>JALJVW010000241.1:22428188-25321521 GCA_024865655.1 Emberiza elegans | reverse complement strand
CCGTGTACAGATCCTTCAGAAAATACGCTGATAGTAACATGCCCATTCACAGCTGTTCTCATTCCAGCAATGCTTATGCACAAGGATGAAAACAGATATGAAGCCCAGAATAGGACAAAATGATTCAGATTAACTGTCAGGCTGCTCACAGAGGTGAAAACAACTCTGCAGTGTGTGAACCTTCTCCCGCATGGAGAAATACGTGTTGCAGCAAACACATTTATTTTAAAGTTATCTTCTAATGGAATAGGTTTCATTCACTTTGCAGCCCCTTTTATGATGAATGGTTTTCCTCCATAGTCTAAGGGAACTAACTTATCTTTTTGTAAGCAGAAGTTTTATACAGTAATTTGCTAATGGCAATGGGAGCCATATGAATTAGTCTGGATTAAATGTAAAATTGAATTTCTCTGCACTTTGCTTAATACAGCTTACTCATATTTGAAGTCAGCTATTAATTGCTTTACTCCTTTGAAGAATTTCCTGTACTTAGGTTAGAAAAAGAGCAGTGTTTTCTATTGACTACAGCTAGAAATGAGAGTCTAAGCCTGGTATTTGCTGATAAGGACTGATGGACTTATTTTAAAAGATCTTACCAGTGTACTTGTTTGCTTTTACAGTTTTGTTTTTGAGTTGTTGCTTTTTTGGAGTTGCTGTTTGGGTTTTCTTGTGGGGGAGTTTGTTTGCTTGGTTTTATTACTTTTGTTTGTTTTCTGGTGCTGCCATTATAGACCCTCATGCAGTCATTGTGTTTTATATTTCTGTATTTGTTACAATTCATACAGTGCAAGTTATACTATTACAAGCATTTGTACAGCTATTGGGCTAATAGTAATGGAAGAAAGGCCAGGTAGAGGAAGGTGCCCTTTTTTTGAGCTGGCACACTGTAGCAGATTTTAAAAAAGTTAAGCAGAAGACTCATTCTCAGAATTTGAGAGTTCTCAGGTGTATATGCAACTTCAGTACTGTGGGTCTTCCCTGTTAACTTGTACATCATAGAATCATTATCATTAACGAAAGTTAGTGTTTAATTTAGACCAGAATTTTTGTAATCTACACTGGTTTTTATTTTAAATAAATTAGAAGATACTATATAATGAAAAATTACATTTATGAGAGCCTGTCTGAAGGCACTGAGTACTCCCATTTTTTCTTTAGTTGTAAGTCATCCAAAATCAATGCCCAAAAATTCAAACCATATTAATACATTAATACTGGGCATGTTTGTTTAGCACCTGAAAGTAAATGCACATTCATACTGTCAGGTAATGCAATGAGCAGAGAAAGTTGCCATTTGGTTCTTGTTGATTATTCTTTCTTGAGTTATCTATTTCAAAGGCTGTACTGACATTTCTGTACTGCTACAGAAATATATGCTTCACTAAAAATTCCAAATTTTCCCCCATTACTTTAATCCATCACAATTTAAAATTTCAGTGTACTTTAAATGATGATATGAAGCTTGGATTTGATTTAGAAATAAAAATTGATATTTAGGCATATCGCAACAAAGTTATCTGAATAATCCTAGCTTCTCTAAGGGCATGTAAAAGGTTTAAGAATTTTTTAATGAACTCCCCAAGGGAATTCTGCCATTTTCTCCATGAAGTCACTCATGAATCTCAATAGAAGTTGATATAATAGAAGTTTTAGGGTTTTCTTCCAAAAATCTTGGGAAAGTACTTGTGGAAAATGTGACTTTAGTTTGATGCAAGAACCAATTGGTGTTTAAGTTCAGCAAATTAGTTTGTTCAGCGGTTCCTCCATAGTTTAGATGTTGTCTAGCAGATGCCAGATAAAGAAATTGGCTTTTCCTGGTGGAGGAGGTGGATGTATGTTTGAGCTTGATCAGTATTTTGGTTAGTCTGTTTTTCTTAATGAACTGAGTCATATTTTCAGCTCCATTATAGAGCTGATTGTTGTTATTTTGTTTCAAAAAAAAATTGAGGCAAACCCTTTTTTGGTGTACTGAAGATGCATTCCAAGGATCTCAGTCTTGGTCTCTTTGAAGTTGCTGAAAAAGTTGTGGTTGAGGATTGAGCTCTCAACTAACACAGACTTCTACTCCTGAGAAGCCATCTCCTAGTTATTAAATTTTTAATGTACTTAATATTAAAACATGTGATTGCCTCAAACTGTATCTGCAAGGCAGATAGCACAGAAATAAAAAGAGCTTAAGTGTTGGAAGGCTTCGAAAGAGGAAACATTCAGATAATAAATCATTTCCATTTCAGCAGAGGGGCACTGCAGCTCTCTTTTGCTCACTTTCCTGGGAGTGTGTTAGGCTTCTCCAATCATTCTGCCTAATTTCTGCTCCACCTCTTGGATGTACTTTCTTGCAGAAATGACTGGCTGCACACAGACACACCTGTATTTGGTTCATTATCGTAAGCAATTGCGGTTTTGCCACTGATGTGTTTAGTAGATAAGTTTAAAAAATTCTGTTTATTTAGCTGATAATTGTAACCTGGGAAACAGGATCTGTTTGTTTGATTGTAAGCCAGGCTGCACTGAAAAGTTACCCTTAGGCCCTGACAGCTGAAGATTTCTAGGGCTGGGACTGTGGTGCAGTTCTGAGGCAGCTGTTCTTCAACATTTTTTCTGTGGGCATATGTATCTAAGTGGAGCCTATAGCAAAAATGCACCAGTATTTTGTTTCTCACTTGAACTTTTGTTATTGTATTTGCTGGTACTTTGAAACTATTGAGTCAGATTTATTGGTAAGAATCATGAACCCTATAAAAACTACCACTGATGATATACTAAAGCACTATACTGAAACACTGACTATTCTCTTATCTCAAAAGTTTGTGTTTATAGGCACCTGCCTCTTAGTATCTTTAGGATAAATGGTTTTGCCACTGCTCACATGTAGGTTGCTGTTAACTGTAGCATGTTTTCTCCTTACCCTCCTTATGTGACTTTTCTAGGTTGTTTTTTTTTTTAGCTATCACTTAAAAACTCTGCATAGTTACAATGTGTGAATCTGTCTGTGAATTTGCCCAAGCTTTGCATGGCACAAAAAACCAGGAAATACAGCCAGACCTATATATCTCTATTTCTATGCATTTGGCTTGTCTCTTGACAAAGTAAAGGCAGGCTTCTTTATTTTGGTGCAGTTTCTTCAAAAGTCTCTCCAGCAGCTACAACTCTTTCATTACTCTGCGACTAGAAGAAACTCACCACTTTTGTGTGTGGTGAGCTCATGCAGCTGGCATCCATATACCAATATTCCTTTCCATATTCTTTAAATCAAAGGACCATCTAACCTTTAGAGAAAGATCCACTGAATTCTCTCAATTTTGCTTTGTTTGGTAGGATAAGTAAATTCCTAGTTTAACTTAAAAAAATTATTGCTTACAGTATTTCGTTGTTATAAACACCATAAAAATGAAACCTACAGCTTTGAATAGGTTCACATATTTGTGAACTCAAAATCTGTAAATTAATTTCAAAATTTAGTTTCTAAGGAGATCAGGTCTGTGCTTACTGAATTTGCTGGCAGGAATCCAACTTGAGTCCTAGTAAAACACTCATGCCAGCTGCGTGGGAATATCTGTATGTGTCTTAAAAATAATTACACATTGAAATGACCTGCCTGACCTTGCCTCTAAAGACTTGCAGAATCCCGGTGACATGTTTTATGGTACCGCAGAGGGGGAGAGGGAACAAACAAGAGCTGATTACCCACAACCTCTGACTGTTGCTCTTGGGATTCTAAGCCATTGGTAGCAATTCAGAAGAATTTAACAATTAAGCTGCAGTATAAACTTGCCATTAGTTTTCTATTTAGGCAAGATTTCTGAAAACACAGAAAAGAGGATACCTTGGAGGAGTTGCCTTATGCTAGGTGCTGATTTCAATACCAATTTTCAAAAGCAGAAAATGAGATGCTTCACTTCACTGGCTAAACCTTCTAATATATGTGAGTCAAATGTTTTTTCTTCTCAGAGTCAATAGGACTAGTTGACAGGTTTTGATTGTGGCAGGTCTGCTCTGATCTCTGTTTTCTGGCTGACTTACCAAACTGTTGAGAGCCCAAAGGCAATGCTGGTGTTTAATTACAAGCAAAACAGATTGTGGACATAAAAAAGGAGCAGCAGCACGAAACCTATAAGCTGTCAGCCTCCTGTCAGGAAACAGGAAAGAATCCTCTGCATAGAAATCAAGTAATTTATATGAATGTAGGAAATTTAGGTGCTCCTTAAATTGATTAATAGGAAAACCTGGGAGAGGGAAAAAAGAGGAATCAAGGGGTAAGAAAATACTGGAGGAGAAGAAAGATAGAGATATACCCTAAGATCAACTCTTCCACATGTTTAGCTATGAACCTGTGGGGAGTCTATAAACCTATGTAAGGTAGGGTTTAAGATGGTAAAGGTAATAGGTTTGTCCTTCTCTTTCCCCGCCTTGTAGAGCTGCAGGCTTCAGTTTCCACTTAAAGGACTAAAACTGTCTTCTTCCTTGAGATGATCTAGTGTGGCTGGTTTATTTTCTGGAGTGTTGAGATTTGTGCATACCTTGAATACTCTCCATTGCAAAAATGAAAAAGTTGTTGATCTTAAACCTTAAGAATAAAATTTTGAAGTTTATAGTCTTAATTCACGTTGCAAACACTGATCATATTCAGGAGGTTTTTGGGGGGCTGGTTTTTGTTCATTTGAATAATTTTTCATGTTTTAGTACAACAGGTAAGACCTAACATTCCAGGTACGGATATTTCTCATTGTTCTTGTTGCTAAGGGTCAAAGCAAGATTGTAACACAGTATAATTCTTGAGCTTTTTAGTTTGTTTCAGAGTAAAGGACTTGAAAGAAAAAAAAAGTGTCAGTGTGAAACTCCGAGAAGGCAACTATGTCTATAAGCCTAAAGATCTTTTGGTGAGGTCTATTTCCCATTCCATATTCTATTAACCAGAATCTAAAAATATTGATGTGTTGTGATTGCTGTGTGAATTTTTTATAGTACTGTTTATATACTTGTGTTAGGTGATCCTACATACCCTTCTTCCATTACTTAATGGATGTTTAGACAGATATCAAAGAGTAGTTTTGGCGATGTTTTAGTTCAGACCTGCTTATCTGAAACTGCTAAATGACTAACTGCAGTGAAATCTGTCAGACACAGATAAAAGATAATAATCTTTGCTGGTTGCTAATATATTTGCCCAGGTGAAGTATGTGAAATTGCTACCTAAGTGGCAACCTTCCCAGTCTGGATCAGCTGTAGTAGCAAGGTCAGGTTGGAGGATTTCTGAAAGATGTCACCAGTCAGTTGATTTAGTTAAGGGTTTCCTGCAAAGCCCACAGCACCAGTAGAGCATTTGAGCTCTGCAGCAGTGACAGTGAGAGAATTTCTGAAAAAGCTGTGAATAACCACAGATAGGAATCATGGCTAAAACTGATGGTGGATGCGTGCAGTATCTTTTTCTCCTGATAGCCATAAAAGTCTAATTCTTGAGCTCACAGCATTGTGTAGTTATTTTCAGTAATGCAAAATGCATGTAAAATTATGCTGTGCATTATTTACTAGATTAGGATTGAGTGTTTGAATAGGTGTTTGCCTGTATCAAGCAATTCAAGTATGTAAATATTTTCATTGCAAGCATAGAAAAGTAGGAAAACATACACTACTAGTGGAAGAAGCATACACTACTTCCCTATATGTAGTGTATGTTTCACATACACTACACATAGTGAAGACTTGTAGAGGGTTTTGGTCCAGAGAAGCAACTACAGTTTTATACCAGATGAAGGAGAAGTATGTTCCAGCATTGTTTCTTGAAAAAGTCAAATGTGTCTGAATTTAACCTAATGTTCCTTGTCAGGAAGCCAGAATTAACCAATTCCACAACTGCTCTTGCAGATAGGTTTCTGAAACCTAACTTAATGTACTAAAGTCAATATTTGTTTCAAAGTCCAAAGACCACCTGTACTGTAAACATCTATGAAACACTGCAGCAAAATCTGTTGGGTAATAGCTGTTTAAATGCATCAGTCTCTTTCCTAAGGTACTGAGGAAATCCTAATGGTTTACACTGATAATGTCAAGAGACACAGGAAAGCAGAAGATCCTCCAGAGCCCAAGCTGCTGGAAGCCAGCTGAGTTCCCCAGCCAAGCTGAGATAAGATCTATGGCTGTAATGGGGTTTAGTCTGGGCAGGTGATCAGACCTGTCATTCACAGCTAAGAGCCCTAACTACTCCCACAGAAAGAAACTGTGGCTGCTGTGGCTCTCATGTGTGATCACACCTCGTGCAATTGAAATTAAGGCTTGTGCTTTGTTACATGTCAGATGACAGTCTTTCCCTAGCCAAACAACTGACCATAGCAGCTGGAAAAAACAGCCAGTAAAATACATAGATGGCTTTTTGTAAGGTTTAAGGGAGATGAGATAATTTCTAATTGAAGAATTTTCCATACCTTCTAAGGCATCATTTTAACAATGAATGGGTGAATTTACTGCATTTACTATGGTGGCTTATGAGTAAAATGCCAAATATGTATGTTGTACACTGCTACATTTGCAAACTGAAACTTTTAATTGTGTGAGGTGAGTATGGAACAGGGCTCTATTTTTTCCTTTCTACCTTCTCATCGTTTGTGAAGGATACAAAGAACTTGTGATTCTGTTGTAATAGCCTTTCACATAAGCATGTAACGCAAACAAAAGCTTGTGCATTGCTCTACAGAGCTTATAGCTTCAACAGGAAAACTGCTAAAGACTAAAGGCAGAACTGATTATATACCACTGTGGTTTAATGCTGTTTAAATAAAGCAATAGTAATCAATCAGCAAATGGAAAACTTTTAACTAATCTAGCTATTTTTGCACCATTTTTGGTACAAAAGGGTTATTTATGAAAAATTATTAGAAAAAAAGACTTTAATTTTTTGTTATCTTGGGATTAAGATATAAACTGCTAGTACCTTAGGTGAATAAATAAAAAATTAATTTGTATTCATTTCTGTTAATTTTAAAGAAATAATGCTCCCAGTGAAATTAACACCAAGATATATTTTAACAAAAGCACAATTTAACCCCAGTGTAGATTTAATTATTTCCTAAGAAACTTAAATTGCCACTTCATGTATAAAGGCCTGGCACATATTAATGTATAACGTGGCCATGAACTATCTGTTCAAGCTGGTCCTTCTTTGAGCAGAAGGTTGGAGTAGAGACTGTCCAACTTTAAACAGTGATTCAGTGAGGCATTGGAATAGAGAGTTTGAGGTCAAACAGATGCAAGAAAAATAAGCACAGAGGAGAGAAGCAAAAATAATTATTTTCTCTGGTATTGGTAATAGAAGAACCTGGAAGCACTTAGGAAATGGCAGGGGTGGAAGTTGGGAGATGCAACAGAGGACCTCTCTGAAGCTGAAGTTACTGTGGGGTGAGTTACATAGAATGCACACCAAAAAATTGCTCTGACTGTAATTGGTATTTTTGGTGATGTAATTGGTATCAAAAAAAGTCATAAAAGCCCTCCAGAATGAAAGGGGTGAATTGCTCATGGTCATGTGCAGGAGGTCCCATAGTCCAGTCTGGAGAAGGTGAAAGGTGAGATGAAAGAATAAATGCTGGGTGATAGACACCCATCTCAGGGCACACTACCTTCTTTCCTGCTACAATCATGACCTTTTTTTTCTGCTCTGCAGTATTTATTTTACCCTGAATGTTTATGGGCCAGTGAAATCTACACCTGCATGTTTGGGAGGCCTTGAGCCACTCTCATTTTCAGATAATACTAGATAGAGGCAAGAGTTTTGAAGCAGGTGGGAAGCAAGTTTTGAATTCCCCGTGTTCAAACTCTATTGCTTTGATCAGGTTTTTCATTCTTCATGCAAAGGAAATAAACACATCTTAACAAATCTTCCTTATGTTAACTCTAAAAATAAACCAAAGCAGTTACCTTCCCCTAACCAAAATGGCTAAGTCAAGGCCAACCAAAAAGCCCTAGAGGATATTCCCATGAGGCTTGTAAAATTTATTGCTCATTTCCAATAGGAAAAAAAAAAGATGGACTGCAGTAATTCCTTGAAAACACATTATTTGTATGATACAAACTACTAATAGTAAACAGCAAAAATTAAACTAGTATTAAAGTATTTTTGTAAAAACATGAAAAATTGTATCCACAGGCATTAATTAGGAGTAAATTCTTTGCATGAAGTGAGAATAAAAAACCAAGTAAGAAATTTAAACTATTAGCCTGTTAAACAGTTAACTTGGTAAAAAGCAAATCTGAGGATAAAGGTGAGAGAACAAAATGGAAGCATTTAGGAAAACACTTTCCTACATGTTATTTGTATCCATGAAGTATTCCTGTATATTGCTACACTTAAACATGTTTTGGTTTTTTAGTGTAGTGGAATTGTAATTTTAAATTATTGTAGTAAAAGTGTGTGATCTCTACATATCAAGTCATTATCCTTAACATTTGAAAGCTGTGATAAGAGAGAGAAATTTCATAGCTTAAGAAATGGTTTCCTCATAACTGATACTAGTAATACAATGATGGGCAATACATGAATTATAAAGAGATTTCCAGAGAAACTTTATTGGGGCTCAGTCCAGGTGAGCATGACAATAAAGTTAATAGAAAATTTGGAATCCTGTTACATTGAGTGCTGAGTCATTATCAGTGAAATGGAATAAGGAAAAATGCTGATGTCAATCATTCTCTTAATGTCATCCTTTTTTTTTATTTTCATAGACAGGAATGCTGTGCCGAAAAGACATGGTGGTAAAGCACTATCTTACCTTTTTTCAAATATTTAAAAAGTCAAATTGTCTGGGAAGAGAAGCCAAATTAAACATTACATAATCCTACAGTGCATTAGCACTGGTCATAGATGTCCTAGAAGAGAACATGCTGAGGTGCCTCATGACCATAAAGCAAATGTACTGCACTTGATAGTAAAAGTACAGCTGGAAGAAGCTCAAATTAGAGGTTTTACACAAGTTAATGTGAAATGCAGCTGGGCAACATTTCTGGAGTTCTAGTACCAGAGAGGCTTTTTAATGAAGGGTGACCCTCCAAAGGTCACAAGGACCAATGCATTTAACTACACAGAAACAAGTGCAAAAAGAACTGTGAAAGCAAAATAGACAGTGGTCCTGCAAACTCATTCCTCATGTATGTCAATACTTGTGCTCTTCAGCATTTTGAGAGCTTGTGGGGTTTTTTTTTTTTACACATGATAACAGAATTGTGTGAGAGTCCTGGGTTCTCCTGAAGTGTTGCCTTAAAACCATGAATGCTGATTCCCAAACTACACTTTCTCTCCTTAAGTGACATTCAAACCCAAGGAAAAGCAAAACCAGAAGCAAGAGAGAGTGGGGCTCACAGGCTAATGATAATCAGTCTTGTCTGCTTTTGTTGGATGATTGTTTGTAGAATCAGAAAGAAAACTCTTTAATACACACAAAATCATTTTTTCTTTCATCCATTCCCATTGTGTCTTTTGGTGCTTCCATAAGGAAGAAGAAAATATTTGCATTTAAGAATGATTGCTTGTCATTGATGCTATTTTACATTAAAAGTTAATATCATTTTTGAATGTTACAGATTAACTAGGTTTAATATGGTTAGTTACTCTTTGGTCTTATTTGTTGTTTTTTTTTTTTACAAATTCTATTTTTCTGCATGGTGTTAATGTGTAATTTATTCAGGCTGGGATAGTATCTTCACGTCAGTGGGGTGATCACAGTTTACTCCAGAGAAATCTGTGCCTCATAATGGGTATCTGATGTGTGAATTTGTGGAATTTAAGTGCAACCAGTGTTCATCATTCCATGAAATGAATTCTGTACTATAGAAACCAAGGAAGAGTATTTGAAACTAACGATTCCATGTCGATGATTATTGGAGAGGGGCCAATGTTGCAGCAGATTACTGGTGAACATTCACAGGCATTGGTTATTGTTTTCAGGAATGTAGGCAGAAAGTGAAAATTCTAATGAGTTCTTACATAAATATGTAGCAGTGAGACATTTGAATCCAAGGAACCATCTTGGGGATTTTAAAATAATGATATTAATAATAATAGTAATAATAATGGCTAAGGGTTTGAAGTAAACTAAGTTATTAAACTGAAGAGTGGTAAGGAATTAATTTTTTTTAGAGACCAGTCCTTTGGTCAGAGATTGAGACTATAATGGTTTCTGTAAAGGAAATAAGGAAAATTACACCTACTTATAATGGTGGGCATTTTGTGGATCTGTCCCATGGGTATGTTTACTTGTTTTTTATATATTCGCTTAAAGACATAAATACCCACAAAATCCCTCTGCCTTCATACCTGGCATACCATCAGCATATTCCAAACATGAGCCATTTGACTAGAAGAAATTCTCTGCAGCAGAACTGATCACTGAGCTCTGAGATGTGGCAGTTATTGTATTTATAAGGGTTATGGAATATAGTATGGGGATATGATACAAAAATATAATTAAAAGGGACCTGTATTAATAGAAGAAAGGACTGGGGAAAAGAAAAGCAAAGGCTGAAGGGTAAGCTCTGTGTAGCAGACTGTGAAGCAGCGTGGTGCTAGATCTTATCAGATGTTTTGTCTCAAATGTGCACGGAAAAATGAATGAAAATAAAAAAAAATCATGAGGTAATTCTGGTTTTCTAGGGATGAAAAAGTAAAAGGAAAGTATGGTTATAAGATGCAGAGCAACCTTCTTCTAGTCCTTCGTTAGGAAAGACATGAGTTTACACATTTTGTATCTATCCCTGCAAAGCCACAACACGGAGTTGGAAGTACACCATAGATCCCAGAATCAGGGGAGAGCCAAAGAGAAAAGCAGCTGACCTGAACTGTCACTAGCACTCCTGCATTACTTCATGCTCAGTGGAGCTGCTAAGATAACCAGTCTTGCACAGGTTGAATCCAGAGTGTTTCCAAGAACTGAGTTAATTAGTGAAGTATCCTAAAGTTAACTAACTCCCCTGCCAAGAAATGGGCTCTTCCATTTTCCTCACATGATTATCTGGGCACTTTCACTTTTCCATATATAGGAGCAGCTCAGGGACTGACAGATCAGGCTAGGTAGGGATACAGACTTCAGACACATGCAGACTCCTTGCATGCAGGCACAGATGCAAGCACATGCTGCTCTCACACACTGAAATTCAAGTTAGCCCAAGAGGTAATAAGTGAAGACAGCAATAGTCCTGCTGTTAGAGCCTTCTGAAACAGAAGGCACTGAAGGTAGAGCTCTTCAGCCCCGTTTGTAGCAGCCCATCAGGAGCAGCATCAGAGCCATGAATGGGCCGGTGGATGGTTTATGTGATTACACGCTTGATGATGAGGGGGCTTTCATGTTCACATCGGAGTCCGTGGGAGAAGGACATCCAGGTAAGAAGCCAGCTCTGCTAAAAGTCTAAGAAGTGTAATATTTTCATTTGAGGTGTTTTAAAAGCCTAAAGAAGAATTCACCTGGTGTTGATCTTACTAGAGAAGTTATTTGTAACAGTGTGCTTTTTCTACTTTATTTCTACTGGACTTTGTCCATACAGACTGTAGAACTGCTATAACTAGAGTGCTTCCAATAGGAGTTTATGTGCTTTTTGCAGGGTGTGTGTTCAGCTGACAAAGGCTGTGGGGTTTATGGGTGCTGCTCCTTCCTTCTCATCTAAATTTCTTTCAGTATTCCTGTGGAGACACTACTGTATCTCTGACAGGCTCAAGTTTCACATATGGGTAAGAATGCATAGCTTGCTTCTCAAGTTCCATATCTTTATGGGCCCTGTGAAACTGTCCTGCACATATGGAGTGGTCTAAGACTATCACCCATAACAGGAATATCCCTAAGTAGCCTATCTTGGAGCCTTTTTTTAGTGGTCCCATCAGCTGTACATGGCAAAGCCACCAATTTGCCCCCCACCTCTCACCCCTTTCCATCATCTGATGCAATATATGGAATTGCTTAAGCAAATAGTGGACAGTTATTTGCTAAACTTTATGTATGGTCAGCAAAGATTAGTTCAATTTTATTGAAAACAAATATTCATCCACCATAAACATACACCTTATGTCAACAGCAACTGTTCCCTCTAGTGAGGCCAGGGGACAATGGGCTATTTGAGGTCCTGAAAAGTGTATTTGTTTTAGAAGCTGATTTGGTGGCCAGTGCTTTTTGCTGTAATAAGGCTTTTCAGGTCTGTATTCATGTTATGTGAGTGAATCATAAATGGGTAGGATGATTTTATAGCACAGGATAAAAAGGTCAGCAATGAGAACTTTATGTCTATAGTTTGATACTCTTCTAGATTAAGTTATTACTGCAGATCAAATCCATGGCTGATGCAACTGAGTGCCTCTCCATCAATGTGAAGGCAACTACGTCAGGTTAAACCAGTTAGGGTTCTTTCTGATGTAACACAGTCAGAAAATGACAGCCAGGTTTTGTCCTTGGAACCTATGTCCCATGTCAAATTTATATATATATTTCCATCCAGTGTCTGTAGTGCTATGGAGTTTCATGGGAAAAATCACATAATAGAGTGTGGTAATTTTACATGGATGATGTTATTTCCAAAGACAACTGGTCACAGTTTGTGCTACTCTCATTAACTTTTAATCATCTTGGGGCAAAAATAGGCATGTCTCAGAGCAGAGAGAGTTCAACTGAAGTCCCCAGATTCAACTGAGTCCCTTGATTTCTTTCCTTTACCAGTCCTCTCTTTATCTCATTTCTTGTTTTAGCATTTGGCCAACTTTTCAGTTCTTATTCACATTCCCTCCTTTATTTCCAAACCCTCTATTGGGTTTAAGCCCCATGAATATTATTTTTCCCCTGTGCTGAAGGACAAGGCAGGCACTTGAGAAACACAGTTACCACTTGGATGTCCCTGCAGCTTCTCTTGCCCTGCAGAGCTTGCTGGGTCTCTGGGTGCTATAAGATCCAAAGTACCATCCTGGGATGGTTTTTTTAGAGTGAGTGGAAACTGAAATTTACCTGGGTGTTTTTAAGGCTGTGATGCTTTCTTAAACAGCCTATTTCTTCACTTAGGGTACTGAAACCCCCAGTGCCTATGGCAAAGGGAAGATGGAGATTTTCCAGATCAAAGGAGGACAGGCTGGCAGTAACTCTGGGTTGTCCTGCAAATTCTTTTTCCTGAGCATCAACATTGGATCTAAATCATCTCAGTGACAGCTCTGGCTCCTGACAGCAAATTGATCACCCCTACATCCTGGCCAAGCCCCCTTTTCCCCTCTGTGGTTTTGCACGAGAGGTGTGGACATGCCATTAGGATTTTATCATCCAGGAAAATCTTGGCTATTTCTTAAAATGAGGCCCAGTGCCTGAGGCTGCAGTTGGGCTTCTGATGTTATCTGTAGCAA
This sequence comes from Emberiza elegans, assembly GCA_024865655.1. Lineage (NCBI taxonomy): Eukaryota > Metazoa > Chordata > Aves > Passeriformes > Fringillidae > Emberiza > Emberiza elegans. The sequence goes on along the minus strand of JALJVW010000241.1, from coordinate 25,308,167 downwards.
TAGAATTTTATTGTGAGTTTTGATTTCCTCTGTTTATACAAAATGGATAATTTGCGTGTTCTTGATTATTTCTCTTCCATATGTGATAGTATAATTTTGCTAGAAGGCATTATGTGCAGTAAAGATCCTGAACCAGATCTTTGTCTGGTGGAAATTTGAATTGTTCTGATTGTATTAGCTGAGTATTGAATGCTTTAATGGAGACCTTCTTAATGCACAAAGCAGGAGAAATTACATGCTTATTTATTTGAGTGTACAGAGAGCTGCCTTGTTCTGTGCAATGCCTAGAGCTGGGTGTCCCTGAGAAGTCCAGATTCCATAGAAGCAAGTAACAGCTGTCAATAATTAACCTACAGGTATCACCTGTGCTCCCCAAAGACATCATAGAAGACTGTTTATGCCATCTTCTCACTCCAGATTCTTCAAAACCCCCTGGGCATAACATTTGGGAATTGCTTTCAGATGTTTAATCATTTAGTGGTGTAAATTCCAAACTCTCTGAAGATTTACACATGACTTATTCCTTTCAATATAATAATAAAAGTACACACAGAAGCATGAAAAAGAGAACTCTTTTTTTGTCTCTATTTTGTCACTGCTCCATTTTCCTTACTCCTAGTGTCTGTCATGCTGCACAGCTTTCATGGTGCTCTGAAAAGCATTGTGTGTTTCTGTGTCCCACAATGTCCTACAGATGTCAAACCACCAAGGAGTAATTCCCTCCCATAGCTGGTGTGGCTTCAGGTGGAACTGCCTGCAAACTGGCTGCCATTCAGTTTTCCAGAAAGTACTAAGGAATCTCTTTAAAAATATAAGACCAAACATCTTCTAAAAGCAACCTCAGATTTTCAACCATATTAAAAGCATGTGTTTATCTTGTAGATATTCACAGGGAAAAAAAATCATGAAGGAAAAAACCCCAGAAAATGCAGATCTGTCCAGCATGTCTTACATCTAAGATTATATATACTTAATGATATGCATGATCCTTCAGTAAACTGCATTGAACAAGGAGAACAGCTGTACAAGACATTTGGACACTGGTAATTTTGCAGTGCCACTGCACTTATCAGCTAGCACTCCTCAAGGGTTCTTTTAAATAGGAAAAATGTACAGCACAATGCAGGTATTTGAAGTCTTTCTAGTGAAAGTCTTTTGTAGGAAAGCTGATTTTTGATGAAACACTTATGATAAGTATCTGCATTTCTTCCCTGTTTAATTTTTTTTAGCAGAAAACTTAGAATTGTTCTGTTTGCCATATTTTGAATATAAAAATTCACATTCTAGTTTAATTTTTATTCTCTTGATAAAGATAACATATTAAAAATAATGAATTTAATGTTTATGATTATATGTTTTGAAGAAAACCAACCTTGCCATTTCAAATGTTCAATGTTTATTATATTTACTACACCATCAAAGCCAGATGTTTGGCTGTACTACTTTGTTGTGCTTTGTGGAACTTTGTTGAATAAAATTTTCAATTTTTACTGCTGTTCAAAAATCTTTTTTTTTCCTCTGTGTGGTGAGTCTGTGAAACTGAATTCCTGTGAAGGTTCTGAGAATTTTTTTAGGATCTTACATACTCTAGATTCATGTAACAAACTTATGTCTAACTATCTGGAAAACTGTGAAGTTTCTTCTAATTATCAGAGACCACCTTTGTGGTTGACCATCTCCTTACTTCCTAGTATTACAACTGGGATTTTGAGTAGGGTTTATCATCAGCCTCCCCAGACTCATTTTATGGTTAGCAAAAGCTGTTTCATGGCTTGTTGGCATCTCAGCCATAAGACTGGGCCTGTGGGACAACTGGATTTCATGAAAAGAGTCATGGCTGTCTAATACTTTCCTGCACAGCCATTTCAGATACCCCTTTTGGATATTCATTCTACTGGATGGTAATTCATGACATGAAGGTATGCATGGTCTGAATTCTGACCTATTAAATGGAGATTTTTAAAGATTATAATGTCTCACCAGAGGTGTTCCATTATGCTTTCCCTGGTTCTGAAAAAGAAGGGAAAATAAAAAAGGAAAATAATAATAGACAAACTTAACCTCTCACACTTAGCAGATAATAAGAGAAATGGGCCAGAAGAGATGAGAAATTTAAGTAACATAATGGAGGGTGCACAAAGCCTGCTAAGCATTGCTAAAAATAGAATGCCTGGTTTTAATTTACACCAGAGACCTTTACTAATAGACATGCCTTACTTTAATGCATTTATCAGCCAATCATCCAGCTGGATTTTTCTTTCCTGTCTTGACAGACATATCTATGTCTGGATTTGGATCTAGTTGCACTAGAACTGCTGGTTGTTGCACCAACAATAAGATATGACATGTATTATCAAACTGATTTGCTTCAGACTATTTTAATGTAAAGGTATGCTCCAAATTATTCTAATATGTTATTTTAATTTATTAGTATCTCACATGGATGTCAAAGATCAGAAGGGATCTCTAAAATATAATCTGACCTGACCTTCATATACAGATCATAATTCTTCATGCAAGAGCTCTTCAAACAAGCTAGTAAATGGCAGTTGAATTTCATTCATACCTTTTAAAAAGATAATTCTATTTTCATGTAGACATTTGAAGGATAAGGAATCCTGCATGCCTCTAGATGAATGGTTTCCACTCTTTTCAGATTTTCTCCTTTTTCAATCTTTATCTGTCTCTTGATTGATTTCATCCTGTAAGACAGACTTTTCTGATTTAGGGCATTCTTCTTGTTCTGTCCTAAACCTTCCCACAGCTTCTTTACACCCTTCTTGAGTGTTTTGGCAAGAATTCATATAACATCCCAATGAGTGCCATGCAGGGAACTTAGGCATGTGGGACAGAGGCATCTAATGCAGGTGAGACACGCTTCATGTGGAGCAAGGACAGCAATAAAAGTTGTTCATTGAAATTCTGGGAGGTGAAAAAAGGACTACAAAGCAGTCCCATCCACTACAGTTTGCTGCTGGATATTGGACCTGCACTAAGAAAGCCATTCTAACAAATTCTAACATTCAATTGCTCTGTTGTCTCACCCAGGTAATAAATTGTATATGGTTGTCAATATTTCTTGCTTTTATGCTTGAAAATGTGGATATATTTCCTTATAAAATGAAAACTTTGAAGAGACCAAGCAGAGATACATTTTAATCACTCCTGCCTCCTTGGTATCCAGGTTTGCTAAACAAGGTTCAGTTGGACATCTAATTAAATTGCAAGTCTGATTCCTGTTTGGTAATAATTGTCCCAAATTTAGTAATCCATGTACAGTTTTTGCAAGGCTGAAAGTTCCAATGCATCCTACATTTGCTAATTGTCTTTTGTGTTCATTCTTTTTGTGTTGAAGTGGTGAGATGGGAGTGAACATGGGAGATAAGAGTGTCAGAATCACATTAGTTCTCCAGTCCTTGATTTGTCCCTCTTAGCTAAATGTACACCATCTTCATGAAAATAAGTGAGAATTTATTTTGACTTGAGCTTAAGTGTATTAAAAGCCTGTAGTGACAGACTCTTACAAAACATTGCTTTCCAACTGATTGTGTTGCACACAGCAAGGCAGGAGATTAATTTATTTTGCCACACAGCTTGTTATGTGAAAATCTAAAAGCAATACTAGACCTTTTTTTTAAAGAACAATGAAATTAAATTATATAAGGATATTTACCATTTTCATGTGGAAAACCTTGCTATGGGTGCTGCCCTTTTGTGTCCATTAGATTAGCTAGATTATTTGATTAAGATTCAATATTTGTTTTAAAGATTAGAAAAGAAACAAAGAAAAAGATTAAATATTATTATTAAAAACTTCAGCTGAAACCTTTGTATTTGGCATGTGACTAAAGGTTTACCTCAGGCAAACTTCAGCTGGTAACCCCTTCTTTGCTGCTATGTGTGTATTCCCTGTGCTGCCTTAGGTGGGTTGCAGGGATTATTAGCAAGTGACATTGCCAGAGGGTAGGAAGCAGTGACAAAAATCAACCTAAAACCCAGCCCTCCACTGAGCTGTGCATTATCTCTATTACTCTAAACACTTTCTCAGGCTTTACCACCAAGGTAAGTCAGGTACATTGCAACTTTCTGTTGGGGTGATGGTAGAACATCCCCATTCCATTAGGGCACCACTGCTTTGCAGAGCTGGTGGTGCTGGAGAAGGAGAAAGCTGCAAGTAAAACCTCTTAACCTCTCAGGTTATTCTGTGCATTACATACTTGTTTCACATCTAAGTGCAGAAAACTACAGATGAAGTTCTAGTTAGTTTACACCAGTAGTTAATTAATTAGTTTACACTGTGTCTACTGAGTTAGAAGGATGTTTAATGTGTCTTTCTATTTAGCTACCTTAAATATGCCAGTAATAAGCAATAAAAGAATTCCTTTCTGAAAGTGATGCAAACAGTCCATGTTCTGTATTGAGTGCTGTGGTTTTGAATCACAGCTTTGATGTCTTGCAGATAAAATCTGTGATCAGATCAGTGATGCTGTACTAGACGCCCACCTCAAACAGGACCCGAATGCCAAAGTTGCTTGTGGTGAGTTGTTTGCTGCTTTTCTTTAAGTCATTACACAGCCACATTCTTTTTTTAAGATGTTTGCAAAGACCTAGCTCATTTCACTCTCAAAAAATGACACAAGAATTTCGATTTTCAAAAGGAGAGATGAGAAGAAACAGTAAAAGTTTTTGTAAAGACTGAAGAGCAAGCAGGCTGTAGGAGAGTAGAGCCATTGATTTTGTGTGTGGACTGAATTGTCCTGGAAGGAACAGGTTTGCATATCACTGAATCATGCTCAGTGTTATGATTTTCCCATTTGTAAATTGGACATATTAGTTTTTCCTTGCTTTCAGACAGATGGTGAATGCAAAAAGAATTTTTTATAGATGGAGTTACAAGGCTAAAAATATGGATAGAAAGGATTTACACTTTATACATCCAATAAATCTCTCAAAATCAGCATAATCACAAACAGTTCTTTGTCTTAATGGCTAGCTTATTCTGCTATTGTACTCCTGTTCTCATCTCTCTTTTCAGAGACAGTATGCAAGACAGGAATGGTGCTGCTCTGTGGGGAGATCACTTCTCGTGCAATTGTGGATTACCAGCGAGTTGTCCGAGATGCAATTAGACATATTGGCTATGATGATTCAGCTAAAGGTTGGTGGAAAAACTCATGAAATCATGGAAGAGCAAGGAATAGGCAACTGCAGAGCAGGTCTGTCACCACTTCCATACAGGGGCTTTAGGAAGCCTGATACAAACTGAACGTGCTGTGTGAAAGCTGCTTATGTGGTGCTACACTTTCTAGCTTTACCCCAGTAAGTAAAAACCTTTCATTAGTTAAAACTGAATTTGGAGTAGGCAGACTACACTTTGAACTGCGGTATTTGGCCACAATAGTTAACTGCAACTTGAACCATAGAACCTACCACTCCTCCAGTCTTGCAAGAACTTGACTCTTGGTTTTCATTTGGCAAGCTGGTTGTTGCACCTTGGTGCAAAAGACAGAGAAGAAACCTAGTTCATTTCATTGTACCTTTGTATTTTTGTACTACAGTAGCATTTAGAATTCCCAGGTGTAAAGGTGGTTGTCACTGCAGGGTGCTTTGTCAGCTCTAAATATCTCCTTTTACACTGAGCAGTGTGAGGTCCAGACCTAGATTGTGAGATATGTAAATGATACAAAAGAAAAAATGCTCTGTGCACCAGACACATTTCACTTTCTGATTTGCATGTATCTGTTTATACAGTAGAAATATTCCAAATATTCTGTTACAGTGAAGTGTATCTTTTAAGAGCTTTTGGTTTACAAGTTGTTTACTGCAGTCCTTTGATTGCAATCAAATTTGCAGGAGGTTCTGATGGGAGAATATTACAGCAGCTCAGCTGCAGGCTACCTGCACTGTCACACAACAGCAGTGCTTCCACAACACAGAAATCTAAGAGGTCACAAATCTCCTTTTTATCCAAACTGCCAACAATGATGAGTGACCCAGTAAAAAACAATTTCTAGAAGTAAAAAAGAACCCTAAACCAAACAATTATGTACAGAAATATAATTTTCTTCTCTACATAACCTACTGAAAAGAGGGTGAGGAGCATTCAAGGATCATATCATATGCATATGGACGGGTATATATGTTGTACTGGCTGAACATGAGTTTGGTCAGCAATTGTCAGGAGCTACAATTCTAGGAAAGGTTGGATTTGGAGAGAAGCAAGTTACTACTAATATACCTAGGAACAGGTGGGAAATTTTGCCACAATCTTCTGTAAGTCTTTCAATTTCTTTTTAAAAGAAACTGAAAATGGGAACTTATATGGCTTTCCAAGACTTTTGGTGTTGGAAAGCCATATAAGTTCCCATTTCCAGATTTGTTGTGAGACCTGAATCTGTTGTTTTTCTGTCTGTGGTTCATGCAAAGTCCCCTGAGTATTTAAGTATGGACACTGCTTTGTATGTATTACAAATAATGTGGAGAGAGCAGAGTCTTCCATTGCTGAAAAACTCACTTCTGGGAATTCATGTAGAGGACTTCATTAGTATTCATTTGGGAGAGGCTCATAATCTCAATTGGCTTGGCACAGGGAGTCAGTACAAGAAAAAATAACCAGTAACAAGCAAGAAAGGCAGCCCTGTATGATCCACCTCATTCAAAAAATGTTTCAAGTGTGGTATTGACAAAATTTTTACTAAAGGATAGCAGTTTGGTTTTGAGTTCTGAATGTAGTATCCTTCAAAATAAAAATTTTGTCCTCTGGTTCCAGGTTACTTTTCTTAATTGTGACAGAAAAAGTTAATTCACTGCTATTATTTTTTCCTAATAGGCTTTGACTACAAGACTTGTAATGTTTTAGTGGCACTGGAACAGCAGTCACCTGATATTGCCCAAGGTGTTCATCTACACAGGAATGAAGAGGATGTTGGTGCTGGAGATCAGGTAGACCTGGCATCACATCTAAAACATCAAAGCTGGTTTAATGGAAAAAGTTTACTCCATCTTAATGCCCTATTTTCAAAACCCATGTCAAAGTATTTCCACACTTTCCTTTATCCCAGACTAAAACCCATGATTTTACTAAAACAGTTGGAGGCTCCTTGAGGGCAGACTTTAGTCTGGTGTTGTTTTAGCACTCCAGGCAAATCAGGAGAGCCCTGGCAGTTTGTAGTAGCTGAGGAGGTTCCCTTTAGAACTCAGAAATTTTTTTTTATGTATTTCATGTTTTTGTTGTGTAGTTTTAGGCTCATCAGACCATTCATCTTGCAGCCAGACTCGCCATAGAATATGGAATAAACAAAGGATCTTTTCACGTTCAAGGAGCTGTTGAGATTTTGTGCAGCAAAACATTAGGTGATGTTTCACCTGCCCTTGGCATTAGTACAATGAAAACCAGAGTACATTTAATTCTCACTTATTCCCAGAGGCAGCTCTTGTAATAGGTGCTCCATGTAATTAAGGCTGTCCAAACTGAGTTTCTCTGAGCTAAAGAACACATGTAGGCATTTATGGTGTGTTCTCAAGAGAGAGATACTAACATAAAAACTGCATAGTGTGACTGATGCCATATGAGTTAATTCAACGTTTACTAGTTATCATTAGAAGTAATATCTAGTTTATATGAGTGCTGTTGAGAACTGTAAGCACAAGTATCAAAGTTCAGGAGCCAAGCTAATATTGTTTAAAAATTCCTTGAGGACTAAATTAAAACAATTTTCTGCTGTCATGGGGACATGAGATCTCTTTACATAAGATGAAAAGAGATTTGACTTTCTTTGACACTTTGATGGCCTCACTTTCCATTTGATTTAAGTGCCTTCCTGTCTTTTTTTTCCCTTTTTCTTTCCCTCACAACATACACTGGATGAGGAGAAAGAAAATGCTGCTAATTCTATTTAGCAAATGACAATCTGATGCAGGGAACATTACAGAATTATAACAGTAATATATAACAGTATTAATATAATATATAACAGTAGAAGCTGTGGCTCTAAGCATGTGGCATTGAAAAATCTGAGGCAGGTGCCTTAAACTGTTTGAAGGGTATGTCCTTCATGGAGTGCTCACACCCCATTCCACTGAAATTTCAGATGTGAGATGCAGTATGTCTGCATTCATACATAAAAGCCTCTGGAACATTTCCAGGCTACTGAAAACATATTCCCCATGACAGAATAGTCCTGAAATATTTTCTCCAGCAGATTTCTTTTTTTCTGTGAAAGAACCTACTGTTTTTTTGCAGATATGTCTTCATTTTTGTTGAGGTTTCTAGTTCAACATGTAAGCCTTCAGGCTAGTGAAAAAATTCTAGGAACATGGTCTGCTTCTCATTACACTGTAACATGTTGGAGCCTGATCTGAGTTTTGGCTTCTTGCACTGTGATGTAAAACAGTAAACCTGGAGGACACTGCTGACTCTTTGCTTCAGATGAAATCTCATTGCCTTTGATTGTGGTGCCTTTAACAGTGATTGAAATATGTTCTCTCCTCCTGCAGGGTTTGATGTTTGGCTATGCAACAGATGAGACAGAGGAATGCATGCCCCTGACAATTATTCTTGCTCACAAACTGAACGCCAGGTTAGCAGAGCTGAGGCGCAGTGGGGAGCTCCCTTGGCTGAGGCCCGACTCTAAGACACAGGTAAATACTGCAGGGGATTGTCCACAACGTTGGAAACCAGCACCTTGTCTTTCCAAAAATACTGAGGGTTTTTGAAGACAGCAGCTGATGTGTTTCAGCCTATCAGGATTACCTACAAAGAGCAGATAAAGCTTTTCCACTGCTTGTGCCATTGACTCTTGGCTGCTGGAAAATGGTTAACTTGTCTCAGAGCACTCCAACACCTGCCACTGAAGGGGCATTTAATCCTTCAGAACTAAAATGGCTTGTGCCTGTTGGAAAAGGGACATCCAAAGGATTTATTTGTATTTAGGGGTTCAGGTTGACATTTTCAATATGCACTGAGAACATGAATTTCTGAGGCTTGAGAGTTTTGAAGGAAACCGCGCCTGAAAGACATATTTTGGATGATTTCACAGAGAATCAATGGGTTTTTACGGAATTGGGTTTTTTCTATTTTTTTCCCTTTATTTTTTTTCTTTAGCATAGCAAAAATTCAATGAGGAAACAGGAAATAGGCTTCATTTTTTATACCTTGGCATCACTGTGAGCAGTGATCACTCTAACATCAGTACTGACATTTTGCTACAGTTTTTGGGATAGCCTGGGTGACATTTGACAGGTGCCACTAACACACTTACAGCAGCTCTGTTGTTTGTTCCCTCTGTCCCTGTGTCCCCCAGGTGACAGTCCAGTACATCCAGAAGAACGGGGCAGTGATCCCCGTGCGTGTCCACACCATCGTGATCTCGGTGCAGCACGATGAGGGCATTTCCCTGGAGAACATGCGCAGGACCCTCAAGGAACGCGTCATCCAGGTCGTCGTCCCTGCCAAATACTTGGATGACAAAACTGTTTATCACCTTCAGCCCAGCGGGCGTTTTGTTATTGGAGGGCCTCAGGTTTGTGTTGTTGTATTATTTTGGTGGTCTTATGAGGTTGCCTTTCACTGCATGTGCGTTTTCAATGCTCAGGTTTTGGCATCTCTGTCCCAGGGTAAGGAGCAAGCTGCCCAGTGGAAGACTTTTCCTGCAGCTGGATGTGGGAGAAGGGCCCAGGGTTCCACATGTCCTGTGCCAAAGGAACCTTTGAGGGCCTGGTGATACTGTACATGTGTTGTGACCAGGCAGGCAAGTCTTCATCCAATCTTCCATTGCATGTAGAGTGTACAGCCCAGTTCTGGGTTTTCAAAACCCTCTGGGGACCAGCAGTCCTTCCTCATGGGAAGCACTTCTGACAGAAAGATGGACAAGAGAAGCTTTACTTCTCTCACAGTGAACCTGCTTTTCAGATCTGCATAGCTCTCACTGTTCTGTCTGATGCCAGTAAGAGCTGAAGGTGTTCATCTGTCCTTAGAATCAGCCCCAATAAGGCTTCTTCTGGTGAGAAAATAAATGTTCCTTTTACTTTTAGGCAGTGCAGGAGATAATATTTATAATTTGATCCTGTTCTCACCAAAGTTGGGAAGAACTTCCACTCTCTGTATGATCAGCAGTTCTCAGATTTAGTTTTTGAAAACAAATTTACCATTATGAATGTTTTAATCTACAGATGCCTTCAGAACAATTACAACAAAACTTCAAAGCTCCTTCCTGAAATAGGTTCAATTTTAAAACAAATTCAAGTAGACAGCATTTTCCCTTTGTTTTACAAATTCATTCACTTACCAGAATTTTCTAGAATTATTTCTAAGGCACTCTTTTTTATATTAGTGCCATGCAACAGGTAGGAAGATGTTGAGACTTCTCATTATAATTATTGATTTTACAAAAAAAAAAGTATTTTTATGCAGTTGAATGGGTTGTATCACTGTAATTTTGTGTATCATTGACATCCCAGACTATGCACAAAAGGAAAGTCAAATTTGAGCTGTAACTTAGACTGAATGAACCAAGGCAGCAATCATAGCTACATAGAAAAAGAAGGATACACACAGGAAAATTTTTATGTGTGCAGTGAAGTGCACCTATTAAAAATGTAAATCTTTCAGATGTGTACTGAACTGCATCCATTTTCAAATGTACTATAGTTACAAGTGATAAGCCAGCCAGGTATTCCTTGCTACTCTTGTGCTGGAGCTGTGTTGCATATGTTTGCACATACAAACTGAGAAAAGTCAGTGTCCATTTACAGCTGTTTAAACTTGGGCTAAGTTTACTCAGTATGGGTCAATCTGCCTATGTGTCCATGACCTTCCAACTGCTATCATCACTTGTGCAATTTACAATGGCATTGCAGCATAGAAATAACTATTTCTCCTCTTGACTTTACCAGCTTTAGCTTTCTGATTATTTCTCAGAAGAGCTTTACTCAGTTTTATTTTTAACAAAGCTAGCTACAGGAGGCTGTCTTCCCTCCAGCTCAATTCATCTAAGGAAGATACAGATATTTCACTTGGGTTTTTCATCTTATGTTTTTGAGAGTGGTGGGACCTTGAATTCTGGCTGTGGCAAAATGAGTAGGTTTACTGCTGTCATCATTTTCCTATCAGCAGTACCTGCTGCTGTGATGAGGACAGACCTTACAGCTCATCACAGCAATGACTTCCCCATACTTTACAAACGCATTTGTACTTGTTCAGCTCCTTTGAAACAAGGGGTGGGTTTTTTTTCCTTTCACATGTCCATTTATTCTTCCTCTCACTCAGTTCTGCAGCCAAGTCATGGTGGCATGCAAGGTGTTCTCATTGCAACTGTCTGCACCATCAAAAATTGAGGCTTGAGGCAAGCAGAAAAACCCAAGGACAGGATCCTTTAATACATGATCAGCTGTCTAAAATCCAGATTTATGTCTCAGTTCTTTCTTAGCAGAATGGAAAAAACAGTGCCAAAAGTTTACTTCTGTGTATATGCACAGTCTTTCTAAGAAAAACCTTGACTCCCCACTTGTGTTTGCCATGCAAACATTCCAGCAGTTAAATTTCAGTGACATGATGTTCTGAAGCAAAGAATTTCAAATCTGCCTGCACAGGTGGCAGTGGAACATGTTTTCTTTCAAACCAGAAAGCTTAAAGATTTAGTAAATTGCAGGGGTCAGATAATTAGTCCAGGGCTGATCAGCTAACTCAGATCAAATGAAAATATGAAGCACTTGTGAGGAGTAGTCAGGATAGCTGTAGGCAACTAGAATATTATCTGTGCTTCCTTATTTAATATTTTAGAATATTCATCTATAAGTATCTGTTCTTAGAAATAAGTAATCCTTTCTTAATTACCTATGACTGCCTACTACTCCATACCCATTGTGTACAGTTCAAATTAGACTATAAATATTTTGGGGTTGGAAATGCAGTTTTTAGTACATATATGGCAGTCTCTGATACTGCACTGGAAGTGCTGGGTGCCAATGTGTATATGACCATCTATAAGGTACCTCTGACATACCTTTGACTGTAAATAAAAAAAGAATCTACTGTTTAACATTCACACAATTTGTGATTTTGACTAAAAGATACAAAAGCCTGGATTTTTTTTTCCATATTTTAAACAGTGTGAAATCTCTCAATAGTTCCTTTATGGCAGATAGTGTTTTAGCAATATTCCATAATAGGTTTGGATACTTAGTAGGTAATTTCTAAACCAAATCTTCCATATTTCCAATTAAAACAGGCAGTGCATGCTGTAGTTATCTGGGTGTAAGCCTGTTGGCTTGATTAACCAAACGAAATTTGTGAATGGCTTATCTTGAGAACCTGGCTTTAAAGAACAACTACAGCCAGTGCTGTACCTTGGGGAGACAAGCTCGTTCCTTCAGCTACCCCCAGCAATGCCTGTATGGTCTTGCTCTGAGGGCGTGCATAGCGTTGTTTGGGACTGAGTGGAAGTGACATGGAGCACTTCTGTCCCCGGCTCAGGGCGACGCCGGTGTCACGGGGAGGAAGATCATCGTGGACACGTACGGCGGCTGGGGCGCGCACGGCGGCGGGGCCTTCTCCGGCAAGGACTACACCAAGGTGGACAGGTCGGCCGCCTACGCCGCCCGCTGGGTGGCCAAGTCCCTGGTGAAAGCTGGGCTCTGCCGCCGTGTTCTGGTCCAGGTATGCTTTGCTGAGGGTGCTGCTGCTCTCAAAACCATTTTCCCTTTTTAGGTTTTCTTTGAATGTCCATGGCGCAAGCCACCATGGTAGAAGTGGCCTTGGCGATGGTTTTGTGGAGAAAGGAAGACTTGATGCTTGGTTCAAGCCCACTGTAATGTCACTAATAGACTGTTGGCTTCTTGAAACTGGAGCTTTGCATTTAGCTTTTTGGCTATTTTATTGGCTATTTTTGGCTATTTTGTTAGCTATTTTTCTAGACATTTGTTGAGCCCTCAACCCTCTGACACTCAGTCATTGAAATGAGCATGGGGTGACAGGATAATGAGGGAGAAAATAATCCAGAGGTCTCAGCAATTTCAAAGTTTTCTTTTTTCTACAAATACAGATTTTGCAAATATGAGAAGTGAAGGAGAGGCCTTCATTTTCATAAGATGATTCCTAATTAATGCTTTCTTCTGCTTCCCACTGCTGCCCAGAGGTGCTTTGTTTATTGGCTGACTAAGGCACCTTTGTTCCCCACAGGTTTCTTACGCCATTGGGGTTGCTCATCCACTGTCTATTTCACTGTTCACTTATGGAACTTCCCAAAAAACAGAGAAAGAGCTGCTGGACATTGTGCACAAAAACTTTGATCTTCGGCCTGGAGTCATTGTCAGGTAAAGAAACACGCAGAAAGGAAAACATCCCAGTAGTTGCACCCAATCAATGATTTCTTGCAAAATCTTCAGCTGTTACTCAAAGGTTTGGCCTTCTATAGTATATGGAAACCAGATAAAACAGCTTTTGCATTCCAAGAACTTTAAGTCACTTTGCTCTGATAAAAAGGTGTCTTTTGGTTTACCAAAGGAATTTAAGATTATTTAATCCTTTCCATGTAAAATTAGTTATCATGAAGTATCTTAATTTGAAAATTTTTTCCTTGTTTTTATTATACACACAGGGATCTGGATTTAAAAAAGCCCATTTACCAGAAGACTGCATGTTATGGTCACTTTGGAAGACAAGAATTCTCATGGGAAGTGCCAAAAAAACTAGTGTTTTGACATTAATGACATGTCACCTTTTAAAACCAGAAAGGAAGACCACTAATGATGAGGATGCTCCTGAAAATCAAATTTGACAGCTTTATATTCAACATAAGGAATTTTAGATTTTAAAAGGAAAGAAAGAAAAGGTTATTTTCTTGGAAATTGATTTTTTTTAACCCTCAGTGTCTTTCATTACCTAAGATATAATGGACAGAGTCTGTTTTTTTAATCAGCATAAGACAGCAAAATACAGTTTACTTTTAACTGCTGCTCTGTTGGTTCTTTGGATAAAGACAAAGTGTGACTCAGGTACTCAAACCAAAAGCTGAACCTCAAACCTTTGATGGGCAAAGGTGAAGATGACTTTCCCAACTCTGACTAAGGATCAGCAGATCTGTTGCTTCTGATTAGACAATGGGAAATTCTGGGGTCCAATTTCCTTACTGGAGTTAGCAATGCATACAGCTGGGGGCTGCTTTGATGGGAGAAGGCTGAATAGCATCTGTTAGAATAGCATCTAACAGTATCTTTGCCTCTTTTATAAAAGATGTTAACATATGTGTAATATTTAAATCACCTTCAGTGCATATGTGCTGTTACTGTCGCGTTTCAATTACCTGTGTTTTTGAAACAAAAGTGCTCTCCTATGTCACAACAATCATAGAATAAAAAGCTTTTTCCTACCATGTATGTAAAGGTGTATCTTTTTCTATGTTTTTTTTTGTTAATGCTGCTGTAAAATGGTCCATCTCAAGTCAGCTGCTTCTACTCTTGTGGGAATTTAGTTTACCAACATAATTGAATTTGATTTGATTTTGAAATTGTTATATGCATTTCCCTGTTAATACATGCATGATCACTCTTAAGTCCTTGTGATTAATGGAAATTCAGTGAAAAAGTATTAGATTTTTATTTGTAACTCTTAGGTTGTGAGACCACGTTTGTCTTCTGCCACAGTTTTGTTTGTCAGTAGGCAACAACTTAATCCTCCAATGCAAAGGCTGCCTGTGTATAGCCCCCAAGAGGGGCTTAATGCTTTCAGCCAGCATTCTGAGAAATCCGGGCTAGAGAAGTGCTGCCACCCCGTGTTTATCTCCTAAATAAATGTCTTCATACAGCACCTCCCGAACAGATGTGGTGGAAAGAAAGTGCCCGTGATAAACATAAAAGAAAAAGCTGCCATTTATTTCTTTCAAGTATGTCACAAACACAATTTCTATCTAGTTAAGCCAGAGGTCTCTCCACTTTTATTAATTATGCTAACGTGCTCTGTGTTCTGTACCAGTTGAGATAAACAGGTTTGTGTGTACCTTTTGATCTCTCAAGGACTTACCACATTAATCAGTGGGCCTCCTTGGGTACCCACCTGGGTACATTTTGGCAGGAAAATATCCTAAAGACCACCTGCATCTTAGAGAATGACTTGGCAAAGATTTCCCAGGGCCCACTTTCCTGGCTGCATATTGCTTGTCTTCCAAGGAATATGGAATATGTGTGTGTCAGCCTCAGCAAGGTAAGCTGTTTGGAGTTCCAGGTCATAATGTGGTACACTACAACCAGCAGAAGTAAGTGAATGAAAAATTAATATAAAAATTAATAAAAAATTAAATTAAATTAATTTAAAATTAATTAAGAAATAAAAAATATGTTTCATGACATGAAAACAGAAAGTCCGTGCTCAACAACATGAAACACCTGCAGACAAAAGGAAGAGTTCTGCTCAGGTGGTGACAATACCAGCCATTAAAGGTTTGTTGGAGAGGAAGGGGGCTCGGCAGCGTGTGCAGATGTGTGACGGGCTGTGACTCTGAACCCTGCATTGCCCACACGGGTCAGGCACACCACTAGGACAATTGGATTAATCTGCTAGTAAATGTGCAGGGTAGAAAAGGTGGAACTTTTGTGGCAATTTTACTACCTATTCTGCTCTTCCCATAAATGGATTTCAGCACATGAGGTTCACGGCTTCATCAAAAAAAAAAAAAAAAAAAAAAAGAAAAATATTAGCCAAACTCTGGATGCTACAGGATACAGACTGTAACGCATTGGTTCAAATCAGTCATTATTTGATGTTCTGAGCTCTCTCTTGGAGCATGACATACAAGTTAAGGCATTATTATGTCTAATTAATCAAAGTGTATGTGTGTTTGTGTGTGTGTGTGTTTGTGTGTGAGAGAGAGAGAGGCAAACACAGACAGATGGGGAGGTGGTGAGAGAGCCAGAGCATGCAAGAATGTGCATACACTAAACATGTTTACAGTAACCAGTTAATCTGAACATTTCCCCGCGGAGCTGGCAGCAGCAGAGCCAGCCTGCCTCAGTGCCCTAACGAGGACGTGCCCTTGCCCTCCCCTGCCTGCTCTGGCAAGCTCTCCTTGTGCTTCCCAGCAAGCGGGGCGGTGTGTGCCTCCCCGAATCCCTGATCAGTGCTGGGGACTGAGGCACAGGGTGAACAGCCAGGCACACCCCAGCACACAGCTCTGTGCCTGACTGCAGGGCTTTGGCTCTGCGGCACCACAAGCAACAAGCAATTACCCGTGGTCTCCTGCAGAGAGAGATGCTCGGCTCCTGCCTCCCCTGGAAAACACTGTTTGTTCTAAGTTTAGCAGGTCTTCTTGCAGGTAAGATGGTCTTCAATATGAGTAACAATTATTTAAATAGGGTTGTTTTAGAGAAATGAAGAGCCTGCTTGGGAACCTAGCCCTGAGCGGCCCTGAACAGCTGCTCACATTGTTGTTTCCAACAAATCAGTATTTGTACAGATTATTCAGAATTGAGCCCTGATCACCTCAGGTATACAAGCTGGTGCTAGGACTGTGGGATAGGAGAGTTCCTCTGCAGAAGTGGTATTTGGGGTTTGTTCATGTGTCATGACCTAGCTAAGTACCTGCTTCTGCTTGTCTTTTAGATTTTACCAAAATCCGAGCTTTTGCCGGTCGTAGTGAATGCAAAAGTACAACCATAGATGATGTGAATGGGTTTCTCAAGGTAAGAGGTTGGCTGACCCAGGGTCTGTTCTGCACCCACCTCCTGTGCTGGTGGGCTCCTGCTGCGTCTGCCTGCTCTGGCTGGGCAAGCACAACTGGTGTATTGCTTTGGCAATGTACAAAGTACACGCTGGGGAGGGGAGGCACACGCAAGAGCAGAAAAACACTAGTGTCATCTGACTGACCACAGCTTTGCTCCTGCTACTGCTAGTCCAAAAAGTGTCCTTGTGGATATATTTTCCAGTTCGGCCCTGCTCCAGATACATAAAGTGGCTTGAACGTAAGCAGTATAGTGAGATAAATAACAGTAGCTACCTAGAAATACATGAGCTTCTTTACGTTCACAGATTTGTTAATTCTAAGGTTCCAAATTTTTCCTTTTCAACTTAGATTTTTTCTCCCCTATCTCCACAGAAATTTTCAAAATGCATGCCTGAAATTATCGCCAAGGGTGAAAAAGCTTCAATCAATTTCCTGGCATGGACACTGCAAGAAACTCTTGATCTGCTGCGCCCTGTTCAGGAGCAATGTGAGGCCCCTCCTGAACCAACCCCTTTGCTGGGCATTGAACGAAGGGGCAGAGCAGAAGCACAAAGGAAATTTTTTCTACTATAGAATGAACCAAGAGACTGCATTTCTTTAGGGGAGGAGGAGCATAATATAAAAGATGTCTCAGCAGCAGGGAGCACTGGGACTGGGAAGGCAGAGCAGCACAAACAGGGGGTCCTGCTGTCCCTGCAGCCCCAGCCCTGGTGCTGAGCAGCAGCACAGTCACAAGGCCAGGGGCCTGCTCTGCCCTCCAGCCAGAGCCTCTGTGCTGTCATGGAGTGGGCATGCCAGTCATTTTTCTCCAAGAAATATTTGGATAGTTTTGGCCACAATAGCACTGAATGCCAGTGCTGGGATTGCAATGCCACAGTGAGCTGCCTCTGAAGTGTAACTGGGGCTGACCCTGTAGTCACAGCGACAAGTGGGGGAAAAATTCCAAGGGTGTGGCCAAAAAAAAAAAAGTGGAGGATGAAAAAATTTTAAACAAGCAAAAATGCTTGCTTTGATGATGCTAGCTGGTGAGACAGGTTAATGAATTTACTTGGGAAGGGGAAGATTTTATGCCTATTTGCACTCTGATGTATTGTTTTCTTGCTCTCTTTTCTTTTTATCCACCAAAAGTTTGCAAGCAGTTACCTCCATGCCCTCGCCCAGTGGCCCCAAAAAACGGGGGGCTGGTGTGTGTGACCATTGACAACACTCAGTACTGCAAACCCATGTGCAACCAGGTAACATCCCTGCCTTTTATATTGCTGCATCTATTCCTTCCTTTACAACTGCTAATTTGGTAAAGCCTAATTTTCTTGCTATACTTTGTTTTATATCCCTCAGGGCTGGGAGAGGTTGTAGTGTTTGTGTTTACCTGCCCTGGCTGTTTTTTCCCCTTGCAGCTACACGTCATGCCCTAAGACAGTGTTTGTTTATTTTCCCCCCTCCCCTGTTTCCCAAGGGTTATGACTTCCAGTTCCTCAGGAGCAGCAGGCTGTATGAGGAGTGTGGCAATGCCACAGGGTTCTCCTGGACCACGCAGCTTCTTGGGGAAAAGGCGCTGGCAGTCTGCAGCCGTGAGTGCTCCTCAGATACGTCTGCTCATGGGGACACGAGGCTTCCTCTCTTTGGTTCAAAAAAATGGGAGGAAGGAAAAGTTTCCCTTTTTGTGACAGCCTTGTCATGTGCGACATTGCAAGAGCCAGTGTTGAGCTGGCAAACTGATGAGCAAGAAAACACATTAGCTACAATATTCTCATGAAGGCTTTACTGTTTCATCTTGGGATACCACATATGGCATTTATGCAAATGTTTGTGGGAGGACGGACCTGTTTTTTAAAAAAAACAGTAAATTGGTATCACCCTAACGCAAACCCCATGTTGCACAAGGGTGGTGTGACCCACTGGACAGACAGCAATAGGACATAAAACTGTTTATCTTGCAACAATAGTTGGAGAATCTCAGCAAATTGGCCAACACCTGTATGTACACACAATAAAGCCCAGCAGCTGGGCCCCAGCCAGCAGTGCTGCCACCTTCATGGCAGCCTAGGGGCTGTCAGAGTGCTCCCATTGCATCCCTTGCTCAATCTGCGACCCAAAGCAGGCACTATGACTCTGTTGTTACTGCCTTAATTTAAAAATAAATGTGCATATAGATACACAAAAAGCCCACCCTACCTCTCCCATGCTTAATGGAAAATATTTTGCTGTTGACAGTGCCTAGTTGCTAGAGCAATCGCTAGGTGTTTTCCAAGGCTTAATAAAGGCAAGCAATCATCTGGGCACTTTTGTTCCAAGTTGGAGACTTTAGTTTAGAAAATTGGAATGCCAGCACATGTGCAAAGATCAGGACCAAGCTAAGCTAAGTGAACTCAGTTGCTTATTTATTTATTTATTTATTTATATCTTCGATCTTTTCCAGCCTCTGAAGCGGCCATCAGTGGAGCTAAATCTGCCTATTTCCCCAGCAACAGCACCTGTGTGCACACGGTTGCCTTTCCTGAGGCTCAGGCAGAGCAGCTGAGCATCTTCCTCGGGGAGCTTGCAGAGCGCGGCATCGACGGCTCCAGCCGGGACCCGGGGGCTGACTGTGTCACCTGTGGCTACTGACAGCAGCCTGGGCATAGCCAGCCTCTGACTGCACCTGGGCAGCAGAGCAGAGCAGTGAAACCATGGCTAGCACGTGTAAACACACAGCTTTTATTTTGTTAAAGGTCTGGAGAGCGTAGTCATGACCTCAGCTTTGCGTTTGGATATATAAGCTAAATCTAATCCCGCAGCTCATGGCAAGAGTGTCAAAGAGAGAAGACCACTTTTATGGCTTTGTCTAGCTGGAGTTAAATAAGAACTACAGCTTTTTAATGGATGCCTTCCTATTGGCTTAGCTTCTTCAGGATCTCTGCAGATAGTGATAACACTGATTGTTGTCAGAAATTGTCCTGTACAGGGGTCCTCTTACTGAGGAAAAGCCATGCTTCTATTCACTTTTACAGCTGCCAGTTAATCACTGTTATTGCTCTGATGACCATTACAGCTGTGTAAGTGACAAGAGTGCCTGGCTGTAGGGGTATAGTACTTTATTCACTTGCTTGCTTGGCTGGGGCTTAGACCAGCAGCAGAAAACCTGTCCATTGTCCACCTGGCAATAAGTAAAAGTGAAGATCAAAGGCAACTTATCACTGGAGATCCAGCTTATTTGTGGAGCTGTAGCTACCAAACAATGTGCATGTGAATTATTGTGAAATATAAACAAGAAATTTAGATACTGCTTGCTTGGTTTTCAGTGGAATTTGTGCTTGAGGTAATATTTTAATTTTCTTCTGTTGAGCAAACAGTGAAGCTGTAGATCTGAAGACAGATTCATCTGTTTGTGTTTGCTTTCCCTTTTTTACCTTTTCCCTCTTTCTGTTGATCTCTCAGACACATAGTTTTGTGGTACATGATGTAAAATTGACCTTTATCTCATTAATCAGATAAATGATTCAAATATATATATATTTAAATACTTATACTTCAGGCTCAAAATTGAGTCATTACAAGCAAAAAACCCCATAAATAACCCCAGCTGCTTTAGGGCCCAGAAGCAGACAGTCATATGACAATGAGTGGAACAGATAATTACACCAGAAAAGGAATGAGTTGGCTGCTTTGGCTGCTTATAAACCATGTGGCAATAGATTAAGTCATTGTGTTGGAGAAAAAAGTGCTGTAGTCTTAAAGAAAAACAATGAGTTTTGAATCACTGGGTTTTGGGTTTATTTATTTATTTATTTATTTATTATTTATGGCAAACAAATATCTCTATCAAATGAAATTATAATGTTTTTTAAGTCTTTCCAGCCAAATTGTTATCAACTGATGCTCAAATAAAATATGTGGAGTACTTTGCAGTATCATTTTTCTACTGGTGCTAAACCCCATTTTTTCCTCTCAATTTTGTTAATCTATTCTAGAGACTTTCCAAACCAACCAACAAAAGAAAAGAAAAGCCACTCATTTTTTAATTCATGAGGAAATGAAGCCTGTAAACTAGCAGGAACTGTTTCATTTGTGGGTCATAATTCCTCACAGTGAGTGTCACAGAGTGTGGAATTATTAGGCTGGAAAGCTTTAATTATCATCTGTCATGAACCTGATATTAAGCTGGAGATTGGGTTGCTGGGTTGTTTTTCAAAAACTTGCAGAGAAAAAGTTTTGTTCTATTCCCACCACCTGAGTTATTATTTATAATGAGACAGAGAGTTGACTCAATGACCAATATAACACAGTTAAAAACTAAAGTAAATTTAATCGTGTTATTTCCCAGAGTACATTTGCATAATTTCCTTCATGTAAATGGTTGCTGTGTGTTTGCATTAACTTCTTGTTGGCGTCTGGCCTGTCTGAGCATAGGACCATTCCTGATGCTCCTGCTCTAATCCCAGGATGGGGTTTGTTCTGGAACTAGGGGTTGAGGAGAGAGGAAAATTCATATAGAATTAAAGAATTTAATAACATTTTAAACCATTACATTTCCAGATCAAACAACAGAAGCAGGAAGGCTTATTTCTTGAAACAGTCTATGAAATTTTATTATTTTTTTTATGTTTTGCAATACAACCAGACTAAACCACTGCCTCCCCAGAGTATCCTGCTTGCTTTGGATAAATCCACCTGCATAAGTGTCAGTCAGCTCAAGGCTTTGGTAATATTTACAGTGTAACTATAGAGAGTGAGGCTTTCCTGATACTAATTAAGGGAATACAGTGCTGCATTATCCTTACTTCTCTTTCAGTCCATTAGAACACAAGAGAAGAACTCAGTGCAGGAGCTGAGCCAGGAGCAGTAATTACAAACCCAGCCCGAACACAGAAGGCAGAGTGTGGAGAGCTGCAGCTCATGGCCCCAAAATCACACAGAAAAATTCTCTTCTCACAGGAACTTAGCAGCATCAGACTGGCAGAGCCGGTGCTCTGGGGTGGATCACAGGTAGTGAGAGTGACCTGGGAGGTGTTGTCAGTGCGAGCCGTGCTGGCAGGGCAGGGCTGGGAGCGGGGCTGGCTCACACGGAGCCCTGCAGCGAGATCGGCGGCGCTCGCCGCATCCTCCAGATCACCACCGCAGCTGGGGGCAGCAGCATCAGCGAACTCATCACCAGCACTGCGGCAAAAATCACCAGCAGGATCTCCCACGGGGCCAGGACTGTTTCCACCATGATTTCCTCCATGTCAGGATTCTGAAGCTGTAAAGCAAAAAAATATGCTGCATTATTTACTTGCAAATAGGAGTTATGTCTGAATAGATGTGTTTGTTTCAGCCAGCATAGGGGTGTCAGCCTCTTTGGCCTGTTTCTTTCTCAGCCTAAAAAATAAACCCATTTCCTGGGCTGCAGACCCCAGAAGAGCTCCTGCTCTTTCTCTCTGTCTGTGCTTCCATTGAGCATCAGCCTGCCTTTCCCCCTTGGCTCAGCTGCAGTTGTTGATGCTGGTATAAGACACCCTGTCCACCCTAAAGCATTGTTCCTAACCCTTTGGTAAGCCTTTCTCTTTAAAATTTCCATTTTTAAGGCCCCCTCTTCCACTTAGAATAGCATTACACAAAATGATTACTACACTGATATATAGCAAAACTAAAGCTGAAAATAAAGCTGAAAGGAGAACTGGAAATTGCACTGCCATCAGAATGCATATTTCATCTTTTTCCATGCACAAGGCTTTAGAAGGAGCAGCGTGCTTAGGAAGGAGTTAATCTGTGTCGATCCTGCTAAGTGCTAACAGGTGTGTCCTAGGGAATGCAGTGTTCAATGCCATTTCTGCCACAGGACCCACACACCTGAAAGTCATCAGCAACCGGTCCTGTTCCTGGACCCACACACCTGAAAGCTGTGCAGTGGGTGGATAAATGAGGTGCCAGGGCCTGAAGAGGTTTTTTTTCTCCCCAGTCCCTTGTGCCAGTAGTGAGGAGGTTTCCTGAGGGGCTGCAGTGCTGCCTGTGCTGTGGGAATTGGGACTACAACTCACTGGAGGAGGCCTCAAGTTTGTCCAAGCAGGTGTTTTACTGGGTTTTTGTTACTAAATCCTGACCTTTATTCAAAGGTGAAAATAGAAACTGGGTTGATAGAGTATTTATGTCTAAGGAGAGTAGAAAATTTGAATAATTTCCAGCAATTTTGTACATGACTGTTAAAATTGCCATCATTTTTTTTCTGTGGTTTGTAAGGAGTGTGTGTGTTACCAGTGCATGTCCAGTAACAAACCTTGGTGGATTCAGGCCATGATATCCTTAATGAAACCCAGCTATCCATCAGCAGAGTCCTGATGGAGATCTCCTTGGCTGCTGTGTCTTGTTCTAGCTGGATTAATCTCAACTCTTACAAGCACAGAAAAAGTACACAGAAAACCTTACAAAACTCTTACAAGCACGGTGGATGCAGCTGGAGCTGCCCTAGCTCAGGGCCTGGAGCACTCTCTCACTGCTCCCTTCTCCCCAGTGAAGCCACAGAGCCGTGGCAGGAGGGTGCCTGGAACTGGAATGCTGCCCACCAGGCCCATTCCCTGCAGTGGGCTGTGCTCTGGGTCTGTTTTCTACAGAGCAGCTCCTTCACTTTGTGCGAGTTCATCGGCTCTGACCTCTGCCTCTGCTGCAGAGCCCATCAGGCTGGCTGATCGTCTCACCTTTCCTGCAGCAGCCTTGGGTGTTATTCCTCTCTTCCCACTGGCTGCTGGGTGAAGGCAGGTGTGAGGCTGGTTCTAACCTGGAGAGGGATTTTTTTTTTTTTTTTTTGCTCAGGGAGCTTCCTTGAGCTGCTTCAGTGCTGCTTTTAGCTGCTGCACAGGGAATACAGGCTAGAATTAAGGAGGAAGTTTTTCACAGAAAGAGTGGTCAAATACTGGAATCGTCTACCCAGGGAGATGGATGTGTTTAAAAAAACACATCCCTGGGTGTGTTTAAAAAAAGGCTGGATGTGGCACTTGGTGCCATGATCTAGTTGAGGTGTTAGAACATGGGTTGGACTCGATGATCTTGAAGGTCTCTTCCTAGAAATTCTGTGATTCTGTGAATGTCACATGTCCCAGGTTGTGGAGCGTTAAGAGGGGTGTCTTAAGGAATGCAGTGTTCACTGCAATTCCTGCCACAGGACCCACACATCTGAAAGCCATAAGGGCTGCAGGTCCTTGGCCAGAACCCACACACCTGAAAGCTATTAGCCTCCTGTCTGCTAATTTGAATGTCTCTGTTAGTTAACTCCTTTAAATAACTCAGTTTCTGACTTGCTTTGTGGTCCTTTTTTCTGTCAATCTTGTTTGCCCCTGCCCCCTCCAAATTACAGATGGACATCTTGATTTTGGAGAAGTAAGAGTAGGGAAAACCTTACAAAACCCCCAGATATATTTATCCCACTACTGCATCTGGGAGGGGGAATTGCACTTCCTCAATGTCCAATGAAGACAAATGCAGAAGGCAGCAACACTGCAAGGAAAAAAAGGCTTATTTGCAGTCTACAGAAATGGTGTGAAGGTTCAAGACAGCCCTGTGAATCTCACAGTAACTTTGGTTATGGTAACTGGAGAAGTTCCCTTGAGCAAGATGCTAGTGGGAGGTGCTGGCCTCCGAGCCTGTAACTTGCTCTCACTTGAGATTTCTTTGAAAATGTATTGCATAGGGCTAAAAGATGAACTAGTATCTGAATTAGCAAGTATTTATATCATTTATTTGCCTCCAAACGACAGAATTATTGGCTATCATATAATAACCTATACTCTGTGCCTGGAAAGTCACAGATCTGGTACTGCTGGCTAAACTCTGGGAACAGAAAAACAAGTTTTAAAACTTTGGTAGTCCAGTAAATTTGTAAATGCAGCCATCAAATGGCAGAAGGGATTGAAGTCTGCAAGGTCTGTTTTATATCAGTGAATATTCATATTTTTCTTTTGTTTCTAGGAAGTTATTCTGATTGGTAGCTAGAGCACTTAATATCAATCAAAGATTTGTCTCTGTGATATCAAGTGACAGGGCTCAGTTCTTTCTTCGATGGAGATGAATACAATCAAATTGATAAAAAACACAATCAACAGTACAAAACAATTTAAAATTTGTATAAAATGCAAAACAATAGATCTGAAATATTAAAGATTGATTATTAGTTATATTTTTATACAATTTTAAATATTTTATTAGGTAAGGAATTCCACTAGATTCTGCTATAAATGGTATCAGATAAAACCACAGGGGCTATATTGAATTTCCAGTCTCTTCTACAAACAGGTGTAGAAGATGGGTTTTATGTGGGGCGGGTTTTATCACCTGCACCTGAGAGCTGCTCAGTCACACACAGAGAAGGGCTCCCAGTGGCTTTAGCACGGCCAGAGCCGTGAAACACTTCCCACCCTGCAGGACTGTGACCGCTCTCCTCCCGGGCACGCACTTACTCCGAAGGCAGAACAAGCTGAAAGGGGTAAACCAACAACAACAATGAACTTGTTCTGCTTCATCTGCCACTCAGTCAGTGATATAAATATTTGCCCTTCAAGTGGGGACAACAGGAGCTCCTGGGTGCCCTGGGTGAGCTGCCAGCTTCCTGTTAGCGCTGCAGGATAATCAGCCAGGCTGGCTCTCTGAGGAGGTCACTGAGCTGTGCCTTGGAGCCCTGTGCAACTGCAGGAAGGTGAATGCATTCCTCTGCCACCTCCCTGGCTCTGGGCTACAAACAGAGGCACCAAATGGTAGGAACGGGAAAAATTCTCAGACCTGGGTGTCTGGCACAGTGATGGACTCGAAAAGAGAGCGATGATCGAGAGATAACTACACTGCAAGTTGAAATTGTCACTTAGAACTCCCGTAAGAACCAGAAATCAAATTAATGTGTTTGGTAGCTTAGAGAAAAGCTGCATTACAATTATGTAAAACCTTAGAAAGATCTGATAATGCTGCTTTGGTCTCTAGAGGGCCAAGCCTTTTAAACCAAGAGTGTATAAAAACGCTCAGAATCATTAAAATATTAACAGAAATTTCACTGTATTTGTTTGTTATAAATATCTCCCTCTACAAGAAACCAAAGTAATAATTAAAATATTTCAGCAGTCATTTTTAAAATTTTTCTGCCTTTATAAGGCATGAAGCAGATTAGTCTGATTATTTTTAAGTCAAATCTGTATGTATTTAATTTTCAGTGCACCCTTTATCTGCTCAGTGCCCCTGGCTGTGTCCTGGGCACCCTTTATCTGCTCAGTGCCCCTGGCTGTGTCCTGGGCACCCTTTACCTGCTTAGTGCCCATGGCTGTGTCCTGGGCACCCTTACCTGCTCAGTGTCCCTGGCTGTGTTCTGTGCCCCTTTACCTGCTCAGTGCCCCTGGCCTGTCTCAGTGCCCCTGGCTGTGTCCTGTGCCTGCCTGCCCAGTGCCCCCTGGTTGTGTCCTGTGCCCCCTTACCTGCTCAGTGCCCCTGGCTGTGTCCTGTGCCCCTGGCTGTGTCCTGTGCCCCCTTACCTGCTCAGTGCCCCCGGCTGTGTCCCCTGGCACCCTTATCTGCTCAGTGCCCCCTGGCTGTGTCCTGTGCCCCTTTACCTGCTCAGTGCCCCTGCCTGTGTCCTATGCACTCCTTACCTGCTCAGTGCCCCTGCCTGTGTCCTGGGCACCCTGACCTGCTCACTGCTCCTGGCTGTGTCCTGTGCCCCCTTACCTGCTCAGTGCCCCTGGCTGTGTGTCCTGTCCCCAGCCCCTTTGCCCCTGCTGTGTCCTGTGCCCCTGGCTGTGTCCTGTGCCCCCTTACCTGCTCAGTGCCCCCGGCTGTGTCCTGTGCACTCCTTACCTGCTCAGTGCCCCTGGCTGTGTCTTGTGCCCCCTTACCAGCTCAGTGCCCCTGGGCTGTGTCCTGTGCCCCTTTACCTGCTCAGTACCCCTGGCTGTGTCCTGGGCACCCTTACCTGCTCAGTACCCCTGGCTGTGTCCTGGGCACCCTTACCTGCTCAGTGCCCCCTGGCTGTGTCCTGGGCACCCCCCCTGCCCAGTGCCCCATGGCTGTGTCCTGTGCCCCTGGCCTGTGCCCCCCCTGTGTCCCAGTGCCCTTGGCTGCCCCAGTGCCCCTGGCTGTGTCCTGTGCCCCTTTACCTGCCCAGTGCCCCCGGCTGTGTCCTGGGCCCCCTTACCTGCCCAGTGCCCCCTGGCTGTGTCCTGTGCCCCTGGCTGCTGTCCCCTGGCTGTGTCCCACCCTGACCTGTTCAGTGCCCCCTGGCTGTGTCCTGGGCACCCTTACCTGCTCAGTGCCCTCTGGGCTGTGTCCTGTGCCCCTTTACCTGCTCAGTGCCCCCTGGGCTGTGTCCTGTGCCCCTTTACCTGCTCAGTGCCCCTGGCTGTGTCCTGTGCCCCTTACCTGCTCAGTGCCCCCGGACTGCGCTGCCCCGGGGCTGCTGCGGCTCCGTCCGGGCGCGCATCCTGCGCTGCTCCACCAGGGCAGGGCAGACGGGGCAGGACAGACTGCCGGGCCGTGCCCGCCCCAGGGTGGCCTGCCGGCGCTCAGGGCCGTGTTTGTGCCTCCACCGCCTCCCACTGTGCCCTTAAGGCGGCCCCAGCCCGGCCGGGGCAGCCGCCCTGCCGTGCCCGCAGTTTGCTCAGGAGCGGCAGAGCGAGGGCTGGCTCCTCGCCCTGCGCAGCCTGCCGCAGGACACAGCCGCTGAGACAGCCGCTCAGAGAACCCGTTTTTCACCAGAAAACCGCTTGGGATTTCCTTGTAAATCATCTTATTTACTCGCCAGTGAGTAATCTGATTAAGTAACTCATTCTAGGTGATTGTTGTGAAGAACATGCGCAGCCTGCAGAGAATGGAGGCTGGTGCCCCTCAGTTTATTGCAGATCCAAGGCATTCACACACCCAACTCTCTTCCCCCCATGTATATTCAACAGCCCACTTGCTACTTAACAGCTTAGCTTTATTTCAATGTGAAAAACGCATATTTTATGATTGGCTTTTCGCAAATATTAAAATGAATATTATATGTGTTGTGTTAGAAAGTAATGCTGTATTAATTCTCCTAAGTAGTGTGTTAAATATAGTTATTTGGCTATTAAAAAAAAGTTAAAATGGAAACTATGCTATGTAGGATGCGTTTTTTAAAGAAAGGGCTTGCAGTGAAATAGCAGCCCCAGGACATCTGAATCTTTCAGAGAAAAAGAATTTATTGCCCTCTTATCAGAAGAAACAAACTTCTTCCCACCTCGAAGGCGCTGTCAGGATTCAGAGGAAGAAGTTGACAACGGCCAGACAGAATCCTGTAATTGAATGGAATTTATGCATCATGTATGAGGTGTATGAGTATGCAACAGGTTATTGTTTTTAAGGGTTAATCCTCAGTTAACGTGTGTCCTTTTTCGGGATCGTGCTGCCCAGAAAAAGGTACCTGGACGTCAGTAACCCTTTGTCTCTATTGTCTCATATTGTCCTAATTCAAATTGTCCAAATTATTATTACTCTAATTGTATCACTATTTTTATAGCCATTTTATTACTATTAAACTTTTAAAATTGTAAAAATTTTGATTGGCGTTTTTCACATTCAATATTAGAAAAACCAGAGCTATGCTCAGGCAAACCACAATCAATAGTACAAAACAATATAAAACTTGTATGAAATACAAAACAATATATTGAAATGTTAAAGATGGATTATTAGTGATATCTTTACACAATGTTTAGTATTTTATTAGGTAAGGAATCCCTTAGGAATCTATCCCTATAGATTCTGCTATAAAGGATATCAGATAAAACCACTTGGACTATATTGAATACCTGCTCAGTGCCCCTGGCTGTGTCCTGCACCCTTTTATCTGCTGCTCAGTGCCCCTACAGTCCCAAGTACCCTTTTATCTGCCTACAGTGCCCCCTGGCTGTGTCTGGGCGCCCTTTTATTCTGCTCAATTGCCCTGGCTGTGTCCTGGAGCACCCTTGCTGCTCAAGTGCCCCTTACCTGCTCAGTGTGCCCCTTGGCTACGTCCTGTGCCCCTTACCTGCTCAGTGCCCCTGGCTGTCCCAGCCCCTTTACCTGCTCAGTGCCCCTGGCTGTGTCCTGTGCCCCTGGCTGTGTCCCCTGGCTGTGCCCCTTTACCTGCTCCAGTGCCCCTGGCTGTGTCCTGGCCCCTTATCTGCTCAGTGCCCCTGGCTGTGTCCTGGGCACCCTTATCTGCCCAGTGCCCCTGGCTGTGTCCTGGGCACCCTTACCTGCTCAGTGCCCCTGGCTGTGTCCTGGGCCCCTTACCTGCTCAGTGCCCATGGCTGTGTCCTGTGTCCCTTTACCTGCTCAGTGCCCCCTGGCTGTGTCCCTGTGCCCCTTTACCTGCTCAGTGCCCCTGGGCTGTGTCCTGTGCCCCTTACCTGCTCAGTGCCCCTGGCTGTGTCCTGTGCCCCTTCACCTGCCCAGTGCCCCTGGGCTGTGTCCTGTGCCCCTTACCTGCTCAGTGCCCCTGGCTGTGTCCTGGCCCCTTTACCTGCTCAGTGCCCCTGGCTGTGTCCTGTGCCCCTTTACCTGCTCAGTGCCCCTGGCTGTGTCCTGTGCCCCACCTGCCCAGTGCCCCCATGGCTGTGTCCTGTGCCCTTTACCTGCCCAGTGCCCCTGGCTGTGTCCTGTGCCCCTGGCTGTGTCCCAGCCCCTTACCTGCTCAGTGCCCTTGGCTATGTCCCAGCCCCTGGCTGTGTCCTGTGCCCTTTACCTGCTCAGTGCCCCCCGGCTGTGTCCTGTGCCCCCTTACCTGCTCAGTGCCCCTGGCTGTGTCCTGTGCCCCTGGCTGTGTCCTGGGCACCCTTACCTGCTCAGTGCCCCCTGGCTGTGTCCTGGGCACCCTTACCTGCTCAGTGCCCTGGCTATGTGTCCTGTGCCCCTTTACCTGCTCCAGTGATCCCTTGACTGTGTCCTGTGCCCCTTTACTGCTCAGTGCCCCTGGCTGTGTCCCAGCCCCTGGCTGTGTCCTGTGCCCCTTACCTGTTCAGTGCCCCCGGACTGCGCTGCCCCGGGGCTGCTGCGGCTCCGTCCGGGCGCGCATCCTGCGCTGCTCCACCAGGGCAGGGCAGACGGGGCAGGACAGACTGCCAGGCCGTGCCCGCCCCAGGGTGGCCTGCCGGGCGCTCAGGGCCGTGTTTTGCCTCCACCGCCTCCCCTGTGCTCTTAAAACCCCCAGCCAGCCGGGGCAGCCGCCCTGCCGTGCCCGCAGTTTGCTCAGGAGCGGCGGGCGAGGGCTGGCTCCTCGCCCTGCGCAGCCTGCCGCAGGACACAGCCGCTGAGACAGCCGCTTCCAGTCTCTTCTACAAACAGGTGTAGAAGATGGGTTTTTATGTGGGGCGGGTTTTATCACCTGCACCTGAGAGCTGCTCAGTCACACACAGAGAAGGGCTCCCAGTGGCTTTAGCACGGCCAGAGCCGTGAAACACTTCCCACCCTGCAGGACTGTGACCGCTCTCCTCCCGGGCACGCACTTACTCCGAAGGCAGAACAAGCTGAAAGGGGTAAACCAACAACAACAATGAACTTGTTCTGCTTCATCTGCCACTCAGTCAGTGATATAAATATTTGCCCTTCAAGTGGGGACAACAGGAGCTCCTGGGTGCCCTGGGTGAGCTGCCAGCTTCCTGTTAGCGCTGCAGGATAATCAGCCAGGCTGGCTCTCTGAGGAGGTCACTGAGCTGTGCCTTGGAGCCCTGTGCAACTGCAGGAAGGTGAATGCATTCCTCTGCCACCTCCCTGGCTCTGGGCTACAAACAGAGGCACCAAATGGTAGGAACAGGAAAAATTCTCAGACCTGGGTGTCTGGCACAGTGATGGACTCGAAAAGAGAGGCGATGATCGAGAGATAACTACAATGCAAGTTGAAATTGTCACTTAGAACTCCCAGTAAGAACCAGAAATCAAATTAATGTGTTTGGTAGCTTAGAGAAAAGCTGCATTACAATTATGTAAAACCTTAGAAAGATCTGATAATGCTGCTTTGGTCTCTAGAGGGCCAAGCCTTTTAAACCAAGAGTGTACAAAAACGCTCAGAATCATTAAAATATTAACAGAAATTTCACTGTATTTGTTTGTTATAAATATCTCCCTCTACAAGAAACCAAAGTAATAATTAAAATATTTCAGCAGTCATTTTAAAAATATTTCTGCCTTTATAAGGCATGAAGCAGATTAGTCTGATTATTTTTAAATCAAATCTGTATGTATTTAATTTTCAGTGCACCCTTACCTGCTCAGTGCCCCTGGCTGTGTCCTGGGCACCCTTTATCTGCTCAGTGCCCCTGGCTGTGTCCTGGGCACCCTTTATCTGCTCAGTGCCCCTGGCTGTGTCCTGGGCACCCTTTATCTGCTCAGTGCCCCCTGGCTGTGTCCTGGGCACCCTTACCTGCTCAGTGCCCCCTTACCTGCTCAGTGCCCCTGGCTGTGTCCTGTGCCCCTTTACCTGCTCAGTGCCCCCTGGCTGTGTCCTGTGCCCCTTTACCTGCTCAGTGCCCCTGGCTGTGTCCTGTGCCCCTGGCTGTGTCCTGTGCCCCTTTACCTGCTCAGTGCCCCTGGCTGTGTCCTGGGCACCCTTATCTGCTCAGTGCCCCTGGCTGTGTCCTGGGCACCCTTATCTGCTCAGTGCCCCTGGGCTGTGTCCTGGGCACCCTTACCTGCTCAGTGCCCCTGGCTGTGTCCTGGGCCCCCTTACCTGCTCAGTGCCCATGGCTGTGTCCTGTGTCCCTTTACCTGCTCAGTGCCCCCTGGCTGTGTCCTGTGCCCCTTTACCTGCTCAGTGCCCCCTGGGCTGTGTCCTGTGCCCCTTTACCTGCTCAGTGCCCCCTGGCTGTGTCCTGTGCCCCCTTACCTGCTCAGTGCCCCTGGCTGTGTCCTGTGCCCCCTGACCTGCTCAGTGCCCCTGGCTGTGTCCTGTGCCCCTTTACCTGCTCAGTGCCCCTGGCTGTGTCCTGTGCCCCTTTACCTGCTCAGTGCCCCTGGCTGTGTCCTGTGCCCCTTTACCTGCTCAGTGCCCCCCGGCTGTGTCCTGTGCCCCTTTACCTGCTCAGTGCCCCTGGCTGTGTCCTGTGCCCCTGGCTGTGTCCTGTGCCCCCTTACCTGCTCAGTGCCCTTGGCTATGTCCTGTGCCCCTGGCTGTGTCCTGTGCCCCTTTACCTGCTCAGTGCCCCTGGCTGTGTCCTGTGCCCCCTTACCTGCTCAGTGCCCCTGGCTGTGTCCTGTGCCCCTGGCTGTGTCCTGGGCACCCTTACCTGCTCAGTGCCCCCTGGCTGTGTCCTGGGCACCCTTACCTGCTCAGTGCCCCTGGCTATGTGTCCTGTGCCCCTTTACCTGCTCAGTGATCCCTTGACTGTGTCCTGTGCCCCTTTACCTGCTCAGTGCCCCTGGCTGTGTCCTGTGCCCCTGGCTGTGTCCTGTGCCCCTTACCTGTTCAGTGCCCCCGGGCTGCGCTGCCCCGGGGCTGCTGCGGCTCCGTCCGGGCGCGCATCCTGCGCTGCTCCACCAGGGCAGGGCAGACGGGGCAGGACAGACTGCCGGGCTGTGCCCGCCCCAGGGCGGCCTGCCGGCGCTCAGGGCCGTGTTTGTGCCTCCACCGCCTCCCACTGTGCTCTTAAGGCGGCCCCAGCCCGGCCGGGGCAGCCGCCCTGCCGTGCCCGCAGTTTGCTCAGGAGCGGCGGAGCGAGGGCTGGCTCCTCGCCCTGCGCAGCCTGCCGCAGGACACAGCCGCTGAGACAGCCGCTCAGAGAACGCGTTTTTCACCAGAAAACCGCTTGGGATTTCCTTGTAAATCATCTTATTTACTCACCAGTGAGTAATCTGATTAAGTAACTCATTCTAGGTGATTGTTGTGAAGAACATGCGCAGCCTGCAGAGAATGGAGGCTGATGCCCCTCAGTTTATTGCAGATCCAAGGCATTCACACACCCAACTCTCTTCCCCCCATGTATATTCAACAGCCCACTTGCTACTTAACAGCTTAGCTTTACTTCAGTGTGAAAAACGCATATTTTATGATTGGCTTTTCGCAAATATTAAAATTAATATTATATGTGTTGTGTTAGAAAGTAATGCTGTATTAATTCTCTTAAGTAGTGTGTTAAATATAGTTATTTGGCTATTAAAAAAAAGTTAAAATGGAAACTATGCTATGTAGGATACTTTTTTAAAGAAAGGCCTTGCAGCGAAATAGCAGCCCCAGGACACCTGAATCTTTCAGAGAAAAAGAATTTATTGCCCTCTTATCAGAAGAAACAAACTTCTTCCCACCTCAAAGGCGCTGTCAGGATTCAGAGGAAGAAGTTGACAATGGCCAGACAGAATCCTGTAATTGAATGGAATTTATGCATCATGTATGAGGTGTATGAATATGCAACAGGTTATTGTTTTTAAGGGTTAATCCTCAGTTAACGTGTGTCCTTTTTCGGGATCGTGCTGCCCAGAAAAAGGTACCTGGACGTCAGTAACTCTTTGTCTCTATTGTCTCATATTGTCCTAATTCAAATTGTCCAAATTATTATTACTCTAATTGTATCGCTATTTTTATAGCCATTTTATTAATATTAAACTTTTAAAATTGTAAAAATTTTGATTGGCGTTTTTCACATTCAATGTTTGAAAAACCAGAGCTATGCTCAGGCAAACCACAATCAATAGTACAAAACAATATAAAACTTGTATGAAATACAAAACAATATATTGAAATGTTAAAGATGGATTATTAGTGATATCTTTACACAATGTTTAGTATTTTATTAGGTAAGGAGTCCCTTAGGAATCTATCCCTATAGATTCTGCTATAAAGGATATCAGATAAAACCACTTGGACTATATTGAATTTCGAGTGTCTTCTACAAACAGGTGTAGAAGATGGGTGTTTTTGTGGGGAGGGTTTTATTATCTACACCTAAGAGCTGCTCAGTCACACACAAAGATACTGCTGCTGCAGTGCATGTAAGAACCTCTTCAGAGGCTTTGCTAAGCCAGCTCTGGCTCCTCTCTGTGTTGCTGGGGAGGTGGCACTGCACAGCCCCAGAGAAGTGGCCCTGCTGCCTGAACACACTACTGCATCTGCCTCTGGCCTCTCGGCAGGAGAAGATGTGAAGGCCAAACTGCAGCCTGCCCTAAAAATTGAACAAAGTCTGTGGAGTGATCTGTGCTGGAGTGGATGCATCCAAAGGGCTGTACAGAGCTTCAGATTGCAAGGATGTCCCTTTAGATCTCAAAGCCACGCAACCAGCAATAGGTTTTTCTGTTTCTTACAAAGCGGAAAAAAAAAATTAACTAGGGTGTTTTCACTGAAAAAAACCCCAGTTGTTAATAGTTTTTCACACAATGGATATTTTTATAGATTCAAAACTATTTTCTGAATAATTTTTGGCAGGGGAATGGCTGGAATAATTTCATAGTATTTTCCACTATGCGAGGCAGAATCAGTAACACTTTTCCCTGCAGAACTTGACAAGCAACTTCCATGTCTCTCAGTATTTGACACTAATATTTCATCTTGCTAAAATCAAATTCCTTGCTAAGTTGCTTTCTGAGAAACCTGTTTATCCTGTTTTTTTACTAACTCTTCAGATTAATACAATTTTACCTTTACTTAATCCTAGTGGTGGTACTAGTAGTCCTACAATCAGAAGTGGGAAAATGCATGCCATTGACTGAAAATTGAACATCACAGAGTTTGGCTTGTCAGCATGCTGGGTGGTCCAGAATAGCCACAAGTACTAGTGAATACAAGTCCAAGAGTGGCAGTTTTTAAAAGCACAACTAATATTTAGAGTTAGGATAGGATGGATTAAGCTTTTAAAATAAGCTCACAAATAATTCAGAAAACAGGTTTTGAAATAAATACTTGTTAGCCTTGGGAAATCCTGTCTTTCTATGAATCAGAGGATGCTGTACAGCCATCTCATTAAGATTTAGGTAATAAATTTGGTGCCCAAACACTGAGCCAATCTGCCTTTCAGGCCAAGACTGCTGTTTCCAGACCTGCTGTCAGCAGGGTTGTTGGAGGTGGCAGCTTCAAGCAGGGTGACAAACATTTACTTTGAGGTTCTGTGTCCTCATCCCAGTACCTACTGAAGGTAGCTGCTTTCTTTCACACACACCTGCAAATAGCTTTAATTTTGAGACAACTCTGTGACCCCCTGGTGATTCGCAGGATAGAAAAAAAACTTACCATGGCTTTAAATGTTTGCAGATGGTGGGCTGTGTATCCAACTTCACTCTCAGGCTGATATTAATCACTGTACATTGCTTAAACTTTACTGGAATGTGATGAGTGGAAAATTACTATTTGAGGTGATGCTTGTGATCCTGTTTCCTTGTGCTTGTGGCAGGGTTAATTTCACAACAGGAGTCATGCAAGGCTGCAGACTGGGCAGGTGAGCTGATGGGTACAGACCAGACACTGGTGAGCTGACAAGTGTTGGTGAGTAAGAACAGAGTTTGAAAGTGAAGCAGTGCCATGCAGACTCCTGAGTCCTCATTTCCCCTCTACATGCCTGTTTCCACAGGGTTAACAGAGGAGTCTTTCTGATATGGGATTCAGTAGTTTTTATTTTGGCTGTGCTGTCCAGAAATAAGTCATTTATTAACAGCTTCTAGATCTCCTTACATGCCAAACAGATGTATGGATAAAAAGTACTTTGCTCACAAAAGTTTTATCTTTGCATATGTTGAGATTACTTTATAGCTCTTGGAAATAGGTCCTATTTAGTATGCATTGTGATGAAGGATTTAAATACTGCTGGAGTGAATAATTGAGTCTCCCTGTGGAGGTGAACCACCTGCAGGCTGCTCAAGCAGAAAGGTGTCTTGGTTTGACACCAACCTTGTTGCATTGATTTTCCTAATACCTAAAAGACAAGCAGCTTAGTTAGCAGAGAGCAGCAGCAAGAATGATTCACAGGCCCTGACATCAAGCAGAGGGCTGAAAGAAGGCCAGGAAGACCCATTCCTTGTCACAGAGCAGATGGTGAGACCCTGTGCCCAAAATAATCCTGTAATTGAATTTAAGCCAGCGCAGGAATGTTGTGCATGGCAGGCTGCTGCTCTGGAATTACAGTGATTTGCACAGCTACAAGGTCCCAGGCAGCCTCTTTGCTGGCCCCCAGGTTCACACGAGCTGTGAGCACACCTTCCCTCCCCTGTTAGCTTCCACACTTTGGCTGTTCTGTCTCCCTGTCATGCAGAGGGTGAGGGGAGCTGATCTGGCTCTAGAGCTGGACTGTCCTTGCTCAGGTTTCCATGACCAAGCTGGGACTAACGCAGTGGGAATGAGTGTGGCTCATGTCAGGAGTTTGGCTCTATGGAGGCACCCCCAGATGCTCAGCAAGCCTTTGCACCATGCCATGGAGTTGATGAAGAGCCTTCATTGCCTCATGTTGAAGTCAACTGCCCTGCAGAAAGGAAAAATCCAAATCAGACATCTCTGAGTGTGCAGCTATGCTGCACTACTGTAAATCTAAACTTGGGGAATCCTCACCTTCAGTAGGTAAACAGACTCAAGCAAGAAAGCCAAGAAAGATTGCTCTTAATCCTTTAGTTTAAGCTGGATGGTGAGATGGTGAGCTGGATGAGACTGAGCAGCTTCTGCAACAAGTGCTGAATCACTTGGCATCCTCCAGCCTTGGCCCTGTGGGAATCCCAGTGAGGCTCTGACAAGCACCTTTGTGGTACCCAAAATTAGTTGTATCTGAATCTCATGACCATATAGCCTAAAAAAATTGGCCATGTCATGGCTCTGCTGATTTCCCCCAAATCACACAGGCTCGGTAATTTTCCTGCTGTCTCCCTTGTGTTTTCTTCCACACACATCCCAGGGGACCTTGGTTTTCTTGTGCTCCTTGAGTCAGGAAAGGCATTAGGAATTGCTGAACAGGTGGCTTCTGGTCACCACCTTTGAGGTGCATGAAGGCTGCTAAAGCCTTGCTGACTCTGAAGGTTTCCCATGGGAAATGTGAGGAGGGTGGCCCTGTGCCACCCCAGCAGCACTGCTCGTGTCTTCTTTAGGGCACCTGCTGGGGGTGAGGGTGGCCAAAGCAACGTGGGCTGAGCAGAGAGTCTGAATGGGGAGTTTTGGTGGGGGAAACTTACATAAAGGGATCAAAATACACACAAAGTAGAGGTTCATGGGTAAAGGAGTACTAGAAGATCTTGTGGCTGCAAGTCACTTTAGATACGCAGCCAAGAACTCTAATTTTTGGTCCTGTAATAAGTCAGCACTAACTAACAGCAGTAGGAGCCCATAGGCAGCAGTATTAACACACTCAGTGGGCAGTGATTATCAAACAGACAAAATGGCCTCTGCTTTCATTATACAGTTTCCTCTTTATGGCTGGCATTTGTTTAAAAGACAAATCAGACTGCGAAATAGTGCATTTTATTTTTTCATGATGCTTTATCTAAGTTCACTAGCTACAGAGGAAGACACAAGTAATAGGGAAGCATTTCCAGAGAGCAGCAAGGGAAGCACTAAAACTGGCAGACAATAAGGTGATTCTTGTTGCACTTCTTGTCATTCCAAGTGCCATCAGTGTACATCTCCACACACTCCTCCTCCCCTTTGCCAGAAGGTTCATTTGAGTACCAGTTAGTATAGCTCAACTGAGCACCATTCAGGAGCTGGAATCTTCCTGGAATGAGGGATTGTTTTATTCCCAGGTAGGCATAGGTGTTGAAATATTTCACAAAGTACAGAATGGCATCATTCTCTCCAGGGCTCTTTGGAGTGGCGATAGAGCCTCCAGCCTCTTTACATTTTTCCACTGTACCATCAAAATCAGCGCTTTTTCCATTGGTAGCAAAGATTTTTCCTCCTGACTCTGTTATCATCTTTTTCAAGCGAAGGACTGCAAGAGGAGGAAAAGCTGTTAAATGTGTGTGCATTGTTGTGTGCTCACTTTGCTGTCAATTTTAACTCCTGCTATTTTGCTCCATAACTTTAGATTAAACCCAGGAAAAGGCAAAGGAAAGGAGAACTTGAAATGAAACAAATTTGAAAAGAGAGAAGGGGGAAAAGGGAAGAAACATGATGAAACAGGAGAATCACATAAGAATTTGGAGGAGGAAAGGAAATGAGGAATTCTGTTATTTTTTAAAAAAGCATATGATTTTTTTTGAGACTTTTTATAAGACTCTGAGGTGGTTTGCAGTATACCAATGTTCTTGAGTGAGTGGAATCTTGGATCTGGTCATGATTGTCTCAGGAGGTTTTTAGTGCTGTTTGTCTATTGGGGGCACAAGGTGTGCATGGAGCAGCTCTGCACAGGCAGGGATTTTAATTTGCCGCATCCCTGCCTTGCTTGCACTCATACTTCAGAGCTGTTACCCAGGTGTCTCCCACTAGCTATGAAAACCTAATTCCCACTCCCCCACCCCCATTTGAAAGTTTTCACTCATTGATATACCAGTGAAGAAGATATAAAAAAGAATGCTATAAAACTGCAGAAAATTCTGCCTTCTTCCTAAGAAGCAATTTTTGCCCACCTGATCTATCCCCACTAAACCAGCAGCACAGAAAGTAAAGGCAGATAAAATACCTCCTTCCAGTCTGGAAATCCGATATTCCAATTGATGGATGGGGTCCCCATTACCAGCCAGAGCTGTGAGATCTGTGAACAAAACCAGCTATCATGCACTTTGCTTTGCAGTGTCAGTCTTGGCTTTCAAATAAAGCAGGGCTCATCATATGAAATTAATATGAACTTTTGAAATATTTGCTTGATTAGTTTTGGTTTACTGCTGTGTTTTAAACAGGTGATATCCTCACACATTAATCTTTAGAAAGGTAGGGGATAAGTTCCTGGAAGTCACCTGCAGAGCAGGGATGTTTATGGAAAACTGGAACTGGCAAACAGAGGTAGTTTTCTCTCTAAGTGATTGAGCCAGTCCAGGCAAAACTCTGGCACTTGTGCAGTAGGTTTAGCTGATTTTTAACTGTGTCTAGGGACTGAATCCTTGATAGAATCCTTCAGGCTGCTCAAGCACTTGCTTACAACTACAACCTAGGACTCAGCAACAAGTTTCTTGTCTATGGAAAATTCTAAACTTTTCTCTGTTGAACTACTGCATCATTAAATAAAGATTTAAGCATCTTACTTCATGTAAGGAAATTAATATTAAGTCCTGATTATTTTATTTCAAGTAGATCACACAGCAGATTATGGTAGATAGCACTGAGTTTTCAAAGCATTAAAATAGAACACAACAGATAAAAATGGAGATAACTTCACATACCTGGTACTTCTTGCTCATCTGCACTGTTGCTCCTATCTCCAAACAAAGGCTTGAAAGGGAATGATGGAAGAAATCCTGCAAGTTTACCTTGAGCACAGAATGGGAGCAGGAAAAAAGCTACTGCTAAGATTTTGTGCAGCTGTGGAGACAGCATCATTTAAAGCTAAAGGTAAACCAGACTGGTTTAGTCTCCAGGGTAGAGTCCTGCATTTAAATAAAAAAGAGAGAATGTTTTAGAACTTTTCTGAGCATGAAGTCTTACAAATATTACACTTTGCCTGCAGTGACATGAATGCCATTCATGTAGTTGCAAAGTTATCTTATTTCAGACAATTAAGATATTTTCCCAAAAGACAGTCTGCTAAGTCTGCAAAAGTGTACAGAGCAAAAAACCCAAAACATCCCTTCAAAGCTCTTTCCTGTACATCAGATACCATTATATGCCATTTTTCCTCACACAAAAAGTTATAGTTTCATTTTACAGGACAGCAATAGACACATGGCTGCTTTAGCAAGAGAATGTTGAAGACAAAGTGGGACATGCTGTCTTTGTCAATTGGTTTAAGAGCAAAACAACTGCTAATACTTATTCTTCTATTGCAGCATCCATTTTTTAACACCTCAGGTGACATGGTCTATAAAAAGAGGTGAAATTGTTAATAAAAATGTTGATGCACACATTGAAATTGGAAAGTTTTGGTGACACAGTTTAATAGATTCAACATAGTTGAAGCAGCAACCTATCTAAAGGTGTGCAACTTACCTAGCAGCTCCAGTGTGAATTAAGAAAGACTCATTAAATGGTCCAATTTATAGGGCATGTAACTTGAGATTCATCTTCTTATCTGCAGAGAGCACAAAGAATATTTCATATGACATGAATTGGCATATAAATGGAAATTGAATGAACTTTAACTTGAATGATAGGGGGAATGTTTTCTTCAAGAGGTAAACATACTTAAAACATGAGGAAAGTATTTGAACGTACTTTTGTAACTTGTAGAAACACTTTCACAGGTTTTAAACCACCAACCCTGGAACAGAACAAATTTCTCAATTCATATTTGAAATACCTAATATTTCCACAGAGTGGGTGTGGAAATGTCACAGAAGATAAGCAATAACAAGTTCACCTGAAATGTAATATGCACAGGAACACCACCATCATTTTTTACACTGAGGACTTACCAGAGATAATGACCAAAGTCTCATACCTAAACAGAATCTCACAATTGCAGCAGCAAAGGCAAATGACAAATCTGCAGCACATGCAGAGGAGACAGCTAGAGAGACACATGCTGAAATAACTTACAGAATGCTCCAGGGGAGGTTTATGTGTCAAAAAGATCAGTTTTCTCCAGTGGAGCAAGGACCTCTCAGTGAAGGAAAAAAGCTGCTTTATGCCAGTCCTGCAAGTACAGAGGCCCAAGATGAGAAGCTGAAATGGAGATGGCCTTGCCAAGTATTTTACAGCTGTTCTCAGCTCTGAGCAGTGGAGGCTTTGAGGAAAGGTGTTTGAGTTTCTGTTCCAGTTCAACCAAGTCAGATGTGGCCACATCATGCTTGTGGTGTCAGGCCAGCACCCTGGTGCTGCAGCAAGGCCAACAGCCAGGGCAGCAGGGGAATGAGGTGCTTTGGGACTGGAAGGGAAATGTCAGTGTATCTGTATCATTCTAACCAATGCTGCTGGGTCTGGGCAAAGCCAGATCACCTCCACTGTGCACCCGTGCCTGCACTTCCACACTCACCTCAGCCTCTGATGTGTGCCTCAACACCTTTGTCCTTGGTGGTGTGCCCACAGGTGCTGGATTAAATCCTGCTGCATTGTTTATTGAGTGCCCTTGAGTGCACCAGTCCTGTGAAAAACAAATAGGCAGTGCCCAGCTGTATGCACACTGACAGAAGAGGGCTGTTTTAAATTTGCACGAGTTACCTTTGTTTCAAGCTTCTTGTCAAATTTCAAGTTTCTTAGACTTTGAGTGTTTGATGTAATGCTCTCAACATTCTCCTGGCAGAGATTTTTTACTTTTTATTTTTTGGGGAAAAAAGCCCCACCAAAATCAAACAGAGAACGTGAGACAAGCCAGTACCTGGGTTCTAGATGAGCCCTGGAAAAGGTCACTGGCAGACCCTGGCTCTTTGCATCCATGGAGAGAACAACTTGAACATTTAACTGCACCTGGATGAAACCACAAGTTAGGCAAGTGTGAGAAGAGGAGGAGGTTTGGCCTGCAGTTGTGGGTTTCACATGCTGACTCAGGGCCTGGGAAACCAGGAGGGGGACAAAAGGTTTCTTGTGCTGGACCCCTGAGGAAAAACTGATATAGATTGGATAAACTATAAACCTTTCTTGTCTTGATTTTCATCAGCATATTGATAAGATGTTGCAAGTTAAATAGATATTTAAATACACCTTCATTTCTAATATGCTTGTTTATGATTGCCTAATAGACTGGTTTTATATAACTAACATAGCTTGTGAATTATTTTCTGATCTTTCCTTGAACCACATATCACAGAGGTCTAGCAAGATTCAAGGACACTGATCTGATAAAGAACAAATGATTTTTGAGTATTGAGGTAACTTTTCTTCAGTTTCCACATCAATCAGTAAGGTTTCCTAGTTTCAGTGGCAGTGAAGCAAATGATGGATATTCTGAGGAGGTTTTGTTGTGCAGGGTATGTAGGCAAAGGCAAAACCTGCTAAGGGCAAAGGTTGGTCAATGCTGCTTTCTTAGCTGCTCAGAAATGCAGGCAGAGTTGAATGGCTGTGTGCTCCTTCCATAAGCCTGTTTGTTAGCCTTGCCTTGGTATACTTAGTCTCCTGAAAGTCAGGTTTTTTCTTCCATAATGCTATTCATAGGTAACCTTAAAAATTATTTTCTTATTCTCTGTTTGTATTTAAATGCCCTCAACCCTGGCAATATTTTCTGTTTAAGTTGATTTTGTTCTGTTCTGCTGTTGTTTCCACCCTACCTTGTTTCCACCTTGTCCTGTGTTTTCTGCATCTTTTTCTCCTCCAGATAATTGTCCCCAGCCACTCTCCTATGCCTGGGAGCAGCAGGAAGAGCACAGGGCATGGGGAGACGTTGGAGGTCCCATTTCTCAGAGGGGGGCTGAGGCTATTTTTGCTGAGCACTAGAAGCAATTCAGCAAGATGTAGACACTTGGGATAGCAGACTTCAACAGGCATTTTTAAAAATGAAATGATGAGCAGCATTTTAGAGCAGAAAGTTTCATTTTACCTGTGATCAGTGCACATGAATGCCATCTTGCCCCATGGACTTAGGTGAAGGATCCACAAGGGAGGGCTCTGGATGTGTCTGATATCACTTGATGCAGCTCAGCTGAGAAAAACCACAGAAGCTGTATAGCCAATGGAAAGCAAGACAATATCTCATTTCTTTAACAGTTAAATAGTTCCCATTGCCACAGCCTCCTCAAGGGTTAAAGTACCTTTCTCTGCAGTGTTGTCCTGAGCCACAAGGGCAGAGATGGGTGAAAGCTTCATTCCAGGTTTCACTTGGCATCACACCTGGGTTACAACCCTTGAGGCAGGTTCTGCCAAACCCTAACAGGGACTTCAAATAAACATCCCAGTCCTCTTATCATTTTTTTAAGGCGCTACTCTAATTTCCAAGAATCCTGTAGCTATTGTGTTTTGGAATCAGCTGTGTTTGTGTAGCTGTTGGCTAATAGGATTTTATAAAAGTGTGCTTCAGCTTCCGATAATGAAAGATCACTTGCAACCTGATACTCTGAGCTACAGCTCACAATTTATACAAGATAAGGCAGCCCTGCCAGCCTGTGTCACATCCTGCCAGTTAGCATCACAAAAGGTTGAACTGGAAGTCAGTTTTCTCAAGAAACATGGGCCATGGGGTTTTTTAATCAAGTTTCTACAAAAATCAGAAAAATTTGTGTTTGATGGAATCGATGGTCAGTTTGTCCACATGTGGTAGGGAGTGATGGGGGCTGGTGTGAGGTTTTTGAATGCTCAAAATTGATAATAGTACCTCTAAGCTGAAATAACTAATTACATTACAGCATTATAAAAAAGGATATCACTCTAGACCAGAGAAAATTCTCTCTGAAATAATTATCCATAATTTTTCTGGCCTAAGTCTTAATGTTAAACATACTTCATTAACTATATTCAATTTTTTTATGTGAGACAGGATCCACTTGCCTCAAAAGGGTTGGAATTTTTTGCCATTTTTTACTTGTACTAGGATCTTAATTCTTAAAAAACTGTTTCTATAGCACGTGGAGAGTAACTAATTTTCTGATTTAAAGATCTTACCTTTACATTGCACTTCTGTAGCAAGTTATTGTAAATTAAGAAAAAATATTTAACCTGGATTTTTCCTGGTCTGGTCATTATATATCAGGAATTATTGTCACACTTTTAAGGACAGAATTTATAAAAATTTTTATATTACCATAGCAGAACACAGAAATAATGTATTTTGTTTCTTCATGTGCCCATGAAAAAAACAAAAAACAAAAAACCAAACATAAATGGAGAATTCAGATCTTTCACAAAAAAAACCCAGAGTGAAATGTTGGTATTTCAAATAGCATTTGAGGGTATAAATACTGGATACCTTTTCCTCTGTGGAACTGCAAAGAATAATCTAGCAACATTACAGATCAAGTGTGAACCATAAAGAGGAAAGTACTGCCTAGCACTTCTCTGGCTGGATCTGAGGAGCTTTTATTTTTCAGCAGCATGTATGTGTTTAATTTGACTTTTTTCTCCTTTTTTCAATCATAATGGCTAAAGCAGAAAAAATTGGGCTTTTAGACCTAGCTTAGATATTTTGCTTATTGATGTAATAAATACTAGCTTGTGACTGGAAAATAAAAATATTTATTTTTCTTAACTGGAAAAACACCCTGCTGTCTTGAAGTCTAAATCTGTTTAGATATAGATGTTATGTGGTGTTAAAACATTTGTAAAACATTTTTGCCCATTAAGAGTCCTTACAAGAGATCTCTACAGTCACTTTGCAACACCAAATGTGGTAGAAATAAATTTTTCATTAACTAAAGGAATAGGATGCCCCAAAACTAGTTAGACGTATATGTAAATGAAAATGCTTTTTCAGTACAGAG
Organism: Emberiza elegans; assembly: GCA_024865655.1. Lineage (NCBI taxonomy): Eukaryota > Metazoa > Chordata > Aves > Passeriformes > Fringillidae > Emberiza > Emberiza elegans. The sequence goes on along the minus strand of JALJVW010000241.1, from coordinate 25,264,137 downwards.
AGTAAAAGATGATGTCGATGTGATTTTTTGGGGGAAGGATTTGGTAACTTTTTGTGACAGGTAAACACTTTGCTCTAACAAAGAAACTTCACAGTTAGACTCCAAAACTGCTAATGAGGTTTGCTTATTAAAATACTAATATTTAACAGGTAGTTTTAAGTAAACCCTCAACCCTTTCTAGCAGATTTAGTGCAGCTGGTCAGATCTAAACGCAAGAAAATTAAAAGGTATATATTTAGCCTTACCTTTTTTCTCAAAAACCACAGAGTTAGAGTTGTCATGGCTCTATTCCCTTCCTGTTTGAAACTTTGCTAAAATGGTACCATGGTCATAGGTCTCAAAACTCCTGCTTTGGAAAGCAGGTTTGAAAGCAGTTTTCACACTTTGAAATCTGTCCAGTGTGGTCCTGCTATGGCATCTTTTCCATTTCAGAATCCCAGCCTGCTCTCCTCTCAGTTGGACTGCTGCATGGACCTTGGAGATGAATCATCCCTTGCCAAAATTTTGGCAGAGTTTGCAGTGAATGGGAATAGACCCTACCCCTCTTCCTCAAGGGAGGCTTGGGACACATCTGGGACTGCCCAGAGTCAGGTCCAGCTCCCAGGGGCTCCTGCACAGAGCCCAATGTGGGGGAGGAGATTGTGTTTAATGCATGTATTTTAAAGCTGGTGCTTTCTTTGTTTCCCCGCATCAGGTAGTGTGTCAATGAGGATGGATGAGCGCAGGGCTTCCTCACTGCAAGGTAAGAATGTGAGAATTTGCTGCTCGTGGTAACGCTGCCCAGCTGCCGCTGCTCATCTGCGGCCCAAACAGAGTAGCAGGGATTATACTCTGTGAAATGTTGCTGCTTAGTCCTACCAGATTTGAGTTGAAGTCTGTCTGTGCTGTTGCTTGGTATATAACATCAGCAGGGATGTTTGTGTTTGAACTGATTGAACTTCCACTCTTAGCTGCCTTCCCAAAATATGATCTGCTTTGGGAAAAGACAGGTGGCCTTCCAACACTGCAGTCCCATGGTTTTCTGAGGGAATGTGCTGTTTTAGCAACAAAATGCAATCTTTGGCATTTTATACACTCTATCTACTTGAACTGAGTGCAATATTTATCTTTGTGTTTTATAGAGAGTAGCCTCTGAAACTAGAAAAATTAATTGTAACTAGTATTATTGATATTTTTATAAAACAAAAGGTGGATGCTAATGAATCAGTGAGTGGTTCAATGCGACACAGGCTCTGTGATTGAAAGTGATGTCCAAAACCTGAAACCATAATTGCTCCAGTGAAGTCAACTCCTGTGCATCTCTTTTGAGGCAGAAACTTAAGTACTTCAAAATGCTTCCAACTATGACACCATGGGCAATTTTAACTTCAGCATTTCCAGTCTCCCAAGTCAAACCTCGGAATTTTCCTCTAATCTTCACAAAGGTATGGAGACAGTCTGCCATGAGAAATGAAGTCTGAGGTATTCCCAACCCTCCAAAAGGGAGAAACACATCAAGCACATCAGTTCAGGCACATTTTAATCATGGTAATCACCTAGCACATTTGGCATTTTCCTAAGGCTAAAAAATATCACAATATGATTCACCTTGTGTTTTAGGATACAGAGAAATTGCAGGAATTTAATCAACCTGAAACACAGATACTTCATTATCTCCATACTCTGAGGTGGCTGAAAGGCGATTCTCTAAAACTCACAGATTGTGAGACGGTACATGTTGCATTTTTTGTCATTCCAGGTGCCATCAGTGTACATCTCCACACATTTCTCTTTCCCTTGGCCATTGGGCTCATGCTGGTGCCAGTTGCTATAACTCAGAGGCATGCCATTTAAATACTTAACCTGACCTGAAATCTCCCCCTTTCTAATGCCCAGGTAAGCATATTGGTTATACTGCTTCACAATGTCCATAACAGCTTTATTCTCCTCCTCATTCTTGGGGGCTGCAAGAGTTCCTCCAACCTCTTCACAGGATTGCAGTGCAGATGCAAAGTCAGCTTTCTTCCCATTGCTAGCAAGAATTTTCTCTCCCACTTTTCTTATTTTCCCATTCAGAGCAAGCGCTGAAACATGAAAAGAGTTAGCTTTGTAAATTCTCTATGGCATACTGATGTCAAAGCAAAGACAGAGAAATCAAGAGATGAAAACTAAAAGTACTGAGAGGAACAGGGAAAAATTCAGCTAAGGATGAAGAGAAATAAAAATCTTTAATGTTATCTATTCACTTACTGTTCACTATATTTTGCTGCTTGTGACCACCTGTCCTTGTCCCCAAGACAAGGATGTCCCACCAACATCTGCTAAATATCAGCTCTGTTATATTTCATGTATTTTCTAAAGATGATCAGCATGCTTCAGATTTGAGCAAACAGAAAAATGATAATTGTTTTGTGAATCCTTTCAGTACAAAACAATTTACCACCTTTAACAATCTGGTTGCTGATGGATAAAAGTTGGTTCAAGACTGAGTTTCCATGAATCCATGTGGAAAGTGCAACACCAGATAGTTGGAATAATTTTAAAAATAAACCCAATTTGAATAAATGTGCATTATGATTGCCAAGAGGAATCTGCTTCTCTCCAGGGAAATAAGAACCTTGACTTCCCTTGCTTCAGCCGAGAAAAGGGAGTTTTGGGGTGTAGCACCCTTTACAAATGTAATTTCCTTCCTGCAAGTTGTGGTTCTATAACTAACTTTGCCTATTGCGCTTAAAATTGATTGTGAGCTGAAAAAGTAACAGGAGGAAAACTTACCGGCCTCAAGTTGGAAAAGTCGGTGCTTCAAATTTGCTAAAGCAAATTTCCTGGCCAGAGAATCAGGCAGACCTATACAGATAAAAACAAAAGTTATATGGTTATACTAGGCTGTGCTGCTAGGAACAATCCCCTGGATAAAAGCAATTACTTTCCAGAACTAACTTGAAAATGTATTTTTTAACATCAACAAGAGTAAAATAAATATTTTCCCAGTATTTTCTCACATTGTTGTAATTTAGATTAAAGCAAACTAACAAAAACATCCAATCCTCTGAAATGCTAATAATTCCCCTCTGCAGAAAAGAAACTGAAGCTTTACAGGTTGAAGCCTTTTGTTGGTTTATCTGTGAAACTGGCTTTGCCAAAGAGAGGTTTCATTGGTAATGACAGGCATGAGGAATACTCTGAGGAGGAAACAGTTTCTATGGCACTGTGTGACTTTGTTTTTAAAGTGTTGGGTGTTTGTCTTGCTCTAATGGGAGCCATAAACAGTGGCAGTGGAAGGTTTCTGGCTAGTGTGAAATACATCCAGCACTGCTTGCTAAAGATGGGAACCCACTGTAAAGGTAGCTTCTGTTTTTCATACCACTTTCCACAGGTAACGGGGTCCTACATGTAGAACAAAGTCACTAATGCACTCTCCTGGTCATAATCTACAATTCACAGCTAAAACAAACAGCAATGTAGAAGCACAAAATGTTGCTGCATCCCCTGCAACATTGCAGCTCTTACTGCACTTCACAATCCATCAAAAAAACCCCCCATATTTGACCTAATACAGGGAGACTGGGAATAATTCTAATAGTGCTTTAGCCTTGTCAGCAGACCTGGAGAAAGCATTTCTACATATAGATATATTTATATAGTAGAGTGTTGATAACTGGTTCAATTCCCCTCTTCCCTCAGAAGAGAGAGGACACCCATTTTTTAGAAAAAATAAACTGCCCATTTCCTCCATTCTCTTTTCCTTCCTGTGCTTAACACATCTGCTTCCTTGAGAGCACGTGTCCTTCTGTGTTATCATTGTGAGGTGGGTCTCTTGCAGAAGAGGAAGTTTGCTTACCTTTCAGACCATTCCTTCCAGGGATACCAGGCAGCCCAGAAATGTCTGGGCATTTACTCAATGCATGGCAAGTCACTAACAAAGCAGCCAGTGCTATGAGGGTGGAGGATGAGTTAGACAACATGATTTCTCAGGCCAGCTGTAAAAAACACCCCACACCTTTGTCAGGCAATTCTGTAAGAAATTGTAGACATTTTATAAAGCTGCACACTCTCCCCACCATCATCCCTTCTTGAAATTTACATTATTTCCTTGTTTAAATAAAGTTTATAGTTCGGGTGTAAAAGGTTTATTTTGCTACTACCATTGTGTAGTTTATACACAAAATTCTTTCTAGACTGATAAACTTGGAGTAGTGAAAATAAATTATCCCTTTCACTGTCACTGACTATTTGTTGGATTAATCCTTGAGAAATGGTAGGCTCAGAGGTAACTGATCACACTTAAGCCATTATTTGTCTGCAAGGACTGTAATCACTCGATGATGCATAGGATATTAACCTGAAAGGAAGATCTGTCACTGTGGGACTGCTCTTGTTTGGGAGCTTGTTACAGCACAACACTATCTAAGCACATTTATTTGGCATAAATTGATACTGTTTTACACATGGGCAAAAGTTTATAGCTCAATTGACTTTCCTATCCTGTTTTGAATAAAATTCCACAAGCTTGAAAATGTCAGTTAATATTGTATAAAATGCATTTTTGCTGGTTGGCAATAGGCTTATTCATCTTATTTTATCCCTACAGATAAAGCAATAACTAGGGTTATAATCTTAGTGCTGAGCTATCATGAGTAAAAAGCATTTTAAAACTGTACATTGTGGGTTGTTTACAGCAGAGTGTGTGTGCTGTGCAGCTGTGAAAGCTGCAGGACTGTAAGATACTATGGCATAGAAATATCCAGTTATTGACATCTTTCAGTTATCTTTCAGTTAAAGGAGATATATAAAAAAAGGTTCAAGATGCCAGAAAGGGTATCTGTTTCCAATGGGGTGATGCTCATGGGTTGACTCATACAAAACAAATAATATCCATTACTTCACTTTTCTATTGGCACAAATCAAAGAGGATCCTGTACCTGCTCTCTCTTAAAAACTTATATCTTTAAAAAACCCCAGCATTTACACATACTAGGTTCTAAGTCCAGCTCCAATTAAAATTTAAAATAAAAGCTTGTTTGCCTTGAATGCTCTAAGATTATCAATACCTAGGTTGGTTCATCAGCTATAACAAGGTATTTGCTATTACATTTCAAAGTATATATGCCAAGCAGAATCAAAATATCAGTCTATGTGAGGTGAGCTTTTAAATGAAAAAGCATTGTTTATATCTTCCTTATTGACTCTGTTATAGAAGACTTTTGAGGTTCTTTTTAATCTGCATCAACAGCAATTTGTTTTTCTAGGGGAATGTCTCATCAACATCAATCTGATGTGACATACCCATGAATGTACAAATATTCAATTATGCCATAAATTTGCACCATATAGGATCTGTTTAACTAACAGCAGTATGGTCAAGAATGAGCACTTTAAAGAATGTAAAATCAAATCCACCTGAGAGCAGATGTGCAGTATTAAAGGTGCTGTTGAGTTTGGTTTGTTGAATTTGGAGCATCTCGAGTTGTTTGCCCTTTGCTGAAGGCCAGCAGACCCCTCTGGGAACACTGGCCAGTGACTCAGAGAGAGCAGCTTATTAAGGACCCTAACAGAAACCTACCTTAGGTGATAGGAATACTCACATCCTTGAGATAAGGAAATGCAATTACAACATGTGCCCTTTGCCTGGTGATGATCATTCAGGGAATTACATTTGAATGGACTACTGCATCCAGCTCATAATTGGATTATGATGCAGAGGCAGACTTCTGATCAGTTATATAGCAAAACTGAAAAAACACAGCCCTTCAGTTTTAATCCAGTTTTAATGACCTTCATCAGTCATTACTATCTAGTGTCCTTCAGGCACCCCCTTATCTACCAAAATTGCCAGTATAAGCAAAGTAAAAAAAATTACTAATAAAGGGAAACTTAATTTTAGAACATAAATATGACCACAGAAATCAAAAGGAACAGGTTTGCCTTCTAGCTGAAATTCCTTGTGATTTATTAAAAGGAAATTCAACTTACCCTTCTGCTTCAAAATGAAATGAAAAAGCAGTTCACACAAATTCCCTTTATATAGTGTGGTGTTTGTTAAATGATATGGCTGAAGTGGATACTGGGGCCACGAATGAGCTTTTTCAGTTTTGCTCATATATTTGTTATGCAAATAAGGTCAGTCGTAAGGGTTGAGAAATTTCTTATTTTTTAACAAAATAAAGCCAAAGTTGTAGAAAATACAATCCAGAACTAACAGATAACCCCAGATTTTGTAGACACAAAAGATAAAAAAAGATAAAGTAACTTTCAGCAATTTTAGGTCATATTTTAAAATTGTTTGTTGTTTTATAAAAGCAAAAAATGGCAGATGACCACCAGTGGCTCTTGTAAAAGGAAAGATACTCTTGTGATTAATCTTAGGGAAGCCTGGCACCTTCCAGATAGTCTGACCCAGTAAAGACTTTCCTCCCCTCTCTGGATCTGATGTACTTATCTTACCTTAATATAATTTTCTAATTATGTGCTAGAATGCTCATTCTGGTCTCTCTTGCACAAGACAGCTGCTCCTCTCCTGGTCAGGGATGGATCTTGGAAAAAATCTGTATACATGCACAAAATTTTCAAATGGATTAAAAAAAAAAGAAGAAAGAAAGAAAAAAGAGAAACCAGAGGTTTTGCTCCTGTTGTTTCCCAGAAATAAATATTGGGATTTTGTAACTTCCTTCTGGTTCTGATGCATTCTACTCTAGAATGTTTGATCCTAGATGGGGTTTGTTTTACAAACCTCAGCAAGCCAACACATCAGTGCCTCACCTGAAAGACAGAAATACCTCAGCTTCACAGATTTTCTGTGTTTTGTCATTTTATACTGTGGTCTCCTAAGGATAGGATGTTTTCTATTTTTCAATTGCATTTTACTTCAACTATTTAAGTTTTGTCATCACCCCTAATAATAATGTTATTCTTTCTGAATGATTCCAGCAGGATTCACAGCTGCAATTTAACATCTTTAGGCTCCCTGCTCAGCAGTTAGAGATGTTTAATACCAACTGGCTGACCTAGCCAAGATAAAATACCAAAGCAGAAGATGCATTTAGAATTCCCCTTAGACATAGTGCAGGCACTTAAATACAATTCCATTCACAACTGTGAGCCCTGTCCTGCAGTTAAAAGTGCCCAGCATGGCCTGTTCTCCATCTCAAAAATCCCCCACAAACAGCAAACTGAGGATGTCGCAGGTTTCTTAGCAAATGATCAGTTAACACTCACAGATGCATGTTCTAGACATTCTATCTTCCAAGTCCTTCCTCTGCCAGATGGGCAGCAGAGCTCTGCATGCCCATTAGTCCTTTTGCACCACCGATGGAAACTCTTTCTCTCTGTAGTCCAGATGAGGTAGATGTAAACAACTGGTGTTGAGTGCATAAAACGTGGATTAGACAGTACCCAACAGATAAAATTTTTTTTCAAATTCCTGTTGCAGTTTTGAAATAGCACAGATACCAGACAATTGAGCACAGTCAAAGACACGGGTAGTTCTATTTCTGGATAGCAGCAGACCTCTGGGGGAACATAGGAAATTTCTTCCAATCCAGAATAAGATGGAACTTAATGGATCTAGGTTTTGAGAAGCAATATTTTAAATATTGGTAGGTGCCCAATTTCTTGGGAATGTTACCAGAACAAAATCTCAGCAGATTCAATTTCTAGGCAACTCTGCAACATTTGTAAGGACTGATTTTTCTGCTGCATCACTGCATATACATGCAGCTCTAACACATGAACATGATAAGTCTCTGGAGATTTGTACTGTTTCTTCTACCTAACAGTTTATATTATAAGAAAATTAAAGAATTGAAAGCACTAAACAGGGAGATCAGTAAAGCTCCAGTAGCTTATCTCTATCCATTTATGAAAGTGTGGCATGAGCAAAACATGGCTTATGATCTAGGAAAACCTTATCAATTATTATCTTTTGATAAAACTTTTGAAGAAAGATACATTTGATAACAGTTGTTCTCCCATGAGTCAGATCATACTTATACAATGGAATCTGATAAGAAATCTAAAACATAATCCAATGTGAGAGATTATTTAGTCATTAGATTTACTTTCCTTAGTTATGCAGCAGAGAATGAGGGAAAACAAACATACTCAAATAAGGAAGAAAGAAAGTAAATATTTTTTCTGCAACCTAGCATCCCTGTAGAATAGCTGGGGTGGGAATTCTGAAATTTGCAGGTAAACCTGTGTGGTAATGGCTGAAGGCCTGTAGCTGGGGAATACCCACGGAACTCAGCTAGGGACTTCTAATGGTTTCAGAGGACCCCAGGTGCTGCATGCCTCCTTCTAGCATTAGGATGAACCATAAGAATATTAAATATGATGTTCTGACCATGGATTAAACCCAAACCCTGCTCAACTCTCAGCAAAGGACAACTTGGGGGAAAAATGTAATCTGATTTTCAAGATGTCATGTAGCCAAAGAGACTGATTCTTTCTATAACAGCTCTGCATGCTACCCTCAAAAAACCAACTTCCAAGGGGGTTTCAGACCCAGAACTAATTTTATACAGCTTTCAATCCTCTCATTTTCAGAACACAAAGGTAAACTCCTCATTTTGCTGTTTTGAAGTGAGCTGATTACTAACTAATTATAGTAACTTAGCAAATCCTGATCTGTGTAAAGCTTTGTTGTGCTCTTTCACATAAAATAGTGATGTACAGACTTGCTAGTTTATATTAGCCATCTGTGAGACAATAATTTGAAGTGTGCCACTGTGCTGCAAGTTCCTGATATTGATTCTCTGAGTCCTTGGTACAGTGTCTGTGTGATAAACAGGTGTGGACAATTCTCCATGTTTACCTCTTTCAAAACAATAGTCATTTTTATATTTGTATTCTAGTATTTCCACTGTAATTTATTTGCTGAGCTTTAAATCATACAGAGTTAAGTGTCTATAGCTAGCTTTAAGAGGGCTCATTGGCATCAGCTCAAGACTTCATCAGAAATACAGGGCACTAAGCATATGTCACCTCTTATGTCATGAAACAGCCCAGTAGGTGAAGTGTTACCTCCTCCCCTCCTGCAATTCAATTTTATTGACACAAAACCAAACAAAAATATGGCAAGTTCAACAGTCCCCACCTTTGGAAAATAAGAAGCACTGATAAAATCGTTTGTATGCTAATTTGCAGTGCACTGATGCAGGAATGGGAGGGAAAAAATGTAGACAGTGGGGCACTAAACCACACTGCTAATACTGAAAGAAAATTCTGCTCTGTGTGCCCTAGACCTTAACTCGAGGACAAACATATGTCAGGAAGAACGTAATTGCTGATGAGCCCTGTTTATATTTATGAAGAAAGCATGGCATCAGAGAAGTGCTGTCAGCTCAATAGTACTCTGTTATTTTGGGGAGGGGATCCCAGGGAGATTTTTACATCTAAGTGTACACAGCTGGATAGGGAAAAAGAAGAAATAGTGAATATATATCACAACTTTCGAAGCAGAGATGGGGAGCAGAGCTTGGAGCATTGGGTTTTAAAGAGCTGGCTTCACCAGACTGAACTGAGCCTTAACCCTAACCCAAATACCTTTCAATCTATCAATTTTCTATTCTAGGAAAAACAATTAAAACTTTGCTATCAAGAAAAGAGGTGACCAAATTTCCATTTTTTTAAAGTCATAGTTCTCTCCTGCCAAAGAACTTTCAAGTTAAACCTATGTTAACAGAAGTACCTGGGCATTGCTTTCAGATTATATTAGATTCCTTCTCTCTCATATACTTCAAATAATTGATTTAAACTACAGGTACCAAAGTGGTCTCTTGGGTTTTGTGAAAATGGTAGGCAAGTTGCTAGATTAAAGTAGTTTTGACTGAACTATTGTTTCTATGCTTTGAATTAAAAAAGGAGAAAATAAACAGCGCATCAAAACAAAGGCATCAAGCAGCTCTTGCTTTGACAATAACAGTTTTAGACGCAGCCTTCTTCCTTCCTTTGGGCAGGCCAAGTGCTCTTCCCTTCCCATATTCTTTATCCAGGTTTAGTAAAAATTTGGACCACCTCTAATCAGCTTCTGTCTTGTCTTTCCATAAACAGACAGAAACATTTCACTCTAAATTCACAACCTAGTAATGTTTTCAATTCTGTTTCTCACCTGTTTCAGAGCTAGAATAACTAATGTTTAGAGAGATGGTATTCCTAGGATCACTGAGGAATCCTGTTTTTTTACCCTCAGATCATCAATTCACCTTTTTATCCTGTAGGACAACTGTATTGTCCTGTATTACCAACTCTAATTCCTCCTTGCATCTTCTGCAGCAAGCAGCCCCCTTACAGGAATGCTACATAACAGCATGGGGCATAACTCCTAATCTTTGTTCAACAGCACAAGGAAATTACTCACTGCAATGTCACTTAGGTGTGTCACAGAGGAGTAAACATTGCCTTCTTCCACTGGGAACAGTGCAAAGAGTAATGCTGGAGGTGTCCTGCCACTTTGTGTTCCCATAGAGATGAACTGCACCATTTACTTCCCATCAAAAGTGGTAATAGGAAGCAATTTATGCTTGAACAGCCACTGGCCAACATTGCCTTGGAAACATGTGCTTGCAATTCATATCTTGCCCTTATGAATAGCCACCTGGCTCTTGTTATCAATTTAAAATAATCTAGCCTGCTGATAGGAAAAAAATTCTGCCAAGCTCTTATTATGTTGTTATTGCTGGGAAATGGCTGTGTAATGTCTCACTGATAAGTGTTAGAATATATGTATCCAAAAGCATTGTCAATGTTTTATTTGCAAAAGAAATTCAAAGTCCTTGGGAGAAACTTGTGGTTGAAAACACATGACAGAAAATACAGAGTAGCAAAGGAAAATAATAAACTCACCAAACTGCTGTTAAGGTCTGATGATCACAGTGAAATGAAGCTGCTTTGTATTTTATGAACACAGCCATTAATGAATTCTCAGCAAACGCCACCTATTGTGGTTTTTATTGCTGTTATGAGCTGAAAATTAAGATAACAGGTAATACAGAATTCCATTTCCCATAGATTTTTTCAGGAGAGTGAACACAAAATTCTCTGTGTTTTAGCTGATCGTGCTGTTGGAAGCACATAGAGCTTAACGTACCAAATCTGCTTCTTTTGCACATGTTTGATCCTAATCTGTGCAAAAGCAGAGGAGCATTTTATAGCAGACAGCTCGCAAAGTACTTCATCATTTCAGTTCCCCTGAAAAGCAGATATCCTGACACCTGATGGGTTGGTGAGGCTCAGCCCTGCATCCACCCAGCTCCTGCAACTGCACCTGGTGGTTCTGTTTCATCAATGCTGCTCTGAGCTGCAGTGCTGGCATGCAAAGGAGAGGCTGTCAGTGCCAAAGGAAGCAAATTCATCTCCTTCCCTTTGATTGATACATCCCAGCTGACTTGAAACTACCTAAGTTATTGCAGTTATTGTTTCAGTGCAGAAATATTCTTGGAAGGTTCCTGCAAGGGTAAACTCAGAAAAGCTCTATTTAAAGCCCCTTGAAGTTCAGCTAATAGATAAAAACATGGAGCAGATGAAGACTCAAAGAAGTAGAAATAAAACAAACGGGAATGAAGAGAGTTCTACACCCTCAGATCCTCTCTCAAGAGACAGGAAGATCTTGAATGTTGCTTGAGGCCAAAATGATTCAAACTGAAAACGTTTAGTAGGTTATTAAAACACAGCAGACTTAACTTGAATGACAAATCAAAGAGAATATTTAATAACTCTGAGAAGTGTAATAACCATGAATGTCAACTACTTAACTAATAAAATATCATTTTGTTATTCCATGGGGGTCACCCCTTACAGCCTTTAAGTAGCTTTACATGTAGTTTTGAAGATTAAACATTATTTTTGTTAGTAAGACAAAAGGAACTCTATACAATTATTAACAATCATTTCAGCTACCTATTCTAGTATAAAATATACCTTTTATAGTATAACGAAAGTATTCATTATATTTATTTATAAATTAGTTTTGGCACTCTTACTTGGATTTGAGGACTCATTCTGGGCAGACAGGAACATGCTTGTTTCCCAGGAGTGGGAATCTGCACAAGAACTCCTCAAACATGCTCATTTTTCCAGTAGTCTCATTGTTTGTCTGCCTCACCAGAACATCTCATGGGCTCAAGCCAGAAACCAGGTTTTCCCCAGCTGTGCCTGTGCTCAGCCCTGCGCACAGCCCAGCCTGCTGGGTACAGCAGAGTGCCTCTTTCACAGGGTCAGCCACTGCCATTGTTCCTGCGGACAATCCCCCAAAGCTGGAGTGATTTGGAGTATTAACTGATAAAATTTAGTTTTCAAAACCTGGAGAACAAGTGTGCTCCTGTTTTGGTGCCAGTGTCACCATGCCAGCAGTACATTGCATTTCTCTAGCATCTATTTTCCCACACAAATGGGGCCCAACTGTTTAATCTGTTAACACATTTTAACCACTGTTATGGTTTTTTACCTTTCCTGAGGAACATACTTTGTTATTGTTACAGACATAAATGATGTAAACTATTATGTTTTCAACAACTCACACAGTTTGCCAGAATAAAGACCAAATTCAGAACTATTTTGAGAGTATTTGACAAAAATAAACCTTAGGACTGCAGTATTCAAAACTGCTGGAGAGCTCCCAGTAAGTTGAGACAAAGAGTAATGTACAATTTTCAGTGAAATGGTATGCATAATACATTTCAGCACTGCAGACACCTTTAAAATATTTCTTAAATAGCTTTTTAAAATGATATTGTATGAGAAGCTGAAAACTTTTCTTGTCATCCAGTCCTGCCATGTTGTTGCCAACACTTATTAAAACTACAGGTTTTGCCTTAAGATAGAATTTAAAACATGATATTATAAAGAAACAGGAATAGAAATATTTTCACTTTGGTTGTAGAACTTTTCCATTGAAAGGCTTTTAACTTCTTTTCACCATTAGTCATGAAACCTAGAAATGCACTTCACTCATGAAAATGACAGATGAGATTCTCCAGAGGGTGGCAATTGCAGCTTGAAGCTAAATACCATGTAGTAGAAAATAACAGCCCATAGAGGACAATCAGAGACTTCAAGATAACATTTGCTTCACTACTTTTTGATGCATAAATAAAAAATCTACTTAACAGGCTTAGGAAGTCCCATAAATACACCCCTTTTTCCATTTTAGCTGCAGTTCTAGAATAAAAAGGTAAAAGGATTGAAAATAGTACATCATTTCCTCCTTTTTTTACTTTCTGTGAATATGTATGGTGGCTTAGGCAGGGTGGAGAGGGTGTAAGGGGATAGAGAAGTTAAATGCTTGTGGTCTGTAGGCAATGTAGTGCTGATCAAACCACTTCTGCATGGGACACCTCCACAGGGGTGTCATTGGACACATAAAGTGCAAGACAGGAGATAATCAAGGAGTAACTAATGTAGACAATATGATTCTGCTGAAGGGGTTTCAGGATTTCCAACTAAATTTGGTGAAACTCTGTGTCCATCTCAGCTAAAGAAGCTTGCATGGTTTAACTTCTCTTACATCAAAAGGAAACTTTGAATTATAAATGTGCTTGGGTATAATTGTTGGGGCAGGATGGAAATTTGCACAGAACTTTTTTGCTACACAGCTGAAGCACAAGGCAAAGGTGGCCAAGTGTAGCACAACCGTGCAGGTGGGAAGAAAGGCAATAGATTCTGTTCAGGATCCTCCCAGGTAAGCCCAGAAAGTCTGATGAGGAAAGGAAACAGTGAAATTCAGGCTGCAGCACTGCTGAGCAGGTGCAGGTGTGTTTGCATGAAGCCCAACACAGCAATCTCAGGCTCTGAAATCAGACACCTAAATGGGGGTTGACTGCTGCTCTCACATTCTGTGTATTTAGTCCAGCTGCTTGAAATTTTATCTGAATTTAAACACCCTGGAAGAGGATGCCAGCCAGTAGCACACTGTAGAGTCTTCCTCCCACTGCAAATATGCCAGAAGTTTCTTTGCAGGATGAACAGAAGCTCAGCTCAGAGGGACAAACTGTGCCACTAGCTGAAGTCATAAACAAAGCAGAGCTCACAGAGAGCCAGGAAAAAGCTCTTACAACTATCTACCCTGAAGCACTGATCTAAACAGCTCAACTGATGTCTGAATCTTCACTGGGGTCACAGGCCATAAAAAGAGATTTTAACTGCAGGTGCCTCGGGAAAAAGTCATTTGTGCTAGAGAGAGCACAGAGTATCCAGTCATGCTGCTGGTGTTGAGAGGTTTAGCAGAGCTTAAAAGAGGCACAAGGCTGTGCCTAGGTTTCCAGGCAATCTTGCATTATTTATTCCCCTGAGCATTTTTGGCCAAACTGCAACCCAGGAATCATTTTTCACTCCTTAGGTCTCCAGATGCTAAGCAACAGAGCAGAGCCATTTGGCAGTGCTGCAGTTACAGGCCCTGCATAAAGCTTCTCCTGAAGAGTTTGATGCCTTCACAACGGGAAACAAGCCACAGCAAAGAACACACCTCTCCTCAGCTCTAACTGTGCATTAGCCACCTGCTCCCCCATATTTATGTGTTATAAGTAAAAAATAAAGCACTAAGTATGAGCTGCTACTGATTGAATGGCTTCCTGTTTGCACCTTGTAGCTTCCACTAAAAATTGCCACTTGAAAACTGCAGAGAATGAAAAGAGCCTTTCAATGATTGTGTTTTTTCACATGTGACAGGATAGCTCCTCCTGAGTATGTACTTAACCTGAAATTGTGTTTTAGAAAGATAAACCCAGCAGCTGATTAACAAATGCTGCTTTCATCCTGAATTACTTATAAGCTCTGTGGAGGTCATATTAGCACAATATGAGTTGGTTCTAATCAGGGATATAACAGCAAATACAGATTAGTTTCTAATTAATGCAAAATTAAGTGGTCATCAGGAATGCTGATTTAATCCTTCTGGAAGACAATAGACCACAATTTCAAACTCTTTCTTTTTAGCACCTGCTGAAGAAAGGTGTTCCTCAAGGAAGAAAAGGTGTCCCTGACATAAAGGATGAAAAAGGTCAGAACTTAGGGCACATCTGATAACACCTTGCTGAATTTTAGAAGTTTCAAGTAACATGACTTAGTAAGAGCTCATTTTCTATTTCTAGGTGTGGCTCCTGCCCTGTGGACTTTTGTCCAGCCTGCTGCTGCATGATGGCCTTGCAGGCTGTCAGATGGCAGCATCACTGTTCTGCTCCTCTGGGCGCTGCCTCAGGACAGGAGAGCTGACCAGGTAAGCCCAGACTGACAGAGCCACACTTGCACAGCTGCTTTTCCAGCACAGATGGGCTTTCACCAGTGTAACAAAGAGCAGTTTGGTTTTCTCAAAAGGAAGGGAAGCTGGCAGCTTCCCTTCTGCACAGGAAGTGTTAGAGCTGGGGGAGCATTTGCCTTGAGATGGTTACACCAGGGTGAGCCTACAGGACAGGAAATGCTGGAAATGAGAAGTGACACCAGAAGGAACCTGAAAGCTTAAGGACTGGGAGTTTACTCCAAGAAGTGCAGCTCAGATGTTCTATAGACCCAATCCTTGCTGGGGCCAAATATATGCCTTTCCTGTACACAGCCTGGTTTAAAAGCTAATTATCTGATAACTTTGGGACATAGAAAACTGAGCATGCAATAGCAATATTTTCCCATTCTGCTTTTGGGAACTTCCAGTGTGTTTAGCATAAGAGAACTTTTGCACTTACCTGCAAACTGGTTTGTGGTTTGTATAGATGCCAATTGAATGAAGCACAGTGCTCTCTGAAAATAAACATAAGATTACAAGAAGCTTCATCAATTTCTCAACTCTATTGGCGATTTGCTGGGAAAAAGTAATATAAAATCCGTCCAAATTACACTTCAAAGCTGAACCCTTGGAAAGTGGCTGATATGGCATTGGGAATAGTGTTACTAAAAAAAAAAACAGTTGAAAGAAAGCAACCATTCGTATCTTCAAAATACTACTCCAGGGTTTTTTCTTTTTCAAATCAGTAGTTTAGTCATTGCAACCTACTGTCTGCTGCACTGGGGGCAAAACATGTCACTGCTTAGTCCAGCTCCAGATGAAATGGTCTCAAAACAGTTCACAGTGGTTTTTGTGTCTCAAAATAGACTTACATAATCATTCCAAATGAATGCATTGGAGACTGAACTATTTCTGATCCCTAAACCCAAATACATCTTTTGAATATTGCATCATTTCCTGTGTTTTTAGGTAATAAATATTGATTAAAAATTCCCAGGCAAAATTCTGTTTTTCATAGCTGCAGGACACCAATTAATGCAGAAAAGGAATGCAGTTCACTTAAGAACTGCAAAGGTACTTTGCCAGTAATGACAAGGAGGGCATGAAGCAGATCAGCTGATAAATCATACTCTGGATAATTCATATCCTTTACCAATTTCAGTAATTGCTTTTTTGCTGTACCTGTATAGGCTAGTGCAGAGAAAATAAATGTCATTACTTATAAAGGTAGACAGGGAATTAGGCAATGAAAATAACAGCTATAAAACAGATGAGCTGGGCATCAATTGCTCCTCTGTACAGACACATTTCCATGTTCCCATGGGTCCATAGCTTGCCAGTGTAGACACAATCCTTCTCTCCTTAGAGGCACTTAGCTTAGTCTTAAACGAAGTGGAAGACAAATTGAAAATCTGCTCCTCCATGGTTAAACACTTACAGCCTTCAATGGAAATATTTTTCTTAATCGTCAGACTTGTAGTACTGGGCTTTGTTGTCATGATATCCACCCATTCCTAGTTAATACAGTCCATAACTGTGTTTTCCGTAGTTCACCTGAGGTGAAAGAAGCTCCCATCAAGAAAATCATAAAAGCTTAGAGGATCACTTCTCTCACTCACATTAAGGACCTATCCCACAAACAGGGCCTTTTGCTTTTTTTCCTGCATGCGCTAAATTCCACTTGGAGAACATTTCAGTAGCAGGATTTTGTATTTAATTTAAGACAAAAAAAAAATTCTGCTTTCCCCTGCATCTAAATCTTGATTTATATCTCCTGTACCCCAGCTGATGCCTATAGATTGCCAGAACACATCATCTTATTCTCTTCTCATGATTTTCCACTGCACACAAAGCAGCTTGCCTGGCTGGTTTACTGTTTTATTCCTCTTTGTAGCTACAGCACAATTCATTTTCCAATCACATGGGAAGAGCTGCATGAAAATAGCTGAAACTTCAAACCAGAAATTATTTCCATGTCAGTAGCTACTGCAGTGGACTTCTGTACTCAGAGGATAAATACCACTCTAGGCTCTAAGTGATCATTATCAGTCAATTTTAAAACTAGAATAAAAGTGCCCCAGGAGCAAAGGCATCGCTAAATACTGAAGAAACATAGGACTATATGCACTGTCCATTATTTACATCATAAAAGAATGTATCAGAAGCTGCATTTAGAGGGCAATCTCTCCAACTTTACAGCTCAGCTCAAAGATTAAATAGAGACAAATTTTTCATTTGTTTCAAGATTATTAACAAATGCTTCTCTCACGCTGTATTTATGAGGAACTTGGGCAGAAAGAACCACCAGCCTGCTGAGCATGCCATAACTTATTACCCATGAACCACATATTTTAACACATAATGATTGAAAATATGAAATCTGTATTTTACTAGGACATTCAAAACTGAATGTCCAAGAGAGAACAATTATAAATACCCCCTTTATCTTGGTATTCCAGGCCCCTTTTAGGGGCACAGCACAAGCACATCCATCATTTTACCAAGCCAAAAATTATACTTACCTTTACCTTACCTTTTTTGTGTCCATTTAATTCAGCCTCCAAAACCTGTGCTTCTGTTTCCAAAGCAGTTACTTGTCTCTGCAAGTCATCAGTTACTATAAGTGGGACTCAAGGCTGTTATTAAATAATTTATACTAAAATGACTACACAACACCTGTCTCCAAGATGCTCAGCTCTCCTGTAATCTGATGCCACGTGAAAGAGATATTTGTTTTCCAGAGCAGAAATCACAGGCCACACTGCAGATTTGTGCAGGGAATTTGTCCAACTGGGAGTGCCTTATCCCTGACCAAAGTGAACACTTGGATAAGCTTTGAATTCTCAGGACTGCCAAAGTCATCTTCTGTTCAAAGGGAAAAGCCCAGTTCTCACAGGCAAAACACACATGTGAACATTTTAAAATTAATTAAAGTTGGAGCAAAAGCTCATGAACAGGCAAAGAATGAGAGAATAAGAAGTGCTGTTTATAACATGAGATAGAGGGCTTGGTATTTCACCCACAGAAATCAACAAGCTGGTGACTCATTCCAGACAATTTCTCCCTCCAGTTCTGTTGGGCAGCTCATTCCTATGTAACAGATGGTTTCTTTTTCTGCTCCTCACACTTCTGGAACTCACACCTTTCCCGAAATGGTGCTATAGGAATACCAGACACTAACACAAATATTTTTTGGGGAATATACTAAAAGTTTGAAAACCAGACTGTAGAAATATGAGAAATTTATTTCTTACCTCCATATTCTACATTTGTTCCTCTTCTCCTTGTGGTTCTAATGTTCTTTTTATTTCTGAATGTCTCATTTTTCCAGGGAAACTCTATAGGCCTCTCAATTCTTCTCCTAGAATTTAACTTAAAATAAAAAATTATTCAAATGTTTCCTAAATTTTTCTCCCACTATGTTTCCTTGGTTCTTTAAGAGAGCAACTAACACCGACTCCTTCCCTCTTGCTCTTCCACCTGCCCACCCCCAAGAAAATAAAAACATCTCAGGATAATTGAATTATTCCCATGGAAATCTTCATTTCCTAGGAAATACATTATTTTGATGAAAAAGCCTTTACCATCCCTACATATGGCACTGAAAATCTGTGAAATAAGTGCGCTCGTGTTGTTCCAGAGACACACTTTCTCTTAAACCGAAAGCCAATTTTGTTCAGCTGTGATCCAATCCCACATCACAGGATATGATCTAGAAAATGAGCTAAATCACAGCATTATTAAGGATTCCTCTCTGGAGCAGTTTGTTGAAAGATACTGCTGGCTTTACCTATTCCAACCCTGGAATTGCAGAGGCACACAGAGGAGCAGTGGACCAGAAGATGTCTATACAGACTATCAGTGCATGCCACTGGAATTTTATGTCACTGTTCATATGGAGTGATAATGTTGAGAATTTCCTTTGTGGATGGAAGGCAAGCACCTCATTCCAAGGTGGGTGGGTTACACATGACAACACAGATGTGATATGGTGAGAAAATATACAATTTAATGTGTACCTATTGAGAGTTTGGGCAGAAACTGATTTGGCACTTGGGAGAGAGCATGCCTTGGTTCTGCCACATGACAGAAAGGATTTTGGAGCCATTTGCTGCTTGCAGCAGCACATGAAAAAATTACCTGACAAATCACACCTTGGGGGAATTCTGCTGTTGGGGCAGAGAGTATGAAGCAATCAAGTTATGACCATCAGATTAGGAGGCAAATCTAGCAAGCATGATTTCTGGTTTTGAGAGCTGGCCCCTGGAAAGAAGGAGCAGTAATAATTTAGTAGGAGATAATAGGAAGTGATTCAGAGTACAAATGGTACGATCAGATTAAAATCTCATTACATCTCTATTTTATGGGCTGCTGTGAAAATGTACAATATTATTTTTTTATTTATTAAAAGCCAAGTATCTAGAGTAGCATTATAAATGCAGAAAGCATGTTCAGCTTCCTGAAATTGTGCAGAGCCTACAAAAGGCTAGTGGGGCAGAAGAAAATTAGAGAAGTAAAGAGACAAAATTAAAGATTGAAGGAGGCATGAAACAAGAGTAAAGGGATGATAGGGAGTGTCAAAATTACAGTATTGCTAAATGGTCATGGCTCTGTACCTGCTCACCCTTTGCACCTTTGGGACCATCTCTAGCTGGTAAGACACTGGCTGCAGGAGCACTGCACTGAACTTCTGGGCAGGAATAAATTGTCTTTGCAGGTTTTTCTGTGCTAACTGAGCTTCTTACTCTTAGCAGTGAAAGCCAAGGCACTGAAAGGATGAAAAAGAATCATTGCTAAGTCCACAGATCCGTGACAAAACAGTCATTTAATAAATTTCTCCATTGGCAAAATTTTGAGGGGTTACCTGGGAAATACACTCCTGTCTTCAGGCAAAAGGGATAGTGTCTGAATCATGGCATATAGCCCCTGATGGTATCTGTGCATATTGAAAAGAAACAGCCAAACTTATAACAGCCTGAAAGTCTTGAGGTCTAATAAAAATACCTAATATCACAACAGTCTTTAATCTCACCATGTTACAAATTAATTTCAGTGTTTTGTTCACTACATGTTGAAATGTACAGCCTTCATCTTCATGCCAAATGAGTCATACAATATTCCAGTTGAGGATGAATCCTCAACAGCTCATTGTGTTTTTGCTGGGACTCTTCACACCTATCAGGCAATGCCTAAGCTCAAAGTGATTAAGTGCTTCTCTTATCAGAACCTCCACTAATTACATACACCCACACCTTAAAGGACAAAAAGCTCCAGTATGTTTGAGCAGCAATGATCTGAATGCCTCCCCTATTTCTCCTTTCAGACTCTGCATATTAAAAAGACACATTTTTCCTCAGTATTACATCTCAGAGCTGAGCTCCTTTTGGATTCCAAAAGATCTGCAATCCTTTGCTGCCCTCTCTGAGCAGAACAGCAGTAACAGACAGAAACATCACAAGGTAAAAGCTCTGACAGGCTGCACCACAGTGATTGTCCTTGTGTGCAATATGAGTGTCAAATGTGAGGCAATCACACCCCATGTGTTCTCTTTAACTGAAAAAACCCCAAAATTAAACTACCACAAACGTGCTGACAAACTTTTGTAGTACATGAGCTACATATTAAAGGCAAGTGGCCTTAATTTGTCCCAGTTCTACCAGTTAAAAAAAGAGAAGCCTTGGGAAACACCATTTGGTTGACAGATTTAGATAACAAGAGAAAAATCTAATCCAGTATGAATTCTGCTATTCACCTCAATTATTTCTCTTTATTTTAAGCTTCAGAAAAGATTTTCCACAGAGAGCAGCTTCCCCTGTCAGGTTTCATCTGATAAAGTACCATATAGAGTATAATCATTAGAATATTACTGTAAGAACATTATAATTAGGATAAAAAGCAGAGGTTAAGAAGCACCATTTTTCTGTATTATTCTTTGTGCTCCCTCCATTAGGCTCCCATCAAAGTTTAGATCAATGGCACATACTAAAATAAAATAAGGAAGGTATTTAGCTAACTAGTATAACAAACTTGAATACTGGTTTATATTTCTTATCCAATCTCATGGACTCCAGACAGTTCTTAACACCCTGTAAGGATTTCCTTCTGCTGATTTTCTATACTATGTGAATTATACAATACTAGGGAAGTTGACATTGCTGGTGTCTCCCTTGAAGGTAACAAGATAAAGCTCAAAATAAAAGAAAACTTGAAACCAAAATGTAAGCCTTCAGATAAGTTCACTCCCTGCAGGGATTCATCCTCACACAAATCTCTGTTGGTTTTGCCAGCCAGGAACTAAAATCTGTTTACATCCATAGTGCTCCATTTCCAGGGTGCTCCAACCCTTTTTCTAGAAGAACCCAAGTGCCTGTTTACACTTCTGCGAAATGGTGGCAGGTTTTCCTAGCAATTACATCACTTTCTAAGGCAACTGATGACAATTAGGCAACAACAAAAGCTTAGGTTAAAAGAAAAAAGCAAAATGCACCAAATTTGTCACAAAAATGGAATAAATCGTAGGGAGCTGAAAAAAAAAAAAAATGGTTTTGCTAATCCATACTTATGTTTATAGAAGGATAGCGAATTCCACGTGCAGAATCAAATTCTGTGAATTTAATGGGAATCTTCAGCTCCCAAAGCTTCCACAGTTTGAGATTTCTCAGCAGAGATCAGAATTAGGCTTCGAAAGATGCCCTGAAACTTATGTTTAGGAGGTAGCTAGTTTGGAAAGTCCTTTTAGAAGGCAGATGTCTCAGGTAATTAATTTTTCCTCCTTAAAATATGCTTTAAGCCATGACTGACCCAATGCAGGTAATGGCAGAGAGAGGAACCCGGTGAGGCAGCGGGTGGTCAAGACCACCAGATGTGGTCTTGGAGGTGACAACTCTTGGTCATCAGCCCAAAAGCCCAAAACCTGGCAGCAGAGGACAGCCCTGTTGAATTAAAGTCCTAGAAAACCTGTATTTCCACTCAGACTACTCAGGAGCAGAATGCCCCTGAGTCTTACTGAGATCTTAGTGAGATTCCACCCTCCTGACAGCCCTCCTTGTCAGCTGGCTGGGGGCAGCCCGCAAAAGTCCCTCCAAACCATCAACCTGCAGAGGCTGCAAGGCCCCAGCACAAATACCATCCCAGCAAGGGAACTCTTCACCTCCCAGCACCTTTACCACAGCAGTACACAGGGAAGCTTGGCTTGCCTGGCAGCCAGCACAACAGAGTGCTGCAGGGAAGAAGTGAAACAGAAACCGGCTGAATTTTTAGCCTGAGGACAAGGCTGCCAAAAGAAAAAGGAATATCCTCCATATTTCTACTAAAAGCTGTTATTTTATGCTTTGTTTTGGCAAGAGGTTGTTCACTGGCTTATCTCTGCCTTGCACAACCCTGATGATTGCCTAGCTCAGTCTCCCACCCCTATTTACAGGGGCTGCTCACCCTGGGGGTGAGCCCTTTGCTCTTTGCCTGGCCTTGGGCTGTGCCACAGCACAAATGAACAGCTCAGGAATCAGCACAACTGCAGGCACTGAGTTCTGACTGTGAGGTTTTTCCCCTTTTCCAGTCAGTGGATACAGCTTTCAGTAACACAGCAGAGGGAGGGCTCTCTGAGACCTGCTTTACTGCAGTGATTGCCTCTCCTGCAACAGAGCTGGCACTGCCCAGCTGGCCAAGGTACCATTGTGTGGACACAGAAACGACAGTGTGTGCTAGGTGGCTCTGCAGCACTAATAACATAAAATGTAATGCTGAAGAAGAGACATTTCAGCAATTGTGCTTGCAGAAATTTTCCTTACTAAGAGTAAGGTCTGTTAGATATTTCCAGCTGCAAAAGTTAAAGCTCTCAATCCCTGCAGCAGTGTCAGGAGGGGTTTTGTTCTCAGGATCCCATTTCTGGGGCTAATGTTCTCTGTTCTGGTGGCATCAGATAGAGAAGTTGTAGGCTGTCAGTTAATGCCTTGTATCTTTCCTATTCAAGAGCTAGGATAAATTTAGTGTCTGTAAAAATATAATGAACACATCAGTTCAGAGCAGTGCTACTTGTCATATATGATTTGATAAAAACATTGTAGAGCCAACATCATTAAAAAGAGATTTGGAATTAGAGATCTGTCGGGGTTTTTTTTAAATAAGAAGCCGAAATTTCCATGCTGACCTTTGCTGTTTTGGCCAAGAAGCAGACGTGGGATCTCTACGCTGTCAACATGCGGCATTCGGGGCTCAGCTCGTAACCTTGTAACCCACAAAAATGTCTGGTTTGTTGTACAGCTGTTGAACTTCCCTGGAGGTTGCTTGCCTGCAAAAGCAGAAGTATGAAGCAGACAGGATTGTCAGCAATTTCCCCACCCCTAGGTTCTCACCAGGTCGAGACACCATTTTGCGGAAACACAGTTCTTCCAGACAGCAGAAATTTCACTAAACTCTGCCAAACCCAGCATGTTTATATGAAGAACAAAATTTACAGGACTATTGTAAATATCTGTATTAAACAACAAATAAAAAACAATAAGGGCAGGTGGCTTAGTATCCACAAACTAGTAGATGTTTTTCTTAACTGAGTTTGTAATTTCTTTATCTGCTTATCTCTACATTTTTCTCCAGAATTACTTAGTTGTGATTCCACGCTTGCATACAGAGCTCCTCACTATTTAGATCCTTGAATGTACCTTCTTTCTGCAGACCATTATTTTGGGGGAGTGGTCTTACGTCTGTGTATTCTTGAATATCTAGTGAAAGTCTGCAGATGTCCTTGGAGAATGAAGCAGCTCAGCACAGGAGAACACTTGGCTTTTGAAGTTTCAAACTTGCCTTTGGAGCCATCAGTTGTGAGTATTCTTCACCAGCAGCAATATCATATGGGAATAACAGCAGTGGGAACTATACCCAATTATTTTCATCACAACATAGTAGGGTGACAGCTCCCAGACACTTGCAAAAGAATAAATGGTTAAAGCACAGGGCAGAAATGCACAGCTACCTCACTGATTCTCTTTGATGTCAGACCATCAGAGTGCTTTTATTCTGAAACCAGGAGTTCACAAAGTGTTTCACACTTTTCATTGAGACAATTAGAGACAGGATTAAAGACTTTTGAAGAACAAAACTCTAGGAATAACCTTGCCTTAAAAAAACCTCAGAGCAGACATCATGGAGCATGATTCTTAATAGGTGCTCATACAGTGAGCATAATTAGAGCTCTTAGAAATATATAAAATGGAAGCTGTCCTGTGCAGGATCATTTTCTTGTGAATTAGTAGTGACTTATCCCTTGCCTGTGTATCCTACCATGCATCCATGCTTCTGCACAATCAGAAGGATGGAGCAGAGCTGAAGTTCTTTATTTCTGTTGACTTGTCAGCCTGCCAAAGGGACTGTGCACATGAAAAGTTCCTTTCCATTTTGTTTTCTATCCTGAAATAGTCAACCCTCATTAGTGATATATTCTTCAAGTGTCCTGTGATTGCTTGGTATTTTAAGAACAAGGTAAAAACGTCAACTTCTTGTGAGGGAGAAGGGAATTTCTACAGCAGGACACACTAGGAACAATGCCACAGGATAAACAGAGTTTACAAGGCTGAGCAGAATCTTGACAGAAGCTGTTAAGAGAGTGAGATAATTCTGAAGCAGAGCAGGCCAAAAAACCCAAGCAACCTGCTTAATTCAGAGGAAGTTCTGTTTGACATTCAAAGCTGACAATTCTCACAGGATCCCTCACTTGGGACACTGACTATCAAGAACACCTGTACTGAGCTTCTCCTCCTCTTCTGAAAATCTGCTGAGTTTCCTGTCATCTGAGGTAAAAGACATGTGAGCTTTAAAACATGAGATTTGGAATGAAGATAAATAATATCAAGATTCTGTTCTTACCATCCCTAGTCAGCTCTTCTACTTTAATTACATTTGTAAAAGTTTGACTGTAAAGTAAAAAACTTCTCTCTTCAGCTTCATGGAAGCTTTGAGGGATCTTACCTTACACATTTGGAATGCATCTGCATATGGGACACCCATCACTCATATAATTTTTATCCAGAACCAGGCCACTTTGCACCCAGCTTTCTGTTTGACTCCTGCAAACAATTAATTGTTTAGTGCAACTGGAAAACTAAGCACAGTGTAAATCTCTGTATATTTATATCTTTATTCTTGAGAATAGGTATGGTTTTATCCCAGTATGAAAGGAATTAGGGAGCTAGAGAGACAGAATGTTGCAAGTTTTTGTCTACTCCAGTACACCTGCATACAAAGGTAAATTACAGTGCTTCATGGTTAAACCTGAGGTTACACCTTGATATTTACTCAACTGAGTCAAACAAAAATATTTTGATGCTGACACACCTGAATGCTGAACTGTTCATCACTATATTGCTTGAAGAAAGAAGTGGTTAAATGTTGCCATCAAACAGTAACAAAACAAAAACAAATGCCATCCATACAAAGCTCAGAACACATTATCTAATTATTGGGGCAAAGGGGTCTATATGCTATTGGGAAATTTCTGTCCTTCATTTGGCTTGGAGGAACAGGAATATTCCCAGTCTGTTCCTTTGCTTTTCCTTCATCTACTGTAAATGAAATGTAGGAGGAAGGACATTCTTTCCTGTTGAGGCTTCTTCAAACACAGGCCATGAAGAAGTGATCTTGATGCTTAAAGGCTCATAGAACACCTTGGCAGATTTCCAGCTCTTCACTCTGGCTGCAACAGAAGATGCAGAATGGCAGCTTTTGACAAAGCTGGATCAGTTGTTCCATTTGACAACTGATCTGTCAAATAAAGACTTCTCAAGGGTTTTCATCATTTTGCAGCAAAAATTTATGAAGCAGAAGCCTACACTAGCATGCAAGAGCTGACATTCACATACAGTTGAAGTATCAGAAGCTGTAAACACATTTTGCTTCTCAATTTAAGTGCACAATGAGAAAGGTTTTGTGAAGATTGAGCAGATAAGAATCCAGATAAGAATCCTATATATTTAGTAATACAGAGTATAGAGTTAGCCCCATACTCAAAATCCTTTAATATGCACAGCAAAACTTGTGAAGCATGTTGTAAATACCGAGATTACCTACCAAGGTTATGGGATCAAGGAAGTCCCTACAGTTCTTAGTGATTTTTATTATCAGGATTATTATCAGTTTCAGCAGGATTTTTCCTTTCTGCTTCTTTAAGTTAATGATTCTGGAAAAGACTCAAAGTCATTATAGGGTCTTCTGGACCTGCATTTCAAGAGTTGATCCAAAAGTATTCCATAGGGAAAACAACAGAAGCTAACCAGGCAAGTGAAAGCACAGCCACCAATGAATAAAGTGGCCTGTAAGGGACCTCTGGTGGACAAGAAAAGTGTTACATTTCTTTGTATTTCTTGACAGAGGAGTTTATCCATTTAACTAACTTTACAGCCATTCAGTCGAATGTTATGTTATAGAATAATCAAAACCATTTTCCACTTGAACAAAAAGAATTTGATACAAAAAGAAATGGAAATTAATACAATTGAATCATAAACTCTAAAATCATCTGAAACAATGAGATTCTGTATTGCTGTGTATGTACCACTAACAAAGTGAAGCTAAGGCAATCTTTCAGGTGATATAAAACTGACAAGCAGTGATTTTCCAAGGGAGAAGAGTGATCCTTCGAGGACATATCAGTCATTCAAAAAAACATTTCCCAGGTTGAGTGAGGTGATGGTACCTCCTGCTTCCAGCACAGGCAGAAGTTGATCAAAGCCGTGGTACTCAATCACAAGAGTTTATATAGCTACTTAGTACAGTGCAGAATATCCCCAAGGGCCTTATCCTATTCCAAACTAAATATTTTTTTAAAGTGTTACAAGCTTGGGAATTTATTTTGATCTCATGGCTTGAAGAGGCTCCCAGCTCTAGGCTTTGGGACCTCTGTTTTCAGAGTGCATGTATAGTCTGACAGACCACAGAGCTTGTGGGATCACAAATCCCCCTTGGTAACTGCACTGTCTTCCCTCGCTGCTCTTTCCCAGTCTCCACATGGAGCTAAAACTCTGATAGCTTCTCACGTGGGTGTAACAATAGACATGGGAGATGGTTCGCTGTACAGAAATAACACTCTGAAATGGCTCCCTAGGAAAAGCAGCATGTCTTGGCAACAGTTGTCCTGGCAACTGAGTCCCCTGGCAGAGGGTGGTGGCCGCTGATCTGTGGAAACCGATCCATGACTCATTTTTTCTCAGAGTGGAAAGGGAATAGAATGGGAAAGCCCCCACATTTGGCTTTCCCCCATCCCTTGCACTGACAGGAAACTCTCACCAATCAGAGAGGTTATTTGAATGGTTGGGAGAACAAGCAACCCTTGGGCCGCAGAGTTTCTGGTTCCCAGGAAATCCTGTTGCCCAGGAAAAGCAGTGCCACAGAAAAAAGCCATTTCATTTTCATGGGCTGGTCATCCCTGAGCTGTCCCTTTCAAAGCACAAGTGTGACTGGAGCCTCAAGGTGACTGAATGACCAGAAAGGGGTTGAGTGGTGAGCAGGAACTTATTGAAATGGATCAGCTGAAAGAGATGAGAAGTACCTGAGTCCATACCAGCTCTGAAGGACCAGAGTCAGGCTGAATGGGGCTACACCAGGACATCAGGGTCCAGAACAGCAACACTTCCAGCTGGTGCTCAGAAACTGATCTGAAAGAAACATTTGTGTTTCTGAAAACATGACTTGGCAACAAAATTATTTCCTCTTGAAGTATTTCTCAAGATTTATTCCACTGCTTTAATCTGAATTATGCTAATTCATGCATAGGATGATTCTATTTAGCTATGAATATTTGGACACATATTTTTTCATATAGGAGGAATGCAAAAGAGTTTATTAGATGATAGCACAACCATTGCATGAACTCAATATTTGCACAAGAAGCAGAGAAATGTTTTTCATCAGTTTACGCTTCCCTTCCATTACCTGCACAGTAAACCCAAACACAATAAATGTTTCAGGATGCTATTAGGCAGGTGGACTCCCAGAGATTTTCAAGGAGATGGAAAAAAGCACCTCAAGCAGTAAATCATACATCTTGAAAATTGCATAGTAAACACTTGGAGACATATAAAATCCCACTTCTAACCTAAACGAGTAAACAACTTGAAAAAATGGGCTCAGACATAAAAATTGTGAGCTGACTACAAATGATCTGCAAATACATTAAAGGCCTATATTTGTTCAAATACATTATTCAAAAGAAATAATTTGAGTTTTAGTTATATGCAATTTATGTTGCATAAACTTAAGCAAATACTTGTAACCAAAAGCTGTTTTAAAGAATTAATGAGCAATCGCTAAATAAAATTCTATTACTAAATAAAATCTTCCCTGATTTGCAAAGCCATATGCTTCCTTTAGCATATACATTAATAAGCATATCTATTAAGAGCTGAGGCCTGGAATGCTGTGATAGAGAACTTAGATTTGATTGAGCTCTCCCTAAGCAGGAGGGGTGTGAGGTGAAATCACTGCTTTTGAAGTGTTCTTAAAATATTTAGGATTCAACAGCAACAAAGTCAACTGAATTCTTGTGCTAAAGAGCTGCTAAAAGAAACTACTAGAGTTTCTTCTCTAGAATCAACATTTCTGAATATTTAGTTCACAGAGAAAGGGGAATTTAGCTTTTCACCTCTAGTAAAACACTTCCACTGTCCATTGGTGCGCTCCCTTGGACACTGAATTTGTCAGTGAACATTTCAGGCTAAGAGTGTGCAGTACAGGGTGGTACAGATTGAATTGCTGTACCAGAGCTTCCTATGGAACAGCATGAGGGGTGGCTTGACTTTCATTATCTGCAGTAACTCCACAGTCCTCTGTGCTCTGAACTAAACAAGTGCACTATGCTGAAGCAATATTGATATTATTATTGTGTAAATTCTCATATTATATAGAAGCCTCAATCAACCAGATGCTTTTACCCAGTTGGAGATAACAGGGAATGTCTGCAAACTAACACCTCCTCCAATTATCACCCTCAAAAGTTATTACCCAAATAGATTAATGAACTACTCTGGCTTCCACAAATAGCTGTCTCTTAAATCTGAATTTAATGAAAGTACTCAGCTGCTTGACCAACAGTTGAGACACTGCAAAGCTTTCCTCTGACAGGGACAATGCTGAACTGGAAAAAAAACAATAACAGCCAATATTTACAAACACATTATATACAATTACAATTACTCAAGCAGAGTAGCTCCTACCACCTACTTTTCATGAATATCTACCAGTCCTCTTGTATTCACTTCAGCCAAAGATGTGAGTTGTACAAAAACTTCCTATTCTATCTTCACTTACTCATCCTCTCTATTTCAAAACCGCTTTTAAAGTTCTGAACAGTTTTGGAGCAGCTTCCCAGCTTAGTCACAGGACAGAGCCTGTTGTGCAGACTGACCTCCCTTACAGGGATGCCCCAAGGCTTTGCTGCTTCCCTGGAATGCAGCCACAGGCTGCCACACGGTGGATGGGCAGCAATGCCCAGCAAGCTGTTACTCTCCAGAGCCTCCTCTGGATCTGACTCTTTTGAATTCAAGGGCAACAGAGATGAAATTTCATCTTTTGTAATTGTCATTCACAATTTCCTCACATTATGGACTAAACCAAAATGGACTCTTAAAAATTTGTTTGATTTGTACCCCCGCCCCTCTGGTTTGGCTAATTTATGGAACAAACCAAACAGCTAGCTGTTGTCATTAATCTTATAGCATTGCTTCTCATTAGAAATTAAAGCTGCTGCATTTCTACAGTAGCTTTCCACAAAATATGTCTTGATATCTGAAAAAATATTAGGGAATGAATCCTAACTGCTCTTAAAAGGTAGCTGCCAAAAATATGAAAGTCACAAAGATTTTTCAGACCCAGGATTTTGAAACACTAGATCTTTCCAAAGAGAGTGAGCCAAAGATATCTTGATGTGATGACAGAAATGCAGAACTGGGTTTGTTAATATGTTCTGACAGCACCCCTGGAGTCTCCCATACCCCTCAGCCACATCCTGTCTGACAGCAGCTTTGCAGCTCCTGTGCACTAAGAATGACTGTGACTCTGCCACTCACTTCTCCTGGACACTCTGAATAATCTTTAAATGGCCCCTGGTTTAAATACAATTTACATCACCAGCTGAAGTGTATAACAGAACAGGATCTTCTGGCACAGACTGCTTCTGTTAGGAATTGCTCCAGTAGCTGGGCAATAACGAAGTTTCTGGAGAGCCTTTCTGCTACAGCTCAAACACAGTTCTCATCTTTTTGCAAAGTTTGGTGCCCCAAAGTTTTCAATGGCCTCAATGAAGGCTGTGAGTTTTCAGAATTTTTGAAATTTTAAAATTTTTTTCAGTTTTTAAAATGAAATCTAATTTCAATATGTTAGTTTCAATAGACAGAATTCTGAAAAATATGAAATAGATCCCCAACAGCTTTCATGCATACAAGAAAAGACCCAAAAAGTAATCATAATTTTCACACAACCTTTTCTAATCTTATTTTGATAACCATAAGCTACATCACAGCTCTTCAGACACACAGGAATTGCCTAGTGTTTCAAATGACAGCTAACTAGGGTCACAAGAAGATTTACTGTCATTAATATCACCTCACAGTAAGAGGGAATGCTCTCTTCCTGTTAGTGAGTCACCAAACACAGTTTCTGTTTGTCTAAAAGTGCTAAGAGCAGCATACAAGAAAGTTCATTTTCACTGATGACAGAGTGGAATTCAAGGGCAACAGAGATGAAATTTCATCTTTTGTAATTGTCATTCACAATTTCCTCACATTATGGACTAAACCAAAATGGACTCTTAAAAATTTGTTTGATTTGTACCCCCACCCCTCTGGTTTGGCGAATTTATGGAACAAACCAAACTAGCTGTTGTCATTAACCTTATAGCATTGCTTCTCATTAGAAATCAAAGCTGCTGCATTTCTACAGCAGCTTTCCACAAAATATGTCTTGGTATCTGAAAAAATATTAAGGAATGAATCCTAACTGCTCTTAAAAGGTAGCTGCCAAAAATATGAAAGTCACAAAGATTTTTCAGACCCAGGATTTTGAAACACTAGATCTTTCCAAAGAGAGTGAGCCAAAGATATCTTGATGTGATGACAGAAATGCAGAACTGGGTTTGTTAATATGTTCTGACAGCACCCTGGAGTCTCCCATACCCCCTCAGCCACATCCTGTCTGACAGCAGCTTTGCAGCTCCTGTGCACTAAGAATGACTGTGACTCTGCCACTCACTTCTCCTGGACACTCTGAATAATCTTTAAATGGCCCCTGGTTTAAATACAATTTACATCACCAGCTGAAGTGTATAACAGAACAGGATCTTCTGGCACAGACTGCTTCTGTTAGGAATTGCTCCAGTAGCTGGGCAATAACGAAGTTTCTGGAGAGCCTTTCTGCTACAGCTCAAACACAGTTCTCATCTTTTTGCAAAGTTTGGTGCCCCAAAGTTTTCAATGGCCTCAATGAAGGCTGTGAGTTTTCAGAATTTTTGAAATTTTTAAATTTTTTTTCAGTTTTTAAAATGAAATCTAATTTCAATATGTTAGTTTCAATAGACAGAATTCTGAAAAATATGAAATAGATCCCCAACAGCTTTCATGCATACAAGAAAAGACCCAAAAAGTAATCATAATTTTCACACAACCTTTTCTAATCTTATTTTGATAACCATAAGCTACATTACAGCTCTTCAGACACACAGGAATTGCCTAGCAAATGACAGCTAACTAGGGTCACAGGAAGATTTGCTGTCATTAATATCACCTCACAGTAAGAGGGAATGCTCTCTTCCTGTTAGTGAGTCACCAAACACAGTTTCTGTTTGTCTAAAAGTGCTAAGAGCAGCATACAAGAAAGTTCATTTTCACTGATGACAGAGTGAATGGAGACTCATGTAGCTGACAAACCTCAATGTGAAATCCAAGCAGGAATGCTAAAGTAGTGAATTTGTTACTGAGATGCAGAACCGGCATAATGGGGACATCATTTATGCAATATAATAAAAAATGTTACATATTGACAATACACGAAGCAAGGTGCACATTTATACCAAGTGACAGCCCAGGAACAGGTAGATTAGAGTCTGAAATTACCAGCAGGATGCATCTTTTCACTTTCACCTTTGTCCACTGTTCTCTCTTTACCGCTCTGTTTCTATTGATCTCGCTTTGAATATTAGGATGCTCAAGCATTTCTCCTGCCTGTACATCATCCATTTCAGGTGATGGTAATGCTGAGCTGCTATTTATTCTATAGCACTACTCTCTGCTGACTTCCTTGGAGAAGCAAGCAGCCCAGCAGCTTGGCAATGAAGTGCTTTTGATGTCTCAAGTCACCTTCAAAAACATCAGGTTTTAATAATTTTCCACTAGCGCTCCTGCCTTTTGGGAACAGGAGGATGAAGAGGACCCAGAAACACAATACATCTGAATTACTTTCAGCACAGCAGAGCAGAGTGGCAGCTTCTGGGAGCCTGCTGAGCAAGGCCACCTTATTTCCCAAAGTGCCCCACGTGTGAGAACGCTGCAGACAGATGCATGGCTAATCTGTCAATTTGCTTTGATGTCAGTGCAGCTGGGTGCTGCTGTTCCAAATGAAGAGTTTATAAAGGCATTTCCAGCTCTGTAGCTCTCAAAGATCTAGGGGCTGCAGGATCAAATGGGCCCTGGAACCAGATACCCCTTTGCATCAATACTCTTGGTACTAAGATCCTGAAGAATTACTCCTGTCAGATCTCTGAGAAAGCTGCAGTAACTCTGGGAAATGGTTTTTTTCCTAGGAGGAATAGTGCATTTCTTGTACACAATAATGTGCTGTTGTTTATGCCATCAGTAATCACCACTGGGCGTGCATCCCTCAGCTGAGGGTAAAACAAAACCTGTCCAAGTCACCTCCCAGCCCAAGCTTGGTGTGGTTCTGCTTTCCAAAGGCAGCTGCATGAGGGAAGCATCTAGCAGAATGCCCTGCCTATGCTTCATCAGTCCCTCCTGTCTAAACAAGGACCTTATCTCAATCTGGAAAGGGGAACTGGGCCTTTCTTCCCTTTGTATCAGGTTTGTTTACTTTACCTTGTCTGCCTACACTCTTTATGGGCCTTTTGCTTCCTGTAAGAAAAGGCTGACCCCTGCCACCCAGCTCTTGTAATGCCTGTGGCTGCTGTGCTTTGGGCTCCACACAGTCCATGCTTTCTAAAGAGAGCCTCAACACTTCATGACCCAATGGGTTGAGTCAGAAAAGCTGAAGAGAAACAGTGCAGATGAAGCAAATAATTAATCTCACAACTTTGCAAATATTTGCAGCTTCCTCTTAAAACTACTGTGGTGCAGATTATAACTAATAAAAGGAAACCCTGGTCTTTTACTACAAATGCAAAGTATAATATTTGATACCTATGGATCTTAACTGAATTCCAGAACTGAATATATTCAAGAAGTTCAGACATTTGCATTTAGATCCTTCTTGAATAAATTCCTATGATTGCTGAGTGGCCCTTTAAGTCTTCCTTTTGGCCTTAGTAAAATTATTTAAGTGCAAATGAGGCATTGCTTTCTGTGCAGTTTTCCCAGACAGATTTTGGAAAGTTACCTGATGGAAAGAGGTAAAACAGTGAAAATACTTCAGTGCAATGCTGCTGATTTCTTCTTTCATCACAGAATAATATACACAGAAATCAATTTTCCACATGCACCAAACAACTGACCAAGCACTGACCTAGATATACCAGAAATAAATAAATTATCATTTCAGAAGAAAATTCAGTCTCTCTTCTGAAATAAAATTAACCCCTAATACTGCATTTATTAAGGGGGTTTCTGTGGTAAATAGCAGCACTACTGTCACTATTTGAAATCACAGATCTTATTACCTTATTTCAGAATGTATTGAGTTTATTGGAAAATGTGATGATTATATTCTATTTATAGCTGTGCCGTGATGATGAAGTGGCATTACTGTAAGGTATAATTATGGTGAGTTACTACTGGCCTTATTAGAAGCATGTCTTGACTTTAGTCTCTTTTACTAGCTGAGCTTGGAGGCTCCTCTGACCAGAAAATTGCTGTTTTATCTTGGTCTGCCTATCTTTATTATCCTCCTCACCTTTTCTGCTGTTCTCAAGAATTCTGCAGAGCATTTAAACATTTATTTCCTTTTTTTCCTTATATTTGCATAAAATGGCATTAGATAGTTTTGCCAGTGACTTTTTTAAAGAGAAAAATAGGAAAGCAAGGTAAAAAAATTAGTACTGAAATTAGTACCAGTGTCTGTCTGGAGAGGGTAATGGCAGGATTGAGAACTGGGTGCAAGTGTGGGATATTTGAGAGGCATTTCCCCCATCCTCCCCAGGCTGCTTACAAGGAAACCACACGTACTGGTGTGAAGCCACACTGAGGGATGTGAAGCCATAACTGAGGTAGAATATGTAATTAGAAAGGCTTTTGGGAAGGGCTAAGGCAGTGACTGATTTGTGAGGCAGAAGGGCAAATTTGCCTCCTCTCCTGCCACTGAAGCTGCAGTGGTGCTGCATGAGACCGCTTGTCTGTGACCAGCTACTGTGGCTCCCTCATCGTTCCCGTGGCCCCTTCAGCTGCCTGACAGCATGGATGGACAGATGTGCCACCACCAGTGTCCAGAGCTGGGGCAGGGGTGGCAAGTCCTGCTTGCTTGAACCAGAAAGGTTTAAATTTTTCTGCCTGATTATCTTCAGTGGAGCTGTAAAGCACAGTGCCTCAAGGTTGGCTTTGAAGGCACTGTTCTTCTAGCCTTCCTTCAGGCAGAGAGATGGATTATGTGACTTTTCACAACCCTTGGTAACCTCTCTTCTGCATTTTTTTTTACTGGTTTAATGCCTTAATAGTACTTTCTTGCAAGCAGCTTCATTTCATGAGTACTCAATCTCTTATGACACATACATTTGCATTAGAGTTCTATTTTTTCCCCAGCTTGATAGTGGGAAATTTTCAGACCTTCTCTGAAGTTAAATTTCCTTCTTCTAGCTCTCTAGAAACATAAGATTTCTGCAGGAAATTAACAGGAGTCAGAATAATGGTTTTTATTGGTCCAGAAAGATGTAATTGTCTGAGTAGCTTCTTTTAGTTTTAATACAGGCATTTCTAATTACCTTAACGATGAGCAGAAATCCTTTAACTGTAGGTCATTTTGAGCATGCTTGGTAAGGATGTTGCCTGAGCATTCCCAGATAGTTAATTAATTGTAAGTTACAAAACTTAGACTAAAAAAACATTCTTAAGTCTATAGAATTTCCCCTTTTTTTGGCCTTTTGGCTTGTATTCTAAGGAAAAAAAAAAAGGATTTAAATGGTCATAGATTCTTCCCATCTTAGTGTAAAATATTGAACTGGGCTATGTATCTTACAGCACCATATTTGCCTTAGAAAAAGGTATGAAGGATTCATGAAAACCTTCTGAAACAACTGCGCTGGTAACAGATTTAATTCACTACCAGACCAGAGCCCATTTAATCATGGTAATCTAGAACTGAAAGAACCATAGAAGAATAATTATCTGTGGAGTATTCCACCCTCATTTTACATGCTGCTCTCGTGTTCCTCTAGTCTTTTACCACAGAATTGCATGAAATCAGGAGATTTTATAAACATTCACATCAGCAATGGTCACAAACATTCACAACAGATTGTTTGCCCCTTGCTCAGCGTTAAGGGTTTGTCATGTCCCCTGAAAACAGGACAACTTCAGAGGTGGGGCAGATGTCCCACATGCTCGGGAGCCTGTATTCATTGAGCGATGAGCTTTTGAGGGCTTCAACTGATAATTTTGGGGTTATTTCTGCTAAGCCACTGAAGTTCCTGTGAAAGCCAAATTCAGCCCTTATAATCCTGTCTCAGCACCCTTTTTGCTGTTTTACTCATTAGCTCTAGGTAATGCCCAATTGCATCTGAGCTCACAGTTGCTCTGGATTCACTGAGTTTGTTCAAACAGAACTGCACTAAAATCCAATTTCTAAGCTTATGATTTTGTAATTAGCTGCCAAAACCCATACAGACTGGATCTCTCAAATACAGATTCATTTTCCTGACTGTGAAAAGAGGTAGATGTGCACAGGTAAGCTGCTTTGTGTGAAAGACTCCAATGTATGTCAAGAACAGAATTTTAGAATTTCAATAATAAGATGGTGAACATTAACATACCCTCTGTAAACCAGGAGACAAGAAATAAGAGTTACTTCAGACATGCTTAATGAGTGCCACCTATTCTGTTAAATTTAACATTATTACAATAGGTATGGCATCAGAATTTCATCTATATAAATACAATTCTGAATTTTAAAGAAACCTTTTTTGAATGGAGCTCCATCGAAATAAGACAAAATGGGAATCAGAGGCAGAAAGTGCACTCAGTTATTTACCCCATGATTTTTGTTGCTTCGAGAAGTTTCAAGCAGAAATAATTTTGGAGTTCAACCTCCCATTAGCCACTAAGAATTAGTAGAATTATCTCAAATTCCTCCCCCATGCCACTTTATTGTATGTACATTTAACTAATTAATCTAAACAAATATTTTAATTTTTTTTCATGGTAAATAAACACATTGTACAAACAAAGGAACAGCAGCTGATAACTAATTAACTGATATGTCTAATTCATAGCATAATAGAGACCAAATGTATATCATAATCAGGCTTCTGGAGTATTTGATAATACCAGCAACAACGCTTGTGAAAACTCTGCCCACACACATTCTGCATTTAGGAGAGATTAAAAATATAATGAAAGCAAGGAAAATATTTCTGTGGAATGCAAGAACTCTGGCTCATGCCTCTGTCAGAGTCAATTTGCATGATGCTGAACTTAGCAGTAAATACAAAATCTGAAATACAAACAGAAAAGGTTTTTTTCTTTTGCAATATATTCTCCTCAAGCTCATGGTCTTCAGACCCCATCTGGATTTCCCAGTAAGGTTTTACCAACTCCCAGCTGTCACTTTATCATCTGTTGTATAAAGCAGATATTTAATTATGGGCTGCTGTGGAAGACATTCAACAGAGATATCCCTACCTACAGCAGAGTGGTGAAAGAACTAATGATGCTTCTTTTCAGTTTCATACACCATTTTTCCCTGATCAAAATATCAGGTTTCATGATTTCACTAATTGATAGCCCAGTATTCAGAAATATCAGAGCTATCAGAGCTGAATAATCAAAATATTATTAGGGCTTTATAAGGCTGTCTACCACAACTAGTCATTAGAGGACTTCAGCTGTGTCTTCCAACTATTTCCACATACATTTAAATTGCAATTATTTAGTCCTTGAGCCCTGATTAATAAAAGCAGGGTGTGCCAAGTTACTAACCCATTTTCAGTAATTCTGAGGCCTAAGAGAAAGATTTTGAAAAATGACAGAGAAGCTGATTTTTCTTAACTCAGTTTAAAAGGAATAAAAATCTTGGCAGTATATGAAGCTAGCACTACTCAAGCACTGAAAAATCAGATTTTATACTGTTTATCAGAGGAGAATATTGACACCAAGTCATTCCTGTGGCCTCAGGGGAGACAGTGCTTTACAGGCTGCCCTCCTATATCTGGTTACAGAGAGTTTAAACACAAGAGTTTCTACCTTCTAAAATCTGACAGAAATTACAAGCCTGAATTTATTTTTAACATGTTTGTTAGCTTTGGGTGTAGATTAGATCTTAACCTCTTTCTAGTTCTTCCTTATATTAGTCTCATATCTGATTTAGGGTTAAAATAATCTTCTCATCAGGGATCGTATTTTCAGGGAAACCTGGAGTGTTTCTAATTCTGCTTTAACATGTTCAAAGACCTGCAAGAGTAGATTAGCATTCTAATAGATATGGCTCTGGGTTCCCCTTCTCTGTTATGCCATTGCAAAGTCACTGCCTTTAAAGAAACACTATGGAGACTCTGGTTTAAAGAAATGTACTTCAGCCTCTAAGCAGCTACAACAGCACCACGATGACAAGGCTGAATTCTAGTATTTGAGTTTTTTAGCAGGTTAGAAGACACTAAAGCTTGGGCAGCCAGCTTTACATCAGTCAGAAATGGATCTCAAATAAAAATCTGCAAAGAATATTTATGATGGGATGAGAAATATGCCAGCAACGTATTTTTCTATTTATGTATTCTTGAGCAAAAGATTTAAACAGATTTATAGCACTACATAATTTAAATAGCAATCATTTGGATCCACTTAAGAAGTTAGAGCCATGAATAAACATAAAATAAATAATTGCATATCCAAACATATCTTTTCTCCTTTAAAGCAACCATGTCTTCATTAGTACACAAACATTGGGCTGCCTCAAGGTCTGAGCAGGATTAGGGCTGGCAGTTTTCCTTCGGGACCGCACCAGGACAGGAGGAGGTGAAGCTGCTGGTGGCAGCATCATTCAGCCGCTGCTTGAGCTGGGTGTCTGGGTGCAACATAAGGCACATGCATCTTTCAAAATGCCCAAGGGCAAGCCAAACATCTACACTAGGAATTATTGTATTGCACGCATACGAACAGAACTTTCATCACTCATACAGCTTTTATTCTTTGCTCTTTCAGACAGGTCCTGTTAAATTTTAAATGTTGGAACACTTCCTCAGATTTGGACATTGTCACTTTATGTCTGTAGAAAGAGCCACTTTGTTGAATTTGCCCTCTGAATCATTTATAATTGGTACTAAAATGGGGGCACATTTTTAGCACTGGAACATCCTTTTCCTGTCCCGACATTTCCATGGTACAGAGCTATTTGTACAACTACAATCTTTAGGTAGGCAATTATTTTTAAGAAAATGAACTGCTGTATTTGTAGCCCCACGCTACACAAGTTAGAAACAAGATTTTTGCAGTGTTTGTGCTTGGCAGTCACAATTGCATACTTGTCCACTGAAAAAGTTTGTATCAGCTCTAACAGTCATTTGTGTCTCAGGTTTTCTGTTTTAATAGCACAAATACAGGAAAGGAGAAGAATTAAAAACCAGTGCTAGTGTTCCAAACAAGGTATGAACACACACTGCATAAAAAGAGTTCCATGATTAATATCTAAAATACAAATGTTTGAAGAAACAAAGCTTTGGGAAATTATGTACTGCTTTATCTTTAAAAAACTTAATTAAGTGAGAGATAAAAGAAGTAATTTTTAAATTTTGTAATGAAAGATCCTCAGAATAACCCCTTTCCTTAGAATCAGGCTCTTCATTCATGCATAGGTATGCACACATGTACACCATGGATGAATTAACAGGAGCTTTGGTCGTGTCCTAGCTGTGCCAGTCTGCAGGAAGCAGGACTGGCACCTGCCATATGTGAAGTTATGACAAGAGAGACCAAAACTAATGCAAAGCTTAGTGTTGACACGGGAAGGAAGGAAAAAGCACCCTGCACTGATTGCTGCTTCATGTGCTGCAGGTTGTTCTGTGTGCCACCTGGCTTTTCAACAATGAGGAGCAATTATTTACAAAGGTCACAGAATCTCCTAAAAATTCTCCTCAAAGTACTTCAATTGGTGTTGGATTGCTGCTCTCATTTAAATGAGTTCTTTTGTTACTGCCCTCTTTCTGTATAAAACGCAGACTAGGTTGTGATTGAATAGGGCCATCCCTTGCCTGTCCCCCCTCCTTCCCTTCACACTCTGCTCTAAAGATGCACAAAGATTAAAAAAATAAAAATTATGGAGATTATATATCTATGTATACCTGTATCTATCTATCTATCTATCTATATATAAATGCATATAGACATTAAAGCAAGTTGCTAGAAGGCTCATGCTTTGACAGAATCTCCTGGCCCTGGGATTTCACAAGGGCTGACCCTTAAGAACAGACTTTAACACTGCTCTTGTCAAATGTTCACCAATGGAACTGTTTCTTTATTTTTCAGCCTCTGACAGCCTTTAAGAAATCTAAATTCTATAGCTCTCCAGATAACAAACCAGGCTACAACCTGACCTCACTAAGAGCAGTAATTAGGAAGCTGAATTAATGGTAACAGGAACTTTTTCAGGAGAAACCCAGGAGAACAAACACTAGTACCAAGAGTTAATCTTGCCAGTCCAGCACCTTTCCTTAAACTCAAAAAGAAAGATCACCCTATTTCTATTTCCAGTTACCAATAGATTTCAAATAGAGATTACAGGGTTGTTGGTACCTGTTCCATAGAAAGGACACTGCTTTTCAATTCTTTGTTTTCCCTTACAGCAGTGACTGGCAAAAGCTAAAAGATCACATAGGGCAACTAAAATAGTGCTTTTTCTTGCAGGCAGAGAATGAGGAAGAAAGAGAGAGAGATATCTGTGCAGGACAGTTTATAAGACTGAAATACCTCAGCAATGTTGGCTCTCTGAGCTATATTGAGGCCAAGACCTTTTGAGCAGGGCCCATAATCCTTGGGTCATTGACCAGCTTTACCTCCCACAGCTTATAAACACTCTCTTGATCCCCCCTCTCTGATCAAGGCCTCAGACTCAGTAAAATCCTTTCCATCAAATCTTTTCCACTCTTTCTTTTCCCTCCCCTGCATTTGCCCAAAATTCCCCCTCACCCTATACAGCCTGTACGGAGTTGGTACATTGCAGTATTTTGTTCAATCTGTTTTAAGTAATGCATATATTGCTGACTTGAATCAAAATTACATGTACTGCTCAGTTACTCAATGAGGTCATGCTTCCTATAGGTATTTTGGTACTCAGTAAAACATTTATTATGATTCAGTCCATTCCACCCTCAGGCTTTTACTCACAGGATAGACATTATTTCACTCAGTACTCCTATAATGCTCTATCAGATTAATCCTTTTATCTTAAAAAACATAAACAAACAAACAAACAAAAACTCCAAACAAACAAAAAAAGAACAGAATTAGTATTTTGAGCTTAACGCGTCATTTCTTTTTCCTATGGCTGCAAGTTAAGGAAAGTCCTAGTGGACTTGGATGGACCATTAACTATAAAAAGTCACCACCAGGGTTCTATTTCAAGCCAAAACTGAAAGATCAAGTGGATAAAATCATCCCCCAGGTGAAACACTTCAATGGAAATGAGGAGAAGCAGGGCATTCTGCTGCCCAAACATCTGATGGCTGTAACTTCCATCTGTGCCTTGCTGAATTCTGGCAGAGGGCTGGACTGCTCACTCTATTATTGCTCAGGCAGCAGGAT
The DNA here is from genome assembly GCA_024865655.1 of Emberiza elegans. Classification (NCBI taxonomy): domain Eukaryota; kingdom Metazoa; phylum Chordata; class Aves; order Passeriformes; family Fringillidae; genus Emberiza; species Emberiza elegans. The sequence continues at coordinate 25,222,809 of JALJVW010000241.1, read as the reverse complement.
GACTTTGTTATGGCAAGGGATGTGGGACAGCTTCTCCAATAAAGGCAGGTATCAGAGCAAATTGGTAACTGAAGAAACAGGGCTTGGATGAGTTTATGACCTGCTTGTCTATAGGCAGACAATGCATCAAATAGGGAGTGGAGTAATTTGTTCCGTAGGATATTTAGATTTTTATTCAGCACATATCACTGCCCCATGAATCAGTTGTGGTTTCTTACCTTGATGTACTGGGGAAATGAAGCCTTCTCTGTTCAATAAGAAAGAAAGGTATTTCTGCTGCCACATAAAAATAGTGGAGATGAATTAAACATTACACCTTAACTAAAGTGTATTCCAGACAAAGCATACTGTACAACATTCATGCTTAGGTGGTGTGTCATGAATCAGCAGCTTTAAATCCTTCCTTTGAAAATATTTGCTGGTACTTTGTTTCTTTGAATGAAACATGCTTTTAGATGCAATTTAATGGTTGAAGATTGCACATGTCTCTTCAATATAAGAAAGCTAGAATTTTATTATTTAACTGTGTCCTTTAATTATAGGATTAATCTTCAAAGCATTGTGAAGTACATTTGCAAAGTCACAGAGAGAATAAAAGGCTTATAGAGGATGAAAACCTTACAGAGCATAAGAGGTAGCAATGGTATAAGTGAATGGTGATAATGAAAAGATACACATATGCTCCAGCTATACTTTTTCACTAAGATTACAAGGTATAGGGATGAAGGGACTGTGATGCTTTTGTCCCTTTACACAGGCAAAGCTACTGTGGCAGCTGTCCTTACAAGGCTACTGGAACATTTTACAATCAGCTCTTTCCCAAAACTGCTTGCTGTGCATCAGCTGCCTGGGGTCATCCTCACTGGGGGAGCTGTGATGTACCACAAACCTTCTCGAGTACACTTCCTTTCAATAGACTCAGAAGGCAGGAACTGATTTACTGTAGTGGACCCCACAATTATTTCAGACTATTAAGTTAAAATCTCACAATTTTCCTTTCACTTTCCAATGAGACATCCCAGATGACACTTGGTCACCCTGAACCCTCTGATTCCTCTGGTGGAGGAAAGAACATATTACAAGCTAATGTCGGAAACACTTCAAAACTGGAACAAAACTATGTGATGCTGGAATATTTGTTCCAACATCTGTTGCCATTTTGTATAAAAATAATATATTTTAAATCAACTGAATTTGTACTTGACTGACTAAGAAAAGAAACAAGTCACTACTGGACTCCCTAAATTTCATGTCATGAATAAATTATCTACCTTGAAAGGAAACAAGACAGTAATTTCTTTCAAATAAATATATCAGATCTCTTCCTTTGTCTGTTATACTGCAGGTGTTTGAGCTCAGCACCTGTGTTACATTATGTAGGATTCTTTTTTATGGTATTTTTGCTTCATTAAAAATTCTTCATTGATTCATAACAATCAATCTTTTGACAAGAAATCTAACCTAGTGATATCACGAACACTGAGCATAAATTATCTGAATATACTGGTTAATTAGTCTCTGATGGAATTAATATTTGTGCAAATAATTAGCATAAAATATATGCAGTACTTATCTAAAATAAGTGGCTCATTTGCCATATGTCTAGTTGTGTACCTCATGCAGGATATACTTGTAGACACTAATTTTTTTTTAGGTACAAAAATAAGTTCATTATTTTCCCTCTTAGGCATAGAAAAGTTGTGACTAATGTCCAAAAGCTCACAGTATTATTTTCAAAATGTAAACAATTTTCTAAACACAATACAGAAAACCTTCATTGGTTCATTTTCTGTAAAGTCCAACAGTGCTCTGAAGTTCAATTGTCATAGTTACATGCTTCATAAAACAATAGAAATCTAGGGGGAAAAAAATCACTGTAGGAGGGTGAATGGATCCAAATAATTTGGTCAAACATCGGGCAATTCAGAGAGGCAGCCAGGGCAGGCAGGAGAGGATCTCTTGTGTTTAAAGCAATGCTGCTGCTCGCTTCATCTTGACACCACTGGAACGTGTGGCACCGAGACCCCCACCTCTCCCTGAGCTCAGCAGCTCCTGGCTGGAGCCTCCCAAATGCCCTGAGGAGGGGCAGTGACTACCAGCAGTAACAACTGCATGAGCTGCCTGGTGCTACAGAGAGAACCCAGCTGTACCTGGTGTATCCCAGCACCAGCGTTCCAAACCCAAATGTGCCTGATGTATCCCAGCATCAGCATTCCAAACCCAAATGTGCCTGAGGTATCCCAGCATCAGCATTCCAAACCCAAATGTGCCTGATGTATCCCAGCATCAGTGATCCTACCCAAAATGTGCCTGATGTATCCCAGCACCAGCATTGCAAACCCACCTGTGCCTGATGTATCCCAGCATCAGTGTTCCAAACCCAAATGTGCCTGATGTATCCCAGCATTCCAAACCCAAATGTGCCTGATGCATCCCAGCACCAGCGTTCCAAACCCACATGTGCCTGATGCATCCCAGCACCAGCGTTCCAAACCCACATGTGCCTGATGCATCTCCGCATTAGCATTCCAAACCCAAAATATGCCTGATGCATTCCAGCATCAACGTTCCAACCCAAATGCGCCTGATCTACCCCAACATCAGCCTCCCAAACCCCAAAATGTACCTGATCTATCCCAGCACCAATGTTCCAAACCCAAACGTTCCTGACGTGTCCAGCACCGGGGAGCGGGGCCGCGAGGGGGAGCGGCAGCTGCCGCGGTTCCGCAGCCCCGGGGAGCTCCGCATCCGCCACCCGGCGGTCCCGCAATTCCCTTCCGCAGCTGCAGCCCCGGCGGCCCCGCAATTCCCTTCTGCAGCTGCAGCCCCGGCGGTCCCGCAGGCTGCAGGTTCGGGATGCCGGGCGGTGCCGCTGCCCTGTGCGGTGCCAGGGCCGCTCCCGACTGGAAAAGCCGCCGTGGTGACAGCGGGAGAACCCAGCGGGAGAACCCAGCGGTGCACACCTGCCCGGGCAGGAGCAATGGGGCTGGCAAGGGATTAATTGTCTGTGTGCACCTGCTTCCCTGCCCTGAGTGGGTATATGTATGCTATACTTAATATCATTACTACCAGGACTGGTGACAGAAAACTGGGATTTCTCCCTCAGCTTACTAATACTTTGATTTCTCAGCTCCAAAACACACCACGCTTTCTAGCCTCAACAATACAGACTAAAGTCATGAAACACCCACACTGCTGTCCTGCCCTCACCGATGCTCCCTCAGACACAGTCATGCTGCTGCTGCCAAGACATTTATTCCAGATGCGCTTGTGACAGCTGAGCGTCAGAGTTAAAGCACATTGCAGGGGACAGAGCAAAGCTCGTCTCCATTAGCACATCCCTGCTCTGTGGCTAGAGCACTGCTGCTTTGATTAAATGTACCCCTGGTACACTTCAAATAGATTTTAACGCAGAACACTGTGGTCTCTCTGAAGGACTGTTTGACATCTGAGTTGCTCATCTGAATGTGGCACATATTTTGTCATTCCCATTTCACTTTGGAAACCAAATTTCACTAGGTTCTATACAAGTATTGCACACTGTGAATTTTCAGCTCGAGCAGTGCAGAGTCATGAAACTGTAACTGAGGATGGTGCTCCTTATGGCAACAAAGTGCAAGGGCATCAGATGACTCAGAGCCTTTCCTTCTCTTATGCTGTCTTTATGTCATATTTAGTTGTTAATTAATTAGAAGATATGAATTGAAATGTCTTCCCTCTCTTAGCAATACTTCTGTATGAATTTTAATCATCACACAGCACAGAGCTCCAAACTGTGCCTGACATACAGCTGAACAAGGGTTATGTTGTTACATTTAAGTCCTAATCCCTTTTCTTCTTAAGCACAGACAGATGTTCTTAATCTATTTAAATTTGCCTTAATTGTTTGAGTCTATAGAAAGCTGACTGTACTTTCTGCTTTAATTTGAGTGATTCCAAGAAATTAATATGCACTAAGCTGTTTCCCTAGATATTGCAGAGTTCTGCTAGCAGTCACAGTGACTAAGCAGACACAAAGTACATTCCCTGGTGATGTAAAGACACCCCATGGTATTTGCCACTGCCTGTTTTTACCTTGATATCCAGAGACAGATGAGGCTCTCTGATGGTTTTAGGCTGCAAGCAGACATCTAACTCCTCTATTCCCCTATGCCACTTGTTCCCACTGACATCAGTCCCTTCCCAAGTGTGGGATCAATACCAAGTTGCCTGTACCTGATTTTCAGCCTGAACACCATGTGAGGAAAACTGGCTGCCCTTCCTTACACAGTTGCAGTGAACCAAGTAATGACATTTGTCATCTTTCACCTGGACATTTACCCCTTCACGTGCAACACTAAGCTCAGCCAAAGAACTTCATTCTGTGTTAAAAATAAAGGTAATGAAAATAAATGAAAGAAAATGCAAAATTGCCTACAAGGCAGCCAGATGGGCAGCCTACTTTAATGTTCTCATTTGATCCTGCACATGAAAGAATTTTTATTTATGTCCTCTTCTATTTCCTTTAAACCAGAACTTTAACAATTATTTTTGGCACTATTGTGTATGACAAATAATTCCCAAGATAATTCTTTTTCCATCAAAGCATTAGTTTTTCACTGTGACTATATCCAGATTAAAATTTAAACACCAAAGTCTGATATTGTTTCTGTTGCCTAATTAAGTGTGAAATATTTTAAATGGAACATTAATGGAATAACATCCTTAAGTGTTTTCTGCAAATCTTCTGGGATTCAAACTCTTCATCACAAATACATAAAGGCTACTAAAAACTCCCATATATTAAGTGCTCAAGACAAACCACTGTGAACTGAGGTATCGCTTCTGCCATATTTGCAAAAAATTGTCCTTATATTTATATGTTTATTCAAGTAATATTGGTCCTGGAACTGTAGCCAGTTTTGGAAGTTGACACAAATTAGAAAGCTAAAGGCTACTGAACACATAAAAAGTTCTGAGTGCATAGCTCTGCTCCTCTCACCTCATGAAATCAACTTTTTTTGTTCTCCAGTGCCAGAGAACTGTCATGTTGAAATAAACAGATGTGAAGCTACTACTGTTTACTTGTGCTGTCTACTGCACTTGTATTCAGTATCCTGCAATTCAGTACATTTCTTCAGCCTAGAACACAGTGAACACTTCCCAGCCTGAGTGCCACGAGGTAAATCCTTAGCTGCCAGTGCAGGGCAGTGTCAGAACTCCTGGGAAATGGAACAGAATGCACGACTTCCCCCTCCATCCTTTTTCACTAGGAAAAAAATAAGAGATTTGGGTCTTTCTAAGCTATTCATCATGTTTCCTGAACCTTTATTTACATTATTTTTATTGCCACAAGTGTTTTCTCTCCCCTTTTGACTGTCTCCCTGGTTCATGGAGTTTTGTTTTCAGGAAGAAAATGCAGAATTGAGGGAAGAGTGAAAATCTAAGTTTATACAGAAGTCCAGGTTTGGTCCTATTTTCCTGATCTGTCAAACTGTCTCTTCTGTTTTGTCAGGCATTCACGTGCATGATCCTGGTCTCACTGCCATGAAATTAATCTTTAACAATGTAACTTAATGGAAATATCCAAGTATGTACAAGGTGCAAATAAAGTCAGAACCTGACCTAGGGCTCATACTTTAGCAGGTGTTTATATCTATCTCATTTCAGTTCCAGACTTGTTTATTTTTCCTTCCCTACGACACTCCTAACAGCATTTTTTGGAATAGAAACTTCTTCCAGTTTGAATGAATGGGTTTTTTTTAAGTGAGAAAAATCCATTTGGATGGGAATTCCAGCTATTTCCAGCTATAAAAATAAAACCTTTATTGACTTTGAATTGTTTTTAACGTATGTATTTCCTTTCACAGGTGTCACAGAGATTGCTTTTATTAATGAAATTTATCATGCAAAGAATATATGCTTAAACTCAAACATTGGGACACAAAAAAAAATTGTATGCAAAAAATAGCTTTGCTTACATGCATTTATATAAGAATTTATTCCAAATTGAGGAAAAATAATAACCATCTCAAGAAGTAAAAAAAGCAAAATCATATTTTCATTTTATGATCCCTCTACCACACCCTATATTTGGGGATACAAATGGAGATGGGGAAAAGTTGTTGTTTTTGCTCAGATGTTTTTTAAAGGAGTCTTTTTAGTATGGAGTGGTTTTTTATCCATTTTATTGGGAATAGGATCAGGTCTAAATTGTATTTTGCTTCATTGATGTCTGATGCGTATAAATATTCATGAGTCAACACCTGGGGTTGGCTATTTTCTAAAATCTCTATAACTGTTATTGCAGTTTTATCTGTGGACTGTGATGTCTCATTTGAATTCATGAGACCTGTTATAAATTTTAAATATATATGAATTGGTATTAAAGTCTAATGAAGAACAAGAGTCCCACCTGCTACCTGCAATTTAGTACTACCTGCGTAAGAGGGAAATAGGAATCTAAGCAGTGAAGATGGAAACTTGATTGTTTATTAAAACTTCAGATTTGTTTTGATCGTTCCTTCTAATCCCTGTTGATAAAAATCATGTTCCAAAATGGCCCCTTTCCAGATTTCTGTAGAGATCTTGGAGCTTTAAGCCACTAAAAGTTTGGCAGAGCATCTCACTGCCATATTTTCGTTAAAGAGGAAAACTACTTAAATTCCCTGAGAGGAGTCTATTTTATAGGCGACTTTGCTCACATATCAGACTCTCTTTTATGCTTTCTTATTCCCGAGATCTGCAAAACAAATTTTATTTACAGTTTTCAGCTTAGTTTTGTGTCATGAGAATTGCGAACCAACTTACTAGCACATTCATACCACCTAAGAGATGGAAGGTATTTGTCATGGTACCGAGCAATATATTTATTCTCACTTTTAAATACTTTTCAGAACTGCTTTTCCACCAAATTCCATCAAGAGTTATTTCTGAGCTCAGACAGAGTGGAAGATTCAGCACTCCAAAGTGACCACAGAGAGGCTGTGAGTATCAGGGCATTTAGAACACGATGGTATCCTTGGCAGGATCCTGGTGTCCCCTGCCTAGGGATAAGAGGACGTCACAAAATACTTTCACAGTGCATTTTTAATTGCTCTTTAAGATTAGATTTGTGGAAGGGAGGCAAGTTCACCACTGATAGCAGCAAGGCTGGTGCCTCACAGTGCGGCATCCAGCCTGAAGAGAATAGAACAAACAGAAGCATTTTCTTTGTGTGTGTCTAACCCCAAATCTGAAATCTGCTATCAGCTCTCTGTATGAGAACAAACTCGTTAATGGGCTGTGACTGCAACAGTTCATAATCAACACCATGTTCCCTGCAAAAGCATGAAAACACAGGGCTGAAGTCTGGTCCTTGGCTATTATCACTGTTCTCACACAGCCATTTTCCATGTTTTTAACCAAAGGAAAAAGGAAAAAGTACTTCAATGATTTCTTTCCTTGTTTGTTTCTCTGACAAGTGGAAGAAAACAAGCAGAAATCTGTAGTGAGATTATAGAGTACTGCAGAAAACCTGGGGTACCAGGGAGTCAGACACAGATAATAGAAAGGTAATTTTTTTTAAAAATTCAGATTGAAAGCAGAATATGATAATGAGCCAAAAATGTTCGATTTTCCCTAGGTGCATCAATCCCCTTTACAAAAGACAGTTTTAAACCGTCAGTGTTGGCCCCTTGTTCCAGCCTCCATCATGCACCATAATTAAAGAACTACTGTCTCCATATCACCAAAAAATCTGGAATCAGCTGCAGTATTTCCCTTGGCAGACACGTTTAAGTGACTTTTTCCCTGCAGCAGCAGGGAGGATACACCTCTCCAGAGGTGGGAGGAAGAGGCAGCAGCAAAGCTGACTTGCTGCAGCTCCTGCCACTTGCACAGAAGAGAAACTTCTGCTGTGCTAATAGAGATCTGAGTGTTTTACAAATGGCACAACAGATGCTGTGCACTGATGAGAACAATACAGACAGTGATGGTGCAGAAACTCTTCAGGCAGAAATGTCATGTACTGAACATCTCACATGTGAATGGCCACAGCAATGATTTGGGGAACGTGTGGCCATGCCCTAAGCTAAGCTCCTGCACTGTCTGAAGTATTCCTTGGGGTTTTCATTTCCAGATGGAGAAACAATAGCTCTGAGTTCATCATGTCATGTTCAGGATGACATCTTCCTCAGTGAAACACCCCCTGTCACCAAAAGACAGTGCCAAGCATTGGGTGTGAGCCCAGTACATGAGGTGAAATGGAAACCACAGCCTTCTGCTGCTGAGGCAGCCGCCAAGAGTTGACTCATCCCAAGACCTTCCCACAAATCCTCGTACACTGCTTTTTACATTAGAAAACTGATACTGACACAAATATGTGCTGCCAGGATGAGGGTGGCAAAATGGGACTAAGGAGAACAACCACAGAAATAAACTTCCAGATAATTTTCTGGATTATGAGTGCTCTTCGAGCATTCCTGTAAGTTTACAAGACCATCATGAATCTTAATTAAAAAGGAATAAAAATACTATTGAGAATTAGAACTAAAGATCAATACTACCTGAAAGATAAATCAGGACCCTTCTTTGGCAAATGGGTTGCCAGAGGAATGAGTGGCCAAGAATTCATTCAGAGCTAATCTGTGCTAGACATACTGTTTAGCTGCATTATCTGATGCTGCCTCTTCTTCTGATTCAAGGTCTGCCTCATTTGTCAGGTCCTGTCCTTTAATCTCCCAACACAATGGCAAAGTGATTGCCAGTGATTTTATGCTTTTCTGTGCCCAGGACAATGGGACTGTTCAGCTGTCTGAAAGAGCTAATACCTACTTTATGATGAGAAAGGAACAGCCAGAGCCACCAAGGAAAGGTGGGATTCTTTTCATCATTCTATAGCATCTTCAGCAGCAAACAGCATTTTTAATACCATAGCTTTAAAGTGCCTGAGGTTTTCTTAAAGTAGAAAAGTGTGGCACATTGAGACAAAAAGATTCTCAGATATTTAGTCCAGTTAAAATATTCAAGATTCATTCTGAATTGTATTAGTCCACTGTGATTCAAAATGTTAAATGCTTCATCAAACACTATCAGACAGAATGATTTCAGTAGCCATCTGTGACAATGGAAGTGAAGTAATTGCACAGTGGGCTTCTACAACAGCATATAATCTCCTGAAGTCTTAAAGAGGGACCAGTTCAAAACTTGCCTGGCCTTTTGCAGGCAGCCTCTGATATGTTGATGCCTTTCAGACTCATTAGAAACCATATCATAGCTCTCTATTATTAAAGGAAATCCTTCTTATTGCAACAAGCTTCAAAAAGAAAAGAGGACTTTACAGAAAAAAAAATTAATTTGGAGAAAATGAAACCACTATTTTCAGGGAGCACTAAAGACTGAGGCACAAACCTGCAGTGCACCTGCATCCACCATCCTTCCAAGAGATACCTGCTCTTCAATCGTGTCTGAGGGACAGCTTTAGTACAAAAAAAATAAGTAAAATTTTTAGTGTTTGTCTTTTCTTTTGCTTTCAAAAGCTGTAGAATGTAAGGGGTGAAATACACTGCCACTAAAGCCAAAAGAATACCTCCTGCTTATTTCAAAGTAAGCTTAATTTCAACCAACCTTGCATTTTCATGGCTGGAAAGCAAATTCCTTCTGCTCTGGGAGAGGCTCACACAGTTTGCTGATGCTATTGAGGATCATGCTCAGCCACTCAGAGGCTGCAAGACCTCATGGACGGGTCAGCATTTGACCCTGGTAGTGAATTGCCTGCACAGTCCTGGGACTGAAACCCTGCAAAAGGCAGAAATGAAATAACTGAGTGCGCCCTGCAAGGGCAGCAGGCCAAGATCAGCACCCACAGAGCATCGCTACACCTTCTGCGAGCACAGAAAATCATCACCTACCCGCAGTACCTGCGGGAGAAACGCTAAAAGAAGAGTTAAACTACTATAGGAAAAATTTAGAAAAATGTGGCAATGGCACACAGACACGTAGCTATAGGCTCTATTTATAATTTATGGTTTACAGATTTATAGTGTGAAACTGCAGTATCATGCAGTATGATTTACAGTGTGAAACTGCTGTTCATACTGTCAAGTATGAAAAAAACAAGTTTCTAGGTCTTTTTTTTCTTATTAAACAATAAAGTTACATAAGTGTGAACAGCATCTTCTAAAGTGAAACTAACATTTTCACTTTGAATACAGGAATATTTAATAAGAGATAAATATGTTCACTGTAGTTAATGAGCTGTTCAGTCATATTCTGCTCCTAAAATATCAGCTTGAACCCCAGCTCTACTGGAATCAAATCCCACTTAGGAAAAAATAAAATAGGGAGAACAGTGAAGCAAAGAGCATCCAGATTTTAAAAAAAACCTTTAAAAAAGACAAAATAAAAGTGAAAGAAAAAAAGAGCATGGAGACACAGCATTTTACTGGAAAATAGAATGTTTCCTCAAGCTCAAATCTGTTAGAGCTGATGCAAAATCTCTTTTGTGGTACACAGGATTTGCAGTGAGCCCTGTAAAAATGTAGAGAGTGAATTTAAACTAGTATTTTAGGATCCATCTTCCCCTGTACATGTCTGGAAAATGTGACTTTAAAATGTACTTTGCATTGGCAGGGGAAAAAAGGCAAAAAAAAGAGAAAGAGGGAGGAAGAAAAATCACAGCAGAAAATAAGAAAAGAGAGTCAAGAGCTTCAGAGAAGTTTGCAACTAATTCTCAAAAAAACTCAGTTACCACAGTAGAAATTACATCTGTGCACAACTGTCTCTAGAATGGCTTTAAGAATTTCTAGGATCACAGTAAGATAGGTGTTCTTTCTTTTGTAGAACAGGGAAATCTGAAGCTAAAATATTTAGTTCCAATCACAGTTATCTCAATGTTTGTGCCAAGGCAAAAGGAAGTCAACTGAGATTCCAATATGCTTGGCTTCAATATTCTGGTAAATTACTTGAAGGTGTACTGGCCTTCATGAATGTCTGGACACAGTCAGCTCCAATTCACAAAAGAGAAAGTGGCATTAAAAAACCTCTTACAATTAAAACTTACAATTAAAGAAATGTTTCATGTGATCACTTCTGTTGTGATCCTGCTCTTCTAATAGCACAACTGAGAGGCCACAGAAAGGCCATCCATTTTAACAACTATTATTTTCACTTGCAAATAGCATTGAAAGCACAAGGATTTTAAACCATAAATCACTATAAATCGAATACCTCATGTTCAAACTGGGCATCATTCACTTCTCTTCCAATGAACTGTTTTTCCCAGGATCTGTTTTTCCTGCTGTTCCTTCTACTGCTCTGTGATGGTAGGTATAGGTTTAATCAGACTTGATGTAGTGCCAAATTTTAGGCAAACAGATCCAACGATGCTCGTTAAGAGCGTCTGGCCCTGAAGTGCACAATGGGGGTGATCTCACATGGCTCAGATGATGGTGACATTTAGAGTAGTGTCTAGAGGCTGTAAACACGGGGATAGATATTTTTTCCTCATAAATAACAAAAAAACAAAACTACTTGGAACTCTAGAGTATCTGGAAGAAAGAGAGCAAATGATTCATGGGGCGACATCACATTTGCAAGATCATGCTGTGGACAAACTCACTTCCAGCCACATTCACAGAAACGTTGTTCTTGGCTTAACCTTAATCTGCACAGTGTGTTCATCTTTCTGCTCAGCCTAACACCAGACTCACAGCCAAGACACACCAATTATCTCACACAGCAGATGCCGAGATCAGATTGTCTACAGTATTCTGAGGCTCAGATCACAAATACTGTCACCCCAGCGTGGCCCTGGATTTACAGACTCTAAGCATTTGCGCAAACACATTCCAGTTTTGGATAACTTGGAGCTCATGAAGAAAGGGGCCTTAACGAGGAGCTCTTAGCAAAGAGCAACTGCAGCTGGGGAAGAGGGGAAGGAGCCAGGCTCCTGCCTCCAGCAGCCCACCACACCCTGACCACAGACCTTTGCTGGCCTCACTGGGTGCTAATTCCTCAATTAGGGCTTCACGTTTCTCACGTTAGAGCTGGGTGAGGAATGCAATGCAGCCACATCGAAATTTTGACTTTCTGAGCAGCTGCCTGTTTTCTGCTTAGTCATTCCCCACTGCCAACTCTTGGTCTGCTTGCACGGCCTGTTCCCAAGGCAGGAATAAAATGAAGAGCAAGGCTCACAGCTCTTGGCATCCTGTATCTCAGGATATCTGATATCTTCCTCCCACAGGCAGACTTTCCATGGTCTAGCTAAGTCAAGTTTGTTTAAGCTTCAGAAGCAGGCTAAAAAGAGTAGGGATAACTCTCTTTATCCCAGGTATAATGTGTTTTGCAGGACATAAACAGTCTCTGCCTTCCTAAGCAACTCACAGAGTGGGTCTTCGTTTAGTCATCCCCTGATGGGAAGGCACACTGCACAAGCCCTTGCACAATCACTCCCCTGGGTCCAAGCCCCAGGCTGCAGGGTGGAAGGGGAGCTGCTGCTGCTGCAGGTGAGGCTCAGCACCCGACAGCCTGTGAAAGCAGCCAGGCCAGGGCCAGAAGCAGCAGTGATCCTCTCCCTGCCTACTCCAGTCTCCCAGTCACCAATGGCAGCACTGAGCAGAACAGAATTTCTTTTTATCCACTGAAAAATAAAACCACTGCACCTACCAATCCCTGTGTACTGCTTATGAGAGAATGATAAAATGCAGCTATGATCTATGTTCTACAAATAAAGCTCCATGAGAACTATTTACTTCCCCCTCTTCCAAAATCCACCGAGCAATCGGCATTTCACATGTTCCCAACTATTGTGTTGATCAGCTAACACACAGATCCGAAGGAGGAGATGGATCGCAACACTATAATAAACAGTTCACAGGAATGGATACAAACAACAGCTTTGTGGCTCTCCTGTGAATTGAATGGATTCCTGTAAGCTTTTATTTAACAAACAAGTAGCATGAGTGGAGAGAAAAACTCTACAAGCCTTAAATGATTTAACATACTTCTGAAATACTAACGCTACTCCAAATGCTTCCTTTTCCCAACTGTTTTTCCTTAGTGAGCAGATTTCGATCAGGTGGATTACCTGGTTTAGCTGTGATTATATTTCAAGCTGTTGTCAGCAGGAAAAGCAGAAAATGCCCAGGATGACATTACTGCACCAAAGAGGTGCCGAGACTGTAATGCCCTCTCGTTGTAATGGCCCATTAGTGCTGAAACATTACCCATTTCTGACGGCAATCAGCCTGTACCTGCTAATTACTGCACCTACGGGTGTCATGTTGGCTTTTGCTACTTGATTTAGTTAGATATATATATGTAGGAACATAAAGGGATCCTTAGAGGAAAACAGCAAAGGAATAAATAAGACAGTTTGTAAATATTATTGTTCTTTTCTGTTATAGCTCATTGGCATCACACAATTCTTGTATGTGAGATACATATGAGAGGTGTCAAAATGGGAGAGGGACAAAATTAAAAGCAAAGAACGGCTTAATGCATTAAAAAGGAGGGGGAAAAAATAACAGGAGTGAGAAATAGCTTTAGTTTCATTGTATTATGTCAATTGTGCCAGCTTTCTTCCTTTCACAGGGTATCATTCATAGTTGGAAAAGTCTTTGGTGAATATCCCATATTTACATCACAGAGAACCTGTAAGACACAGCACCCCTGCCTCAATTTCACACGTTTCCTGAATCATCAGATGAAAAGAACAAAACATTAAAAAATGTGTGAATCCTACCACAATAAGAAAATATCACAGGACCTCTGGCACTAGAATTATTACAGCTGCAACACTTCCTGCTGTCTGTTTACATTTGCAACAGAAAAGGACAGTAAAAAGGAAGTTTTATGTGGTTTAGGTACTGTTTAGATTTAGGCATGAAGGCTTTTCAGCTGTCATCTCTTTAGAAGTGGCACGTCCTGAGGAGTGACACATTTCATTGGAATACAAGGCAGGCCAAGACTATTTATGCTTCCAAGGCGCCACAGTACCATGCTGAAAGTAAGGCCATGCAGAAACAGCAATGTTAAATACAGCTTACTGCAAATGCAGGAAATATTTTTGGGTTTTATTACCATCTATACCTCTGAGGATTTCTACCAGAAACCTACTGCTAGGAAGAGAAAAACTTGCTGATATATCACAGCATTACAATTGTGTTAGTTTGTGAAATGTGTTTGGTAACCATGGGTACTAAACAATTTCATAAGGGTTTCACATAATCTAGGAACTATAAATAGACTTGGAAACAAAGTAGGAGCTTAATGCAATATCCACAGGTTGGGAGGCAAAATGTTCTTTGTAACATAATTTATTTCTATGTGCTCCAATGAGCATTTTTAAGGCATTTCTGGCAATACCATAATTTCTTTTTTTGTGCATATCTTCTTTTCTAGCTTATCCTGCCCATCACTTGTGACTTGATCAAGCTGAGCCTGGGTGATGATGAACCAGGGAGTAATAATAAAGCCCCACCTAATTTATTTAAATTTTAGAGGAAAGTTAGCAGGGCAATGTGTATTAGCCAATGCTAAGGAAATTTAACCAGGTGAAAGATACAAGAAATAGAGTATTTGTTCCATGTTATGAGGTTTTTTTTGACTCTTTGCAGACTTACCTGGGAAAAGAACAGAATTTCTCATGAAGAGAAACCGACAAACATGGTAGGCAGTTCACTACCCAAAGTTTGGATGACTCAATATGAAGACAACTCAGTTAATCAAATAATTAAACTCATTATCTAAAGCATTTTACAACAAAGCTAACGATAAATTATTCTTAGCATTTCAGCTCCTGAAGAGAGCTTAGAAATCCATGGTAATACAGAGAACTCTGTTTAACAGAATAGTGGCTGCTATAATTATAACTTCTATTCATATTTTAGCATTCTCCTTCTTCACCTTCACCTCTCCTTTCAGTGTGTGTGCTTTGAGAAGAAAAAGCACTTGTAGAATTTCGGGGAGATTTTCCTAATGTCAACAGAAAACAAGTAAAGCAGCATCTTGTTTCAGGGTTACTCTGACACCCCATAATGAAAGAGCTTCAGCCTCAAGTGAATCTGTTTCAGCTTTAAACATTTTTCATGAGCTGCTTAGTCACATCTTTATTCAGCTTTCTTTCATTGCAGTATGGCAAAAGCTATACACATCTATATTTTCTGTGAATAAACTCCCATCCAATCACAGATGCTGTAGACTTAATTTTAATACAGGCTTCCAGCCCAGCCAAGCCAAGCTAATGGGGTTTGTGGCGTGACATTCAGGCTCAGCTGAGAACCAAAGCACTAATGCAGTGGGACTTCAACCACAAGCCACAGCCCAAGTTCTCATAATTCATCAGCTGTTAATCAAATCACTCAGGGCTCCAAGGCTGTGGCTGGGCTGGGTGAAATAGCTGGCAGCAACACTTGCAGTGAGGACAAAGGCTGGGAACACACAGAGCCAAATCCAAGCAAATGCTCCAGCAGTTCTTCCCTGTCAAGCTAATTCATGTGTGCTCAGTTTTTAATGAGAAATTCTTGATGAATTTAACACAAATGGCTATTTTCTAAAGGCTAACTAGCACATGGATTTATACTTGTAAATCTGGAGCTAATTATAGATTTTTTTTCATGTTTTTTGGCTAAACTTGTCATTAAAGTGGAAAAATATGCACAATACAACATTAAGGCAAAGAAATGTTTTTCTCATCCTAGCAAGAAGTTTCAGTTATTAGATTTCTTATATTAAAATAAAAGTCACCAGCAATCTTTTCTAGCACTGGCTGGCCACCATCTTCTGTGTAGCATTTTAATTGTCTAAAGAGGATTTTCATAACTTACATGTTAGTATTTTAAAAGTTTATAATTTTGAGGGTTTACTTGGACAGAGCCAGCCCCGTGGATGCCCCAGGGGTTCCAAGCTGCACACTGGGGCTCTCCAGCTGTTGTATCTGATATTTCAAGAGTCCCGTACCTTCTCAGTGTGTTCTTGTGGGCAGCAGATCTTCACAGCTTCAGACTCTGGGTCTTCTTAGTCAGGGCTCCTTCGAGGCTCTCCCTGACTGGCCAGCCCACCCCCTTTTATCCCAGTTACCTTGACTGGCCACAGCTGCAGCTCACTGAAGGACATCACAGCTGCAGCCCATCAAGAACAACTGGGAACTACCGGGGCAAGGCCTGCACACAGGTATTCAAATACAATACAGATATTTTACTGGGACTCAAGGGCCACTTATACAATGCATATATTTGCAAAGGCCGCCTATATCCAGCCTCAGCATCTCAGCAGCCAGCCCAGCTGCAGGACTGCAGGGACCCTGCCAACCTGCCCCAAGAAATCCACTCAGCCTCTGCTGAGGGACAGTGGGACTCTGCAAGGAGAGATGCAGAGTGAAATCTGAAATGCGGGAGCAGGCCAGGAGCACCACGGCCATCCCGCTCCAGAGGTGAGCAGGTCGTTCCCCAGCAGCCTTAGTGCTTCCCCAGATGTGCCTGGGAATGCATTTTGGATCACCAGCCAGAAATTACTTTTTCATGCAACAACATCTTTGTGACCATAAAAAGAAAACTTCTGAGAACAAAGGTGTTTAAACAAAAGTTAAAATTTGCTTATTTTATCCCAAAATTGTGCTTGGCTTTGTATTAATTAGTAAGCATCCTCAACAAGGGTCAAGCTTGTTTTTCAAGGTATTATTGTAGTCTAGTTCCAGTACTGAAGTCCAGTGCATAGAGGGCTAAAAAGAATTTCTCATAAATTTTCTCGCCCTCCACCACCCTGATACTGCACAAAGGAATTCTTGCAAAGGAGAAAGGGAAGAGTATTCTTTCATTGTGGATCTTGCCTTGACAGCCTCTGGGTTTGACAGGCTATGCCACTACTCGACACCTCAGAAAACCATTCCTTATATATCAGAAGTGCAGATTTTAAGGCTGACTTCAAAATGTGAATTATTATGAAATCCAAATATTGTTTAAAAGGAAACACATAAATAGCACAGCTTCCAGTACAGTATCATGAAAATCTGTATTTCACAGAGCTAAGCTAACAAACTGCAAAATGGAAGGAAAGAGATTCCTCTCTTAGTTCTTCCTTGGGAAGCCATTTGACCAGGTACATACAAGACAGTGACTGTGGGGAAACTTAGGGTTCTCTATTAAAACTTGGGTTTCTATTACAATTCAAACTCAGAGTTTTCTCTTCCTCATAATCATCCTTGGGGTCTGTTTTTTCTTTTCCAAAGGACAAGCAAAAATTTCACCACTGCTCTACTGAATTTCTGTTGCAAGGATGAATAACTCACGAGGCTGAATCTGTTACTGTGGTTACCAAAGTTTCCTTCCCACTGAATCTGAATATCAGTTCTGTTCCAGTTTGCATATTTCAAGCTTCTGTTACTGATAAATGTTTTTTTCTTCTCTATCTGCTGTAATGCAAACAACAAAATAATGTTTACCTTTAAAACAGTCTTTGACTTCCATCCTGTGTGCAGTGTCCCAGGCTGGGCCCACTTCTCACCAGTTACTAATTTTGGGTGTTTCCATTGATTCCATCTGACTCCAAACCTAATGGAAAAAAAAATTCTTGCAGTGGAAGGAAGTTAATTACACCAAGCAGGGGACATGGAGCAAGTTACAGCCACACTTCTCCAAGGATGTAAATTGTGCACCCTTGCAGGAATGACACAGCAGAGAATTCTGATATACTGAGCATGTACATATTAACTGTGCAAAACTTGTAGGGCTCGTGCTTTAAAGAAGCCCCAGACATTCTAAACACAGATGATGATAACTCTGGAATGGGAACAGTTTTTCTTCCTCCTTCTAAAAATCCTTTTGGTGGGCACCAACACCAGCAGAGGATGGCACTGCTCCTCGGCACTGTTTTGGTAACAAAACTGGGCGTTGTTCTATAGAATTCAAATTGGCAGCTTTAAACTGGGGCAGATGTGTGGTTGGAACAAGGTACAAAGAAGTTATTGATGCAAAACCATATCATAATGTCATTCCTTGGTTCCATTTCTCCACAGATGATAGCAAAACCAGTAGAGCAAGATTTTGAGGATATCAAATAGCATCTTTGATACTATATATGCTTTAAAATGCCTCACTTTTGAAAAATGCACTGCCAGCCCCACTGGGAAACACACACAAATTTTCATCTAATATAAAAGTGCAACAGCTTGAAGACATACAATGTTTGAACAGCAGTTCCTTGTCTGCATTCCCCCTTGTATTTTTTTCTCTGTAGGGCATATACACTGTCTGAAGAACTTTCTTTTGTTCCTTTAAGATTAGCAACAATGATCCGGAGCCTTTACAGCAAAGCAAACTCTTGAATCTTGTCAGGGTTTAATCAAAAGTCATCTTACTTAATTTTAGAATACTGGTTTTTAATTTTCCTTTTAAATTTAAGGTTTTAAACCCACAGGATTTTGTTTAAATATTTTGAATAAATTAATTCAAAGGGAAATTGCTTGACCTTGGGTTTTTTAATTTGGCAGAGATGAAATAATTTTAACTGTCTTAGTGTAAAACCTATGTAGATTAACTTTAGTACAATATCCAGAACTCAGCAAAATGCATTTCTGACTTTGGAACACAGATAAGCCTTCCCCCCTGCCTACGAAAAAACCAAACCAAACCAAAACAACCCCAAAAAGGAGCCCCCCAAAAGGAATATATTTTCACCACAAAATTAGAAGTCATTAAAACACAGAACAGAAACAAGCCAAAGAATTGCTGAAGGCCTCTGTTTCCAGCACAGCTGCTACAATAGAGAATGAACCTAGCTGATAAACTCCCAGGAAACTTTAATGGATGAATTAGAGCCCTCAAGGTTGACACTGGATATAAATTAATGATAAAATATAAATTAATGATATTTGACTGTATATGAATCAATGAGGTCTACATATTGTGGTGAAGGATTGGCCTCTGTTTGCCTTTTGTTGACTGACAGTGCTGACTGCTTTCAGAAGCAGCACATCCATGTTTTAAGGAACACATCACAGGGCATTCCTGGAGCTTCAGGGTCCCTGCCAGGACACCAAAGG
Organism: Emberiza elegans; assembly: GCA_024865655.1. Taxonomy (NCBI): domain Eukaryota; kingdom Metazoa; phylum Chordata; class Aves; order Passeriformes; family Fringillidae; genus Emberiza; species Emberiza elegans. The sequence continues at coordinate 25,203,812 of JALJVW010000241.1, read as the reverse complement.
AAGCCATTCTCAGGCAAAGGGGAATGTGAGACCCCTCAGTGACAGTGCTGCTGCCCATGTGCCCACTGACAATCAGATCTATTTATTACATCACAGTGAAGGCTCCTCAAACCACTGGGGCTTGTGCAAAGCTTGGCCTGGTGAATTCCTGTGAGCCTGCCCTTTCGCATGATGCACTGTCAGATTTCTGGTATAAAGCTGGAATAACATTGTCATTTCCTGCAATAACTGATGCTCTAAATACCAAAGTGATGGGCAAAAGACACAAGGACTGGTCCCAAGCAGTGAAAGCAGCTGAGTGGGACAGTTACAGAGAGCTACTGAACAGCAATGGTGCAACACAAAAGGATTTCTAAATTTTTGAGGCTTTCTAAACTGCAAAGGCAATGAAACACAAGATGAAGGGAGGTTTGGTTTGGAAAATTATGATGCTGTCATTATGCTACAAGATAAGTCCACAAGATGCTCCTTCCACCTATCTCCCAGCCCTCTGGAATATATAAAACTCTATAAATTTTAAAAAATACGTGGAAGAATTAGCAAGAGTCAATAGTTATACAAGGAACAGGACAGACCAAGGCCAGTTTTCCCAAATTTTCCTAATTATGCCTTGATTAGATGTTCACTGTATTCAAAGAACAACTCTCCACTGAAAACTAATGATTTTTTATGTCATCTCTGCCACTGTATGTTATTTCACTGTAGATAAACCAATGCATTTAAGGTGGCATTAGCAGAAGATTTATTTTTAATTTCTGTTTCAAAGAAAAATATGCAATTTTAATTCCATTTATTTTTGCAGTACCTTTTTAGCTCAGCTCTGACAGAAAGGAAATCAGACATTTGGAAAAATGAGCTAGGTTGATTGAATATTGATAAGCCAATTTTTAATTTATCAAGGTTATCTAGAGGAGCTAGCATGGTGCTGCATGCTAACAAGAAATATCAACACACTAAGTGGTGTGTACAGTGAAATATTTCTTTGGGGAAAGAGCTCTGGAAGGACTGGGATTATTAAAATTAGAACCATACAATGGGGATAGGAAGGGACTTCCTAGGAGGAAATTAAAAGCAGGTGACAAATGTGACAAAGAGACTGAGATGAATAGACAGCAAATTTTGTATTTTGCACTGGCTGCAAGACAAAACCCTCAACAAATGAGTCTGGATAAGGGAGACATCCTCTGAGATGACATCCTCTGAGGTAAAATGGCACAAGTAATGCTAATGTTCAGCTCCTCCAAAATTTCACAGCAAGCCAGGTAATTGTTACAGACCTTACAATACACACCCCACATTGTCAAAAACCTGCAAGGCTTGGCAGCTCCCCATCAAAGACAATGTTCAAACAGCTAAGAAGAAGCAAGTGAGCATTAGTTTTTAGTCTGGGGATGCAAAAATGAGCAACATTTACTCCAACAAGAATAATGCCAGAGAAATGTGTAAGATTTTAGAAAAAGTGCTCTGATTCCTGTCTTTACTCATAGCAGCAATTTAATAAAATTAAATTTTATAGCAGTACTGGACCAATAGCAGATGTTTGCCCTTGTTTAATGGAGATAAACTATTAGAATCCTTCATTTCATAGATTTATCAATAATTTAAAAGCCATGTGAAACTCAAGTGAACATCAGTGTGGGCAGGAAATGCTAGAAATGAAGCTTTTTACCGGGTTTCTCCTTCCCATGAAGCTAAAATTACTGAAGCCTTACTTCAGAGCTGTGTGTTTTATGTCCAGCTCACTCCCTGTGCCAGCAGCAGCAGAGGAGCTGTGGCACCTGGCCCTGGCCCTGCCTGACCCAGCCAGGACAGTCCCAGCCAAGGTGTCTCCACCCTGGCTGCTGGGAGCACCGAGCGGGAATTCTCGCCACAGCTGCATTAAGATCTGATTTCACAGATGACTTCCCTTACTGCTGTCCTGCATAAAAGAACAGGGTCTGATGTAAATTGCCTTTGTTAATACTCATTTTTACATCTTTTGCAGCCCTGAAAGACCTTACTTTCCACAATCTTTCACAGATCTTTCTATATCCAACATGGCAATTGGATATAGACAGCATCCTCCAGACGTGGATCTTACAATTTACTGTTTTCAAAAATTCCTGTAATGCATTTCACTAATATTGTCTCAGTTTTGTAGTTTGCAGCAGATTAATGCTGTAGCTGATTTATACTTCAGAGATAGGTGCAAAAAATATTGTTAAAATTTCCCCCCACATGGGAACATCATTAGGCAGACTCAAGAGAATCTCTGGATCTCCCAATTCCAGTCATGTGCTGTTCATATTTTCACTTTCCCACGTACTCCTGTCAGAGCTACTCCCCAGCCTGATGTACACGCTTCATTCGCTGTTTGTTTGATTCTTCACTGGTCTATAACAATGTCTCCATCCCTTGTTCACTTGGTTTATCTCTCATTAGGGATATCCCATTCACCTCCCAGGAGCAAATTCTTTTACACCTTGTCCATTTGTCCTTGGCAAGTTTGGAATGGAATTCTTTCATCCACAACTGGTCACAATTCAGCACAAGTGACACTTATCTACTCATACTTTGTCCTCCTTTTAGGAGGACTTATCACTACCACCATTTTTAATATCTGCTCTTTTACTCCCCTCTCCCTTGCATTTAGGGGACCCATCCAGTAGGACACAGTCTGATATCAGAGCAGGGCATTGAAAAGATAATTTTTGATTCTATCTTAGCACCCAGCCACTATTTCCAAAACAAGTGACAACAGAGTTATAAATCTGCTACTATTTTAAAAGCCCACCTTTATATTTGCATACAGAAAAATTGCATTTCTTATTTTTTCTGAAAACACTGATATTTCAGATGGTTACAAAGAAAAAATCTGGTGTGTTTAGCACAAAAAGCCTGCGTCCACCCCAAAACTCCAAACCAAATATTCGTAATCAAATTCTCACATTTCAAGAAATAATTACCAAACAGGTTATTAATGCAGAGGGTACAAAGCTACAAATTTGAGACAGATTAAAATTTGTTGCACTCAATGCATTATGAATATACCCAAAGTCATGATAAAGGAACAAGAAACTATTGTACTTTAACAATGGAAAAAAGGCCAAAAAACTATTTAATTTTTTTTTTTTAGTTCTGTAAACTACTTTATATTGGCATAACTTTGTGCTCACATAGGATATATGTTTTTAACTTTTCAGCTGTGAGACTTCATTGGTATAAGTTCGCATTGTCTCATTTCTTTCAGACAGAATGCAATGAGCATAATGAAGCTGGAACTGACAGGAATAATCTGCATTTGATCTCTTCTGAATGACCCATAGTTCTGCTCTGGTTCAATTCCTCCTATCTCTTAGACCATATTAATTGGAAACAGAAATCTGAAATATTAAATTGATAATGGACAGCTTTTAATTTCCTTCAGACCTTATCATCCTGCATCAATGTGCACAGCTCTGAGGATCTGAGAATCTCTGTGTGAATTAATGATGCATCTCCATATCTGCATGATAAAGATGGACGGCTCTGACAACATTTACATCTGAAACTATTAGAGCCTCTCCTATGATAACCATTAACAAGTCCATTAATGAGAGCATATTTCCCTGAGGCCCTATGGCCATTCGACATTGTAATCTAAATCTATACTCTCCAGAAACTCCATTAGAAAGCAATGAAGTAAGTCCCTGAACTATACAAAGGTTATCAGCCACATTATCTCACTGAGTAAAAAAGATGAGGGAGGCTTCCTTCAGTACTGGCAGTATAGAAGATTAAAACGTACAATGGTATTTTCTCTTAACAAGTAACTATATTACAAATACATTGGCCGAAAGCCACATTGCTGGGGCTTCAAGCAACTCATACTCAAACCCTTAACTTTCAGAAGATTGTATTCAAGTGGAATAACACAGTCCAGAAATTCATCATACAGATAAATACAATAATCTAATAATGATGTTAAAACCCCACTCCTGTTGGCTTGAAGTCTGTATCCCAATTTACGCAGATTTGATTGAAATAAGAGTTACTGCAATATGCAATTCCTCATTCGCCAGTAGATAAAATTGTAGTTCAAGAAACAGAAGAATTACTTTCATTTGAAGATGATTCTATTATAAAAATACACTCATCAATCTGTTTTCTGAGAAACTGGTTTCACCTCAGGCCTAACAGTGACAATCTTTTACCATACAACAGGCATCTGAGGTGACAGCTTCAGAACAGCAAATATTGCTGACAAAAATAGCTGCTCCCAAGTCCTAATTCTTATGACAAGAATTAAATGAGAGGGCATCACTGCTCCAATCTCTTCCTGATCTAATCTGGGAGTAAGCACAATTTCAGACTCCTGGACCATGTACTTGGTATCCTTCATCTGTGTTAAATCAAAAGTTTGCTGGAATCAACAAAATAGGAGGTCCTAATGTAAATGTGCTTTTGAGGAGGAATATTTTATTTCTTAAACTGCCAGAAGCCTATAGTTAACTATTCATTATATCATTTAAAGTTTCTTCATGAAGGCAAAATTTCCCAGAATGTCAGCATTATCTAAAGCAAAATAAATTATGCCCAAAATTAAAAGGAGAAGTATGGATCAGTGTATTGAATTTGTGGGTGGACACTGATGAGAAACATCCCTATAGCCTTCAAGTTCATTACTAAACTGGCCTCATTTTACCACAAATCTGCCCTGGCCATGATGGATTTTGCTTTTGCAGAAAAGCATGCATTTGTCTTAAGGCATTACAGAAGCTGAAAAACAACTGTCTATAAATTACTTGATTATGTTGCAATGCAAATATAAACACCCCAAGAGTTACCACTGACCAGTCAATGCTTTTAGGATTATGGCTTTTTTGGTCCCAGCAATAAAAATCTATTGATATTTAGAAACTATTTATGTTATTCACTTTATGTAGCTTGAGAAAATCTGACAGGAGACTGTTAGCACAGGTATTGAATACTAATACCTCTTCTTATTGGTGTCATACTCATAACAAGCTCTGTGCTTTCTTAGCAAATTGAGATGGGAAATACAATTATGTAAGGTTCTTTGATCTTTTTTTTCTATGTAGCCTCTGTTAGAAATAGAAGAGTGAACTAGGTGAACCTTCAGTTCAACACCAGATAGGAATTTCTATCTCTATAAATAGTATCTAATCTAGAAGCTCTTTAAACAACTTCTGCTTCCTCTTAAGTCTCTCTCAGATGACCTGGGAGATTACACACAATACCTGTGTCTCTACTTAGTTTCCTTGGCCATGTTAAAATTTCAAGACTTCTTAGAGGGGAAAATATACTTTAAAAATACACTCATGAAATACAGCCCTAAGCTGGGAAAAAAACCCCAGTTTTGTCAACAGTCATGTTAAGAGTATCTTAACTTCTGAGCTATTATTACTTTTCTAGAATTTAGCATTTAGGAACAGAACTTGAAATTTCACATAATATGTTATAATTTACTCAGCAATCATCAAGGTCACTCCTAAGCAACTGCTCAAGAAATATTATATACAGAAAAATAAAGCAAGTTCTGTGTTATAAAATACAATGAAGCATTTTAAAATCCCAAATCCCTTCCCTCCCTCCAAAGGAACAAATTATTTTTTCCTGGAAGCCAGCATGCTGCTAGATTCAGACTCTGTCTGCCAAATCTGAGTCTGAGTGAATGTTTCACAGTGAAGACATAATACCTTGGAAAGAGAAAACACACATAACGAACCTGACAAGAACAGCAGTGCACACAGGGCTCAGCCATGGGAACAAGTGCTGTGCCAGAATTAATCACATCCAGAAAAGTACAACTCCTTCATGTTCATCTCTGGTGCTTGCCAATGGTGCTGACAACTTCTAACATGCAGCAGTATATTAAAAGCTTTTCTGAAAACCTGCAAGAAGATTAAAGGATGGTGATAAATCTCAGACTCAGCTCAAGCAATAAATGGCGATCAATTTTTGGGAACACACTGAAAACCCTGTATCAGCTCACTAAGGTACTTGGTCCATGTTTGTGATAGTTCACATGAAAGCCTCAATTCCAGGTTCTCAGTGAAATGTATATTTCCTGCTATACTCAACCACCTGCAGAGTTCTGACAGTGCCAGTTCATCCTTTATTGCACTGCCTGAGCAAATCGTCAGGCAGAGCTCTGCACCAACACTTGTGCAAACCAGCTGAATGCAAAGTGTTAACAAAAGCATTTTAAAAACACAGCAAAAACAAGCCACAAAAAGTAAACCCCAACTTACTCCATTTTTACTATGCATAGCATATAATTTTTTCTCATAGACTGAGTGGTATTTGCTTCTTTTGGAAAATCAACTTGTTTTTTTTAGTGGCTTAGAGGAGCCTCTGCAAACTGCCTGAAGCAAGATTTTCCTATGTATAAACTTCAGTTTAGGATCTTCAAATGTAAAAAGATTTATTGAATAATCATTGCAAGATCATTTCTTTAGTATTTTACACGCACAAAGAATCACTGCCTTCCAGTTCTATTTCAAGACAGGCATTACCTATTGTCTGTTTTCAGGATTCATTACATTCTGCTCAGCAGTCTACTAATGCATGACTTGTACTACTGAACCATCTCCTTGAGACTTGGCATCTTCTTAACAAGACAGTCCTTGGCAGGAACCTGGCTTTCATAGTAATAAAATAACACAGAGGTTTTTAATTACCTCTGGACAATTAACCTTCACTGATCGTTCCATGACTCCATGACGTCAGTGTTCCTGGAAATCACTCATCACAGACAACCCCTCCAAACAGTCTGAATCTGCAGGACAGGAAAGAAGCCTTTTTAGTGACTTAGCAATAATAATGAGAATTATACAAAGTGCTGAAATGAAAAAGAACAAAAAAACAACACATAATTATATAAAGGTTTGAAAGAAGGAAAATAGGAGAGAACAGAGAAAGTTAAAGCAGAAAGGCAAAACCAGGTAGAAAGCAGCAGAATGGGAAGAAAGCTCAAGGACAAATGTAGGAATACATAGAAATGTTCCTCTTGCTTCCCCAAAAGCACAACAGTAGCCTGCCAAACGTCTAAAACCAGGTGCATACACAAGGAATTGCTGTACAATACCCTGTTCTCTACTCTTTGGGGTAACTTCAGCAGTCGGGATCAGGCTTTTCCAGACTGTAAACTGGAGAGGAAATTAGTTTCCATAGACAGTTGTTCCCCAAGTATGTAGATTTTACCAGAAAGGAAAAAAAACCCAAACCCAAAAGACTTAGATGCAAGTCTCTAGATTGGTCTTCTGGAGCTTCACACACACTGTGCAAATCACTTGGCAATCTATTTTGGCTAGAGGAGTTAGCTGGTTTTGGCAGCTCACAGTCTCAAAAAAGCTTTCAGTAACTTTTGTTGACTTCCTTGTATGTGGTTATAAATGAACCTTTTCTCCTCTTCTGAAGTCCCATCAGTATGGGGGGCACACAGAGCCACAGACAGGATTATATTTATCAAGGCTGTTGCTGCAAATAATACTTTTACAGTCTCAAATGTCATCTCAAAATCTAAACACCTGCAAGTCTCTGATATGGTTACATCAATTGCAATTCGTTCAGACAGTGATAAACTGTCAAATCTGTTTGGTTTGTGCTGTTTTCCCCTTATCTTCTGCTTTTTCGGAATCTCTGACAGCTTTATGGGAATGCATTATTCCTTGGGAAATGTAAGATCTGCACAGCCTTTTCAGTGAAAGGCAGTATTCCTGAGTTCTGTAAGCAGTAAAAAAGAGCTGTAAATGGACTGAGCAATTTTCTTCCTGGTTTCAATGTAAATAACAGGTAACAGGGGACATGCAGAACTCGCTGCAGATCCCCTCGTGGTTTTGCTTCTGGCACACACTTGCTGCTTTGTGCTGGAGAAATGAAAGTTGCATCATCTTGAGTGCCTGATGAAATCACTGGGCAAGAGTGATTTTCTCTTTCATGCTGGCTTATTGTGATATCTTCCATCTCAGTGGTGGTCTGAAGCCACAGTTTCTGATAACCCCCCGGCCACCAGAGTACAGATAAACTTTTAAATCTCAGAGTTGCTGCTATGCTTAAGGAAGTATTCCAGTTAAAGTATTTGTCTTTTCACAGTACTTTTCCAGGGAATTTCAGACACTAATGAGTGTGCACCTTTCCAAGTCTGACAAAGAGAGATGTCATACAGCAGAAACCCCTTCTCCAGATATTGACGGTATGAAAACTTGTAAAATCATGACTTCTGAACCACAAACTAAGATGAAGTTTACCATTATCCACAATTCAACCTTCATGAAACTCTAGAACTAAATGAAGCACAAAGCCTATGTCTCCTGAGATTGTCCTTCAATTCTGAAATCTGTAATGCAAGAGAGCTTCAGAGAGAGATTAGAGTACTAACCTGGATCTCAGAAATCACTCCAAATACAAAGTAAATTATTTCCCTGCAGGCAGATGGCCAATTTTTCAATTCTCTTCCCATTTTTAATTATGCAACTGATGCAAGGACTGATTCTCAAACAGGACATAAACGTGGTCCCCACAGAAAAATTTATTTTCTAAAACTGCTTCTACCTTTTTTGATGGAATTGGATTTCAGAGGATTTCTAAGATGAGAACTACTTTTTAAAATTAGTTTAAGGAGTTTTTTTATTCAACATATGTCTAGAATTACTTGAAAATTAATCTTTACCCTAGCAACCAATTGCATCCCAAAAATAACTTCCTGGATAGGTAGCCTCTAATATTTCAAAAGAACAACTACAATGTGGCATAATTGCAAGGTTGTAGTTTGATAGTATACAGAATATAATTACATGGTATTTCATACCTGAGTCATCCTAAGAATAGAAATGGAAGGAAGCAATAAAAATTACTCAATCGCAAGCTTAAAATATTCTAGGCAATAAATTTAAACAGCCAATAACACACTTAACATATATGTGGCAAAGGCAGCTCCCAGTAAGTTATGAAGCACCTGGCAAATACTGTTAATTCCCTTGCACCTAAGTTAATTGCAGATTCCAGCAAGCAATCAGATATGATTAAATTACATTTTTGGAAATTACCACATGGTTCAGAGGCTGAAGGAAGCCAGCTTAAAATAGACCTTTGAAAGGTAGCACTAATTAGGCAAAGTCTTAATTCTACTCCTCTCAGCTTCAAAATTGCAGGGACAAACTCTCCTTTCAGAACACTTTGTGAAAAGCAGCTGTAATCACCAGACTGTACCGGTATGTTGAACACAGGATTTTAACCTCCCATAGAAAATTTCTTTTGACCTCGTTTATCCTCTAGAAAGAAGTATTCCATAAACAAGAAATCAAGATTTTTAATTTTTTTTTTAAACTGGGTTTTCCCAGTGCATCAATCCTAATTCATACAAGAAGCACTAACAGAGTTAGGGAATACTGGAATACCCTGAAAGAAAGAGGTCTAAGAAAACAGCTAAGCAAGCAGCTTTACTTGAGAAGAGATAACAAGAAGGGAGACTAAGAAGATGAGAGGTCAGGAATCATTTAGGAAGCTGCATTCAATAAGTAAAAATGCACGATGCTCTATATAACTCATATCATAAATTACCTCATCTCTCTCTCTCTCTCTGACATCTCCTCTAACCCAGGCCCATTTTCCATTTTGATTGAAGTAAGTGAAGATCCTCACTGAATTTCTTAACACCCATCTCATTCTTACATAGCTGTGGAGCTGGCATACTTTGAATTTTTTATTGTACCAAAACATGCCTCCCTCGGTCACCTCAGACCTCCCTTCTATCTCCCATTTCCATTCCTAATCCCCTTAGAGACTCCAGTAAATGACTAAGCTCAAAAAAGGTCTGTTTTCACCACTGGAACCTAACACACAGCAAAGCCTGTCCTGAACTTGAAGGAACTCTTCCTTCTCCTGCCATAGCAAACCTCAAGCTTCTGCTCATGCAGCACCAGGAAACTGACTGGAAAAGGATCATAGAACAGAAAAAGTGATTTTTATATCACTGAAAATCACAGAAGATAGCTTTGCAGACCCAAGCTAGATGGCATAACTATGTTGTAATTACAGCTATTAATAACAACAACTACATTTTATCCTGGTTGGTGCTCTAGGTCACTGCATCCCATCTAAAGACTGATGGCATGCACCTGAGGCAGAGAGAAATCTCAGTTCATACTCAGAGCCTATCTAATGCCATGGGGTCTTTCAGGCTTTGTAATTGCCAGGAAATTAAAATGTATATTTTAAGCCTTCAAAAAATGTACAAACCGATGTTATGATTAGCAGTACTGTGTACATGGTGAACATTGAAGAGTTCTAGAAAAATCCAGGTGTGTTTTGTATTTTTAATAATATACTGGTGACACCTTTCTCATTTTTCTCCTTCAATGGAATAAGAGAGCTTTACCACACCAATACTTCGAGTTCATATAGTTTAACACAAAGAACTGGGAAACATTAAAAGAAAACTGCAAATCTCTGGTTTTGTGAGTTGTTCTAAGAGCTCAGGCACTTGGAAAGCAGCAGCAACCAACTCATTTATTTCATATTGTATTTTCCCTCTTGCAGCATATCATTTGTTCATCGAATTTGCATTACTGAGCCCCAGAGTGGAATATTTCAGATGAAGACAGAAAGGACAAAGTGTGGGTGGATAGACACCAAGTGCTTGTACATGCCAGACTGCCTGATCAGTAAAAAGGAATTACTCATAAATGGGACTTTTGAGACAAACACTAGGCACAACTGTGCTTCCAAGTCCTGTAAAAAGAGAGAGAGCTTCCACTCCATTCCAGGTAGAACTAACCTAAATAGCTCATTAATTTTTTCTGATTTCCATGACTCATGTAGCATAGTAGAGGGCCTGATCTTGCAAGATATATCTTTAGCAGCTGTGAGCCTCATCCTGACAGGTCACATGAAAAAGCACTGATACTCCTACATTAAGCAAGATCAGTTACTTAATGTAATTGATAAGCTGGAGGGCGATCCAGAGGAACTCCCACAGGACCCTCATGAAAATTTATCCATCAGACTCAAGGAAGAATGGATGGTGTCCTTGACTTTGGGTGAATCAATTTCCTTTGGACGCTCCTGAATCTCTTCAGTACAAAGAATTTAGAAGTCCCATGGGCAAGAAAGTATGTGTGAAGGCCTTGCTATTTGGGTTTTTTAAATGGGCTGATATAATCAAATGCCAGTATTTAGAAGCCAGTTGCCAGGAAAGAAAGATCTAGAATCCCACAGGAAAATATTTCACCCTACACCTGCCTTATCTGCTAGAGGTTTAAGTTCTGATTAGATCAAATTTTGGTACTAATGAGGAGCTTCCCTACTCATAAATGCATGTATTACTACAAATATATACTGATAGTGTCAATATACATTGATATATGCTAGTTGCCCTTCTTTAAAGGATATATAAGGATATATATAAAGGATATACAGACACACAAGAAATGGTTACACATGTGAAAATAAATAGATGTAAACAGAGAGTTTCCTACAGTGACATAATCTCTCTTTCACTCTCTGAGCCATTTTCACTTAACTCTGACTAAACACTGAGGAAGTATTTTGAGCTTTGAAAGGTGTCCTGATCAGAATAGCAACAGCAGTAGATGTGTGGTAGCATGAACACCAACACCAAAGAGAAATTAATTAACTTAAAATTATGTGTCCAAGTCAATGAATTCCCTTTAATGAACAAACCAGACCCAACCAGCATAGGTACAACATTGCCTCCAATAAAGACATGTCATAAGACACACAACTGCAACAGCAGCTTTGCACATTCCAGAGGTACAACAGAAACAGATTTTTAAAAACACACATATATGTATATATATATATTATTCACCTTGTCATTCTATACCATGAGCTTAGTATTTGCTCTGCTGCAACTTCCTATGTTTTCCATAACAATCTTATTTCACTCAGAGTAAAACTCCTCCACAAAGTGAGCTATTGAATGGGAAGTGCTTACTCTTCTTAAGCAAGAGTTTCTTCAAGGGACCAAAGAGACTGGAAAGCTTTACAGCTGAGCCCTCCGTACAAATCTAGATGACACTGAATAATGTAATTTGGTTATCAGGACATGAGGGAAGCTGTGAGTTGGATCAATCACACACACACACACACACCCCTGCAGACTGGAAGCATTCGTACCTGAAACCAGTGTGTTTGCCAGAAACACACTCGTACCAGAAAGGCCAATAATTGGATAGGAATGAGAAATAGCTATTCTCATACTTGAGCCTTTCCTTCAACTCTATTTACAAAGAACACAGGCACAACAAAGAGGAGAAACTTGAAAGCTTGGCTCCTATTTTAAACCAGGTTGTGCAACAAAGCCTGTAGAATTGCTATTCCAGTGACTTTCCTGAACACTGAATCCTTGCTTTGAAAGTTAAGATCAGTATCTGTAGCTTGTAGCTTTTTTTGCAATTTGTATTCAATAGAGCTACCAGAAACCACTCCCTTGAACAATACCTGGACTTAAAAAAGAGGATAATTCATTTTACACTGGGCTATTCTTCAACAGTTTTTCAGTCAATCACAGGGTTAGTCCACCTTATTTATAGGACACTAAACATAAATGATAAATTAGGTTACACTAATTAGAAAAAATATATTTAAAATGTCTAAAAAGAAAATGTAACAAAGTTGGACTTTAATCATACATGCATTGTCTAGTCAAATAAACCTTGTCTCAACAATTATTTTATTTACATTGGCTTAATACTATTTATTATGGACAAAATAGCAAATATCACGAAACTAAAATCAATCATTTGATTAAAATCATGGCAAAGAGAGTTCTAAACTCTCCTTGCATGGTTTCATTTAGAAGCACTTTATGCCTATAATACTGGGGAATATTATCAGTAGAGCTCCTTGCTTAGGTAAATATAATTATTTTCCTTGAAGGTCACTCAGGAACACCCTGAATGCAGGTACATAGGGTTACAGAAAGGCTTTTAAGTAAACTCTGGAGAGAGGTCTAAAGTTTTTTCAAAATTCACTTAAAAAAAAAGCCTACTCCAAGGCACCCCCTTAGAAAATTGCAACCAGCAACTTCTTTGTCCGAGCTGGCAAGAGACAAATAAAAGCATTAATCCGTATCAGACATTGATTTATTTATGTAGCATCAGACAAAAAAGGATCCCCCAATATACCCAGGCGCTGCTTTCTGAATTCCTCCTTATTTGTACGAGCAAAGACCAGATAAAACCTCCTGTTTGAATCTATGCCATGGCATAGGGAGCTAGGTTTAGATCTGTGGTTTTTCTCTAAAATATGTGCATTTTTGTCCCAGAGTCCTTCTATATGCTGTCCAATTAATCAAGAACAATATATCCAGCCACCAGAAACTGATACTGAGAAAAAGAACTTCATATTTAGAATAAGTCCTTGAGTTAAAACATTTGCTAGCTAGAGAGTACAATGGCATGACAGCCCACACCAAAATTGTGTGCATTTTTAAATTCAAAAAATTAATTTAAGAGCAAAGGTAACTTCTGTGATGTAAAGAAGGACACTGTAATGAAGGACATTACAAAAAGCAGAAAATCCTGAAGGGTTGGTTTAAACCCCAAAATATTTATCTTGCCTAGAATTAAACAGAAGATTTCTTTCCATATCCCACCATCCAGAATTTGCTCCCTCCACTCAGCAGCCCCAAACTCAGGACAAAATGTTCAATGTAGATGTGGCTAGCAGATGAGCTGGCAGGTGCACTGGGAGCCTGTGAAGCACACACCCTGCCAGGTTTGACACCAGGAAGGGATGAAAATCCACCCAGCCCCCAAGGCAGCAGCAGGCTCTGACCCAGACACAGCTGGGCCATGCAGGGCTGCCACCAGCCCCAGGAAGGACAGGCACCTGGCACCTGTGGTGGCCTGGGCTTTTAACCTGGCCTCTGGCAGGTTTCCCAGGTGAAAGCAGTCTGCTGCCTCCACCAGCTCAGCTGCTATCCATGAATATTTTAACGCTCATACAAAATACATTACCGCTACCCTGCACTCCTGACTTTGCAGGGCTGCCAGAGGAATGTGGACAAGCCACCTGATTTCTGTAAAGAATTGCAAGAAACACTGATTTAGGACTGACCTGTTTGGGTCATTTAGTAGATATTTTCTGGGTGCACTTGTTTATTCACAGAACAATAATGATAAACTATGTCTTCCTGTAAATTTCATGTGATGCCATCACTTCCTGGTGCCTTGCCATCTCTTCCTTCTGGAGAACAAGTATCAAGACTCTGATTCTTCTACAATTCCTATTCCAGACACAATTATCTCAGCCTTCCACAATACTTTGGAAAATGGAAACCAGTTTAATCTCTGACCTAGGACAAAAGTTCTTTAAAGCATTTTTCATTCTTCACATTATCATTGTCACTTTCATTCACTCCAGTGCATCTCCTGCATTATCACTGGTTCCCAAGTCTGATTCCTGGATTTATCAAACCTTTAGTTGCTTTCCTCAGCCACCTTGTACAGTCACTTCTTGACATAGTGTTTTCATTTCTGCCCCTTGGTTCCAAGGTTTACAGGCTCTTTGCCTAGCAAACTTCTATATATAAAACTGTCATTTTTATGCAATCCATACATCCTGAATTATCAGAAAGGAAAAATTTGAGGTACACTATGGTATATTAATGGCAGCTGCACTGTGCATTAATTTACTTATAATGGGGTTTTTCAGAAAAAATGAAAGCTAAATGCATAAATTAACATAAGAAAAAATTTAGTAGTGAACAGTAAAAAAAGAACTTATGCTGTATTAAAAAGATGACACACATCCTCTAAATTTAATGTATTAATTTTAAACACTGGTGATTGTATAAGACTTATTGCACAGCTCAACAGTTAGAACATGCTGCTAAGATGGGAAAATTCCATTAAGAAAGTAAATCAGAATCTTCAATAATAGATATGTATGATACCACTTTTTCCCATTCCTTCACTTTTACATTAGCTTCTACCCAATTGCTTCACCTCACAAGACAGACACCAGGTCAGATATTGTACAAGTGACAGCAGTCTAATTTCAAAAGTGTCTGCTATTCCCTTAAGATTTGTAATTTCTCTTTTAGTCTTCTGGGCAGATAATTAAAACAGCTTCGTGCAAAAATTGGCAGTCACCATGCACAACCAAAGATAAATCACCTTTTTTATATCATAACAAGCTATAAAGCCACAACTAGTATGGAAATATACCAAAGCCATGGAGTAGAAACAACTGGCTGGCTGAAATCTACCCAGTTCTTTAGCTGATTTTTTTATCCAGGAATACACTTTACATTTATAAGCCATCCTAGTCCTTTTTTAGAGGTTCAATGCTTGTTCTTAAGCAGCGTCACATGGAATGAGTTTCATAAAACAACACTGGTCTTGACTTTTCATTAACTTTGGTTCACAACCCCTGCTTTCTAGGACTGATAAATTAAATTTGTACTGCAGAGGTTTTTTCAGTCCAACCTGTGTAATAGCTCTATTGTTTTTTTCCACAAGTTTGTCTTTTTTGTTCTACTTCTGGAAGAGTGCATGTTTTTCTAAAAAGAACTTGTAAAAAATCACCAAACAAGAAATCATTTTAATTTGATGATTTCTGCCTTGCAAGCTAAACAAAGAAGAGAACTAGCTGTTATAACTGGTTGTATCTAAATTGTTTAAAAAAATACAAAAGTGGGGAAATCCTAATAAAAACTGCAACATATCAAGTGGAAAAGGAATGTGCCAAAGAAACGCTTGCTTGAGTTGACTTACTAATAACAAGAAAAGATTTTTGTCTTTCCCCTCCCCACACCCCTTCAAACACATTGCTGTCCTTCCCAGCTTTGTTCTCTCCTTAAATGATTTCCTCCATCACTGTGGCCATTGTGGACTGCTAGAGGGGAGTTGTTTCATTTCTCCACTGAGATCAGCAGGCTACAGAGGAAGATGAAGAGGAGCCCTCTCTCCAAAATGGTAAGGAATAACTTCTCTCTGGCAGCAAGTCAAGGAAACAAAGGCAGGTAGATTTAGGATGTATTTCCAGCAAGGTCCCAGCTGCTAACATCGGACTATAAAGGTAGGACCACTGAGGGAGCTGTGATCACCCCAAATTATGGGAGTGGAGAAGAAAGGGACAAGAATTTCACGGGCAGTACAGAAAATGGTTTCCCAGGAAGAAGAAGAATCATTCATAACATGCTGACCTCTCCTTCTCAGCCCACAGAAGATGTTTACCCAGTTAAATGCCAACAGCCCAGGACTCCCTTTCTTCGTGATTCAGTGAAGCACTGATGTCAGTAGCTGGATTCCAAGTGTGAGAGAAATGTGTGCTCCTTAGCAAGCCTGACTTTTTACAGCTGACCTGCTGCAAGGTCCCAGAGTGCTGTGCCCATTAGTCTGCAGACAACACATCCAAAACACCTCTGCTGCCAGCAGAGTGCTCACAAATTTCCATCTAGTAATTTCAAAACCAAAACATTTATTCCTTGAAGCCAGCTGACAACACCTAATGCTTTGACCTGCAGAAAGAATGCAGCAAAAATTACCCCAAAAACATGGTATAACTAGAAAGATGTAGCTAGAAAACTGGTGTCTCTACTGCAGGGACAGAATGACCCCTGTCCCTCATGGAGCTGCCTGTGCTGTCCCTCTGCTCTTGGATGGCAAAGTGACAGCTATGTGTCCGCTTGTTCAAAATTGCAGTTCCTGTGGCAACCACTGCTCCCCATTGTATCACAGAAAAATCATAAAAAAATATGGTAAGGAGGAAAGGCAGGCAGGTTAAAAAGGTTACAGTGTTTTCAACAAAGCAGCTTCATACTGTAGCATAAATACATATACTGGAGTGTAAATAACACAATGAATAATGGAAGATTTACTGCAGGGCAGCAGCAAGGAAAAGGCTTTTGGACACTTAGGCAGGACTAAGATACCTCATGATTTATTCATGCTTTTTGCCCCAGTGTCAAATGGGCAGGTATCCACATCCCCAGATTTTTAACAACTGTTACTCAAATGCCTCCTCCTGGGCAGAATTAGGAATACAGCCAAAAACTAGATGAGCAGGAGGCAAAACAAGCTGCATTCCTAGTGCCAGAGGGGATCCACAGAAGCACAAGGGTGATCTGGGCACTGGGGCGAGCCGAGCAGGTGCTGCTCTGCACAGCAGCTGCCAGCCACCCCTCGGGGCCCTCTGCCTGGCACCTCCACAAACACCAGAGCCCCTGCTCAGGAGTAATGACCACTGGACCATGGGGGCCCTTTTCCACGGCAGCCATTCCCAGTAAGGGCCGCTAGGACTGCCTCAGGCTCCCAGCCTGGGTGAGTTGGCAGCCCTGGGTCCCCTGCCTGCCTCCTTCACACAAAGGCTTTTGTGAAATACTGAATGTATTTCAGTATTTTCAGAAATACTGAATGTATTTTCTAGGAATGCCAAGAGAAGTTTGATGGACATCTACCACATTAGCCTTTTGTTGCGTATGTTGAGTGTTGGAAAAAGGAAGAAATACAAAAGTTACAAAGACTTTTTCTATTCAAATATAATTTTTTATAACTTTAAATGAGTTTTAAATAAACCTGTTATCAACGGGCATGTTATATATGAATTAATGCAGAGCATTACAATTAAATACAAAATGTGTTTGAAAAGATTAAACAGGGCAGCACTATTGGCTATCACTTGTTTCACTGAAGCACTGCACTCCTTCTGCAATACCATCAAAGCTCATCTTCTCATTACCTTTTATTTGCTTTACTTCCCTATAATACATTTACATAAAGAATAAAATGGCATAACTTCACACATTGTGAATGGGATCTGGATAACAAGGCAGGGAGAGTACCTTTGCACTTCATAAAGGAGAGCTCAAAAAAGATTTCTCTGAAGAGGGGAGTTTATTGCTGCATAAATTCATCAAATATAGTGAAAACAGCATCACATCTCATAGGAAGTGGGCAGTTCTGGAACATTTGGTGTGCTCTGGGCCAGATTTTATCTTGTTCACTCTTATGAAATCCACAGAAAATCTATTTAACTAATTTTGTGTCACCTTACCCACAATCAAAATTTTGTTCAGAGGTGCAAATTCCCCATCAAAATATATTGATTTCTTTCCCCTGAGATGTGACATACCAAAGATGACAGTAGAAACAGCTGTCAAGTCCTGTACAATGCTTAGGTATGTCACCAAACTGGCATCCAATTAAAATTCTTTCTTAAATTAAGATCCTCTCTTTCTCTTCTTAAACATTTACATATACCACAATGATGTGCAATACACTAAGTACACAGAATTTGAAAACTTAATTACCAACAGTTTTAAATAACACTGTAGAGCATTACTCATATTTTCATTTGTAATGTTACAAGACTGAAAATTACAGTGCCAACACTATCAATTCAAGACTAGCTTTGCAAAGTGAACTGGCCAACACTCAGGTACCAATCAGTATCTTGGTTTGGCACTGCACATGAAATGCCATGGCACAAGTGGTCATAAGCTGGTTTATGGATCAGTAATTCAGCTATTCATTGAACAAAAAAAAGTACATCCACCTGAATTATTCAACTATTCAATTATTCAGGACAAGGATATCCATTCTAGAAAGATGGGAAGCCAAATGCTTCTTTACAGTCTCAGCCACAAGGAAATAAATAAACACTGATAAGTTTTATTTCACAACAGCATAAATCCTTAAAAACTCCACTGCCTCCAGCTGTAGAAAAGCAACTTGACAACAGAACCTTTTTGGCTTTTTACAGAGCATCAGTGACAGAGGTCTTCAAAGATTAAGAGGGTTGAATTTTGTCACTACTTAGCTTGCACCGTTTCTGGGCACAGCACTGCCCTCTGCATCAGAAGGGATCTTGAGAAAAGCCTCCTTGCTTTGAAGAGTTGTGTGTAGCAGATGAATTGCACACTAATTAACATGGTGACAGATGAGACACTCATGAGGTTTGTTTGGTTTTTTTCACTTGTTCTTAAAAGCCACAATTAGCTACATGTCAAAACAGAGCAGCACTAGAGTGTACACTGCAATTGATGCACAGATATCAGCTCTCACCTCTGTTTCTAGATCTGACATTTCAGGCATAGCTGTTTGCATCCCTTCCTTTTCCCCGTGGAGAGATCAAAATAGGAAACCATTTTCAGTTTGGATTAGTAGCTATTGACTTACAAAACCATATCCATACTTTCTATATGTACTAGAAGATCATTTGCATTCATGTGCTTTGAGGATGAAATATTCTTTTTCTACCTGTGAAACTATGCATTTCCCTGAGCTGAGCTGCACACAGCAAAAATATCCCAGAACCTGCAACTTTTCTCTTTTTTGCTTCTTCTTCCTTTGGATGGCCAAGCTGTGTGTGCTGACTGCCTTGTCAGACAATGAGCCATGGCTGTAGTTTTGAAGAGAACAATTATTTTGAACCAAGTTCACAGAAGTCAGCAGCCTAGGCTGACAACACAGAAAAATGAAGTGAATACTCTCATAAATGTGGTGGGCTTCAAAACAACAAGATACAGTGTGGGCTGGCAAATTTACATACACCTACTTCATATGTCAACTTTTACGTTTTAATTGATTTGTGGCCACAAATCTGCAGACTCATTTAGTAAAAGAAATTAAAAACAAATGCTTTTTAGACAAAATTTCCTTATGCAAACCCTAAGTACAATTTTGTTTCTATCATAGCATAGAGGTAATAAATGTCAGAAGACTAAAGGTTCTGCAGATATTGTCTTCAGGCCAATATACTTCTCTATGCCACCAAATTTAAGAGGAGGAGATGAGATTAAAATAATTCTAACCTCGATTATCCAAACTGCAAGAAAATGAGTTGGTATGACTGGTGTTTTAAGCACTTCATTAAAAATATCTTCCTGAACAAACACATTTGTAATTTTCAAGGCCACATTCTCAGAAGCTTTCCTCATTTTCTTCTACTCTTGGTCCTTTAATTTCTGACTAGCTACAAAATAGACATTTTGTACCTTCCACAATGCCAAGGTTCAATTCACTAATGAGAACTCAACTTTAATGCATTACCCTTTGTGCTCCATTGCTGGGATTGAAATCCCAGCTGGATGTTCACATTCATTATGAGATTGCAATTTCTGGATCTCTGCTGCCCTAACATGAGAACTTCACTTTTAGCAAAGAGGTTGCAAATTCTCTCTATGAGCATCTGAGATAGTGAGGCTGCAAAGGAATTGAAATTGCTTGTCATCCCTATGATCAAAAGCTCTGCATTCAATTCTTAAATATGTATTTCAAGAATGCACACAGGATTTCTCAGGGCTTTTATAATTAATGGAGCTGTTCAGGTGAAGAACTTTTCTGTATACAGCTCATTGTATGCAATACTTTGTACGAGTATTGTTTTCCAATGAAATTTCTACCAAAGATGATTTGAAAGTCTTGGTAAATCCTACAGATTCTCATTACATTTTCCTCATAGATTTTCCATTACATTTTCCATAAGGAGATCTGATATGCTACAGTTACCCTGGCTGATGGCTTTTAAGTCACTAATGTATCAAAGCTGAGTTGTGTTTTAATTTTCAGGCCTCTCCAACTTAATTGTAACTATAAATTATAATTGGTAAATATTGAAATTTGGATGATTTGTTAGATTCTCGGGCTGAAAATTTGAGCTTAGAGCTCTGTGTCTAAATTATGTCAGTGCTATGCCCTTTCTTCTTGAGAAAGCTAAAGAAGCCTAAAATTAATCATTATCTGAACAAACTTCTCAAATACCAAGTATTTGTAATCATCTTGCATAAACTGAAGTCTGTAAAGAATCTGCCTTAATTATGCATCCAGCAGTCACTGGTAAGTGGCTTTTAATCAGAGATCTGATTGCCATTTTTTTGTACCTGGTCCCTAATGAGTTACCCTGTTATATGTCATTCCCCTACCCAGTTAATACATCAAATTTACATTTTCATTTTGAGGATATGACACACTTTATACCAAGTAGCTTTATTCCTCATTTTACAGAGAGAATCACAGACTGGATATGTTCCATGTGATGAAAAATTGTGACATTTGTGTTTCATTATAATATCCTTGCCAGAAAAGCAGATCTGGGAGCAGAAGTAGCCCAGCTATAAAAACACAGAGTAAATTCAGAGGGCAGCAGCAATTACTATGCATAACACAAGAGCCAGTATCTTGTCAGAGCCATGGATGTAGGTGATAAATTACATTAGCAAAGGGTTGAAAAATTGCCTTTTTAAAATACAGTAGTAGCTAAAAAGGGAACTGATCCTAACTAGATTAGATTCAAACACAACACTCTTCCTCAAATTAATGTTTATGGCACAACACAACATTACGCTGACCATGTGGACCTTACTAGAAATCAAAATTTTCTGTCTTCTTGCTCTTTAAAATCAACAGCTACAAAATATATTTGATTTTCTCTGCCTAATATTTGCCTGGGTGACAAACTCTTCAATATACTAGGGAGCTGAAAGGCTGCATCTGAGCTTGTTTCATCTTCCTCTTCCAAAAACTGCAGTTATACAGCACCCTGTTTTTCTCCTCCTTTTTTTGTACATGCTCAAGATGCCATTGGAGCCTGCTGGGTTTGATGGGTTGATTCTCCTTCTTGTTAGAGAACCACCTGCCCTTCTGTCCTGAATTTTTGGTTTTTTTTTTTTTTGCAGAACTGTGATTTGCACTTGGGCTGGTTACCAGGGTGATTCAGCAGAACATTTCTGCAGAATGTCCCCAGGTCTCTTATATGAACTGATGTAATTTCCCATATATCCTCCTGGCAGCTCCAGGATGGGAAAATGCTGCTCAGTCATCATTGCAGAGTCACTTCCAGAGACAGACGGGTCCAAGCCAGAGTCCCAAAGTGCCTGGTGGGAAACACTGCAGAACTGCAGTGTGTGACCATTCTGAGCTCAAACATGACTTCAGCAAGCGCATCGTTGTCTGACCAAGGAAATCTGCAGCTGATTTCCAAAAAGCTGCTTGCAGCCTTTCAGGAATAGTTGTTCAGTGCCACTATCACTCTATAAATAATAGGAAAAGGATAACATTGATTTTTTAAAAAATATTTTTACCACTGCAGGCTTAGTGCAAAGACTGAATTTTCTTGACAAATACAGAGTATTAGCATTACAGGGAAATGTTACTATTAAATGATCAAAGAGAAAAAATTCTCCCAAATTCTGCTAACCCATCAAATTCCATCCACTAGATATCTAAACAAATAAAGGGCTGAAAAAAATAGCATGTTTACATATGTCCACATGGCTGCAGAGCCTCCTTTCCTCCTCTGCCATCCACAGCTAACATAAATCTTCCTGATGATGTGACATTTCATTATCTTTTCATTTGCTGAAAATAAGCAAATCAAAATAACAGTCAAACTATTTCCTTTATGATGTGTGTGTGGGTAGGGAGGTTCCTTTTGACACTGAACTTCACATTGGAATAAACTTCTAAAATACTGTATTCTTTTCCTGGTCTTTTGGAGTTCTGCTTCTGTGTTCTGCACACTGACTCAACTTTCAACCCTCAAAGCCTTAGCAAAGCAATTGAATAATATAGAATATTAAAGGACATTCCCCAGCTTAAAATACTTACGCGGTGCAAAATGTCCTGAAAATATCAATGGTCATAACTTCTTTTCTTCTTAATTTTCATTAAGAAGGAAAGTCAACTATTCCTAAAGAGAACTCTCCCAAGTACTGCTGTCTGAAATGGAGGGTGTAGAGCATTGTGACCCCAATACAGTGAACAAAGTTCACAGAGACAGTTGTGATAAATTACATGGATTATAGCAGACATAGGAAGCAATGAATCATTCAGTATCTTGGATCTTAGTTTCACTGTAGACCTCTCTGCTACACACTTGTGAGATCCCAGTCCAGAGAATAATGTGGACAGCCCTAATGCTCCAACAAAACCTTTTTTTCAGTAACCAACACTTCCTCTTCCTGCTGCTTAGTCAATTAGACTGAAAAACTGTAGTAAAACAGAGAGCATTGACAGTCTTGATAACACGTGGTTTAGCTACAGCATGGTTAGAGCAGCAAAACCCAAACTATTTTAGAGCCACACTAAAACATGCAAAATAGTTTTAAAGAGAACAATCTTAATTACCTACTAAACCAATGAAATCAGTGCTTAAATGGCACAGAGAGTAAACAAATCAGACTCCAATGTAAGATGAAGCATATCCCAACAAAAAACCATAGTGCAGAAAATAAATAAGGTCACTCAAATCACTCTGACACCCCCTCCCTACCACATGGGGTAAAGGAGACCCAAAAAAAGAGCTGCATTAATTCTTTAAACTGTGGCCATCTTAAAAATATCAGGGAGCTGAGACAGAGCTTGGCAAAAAAGGGCGTATTTGGGACTTGCAGGCCCCCATGAGTGCAGAGCAAAGACAAGAGATACTGGGAAACAAAACAGCAGCTGCCAAGTCCCATGGCAACTTGTGCCTGGGGTGCACTTTTCGTTCAGCTTCATCCCAAAGAAATACTGGGTTTGGGTTTGTGACTTCTCTGTGGCATGACTTAAAGTATGGGGAGGGGAAATTCACCCTCAAATCCTGAATATTCATCTCCACTACTAATGCTGGCACACCCATTGTCATATAAAGGGGAAAATCCTTGGCAGTTATGGTGGAATCAAACAACAGCAAGTTCTCCTGCCACAGAGCTTCCTTCTCCCATTTCAGTTTGGCAACAAAGGTGCCCAGATAAACTCTACCCAAAGATGTCATTTTCTCAAAGAACAGGAGACACCTGCCTGATTTCTTTTCACAGTGGACAGCTATTTAGAACTGGCTAACAAGGAAGTGCAAAGAACTAAAATATAACAACTTATTATTAAAAGAAATTATTATAACTTATTATTATTGACATACAACAACTACTATTACAACAACTATGCAAAAGAAATCCTAATGAAAATTGGAACAATAACAAGGAGGCTATGCACAAATATAGGTATTTTGGCTGTGAACAGATATATGCAAAGAGAGGAAATAGACAATTCTTGCAATGCAGATAACCTCAAATAACTTTGCATTTCCTTAATATTTTTGAGTTTGTGAGGGGGGTAAACTGAATGCCTCCAATTTTGTCATGAATATTTCACACATTTCTAAGACTAACAACACTTACATACATCAGAGGGGTGCTATGAAAGTTAATGTTTGCAAATCACTGTGAGACATGGATGAAAGGTGCTACAAAACAGCAATATCTGGTTGGTAAAACTTTCAAGCACAAATCTTCAGCTGGTGTTAATTGTCTGTTCCACTCTAAAGTCACTGAAGCTAATTTATAAGCACCTGCTTCTCAAATCAAATGAGCTTTGTAAGAAGACAAATACCATTCTGATTATAAAGTTACCTGCAGAATAAAAGACCAGTTTATCAATATTAATGTAGTACTGACTCTGAATTTTACCATACACTTTACTTCTGAGACGTGACTTTCTTAAACTGCAGTCAAGGTCTTGATGTTTGTTTTTTTAACAAGTGCCTGACAACCTTAAAGATGCTCTCCTGTAGTTTCTGACAGGCTGTTTTGTTTCCCTGTACATCAAGTACAGACGCAGCGATCAGTGCACGTGCAGGGAAGGAGATGGACCCTCGGTGGGCGCAGGGGCACCCTGCAGTGGGACACAGACAAGGGGAGCAGGTGCCCCTGGCCATGCCCGCCCAGCAGCTGAGATGACAGAACAAAGCTCTTCTCTGTCCTCTGTGGCTCTTTGGATGAGGAATTGCTGCTGCTCAGAAGCCTACCATAAAAATCACCCTCCAATTGCTCATGACTCACTCCTGCAGGTGCAAGCGGTTTCCAGGGTGACACATTCGCAGGCTCAGAATCCTGTGTGATTTCTTACCACTTCTTGTGACAAGCTGCTGCACCAGAAGCCAGGATTCCTTCTGTGAGAGCTCAAGCAATTAACCCAGGAGACATGCACTGAGAGAGCTTGGAATGGGAGTAAAGTACCAAAACCATGTTGGTTCCCCCTGCCTGTGTGTTTAATACCATCTGTCAGTGTTGGCTATTATGGCTGCTTTCTGAGGCCAGAGTGCTTGCAAAAAGTTGCAATTTTCTGAACAACAGGGAGCACTTCTTGCTAAGCTAATATGAGGATTTCTGTAATGGCCAGCTTTGTAGCATCTCACAAGCATTTCTTGAAAACAGATTTCATGTTCAGCCTCCCTCTCTCACCTGCCCCTCCACAAGCCAACAAAAACACAAGCTTTCTTTCAAGTAGTTACTTTTCAAGCTTAAAAATCAAATATAACCCCAAAGTGCATTTAAGACTAAAATACCAATTCTTGCACATTAAAAGATCAAAGAACAAATGTAAGAAACCAGGCAAACAAAGCAGACCAGCCTGCCATATTAATTCCTAAAGCTCTTTGAAGACCTTGTGTATCTCTCCTTCGGGACTATATTTGAAATTCTGTCACAGATATTCTGTGATAGCTATCACTACACCTGTAACCCTAATTTTTCCCCAATTCCCTTAGAACTGCGGATTCAAAACATCATTAATACTGCTATTTAGAAAAATTGTACCTGTAATTTTGCTACATCTAAATGCTTCTAAACTGACAGAATTTAGCAACACTCATTCACTTCAAAACATTAAAGTGATGAAAAAATAAATAATCACATTTATACACACTCTTCCTTAAGGGATCCCCAAGCACTTAGGGAAAGTATGATTTAACCATTGTGCCTCTCTGCAGTCACATTATTCTTATTTTATCAAGGGAGAGAATGTGTAAGAAGAATAAGGGCATTCCCTAAGTCGCTCAATTGTCAGCTGCAGCACAGGGAGTTTAATCTGAGTTTATATCTGAATTCTAGTCAACAGTTCTGCTCCCTGAAATAACTAAACTCTCCGAGTTCCATAGCACTGCATGTTCCAACACCGCCTTGTACTCTTCACTTCTGTGCCATTTGGGAAAATACCATATATACATTTTGACTCATTGCAGCACTGTTCTCAACTTCAAAGAATTTTGAGCATAATTAAGAGGTTTTCTTATAATGGAGGTGATTGCAATAAAATGCAATGCAGCTAAGAGCCGTGGGACAGAATTCTGATACCATTCAGTAGAGATTCTGCAGGTCAAGAGACACACACAAAATCATGATGATAAATGCAACTAATTGAAAGAGCACTACATTTACATTTGTCTCAAAAGACCATCATGCTAGAGGGACTGTCCTTGTGTGGAAGCCATGTTATCACCTGATTCTTTTTCCCTTAAGACACAAATGGTAAAACCCCCACTCATTTCATGGATTAAAAGATGCCCAAGATGTAAAACACATAATCAATAATCCCAATTATCACCAAAACAAATGCCTCCCCACTCCCGAATTTACTAGCAGGAAACATGCTGTAAAAGCCTAGGACAAAAAAAAAGCCAGGATGAGATAGCTGCATGTTAATTTAGACTTTGACAAGACTTAGCACAGATTGCTTGAATGATTCCTTCTGCTGAACAGGGACATATGCTGGCCAAGAGTCAGAGTGCCAAAAGACAGCCCTAAGAGGAGCAGACTTGGACATTCTTGCTGTGCCTCATTCAAACCTGCAGTCTGTTTCTTTTCCTTGTAGTCTTAAGTTCCTGTTTGCCATCCTGGTTTCTTACAAGAAGTGAAAAATCAGAGCTGTTGTTGTGACACACTGGGCTGAGGGGAATGGGAAGGCTTCAGAAAACCCATTCTACTCTGCTATATGAACAGCTACAAAGGTTTGGACACACCTAACACCACAAAAAATGTCCCATTGGGAGAGGGGATACCAATAAAACTTACCTAATGAATTCCAGATCAGCAAGGCTGCTTGAATTCACCTTTCATCACAAAAAGATGGAAGTCAAGACAGCAAGATGAACATGGGAACACCTTTCAGGAAATCTGGGCAGATTTCCTAAAAAGCTGTTAGTTTTTTGGGGGGTTTTTTTTTGTCTGTTTTTGGTTTTTAGGGTTTTTTTTGAGCTTGGAACAAATCCTTGCCAGATTTTGAGCATCCTGGGGCCAGCCTGCAGCCTGGGATTGGAAACACACAGTACTGTAGAATCAGGTAAACTTCTGCTAGGAAAGGTTTCTCTGAGGAAGTAAAAGCATCATCAGAATGTAAAATTTTTTTCTGTACAGCTCACAAACAGTTTTTTTCCCATTTTATAAGAAGCCAAAATAACAAGGTCAGAGTTTCAGGCAAACAGATGTCAACTGCTTTTGACTTATAAATTTCTTAGCATGTTCCAGTTATGCTGGACTCTTGCACGATAATCTTTCAACCTACAGACAGTAAATTTTACATTTTCCTTTTGGCTTCATTACCCTCTTAAAAATAGTCTGCAGATCTGGAAGGAAGCGACACATTAAGATCAAAAATGCCACCAAGGAAATTTAACAAACTCTTGTCTCCTGAGAAGGAAACAACGCAGCTCAAAGCAAGAACATAAAGAGAAGGATTTGGTCTCAGAATTGAAAAGAGGACTCCGTTGGGGCATTTTCTAGTGTGACTCAACAGGGCGGAGATTTCACCTCATACATACAAAATTTTGCAACACACTAACCAGGAAAGAACTTCATAAATGGGTGCCCATGTCCTAAACAGGGCAGCATTGATGAATCCTGAACACAATAAAACTGACATACAGGACAGAAGCCATCCCCCCCAACAGAACAGAAGTTAATAACTGATAACTAAGCCACGCAGATAACATCTCTAATATGGCCTTGATTTTGCAAATCACCTGGTGCACATACTTAATTTTAAAAACTGAAATTAATAAATTAAATATATATTAAAACCAGTGAGGTCCTGACTTGCTGATGCTCTTAGGGCTAGGATTAAGGCTCTATTGTGATTTGCGTGGGCCTTTTCATTTTTGTTTTTCATAAATACCTTTAGTATCAATGTTAGGGAAAAAGCCCCAAAACCCAAATCAAAAAACCAGAAGAAATTTGCAAAAGAAATCTAGTGATACCTACCACATAGTTTGTAGACAAATGTCCTAACAGAATACATTCTGCATTTCTTGTCAAAATATGAAGTCAAGTTTTTCCACAGTAAATACTTTATCTATAAACCAATAGCTTGACATGTTTTGAAAAGAAACTAAATTTTTTCAAATTTTGGTTTTGTAAAAAAACAAATTACTGTTGAAATTATGCAAGATTTGCTTCCAACATCTGCTATTACTGATAACTTTTGAAGGGCTTGTTTAACATCCTTGTTGCCAGTGTAGCATGACCTCCTTGTTTGTTCTATGTTCAGATGGCTGTTTACTGGAACTAAAAGCTGAAAGTTAGAACTGAATATTCTAAATTCTTCAAGGAAAGCTGGGGTTCCTCCACAGATCCTGGAGCTTTATTTCTTTTCAAATGAAAAGGGAATAAAGACTGTCCTTTTTAAACAGCATGGCCTCCCACTACTGGTTGACTTTACACATCTTGTTTTCTAAATCTACATGATGGAAGTAGTGTGCCAGGCGCTCCTTACACAAACGAGAGAAAAAAGGACTTTTGTTATTCTGATTGCATCTTTCAGGTCTGATTTTCCTTGTTGCTGTAGCAGTCATTTGTGTTCTTTTTACAAGTGCAGGGGCTTTCCAGGTGGACTTTAGGCACTGTGGGGACAGCCCTCCTACACCAAGTTCTCCTGTTTATACAGCACAACACTGCAGTTCATGGCACTATTGACTCATACAGTCAAGTTCAATTTGATGCTCACCCTAAACTACCTCTTCCCCTCCATTAATTCCTCATTTCCATCTCCTAATCAGCACTCTCTGAGTTTATATTTATACATTTGATTAACTGCTCCCAAAGGGATCACTATGGCATTTACTCTTTTTCAGCCTCACTCTTCTGATTTGCCTACTGCTCTCTACCTTTTCTTTGTCTGCCTCAAAATTAAATATGCCTCCCATTATTTGTGTCACCAGTATATTTCAGCAGATGTCCTTGGAAAACTGCATGACACTGGAATAAGAACCATCGAGCTGGAGCTAGAATTTTGCTCATCACAAACTTTCATATTTCAATGTTTTTATTCAAGATTTTCATTTTTGCTCTTAACCCATGAGATTTCCTCTGTCAGAGGAAGCCAGGCATCCAAATTTGGCTAACTTCTTTTATGTGCAAAAAGATTTGCACAGTCTCTTCCTTCTTCCCACAGAAGAGGAAGCTTCTTTTCCATTATGAAACCACAATTTATGAGAAATTATTCCCCATGAATAATACAGGACTATTAAAAACATTAAATGGCCACTTAGGAGGGCAGTATTTTTCCCAGAAGGATCATTTTTCATAAGAGAAAACTGTTTACTTCCTTGCTGCCTAAAGTGCTTGTTTCTGTATATGTTGTCCTAAATTTTCAACAATTTAGGATATACTACAAATGTAAAGGAGCTTATACAGGGATTTTTGGTTTGTCAGTGATATTTACCCCAATTAGACCTTGCTTTTCATCTTTCAATAGCAAAGCTACCAGAATTTTCATTTAAAATTGATCCATCTCCTTCTGCCTATCTGCTGCTATTGCTTTTTTCCTCCTGCCTATAGACAGGAAACAGATACAGTTACAGTAAATCATAATATCTTGCCCCATTAGACAGATTACAGAGCATGCCAATTTAGTCAGTTTTACTACTCCCCTGTGGGTTACCCACTTTTATTATCCACAGCTAGCTGAATTTTTCATGGCAGAAGTTTGAAATTCAGTAGCAAGCTGTACGGAACAGATCTGTTTCTGACAGCATGTACTCTTCCCAGAATCAAGATTAAAGATGTTTTGATGCCTAAAATGTGCCTTGGAATGTTCTCAACATAAAGATACCAGCTAAGAGAATATGCAAACCGTGTAAAACCCTACTGCCTGGCTCTGCCTGAGAAGGAAAGCAGAATTTTGAGATTATATGTCCATTTGATGTATAATCTCTAAAAGAAGGAGCAACAGTAATCACAGAGGTGAAGCATATCCTACCACCTTCCACCCAGTGCTCCCCCTTCCTACCTAAAGAGGACATGAACTTCCTCATCAAACCTTAATGGTGCAGAAATTTCCCCAACTCCAGCAGTCCAGAGCACATTGAATTTATTGCGTTCAGGACCATAAACCCATGTTTTACTGCTGAAATTAATTGCGCCTGACACTTCCATCACATTAACACACATTAGGCACCATGACCTTTGGATGATCAAGGAAGACCTAATTTAATAATTTAGAAATAGCAGGATGTCTGAGCAGGCCCCAGAGGGGAAAGAAAAGTGCTATGAAAAATGATCCTATTTCACTAGTGTGGATATTTGCTTACTAAACACCCCAGATGAACTTTGGCTGCTACTTTACCATTTTCTCTATGGGTCACACACAGCACTCTACATTCTCAGAGTGCTGTATGTTCCTTCTGATGCTGGTCACGTAATCCTCCATCCAATATCCTCTGAATTCTGAGAGGAACAATGCACTTTTGCCTGCAAGACTGCAAACTCACACCAGAAGTTTGTTAAACAGCAGCTGGAATAGCAAACAGGCTAACAACTGCAATTAAACACAGGCAGCTGTAATTCACTTCAGGCTTACAATACACATTTGGCATCCTTAAAGAAATAATTTTGTCATAAACAGCTAAATCAAACACGGTCATCAATTGTAGATGATTGATTCTAATCAGTGTGACTCAATCTTCACGTGAAGGCAGACATAATTCAGTATGAATAGACAAGTTGATAGAAAGCATGAAGGATGAGTTGACAAGACAGACAATGTGTCTAATCCCATTCAATTTCAAAATCTTGGGGCCCCAGAAAAGCATTTCCCTACAGCAAATACTCATTGGGCACAGGGAGATAAAGGGTCAGAACATAAACTCATGGAGTTTACACACAACATTTGAAGCAAAATGCTCTGCAGTGTTAGACCTTGAGAGACCTGCAAAAACAGACTGCCAGTGCCTTGCAAGGCAAACTGGAAATCTACCTGCCTTCATTTCTACCTGCCACATTTATTTTTTTACAATTTCATTATTATTTCTTTGCTATAGTGGCTTTTAAAAATCCTATATTCAAGTATTATTTATTTTAAATGTATGACAATTACAGTATGGTAAACTCTTAGTAGGTTTTTTACTGAAGATTTGACAAGCATCTGATAGAGTGCAGAATTTAATCTGTACAACTAGGAAAAGAAAAAGAAAACAGCCACAAAATAATTTGCTACAAGAAAATTTAATACTTGAAAACATGTGTCAGATTAAAGAGAAAATAAGGTCTTATTTATAGACCTGAGATCTGAGACCACACAACTATTGTCAGATTGTATTTGCAAAATAGTTCTTCCTTGTTTCTTAATTCTGTTTTTAGCTTTTCTTTTTCATACCTGGGCAATACTTTTTAAAAGTCTCACCACAGCACCAATGTTAAGTGTCACTTGTCCTCAGCTGTCAGCCCTTGGGGCCTGAGGAACTGCAGCTCTTACCTGTGGCCCAAAAGGGAAGAGCTCCCCTTGCCCAAGGGCAGCTGAGTTACTCTGCTCCTGCCCTGCCTGCCGAGACCCGAATTTCAAACAGTGCAAATTGGTGCCTCAGCTCCTCCTACCACGGGATGATTTTCACAGCTGCTAATTGCCAAGCAGACACCAAAAAGGAATCTTAGATCTGGAAGAGTGAGAATAGTTTTCCTTTGTCTGAAATGAGTTCCTAACTCTTTTGCCATGAGGATTTTAAATGTGAAATTAGTAAAGTCCTGAGCAAAATCATTTTCATGGTATATAACAAAGAACACTTTTAGTGATTTATATGAATGCTCATGCAGGGGACCAACATTAAAAACACAGTCTATTTTCTCTCTTTGCAGTGAAGTCAACACTTGTGGACTGCAATAAGGAAAACATGCTTCAAATAAATCAATCTAAAAAGGTAAGACTGCACCTCCTCAGCTGGCATAGTCTCTTATTAATCCACTTCATCTGGGTTGGGACAAGAGGATGAAAATGCACAAACAGGTAAAACACAAGGCTAATTTAGCTTCTGACTACCTTCATGGAGTTAATGAACCACAAACATCTTGATAAATACATATAGCCTGCGAACAGTAACTTGTTGAGAAAAGATATAATTCACCATATAAAATCAACAGCAAACGCAGACAGATTAATTTTCTTTCTTTCTGAAAGAATAAAGTTTCATTCTCAGGTACTAACAGCCACGTATTTACTTTCTGCCACAGCTGCAACATCAAGGCTCCTCTAAGCAATTAGCAAAGTGACAAGAAAGCACTTATATTCACTTTACAAGTAATGGATGGCATTTGTACTTATGTCATTTTCACACCTTTCAGCAGAGTATCCCAGTTTTCCAATTTTCTTGCCTCTCCACACTATTTAAAATTGTGTCATGCTTCTCCCTCCTCAATGCAAGCAATTTTGGTTTTGACACAGATTTACAGCCCTCAGCATTTAGAATACTTTCATGAACAATTTCTGTGCTGGTTAGACTCAAAATTCATGCAATTTCTTTGTAAACAATTCATCTTTGCTCATGGTGTTTACTAAAACAGAGTTGCTAAGAAATGTTCATTCCTAAGGCAGTAGAGTGCAGCACTGTGAGGTGCCCCAGGACACTCTGCCTGTCACCCTGAGCCCACCACAGGCCTGGAGAAGGCACAGAGCACCCACAGAGGGTTTCTTTCTTACACATCATTGTGGACATGACATGGACATGCTCCTCCCATTTCCCTTCCCTAATTCTGCCTTTTCCCAACTGGGTCGGCACTATTTGACTATTTTTGCACACACTCATACTTTGTAGAAAGAAAACAACTCTAAATTAAGATTTCTACCCTGTTAAATTCTATTTTCTATCATGCTATATCCACTACTCCCCTGTTGTGAGACCCCCAATACACAAAGGCTGCTGGGGAAGAAGCATGGATGTGCAGCATCCTTCCTCTGCACAGCATTTCCCATTTCTGTTCATATTAACTACTCCTGTTTGGACACATCAGAGGACAAGGGAAAAAGCTGCTGCACTTAGAAAGTGAGTTCATTCTACAACCACAGACACTGTGGCAGTTGATTTTTGTACATCCACATCCTTGCATGGTGAAACATGATGTCGCGGAATGATAAAAATACAGACAAAATAGCCATTTACCTGTGTTACAGAAGTTTAGTAAAGGATATTATTTAGAAACCCATTCTTTTGTCCTTCTTCCCTGTTGTTCTGCTGGGAATTATCACATCAATTCAAATGAACAGTTTTTCTGTCATATAAATTTCCACTTGGAATGCAAACATTTATCAAAGTGAAGCATAAGGTTTCTCTGTGATACAAACTTTTCTTGTAGGCATCTTTTTTGGTGCCTCTGCTCAGTTTTTTCTTAGGGATACCTAAGAGGAAAGGTGACAAAAGCCTTATTCTCATCTTTATTCATCCCACTAGAGGTGCTTCTATTAATTTTTGCATCTAAGAACTCATCTCATCTTTACTGATCAAAAATTCATAATTCAATCAGCTGTACTGAATTATGAGCTATATCCCAACCCACCTTGTGATGAGTTTAAGAAAGCACATTAACATGCTAAAACTGAAGTCAGAGGGGATGCTCCCTTTTCAGATTATTAACTTGATTGTTTTCAATGTAACAATACAACATTTACATCCTTTCAAAAACACGTAGCAAAATTCCAGAAGCACCTGATGTGGTTTAAGAAGCAGCACTTGCTATTATATATATCACTGGTGTTGATTAGTGAAAGCACAGCAGCTGTCCCAGTGTCTGCTCCACTTTTTCCTTCTGTTTTGGGTTTAGATCTTCCCAATATGGGGCCTTTGCTTTATCAGAGGGGCAATGAAAAGACAGGGTGCACAGTTTGGACCTGTGCAAAGTGTCCTTTGCTGCACAAGCCCTCCCCACCCCTTGCATACCAGGGGATTAAAAAACATGTTGCTAAAATTACAGGGCTTGCCAAGACCACAACAAAAATTTTCATATATTTCAGTGAAAAGCCTGTTTGTCTCAGGCAGAAATTATCAATATATAGGCATTACTGTTGGAGAAAAAAGAGGAAATAAATCATAGCCTAAAATTCCAAGACCTGCCTCTATCTCTTGAAGGGAAAATTTAATCTGTAATTTAAACAAACCACTGAACAGAACAGAATCCTTCCTTGAAATTATTTTCACCTGCTCTAGTGCCTCACCTGTTTTTGATGTGATAACTCAGCTGAAAAGTGCTGACTATCCATCTAGAAAGCAATGAAAGAAACTTTGATTCTGCATAAGTTATAGAGAACAATTTGGAGAGGAGAGCAAAACAGAGTGTGACATTTGGGACCATTTTGTATGTTTGCAGTAGCAGACAAAAATATCTCAAGGAAATTCTTCATATAAAATTGTGCAGCATGAATTCTGACCACATTCACCAAACACTAATTAACTGGGCTCTAAAAATGCTGATATCAAGCACTTGGGGAAGGAATCAGGGAAGGGAGAAAAGAGTAGGGGAAACAGAAAGAAAGGGCAAGAAACTTTGGAAGCAAAACTGTTTCCATAAATTCATCATTTTGGACTATTCCTTAAGATTTAATACAGCTAAAAATAGACCAGAAAGCAATTCTGTCCTGCAGTACTACACAGCTCTTAGAACACAAAGGCATCCTGTCTTGAAAAGATGCCAGCCAGCATAAATCCCTGAAAAGCCACGTAAAACCAAATGTGAGCTTCACTGTCTTTCATCCATTCCTCTCATCAACACTTTTGTCTTCCAGGAGTACTGGCAAGGCAGTTTCTGCAAGGCATTGCACCTTGACTACATCAAATGTTTTCAGAAATTCCTTACCATTGGTATATACAAATTGAATTTATTTCACATTGCAGTCTTGTGATATGGATAATAATGAGAGTTCTACACAGAGCATTAAGACTTTGACCCTGGAGATTTGGCAACAAAAAAATGCTGTTTCATTTTCCAACCTCACTCTTTCAGACTTTACATTTCATAAGGCAAAAATTTGTACACAATTGTCTTGGAACAAAGAAATGTTGCAAATTTTCATTTCATTTATTGCAAAAATATAGAAAACAAAAAAAAAAAAGTGGCATTTGTCCAAATATTTTCATTTTCCTCCCAACTCTGAAAAACATCACCAGAACAGAAAGGCATTATGCTTGTCCTTCTTGGGAAACAGGAATAAAGAAGGGTCAGTCACAAAACAAGAATAAGCCCTTTTATGGTTTCCTTGATTTCAGGATGCAGAAGCAGGGTTGAGTCAGGTGTCTGTAGACAAGAGGGATTCCTCCTATCTTAAGACAAATATCTTTATCAAATAAAACCCGGGCTGAAGAAATGATCCTACCCATAAGAGAAATCCCATAGGATTTCCTGCTCTGGATTCCTTGGTGTGTTGTTTACACACAGCACCAGTATGGAGTCACTAAATCGTGAGGTTTTTATTGGGTGAACTGGAAAATCCAAGTTCAGCAGCTTGAGGCAGAACCAAGGCTTGCCACCATTGGAAAAGGTTGCCTAAGAAACCATCATGACCAGTTTTATGGTCATGATGAAGCAGTTCTTGTGTCAAACAGTTTTTCATTGGAGGCTCCTGTGCCTCCCAGACCACTTCATATCAGACGTGGTCCCCCAGAAAACATCTGAATTTCACTGAAGAGATAATGCCTTGTGTAAATATACAGTCACACTGAGGACAAGAAAACCCTTTTCCAGAATGACTAAGCAATGCAGGAGCACGAAATATGTTGTCAAGGAAATACTGAAAGCCACAAATCACCAGAGCTGCACTGTGTACACTAGAAGTCAAAAAGAGTACATGATAAAATTTAGATTCCAGTGTGAAATTTTTGAATTTAAGTCAGATGTACACCTAGCTCCTCTCCCTTTCTTACTACCCTTTCAGATCCCCTGAACCCCTTTTTTTCTGTCTTTGATTTTTTTTTTAATATATTTGATTCAATTTGCAGAAGAATTCCAAAGACCCATTTTAAACAATTACACTTCCTCCTTCTATGGTGCTCGTTTCTTTGGTAGCTTTCCACGATGTTGTTTCCAAGTGTTCTAGTCTTGTATCAGGGAGAAATGAAAGGAAAACAAAACAGAGGAGGAAAGAGGTTTTCCTTTAGATGTTTGGAGAGACAGATGAACACAGGTGAAGACAAAGCAAGGCTGAAACAGGGAAAGGGAAGGGCAGGGAGAGGGAAGTCTCTTCCTGGGAAATATCTGGGAGTGATGAAGAGGTGAGGGCCACACCAAAGCCAGCCCAGCATGAACAAGGAAAGTTTTTCTCCAGTTAAGTGTTTTAAAGTAATGCTTTGCTGCAGAACTGCTCTTATACAAACATACCCATGTAATCCTGTTTATTTTGTGTACTCTCAGGAGCCTTGAGCTCACAATAATTTTCTGACAGTTTCTCAAGTTTCTCAAGGGTTTTATCACCAACCACACGCCTGAACTATTGTCCCTCCAAACTGGAGAGCCAAACTGGTTTTGAGCTGGGTCTGCTGCACTTCAGTCACTGCACCCTGGACCAGCCCTAAGAAACCCCCCCGAGCAGAGTTTTTGGAGCTCATCAGGGCTCTCAGTCAACTCACACAGCTCTGCTCTCACAAGGTGATTCCTGGGACCAAGCCATGTGCTGGGACTGTAACTCCTTCCATTGAAACAGATCTGTCTGAAGTCCTGCAAATTAAAGGAAAGTTTGGAGCTCATATCAAATCAAGTCACTTCATTGCCTTCCAAGTCCTTCAGCAACTGAAAGATAAGGAGGCAGAGAGTGACATCTGCATACACCAGAAACATAAAAAATACACCAAAATAAGAACTAGCTAGACTTTCAGCTTAACTTGTTGCTTTTTTTTTTTTGGGGGGGGGGGGTGTTTGTTTTCTTTTTTTTTATTTTTACAGAAACTGGCAGTTTGTTGAAATCTTAAACTTCTAATAAGGCATGAATTTGGAGGGAAAAAAAAGGCTTTAATGGAGAAACTTCTCAGGACTCAGCTCCTGGGAGTTTGCACTGCAGTTTGCTGAACTGCTTTCATGTTCCAAGTATTTCTCAAGCTGGAACTCCTAGATTTCACTAAGAAACTTACAGGCTTTATTCTGGGAAAATTTGATACTCTGAAGACATCTGGAAATACAAAATCTTCTCTGACTCAGAAATGTTTGTCCATTTATGATGCCCCAG
This sequence comes from Emberiza elegans, assembly GCA_024865655.1. Lineage (NCBI taxonomy): Eukaryota > Metazoa > Chordata > Aves > Passeriformes > Fringillidae > Emberiza > Emberiza elegans. The sequence goes on along the minus strand of JALJVW010000241.1, from coordinate 25,166,637 downwards.
AATATTCTGAGAAAAATTTTCTTCATGTGAGCTCTCATACCATTTGAACAGTTTCATTTCTGCCACAGAATCTATTTGTTCAGTAAAACTAATTAAAAGTCTAAAATGAAAAATGCCAAAGGCCTTAGCAGTCTTAAAATCCATTATATGAATTTATACTGAACCAAAAAAGCATATAAGCTCTTCACAATTTGGCTAGTTACTGCTATTATGGAAGTCTTGCAAAACAAATGTAGGAACAATTCTAAAAGTTTATTCCATGTTCCACACCACCAAGAAAACAAGACCACCAGAATAACTGTAATCTTGAAAAGCCTGAAAAGGATGAAAAAGTTAATAAATGCCCCATTTAGAGATAAGTACCTACCAAAAAGCTCACACAATGACCATGTTTAAAAGGATGTGATTAACCTTGCACAGTACCTAAAGTTTTGCAAAACCAGACCCCAAAGATGTTTCTGATCTGGGGAAGGTCAGCAGTGTTTATTAAGTGTTCTATATTTTGGTATTGGCATAAAATGCATTGTTGGACTTGAAGTTATTTTAAGTGAAACTCAGTTCATGGCACAGAGTCCAGGATTAAAGTATTACTAATTGTCATGGGAAGGTCTTTTATCAGATAAACAGCCATTGGAATTTTTTTTTTGGCTGGAATACACACCCTCTGGTTTCCTTTGCTTTCCATTTCACATATGTGGCTTTGTTTGCTTTGGTGCTTCATACAATGAGAATTTCCCAGTTTGTTTCCTAATGCAGTCAGCAGCATCAGCAGCCCAAGTAACAGAGAAGACAGCTCACACACGCTCTACCACTCTCTCAAAACTAAGCAAGGAAAAAAGCAACCACCAAGTTGTGTGGGACATAACTTTGTTTTTAAGACACCCTGAGCTGCTCCTGATATTTTAATGGAAAACTGTGGCAGTCTGCTTTGACTAGAATCTGCTATTCAGAATTTCCTGACAATCTGTGAAAGCAGGGGTGTGAGCAGCGTGCCCAGGAGAAGACCCTGCCCTCATCAGACCCGCAGCAGAGTGCAGGTGCCTGTGTGCCCTGTACAGGCGTCAGCCCTGCCTGTGAGCAGCCAGCCTGTGCTTTCCTAAGAGGATCAAGCTGACTTCTGGGCTCCTTTTGCAAGCCCTGAGAAAGCCTTGCTGTGTTTTTGTCTTGTCACGCTCCGCATTAAGAAAAACAACCTAGAAAGTTTAGCTCGAACCACAGAGCTTTAAAGGTGTTTCGAAGCTGCCAGTTCGTTGCATGAATTGCCTGCCATGCCAAGAGTGGTGCCCAGCTCTCTCCTGCTCAGTGCCCACAGCCTGTGCCACCACAGTGAGAGAAGGGAGGCTGATCCCCACGGGGCTGCAGGAGCAGCGTGGGCGCGGACCGGGCTGCACGCACGAGTTTGTGCCCACGAGGAAAACATGAGCAAAAGCACACGTACCTGCGGCTTTTCAGTCCGAAAATTATTCGTTTATTTGCTGTGAAGAAACCTGAAGGAACAAAGAACGGCAAGCTCAGTTTTGAAACAGGAAAAAAGAATGTCAAGACATAAATTAAAATCTGTATTACTGTCAATTACCCACCAAGAGAAAAATCCCTGAGGCTTCCCTTTGGTGTTAATGTAACTATTAAAATATTCATTGTTCTTTTCATATACAGCATGTTTTCTTTTGTACTTTTCTTCAAGAGAGTCACTGAGATAATTACTTAATTACATAAGCAAGAACTTTAAATTCATAAGGGCTCTATTCTTGCAATGCTAATGCGAGAGATAATCTCTATTCTTTTGTCATAATATGTCAGTATTTACTTACAAGCAGCTATTTTTTAATCAATTAATTAATTGTATTTTAATCTGACACATCATTGGCTTACACTGGTTAATAAAATTCCCCATCACAGATCAACTAGTCACAGAGCTCAAATGAGGAATCACAACAAAAAATTTAATCCATCTGTAAATTCAGCAAAGCTGGAAATGTTATTAATGTAATCATAAGCAGAAAGTAAAATGTCTAGAAAGGACTGCATTATAGTCACTCGCTTGAAGAAATTCCATTTATTCTAAACAGACTCAAAAAAAAAAGGGTTGTAATCTTCGATGGGAAAAAATTTACATTTTCATCAGTAAAGCAGTTTGAAAAAAAAATTAAATTTTAACATTGCTAAAATTTTGAACATTTACCCAATAAAGGACTTTTCCTAATACTTATTCATGTAAAACCAATCCAATTAAATTTTTAAATAAAATTAAATTGCTGCAATGTGATTGATTTGGATTATGAAGTGCTTCAAAAGATGCACAGCAGGATGGCAGAAAATGTGCACCATCTTTACTGCAACATTTAACACAACAAAAACAAGTCTGCTTTCCCCTCCATATCTATGCCAAGTAATGGTTGTCTCAATCCAAACGCCACACCACAAACACCTCTGTCTCCCAGTGAGGTTCATCAGTATGCACCAGCTTATTACCCAATAAATCCAGCAAGCACAGAATGCATCACCAAACTGCACTACACTGCAAGCCCAGTAATTGAATGTCTACTTAGAGGAGATTTGCTTTGTCCTAATATATCCTGGTAATGGGACAGAGAAGAGTCCAATAAAGGCAGATTAGAACAGAATGGTCTTTGAATCCAGTAATAAGGTCCCTGGTTTTTACATGCACACTCCAGATGTCTTTAGTTCACTGACAATGTGGATGGATGGCAAAGACGGCACAATGACCAGCTACAAATCATCTCACCTGAAAAGAGGGTTAATTTCAGTTTGTGAGTAATCACCAACAGACTTTTACAACCACACAGAGTGATGGTGGCTACCAACACAGCCAGGTCACACCCAATGGGCTCTTCCATCTCACACCCCTCTGACAAGCTGTTCTGAGCATGAGTGTTGCTTCTTTATTGCAGTTTGATTGCTACAGCACCAAGCTCTTGTTCCTGCTCTTGACATACTAACTGTTGAGATGCAGACATTTTGCTAACTAACTTCAGTAACACTGTTAGATATCCTATATTTTATATGTCTTGCTTTACTAAAGTTGTACAACCAAGATAAAAGTAGCTGCAAAGCAATATCAGCTTTATTTAAGAGTGGGGGTGGTGATAAGGAAAACGGTGTTCCAAGGAAAAACTAGAGAATGCCCAGAGCAAAGCTAACAGGTGCTAAGAAGGAACCACAAGAAAACCCTCGAGTTTCATAATTGCAGATTATTTACAAGATGTCTAGTGATACCTGTGTGAGATGTTTTTCATCATACTCTCTGATAAAAAATATTTTCTTTAAGGCTGAGCATCCCCTTTATCCTGAGGTAAAGGAAACACTTGGAGAGAAGAGAGGGGGAAGGGGGAAAAAGCAAACCCTGAAGAGTTGCAGCACGGGCAAATATTCCACTACCAAAAAAATAATACACCCTTAATTTGTTGTCAGCAAAAAGAGCACTATCTTGCCAAACCTCACTTTCTTTTTTTTTTCAGACAGGCATGAAACGACATACGAGCATCTAAATAAATGGGGTAGGTCGAGAAGAGGAGATTTAGTGGTGGAACTCACTGGCAGCAAAAGGCTGCCAAAAAATTAGAAGCAAACCAATCAGGGGAAAATATTTAACTGGACCTTATTTGCAAAATCAGGCCTTGAGTCATGGATCCCTATCCACGGGAACACAGGCAGTATTGGAATGCTGCCTTGTGCAGAGGTTTTCTTCAAAATGTGCTGTTCAAAACCAGCCCTTTTCACTTCTTCCACCCTTATTTACAGAGGTGGCAGTGCACATAGCAGTTCCCAGTGACACTACTGACCTGGCAGCAATGTCATGCAAGTAAATGCAAGGTCACCAAATTACTTCCCTGTACAGAGAAGTGAAGAAAAATAAAATATAGATTTGGACAGGCTTAAAAAATTGGCAAGTGAGGATGAATGCATTAGGCAATAACAGAATATGTTCTCTGCTCCATTAAAGCACACCAATCCACAGATGATTATTTCAAGCTGAAATATTCAAATAGCAGTTGGAAGCCATGGTAATATCTTGATTTTAGTATCAGCTACTGATTAAATTTCAGGAATATTGCACTATTTAGAAAGACTGCAAGATCTAACAATGAAAAGAGACAATGCTTCAATTCTTCTCACCCTAGCAGTCCAAGGGCAACTGATTTTATCATGGGAAGGAGGAATGTGACTATATGCCCTGGGGGAATGGTCCAAGATAGAACAGAATATTTCTTTCAGAATCACATGAGCTGAAGAGGAACAGAAGATAGGATATTTTAGCTTAAATAGATAACTACAAATTAGTGAACTGAATTTAGTGGAGCTTAAAGTGCTGTTAGCGTTCCGAAGGTAAAACCACCGTAGACTGATGCAGCTTTGTACATATTCTGTATTTCTGATCTCCCCAGGAGAGAAGTCAGACACAAGCATGCATATATGTTGATTTTTCTTATTCAAATACTGGCTCAATATTGGAGCAGAATGCCAAATTGGATTGTAATTTCTTTCAGTATCATAGCAGCTTCTGAAAACCAAATTATTGTTCTAAGTTTTAACTCTCCGGCAGAGCTGCCCTTAGTGTGCTCCTTCTGTTGCAATGGTATATTCTGCTGGCAGCAAACTGCCACAGCATTACCAAGCATGTAATTTGAAGCCATTACAGTTCATCAAGCATTGTATTGAAACATTATTAACACCTGAACGGGCAAATCATTATCACCAAGGCCTCTCTAGCTCACCCAACTCAAGGTCTGCTTCTGCAGGGCTGGCAGCCATACATTGCATTTTAATGACCATCAGGGTGGATAATAATAGTAGGCTGAGGGGACAAGCACCCCAGCTGAACTCACAAGGTATTCAGGAGGATTCTCCTTTTTCCAAGATTCATCTTTTCTCTCACAATGCTTGTGCCTAATGATAAGGAGAACATTTCATCTTTCATCAAGCCATAGAGAAAATCCTTCTTTGAATGCTTATGGCAAACCTTAAAAATGCTGTTCTCCTGCTAAGAGTAAGGCTTCTGCTGTGTGGACTATTTTAGAACACTGTGCTCTTGAAAATAAGTTTGCTTCTTGTTGCAACAGTCCAGATTTAGTGAACTACCAGGCCTCATCCTTTTACACCATAACTGCTTGTAACTGCTCAGGAGACATAAAGCAGTGAAAATCTGGTACATAAAGTGTTCTATTTGTATCTGATGGGATGTTATTTAATTACTAGAAATATAAGAGAATTATGATTAAATTAGAATATTCTTCAGGGTGGTAATATCATATCATAGGGGAGATCATGTTTTACATCACAGTAAATCAGGATGTATTCTGTCATTTTGAATTAAAATTGATAGTCTTTTTTATTAACTTCAATATCTCTCATACCTCCAAGAGTTATTGCTGGTGTATCAATCTAGAAGTTTTATTAAAGGTGAAAGTGTGTGAATGTTATAAATCTGTTTTTTATTTCCAAAACATAATTAACTCATTCTCCTGCTAAAAAATTTATCAGAGAACTGCATGTAGAGAAAAGATGTTATACTGATGAAAAACAGATTCTTCTTTTGTATCATATCAATGTACAAAGCAGTTTTGTTTCAATGCATTTCAGTCAGCAACAAACTCCTCTCTAAATTTTTATCAAGTTCCTTCAAAATTTTTTAGTGTTTTAGGGGTTGGGGGAGAGGGGAAGACCTCCACAGATGAGGTACAACTTCTTCCTTGCAAAATTGTGAATGGAAAGGTAAATCACTATTATTCCATGTCTGACCTGCCTATTCCAATTCTTTTCTGTCTCCTAAGTGATCGCAATCCTGGTCTGCTGATCAGGATGGGGTTTATTGCCCAATTATTTGCTTTGGCCGACATCCTTGGGCACAATGTCTCCATTATCACATTAATGTATGTTGAGATTTCATTGCAGAAGAGATAATGCAAAAAACATAGAGCAATCTAGATGGTTAATGACTTCTCCTTAATATGCAGGCTGTGTGTCTCTAGTGACAAACACTGATAATTCACTTAGGAGAAATGTGACAAGATGTAGGGTGATTTAAGTCCAATACAACAACACAAATTGTCCTTGCTGTTAATCATCCAGCATCTTAATGCCTTACCCATTTTCACACCAGTGTTTCAGTGGCTCAGTGAGGTTGGCTGCAGGCAACCAACATTTGCAGTCATCCAAAATATCCTTCCCACTGCTACAAATCTGCCTGAACACCCTCAACAAGAGATGTGCCTCCTCTTATTAAAATATTTCAGAATTTCATTTTGCTGATGTTTTAGATCATGAGGAACAAAACCATGACAGACCAGACTATCACTAAAGCAAACTCCACAACAGGTTTTTCTGCCTAGTGTTTCAAGGAAAATGCTCACAGCAAAACTGGCTTTCAACACCACTGACCAGCTTTCATTCTGAAGTGTTAACTGAACAGACTTTTAAAAAGGAACACAGATTATCACTAATATCAAATGACCCTCCACAGTATAATTACAGCAGCTAGAGGTGTAAAACCAGCCTGCCACTCTAAATTCAGACCAGACTTCCTCCCTTTTCACAGGAACTTCATTTAGTACAAAAAATAACCAGACACATCTATTTTGAAAAACCAGTTTGAGTCTCTGCAAGGAGCAAAGAAAATGCAGCACTTTCTGAAAACTTAGTTTTTTAAAACATTCTTTTTTTTCTATGGCACATGAGATGAAAGCAATCACGTTCAAACACCTTTTAAATTCTTGCCCTAGAACCTACAAAGACTCAGTACCATGAAAATTATTCCGCAGCCACAATCCAAACTAAAATTCTGATATACAAGGAATGTTTAGGGGCTGCTGGACCTCTGTAGTGAGATGATGAAGCTGCTGCCTTTGTCAGTTTGCTCTGGTGAACTTTGGCCAATTCCTAGTGAAGGCCATTGTCTGTTGGCAGGATTTTACTCAGCAATATGCATGGGACTTCCCCAGGGTGTGCACAGCATCCCAATGAAAACTGCAAAGCTTAGTCCTGCTGGATTGAGATCTTCCATCTCAGAGCTCAGCAACATAAACAAGACCATGTAGGAACACCTTGCAATTGACTATTGCTCTTGCATAAATACACATTATTTCCATTTCCAGTACCACAAACCTTATATTTTTTATGAGGTAGAACGTTAAAAAAAGAGTAAAAAAAGAGGCATCTGTCCTGTCTGAGCAAAGAGGAATTACTCAAAGAGATTGGCATAGTATATTGATAGGATTATTTTCTCCTGAGACTTTTTTAAATTCATCTGGCCTACAGCATAGTGCCTTCAACGTTCTCTACTTCTTTTTAGAACATCATCCATTCTAAAGCATATTTGCCCTGTAACCTGATATGTGCCCTCAAGCTAAGGAGTCAGAAAGTATTTCATCTAAAATATTCTTCTCAGTCATTTTTTCCTGCCAAATTGCACAATGTCTGGCTTTAGCATGACTCACATAGCCAGCACTCTGCAGTCTGGGTTGTGCTGGTGCTGCTAAGACAATTACTGAGCTGCAATATTTTGGCTGGGACCATGCTAAAGTCAGAAAAGTAAACTTCTCTAGTGCTACACACTAGGACACTCCAGTCAATGGCCCAAAGATTCCCATACCAAAAAAAAAAAAAAAGTCTTTTTTGTTGTTGTTTTTCTAACAAAGTAGATGAGAAATGAAAGTACTTTTGTGTTGCAGGATTGTTTTCTTCAGGATGAAGAGATATTGACTGCATAACCTTTACATCTCTCTCACTCAGATTATTTGATTTGGGGCATTTCCTGCTCCAAGCATCACCTCTCAATATTGCAAAACAATTTGCTTTTTCTCAGACTCCACTATAGTATAGGAAATTGAACAGATCTGGGAGATTATGACATGAAAAATCTGAACAGAAAGATTTGTGTAATGCTAAATACTGATTTAAATGGCGCAATTTAAACAGCATAGTCAAAAGGAAGCTAAAAGAAATTAATCACCAGCTGGATAGCAAAAACTTATTAATCAGCTATTGTTGTGAAACTAAAGGTGGATCACAAAAGGCTTTGGCACCTATGGCTGTTTTTGTGTTCCTCCCCCATCCCATGGTTGGAAAACAACTTATCCCACTAACATGACATTAATTCTTCTGTTTCAATTGAGGTTTCGCTACGTCTGTCCAAACGCTGGTTCTGCAGCACCTTTTGAATGGTTTTCAAATTCCCCCCTGGTTTAAGAGAATTCATCATCAGAAACCATAGAAACATAGATAACAGCTGGTCTCAGAAAAATAGGACAAGTTTTGAAGCTACAGGGAAATAATGGAAGAGAAACCAAAGGTGACCATTGGTTTGGTCTTGTCATGTGTGGCCAATACATTTATGGAGCAATTAGTAGTAACCTGGCTGCATGTGTGTGGGTTTTTGAGCTATGTGGAGAGTTCAAGGGTTTGGTTTTTTTTTTTCCAAAACATTCCCTCATGTCCCCATGAAAGAAAATTTAATTCTATATTGAAGACTAATAATATCATCTAGTTAGTTTTAAACCCTCCCATTTCCCTCAATAAAGAGATTAATAGCTTCTTAATTTGAAGGATTTAGGATGGAGGAGATCTAATCTTTGTACATAGAAATAAGGGAGAGAGTTTGGACATGTGTTATCTGAGGACCAAAATGTCTCTGAAAATTCCCAAGCTGAGGTACTGCTACCCTCAGATTCCACACATAAAACCAGGGAGCCACAGCCAGCTTACATAAATATGATCAAGGCAATAACCATTAATAAATAAAAGACAATGTACAATCTAGCAATAAATCTACCAAATGTGAAAGCTTAGACGTGCAGGTTTTGTTTGAAAAGTAGGGATATCTAAGAAATACTTGAGAGGTAAATTGCAAAGTCATTACTTACAAGAAAGGAAAATGATTCTCCCTTTCCATCCAGTGCCTAAGCCAAGAAACCCCCCACACTCTAGGGCATGTCCTCAGCTGCAGTAAGGTAAAATAGCTAGGGGGGCACAGACACAGATTCAACATGATGCTAATTTTCCCCATTGAGAATTTTGAATCCTCAAAATTCATCCCTCTGTACCCATTACTGAGAGGCTTCCCACCAGTGCTCTCTAGAGCATGCATAGCAGGAAATATGCATTTAACATTTAATTCCTGAATTCTTTCAGCCCATAGGTGACTTCTGCAAAGGAAGCAGGAGTGTGCAGGGTTTCTTGAGTCTTGAGGTCTTTAAAAGAGTTGTAGTCAACCGAGAAAGCAAAACTGGTTTAAGTTAATGCCAAGAGGACCCTGGTGGGACTGATACAGCATAAAGGATCCCTCCCTGACTGGGAAAGAAGAACATCTGCACAAAGAGTGTCTAAACCTATACAAACATGACTTAACTTTTTGAGAGCCCAAAGCACTGAGCTCTGCAGACAGCAAAGTGAAGCTCCTGAGGGCTCTCTTTCCTGAAAGCAGAAATTCATGCACATGCAAGTCTCCTCTGCCTCTGGACCAAACTACACTGCTTCTAAATGAGCAACAACCCTTCCTCTTTTTAATTGCTGATATTTGCTAGCATGGCTATGAGAGTTATATTTGACCACACGGTTTTAAATCGCTACGATTTTTCATTTGAAAAATAGCACTGTAATGTTTCCCAAGAGCTGCAAAAAATAGAGCTCAAATTTTAAAGGAAAGTCAACTTCATGGATTTCTTCAGTATTTCCCTCACATAACAATTAAAGCAAAGCAGAAAGCTTGCTTGCGTCTTTAAGCAAACTGCTGCGGGGGAGGAAGGGGAGAGGAAATCATGTAAACACTCTTTAAATGTTAATTCCAGAGTTTAATTGTAGCTCACTGCAAGCCTATTAAACCCTGACTAAGTGCACCTGACAGACTGACAACAGCATAATGCTAATGCATGCTAGTGAAGAGCAGTAATTAGCTTCTTTAAAAGGGTGAGATTTGGGGGAAACTGCTCACAGAACAAAAGAAAATGGGGGGAGGGAGAAGGAAAGGAACGGTAAGTTTTTCCCTGTTATACCTTTCTACATCTTATGTAAGTCTCTGCAGAGCTCAGGTAACTCTCAAAATTGTGCTTATGAAATGTCAAAAAGATCTCCAGACTGCTGGGCACAAGACAAGGTCTGCCTAGTTTTTATAGCATAATTTTTTGCATGGACTGTGTGAACAAACTAAGGTAACAGTGAAAGTGATGTTTAAAAAAGACACGGAAAGAGGGTGACTGGCCAGTCTGATATTTCTGCCAACTTTAGAGCACTGGAAACTTACTTATAATCTTCTACAGAGTAGTCTTTCTTTCTTGCTAGCTCTCCTGCATAAATATCAACAGACAGAACTCCTTCAGCAGAATGGGAGGGAAATAGAATGGGTTCATGTCAATTAATTCATGTAAATTAATATGTCACAGGAGGTCATCTCCTTTCTCTGAGTAGTTACATTACATTTAATTGGACATCCAACTTAAGAGCCAGTAACTGTGCTTTACAGTACAAGCTGATTTGTTTAATTTTAACCAGAGATCAGATCCCTTCTCAAGAAGAGGCTCCAGAGGATTAGAGTACCAAAAAATGTAGAGGGTTCAAGTGTAGCTTCTTAAAACTATACAGAAGTATCTCTTGTTACCTGTACATGGCATCCAGCCTACTGTAACATTGAAAATGTGGGAAATTCTACAAGGAGTCTCAGCTAATACTGCTAAATCATACATTTTATTGAAACTTTTCACTCTATGTTGTTATTTCAAAACTTGAATGGAGAATTTCACACTATATGTATGTTTCTTTCAGACTGGCCATTTGCAGCCCCCTTCCTGTTGGGTACACTCTCAGGATGTTTAATAATAATGAAAAATAATCCTATAAAAATCCACACCACTTCCAAGATTCCAAATGCAAGAAGTATTTTTGGTCCTGAGACTGTTAAAGGCTACAACAATTCTTTCTCAAATCAGTACATGAGTGGCCTAACAAAGGCATCATCCTGTTTTGACAAAACTGCTGTGACAGAAATCTGTGGCAGTGAAGAAACTCCAAAAAGTCAACAAGCTGAGACCAATGAGAACATGACTTATCTGCCATTTACAGCAAACATTTATGAAAAGGAGTTCCAATATCTTAAACCACAGTAGACTTGAATTCCTACTGCAAGAACATTTTTGTGCATTTGCTTCCTTATTTAGCTACCTTAGTGGAATATACTCAAACCACATTTAAACTAAAGAAATTAGACTTCAGAAACATTTCCACTTTTATTAATCTTGCTCTGAATTCTTGCACCTATCAAAGCAAACTGCCAAGGAAACTTCAGTATCTCAAGTTATGGCTCCTCTAGACCATTGTCTTTTCCCTGGCTCTGAGGTTCAGAAGCAGAATGAAAGCAGCTAGCTTGCATTTCCTTGGAAGAGTGTTTTGTGCACCTGGTGGGAGACTGGTCTCTTAAATGGCTGCCCCAGGAAAGGGGGCAAGTCCAAGAATTAAAGTGCCTCAGTAGCAATAAGTGCACAAGCTGTTCCACTGGCTCTGTGCTCGCTCTTTTTTAGACAGCACCTTGCAAAAGAACAGAAGGCAGCAGAACCCCAGGAGATTAAAAATAGTAAGGAAATAAAGACCTAGATTGTGTTGTACAAGAGAGGATGCTGAAAGCTCATGAACAGGGTTTTCTGGGTTTTTTTTAATATCCCGCTCCACCTGTTTCAATTTTTTCAATTCACTGTAGGATACAAATTCCATGTTAGAACATCAGTTTCTTAAGTTGAGAATTCTTATACCAGTGGATAATACATTTTTAGTTTTCTGTGAGATGTACTGCACACTGAAAGATGCTGAGATCTTGGGAGTCCATATGTCTCTCTCTCTGGTTGGTGGCAAAGCTCATCTGTAAGCAGGAATCAGAGGACTTAGCCTGCCTTCAGTTGTTGTAAGGAAATTTCCTCTAAAACTGATCCTTTTACTGTTGGACTCATTTTGTACCTTTAATGATGCACTAAAAATTGGAAGCTTTTGTTCACAGCTGCCTCTGTCCCTGAATCTGGACCTCTTCCACCATCTCAGGTACCTTGCAGGGGGCTGTGGTAATTCATTTGATCATGCCAACTCCCTCACTGTGCCACCATGTGTCCATGGCAGAGCAGCCACTTTGCAGGCCTGGGGTTTCTCAGTTGTCATTGGGCCATGTGGCAAACTGGCAGAAAGGGGAGACATTTGGCCTTAGGAGAATCTCAGTGTCAGGTGCTCTTTGGCATTGGTCACTTCCAACTGAGAGGCTCCCTAAAAACAGGCAGAGAAATTTCAAGTGGGATGGCAAGGCTGCCCACCACTCCTTTTGTCCCTTGGAATAATGATTTCTGTTTTTTTCTCCTAGGAATGACTGCCACAGTCCTCTCCAGATAGCAGCATTCAGTGCCCCATCCCAAGAGCCAGGAGCCAGCTTCTATTTGTCACAGCTAGAGGGGTCTGAGCAGCAGGGGCACCTAATGCATCCACATAGGATCTCGGCAGTAAATTACAGATCACCACAGTAGACGCAGCCATCCTGCCAGATTTGTGAACAGAACTCCTGATCAAGTCAGCTGACTTTCACCCACCATGTGCTGTGCTCTCACTCAAAGCACCAAGCTGAGAAGTCTCACAATCTCTCATTCTCTATTTTATTTTCCCATGACACCTGGGAGGACAGCCAGAGAAATCTAGCCAAATTACTAGAACTGTACAGGAATAGCACTGAGGAGTACTTCAGTTTTCCAAAATGTGTCTAAGGACAACATGGTACAGTTTTCTGATCATGAAGTACTTAGAAGCTTTGTCTTTTCCTCTTGAGGACTTCCCCCATTTACTTTTAAATAAGATCACCCCTTTAAATAAACTGTGACTTCTAGCCTTAGTCTTGTAATGAGACAAATCTCTTGCCAGGTTTTCCTACGTACACCACATATTTATTCAACTCCGTACTTTAGAGACCAAGGAAGAATACCATTAAGAAGAAAAGAAGTACCAATCTGAAAATGAAGGCTATTATCCTTTTTAAGCATGAGATTTGATTTCTGATATCACAAAGTATGATATCCTCTGGGGACAACAGACAAGGTGGTTGATGAGAACATAGTTAGTTTGGGGAAAAACGTCTTCTAGAATTTTTTAATGAGCCCTGTCTTTTAAAAAAATACCTTTATAATGCTCTGGTGCAATTTGCAGACAATAGTAAATCAGAAAGAGTTGTGAATATCAGTCAGAGCTGAGAAATGTTAGTGACAGAGCCAGAGGCACTAGTGGGCAGAAAATGACAGCGTGAGTTTCAATTTAGAAAAATGCACATAAAAAACACCTAGGGACATAAAAATCAACATGTGGCTGGCTATTCACTGAGTGGAAGAAATCTAGAAAATACAACAAAAGAGAAGTGTGGGTGATAGAAACTCCCACACTGCAGAAATACCAAAAAACAATGCAGAATGAGTGCAGTTCCACACTAAAATCCATGAAGACAATGCATTGCAGAAATGATAATTGCCTGACCTTTGGCCCATTTTTGGCATGAACACACTACAAAGAATTAATTCAGTGCAGGAAATAATGTTAGCTGTAAGACTGACAAATTGCAGTGTGTTAAGAAAAGACCAGGAGAACAGATTAAAACATGGAAGAAATGATTTATGACAGAAAATTTATATAATTAAATATTTATCAACCTGGGTAGCTGAAAATGGAGACAGGATGGGAAGACATAACAGTCTGAAAGGGTATTAACAATGAAAAGAGAAGATGAATTACACACTCCCATGTCTGCAGTGTGCTGGCATGCAGGACTGGGTTCTAGCCTAAGTTTTAAATACTGAGCCCTAGGGCTGTTGCTTAGGGAGGTAAAGAATCCCTCATTCCTTGAACTCCCACTATTTTTCATTCCTCAAACATCATCTAACACACTGAGCCCTGTTTTGACTCATTTTACTCTCCCTCAACTCCTTTGGTCCCAAATTCCCACAGCTTGACACCATCTCTATAGTCTGGGATGGGGTGGCCGCTCAAATTTTCCCACTCAGACTTTGTTCTGCAGAAACTGCAGAGCAAACTTCTCTAAGGGCGCTTCAGTCCTGTCCAGGTCCAAAGGCAAGCAGGGCACAAACACTTCCCTGTCTCCCGAAGATGACCCGTGAGAGCAGAGGGTCTGATGGCCCTCCTGTAGATGAGAGAAGGCAGCAGTGCCCAGTGCCATGGGAAGCCCCTGCCACAGGAGGACTTACAGCAAAATACTCAGTGCTGTGCAAACATAGCACAACTAAATACTTCTACTCCTCTGTTAAACCTTTAACCAACTGATGGGAAAACGAGGAAAGTTAACCAAGTTCAACCTTCACCAAACATGTCATGAAATGCACCAAGGCTGCTTGGCTTGAATATTTCTGATATTGCACTCCAATATTTCAAATTTTCAATCATTCTCACACTTAGTACTTTTTTGTGATGATTCAGATGTACATTCTCAAGGTATGAGATATATGAGGAATAGAAATATATATGATATATTTCTAGACTTCAGCTGAGAATCCCCTTCATTTACACATATATATCCTTGAGATGTCCTAAAAGAATTAGGTTTATTGAAGAATCTATCCAGAGCTGATAATATTTGCTCAAGATTTACCAAAATTTCTGGGAAACTTATATTCAATATCTGAGAAAAACTGATGAGTGGTGATGCTGTCTTCAGAAGGAGAAGAGATTTCTTTTTCATATAAGAATTACAAAAATCTTTGCACTACTCCAATTCTCATAATGTTCACAATTGCAAGTAGCAAGTCCTCTAATGACATATAAAGTACTTCTGATTATCTTTCTCACCATATATAGGATAAATAATGCCCCAGATTGTCATTTCCATTTTTTAAGGCTCCCCACAGACATATTCCTTGGCCATCTGTTCTCTGGACCTGCTGGAAATGGATGTCTGCACCATGCCCTACCTGCTGAGACAGACAGCTACCCCTGGCTTCGTGGCACTGCACCTGCCTCCCAAGGAGGGCATTTTTCAAGGAATTAATGACTGGGAACTGTCACAGACAGCTATACAATTATGAGTAATACCACAAAAGCAGGTGGGAAATTAATATTTACTATTTTCCATCATACAAGGCATAGGAAAATCAGTGTTATTGTGAGGCAGCTCACTAAAGCAAGCCAAAGAATGTACAAAACAAGAACATTTTGAAGCTCCTTATTCAGATAGCACCAAGACCCAAAATACATGTTGATCCAAACCAGAAGAATAACTAATGGAAAATATATCCAACAATATCCATAAAAAAAATATTTATGTGCAGCTTCTGATTTGAGATATCTCAAAAGTACTTCCCAGAAGCAAGAAAAATATCCCAAAGACAGGTTTTATATAAGTGTAATGTTTCTTACCTTCACAGGTTACTGACACAAGCAGGATGTTGAGCAAGGAGAACTTTTAACCAAACTCAGGATCCCAGCAATTACATTTTGTTTGTTTTCAAAATTCTAAACTTCATATAAATACATTAACTATCACTCCATCACCTCTCAGAAAACCCCTCCCTTATCCTAGCAATTAAAGTGCTTTACTGTACAATTATGAAAGTACCAATCACTAAACAGAAACATTGTATTTAGCCTCTTTTTGAACAATTTTCTGATAGCATTTGACTCCCTTTTCAAGCATAACATCAAGGAGCTCTTTCTTAGTAACACAGGCCACATGAGTTACAATGTCCACAGCTTAATCCAATTCAGAACTACATTACTATTCCCAGACCTTCTCTACCTCTTGTCGTTTCTTAGATTTTGAGTGTATTTTAGTCCTCTCTTGATGCACCACTTCTCTCTTTTCTTTAGCATCTGAACCCTTTCCACATTTAAGAATTTATCTTTTGCTTAAGTTGAACACCTTGAAGTTACCCACTTCCAAGTTCAATCATCTCCTCCTTTATGCTTTCAGCCTACTGTTTCCTATGCTTTGAAGAAATTTGGCCACCACACAAGTCAGACTACTGAGGCCAAGAAGTGAAAATAATATGAATTCAGCAGAAAATACCATCCTATAAATCTAGCTGACACTTGATAAAAATCATCTAGGGAAAAAAAGAGGTGAAAACACCTTACATTTTCTAACAATACAAAGATTAATCCAAAGGATAATACCTACTGCAATTTACAAATCAGTATTATGTCAATCTACAGTCAGGAATTATTTTTGAAGAATACAATTTTTATTAATTGTCTTTAAAAAATTACTGTACATGTGCTAATTATTAATTACTGTGCCTTACTAAGTTATATTAAAATAACAACACAATCTCTTTAAAACGAAGGTCAAATTCAGTTCCTTGCCTACTACTAAAATTATATTTTGCTTCACATACAGAGCTGTAAGAAGAAAATTCTAAATTATGTGTTCCCATTAGCTGCAGATGCTGATAGATTAGCACTATCAAAACAAGAAATAAAGATGTCAGTGTTGCTAGACAACCACTTCTCTTTTTAACCCTACCAGTGACGCAAGCTGTAAGAGCAGTGAGAAAAATTTGCTGTCATGCTTTAGGAACCTCTGCAGTTATATTTGTGATGAGATTATTTTTTCTAGTTTTTTTAAATATAAAAACAAACATTTATAGTCAGCTTAAGTGACACCTTAGATTTGGGACTTACTGATAAAAATGGTATACATAAATTTTCTGTGCTATAACAATTTCATTATGGTATTAAATTGATGCAGTACCAATTAAAAATTATGGGGCTTAAAAGTCAGTTTAAATCTATTTTTATTAAAACATATGTATGGGAACTTGAAAACATGTATTCTGTATCTACCTGTATTATTTCTGATTATCTAGCTGATAGTAAACTACTGATTTTGCTAGTAGCTTCTCTTAGTAGATAAGGAAGCATGATGAATTCATAGGCAAACAGAAATCCTGATGCTCTCCAAGGTCATTATATCTATTTCCAGCTCCCCTGATAAAAAACCCTGTTAATGGAGAAACCAAATATTCAAGAGCTGAGGAATGTTAAAATTCCATTACAATAATTATTTTAACTCATCCCTGCTTGGGGGAATTGCTACTGGTACTATGTACTGTGGAATCATTTAAACAGTGGTAAATAGATTGAGTAAACAGAGGATCAGCTCTGGAGGCAATGTTATATGTGATATATTACCACAAAAGATTTAAGTGCAGGTGTTTTGTTCTCTAGGATAGCTTTTCATCCATCACTAAAAATTGTCTAGAATTTTCTGATTTTGCTCCAGTCTCTATCAGCAGAGACGTGTCCCAGAAAGGGGTCCTACATCACTAAACTTGTTTCCCTGCCCCTCTTCCAGATTTCCATTGATCAATAACTGTAGGTATTGAAAAAAATGCACTAACACTCCCTCTCTCCCACGGGGACACACAATAAAAATAATTATTTACGTAACTCAAATGCTAACATGGCCCAAACAAGCTTTTAGAAGCAGACTAAGCAAAGCATTCAAAATCAAGTGATGCAGCAAATGTCTCACCACCAAGTTTGAAAAATTCTGTATTTCAGCCATTTATCATGGGAACAGAAAATGTTTGACACCTTTGAGTAAATGTGAGAGCAAAAAGTATTGCAAAAAAATTGGTTGAAAGTCAGACAACCTTGACAGCCTTTGAAATACATCTTTAAGTGAGGAAATACCGTTCCAGTCCCCCTTTATTGTAGATTCTCTTGCTGGTTGGAACAATCCAGTTAGAAGGAGGCCCAAAGTCTAAAAGGATGATGGGATCAATTTCAGAGGAGGTTCTGACGTCTCAGACGAGCAGCTGAAGAGCCCAGCACCCAGCCATGCTCAGCCGAGTCCTGCAGCATCAAGTTTGGCTCTTTCGGCTGCATTATGTCTCTGTGCAGCTGAAGGGCAAGCAGCAACCCAGAGGGACTCAGCAGCACTACAGAGATGGAAGGAAAATCTCCTGAAGGGTTCTTATTTTCCTCCACCCCAACATGTTGAGTTTGTGAGGGCTTTCCAGGACAAGGTGAGAGATGAGTGATTCTGACTATATTTTTAGAAGGTTAATTTATTATTTTATGATATGATATTATATTAAAGAATGTTAAACTAAAACTATACTAAAAAAAAAGATACAGAAAAAAAGCTTAAGAAAAATGATAATAAAAACTTGTGACTGACTCTTCAGAGCCCAACACAGCTGGATGTGAATACTCATTAAATTAAAACAATTCACATGTTAGATAAAACAATTTTTAGACTACATTCTAAAGCAATAAAACATGGAGAAGCTGAGGGTTCTCAGCTTCCCAGGAGAAAATCCTGAACCAGGAAATTTTTCCAGAGAATATGATGGCAACACCAACCTTTGGTGGCAGTGCAGGGCACATTCCAGAATAGGGTGCAAAGGGGGAGATGAAAGACAGTGTTACATGGAGCCTATGAAAAATGTTAGACTCTTGTGCTTGTGTTTTGTCTTGCATGTATTTTTTTCCCCAGCCTCATTTTTGCAATGAGATTGGATTAGTTTGGTGCAGGCCAAGTCATTCAAGCAAGATTTTATCATCTTGCTGCTCATCTATCTTATGAAAGTACTGAATATTTACCTCTCCTGCTTCAGTATGTAAAATGACCTCAATAAACACTTTAGAAAAATAGATAAAAGTGCATTTTCATCTTGAAACTGGCCAAGAAAAATCAATTCTGCATAGATCAGGTTTATTAGACACAGGAAACTGATAGCCTGTGGGTTTAATCTATGAAATTATACACACTCAAACATGCATCTCAGACAGCAAAGCAACTTGAACCAGGGTTCACAGGGAGATTTGCAAGTGCAGATCTTAAAGTTCTGTGTTAGTATCTTTTTCCATAATATCAATGAAAAAAAGTTTTCAAATTATAATCCAAAAATCTGTCACTTTTATTCCAGTTTCCAGCCCATATTCCAAAGCTGTGGAAACTTTTTCACAAGATCAGCTAGTTGGGTTTCAGCTTTCCTTTTGTGCAGAGCTACAGGCTCAGTACTAATGAGTACATAAAGGCTCAAAAATTTCATCCAGCTGAGACAGGCATACTACAAAGAGAGGTAAGCAGAATTTTGTGATAAAATAGTTCATCTGTTGAACTTCCGTGGTTGTTTTTCCTTGTGGAAACAGAAATGAAGTTTTTATTTCTCAGCACATAATTCTGAGGTGTTTGTTCTACTCCCATATTCTGGTTCTGTGAGTCACCTGAAGCATTGCCAACATCTTTAATAAAAGCAGGTTGTCACCTTTCATATTTAAACTGATGTAATAGTGAGAGCTACTAAGGGTCATTTATTCAACTGCATGACTGGAAAAATGAACATCAGAGCCTGTAGAAGGCTTAATCTCCTAAACATCAGATACAGTTTTCTCACATATAAACTGCCCTTGCAGTTTGAAGAAAGGATTTAGATGTTGATTACTCACCTCAATATTTTTCATAAATCACAAAGCAAAAATCATTACAAAAAACAAATTCCCAAATAACAGGAAGATTTAATGCAGTTTATATATATCTATTTTTAACATCATATGTGAAAAAACCTTATTTCCTTTAAGACTCTTTGACAGTTTGTGAAAAAAACCTTATTTCCATTAAGAATCTCTGACAGTTTTTAAAACCCATATTCATATGTTTTATGCTGTTTTACTGATGAGATGGAAGACATACATTGTTGTGAAACAAAAGAAAAATGGTAGCTGACCCTTCGATATTTCAGAAAAATCTTTCCTAAAACAGACTTTCAAACAAAATGAAATTGATAAATAAGCAAACCAAAACTATTGTTATTTGCTGATACTATTATAAATGAAATGAGCATTCAGGTATTTGAAAAGAAGCAGACACCAAAAAAGAAATAATGTGATGGGGGTGCTTGAAACCTCTGATTCAAACAAGGAAAGAACATTGAAGCAGAAAAAACTGACAAAAACCTCCCAGCCAAACTTGCTAATCAGTTAATTGAGAAATACTCACAGAGAAAACAAATTATTCCTTCTAATCAAACATCATTTGCAGAAGAAATGAAATCACATTTAACTGAAAAATGGCACAAAACCAGGTGAACAAAAAGATAAATTTGAGATAATTGAAAAGATAACTGCAAAGTCAGGGAACAGAACACAGATTTGAGGTCTAATCAGTTTCTTGGACATTTTGAAGCATGGAAGAGTTGGTTCAACAAATTAACACTCTAAGGTAGGGAACATGGAGACTAAGATTGGTAAATTTTATATCAATGTATTTTAAAGTTTCACATATTGTAAATTCATACAGGTCCTATTTGGGAAAATAGCAATATTTCTTGCACAGGAAAATATTACCATATTCCCTCCTTTACTTTAGAAAGACTGTGTCTTTGAAGTCTCAAATGCTGATATTGTAAAATAAATATTAATGACATGTTTTATTTACAAAACAAATTCTCTTTTAAGTAAACAGATTAAAACTTTCATTGTATGCTGGAGAAATATTAGCTAGTTGGGGAATTAAAAAAAAAAAGATTAAAAAAACCAAACCAAACAAACAAAACCACAAAAGAAAAATAAAGAACCCAACCAACACCTCTAACCCAATTTGTTTGGGCTTTTTGAGAAAGCCCTGAATCAAAGAACCTCTCCTGATTTATACTTTCTAACTTCAAAGCCTCTCCTAATATACACTTTCTGACCAGAAATTGTGAAATAATTTTTAATGCAGATGGACTGAATCTGGAATTCCATGAAACAAAGTATCAGTCAAAGAAAAGCAATGAAAGGGAAAAGCAATAAATTTTCCAAAAGCCTGCACTGAAAGAGGTTACCCATGCAAGATGTTTAATTAACTTCTTTTATTAAGTAAATTTACTTAATAAAGTAAACTGTTCACAGCTCCTGCATGTCCTGTTCCCATGGGATGCTGATTGCTGAGCACAGAGAGAGCAAAAACAGGACAGCAGCTTGGTGGCTGGGGCCGTCTGTCTGTCCCTGCAGAGCAGCACAGCCAAAATTCATCAGGACTGCTACAGCCCAGTCTTACAAACTGGGACATGTTCAGCAGCTCTAAGCACAGATATTTTTGGTGGCAAAATTGAAAGTAGTGCTAATAAAGGCTTCTTAACAGCCATGTGATTTGTCTGTGGCTAATAAAAGATGGTTTGATTCAAGTGGCTCCCTGGGTGTAGCTCTTCCTATACATCTGTTCTCCTGAGCATCTGCTGTCCCTCCCCTGCAAATAAAAGGCCTGCTGACAGCTGATCTTATCATCTTGGATAGAAAGATATCTTTTTAGCCATAAAGCAGTCAAATTAATAACTATTATTTCTGAGTTATGTACAAAATCAAAACTTTTGCAAATCCAGCACATGGACCTGTTGCAGTGAGTCCAGAGGAGGCCACAGAGATGGTCAGAGGCTGGAGCCAGGCTGAGAGAGCTGGGGATGCTCAGCATGGAGAACACGAGGCTCCAAGGACACCTCATTGCAGCCCTCCAGTACTTTAGAGCAGCTCACAATAAAAGAGGGAGAGGGACCTTTTACATGTGCAGATGGTGATAGGACAAGGGGAACGGTTTAAAACTAAAAGATGAGGGATTTAGATTAGAAGTAAGGAAGAAATTCTTTATTCATATGGTGATGAGGCACAGATGAGGCCCCAGCTCTGGAAGGGTTCAAGAGCAGGTTGGATGGGGCTCTGAGAGGAACCTGACCTAGTGAAGGTGTCCCCTGCCCATGGCTGGGGGGCTGGAAGTAGATTGCAACTTTAAGGTCCCTTCCAACCCAAACCATTCTATGATTCCATTGTTCTCTGGTCTGGAAAGAGCTCTGGGCTGGCCAGACAGAAGGACTCCTCAAGCAGTTCCCAAAGCTGGATGGAAGTCCAGAGTTACTCAGTTTTAGTTATTGCTTCTCCCTGACCAGAATAATAAGAGAAAATGGGAAATATTTGCCTCTGCTACAAGCCTTGGATGTAAGAATAGCTCCACTTAACATTAATATTATGATTGTTTTTCCACTACTTGAACTATTTTGGAAAGAGAATACAATGTTGTTGCAGAAATAGCAGATAGATATTTGGGTTAAACTTTTTAAACACTGAGGATTATGTAAATTATCAGCATTTAATTTTATAGTTTATTCTTCTGATCTGCATTTGCATGATCACCTCAGTGTATGAAGGACAAGGACAAGACAGAATTCCAACTGCTGGATGCCACACCTGAGAAAAGTTAATAACTGCTTGTTCAGTTTTAACTATCAATATCAACACCAATGAAAAGATGCATTTTAAAAATTTTATCAACAACATGCTAAGCACGATGGTTCAGATTTCAAGTTCTGCTGATATCAAAATTTGCACATGGTCTGACAAAATTCTTTAGGTTTCTCCTTTTAGGGAAATTACCCAGATTATTTATTTTTAAACTTTTAAATCTTACCATACTTACTAAAACACTGCAACTTCTGCATTGAAAAAAAATAGATGCAAACTTACTCAGTAGCCAGGGGAAAATATTTCTCTCTAGCACTCAAATATCCATGACAGGAATACAGCTGCACTTAAATATCTCTCACCATTCAATTAGGTAACTGAAAGAAACAGCCATGGCTTGTCTAACACATGTACAAGTCTGGTCTTGATGAGGTTGGAAAGACTCACACTACCATGTCTTCTGGGTCACATTTGTGAAAATTAAAAATGGCACCCAAATGTCATAATTGGGCAAGGCTAAGAACCAGCACACGCAGAACTGTCACCATCAATCCAGCTGTCTCCCTCTTTACACCTCTCTCCATTTCTGCCATTACATAGAATTATATTCCTGCTACTACAAACCATTTCTGACCAATGTATGTAACAACTGAGCATGAAACCTTTCAGCAAGATTTACCAACTCACAGTAAAAATAGATGCATTGCACTTGGTTCAAAGTTAATTGCATGAATTATTACCAATTTTTGCTGTTACTCGTATTTTTAATAGGGTCACTGACTATTATTGTACATTTTAGAGGAAAAAATATTAGAAAGACAGAATAAAGTTTTCCTCCAAATTCCCCATTATAAGACTCTTTTTCACCTTTACCAAACTCTAATCAGCTTGACTGTGATTTTCTAGGCTGAGCACTTTTCTGAAAAGATTTGTATGTGTTCATGCATGTTCATGTGCAAGGGGGAAAAAAGGGAAAAAAAAGTTTTCCCTTTTAAAAAGTCATATTATAACTTTGATTCAAACCTAGTCTAGCAGACCCATCCTGTGCATTGCAGAGTGGTGTTTTCATTTTGATTAATAACTCCATAAAAATTAACCTTCTGTGAACCTTACAGCTTTTCAGTTAACAGAACTCAGTTTAGGTTTGCAAGTGAACTTCCCTGAAGTTTTTTTCCTGTTTATTAGTTTCAGATAGGATTTACTACCATAGAAATAAAACTTGGAATAAAATGAACTATTCTAATTAGATAATTAATTAATCCACTCTTAAAAGGTATTTTAGGAGCATGTGCAAGGAAGTTTTCTCCTAACATGCAAGTTTTTTCAAGCTCAGAAACAAACTGGTGAACTTGCAATGAATAACATATGGAATTATTTTGACATAAATATCAATACAGAAAAATAAATTATGTAAAAGATGACAAATATAATTTGATTTATAAAAATATTAAGAATGAGGGAGCATTTCTGCTCCTAAAACCACACTATGGATAAACTAGAATCCATTGACATAATAGGCCCTTAGGGAATGATTACATAGAGGTGCTTCTGGAGGAAAATGGAGACAGCTTTACATATCATCAGAACAGAATATAAGCACCTAGATATCTCTGTATTATAACTAGGGGCACAAAAAGAACCAAGATTTGTGTTCTAGAAGAATAATTTTCCAGGTGGAAATTAAATGAAAGAGAGCAGGAGGGGTAAAAATTACCAATGATAATCCAGATTTTTTTTTTTTGAACTGACAAATGGCTTTCCTTTTTTGTTAGACTGGCTTTGGAGAAAAACAGTCTTAGGCTGGAAAATATTATTAGTAATAGCAAGTTGATTTGGGAGAAAAAAAAGGAACAATGGTACACTTTGGATGTGAAAAAAGTAGAGACAAATACCATGTATTTTTAAAATTGCAATGGGAAAGGTAATAATTGTTGAAAGTCAAGCTAGTAGAAGTCTGGAAATTAGAGTGAAACAAATATCAGTAGTCACACATTTGGAAGATGACCAGGAAAAGTTAAATAAATCCTTTGCCTTTTTTCTATGCAAGACTGGTGAAACAGCAACTGAAGCATCTGTGTACTGAAATGGAGCCATCCACATGGAGGTGGAAGCAAAACTTTAAAAAGCATGAGGGTAACAGTTCTGGGTGACCCCTGGCCTGGATTGCAGAGGAACTAACATATGAAATAATAAATGCATAAAGAAGGTTTGCAAATAACATTAATTAACCTGCTCTGTAGGTCCCTAGCAGGACTAGAGAAGAGGAAAAAATCACACACTTAACAAACATGTTAAGAAACTGAGATTACATAGTCTGGCTTCAATAATATGTAATCTTCAAGGGAAAGCAGATGGATTTAGGAGTAAATCTATAATTTAAAAGGGTGAATTATTTCAAAATAGTATTTTACCCTAAAACCATAAAACCTTCTATCACTGTCACTTCAATACATCTATTCACTAAGCTTGAAAAAATGCACTCCTTTAATAAATGCATTAAACCAATTCTAAGATATCCCATACTCCAAGCAGATCCTTCTCAGTCCTGTGCTTCCTGTTCAAAAACTCAGATTTTAAGCAGGTAAAACCAGAATCATCTGGCACTTAAAATTTTTCCCAGAAATTTCACTTGCATTGAAAAGGAGCCTGATGCCATGGTGCCTGGGCTATGCTGTCACTATGATGCCTTGTATCCAACAGGAAGGCAGGGAATCTTTAAAAGGCTGAGCCACTGAGAGGGATGGAGGAAGGGTCAGGGTCAAGAGTCAACAGAAAGTAAAAGAAGGGCAGACAAGAAAACCAATGTGAACTTTACTAGGATTTTAAAACAAAGTCACAGATAAGTTTCTTTATCATTACAAAGGGTGGGTTTACTCAGAAATAACAGCAAGCTCTAAACCACTGCTAGTGTTGTAAAAATAGAATACCTCTTTCAGCTGGTCGCCCTATTTCTGGACTTTTTTAAACTAAACCCAATTGTTCTGTATTGCTGTGACCTTACAGGCCAGACTTCAGTCAAAGCAGGCATCCCTGTGTGATTGCTCCAGCTCTCCTCAAGTCTCATGCAATTAAAAGCATCAATAGTGACACACATTAATGACAACAGTTAATGCAAGGGCTAATTGAGACCATCTCCCTCACAGGCCATTTCCCAGCGTTAATAGCAAGGAAAGCAGCCGTTAATATGTAATTAAATTTCCAGGATGCACGGGCTATCAAACCAGGTAGCTGGAACCCTTCTTCACACCTTTTAACCTCTCATTACCTCTGGAGCCCAAAATAGCCGCTGTGCTTGGCAATTCTGTGTTAATACCTTCCCTTACAAAAGCAAACTGGCCAGCACCAAGGACCAATTCTGCAGCAACAAAAGCCAGCTCACTGAAGCAAACTGGTTTTTCTAAGCTTTACTTGTCAGGAGATACCAAACAACATATTACTAACTACCCTTTCAGGGGTAAAGGTATCTAAGTGTTTTGCTAACAGCAGATACCAACTACTCAGAATTTCTGGGCTCTGAACAGCTAATTCTAATATATAATTATATTCCTCTAACAGAAATTAACTGATTTCACTAACAAAACAAAACATTGACATTTTAATTCCTTCTGAATCTGATCCCACACGGCATGAATCAAAAATGATTCCAAGTGAAAATGGCTAGTGTGGGGTTGAGAGAGATGCTTCCACAGTGTTTTAGGGTGAACACCAAGATTTCGGGAGACAGGTCCTTGTGTATATCACCATTACAAAAAAAGGAAATCAGAGGAGCACTTTCCCATTTTGAGCACACAGTTTGAGCTACCTCAAGTTTCTGGAACAGTCAGCGCTACCCAGATATGAGTCTGAGCATTCGTCAGTAGGAGTGCACTCGCCACAGGGCACTTCTAATGCTTTTGAATAAACAGCAGACAATCACTCATGCCAGCCTCTGATAAGAGCAAAGCCAAAGTGTATTGCTGAGAAAAGGCATCCAATTTATCCCTGAACCCACATAAATACTCCTTATTGAAATATCTGTTCCCCTGACAGCAGACTCCTTGGGCTTTTGGGGTTATTTTAAACTTAAAATTTATTTGGGTTCTATGGCAATCTGAAATGAAACCTTTTAGTATTCTGGAACAACAATTGACATGGCAGACTTCCCAACTCCTCTCAGTCAAGGATGGACTCTTTGTCATTCAATTTAAGGTATAAATTTAAAGTCAGTTTCCAGGAAGGGTCTTAACTCCAAATACAGGCTGCATCTGAATCCATCACTCAGCTGAGGCAAATTTTCATTCATCTAGATGAACTATTGCAACTATTTCCAAACTGGGCACATTTCTGTTGAGAAAGGAGGAAGAAGTGCTTGCCTACCATTTGAATGGACTGTCAATTTTTCAGTTTAAAAAAAAAAATTTGTTAAAGAATTTTCAGCCTTAGAGATTTGCATCTTTCTCAGTTCCAGGTAAATGTTGAGAGTTTTCATTTTATAACCACATATTAATTAGTTTTCTAAAAACACCATTGGCCAAAATATTTTTGTCCCAATTTAATAGAGAAAGAAAAAATAAAATTAAGGCTCAGGTCTTAAAAAAAATTGAACCAAAGGGGTCTTTTTCAGGAATGCTTCAGACACTAAAATACTGTTTCACAGTGGAAACTTCAACCGAACTAAGCTGCAGTATTAAAAACACTTCATAAAATCTGTTTTCAAGGGCTCAGCATCCTTGTAAAATCAGGAAGTGCACATTATACGTCCAGGCTATTGCTTTAGAAACCCGAGATGATCTCCTTGCTGTGCAGGGAGATTGAGTCACTGGTACAGCACTGAAGAATTAAGTTCACTTGAACACTCTGTAGGAAGGAGCATCCCCCTGTTTTCTAAAGTATCCTCTCATGTGAGACAGAGTGAGAGGCAAGTGGTTTTGGAGATGGGTTGCCCACCTCATAAGCTGAGATGTGGGCAGACACAACAATTGCTTAAAAAGCTGCTGCAGGAACAGAAGAGAATTAATCAGCTCCCCTTACCCCTTACATGATGAGGACAAACAGAGACAATCAATGTATTTTGTCAGGACTATTTTGATGAGGTATTGTGTTAGACATCAGGCAAAGAAACCAACCCCAAACTTCCTGATAACAAAAATACTGAACTACTGCAATAGGATGATGACAGCAACTCAGAAATCCATAGCACCGGAGCATTCATAGAGTGCAGGCAAAACCAAAACACCAGGCATTGCGGAATAGGAATGAAATCAATCCAATTCAGTACCTTTTTTTTCTAAAATATGATTTTAAAAATCTTAATCTTTTCACGAAATGGAATTGGAAAAAAAAAAATTACCATTTTCAGCTTTTCCACCAGCTTCAGCAACCATGAAACATTCTCCCCAGTTAATATTACAGCTTATTCATCTACAGATCTACAGACAAAATGTCCTTTTTTTTTAACATGGCCCTGTGTTCTGTCTCCATGTGGTTCTTCACATTTCAAAAGTAAACAGAAACGCAAATATCTACACACAGCTAATGGCAGCTGTGTGCAGCCACCTTTTCAGCCAAAGTAATCATTCATACCATTTATTTAATTGGTTTTGAAAAACTCATTTTTCATAATTACAGACATAGGGACATAACAACTGCCATTCAAAAAAACCCACTGGTATTACAGTAAGTTCAGATTCTTGAATATAAATACATTTCTAACCTCAAATGCAATATTTTGGGCTGCAAACCGAAGAAAGAAAAGATACAACTTTTGTAGTGGTTTTGCGTTCTGGAATTGTACATTTTAAGTCAACGATTTCTGTACACAGCAGATCACCACTGCAGTGGGTTTGCCCTTAACAGTCAAGCTTAAAGTTACTCTCAAGTCTATTTTACTTTCCATAACTCAAATTTCATTACTTTAACCTCAAAATAATGCTTGAGAGAGAAGATATAGCAGGTCTAGTGCTTGGAATTTGGAGTTTGCTTGGAGTGCTTGGAATTACTGGAGTTTAAAATAACAAAATATTCAGCACCTAAATTGAAATGCAAAATTTTAAGTGTGGAGGCTTAACAGTGACTGAGCACAGATGGATAGGTCTGTAAAAGAAAGAGGCAAAATAATAATGAAAAATGCTTTGTTCTCTCTTTATTTGTAACAAAATAGGTATGAGGGGATAAAATGTAGCAGGATATGGGAGGGTAAGGAATAAGTACATGGGTTACGTTGCTTCAGAAGAACTCAGGAAAATCACTGCTTTGCACAGACTTTGGTCATTTCTTGGAAGGCACCCAGCCACTCAACAGATAAAACTGACCAGTCTAAAGCATGACTCTGCTGTGATGTGATTTTCACAGAATCACACAATTAACTAGGTTGGAAAAGACCTTTGAGATCATCAAGTCCATTTTGTTGCATTCAGTGATAAGTCAAGGAAAAGGACCAGCTCTGACCTCATTCCATTTGCATATTCTGGGACTATTTAGCATGTGGGGAAAAAAGAAAATCCCAGTAACCATATTCTAAGTAAAAATACATTCTTTTTTTTTTTTTTTTTTTCCTGGCTGTCCTCTTGTGTTCTTGTGTTTGTCTGGGATGGTTTTGAATACTGCAGTGGTAGAGATGTCACAGCTTCCTCAGGCAGCCTGGGCTTTATGGCAGCTGCAGGCAAGTGCAGTTGCACTACAAGTTTCTGTATGCAACGCTGCCAACTTGTGCCTTACAATTCAATTAGATTCTTGACCTGCTCCTTATCTCTGCAGCAGAGACTCCCAATTATTTTGGCAATAAGTAACCTAAGGACTACTCTGGCATATGCAAATCTTCACTATCTGATCTGAAGAAGTTGTCAATCAACTGCTCCAGAAAATAATGCTCCTGTCATCAGCTAGAGCTTCTAAATAAATAGACATCTGAGAGAGTTTTATTCATGCAGCTTCTGTAATATGTAGCTTTACAAGTTTAATTGGAATTGGAATTTACTCCATATTTACTCTGACAAAAACAGTCATTGATAAAACAATAGCAGCAATCCTCCCAGCCAAACTGGGCCTATTCTTCCCTAACTTTTTGCACTGGGTCAAATTTCAATGGAGAATGGAATTTGCAAAGAACTAATAAAGTATCCCCTTAGGAATTTAAAGGATAAGGCTATAGAAATATATAAGGGAGTCCTTCCTATTTTGAAACTGTTTTCATGATCACTTTTGAAATTATGTTAATGTCTTATTGATGTGATCATGAGTGGGGCGATTTAGTGACATTTCTATCAATGTGAAAGGTAGAAAGAGCTGTACTAAAGAATGAACTACTGGGTCTGTGGTTCTCTGAATGTGCAAGAATGTCAGTCACAATTACTTTAGTTGCTCTACTCACTCCTATCCTGCCATGCAGGACACCCAGCTTCAGCCACTGCCATCTGTCACCTCAGAGAAATGAGTTTTAAAATTTGGTTATATCCTCTGCCATTGATACCTGTCCCTGCCCTGTCTCTCTCCACTGAATATTCCCATTGGTGCAGGATCTTAAGGGACAATTCCAGTACCACAAAGAGTGGTTGAAGCACAGCCTTTGTTACAGCAGGTGTCGTCCATGGCACAAAATCTTTTTCTTCTCCTACCCAACCATTTTCCACTTGAGGTCTGTTGCACCCTGAATATGCTCACAATTCTGGTTGACTTCTAAGAGACACGAATGAGCCCTGGATAGACATCCTAAACACAGCTGATTATCCAGAATGATGCACTTCTCCGTGGCCACTGCCCAGCAGTACCAAAGACTATTTCTCCTGATGAATTTAGGGCCACAGAGAGTTCAGATTAAATACTCTTGTGGATATCCTTCATGCTGTTCACTCACAGGCTGAAGTCTCCTTATACTCTACAGCAGCACATGGCTCACAGGTATTTACTATTCATGCCTACATGCAGTGTTAGATGTGGAAATTAATGGGGTTAAAAGAAGGTTGCCACATTGGTTCAAATTTTCAAGGGAAAAACCCCAAATTATGATTTTGCCTGCAATCAGCCCAAGGAAACATTTCCTAAAACCTGTCCCTGCCCTGTCTCTCTCCACTGAATATTCCCAGTGGTGCAGGATCTTAAGGGACAATTCCAGTACCACAAAGAGTGGTTGAAGCACAGCCTTTGTTACAGCAGGTGTCGTCCATGGCACAAAATCTTTTTCTTCTCCTACCCAACCATTTTCCACTTGAGGTCTGTTGCACCCTGAATATGCTCACAATTCTGGTTGACTTCTAAGAGACATGAATGAGCCCTGGATAGACATCCTAAACACAGCTGATTATCCAGAATGATGCACTTCTCCATGGCCACTGCCCAGCAGTACCAAAGACTATTTCTCCTGATGAATTTAGGGCCACAGAGAGTTCAGATTAAATACTCTTGTGGATATACTTCATGCTGTTCACTCACAGGCTGAAGTCTCCTTATACTCTACAGCAGCACGTGGCTCACAGGTATTTACTATTCATGCCTACATGCAGTGTTAGATGTGGAAATCAATGGGGTTAAAAGAAGGTTGCCACATTGGTTCAAATTTTCAAGGGAAAAAACCCCAAAGTATGATTTTGCCTGCAATCAGCCCAAGGAAACATTTCCTAAGCTCTTGGATATGGGCTGCAGTTCTGCTTCATTATGAATTAGAGTCCAGTAAATCCCTAGTACCTTTAGCACAGCCAGAAGTATATATATAATTAAATAAAATGAAAAAAAAATCTGAAGAACTCATATCTCACTCTCACAGGACCATCCTTATCCAATAAGACCAGAATAAAAAAAAAAAAACAACAATCACTTTGTACTCTGCAGAGGGAAACACAGGCAGAACATCTAATGGATATTTAAGTGGTACAATCATTTGTACTATCCTTCATTCAGTTTTCTAATCAAGAATGTTTACCTATCTCAGCTCTTTCACCTTTTGCTGTAATTCTTTTCCTAGTTTTCTTGGGGAATTTTGTGCCAATTAGTCAGGATTAAAATCATCCACGAGCAGTCATATTGCAGGAATATAAATATGAAACACCACGACCCTTTTTAGACACAGATAAACTTGGCAAATATTCAGAGCATCTGACACAAAGGTAGTAGTGCAAATGATTTAATAAAAGCCATTCAAAAGCCCACAAAAGCCTTCCAGATTTAGCAATCCAGTTAGCCAACAGTGAGAACCTAAACATTTCCTCCACTTTTCTAGTGACACTGAAGTATTTACAGCCCTCACCAAGTTCTGTGAAGCTGTCCTCGATTAGCTTCCTAAGAAAATATTTGTATAAACAAACTTACGCATTCAAGGGGTGTGAGTGCAATGAAATGATTAAGCCATACTTCAGAGACTTATGGTGATTAGAAACTAGCTGTGTTTGCCCAGAGAATTCTTTGCCATTTAGTGCAAGTAACCCACTCTAACAACTTCATTTTTCCTCCTGAAAATTATTTTGGGAATCCCCAGGAGGGGTTCTGTCACTAGCACCAATCTCTGATCTGCAGAAACATGTCCTGAGCTGGCAAACCAGAGACTCAGAAATTATCCCAACCTTGTTGTGTTAGGAGTAACCAAGAAATGTTTCTCTCCCCCACTTATCCTGTGTACAATTTTGCGGCTCCAAACATTTTTTCCTATTTTTTCTCCCGTCTGATGCCAGAATTACGCCCTTGCCCTTGGTTTCCCACTCCCAGCTAAACAGCCTATAAAATTGCTGCAAGGAGCCGAGTGCTGCTTTTCACACAGCCACAGACAGAGCGTATTCTGCACAGAGCATCCTCGCCAGCCTCTAAAGGAGACCGAGGATCATGTAAACGCCGAGATGCCGAGGAGTTCCTCCGAGCACGGACTACAGAGGGGACACGAGCAGGGAGGAGGCTCTACAGCCGGAGAGCGCATCACAAATTGAGAAGTAACTTTGGGCAGCGCGTTGCGGGGCCGGGCAACAGCAGGCGGGGAAGGCGGCCGCGGGCGCATGGTACATTCCTGCCTGGCTGCGCTCCCTGCCGCTCCTGCTGCCGGCTCCCGTTGCTCCCGGCCGGCTCGCCGTGCCGTGCCGTGCCGTGCCGTGCCGTGCCGTGCCGTGCCGTGCCGTGCCGTGCCGTGCCGCAGGCTGCAGGATGGGACGCGCTCGCTGCCCGGCCAGCCCGCGGCGGTCACACAGCGCAGCCAGCGCGCAGCCCGTGCGAGCAGCGAGCCCGCTCTGCCGTTTAGGATGACTCACTGGAACCTGCCGCTAATTCCTCTTCTGCTGATAGTGGACGGAGAACAACCAAAAAGCTACACTGGACTAGACCAAGGTAAGAGATTTAAGGGTTTGGTTTTCTTTTTACCCTACGGCCACCCGAGGCTGTGTAGGAAAGCTGGCACCGGCACTGATTCGGTGGGTGTCTGAACACCTGGCATTACATGCCATCAGTGTGTCTTTCTGGGGCTAACCCTGCGTGCACCACCCAGCCACCCCCGGGGGGATGGAGGCAGGTCAAAACACAGCCCAGTGCCTGCATTTTCTCCCCTTAATGCAACTTTTGCGGCTGCACTGCCACCTGCTCCCGTGGATACAAGAGGCTTCTCAATATTGCTGAATGATGAGGCTTTTGTGTTGTGCTGCTGGGAATGGAGTGTACCAGGCGTCTGTCATGGACTCCGTGTGGATTCATTCCCACAGCAGTTGTTTCATCACTTTAATGAGTTGAAATTCCACAGTCCACAGAAACGCTTCCCTGTCATTGCCCCTGTCTCTGAGGGCTTCTGAGATAGATGCGACCCATTTTGGGGCTTTTCAAAAGTAGTGCTCACTGAAAGCACCAGGGCAAGTCTGCTGGAGCACAGGGAGTGCTGCACTACATATTCTGTCTGCATTCCTCTCTGCTGTTTCTGCTGTGAATCAAAAATTCAGCCTTGCAGGAGGGTTTTTGCAAGGACAGTAAATGTCTCTGGCACAACAATTTAAAGTAAAGGGAGAAGCTGTTTCTCCCTGTTCTGAAATCCTGGCAAAATCTTCTTCCATTTTCTGAGGAGGTACAATATTTCTAGCAGAGTTATCTAAGCAGGTTTCTGCTGGGGCTGATTGACAGTTTTAGTTGTGATTTTAATGGAAATCTTTCACTGAATGTCAACAGCTTCATTTCTGTCAATCCAATGCTTTTTAGCAAATGGCTTTCTTTGGAGGGTGACACCTTTAAAATTAGCCCAGGATCATATTTTTCCAGACCTATAAACAAGAGTATCAGACCAGCCAGTGCACATTGCAGAATCCTGGAATTTCACCTTTGGATTTTAATGGTATAACTGCAGTGGAAGACATTTGGTTTGGTTTACAGGTTTTCTGTACTGTGCAAAGAGTCACAATTGCAACTGAATTTATCTGTGTTTCCTATACATTATGATGGTGTTTCTCTGCAATATCCTACATGTTCTATTTGTTCAGACCTTCTGTGGACTGGCAATAGGTTTATTAAGAACTGACTTTTAAACCCTTTTTTAAAAACTGCCCTGACATTCCTGCCATGAGAAGGACTCTCTGCTCAAGGAAGATGACACATCCCCCATTGGTCCCACCCATGGAGGTGACCAAACAGGTACCAGCAATTAACAAAAAAAGCACCACTCAGCTTCCCAGCAGCCACCAAGACCCACAATCCATTGACCCAGCATGAATATTTTTGGAATGAACTCAAACATGACACCAATAAACACTCCCCTTAGCTACTACCCTCTCCACACACTCCTTAAAATAGATTAGGGGAAAAAAGGTTCCTCTTAAAGAGAATTTTCAGGAATTTAAAACAGAGCTTCGGGAAGAGGTAGGACATCAACATCTTGATGTGTCAGCATGGATTCTACATCATTTTCCATCAGAATGTGGCACAATTTTCCACTTGTAAAAGTGGAAAACATTTACCAACATTATGTTTTAAGATTATTTCTAGTCATTTAGACAAGTGCAGACACTTTGATACTTTTTTTAAAATTTACTTAATTTTCCTAGCATTTCGATATGGTGCCTGACTGCAAGGGTATTGGATTATTTCCAGGGAAAGTAATTCTAAAGTACAATTTAGACAACAGATCATTGTGATTCCATTAAAAGCCTAAAATATTAATCTAACGTATTTTTAAATTAGCACCTATTTATGGACACCAGCTCTTAGTCACTTGCTAGTGAAGCACATGTCATAGTCTCTGGGGTCTGAGCAGCTATTTTTGAGCCTGTCTGGCTAATGTCTGGAATACAAAATTACCCTGTTCACAATTTGGCTTTTCTGTGTTATTTTCCTTTCTTCTGAGACATCAGTATATTATCAATCCTCATCTGGGTGGCTCCTTTCAGGTGGAATCTTAGTCCATTTAAACGCAGACAATTTACTGCGATAACAGTTTATTGTAACTTAGCAACAAGAGCTAAAAAAATCAAGTTACAGCCATAACACATGCAAACCTTGTATTGTGCTGCCCTGTACTCAGCAAATTAAACCCTTGAGATAAATGACATTCTAGAGCAGTCAGTTTAATATCATTAGCTGGGCTGGCCAGTTGCTCTAATTACAGAAGTCAAAGAGTGCAGGAAGCAGCTGCAAAGTCAGCACATGTGCAAGGAGCTGTTTGTAAAGCAGATGCACATGCTTCAGCTTGAGTCTTTTTGTTGCAAGATGAATTATTAAGGAAACGTATGGCATTTAGTGTCATTGACAGAAAAATGGTCTGGCTGGGGTCCAGGTGGCAAGACTTGTCTGAGTGGCATGGGGTTATCTATCACTGGTCCCTCTGTGAAGCTTCATTTCTGGCATAATATCCTCACCAAAATAAACAAACACTTCAATGCTATTTCTCTGTGATCAGACTCTTGGGTCATTCATTACTGGTGAGCTGGGAGGACAGCACAAGGAAAATCAGCACAATGCTGATAGGTACTGTCCAACCTATTTTACTCAAAATAGAGAATCCACAGTCAGTGAAACATGTTGAGGGGAGCAATAAGATGCAGAGCTGCTACCCTGGAACTGGGAAGAAACATCCCTAAGACAGAGACATGCTCAACTCTGGGCTCTGCTTGAACCTAGAAGAATAAACCAGCCCCAAACGAGCTGAAAGTAGTCAGGCAGATGCTTTGATGAGTGGCCAGGGATCCCCTCAGCTCTGAGTTTTACATCCCTCTTGGCATTCCCAGAAATTGAATTCAGGAGAGGCAGGAGTTTTGCTGTGGTTAGTTAAGTGGATTCAGTCTTATAACTGATTTCATTTAGAAAAGAAAATTGTTCAGCCAAATTCTTCCCCTCATAAAATCAGCTTGAATAAGAGGTTCTTCAGTTGTCTGGTTCTGCTGTATATTTCATTTGGACATAAAGCCCCACCCAAAATGAAGAGCTCTAAACAAATCAACAAGGTTTGCACGTTAGGAATAAGCAAGCTCTTGATAACAACCTCTAGAAAGGTATCAAAAATCCATCCCAACTACTTGATAAAGCATATTCTACACAGACACCTGCAAAAATGGATTAAGTTTCATCTCCTTTGAAACAACCATACTTAGCCACTTCCATAGCTCTCTATTAATGTCACTGGAGCTCCAGCAGCTGTAGATCTATTCCCTGCATGCTGAACAGAGTTAAGGTTACCTCCTGCCCACTGCACAGTACTTTGTTGGAAGGTAAGGCAACTGCACCTACAAGTGACATTTCAAAAAATTTTCATTTTGTTTTGGTTGGGTTTTTGAATTTTTTATTTGACTAGGTTGGAACAGACCTTAAAGATCATTGAGTCCAACCCATGCCCTAACACCTCAACTAAACCATGGCACTGAGTGCCACATCCAGTCTTTTCTTAAACACAGCCAGGGATGGTGACTCCACCACCATAATTAACTATGATTAAGATGGTATTTCAAGTTGAATTTACACAAGCCCTATTTTTAGAATAGGGAACACTATGCACACTTGTTTCATTGCTTTCCACAACCTTCTTGTAATCTGCTCTCATCAATTGAGATCAAATCTAATCTTAGTCTAAGACTGAGGATGTTTATAGGGGTTAAAGTAAGGCATGTATGTTTTGCAAAACAGGCATCCAACCCTCATGTTTAGGCATTACCTTCTGAGGGGAGCATTTTTCTCTCAGTAAAGAAGTCTTAGAATTATAAGATAATAGAATATTCTGAAATGGAAGGGGCCCATCAGGATCATGGAGTCCTGGCCCTGCACAGCAGCATCCCCAGAGTCACACCACATGTGCCTGAGAGTTGTGCAAACACTTCTTGGACTCAGCCAGCCCTGGAGCTGTGCCCACTGCCCTGGGGAGCCTGTTCTCCTGCCCAACCACCCTCTGGGTGAAATACTCTTTCCTGGCATCTTTCAAACACTCTGTGAGTTAGTGATGAATGCACTTGGTGGATAAGAACTACTGCTTTCTTTACCTTCAATTCTTGCATTTTCCAACAAACTTTATCACACTCTTTTAGCATTTTCAACCCAATAGAATTGAACCTTTGACCACCTACACTGGTGAAGGGTGCATCCAACTGAAGCATAAAGGAGTAACATAACAAATGTGTAGTGTATCTCAGTATATATGTATGGAAATAGTGTCAGAATCTAATATAAATGCAAGGTAATATGTCCAATTTTAATCACAACTGACTTTCAACAGACTTCTTCAAAATAAAATCAGGAATTTCAGGTTTCTGTTTAATTATTTTGTTAGAACTAATTATTTTTCCATTAAAATCTATATTACTTCTGTATTTATTTAATCCAGTGGTCTGCATTTTCTCTATAATAAAACACAAATGATGTAGATTCCAAGGCACCCTTTTAGTTCTACCTTCCTCAGACAAAAAAACCCCAATATTGTGTTCATCACAAAGTACCTTTTCCCATACTCAAGCTTTGTCAAATAATCTAGATTTTTGAAAACTGAAGTCTTTAAAATCTGAACCAACAGAAAAATAACTTTTTTCTTCTCTTTCATTTCATTACCATGTGAAAAATCTTTTCACACAATATCAGCTTGCTTGTTTGTATTCCTTTGATTGTAATTCAAATCTCAAAAATTATGAAGAAGTTAAGTATGCTGACATGTATTCTCTTTAGGTTTTGAGGCAATTTCATTGCTGAGTTGCTGGCTAGTTTAGGAATGTTGTGTTAAAGAATCTGTGTGAATAACCTGACTGTCCAATGGGAAACACTTCTGAGAGCAGAGCACACTCTCTAGAGCAGTTCTCCTGGATGACACTTCTGAAATGGATGTTAGACCATCTGAATTTTCAGTTCTACTCAGCAAAGTCTGGGTGGCTTTTCCTTCCTATTTCTCCTCGTGTCTTTCCCAACCTTTTCATGTTCATGGTGTGTATTTCAGAAAAATGTTCTTATTCCTTGGGGTACCAGCAATGTTGGGTAAGATTCAGTGAAACATACATCATCCAAGTGATCTGTAGGCTATGCAGAGGACAATGGCAGGATCCACACGGTGAAGCAACCAGAGTAAAAGCCAAGTAAATTGTTCATTTATAAGGAAGCTTGGAGCCTGGAGCCACATGATACTCAAAATCATGTAGCAAATGATTTTTTGTGTTGTAAAGATATTGAAGGTTTATGGGCCAAGATCAATGCATCAAGATGTACAAGAGCACAAAGTGTGTGGTGGTGACAGAAAATGAAATACATAACTCTCTGTTAAAGACTTCTTTACAACTTTTGCAATGAAAATACTCAAGTTTTTTCCCAAGTTTCAAACTTTACAGATTCTGTCATGAAACTCAAACCACTCAAAAATCCTAAGAAACTGTGTGCTGTATACACATACATGTGCACGTGTGACACCATAAAATTTCAGATGCTAAACAAGGCAAAACCCACTGTCAAAACAGAAATACAACCACAGCTTTACTAATCACATTTGAGGCAAGGTTCTAGGAAAATAATAAATTTAAATAGGCAACCTCACATAAAGAGAAAAGAAGATGGAATCTTTAAGCTGAGTAGCCTTTCTTCAGTTCCCAAACACCTACAAACTCTGCCTTCCTCACAACTTCACAGTCACTACTGTGTCATGTCTAATACACTGAATATATAATAAACAAGAAAATCACCCCATTAAACTCCAGGACATGGTTCAGGTCATGAAACACACAGGTCCTGCCATGCCAGGACACGGTTCAGGGGACACCTGGGGACACCACTGGGGCGTGTGCAGCAGAACGATGCCCTGCCCTGGCAGGAGCCACCTGGAACTGTGCATGTCCCATCTACTGCTCATGGAACAAAAAACAGAACAGAACTGGGCCAGGACAGAACTAAAATAGACAATCTCCATGCTACCAGGAACTGCAGAAAGCACCTACTATTAAAGTTAACTAAAGCTGTTAACTTTATAGCTGGTGACTGATTTGAGAGGAAAGGACCTACACAGAAAGCCCTGCATTTCTAAGAAAGCCAAATATTGCTACAGCTAGTTTCTTCAGGAGGGAAGTGAAAGAAAGAGTTAATTAAGCTTGCTGTCTGTGGTGTGAAATATTAACCTGACACTTGGTGTTTATCCCATGTGAAACACCTTTAATGATTTTATTTAAGCCTTTACATTTCTCTCATTGTTTTGCTCACTGTCCTCTGTTGCCACTAGTATTATTACACTTTCAGTGGTAGTAATAAAACAATTACTGAGCTTCTCTGCTGTTTAATGGGTTTGAAACCTCAGGAGATGTAAATAACTAAGTTGGATTTTTGTGCTTGCAATGAAGTTTGGTATTTGGTGGGGGAAAAAAAGAAAATAAAAACAAAACTAGCAGAAAGATCCATAAATATTAAAGTCAAATGGGACCACTGAATGAGTCTGGCTTCCAGCATACCACAGCAATCCTGTCATTTCATCCAATTTTACCTGTGTCAAACCTAGTATCTTACATAACTAACTCCATTATTATAAAAATAGTTTCAGATCTCAAAAATGATAATACTAGCTGCCAGTGCAGGACCTTACAGCTGCTGATCACAACAGAGTGGGATCATTCCTGTCTCTCCACACCAGCTAACCTAAAGCCCCCTACCATGCAGAACATTCATCCTGTCTAAACGTGGCAATTTAATCTTAAAATGCATTTCTCAAAGAAAGCTACGAGAAGCTTTAAAAAGAATGGGAAACTGGTTAGAAGACCTGAGCTAGAATTCAACAGCAATGATGGGCACTTCTACCACTTGTTAGTTTAAAAAATCCCAAAACTTATAATTTCAGAAGTCTCAGGAAAACTGCAGTCACATCACACTACTAATTTTGGGAGTTTCCTGCCTGAATAATGTTCTTTTTCCTCAGCATTGTTTCTTGGATAACCTAATGGGGAAAGAGGCATTAATGCTAGGTTTAACATTAACCAAAAGATTATCAGTGCTGCACCTCTAAAGGCAAATATAAATGTTAACTCTGTGCAATCTCTTGAAAGGAAGAATGTATAAAGTTACTTGGAGCTAAATGCATACATAACATATAGGATTTAAAAAATGGAAGGATGGCTTTTACACAGTAGGAAAGAACAGGACAAAGAGAGACAATTCTGTACAGCCTTATAGTGGGATTTACAGAGGAAACTCCTCAGTTTCCTCAGCACTCACTGCAACTGCCTGAAAAACTTGTTTGCAGGATTGCCTCTGCTCATGAATAAAATGAACACAGCTGGGGCAAGAAAGGGAGCAATAGGGCACACATGGAAATAAGGGAAAGAAATAAGGGAAGGGAAAGGGAAAAAGAAAAGAAACAGGTATTTTCTCCATCATTACTCTCAACACTTCTGACACTTATAGTGGATTTGGAGACAAATCAATAAAGTAATAAGGATTAAGATACAAATGAATGCAAAAGAAAACAAATACAAATTACTGAATCATTGAGGTTGGAAAGACCTGCAAGATCATCAAGTGCAACCTTTGGCCAAACACGACCCTGTCAAATAAACCATGGCACTGAGTGCCACATTAGGTCATTTCTTGAACACTTCCAGGGATAGTGGCTCCACCACCCCCCTGGGCAGCCCATTCCAGTGCCTGACCACTCTTTCAGTGAGTGAAGAAATTCTTCCTGATGTCCCACTTGCCCTGGTGTAGCTTGAGAACATTCCCCCTCATCCTGTCACTGGTTGTCTGGCAGAAGAGACTGAGCCCCTGCCTCCTTCCAGGCAGTTGTACAGAGTGATGAGATCTCTCCCAAGCCTCCTTTTCTCCAGGCTAAACACCCCCAGCTCCCTCAGCTGCTCCTCACAGGACTCGTGCTCCAGACTCTTCACCATCTCCTTTCCTCTTCTCTGGACACGCTCCAGCACCTCAATGTCCTTCTTGTAGTGTGGGGCCCAGAACTGGACACAAATGGAATGAAGCAAAGTTCCAAAGACAACATTTGGGTGATGTAACAGATGTCCCCTCCCCAAAAGCCAGGTCCATTACTGTGGGCAGGAACTGGAACTTATGTCCTTAGATCTCAACCCTCTGCCGGGCAGCTGCCCCTTCAGCTCCCAGTCCTCATGCAATGGGAGCAGGGATAATGCCTGCTGGAGCTGAGCTGGGGCAGGGATGGGGGCTGATGCTGTGGGAGCCCAGACACCACAGCAAAACGTGCTTGTCACTCTGACATTCGTTTATGGCACGCTACAAAATCAATTCAACACCTTTCATCTCCTGTCAATCACAATCTGAAGCACTGCGGGACAAATGGATTTTCTCTGTGACACTGGGATGGGGATCATGAATTCTGATCCTTCTGCTGGTTAGTTCAGTACCCATAAATTGTCAGGACAGCAGAAACCCCACAGCAGTTTAGTCTCCCCCTGCCAGTGCACAAGGGTGTCCATCCAGAAGGAACAGATTACAGCTCTGCACTGCAGTAGTGCAGAACTGTAGTCTGCTGAAGAAAGAAATACTGCAGAGAAGAAATGTGGGTGCCAGGATATCAGTAGTATAAAAGTGGAAAGCTGTAGAACTAAGTGGGGATTTGATACTCACCTGTTGTGACTCAGTGCCATGCTAAATCATTACAACCTCTTTTCACTGAACATCTTAGATCGCCAGAGCCAAGCCTTCTATGCCAGTTAACCTGCTGGGGATGAGAATTTCTGTGATGCTAGCTGAGCATTTGAAGTAAGGAAAACCAGAAGAAAAATCAACAGAAAAGCAACCCAATATGTATTATTTAATCTATCATCAACATACAGTCACTAAATAACAGCATTGTTTTTATCTTCAGATCTGTACTGTTAATTCACAGTGATTAATATCCCATTTGTATCACTTCTTGATATGTTTTGACAGCCAGAAAATCACTGTTCTGCCTGAACTTAGGAAACAATTTATTTTCTGAGGTGAAAATGTAAATACAAGGCACAGTAGAAAAAGCCCAGTCATCCTTTGGTAAATATGAAAGTTATTACATACATATACCCCTCATCAAGAAACCTACAATCATATATATGTTTTTGAGTACTAGACTGCTTAGAAAGTAGAGCCTAATATTGCTAAAATGTTATTGCTGTTATGGCAGCACAAGTGGAGCAGGGACAGAAGAGAAGAATAAACCAAACTTCTTCAAATCTCAGATGATATGGGAATTGTCCCAGAAATAGGGTAGAAGTAGCAAAGAAATCAAGTTTAATGTCCTCCTCTGGAATATAGACTGATGTCCTGTAAGTGGTATCTTCTGTAGTGAGTCTTGTGTAATTCTGTGTTATTAAACCCTGTGCTTTCCTCACCCACCCCTCATTTCTGATCCCTGCCCAGCTCTGACTCCAAGCTGCCAGCTCCCACCTCTGTGAGTATAAATAACCAAATGTCTCCAGCAGGCCAGGCAGCAGCTGACTCCAGGCTTTTAAAGGTCAATAATTTCTTCTTAAAAATCAATATATTTGTAACTGGTGTAAAACCTGCAGCCTAAAAATGTGCTTAAATGGACAATCCAACAGGGCTTTTTTTCCAAGCCAAATGAATTTTAACAATGCTCACACTTGTCAGTTTTCAGATTGTCAGAGGGCCTTTTGTAAGGGATGGGGAATTCTGAAGATTAATTCTGCTCCTTTCCAGGAAACCACCACTTCACCATCCCCTATTCACAGTTTATCCCAGACAATGGTTACTATTCAACTGTGATGACTCAGGTACATTGAAACAGGAAAAGTATGGAAGCAATAACCAAACAATGGCATTTTGCTGTGTCAGAGGGAAGGGGGCACGGTGTGCTTAGCTTCCCTGAAAGGAGCACTTTCTTTTAGCTCACTCTGTTCTCCAGCCATCTCTGTAAGAATCATCACTGCTTCAAAAAAATAAGGGATTGTCTGTAATCCAAGAGAAATGGTTCAAGCTAACATCCTCCCCCCACACTTGTATAAATGCTTGTGCAATAAATATCTAACTGAGTGGAATCCCTTGCTCTTCTAGAAACTATTTTTTGGTAAGCTATGATATATTTAATTTATTATTTATAGACCTAAGCTTTCACATCATAATGAGCCATACCAAGCAGACTTGAATACTAGCATTTGAAACCTATTGAGAAATGTATTGGGTTGAAAAGAACTCAGATAATTTGATTTCCCTTTTTGCCCCATCTTTTACTGCCTCCACAAGCAGCAATAAATCAGAATACCTGCTACCTAAAGAAAGCCTTGAGAGAAAGGTTACAGCAAGGTACAGCTCATGCAAGCAACAAGTGCCTACATGGAAATAGCTCTGAGTGTTACCTTTGGTCAAGATTTTTAGACTCCAAGACAAGCCTCATAATTCCCTTGTAAGAGGGGCTCAGAGAAAACAGGCTATGGAGTAACACAGGACCCACAGGAACTCAGTTTCCTAAAATTAGGTCAGCACAGGTCTAAAATTAGATTCAGTGTTCTGCTGACCGAACTGAAAAGAGGAGGAGTAATTTTTAATCACAAATTCTTGAGGGTAATGATCTATCTTGCTGGAAGTCACCAAGTACAGGCCAGAAACTTGCACAGTGGTTAGCTCCTTCCTCTTCCCAACACGGCCAAAACTCATTGGAAGCCTAAACACTACCAAAACTTATAAATTAACAACGAGGGACAAGTTGTTTCAAGTCAAACATGCAGCACTATTTAGATAAATGATTACATGCTACAGTTATACGGCATTCACTGTAAGGTTTATTTATCTACTATAATTGATTCCTCAATTAAATTGTCTGATGAAATTGCTTTTGTTGGGGGGCATGGGGGGCTGTGAAACTAAAAAGAGAAAAAAGAACAACACACGAAACCATAGCATACTTCAATTCAAATCACCCAAACATTACAAATAAATTGGTGGAGATTGTAATTATAAAAAAGTATGAAGTAGCAGCCTTGGAACATACTGAGCAATGATCTTGAACAATAACTGTCTAAAATTCATTCTAACCATCTATTGTCTTACAATGCCGCAGATCTGAGGTTTAGAAATTAAACTCTGGGGAGAAACAAATGCTGCACTCTAGTAATGAACAAACTGACCTTGTACTACAGAATCACCTGAGCAAAACATCTATACTCAAGCAAGAAAGAAGGCAACATAAAAAACAATGCCCACTTCTACCTTACCAGTATTGCAGGACCATTTCAAACTATTTTATTATGAACTTGTTTGACCTTCAGTAATAGTCTGATCTGCAGCAAATTGCATTCCTACCCACTCCAGTGCTCAGTCCCACTGAGCTCACATCCCCTGCGGATCCCTCTGCAGAGGTGCCTGCACTGACTCTGGGGGATCCTGCTGACTGCAGCCAGCAAATGCACAAATCCAGAATGATGGCCAGAGCAGCACCTACTGCACTAAAAGTCCAGAAAAGCCGTTTTGTGGATTGCCATAATGTGTGAGGATATTGGAAACTGCCAAGGTTGCAAAGCAGACCTTGACAGCTCTGGGACAGAATTTCCATTTGTACCTGGGGAATAGGCTATCTAGTGA
Organism: Emberiza elegans; assembly: GCA_024865655.1. NCBI lineage: Eukaryota > Metazoa > Chordata > Aves > Passeriformes > Fringillidae > Emberiza > Emberiza elegans. Next base: position 25,122,540 of record JALJVW010000241.1, on the reverse strand, counting down.
AATGTAGGATTTTGCTGGTTTTCAGACATAGCTACTCCAGAAGCTCAGCATGAACTAATCTAACCTGAATGTATCAAAGACTTGGACAAAAAGAATTGTCCAATTCTTCCAGCATCACAGTATGGCAAAAAAAAGGCCTACCCAGCACAGAAGTCTAAAAATTTCCTTCTCTCAGACATCTATCATTCATAGTAGTTGATGGTTAATAAATGACAAGTTAGGAAATAAGATCCTGGGCTACTGGCCTGCATCAGCCTGGAATGGAGATTCTTACTACTTTTGTAAGCACTGTTCAGCTGGAACTGTAAATTGCAAGGAGTGTGCCTCCCTCATTGTGCAGAGCTTGTAGAGCACATCAGAAGAAGGTTAATGAATGCCAGGGTGAGAAGCACTAATGAGATAGCAAACAGTGCTTTGAAGAGATCTGGCTTTTGGCAGCCAGAGAAACACGTACCTTCTTTTCATATGATCACTGACTGGGAACTGAATCCCCAGCCGGGTCTCTGCTGAGGTGCAGAGTTGTGGGGAGCTCCTCTAGCCTGTGCTGCCATAGCTGTTGAGGCTTTACCATACAACTTCAGATCCAAATGAAAAATCACATTATCTCCCTTAGCATTCTCCAGGGGCAGTATAATGGGTACTTTCAATGCTGATGCCTTTAAGCTTTCACAGCAAACTTCCCTGTGCAGGCTTATCCCCTGCTGTGCTCCAAATAGCTTGTGAGAAACCAGGAACAAGCAGCTGCTTAGGGAAGGGACAGTCAGTGACAAGGGATGCCAAACCAATCCATGCAAGGAAGCAGCAACAGCACAGTGTGTGTGTGCATTTATTGCAGGTGTGACAGCCTCAGTGAGCAATGAAGTGCTAAAATGCATGCTGCTTTATCACAAACTGCTGGGGATCTGAAGCGCCAGTTGTGCTTCTTTTCTAAAACTTCTTGCGTGAAGAGCTTGGCAATCTGCATGGGGTATTTTGTGGCTGATTAATTTTATAGACAGTGCTAGGTAAGAACCCTCTAACTCACTGAATCCAATAGCAATTTTAATCAAACTCTAGTTGCTTGCTGATTTGGAGACACGGGGTGCCACTTCATTGGCTTCTATAGGCTGCTTGCTCTCCCTATATAGAAGTAGTTTAGAGAAACCTTCTGGCATACCTGTTTCTCTCCAGAGGAATGGACCTACACAAGGTCTGCAAACCTCAAAGTTTCATACAATAAACAATTCAAGTACAGTGCAGCTAATAGATTTATGCTCCTTTTTGGTAACTTTTTAACATGACAGCAACTACAAAAGCAGACTTCAAATTTGAAAACTATTTGCAAACTGAAACACAAAAAAATCCAAGAATGACAAAAAATATTACTTGTCATGTAAACTGCTGACCAGATTTTGGAATGTTACAAACAATCCTATCCATAAGCAGCCAGCTAATATTGCAAAATATGAGTGAACCTGTGCCTATCCCTTCCAGGAAATGTGGAACTGAATGAGGACTTGAGGGAATTCTGTTTCAGCATCATGATCAACAAATAATACTCTGTGGGCTCCTGGGTCTGCTCCCTTTCTATAATCAACTTTTTTCTATAGACTTACTGTGTAAATCAACAAAAGCAGCTTCTGAGCCCCTGTTCACAGTATGAGAACAGTAACTACAGGAATCCAGTGAATCTCTGGAAGTCATTCTGCAGAGGGGAATTTCCTTTTGTTGTCTGATGCAGCATCTTTGGCCCAGACTCATTTGAAGGTAATTATGCTTCAAATCTTACAAAAACTTCACAATTAACAATTTTTGTTAATTCCAGTTTTAGATTCAGTATTATTTCTGGTCTGCACAAGCCCATAGATTCTTTCAAAATCAGGGTTTTATCCTCTTGAGTTTGTAAGGTTTTTGGGCAGGTATCTTTGTGTTTCAGTGTTTGCTACTTTTTCCTACATGACATATTATATGTATTTAATATATACATATTAAATTACCTTCTCTGAAGGGTTTTTTTTTTCTTATTGGTTTAAGTTGCATTGTCCACTGACACACACATTGTGGAGGTGCTGAAGTAGGGAAAAAAAAACATGTTTCAAGCAAGGACAATGGAGATTTTTGACAACACAACACATAAATGGAAAGTTATTTCTATGACTGTTTTTCTTATCACTGGGTACTCAAATAGCAGCCTTGAAATAAAACTTAAAAACTCAGAAAACCCTACAAAACAGCAAAGGGGTTACTTTGTTGGTCAGCCCTATAGAAAGAACTGGGAAAAACCCCTGTGCTCACTAAAACTGATAGATATAGGTCATCAACTACACTATACTACAAAATTACAAAATTACAATTTTCTGAATTCCATGCCTTTCCCTAAACTGGAGCATATGATTCCATGGATATTGTACAGATCATGACATTGCTTTAGACACATTGGCTGATGTTCCCTTACAACTCCCAGAGCAGAGGCAGCATGGAAATTCCCCGTGCAAATGCACAGGTTGTGCCAGCCTGCAACATCCAGCACAGATGTTTTTAGTGATTTGTACTACAACTCCAGCAAAGGACTGCAGGCTCCAAGAGGCTCCAATCCAGCTCTCTCAAATGGACTCACAGTGTCTTAGCTATATCTTAGTTTAAAAGCACAGGTACAAAATCAAGTCATCAGTTGAACGTGTATTTGCTGGCTCTATCCAAGCCCCTGATCCACGTGCATTGCCTGTGATGAGCCAATTAGGCTCTTTTGAGACCTGATACCATCTGTTGGAGCCACTGGCAGCCCAGCAGGCAGTAGTGTCTCAGCCCCTCAGTGGGTTTCACATTCTACCACTCAGAACTCCCAATTGCCCTCCCCAGCCCCAGAATGAAACAGAAAAGAGAAAAGCTTTAGTCCTTCTCTACTGTGAAATGAGGAATGAGAGACAAAGCACACATTTGTGTGTGTGTGTAAAGTCAGTTCTTGCATTTCCACACTCACCACACTTCTGATTTTACCTCAAAGAGATGAAAGGTTTCTGTTGCCACAGCAACCATGTTAACAAATAGCAGCATAGCTTTTACACAAATGAAGTGATTGTCAGGAGTTGGAGATAGTCTAACAGGCTGTTTATTACATCCCCCCAAAATACACACTTTTTAGCTAAAACAAATACATCACTTTTTTTCCCATATTGTATATTTCTCATTTCACAACAGCAAAGGTTTTTGTTTATATAAGATATACCTTTACCAAGAGCTTCTAAATTTGATATACCTTATCTTTTGTGCCTTAGGAAGGCATCACATGATTGCAGCATTCTTTAGAAGGCATAAACTGATTTGCATTAATGCTTCTCTCAGGGAGCTAACTAGGGGACTATAAATACAGCTCCTGTCTTCTGATTACTTAGCAATTCTGCTGCTCTGAAGGGGAAAAATAAAAGCAGAGGAAGGGATAATCTTCGCCATCAGATAGAAAGGGAGAGAGATTGTTCTGTGCACCACCCAAAAATTAATGATGAATCTGTTGATACCTTTAAAAAGCAAAGATTTAGAAAAGCTAAATTCTGCAGTCTTCAACACCTGAACATTTTCATTGCAAGGGTTTAGAATAAATTATTGATATCCACTACAACAAATATTAACTTTGGCAGATTTTACTTCTAGAGAGAGCAAATTTTGGTTTTAGCTGAAGTATAATAGGAATAACTGTTTGCACTTCTTTGGTCCCTTCCATCTTCACACTTTCCTTCAAAGCACTTCGAACAGCAGATATAAAATATCAAGTATTAATTAGAAATATGGCCACATTTTAAGGATGAATAAATTAAGATTCCACCTCAAGGGAATGGGAAACTCTGGGACATAACAAACCACATACCCTGGTAAACAAGAAGAAGTGATTAGCTATTCTGAACACCTAAGCACTTGCTCAGCCTTTTATAAGCTGAAGAAGACAGAACAAGTTCCCCAAACAATGTCATATTTAAAAATTTATGGATCTGTTTAAATACAACCACAGAGTCTTGCTTAAAAACCAGCCACAAAATTTAGCTGGCTGAAGTATCTTTTTTTGAATTCACATCTCATCTCCTCAGCCAAAGCAATGACTTAGCTCCTGCATTAAATTTACTTTCCACTTCACACAGCTATTATACCAGCTCAAAAAATGGCTTTCTTCCAAACTCCTGGCTAACACCATGTCAAAAACTGTTCAATAGAACTGCTCTCTCCTGACACCCAGCAGCATCTTAGACTCCAGTTACACATTTCCACTTCACTGTCCATTCCTACCTGAGGGAGATACTTACAGTCCCGAGATACAATTATACAGCAGATAGACTAGGTAAATTAAGTCCTGTTTTTACTTATTTTGTATCAACCAAATACAGAGGGGAAGGGTCTTCTCTTGTTCATACAATTTCTTTTCACCCCTACAATAAATCCTGTTTCTATTAGGCACCTTTCATCCATATCTGGTTGTTTGGGTAAAGCAAACAAGCTGTAGATAAACTTCTGTTCAGCTGTTGAAATTCATTCTCTTTTTTACACACATGCAACAAATCCAAGATGAAATAGGTGTTGCTAGGAAGACATATTTCTGAGAGTTTTCTCATTCCCTCCCATATTAGCCTCCCAAGTCTCTGTAAAGGGTCAGAAAGATCAGCTTCAACATTTTGAAAATTTTAGCAGCAAATGTTCCTTGCCAACAAATAGTAGAGGAGCCACCAGTGCAAATTTCCTTTTTTCTATCTTTGCAAGCTGTATTACCTTGCTAGGATAAGCAGACGCTTATTTCACCTGCCCTTAGAGCTGACTGAGCTCTTTATATGTTTTATGTGTCTCTGGAAGGCAGCCCCTTGGAGAGCCTGCACGAGCCAATCACTCTCTGTGCTTATTTCCATTGGGATTTCTCTCCCAGTATATTCTAATTATGCCTAAAACATTTATAGAACAGCTTCCATTTTAAAAAAGAGCTCACAAGCCTAATATGCCATAGTGCTGGTTCACTTCACTTACACCAGGCACACAGAGCAGTTTGACAGTTTTCAATTCTACCACAATCAGCGTTTTGAGGATTTCTGTGAACAAAGAAAAAATATGCCCACCTAACAATTCAGAGAGAATTTAGGTAGATATATATTAGGCTATAACTGTAGAATATAGGGTGATATTCTGACTATAAGGACTAAAAACTACCAAGGATGTAAAAACTGTCAAATGGATGTTAAATATCCATCAGCTTAAACAGTAATGATTTTATATCTTATTAACAGTAGCTTTCACAAAGTAGCATTTTTCACCAGTTTTGCTATAAGGTTTGGGGTTATTTTATTTTCTTTTTTTTAAAGAAATTGGAACTTCTCATTTAATTGAAAAAGGTTGAACTTCTTCCATTCAAAATGAACATTTTGATTTATAATGAAACATGCTCCACAATAATTATTAGGCCAAGGTACATAAGTGGGAGAGGCAAGTCTCTGTTTCAAAATTCTAGAAAATATCTCTTGAAACCACATTGCCTGCTTTCAGGAAAGCTCCCTTCCTAATTTGACAAGTGAGAGAGGTTTTCTGCCAGTGCCTCTGTGCTGCATGGTTCAGGTTTAACTGTGGTGTGCACTAGATGCAGCACTTTCCCTGGGTTTCCTAGCAGTTCCAGATGGCACACAGGCTGCATTGGAGGAGAGCTGGGATAAGTTTGGAGTGATATGGCTCGAGGTTTTCACCTCTATTTACTTTACACATACTGGAATTGCAAGGCAAGTGTCTGAAATAAAAGCTTACAAGGACAGGGGGGGCCAGACCTCTTCAACATATGCAGTAAAAAGGGTTTTCTGCAGCTGCTTTTCCTACCATACATGACTGGTCATAAGCAGACAATCTCAAGCCAGAGCTTCAAGCAAGACCTAAATATTCAGGGTTTCAAAGCTCAAGCAGAATATCATACACTGAGTAACTCAGAGACCTTGGCAGGGGAACATCTAAACTAAACCACAGGAGGACTGCAAGTGTGGCTTGACAAAAAGTTATCCTTTAGATGTATACCATGTTCTTTCCACATTTCCATTACCACATAGTGTAATGCTATGCAGAGACACCCAAACCTGCATGCCAGCTAATAAATTAATTGAAGTGACTTAATTACTTGCCCATGCAAGTTCATGAATTCTTTTGAGAAGCATCTTGCAGAAATGGTAAATATAGTCATCTCTGCACGACACTAAATTATGTTCCAAAGATTTAGAGCAGTAGCCAGCTTTGGCAGATTTCAGATTTTAAAAAAATGAAGAAAAAAATAAGCCCTTTGACTGTAGTTACGAACTGCCTGCCCACTCAGATCATACTCTATGTTAGTATTGGGTTTTTTATTTATTTGAGAAATGCTGTTATGGTAATTAAGTAAAAGTGCACATGTGGCCTGTTCAAGGAGTTTTTATTGTGCTTGAGAAAGAAGCCAGGCTAATACAGCCATGGAAATTGAACCACTCCATTAAAGCAGAGACAAGGATAGCATGGGTAGTAGAAGTGCAAGCTGCCCCCACAGCTCTGACAGCCAAGTTACATCAATCACAGCCACGAGGGGGTGGATTTAAGCACAGCCCTGCTCCTCTCCAGCCATACAAAACCTGGCCTTACTGAGTGCTCCTCAGGGAGTGCCAGCTGATGGTGAGGGCAGCTGCCCACCACCCATCAGGTACACCCATCAGTCTACAGGACACAAAGAGCCAAGCACATTTTTGTCATAATAACCAGAGGAAAAATGATTCTTCATGCACTTACTAATCATGTGAGCCCTTTTGTTTCATTATTTTAGCAGATACCCATAAGACAGGTGCTGGCCCATAAGAGAGATGCTGGTCCCCAGTTTCATATTTTGTTGATGATATGTGGAAAGCAGAACTTTATTCAGCCATGTACAGTCCTAACCTCTGCTGCTTTAGTTTTCTACTGAGAACCTTTAAAAGCCATTACCCCAGTTCAATACTGCTACTGCCCAATTTCTGTTGTTCTCATTCCTGTGGCAAGAAAAAGGAATCGCCATCACTGTTGCATGTCTTCCTGCTATCTCAATATGCACAGAATGCAAGACCTTTTGCAGAGGACAGCAATAATATGACAACACAGAGAAATTAGAAGATTCTTTGCCATTCTAGCTCATTTTTCATACAAGAGATACTCCTGATTTTTGTCCCTTCCTGGAAACCATGAAATAGGGCAGTCATTTTGGTGGATTCAGAAGTGGAAGCTGAAAGAAGTCACTTCACTACTCCAGTGGTCTCGAGCTCTCTCACACAGGCAAAATTCTGCTGGGAGTAACACCCTGAAACACAATGTGATGCTCACCAGCAAGAAGCATCCTGTGTATGGGGACTGGAGAGGGAAGGGTACAGGAACAACATGGAACAGCTGCAGTGTTTGCATCACTCTCTCAACACCTGGGTTCAGGTCCCACTCTCACAATCCTGGGTAAAATTTGCCCAAGCTGGGCCTGACATGCACTGAAATTCTGCTCTTTAGGCTAAAATCAGTCACTACTGATAAGTATAAGCATCAACGTGGCCAGTTTGAGCCACTGGTCAGAAAGGAAGGCAATGCAGATAGAAGGGCAGCCTAGAAATTATTGCAAGACCTTTGTTCAGGCTGCAATGTGTTGGGAGTTTTGTAATGTGTACAAAGTGCCAGAAACTCCAGAGAAGTTTATAAAGAGTAAGCATGAGGCAGGAAAGCTGATAGTTTTAATTTAAGACTCCTGCTTACAAAAAGTAACAAACAGTAGAGAAGTCATTGCTCAACACAGGAGAAGGTGTAACAGCTGTAACCTAGGGGTAGGTCAGAAAAGTTTTGCTTGCTTGGTTTTGTTTTATTTTTTAATTTGGAGGAGAAAAGGCCAGTATTAAAATAAACAATAATCCTTGAGAAGGTTATCAAGAAGGTGGAGCCAGGCTCTTTACTGCAGTACTGGATGTGAGACAATGGATATAGTTTGGAAAAACAAAAGAGAGTTGCAGGCTGGGTATAAAGAATGTTTTTTGTCATGAAGGTGGCCAAGCAGTGGAATAGGCTGCCCAGAGAGGTTTTGCTATTGCCCTCCTTCCAGATTTTCAAGATCAAATCAAATAAAGCTCTGAACAACCTGGTGTGTTCTCACAGCTGACCCTGAGCTGAGCTGGAGTTTGAACTAGAGACCTTGTGAGGTTCCTTCCAGTGAGATTTAGTCTGTGATCCCAGGATCTGCCAAAAATAACCCAGAGATAATTATAGAAAAGCAATCCATGCATAGGAAAGATCAATGAATAATTCAGCCAAGGGGAGAAGGCACGTATAAAACTGAGAGGAAAGCTTTACACATAACTCTTTCAGATGCATTTGGAGACATATTAACTCTGCTTTTGCAGAGTATCAAAGTTTCTACTTGGAGAAGACATGCTGCCATACTTGTGAAGAAAACAAAATTAAAGTACTTTCTCATCAAAATTGTCCCCTGCAATAACCTCCTTACAAAGAAGAGTGTTTATGATGAGTATTATTTTTACCAAGATCATTTATACTTCTTTCACAAGAGAGCAGCATTTATTTATATTACTTCAGGGAAAATTTACTAAACCAAATGGACAGCAGAAGTCTTCACCCTACATCAGCAAGGAGTAAAATCTAGGAACACTCTTCTTCTTTCCATTCCTTAGAAGTTTAGTAGCTATTCTTCCATCCTTACAATATTCACCAGCTTTCTTTTACTCCTTTTATCTCTCTCAGTCAGTGGGTAAAAGGCAAATTGCACACTGTTGTCCTGTGATTCATCCTGAATGCAAAACCTCCCTTTTAGTATGACATGTGGTGTTAATCACCATTTTCCTGTCATTTGATGTCAGAGTTGGCAATTTTCTAGCATCTTCACTGGGCGGCCATGTGTACATCATTTCCCATTTCTTTGCTGCATCCAGGCTTGGGTAGCAAATGCAGTTAAGCCTTGTATTTCAAGAGGGTTTTTTTTCTATTTTACATATTCAGAACCTGCCTCATGTTTAGACAGTGTTAGATTAAACTACTCTCAGTCCCAGTGGATATAAATCAACACATCTTTTAAGACAGGGGGTTTTGTTTGTTTTTCTTCATCCATGCCAGTGTACTCCTCTAAGCTATTTATTTGGATGAGGGGAAGGCCAAGTACATTTTTCCACCCCTGCCAGTAAGCTGATTGCTCTTTGGCTCAAGCTGCTCAATATATTCCAGGCTAGAGAAGGGAAGTTTCTTGTCCTCAGCAGCTTGGCAGTGCTCTGATATGTTAAACAGATGCTTGTGTTTTACACCCAATTCATAACTACTTATCACTGGTGGACTTAAAGATCTTAAACATTAGTTCTTCTTGACTCCCAGAGGTCAAGATGTGCATTAAAACACCTCATTTGTTTCTCTTCTGTGTTTGTGCTTTGTGTTAATTCTATTGGAAACCTTTGTTTAACTCAATTTGCAGCATTAGGATTTGCATGCGATTCTTGGAGCAGGTCCTTCTGAGTAGCCAAGGTTTCTCAGACAATGCCACTGCCAAATTCCTTGTGTCAGTTCCCACCAGGAAGCAAGCTCAAGGAGAGCTCTGAAAACTGCAAACAAGTAACAGCAATATATAATGAGTTTGTAAAGGAAATGCTCAGTCTCACAAAAGTGTTTAGTTCTTGGATGACTGTCTATGAAATGAGCAGTTCAACTTTCCCTTTTGTAATTTTACAGCTAATACATGTCAGTCTCCCTGCAGCACCAAGGGTAAATGGAAAATCTGTTCTGAGTTCATAAAGACTCTCTTAAAATGAACTCTAAATTCTAGAAGCGTGTGATGTTAGGAATTATCTTTTTGCCATCCATTCACTCATTCCCTAATAACAAAACTTCTCAATGAACTCACTGCACCCTCACACGTACACCATGCATTTTAATCAATTTACATACCAATCACTCAAAATTAATAATAAGTAAAATAACTACCACCCCATACTAGAACATTTCAGCCTAGAAAGTGATGAATTTACACAACACAGAACAATATGACCATGGAAAAGATTTGCATGAACACTAATGCACAGCCACTGTAGTAAAGTATCCAGCATAACACACAATAAAAAGGATGTTTTCATTATCAGGTTTAGGTCACAATCCCAATTGTTACAAAGTTACCTCATATAGAGAAGGTAACATTTAGGGAAGGGAAATTTAGATTGTGGGTATTATTGATAATCAAGGAGCAGAGCAAAAAGATAATATGAAGGAGACTGAGGAGAAAAAGGAAGGCACTAATAAAAGATGATATAGCAAAGTCAGAAGAAACAGAACATAAGCATCATTTGAATAGCATAAAAAATGTATACTTGGTAGTAAAAATTTACTAATTTCTAAGAAAATAGCTCTAGTTAAAAAATAAATAGAATTATGTAGAAAATAATTAAACTTAGTGATAATTCTGTATAGTATTATCCCTAGTAATAAAAATTGTGATTTTAATAAGAACTAAAATGGCAGAGTAGTCTCCCGATAAATGTGGATTTTTTTCCATGCTTTCACTTGGCACATTTGTTACCCCCTCCATCCTGGCCTTCGTGAACAAGTAGAAAAAAGAAATATTTGTAAAGAGAGATGCAAAATCCCTGTTACTGCTACATAAACAATTTGGGTTTGAGGTCCCATCCACCATTTTTACTGTTCAGCTGTGTATCACATAACAGCCTATCATGTTCCTCTTGTACTTGCATTCAATCCAGAAGCCTTAACACCCATGCACGCAAGATGTTCTAACACAAAATTTTCAAGTGTTGATTTATTGAAGATGTATTAGCCTTATGACTAATACTGGTTTTTTGGACATGTAACTCTGCTATCCAATAGGCCTTTTGAAAAGCCACTGCCAGCTTTTCATTACTGTTATTTTAATGTCTTTCCATAGAAGCATGATCCCCTAATTTATAGCTGTCCAATGCAAATAAGTAAAGGAAAATAAGTAAAAATCTTGTTCATACACACTGATCTCTACATTTCAGTGTAGGCAGTGTGTTCCAACAAGATACACTGGACAAGGAATATATTCATTATGTTTTTTAGGGGATTTCATTCATATGACACCTCTTTTAAAATGTATCTGCATATTGTTAATTGTACATTGAGAAAAACACATTGAAAACAGACGTTTACAGAGAAGTAGCAAACTAAATATTAAATCCAAAACCAAAGGGCCTACATCAGATTTTGTATGCCAATGGCTTCAAACCTTCCTTTTGCTGTTCCAAAAGTACTATTTATGATATCAGAAAAGGCTGTGTGAATCCAGGACTCTAAAATTTGCATTAGCACTTGGATTTAGTCACAATTAAATTCAGCAAAGTGAATCATGCAATTCGTGCTACTCCAAAAATCTAAACTTATTCTATAGGATTTATACTTTTATTTAGTTCTCTAATTTACCTGCCTCTTCCTGCAACTGACCCATACCTCACTTCCACTTATCTCACTTTCAACATAGCCAGGGAAAATTGCCTCAGCATTCAGAAGCAGAAAACCAATTCCTGTATTCGAGGAAATTGAAATTTGGAAAGATAATGAATCAGGGATATATCCTGGTTATCAAAACCCCTGAATAATTTCACAACTGTAGGTCACAAATAGATCAGGCAGTGTCAGGTTGGACTGCAGTTTGATCACCTCTGGCTTTCCCCTTTGCCAGTTTTGTCTAAATTGGATACTGCCCCAGGTGAAGCTACACTTGTTTTTTAAGCAGTTCTTGGTGCCTCCCTGCTGCCTGACCTATGTCAAGCCCTGTAATTCCCCACCAGTGCTTACATCACCTGGTACTCCACCAGAAAGAGCAATTTTGGGAATGCTGACCCATGAAGAACACCATATGGCTGCAGATGTTCCTGAGTGCCACGGTGTCCAACCCACCTTACACTGAGCCAGATGCCATGGTAATTAAAAGCTGGATACCAGCCAGAGCCTACTGCACAGCACACTTCCAAAATTCTTCAACATGCAGAGATACAATAATTTTATCTATAATTAACTTCAGGAAAAAAGATTTAATGAGAATTACAGCAGCAGAAACAAATATAATCTAGGATGTGCATTTGCAGACAGAACTATGGCTCATCCGCACACACACATTGTTGGTCTCATTCATGTCTAGATATTCTCTAACCAACTATAGCGCAGTGAACAGTCATGCAGGTGCATTTATTTTCACTCATCTTTTACTCATTGAATTCCATCTTTTGTGCCAATAAAAAAGCTTAAAAAAAATTTTCACTACCAGTATGAACACTTATGTTTAATTGCACAAACATTTGCGCTAAACAAACCTCAAAGGGCTATGTCCTTTACCACAGAAGATACATTATCCACAACTTTCAGTCAAATATTTTTAAGACCATCAAATTAAATGAAAAATATTGTGATGTGGAAGAAGCTCACAGATCTTAAAAGCTCACAGATCTCACAAAAGCACAATACACTAGCCAAATTTTCTTTTTTATTCTTACAAAAGTCAAGACATATCTTCTTTGCATGCTGTATAGAAAATATCCTTATTGATTATCAGTTCATATCCTTCAAGATTAAAATTACTGAATGTTTCTTCATTACAGAACATTTTTATCTTCAACACCCTCAACAGAGAACTTAAAAAACCCTGTGCTTACAAAGAAACAATACTTTTTTCTGTCTGAAAACAGGAAACCTACAGCAAATCTATAGAGTATATTTGCATTTAACATCATCAGCTAACTGTGCCCATCCTTTGTCACACATCAACATTGGACCCAGGCTTTTAGCACATAACCACTCTAGGTTATTTGCTTGGACACAGCCACAGCAAAAGAAACACAACCATAATTGCTGGACTAGTTTTGATTTTCCTGCTTATTTCACCTCTCTTCATTGCATAAACATTATAGCAAGAGGAACCTTCATATGAAATTACCACCTAGATTATCTCAGTAAGTAATTGAACTTTTGATCTCTTTTACTGATTTCTATAGAAACACAAAGTGACTCTTCAAAACTTAAAGTTATTTTGTTTAAGGAAACTCAAGAGGAAAAGGGTAAGAATAGAACCTACAGGCAAGTATTTCTTGCAAGTTTTGGGAGGCCCACTTGTTCTGAGTACCTACCATAATTGGGAGCAGATGAAATGGCTGTCCATAAGCCTTTGTCTTAACCTGATTTAATCAGTGCATTCCTCTGAGCTCACAGGCACTGTTTCATTCTTTGCAAAGTTTCTTTGTCTGGTCTGGGAATTTGGAGCCTGTCCAATCTGATTAGTTCATCAATAAAGGTATAGAGGACAAAAGTACTCTTCTACAAAAGAGTTTGCTATTCATTCAGCAGCTTCATTTATGTTACTATCCTGGACACCTTCTTGCAGGTCTCCCTTAGGACTAATTTACTGTTCTTATTTCTGAGAGTGAGAAAAAGAAATAAAATCAGGCATGCACCAGTAATATCAATTAGAAATAAGCAAAACATGTCACACTATGGCCATCAGCTATTCAGAAAAGATATGGGCAGGGATAACTGAGTGTTGTACTGACAGTTTTCTAGAGAAGGAAACATGCCACTGGAGTCGCCCTCTGGAGCCAACATCCTGCCACTGCCCCACTGCCCTTTCTCTGTGACTCAGGGCAAAGGCAGAAGCGCAGAGGAGATAAGTGCAGTGTGATATGAGCTGCTCAGATACTGTGGGAACAGAAACCAGCTAATTGTCCTAGGCAGAGACATTTGCCTGGACAGAAAATAATACCTTCCCTAATATATAGTAGCATCTATTAAAAGGAATGTTAACAAAATATAAAAATAATTAATATCCCTTTGGACTAAAAGACAGATGTAACAATTTAGTAAGGAGCATAAGTCTGCCTAGAAAGAACAAAATGACAAAGCATCAACTTTCCAATGTTAAGACTGAAATTTGGCTATGCACAATTCACACTACAATCTAAAACTGCAGTCATGAGAACAAAGAACAGCCTTTCAGCACTTTTTGGATCACAATTCACATGTGCAGATGAGGTCATGCCAGCCCTGTGGTTGGTGGCAAGAGCATGACAGTAACCAGGACAACAGCACTAATGCTTCCTGCAAATTCCTCCTGTCAGAGTGTAGAGAACATGGTGACCAGGGTATTCTTTGCTCCAGATAAAGCCCAGTCATCTGTCTTAACACAAGTTCTCATTAGGACTGAAGCTTGTCTCAGCTAATCAATTAATTCTTGCTTTATGATGCCCAGTTTTAGACAGCTGGTGCATAGTTAGGGGCTCAAACTGGGGAGCAAAAACCCATAACTTGTACCTCAACACTCAACAGAAGCAAACCTTAAATTCCTTGTGGGAAATTGCACAGGGTAGAAATATTTCTGTGAGAATGGATACAATATACAAGCATATTGCCCTACCACTGACAGTCTTCTGCTGCATTACATTCTATTAAAAGAGCACTTAAGCACACATCTTTATTCCTCTTTACTCCTCTTAGATCTAAATGCAATTAAATCTTCCAATTTGTGGATTAGCATTGCATTTGAAATTTGATGCCTTCTTTAGAAAAGGATGAACAATTCTTTCATATTAGCCATTCTTGAACTCTAGCAACTTCAGCACAACCTGAATACACTTCTGAACTTTGAAATAGCTTTCATTAAATTTCAGTGCACCTCTGCTCTTGTTGCTTTCTAGGCAGTTGAATGCTTATTTGTACAAAACCTTCTAAGTTATGTTCATCATTAGTTTCAGGTTCATGGCTGCTTTAGTTTCCCTGACAGCAACAGAATGAGTTCACTCTTCACATTCATTTGTTTTCCCACCAATAAATTTCTCAGGTCACATAAGTTCATTTCAAAGAGGTGTCTTCTTTTGTTAAGTGCCGTAACATGTCAGTCATCCAGATGTGTGATGGTCTTCAGCTTCCTAATTCTCCTTGGACTGAACCTTCCCTTGGCACTGACCCTCAGGCACAATCCAAAGCTTGCTGATACCTTTTCTCTTACAGCATCCTTTAGATGTGCTGTACTTTCTGACCTGCAGTTCTTGGTACAAAAAATTACATTCAAGAAAACATGCGTCTATCTATTCTGGTAACCAGTCATCAAATGCAAACTAATTCTTCCCTTTTGAAGACAGAGGTACCATCTGGAGTCACAATAAAAACCGTTTTAATAAAATTTTTTACAATATTTTTGCTGTTATCTCTTGCTTAATAAACTCCAAAGTCATAACAACTTCTTTTAAGCTGAAGGGCTGCAAAATCCACCCACCCAAAATTTCCCACAGGTATGTGTACTAAAAAGACACCATGAAATTAGGACTCAATTCTTAGTAGGATTTCTGTATTTTATCAAGTCACTGTGATAGTGCAGACAGAGTGAACAAAATACAAAATTTCAATTTCTTCTGTAAAATCAGTTCCCTTTCTATTGATTAAATTTTTCTATCAATAGATGATTATTTTGTAGTACGAAATCTCACAGCTGAACTTACAATTTTTTTTCTGAGAATCCACATTTTCTTGTGGGCTAGGCTACATCTAAGCTACTTCAGTATTTTTGGCCTATGTTTTTGAGAACTTTTCAAACTTCCTCAAAAATGTCTATGTTCTCACAGTAGGTTTTACGGCAGAGATCTTATTAACATTTTATAATATGATGAAGAGAGAAATTTGAAGCTAACTAAGAGACAGAGCATCCTCTGAGGAATGTTATTGTTGCCATTAAAACTGCAGAGCCATATTTTTCTGCTCTTTTATTTAAAGATCAAATAAACTTTTAAATAAAGAGAAGTTATGGCTATGGAGCATTGCAAGCTTGCCAGCTATTAGATAATTGTACCATGGCACTTTCCATCCTAATGGTGGATTTGGAAAGATGTTGCTCAGTTAGGAACAATCACAGAAGTTGATTGGATATAAAGCAGAAATAGAGTGGAGTTGTTCCTATTTATCCAAGAAAGCTGCTGCTCATTTTAATGTTCCAGTTTTCCCTCATACTCTTCTGCTGCATTTTGATTAAATTAAAAGGCCCAACAGGCAGACAAAATGAGGGAGGTTATTGCACTTATATAACTTATTCTGAGAATTTAAAAAGAGTAAGACTTTCTTAGCATGCTCCCAGCTTTCAAAAGAAAATAATCTACAGTTCCTTCTGTGATGGCAATTAGCAAATCAAATACTCATTAGTGGTGGGAAAGTGTTTACAACAGGACAAATCCATATCCTCTTTCATAGTAATTTTAAAAAAAAATTATAAAAACTTAGAAAGTCTTCAAAACATTTTAACAAAGTATACTTTGTTGCTATACTCATAACTAGTTATCAAAATTATCAGAGAATCCTGGGTTTAAATCTGTGGTTTTCAGCTTTTCCATAGATTTCATGCAGATTAAGAACCACACATCTGTACATGTTCAAAACTACAAAAATAGTCAAATATCAGGGAGGCTTTGAAGAAATTTAACTTTTAGAAGTTAGATATATTGGGAATTCTCAAAGAAAACAAAATTTTCTAGTAGCCATGGCACATCTTAGACAATCAACTGTTGCTTCCTCTCTCCTTTCAACACCTTTCCAAAATGTATCCAAACTGTACCATTTCTATCTGATATCAGGTTAACAATCTTATGCTGTTGATTAAGTCTGCATGCACATTCTTTTATTACGATCTTTTAAAAGTGCCAATGTTGTCAATCATTTAACTAAGATAAAATTAAATTAAGGTACACGGACAAAACAGCCTGTCTCCACTAATGTCTTTTAACGATACTCAAGCTATTAACAAATTTGCAAAAATTTTAAACTAACGAGGGCATTAGTCATTAATAGAATAATCGTTCTTTTCTTTCATTAAAGGTGAAATCATTAGACACCTAACTGCCAGACTGAATTTCCTTCTGCTTATTCCTTAAATTGGGTCTCTAGTTACTGCAGAAAGGCTCCACTAATAACACTTAAAACTGTCAACCTTATTTTAGATTTCATAATGGAAAGTTCTAATTTTTAGATCCTGAAATGTAAAGATTCACCAAATATAAGATCTTTTCTATGCACAGGTTCAAAATGTGATTTATAAACACCTGTGTAAAAAGATGGAGTATATGGACAATTATAAATAAAAATATTTTATACTTATATATTTTACGTGCACCTAGTCTTCACTTGGCAAGTGGTGTACTAAGAAATGTGAGCATTAATATTTTACCCCATAACACCGAACCATGGGGCACTAGCTGGATGCAGGCTTTCTCCAGATCATGCAGTGGCCATCACTGCCAGCAGTCATAACTACAGGCAACACAAATGGGTTTCTTGTCACTATAAGTACTGTAAATTCACTATTTATCCTTTACCTGAAGCACTGAACAAATTACAGGGAGAGGGAAATAAGCAATGTCTGAGGGCAGCCAGCAGCCAGTGCAGCGTGTCACCCACAACAGTTCATCATCATTCCTCACCACATGTGTACACCCAACCACAACTCCAGCTGTAAAGTACAGCTGGGACCTTTCAGAGGTCTCACACATCAACTGTACAATGTTTTCTGAAGAGATCAATTGAGACAACCTGAGCTGGATTTGTCAGTGTAATGTCACAGGATCTGTGCCAGCGCCAAGTTCAGTGCCCCTCATTCCTCCTGGCAGTGGATTCTGCAGGCCCATGCTGGTTCCTTTTATTCCTTCCTTTGTAGACCCCACATTGTAGAGATGCCCATGTGCAAAAAGCTCACAAGACTTTGAAGACCCTTCCACTTGCTCCTTGCTACCCTCTACTTTTCAACAAAATAGAGAAACAGACATTTCACCGAGTGAAGAATTCCCTGCTAAAGCAGTGATAAAGGGGAGATAACGATGGTTTCTAAATTATACCATTGGTGTACAAAGAGTGACTCAGAACATTCCCTGCTTCTGAGACATCTCATTCAGCAATACACGTATTGGAATGGTTTCAAAACCCCTTTGCTTTTGTCATAGTTTCTCCCAGACAGCACAGGCATGTCAGGCATCTTGCAGTCTGGGACAACTACAGTTCACTTCAGTGATCCCCTACCAGTTCACCATTACACAGGTTAACTGCTGTGACAGAGATTTTGGCAACAGCAAGTAGAACTTTCAACAAGAATTTTCTAGTGAAATAATCTCATTTTACAACTGTCATGGTTTAACCCCAGATAACAGCCAAGCCCCACACAGAGATTCACTCATCTCCCCACCAGTGGGATCAGGGAGAGAATTGGAAAGGTAAAAGCCAGGATTGAGTTTAATAGAGAAAACAAAATCTGCACACACAAGCAAAGCAAAGCAAGGAATTAATTCACTGCTCCCCATGGGTAGGCAGGTGTTCATCCATCTCCAGGAGGGCAGAGCCAAATCACACAAAACAGGTGCTCGGGCAGGCAAACACCAGCACCTCAAATGTTCCCTCCTTCCTCCTTCTTCCCCTCGAGCTTTATCTACAGAGCATGATGGCACATGGTCTGGAATGTCACTTTGGGTCACCTGTCCCAGCTGCGTCTCCTCCCAACCTCCCAAGCACTCCCAACTTCCTCACCAGTGCCTCAGTAGGAAAAGCAGAAAGGCCTTGGCTCTGTGCAAGCCCTGCTCAGAACAACAAAAACATCTCTCTATTATCATCTCTGTGCTCAGCACAAATCCAAAACACAGCCCCATGCCAGCCACTATGAAGAAAATTAACTCTACCCCAGCCAAAACCAGAAGAAGAACATAGCTTGAAGTCCTCAAAAGCCCATGAACCCATAATAATTATTTATTCAATAATTTAGCAACCATTTTGCAGTTCTATGCCGTTTTTCCCTATGTAACAACGTTCTGAATCAATATACCATTAGAGTGTCAAAAATAGTTTAAGGATCAATGAGCTATAAAACTCACATTGCTGCAAAATCTTTATTTTTCAGTGAACTGTAAAAGCTGGTCCTTTGCTTCACTTGTTTTATTTCTTTTCCTTCTACCTCAGGCCTTCGTCTGATATGCCAGTCACTCATGGTCCACAACAGACAGGAGTCTCTGTGACAGTATAATAGATGAACTTGATAAGCATTTGCTCTTCTCTGCTTGCCAGTTATTTACACCCCCATCCTGACTCTTCCCCCAGCTTTTTAAAAACACCATTAGTTAATACTTGAAAAATCACCTTGTTTCCAAGCCCAGGCCTTATCAACAGCCTCAAAAAAGGAGGGAAAAGGGTCTTTAACACCAAGGGCTTCTGTTCTTTCAGACAATTTTACCAGGGCTGACAAAGCTACCTGTTCATTGCCACAGGCTCTGCCTTTCCAAAGAACACTGTGCCCTGCTGCAAGAGATGAATAAGAGTTGTGGAGGAGAATATTGCCATGGAAATACTTACAAATGCCTTCATTTCTGAGTCACACTACCACAGGGAGTTTCTGGCTTGCTGGGAATGACTCAAGTGTTTACTGCCCAGCTGCAAATTATATCCCAATTATGTCTGGATTCTGAAAGTATCCCCTTTTCTCATAATTTTCTCTCAAGCTGAGCTCTACAGCTCCTCCTCATGAAGCTCCTGTGTTTATTGGTTTTGCTTTTCTGTTCTCTTCTCCAAAGACATCCAATGGATGTCACATCTCCCAATATAGATTGCTAGATTAAAAGCCTTTGCCCAAACATCTTTTGATGCTAAATGGTATCTAAACAAAGATCAATTTTCTCAGAAATATTCCCTGTTTCTCAGCTCCAGCACAGACATTTATAATCAGACCTTCATGATAAATTATAATCTACTTTCAATATATTGTCCAGCTGCAGGGGCAGCTCCACTTCCATCAACCCCCAATGCAAATTCATCCTTTGTTAGGACATAAGTTACTAGGTGGTATTTGAGAGTTAGTTGTGTTTCCGTGCAGAAAGATTCTCCAAAACTAATGCACACTTTTTGTATTTCCTCATCAGACATGCTGCGAATTTCTTGGCCTTTCTGAATTGTTCAGGCTCAGTGGGCACTAAGTATTAAATTTTAGTCTTATCATATGGATCT
This sequence comes from Emberiza elegans, assembly GCA_024865655.1. Lineage (NCBI taxonomy): Eukaryota > Metazoa > Chordata > Aves > Passeriformes > Fringillidae > Emberiza > Emberiza elegans. The sequence goes on along the minus strand of JALJVW010000241.1, from coordinate 25,102,551 downwards.
TTGTTTTCAATCTGTGAAATCTAGAATTTCTAATGGCTGTTCCATGTTCAAAATGTAATATCCATCAAAATACCTTTGAATACTTTAACCCCACCTACTAAGTGCTTTGACTAGCAAATGTAACAGAGGTCGGTATCTTGCTCTTTGCTTTTCCAAATTTTTTGTCTTTTTCTGCATAGTTTCATGATTTTTTTTAAGTAAGGTGCAGATTCTTTTCACTTTGTAAGAGAGACAACTGGCAAATAACCTCAAAGAATGACAATATAAAGGCAAATTATTTGCAGACATATGCATGTCTGCATGTGCTGCCATACAAATTTGCAACTGAACTGTGTTTGTCAAGAAATAATCAGAGCTACATGATGAGTTGCCAAGCACAGCCTACTCAGTCTGTCCCTGGGTCAAGCTCTAAGTTCCATAATTTACTGTAAGTTCTCTAAGCAACAAAAAAGTGTCAAGTCAAAGTACAGCCATCACCTTCTCAAGATTATTGTGGAAAGCCTGCATCTCAATTTATCCCTTCACTTAAACTTGCGTTCCCTGGATGCTATCAAAGCATTGTGACTGGAAGCACAAGTTGTCATTAGGAAAGGCAGAACTGCATGTTATTGATCCAGCCATGCCTGTGTCCTCTCCCTCCACTGCCAACCTGTCCCCTTCCCTCAGGATGCTCTTGGAGATAAAATACTTGTTCACTTAATTACTTTCATTAATGATGAACCTCGAGCTTCAAAACATGCAACAAAGACAAGACACTAATTAGGTATTGAATGGTTTTTATCAGATTAAGTTCAGTTAATCCATGATTGTTCCCATTTAATTATTTCATGGAGTGCATATTTTCTTCTTAGAATTACCATCCACTGAAAACAGTCATCTTTTAGCCCCAGTGTAGTCAGCTATTTTATTATGACGTTCTTGGGAGATGCGTAGAAGATATAAAACTGAAATATTTTCAAGCCTGTTCAGAAGGGCAACAAGAAATCTCAAGAAATCTGAATCTCCTTCTGATAAAAGGGAAAAATCAAAGGCATAAGGAAAAATGCTAATTTTTTTTTAATTTAGTAATGTATTATCTGCCTTATAAAATTATTTAGCACCTGCTGATTTATTTTCTAACCTCTGTAGCACCACATAAGCCTGTTGGTCTTAACCATACTGCACAACTGTGAAACCCTGATGTGCAGATTTCACTGCTAGGAAGCTGCTGTCTCACTTCTTCCCTTTTTGTGCAGAGTTTCAAAGTTATCTGTGGCACATCTCCTCCTCATAGCACTTTTAATACAGCCAAAATGCTGATATTGTCAGAGCAAAGACACTCAGATTCCAGAAAAACAGATAATCAGTTTCCAGAAAAACAAATCATTCTAAATAGCAGCATACCCTTGTAAGAATGGCTAAAATATCTTCCATGAGGAGTAATAACATTCCCACTTAGTCCCTGAGCTCAGAAATATGTTTCCTCTAATAGTTACCTGCTCACAGAATTCCCACTACTTGACAGATAATGCTTTCCCTTGAAGGGTAATTCACTGCAGAACTGCTCCCAGGAGAAAGCACAGGGCAGGCCAGGCCAGCTTATCCATTTTTCAAACCTGTATTGTCCTCCAGATGCATCCTTTAAGTCTTGCACAGTTCAGATAACCTTGTGTGCCCAGTTCAGATAACCATAAAATGCATATCCCTAAAAACGGCAACAAAATCAGCACCCTGGCAAGCCTAGAGCTCTCCCATTTAAACACCTGGAATTTAAATAAAATTGTGATGATAATGAGGTCAGAAGCACCACAGAGTACCCACTAGAAAGCTGGACTGAAGTCTCTAGATGACATCTAAGCAGTGTGTGGAGTCTCCTGAACCATCTGGCTATTCCTTGAAGGAGTGTCAGTAAGGATGTGGTTTTGTTCCTACATCTGCTTGGTGCTCTCCTTCACTTGAGGTTTTTTGTCTAATAGCAGCAAAGGAGTTATGACCTGACTATGAAGAAGGGTTTATATTAATGGTTCTTCACCACACAGAGATTTATGAATTAGCTGCAAGTCTGTCACCTGCTTTACCATTATTTGCCATCAAGTACACACCATCAGCCCTTACAAGACACCAGTTTTAGAAGTCTCTACACAAGTGCTATACAATTAATAATCTTGTGCTTATATTAAGGAATTGGAGTGGTTCATAATGGGCCACATAAATATATGTAATCAAAATCTTAAAAGGAAAAATGTAATCCCCTTTAAAATTAACAGATCAAGGTTTCTGATAGAGTAGTCTCTACAGGAGTAGGAAATATGTCCCTTCATATAAGAATAGGGTCCTAAATTACAATGGAAAGACTTAATAAGGAAAAAACTTGTCATGTCTGTCTACAAAAGACTTTTCATAATTAAAGATAAAAACACAAGGAAGGTATCAATGAGGAATACTCCAAAGCTCTTGGAATGACAGCAGTGTTTAAAAATCACCATTATCTTTTTTCTCTGGTAGAAGAGCAGCCCAAGAGACTGAGAGCTCTGACAGGAGGAAGTTATCCCCAGTCACAACACTTGTGACCAACAGTGCTCTCTGTGAGCGCTCTCAGTTCAACCAACACCACCCAGAGGAGACAAACCACTCGTAAAAACAAAGTTAGTTTCACTTGAATCTCTTAATTTTCTTTGGATTAACAACAAATACATGACCAACTATCAGGCATCAGCTCATTCAGACCTTTATTAGCAAGTCTGCACTTTATCCCACTGAATTACACAGATGAAAGGCCCCCAATGTGAGAGAAGCAAAAAGACTTCACTAGAGGAAAAAAAAAAGGTTAATCAGTTGAAAATGCAGCATGGTTCCTATCATAGACTCATTTAAATGTGGTATGTGCAGGGCAGTGAAATGAGGCAGACAGAACTTCAATTCCTTACATTGTCATTTTCTTCTTGTTAAATGTTTTAGCTGCTCCTATCATGGAAATAGTTCTCTTTTGAGGGACTGCCCTACTTTAGGCATAATATACACATGTGGCTCTCTTGAAAACCAATACCACTTCCTTTACCTAAATTTGTTGCTATAAACCAACGCATCAAGCAGTGCCCGAAATTTTTTCTGAGTTAGAGTCTTTTGGGGTTTATTTGTACAATATCCTTTCACCTATCCTGTTTTACAGTCATCTTGGCAATAATTAATGCACCTTTTTGGCCTGACAATATTGATTCATTAGCATTCATAAAACGCAGCAAAAAATCACCTCTCATCCACAAACATTTTAAAAAGCTTAATGGATATTTTAATGGAAACAAAAAGATAAGGTTTGTCAGTAAGTAACAGACGTGTTAGAGGGTATGCCTCAAAAAGGCTGCCTACAACAGTCTGAATAAAGCTCCAGAGAGTTAAAAAAACCAAACAAAACCAGCTCCATACAAAAAAACATCCCTCTAAGAACTTTGCTCATAATAAATATAGGCAGCAAATCAAAAACTGAAAAAAGGATACAAATTAATTTTGTGTCTCACGACCAAAGCTGCAGGGAACAGTTTACCAGAAATTCAAAGTCTGGTGAATAAGCCCCTAAAGGCTCACTTGGAAAAGCTTGAAAACTGACTGGCATTTTCCCATCAGGCATGGGATGAAAAGCAAACCTGAGAGCTGCCAATATTTATCTCTCTGCATTTGGAGACTGTGTATTTTATCTGTGGAGGAAACCAGCTGGGGAGGGGAGAGGCAGAAAGGCTTTATGAAACCAGAACAAACACTTTACTGCTCCATGTTTTTTTCCCTCACAGAGATTTCCCTGCTGACATTAATTAAAATTTCTTTAAGGTTATGCACTTGGAGAGTTTGGGAATTTTTTTTTCTGAAATAGCTTATTGACCACATGACAGGTTTGGTTCTGCACAGTGCATTAAATGCTACAGGACCAGCACCAGCTCCATCACCTTCGGAGCTTGCTCCTGCAAAGGAAAGGCTCCAACACACCAGCTGCAGCACATCCTGCTGGAATCAGTTAAAACACCATTAGCACAGATATTTGCCATGTTTCTTTGCCCCCACAGAGCAGCATCACAGGAATAGTACCTGCATAAATAACCATGTCCCTCATTCACACCGAGTCAGTCCTGCAGGCTGCTCTCCACTGCCCCTGCACCATCCAGGCCTCCTTTTCCAGATCCTGTGTACAAAATATTTCTGTTTATACAACAGATTTGATACTCACATAAAAATGTGTACTCTCACCATAGATGGCAAAGTTGGCTATCGGCCTGCTTGCTGGGATTTCTGGTTAGAAAAGCTGGATGGCTTTGGGTGTGTGCAGCAACCAACAGTCTAGATTGGTAGCTGGAGCATTTTGAACAGATCATGAGCCCAGGGATGTTTGGAATAAATATTTTTAAAAAGACCAACAAGAAACCAATGTGATGTTTCTCCAAGTTTGCCAAGACTGCAGAACTTGGCAGCAGATCTTGTGAGAAAACATTAATATTGCCACTGTATGTATTAATTTTTGCTTAGTAAAAAGAGATCCGTGAAATAAATCCATGTTGTGCTGCAAATTGGAACCACACACAACTTGCTTAAAAAGTGTCACCATCACACCCACCACAACATGTAATACAATAATTAAGGTTCTCTGTATCACTGTCTAAAATATGCTTTAATCAAACCAACACAGGTGACAGACGAGTGTTACTCTGTCCTAATTTACAACATGTCAACTGAAAAGACAATTTTCTGCTTATTGTTAATTGTGCCTGAACAGAGCTCACCAGAAGCTGTCTCAAGACAGAGGCCTTGTTTGAAGGCAGATGTTTCCATTGCTAATTAATTAAATATCAACACACACACCTTGGAAGGGGCGTGACTGAACCCTCCAGCAGCTGGCTGCTGAAAGGCATCATGAGGTTTTGACAGACCAAATCATAATCCATTGTAGCTCAAGGAGCTAAATCTTAATTTCCCAGATACTTTGCTAAGCAAAAAATCCACTTTTCTTGATGTTTTTATAAATAAATCCTATATTTCTCAAATAAAAGATATCAGCTATAAACTCTGTCATTTTAAAATTGCATTTGATCTGCAACTTTTCAGATACGCAAAAAGTATCACTAAAAGATACTGAAAGACAATACTTTAAAGTCCTAACTGAGAATACAATCCCAAGATTTAGGAGAAAGATTTTTAGGCTGAATAATGGGTAAGAGGAACTTGGAGTTGAGAGAGGAGAAGGAAAAAACATCCACAATTTACTTGACTTCTAGTGTTGTCTCAATGATCTATGAATTAACTGCATAGCTTTACCGTTGGGATTTTTGTATTTCAGCTAAGGAGCTAACAAAACAAGAAAGCAAACAAAAAACCTTAAAAAAACTATTGTTGCCTAAGACAGTTACCAAATTATGTCACATTCTAAGTAGAAACCATCTTAGCCTGTACATCTTAGCCTGTAGAGATCAATTTTGGCTTTGAAAAATTTCGCCATGAACTTTTTTACATTATTTCACCTTTCACAGTCTAGTCACATTGACATGCCACAAAGTACTCTGGAATTAATTTCTGGGTATTAACCTCTTCAGTGGGGAAAAAATTGTCAAAAAAATTGTCAAAAAAAGGGAAATTATTATCTTTTTTGATGGCATACATGCAACTTCAGCAGGAACAACTTGCTTCTATCTGCCAACACAGAGTGCAGAACTTAGCTGAAGTAATAAGCAAAAGCCCACTAAGCTTCTCATTGAGATGAGTTCACTATTGTCATCATAACACAAATTGCCTAAAATCTGGGAGTACAACTATTTTGTGATATCTGAATATACTGTAAGGAAGTCTGGGTTTACTTGTTTCTGGGCATTTAGTAGAGAATCTGTTTCAGAATTTGATGCAGAAGGAATCAATTTGAGGGAGAAATCAACTAGTATATACTTACAAAAAGAATAGAAGAAGAAAAGATGAAAACAAATTTTAAAAAGGGGCCTAAAAGAAATTCTAATATTTCGGTTTGTACAGATGAATACTAAGATTAAATAAATCTATATCTTTAAAAAGCACTAAATTCAGAAATGTTCCCAAAGCACTTGTCTTTGACCAGCTGTTCTCCGTGTTTCACAATAGCATGGTTTATAATTCACGTTGAAAGGGCATTTAATTATGAGAAGTGTTCTGTGGGTTTGCTACACAGTTGTCAGTGAAAAGAGCTGTTGAGTAAATTAAGCAATCTCCTGGTTGTAATCAATCATGAACATGGGTTACACAAACTGTCAGTCACAGAAAGCAATTATTGAGACCCCCACGTGACTGAAGTTGATTAGACACAAATGTTTTCAGTGCATTCAATGGAAGTTTTGAACACTCAGCAACTCAAAGGGTCAAGCCTCAGCTTTATGTGGAGCTGGCTTTTCCATGCACATCACACCAGCAGAAGAGCTGCACTGCAATTAGTGCAATCACTACAGACAAAAAGATATAACTGAGATTAACCAACACACTGGTTTCGTATAAATTTTTTTTTGTCAGTGATCTGCACCTGTTTGTTTTATTCTTATTTCTTAAGAAGAGCTCTCAGTGGGAGTGGAAGAAAATATCTCTTTAGTGAAGGCCACAGTCAAACCTGACTCCGTGTGCAAGACCTTAGATAAGCTTATCTTCAGTACAGTCTGAAGGAAATGATAAGAAGGACCTTGCTCCTCTCTGTTCACATTCCTAGTATATCACTACTTGTTTTGTGGAAATTAGCTCCTGATTAGATGGCTGGAGAAACAATACCTAGCTGTGGGATGTGATTTGCATTCACATCATCAGGATTTAACTTTTCCTCCAGGTCTTTACAGGTAAAAAACTCAGCAGTATGATAGTCTAATAAAATTCAAGAAACCAACCCAACCAACTGTTTATAAAAATTTCCCTTTTTTTCCTGCAAAGTCTTTCCCTATTCCCTCCTGGAGTGAGTAGATTACACTGGCATTTCTGGGTTTTTTTTTTCAAATAAGATCATCATTCTTTCAATGTAGCTAGGCCTGGTTTTTTTAAATGCTAATTGCAGTGTAAGACTCCATAGAACTGACCTGTAATGGTAACAGCATGGTTTTGAAGCATGAAGTTACATCCTCAGCCTCTAACACATTTAACACTGCAACACATGCTTGCAAGACTTCATCTAACCATAGGATTGGTTTCTCAGGGAAGATATATCTGGTACTGTGTAAATTAAATTAAGAGGTGCATAAATACCTCTTCTTTAAGTATTGCTTTTGCCAGGGAGCTTCTTTATTTATCCTTATTTTTTAAACAGCTGCTAGCAGTGCCAGTAGAGGAAAACCTCAGCATACTTGGTTCAAGACCTGGAGCTTCAAAACCTGCTGGTTTCTCAAACTGCAAAAGCTTCTTGGAACAGAAAGAACATCCTGACATAAATAAAATAGGGAACACTAATCCAATAATTCTCTGCTTTGAAATACAAAACCAAAAGAAAATCTCAAACCCAACCTCACACAAAGACCCCGAATCTATAATGGTAACCACAGCCCAGCACTGCCTTCACTGGTTCTGGGGTTTATGTCCTGCTCCTCTCCAGCAGTAAAAAGTTAAGTCTTGTTAATGTAGAAAAAATAACACTATCATTGATCAAACTGAGATCTGTTTCCTCCTGATCTGTGAAACTGAGATTCTCACTACTTTTATTTTCAGTCTTTGCCCCACACTTGCTTGAACCCTTGATAGCTGCTCTGTTCCCTTCTTTTGCCCTTATCCCAGGCACCCTTCCGTACAGCATAAAAAAAAAAAAATTTAGGTGAGGTAGTGTAAGTTATTCATCAATATTTCATACCCATGGGTAATTAATTTCATGACTCTCTATAGTGACAGCAAATTGCACTATTGCTTTGTATTAAATGTCAGTTTTGGAAATGCTTTTATTTACAGGTTACTGTAAAATGAGTTTGTTGTTCCTTATGTTCCTGCAGCACATTTGAAAGTTCATTATAAGATGAAACTGAAGCTAGTGAAACAATAATTCAGTGCTGTTGAACAAGGACAGGCCATTTGAGAAAAGGCATTTTCCAGCAAACTGTGATCCATTAACATAATAGGAACCACAAAGCCAAGGCAGCATTTGCCACCACAGATAAATCATATATTTACTTTGGGAGATAATTCAAGTATGATGAAGACAAACCTCAGCTAGATTTAGGAAAGGTGTGAGATTTGTGAAATAATAAACATTCACTTAATATTAGCTTTTAACATAAATCACACAAACACCAGAGAACCATTTCCTCCAATATCCCACCTGCAAAACTACATCCTTATGTCCAGATTGTAATGATGCAAAATAGGCTGCTTCAGGATGAAAGTATAAAATATGAATGTGCTAAATGAAATATTCTAGGGACCTGGCAGTCTTGAGATTGTAAGTATTTATCTGAGATTTAAAAGACACAGACTAAATTCCAAGCTTTTCTCTCTTTTCCAATGCTACCTTTAGAAAGAATAAAAATCTATTTTCTGCTTAGATTATTGAAATTTTCTCTTGAGGGATTGTCTCTTCCTACTGTATTAAATCTCCCAAGTATAGAAGATAAAAACTGAAATCAAGACAACTCAACATAGCAATGTAATTAATGTACATCCTCAATGTCTATCAGTCTTGGGGTATTTGCAGAGTATCTCACTGTTTAGACAAAAGCTGGAAAAAAACTTTTCTAGTCAGGAGAGGGGACAGATCCCCACTACGTGTTCAAGTGTCATGCACCATGTAGGTTTTTCAGTTCTTTTTGCTCCTGCTTTCAGAAAATGATATGGTGATGATAATTCCAAGGTACTCCCACCTGGAGTGGACTTTTCCCCCTGAAGACAGCAATGAGCAATCAGGTTGGTGGCAGCAGCCCAGCAATTCCACAAGAGTCTTTGCAGACCCTGAACTGGAAAGAGCATGTCAAAGGCTGAGGAGATAAATCAGTCTCACTTCCCCCTTATTTAACTAAAATTCTAAAAGCATTTGCATTCATAAATATGCTTGCATGCATGCTTACTTATGAGGGCATAGTTTAGGAGTTTGATCACCAAGGTCAGATTAACATGGTAGAATGTTATAGTGGATAGACAGAACAGAACCATGTTGCACTGTAATCAAAAAACACATTTAACACTACTTCCAAAACAAAACCATGGGGGTACATGAAGAAATGTGAAATCTGGTGTGTTTTCAGAAATGAAACTTCCAAAGGAAAATTGCTGACCTACTATAAAATTTTAATATTGATTCAGGCTTCAAAACTAGAAAACCTGTGGAGTGTGTCTCCTTTTTGGGTGCCTCTTACCTCAAGACTGATGGCAAGAAGTGGGCCAAGAAAAGCTACTGCCAGCACTTCTTGGGCACGATGTGTGCATAAAACATTCACAGTTCTTCTTTGCAAGATTAATGTGTCAGGAAAGGGCAGAGGCGGTTAATTTGCTAACCTCTTCATGCCTACAGTTCAAGAGACTCAGCAATCCAGGTCATTCACCCTGCATGCTTGGCTTTCAGCAATTGCTTGCTGGTTTTACACTGTTAAGGGATTAATATACTATAGCTGTGGCAGAGACACGACACAAGCCACTTAGCTTTATTCTTATCAGCTGCAAACAATGGCATATTCTTCACAGCTAGATGATTTCTCCCTTCTGACACTTTAGAGGGGTTTATTTCATAGGGTATCATTTGTTGTTGTGCATCTATCATGGGAAATGAGGTTCACTAAAAATAAATCTTTCCAGCATTCTTCTTAATACTGCTGGAGGAGCAAAGAGAGGGGAAACAAACTCCGAGAACTGACAGCTCAGAACTTTTAGCAAAATTAATTTATGGCAAGAAGTTGCTGTCTACACCAAAATCCACTTTTAAAAATCACTGCATACTACAGTGGTGCACACTGATTATCTGTTTTGAAAGAGCAATATGTCTCAAACATCTTCTAGCCTTTATTCACTGCTCATTCTGACATGCGAGCACATGGTTTAGTAATAGGATTATATTTATATCAATCCTATTACATGATGGGATTACTGTTCCTGATCCCAGGAATGCTTTTCAGCCCTAACAGGAATTTTACATCATACAGCTTTAAGGACCAGCAGTTTCTGTCAGCGAGCATCTTAACTTTGAAATATTTGCAGGTACAAGTCAGTACTGAATAAGGCAGCAGAGATGGATATAGCTTACACGTATGATAATTGTACTAATTTCATTAATTCTGCTAATGCAATTTGTGTCTTTTACACTGTTGCTCTGTTCTAATTAGTCAATTCAGGAAATTAAAAGCAGCATTTGGTGGGCTATGTTTCAAGAATAACAGACAGGGCAGTTGAGGGACAAAGCCTACAGTATCTTTTCCAAGACCCTTCAATTGTGATAAAGAAAAATTTGCCCCTTCTTCCTATATTTCAGTCTCCATCTTGCCAACTTAGAGTTTATATTGTCTCCACCTTGGAGGAGTTATCTTTTATCTTGTCAAAATATGGTCCTTTTATGGCATTTAAACAGATTTATTTCTCAGAGCTATGTGTCAGTTCGTGGAATGAAGAGCGGTAGGAAAAGCCTTCACTATTTTAGACTGTACTTGAACAGATAATAAACATTCACTTTCATTAAATTTTAAAACCTCAGTGCTATCAGGACTGTGTTGTCAAGATAGAACAGGTATAAAATTCTCTCTGTCTTACTGCTGCTTGGTCTGGCCCATCTCAAAGGCACCACTTTACTATAAGCGTCCTATCGATCTTTCTGGAGAATTAACTTTTACAGTGCTAGGGTAGCATTCAGTCATCTGTTTACCTTCCACTGACAAGGGTTAAGGGAACAGTTCAGCGTGATTACCAGGGTGGCTTTGCTTTTACAAACTAGTATTTCATTGCATTTACAGTTAAGAGAATGCACTCTGATGGTAAGAACAGGAAAGGATGTAGGCTGGTGATAAATCTCAGTGTTAGCCCATTCTGAGTCAGTATCAAAAATAGCTCTGAATTGAGGACAACACTCTCGTTATGTGTCATGAAAAGACTCACAATTAATTACAAGCACTCCTACTGACATCATGCCCATCCTTCCCCTCCATGGCTCAGAGACAAAGGTGCTACAAACCCTTTTCTCTTTAACACCAACTCAACTCAAGCACTAAAAAAGACCTAACATACTCTGCCAGACTCAGTCCTAACATAAAGAGGCATCAAGCACAACCTTCTACCTCAAAACAACAGGACTCCTTGCAATCCGTAACATATTCAGTTGCACTTTGCAGGAATTTCAATCTCCAGTAAGAAGAAAACCTGTAGTGTTTCTAAGCCATGTCCATCAAGCAAGCTGAAAGATTTATGGACAAATATCTCTTTAAACACCAGACATTAAGTCTTGCAGAGCCTGTGATTCAAATTTTGATGCATTTAGTCTTTGATTTGGAGTTTCGTGAGATTCTTTACTTAGTAATGTCTGAGAAAATTATAAGACAAAAATAAGCATTATGGAACTGCCTTTCAGGTAGACATTATGAAAATATTTTTAATGCTAGCCACTTGACATTCCTAGTTTTGCCCTAGTGTAGATGTGAAATGGACACAAAAAGAAATTTAAAAAGCAGTGGGTATTTTTCTTCATTTAGGCAGATTTTTTGTTTGTGGGGGTTTTTTTAAGATATGAACAAGAATTTGTTTATTTTATATGATTTTATATGCAGAGATAAATGGTTCATACATCAAAAGTGTGGAAGATCCTCACAAGAAGGGCTTGATCGAAAGTCTAATGAAATACAAGGAAGATGAATCCAGAAAAGGATCATTTGCTTATGAAAGCACCTAATGAGAAAAAAATATGGGACCACATTTTCCCTGAGAGCACTGTTCTGGCACTCCAGTTCATTGAATTAATTTAGTCAACTTTTTCCTTAAATATTTAACCACGAAGTTCAGAATGCAGACTCTTTTAAACTCAGAATCATTTGTTTAAAAATAATCACACTGCTGATTAGATGTGGACAAAATTTGCAGTCACTGACAAATTTGCACATCTGATACTTAAAACATTTTGCTTAGGGGAAAAAAAACTAGCAAAAAATTGGAGAGGGAAGAGATCTAATTGCCTGCCCAGCAGTCTCAGCTTGTGTCTGCATCCCAGAGTCACAAACTGAGAGCTGGATGCATCATGTACATTGCAAGGTAGCAACCATAACTTCAGAATTCAACAGCAGAGAATCAGGTCACCACATTTTGGGGGTAAAAGCTGCTCACAGGGCAGAGCAGTGAGCAGCCATGATAACTTGTCAGATGTGACCCTGCCTGCTGTAACACATTCCCCATATCAGCACTTATTATTAATCAAAGGTTATAGGAAGCAACAGCATTCTGCCACCATGATTAATTAACCAGTGGCTCTAAAAGGGAAACAAGTCGCTTTTTCAGAGCCAAGGATCTCTAGATTAAAAACTTGTAAGTACAAATGTAGGACTGCAGCATGTCAGCTTCTCAGCTGATTTAGTCCATCTTGAGTGGCAGAGGAGCATGTCAGGCAAATTAAATGTTCTTTCACTTCACTTCCAGAAGTACGGTGGAAAAGCAGCACTACGTGGTGCTGAATTACCTCTGAAGAGTCAAACAATGATAATGCCTGGCTTTCTGCAAAGCACAGGCTCTTTAGTGAGAAGATAGAACCCAAACATTAGCTAGTAGCAAATGTCTGTAATTCAGACCTAAGCTTTTAACTAAATTGCTTATCAGAAAAAAAAAATCTTAGGCTGACATAAATGACAATTCTCTCTCCCTGACATCTGCATAAAAACCCAACAAGCATTTGGCCTCAATATATTGCTGAATAGCCACACCCTACTGGAAAAAATTATTAACTGGGCTTTTAGTAACACACATACATATTCTAAAAGCCATTCTTATTAATGAAGAAAAAATGTATGCCACATACTTCTGACAATTAGCCATTCTAGTTCCACAAGCCAATCACATCAGCTTCATGTTACCATTAGTGTGTGCTCAGGAGTCAGGATGGGCATGTTCAGGACAGGACAAAGTTGCAGGAGCAGAGCTTTTGAGGGATGGTTTTCACAGAGACTGCTAAGCATGGGCTCTTCCAAGCTCTGCCCAAGCAGCCAAGGGGGTTAGCATAGCTCCTAATAAATAATTCAAATAGAGATGCAACAATGCATGCAAACCTGAACACAGTAACACCTATTGTGACACTGCCTGAAAAAAACTCCAAATCCATACTCTGAAGTCCCACCTTCCATCTAAAATGCCCCCAGCTGGTTGCCAGGCAACCAAAAAAATATCACAGTGCCTGTGAATTAGGCATGGGTTAAGAAAACACAAATGTGCAGGAGAAGTGGCTCTTTCCCTGAATGGCTCCCAGGACTTGGGTGGCCTGAGCCCCGCTTGCACCCAGCTGGTCCTGGGCAGGTGACAGCAGTGGCATGCAGCAGCCTGCAGCCCTGAGTCCCCACCAGTCCTGCTGCAAATGCTCCACAAGGAGCTCATGAGAAGGCAACACAGATCAGGCAGCTCAGTTCAGCAATGTGACCAAGCTGCCACCACGATTAAGGGGGTGTGGCAGAGCTTTTCGGAGGAAAAGAGCAACCACAGGAAGTCAGATACCATCTGGCTGCTTTCGCTCCAGCAACCAGCACTTTCTTGCAACTGCTCGGCTCTGGAAAGGATAAATCTAGTGAAAATGAGTGCTGGTGAACTTGGAACAGTAAGTCAGGATCTGTGTTACGCCCAGCACCTAATGTCACATGGGTACCACACACATACACGTGCACATCCCATATTTTCACCAGAGGAAATTCTCCGCTGTGGACAAAACTCTGCCTGCCAATCCATTAGGTGATGACAGTTCAGAACTGAATTTCAGCATGCAGGTAGAAGAGATACCACAGCAGCAGCAAGCTGAAAATGTGGCTCCTAAGAGAGACACATAGGGGAGAAAATGGCACTGAGAGCAGGATACCAGTTTGTCATCACTGTCGTGATGGGGGACACAGAGGCAGAGAAAACTTCGTGTCTCTTCTGTAACCTCCCAAGCTCTGCAGTCAAGTTATTCCAAGATGTCCATCACATAAATGTAACACCTTGGAATAGCAAAAGAGTAAAAATATTATTTGGAAGAGACTGCTGGTGGTCTTTAGATCCAACCTCCCGGTCAATTTGGGGCTGTAGATTACATCAGCCACATCTCTGAGGCTTGCATGTTTCCAGGGATGAGAGTCCAGAGCCCCAGCAGGCAGCCTCTCCTCATGCTGAACCATCCATCCAGGGAAGAGACACATCTCCTGTCAAAGCCCTGCGGGAAGGGGACTGCCTGGCCCCATGCTGGGGTTGATCCAGACTTATAAAGATGACAGCCCTGGTGTCCAATTGATTGTCTCCAGAGACACTGATTTTCCTCTATTTGATATAATGCTGTTATTATATAATCATTTATAGCTAGTGAATTTAAAAGGTTGACTTACAAAAAATCTCTCACTTGACAGCAATACTTCTATAAACTGACACTATTTGTTATGATTGAGGTACTTAGGAATATCACTGAAATTGGCTTAATTTCCAGTTAGACTGAAGAGAGCTTAATTTTCATCTTAGTCACCTTTTCCTGCAAATATGTTGAGTCTGAAGATGAATTCTGATGATATAGAACTCAAATATGCATTTCTGTATGTAAGATGAAAATGGATTTGCATTTTGAAACAAGCCAGTCAAAATGAGTTCTTTATAAATAATGCTTTTAGGCACACAAAAGTGAAAACCTGTGGGTTTAATCTGTGAAATTCTGCACACTTGGACATGCCCCTCACATAACCCTGCAGAGCAGCACTTTTGATTTGAAAAGATTCATCCACTGTTCTTGACACATAGGTGAAAAAGGGAGAGAGAAATGAAAAAGTTACCACTCAATGGCCACTGCTTCAGGGACAGCACTTGTTTCATTCCTGAGCACGAGAGAAACAGAATAAAGAAATAAAGTACTACATAGATTTCCCTGCATTGATCTTCATTGATCTTCACCTTCAGACTTGCATTCTTTTCATCTGTGTGTGACTCCATTCAGTGAGGCATCAGCTCAATATTTTCACAGACTCATTCCCTGAGAGCTACAAAATTATTACAGTCCCTTATAAATCATCCATAAGCAGCACAGGGCTCAGACAGTCTGTGAGGAATTGCATTCCTACCTCTCAAATCCAAGACTAGCAGACCTCTACAGATACCTTCAATTAAAAGTCAACTACATGAAGACCTAACCAATCATCCATTTTATAGCTTTGTCCACCAAAAAAAAAAAAAAAAAAAAACTGTAGCATTTTTTTATTATAACAATATTTAGACTTCATATGTGTTAAATACATATAGATCCCAGCAAATCCATGGGTTTGTGGCCTGCTTTTGTGGGGTTTGGAGTTTTTTCCCCTTAAAAGAAATCATAGGATTATAGGAGAATAAAGTGCAGATTTCCCCAGGAGGTTAGAATCACGTCATGAGTACAGGAGATTATGTGCCCAGATAATTACTTCCCATAGAAAAACCCCTTGCATTATTTCCTTAAAATGTGGTGTGGTAAACCCTTAACATCTATTAGATGCACTTCAGTTCTGCCAGAAACCTAATACCTGCAACTGCTTTGCTTAACCACTCATTATCCTGACAAAAGGCACTGTTGCCCAGCGTTGCTACTCCATATTCCAGTGATTTGTCACACCAGATGCTAATATCCAACATATACTTCCCACTTGTTTCTACCTGACACCTATAACAACCACATGGAAAATGTCCTCTTTCCCAGATTTCCTGACAGCATTACTTCCTAACTCCTCTCTTTTCACAGACTTTCCACTGGGATTATTGAAAATACGTGGCATTACCACCAGGCTCAAATCCATTTCAAGGGATTTGTTTAACAAAGGTTGAACTGTGTCCAAAGAAGAGCAATCAAATGGAAGGGTCTAGAGAACAAAACTTGTGAGGAGCAGCTGAAGGAAGTGGGGGAGTTTAATCTGGAGGAAAGGAGGCTCAGGAAGATCTGGCTCTCTACAACTCCCTGAAAGGAGGGGGTGGCAAGGGCAGGGGGTCATTGCTCTCTTCTCCCAAGGAAAAAACAACTGGATAGCAGCTGCATCAGAGGAGGTTTAGGTTCTATATTAGGGAAAATTTCTTCTTGCACAGATTTATCCATAATTGGACCAGGCTGCCCAGGGAAGTGGTTGAGTCGCTAAGTGTAGTCCCCCTCAGGGACACAGTTTAGTGCTGGACTTGGCTGTGCTGGGTTAACAGCTGGCCTCCGTGATCTCAAAGGTCTTTTCCAAGCTAAAGGATTCTGTGACATCAACACCACACTCATCCTCAAATCAGAGGACACATTCCAGCTGAGGACATTGCCACCTCAAGCCTACCAGTCCTCAGTCTAGTCAGCTTCCCACACAGGCAGCAGCTTATGCTTCCAGACCTGAATAAATGACTAAAATAAAAGGGCCTGTGGCTGTTGTACACTCATGAGATATAAAGAATACTTGTTAATTTCCCAATCATTTCCCAAATAATTTTCACTAAGAAATGTTTCTCCCACAACTGCGACATCTCTCAGCATGCATCACTAATAGCCTGTACTGGGTTTTGAGCCTCCCCCCTGGAGCAAGCCTGCAGTCAGTTTTCACCCTGTTCTCCACGAATCCCTCCTCAACTCTGTCATCAGTCTATTCTACTGCCAACAGCACCTTTAGTGTTTTCAAGGTAATCTACACAAGAGAAAAGTAATTTTCCATGCACACTGACTGACATTTAGCTCTCACCACACAGGCAAGAAAATCATCAAGGCAAAAAAAAAAGTCTGATGTAGAACAGATAAAATAAAGCACGTCAAGAGAAGAATAAATTGTATGCCAAAATGTTGAGAGAGACAGACATGTTTTTTCTTTCTAAGACATCTGCAAAGGAAACCTGGTCTCAACTGAATCAAACTGCCTAGATTAGGACATAATAAGGAAATGAATTTATATATAGCACAGAGGTTTCCATGTACCAGATTTGTCCATGTGCTAAACCAGCCTAGAAAGCCTCTTTTGTTTTTTTCGCTACCACACAGAGACAGAAGTCTGAAAGGAATAAGAGAAGAGAGGTCTCGTCCAGAGACTGCTTTGCAGATTAATTTGCATTTAGTATTTACCTAATAAGAGGTGTGGTGGTTGGTAACATGACCAAGGGTTTATGTATAAGAAATAACTTCCAGAATGGCATTGTGCATTTTGGGACTGTGTTGATTGCTCTGACAGGAAAGACCTCCTCAGAACTACAGGGGTGTGTTTCAATACATCTTGACAACTTTTGTTTGTGTTCTTCCAGGAATTTGTTGGCAAATTCGTAATTTTAAAAGCTACTATTTTACTTTGCAAGAAATAAACTATTTTCCCCACATAGCACAGAGGAAATAGGAGAAGAAGAGGACCCTCTTCCATAGGGAATTGCAAACCCATATCAGTAGTGACTGCATCATACAAACAGATTGCCAAATGTGTCTGGGGATTCACCAGTCTGCAATGAATCACTTGAGAGCTGGTGAGAGTAGGAGCAAGGGCCACTTCTCCTTGGCAAGTGTGAGACAGCCCCTCCTTCAAAGAGCAAGAAGTGGGTAGAGAAGTAGTTTATGAGTCCAAGAAAACCATTATGTGCTATAAATCTTCTTTAAAATTAAAGCAAACATCTGTCTTCTAAAATGAGTCTACCTTGAAAAAAGTGAATCAAAACTAACCTAGAGTTTATAAGGCCTTTTAAAACCTACAGAGCAGTAACATTTTAAATCCTACTAATCTGGTATTTATACTGGTATAAACAGCTTCCACATCCATCCCTGTTCATGCACAGGCATGATTCATTTTACTTCTTGTACTCCCCTTCCTTTTTCCTCTCCCTACAGGCATTCTACTCTAAGTGTAAATGTAAAGGAATGAGAAAAAAGCCTGAGAAAATTTAGAACTGAAATACTAGTTACGCAACAGAAAATGCAATAAAAGGTGGAAAAATCCCAGGATAAGAATAAAACCGTAGGCTTTGACCTAGGTTACAATTCAATCCTGCAGCAGCATTGCAAAGGCTGAGGACTATAAAACTGTAATACTTTATTTGCAGGATTGGCAAGAGCTGCTTCCAATACGCATGTTCTACACAATTTCTTAAAGCACGAGTTCTGCAAAGCACTCGAACATGCAATTAACATTAAGTGAATGCTTAAGTCTCACTGATTTTAAAGCAGTTCAGACACTGAGAATTTGCAGAATCAGAATCGGAGGTGTCAGATCCTGACTGTCAGCTGCCTGCACTGTTTCAAGTGAGGTACTACATACTTCAGATGGAGATCTGCATTTCAGAGAGAGAGAAAAGAGAGAGAAAAGAGAGAGAAAAAGAGAGAAAATGAGAGAGAGAAAGAAAAACAGAGAGAGAGAAAGAGAGAGAGAGAACAAAAACTGGATTTCTACTAGTGTTACAACTGAAGAGATTTATTACAGGAGATAGAAAATAAGGGACAAATAACATCCTTGCAAATTTGGTAGGGAAATCACTCCAGTCACAGAACTTAGAGAAAGGATGAAAAAGAACCAGAATGCACGGGGTAAATATTTTTCAAGTCTCCTCCACCAGGACAAACTGTACCTGAAATAAACCTCTAAAAGTTGCCAATCTTGCCAAACATTTGCTGCCAGGATCTCATTAGCTTTCCAGACACTCTGTCAGTACCCTTGCTGAGAGCACTATCAGTGGAGGCTGCAATGCCAAGCCAAGGTTCTGGGTTAAGTGGCTGTTAAAGGGGAGTTATTAATAGAGCACTCATTCTGTATATTATCGCTGCCATATCAATTACATCACTTGGATGTCACAAAAAGCGGGGCAAGCTGAGATATCCTAACCTGAACCAAATCCAGACTCTGCCCCTATTTTTATCACTTCAGAGAGATCCTGCTGAATACTGAGCTTCCCCAGCTGTGCCACACATTTGAAACATCTTTGCAGAGAGGATCAATTTACATCCCAAAAGCAAAAATGCGCTGCCTTTAATACTTGGGGTTTCTGCATGGCATTACAGTTGTCAGCATTACTGCAGCACAGAGAACGAGGAGAAGCTTCCTCACTGCTGAAGAAATGCTGCACAGCTAATCCGTGATGAAGGGGAAGCCCCCGGGCAGCCAGGGCGATGGCTGTGTCCTGGGAGAGCCGGAGGAGCAAGGACAATGTCCCCTTGCAAAGCCCGGGAGGAAGGGATGGCGGCGCAGCAGGGAGGCTGGCACAGCTCTGGCTTCAGGCGCTCGGGAGACGGCGATTTTCCAACAGAGGCCGCTGCAGCCTGTGGGACAGCTGGGGCAGCAGAGGGACACAGGCAGGACCTGGGCATGTCTGCCTGGTGCTCACCATGCTGTGCTCCCAGGAAAAGCCAGCAGCTGGGTTTTCTGAAGCAAGCATGCCTCCCTAGGCAGGGACTCCAAGAGGAAATTCAAGGTTTGAGTCTCCGCAGAGGACTGTCTCAATGCAGCTATTCCCTGCGTGACAACCTTGCACTGTCCTCTGCCATCTACATGTGGCAATATTCACTAAATATGCCCTGTGTGCTACATTCATCCTCTTTTTTTCTTTGACATATATTTGCTCCTTAACTTTCCAGGCAATGTGGATTTTTACTGATGTGTAAAGCTCTTATATGTTCATCATCTTTCAGAAAGGTAATTTTAAATCCTACTGTACTAGTAGTCATTCCCAGGTGTGTAATCATGACTAAATGTGAACATTCAGAAACATTTTTGATGACTGCTGCAAAAAGTAAATCTACTACTAATGCAGCTAATATGTTCAAAGGCAAATACACATCACTAATAGAAAAACAAGAGACAATTTTGTAAAATGCAGATGATTGAACAGCATAGCCACATATATTCACTCTTTTCAGTCACATTGAAGCTCATTTTGTCACAGCAAGTGGCACCTCCTTCTCATTTAGTCAAAGCTGTAGCTGTATTTTGTGATCCAATGCTTGTGTAGAGCAGAGTTCTGCTCTTTTCAGCATAGCAGAAACCTCTGTGGGGCTGATACTGGCTTAACTGAGGTGGTCCCCGATGGAAATGCAATAAAACTAGATTTTAACTGAAAATGCAGGAAAGGACTTCTACATAAGAGCCTTCTTAATCAGTGAAGACATTCCCTAAATACAATGGGTGGAAGTCCTTGCTTCCCTTGCTCCCCAGTATCTGAGCACAGATGTGGCTGCTCGGCAGAGCGAGTGCGGCCGAGGCCCCGTTTCCTCCGCACATGTTCCTTCCTCCAGAGGACAATGACAGGCATATCAGCAGGCCAGGTTATACTGGCAGGGCACGCAGAAAACCCACTCCCTCGAGCAGAGATGGGAAGAACATCCCAAAAGAGCCTGAGCCCAGCTGCAGCCAGGCTTCCACAGAGCTCGTCTGAGTGTGCGCCAGCACTGCCACAGGGGCTCTGAGAAAAACACCTACGTGGAGGTCTCTTCACGTATTTTACAGCAAGCAACACTGGTTTGTGCTCTTTTCTGGGTTCCCTCCTACTGATTCCACCATGCAAAGGAATTATTTTTGTGCAGATCATTGCAGGTTATCTTACTTCAGTGTTTTGGGGCTTGGGATGAGCTGGGGAATATCTTTTGATTAATATTACCCATCTCACTGAACACTCTAATTTCAAGCAAGAAATGAGATTAAAGTGCACTCTACACAGAAATTTTCTCCAAGATTTTTTTGACTTTTTGCTCAACAATTCACACCTAATTAAAACTACTTTGAATAGTAACAGTGATACTAAATAATAGTTAGACTAAATTGAATCAAAGCAACACAGTCAACATTCTAAAACTGCACCTTATATGCCCTTACAATAAAATTTCAAAACACAGTCCAAGTGTATTAAACATTGTTAAATTGATCTTTTGCACTTGAAAGTATCACTTGCTGATGACACTTGGTAAATGAGACAAGGACGCCATATTTTGAATCTTACTCATCAGTTAGTACTTGCAAACTTCAAGATATGAACCTGGAATCATCAATGGTCATTGAACACTTTTCCTTAACCTGCAGGAGAATTCATAGGGAGAAATATCCATAACTTTGGCACTCCCACTCTTGCCTTGTAGGACAAAGCTAGAAATTAAATTGGAGAAAGACTGGAATAAACTGGGAAATGAGCAAAACTATTTGTCAAGTCTTTGACACACATACAGAATGTGCAATAGAAATACTTCTACACTTGTGTGTTTCATGAAACCATGCATATTGAGATGTCTGTCTAAAGCTTCATTGATGGCTCATTAATAGTTTTATTAATGGACAGTTAAATCATGCCCAGAAGGATTTTATCTGCTTTCCTGATCACGGCCTTTTTTTAACCTACTCACAGAAGGGTATATTATACCTGGGCCTGCAATCTCAAAAGACTGGGGTTGGTCTATGTCAACTATTTCAACTTTAAAAAAAATTTTAGAGAACAATTGGAGTTGTTTAGAGTTGGATTGGGTAGCAATTTCAAATATAGGTGATGGCGTAGAATCTGAAGAATAGCAGAGAGAGGCCAGGATCTGAAGGAGAATTTCTGAAGGCACACCAGCTTCACCCTGCATTCTGTTCTTCTAAATTTTTGTTATTCTAATTATTTTGTTACTAAAGGACAAACTTTGAAATTCTAAAAGAGAGAAACCCTATCTTTCAACAATTTATCAATATATATTGAAAGCTTAGACTGTACTGTTATCTGGGTCATTTTGTTAGAAATACTTGAGAACACCCATTTTTTCCCCAGTTGAGGTTAACAAAGCAAGTTTTTCAGGAAATGAAGTTACATGCTGACTGTTCTTGGCACCATAACTCTGTCAGTGTTTCCAAAGGGTTAAGTTTGGAAATGAATGATTATGAAACTAAATGTATGTCTTGCACATGAAAACATTAATTATGATTTCTCAAATGAATACAGAAAAAGCCACACATCTTTTAAAGAACCATATGCTTCTGCTTTTAAAATGAAAACAAATTAAAATATCCACAGGAGCTTTTATAGTGATTAAAATCTGCCAACCAACAGAGCTAAGTAAGTTAATTAGCACCAAAGAAGCCTCAAGTGATCTGCAGTTTTAGTCACAATCCCTTTGTCTAAAATTTAGAAGGCTAAAGTTACTTTGTACATGGAAAAGATTTATGTAACGTGGTACAAAAGACAAAGGGCAAACTTGGAATGATTTTCACCTGATTTCTTTTCTACCATATTTCCTGTGCCTGTCTGGAGCACAGAGCTATCAGATAATAGCAGCCATTTTACAATCATCACTTTACCAAATGCAAATGCCCACAAGGTTACTATTTAATCAAAGTCAAAAGGAAAGATCTGACAGACTTAAATTCCCAATCACAGCCAAATTTTAAATGAACACAAAAAAGTGCCCTTTTTTGGTACCTTTTGGGCCTCAGTTTGAAGCTCTTCATCCAGTTTAAAACTACCTTTGAAAATAGTTAGTACTACAGCTTTTTCCCCCAAAACTAGCAAGCTTTACTGAAAATAAATCCCTGACATTTGCCAGGTGCTCTCTGACAGTGACCAAGAGCATATGCACAACATCCATTGCATCCAGTCATAATATCACCAACAAGGAAAATAATTTTTATTTTACTATTGCAAATAGGTCTGCAAAAATACTGAAAAAAAATTTCTATGAACACTAGTAGAAATTTTAAATTAATCTCCATTGTATGTATGAGCATCTGTGTTTATTTTCCCTGAATAGTCTATTTACTGGCAGAATTTCTAGATGAATAAAGTTACTGGCAGTACAATTCACATAAACAGAATTCACTTCTTGTAAGCATTCAGACCAAACCAAATTGAGCAAGGAGCTCTTCCAGCAAAGTAACAAAAATAATAAATGTAAAGGAATAAATCTTCTTGGAAGTTAGTGAAACATCTCTTATGTGAAAAGAGGATCTAGGACCATGCATCTGGGACAGAACATTCAGCCTTTCCTACACCAAATATTCACAATTGCTTGTTAATGATCTGATTAAATTATTCGATAAATTCTCTGTGAAATATATTTGGGAAAATTTCCATCCCTCAGTGATAGTTTGAAGACATGAAAAAAAGAGAAGAAATTAGCCAAATAATTTACTACCACATTGCAAATAGAGAATGAATTTAGACAAGCACTTCAAATGACCAGTGGGCACAAATAAAGATCATTAATGACAGTGGTAGAAATGCAGTTTCTGTGCATTCTACAGGAGCAGAGAACCAAATGGTTTCTTTGCACACAGATCTTGATTTCTTTATGCAATTAGGGGAAAAAAGTGTTTTCATGTACCCCTTCCCCCCACCAAAGGAACAGGGGTGGAAGTGCCCCTGCAGCCCAGAGCCCTCAGAGCTGTCCGTGAGCTGAGGATGGAGCCATCAGAGCTCCTGCCAGGCATGCTCAAGGTGTCTCACTTAGCACCAGGTTCTGTAGGCAGAATTCTCATCTCACACAAGAATCAAAATACTCTGGGAAACTGTCATGTAAAGTTTCAACAATTTTTGTCATTTTTCCTTGCCTCCAAAATTCATCAACAACCTCCTCCAACACCCTGACACACACCCCCTTTTGCTTAACAAAATGGTATTTTACCATCACACCCCAATTGGTAGAACAAGCTGTTTTTTCACTCACATTACTATAACACCATGAGGGAAGAACATATTTCTAATTTTACCAGTATCATTAAACCCCTTTTGCAGGGTTGCTTTTGCATTTATACAAGATTACCTTCTCCTTTATTGCAAGTCGAGTGTTTTCTGAGCAGTGTAACTCCTCATAGTTCAGATGAAAGATCACAGATAAGAGCAAGATTCATGATTATCAAACCCAGTCAGGACAATTTCAGTCTCACAATTATGTCATTAAATCTGTGGGGGAAAGGGACAAACTTAGTGCTTGACTAAGTCTTAGGCATTACTGATGGCACATTTGTTTTTAGCTAGAAAGCCCCAACAGCCCTTTGTGAGAAAGGCTTAATCTCCATTAAATGTGATCCAAAGCTGGGGAGCTAGCTCTAAACCACTTCCACAATCTTTAGTGTGTTGCAAACTGGGTGAGTCTTGCACTCTTCATGGGCTACTATGAATATTATTTACTGAAAAAATCTGAGGCACATAGTTATGGATTCACAGAGCATGGAAGAAAGAGTTTAGCAAATGCAGAGTCTTCTTTTCCTAAACCCAGCCCGAGCTGTTGGCTCGGAGAGAGGCACCTCCCTGTGAGAATGTGCCAAGTTCTCTAACCCCTGAGAATTAGGGATTTTAGTGTGGTTATCCACAAAAGGAAATGATAATGCATTTGGAAAACCTGACTGTAAAGGGAGTTTCCTTCATCTCAGTGAGATTAGGGTAAAGTAAACAGTCTGCTACTGTACTAGAAGTCATTAGTGTGTTTGCAACTGACAGAATTCAAGTTGGTGCAATAAAGAAAAATCTCTATTGATGGATGGTTGTCTCATTTAATTTTTTCCCCCCAGCATAGAGTTTGTGCACAGAAATTATTAATTTATTTTAAATTGGACCATCTGATACTTCTTGGAAAAACAGACAAGTTTTGTGAGGCAATAACTTTAAGTACCAGCTGCATTTAATTATACTTTGAGTTTTACTTGATTTTGTCAAACCACTGATTTGATAAAGACTAGGGAGAAACACAGGGATATAGCATTTGCAACCTACTACATTTGTTGCTTTTTTAACAGGGTATAGCAGGGCAGACAAAACTTTTCTCAAGCACAGCAAAACAGCAAAACTTTGTAAAGACAAAGCTTCTAGTTTATGCATTACTAGTAAATTCAAACGAAAATATTCATGGGCAATTATTTGATTACCATTCTAGAAAATACTGCTGTACATTCAGGTCTCAAAATAACCCTTTACAACCACCTGTGAATCACATACATCTAAACTATTTTCCTGTATTGCCTTCAGCCATCAACATGAGCTAACCAGCAACAACATTGCTATTAGATTCTAAATTAACAGGCATTGATGGAATTTTTCTGCTAATAACTGAGACTTTTGCTGACATTGGATGCTATAGATAAAAGAAAGGGGTCCTGATGCATCCTCTTCCATAATGAGTGTTACGCTTTTTTTTAAAATTTTCCTTCATAAATATTCATCACTTTTCTAATTAAGTAAAAGATCATACCTTTGTGCTGCAATATGTCTGTGCTGCAAAGGTTTAAATCTTAAGCAGACACAATCCTGTGTAACAAACTCTAAACTTAATAGAAAATATAAAACAAGTTGCAGATATATTTCGTTAACAATGGAGTAAGGTCCACCTCCAAGAATGTGTAGTAATAAGAAGATAGAAAACTAGAGTTACTATCAAGAGAGTAACATCATTAAAGTTTACTGAAATGAATAACTTTTTTTTCTGAACTGTCACTGTGAAATATCAAAAAACACTGTTGTCTACAAGTTTCATTCATGGATGCCACAAAATTTCACTACTTTATTCAGAAAATAGCAAAGCAATGTGTTTGTTCAATTCCCTCCTCTGTTCTGGTCCAAATTCAAGAACTGACACCCAATAAAGACCTATGCAATGAAAGCAGAAGCATAACTGTGATAACTGTGATTTGCTCCTGTAAGTAGCTTCTTTGGGTAGATATTTCTGGAATTTAGTAACAGAATCAAAATTGATTCTGGGCAAATGCAGAAGGGAAATTCTAATAAGGGAACTGAATACCTCTTTTTAAAAATCTCTTCTCTGAACATCTCTTCAATTTTACACAATCATAATCATTCCCATGGACAAATAAGGCCTATACCTCACCATTAACAGTCTATTGACCTATCTAAAGGTTCAGTTTTTGTTCAGTGGATGTAATCTCTGTTTAGAAGTGAATGCTTTAGCTAGGAAGTCAGAAATACAGCTGTGGAAATGGCATTTTGAGTGGCAGAGAAGAAAACAAAACAGCAGAATCAATCATGAATAGTAGCAGGGAGATGTGCACTATCCAGCCTGGGGCTTTCCATCATTAGCTTCTCACACTGGAGGGTGGCACATTTCAAACACAGCATGCATACAGAATTAGAGAGATACCAGAGAAAGAGTCAGAAACTCTGGCATGAGCCCTGGTCTATACCTTAAAAGAAAATACATACTGAAGGAAAGACAACATAATTTGAGACAACTCAGCATGCTCCAAAATAATTGTTTTTTCAGTAATATATTTATGAAAAAAAGATAACAGATTATGAGGAAAAGAATGGAGTAATTAAAAATAATGGACTGAAAATGTAGATGGAGTGCACTAGAATTGAAAATTAATTTCCTTACTTTTCCTCAGTAGCAAGCACCTAACCAGCTGCATTAACTGACACATCTAATGGTATCACCATGTCACCAAAAACACATCCCAAAGTTATCATCCCTTCAGCAGACCTAAGAACTCTAAACCAAGAACTTCAAAGTACTTCCCATGCTGCTTTGGATCTCACTATCATACAAAAGCATTGAAGCAGGTTTATATCTGGGAATTTGAATTTGTCTGTTTTCCCACCAACCAGAACCTATTTGGAGAGGTTCTGACCATGACTCATTTCTCAAATGTACATAATGGGTCAGTTTGAACTAAAAGCTGGGGCATCCTGTTCCTGATTACAAAAATAAAGGGGCCAATTTAAGTCCCTTTTTTTTTTCTTTAAAGTGATTGCTGTACAAGTGAAAGATGTCAAAATGACGGCTCCATAAGATAAACTTCACCATTAATCACAGGGTGGAAACAGTTCAGCACAAAAGTCAGCAGAGCAGGCCACAGAAGCAGCTGTGGCAGTCCATTTGCTACTGTTCAGCCACTGCATCTGAGCCAGCAGTAATTCCCCAAGCAATTGCTTTCCTTGCTTTGTCTTCTCAGCTGATGCTCCAGCACATGCAAACACTGCTTGGGTTTGGTTGTTGGTTGTTTTGCTTTGTTTCCCAAAGGTGGAAAGACATTTCACTAATGCAAATATATGGTATTCATAGCCCCAGAATGATAAGCCATTTCATGTAGCTTAATCAGATAACAACCCATAATATTTGCTTGATTTTGTGTTCAAATCCTTATTGCACACCTATTTTCAGCTCTTGAACTGATTTCAAGGCAGTGTTTCTAGGGTAGTGTGCCAAACCAGCTTGCAGTCAGTAATAGATTCATAAACTAAACTTTAACAATGCTCATGTTATTCAAAATGGGTTGTGATGGAAAGAGGAGTTTGCTGAATTATTCACCTTTCATGGATTTCTCTGTAACAAATAAGCATTGAAATTTCAACCTACTTTTTAGCATCCCAAATGACAGAACTTTGGAGAGCTACTGAAGGACTCAGAGCTCAGAAAGAAGTCTTGTGATCTGATAACAGACAGGAAATTTACAACTAAATGGGATGCAAAACAGCAATAATTCTGCTGAAGAAAATATATGAAGCAAAATGTTAAATCACAATCCATAGCAAATTTGTCTAAATGATGAGCAGTTCCAGACCAATAGCCTTAGGCTTCAAAATTCTTTCTGCTCAAAAAATGAAAAGAGGCAAACAAAAATGGAAAGAAAGAGAAGCTGCAATAATGAAAAAAAATATACAATTAAAAACATCTAAGTGTTAATGCCTTTTAATGCCTCCTAGGAACAGAATGTCTAGAAAACTAGATAGATAATATTAATGAAGAATCATGATAGAAAGCTATAAGAAAAGCAATAGAATTTCTCTATCTGGACCCTAGTTACCCTAAACAAAAAATCTTCTTTGCCTGAATTGGGAAATATTTGGAAATCTTTGGTCAGATCTGCAGGTAACAGCAAAAGTATTAATTTGTTAATATTAGAGTAATATTAATATTAGAATACAGAAACACAGAAACCTAAAGCAACTTGCCTGGTGACATACCCAAAATACAAGATGTTGGATGATGTTATTTAGATTTGAAGAAAGACAGCACTTGTCTGTGTTTTAAACCCAAATCACAGGCAGATGGGATACGAGAGCTGCTTATTCATGATGTGGGAGCTGCCAGGGCCAGTGAGGGAGGCAGGCAGAGCTCACCAGGGAGACCAGGGCAGCTCCCAGCAGTGCAGAGAGCTGGAACCTCAGACACACAGGGGGAGCAGGGCTTGGAGGGAGGGGCATTCAGAATCGCAACCCAGCCTGCAAAGGGGCTTAGCCTGCAGAAGGAGCAGGGGTTTGCAATATTCCCCAAGAACACAGCAGTAATAACCAAAACTTAGCTGTTCTGGAACTTCACTGGTCTGCTCAAATGATGCCCTAACAACATTGTCTATTCATCTGCTTTCCCTCACCATCTAAAGGCACCTTGCTCACTTGAACACAGAAAGGGTGAGTTTTAGCCAGACTTTCTCTCTGTTACATACAAAGGGATGCCTGTCAGCATTAGCCCAACTCCTCTTTCCTATTCTCACATCCCTCTTACCAAATCGTGCCATAGCGTCTTGTCTACTCACTTTTCATTTTTACCGAATAACAGCTGCATTTCAAGGGTGCTTCACAAATACATTCTTGGCCTGTAAAGCCCTATGAACAAAATTCCCTGTATAGATGTGCAATATGCCACAATTATTGTCAAGGCAACACAGGTTCAGAGAAACACAGCAGTTGCTAGGAAACACCACAGCAAAGAGAAATGGGGAGTTGTTTACTGACACATGTTTGAAACATTAATTATTGTTATTTGGGGTTTTGAATCTCAAACAATACCTATCAATTTCTAGTTAATAATTCTAATTTGAATTCTGCTGCTGAAAGAATCCACATGTATCTCAGCATCGCTGAATTAAACTCCCCTAAGCTCTAAGACCAAAAACAGGCTAAAAATCCTGGACTTGTGTAGACTCTGTTGATGGTTTTGAAACATTTTTTGGGAGACAGGATTCTACCATGCTTGTCACAGATCACCACCATCCCAGAAAACCAACAAAGCTGCAGGAATTTATTTCCATTTTTCATGGGCTCCAGAAGAATTGTTATCAAGTCATTGGAGACAGATGTCTAAAAACAACACAAAATAAACTTCTCATTTACTTTCAGGCAGGGGAATTATTTGCATAGTTGTTTGGACAAAGCACATAAAGGAAATCAACATTCCTGAAACTTTTGCAAGCAATAAGCAGCACAAAAAATAAGCCATACAGTATTATGTAAGCTAGTCAGGTTAACCAAAAATCATGTCAGAACAAACACTCTCATTCTCTGAATTTATTGCAAAATGGAAAGAATTTCCTCAACATAACTGGGACAAACAGTAAATGTGATTTAAGTGACAACAACAGAAAAAACAAAGAAGGAAAACCAAAATTTTATAAGTGCAGTTATTCAATCATACATTATAGGCAACAACAGGAAAAAGCATGTTAGAAAAACTTTGGTAAGGTTGCCAAGACAAACAATAGGAAGGTGGAACATTATACAAGACAAAACAAAATCCTACAGCCTTTCCATCTAATTTTTTTAATGCACATATACCATGATAGTATCCGCATGGGATAAAGACTGAGGAAACCCATTTTTCCAAGAGAGCATTCAACAACTAAAGATGTTGCATTTCTTAATTAATTTCATTCCCCAAAAAGGCAGCAATCCAAAATTGCACAAAATAGTCATGTTCACAAAGGAAAGCTATCCTAGACTTAAATGAATCAAAGAACTCAGAGAATAAAAGTGCTACAGTAACTAGAAATATTAATAATATACATGTGAAACAGAAGTTGTAAAAGTTATTAAGCTATAATATAACATTAAAATGGAAAGTCTCAATTTATCAATGCTTGACACTGCAAATGTAATAATATGTAGAATGCAGCCTTCACACTTGGAACAAACAGAAAAAGCCCCAGAAATTTTAACATGTCACGCTATACTGAAATCAGTGGCAGCTGCAGTGAACTAGTTTGTTAAAATTTTTGATATTTTGATAACTTACTCGCATTGTAAAACTCCATAGAAACAAATCAATTTCAACAACCAACCTCTCTTCAATAGAAAATAATAATAAAAAAAAGAAAATCCACAGGAGGCATTTCAGTAAGATGAAATGTCTTTCTCCTAAGTTCATTTTTAGACTGCAATTTATATTGAAGAAAGCAAAGCAAACACCCAACTGTGAATAAACCTTTTTGATTTTGATTGAGAACAGAGCACTTTGTCTGACAAAGGCAGCTGTAGCTGCTGTCATTCTTTCTAGGGGATAAAAATATCACTTAGCTGGACTCAGAGATGGCCCCAAATAGTTAGGGATGGTGTAGGGCTCATTTGGAATATCACAAGCCCAACAAAGATGTATTTTCC
Organism: Emberiza elegans; assembly: GCA_024865655.1. NCBI lineage: Eukaryota > Metazoa > Chordata > Aves > Passeriformes > Fringillidae > Emberiza > Emberiza elegans. The sequence goes on along the minus strand of JALJVW010000241.1, from coordinate 25,072,197 downwards.
CCATTCCAGAGCCTCAGGGCTTCCCAGGCTCACTGAGCACAGGGTGTGAAGCCCAGGCACCTGCACTTCCACCTGGAAAATGCACCAGAAATGGAAAGTCAAGCCTCTTCTAACCCAATATAGAGGCCTGCTCCAAAGTACACTGACACCACTCTAGGAAACAGCCACTTGAATCTATTATCACAAGAAAGATTCTGGATTTCTGCTACTGAATTTATTATCAGAAATGGCTGAAATTAAAACTAAACAATGTACAAACACATCCATAACAATCATCACAAGCCGAGAAATTGTTCATCAGTAAGTACACAAAGAACCAATTTTAAAACCCCTTCTTGCCAAGTTTTGAGTTTTTGATGTCATCATGAGTAGAATTACATTAAGACAATTGTCAGGAGCCCAATTATTATTCCAATCCATGTGCATTTTTAACAGCAAATTAAAATGAAAAATGCAAATTTTCCATCATCCATTTTTTATAGGCTTGATTCTTCCTCATTATTTTGTGATTATCTGTGTACAGAAATTGTACACTGAAAATGTTGCTTTTAGTATGACTGATCATAAAAGTGGGTACAAATAATAGCATCCTAAATAGCAGAAGGAAGATTCATTACATCTGTTGGGGACAGATAAGCATTCATGAACAGACTTGTAAAGTGCAGATGAGTTGCAAGGAGCATGATCTGTCAATCACCCTGGTGGTTTGGGAGACAAGTCTGCTGAATCATCCAAATAACTAATTTTAAAAAGTAAGTGCTCTTAATCCAGCAGCGCTCTAATGGAGTTCATAGGGTAAAACCAGGATAATTTTAATGCCCCATAACGTTCTATAAAGGAAAAATAAAAAATAGAGATCAATGAAATTTACTTCTCCCACTTATAGTCATTACCCAGACAATAAACTGGCACATCAGCTAAGAACAAGTGAGTCCTACTGTGAACCAATTCAAATTTCCACACCAGAGCACAAGTCAAACGTAGAGAAATAAATGACTAATTTTGGTCTGCTCTTGAATAGCAAAATTGTCTGCTCAAGGCAGGACCATGGAGAGGCTTCTAGTCAAGAATGCAGCTGAAAGCAGAGTGTAAAGCTTAGGAAACCACCTGCCTTTTGGAACTCTTCCCCAAATAAATGTGCAGACTTACTAAAAAATTTGAACACCTGAAAATTTTCATCATTACTTGCCTTCATAGTAAAAGGTTATAAATCAAGGGGATTGCAGAGTTTAAAATGTGCCAATGCAGTGACAGTTTTTAGGGATCAACTTTCTTCTTTTGCCTCTAAAGTGATTTGTAACAATTCTAGTAGCCTTGATTTGAGTCTTTAAAAAACTCCATAGGAATATGGTACATTTCCATCAGAGACTGAAAATAGGACTTGGACGTAATTTATGAGTGTATGATGGGCAGTAGGTGGGAAATAAAACACCAAGAGAAAACTAATAAAAATTAAATACAAAAGTAAATGAACTCATGAGCTATGCATTAGAGAATGCTCTGCTCCAGAAATTAAGGTCTCATGCTATTCAAAGACCGCTTACTGATACCTAACAATACAGATGCAGAATTGTTTTTTTCCCTTTTGTGTATTTATCTTTGTATCACCCAGCAAAAGCAAATATACCAAGATAGATGGTGCAGCAGCTGTCAGTTTAGTGACAACTGCTTCAAAAATATGAATCCTTCAGTGTCCAGTATTATCTCCCTAGCAACTTGCTTACAGCTATAATTAACGGATAGGAGCTATATGGAAGCAATATATTATCATGTCTCCATCAGTGGTGTAGCTTTAAAAATATTTCCTTCCTGAGATCATCTAGAGGATTTCAGCTTCCCCCAAACATTTCACAGCAGGCAGAGCTGTAAAATGTGTACTATATATCACCTGCAATTTTATCATTTGATCACCTGTGTCAGCCAGCATCAACCCTACTCCAGTTCTCACTCCTGCAATGCAGCTCCTGCCTGTGCTGCAGCTGCCTGAGGTGGCCAGGATTGATGGAGATCCCCCAGGAATTCATTGCATAATGACTGCCCTACAAGTCAGAGAGCTGACAAGCAAGTCAATGAAACCCATGGCTGCTGACAGGTCACCTGTGGGCTCCTTGCAAGCTCAACATTCATTGCAAGCTTACCAGACCTCAGCATTTCTCAAATCAGATAAAAATATCTTAACCAAACATAACAATGTCAATAGGAAAGCTAGATCATAAATGCAATCTTCACCAACAGAAATATGTGCTTTGTATTTATGAATATTATGGTTGAGCTCTTAACTACTACAGTTCTTGAACTGGAATCATCACAGGAATTGCCATGGACCACTCGAGTCAGAATTCTGATTTTGCCAGGAACTGCAGTCATTGCCATGCAGGCTTACAGAAATTGTTTCCAACCACTCAGCTAATTATTTGGTGCCAAATATGGTTTATATAGATGAACAATAGTGTGCAGATTTAAAGAAATATTGCTTATCTTGGCTCTCACAAGGATTCATGGAGTTGCCCACCATTCAGATTATGCACTTGGTACTCTTATATTAGTGTTCTGTTGAAACAGAAAGGCAAGCACAGAAAATCTGAGCTGGCTACCTGAAATCAGACTAGAATTCTAGCAAAGAAAAAAAAAAAAAACATGCACAGAAATGAAGACTATATGGTTATCTGAGATTCTTTTTATCATGAGTGGCCAATAATCATTTATTCCCTCTGCCCTCTGGCCCTCTGTACTTGTCCTATGCAGATTTCTGAAAAATATCCAGATACTGAGCCCTACAGTCACATACTGCATTGGGCTAATACTGAATTCAAATCTCAAAATTAGAACAAAATTTCAGAGATTAGCTAAAATGGTTACACTTCCTGCATTATATTTCATGGCAGTCACCTCTCTTGGAGTGTTTTTCTTCCATCTCACTACAGCACTGACTTAGGCTACTTGAGGCTAAAGCTTCCTAACTCACAAAGGTAAAAAACCCAACAAACAAATGCTATCTGCAGAGGGATTTGCTGAACAGAAGATGCAGAAAAAGAGGATTTGTTATTTCTATTTTGTAAATATGCTGATTCTGAGAGCAAGTGGTGTTGAAGCATCAACCTCTTCCAGGTCTGACAAGTCCACAACAAAGAATATCTACCACACTCTGTTCTGCTAGGAAGTGATTCTCACTCTTTTCCTCATTAGGCCTCTTCAAATAAAATAATCTCTGGCTTCTTAAACTCACATTAGCCAGGATGAACATAATGTCTGTCACCAATCTTGGCTTTCAGGCTTTATTAGTCACACATTTAATCTGCTGTCCAAGGCTTCAGCTAGTGACTTTGTTCTATTATTTTATGTGTCAGACATGACATGTAGCTATGAAGAATGATTACTGTGCCTATTTTCAGGAGGCTCTTTATTTAATACACAACTAAATTCTCAGTTCAACATCTGAGCAAGGTGTATGTTTGCAGGATGAAATAGCAGCTCAGGAAGGAGCATTATGGACTGCTACACAAATTCATGCTCCAAGTCATCTGTTTATCTATTCAAATTATTGAGGCATTTCAGGTCAATGCAGTATAGCCATGCCCTAAAATACTTTGAGAAGACAAACAGGCAAAATAACCAACTTCCCAGCAAAACCCTAACATAGAATAAATATAAAATCTTTCTTAAGTAGGGCAAGCCAAAGCCCTAAGGTGTGCAAACACCACATGCATGTGTAAAGTTCTGCTTCACTTACACAGTGAGCAATTCCTTGTACATTTGGTATCTTGAGCTGCTGCTCAGGGCAGGAAGGGCAGGAAATGTTTGCAGAACAGCTGTGGGGGAACAATCAGAGGAAGAAGTGGCGTGCGGGTGTCAGCCCTGAGGGACATCCCTGCTGTGTCACACCTTCCTTGGGGTCCAGAGGACATGGGAGGAGGCCAGGGGAGGACTCTGAATGCAAGGACAGCTTGTGCATTCCTTCCAGGATCATTGTGCCTTACAGACTTGGGCAAATGAGCAGAGGGTCTCCACCCTGGCCTGTGCCCGAGCCCATTCTGAGCCTGCCTGTAAAAGGTTTCAGATGTGAACAGAGCAGTTTTGTCTCCTAGGGAGGGAGGAGGAAAAGCAGCCAGTGGATTGAACCAGCTTGTTTGATGGCTTGCATTGGCTAAGCCTTCTGTCAGCTCGGGGAAAAAGTTTCCTGCAGTGTGTACTGCTGTTGCCCCCAAGTCTGTTTATCCTCAGGGCAGAAACAGGCCCTTGTCCATGCAGACGGCCAGTACAGATGCAATGCAAGTTTCAGATGACAAGAAGCTTTGCTGACACAATAAGCAGAGAGGGATCAGAACCTGCACAGCACTATCTTAACCACCAACAAGCAATATTATACAAACGGGTATTTTCATTTGTGACCTTCAGAATGTTTTATAATATTTTTAACCATCATGATTCCTAGGTGACAGATGCTTAAACAATCTTAGAAAAGTTACCTGGAATTTTGCAGATAGTTGCCATGCCTTTAGCATTGCTTTCACGTGCATTTTGGAGGCACCCATTAAATAAAAATTGGGGTGAGATGAAGCTAAGTAAGCTGTTTGATGACATCCTCACACATTTCTCTTTATGATAGCAATATTCAAGCAAAAAGGCAGCTCTCCACTTATTTCAGCAGCTGATGATTTCTTAGACCCTAAAATTGTTCTTGATAGAAATACAAATGATAGTGCAAAGACAGGAAATGTTTTAGACATAACTGCAGACAGCCAGAGAAATCACTGAAGAGTAAAAATTGATTCCATTTGCTAAGAAAAAGCAAACACTTTGAAAAGATTAGACTGGGTTATTCCATTAGAAGGCTGATGAAGTTTAAAGCTCTGCAGTGGCATTCAGATTAGGCCTATGAAGAGCTCGTTCTGACAGAAACATGCTGACTAAGAAAAATCCCCTTCTATATTTAAAAATTGTAGCAGATGGTACTAGCAGTAGGATGCTGCATCAAGTTGCTATGACTGTGGGCACTGTCATCTATCACTGAGAGTCTCAAAATGCCATCACTCAACTGCAGGTCTCAACCTGAACTCTGCAAAATGCTGCAGGTACTAACATGATTTATTTGCAGCGCCCCTGGGTCAGGCTTCCTGGAAAAGCTTCAAAACTTACATTCCTATGGCTTAGGAGGACTTGGGATGTTTTTAAAGTAGTCAGGATATTGGAGATCTGTACCCTGAATTCAAAACAAGGTATTGAAATACCTTAAGTAAAAATGTTGCCCCGGTTCCAGCATAAAGCCCAGAGCTTTTGAAAACCTTGTGTATTTGTACACAGAATAACATAGGGATATTCAGGCCCACTGGGATGCCAGAAGGGGGTGGGCTGGAACCTGGCACAGAGGGGACAGCCCAGGTCAGTGGAAGATGGTGACTGAGAGCTGGCACCTTCAGCCTTCCTGGAAGCCACCAGCCTTGTGGGCTCAGGGACCCTTCCCGGAATAGGAGGCTGCCAAAAAACTCATCCTCAAGCAGAAAAACGTGCTGCCCCCATCCTTCCTCTTCCTCCATGCAGAGGAGGCACAGGGGAGCAGCTGCCCTCTGCTGCCACGGCATTCCCACTGCTGGAGCAGCCCTGCTCCATCCCCTGCCTGCATGGCCAGGGGAGCAGCCTCTGCTCTCCTGAGGGTCTCAACATGCTCACAGCCAAAAATCAACCATCACCAACCACCCCCTCACCAATGGGGGCCACCACTGCCCCTGGCAGCGTGTGCAATCAGCTGAACAGGACAGGCAGAGACGTGGAGAAATTCCCTCTCAGCCCGCTGAAAAACCCACAGTATTTTTTATGAGTTATTAAGCACACAGCCCTGCTGAGCGATGATTTTGGAATTATAAAGGTATTCTCTACAGGAATTTTTTTATTCTTTTTCTCCCTTGCCATGGCAACCAGGGTATGGCAGTACTTCAGAGGAAGACAGCGCCTCACAGTACACAGCGTGTTTGCGGCACTGCTTCTTTATACCGAGTCAAGCATTTTTAAAGCTCTCTTGGAAAAATTGGTTGAATAAAACAAAAGCTACACAGCACGATATTTTCCTGCCTGCTTTAATAAAAGGATGTGGACATAGGCTGCACTTCATAGAATTGGGAGTCCAGAATTCTAACCAATGGCAAGGGCTGCAAAAAGGGACTGAGTTTGTTTTTTTTACAGTTAGAAAGCATATCTAAAAGAACTGACAAAAATACTGGGGGAAAAAAAAAAAGCAATTTGTCTTTTAAAAGGCTGATCTGTGAGGATTTGTAGAAATGCTTTTTTTTTTCTTTTCATTGTCAGTTCCCAAAATTTAGGGTACTGCTTCTGAATATCTTACATGTATGTCAGTAGCTGATGCCTTTTGTCAGTTGTAAAAGACAGCAAAGAATAGAAGGGAAAATTAACGTAACTGAAATAACACATGTTTATAGAGGGAAGGAACTGATAGCTGAAGAACTCCTTTATCCCAAGACAGTAGCATTTATCCCAATCACAATGTAGCAGCATCTTTTCTCCTTCCTAAAAGAGTTAGAATTATTACTGTGCCACTAGGAATTTGATACGCCTGTTGGGATCATGACACAATCAGTAGACATGCAATAGTAATGATGAACTTCTTCAATTAAACGACAATTCTTTAAAAGAGTTGTCAGAAATCAGACTGACTTCCATATAAAAACAGCTCTTCCTTAGCAAGAACTGTCTTGCCTTCCTCTTGTTATCCTTGCTGAGGCAACAAGAATTGTTTCCCTAATACTTATTCAGACACAGATAAATTACTTGCCTTAGGTAACATCTGATGACAGCAATTTCAGCCAGTTAGCTAGAGCAACAAAATTATTTATGTATGCTGACTTTTCTATCCATTTATTCTCATAGAGTAGAGCACAAAAAACAGGAAGAATCAAACATCTTTCCCTGTTTCCTTAAGTCCAAAACCCACTGCAGTCAACAAACAAACTCCAAAGTGTCTTCAGCAAACTGGAGAATAAGACTGAGAACATCCCTGCTCTCATCCTTCTTTCACTATTCCTAACATGAAAAAAAAGTGAGACAAGAGAAACAAATGAAACTCTTAAGAACTGTCTAAAAACAGCTTTTAGGCTTTCTAAGCAGTGTGACAGAAAACCAGGGAAAGAATTTTATTCTCAGATATTAGTAAATGGAATTCCGAAGAACGAAAAATAATGAATGCTTGCACTTCCCAATGAACACTTCCCAAACCCTTGTATTGATTCTGGTATCCATTTACTGAAGGATCACAGCCATCTACTCTTACTCAAATAAAACCAGAAGGAAGAAAACAAATATCCCAACTGTAAAATCATTACAGAATTTTTAGCTACCATTAATTACTTAAGATTTAGTTAGTGTGTAATAGTCAAAAGTTATTACATTATCCTAATAGATGGTAGATACAATTGAAATCTGGTGGCAGGGGGGAAGTCCCACTCTTTTTCAAAGTATTGAAGATTTCTAGGACACTGACTTTAGGAAATGAATAACAATGTTCCAAACTCATATTCTGCCCTTCTTCACCAAATGAGTTTTGGAAAGTGTTCAAAGGCATCTCGTAATTGTGTTATTTCCCATCATAGAAGAAATGCAATCTTGCAATCCAAGCCCAATATCTTATTTCAACATTCTAAAAACCATTCATTATTGGCTACTGCTCAAGTAGGTTCATTTACTTTTTTTCCCTTTTGCTTTTTTTTTTTATGCTTTATTAGTAGTCCATAATGCACAATAGGAAGGAGGCTCATTTCTCCTGAAGAACAGAATTTCCATGGCAATACACGTCACACACAGCAACAATCTCTTATCGTTTCCCAACACCTACGACTGCTGGAGCTTAGCTTAATGTTATATAATAAAACAGTACAAAGAACACAATCTCAGTGGAGCCTTTAGTGGTTCCCTCAGGTATCTTAGATATTCTTGGTTTTATAAGAGCCTTTAGGTCATAATGCTCCTTAAGCAACTAGAAGCTCTAATTAGAAGCAGGTGCATGCAGTTTTGGCTCGCATTCCCCAAGACAAACTCACCTGGATAGACTCTTAATGAAGTAACAGAGTGGATGACAACAGCTACAAGACCAGATGTTTGCTCTTGCTTCTTTTGCAAAAACTTCTGATGCAAAAATTTTACTGTTGTGAAACCATTAAAATGACTGGATTTGATTTTTTGCTTTGTTTGAGGTAGTGGGGGGTTGTTGTTGGTTTTCATTTTGGATGAGTTTTTGTTTAAATTCACAGTGGTTGCAAAGTAAAGGCACATAGTTGGACATATAGTAGCACTATTTGCTGGTACCTTTATAAATGTTATTACATCAGTACAGATAATGTCAATAAACTCATCTTGAATCTGACATAGCAAGCAGACCTGCTGATCTGCCTCCAAAACATGCAACTGTCCAAGTCGATTAAACCTATTGCATCTGAGCATCCAAAGTTAACACTGAAATAATGATTCTGGTCAAACTCCATAAATGTGGATGAGAAGATGATGTAGATGGTTCACATGTCAACGTTACTCTGAAAAAATGAAGATAAATAGGAATGGAATATTTGCATCACGATTAGTCTCTGTTTTAGTGGGGTGTGCTTAGAATTTTTACCATTGCAAACCTTTCAGCCCTAATACCAGCACAGCAGCCACAGTTGGCAATATTTGTTCTAATTCCCCTGCCCACAAGGCAAAATTACCAATTGCAAGGGAAGGGTTGAAGTTTGTTCATTGTGCTGTTGCTGTTAAACCCAGAGCCAGTTTTCACTGTAGCAGAAAGACAGCATGACTGACATAAAAATGAAGATATTTTGACATGCAAACTGATTATTTTATTTCTAACCCTCACTGATAATTATCCAACTTTCAATCTGATCCAGCTAAGTGGGAACACAAAAGCCTATTATAAACTCAAGCATATGGCACTGATCAAAGGAATTCAACTTTCTTTTCCAGGCTAAAATTATTTTCTTTAGTAAAACCAAAAACCAGCATTGATCTGCTGCTTTCCTCTTCATGTTTCACTTCAGCAAGATAACAGGAACTCAACTGCATTGTCAACAATGGACATTATCTTCAAGAGGAGTGACTTCAGTCCTGCTACTCATTTAATAACAATACCATTTCTTTAGTAGGAAGAAGGCTGGATGATTGCTTATGTGCAAGCAACAATTAAATCTGAGAAAAAGACAGCTTTTGTAATAATAATCTGGAAAGGCATTATATCATTCCCTGAAAAATGAGTAGTTAATGGATAGAGTGCCTCAAGAAAGGGTTGGCATCGACAAGACTAGAATTTAAATTGTAAAAAGTGAAACTAAAATTCCAATTCATTCTAAATAACATCTCCTACAAAAGAAACATCTGGTGCAAAGGAAAATTCAGTGATCTGGCATTGCAGTACTGCATTAAATATCAATACTGGTGTTGAAATGACCGTGCTGCCTAATGCAAGAGCATCATGTGTTGGGACCATTCTACATGGCACCACACAGAGAAGTGGCTCAGCCTTGCTGCTGAATTGTCATTTCAAGCTTTGCAGTGGCATTCAGGAGCAGTCATGGCTCTAAGTGAAGCCTTGCTGAGAAAATGCAGTAACTTTAGTGAGTGAGGAATGGGAGGAGGGGATATGGATTCAGTCTAAATCAGGCAGCAATAACCACTTTATGCACTACCATTCTGCACACACTGATCAGCACTAGTGGAGAGATTTCTCAACTTCCTTGCATAAATACATGTCTATACATCAAATACTCGATGCTGTTGCCACATCAGTGGCAACTGTCTTTTAATATATTCACAGATCTTCAGTCTTGTGATCTGGAAAATATTCTGACTGCCGCACTATATAGTAAGAGCTAGAAGCTTTTCTCATCCCTCTCTCCACTCTGGATTTAAGAGTGTAACACCCTATTTTTCTGTCCTTTCTTAAAAGAAGCTTCTTTGCAGTGGTATTTGTCAACAGCCCAACAGCAGTGGCCCATGAAGAAAGGTTCCAAGTGCTTTTTGCATTTACCTCCTCTCATATGTTTGCTTGGTCCCTCAGAGAATGCAGAGCTAAGAGGAGAAATATGCATTGATTGCAGCACATTGCAGCTCTAAAGAAAGACACATCTATTACTTCTCCCCCAAAAAATTGCCTTTTCAGAACATCACACAAGCAAATGTGTCCCCCTTTACTCCTACACAACTGCATCTGAAATAATTTCCTGCAATTGGTCAATAAAAACCTCCAATCCAGATATCAGAAACTAAAGGAAATAGAAAGGCTAAGCTCACGATCTTACTTACAAATTACAATGCTTTAGCATAACAGCAACCTACTCTTCAAGCTGTTCAGAGAGCTGTTTCCATAGCAGATTTTGTGCAGCATTTGGTTTAGTGTTAGAAGTCTCTATGTTAAATTGCTGGAAGAGGAACACTGCATCAGTAAGGACAGTTATCATGCATTTCTATTTTTTTTGTGGACAATGCCAAACAAAATAAACCATTAAACAAACTACAGCACTGGGGAAGATAAAGACATCACACAGACTAATGGTGCATGCCAAAAACTCTCCTCCCCTGAAAAATGTGAGGAATTTGCATTGATAGCTCCAAGAGTTTACATATGGTTCAGTGATATTTTTCATTCCATACTGATCAAAAATTGTTGGGTGGAGGGGAAGAAGAAAGAAGGGAAAAGACAAATAGCTAAATATAAAACCTGAACTAATAAATATTAAAGAGGTAATTTTTTGATAACTTATGCATGCAAACACATACATGAATCAAAGAAAAAATAAAATATATACAAATAGTTTGAGTCCTTTATTCATGTACTGTGGGTCATGGTTCCCAAATTGCTTATTTTTTTCTCATTTAATTAGGCTGAGGAATCTGAACAAACTGCTACTGAGCAAAAATCCATATCTTCCTGTGTGAAGACGGGATAAAATATAAAATCATAATTAAATGAGTATGCTAAAGAGAAGGTAATTAAGGCTGCAAAACTATTGCAGCAATAATTGCACATACAAGTAAAGCATTCCAAAGCAGGGGAAGGTCATGATTAGAGAGGTCTAGATAATCTTGACTTCACCCTCTGTAGTGTTTTGATCCAGCCTTAAATTGACATAAATCACACCATGCTCGCTATGTGGTCACAACAGGCAGTGCTCAGTGAACCAGACGGCAACAAAAAATTTGCTTTGGTCTCTGCTCAGGGTAAACTACCATGGGCTGGCCAAAGACATAATGACAAATCACATAATGACAAATCACAAAATGACAAACCAAAAACTGCTTTAGGACAGCTCTGTCTGCCAAAAGTTCCCCTCACTGCCAAGGGCTTCACCCAGAGTCTTCACTACAACTCACGTGGAGGAGGAGCTACTCTCTCCTCTTTGCAGCTCTCGAGTTTCTTACTCAGCACTGAACTTTGGAGGGCAACTTTGAGATCCAGTGTAGAAAATCTCTTAAGCCCATTTCCACTAGACCAGCAGCAGCCACCTAAAACACCTTCCAAACAAAAAGCATGTTTCTAGCTGAAGCTGTCCTGCTCCAAAGCCAGGCAGCTTCCTCCTTAACTTTTACAGAGCCTTTGGAGAATCAGAGACATTGGAGCAAATCTGAACTTGCATGATAGAAAAAAAGCCTCTGATTCTCTCAAAATCCTCCTGTCTCAGTCATTTTCTTCAAAGCTGGCCTTTCTTGCACTAGGCTGGAGTCAAAAGATTTCTCTTAATTTCCCCATAGGTTTTGACCAGCTTTTATTCTCTCCTATTCTGAAAGTTTTGGTGATATTCATCTATTTTCTACACTGCTTCTAATGCAGTAAGAATCGAGGGAAAAAGAGAAGACATTGGCCCATTCAGTAAGCTTCTGAAGGCATTATATAAAATTCCTTCTTTTGCCAAATATTTCAATCAAATGGTTTTGACTTTTTTTAAAATAGAAATAACTTCTCCCTGTGACCAAATGGGAAAAAAAAATTTACAATCACTCCTATAAGGAAGAAACTGAATTTGAGCTGCATATGACTTCTTTGAAGATGAATATTTCAGTCTTTTGATAAAACTAAACTGTGTGGCCCCAAACATTGAAATGACTGCTGAGAGATTAAGCAGAATGCAACAGCTCACTCAGAAGGTAGGGTCAGTTATAGGGAAGATACAGGGATTCTTACTCAGCACACTTTTTTAGTGTTTTGTTATAGAAACTATTGAATGATTTTTATGAAAAGAAAAAGAACAAGAAATATCTTTATAAAAAAGAGAAAGTTAGAATCCTTTAGAAACACAAAAGTCCCTCTTATAACATCTATCCTTGCTTTTCAATGACAACAAAAATGTGCCTTAGTTTCTCTAAGAGATTAAGAGAACTGCAAAAAGTAACTTGCTTATTCATGTATTTTTAAAGGAAAAAAGGTCATATTTTCAAGTGAATATTACAAAAAAAATTTAAACAAGTTTTTATCCAAATCTGTATTTCTCATTGAGAAAATAGTTGGGCAGGACTCTTCTAAAAACTTAGTCTGATGCTTTTTTAATAATGAGGTAGGGCTGCCATATTTTTAAGCAGATGACTGGTTCAAATAATTATGTTTTAGTGCTGCATTATAACCAGGCCATTTAGCTGACATGGCTACTTGAAATAGGTAGCATTGAAAGCTACCTATTTCAAAGCTTCTCTTTGTTTAGTACAAATTATAGCAGCTTAATTTTGATGTATGTGCCTTGAACCCAGGACAACTACATCAGCAGGTTGTTTTCCTAAACCAGGTTTCCTCAGATCCTGGAGGAACTCCTGCAAATGTAGACTTCTCTCTTAGGGATGACTGGACACATTAAGAGGCATATTTCTCTGGGATGCACTGACTATAAAGAGAATAAAACCAGACCAGCTGGCACAGCAAAAGTACCTGTGATGTAAGGGGGAAAAACAAGCATTTCAAATAAGTAGTTAAGACACAAACTCAGAGTCTGAGCCCTCAGACTGGAAGGATTCTTTGGAGGTCTCAGTCCAGGCCAACAATGCTTCCATTGCTCTTGAAGGCAGCACCTTTTACATCTTTCCTTGTTACAAGCACAGAATGTTTCTTTAGAAACATTTAGATATTGGGAGCCAAGGGAAAATATGTTTACATAGCTGAAGTTGTGGAAGGATAGGGATTTCTCTGGTGCAAAATAATCCAAGAGATTTTATTCCTTGGGCAGGAAACACCCTTGCTCTAAATCTAAGACAAATCATGGTTCACTAGTGGAGACAGACACTGAGGAGGACAAACCAAAAGAGTGTAACACAAAAGTCACTGAGGCTGATATACTAGGCCATGTAACTTTTGGACAACATGGTATTTCAAGGAAAAGAAAACAACAAGATTACACCGATTTTAGGACCAATTTTCATAGTGATTTAAGCAGCAAATTTAATCAAGTGGTTGGTTGCTAATGGAATACATTCACCTCAGCAGTAGCTTATAAACCCCCAAAAATTTTGAAAACCTATTTGCCCTTTATCCCCTACAATTCCAATGAAGCAGAAGTTGTGTACATTAGGAATTAAGAAATGAAAGAGAACATAAAGAAGGACATCTGCTTGTACTTTTGCTAGTAATAAGGCAAGTTCCTAAAGAAAGCAAAAGGTCAGACATACTTGAACAGCCACTGAGATACATACGAGGTACTTTGTTAAACAAATGTGGCTGAGCTTAAATGGATCAACTTTGTAAACCATGACAGAACTCAGTTTCAATGTCAATATAATCCTTGCCTCCTCTGCCTAATCCCACGATAAGGATGATGGTTTTGGAATCCTGGCCTTTCAGAGTTGAAGCAGCCATGGACACACTTTACAACACTAAGATTTTGTTGTTTTTATACTTGGCCTACAAGCAAGTGCTGTGCACATGGAAAAACATCATTCCCCAGCCATAAGTGGCTCTTCACAGCAGCCTGGCTGACCTCATATTCACTTGTATCTTTGCCTTGAACACCAACAGAGAGAGTTGCATTTGTTTTACCACACAGCTTAAAAGTGTCCACTTCAGCATTTGTTCTTAAAAGTGGTTTCTGATGGAAGACTAACATGTACCACTAGATGCATCTTTAAGGTCTGAATTTTCCCAAGGACAATTGGGGTGTGGAGAGCACCACAAAAGTAAAGCCACTGGATTAAAGGAGAGAACACTGCTTTTTTTTAATCGTGGAGGAGGAGAACTTGTCAGCCTACACTGCAGCACTGCTGAAAACTACCAGAGTGCTGATATGAATCATAGTGGAGTCAATTATGTAACACTGCAGAAAAAAATAAAAGCGATCCTGGTGGGTAATGACAGGAATACTACATGAAAGATTGGAGAGGCAATCAACCCTTTCCTGTCAATGCATTCAAAGGGGATACTGGGCTCAAGCTGCAGCTCTTCACTGCAGAAAGGACACAGGCCACACACAGTGCCCAGCAGAGAGAAGCAGAAATTAAAATCCTTTTTTTTTGGGAAATGCACATAGATGACTTAAGTTAAAGAGCACCGAATTTTATTTTCCCGTAAGGAAAATATTTCTATAAAAAGGACAACATGAGTTGTTCTGAATGGCTGAGGATTAGGAAGGGAAGGGAAAAGGAGGCTGCGAAGAAAAAGTCTCTTTTACAGCAAGAAGTATGAATATTATTACATTGTTAAAGTGTTGACCTGTTCTTGAATTGATGTAGTCTTGGTCTGACAAAACAATGCTAACTTTGCAGAATACTGAGGTGGACTCATCAGTGAACATTAAAAAGCAGAAAAGGGATATGGGAAAAGGGATATGGGTTAGGGTAGATAAATTTCTTAGAAAAGTTCTTTCTTTATATTTGTTAATAAAAAAAAGGAAGAAAGAAAGAAAGAAAGAAAGAAAGAAAAGAAAAAAGGTAAGAAAAATTTCTTAAGAAAAGTTCTTTCTTTATAAAGAAAAAAGTTAAAAGAAAAAAAGAAAGAAAGAAAGAAAGAAAGAAAGAAAGAAAGAAAGAAAGAAAGAAAGAAAGAAAGAAAGAAAGAACAAAAAGAAAGAAAGAAAGAAAAAACCCAACAACAACAACAAAAAAAGGCACCAGAAAATGTTACAGGAAAATTTGATGTTCCTTGGTACAGGGTGCTAAATTAATTAATATGTTGAGAAGAAATAAGCCTTCTTTCCTATTATTCTATTATTAGATGCAGTGAGAAAAATAATTTTTGAGGATAAATTATAGGATCTATAGCACAGCTTTAACTGACATTATTAGGAAGAGAGTAATGAGGTTCAATTTCTAACAAAACTTGCTATGAAATAGACACCTTAATGGAGTTTTAGGTTGGTTTATTTTCTTCAGAAGCATAATTTAAATGTATTTCAGTGATAAGACATTAAAGCAGAAACTACAGTCAACATACATGCTTTTTCGTATGACCTAAGCTTTACTCCTTACCTTGAACAAAAATGATCAGCTAAAGATTTTAAACCAAAAGTGAGCAAATTTATTAGCTTAGTCTGGGCCTGAAGGAAAATTTAGGGTGCTTCCAAATTCCCAATAATTTCTTAGTACAGAAATATTGAAAGACGTCAAAGAGATGACAATTAAGTTGTTTTCCAGCAGGTGTGTTTCCTCAGGACTGCCTTTTGCTGTGCAGCATTTCAGAGGCACTGCAATCAACGCCCATTACCAATATTACAGTAATGCATTGCCTGTGAGCCATGACCTTGTCACCTCACCAAAGTGCTGGGCAGTATCTCAGTTGTCCTGCCAAACATCTTCAGGAGCTGGGACAACTGGAGAAGCAGAGCACTTGCTTGTGGCTACTAATCCATGTTGCTTGCTTCACTTTCTAAATGAACTGGTTACACCTCTGGTACTTCGCAATGTCTCTGCAGTGTGAAGCTGGAAGTGGTGCCACCCTTCATTTCCTGTGCAGGAACCCTAGGTGGGAAATTTGCCATCACTGCCTCTCATATCTCCCTGAGATGGTTCTTTATCATTCCAGGGAATGAATGGATGGCATCCCTTTTCTTTATTTTTCTGAAAAACACTTTTGCAATGATTTGATGAATCTCTGAGAGGAATAAGTACGCCAGGAATAACGCTACTGTTTCATTTACCTAAGCATAGCTATTATGTGCAGTCTCGTGCAACTTTCAGCAACCCATCACAGATGAGTTGCTCAGCATTCTTCTGTGGATGTTTGAAATAGTTTTCTAATACACTCTGACACAAAAAGTTATAGCAACTGCACATAACACTGTCAGTTCTCTCACCATATCTTTTAGAACATGAAGTCTCAAGCACTATGTGTTATTGTACATATTATACTCTCCAGCAGTTATTTTTAAACTAAGCACAGCAGAAAGTTTCTGTGAGCATGCTTTCAAGCTTTAATATAGTTACTTGGAGAAAGAGTATTAGATTTGACACATTTCACACCTCTCCATTTTGGTTTTCTTTTCAAAAGAATGAACTACATGAGAGACAACAAGAGAAGCCTGAAATATAGGCACAGGTGGTTTTATGTATATATTTAGCTGCTCTTTATCCTTTTGAGACTTATTTCCACACTATCTCTGATTTCCAATTACAGCTGTGTGTGCAACTTGCACAGCCCTTGCTCTGCTTTATCACTGCCATATGGTTCTGACTTCAGTGAATTAATCTATAAGGTTTCCAGTCAAAGCATTGGTGTTGGGAATAACAGGGAAGATTCAGTTATAGATTTTTAAGAATCTCCCACATCGCAGTAATTCACATAACCTTTATTTACCACAGAGTGCCCTGCATGTAGATGTGCATGCTTTGTGGGGGAAAAGCATTTACTAGTCCACAGCAAATTAGTGTCATTAGAGAGGCATTTATAATGGGATTTGACTTAATGGAGATGGAGGCCTACAGACACCACGTTAATGCTTTACAGCAGTAAGCTTGTAGCAAGCTTTTAGCACAACATAATGATTCACCAGGCTAAAATTATACACTGAGCAGTGCTTGGTTGAACCAGCACATTATGTTTTCAGTACATACTCGCACAACTTGGCAAAACACAGCTCCTTCAAATTGCAAACATGATTTATAATAATTGGCACTATCTTCAAATTGTGCTCACACTAAAAGTTCTGGAAGAGAAAAGGGTTAAACTTTCCACACACTATCACTGGGCAACTAGTTTTATGGCTCCCTTCACAGAGCTTAATATTAAAACCCTTGATACCTTTGTTTATGGGAAATACATAATGAATAAAAGCAAAGTATAATGTTGTTTTTCAGCAAGAGACTGTTCACAGAATAGGTTCTTATCAGCCACATACAAAATCCTTTTACATGACCTTGTGGAATGCCTTTGCAGAGCACTGAACACTAAAAACTGCCTCTCATATCTCCCTGAGATGGTTCTTTATCATTCCAGGGAATGAATGGATGGCATCCCTTTTCTTTATTTTTCTGAAAAACACTTTTGCAATGATTTGATGAATCTCTGAGAGGAATAAGTACGCCAGGAATAACGCTACTGTTTCATTTACCTAAGCATAGCTATTATGTGCAGTCTCGTGCAACTTTCAGCAACCCATCACAGATGAGTTGCTCAGCATTCTTCTGTGGATGTTTGAAATAGTTTTCTAATACACTCTGACACAAAAAGTTATAGCAACTGCACATAACACTGTCAGTTCTCTCACCATATCTTTTAGAACATGAAGTCTCAAGCACTATGTGTTATTGTACATATTATACTCCGCAGCAGTTATTTTTAAACTAAGCACAGCAGAAAGTTTCTGTGAGCACGCTTTCAAGCTTTAATATAGTTACTTGGAGAAAGAGTATTAGATTTGACACATTTCACACCTCTCCATTTTGGTTTTCTTTTCAAAAGAATGAACTACATGAGAGACAACAAGAGAAGCCTGAAATATAGGCACAGGTGGTTTTATGTATATATTTAGCTGCTCTTTATCCTTTTGAGACTTATTTCCACACTATCTCTGATTTCCAATTACAGCTGTGTGTGCAACTTGCACAGTCCTTGCTCTGCTTTATCACTGCCATATGGTTCTGAGTTCAGTGAATTGATCTATAAAGTTTCCAGTCAAAGCATTGGTGTTGGGAATAACAGGGAAGATTCAGTTATAGATTTTTAAGAATCTCCCACATCGCAGTAATTCACATAACCTTTATTTACCACAGAGTGCCCTGCATGTAGATGTGCATGCTTTGTGGGGGAAAAGCATTTACTAGTCCACAGCAAATTTGTGTCATTAGAGAGGCATTTATAATGGGATTTGACTTAATGGAGATGGAGGCCTACAGACACCACGTTAATGCTTTACAGCAGTAAGCTTGTAGCAAGCTTTTAGCACAACATAATGATTCACCAGGCTAAAATTATACACTGAGCAGTGCTTGGTTGAACCAGCACATTATGTTTTCAGTACATACTCTCACAACTTGGCAAAACACAGCTCCTTCAAATTGCAAACATGATTTATAATAATTGGCACTATCTTCAAATTGTGCTCACACTAAAAGTTCTGGAAGAGAAAATGGTTAAACTTTCCACACACCATCACTGGGCAACTAGTTTTATGGCTCCCTTCACAGAGCTTAATATTAAAACCCTTGATACCTTTGTTTATGGGAAATACATAATGAATAAAAGCAAAGTATAATGTTGTTTTCAGCAAGAGACTGTTCACAGAATAGGTTCTTATCAGCCACATACAAAATCCTTTTACATGACCTTGTGGAATGCCTTTGCAGAGCACTGAACACTAAAAATTATCAAAAGATTTTTGGCAGAGTTTACTCTGCATTAGCTATAAACTTTCATTAAATGCAGTACATAAAATTATCAGAAGGGTACCCTGACGTATAAGATGTTCTTACGTTTTTCTTTTTCACCTATGGGTTTTCCCAGAGGTGAAAAGAAAAGCTCTTTATATATATTTCAAGGTGAATTTTAATGTGTGTGAGGAGCAAGAAAGTGATGGCTGCTGTGAAAAAGCCTTCTGTTTATCCAAATGATAGATGTGTCACAGGCATTCTGAGGACAAGATGCCCTTAACACACACTGCCCTCCTGCTGATCTGAGCCTTTGAGTGGGTATCCTACTCTATATACAAATCCTCCTTCACCTTTCTGCTAAGACTATGAGCAAAAGTCTTCTCCTCCTACTGCAATGGGGACACACTCCCCACACTTTCACAGCAAGTTCAGAGTGAAGGTTTGTCCTTTGGCATTGTCCAGAGTATGAACTGTAAGAAAAAGCAAATCTGTTTTTAGTAATTTTACCTCCTGAATCAGCAACCAAGAGCAAGTCAATGCATATTTAGCAACATCTACAATTGCTATTGCCACAAAATATCAAAACACACAAAGTAGCAATACATTTTAAAGAATCAAAGTATTCTCACACCAGCAAGAACTTTTTCTTTGTATGTTACAAGAGAAGAAACACGTGTCTTAGCTTTACTACGGAAATACAGGGACTAAC
This sequence comes from Emberiza elegans, assembly GCA_024865655.1. NCBI lineage: Eukaryota > Metazoa > Chordata > Aves > Passeriformes > Fringillidae > Emberiza > Emberiza elegans. The sequence goes on along the minus strand of JALJVW010000241.1, from coordinate 25,052,720 downwards.
AGAGCAAACTGGCTGAGTTTCTTCTCCACATGCCCAATGCAAGGAGTATCAAATTTGCTTTGGAGGACAGGAAAAGACACTCAAGGACAACCACAATTCCAGAAGCAAACCCCATATTTTTGGAAGAGGAGTTTACCAAGTCAGCCAGGAAGAGTTAAAAAATAATGTAAAAAAGGCATTTTTTGAATGCAAATATGATTCACCCTGTTTTTTACTATTGTAGCTCAAACTGTAGATGCAGATTTTTTTTTCCCTGTACCTGAATTTGAAGAATTCAATGATTCTTTTTGTTGCTATTTGTGGCAGAGAAGATTTCCAATATTCAGTTTCATGTCTATGTGACAGAAATCTTACAGAGACTGCAAACAGCACCACAGTACAACAGTACTCAAAAGGCAAATAAGAGCAGCTTCAAAGGCACTTAACTTTCCTAGCTCAGAAACTTTTTATACTCCCTGGCCTGCAACAAGCCTGCACTTCTTCACACAGGTCATCTGTGACCAAATGACAAGGCTGCAGCCTGTCCTCCCTAACACCAAGGAAAACCAACTCCACAAAAAGTGGTGTTTATTTCAGTGCTCAATAGTATATAAGATTAGTTTATTGATAAGTATTTCTACAATTGTTATCATGTTTGTCTCCAGTTATGTTTCTGAGTGACTATGGGAATAAGAACTTCTTATTGGTAGCTATTGCTTCTTTGCCTATTTTTGTGGTCATCATCAGTATTTCACATGTAAAACCACTCATGTACAACTAATTAATCCAAGTAGGATCATAGAAATCACTGTGCAGTTTTTAAAATTATGCTATTATGTCTGTGTGTGTATATATATATATATATATATATATATATACACACACACACACAAAATAACCTTAGAGTCTTAACAAAGCAGTTAAACTTTAACACCAGCCCATAGCACACATGGATTGACCCCATCCAATGGCCTAGTCAGCCTCTGGATAAATGATAAAGCTGGGATCGAGGCATTCCTTTTGTTTTCTTCTGTGGGTTATGAACAATGAAAAAGCAAATTGCTGAATGACCAAAGAGAATACTACTCTGCACATGTTAAAACCAAAATCAAAATAAATAAAAAACAAAAAACAAACAAACAAAAAAAAACATACTAAAAACCAAATGGGCACAAATTCCAAATCCAGCCCAAAGGAACTCAAAGACATCTTGATAAGCTAATCAATTTTACCTTTAAAGATCATCATTAATGCAGCACTGAGAGAGGCTTACAGCTGATTTAAAAACTGAAAACTCAGTTTTTAAATAAACTTTTCTAAAACAGAATATAAGGCAATTTCCAGCAAGAATAACATTTAAATGGAGACAAAAGAGAAGGCAAGACTGTCCAAATGAAGAATGCTTTTTTTAAAAGATTATTTAAAAAAATAAAAAAAAAAAGAGGCATTTAACTATGTAGCTACAGAAAATTTTATTACACAATGAAATACATCTAGGACTGAAGGTATGAAAATGTATGCTCAGAATTGATTAGGTGTGAGTTAAAGCAATGCTCCAAAAGGTCCCAGAATATGAATTTGCACTCTAAAAGGCAAAGCTTGTTTTTAATAGCAAGCAGAGAATTCCTCTCTTTACACACAATATTTTAAGTAGTAGCTCTGCAAGTTCAGCAAGTTTCTGTAGCCTACCCTACCTTGAGCATCTCTCAAAGGACCTTCCCAGAACCGAGAACAGCACACAGTGATATTTTTACTACTATTTCCAGAGCAGCATGAATAATAATATTTTTTTTCTCTTAACACTGTAAAATAAATTCATAGCCTAGTAAGCTTCCCTGTGATTCTCTGCTTTTCAGAAACTGGTGCAATGTTATAAAATCTCTGCTCACAAGCCATCACAGATGTTCTTTCTGGTTCTGTTCATTAGCCTTGCACAGGTAAATGCTGATCAGCAGAGGTTGTTTGTGAATAAAGCACAGGAGCAGCCCCATTTATTTCAGACTGAGAGCACTTAGATGATCTTTAGCCCACAACATCTCCCAAAAATCTGACTGATTTTCCCCTGATAGCAACAGGAATCGCCCTTCCAGCTTTGAAAGGAGATCAAATCCAGGAAAGGCAAACCCAAACCCAAGAGACAGAAGCTCAGAATAACTCCCTAACATTTCTGAGTTACATGCTTCCCTTTTATGCTTTGTTGTATGCAGCTCTGGAAACAAGAGGCCTGGTCTCCTTGGCTGACAGAGAATCCCCAAAGATACAAGTTCTATATTATAACTTTTACTTTTCTTGATCTGGGTCAAGCTCTTTCATAGCAGGACTGTGAGGTGTCAGGAAGAAAGCTGATAGCAACTGTCTAAAAAAGCAATTCTAAAACAGAGTTGACATTAAATGACACAAATTAATTCTTTCTACAAATGTAACTCAAACAATTTGCTTCTAGAGAATATCTTGATGTTTTTAGTAACACTAAGGCAGACAGAGGGTCAATTATCCTAATCAGTAGTCCTTAAAAAATGAACACTGGCATTTTTGAGGGTTAAAAATTGCAGGTGAGCATTACAAGGGGGAACAGGAGGACCCACCAGTTCATGAAACAGGATATGGTGAATGAGTGTAAAAAGACTCATAGGATTTTACTCTTTTAAGTGCTGTCAGTTGAATTTGTGATAACAGTCACAAGAGATGTAGCAGATTTCCTGGAAGCACATTCCTGTGACTCCTTGTATGTTTATTGCTAAGCTTGGGAATCATCTCTCCAATGTGAATGAAACAACAACAAATGTTAAGTGGTTATATGCATTCTTTATAAATAATGACTGGAGAAAGGAGACAGAACACAGAAATGCGAGCTTTGATGCAAAGGAGGCAAATATGGAAAAGGACTAAACCCCTGGATTATGACATTTTGAGTTACAGCCCTATTTTACTCCACTTTTAATGGATATTTAGGCCTCAGAAACACAAATTTCTGATTAGCATCATTTTCTGTTGTTAGTCACTTGGACTCTTTGAGCAGTGGCTGTTGAGGTGAGCAATTGCAGACATGCTTCTCCCAGGAGCTGGTGACCAGGCTGGAGGGTGTACCTGGAGCAGGGCAGCTCAGCATGGTGGGGCAAAACCTGCACGAGCTGCCCTGGAAACCAACTGCTTCATACCCAGGATTTGTTGTTGTTGTTGTTGGAGTTTGTGTGCAAAAGTCACAGCAAATTTAGCATAATAGTATTGTCCATGGTGTAAATCTGGAATTCAGTTAGCTGTAAACATTTGCTGTTCAGCTAATGTTTGTTCAGCTAATTAATCCTCTAATAGCTGCAGTGTTCAGATGAGAAGCTCATGAGAATAGAAATGTAATTAGTTTTCCAATATTCCATTTGTGCCAATTCCATAAGACTGTTTTGCAACCAGCAAAGAGCATAGAAGGGGAGGATCCTAGATGGCTGGAAAAAGATGAGCAGAGCATTTTCCTTGGTAGAATCAGGAGGGATTCACTGTATTACACCCAGGGATGCCAACTGCAATGCCCAGGAGGACACAGAAAGGAAAACTATTTATTTGTAAACTCTTAGAGCACAATAAAACAATGAGAAAGAGCTAATACAGGCTTGCTGAGGGTAGATCATGTCAAAGCAGTCAAACTCCCTTCTCAGACAGGATAAGTGGCCTCACAATGAGGATACAGCAGTAGGAGTGACACATCTAAAGTGTCCTCAGCCATTGGATTTGTCACATTCTCCAATGGACTCTGGGACAGCTTCCCCTGCAGGGAAAGTGCCTGAGCAGGACCACAATCAGCCAAAGAATCGTAATGAGCCACAGCTATCAGTGGCTGCTCCTGTGTCAGCCAGCTGCCCCCAGTGGGGCTCTATGGTGTCTCCACTGCATTCTGCCCAGCCTATTCTGTAGTTTAACATCATCAAAAATTGCATAAATTACGCACAAGAATTTTAATATTACTAAAGCAGGAGGAGATGGACTTGGGAAGACAACATTTAAATTCGAACTGGCAGCTCCTGGCAAACAAGAATTTAAAAACAGCAGGACAAAGTTCAAGGTAGACACGTGCAAGGTGAGCCCAGAGAACTGCTAACAAATCCACTGGCACAAAGAGAGGAGCTCAGTAGCAGGAGGTGCAGCAGATCACAGCACAAGCCAACAGTGTAACTCAGTGTGATTGCTAAAACAAGATTTTAAGAGATGAAAGGAGTTCTGTATGCAAGCAGTAGTGGTTACTAATCCACTCTTTTTAATGCTGGTGTCTCTCAGCTGGAATACAGTATCCAAATTTGAGCTTCAACTATAAAAACCCATGGAGCATCCAGAGAGCAACAAGAGAGATAAAAAATACCAGAAAATATCCCACAAAGAGACTGCATTGGTTTGCAACACTCACAAACGAACCTTTTATTGAAATTTCTCAAGGGCCACTTCAAATCCATGTTCCATGACTACTGTGTATCTTATCTTGGGTGGGTTTCAAGTGATACCTCAGGTCACTTCCAGGCCCCATTTCTATTATGCTTTTCCTGAAATATTTCCAACAAGCCAAACCAAACTCCAGCACTGCCTTCATTGCATAAAATAGATGTAAAAGAAGAAAGGCTTAGATATGCAAAACTGAATTACATAATCTCTATAATTTGAAAGTAAAAAAATGAAAAACCTCTATAACTGAAATTAAAATTTGTAACAATCTTCTCAAGAGGAGCATACCAAGTCAAAGAACTTGAGAAAGCAACCACTCCTAGTGTCCCTCTATGCTACAGCAATCAGAGAAATTAAAGAAGATGATGAAGGAATGCTACTTTTAATTCATATTTAACATCCAGTAATTAGGGAAAAACTACTTTTACACTTGCAGAAAAACATGAAATTAATAATGATACCTGCCTTCCAAATGAACCAAGATGCATAGTATCACATAATTATAATGAAGGACTTAAGAAGATTCAGAAAAAAATCAATTTAAAAACATTTTGACACTCTGGCACTAACCTCAGCAGAAAGAATTGCATTAGGCTTGTTAAATGCCAGCTAAATCAGCTTTCCACAGGAGACCATGTGCTTACATTAACCATCTGTAAGAAACTGAAACTCACTTTCATAGTGCTATGATTAATTACAAATAAGGTCTACAATACAATTTTTAATGAAATCTTTCAGTTCAGAGAGCTAAGAGATGCTTGAAGTGTCTTTGCTTGTACAAACAATACATTATCTCTGCTGTAAAACTGCATGGAAAAGAGTCTTCCCCCATGTACCTACAAAGGAGTGATGAAAGGTCAAAGAGAGACAATATTGTTGTGGGTTTCTTTGGAGGTTTTGTACCAATAAATGAGCTGAGTGGGTCACAGCACTGGATGCTGTGAGGGCTGCATGGTTTGCCTGGCTTTGCCAATTAACTCAGAACAGCATCAGACAAAAATCACTGGACAGGTACCCAATCCTTTCTTTGAAAAACAAAGTTACTGGTACTCCTTATCTTTTCTGAATCCTTCCTTATCTATGAAGGAAAAGCGCTATTTTTAAGTGCCTTATTTTAAGCAATTCAACATCCCCTAGCCAACAAACTTAACTGCTCAAAAATAATCAAACAAAGTCCAGTTCCCCCAGGCAAGATGAATTTAGTACTGTTTGTAGCACTGTTACAGTCCTGAGACAAAAGATGCCTCACAAATGGTGAGCGTTGATTTCAGGAACAAAACATTTACACGAAGCCTTGGCATCAGAGCAAAAGAGAGCCCCTGCAAATGAAAGGGATTGGTAAAGTCCCTGGTGACACCACCCAAGGGTGGGGTAAAAGTGGCCTAAATCTGTGTGAGCAGGGCCAAGGGTCTCTCAGCCAGCTGGGTGCTGAGAGCTGCACCTCGCAATGTGCAAGGCAGAGGTGCTGGGAGGAGGTGGCACCTGGCCTGCCCCATCTGTCCCTCTGTGCCTCAGCAGCAGAGCAGAGCTCTGCCACTGCTCTCAGACTGGCCCTGCATCATCTTGCATGGCTCTGAGCCTCACCTTCTGCCAGTGTGGTGATTTAACAGAATTAAGAATTGTTTGAGCTGAGAATCTCATATACTGTCACTATCTTGAACCTCAAAGTTAAAATAATAAAATGTGGCTAATGATGACTCTGAGGTTTATTGTTGAAAGATGACATTTGGGTTGGCTTAGGCCTGATACACTCCAGGAACTACAGCAGTAGCCAGAACTACATTATACTCTTCGTACACCAGCTCATGCATTAATAAATCAGTTGGACAATGCATTTTTGGTGGACAGATCATTGCAACCATCAAAATCATCTGATTAGGTTTAACTTCACCTAAAGACTGAAATGGTTTTTGAAGCAGTGTGAGCACTTCCGACTCCAAATATTCTGTGATTCTGTGTAAAGAACACACACCTCTGTCATAAACCAACACATGGACTGATAAAAATAAATGCCTAAAATAACCTAATGGGAGAGAAATGGTTTTTTTTCTCACCTTTAGTGCTGATCAGTTCAGTATGTATTTACTCATGTCACAGTTAAGCAGAGATGAGCGTGTGACAGAGTGGATATCACGCTCTGCTAAACAAGCTCAACGACACCTGCCTGGTGCCTGGTCACCTCTGAACTTCACCATGTCTGGCAGATTGAGGCCGATTCCCTTGACAGCAACTATAACACAGAAGGATGGAAGAGCAGGGAGGGCATTTCTGCATGGAGACACCACACAGGGCTGCAGAGAGCACACCAGCACCCAACCATGCCCTGGGGAGCCTTTTCCTTGTGTTGCTGCTCTTGGGAAAACCATCCCTGGGTACCCACGTGCTCATCATGCTTGAATTGCACCTCCCATGTAATCAGAAACAGGGAAAAAATGTCCAAGAAGAAAAGGAAAAATAAAAAAAAGGCCAAAAAATCCACCCCAAAACCAAATTTAAAAACAACCCAACCAAGCATCCAAAAAACCCAAGAAGATATCACCTTGCATAGTGGGAAAAGATAAATGCAAGGAACTGCAAGTAGGTGCTGGTGACAGATGCATAACGTAATTGCTAAAACAGAGGAGGAACTTGGAAGCACTGGTCTTAATAATTTTTAGCATGCAACAGTGATTCTCTTTTATTTTTTTTCTGTGTCTCTGTGATGATGACTGTCTCATTTCTGGAATTACCAAAGGTGTCTTTCTTGGTTGTGTTTTTCTCATCACAGCAAGGGTGTAGTGCTAATGAGTTTTTCTAAGAAACAGAAATATACATTGGCAGTTTTTCAAACTGTGAACTGGAATGAAGCATTTCTGTTGTGAGGAAATCTCAGCACCAAATCAATCTGTCCTAGCTCACTGGTTATGAGAAAAGGAGGGTGCAGACATGCAGGAAAGGTTAAAAAACTTGAAGGAATGGTTACTGTTGGTTTTGGTTTTTCCTTAGATGACTTTTCTAAATTATTTTATTCAATTTGTCAATAAAATCCCTAAGATGTTTATAGTGGTTTGTGACAGTATCCATTACACTGTAGACAAGATAGGAAAAAAAAATCTTTCATGAAACTAATTTAAAAGCAAGCCATTGATTAAAACAAAAGAATGACTAGGAATTGGTAACTTTTCAAAACCTTGAAGCAGCAACACATTATCAATGAGGCCACAGCATGTGACACAGTTCTCATAAGCTGCAGACTATGATCAGCACAGCATTAGCTTCCAATACTTATCCCACTCTTTTATCCAGCCTGATCTGGGATGTAAGATGGTGGAACACAGAATTTCTAATTCCCTCTAGTTTTTTGCTTTGTGTGATGTTTTGATACCAAAATGATAGAGCACAGCCTAATATATTCATGGTTTGAAATAAATAGATAAAAGCACCACAATGCAGTGTGGCAGACTAAAACAACCCAAAGAAGGAGACAGCAAAGAAAACTTCTTCCAGGAAAAAACTGTAAGAGGCAGGGAATGCTTTTACCTGAATTACATGACAAAGAAATGCCAAAGTATATACACATACAACATGCTCAAACAAATTCTCCATAAAGGAAGGATATCCCAAAAACTCAGCCCTTTAGTCACTTTGAGACACCAACTTCGTTTTCCAGGCCAGATTTAGCAGAATGGTGCTCACTGCCTGCATGGCCCAAGGTAAGAACCCACTGCCTGAGCCCAGATTTTCAAGAGCCAACTCTTATTTTTTTTTCCCCAGTCTCATTTACTCACAAAAACCAATATTTCTTTTAATCTTCCATAGAGTAGCCCTTTGTAACTACTTAAATGTACTCCGTGATCCAGGCTTTTATGCCTGCTGGCCCTCAGCCCAGATCCTCAAGAGCCAACTCTTATTTTGTAGCCTATATTACTATAAAAACAATATTCTAAGTTTTTCTTTAATGTATGTCCTGCTTTTTTTTCATAACTTCAAAATTCAATTTTTTTTACACATCCTGGCTGCAACACCAGCACCTTTTCTTCCCAGAAGTATTCTGGCACTCTCTTTGATATTGTTTTTCTTCTTGGAATAAGGCCTGCTTCTCAAACCTTTTCACATTCTTCCACACTATCACTTTCAAGCACCTTTTATAACAATTTTCATATAGTGACTGTTTAAACCATTTTGAGATCAAAGAGTTTTGAGTTGTCTGTAAACAACAAAAATGCTGAAAATTTATGTGGGAAATTTCTGGTGCTTTCCAACCTGGATTTTTTCTTTAGTTGTTGGGTATTTCCTCTCAGAATTAGGGACAGTTGCTTTTTCCACAGCTTCTGCTTTGGTCACATGAGGTGGCAGCCCAAGGCATCACGCTCTTGGGAGGATCCTCATTCTATTCTGGGACACCAGAAAAGACAAAGGCTGTGGCCACAGAGTGCAGCTGAAAGCACCAACTCATACACTGAACTTTCACTGAACAGTGAAGATATAGAGAATTACCTGAAGATATAGAGAATTACCTAAATAAAGCAAAACACAGCCCCCCAAACATGATAAAACTACCGACTCTTCTCCTTGATATGCAACTTTTCAGTTTTTATTAAGAGACAAATAATGGTTCATCATTAATGCAAATACCAAGTGATTCACCAAATGACAATTGTTTTTAGAAGAAATTATTGTTCCTTTGTGATATTTGTGTTAAAAAGGATGAGAAAAAGTGGATAAAAGGCCCAGAAATGGAGATAAGCCAAGGAAAACTCGGCTTAAAACTTGCAAACATTGAGCCCATGCCAAGTAATCTGCTTAACCAAGGAAAACCCCAGTAAATAGCCTGTTTCCTGAAAAGTGTACAGCAGTTGTACAGTCAGAAGTTCTCCTTCTGACTTGCAAATTGAAACGCGTTTCAACAAAAAACAACAACAAAAGGAGCAGATTAGTTGAAGTAATTTGAGCTTGTTATTCAGCATCACCAAGAGTTCTACATAATGAAACAGTAAGACATTGGATAGCCCTGCCAAATAGTCACCAATTTCCAGTTTCTAATACTGAAATAAAAGTGCTCATGGTTGGAAGTGATTGGTCATGGACGGAGATGATTAAGAAATACACAAATATATTTACCCTCTCCCACTTCCATGCTTCAGAAAAATAAGAAGAATCAAAGCCAGTACAGCCATGAATCCAACCAGGAACAAGGGAGATAAAATACATCTCGCAAAGGAATCTGCAGCAGAACCAGCAAATGGACTTGGTTCCAGATTGTGTCTTCAGACACTCCCAAGATGATTATATTTCATTCAGATTTATGGTAATGAAATACAGCCAAACTGTTGAGAGTTCACACATGCCATACTGCCCCATAGCTATTATGGGTAGCAAAACATTGCATTTCTTAGTAAAGGACCAACATTGTGCCATGATCTGTTACACCTGAAGAACAGGGGATTGTAGTCTTTGCAGCCCTGCCAACATGGGCAAAAACCAGGTAACCAAAGCCTTTACTGCCACCCTGCAAGGTTTCCACAAAAGGCCACACTTGGCTCTTGGCCTGCTGAGTCCTGGCAGAGATAGGATCATGTGGTCTAAGGTCTGCATCTTTATTTTACATGTAGTACTTCTGAGAAGCATTAAAAAGTATCATGTAATAGAGACAATTTAATACCATCTAGATCAGTATGACAAGAACAGCAAATTGCAGAAAAAGCAATGGAAATCATTTAATCCACAGTGTCTGCTTAACAGCAAAAGAAAAGGGAAACCACTGTGGAAGAAAACATTTTATTTCTTTCTGTGTCTTTCCACGCTTTTAAAAAATTGAATCCATAATTGCACAGGTGTCACAGGGAGGAACAAGTGTTTGAAGTCTAAGAGCAACATTTTGCATGAAACCAGCTATAGATAAAGCCTGAGGTTAAAACACAACATCCCCCCTTTTCCAAAGCACCATCCCAAAAAGCACCATGCATCTTTTACATGCATATAAATTAACCACAGAAGTGAGTTTTTGCCCAGTTTGTTTTGTCCATTTCTAAAGGGTCCAAATGCTGCAATTAGCTCTACAACCCAAGTCCCACTCTGTGGTGTGAAGCCCTGGGCTGATGCTCCGCACCACATCCATAACTCAGCGAGAGCCTCCGACAGCATCGCCCTGCAGGACTCAGAGCAGCACAGCCAGGGGCACCTGCAGCACAGGGAAGATGTGCTCTCACACACCTGTGAGCAATTTCCAATGTTCACTTCCTCTGCTTGACATTAACCTATGGTCATAGTACCAGGGAGAGCCTAAGGGAAATTTATCTCCATTTTAAAGGAAAAAAATAAGATTGTATCAGTCATAATCTACATGTTTTCCTGACACATTTCCACATTTGTCATATTTTTGAAGTTCAACTGACAAACATAATCAAATCTGGCTTCCATTCTAATGTCATTGTCAGAAAAAAAAAAAAAGCCTTTTTTTTCAAATAGGAAGGATTATTTCAAGCAGTTTCTCTTTCTCATCAGCACTCTCTTAAACAAGTTGCATTGAGCAATCAAAGATAATCTTCAGAAAGCCACAAATCAGACATCATGAAATTATATTCTGGGGTTTTTTCTAGAGTGCTTCCTCTTTCTTACTTAAAATAAAACTGAAAGGGAAGTCAGTTTTATTCACCCAAGAACTATTTCAACAAAATTTTCACTACTTGCTAAATGATTTTAAATAAAAAAAAATTAAAATTCCCATGTATTCAAAAAACACAGCTATTCTATTTCACTTTTGTTTTAACCATTCCGACTGTATATTAAAAAGAAATTTTCAACATGAAATAATGCTTTATTCTCATAACCCTTGCAAATCCCCTTCTAGAGTAATAGTATTAATAACCACCTTTCCAAGGGCAGATTACTGCCCATCTTGTATCGGACCATGCCACTTGGTACTTAACTTTCTCATGACAAGCACCTGCTCCCTTTTGGTAAAAAAGTAATTAAAATCCTGTAAGAGTTCCCTGTTCTAGGTCAGAATCAATGGCACTGACAAATGATAGTAACAAACCAATGCCGAGGAGGAGAAGACACCAAGATAACTTTTAGCACTATAATGAAAAGCAAGTCAAAATACAACTACTATTCAGATAAAAAAAAATTAAATCCATATTCATGTGTTGCAGCAGCCTTGCCAAAGCTTTGAGATACTGCACAGCAAAACTAAACTGCAGTAGTAACGTTCAGAAATCAACTTTGTTGGTAAATGTTTGGACCCAACCTTTACACATCAAAAATTGAGGCAAAACAAGTTACTCTTTCCAAAGTCAGTGACTTCTTCCAATGGCAAAAGAGCCCCATGTGTGGGTTCACAAAATCAGAAATATGAATTACAATCTAATGTAGGAGCGACAGGGGGTCAGCACGGTCGGGACGGACGGGGACGAGAGCTCTCTGCAGCCAGGGCTGGAACTTGGGGTTTATTGCCAAGGGCCTGGGTGCAGGGCCCTGCTGGGAGCTGCCAGGCACAGCTCGGAGCAGGCCCCAGAGAAGAAAGAGAGGGGTGGAGAGGATGAGAGGCTGAGAGTCAGAGCTAAGAGGCAAAAGCTACGAGTATAGAAAGTAAGTAAAGAGACCGAAGTTCCTGTCACAATAAATAAATCATCTTCTGCGTTGAATATTCTGATTCTCACTAACCAATCTAGTACAAGATAGAAATCCTATAGCATTTCCATACAGCCTGTAAGAATCGCTACCTTACCATACTGTGTTACATTTTAAACTCTAAAAATTACTCTTTGGACCCCTTCTGCCAAGCTGGCAGGGTCTGCTCGGACCCTGGACCTGCCTGCTCACAGAGGGTCTTGTTTCATCAAAGGGGGATTACCTTCAGCCAGCCACACCATTGTTTTCCTGTTCAGTAACTATGGGATCTCAAAGCTTGCTTTCATTTCAATCTCGCTTATAGTTTCCATATTCTCAAAATCATTTGCCAGGCAATCATATTTATAAGGCTTTTTTGTTCCATCCTCCCCAACAATCTAACCCATCTATTGTTCAACAGCACTCTTACAGCTTTCTAGGGAAGTCCAGTGTTTCTAATTCAAAGCCTGCAGCATAGAAGGGTTTTTACATTAGGAAAAAAAAAAACCACTTGAGCTCAATAAACAGCTCTCAAATAGTGAAAAAACAAATTTGGGGCATGATTAGTATTATCATAATATCTCACCAAGGAATATGTAGAAGAGACCTAAGTGTTATATCCTCTAATACCAAGTTTTGCAAAAATGTCCTCAAATTCTGCGGTTTCTATGGGATTTTATCAGCTTTTTTCTCTTGCCCTCCACATCATTGTATACAAGTAACTGGGTGAAATGGTGAAAAGACCCCATGAGAACTTTTTTACTCCCACTTTCAGTAGTTTCCCACTGTGCCAAAATTAAACATACCATTATGTTTTTACACTTGCTGCAGGTTCCACTACGCAACACTCCGGGAGGGGTGGGGGTTTCCACTCTGCAGTGTCAGTGCTGCAGGAAGCTGCTCTCTTTACAAAAAAGGGGAAGCTGCCTGTCTGCAGGGTTTTGAAGTCACAGCCTATTTTAATCCTGTATGGGCACGTCCACCTCCACCCACAGTCAAGTGTGATACAGCAAGAAGCTGAACAAGGGGAGAGTGTAAGCATTGACTGCATCCAAACCCAACACAACTGAAAGCACATCCTGCTGGTGTTGGAAGACAAGACAAACTTTGCCTTAGAGTGCTTTTGGCATTTAAAGCACATGCAAAGCTTTACTGGATAAAAGCCAGTCTTGACGTAGAAGCTACATAAACATAGTGGCCCCCTGGTAACAAGGTTTACTAAAATCCAAAATTAATCACACCTGTCTGCTCCTGCTGCTTTAGGTTCTGATGGCATCTGCAGCAGAGCTTGGAAGGCTTGCCAGAAGGTTTCCTAATATTTATAGAGAAGCCATGTTCGTCCTCATAATGGTTGGAGAAGCTCTCCTGAATCTGGAACACATGTAGGGTTTAGAAAGAAACACAAACAAACACAAAACCAGAAAAATCCCAACATTTTCACTTCAGTTTCAGTAGGAGTGGCATTTTTTCAATGATATTATCAACACGTAAAAATCTTGCATCTCATGGAAGTAACAGAAAAATATACCTCCAACTCAAAAATGCATTTTTGATATTTCTTGCTTACTTCCTATCTTTCATTCTCTTTTGATGATAAAAATCTAATAGAGTTTTCAAAGCACAACAAGAATTTGTTTTGAAAACTTTTATTTTTAATTAAAATTAACTCTAAGTTCAATTAAGAATACAGGTACCCTAAAAGCTATTTAAAAGTTGGTTTAAGCTAAGAGTTTGATCCAGTACTAACTGAAAACAAAATTCATTGATAACATTGAAATAACTGGACAATTCAGGCTTGAAGGCAGAAGTATATGATGATTAGTCCTTAATTTCTTACGGCCATAAAGCCATAATCATGCTCATAACTGACACCTACCCTATTTGGTGTATTAGTAGTTATGCATTCAGTCACATACTATGTTTTTGGGGCAAATAAGTGTCATTTTTAGTGTAATTTTCAAGGGAAATGAGTTTTGCATGCTTATTCTGCTTGTCTGTCAGGTTCCCTCTATATTTAATTCCAGCAAGTAATTCAGATTTGTAAAAGGTAGAGGTCTCAATGCTAAAGAAATATCTGCTCAGAGAACAGCTCAGGTTAGTGCCATGGCTTAAGTCAAAGAGCTTCAGCTGTAACAGCCCCACGTGGCTGGTGCCAGTCAGGATGCTCACAGCTCTGGTTTCATTTCAAATTCAGAAAAAAGAAAACAAAAGCCTTGAAATGACAAACTGCTTCCAAATCAGCAGTATTATATCACAATATAAAGTTAAGCTTAGTAATGCAGTAACAACGAATTTCCTGTAGAAGGGAAAAAGGAAAAAAATGCAGGTCCTACTAAAAATCTACTGGATGGTTTTCAAGTTGTTCTGTGGTGAATAATCTCTGTGTTTACAATAACTACAGCGTGTCTTTGAACAGCTCAAACCTGGATTCTCTTCAATCCATTCTACCTTCGGTGTCAACAGAATAGCTGCCAGTTTCTCCATATTCTTTATTTTTATGTCACATTTAAACATCTATAGTTAGGGATGTATCCATCATCCTGATGAGATACGACTGTGCTGTCATTTTTCTTTATGCTGTGATACTACTTTTCAAGAAGGAAAAAAAGATCTCATCTTCTTCTATGATCATAACTGCACCAAGGAATAAAATTCTCAATTCCAGGTTTTTTGTGAAACAGTTTAATGACTAGTCAATTTAACAACATAAATATTAGTATTCTGCTAGAAATAACTTCTTAATGACTATTAAAAATGTGACTATTAAAAAATTGCTGGTGGATTTTAGTTGGGGTGGTTTAACCCTTCAAACTCTTCCTATTGCCTTTCTCTTGGCACCTAGTATTTAAAATTCTGCCTTTTCCCTTTCTTTGTATACCATAATTTTTCCTATTTCCTTCTTATGATACTCCCATCTCTGAAAATATGTATGTCAAATTTTATTCTGATGCTACAATGCATTTTCAATGCAAATTAGCAGTGTGTTCGAATAGTAATCCATTGCACCCCTCATTTTAAGGGGAAGGAGGCAAGACACATGACAAAAATCATAGAGTGAAATAGCTGGAATTCCACCCACTGGGAAAGGCTGGATGGCAGAACCACTGTGCAAAGCTGCTGTAAAGAAATGCAAAGTAAGTATTATTTTACTTTATATGAGTCTTGCATAAAAGATTTTTTTTTATTTGAAAGCACCGGTGTAGGATAATTTATAGTTAGAGTTTTGTATTGTTCAGAAATCACATTGGGCAGTCTTAGACTTGAATAAAATTTAGTTCAGACATTAGAGAGCAGGAGAATGCCTCTTGGAACTATGTGAAGCCAAACTGTGCACTAGGAAATGCAGGCAAGCACACTGCAATAACAGCTCATTGTAAAATTCCATATTGTTGATATTTGCTGTCAAAACACACTCCCCTGTCCTCCCATCCTTCCCTTCTGTGGCTTCAGACAAATCTCTGATTATGGGATTCATTCTGTGCCCCTCAGTCATCCACTTCTCAGATCTCATCTGAACACACGCATCACTTGGTGAAGCCAAACCATTCTTATCCATCTAGTGTCCATTGCAGAAACCGCATCCTCCACAAGCCTAAATTAAGTGTATTTTACTAACCTCTTCCAAAAGTATCCTACTAGCACATAATCACATCCCTATCTTCTCACCTTCCCATTCTAAGCTGTTCCTTCACACTTCCTGTAAATAAATGTCAGTTCCATTTCCATAAAGTTATGTCATTGTCTTTTGCCATCACCTCTGCTTTCTTCCTCATTCTTTACCAACTGTTCTGTTTCCCCAATCTACTTATTTCTACATCCTTATTAAAATGTCTATACCTTTACACAAAACCAAACCCATCTCACCACTAGCATGAAGTCTTCAGTAACTACAAACTAAATTACCTGCACAGAATATTGCTTTCACTATGTACTGATTTGCCTCCATTTGGAAGATTTTACACTGTAAGACATATGGAATGGAGAGAATCTCTCATTTCTTATTATTACTGATTCAGATCTCCAATCAGTATACATCTACAATTCTTGCTGTATGATTTAAGTGAGCTTCTGAAGAATTTCTAGTATGCATTGGACATTACCATGCAAAAATCAAGTACAAAGAATGGTCAAACAAAAATTGATTTGAAAAAAATAATATAATATCAACAAGTTTAATTCAAGAGTGTTAGTTCCCAGCTATCGGATTTCCATTAGAATACATTGTAAACAGTTTCTAGGTAGCTCTGTAGGAATTTTATATTAAAGAGAAAACCAAAACAAAACTGCTAAAAAACCCGAATCAACAGAAACCCCCGGAAAACAACAAATTAAGCCATACTACACCACAACAGGACTTTTTTTGTAATTTTAGCAGTAATGATATAAGAAATCAGCCAGTTAGGAATGCCCGGAGCCTGCTTCCTTTCCTTCGCAACATCTGCACTCTGCTCGAACCACCATTCCTGCAACCCAAAGGCAGAGGGAGCCGCGGAGCTCTCGCTGGGGCTCGATGGAGGGGTGGAAGTCCCCGGTCGGTGCCCAGCACATGACACCCACGTAGCGGGGGGGCTGAGACTCAGAATTTCCCCTGGGGCAGCCCCTGCCGGGGCCCTTTCGCTTTCTGCGGCTCTAATGGTGGCGGGGAGCCGGGGGCCCGCGCTGCCCGCACGCCGCGCCCGAGCGGCCGCTCCCGGCTCCGGCGGCCGCAGCGGGCGGGGAGCGGCTCCCCTGGCAGGGAACATGGTCCTGGAGAGCCAGGTGAGTGAGCACAGCGCTACGGGCTCCTCTGTCCGCTCCACACGCTGCTGCGATTCTTTCCTGGGGCCACGGACAGCTGCCGTGACGGGAACTCTGCGCGGGGTACGGCACAGCTCAGCCGCCCACGGGCGCGCTGCCGTGCGGGACGCAGCGATTGAATGCCATGATGCAAGTTTAGAGTTGTGATGCAGGCTATGAATTCACTGCCATTCTGGGCATTAGGTCGTGATTAGATCGCTTGTAACTAATTGATACCACCCAGGACGAAGATAACACTTTTTGCAATGGTGGCGTTGAGAAATGGAAAAAGAGGTTAATGTTTCATGTTACTGTGCTACGTGAACTTTTTCTTCTTTGGAAGGAAGTAAGAGAAGAGGCAGAAACATAGATTTGAATTAATATTACCCAGGTGAGATGGTTTTAGTATTGCCTAGGGAAGTTTAAAGTGATGCAGGACACTGCATCATAAACACAGAATCAAAGTTTACTCGCAGGGATGTTTGAATTTGTCTTTTGGAGTCAACCCATCCCAAACTCAAGCAATGTTTTCCAGAACACCAGTAATCAAGTTTCACATTTGCAGCAAAGATGGGAACTTTTTCCCAAAGATGTCTCTCAGTCCCTCTTTTTCCAAGTTAAGCAGCAATGCTGAAATTTCAAGAGTAACAAGACATTTGCATTGCAACCTGGACCTTCTGTTACCTTATGCAACAGAATAAAAAATATTTGCTCTAAGATTAAAAAAAAAATAGGTTTTATTTTCAAAAAAATTGCAAAGGGATGTCTTCATTTTAACTTCTGCTACATCAAAAATACTCTCACAGTACTTTACAGGGAAGTAAAGGTTTCTGCTGCAACAAATAAGATCCAATTTTGAGCTAAGTTTCTCTGGTGCATTTAAGCTTTAAGTGGATTGGTAGGGACCTGATGCACATAAGACTGGAAATCCCTTGAGAAACGATTTTCAAATTAACTAATAAGATATTGCACTGCGTACAGCTTATTAGAAAGAAACACTGAGCAGCAACAGCACGCAGCTACTGTGCCTGGGATTTAAAAGCTGGATTTAGCTGTCATGTCCATAATTCTTAGTGCATTGGTTATGTAAAGGAGTAGGTGAGAGGAGGGTTTAGTTTCATGTTAAGGGAAGTAAAAAGGCTCTACAGAATGTAATTGCAGGATTAGTAAAAAGCATAAGGCAGCTTTGCTCCACTATTTACATATCAAGGCAATTTAGGGAAATCCTCATAAAGAAAACTTTAATAATTGAAAATGAGATTGAGAAACAACTTGGTCTTACATTAAAGGATAAAACATATGTTTTCCTATTAAAAAATCATGTGTGTGGAGAAGAATTTGGTAACTTTTCACAGGAAACTTTAAAGGTTAATTTCCCAATGAGACGAAATAATATTCAAGAACTTTTGTCCAACACTGATAGTTACTTTAGTAATATCTCTGCAGCTTTCCAGATATGCAAGAGATCTACATGTCACAGGATTTCTATGCATGAGAACATTTTTACAGTAATTGCCATTCATCTTGAGGGGGAAGGTTAAAGAGACAAAACAAGTACATGCCTCAAGAATAACTTTTTAGAAAGAGCATCACAGTGTGGGGCCAACACTTAAGAACAAAGAGCCTATAAAGGCAACAGATGAGGAGAGTAGTTGAACCTAGCTGGGCAGAGAAAGAGGAATCATAAGAATTAAGGGTGGAAAGTTTTGTCAGTTTTGGTAATATGTACAACCCTGATCATAGAAAATTAAGTTATCATAAAAACAATTTTTAGCAAAGCTGCTGTTCCAAAACTAGAAGGACACTAAAATTTGAGGTTGTGCACCAGAATGTATCAGTGAAGTCTACCAAGGTAGCACTATACTTAGGGTGTAAGAAGTGCTAAGGGAGGAAATCCCAGGAAAAAAGTAATCATTGACTTTAGCCTCATGCAAAAGTCACATACTGGGAGGCAAATGATCCTATTGTATGTGACTACAAAAAGGACCAGTTAAAAATAAAATTGAAAAACATTACAAAGAACTGGAGTGAAAGTGCTTTGCTTGGACTACATATAAAGACAGTGGCTACTGCTTTCTAATTCATGAAACCAGCTTCAGAGCATTCCCATTGAAACAGAACAAGTTACTGGTTTTTAACGCAGATAACACATTAGAGGAACTGAAAATATAATAAATGCCTGAAGGGTTCACTTGAAAGTGAAGGTGATTAAAACAGCTATTTAATGCTTTAACTTGTAAGGACCCCTAGTTACAACCTTTAGCTGTAATTGTCATGGGCTTGGGTGGCCCTTTGTCACACAGGCACCCTTGCAGCAGCCCTTGCACAACTTCTCTCCTGTCCTAAGGAGACACAGATCAGCCTGGCTGTCACATCCCATTAGGGGCAAAGCTGATAAAACCTGCTGGGATTCCAAGGTGACATCGTTTCTTTCATTACCTTTGTCACAATATTGATTAGATTAGGTCTGCAGCCCATCTTTGGTCTGCTACTGACCCATCACATCTCCTGGGAAATTCTGCAGAGTAGGAAACAAAATTGAAAACGACTGGAACAATAGAGATGTTCAAGATGGTCATAGCTCATGGGACTCCCCCAGATGTGACAAGTGCTGATTTTTACTAACTATGCATCCTAATACATTAATCCCAAACTTGACAACTACATATTACATTATCTCCTTCACAGTATTCAGCCTTCAGGAGCTTAATGACATAAAAATAACTCCCCAAATATTTTCATTTCTTTCACTGGAGTAAATGACAACATGTTCAAAGTGCTGCCTAGTTAATTTTCCCCATCAAAATTTTAAAGAGTAAATGAAGAGCAGGTTGGCTTGCTGTCTGTGCAGCAAACCTTGTATCAATTGTCTCCCGTGCCATGTTTAGTTTAGATGTTTCACTCATGCAGGACAGCTGAAGATCCAGTTCAGAGAACAGCACAGCTGAGCCATATGGCATCCACATAATCATAGTTAATAGCTAAAGACCCCTACACCTGCTCTTATGTTTTCAACAGGCTTTACTTAGTGGCATTAAATGCTTCTAATATAATACATGCTCTGTGTTGGTATAGACTTTGTATGTGACAGATTTGATAGTTCCAAAGGAAAAAAGGACTACTCTCAACTGCCAAATATATTTTTAGATTTAGACAGAATAAGAGTTGGAGATTTCTTTTTTTTATTAACCTTTTTTCAGTGCTAGGTCAGTTTTTCCTCTTTCACGTGTGGGCTGTTTTACAAATACCATCAGTAGGCACAGCTGAACCACAAGGAGCCTGAGCAATAAGTTCAGTAAATGTCACTCCTTTTACCTACACCTTTACCTCCCACATGTAACACCCACTCTCTCTGACAGCACCAAACCTATGGTTTGAATTTGCCTTTCTTCTACGTGTTCTCTCCTTCTCCTTATCTTCACACAGCTTTGGGAAACAGGACAGCTCAGCAATTAGTATCCCATAAGTGAAATAAACATTCCTATTGGCAGTGGGGGAGCTGGAGCACATCTGTCTCACTCAGTAACACCCCTGGCAGAAAATCACACACTGTGGTAACCTGGAAACCTCAAGGTCTCACAAAACAAGAGCTTCCAAATTTGATTGTTGTATGCTCTGAAGGATAAAGCAAAATGAAGCAGAACAAGAACTGTGTATTTCATTCCAGTTTAGCATGCCAGGACACTGCATCTAGATGCTTGTTTTATTTCCATGAGAGTAGAAAAAACATATCAAGAGGGGGGAAAAAAAGACATCTAAGACTTTCTTCTATATAAAATGTTCTCTCTTAACCATACATATAAAAATACATAATCTAGGTTCCTGCTATGATCCTTTTCACAACTGCAAAGATTCCTTTAAGTCTAGAAAGTCTCTCACTCTGTTCTTAAACCAGTCATTCTTTTTTTCACTCAGAAAAAAAAAGGAGCAGAATTTCTCTTAATATATTTCCAGGTACTTTTATAATAGAAATTATTTGTCTATTACTGGAAGATTTGACAAGCAATTAAAATTGCATTGAAAAAGACTTCAAAAATTAAGAATGTGCAGAGACAGAATAATACTTGATTATGGATTTATTTTAAATAAACTTGCTTTAAATACACTCTAGGACATTTAAATTGAATGAGATTCATCTATCTATATCCATAAATATTACTCCAAGCCCCAATAAATTCACACAATATATCTTCATGCTCTGCAAAATCTTACCTGTAGGTTATTACTGTGCAGACTTTAATTAAGATGTAATAACAGCTTTTGCATCAAAAAACTATGGTTTGGACCTTGAGGATGTAAAAAAAGCAATATTCTGAGGATTGTCCAGGAATAGTGGATAATTTTTTTTATGCTTTAAGGGCTGAAAATTGTCAGAGGAGGTTTCAGCCAGAACTAGAAGGGTTTTTCTTTGGAAGGGTACAGTTCATTGCCCAAATAAAAATGTTCAGAAGATCCCTTCCTTCATTATTAAAATATCTTCTAATTATGTTACACTTATGCCCTTGCTTAAACCATTAACCAAGTGGTACAACAGCTGTACTCTTCACACATTCTAAAATAATGAAACCCTGAGCACAACCCAAAAGGAAAAAGTAAACATTCCCAACACCATAATATAGAATTAAAATAAAAATAAATTAAACAGATATTTTTTGTTGCACACACATTTTTGGTTACAAAACCCCACAGCCATTTATTTTTGCCCACAATATATATGACACAAATCTAAGAGGACATTTGCACTGAAACCTTTCATTCACATTAACATGGGAAGAACCATTCCTTCCTCAAGGTAATGCAGAGTACACAAGTGTGTGGGGAAAACAAAACTTTTCAGAAGCTTTAAATAGCTTCAGTGTTGAATAGACCTTGTCCCACTTCTGTGTTCCTACTTCTTCACCCTCTTTTCTGCATTCCCTCCTTGCATGCACTACTTTCCCATCTCCCCCACCCCTCCTGTGCTGCCCCAGCAGGTCCATGTGCCTGCCTTGATCCCTTCTCCATGCTAATCCAACCTGTGGCCCAGCTGCCTCTGGCAGCACTAATGACATTCCTCTCCTGCCCTATCAATTGCTGGCCTCTTCACTACCACTGCTGGCTTTGATTACCAGGAAGAGGATTTCATTTCCATTCCCCACTTCCCTTCACTCCCCATCACCTTCTGCTCTAACCACGAGATGCACTGCAGTCCTGCACTCAGGCCTAAGCCCATCTCCAGCTCTGCCACCTGGTACTTTGCAACTCAGAGAGAAGAAACCTTAGCTGAAGGCTGAGAGTTCTTGCTCTGTGCAGATCACAGGCTGACAGAAATGGACTTGACACCACTGGTTTTGTTTGATGGTTTCTAATGTGCCTTCCCACTAGAGGAACAGAAAGCCAAGACACCCCAAAGCTGGCTCTCAGCTGTATGAGTTTGATGCTGTGCAAACTTCAGAGGGAAGAGGGTGAAGATGCAAAATTTTTGTCAGTCATTTGGACTGTGCACAGCTGGCTTTTGCCAGGGTGCTTTCCTCTCCCTGGTGATTGTTTTATCCAGACTTTAAGGTATAAATGTGTCTCCTACCCACACTGCCTCTCACCTGCAGAGAAAGAGCTCCCAAGCCAAGTTTGAAAAATATTTCAGAGCGTGTCAGAAGAAGTGTACAGGAACTCACTTCTTTGAAACTGCTGACATTTTGGAGGATGAAAGAAGCTTCAAATCTCCAGGGCTCCAGCCTTACAGGCACTAAGAAAAAAAATTAATCCCTTAAAAAGAAAAGAAACAGAAGGAGAGAAACTGCCTATCTATGTATTTAGAAGTTAATATATTTAAATCCCTTGAGGAAGGAAATAGTTTGGGAAACAGACAGTGAAAAATAGAAGACTGAAAATAAGTCTGATTTTTCTGATATGTTTTAATTTTATTTTTTTAATGAGAAACAGGTTTTGAAATAAATATAATCCACAAAAGTAATAGGATTTATTCACCAAAAGCCAAGAATTTAGGAAAACACCATCTAGCAATAGTCTGGCCAAAATGTAAATTTTTTTCAGGAACTATACATGTTTATCATCAGCAATAGGCATCCCATTACTGCTTTTGCCACCAACCAATAACACAAATGCATGTTTTTTTTTTTTATTCAAGTAATGGCCTTCCTTACCAGACAGAGTAACTGAATCCTAGAACTGATACTGTAAATCTTAGTAATCCATGCAACCCTTTTAGCCAAACTGGATGTTTGAAAGTAAACTAGAACAGCTCTACCACACTGAGGGCAGCTTTATTTCACCTGCTGGTGTCTGCAAACACAGAGCGGGACAGCATCTATCACTGGCTTTGATAAACTCTTGGAAATGAGAAGAGTAATGCTGCACTACATAGGAGATGGGCAAGCTAAGCCAGCAAAGCTGCAGGAAACACCCTGAGCTGGGGTGGGCTGTGACCAGACCCAAGGTACCTCTGCAGGGCGCCCAGGTCTCTGGGCAGGGACTGGGGACAAATTAAAGCAATTGCCAGGTTTCTCTGTCTTGTGCCATGGGGCATCCATGCATATTTTAGGACTAAAACCAGACAATGGTACTGAATACTTTCAAATTATGACCAGAATCTACTTTAGATACATTGTTTTATATTATCTTCTGACCTTGCTTTTGCCACATGAAAAAGAGCTCTGAAAACCATGTTTGCATACTTAAATGAGAAAAGGAGCTGCTATGCCCTTGTATTTATTGTTTCTGAAGGCCTTAAGGGAGGAGTGAGAACACACAGTAAATAAATAGCTTTACAGACTGTAAACAGCTAAAGCTTCACCTCTTGCAAAACTATAGTCCCTGTGATTAATGTTTCAGGAATTATATTAAAGTGCAATAACTTTCCCTGTAGACTGGTGATACCCAGGAGAAAAGATTCTCTGCCTTGAATGACACCATGAAATTTGATTTGTGTATTCTAAAGAAAGAAATAACAACCTGATAATTTGGATAGATTTCTTAACAAAAGCAGCATCTTCCTGTTTTGATCAAAAATTAAACAATAAAAATGAAGAAGTCAGGCTGTCTGACTGCATGAAAGAAAGGGAGAATGTGCATGAAACAGTCCTCTCTTGTAATTAATAGTAAAAAATTGACAGGCATTACATCTGCCCTGCACCTTCCAGTATTGTGACTCAGATCTGTACTGTAAAAGCTCTACAGATTGCTAACAGCTCCTTTCTTTAAGGGTTGTTTGTGCTAATAAAAACTTATGAACTGAGTAAAGAAGAATTTAGGGCATCAGTCACCACTGGATTAAGATAACATCTCAGAAACTTCAGGGGTTGTGGAGTTTGCCCTTACTCTCTGGTACTTTCTCACCACTCAGACCAACAATCAGGTATGTGCTGACTGACATTAATTTTTAGGGAACAGACCCCAGCAGGCTTGTTAAAGGAGAGAGGAAAATCCATAAATTGAGGCTACCTGCAGCATGCCCTCACACACAGATGCCATGAGCACCAAAGCCATGCTCCAGGCAGAGGTGCCCTTACCCAGCTCTGCCCCTGGCAGGGTGAGGCTGGCTCTCCCCAAACGCTGCCTTCCCCTCTGCTCCCATGGCAGCAAGCTCCAATTTCACCACAGGTTTAGCAGCTCTGTTCTGCACCCTAGTCACTGATTAATGCCATGACCCTTGACTCCTTAACCTCAGCAGTGACAAAACAGAAGGCTCTGGGCTTACAGCCCCAAATTTTAAATTGGTTTAAGGATGGTCCTTCCTGTGCAGCAAGGACTTGCAGAGATGTTTTGTATGAATAAACAAAGATCATTTTTACCCCTCTTAACCTTTTCTGAAATTAAGTAGCAATAGAAACAGGTAACTGCTCTAGCACAGCCTTAAATAATTCAAAAGATCACACTCTTTGCCTACCTGAAAAATTCAGAGCAGGCCCTGTAACAGTAAAGAAGTTTTCAATCAATTCTAAAATCATAAGAATACAGAAGATAGATGACACTAAAACTTAATTTATTTTCTATTTGGCAGATTTAATAGAGCCTGAATGCTCCTCTCAGAAAACTGAAATAGGAGCACAAGTTTTAAATAAACTTCTTCTGGGCACATCTGCAGGGAACAGTTCACCATCAAGCAGCCCTTGAAATTTCTCATGCCATTTGCTGTTACTGCAATGCACAAGTTTTAATCACTGCAAGGAGCTTCAGCTGTGCCTAGGAGTTTTGCTCTTCCTAGTGATCCTAACTGGAAAAATCCTGAATAAAACAGGTGCTGGTGGCTCAGTCACAACAAGCTGACGCTGCTCGGCACAGTTCACAGCCACTTGCTGCAGTCATGGCCTTGGGATGCACCAGCAGCTCAACTCACTGCTGCAGCACTGCTGCTACCCTCAGCCCTGGGTTCTGACCCAATTATTGTCAGTTTTCAGTTAAGTTACTTAAGGCGTGAGAAAAACCCCCAACAACCAAGTGGAAGGGGAGCAGAGGGAAACATAGTTGGTTTTGCCCATGATCTTAGAGCTACATCTCTAATTCCAATCAAAAATTATTCTTTTACATGATTGTCAGGCAGAGAAAGCTACTGCCTGCATTTGATGCCCTGGTTCTGAGCACTCAATATCTGTTTAAATTAGCAAGCAATCAGCACCCACAGCAGTTAACATCCCATAGACAGTGTTCCAGTTGTACATTCCTCCTCATTCTTCTCTGTCATCTTTACCACACAGGGCTTGTTTTGACAATATAGCTCTTTTTTATTCAGGAATTCTATGTACTTTTTGCTCAGATTTTCAGATTCAGTCAGTCACTCTATCCTCGAGCTGTGTGTAACATCAACATAAAATAACAAACAGAACTCAACAATCAAAACTGTTTTCTCTTTCTTAGTAGAAAAAGTCATACAGCATGGCTCCACCAAGGAGATTAACAGAAAAATGTTCACTATCAGTTACGCATTAATAGAAAATTACAACTCTTGATGTGGAATGGATCTAAAGACCAAAAGAAGTCTGAATTTGGCTATTCAGTCTGAAGTTTGAGCATAACTGTTTCCAAATAAGAATGAGAATTGAAACTACCTCATGTCAAAGACACTATTAAAACCTAAACCAATGCTCAGTGACGCTGCATCTATAAAACAATCATTTCTTATCAGCTCCCACATTCCTTTTCAATTCACCTTCCTACATACACTGCATCTTTCCCCACACCTGTAACAAGAAAAGTCACTTATATTTACCTGTGTGATCATAGCAGGGGTGCTACCAACCCATTTTTCCCCAAACCAAAGTATTAAGACCATCCACAGAACAGCAACTGGATGCTTGCTCTGTGCCTCTCCCAGAAATCGTGCATGATGGCTTTCCCCACTGCTTCATTCTCCTTTATTCCCTCTTTGACAGTAACTATTCCTTTCACACTACAAACAGCATAGATACAGACACAGCCAAAAAAAAAATTAAATAATGACAAAGAATGCTTTCTTATTTCTGAAAATATATGAAATGAAATTACTTAATTCCTGATGCGGTGCATACTCATATTTATGATATAGAATTAATTTTAAAATGAGCTAATAAATAAGCTAATAAAACACTCCCAAACCAAGCAGGTACTGTACCATGCTAGGTTTCTGAGGTTTTCACCAAACCTGAGGTAATTTTCAGGAGCTAAGGATGATTTTAGCATCTTAGGTGGTAATGTAGTTTGAAAAGAAAGGACAGCAGCTGTTTCATTTGAGCTCTGCATTTGAATTTCCAGGGTTTGTTGCAACCCCTCTAAACTCAAGACAAAACTCAGCTGGTGTGAACTGAAACAAGATGTTTGAGTGAAAAAACTGCCAGTGGAAACCACTGAGCCTGAGAATCAAAACCAGTGTTTGGACCAGCACTGCACAGATGGCTGGCCAGCCTGATGCAAATGTTGTTTTTCTTGCACATAATTCTAAAGCCCAACTATTTTTTTCACTGAAATCAAGGGTTTAGGGTACAGGGAAAGAAATTAATTTGAAATGGCATCTCCTAATGAGCAAAGAAAGATCGTGGAGCCAGCAAGAGCAGGGAAATTACCTTTGCACATTTAGTTTTCAAGAGATGGAGGAGAGAATGAGAGCAATGGAACTGTGGTCACAGTGGGGAAGTTGATGAGAAACACAAGCAGTGTGGCTCAGGCAGCTCGGGCGGGTGCTGGCAGATTTCAGAAGGTGCACAGATTCCTTTCTCATTAATGAAGGGGCCCTGACTCCAGCTCTGCTGAACTGGCTCTGAGTGCAAGGCTATTCAAGCTCCCTGCTTTGATTGAAAGCATGAGTCTGTTACTTATGAGCTCTCAGAAGCTTTCCTTTTAATAGGAACTGGGGGGAAGGGGCAAGAAGATGGCTGGAGGAGGGGAAGGAAAAGATGAGTAGCAAAAAATGCTGGTAGCTGAACATGGGACTTCAAGGGATTTGCAGGCCAGGCCTTTGGGGAAGGGTTAAAAGCTCAAAAGGTGAGTGATGCCTTTCCTGGGCTGATTTTTCTCTCATTATTCACCAACACATTAAGAAGTAAACTGCATATTCAATCAACCCTTAACCTCTTATTTTCTCATAATCTTACAAAATTATTTATTCCGCTAGCATGGAACTAAAAAAAAAATTGATGGTTTTCAATTTCTTTTTTTCTGGTAGATATCAGCTGTATTTTAATAATACTAAAAAAAAACCACCTCTAAATAAACCTAATCTTGACATCTTCCCTGCTGCAACAGGGAACATGCAGCCTGCTGTTCCAAATTGCAGACAGTCACGAGCTCTCGTCAGACTTTGTGTGGGCTTGAAATGTTCTTTTAGTCCTTTGCAGCTGAAAACTGAGCACAAATTATCACTGAAAGGATATGAAAAATTCTGCTGGGACATTTGCCATAGCTGTACAGGAATGCTCCTCAAAGCAATCAGAAAAGGGAGCAGATTACTTAGCTCAGGTTTGAGGACTGTATTGACAGCTGGCTGTTTCTAAAAAATTTTACTTTTTCATCTGGAGAAAAAGATGAAAACTCAGTGATCAAACTGTATTTTGCTAGGTTTTATCTGTTGCCAATGAAGAGATATCAGCCATTTCTTGTAAATGTAAAACCTTTGCTTATCTTCTAAACTGAGCAGAGATCTTGGCAGGGAGCTGAAGGGGCAACTTCGAGATAAATCTAAGTACTTCCTGTGTGCATCAACCTGGGATGCAACTTCTGTGCTGTAACATTTCGAATGCTGTGCTTGATTCAGTGCTTGAGCTCCTAGGTGTGTAGACTATTAGTAGTCACTTTTACAGAGATAGCATATCCAGAGTTAAAAAAAAAGATAGCAAAATCTTTAAATTTTTGCTCTTGGTGAGGTAATTTTTATCTGCACTTAAAACACAAAATATATGCAGAATCAGGCTTTGAACCGAGTGTATCAATATAATATAGAGGAAGAAAAAATAAGGAAAAATAGTAATAATAAAAATGATAAGATCATTTTGCTCAGTAATGAAAATAGGGACTTGTGACCACAAGCAGCACCAAAGGGAAAGGAGGGATTAAATAACACTAAACATCAACCCTTACTTGGGGTCACTCAGATGAGTTCTGTTGCCTCTAACAAGTTTTGTGCCAATACTCAGATCTGCAGCATTGGACATGATAACCTATGGTACCCTTCCCTGGGATTAAAAATTTATTATCATTTATTTTTGAAAGAAGACAGTGGAATATCCCAATATCACTAACCAAACAATATTTCCTCACTCTTTAAAGCACACACATGCATACACCACAAGAACAATGCTAACTTCTGAATTGATGCTCTTTGATGTGTGAACATACGAGACAATTGGAGATATTCCAATTATCTCCAGTTCAAAGTTAGGCCAAAATTAGAAGCAGTTATGAATAATGGATTAGGCTTTAGTAGAAATGGCAATGCTGCACAGAATAAAGATGAGAGTTTAGCTTAGCTGTGAATATGTGGACCAGGTGAGCCACACTGCTTCCTTAAGCAGACACCTTGGAATCGCACATCCCCAGAAGTTCAAATAACAAAACACATGTCAAAGCAGGGCTTTGTGACAGATTATAAACTGTTTTCAGATGGAATTCTGATGTTTTCAGGATAAAATTAGAAGCCAAAGTTCCTTATGAAATTGGGTTTTTTTTAAGAAATAACCATGCCAAAATCTGGTCATTTACCAGATTGGTAGCACCTGGTATTAGCACCCTAGGAGTCACTACCCAGGCAAAACACATATTTTGAAAGTGTCATCAGCCAACATGGAGATAAACACCAGCTCAGATCAAAGGGTGCCTAAGCAGGCTATTTCCATTCATTGGGAAATTTTCCTGACAACCTAGCATTTTAATTAAAGAATAATAATCTTCCAAATAGTAATGCTTCTATGGGCTGGATAAGTTATTTTTGCTTGGATGTCTATGCTAAATTGCAGAAAAATATATGGGGTGAGCATTCCATTGTTGCATATTCCTGTAATTCTACTTTATTTTGTGTGAACATTGGAGCTCAGATGATCATCATGATAGTGCAGATTGTAGGAATGGGGAGACATATGTGACTACTTCTTTGGATTTGCACTCTTATCAGAGACCTGTTCTCCTTGATTTACTTTGCTGTCTCCAGAGTTGTGTGTAAAGTGTGGGCAGTGCCAAGTTAGGCAGTGGTTGGCACTCAGGCTCAGTGCCTTGTTATTCACAGTTTTGACAAGGGTAGCAGACAACAGGCCAGAGATGATCTTTTATGGTTTCTGCCCTGGATTCTGTATGGTTATTTACAGATGCCCTTGCTGAAATCCTGTGTTAATCCTGCCTTCCTTCAGCAACCTCAGTTTAAGTCTGCCAGTATTTTGCAAACTATAAAAATGAAGTGATTACATAAAACAGTCAATGTTCTTTAGATTTTTTAGTAGCAGTAAAAGCTTTAGCAACAATGAAAAAAAATATTTTGCTCAATAGACTCACTGAGAACTGCAAAATATAAAGCAGCCATTTGACCAAATTCATAGAACATCCATTACAAAAGTTAATTAATAATTAATATGAATTATTATGTATCATGCAATGCTAGGGCCATTCAAGAATTTAATTTACTTTAGAAAATGACTACCAATAAAAAGCATATTCAATGCTTTTCATCTTTTGCTTTAAAATTACAATTCCATTTCTAGAAGCAACTGCTCCACTGAGCAAACCCTTCTTTCCTTCAATAGATGTAGGTGTGAGTGGGGATAGGTGTTTAACTTCATCCACCAAGGACACGCAGCAAAACTGTGCTCAACTTGCAACACAGGTGTTTAAAATGCCAACACTTGAGTGCCTCTCCAGCCTCAAATTTCTCCAGCATCACTGAATTTTTATCCCAGAGAAACAGCAGATCCAATAAGGAACATGGTAGAAATTACAATGTGATACACCCCCTCTCCTGGACAGCACAAAGTATAATATGACAAGAAATTCCTCAGTCTTCTTATCAAGGGAATTGGATGCAGGCTGGTGGGTGATCATGGGAGAATTTTGTATATAATGTTTTATATTATGGTCCTAATTATTCTTAGAACAAGATGAAATTATAGAATATAGTATCAGGAAGAAAATGGTCGTGATATGTAAATCTATAAAACATTTATGCTGTAAACAGATAATAGAGCATTTTAGATCTCCCTAATTGAAATTGGGCTAGATTTTTATTAAAGAATTTGCAAAGATAACTGTTTAAATAACTTAATGCATTTGCAATACTTCATGTGAAACAAGCTGTATATTTTACTTTGGTATTATTAGGTCTGAACCAGCTGCCAGTGGGATGCCTTATAAGTTTAGGATTTCTAGCTTGTCTTTGCCATGCATATATTCTGTGGGAGCCACAAGTGAGAAAATAGGAAATTATAAAATACTCAGAGGGAACCAGTCTCCTACACAAGAAAAACAGTGTGCTTTTCAGTGAACATTCCCAAATTAACAGTCAGTACTGCAACACTGTCAAGTCATTGTGCTTAAGCAGCTTCATTTGGGGGGCAAGGCACTTTGAAGCTTTTTTGATGTATAGAGATTTTAAAGAAGTGTGAGAGTACTACCTGGCCAAAATTCTCATATAATTAGAAAAGTTAAAGGCATTATGAATAGACTGGCCAGGAAATCTGCCAAGACATGGAAAGGTTTTACTTTTAAACCACCAGCTCAAATATCAGTCAAACAGTAGGTAACTATCTGTTCAGGATACACAGAAGCACCAGGGAGGGAGAGGATGGCAGGGAAATTAAATAAATTTCTTAAATTGTTTTCATTCTTGCTATCCAAAATAATTGAAATATTTGTTACATATTTTAGTTTTTATGCAATGTGTGTGTATATGAACTTTACATAAACATTTTACAGTTTGTTTGTAGAGTGCTGTCTGTTTGTTTCAAGACTTTACAGAGAGAAAAGCAAATAACAGAGCTGACTATATTTTCCTGGGTAAGGGGAGACCACACTTCGGAACACCACTTAGTGCTTTTTTACGTTTACTGCAGCCATGTCTTAGTGACAGCTATTCATTCCACAAACCCAGTTTATATCTCTACAGCTTCTTTCCTCAGCTATATCAACAATCTGCATCTGTTTCTACCTTGCCTAGCTCTGGAGAAAAAAAGGTGGTTAGGAAAGTAGAAAATGCAGGGAAAATAGCATCAACCACTACAGCACTTTCCAATTCCTACAGAGATCACAGACTTGTGAGATCGAGTCTAAAAAAATGTTTTACTAACATGACCATGGATTTTAGGGAGCTTTGGTATCCCTGCACAAATGAAAATAAAAAGTCAAAAACAACAACAAAACAAAACCAAACCAAACAACTCAAAACAGAGAAATCCACCCACAGCCAATCTTACCACAGGTCTCTAAACCTGAACTGAGGCAGGCTGTGCCCACGGTGTGCACAGCTTTGCTGGGAGAGAACAGAGCCTAGTGGGGAACACAAGTGAGCAACAGAAGGAACAAGCTTCCCCAGGGGAAACAGGATCAGTTTTAAGTTTCCCACATGCTCCTGCCTAGGGAATCCCCTTTGAAGTTGCTGGCTGACATGACATCTGTTTCATGCCACAGCAGCAGCTGTAGGGTTGAAATCCAGACTCATCAAAACATGCGTGGCTCTTGAATTCACTGTGTTTGCTTTACGCCATCTGATTCTTCCTCTGGTAAGAAGGCAGAAGAATATCAATAGTAGAATTTAAGTAAAATAATAAAACTACCTCCCTAACTGATTTTTAATTCTGGCCCAATGAACTTGAAAAAGGCAGACAAAAGGATAAAAAAATCCAATAATATCCTCCTGACAAAAAATATAAGTGCTCCCCTGCCCTAAAAAAATTCAACTAGAAATTATTGAAACTTCTTATCCTATGACTTAGCCAACTTTTAGGTGAGTGTCAGAGCAAACAGGTTCAATGAGCACATTGTTTTTTCATCATCAGCTATTTGAATTGTGGCTTGACTGGCACAGACCACAGGGGAAAAAAAAGCTCCAGGAAGACAGTAAATCTTTTATTTGCAGTACACTTACATTTATGTCCTTATAAAGATGCTTTGATAAAGGTTTGGGCCAAAGTAGCTCAGTCATGTGAATTCTTTGACTGATTCATGTCAAGATGCTTTAGCAAAACAGAAGATTAAGTAACTGATCACTTAATATCACTAGTACAGAGAAAATTGATTTTTTTAAAATTTTTTTTCACTTTCAACATTTATGTATCTACAGCAGGGAGTTTGTTCAGATGCAGAACAGTCCTCAGCCTAACCCAGTGCAAATTTGGCCACATAGAGTCACGCTACTTTAGCGCTTCAGGTTCAATAGTTTATGCTTGAATAGCCTGAGACTGTGCCCTAGGATATGTAAAAAGGATAAACATACACATATATGAAACAATAACCTCTCTTCTCTAGTACCCAGCACCAATTCAGTACACAGTTTGTGATGTGATAGTGTCAGTCCTTCCTAAACTATGCTAAAAATCACTGTAGGTGAGAGAAAAGTTCTTACAGATAAACTAATTAAGCTTGGGAGCCCATCCATTTGTTCACTAGCTCTTGTCATCAGAATTCTTCCTCAAAAATTATTTTGAATACTTAATTTGATGGCAGCCTTTTACTAAAATTATACCATATTTAACTACTTTTGCAATACCTCTCCATATATTTTCCTCAAGATATTGTCAAGATTACCACCCCTTGATTTTCTTCCAAGTAAAGGCATTAGAATTAAACCATCAGCAGTTAAGAGCCCTGCAAAATGAGCAGACTTCAGACTGTACTGTAAAACTTCCCCAGAAACTGCTGATGAACTTCTTGGCAGTGTCAGCAAAAGGAGTCCAAGCAATAGATGTTCTGGGAACTGAATTAACTTGCAGTAATTCAGGTAAGACAAGACACATCACATGTTTAATATAAATGCTTTTAAACTAATACAGCTGCAGGTGAGTTACTGCAAATGAGCTCATCAGCCCAGAACTTCTCTCCATCAGCTCAAAAATGAAATCTGTAGAACCAAAGAGAATGAAAATTGGAGGAGAAAAAATGGATCCCATAACTGATTGTAATGAATCTTCCAAAATACCTGTGGGAATGCTAACAATGTCACTGTCATAGTTTCTGCTAAAGCAAACAGAAGGTTGACTAATCAAACTGGCAATTTTGATCTGTTAATTGTGATGCCCTGAAGCTTATAGCACTAAAAATAAACTCATTTTTTGTTGAGCTAGTTAAAAAGAAATAGCAACCCACGTGCATTTACAAAAATACCATATCAAGAAGATTGACATCAGCAGACATGCAGATTTTTCTTCCCTGGGCACCAAATTGCTGATGTATGTACATGCTTCCTCCTTGGCATAATTCATTTTCCCTTTCTGCTCAGTGGCAGGGCCTTGGAATTGCTGGTGTCACTGCAAGCATGAATATGCAAGTGGAGGACACACTAGCTAGGATAAGTCCAGAACTCCTTCATCTTGAACCCAGCCTTGAGCCCAATTTAAAACAGAATATCAGTTGTTTTTACGTAGTCAACTTAAAAAGGCCTGAGATAAAATTAATATAAAGAGTGCCTATTAAATTAACATGCTTCTGTTATTCCCTGCTGGAGTCAAAATCAGACAGAATCACAAACACCAAAAGCAGTTAAATAGGGGGGTTTGTGCCTTTTCTGCCCTTTCTTAAAAAAAAAGTGAGAAGGCTCCATCAGCTCCTGAAAACACACAAATTGCCATTTATGTATAAGTTCTAGCAGCTCCTTTAAGCATAGCAGGCCCAGCCTACATCTTTCTCTGACATCTTTTCCCTTAGTTCACTCTCTGACTAAATCTCCTCTGCCTTTATATGAGGTGAGGTCCTCAAGGAAGACCTCAGCTTCTGTAAGGTAGCTGTTGTTACATCCTTGATGCAAAGCAGAAATATCAACCTTTTATATTTGTATTTTATTTAATCTCAGCTGTTTGATCCAGTTGTTTCCTAACTGAATGTACCTTAAATCTTAATCAGCAGACAAGATAATTCCTAGAAACTACAGATTTCTATGACTAGAGTATCTATGAAAACCAGGAATCAAACAGACTGGTGGAATTCCTTTGGCAGCAGTGCCAAAATAGCCATTAAAATCTCATTTGTTAATTAACAGCCACACACCAGTAACACAGGCAACTCATGTCAGGTGATGTTAAATCTGTTATTTTGGCAGAGGCACTAAAATACCTGGGGATTAGCACTATGTCCTCTCTAAATCCTGGGGAAGACCTTTCCTTTCCGTCCAAGGGGGAGCTACAGGACCAAGCATTAGGGAAAAAACTGTTTCACCCTGCCCAGCAGAGAGTTATTCCCAGTGGTGTCACAGAACTGCCCTTATGCCAGTGAAAACAGTTTGTTCCAAGATACAGAACAGAATTTTCACAACCAGTTTCCCCTTTCAGACAGAACTAAAAACAGACATAGCAACAAACCACATCTTAAGTTGCTCCTATATTTTCATCTTGGTTAAAATTGCTGGATACCTAAGGGGTAGAGCTGGTCAGGACCCCCTCAGCAAAACATTTTCAAAATAGAAAATGCCATTTTCAAACTACAATACTCATTGGCTCAGGCAAAACTATTATGTGGAAAGATTCCTCCTGCCCCAGGTCAGAGAGAGGGAGACAAAGGCATAGTCAGTAATAATCAAAGACTGCTGGCTAGCACGCTCAACCTTGCTTCGAGCTTATAAAGCTTTGCTCAGTTCAGAACCACAATTGAAACTCTTTCCTCCCACTCCCATCTGCTGCCAAGTTATTAATGTGCCATCAAGTTATTCTGCAGCTTGAATCTCTGAAATTTAGAAGCCTTCAAATTCATCTAAAAGTGGTGTGAGAACAGCTTTTAATTCTGAAAAATTTGTGTACAACAAGGAAACCTTGAACACTAGTGCAGCCCTATGAACAAGACCAGAACCCAAATGCTCCTTGAACAGAGCCACCTGAGGCTTTGAAGCTCTAACTTCATTCTACTCCTTAAATTATGAAGTCTTACGAATGATCCATACTAACATGTGTCTATGTAAAAGCCCTATCTAAGGTCATTGTTATGGAGGTTAATGGCACTTCCTGGACAAATTCCTTTTCTCAAGTCCAGATAAAAGGTTTTCAGTCCACAGCCAAGGCCACTAATCCATAAAACCCATGAATGTAAAGCACATTTTTAATACAGCATTCTTTTTTGAATTCCAAACGACAGCATCAGGCTGTATATGCCTTAAAGCCTTCCACAGAGGCAAGAAGCAGAACCCTGTGCTGTAACCTGCAAAGGTGGTGGGCATGCAGCAGGGTTTCTGCCCTGCTCTGTGGGTACAAGGCAGTGGAAGAGGATGTAACATGCACACACTGTCACCCTCTATGCCCTGGCCACTTGCAAGAGCTCTGGGGAACAGTTCAGACATCCCCTCCAAGTTAGAAACAAGGCTGGGCATAAACCCAGCAGTGCTTCAAAGACCTAAGCAATGTGCTGTATTCATCACACTCTGTGCACAAAAGGGTGGCAATGGACAGAAGAAGACTCGACCCTGTGTTGGTATTTAATCAACACTATGAACAATGCCATACACAATTAGGTTCATTTTCAATGCCAATTTCTGTGGCTTTGTCCCTCTTTGTTTCCCCAATGCTGGTGCTGGGGCTTTAAAGCATGTTGACATACTCTGTTAAATGAAACCAAATGTTCATTATTAACAGACTTGTGTGGAAGGTGACCAAGTGAGGGACTCGAGTAGCTTGACAATGAAAGCTCCAAGGACAGCATTTCTAGGAGAGTCCCTTTATAATTGACTTTATAGCCTCAGATCAGCATTAATGACATTTCTAATGACTGACTTTTCTTAGCTACAATTACATTTTAAATATACACACAGGCACATTTGAACAAGTTGTTTCCAAAACGATGTTATTTAAGATGAGTAGAAAAAACTCAAATTTCTTCTTCCCTGACTCTCTTTATATTCTTTACTCTCAAATTGATCTCTCCTTCATTTTCATCCATTTTTTCTTTGCTAAAATTCCTTGTTTTTACCAAGCTATTGACCAGCAATTTTCCACTGAAGACAAGATGTAACTGTACTAGGAAACTGTATTCCAACATGATAAAGCAAAAGCTTACTGCCCAAATATAAAAATGTACAAAGTAAGTGCAACAGTGTGAAAATACCTTATCAGCATCTCACAGATGAATACTGAGGGCACAGCGGGATTAAAAATATTTGTCAGTCAAGTGTCCCCAGCACAAGCAGGAACAGAACCCAAATACCCCAAGTGTCAATCCAGGTCGTTAATCACAAGGTGATGGAACGTGTTAGGGCGATGTTGGCCAGTGGGAGAGGGGCTGAAGCAACCCTGAAGGTTGAGGCAGGCACGGCGTGGCTGCTGCTGACTCACTCTGCAGCAAGATGCTGCTCTGACCAGCTCAAGTGAACCACAGCAGTGTCGCCTCAAAAGCAAGCCACAGAACGAGAACAGGCTCTGCTGCTGATTGAACTGCTCTGGGGTCCACCCACCAGCAACATGAGGCAATGCCTGATGGAAGCATCTTCAAAATGCAAGCAATTTGCTGAGGAACAGAACTTACATAACTACAAAAACAATGAGACCTCAGAGAGTTTCTGTATCAACAGATTTCAACACTCAGAATGTAGATAGCTAAAGGTCATCATCCACACTTTACAGAAGGGGAAATGAAATTAAATAAAATGATAACATGATTCATCTGCTACACGCTGTACAAGGCCTTCAGCTCCTCTGATTTGTAAAAACTACCTTTCCAACAAGACTGCACAACACAGTGTCCCCAAAACCAAGCATCATATATCCTAGGAAAGGAAAATGTATTTTACTGAACTTTTATCCTAACACACCCCCCAACATTTGTATACATATACTTAGGTATGTATATAAACAAGAAATATACACACATATACTCCTTTACATATACACAGAAAAAGTCTAAACAGACTCTGCTGGACTACTGAATGGAGAAATATGGAAAAGCACCACAGAATAGACACATGTCTCAGAAAAGAGAGAGCATGCCTAACTAGCATAGTTTTCCTTAATTTTATTGGAATGTTTCTTAATTCCTGCATTTCTTAGTTCCACTGACAAGATAGATCTAATTTCTGATGTCACTAAAACCAACAAAACCCCAAACAAACAAAAAGATCAGGGGTTGTTTTTACAACAGATTGAATCTGTGACTAGAGCTCAATTAACTAGGTATGTTTTGCTAAGATTAATGGACATATTCTTCTAAAAATCTCAGCAAATGTTTGAATAAGGTTGGAAAACAGATTAGCACAGAAACAGAATGAAATCCAATACCTGTTTTTCATGCATACTTATTTGCAGGCTTGCTGGTGTTGCTCTTAGCTGTAAATACTAGGTGAGGTATTGAAAGATATTCATAGCATTCAGACAAGAAATACTATCAACGTTATACAGTGATAGCCTACACGTTCTTACCTTCTGCTTTTTATAACTTTTTATAAAGAGCCTCAAGATGTTTGAACAAGACTCAACAAAAGTAGTCTCTCACGCTGCTGTGGGTCACCATTACATTTACCTGACCATTACACAGTGCAGACACCACTCCCTGGCTTCCAGCCCAGGACTGCTGCCTGGAGCCTGCTCGGTGCCCAAGGCAGGCAGGGGCTGTAACTCAGCAAAGCCTCAGCACAAACAGGCATCGCATCTGCTACAGCACCTGCACACTCTGAACGTTGTGGAGTGCAGCTAAGAGACAGGATTGAGACTAACAGCAAAGCTGACTTGGCGGGGGGCGAACGTGACTTTCTAGTAGTTGTTTAAAAGAGAAACTCATTTTAAATAAGGAAAATAATCTCTATAGCAGAACTGTTAGAATTTGGAAGCCAAAAAGGAATTTAGTAAGCAAGCAGTAAAGATGAGTAGCTCCATATCCTTCTAAAATTAACGTGTGTTTAGGATGAATGACAGTGCTTGTCCTCAAATCGTGAGCAATAATGAATCTGTTCCTTACACTCCTGAGTACGTGCATGTGCCCAAATTCATTTGCCATGCCCACCTACCTAGCGTGGCGTACCTACTTCCAAAAAGGCTTTTCCTACATTAATCACCATGGAAACTAGAGAAGCCTTCTGCTACATATTCAAACACAGCAACTTGAATAAATAATTTGAATAACAAAAATAAATCTAAATAATGCCTAGAGACAATGTAGCATCCACTAAACCATCCCAATTCAAGTAAAATGAACAGGACAAGGAGAAAAGGTTGTGTGGGGAAAAGCTGAAAAGATGGCAGCCCTCAGCTGCTCCTGGGGACATGTGAGGGACTCTGTGGGGCAGATTGCTGCACCTTGGAGCCTTTCCAAGGGAGATCAGACTCTAGACAGGATCTGCGCCCGTGTGCGACACAACAGAGGCAGGTCCCGCGTCCGCCCTACGGCTCGGGACAAGCCCAGGGCTATCAGACTGGCTCAGCCAAGTAGGAGAGAGAAACTAAACTCCGACCGAGAGAGCAATAAAATCAATTATCAGCGGGCAGGGCTGGGCGGCCGCGCTCCCGGAGCGGCGCGTCCCGGCCCGGGAGCGCTCCCCGCGCCCCGGCACTCGCGGGGGCAGCGCGGAAAGACGGGCGGGCTGGTGGCTGCAGAACGCCTATCTGGGGGAAAAACACAGAAAGGGCGAAAACCAAAGCAACTAAAAAACAAAAGCGGGGGGGAGAGGGAGCCAGCCCTCCCACCCAAACCCACGCGGAAAGACCGAGCGTTCCCAGCAGAAAGGTGCCCGGCCGCCCCCGCGGGGCGCGCCCTCCCCGTTTGAACGGGCCCCGCCGCCGCTCAGACAACGGGGCCCCGCGGCTGCCCTGACGTCAGGCGGGCGGGAGCGGCGGGCGGGCGGCCGGGGCTGTCAGAGCCCAGAGCCCAGAGCCGGGCCCGGCCGCCCGCCCGCCCGCCGGGAGCGCCGCGCCAGGAAGATGAGGGTAAGCGCCGCTGCCCGAGCCGGGGCCGGCCCGCCCGCCGCCTGCGGGGGCACGGAGCGCCGGGGGCCGCCGGGCGGGAACCCCCGTGAGCGCGGAGGGCACGGGTGGGCTTGGCGCGGAGCTGCCCCTGCGGCGGGGACAGCGCCTCGCCGGGTCCCGCCAGCGACCGGGGCCCGGGGCCCGGGGCAGGGAGGGCACGGCCCGCGGCAGGGAGGGCACGGCCCGCGGCAGGTGCTGCGGGGCTCTGCCGCAGCGCTCCCGCCCCAGGAGCGGCGCTGGGGCGCGGGCAGCGCGGAGAGCGCCCCAGGATGGCGGGGTGGCGGCGGCGGAGCGCGCCCGGCTGTGCCAGGCTGTGCCCGCTGTGCCCACCGTGCCTGGCCGTGCCCCGCTGTGCCCGCGGGGACAGCCCCGGGAGAGCGGTGGCACCGCGGGATGCGGCACCAGCCCGGTAGGACAGCCAGGGCGGCGGGGAGCGGTACAGGCTGCGCCCCAGAGGGGTCTTTAAACACCGAACTGATGCAACAACGAGCGCCTTAAAGGAGTTAAAAGGCTTGATGGCAAAAGCGGGGTACGTTTCCCGCTAAAGCATCGTTTCAGTGGGGATTTGTTTGGTGGTTAGCTTCGCTTTAAAGCCCTGTGCAACTTCAAGTTGTTGGCCAGAAGTGCTCATCACAGCCAGACCATCCTGAGCAGCAGCTTGGGGCTGCATTGCTATGGACCTTAAAAGGGAAAAAAGCAAATTACTGGCGAGTTACATAGTACAGATAGCAAAGCCGTTAGCTTCAGCCGTTTCTCGGTGTTATGTACTGCAAAGGCCTAACAGATAAATCTGTAAAATACCGAGTAAGCTCAGTGTGCTTTTGTGCAGAACTGTCACTTTTCATTTCTTTTGATATGACATGAGATCCTGCATTTTCTATTTTATTGGACTCAGAGTCCTGAACTTCCGAAACTGAGCTCCATTCTTCTTTGTGGTCTCCCTGGTTGCTATTAAACAGCCACTATATTTATCTTACGGGGAATTACACTTCCCTTATGTCTCTTATCACGTATGTACGCAATGGTCTTTTGGTAAAAGCCACGAAACAGTTCTACTTATCAGCGTCACACAAGTAAATCTGTCACTTTGATAAACAAGTTCTGTTAATACTGGTATTTTTTCCTCACAGTGCACCTAGCATTTATCAGAGCCTTAGAGGAGAAAAATGTTCTGTATTCCAGTTGTAAACATGAATGATTGACTTTGGAGAGTTTGAGAGGAAAAATATGCCTTGCATTAAAAAATTGCTCAGGAGAAGACTTAAGTGCGGGAGATGAGTGTAGTTGGAAACAGCTGTCAGGTTAGAGGTGCTGATAATGGCCTAATCCTTTTCATCTACATAAGTGCTTTTCATCTATGTCAATATCTTGTCTCTTTCAGAGACAGTGAGACAGCAGCTCAAGAGTTAATGCTGCCTTCTTTGCACTTGATCTCCTAAACAGTCTTGACTATTTCAGCAGCCAGGGGGAACTGTTTTGATGCTGAATGGCGTTTTCAACCTTTACATACAGCAGCAGGATGTTTTGTTTAGCCTTCTGCATGGATTTAAGCTGTAGCCAGTTTAAAACAAACAAGAAACCCCCTAGAGTTTACTCAAAGGCTGCGGTACAGTGATACAATTGTGGCCAAGGGAAGGGAGGTGCAAACCCTAAACCTTCGTGTGGTTTTTGTGTTGCGACAACAGGTTTGTATCCTAAGCAAAGAGCTCCAAAGAGACTGTTTAAATTAGGCTTGTATATGACAGTATATGTCACAGTTCCACCCAGTTCCTGGTTTCATGTACATCTTTAAAAAAAAACCGGCAATTTTGATCAGACAGGATATCCCCTGCCGTTTCCAGTGATCTACATGCAGAAGATGCACTTGTGCTGAGACCTAGATTACATCTAGCTACAGAAGTGGTGAAGGATTCATCATCACAAGTGAAGTATTTTGGCCAAAGATATGACTTCAAAATGAGTAAAAACGGAACGGGAACATTAAGGTTTAGTATTTTTTGTTTGCTCAGTGAGGCACCACTTCAGTGTCTTGGAAATTCAGAAAGCATTCTGTATTTTCATCTCTGTCTAGTTTTATGCATAAAGAACTAGGGAGAAACTGGGGAGAAGGAAGAAATGAAGTGCAGTGAGGAAAATTCTTAGAGCTCATGCATCTATAGCTTTAGAGACACAGTTTAAAGTGCATTTCAAACACCAAAGCCAGCTTGCAGACTGCTTGGATTCAGAACTCAGCTTGAACGCTGAGGCTGCCTTCAGTCAGATCTGTAATTGTGTTTAATGTATGCCTCTGTAAAACCCACACATAAGACATCCTGCAAGAAAGCTTAACCCTCTCTCCCTTCCTTTGCCCTTCTGCAGGAAACTATGCCCCAGACGCCAATATTTTCCAGCATGCTTGGTTCCAGTTGTAGTGGGCAAGTGCAGCCAGACATGGGAGAGAGATGTGTGGACCCTGTTTACCAGGATGGGAACCTTGTTTCTGGATCACTGGAGGCCTTGATAGAGCGCCTGGTGCCCACCATGGACTATTACCCAGATGTAAGTAGCCACCAAAAGGGATTTTTTACTCCCATGGTTGAATACTCCCATACTGCATTGGTATCTGAATTGTTGCTCTCTCATGAAATTCTACCTCTGTCTGATTCAAGATTGAGATGTAGGCTAAAGATGTATTTATTTTACTGGCAATATTCTAAACTAAAGATGTTGCTCAATAGGGATATTCTCTGTTTCTAAATAAGAGCACTTGTTAGAAAGATAAAGCCATCTTGAACTCAAAAGGGTGCCTTAAGAACCAATTAAAAGCAGCATTAGCCACAGAATTTTCGAAGTTCTAAGCTGCTTTAGCTCTAATGCAGCCAAGATTAACTACTAACCAGGTCCTACCAAGGGTAACAGACCTGAAAACAGCTCTAGTATTTTTCCCCTTAATTTTCTATGCATATCCTAGTTAGGCCATTAGAAAAAAAAATCACAACCTAAAATAGATTTTAATTAAAATACTCTCTTTCTAAAAACATTTTAATGGGCCACTGCTGTAATAATGTATGTTCTTGAGCCTGAAAATTATTTTGCAACTGGCTGAACATCCTCAGTGCAGTTCTCAAAGTGAATATTACCTATATACAACTCT
Organism: Emberiza elegans; assembly: GCA_024865655.1. Lineage (NCBI taxonomy): Eukaryota > Metazoa > Chordata > Aves > Passeriformes > Fringillidae > Emberiza > Emberiza elegans. Next base: position 25,010,288 of record JALJVW010000241.1, on the reverse strand, counting down.
AGGGTATGCAGTAAGAATTTGAACCTAGGTTATTAAGATACCACTTCCTCACTTAAAATTACTCTTTGTGCCCATTAATGAAAGGTACTATTGAAACAAGTGGCCAAAAATCAGAGTGTCTATATAATTTATATTCTATTTGAGCTCTGAAAAAGCAGCAGCTATTATAGAAGTATCCCAGCACTTTGAAACACTAACAAGGAGCAGGAAACTGCAGTCACTATTAACTTGTATGCCAAACTTAATGTTTATTGTAGTAGGCCATGCTATATCTTGTACATTTCTCACTCTGTGTAGAACATTTTATTGTGGTCTCATTTAAATCATAATAAAGTCCCTCCAAGGTCCCACAAATAACACCACACATCCTCACAATCATCATCCACAACAAGGGACTCTCCATGTGAGAGTTCAGTGGGAATGTGCAGAATTGCCATCAATCATCAGTATAGGATTAAAAAAGCAAAACAAGCATGGTTTACTATTCCAGTTCAAAAGTAATCCTAAACCTTATACTTAAATATGGCTAACATACAGTTGTGCTGCCAGTACCAAATCCTTTCTAAGACTCAGAGGGATAACCATTGTTAGACATTAAATCCCCATTCCACACCCCCAAATACATATTGTAGAACAGATGCAGAGAAGAAACTAGTGGGTAGAGCTGGTGTGGTGTAACAGTGGAATGAATAGCTTTAGGATAATCCAAGGAGTCTGTTCCTTCTCTTTCCTCTGGTACATGAATCTTGCTACTTGTATTTCAGAAGTGTAGCAAAGTTTTTTAAGTAGCTGCTAATGCCCATCTCTTATTGTACCTTGCAACATAAAATCTATTTATAACACAGCTGCTCTGAAAATGGTTCCAGGAAGTGAGTAAGGGGTCTGCAACTTACTCTGGAATGCTGCTAGTTTCAGTGGTGCTTTCCCTTCATATCCCGTGCAGGAGTGCATTACAAAGCAAGCAGCCATAGGCCCCACCCTGCAGGTTAAACAGGCAGCAGGCTCACAGCTGAGCATCCTACCGGAGCACTCAGGGGTAACTCCAGGGAAAGAGAGATGGACAACAGCATTCAACCAAATTCATCTCCTCTACAGCACAACACATACCTTTAGTTAAACCAGATCACCCAGTTTAGGTGAAAGGATTAATTGTAAAATGAGTGGACAAAAAAGCTCTGAACAACATAAAGAAGAGCTGTATTTGAGTTCTCTTCAAACTCAAGTTTTCTATTTCCCTTCAGTTACATGTTTACATTTCACGCTCATTTGTGGTTTTAGGGGGTTGCCACAGAGGGTTGGGGGTAGCCATTTAAGCTGATATTTTGTCAGAAGAGCAGCCAGTCCTTATGTTCAAGAGAAGTATCAAAACCTCTTAGTCTTAACTCTCTGGCTCCTCACCCAAAGAAAGGCAGCAAGCTATCACCCAGAGAAGCCAGTGCAGTATTACAGCAGAGGTTACCTTCTTTCAGGTGACACAGTGGTAAGTTGCAGCACTCATCCCAGTTTTCTGATGAACATTTGAGCACAGACTACATTGCTGCCTGTGTGCACACTAAATGGTTTACTATTCCAGTTCAAAAGTAATCCTAAACCTTATACTTAAATATGGCTAACATACAGTTGTGCTGCCAGTACCAAATCCTTTCTAAGACTCAGAGGGATAACCATTGTTAGACATTAAATCCCCATTCCACACCCCCAAATACATATTGTAGAACAGATGCAGAGAAGAAACTAGTGGGTAGAGCTGGTGTGGTGTAACAGTGGAATGAATAGCTTTAGGATAATCCAAGGAGTCTGTTCCTTCTCTTTCCTCTGGTACATGAATCTTGTTACTTGCTACTTGTATTTCAGAAGTGTAGCAAAGTTTTTTAAGTAGCTGCTAATGCACATCTCTTATTGTACCTTGCAACATAAAATCTATTTATAACACAGCTGCTCTGAAAATGGTTCCAGGAAGTGAGTAAGGGGTCTGCAACTTACTCTGGAATGCTGCTAGTTTCTGTGGTGCTTTCCCTTCATATCCCATGCAGGAGTGCATTACAAAGCAAGCGGCCATAGGCCCCACCCTGCAGGTTAAACAGGCAGCAGGCTCACAGCTGAGCATCCTACCGGAGCACTCAGGGCTAACTCCAGGGAAAGAGAGATGGACAGCAGCATTCAACCAAATTCATCTCCTCTACAGCACAGCACATATCTTTAGTTAAACCAGATCACCCAGTTTAGGTGAAAGGATTAATTGTAAAATGAGTGGACAAAAAAGCTCTGAACAACATAAAGAAGAGCTGTATTTGAGTTCTCTTCAAACTCAAGTTTTCTATTTCCCTTCAGTTACATGTTTACGCTTCATTTCACGCTCATTTGTGGTTTTAGGGGGGTTGCCACAGAGGGTTGGGGGTAGCCATTTAAGCTGATATTTTGTCAGAAGAGCAGCCAGTCCTTATGTTCAAGAGAGAAGTATCAAAACCTCTTAGTCTTAACTCTCTGGCTCCTCACCCAAAGAAAGGCAGCAAGCTATCACCCAGAGAAGCCAGTGCAGTATTACAGCAGAGGTTACCTTCTTTCAGAGTGACACAGTGGTAAGTTGCAGCACTCATCCCAGTTTTCTGATGACTACATTTGAGCACAGACTACATTGCTGCCTGTGTGCACACTGATCACAGGAACCTTCTGGGCAGTGAAAAAGGGAGTGGGGAGAGAGCAAACACACGGTGTCCTTCTGTGCTGCTTACAGAGGCAGAACAAAAATGTGTTTGCCATGCTGGCAGAGCACGAGACAGGCAAGGGAGGACAGGAAAGATAAGTGCCTGCATTAGTGTGCTGCTCTTCTGAGTCTTGTTTGTGTGCGGGGACTTGCTCTGCACATAGGGAAATGTATGCTCATGAGACAGAGGAGTTCAGGAGGTTAGGAATGGAATGTACCAGTCTGCAACCCTTGTGCCCAAGCAAGAAAATATTTGAAGAAAATATTTCACAAACACAAAGTTCCAGAATGAGCAGTGAGTGCACACAGAGAAATTTTATTTTTTTTTCCCCGCCTCGAGAAGTCATCAGTGCATTCTTGGGTCAGAGAGTAACAATTCCTTCTTTAGTCTTGTGCACTCACACTCTTCTTTTTTTTAATATAATTCAGCTCATCTCTTAGCAACAACTTTAGGCACTAAAGGAATCTGGCTTCTTATTCTCTTGCAAAGCACAAGCCCCTTTTGTGTCCACTTACATTCTCCCAACTGCAGAAAGGATTTTTTTTTTTGCCTCCCCTCCCAAATACCTGTCACTTTTAGGATAAATGGAGCTTAACTTTCACTCTTATGGCTTATGGAAGCATTTTTTAATCATTCTTTATCAAACTAGCTAGCTGCAGAGCTAAATTTCCTTCTCCAAACCATCGTCTTCATGGCTAGAGGACTGCCTGAGAAACTAGATTTTTACACTGTTATGCCATTAACATGTGTACAGTAGTGCAGATGCAGCAAATCACATAAATCCTTGATCTAGGTAAGGCATATGACCTTAGTATGAAATCTTTACTATCCAAAACAACTGTGTTCTAGCCTCTGAGACCACTAAGCTGGAATACATGGCTTAGTTCAGTCTGAATTTTCTTTATTGGATAAGGAGTGGCTACTAGCAGAGAGGCAAGGAAATGGGAGGGGGTCAGTACTGCTGTCATTTTTAATTTGGTTCTTAATTGTAGTCCTTGTCTGTTTCAGTAATGAAAGTATCAAAAAAGCCCTCAATTTGATACCAGTATGGTGTAAACCAGCATATCTTGATTGACCACAATGGAACAATTTTATTTTCCAAAGTAATAAACCTAGTTCCAGTTAAATTACTTTTAAAAAAATGAATAAAATTAGAGCAGATGGATTCCAGAAGGAATGATAACTTGTTTCTAAAACCTAAAAGTTTGATGTTGTCTGAAAAAAGCATTGCATGGGTCCAGCACAGCTATTACTGATTACAGAGACACATCAGCAAGGCCTAAAGTGGAAAGTGCACACTGCCATGGCCTGTGTCTTCCTGCTTCTTGCCAGTTCAAAACTTTTATGAACATCCTATAAAACATTATCAAAGGAACCAAATAAAAGGTCATGTGACACTTTTCTTGCTGTGTGGCAGCAGGAAAATGATGCTGTGAGAGGCCCTTTCTCAGAGTCCCTCTGGATAAACACTGTGCCACATCACACACGCTTCCACCAGGGAGACCAACTCTAGAATTACTGTGAGAAGCAAAATTACATCTTTGCTGAAAACAATGTGTTCCAGCTTATCAGAGCAAAGGTCACTGCCAGGGCAGTGTGGCTGAAGTTGTGGTTCCCTGCTACTGACATCTCTCAGCCAGGCCCTCTCAACTCCCAAAGCAGGAATGTGGGGAAGGGATCAGAATGTCACATCTTTTTCTTTTTCCCTCCCACCCATCTCATCTCTCAAATGCAAAACACAGTAAAAAGTGAGGGCTGCTTCAAGTCTTCAGTGCAAAAAAAATTTCACACAACCCAATGACAGCTGACTCACCCAACAGCCAAATTCCTGTTCCACATAGTCCAGACTCACAGTTTTAACTTCAGGGACAACAATGAACACATGAGATAGACAGAAAGTGAAACAGAGGATAAGTAGGCATAGTTAAAGACAAACACACATCCCCCAAATCTCAAAATCCAACACAGTTCTTTCTGTTGCTTTCATTCTGAGTAGGGAACATATCAGTTTAGGAATAACTGCTGCTGTATCACACTGTACATTCTGTGCTTTCATTAGATACCTTCAGAAGGACAGGGTTGTATGTTTAGATATGTGTTTAATACTATTATACTTTTCATTCACTCCCAGAACACTGTGACTTTTGGTTAGTGTTATTTATTTTGTTTTTAAAAAATTCCTTTTTCCCTGATATTTGGTGATTAGTGCTAAATTTGTATTATAGGACATGCTGAGTACTAGAGAAGTGAAAACAGTTTTCATTAATAGCACAGAGATAACCACTTTGGGGTCTAAAGATACCATTCTTGTTTAATTATAAGCTTCTTCTAGCAACTGCAAGCAGCAGAATTTGGTAGCAGATAGTAGAGATACCATATTTTAGACAACTGGCCCTAAGATTTTAACTGTCTTACTTTACTAGCCCAGCCAGAGGTGGCACAAGCTCACAGTGACTATTTAAATGCACTTGGCTGTGTCCTGCAAAATCACATTACTAAAACATGGAAAAAGTAACAGTGCACATTTCAAACATAACAAAGGTTAATTGAAATACAATGTCAAGGAGATCCCCTGTAATTTCCCAACTCCAAATTTTACCAAAAAGCCTGAGGGAAAAATGGGATTACTTATGAGGTGCTGCTGTCATTAGTCAGGCAATTACAGCCCAATGCAGCAGCCCAGCTTCGAGCATTGGAAAAAGACTGGGACAAAAAATCATCCTCACTTCAATTAGATGATCCAGAATATGGTACAATGGATACTTGTCCAGAGTACCATACAGTGCATCTCAGCTTTTAAATTACAATGGAGAGGCTATTTCTAATGAGACATCCTCATTGTTGGTATTTATTAGCAGTGTTCATATTCAAAGACTCTGAAACAAGACCCAAATAAATAAAGTCAAGTTTAAAACTATATTATAGTCCTGTGCCCCCAAACTAAGTGAAAACTTTTGTCAGTAATTGTGGGGAGAAAGGAATGAAAATCCCCATACATGAAGAAATTACAGCTGTGGTTTGGAATATACATGAATCAGTTTTCTACAGCTCAGTCAGAAACAGTCACTCTTAGAGAAACCAAGCAGCATTAAATGGTGGCGTTTAAGAGTCATAACACCCTTCATTAGATGTATTTCATTTGTGGCTTTGGTAAGTGATGACTAATTAGGCACACTGAGTCTGGCATTTTAAAAGGAAACCATTTGATAATTGGAAAACCCCACAGTTAACAGCCTTGAAGCCTATAGCATTTCCTCTCAACAGAGCTAAAAAGGACCTGCATTTCTCTGGAGACAGGAAAAATTATTGAAATTTTAAATGAAGCAAAGTTACATTCATCGTTTACAGATTATTTTTTCCAAGGAAGACATATTAGTTTTGCTAAAAGCTTTTCAACTTGTTGTTTTTCTTTCTTTTTTCTCCTTGCACAGAGAACTTACATCTTCACTTTCCTACTGAGCTCACGAGTCTTCATTCACCCACATGAGCTCCTGGCTAAAGTGGGGCAGATCTGCATTAAACAGAAGCAGCAGCTGGAAGTGGGGACTGAGGCAGAAAAGGTAAATGTGTCCCTCAGTTACTTGTGGTGCTGTCATTTATTTTCCACTCTCTCATTCTTGATGTAAAGCTAAATAGACTGATAAAGAGTAATACAAAATTGTAATTGGGATTTGTTGTTGGATGCGCTTGTATTTGTGTCTTGTTCTTTGAGGCATCTTTATTTGCTGGCCACATTTGCTGGGGTTATGTCCTGCCTCACCAGGCAGCTGCAGGTCAGGGGAGCAGTGCACTGGAGCAGTGTGTGTGCTATGTGTGCACTGTGTGTGTGCTATGTGTGCACTCTGTGTGTGTGTGCCATGACAGCTGTGTGTGTGCTATGTGTGCACTGTGTGTGTGTGCCATGAAAGCTGCGTGTGTGCTATGTGTGCAGTGTGTGTGTGTGCCATGAAAGCTGCGTGTGTGCTATGTGTGCACTGTGTGTGTGTGTGCCATGAAAGCTGCGTGTGTGCTATGTGTGCACTCTGTGTGTGCCATGACAGCTGTGTGTGTGCTATGTGTGCACTGTGTGTGTGCCATGACAGCTGCATGTGTGTGCTATGTGTGCACTCTGTGTGTGTGCCATGACAGCTGTGTGTGTGCTATGTGTGCACTCTGTGTGTGTGTGCCATGAAAGCTGCGTGTGTGCTATGTGTGCACTCTGTGTGTGTGCCATGAAAGCTGCGTGTGTGCTATGTGTGCACTGTGTGTGTGTGCCATGAAAGCTGCGTGTGTGCTATGTGTGCACTGTGTGTGCCATGACAGCTGTGTGTGTGCTATGTGTGCACTGTGTGTGTGTGCCATGAAAGCTGCGTGTGTGCTATGTGTGCACTCTGTGTGTGTGTGCCATGAAAGCTGCGTGTGTGCTATGTGTGCACTCTCTGTGTGTGTGCCATGAAAGCTGCGTGTGTGCTATGTGTGCACTCTGTGTGTGTGTGCCATGAAAGCTGCGTGTGTGCTATGTGTGCACTGTGTGTGTGTGTGCCATGAAAGCTGCGTGTGTGCTATGTGTGCACTGTGTGTGTGCCATGACAGCTGTGTGTGTGCTATGTGTGCACTGTGTGTGTGTGTGCCATGAAAGCTGCGTGTGTGCTATGTGTGCAGTGTGTGTGTGTGTGCCATGAAAGCTGCGTGTGTGCTATGTGTGCACTGTGTGTGTGTGTGCCATGAAAGCTGCGTGTGTGCTATGTGTGCAGTGTGTGTGTGTGCCATGAAAGCTGCGTGTGTGCTATGTGTGCAGTGCGTGTGTGTGTGCCATGAAAGCTGCCCAGCAGCTGCTTTGCACTTTTGAGCTTTCACCAAGTAAGGAAAATCAGATTCAAGAAAATCCCTTTCTGCAGTCAGCCTCACCATCCTGTTAGAGCCCACAATAACTCTGCTGCAGGTTACTGTTGGGGTGTTTTAACTCAGTATAGCAGTAAATCAGAGTTACCTCTCACAAAAATTAAGAGATGCACTTATTTAAAATGGTGACCTGCAGTGACATGTTTTAAAACAATCACTTAAACCAAACTTACATCCATCTTAGTGTCACCATTGTAAAGTGTGTATTGAAAGACTTTCAATTATTTGAAATTGAAGTTCCAGAAAAGTCCAAGCTAGGTAGCAAATAAGAGTGACAGAAACAGGAAGGTACCAACAAGTAAAGACCTAAATTGTTCAAATCCTGGGCATGTTTTGGAACCTTTCTTCTCTGATGAGACATTGCATGCTCCCATTCCTAATCTTCAGCACATTAGTAGTCCCATTTTGTTTTCTCCTTGGTGTATCAGCACTCTGAATGAGGAGCACAAAAGGCAACTCTGGTTTGTCAATAAAGAGTTTTTAACAGCAATACTGACCTAAGGGCTTTTTCTCCCATACTATTTCTGATGTGCATCCTCTTATTAATGTCACAACATTGCTCCACAGGACAAACTAACCATGTACAAAATGACTTTCACCCAGGTCAGTCCCCTGATCTGCTCTCCAAATATCTGCATAGCTCATCCTGTAGGAGCTGGGGAAACCAAGGGTCAGGGATGCAAGGTGCCAGAACCACTGCATCCAGTTTTATACTCAGAGGTGATAATTGTCCCTGGCACCACTGCCAAACTTAATTTGTGACCGAGCAAACTCTGCTCTGTAAGTTGAAATGGTTCCTCAGCCACATGTAACTAAACAATAGAGATGGGGACCTCTACAAGGTTCCAGGACCATCTGAAATTCAGAATGAGTCAATCTGAGCTGTGGACCTGTGTAGGAAAAGACTGCAGTGAGTAGAAAGTGTCCAAATACATCTGTGAAATGCTTGGATTTGAAATGAATGGGATGCAAGATGAAACTTTAGTGAATAACAATGGCCTTCAGAGAATTTCAAATGAAAGCCCCTCTGGGCACTAAATCAGCTGGCTGTTTAGAGATACAATGCTAATTGTAAAGTAATATGAGTGTGGCTTCTCAGCAGACTTGTTAAAAAGTCCTGGCTTCCTAATAGAAATGAAATAGCATCCCATCCTAATGTCAGAGAGAGCAGCACATATTGCAAACCCCCACACTCTTACACCTTCTGCTTCTCTTACATTCTTACACCTTCACCTTCTGCTGGCACCTTGGACGTGGGCTGCAGGAAACCCAGCAAGCAGCAGGGTGACAATAAATCACTTCTGGGAGGTGGCTTTAATTTACATGCTTTTCTGGTTGCCCTTTCTGTTATGCCCTTGATCCCTTCCTACCTCCTTAATATAAGCTGCAAATTTTTCCTGCCTTCTAAACACAAACTTCTTGGAAAACACTACATGAACTTCTGACATTCCTCTCAAATTACTGCTTTATTGCCCTCTACTGCCAGCACCTGTATGTTTTACAGAATAGGTTGGCCACAAGCACTTGCAAACATTTGTTTTTCTACATGGCAACAAATAAAATCTCATTTCACATACAGCGTACAAACTCTTGACTCAAGATACTCTCAAGTATTCACAGTCATAATCCATTAAGGTATCATCAGCTACCAGCACCTTCTAATGAAGTGGCTGCAAAGCAGGAAATAGCTGACAAAAAGCAGTTAAAGCATCTCTGATCGAGTTTGCTTATGCAAATCTCTTAAGATAAGCTGGTGCCTGGATAGCATGCGAGCTGAAAAAGTGGCAAGCAAGCAGGTTTTGAGGTTACACACCACAATCCTTATCATTCTTTTGGTTTTGACATTACTGGCTAGCCAAAGAGTTCTACAGAAATACAACCCAGAAAAAGTGGATTGCAAAGAAAAACACTCTGGGGTGTCTCGGAGTCTGCTTAGAGTCCTTGAAACTATTCATATAAAGCAAGAATTTCACAGTTTAAGACATCAATTATAACATGCAAGTCAGTAGTTAAGACTGACCATGAAGGAAAAAATTTAACTTTCCATAAGTGCATTAGACATTGGAAAGTATCAAGCAAGATTATCAGGGAAAAAATCACTTGAATAGTATTATTGAGTGGATAAAAACCCTCTTGTTACACCTATGGTACAATTTTTCTGCAGCTTGAGTGTTTTATATAGCTCAAGTTAAAGAAGTAAGAAACAAAAAGAGAACATAGAAGTTAGTTTCTATTAAGTTTGTTTTGCCTGTCTATATACATATATATATATATATAGTGTTCAAAAGGATATATATATATATAGACAGGCAAAACAAATATATATACAAAACAAAAACATATATATATATATAATATATATATATAGAAAACAAATTATATATATATATATAATCCCTTCAAAAGTTACTATTTCCTCTGGGGTTTTTTGCCAGTAACTTCTCCTTTTTAAAAATGAAAAAATACATGTAACCAGGTCATTGCCATTAAATCTTTCCTATTGCCCTCCTTTCTAATTGGGAGTTGTTTTTCAGTCCTATCTTGTCTCAGGAACAGGGTCAATCCGCAGAACACTTAAATTAATAGAGTTATTTCTCTTCTCAAGAAATGTTTGTGGGAGAAGTATTCCCATGGACCCCAGAGAGCTCTGTCAGGCCTCACAAGGGGAGGCTCATGTCTGGAGCAGGGCTGGAGAAAAGTAGGTTGGTAGGTTTGTTGCAGCCATGGCAGAAAGGAAACTGCTGCTGCTGCCCCGGGTCTGGGAGGTTTCCATGGGGCACCACGAGCACCAAGCCTGTCCCGCTGCTTTGGGCTCCCTCAGAGTGCACATGAGACACAAATCCCCTGCTCTGCTGCGCTGAGGCCTCCCAGCATTGCTCTCAGAAACTGTACACCCTATTTTCATGAGTGTTAAAAAGCATCTGATGAAATATTAAGCTCTTTTAAACCTGAAGAGTGCAGTTTGTCTTGCAACATGCCTGGCTTGCCGTACGAAGAGGGCAAAGCACAACAACTCAAAAATAGATACAAGAGATGTGAAGTCAGTGTTCAAAAATCACTGTGTTTTAAGATGTGCATGGAGTATAATTTGGGGTAATTTGGCTGAGTACTACAAGCACAAAGCTTCATTTTCCTCCTTCAAACCTTCTCCTTCTATATCAGTGCCTAAAAATACTGATGAAATACAGCCTGGTGTTATGCTGCACCTATTTCAAATCATGACAGCTAATGCCACCTCTTCAGTGGGCTCCTGGTCTTTAAGGAGCAATTTATACACACCAGCATTAAAAAAGCATCAGCTATGACTGATTTAGTCTCTTCAGCTGCTGGGGTCAGTCTAGACGACCCATAAATTCTTTATGAACTGAGTGTTCATATGGAGATGCTTGCCATAGCCTAAGGTGAGATTTTTAAACCTTTCTGCCCTCACCACTCCTTTTTCAGTTCCAAAAATTAAAAAGAAAGGATAGTCAAGATGATTAATACTAAACAACAGTTCCGTAGCAGCTTTAGGTAAACAGAAGAGGAGTTGGCACATACCTGTTCACTTTAATTGAATGGAAGTGCACTCCCTGGCTAATTAATTGTCCATCACCACCTACAGATTATTCTTTTGATAATGTCAGGCTCCATGCATTTCCTGGCAAATAAGTATAAATTGTCTTTTCCCCAAGGCAGATGACAGTGGGAGTTTGGAGGACAGGCAGCTGTAATCTGGAACTCTGTCCCACACTGCTGAGAAATAGCTTGAAGCTCCACAGAAGGGGCACTGACAGACACTGCTTTGCAGGAATGCAAAGACACTGCTAGCAAAAAGAGTGGGATGTTTTGGTTTTGCCCTCCCTATGCAGCTATTCTGTGTTTATCTCATTAGCAGCATCAATTAAATGCTGTCAATAAAAACAGGTAGGAAATGCATGCTAGCAGTTTGCAGGTCTTAAAAAAACCAAAACAATCCAAGAAAATTCCCTCTAGACTTACAAGGAGGCACTGGCTACTTGTCAGATTGAGGATTCAAAGGTGCATGGTTTAACATCAAAGTTCTTATCAATGATTATTAATATCATTGACTATACAATGGTGAGATATTAAAAAAAAGGCAAAACAAAACCAGCTTCTTTTCACTGACCTTTGGTTTTCATTAGATGAACTGGGGCATACCATGACGAGATGCTGTTTTGGCAGGAGCTGCTACCACTATTTGGAGACGTTCTCTGTTTGCTTGCAGCAGTTTCCTGAAGTGGCAGTGCCATGCTGAGTGCCCTGCTGTCCCCAAAGGGCTGTGCTGGGGACAGGGAGCTGCTGCTTCAGGGACCTCTGCCCTCACACAGCTGGGCAGGGAACACAAACAGAGCTTCCTCTTTTTCCTCTGTGCATCACAAGCTGGGTAGGAGGATAAACAGAACCTAAATTAAGGTTTGGTTCTTCTTGTTCATTACAAGTGCAATGGAGAGGGGAGTAATTGGCACCCAATTCAGGTCTAACTGATCAAAAACCTTAGAAGATTCACAGGTAACCAAAAAAAAAGAAAGAAAAATACTGTCTCTGCCCTTTCTGTGGTTGATAGCTTTTGAACAGAAGCCAATACCTTTTATTGTCAAAGTCTGTTTTGACTGAGACATCATGGAGAGAACACACACGTCTTTCCTGTCATTCATTTATTTCATATACAGCTCAGTCTGGATGGTCTGATAAATTCTATAGAACTGAAATGTCTTTGTGAATGTTTCTCATGAACATGGTTGGTAGAGCACTGCGGTCTGTATACATTTGAATTCAAACACTGCAGTACTGCTGCCTCAGATGGCAGAACTCAGTTTAAATCCCAAGGACTTCAGTTAAACAAGTCACTTGAACTGTTCTGTCATCCTCCTGGTTTTATACAACTCACCTTGAAAATGTCTTCACAGTGTTTGGTAAGAGACATCACCAAGAGACATCACCATGAAAGGAGGCTAAATGATACTATTTAGGAATCTAGTGCACAGTTAAATATGTTCTTTTTTTTGTCCCCATCACTTACTATTAATGCAAAGTATTTTCAAGGGTGTCTCCAGATTTCTGTGAACCTTTATCAGCCAATTAATCTGCAGTCAAACAGGTCTGTGATCAGTAATCAACTCATTGTTTCTTTCTAGGCAAAACTAAAATCCTTCGCTGCCAAAATCATTCAGCTCCTGAAGGAATGGACTGAAACTTTCCCCTATGATTTCCAAGATGAAAAATCCATGAAAGAGTTGAAGGAGATTGCTCACAGGATCACACAATGTGATGAGGTATGGGTGGGAAGGAAAGAAAAGTTAAGTGCTAAAGCAGTATTTGTCAACTGTTCCATGAAGTGTGCCATGTTCTGTACAATCCTGCAGGCAGTATTTCCTAAATGAACCACAGCAGCACTTGCTGAGTTGTCAGGGTGACCACAGGACATGGGCTGCCTGATGGACTTAATGGTGCATTAGCAGGAACTGTCTACATCTAATCACCACATGTAAGGAGAAGAGAGAAAATAGTCCTGGCAGTATGAAAAATGACCGTGGTGCAGAAGGAGAAAGGACACTAACTAGAATGGCTCAAGAGGATTTAATAATGAATTACAGACCATCCTTTGTACATTGTACATTACGTACTTTGTACATTCCAATCCTCTGTACATTGTCCCTACGCTGTATGTCTAAGTTCTGCAGGACACACCAGCTAGCTGTACCACATGTACCCCTGGCCAAGGTGAAGGTGTTTATTATTTAGCAGCTCATTCCCAGCCTCTAACAATAAAAAGCAGCTGGTTTATTGCATTGTTTCAGGTGACAGGCACAGTATTTCCACAAAGAAGTTATCTTTGAGCTCTGCCAGCTAGTCCATCACCAGTCTTAACAACTCTGAGTTTCTAGCCTGTGAAGAAAACTAGGCCTTGAAAAAACCTCCTAAAGCAAACAGATAAAGTGAATTAGAATAAAACAAGGGGTGTTAATTTTTTGAGGGGGGCAAGGGGGCCAGGAGAGGGGGGGTTGTTGGGGTTTTTGGTTAGTTTTGGCTCTTTCCCAACATTCACAAAGCCTACACTTTGTGTTCATTGAGAAAGTCACTGTTATCAGCAATAGACAGAAGGAGGAGTATAATCAAGAACCACAAGAGAATTAGTTGTAAAGTGTACAAATGTGAAGTCTTACTTCTGTAGAAGTAGAAGCTTCTTATTGTTTTTAAACCCACAACTTCAAGATATTTTTGAGAACAATTAGGAGGAACCAGGAAGACAGTTGTATTATGCGCTTTTGTTGATTCAAGTGGAGAGAAAATGAAGAACAACAGGTCTGACAGCAGGGCATGAGTCAGGGCTAGAGTGAGGTGAAGGAAGTACATTGTGGCATCAGCAGAGATGTTTATGTGGGTGCTGGGTGAGAATGCCAGTGCCTCAGGAGGAGGGGAAGAGGAAACAGGACGACAGCCTTCTCTTCTCCTTGCAGACAGGGGCCAAGGGAGGGATGCTGGCACTGTGAAAGGGGACTTGGCAGAGGTTTATTTAGCATCTCTGTCTCAGTATTTAATTTGTCTGTTACTTTGAACTAGAAAAGAGTTGTGGCCTTTCTTTCTCCCTCTTCCTTTCCACTCTTATGTATGAATAATGGTAATTTGAGAAAAACCCATCTTTGTGGAATGGCTCCGTGCTGTGGTGTCTGAGGCACCTGATGGCATCCATTAATTACAGCACCACCTCATTTACCCCCTTAACAAGGCTAATCAAAGTTCATCAATGGAGAGCTGTGCTTCATCTGACCCCTAGGAAATACTAATTTGGCACTGACAAAAAGCAGCTCTCACTCTAAGTTTTTGTTAGCACATTGAATTATGCTTCAGCATGGAATTATGGTAAAGGTTGGGGGTTTATTTTGTATTTTAAAGCTTTTTCAAATCCCCTTAGGACACTATTCTTCATACATAAAGGTAGAAAGTCTCCTGAGAACTCACACAAAGCAGTCAGGTGGTGTCCTGGTGATAGCAGCATAACAAATAGCTAAAGCTACAGCCAGGATTGCACCCCAAAGTTAGTAAAAATTAACTCAAACAGGTACAAGTCATTGTACAGTCATTGGCTTATCTTCCAAAGTTTAGGGAAAATTAGGGTAAAACTAGTAATGAAAGGAAACTGCTAAAGCTCTTAAGGACAACTGTCTGAGCATTAAGATGCTAATAAATTCATAATAGCTTAAAGTAAGCCACAGCTTTCCATGGCTGAGTTTCTTTCCTCACTTTTACATAATATCTGCAATACTCTCACCTATCCTCAAGTGTCATTTTCTGCAATCCTGTCAGCAGGTCTGCTTCCTCCCAGACACGTGGGCAAGTCAGGCACAGTGGCTGAAGGCAAACCATTCACAGTGGAAAGCTCAGCATAAGAGAGGAGAATTCTGCTTTGTTTTAGTCCCCTCCACCAGGCTCCCTTGGCATTTCTGAACACTTGTAGCACAGTATCAGAAATGACTCCAGACAGCTGCTCTTCAGCAGTAATCCCGCCTCAAGATGAGCTACACTGCCTTCAGCTTTTCATTTGATTTCACTTGGGAGTCAGATTATTGCCTTGTAAAGCACCATTCTGACACCATTATTGCTTAATTAGAACAGGCAATATACAAGTATTTGGTAGTCATCTCCCACATCTGCTGCATAATTTCAGTCATCGCTGCACAGTAGCGGCTCCTTTGAATGGTCACAGATTCATTGCAGCTCTGTCTAGTGAGGACTGGCAGAAGTGAACCTTGTGGTTAACTTCAAGAAAAGTAATTTGCATGAAAGCAAGAGAATGATTCTGTGAGGAAAAGGACTGTCTGGTTGAATTAATTCTCCTAGCAGCAGAAGAAACCTGGGTCACTTAAAGCAGTAGCAGACAGCGTGGAGGAGTAGGAAAGCAATCAAGTTAGCTCTTTGGGGGTGATCTCAGAGAAATGTCTGTAGGACACAATGGCAGAAAAAAAAAATCACCTTAATTGTCAAAACACTGAGCAGATGGATTGTGTTCCTGTGACTTTACCTTTCACTGAATCCTTACAAATCTTGTGTTTAAAATCTGCACATGATAAACAGGAAGGGCATTTTAGTTGTCTGAGAACATGATGTATATTGTGCTCTTACATAAATATTTGGATACTTAGCTGTTCAAAGCTAAGTTAGGATATTTTAGGGGTATATTCCTGGACATTATGTGAATTCCCTGGATTCTGCTTGGGCTAGACAGGCTGGATTCATCAGTGGCTCTGATCAGAATGAGAGCTTTTGGCCCTTGGTGCACAGAGGTTCCAGGAGGCCTCGTGCAAGCAGCTGCAGCACCTTTCACATGCCCACTCCAGCTGCTGACACAGATGCCTTTGAAATGGGGCACTCCCCAAAGGAGCAGACCAGCCAGCCAAGCCAAGCAGAGCTGGGAAGGCAGGCAGAACAGTGTCATTATGGAGTTGTGTGGGTATTTAGGACAAGGTCATTTGTCACAGAATGATCAGCTCAGAAAAGATGAAAGAAAATGGATAATAGGCAGTTATTTTTCCCAGGCAGAAATTCTCTGGTGATCCATGTCTGCAATAGCTAAAGGTTTTCAGCAGTTGTTGTTTCTCCCTTCTGCTTAGGAAAATGGAACAGTGAAAAAGATCATTAGCCAGATGACACAGAATCTCCTGATGGCCCTTTCTGCACGGAGCCAGTACCAGGAAATCAGAGAGAAATTCCGGCAGCCTGTCACTGACAAGGGCACCATCCTCAAAACCAAGCCCCAGTCAACCCAGAAGGACATCCTGAGCGTGTGCTGTGACCCTCTGATCCTGGCACAGCAGCTGACCTACATCGAGCTGGTGAGACTCACTGGGGTGGAGACTTCTGCTTGCTATTTACTAAATATTAACATTATTAACATACTCATCAATATGAGTTTGGCTATGGCTTCACTGAGAGCCTCCAGTGTTTTAATAAAAAAATAGCACGTCAGGTAATGAACAAGACAGGTACACTGATAAAAGCACCTTGCACATCTACACTCTAGGAAGATAAAGTTACCTAAATGTTCTCCTAACTTGGATTTGTTTTCACAGATCTCTCTGTTTGTCTGTACAATGACGATCTCTCCTCTCTCCAAACACAGGAAAGGGTGAGCAACATTTATCCAGAGGATCTGATGCAGATTGTCAGCCACATGGACTCCCTGGATAATCACAAGGTACAAAAAGGTGTACGGAGGGGAAGAGAAACATGGATGAACCAGGGTAAAGAATAATAACTCCATAATTTGAGTACACCCTGTGCAACAAAGACTGACATTTCATAAGCTTCCTTAAGCTCATGCCTTAAAACACGTACAACAAGATTTTGTCAAGATATGAAAAGGAAGTTTATCCTTTGGTAAACTTTGGCTTTATCATGCTACAGGAGAGGTTTAACAGGTGACCTGTTCTCTTACAGTGCCGCAGTGATGTGACCAAAACCTATAATTTGGAGGCCTATGACAATTGGTTCAATTGTCTCAGCATGCTGGTGGCTACAGAGATTTGTCGGGTAGGTGTGCACAGAAAACACAGCAAAGGGATCCTGCCTTAAGGACAAGAGGCAAGCAGTGGCCTAAATGAGATTTACACATTAGCAGTGCAATTAAAGATAATAGCATTATTCAAGCATTAAATTATTTGCATGCTCATATGATTAAGAGTTCAAGGCTATGTTTGACTTTGCATATATTCCTTAATTTTGTGCAGCTGCATTAGTCACGCAGTGAAATGGAACTTGTGTGGACTGAGCTGGGAGCTCTTTAGGAGTTATCTATTTTTAAATACAGCAAAAGATTCTTAAAAAAATTCCTCTTTAAATGCAGATTTACCAATAAACAACTGTCCTTCCTCTGCATTTCAATAACATTAGCACTGGGATATATTAATTTTTAAATTCATATTTATTCATTTTATTCATACAACATTCATTGTAGAAAAATCAAGAATAAGCTTTTTTTAAAGTCTGAAAAGAAAGTGTATTATTGGAAAATTTTAAAAAAGTAAGAGAGGAAGTTAAGGTAACTTCTGTCATATAATAGGCAAAGAAATGGAAGGTGTACTGCCCCAGAAACCTTTTTTTTTTGTGTGCATTCTCTTTTTAGCTTCTTATTATGATTTTTTAGATTTCTATTAATTTCAATTCTAGAAAATCAGAATTTTTTTTTCCTATTCCTGCTTGGTCAGGCACCCTTCCATGGAAATGCCAGTGCCTGCTGTATTTTCATGAAGTCCAGTGTACTGATCCTAATCTCTTAAGATTTCCTGCTCTCAGAAGTGTATTGCAGAGGCACACCAAGACACTTCCAGAGCTGGCTGGTAGGGCTCATACATTTAAGAAACCATCAAAGAAAGGTTTTAGGCCACTGAGGGCTAAGCCAGACCTTTGACTACTGAACCATTTTCTTTTCATATGACAGAAACTTAAGTACTTAGGTCAGAGATCTGCAGTCACTGCTTAGGAGCCATTTTTATACAAGCCAGAGAGAACTTTCAGGTTTAAACAGGGAAAATATTTTCATGAATGAATGCGATCCAGCCAATAATTAATTTTGCTTTGCAGTTTGTAAAAGGATTTGCAGATGAGATGCTCAGCATCAGTTGCTTGATCCTGTGCACATTTGTGTGGGTGGGAATTTGTGTATTTGCTCACCCTCACTGCCTGCTCTCAACAGGTCATTCAGGAGTACATGCAGCAGAACCAGAAAAGCAGGACGTGGCAGTTGCTTTCTCTCACATTTAGGTTCCGTGCCCCTGACTTTAAGTCTGTCTGATGCTTCCCCCCTTTTTGAGGGGTTTAAATGTTTTGCATATATTCTGGTAGCAGTGTCATGTTATCTTCCTTTTCCAGTAACAGGAAATTGCTGAAAGTGTCCAGCTTGTTTATGCAGAATTGCCCAAGACATGGACTTCTTTGTATAAACAAAGATGTGCACTCCCCCAGAACTACACAAGTAAATGGTAGTCATCCCAAATATTTCTGCTGTTTTATTAAAAAATAATCTTAACAAAAAATCCTGAGGCCTATATTAAGATTTAGCTGGACAAAGTTTCACTGAACCTGCTCCAGTGCCTTTGGCTAGACATCCTATCCAAAATTCAGACCATCCCTTCCCTCTTGGGTGTCTCTCCAGGTTGTAAAGAAAAAGCAGCGTACAAGAATGGTGGAATTTTTCATTGATGTGGCAAGAGAATGCTTCAACATTGGAAACTTCAACTCCATGATGGCTATTATCTGTGAGTATCCTTGGCACAGATGGCAAAAGGCATCTCCATTTCACAGCCTGCCTGGCAGGACTGCTCACCCTTGCCCTGAATTGGCCGACCACATCAGCATGCGCCCTTCCCAGGGACAGTGTCTGCCAGTGACAGATTCATGTGTGGGTGGGTGAGCTTCAGCTGCAGCTTGTCAGCCTGACACACCTCCCAGAATGTGTGGTGGTGACACATAAGCCCAGTTATATTAGCCCAGTATTTTTTCCAACTCAGTTGTTTCTTTGTCTCCTCTTTCCCTGCCTTCAGCTGGCATGAACTTGAGTCCTGTGGCACGGCTAAAGAAAACCTGGTCCAAGGTCAAAACAGCCAAATTTGATGTTTTAGAGGTATGTATAAAGCTTTGACTTTATATAGAAACCCACCAAATAGTTTCATCCATACCTCTGCTAGCTACTGTGTTGGAGAGCAGGCACCTCTGTCAGTGTTCACCAGCACATAAACGTTGTGAGAGTGTTTCCTCCATTTCAAACTCTCTGCTTGTCTGCAGTGAAAAGTGGGTGCCAGCTCTCTCTAGATTATTTCTCCCTAGAGTATTTTTGGCAATTTAACTTCGAGGCAGTCTCCACTCCAGTGAATGCTGCCTTTAAACCCAATTGGAGGACTCCACCTAGTGGAGACCTGCATGGAAACAAAACCTGATTGAAACCATCATCAGAAACAGAGGCGACAGCGAAGGAGAGTTTTGGTTTTTCCCCCCAGAGAGTCATTTATGATTTCCTTTCAGTCTGCTTTGTTCATGGAATAGATGCAAACCCAGTACAGAGCCCTCCTTCCAAGCAAGGTAGAAGTTAGAAAAGCCTGCACCCAGACCTGATCAGTATAAATCTACCCTACCTTGAAAATTTAAATAGGGACCAAATGGAATTAGAAAGAATAAACTCTGATGGCTAGAGCAAAGCTTTTAATTCTCAGAAACATGTATTGCTTGTCTCCCTTTCCCCCTGTATAAAACCAGCACCACATGGACCCATCCAGCAACTTCTGCAACTACCGCACGGCGCTGCAGGGCGCGGCGCAGCGCTCACAGGGCGCCCACAGCAGCCGCGAGAAGATCGTCATCCCCGTCTTCAACCTCTTCATCAAGGACATCTACTTCCTGCACAAGATCCACACCAACCGCCTGCCCAACGGGCAGATCAACTTCAAGGTGGGCCCCTGCTGCTGCCCAGACTGCTGTGCCACCCAAACCTGCTGCGCTGCAGCCTGGCCCCAGTGCTGCACCCATTCCCTCAGCGCCCGCGTGGCCACCGCAAGCAGTGTCATACCCAGGGGAGTGGATCTGAATCACATTCTGGGAAAGCCAGCAGTTGCTTTTGTGTGGCAGCAAGCCATCCTATCTGATCAAATTTAACAGGTCACTTCAGGCTGAGTCATCAGCCTTAGCTGATTTCACCTCCTCAGTTTGGCTGGCTGCAATGGGGTTTGCCAGGTCTGCAAGGGAGGCTCTGCAGCTTCTGGGTTCTCTCCCCAGTTAATAAACATGCATGTGCAAGCAAGCACAGTCTGTCAAAAGTACTTCTGGACAAAATTTTACTGTCATCATTAAGGCTGTCTAAGTGGAGGGGGGCACACAGAAGATACAAGGGTAAACCCTGAGTAATTACAGATTTAGAAGGTACAGGGCAAACCCTGAGTAATTACAGATGTCTTGAAATCCTAGGAAGGAAAGGATATCTAAATGTTCCTATATGTTACTGTGATTTCCCATGTTTAAAGAGTGCTTCATTACAAGATCAGATATGTCACATTTCATTTAAACTGAAGTTTGGAAATGTAAAAAGTAAAGCAAATAAACTATTTACTGTCCAGTTCCAGTCACAGGAATTTAGACACTCCGCAGAGAAAATAGGCACTATTATATAGGAAGGAAAGGCTGATGATGAAAAAAATTGAAGGCAAAAGATCAGATGGAGGGCTGAGACAATACTGTCCTAAACTTGAAGCTGGCAGATGAGGAACCAGCAGCAAGAGGGGGGAATGAAGGGAGCCATTGGAAGATAGGAAAACAAATAATCACAAAATACGCAGAGTTGGAAGGGACCCACAGGGATCACCAAGCCAGCCCTGCACAGCACCACCCCAAGAGTCACACCATGTGCCTGACACCATTGTCCAAATACTTCTTGAATTCTGTCAGGCTGGTGCTGTGACCAATTCCATGTAAGTCTGAGTAAGGAGCAATAAGAAAAGCAGCATAAAGAATAAAACTGAGAGGCTCTGAAATAGAAATGAACTAATGTTTCACAGAAAACAAATAATACTTTAATAATACTCTTTTAATTACTTTATGCAGAAGTTCTGGGAAATTTCAAGACAGATTCATGATTTCCTGACATGGAAGCAGGTTGAGTGTCCTTTTGAAAAAGACAAGAAAATCCAGACCTATCTACTCACAGCACCTATTTATAGTGAAGAAGGTAAAATCCTTTGCTGAACATTATAATGAGTCTTTCTATGTGTTAAAATACAAAATATGTAGATGAAAAATATATACATGCAAAACTGTATTTTATTAGTAATTTTCTAATTGTTATCACTTTCCTGTTGGCTTCTGATGAGAACAAATTTCATAAGTTACATCTGCTATATTGTAACCCTTAGATTTTCTTCCCTCAGGTAAAGAACTCATGTATCTCATTGTTACTACTTTTTTTTTACCAGCTCTGTTCATTGCATCCTTTGAAAGTGAAGGTCCAGAAAACCACATGGAAAAAGACAGCTGGAAAACACTCAGGTATGAATCTTCCTCAGAACATGAGTCTTTCTGCACACACACAGAGGCATGTAACCATCAGTTTCTTCTGTCCTATTTGCATACCCAGCTTAAAGCCATTATACTGTTCTTTTTCCTTCAAAATTTAAATCTGAAAATAATTTCAGTGGGGCTTGGATTTTGATACAACTTTTGCAGCCAGATCTGTTGAGGCTGCAAGAACACTGCTGGGGCTACGAAAGAGAATATCCTTTATTTAGGCCATCAAATATAGTAAAATAATCTGCATTTGTAGTCGTGTTCAGACATTATTTTCTCAGGGGAACAAACCTATAGAGACACTAACAAAGTGCTCTCATCACAGCTATGCTCTTACAAATCATATAAAAGGATGAGAATTTCTAGGAATATGGTAATTGTCAGCCTACCCTAAGGGATAAAGTCTCAAAGACTCCTCATCCTCCTGAGAATGGGAAGCACCACTCCCCTGTACATGATGAGATCAATTAATTAGAATTTTCCCAAGACAGAACCGAGGCAGAGAGGTTTGTGAATGGTGCTAAACACGAAGATCTGACACACCTGTAGCAGACAGGGGATGAACACAGCCTGCATGCCCTGAGCTCTGTCAGGGCTCGTGGGGACTGCATTGTCCCAGACAAGACCCCCTTTCCCACTGATCCCAAGGTTTCCTAGGATGTCCCCGTGAGCCTTTCACTTGCAGCCCCCATGCAAGGCACCTTGCACTAAGCCCGGCACTGCTCAGCCTGCAGGAGTTTGGATGACAGACACAGAACATGTGTTAATGCCTGAGCTGATCCCAGGGGCTGAGGTAACGCTATGCCAGTTAAATTCTCATCTCATTTAATGTCAGCATCTCTACTGAAATGCACAGGTTTATTCCAGTTTCTAGCAGTTGAAAATCTATCCCTTGAAGAGAGGCTGTCAGCCAGTGATGCCAGATAGATCTATTACCAAAAATAAAAACCTTTTTGTTGGGATAGAAAATAGATAATTTTATTTTTTTATTGCTTTGTCTTTTAGGACAACTCTGCTTAATAGAGCCTGAGAAATTTGGATCAGATTTGCAGACTTCAAAGCACATCTAATGGACATGTTTTTACAACCTGGATGAAAGACTTGGACTGAGCTAAGAAAGACCTCACTGGATGAGGTCTGTTTTGTACATACAGTAACTTTTATGAAATAAAATGTGGTAAATATTTCACATGTCAACCTTAAGGCACTTACTGAAGGGTTTTGGTTTTTTATTTTAAATATAAGGGCAGGGCCCTGTTCTCAGAGATGAAATGTATCATGGGAGATGGTATCTTATTCTATCAGCATCCAAATTTTTATTTTTTATTACTTCCACCAAAACAAATACATATTAAAACACACATCCTAACTGAAGCCAGTGTTCAGGTCAAATACCCCATTGGACCAGTATCCTACAGAACACTCAGTATGTCTCCCTAGCTTTGAAATGAGGGGGTCTCCTTCAAATCAGCAGAATTGTTCACAGAATTGTTCACAAGTGTTTGTTCCTCTCCTCCATCAGCAAATAGTGCCTTACAAGGTACTGAGCTTGTGTAGTTGTACCTTCTGACTGGGCTGGAAGTAAGGGAAATAAAAATATGGATGTCTCCAAACCAGCTACAATGTACTTTTTAAATAAAGTGGAGAATTATGGCACATGAAGTAGAGTATACCTGCCTGTAACACTGATGGTGCAGCAAACCTATTTTTGTTACGTGATGTAAAGAGATGAGAGGGGGTAACTGCTGGGTCCGTGTGTTTGTGTGTGAGTATGTGTGTGTGCACTTGTGGTGGTGCACACATGTCTAAGTGTTAATACTTCTGGGAACTATCCTTTACATTCTGGCTGTCAGAATAGTTTGTGTTTTCCTTTTGAAAAATCAGGGATTTTTTTTTTTTTGTTATGTTTCAAGAGAAGAATGTCTAACCTAGATTATAATCTCTGCAAAAGAGGCCTAATATGCTTTTCTAAAAAGAGTCTTTGGAAAACAAAAAATCAGCATGGGCCAGGGAAGAAGGGCAAGTAAACTCAGATGTCCAATTTGAAGTAAAGGCTAAAGTTCCCAAAAAGCTTAAGAAGAATTCATTGCTGTGAATTGGTCATTTAATTAATTGGTTCCTTTGAAAAGTCCAGTCTGCCCTCACAGACAATTAAAACAAAGACACACTTGGAATGCAAGTTTTTCTAGTCTTTTGCAAGACTAGAAAATGATTAATTGACTGGGACAGCACCCACTGACATCTAAGGGTAAACACTCTAAGAAATTAGTCAAACCTTTGAATAGGTCAGTACCAAAATTAGAGGTGATCTGCAAACCCACTGATGCTTGCCATTTCTAATTTCTCCTTTTAGTACTGAGTTTACACCTAATTTGACTATCTAAGTACCTGAAGAGCTTCTGTTAAGTTCAAGGTGTCCATTTCCAGGGAGAGAAAACAAGTACAGTTAGGACTTTTGTCAACTGATCTCTGAGTTAAGAAAGAAAAACAAACAGGCTCAGATTAAAACCTATTTTGTCTAATGAACAAATTATTACCCACAAATGCCTACTTTTCTTTTCCAGTAATTTTCCCTCTGAAGGCTTGAGGGCTGAATGTAAGATAAGATAACAACTTGAGCCAGATTATTAGACTGGTTTGTATTTTCTTTTTTGTTAATTTTTAAAAAAAGCCCAACAAAAACAGTCCCTCCCAGGCAGTGGTCACAGCCTCCCTGACAGAGCCTTGCAGAGAACCTCTGCAAGGACTTATTAAAAATGGCCAGCCCTAGGTAGATGCCATTAAAAATGGCCAGCCCTAGGTAGATGGTGTTTATCTTATTCTGCCTCCTGCTGAAGAAGGGGCAAGACTTGCTGGACTGAGGGTCTGGTTTCTTCCAGCCCAGCAGACTCTCCTTGCCTGAGTGCCTACAGCCAATTGCAGTGCCACTGTTTGATGCAGCGTCTGCAAGCACTTAGCAGAAATTTGCTTTATTGGCCCTGGAGCACGGTGAAAAATTAAAATGCTTTCCCTCTTTCACTTCCCCCTTGACAAATAGTTAAAATTAGAGGAGTAAGTTGATGTAAGGAAGGGAGACAAATCAACATTTTACTATTCTCATAGCATTGGCATCAAAGAGAAACAAAAGCAAGTTACACCATGAGGAAAGAAGAAGTAGAATACTAACAGTTAACAAGAACAGCCCAGGAAAGGGGAAGGGATAATTCTTATGACCTGCTGCTATTTTTCCTGTGCTGAAGTACTGGCTTTCAGCCCTGGATTCCAGTAAGAATATTTATACTGTATTATTACAGTGTTTTGCACTTTCAGAGATGTTCTAGCTAGTAACATTGTCAGACACTATACGAGGGATTGTATATCAGCTTTGTTTATGTAATTGAAGTTTAAAAGGGATGCTTAAAATTTAAGGAAAAAAATATATATTTGAAATTCAATTTTAGAACACTTTCTGTAAATGTATGAAAGAGCTTTCACATGAATGTGCACTCTGCCGGTCAATCAGTCCAAGCATATACTTGAAATCCATGCAGTATCTACATTGGTTCCCTTTTATTTTCCTCCCCAAGTTTGATACGTTCCTTAAATCCTGTGTTTTGCTATTCTGAGCTGAAATGCTAAATATAAAGCTGTACCATAAAGCAGGATATTCTGTGTTTGACTGGATGTGCTTGCATTAATAAAAAAAGAAATTGCTTCAACCATGACTAACTTTTCCCATAGTTATTTTTCACTTGCAAATGTATCAAACCACAAACCAGAAGCTGAATGAGGTGTGGAAGGCAACATGGTCACAGGGAACCAACTGGTCACCTTCTGACTTGAAAAGCTATAGTACAAAATACTTAAATTTCTCTCAACAAAGGCAAGAGCAACACTGAGCCAACAATACACTGCCATTCTTATGTTCTTTCTGTAGTAGTATTTTATGGATTTGATAGGGTCTGTGCTACAGAATACTTTTGTTCTCTCAATGGAAACGTTCAACAGTTCCACTGTGTAAAACCCTATTGTGTCCTAAGAGCTGAATTTCATTTTTCCCCTTTGAGCAGCAGAGCACAGAACGTTGGCTGGCTGCAGCAGACTGCAGGGTTTCCTGTGGCAAGGGTCTGTTGGCATTTCAACACCCCAGCACCTCTGCTTGCAACCACTGCCCTTCTCCATGCCCTGCTTGAAAAAGCCCCTTCTGCAAGGTGACACAGAGAACAGACAAGCACAGAGCTGCCAACAAAATCCAGCTGTGCTGCCCCAGTGCCACTCCTTTCTCAGGGATATAAGCCTTGGAAAAAGAAAACAAAATTACATCTTGGAAAGGCAGGAGCTCTGGAAGTCCCCATAACATTTCTGATCTGTTGGAAGCTCTCTAGGGAGATGGGTTTGGTAAGCAGACACCCACACACGCTTGCAGAGCTGAACAGTGCTATGCTCAGCCATCACAGCTCATTAGAAAAGATAATGATGTTTACCAGCATTAAGGGGATCGAGCAGATAAGAGTCTTCCTGATGGCCAGTTCACACTCATAATTAATATGAATATTGCATCCTTGAAAACTCACTTCCAATTATGTCCCATCCAGTCATTAGGATAAATTAGCTACTTACACAGGCATAAGAGTAAACAATAAAATTGCTTTCCAGGCCCTTCACTGCCATTAGAGCCCAACACAGTGTGACAAGCAGGAGCTCAGTGCCAGGAAGGTATCCTTAGTTACGTTAGCAGCAATTTGAATTATCAAGTTAATAATTCCCTAGAAACAACTTTCTTTTAGCGAATAACTCACAGGGCAAAATTCAGCTGAGCAGTTAGCTGCCAACTGATCTAGTACATCTTTTGGGGAGAAATCAGTAATTCTCCTGAGGATGTGCTGACAGATCTCCTCTCTTCAGCCTTCAATATATGTAATTTTATCAGGGCAGCCTCCCAGCTATCCAGAACAGCCTACAAGCAGTGTGTGGAAGCACAGTTTTGACTTTCCTCTCTGCAGCAATTGAATAGGGCTGTGCAGACAGCAAGATACTTAAATAATTTAAAAAATCAAATTGCAGAAAGAATTCATCTGCAGCTGCTAATGCATGTTATCAAGGAAGTTTCCAGACCAGTAAGCATGCAAATATTAGCAATAGTTTCTTTCATGCTTGTGCCTGGCAAGGCAAGGATAACTGGGAATGTTTTGAGGTTCCAGCACGTTCCTATGGGTTCAGAGGTTCCCTGACAGTGCAGAGGTTTGCTGTCCTTCACTGCTTCCCAAGGTGCACCTTGGGCTTTGGAAGAGAGAGAAACCACATTTGGGGATATGGTTCTGCAGTAACATGGAGGTACAACAAAAATTATAACCATCTCTCTAACATGGTAATAATAAATAATTGAAGCATTTCTAGTGTTTCCAATGTTATAAGCAATTTTTCACATCAAAGTTTTTATGGCTTCCTGATAGCACATTCAGCTCTCGCATAGAAAATGGATGCAGATAACTGCTGTAAGGTCACTTAAGGACATTGCTTTATTTCTGTAAAGAAATATCAGAAGCAATTGAGTTCTGTGTCAGGCAGGGAGTGCTGGACATTGAGGCATATTCTGCCCTGCCTTCAGATGTGTGATGAGGAAGATATTCAAACCACCAGGCAATGCAACAGCCAATAAACGCACTGTTTCTGATCTATTGGGATGCATACTTTACAGTACTGGTTATTCAGGCTCCTGACAGCCAAGAATAAAAAGCACTGAAATAGAGAAGTCCTGTCAGAAACACTGTTTGGCAAAAACAGTGCACAGTTACTTGAAACTATTAGTAGCACCTACCAGGAAACCAAACCTCCCCAACAAACCAAAACTAAACACACTCATACAAAAAAGCCAAACCCCAGGTCTGTGGCACACAGAGGAGTCCTGTTCACAAACCTACTTCAGCACTAGGCCTGGAGACCATTTTACAGGATTGAAAGGAAGCTGAAAGGGAACACAAACCAAAGAACCAGCTTCAAACAGCCTCACACCTAATCCAGGACAGAAAAGAAGAAACTTGAAATGTTGTGGAAATTTGCTTCTAATTTGTCTAATCTTACTTAGCTACTTCAGATTAAGCAGCAATCTTAAAAGTGAATGTAATTCTGTTTGGGGGCAGAAGTCAAATGAGTTCCAGCAGAATCTCATTACAGAAAAACTACTTAACATCTTTAACATGGTAATAATAAATAATTGAAGCATTTCTAGTGTTTCCAATGTTATAAGCAATTTTTCACATCAAAGTTTTTATGGCTTCCTGATAGCACATTCAGCTCTCGCATAGAAAATGGATGCAGATAACTGCTGTAAGGTCACTTAAGGACATTGCTTTATTTCTGTAAAGAAATATCAGAAGCAATTGAGTTCTGTGTCAGGCAGGGAGTGCTGGACATTGAGGCATATTCTGCCCTGCCTTCAGATGTGTGATGAGGAAGATATTCAAACCACCAGGCAATGCAACAGCCAATAAACGCACTGTTTCTGATCTATTGGGATGCATACTTTACAGTACTGGTTATTCAGGCTCCTGACAGCCAAGAATAAAAAGCACTGAAATAGAGAAGTCCTGTCAGAAACACTGTTTGGCAAAAACAGTGCACAGTTACTTGAAACTATTAGTAGCACCTACCAGGAAACCAAACCTCCCCAACAAACCAAAACTAAACACACTCATACAAAAAAGCCAAACCCCAGGTCTGTGGCACACAGAGGAGTCCTGTTCACAAACCTACTTCAGCACTAGGCCTGGAGACCATTTTACAGGATTGAAAGGAAGCTGAAAGGGAACACAAACCAAAGAACCAGCTTCAAACAGCCTCACACCTAATCCAGGACAGAAAAGAAGAAACTTGAAATGTTGTGGAAATTTGCTTCTAATTTGTCTAATCTTACTTAGCTACTTCAGATTAAGCAGCAATCTTAAAAGTGAATGTAATTCTGTTTGGGGGCAGAAGTCAAATGAGTTCCAGCAGAATCTCATTACAGAGAAAACTACTTAACATCTTTTTAATCCCTGTCACATGAGCACACTATGGCCTCTTCTGATTCTGTGGCATATTCAATTAAATAGAGCATCCTGCTATCCATCAGTGTCAACACTAAGTTTCCTTTAAAATATTTACACAACACTGTTTATATTCAATTCAAAGAAGATACTGCTAACAACACTCCACCTCCACAAATATCTATCAAATCAAAGAACCAAGTACAACATATCCTCAGTAACAGCAACAGAGCACTGAGGAATTCAGCAAACACAGTTGTAAATGATGGAGTTGAGTGAAGTCTTGGATGCTTATGGCAATACCAGAATTTCATGAAACAGTGAATTATTCTTGTCTGGGGACATAATAGCCCACTGTTGATGACCTGACCTCAGTTTGGGAAAAAAACAAACCACTTCTAACACATTTCAAAACCCAAGCAAGCAATGAATAATTTGACAAATGCAAACAAATTAATTTTGTTTTTCTATACACCTCTTACTTCACTTTACCACTTAGAAATTTCGAGTATCCAAGTATTCCAAAAAGAATTTCACAATAATCTACCAGCCAAGAAAATCACTTTGACAAGATTTTTAAGAGCACACAAACACCAACCCCCCCCAACATCTGTTCCGTGGATGCATTTACAGGCCAGAGCACCATCCCAGCTGCTCCCCAGGAAAAGCTGCGAGTCACAACCTGAGAGTAGCCAAAGCTGTCTCAGAGCTGCTCTCCAAAGCCTTCCTGACCACCAAGCAATCTCAAAGGGTTTTGTTTTTGCCTCAGACCATCCCTTTAACACAATCATTTTCCCCATGGATTGTAATGGAGTCAGCAAGAAGCCGCTTCAGCTCGCACAAGGCTGCAGGAAATGTGCAAAGAGCTGAGGCTCTCACAGGGCCAGAGCCATGCTGTGCCTGCTAGCTCGTGTTTCCACAGCTCTGCTCAGCTTCACCTCCTGTCTCCTCCACATCCATCACACTGGGACAATCTCATTTTCCCCCTTTTCCTCACAGGAGAAACTTCCCTGTTGTTTCACAGCTGTGACTTTGCTGCCTGGGCACATTTGCCACTGCCTTCAGCAGGAGCCAGGTCTGACAGCACATCCATGAAGGCTGCTCCACAGCCTCCGCCTTACATTCCACTTCACTCCACAGACACAGCCTTTTTTTAAAAGCAGCACTTCTGCTCAAAGCCTGAGAACTCACAGGTGCTGGGGAGGAGCACATGCTCCCACCGTGGATATGCAAATGGCAAAGCAGTGACAAAGAAACCCCAAAACAAACAACCCCCCCAAATGAATGAGGAATGAGTTAATGTCCTCTTTCACCTGCAAGTCAAGTACAAATGCAAAGTATCCTACCTATGAAAGAAAACTCTAAAGCCCTTTGCTAAGTTAACTTGTAGCAGCAAAGAGTTTTTACACCATTTATAGAGAAAGCTGAGAGGACATAGATGAAAACATCAGTGATGTGCCACATACAAGCCCTGTAGCTACAAGGCAACCTTGAGGCTCTAAGAACTGAAAGTGCTCCATAAAAACTCACCACATAACAAACACATTTAGAGCAGCTCAAATAAACCAGTTAAATCACCACAAACTTCAAGCTCAGAGGGACTTCTTTATCTTACCCTGGAAGAGACTAAGCTAACCAAAACAAAGCTGTATTTTAATAAAACCTTATGCAAACACTTAGACTTAAATATAAAAGGGATTTATTTAACATTCTACCCGCAGGTCTGAAGTGCTTGTACTGCACAACACTGCCATGCAGACCCCAGCTCCAACCCCTACTCTTTAGGCCAACCTCTACAGAAGCAAATAAGGTCTCCTAACACCAAGGTAGAAGCTGTTCCCTTTCCAGTGTAATCTCAAAAATAACACCTAATAATAAAAAAATAATAAAACACCCACTTCGCTCAAAGCCAGGAGAGAGCCACACTGCTTGGAAAAGGAGAAGAATCTTTCCCTGCCAGCTTCAGGTCCCAACTGAGGGCAGGCAGTCCTTGCCCAGGGCTAATGGAGCCCAGCTGCCATGGTTATTGCCAGCACCTGGGCCAGGGCAGCCCCTCAGGCCTGGCAAAGAAAAGGTGAGCATTGTTGGGGCATGAAGGAGACACAGCTTAAGCTCATTATCCTCATTGTCCTTCACAGCTGAGCAAAACTGGAATGATTGATCTCCTTAAGATGTATTTGGGAGTCACAGTCAGCAAGAACACCTCAGGCAAATGAAAGCTACACTTACTTTTGATACACAGAAATGTTTTATCATTACACTGATGCATCAATAAATTACTAATTTATGCTGAAACGCCATTTTAAAGGCTACTTGAAGCTTTATTTCTTTCATTCATGGATCTGATAAGGCAAAAATTTTGTTCTAGTTTATATTTTGGCATGAACTAAAACCATTTAAATGTCTGCATTCAGATACAAGTGGTTAGGGCTCACCTACCACTTCTCTTTCCCTCCTGATACCATTCTCTTCTTCAACACAGTTTACAAATAAGTTTTGATTTTCATAGGCGTGTGCATCTCAGAGTCCAAAGGCCCTTTATGGAACTAAAAAAACTCAGTATTTTCATCTGGATTCAGGAGACCCATAAGTATTTCCCTAAGTTTTTTCCAGTTTTCCATCTGTATTTGCTGATTCTCTAAACCAGTATCCATTAGTCTAATTGAATAACATATTTTTAAACAATTTCAAAAGCACAACTCACATTCATTCTTGCAAGAGTCTAAACTAAAAGTCCACCCTGAACTAATCTCATCTTGACTTGCTTTAATGAAGAACACTTCTCTCTAGGGAAGACTACAGCTCGCAAATTCCTTGGAAAAGGTTACAATTTATGTGAATAGCACGCAACAGAATCAAAAATTACTTCATGACTCAGTGGAGCATGTTCCTATTTAGATGTGTAACTATATTTACTATTCTAGCACTAAAACACAGTGACTCCTCCAGGAAAACACTTGGACCACAGCTCAAAAAAAGTGTGTTATGTAAACAGCATCTGTCAAAACAGGAGGACAGGGCCCAGCACTTGGCCATGTAACCCAAGCACCGACCCTGGGCACACAGATTGTGACTCCAAAGCCTGATACTGTCACTCTTCCCTGCAGTGCCCCAGCAGCACCCCAAGCTAAACAAACCCACCAGTGCAGGATTTATTCTTCCTCTGCAGGCAGAGCACATCTTGGGAAAGCCAAGAGCAGGTGTTGCTCCCAAGCAAAGAGATTTTTGTATTTGAAGCACAACTAACTTGCTCCCTTTCTTGGATGAAGTAAGCAAACACATCCAAGGAAGAGTTACCCACTGACATGGGAAAGGGCATCCCTGCCCTGGGTCACAGCTCACAGCAGCAATGGGGACACAGCAACACTGCTGCTCACAAACACGTGGCTGTAGCACACTGTGCCTGTGCCCAAAGGCAGTCAGAAGCTGAACACACTCAGGTGACTGAAATCACTTTGTTTTTAATAAAGGCATATCCCCCTATTGCTGTTCTGGTTCCATTCCAGAGCAAAGGCAATGGTGGGCATTCAAACACGGGGTGCACAGAGCTGCTGGGCTGGTGTGTGCCACAGCAACATCCACACAGGTGGGTATTGCAGGGAGCTGAACTAAGACAAGGGAAACCCCAGGCCTGCAAGGGCTCCTGTAAGATCAGAAATCTTCACCTCATGAGCCATTTGGAACACTTGTGTATATTGCCCAACACACATATTAAATATTTCCACCTGTTCTGACTTCCTTTTAACTCCAATGCATTTACTTCCACCTTTTGGGATAACGAGTGGAAAAAAGTTTCCCAAGTGGTTCCTGGCGACTCCATTCATCTCCAGACCTCCCCCATTGCCACCACACATCAATTTTCATCACCCAGATGGGGACAGCTGACACTGATCTCCCTCACTGCTGCTGATAAGCACAACCACGCAGTGGAAAAGAGCACAACCTGAGACACCTGGGTATCAGCACTCTGCCATGTTTCCAAAACACGAGAACTGGGACAAATGGATCCTCCTGAGACAGCGTCTGAGTGCTGAGAGCAATGCTGGGCCTGTGCCCTAGCTCTGTGTCCATTCCAGGGCGTGCCAAGCAGTGCTGGTGTCAGGGGGAGGCAATTTGGGATGCTTATTCTTGTGCAGCCAGGACGGCAGCAGCTGTCCCGAAGTTTTAAAGGCTGGAGTCTCAGGAGAGTGCCCCACTTGTATCTACACCCCAAGACATAACACCAATGCATTTCATCTTGTCCTCACCAGTACCCTACAATTTATGTTAGCAACAACCAAGATACACAAGTGATGTAAATCTGGTGTAAATTTAGGTTGTCCAAGGAACAAACTCTGGTATCTGGTCTGGGTAGAACCTGAGATGCAAAATTGAGCTGGTTGAACTTCTCACTGCAAATATTATTTGAATCAGTGTTATGCTCCGTACAATATTATTGTAAAAACATGTTTCAAAGAAACGGCTTAAAACAATTTTTAAAATGCAGAAATTCCATTTATTATATTGAGAATATCAATTGCAAGAAGTCCTGCAATGCATTCTCTTCACTCTAAGTACAATACAGTACACTGTTCTCCACAATAAGTTACATAAAGGCGAATTTTATATACATATAAAAAAGAATCAGTGCCCCGAACTATTTGCACAGCGTA
This sequence comes from Emberiza elegans, assembly GCA_024865655.1. Taxonomy (NCBI): domain Eukaryota; kingdom Metazoa; phylum Chordata; class Aves; order Passeriformes; family Fringillidae; genus Emberiza; species Emberiza elegans. The sequence continues at coordinate 24,977,000 of JALJVW010000241.1, read as the reverse complement.
TCTGCTATTCAGAAATCAATCATGTAAATCTTCAGTTGCCTTCAGAATTCTTGAGCAAAATAAATCCATAAACAGATCTTAATTACCTGGTTTGAGAAAGGTTTTCAACTAATATCTAAATTCAGCAGAAACCATGCAAATGGTTTAACCACTGAATTAGCATTCTCTGCATTCATTCTATAAACAAATGTATTAAAAAACGAGGCATGCCATATGGTATCATATAAGACAACATGGAGAAAAATGACCTGCCTGCATTTGAACTGTTGATGCATCCCAAAACACCCAAAAGGTAAGTACCAAAGTAGTAGTGCCACTGTACAAGGCACAATTGAGACCACAGCATAATTCTTCTTAAACATGCTCAAAAAAACTGAATAAACAAAAGAAAAACCAGGAAAAAAAAACTGACCCAGAGGAAAAAGAAACAAAACCCTAAAACATCTGCAAACTGAAAAAGTAAGGCTGCTAGAATGATCAGTGTAATGAAGAGCATTGTATAAAGAAAGACTGTAATAGCACTTGCTTTTTCAGCCACTGAAACAACTATGAGTATATGACACCTTACAAAAACATGTCAGGAAAATGCCCAAAAGAGAAAGAATGCACAAGGAAAATATTGACATAATAGTAAACAGGCCTCTAATAAATTAATATGGTAATGAAAAGGTGGTTCCTCAACTTAAAGGATGAGATACATAGGCAGGGCCTTGGAATAAGAAGGAGTGAAGGCCAAAAATATTTAAGCAAACAAGTTTAATAGCACAGCTCAGTTTATAGAAGGGATATGGCATATACTGTGGGAAAAGAGCAGGCACAGAAACACCAAGCTGGAATGTACCCAACTTTCATCACTGAAATAAGAAGGTGGTGTTTCCTTCACAGTGTGAACTTCGATTATATGCTCTAAAATTCCACTTAAAAGGATCTTCATTTCCACCCCCCAAATTATTCTCTCTTCAACCATGTCAATGTCTGTTATACAGCAAACAAGGCCCCAAGCCCTTGCTGTGGAATCAGCACCCTGCACAGCTGCTGTACTGGTCAGCATGTCCATGCACCTTTCATGGTGAGATTATTTTCCCACACCTTTCTCTTGTTTCTACAATGGAGTCTAAGTACAGGATCCTTCTAAAGTCACAGTGCAGTGAGCCATACAGACTGAAAATACTCAAGACACGAAAGATTTTTTCATTTAATTCTCAAAAGAATGCAAATGTAAGAACAGAGATGTACCACATGGAAAAGTGTTGAATTGTACATTCCAGAGATTTTTCCAGTTGACACTGAAGACACTTTCCTTGAACTACATGAGCCGTCCAATTTAGCTGAGGTGCTTGAACTCACACGAGATGTGGGTACCAGTCAAAGGATTACTGGGAAAACAAACACGAGAACCAAAAACCCTCTAAACTCTTCTTCACTGAAAAAGAGAGGCACTGTGTTTGTGAGCTGCATTAAGGCTGTAGAGCGGTGCTGGTTGAGAGTGAAGCGCAGTCCCCGGGCCCAGTCCCTCAGCCCGCGGCCTCGCTGTTAGTCCTGTAGGCTTGCTTGCGGAGGTGCGCCTCGATCTCCTCGCGGAACACCAGCATGCCCAGGTGCGAGTGCGACGCCTCGTTCATGGCCTTGGACTGGATGCACATGCGGTACTGCTCGGGGGTCAGCTCGTCCGCACAGTGCTTCTCGTGCCACAGGTGGAACAGCCCGGGCACCGGCGTCCTGACCACCATCAGCTCCCCGTGCAGGTACTTCCTGTACAGGTGCACATCCTCGCCGCCCCAGCCTTTCACCTCCAAGTCAAAGCCCCCTGCAAACACAGCGTCAGAAGTTACCTGGGCACACAGGCAAGGACAGCAGCACTTTACGGCTAACATGTTATCAGATCTGGCATGACGTTCCAGACATTCTGTAACAATTAACTAAGCTTCCCATGCCATGGCATGCCAATTTGAGGACAGGAGCTTCAAGGATAGCACATCCTTTGTGGTGGAAGCTGCCCAGGACACAGATCTGCTGACTTCAGAAAGTCTCTTAGAGCAGTGTCTCCAAATTGCATTATGCATGACATCCCATGTGACAGCTGCAGAAAACTGTAGGCAAACCTCACTTGCTATGCTTTTGAATTATTTTTAGGAAGCATAATGGATTTTAGCAGCTGGAAAAGGAAGCAGCCATGCACTGTATGAAAATCCTCTCTAACAATGCCAGCAATTACTCCACAGGTCACAATTCAAAAGGCTGGATTAAGGAAAGGAACATGGTTCATCATTTTAATTTCTCTTGTTTTTCCAGGACCACAGTGAAGAGCAACCCAGGCTCTTGTATATTTCAAAACTCCAGAATTATGCATTTAGCACTACCATACAGATGGCAATGTGACTGCTCTTAGCAATCAGCCTACATTCAAGCCACCAGACAGCACGCAGGGCTGTGTCATTACATCTTCTGGCAGATTTACATCTTCTGGCAGATTTACATCTTCTGGCAGACTATGCTCAGCACTGTCTTCCACATTTAAGCACACCAAGCTGTTCTCAGTTTTAAGAACATGCCACAAGGGGGGGGCAAAGCACATTGCTAAAGATTCCAACAACTGTATTCTATTTCTCTAGGTTATTTAAAAGAAAGGATCTGAATGCTTCTTGTCTATGTGAAAGGCTTATTTAAGTGGCATGTTTCTTAAACTTGATTCATTTGCTTCAGACAGACACAAAGTACCAAAAAAAACGCCACCAGGATTCAAAAAAAATTCTAGAATGAAATGTTTCTACTAAAACTACTGTGTCTTTTCTTTTAATACACTCAACAGATGGGACATCAAAATCCAGAAAAGCTAATTTATCTCATTGGTCAAACTTGTCAAGCAAGTCTGACTGCTGGGCTTGGGGAAATAATACAAGAAATAAATGTATTACTTTCCTGTCATTAGGTAAGACCAGAGAATCACTTTTTAAACACACAATTTTTTTCTTTAGTCTCATCTTACCAACAGTCAGAAAGTCTGTCCGATATTGACAAGTCATCCCAAAGCCAAAATCCCTCCAGAAACCAGAATCCTTCTTGTGTACCTGCAATTTTAAACCAGTACCATTTTGAAATGTACAATACAACCAAGGAGGCACATTGCACTTGGTCTGGCAGAAAGCTAAGCTCTTCCCATCATTTGTTCAGGGCAGGATGGAGCATAATAACACTTCTGGTATTTCTGTGTCATGCACTTATGTGGGGCTTCCCAGTGACCTACTGCTCACTTAACCCTCTGCCTTCTAATTCCACTCAACCTCTTTGCAGTTTCCACAGCAGTTTCTGATATACCACCTCTATTTTCTATGTGTCTGCCCAGACCAAGCAGTAAATTAATCCATGGCTAAATCATCTGTTCCCAACACTCCATTTTCTAAGGCCACATTTGTCTCTTGATCTGCTATGACGTGAAAAGTAAGCTTTGTGATTGAAGTCAACAACCATAATACTGTTAAGTTTAAAAGAGTGAACAGAAAAGCTGTCAGGCAGGGGCTCACTCCTCTCTCAGCTGTGATTATCCAAGACCATGTAAAACCTTCCCTCTGGCTTTCAGCAGGATCCTTGCAAACAGCATAGGGAATGAGGGCTATTATGCTTCTCTTTTAATACAGCTCTTCTTCATACTACTCTCTTCTTTTCCTCTTCTAAACCTGTCCATCTCAGAAGTCTCAGCTGCAAAACCCAATTTCATCCATGCAGTCTCTCAAAAGATAATCAGACTGGACACTTCATTCAGAGGTTTCTGCCTTTCACCAATGCTTTTTTTGCTGGGACATAAGATGAAAGTTGCAATGCCACCATCTTCCTAAAATACTGGCTTGTCAAGCCACAATAAGCAGCAGATCAGAACTACCAACTTCATTTGGTTAACTGCAATTACCTCTAAACTAGGTGGAAGGTTTTTTCCAAGCGCTTTGCCCATAATAGAAAACTGTTTAGATATGTAGTGTCAAAGGTCGGAAGATATCCCAAACAGACTATTAAGTTACACCTAATTTTGTTTTAATACAAAGCACACCTAATTCTACCCAGAATAAAGCAAGCTGCTTACCAATTGCTGCTCCACAGGAGGTGGTATATCTTGATTGGCATAGACAATAGCAGGATTGTAAAGGCTGAATACCACAGGATAAAAAACTTTTTTCCCTGGAAGTCAAAAGATAATTGTTATTCACTGTGGGCATGCTTTCTCAAGGCACAAAGAAACCAGAAACACTCTTTTTATGTAAAAGATTACCTATTAGGCCTCTAGTGGAAATAAATAAAAACAAGTTCTGGCTGCTAAGATTTCCCACCTAGGAAGCCTGTAACATTCAGTGGGGCAGAGCCCTTAGGATTTTAAAAAAATGTATTTTTTATATTTTAAAAAATTATATTTTTATATATATACATATAGTTATACATGCTTATATAAAATATTAGATATCTCAGTATCATTCCAGGTGACTGAAAAATTCCTGCAATAATGATATGCAGTAAAACTAAAAAGAATCAAATCCAAGTAACACCTTGCATTGTTGAGTTTTATGAATTTATCTCCGTCCACAAACATGTAAAAGCAGGTACTCCCAGGATATCCTGCAAGGGCATCAAGCATCATGAGAATCCTGACTATGCTGAAAACACCAGTTCTGTGTCTCTTGTAGAAGCCAGGTAAGTATTTTCCCACACATGTCTTGCATCATCAATGCTGCAAAAGTATTGAGAACAGTCCACAAGCATATTCATTATCCTGACTTGGGCATGAACTCTGAAGGAGCGAGCAGCATTTTCAGATCTCATTTGAAACAAAGGTGACAAACTGCCAATATGAATTTCAAGCAGTGTCTTGAATTCTCTTTCTTGTTAAATCTCACAAAATACTCCTCTCCAAAATTTTCCCCATTATTTATACAACTTGTTTCATGAAGAACAGAGACAGACAAGAAATTAAAGAAAAATCAAGAGAACCCAAATAGTTGGCTTCTGAAGAATTTTCTTGCCTGCTTGTTAGGTGAAGAAAAAAATCTATTGATTCCAAATGACATTTGGAGAAAATGGTTTCTGACTGCAACAAATTTGAAACAAGAGTAAGCATTAAAAAAAGAACCCAAACAGTTTGACAGGAGGAGATCTTCAGTAGCATGCTTGTTAACTCAAGAAAGCTTTACTCTTCTTGGCAGAAGCTTGTCAAACAAACAAGCATCATACAAACTTAGAAAAACAATCAATATTTTAGAGCTTGGGATGGAACACTGGAACATGAGCTCAGTCTCCATAAGGAGCACACTGTAGCTCTACTGAAAACCATTCCTTTGTGACTTGTCTTGGCCATACATGTGTGAGAAGAGATAAACCAAACTTGTTAGAGATTTCAGCATAACAAAAATCATCCACTGTAGAGTGTTACACTGAGTTTTGTTATACAGATTTACATGCAGTCTAATTGTTAAAGCAATTAAGTTGTCCAGCTTTTTTCAGACAGCTAAATCTGAAGAAAACATGAAAATTGCACATTGTACAAAAAAAAGACATGTTCTTAAAACAAGCTACACTAAGGCAGAAGCTATTTCTCAGTCTGAATATTATTGCCTTTTGTGCAGAGTGATTCGTTTTCCAGGGTGTGTGCTACTGAATAAGCCCCACCATTCTGGCTGAGTTTTCCTTGTTTTCTATATGCTCAGCACAGGTCAGCTGAAGTCAAGCAGGGTGACAAGACTCCCTTCCAGCAACAACAGGGGAACATACCGGGCTCAGCGTTTAAGCGGCAGCTGTTGAGGAATTCGGCTGTGAAATAAACATCAACATCACAGAAGAACATCAGCACCTCGCCCTTTTCCCAGGCTCTGGCACCCATGTCAAGTCCTCGGCCTCGGTTGAATTCCTCATTCAGAGAGACAAGCGTGTAATTGTGGAAGTCAGTTTCTCTACAAGAAAAACAGAGCCAAACCCAAATAAATCTGTGGGGAGGGGCAGAGGGACCATTGATAGGTTTTTTAGCATTTTACAGGAATTTCATTCCAGAAATTTAAAAAGAAAAACAATAATATTATCAGAATGAGGAAAAAAAATCTCTTACACTTAGTTGTCCATTTTAATTTTAAGCCTTGTAAAATGATAGAAATCAATCTTTGTAACTTCACTTTGTGTTTAATCATTCAGACAGATCAAAAGGCCTTTTGTTAACTGATGTGAATTAAAACACTCTCATGAATTACAATGGCATCTAAAATTTGTCCCCACAAACTAAGAAGTCCTGACCAACAGAAATATCTATCTTCACTAGCTCAGAGAAGAGGGCAAACAGGAAGCCAGAGTGCTGGCATCACCAGACTCATGGGGCAAAGCCCATCTGTGTGGCAGTGCCACCATAACCCAGGCACTTTGCTTCTCCCCGCTGGTCACCACTAGCACACATGCCTGTACTCACAGCAGGAGAGGGAAAGAGAACCCAAAGGAGACTGGAAACACACTCAGAGAACATCTTCAAGCAAAGTTAAGTGTCTGCTTCAGAGACACTTCAGAGGACAATGCTTGAAGAGAACAGAATGAAGATATTCAACAGTAGCACCACAGAACAGGTAAATGGCCAGTGAGCCTGCAGCACTGACTGTGCTCTGAGGGACATCTCACAGGGCAGGCAGCAGAGGCCTCAAAATGGAGGGGTACAGCACACAGCAGGTGCTAGGGAGACCAGCAAAAAATGCAGACATTCTCTCCTCCCTTCCTACAGGGTGCCCTTACATGTCAGGCCAGCTCTCCATCACATCTCCAAGCTGGTGAAAAGTAGCCTGTGTCTAGTCTGTGTCATAGGGAGGAGCCTGGCCAGCACCGTGAGACAGGGATCACACCAGAGCTCAAGAACTGGCTCCCAGCTCAGGGATGAGCACAAGAGGTGCTCAGGTGGTGAAGGAATCCCTGGGCTATAGGGGTAAAGGATGCTGACACCTGTCCCATCTCTCTGGAACAAAAACCATAAAAGACATTTGTGAATTTTACTGATGTAATGCTGAGACAGCCATGATGAACCCCGCTTAAAGTTATTTTACAGCTGAGACTAAGTACAGGCCTACTTTGACTACTACATTTCTCTTCCTCATAATTAAATAAAATTACTTCTCCAGTGAGGTATTAAAAATGTACATCCCAGTTCCAAAGAAACTCTAATCAATCTGTTAGCATGACTGAATATTCACTGCAAAACTCACCCCTGTTGTTTTTTGGACTGTCAGATAGAAACCTCAAAGTCTTTTCTGGCTATAACTTGATTTTTAGTAGTCTTCAGGAAACTTTTGCAACCTAAGCTGTAAAATGGCAACCATAAATAGTGTACAGTAAATAAATAATGAATTTCCTAGTAACCTGTAATGGAGTGTAAACTTTTTTTTGTTTATTTCTTCATTTTTTTTTTTAAAAGCTGTTTAAAATGCCAATCAATATTGGTTTTACTGACTGATGTTGGATTGATATACTTACCTAGCTACAGATTCTAGGATGCTTTTCACTTCTGACAGACCATCTTGTCCAAAGTACACCACTGTGAGGTGAACACGCTTATCCTGATGAATACACACATCCCTATAAGCACAAAGATAAGCTGATATTAGTAATGACTTGCAACACAATAAAAAACTTTAGGTACTTAAAAGCTACAGCATTAAAAAGAATTAGCAGATTGAAGTATTCTGGTTAGTCATCAAATGGCTTCAAAGAAAACAAGAAGAGATGCTTTCCTCTCTTCTTTCCCATCTTGCCCATTTACAACAGAAGGTTCCAATACTGTGTGTCACATTCCAATACCTTATTTTATAAACTCCTCAACTGATGCAAATACACAAATTATGTTCAAGATCATCTGTGTCCAGGTTCACAATGACCCTGATTTTTGGTCATTTTGCTGCAATTAAAGAATCTCTTAAGCCCTTTAGAAGGAATGTTTTCTTCATACAGTAGGTTCAATTACAAATCATCCCAAGGCAGTTGCACACAATGTTGGAATCATTAGCTCTGCTGCAACTCAACCAGAACAGGAATTCACTTTGAAAACAAAACAAAATACTGAAAATCAGGAACATAGCTCACTATATAATCTCATGCACCTACCTAAAGTTTTGCATAAATTGTGCAAATGCCTCAGTTCTTCCAGCAAGAGGAACAATAACGTTAATGATTGATCTAGAAATATCGACTGTTTCACTCTTCACTTTCATGAGGGGTCCAAAAGGTCGGAACAAGGTGACATGCCTGTACTCCATGCCATCCATCTTCTTATAAAACAGCTCATACTGTGTCCCCTTATCTCTCTCTGTACGATAGTAACCTGAAGAATAAGTCACACAAGTAATATGTAAAGTCAAAGATCCCAGCAATTTTATTTCAGACACACTGGTTTTCCTTACAACTAAAGAAGTGAGGGCAAAGCTTCTGGGTTTCTCCTATATGAAATCTCCACAAACTCTTATTGATCACAGTCACCCTTCACCATTTTAGGTCAGACCTGAGAAACAATCCCCAATGAACTCCAGCTTCCCCTGCTTCTTAGAGACAACAGGTTTCATGGTCATATGCCAATTTCTCAATTGGAGTTGGATCTTCCCAACAAAAAGGAAATTCAGCTATTTACTAAGGAAAAGGATAGCTGAAATTTAATATTGCCTGTTCATAAGCCCTTCAGTAAGAATCTAGCTCTGAGCTAGCCCACAGTAAAATCTGAGATCATCTGACCAGTAATCACCACAAGAAAAGCAAAATTTGGTCTGTGGGCAGAACAAATGACAGTAACTTGCTTGACCAAGTCTGCAAAATCTGACATTTGGCATTTAAACAAAACAACTGTGTGATAATGCTGGAATGCTTTTAAATTGTTTTCACTGCTGACCAGTAATTAATGTTTTCTTATCTGAAAAATAAGTGGTACTTTACTAACACATAGTCTTCTAAGGACATAGGCAGAAGTTTTTCTATGTGGCTGTCACACTTTAGGACAAAAGTGCTAGTCCCTCCAGAAACAAGACCACCTGTTGAGAGATATTTTACTCCAAATGGGTAGAAAAAATCTGTCCCTTTCAGAACATGGGCCTTTAACTTAAGGACATCAAAGAAGGAAGTTAAAAAACAGATTAATTTTACACCACATAGGAAAGGATTGAGGCTCATCTGTGGTTTTGACTCTACTAAGCTCTGTGTTGCTAATTCCATATCTATGCTAACCTGAGAGTAAGAAATGATGACAGGAAAAATCCTCCAACAAAAATGCCTTATGCTCATTCCATGTCTGCTTTCCTCTCACCAGCAAGGAAAAGATGCATTTTTCCAAAGAACCACAAGCTACACCATGAACTGGCATTACATTCCAGTTAAGTGGCCACCCAGACCATAGAGAAAATTACAAAGAGCTGCATATTCCCAGCTGGGAGTGATGCACACCCCTGCCCTAACAGGATGCATTTCCTTGCACCTGGCTGCCCTGAACTGCCCCTTCTCCAAGCCAGTCTCCTCAGCAGCTGAAATCCCTCCCAGGCCTCCCACCCAGAAAGCAGCTGGTGGCAGGCCACAGGGCAGGCAAACCATACTAGTGACACAAAAGGTTCTCTTTTGTACCCAGCATTCATAGTGTCCTTTTTGTTGTCTTTTTTTTGCAACTGAAATCAACACCAGACAAAGTATGCAAAGGAAGCAGCTCTCAGCCCTAGAGCAGCTTGTGTTTGATTGTCTCAGGAACCAGAAAGAAGGGATGGTAGAGCTTTGTGTGTCTCCCTCTGCCCAGGCAAGTATTCTCCACGTTCCCCTTCCCTTTCAATACAAAAAGCAAAGGAATGTGCACACCACCTTGACCTAACTTCTTTCTCTATATCCCAGATTCCATTTACAAAGAAAGAAACTTTTCCCTAAATCCACCTCTGTGTTCCCCTGCTCCAGCCTCCATCCCCACACTAAACCCAGTTTCATTCACTGATGCTCCCTCCTCCTGCCCAGCAGTCTCTCTTTTACAGCAAGCTCCTTACACCCCTCCCATGCCCAGCTCTGTAATGCAGCCTGTCCTGTGGACAATGCACTGCCAGGCCCAATGGACAATGTGGATCACCACCAGCGAGGGACAGTGGGACACATGGTGTAGCAGAACAAGCTTGTCCATGATGCTGGAAGTCAGTGATGACTGAAGCTCTCAGCTGAGGCTTTTACCCTTTGAACAAAGTTCTGCAATGCTCTCCTTGAAGAGACAAATTCACATTTATGCCTTTGTCAGCACAGAGATGCATAAGTATGCACCATATTTTAATGCTTATTTTCAAATCATTATTAATTATAAGCACTGAAAATGGTGTTTCAAACAATGAAAGCCCACAATGCTGACTGCCAGAAGCAGCACAAGATTTTAAATCCCTCTCAACCCTCTTCCATTCCAACTCTTTGTGCTGCACACTCCAGCACTGTAGGTTGAAAACAGCATCTTGGTTATGGAGTAGCTGATGCACCACGGTGCTCATACATCACGCTTTCATGTAATAGACAGCAAATACTTTGTACCAGGACTCCTGGGAAATTAACCTTCAGTATTTTATATTTTCCTATTTTCTCTGCTATCCAATAGCTATTTACATTAAAAAATACCATTTACAACATAAGTGAAGTTTTTTAAAAGCATACCAGCTGCCAATAGCTTATCTTAAATCAAACTATAAGCTTAGATGTCAGTCTACAACAGAAGGCTGAAGTAGAGAGTAAAAATTTCTAGACTAATTTAAAAAAAAATGACACTAAACAAAGCCCACTGCTATAACTTCATAAAGACCTTAATACGCAAATTCAAATCCAAATTTGAATGCCTAGCCAACATTCAATCACTGAAATACAAGATTCCAAACTTTTCAATCTCAACATGCTACCAGAGCCACATTTCTTTTAAATAGGATGTACTTCTAGAGTTATTCTCCTTGCTGTAAGCTAGCTTCTGTTGCTAATCTACTAATTTGAATACTTTTATGGGACTAACGTCTAAGCCAGATTTGAGAACAGCCAGAAAAAGAACCCATATCTGGCTTACTTCTTAGTGTAGTCAAGTTTTTAACACTTGCAACTGACTCATTTAATAAAACCTGTTATCTCACCTTGCAACTAGCATACCCTGGCTGCCATCCAAAAGAGAACTCCACAAGCAAAGAGGTAAAAAGCAGCAGAAATAATTTAACAGCTGCTATTCCTGGTCCATGAAGCTTTACTCTCTTTGCAGAAGTTCTGCTTCTCACCAAACAAATTAAACATAGGAATCCTGGGGATCACTTACTATCAAAGGCAAAAAGCTGTTCTTCTATTGCCTTGAATACTACTTGCTTTACAACTACCAGGAAGTGTTTGGTCTTTGGATTGCAGATGGATCTGGTTCTCTTTGTGTGTATGAGAGTTCTCCACTGAAGCTCCCAGGACAGTGGCCGGTTTCTGGTCTTATGCAGCACACAGGCAGGGGCTGTTTGCATGACCAGCAGTCCCCACTGTTCTGGGGATGGCAAGAACTTGGAAGCTTGCAGCATGGGAATAAAGGATTTTTACATTCCAAGGATGGGTGGGGGTGGGAAGTCTTCCTTTTCAATGATGACCTAAAGAAAGTTTCCTGATTTTGCCCAGTTTCAATTGGAAAAACAGAAGCAAGAGAAATGGACCCAAACAGCACTGCTAGACATTCAATAACAAGACCTTTACTAGCAATTAGCTAATTGCCAATTAGCTTCTGAAAACGTGCTAGTGCTTCTATTTTCCAACAGTTAATTTTAAACATTTGTGTAATGGAAGAGCTTGTAATCTCTTGATTTAAAAAGCCAATTACACTGATAAATGTAAACCCAAATAAGCCAGTTACACTGATAGTGAAGTGTGTCCATGAAGGCTCCTCAAGGCTTCTCTATCACCATTCAAGACTCAATGTCACATGCTTCTGGAGAAAGGGGACAGACAGAGATAATACTATTATCTCCTCTGAACTACTCTCCATTTCTCCATATTATCAAATACTGATCTCAAAGAAATCTGTTTTTAATGGAGGACTATCTTAGAACATGCAGTTCAGCAATCGGGTTCATTGCTCATAATCCTAAATCCATTCATTTGTGAAAATATGCAAAATTGCATCTTTTATCCTCTCTAGGGACACTGTTCATCCAGGGGGAATACAATACTCTTGTTTCTCATACACTTAGATCTAATGTAAACACCAAGAAAAAAAAAAAACAACTTCAAAGGGTTTCTCAAACAGTAACTGCACAACAAGACTTTTTTTTCAGGTCAGATTTTTGTTCTGTTAATATTAGAATTCTGGAAATTTCATTATGGGTCACTACAAAGGAAAACAGGTACAGCAAACAGAGCTGAGAAATTTGCTGGTATTCCCTTCACCAGCAGAGCAAGTCAACTGAGCTTTGTGAATAATAACTTGAAGTTTCCAGAAAGTATCTTTGTAGTTCTAATATACACTTAGAAATCTTTTTTTTTTTACTTAGTGTTATTGCTCAAAGCCTGCACATAACCGTGGTGTGGCTGTGACAGATCTGCCTTATCAGAATTCCAAAGCAGATTTGGATCATCACTCTGTCTTGCAACACTAAAAAAATAACCTGAGTTCAGGAAGCACTTGGCCAGAGTGCTCCCTGCTGTGGACACAGCTTCCCTGCACCAGAGCCCACAGAGGCTGAGCTTGCAGCGAGGCATGAACAGTTATGTCGAGGACACACAGCAAAAATGCAGAGTGCAACAAGAAAGCTGGCATCCATCAGCATGCATTTGGAACTTTTTCGGCCTGCCCACTGTTAAGAGTAATAAAAATCAGTAGATTCAGACTACCACGACTATTATGGGCTAATTTTTTTTAAAAAAGTTATTTAGGAAATTCCTATTTTTAAAACAGAAAGCAGACTGATTTTAAATTCAAGTTATTAGTATTAGTTGTCTCAAGTTACTCCAGTATAGATAAATCCTAAAACACAGTAAGAAAAAAAATTCTTGATATTTTTTCAAATGAAGACAATGATACTTAACTGACTGGGCATCAGAGGCAATATAAATTCTGGGAAAGAACTTCAGACATATTCAGCAGACATTAAAAGACACCATTAAGTAAAATCATCTATAAGAAAAGACGTTCTAAACTTACTTAAACAGTCTCCAAATTCTCTAAGGAAAAGGTAGGTGATAGGTACCTGAAAGTACCTATCACAAAAATTTACATGGTTCAAAGTTTAGTCTACTATTCCACAAGAGCAGACATAATGCCCAGAACCAAATATTGACCTATATAAAAATAGCCTGTTGAGGTAACAAGCTAGAAGGCTTCAGAATAAAAATTTCTTGCAGCACACTTTTGTGGGTAAGTTTTTGTATAGAGATATGCAGTAGTTTTGAGAAAAAAAATCCTCCAAGTTAGAAGATAAAATCAGCTTATCTATACTGAGCATAAAACATGATGGTTACGTATTAACTTATGCAGTACCATGTTTTCTCTTTTGTCCCAGAAGTGAAAAAAAATAATCCATACACCAAGTTTCTCAGCCTCCAGGTTCAAATTGCACAATACTCTAGTTTTAGTCACAAACCACTTATTACAAAATAATTACCAACTGAAGAGGTTGTAGAACTTAAATTACATGCCTCAACTGAAGCCAGCTTTAAAAAATTGTTTCTCTAAATGAGCAACACTAATCCAGCAACAATTTTTATGCACTCTTAAGACAGTTACAGGACCTGTTTTGACTTCAGCTGATATCCCAAATCTGCTAGGCACTTTGATCCTACCAGTTTAGGACAGCTTAAGGGACTAGTATTTTATAAACAGAATGGCATCAGCTTTCCAACTGCACTTCCATGAAAAGGGGATGTACAGGCAGAGTGCTAGAGCCTGTTTACAGGGCTGCAGGGCAAGGGACCTGTGCCTACCAGCACCGGCTGGGTCTGCTTCTGGAAAAACAGGGGTGGGGAAAGACATGCTAACATTCAGAAGATGCCTTTTTTTTTTTGCTGGCTAAATTAGCCAGTAGTATTTGCACATAAAAAACCCACAGAATACCCACACAACCCACAACTTCTGTCTGAAGAAAGATACTAATAGATCTAGATAACACTATGGCTGGTTGCTAACACACCCATATGCAGCATAAAATATTTGTCTTTCCCTATAATTCCTGTAACCTTGTGTTTGAAGTTACTGTCTTTACAGCAAAAGGAAATTAGTTTGATTTCCAAAAACAAATACTGGTGTGAACAGAGGCAGAGATATGAAGTGTAATTCTAAGGTTAAAACTGCTTGCTTATTTGAATGTCTGTCATTAAAGGCAGTACACTAAAAAATCAACAGCTATTTCAGTCATGGTAAAATAAAATTCCACATGAGTACAAGCAATATCTAAAACAGCAACGGAAAAGGAACTGAGTACTTAATATAGAAATAAGCCCAAGAATGATAACCCCTGGAAAAAATAATAGGGTTTTAAATGAGAACTGTACTAAGAGCCTAACACAGGCTGTGTTGCATTGACCCAGCTGAGTGGATTCCATGGCCTGTACCACCTTCTAGAATGAAGAAGTACTTTCATTAAACTTTAAACACAGGAACTGTTAAAAACAGAGACTTTTTGCACTACAGACCAATTACATCATGTGAAACTGAAAGAACCCATTATTTCAAGGCCAATGGTACCTTTCTCCAGCATTTCTGCTTAATAATATAGACATCAGTACTTACTTCATAATCCCTTCTATAACATGGTCCACCTTTGTGGTCTTTAATGGCAGCATGAACTGTATTCATTACTGTAACTATGAAAAAGAGGTACTAGGGCAGTTTTTGACAATACTTATCTGCACTGCAGGACACCATACCTTGAAAGCCACCTGTTATGGGATTTGTCACTACTGCACCTTTTAAGGGCTTTACTAAGTGTTCAAAGTTTAACTGCTACATAGGCCTTTATAATCAAATGTGTTCTGTATTTAAACTTACAGGCACTGAGACAAAACTGAAAAGAAAACAAGAGAACAGTTCAAGGCTGCACAGCTCAGCAGACCCCATAACTGTGTACCATGAAAGGTCTATTCAGGACACCAAGTTCTTCAGCTGCCAGGCCCAGAACATAGCCTACCTCTCCCTCCAGTAGGACTGTGCCAGCTCTAAGGAAGTCAAATGCCTGACTATTAACTAAAAGTGGCATAGAGATAAGTGAAGAAAAAACATATAGCTTCATACTGGATTGTTTAACTAGTCTGGAAGGAGAGAGATTAATCAATTTCTCCCTCCTAGTGACATCAGTTTCACTCAAAGTCTTTCAGTTATTTAGGACCATAAGCAGCTGTGTCACACTGACTTTGGCTACAATCAATTACAAATGCATACATATTTTAAGCAGATACAGCTTCCCCAGTACACCTCTTGTGGCGAGTCCTTCTGAAATGCATTTGTTACTCCATGAAAAACACAAGATAATGAAGCAGTAATATCCTCATCATCAGAAATAAAGGCTCTTATTGTGCAATTACTCTTCAAGACTCTATTCAAGTAGGTAAAACACCTAAAAGTACAAAACCCATTAAATGCCTGTTGCGACATTCTGCTAAGGGGCTGGGAAGCATAAACATACCTTCTATAAAATCATTTTCACTATACAGCTGCCTGTCTCCTACTCCATCATCTTCATCTTGTCCATCTTCTTCATCTGGATTATTGATAACTTCTAGGCCAGCCTCGATAACTTCCACCAACTCATCTCGTTTATCCTTTCTAACAGGTTTCTCTTCTGGATGCCGAGTGAGCCCCATCTCCAACTGGAATACTTTCATGGATGTGAAGCTTTCAAAAGGAATGACTCCATACTCACTAGGCAGTTTGGCCCCCACGCTCACCTCAGCTTTGTCAATCTGGGAATGAAGAAACTCTAGGAGATCATTGGAGGTTTGTTCTTTGGTGCCCTGGTAGTTCATACCATTGACCTTCGGGCTCTTTTTTTCCTGCAGGGACTTCAGTTTGTCACTCATTTCCTGAAGCTCTTGCTTTAGCTGGGCAATCTGACGTTTCAGACTGGTAGCTCGGTTTTGATAATGCTCTTCTTGTTCCTGCAAGAGAGCTTGATAGTATTCTTTACCCATGGTTTCACCTACAACACCAGGCAGAGATCCATTGCCATCTGTTTGTGGAGCACACTCCAGCAAATACATGAGCAAGACTAAACTGAATAGTAAAGCAAGGCCCACCAATAGCCAACGAGTCCTGGCTTGAATTACTAAGCCTCTTCTGGGCATTCTCATATTATTTCTGCTTCCAATCCTAAAAGATTACTTATTTGCTCTTGCTTTCCAGGGGACATCACCCCAGACTTCAAATCTTAGAGAAAAAACACAACCGTAATAGCTACTACAAGTTCTGGTAACATAGCAGATGAGCAGTTTTCAAGCTTTGCCTTAATCAGGTGTCATTGCAGATACGTAAATCTGAAGTTCCTGTGTCATCCATAACCATCAACTGTAAGTCTGGCTGACGCCATACAATTTGTTCAGGATTTCCTACCCCAAACAAAAAAAACCTGCAAAGGCGGAGGAAGACTGAAGACACCAGCAAGGAATCATATTTCCATTTCCTAATTCAGCCCTAGTTGAAGGGGCCTAGCTTATTTGAAGTTTTGTGAAGGAAATCTGCAAAAGTAATTTTGTAAGCTTTGAACAGACAGCAATTCCCCCCCACTATGTGTGAGAGCAATCTACAGTTTAGTAATAATAATTTTCATTGGCTAGTCTTGCTTTTCCTCTGGCACTTGAGTATTTTATTCCACTTCCCCTCCTTTCCTTGGAATCTGTGGTTTGAGTCAGCAAAATGAAGACAGAACCTAAAATTAAAAGAAAGGTGCATATTAGAACTACAAAGAAGACAGCCATTTGAGAAACACATGAACAAAGTTCTAACACATGCATGCAAAAGACTGCTGGTGGAAGGAGTGATAAAGGGAGAACAAAACAACATTTCTTTTTTTGCATTACCCATCAGCAACTCCCTCTGACACAGTGCCTGGAAAATAGTAATATGGACAGTCCAATAAAATGCATTTGTCACACAGCTAGCCAAAGCAGTAACGCTTCTTATAGTCTCACCACAGTTTATTTCACATTTGTTTTAACTCCCCTATTCCTTCTTGGGTTTTTGCTTTGTTTTACTCTGTGGGAGGAAAAAAAGATACCAACAAATCCCATGCCTTTCCTACTCCTCTAAACTATTTTAAAAATATCTGTGAACTATTTTGAAGAAGCAGAAGCTTGCAATTTCATTTGCTTTTACTTTAAGTAAATACCTTTCAGGGTATAACTGTTCACTCATGAGAGAAACCACATTTCAGATTAAGTCTAATTCAAAAGAAATTAAAATTCAATGCCAATCCCTGATTGATGAAAGAGATCCTGAGATTATCCATCTGCTAATATTTCCATCTTCTGAGATGGCTGGGCTAGCATGAAGAGGCAGTGACCACTTCTTGGGTCACACTCTTACATGACTGCCCAAACCAGCCTAGAGGGAAAGACCAGAGAAACAGCCCACAGTTATGCAAGAGGGGGATACCAAAAGTCCTGCTCAGCACTGAGTCAGCTAAATGTTTTATGGGCCTCTTCAATGACAGCATAAAAGACTAAGAAGTAAGCTCAATGCATGTTAGTCTAGTTTCAACATTGATAAAATACTTTCATTTAAAATTTGCTTGTATAAAATAAGTGAAGCTCATTAAAATTTATCCAGGGACCTATTAGCTCTACATCCATTTTGACTGTGTTATGCAATTATGGTTTGGGGGAAGTTCTGAGACTCCCAATTTAGTTTCACTATCCTTAGGAGACTAGAAAAAAATGGCTCACTCCCATACTCCTCCTGCATGGGTTAGGCAGACTTATCTGGCACTGCCAGCTGCCACCCAGCCCATCTTGTGCTGACCCTGTGAGTCACTCAGGGTGCCACAATGCTCCCCATGTGTTTACAGCAAACACCTGGCACTGTGTCTCCCTGACTGTGTCTTTGTGACACTCCTCCCTTCCCACTCAGCTTCCAGCCAGGAGACTGCTCCAGTGTGAATCAGGTACCCCTGATCAGTGGCATTGTCATATTCAGCATCTTCACTTGCAAGAAAGTTCCAACTGCAAGGCCTGAAAGACCTGTAAGTGACTTATTCATACCACCAGCAGCAATGCCTGCCACAGCCACACAAAGTTTGCAGGCAGATCATCCACACCAAGTTTGGCAAGAGCTTCACACCTTGGAGTTGTCCAGCTGAAGTCTATAGGACTGCTCAAAGCAGTTTTTAGTATTTGTAGTGCTAAAGTCCCCGTTAATAAATAATTTACACAGATTATGTAGAAATTCTTAATACAGCAGATTAAAGGCAATTACTCATCTGAAACTGAAGCTTCTGGAACTCATGGAAAGCTACTGGAGACTTTGATACAAAATAAGTAACAGTTTTATCAACTGAATACTAGATAACATCCTTTCAAGTCCAGACAAGACAGAATTTAGTCACTCCTCACTGCATAAACACAATATTATATAAATGCAAGCCTATAAAGAGTGATCAACTCCAGATGTATCCTCAGACTGCTGACCAGTGTCCAGATGTGATGAATCAAGAGAGACAAGAAAAATTCTACAGGATAAAACCACTTCACAGAAATGATACAATATCATCCCAAGCTTTCTTTAGTACAAAGATAACCATATGATGATTTTTTACATGTCTTACTGAATTCTTGTTCTGTTAGACTGCAAAGCCACAATTAATAGCATAAAGAACCATAATTTTCTTTAAAACTCAGTAAATGCTATTCTGTACTAAAGCTACTCCAATGCAGAAGCTGACACATCTTCAACCAGTAAAGGCATACAGAAAAATGATCAAACTATCTAACTTGCATAACATATCAGTAAATCAAGCCCCAACTATACTAATTGTTATTAACTGACAAATCAATACCCCTGAAGATGGAGCATTAGTTCTAGTAGGCGTTTGTAGTCAATTCTTGCTCCACCAATAAATTGCCCTGTGCTCAACTTTGATGAGTCACTCAGTTTCTTTAGGTCTCATTCATGTCTTAGAAGCAAGGGAGAACAGATCTCCTGGTATGGTGTCAAGAGGAAACAATGTACCAGGAGATCAAGATCCCCTCAGAGAATAGCAGGGGGCAGTGAGACAACTCTTGCTCTTCCCACCTTCCCCACTGTGACCAAACATTCATCATTATGGTAAGCATGGATTGGGGAAGCCAACACACACCGTGGGGACTCACTGCTGGACACCTGCAGGTTCCTGGCCCTTCCCAGGAGCCCTTCACCTGCTCACAGCACAGGGCTGTCTGGGGGCACTGCCCTGCCACTGCCTGAGGGGTGCCCAGGGAACACATACAATAACCCACTCCTGAAACAATGACAACTACACCACTTTTCCTTCTAGGCTCTAATTATCCCTTCATGAGCTGAAACCCTTTATCTATGGACTAGTGACAATCCTGTTAACAAGACAGCCTTTTTACAGAGACAGGCATTGCCTATTTCTGTTTGAGCATTTTTTCACCATAAAGAACACAGCCATTTTTCCCACCAGAGCTTCACCGTGGCCTTTAAAGGCCAGGAATGTTTGTGCAACCAGTTATGTTGAACATTAAAATTTTAAATGGCACATGGAGAGCTGAATGGGTAAGTTAGTTTGCTAAAGCGGTGGGAACTGAGCCAATTGACATATTTTTTTTTTTTGCCTTCATATTACTTCTGCTGAGGGAAGTTATCATAAAGGAGTAAGACACATTTCATCTTGAATACTTCACAAAGTGAGTGAAAGCAGTAAGAATCTTCCTTCCTTCTTTTCCCATTGGAAAAGGAGAGCTTATGAGCACTCTATTTCACTATTCTTTCTTTTCAGAGAACAAGAGAAAAAAAAGAAACCCCTTATTTTGCATATTTACAACCCAAATTTGATCTGAATCTGGTCTGGCACAGCCCTACTTTAGGAATTCCAGTAACTAGGCTGTAGAACATGATTACAAGAGAAAGCAGGCTGTGAAACCCCAGAACAAGCAAAAGCACATGGGATCCCAAAAATCACAACAGGGAAACTAATTGGGTTACATAGAACATTCTGAAGTTTATAAAAAAGGACAGTAAGATTACCTGGTAATTAGTAATCACACAGAAGTCCCTGGAATTTCAGAGCTTAAAGATTAAGTTCCAAAACTTTAAACTGCATCTGCTATTGCATGCTGGCATTTAACTGCCTATCAGTTCTTCAAAAGTAGTGTATTTGCAGTAGTCTGCATCATCTCCAAGGAATAAGACATCTGAGGCTTATACAAATCATATAAAGATCTGCAGGTTTTCCAGAGGCACCTGGTTGTTAATACTTTCTGCATTTCCAGGGCCTTCTGTATATTCAACAATGGAAATGTTTCTGATCCTTACAAAAAAGTTCATTGATTCTCTATGCAAAGGGAATAGACCAGCATGCTAATTGAAAATGCTTTACATTTTTAAAATTGTATTAGCATTCTGCTTTTGTTCCTTGTTGCAAAGGATGAGTACATCTTTCTGAAGTGGGGAAACATTCACACTTAAGGCAGTGACCTAATTCAGTACGCACCTGGCTTCATGCCAGACTGTGGGGACTTTCCTTGTGTGAGCATGTTTTACTTTAGACATGCCCTTTTCATTCAGCATGCCCTAGACGGACTCTGTTTAGCTGCTCATGAAATTCCAGCTGAGAGTTATTTTATTGTTCATAATTTCACCCAGATGCCACAGATATTGACTGTCTTAAGCCTCCTCCACACACATATTTCTCTTCTTGGCAAGTTACACAATGAAAACATAAAAGTCCAATGTCATCCCTTGCACATTCCCTTCTTATTCTGAAGAACAGTGCCACTAAGAACAGGATAGCTTGGAATGTTAGAGGAACACTGGGCACACCTTTATCTTCTCACTTGCTGAAACCAAACACAAAGCAAGTTGGACATCTGCTGTTGCAGAAACCCCAGAGTGAAAAACCTCAAACCATACCTTAAGTACACATCACTTCATCTCTGCTTAGACAGTCTGCTGAGCTATAGCCTCAGAAAAGACAAAAGAATTTTTCCAGGGTTTTCGTACACAGCTCTAGTTGAGCCAGTACCTAAGTCAGACTTGTCAGCTATTAGGGAGAAAGAAAGAGGAAAAAAAATTCACAAGAATTAACTGCTGAAGTTCTCACTTTCCATGGAAAACTAGTCAAGAATCTCACCCTCTTTATTGACCAAAAAACCCCATCTTTTTATTTCAATTCTGCCTCCTGATATGCTTTCAGCTATGGCTCTGCCTCCCAAGCACGCACACACATGCACTGCTGGATGGGAGAGAAGTCAAAAGGCACTATCAGTTTATGGAAAGACAACCCACATTCAATAAAACCAATAGGAAAGTGAAAATAATCACAAAGTATTTTAGACCTTACCAGTTTCACACTGAATTCTGAAAAACTGGAAAGTTTTGCTTGTACACATCGCAACCACTGCCCAGGGTAAACCAATCACATGAAGTACATGCAGCAGCTTATTTTCAACTTTTTGAAAGTTTAGAATATGACACACTGTTCCAATTCATCCCAACACTCCCTCTTCAGTTGGCCAGCACTGAACTTCAGCTTTGCTGCTCACCTTACCTGGTTGACACCAAAAGGAATTTTTCAAGCTACCTCTTGATTTTCATCAGTTTCTTTTCCTCTGCCAAAGCCAGAGTCCCATGGGGGAAACTGGAACAATGATGACTGTGCACTGATCACTGAGCATCTCACTTCATTTTTAATAAAAGACATGGGAAAAAAATGAACAGTGGTGAACTGTCCACATTATGAACAGCCTGTGACAAATTTTAAATTGCTCAGCATATCTGCAATAGGTAACGTCAGATATTTCTTTAATTTCTAAATGGGAAGGAAAAAAAATCATGCCTTTGGCATGAGGACCATTCTAGAACTCACATTATACCAAGAATAAGCAGTTCAGGCATGCAGTCTGCTGAGCTATAGCCTCAGAAAAGACAAAAGAATTTTTCCAGGGTTTTCGTACACAGCTCTAGTTGAGCCAGTACCTAAGTCAGACTTGTCAGCTATTAGGGAAAGAAAGAGGAAAAAAAAATTCACAAGAATTAACTGCTGAAGTTCTCACTTTCCATGGAAAACTAGTCAAGAATCTCACCCTCTTTATTGACCAAAAAACCCCATCTTTTTATTTCAATTCTGCCTCCTGATATGCTTTCAGCTATGGCTCTGCCTCCCAAGCACACACACACATGCACTGCTGGATGGGAGAGAAGTCAAAAGGCACTATCAGTTTATGGAAAGACAACCCACATTCAATAAAACCAGTAGGAAAGTGAAAATAATCACAAAGTATTTTAGACCTTACCAGTTTCACACTGAATTCTGAAAAACTGGAAAGTTTTGCTTGTACACATCGCAACCACTGCCCAGGGTAAACCAATCACATGAAGTACATGCAGCAGCTTATTTTCAACTTTTTGAAAGTTTAGAATATGACACACTGTTCCAATTCATCCCAACACTCCCTCTTCAGTTGGCCAGCACTGAACTTCAGCTTTGCTGCTCACCTTACCTGGTTGACACCAAAAGGAATTTTTCAAGCTACCTCTTGATTTTCATCAGTTTCTTTTCCTCTGCCAAAGCCAGAGTCCCATGGGGGAAACTGGAACAATGATGACTGTGCACTGATCACTGAGCATCTCACTTCATTTTTAATAAAAGACATGGGAAAAAAATGAACAGTGGTGAACTGTCCACATTATGAACAGCCTGTGACAAATTTTAAATTGCTCAGCATATCTGCAATAGGTAACGTCAGATATTTCTTTAATTTCTAAATGGGAAGGAAAAAAAATCATGCCTTTGGCATGAGGACCATTCTAGAACTCACATTATACCAAGAATAAGCAGTTCAGGCATGGGAACCATAGGAAAAAGTTACTTCAGTGAAGAGTGCAACAATCACAGCATTTATTACTCAAAAAATAATATTCATGCAAATAGTTTCTCCTACAAAAAGCAACATTGTTGTTTTGCCAGCAGAAACGCTGGGCTCCAAAATAAAATTAAGACCAAACCTCCACAAATTTCCACTGCAACATTAGAGGCTGCAGTATACAGGGAAGATATATCAGGTTTCTTATCTCCCTTGTTTCATGTGAGAGATCAACTCACTCTCAACACCAGGGAGAGATAAAATCAATAAAAACCCTGCCTTTTCCAAGGACCAGATCCTGCTTATTACTTACATCTTTTCAGGATATGCAACTGAATCAACAGACTTTGTACTAACTTGTAAAACACAGAAACATAGAAAAGAGTAGGGTTTCATTTTAATAGCAGTGCTCAATCATCTTAGAAATCAAGAGCAATCGAACAGGTCACACTCTTTACAGCTTGCCCAAACTCTCTCATGCAATTTCTGCCTCAGTATCAAGTTCCCAGGAATGTGTTTTTACAACAGCAACACAGCCTTGGGGGCTGCAGGAAGGACCCATCCTGCTCATGCACCACACACCCCTTCCCTGCCCCATGCACATGGCCAAAAAATAAATCAGCTTGCCAAGCTGACAGAATAGGAAATACTGTGAGGTTTATTGCCTCTGTTCTCAGAAAAATCAAGCAGGAGGTGATATCCAACAACCTAGAAATGGTGGCATTTTTGCCATGACAATGCCTGGAAAAAGCAGCCACACTCTCATGCTTGAAGGAAATATTAAGTGTACTGTAGTGGTTTAAATGCAATTCTTTCATAATCTACTGTGAAATAACAAGGAAAAAGAGCAACCTTTTGCTGAAGCAGTTTTATCTCCTGTAAGTGAGAGAAGCAAGCAAGTTATCACTTGTCCTGGCATTTGTTGTTCCTAAACAAAACTAAACCCTTTACATGGTTAAGTGGACAAATGAAAGAACAGTATTATTCACATTATTTACTTTATAACTAATCCAAAGTAAGCAATGAGCTTATGAATAGAAGCCCTGCTTTGGCTTCAGTGAATCCAAAGCAAGTCCAGTTGTCTGGAAAATGCTGAATTAAAATTGAAACCCAACCAGCTACACCTTAACCACACTGGTCAGTATTATTCCATTTCAGGAAACAAAAGTCAACTCTCAGTCACTTTACTGCTTTTATGAAGAGACACGTCTGTTTGGCAAGAAACACTAGGTAAAATGTCCTAGGTAGGACCAGCTGAAAGAGTTTCATTTGCTTGCTTGCTTGTTTTAAAATTATTATTGAACAGTTACAATGAAAAGCTCTTCTATCTTCAGCTTTCACAAGACAGTAGCTTTTCTGTATTACACAACTTTTCCTATCACTTACATTATTTAGCTTGTGGGTTTCTGCACTGCTGTTAGTGCTATTCCTCTTTTTAAATTTGGCAAGAAAACCACAAACTCCAAGTTTGGTGAAGCATGTCTTCTTCCCCTTATTGTCAGGGAATTAAAGGAACAGCAGTTTTATATGACTACACTGACTGCACCTATTTTGCTGGTTGTTAAGAGCTCAACCTAGAAATAAGAACAGAAGCACAAGAGCTACCTGAGCACAGTTATCAGGGAAGATCCTTCTCCTGGTATTCCCAACATCTTGAAAGCAATGGTGTTTTTCACATGAGCATTAGGCAAGAACCCGGCCTGCTTTTACAACAGGCTTTGTTAAACCCTTATTAAGGACACAGTCCCCATAAGGGGCTGCATAAATAGTAACACAGCAGCATTTGGGTTCCTGGGCACAACACCTGAGCAGCCATACCCAGCAGTCTGTCCACTGAAAGGTGGCAGAGCATCCCAACAGCCTGTGTAACACTGCACACCCAATCAAGGGAAAAAGTCTGTGGAGGACAGCTTAAGCAAAACTAAATCCCACTTACAGCAACTGCAGCTTATCTTCAAGGATGCACAACAGTCTCTGTTAGACCACATGCTGGGAGGTGTTTATACTTCTTTCTGTAGGACAAAGCAACAGCTGCAGCAAGAGGCAGAAATTAAACTTAAGGTGCCCAGCAGTCTTCAAAAAGGTAATGCTGTAGGTAGGGCTTTTTTGCACAGAAAACAGCCTGCTTCAGAAGAACAGAAAAACAGTTACACTTAGCAACACAGCATCAACTTGCATTAAAGTGAACGAGGAAAGGTGAAATATTCTTTGTGAACCCTAAGTGTCTAAACAACTTAAAAAGCTAAGTATTTCCCCGACACAAGATGAGCATGCTCCCTCAAATGCAACAAGGCAGTAAAAGGTAACTGGTGGTCCCAGCTCACGTGCACAGCATTTGCACAGCACACCTACATGTTCACTGATGCTATGTTCTACTTATTAAAACCAGTCACTTATAGGTGGCCTTTGCAAATATATGTATTGTATAAGTGGCCCTTGAGTCCCAGTAAAATATCTGTATTGCATTTGGATACCTGTGTGCAGGCCTTGCCCCGGTAGGTCCCAGTTATTCTTGATGGGCTGCAGCTGTGATGTCCTTCAGTGGGCTGCAGCTGTGGCCAGTCAAGGTAACTGGGATAAAAGGGGGTGGGCTGGCCAGTCAGGGAGAGCCTTGAAGGAGCCCTGACTGAGAAGACCCAGAGTCTGAAGCTGTGAAGATCTGCTGCCCACAAGAAAACACCAAGAAGGTATGGGACTCTTGAAATATGAGATACAACAGCCACTGAGAATGGCTGCAGTCTTCCACTGTGGAAGGGTAGCTGGCAAAACCAAAGAGATGAGAATAACATGGTTTTCCTGCAATTGCTTCACCTGAGTTCCACATCTAACTGCATTCCCAGAATCAAGCTGTCTTCTGTTTTCTCAGATTTCTGCCATCTACTTCTCTATACATGGAGATCAAGATAACATAGCTACTGTAACCTAAGCATAGTGAAAATATAAAATGCCAACTTATGTAAACTCTTGAGCTGTTTTTAAAGGATAACTGTCATTCAAGTTCATACATGGAGCCAGTGAAGACTTCTCACTGTGGGAGGTAAGAACAAAGGTCACACGTGCAGTTTGCTTGTACTGTAAAGCAAATCTGAAAATGCTGTAGAGCAAAACAGATCCTTTGAGGCACTCACAGGTGGTTCTCACAAGATTTCTTTTTCTTAAGTAACAAAATGAAGGGATGGAAAAGGACAGTCCATACCCTGTTCTTTCTAACAGTTAGTTGCACAGCATTTAAAAAGAGTTAGAGACTTAATAATGTGGAGAAGTTAAACTTTTTCCTTTTTTTTGGAATTTTTTTCTATGATAAGAGTCACACTGTTTTCAAGGATGTAATATTCCAGATTATGATGCAGCTATAGCAGTTGAAGTGGAAACAGAAAGAAGTTAAATTCTCAAGTCATCCAACTTACTTTAAAATACTTTCAAACTTCTATTAATATCCATCTTTAAAACCAGAAATGTTTTTAGGAAATTGATTTAAATTTAATAAAAAAATTTTGTTGGGCAACCATGCACCACAGTAATATTCTTACCAAAGTTATGATTTATTGCCAAATTTTTTGAGGGTTACCTAGACCAGGGAATATTTGCACATGTCTCCTCAGTGCATGTTTGAAGACTCCTGAAGTGACCACTGGAAGATATTTCTGTGCATTTTGTCCAAGGGGTAGTCTGGCCTGCAAGTTTTAAAGTAAGGAAAACCAGCTTAAAATACTACTTGATGCAAAAATCCTGAGAAAATGCTGCTTTGAAAATCAAACACCCTCAAGTTTTTCTTGAAACTGGATCAGCTAGCTTAAATTCACATGTGGTTTTGAAAACTGTGCTCACTTTGCTGTTCCTTAGTCTCAACTGAAGATGGAAGGAGAAACATAAACTACAAATATTTTTAGAAAGGCTACAATTCAGTGTAACAGCTCAGGTTCTGCTTTCAGCACAACAAATCAGCCACAAATGTCACCAGCCATGAAAGCTGGATGCCAAACAACTGAGAAACATCTGGTGCATTCCAGAAGCACAGCTAATGTCATCTGTAATTTTTCAGTATGACATTATACCTAAGCATTAACTTACTCTTAAAGGACTAGCAATACCAAGCTTCACCGGAAGCAGAAAAGCCAGCAGCTTGCCAGAACTGCCTGTCTTGATATTTTCCTTGTATTGAAAGAGTTGCCAGTATGAACAACTAGAAACCTCAAACACTGAGCACTTGGCATTATGCTGCTTCACCTCTCTTGCTTTGTTCTCCAAGTCCCTGAAGTCAGTCTTTGGACCACTTGAACTGCCTTTCCTCCCTCCTTTTCTTCAGGAAGAGATCCTCATGGTTTGAAGGGGAGAGAAGCCAAGAGTTTTTACAAACCTCTGCTAAGTTTTTGCAGGCTCCTTGCACTCTTCGTTTGCTGTGTTCATATCTCACTACTTTTTTTTTTCTAACTTTTTTTGCTTGTTTTGCTTCTCAGCAGGGACACAGAGGTTGTTACCACAGACACTTGTGACAAATGCTGTATTTAACACATGGTTCTACTGGCAACAACTTTTACTACACTGCTTGAACGCTGCTTTAGAGTTGGGTTTTTCCCCCTCCCTTCTTGTCCCCTCACACAGTTGATTTAAATCCCTATCATTTCCACCTGCTCAGGACCTTAAACTAAGGAGGAATTCTGAAGAGTTAAATGCAAAAGAATTCAAAAGCACTGGATTCTGTCCAAAACCTAATTTTTAAAATCCAACATCGAGAAACAGGCATAGCAGCACTTCATAGCAGAATCTAATACAGTATTTTGGATGTTAACACCCAGTCCGTGGCCAAGCACTGGGGGCACTGGGGCAAAGTTTGCCCTGCAGAGGCATCTTACTGGAGCAATAGTTTGACTGTGCTGGGAAGAAACCTGCCAGCCTCTGTCCAGCCAGCTTTGACTGCAAACAACACTCATCCTCCTACTTCACAAATTGTATGTGTCTCCTTCAGAAGACTTCTACGTGTATCAGGAACTCACAGAGCACATGAAAGATGGACTATACTACCATCACTCAGCAGTCTCAATTTTCACTCTACCGGAGCACAAGACATGCAAGGCATCTGCTGCCCCTAGGGCAGTGAGCAACATCAACAGTGCTGTCAAGTGCCATCCTTTCTGACACCACAGCTTGGGGAAGGCTTTAAGAGACGGCAGAAGTGCTACCACAAGTCATATGAAAGCTGTCACCAAAAACACTCTTCACAGAAACTTACAACTTAGCCTCAGAACGGTAGGTTCACTCTGAACAGCGCTCAAGAATAGCACTTGGTGTTTTCAGTGTGCTTCAAAAACACAAGTTCATTTACATCATTTCCTGTGCTTTAATTCAGCAGAGCTCCCAACAAGCTTCAATTGCTTCCTGTGTATCGCTGCTCAGCACCTGCCCCTGCAGCAGCAGCACAAACTCCACCCAGAACTCTCTAAGTATTATTTCTGCAGTTTCTACGGAGAGGATGCAAACACCACACACCAGCACTGGGGGAGCAGAAAATCTGCCTGGTTACTGATCTGGCTGCAACTGACTATCACACACAACACACTACAAACACAACAGCTACACACAGAATTAGCTCAGAACCTCTGTACAGCAGCACCTCAGCCATCAGCTTTAAATTTTCATGTCTTTCTGCAATTACACACCTGACAGCCAGAAACTGTCCTTCCATGTCTCTGGCAACCGGCATCGGAAAAACTATTAGGGCCCTTTTCTTTACACAATTACCTGGGGCTAGTCAATACAAAACTGCTGTAGGTTCATACACAGCTTTTTGGAGAACTCAGGTGTCCTACAGTTTTGGTCTTCGATGAAAACATTCATACTGTCCTGACAAAAAGCACAATTAACAGTGCAGACATACTAACCTGATTTTGTGGTTGATGTTCATTTGTCAGAGTTAAATACAAGAAATGTCTACATAAAAGAACCTCATCTCTTCAGTAATTTTACTTGGAAATACAATAACTGCAAGTACTGTATTTCTAAGCTACTTTTAACTCCTACCTGTTCTGCATTGTGTTATTTTTACTTGGAACACCCGAGAACCTGCCTGGAGCTACAATCAGCAAAAGGAGATGACTGCTGCCAGTCACAGCCATTAATAGTATGTGGGTAGGACCCATCTCCAGAGGATCTGTTAGCCATGAGAGAATTTTACTTCTACTCTACAACTGGCACATTGATTTCCTTGAACAGAAATTCCCTCCAGTATCCCAGAGAAGAGTAAAATTACCTTCCCTAGCTTTTCGGAGAGCAAGTGCCAGAAGTGTCTGCCCATCAAACCCTCCCCCAGCACCAGCCCAGCCACCCCTACACTGCTGAGACAGCTACAGCACTTCCATTCTGCACTTCTTCTTTAGTTGCCAAGTGTGTACTTGTACTCAGACTGCCACAGGTAAACATTCTTACCCCTCCATCTATTGAAGCAATGCATTGATGGACATTTTAGGCCACTTCTGCCATGGTAGAGGAGCTGATGGGAAGCCTCACTTTTGACAGCAGGATGCACATGGTGGCTGTTGGGTGCTGATCTGTGCTTTCTGGACAGCTGCCCTAACTGGCATTCCTACCAGAGAGCCCAGTACCAAAAGTAGAAGGGTCCTCTGCCAGGAGCTGCTTCACCACCAGTTAGTACAGGGGAGGAGGAAAGGTAAGAACAAAAGCCAGACAGACCTGTCCTTCACCACCCACTCACTCCACCAGTGGAAGAATTAAAGGGGGGAAAAGGCTGAAGAAAACAGAGGCAGCTCTGCCCCTGCTGCCACCACCCTCCTCAAATGCACCTCCCCAAGGAGACATGGGCACCCTCCAGTGCAGGCAGGGCAGGAGATGGGCTCCAGACCAAAACCTTCCCAGGAACACAGGAAGGGCTACAGGAAGCAATCAGACCCAAGAACACCCTGCTGGAAAGCACCTACACTGCAGGCAGCCTCAAATCAGTAAACAGGCCAATCACTACAGTCACTTTTTATTACAGCTGGAGACTGTCAGGAAATAGACTTAAAAAGTACATACATGATTTCCTCACAAGATAGTTTCCTCATGTCATCTGATTTAGAGTCCCTGAACTTCACTCTGAAACACCAACTCTTCTGATGCTCTTTCCAGGCCTCACATTTGCACTCACAGCTTGAAGCAACTTGCCAGTTTTATCAACTTGCTTTTGGAGGATTTGGTGTGGGAATGGAAAGAGCCTTTAAAACAAGTAAGGTAAAGCAGAGATTGTATCAAGATATTATTTCATCACACCCCAACAGAAATAATTGTGGAGCAAGTGGCTCCTGCCATCCTTACCATAACCCAGAGCTGCAGCAGAGACAGCCCAGTGCCAGCAGACAGAGCGCAAGCCTTCTCACAAGTATTTTACTGAGTCGGGTTTGCACATCCAGCACCTTCAAGGATTAGGGGAAAAAAGCCATCTTCCTTTTTCCTTGAATATCCATCTTTACTGACTACACAGAGCTTGCAACGATTACTTTGTTACTCTTTTTAAAACAGTTTCTCAGCTATCAGTGACCATCAGAGTCACCAATTTAGACTACACACACCATAAAGTATTAGATACCCAAGAAATGCTACACTGAATAACTTGTCAGTCTACATTTTTAAGTACACACAAAATACCTGCAGCCTAACAATTTTTTTTAAAGGCCTGGATAAAAGCAGAAGCTAGCTGCACCCAAAATGGGCCTCTAAACCAGGGTCTAAAACAGTACCCTATTCAACTACTTTTGCACCAAAAGGCACTCATGACCGGAGGGCTGCAACTTGCAGAATTTTTCCTGCCCTCAAAAAAAAAAAAAATCTAAGAGCTTAATAAAAAAGAAATTAAAGATATTAAGGTAATTGCACACTTCCAGATTTTTTTTTAATGAGCCATAATATTAATGGATGTGCTGGGCTTTTCTAATCATCATTCAGAATGGAGCTGTTCTGGCAGACAGTAAGAAGTGCCCTTCCACAAATTTCTTCTTCTAAGCTGTGGTTTCAACTTAGAAATAAAACTATATTCCCATTCCCTTCATAAAGCATTATATTTCTTTTACTAACACCTTGTGAGTTCTGGTCTCATTTCCCCACTTCCAGCATTAAGCTTAAAAGAGTATAATTAGATACATAGCTAAAGCAGTTATTTGTGGCTTTTTTTCCTAAAAACAATATGCTCCTGAAAATATTTTCTTCCCAATGTGCCCTTTGAGAATGATTTTTTTTTAAGAAAGTCTTGTACTCTTGAAACCCCTGCCTATTTTCTATGTTATTTTTCCAGAAGCAAAATTATTATGGCCTTTTTCCATACTTTTATTCTGAAGGGCTGATCCTTTAGAGGGCAGATGAGCTAACAAAAAGCCAAGCACATTATCAGCTCCAGCACTTATCCAAAGCCTGACTTTCATCCCACCTCTGTGATCCTGTTTCCGCATTATTTAAGGAGAAAATACTGCAAGTCATGAAGCTTGCTTCATAATGACAGGCTGCTTCAGAGACAAGAAAAATATTGTGCAATTTGTTTTCTGCAGTGAAAAAAACTGACCTCATATTTCTCATACCCACCCTCCTGGGAGTTTAGTTTTATCTCTTTTTAAAAAGTTCAGGTGATTCTGATGCATTCTTTTTATAAAGAGGTCCACAGAACACTTCTGGCAAGCATGAAGTAGCAGACTGTGATGCAGGGGTTGAAATTCTTGTGCCAAATATGCTTGTGGGTTTTCTTGGTAAGAACCACAGCTACTTATTATTTAACCATGCCCTCAGATGATGTTTCTCACTGACTTGGGAAGACCCATATCCTGGGGTTGGAGCATAAAAGCAAAGAATTTACATTCAAGAGTAATTTGGTGCAACTTCTACCACAATGCAGCAGCTGTACCGACAGCTTTGGGGGTTTCTTTTTCTCCTTTATTCCTTCCTTCCTTAAGCCTGAGAAAAACGCTAAAACAAAGTCATGGGATCAAGAAGGAAAAGAACTATTCAGGATCAACTAATCTTAATCACACTGAAGTTCTCACATGTTTTCTCCAGCAACAGACAAGCTAAAGAATGTCTATTTGAGAAGTAGTCATGTACTTCAACAGCCACTGTTCCTGCCCCCATGTTCAGCTGCTGATGGTTTAGGCCAGGGGTGCTGCAGCAATGCTCAGTGCAGGTCTCCTGATATTTCTCATAAGGACTCACTGGTAGAGTCTCCCACAAAAGCCTCAGGGTGTAATTGAGGCTCACAGCTAACACCTTTCTGAAAAGCACATCCAGCCCCCTGACAGCTACTGGGAATATTCCCAAACTGCTGTCTTGGGTGCTCCTTGGAGACTCTCTATCTAGCCAATAAATAAAGGGAAGCCAGAAGTTTCCCTCAAACACACTAAAGCAAGGCAGGAACTTGCAGCTAGTGCATGCTGGAAAAGAAGAAACTGTCCTACGAGGCCTAGCATTACAGCCTCCAAGAAGAAGGGGGAAAGAAAAGGTATTTTTACTGTATGACCTTAAACTGAGAGATACTGACTCAGTGATGAAACAACCTCTCTTTTCCGCAGTTGAGTTACCGGTGAAAAGACAATAAAGTTAGCCCTTATCCATCATCTACAAGTTTTGCAGAAGAGATCAGTGTCTCAATTTCCACAGAGGGACTTGAAGAGAAAAAAGCACAAACAAAGCCACAGAATAAAGCAAACACTGATTACACTCCACTGAAAACATGTACTCCCAAATTTAAATTTCTACATACTTAGGTTTAGAAAAGGTCTTGCAAATTGCAACATCCCCCGTTTCTGCTTTAGCATTTCTGAATTAATTGACTGGTGACAATGACACAATTTATTTTTATGTTCAATACCAAACTCTCACAGTTTGCGAGAGCACAGATTTTACCGAGCAAGAACGCGTCTGACAAAAACGGAGATGTAAACCACAGTTTAAACAACGCTCAACATTCCACTGAGAATAATTAAGCACCCTCATCATCATTTCCCCAATTCTGGGGGGTTGCTGGAAGGAAGGGGGGTTGCTCGCGGCCGCAGCAAGCCCCAAGGCCGCCCCGCAGCCCGGCACAGCCCGGCCGGGCGCTGCCCCGTGCCCGCTCCAGCGCTGCGCTGTGCCGGGGGGGCCGCCTGCTGCATCCCGCTGCCTGCGGCTGCACAAACGCGCTCGCAGCACGCCTACGGCCAGCCAACACAATGGAAACGCAGCCGTGAGGGACAGATTCGTTTTATTGTTGAGACAGCGCTACGGTACAACCGAGTGGCCCGGTGCGCCAGGCCGCCGCGCCAGGGCGGTCGGGGCAGCCCCCGGCAGCCCCGGTTGTGCGGATCCACGGCCGCCCGGGGCGCTCGGTGCGGGCCGGCCGCAGCCCGCTCCGGGCCGGGACACGGGGCCGGGCCCGCCGCGGTGCCGCTGCCCGCGGCCGGAGGGCTCCGGGGCGCTGCGCGGCACCTTCTGCCGGCAGCGGCGAGGGGCGGCGGGCCGGCCGAGAGCGGCGGGCAGGTGAGGGGCGCGGGGCCGGGGAGGAGCAGGGAGGAGCGGGGCGGCGGGAGGGCGGAGGGGCGCGGTGCCGCCGTACTCACCGCGCGGGCCGGCGCGGAGCCCGCCTGCACTTCCTGCGTGCTCGGAAATGAGCGGGCGGGACCCTCCGCCGCGCCGCTTAAAGGGGACGGGCCGGCCGCCCCCGACCGCCCCCGGGGCGGGACCGGGTCCCCCGCGCAGTCCCGTGGGGGAAGCGGGGCCGCCGCCGCCGCTCGGCAGCAGGGAGGGGCCGAGGGACCTCCCTCCGTTCCCACACCCCGCCCTGCGGCGCCTTCGCTCCCCGCTGCCCTGAGGCGGGGGCGCCGCGAAGCGCTCCTCTGAGGGCGAGAGCGGAGCGGATCAATGCACCCTCCGCGGCTGTGCCGGCCGCGCCCGCCGGCGGGCCCTCAGCGCGGCCGCACCGAGCGCGCACGGAGGCTCCCGGGGGCTCCCGGCCCCTACGCTGCCCGCTCGCAGCGCTGCCCAGCCGGACAGTGACCGTGCCCCGCCTGGGAACAGCCCCGGCACTGCCCGGGCACCGACAGCACAGCTGCTCTGCCTGCCCTGGATGGAGCTCCGCGGCTCGCAGAGGTCCTGCAGCAGCAGAGTGATGCTGATTTCTCCCGTTAGCAAAACCCTGAAATGTAGCCTTTATGGTGGAAGCAAGAAGCAGAATGTCCCAATAATTATTTTTCACTTATCTAAGTATTTATGTACAGTTCTATATTTCCAGAAGAACATTTCATTACACTTTTTTTTTTTTATTATTAGTTTTCTGCAGGGCTTGACCTGAAAGAAGCCAGGCTTCGGAACTCATGCAGCTTCCAGCCATGTGCATGAATGGTGTTTTTTAAACCATAGTTTAAAAAGGGGAAAGCTCAGGAAGCTGGTAAGATAGGCATGTCCTTCCACAGCTATGTAGCAAATAGTTTAGGCTCTGCTCATCAAAAACAAGAGTCAGAGAAAGCCAGTAAAGGCTTATTAGGTGCAGGCCTGCACCTCCTAACATTACTGCTGAATTGCCTGGGACTGCTCACCTGCCTCAAAGGCAGGCACTGAGGGCGTTCCAGAACAGACCCCAGTGGTCTGAGCAGCAGAGGCTGCATCCTTTGTCATGCTACTGCTGAGATCTGTACCCCATTTAGCACAGAGCAGCCCTTTGTCTTCAGGCAGGCATAAACCCATTTGTTCATAAATAGCTGCACCACACAGCGTGGGAGGGGCTGGGTGTCCAAGGACCAGATCTGTTCAGTCTAGGTTTCAAGCCCTCAGACAGCAAAGGTCTTTCCAGGGAATACCTTAAATGAACAGGGAAAAGACTCTTGGGTGGTGTTTCCATCCATCCAGACACTTTCCTAGCCATTAAAACTTGTCACAATGCTAGATCATCATTTTAGGTATCTTTCAAAGATATGCTTAAAATGTATATGCATAGAAGAGAATTATCGGAGGATTTTAAATATTCACACATGCACTGCTCAAACTAGGTAAATGTGGCTTTATTAGTCTTTGAAAACAATATGTAAATATACTATTTTAAACCTGACCTCATGCAAAATTTCAGTAGTGCATATTACAGATGACTGTTGAGCATCCTGCTTGTCATCTTTGTTGTGGATAATGAGTAGGAGTTTAGTAGACACCTTCACACTGGAGACTGCAGTCTTCTGTAGACATAATATTTGTCAGGACAAGAAGATAATGGAATGGAAATAACTGAAATTACTGATTTTGTTAACTAACCCTACATTGTAGATCTGAAAGAAACTCTGACAGTGCTGCAGCACCCACTGGTTGGCCTGCAGGGAGCAACCAGACTCTGCCTATTGTCCTTCATGTTTCCCAGGTACCGCCTTTCTGCACAGGAGCTTGTTGCTGCTGTGTGGGGAGAGCTGTAGAGGGCCTTCCAGGGGGTTATACACAGAATACTTTTCTCTAAGTGCCAGTTTCCTCTGCTTACCAGAATTTCTTCTCTACCAGAAAGGTTGTTTTTTTCCCAGACTGAGAGAAGGAAAAAATAGATTTCTTAACCTCTCATAAGAACAACATGGGTATTCATAGTCATCGCTGCATGAAAGGTCTGCCATGTCAGGAAAAGTGATGGATTTGCAGTGATATGTATAATTTCCTGATTCTTCTATCAGAACAAGCTGTTCTAAGGTTAGATATTCCTTCATAACTCAGACTTATATTTATGCAGACAGATGTTATAGTTCCTATTTGGTGTTAATTTTACAGGTGTACAGAGGAATTCTCACATTGTGAATAAAGCAGGGAATAAAACATTTAGGAAATGTCTGTGTTTTAAGATACAATTCATTTCAGCCTCAGGATTTTTCTTAGGCAGTTGCAGATTTCCTAGCATCTGAGAGTAATAGTGTATATATTTATGTGACTCAACTTTTAATTTTTCTAAAATATTATGATAGGATATTATGGTTATTTAGGAGAGAGACTTTAAAAACGTTTCCCTCAACTTTGCTAAACACTGTTTTTAAATTGGTACAGTTGGGGGAAAGGAAGTGGCTGGCTGGCAATAGCTTATTCAAAAAAGAAGCATTTTCCAGAACAGCATTAGCTCCAGCCTCTGGTGGTTTTGGTTTGCTTTTTCGTGCCTTTTTTTTTTTTTTCTAAAGAATATGTGTGGGCTGGAGGGGAAGAAACAAAAGAAAAAGAGAGAGAAGAGCTGATCTGAGAACATGATACCAAAGTGAAGGAGTAATGTAAATGAGGCCAAAGGAGAAAAGAAAAAAAGCAATCCTTCAACAAAGGATAGTTTTGTTCTATTAACCTCTTGAGCCAAAATGAAACATGCATGTAGAATAAGAAAAATGGCCCATTATTTTGCCTGAAAATTCTGAGCTTTAATTGTCAAACAATAGTCATTAGTTTGCCTTGACACAAGGCTTTTTGTCAAATACCACAGCTCAGCTTTACTGATGGCACAATTCCAACATGATCCCATGTGAAACCGCTTGCTTTTTCCTGAAGTGTTGCAAATTATTTATGACACATACTGAACAATGCAAGCAAAATCATGAAGAAATTTTAATAGCCCAAAATCAACCCTCCTACACTATCTTAATCATTGTGATTTACATCCCTCAAGATCCCCAATCTGAGCTTCTCACCAAGTTCCACTCTGTCACCCTTTGTCACCGCTCCTGTCCAAAGGCATCCTGTTGCTGTGGGCAGTGGAGCCCTGGGGTCTTGGGAGAGGCCATGCTCTTGGAGCAGCATTAACTCACGCCTGCCTGGGGCGATGCCAGGCTCCAGCTCAGGCTCTGCTGGCGCTGCTGCAGTGTCAGCACCAGCTGGGCACTGAGAGCCCAGTCCAGGGCCTGCTCTGGACCTCTGGAAGGACACAGCCTTGTTGTCATCCTGGGGCATCAAGGACACGTGTACAGACACTTGGAATGTCAGGATGTTTTGCCTTGCTGCTTTCAGAGACTGGAATAATCCCTTGACTTACCTGAGCTTTAGGAGAGACAGCTCATCTGTGAAATTAGTTTGTACCAACATACCATGCAAAAGCCTTCCTGTATTTATTGTTATTGTGCCCTTTATTTTGCATTGAGCAACATCGTCTTTTTGTCAATGCCTAGGCTTTTGGCCTCTACATCTCTGAGTGCTGAAGGACTGCATTTTTTTCATGTAGTGTTTTGGGATCAAATAAATAGTAATTCTTTGGTATTATAATGTACTGAATTTTGGACTCAGAAGCATATAATTTATATAATGTTTGGTAAATGAACTGCTATGGATTGCTCATTTCCTGTTGTTTTGGGATCACAGTTGCTAAATTACTTCCTTTCAAAAATTCTCATTAGAAAATAGTATCAACTGACTTAAAATTTATATAGAGTCCTTTCATACATTAAAGCAGACTGAATAATTATGGTACTAATTCATGAAAATAGATGATGTTCCTTATCATAAAAACATAATCAATACAATCACAGTTCTAAGTGAATGTAAATAAGATTTAGTTTTATCTGCTGTCTGTAAAAGCTTTCTTCTGATAACAGAAGTGCTCACTGTAGTCCACTTGCTTTTTTCTTTGACTAGTGATAGTTTAGCATCTGGAAAAGTGTATAGAAGGACAAATTAGAGTTTTTTGGATACAATATCTTCAAATAAGTTTTTCTCTTTGAAACCAACATATAGTTGCTGTTAGCCACAAATGTTTACCAGGCTCTGTGACAGCAGCAAATGGATTGTGGAAACATTCCTGTACCACCAGTACAGTGTTGCTCTGGCTGGTGCCATGGGGGGAATGGAATATAGAAGGGGACAAGCAGGGAGCTGCATTAAAAGCCTGGGCTCTGCTGCTGCTCCAGCTGAGAGCAGCAGGCAATATTCTGCAGTGGTGGCTGAGCATTTTCCTGGCCCCATGGCCTTGTTTTTCCTGGCAGGAACAATGGGTTGTGTGCCCACGGTTCCACTGCTCACTCGCAGCTGCACCAGGGTCTCACATCGGAGTCAGCAGTAACAACATATATGGAAAGTAATCCCTGTAGGTACTGCTGGAATTCTATACTGGTTTATTTCTGACCATTCCAAAACACCTTTACTATATAGCTTCTGTCTAATAGCACCAAGAAGTGTTGTAGGCAGTTTTCTAAAAAGAGAAGAAAATTTTGTCACGAATACATTGACTGCAAAGCAGTTGTGAAACAAAGTCCAAGCAACCATATTCTGTGCCTAGAATGGAAAAAAAATAGGAGGGTTTTGACTGGAAGACTTGGTGTTGTGCAAAACATACTAAAAAATTATACATTCCTTTTTTTTTTTGTCCTTCAGTACTGCAGAACATTAACCTATGAATACCATAAAATAACATATTTTAAATCAATTCTATTAAACTACTTTTTAAATTGTAGGCTTGACTACCTAGGACGCAGCAAAAGAAGTAAGTCAGAACATTCTATATATGAAATTTAAGCCAGAAGATCTTTCATGAACACTCCTTGTCTGATGAGATAACAATATAAATTATCAAGGTCTTTGGCTGGTTACCTGGTTGGGGGCTTTTTCTGTGCTTGAAGGCCACATGCACCAAAGCTCAAGTGATTCAGATAAATATTTACAGTAAATGTAATCTCTCTTGAGAGAAATATTTGGGCTTTCTTAATCTGACGTGTTTTAGACAAAACACTCAGTATATCAGTATTTAGTATGTGCTACTGCATGATCAGGTGTACCCACTGAGCCTGCCCAACAGTTAATATAACAACCACCACTTCCACACAAAATAAAAGCAAAATGTAGAAAGGCACAGGACAGAGATGATCCTCCATGCTGATGGTTGTGTTCATTTCTTCGTTCACTAGACAGGACCAGAGACTAAGAAACTTCTATTGTTTGTTGTCTGTACTGTGCTGCTCCATTGTTTGCAATATTTATCTACTCCAGTTTAGAGTTTGGGTATTTTTGCTATTGTTAAGACTTGTCTGTCATGGCCCAAAAAAGATCTCCCTCCATTTGAATAAGAACTTCAGCCAGTTCATAAAACAAATTATTGTTTCTCCTATTTCTGGTACCATTGTTGCATATGCATCATTAAAATGTTTTTTAAAAGTTCAACATTCTTGATATTTTAAACTCCTCCCATAAAATGGCATGGAATTAATAATAAATCACCTAACTACTTTGATTTTATTAGCAGTACTTTTCCAATGACTGAAAAACTCTCACAGGGCTGTAAAAGTGTTAAGAAAGGGCAAAGGGAAGGTTCCCTTGTCAAGAGAGAACCCTCCTGGGTACCACAGAATATCAACAGACAACCAGAAAAAATACCATACCTCAGTTGAGCAGCTGAAAACACTTTGTTTAGATTTTCATGGAAATTGGCATCTGTTCCTCTGGTGCATAAAAGCAGTGGCTGATTTTGGAAAAGTGTTAAAGTATGCTGTTGAGACTTCACTGCTATCATTATAAAACCAATGGGTAAGGATGAACTGATTTGCGAAGTCAGGATCAAATGCCACTGCATTCCTAGCAGTCTCACAAGCTTCTCTTTAATTGCTGACTTGTAGTGATTGTTTTATCTTTGTTAGGAAAAAGTTTTGCTAATGAGCATCTTACAGTGACTCACATCTGTTGGTAAAATGAAACTCCAAATCAAATTAATTCAAAGCAAGATTTTACATTAGAAATGCAATTACAGGAGAGCTGAACATTTTGAAAATCACTTGAATTTGTTCCCACTCCTTCTCAAGAGCAAGGAAAATGTGTTCTTGCTTCTCCTTTCCTGTCCCTATTTTTAGAACTAGAATGAGAAAGACCTAATCTGGCAGCCTGCACCCCATTTAAATTATGGAATATCAAGTTCAGAACTATTTATTAGATGGAATCGAATCGTTATAAATGACATTTCCATTTCAGTTTCATTCTCTTTTTAATTTAAATGTAAAGAATGTCAGTTACCAGTTCTGGCACTATGCTAGACAAGCAAGGATTTGCACTATTTTTAAAAACAAATCATATTTATGACAGGATAAGCACAGAGATAAAATGTTTTTTCAAACTGACTTTTTCTGCAACTCAAGCATCTTAGAAGCTGTGGGCAAGTTGTGTTTAAATTACTGATGTACACTCACAACATGAAGATGTTCATTATGAGTGCAGACAAATGCAAATAGTAAAATCTGGCCACATGTAGGAGGTGAAAAAACATAGCTTAACTTGTGAATGCTAAAATGCTGCTGATAATTTTATGTATGTTTTCCGCTCCCCCTGAGCTATGCTTAAATCTTGTAGGACAAGGTCTTCAGCGTGGACTTGATGCCTTTCACAGCAATAAAGGTAATATGGGCTATTCATATCACTGTGTTTCAAGGTTTAATACCCTTGAATAGTGTTCTGCAATGTATTGCCTAGGAAATATAATTCTCATTTGAAATCATAACAATTAGAAACAATCCCTAGTTTAAGGTCTAGCATTTCAAAGCACGCATTTCACATTTTCTAACATGAGGAAACCATAATGGAGACTCAGTAAGCAAAGAGAATTGATTCCATAAACATTATTTCTGTAGGTTACAAAGTTGTCTCTGATGGTAACTTGTTGTAACCTAACTTGATTGCTTACTTTATCTTTGTGCATGTAAAAATGGGGATCAATATTCTGCAGTATAAATTAAAGTATTCTTCATAGTATTTCTACAAAAACTCACATCATCTGTTTTTCCTTGGTATTTAACAAACTGT
Source organism: Emberiza elegans (assembly GCA_024865655.1). Lineage (NCBI taxonomy): Eukaryota > Metazoa > Chordata > Aves > Passeriformes > Fringillidae > Emberiza > Emberiza elegans. The sequence continues at coordinate 24,936,272 of JALJVW010000241.1, read as the reverse complement.
CACAGTTATTTTAACAAATGATCCTGGAAGAACAGCACTGGGTTACACCTCCAATTGCAATGTTTTAAAATAAAAATCCCTATAGGCAGCATAAACTTTATGGCTGTTTGCTGGCTGGACCAAGCTACTGTTCAGAAAGCCTCTGCACAGGAAAAACAGTGAAGTATGCATTGAAATGATTTCCTGATTCGATGCTAAAATCTCCCTCAATTATTTATACCCTGTACCAGAAAGAATAATTCTTGTCTTCTGCTGACACTTAACCACACAAAAACTATCTTGGAGAATAGTTAACCCTGTTTGTTTTGCACTGGCTGGTTCTCAAAACTCTGTACACATTTTTTAAAAATATACTCTGGCTCTGGTATTGATCTCCTGGATCTTTTCATACACTGTTCCCGCATTTCAGTCTTTACAATGCTCTTCCAAGCTTTTTAATCATCTGAAGATGAATCCTTACTAGCTTTCTCAAGGAATGACATCAGCCCTCTCTCTCAGCCTCCTCATCTGTCCCATTAGTCACCCCTTACTTGGGATTCCACCCTTTTGACATGTGCTTTTCCAACAGACAGGAATTTATTCTGAATCGCTTCCTTTTTTGTGAAATGCTCTCCAATAAAGGGATACTATTCTTGTTATTGGCAGCAGTTTGGCAAAAAAAAGTAGGATGAGTGTATCCTATTGGTTTATTGATTTGCACTGGGCTATAGCTTACACCACATTACATTCTCTGAAAAACTAAGTGGAGTTTTTGGGGTTTTTTTTCCCAAAATAGCTTTCAAATATACCTAAATACAGGCAAGCAAGATTCTTTGCAAAACAAATGCTTAAAATACATATTCATTTGATTTAGTTTTATTAAAAATTTTGAAATACTTCCATCCTTAAGCACAGTGAATTCAGAAAGGAAATTGCATTGGCAGGAAGCTATGAAAATGGCACATGTTCCAAACGAAAATCACTGTTCACATCAAACTCTTTCAATTGTGATCATGTCAGGAAGGAATGCCCTGAACAGCTGAAAAATTATATAAGGGCTAAAACAATAATTTATGTGACCTGCTGAGAGAGGAAAAAATCAGACTAGGAGCTGCAGTGATTGATTGATATCCAGACTGGGGCTGTTCAGGAATTGTTCAGGATTTCAAATCTATGGAAAGTACAACTGCAAAGCTCTTAAACTGTTCTCACTATTTAGATTACTCTGTAATCTATATGAAAATGCTTTCAGGTGAGATAAAGTTGCATTTTTGTGAATTGTACCTTTTTAACCCAAACAAGGAGTTAATTATTTCTGATGAGCTTAAGGGAAGCTTACTCATCTATCCTCAGGCAGGCAAAATGCTTTTACTTAACTTCAGAACATTATCTTTGATAATGGCTCAAAGAAAAAGGTTTCAGCAAGAAATCTGTTGGTTTATGATACATATAACCCTTTAAAAGACCAGGTAAAGCAAAAAAACACTATAAAAAGAGGGGAAATTTTCATTTTCTCAGAATGCATTAGAAGTACTTAATTATTGTAACTGGAAGACACGTTGCTGTCCCAAAGTTTAGAACTGAGAAATACAAACCAGAGCTTAAACTAACAACTCAGCTTTACTGGAGAACTTGATAAATAGCAAAAAATACTTCAGTCATTGTCTCTTCTAGGTATAAATTAAAAATGTATTTGTGCTTACTTGTTCTCTAGTGTCTAATATTTCATTCTACAGACTGCTTCCCAACAGGCAAGTTAAAATACTGTACCAGGGATGGGTACACCAAGGCTATTGCTACTTTGTCCACATTTTGATAATACCCTTTGTACTTTTGCTAGTTGAATCTTCAGATATTGGACTTTAGAGCAGCAAATGTATATTGATAATGTATTTATGAATGATCCCACTAACTTCAGAGGGACGACTTAAATTTTATGAAGTTAGATACAGAGGGCATGAACTTAGGTTTTCTTATTAAGATTTTAAGTGCTTGCATAAATTTTTATGGAATTATTTGGTTCTTTTCAGGAAGTTTGCTTGGGCTGGAAAGATCAAATCATTCATCACATTATGGCCCATCTGCACTCTGTTCATGGGGACTATTGCCTGTTGCTTTTGAATATTATTTCCAGTATTTTGTTATAAATTTACCACTGTAGCGACAGTGAGAAACAACACTTTCAGGTAAGCCGAGTTTTGAAACAAAGTAGTTCAAAATTATAAGCAATTTTTTTAACTTTCAAAAGTTATAGAATAGAAATATTCTTTTTATATGTATTTTGAAGCTCTTGTTCATACAAGACTGATACTAAATTAATAAGGAATATAAGCTTGCTTTTACTGCTTTTATAATTGCTAAGGTCCAGTTGAGGGTATCATAGAGATTCATGCATATTTTGCATGGCAAGTTGCAGACAAAATCCCAATTAATTAAATATTATGTATCTCATATCCATGGGATAATATTTTTAAGAATTTTTACTATATGAAACAGGCTAATTTCTGAAAATTAAAATTTGCAACCTCACAGTAAATTTTCTGAGTATCCTACCTCTGGAAGTTTGTGGAAACCAATATTGCAATGATTTCCTTGTGCTGCTCTAAGGACTGTACTGATATGTAAGATTCATGCTCTCCCCCATCTGTCTCAACTCAAAGCACAGATCAGGTAAACCATGTCATTTCTGCAGATATTTAGAAAAGGCTGGCAGAAATTTTTAGAAAGTTATTGCCTCCAACCTGTATATTTAGGTGAGTCATTTGTTCCCTCTGAATTCACTTTCCTCAGGGCAGCCAAGTGCATAAGTATTTCTGGCACCAATGGAAATAATCATCTGCTCTATCACTTTTTTCCCATGTGGGAAGTACATTTACTCTCCAAAGAGGAACTGAAACAAAATTGTCACCATTCTGACTAGTAGCAACACAGAACAAACAGGAAACACTTCAAGGGAAATATTTACAAAAATAGCATACACAGACGACATAAGAAGCTTTTATACTATGATTGAATACTTAAAAGCAATAATCTATTTCTTGCCAACATTCATGAACAGGAAAGGAGTCAAAATTAATTGGATTAGGAAATATGTAATTTTTCATTTAACTGTACTTAATGCAGGTAATTGTGCATGGAAACTGTAATTATGGGCCATGTATGTATTTTATGTGCAGGACCTATGTCCAGTAGGATAGGTAGCAATAACTATTACTAAAATTTTCACACAAATTAATGGTTGGAACAACACTGACTTATGCTGAAAGTCTAAAGTACACACGGCTCCCTGCATCCACTGGTTATTTCAGCATCACTTACTGTCCCACTCACCTACTCTACTGCAGTGTTGTCACAGGACTGTTGGATTAGAAACTGGGTGTTTCATATCTCTCAGTTGCATACTGTTGCTGAAGATACTGGATAAAGTTACATTCTTCATTTAAGGAAGAAAAAAACCTAAACAAAACCAAAAATCTTGATGCCTTGGTTGCTCATGGCAAGTGAGGAATTCCCATTTACAGACATAAGATACAGGAAAACAACTAGACAAACCATGAAGTTACCACAAGTATAATTTTTGTCTCCTTTTTTGTAAATCTCTCAGTAGAAAAAAACAGCCCATATAAAGAGATGAATTTTCAGTGCCCTTTGTTTTCCAAGTGTGCACTCCGACAGTTGTGTCATGCCAATGAAGATCACCGTGGTGTCACCGCACAGCCCCTCCTGCATTCAGAGCTGTGTGTTTGCTGTGCATGAGATTACTCAACATGGCAAATGTCTGTGCAAAGGAAAAGCTGCTGTGCCTACTGCTTGTCTGAAACCAGGACAGGATCAAGTATGCAGGCCAACAGGGAAGCTCTTCTAATTCCAACACGCAACTTCATATCCCGCTTTTTGCAAAATGAAAATCTGTGTTCAGGTTTTGGCAGTCTGACTCAAGACCATGTTTCTGAAATCACAGACTTTAATGGAAACATAAAGTTGATACACAAAACAACATCTGAAAACAGATCTGGAACATCTAAATTGGACTGTGACAGGAGCAAGCTTTGGTAGAATTGGATTATTTAGAATAACCATCACAACGCTAACAACGAGTCACTCGGGATTTACATCCCAACATTTGTAGCAAACGAAAGGTTACCCTTAACCATGGTAGATTACAAATAAAGACAAAAGTAGTGCTGATCATTTACTCTTCCACATAGAACATGACTCACAGTCTGATTGTTCTCCCAAATATCAAGTCACTTTTGTAAGGACAACATTTTTATATTCCACCTTAACAAATTCCAGTGACATTTGCCTTGAGTAGTTTCAACAGCAGAGTTTTAGACCAATGTTTTCTGTGCAACTGTTTTTTATTTGTTACTTTCAAGGTTTATTTGGAATTATGTTATGGCAGTGTCCTGTGCATGGCAGTATATGCAATTTGGAGCTGAGAGGAGGTCTCCAACCCACTTAACAAGACTGCAAACAAAATCTCTGTACTTGAGTATCTGCAAAAGGTGTGCTGAGGCAGAGGACATCCTGTGGCAGAGCTGCAGGAGGGGGTGAGAAGGCTACGTAACTTCAGGCTGTGAAGGAGTTGGATGGCTGTTTCCAAAGGCAGCCTGCAGTAAACCCAGAGCCAAAGAGGCAAAAACTCCCCCACCATGCACATACAGAAGGGAGGAGGGGTGTCAGTAAGGCAAAAGAATGGAAACTTGAAATGACAAGGACCTGCTGGAGGAAGAGACTTCCCTGAAGGCCAAGGTGACCCTGAAGAACCACTTCAGCACTCTGCAGGCTGGAGAGGGAGGATCCATCACATCAGGGGTGAGGCTGGAGCTGAGTCAGACAGCCCCATCTGTCCCTGTGCAACAACCAGCACAACTAGCAAAGGTGACAGTAGCAGGGGACTCTCTGAGAGGCACGGAGGGAGCCACTCATCAACCTGACTGGTCACCAGAGCCCCATACAGTCTCCTGACCATTATCTGCTGCTGCTGTTCCCTGTGTGCACCAGGGATACAGCCAGGAGTGCTCTGAGGAGGATCCAAGGACATTACAGATCCCTGAGAGTGGTGCTGAGGGATGCAAGTGCTGGCAGCTTTTTCATCAGTCCTCCCTGTCCAAGGGAAGGGCTTTGAAAGGGCCAGGTGAATCTGGCAAATCAGCAAATGGTTAGGGGCCTAGTGCCACAGCCAGGGGTCTGGCTGCTCCTGGGGGACTCGCGCTGAAAGCCTGGGCTGGCAGAGTGTGATGGGAGCCCACCTGCCAGGAAGAACCAGAGCATCTCTGGTCACAGGCTTGCCAAGCTGGTGAAGAAGACTTAAAGTGGCTGAGAAAGGGAGTCCTCAATCCATTCCACTCCCACTCATTTGATGCCAGCAACAGCAAGGGATGCCCAGAGGTTGGAGAGGGATTGCAAATCAGCAAGAGAGAACCTGAAGTGCTGTGCAAGGGAATTCCAGCCATTCCTGCCAGTAAGTCTGCTCCATCAGAGGCCCAGCTTAAACGCCTTTTTGCAAAATGCACATAGCAAGAGCAGCAGGAGACTGAGCACACCTGCAGGGCTGTGAGCTTACTGGCATCAGGTATGTGGTGGGATGGCTCCTATGACTGGAGTAGTAGAGTGGAAGGATACAGGCCCTTTAGGAAGGACAGGCAGGAAAAGGAGAAAGGAGTGTTGCCCTCTATGTCCATGACCACTTGGAGTGTTTGGAGCTGTTCAGGGGTTGGATGAGGAGTTTATGGACGAGGATTAAAGCGAGGGCAAGGACAAATGACATTATAGTGGGAGTCTAAGGCCACCCAAGCAGGAGATGAGATCCAAGCAGATGAGACCCTCTACAGACAGAGAGGCGCTGCCTCATGTTCACAGGCCCTGGTCTTCATAGGGGACTTCAACTACCCCAATATCTATTGGAGGGACAACACAGCAGGGCATGAGCAATCCAAGAGATTCATGGATAATTTCTCCAAGTGATCAAGGAGTAAATGAGGAGAGTTACTATGCTGGACCTTGTTCTTTTCAACAAGGAGAGGCTGGTGGGGAATGTGAATCTCAAGGGCAGCCTTGGCTGCAGCGACCATGAAATGGTGGACTTCAATATCCTCAGGCCAGCGAGGAGACACGCAGCAAGCTCACTGACCTGGACATGAGGAAGGCACACCTTGGCCTCTTCAGGGATCTTCTGGGTAGAGTACCATGGGATAAAGCCCTGAAAGCAAGAGTGACCCAAGAAAGCCGGTTAATATTCAAGGATCACCTCTCGCAAGGTCAGGATCGATGCAACAAAGACAAAGTCAGGCAGAAATGTCAGGAGACCTGCACGGATGAACAAGGAGCTCCCGGACAAACTCAAACACAAAAAGGAAGCCAATGCTTCCCCCACAGAAAAAGGGTGAAAGCAAGGACAGACAGCCTTAGAGGAATACAGAGAAATTGTCCAAGCAGCCAGGGATCAGGTTAGGAAGCTAAAGCCCTGATTGAATTCTATCTGGCCAAGGACATCAAGGGCAACAAAAAAAAAGCTTCTACGGGTACATCAGTGAAAATGCGAGCCCTCTCCGGAAAGAAATGAGAGACTTGGTTACCTGGGACATGGAGAAGGCTGAGGTACTCAATGTCATTGAGTACATTTTTGCCTTGGTCTTCACCAGCCAGTTCTTCAGCCACTGAGGCCCAAGTTTGCATGAGCCCCTTTGGCAAGGTGGCAAAGGCAGGGACTGTGAGAACAAAGAAACTCCCACCACAGGGGAAGATCAGGTTCTGAAACTGCTAAGGAACCCGAGGGTCCACAAGTCCATGGAACCTGATGACAAAATATGGAAAAGAAGGTGACATGGCATCACTAAGAGCAAACCCTACAAACATCCTCCTATGACAGGATTACAGTGCTGGTTGGTAAGAGAAGAGTGACTGATGCCATCTACCCGGACTTGTGCAGAGCATTCGACCCTGTCTTACATTACATCCTTGTATTGAAACTGGAGAGGCATGAATTTGATGGATGGACCACATGGTGGATAAGGAATTGTCTGGATGGTCACACTCAGAGCTGCTGTCAACAGTTCAATGTCCACGTGCAGACCTGTGCTGGGTTCCTCAGGGGTTGGTACCGGGACTGGCACTGTTTGACACCTTTGTTGGCGACATCCACAGCAGGATCGAGGGCACCCTCAGCAAGTTTTTTCAGTGACACCAGGCTGTGTGGTGCAGCTGACACAATGGAGAGAAGGGATGCCATCCACAGGGACCTTGAAAGGCTTGAGAGGTGGGCCCACACAAACCTCACCAAGCTCAACAAGGCAAGACAAGGTCCTGCACCTGGGTCAGGGCAATCCCAGCACAAAGACAGGATAGCTGGAGAATGGACTAAGAGCAGCCTGTGGGGAAAAGGACCTGGGGGTGTTGATTGATGAGATGCTCCATATGACCAGGGAATATAGTTTTACAGCCCAACAAGCCCACTGTATCCCAGGCTACATCAAAAGCAGTGTGGGCAGCAGCTCAAGGAGGGGTGTCTCCCCCTCCACTCTATTCTTGTGAGACCCAGCCCAGAGTGCTGCATCAGCTCTGGCACCCCCAGGATAAGGACTTCATGGACCTGTTGGAGTGGGTCCAGACAAGGGTCACAAAGACTGTCAAGAGGGCTGAGCACCTCTCCTATAAAGACGGGCTGAGAGAGTTTGGGCTGTTGAGCCTGGAGAAGAGAAGGCTCTGGGGAGACCTTAGAGCAGCCTTTCAGTACATAAAGGAGCTACAGGAAAGCTGGACAGGGAGTTTAAACTGAAAGAAGGCAGGTGTAGGTTAGATATTAAAAAGAAGTTATTTACTGTGAAGATGGTGAGGTACTGGAACAGGTTGCCCAGAAAAGTTGTGGACGCCACATCCCTGGCAGTGTTCAAGTCCAGGTTGGAAGGGAATTTGAGCAACCTGGTTGAGTAGAAGGTGTCCCTCCCCACAACAAAGGAGTGGGCAGCAGGGTAGGGAGTTGGAACTAGATGACCTCCAAGTTCCCTTCCAACACAAACCATTCTATGATGTCACTATTCTATTCTATGAATTCAGTCTAAAAATCCTGTGTAGCCTATTTGTAACTCATAAAAGAAACTGTGATTGTACAAGACTGTATGTTTTAACATTACTAATATGAAAAGTGATGGAAAGTAAATGTGCCGGACGAACATTCTTGATTGCCATCAGTCTATACAGCTTATCTTGTATCAAATTTATCTCCATTGTGCTAAAGGTAAGAGAAGTTAAGACTAATAAAACAAATTCTCTTCTCATTAAGACAAGACAATACATTTTACAAGACTTCAAATGTTGAATCTCAAGTCCTCTATTGAGTTACTAAATGTTTGCTTCCAAACCAAGATACTGGCTTTGTTAGTGCCAACATCATTCTAACACTTGTCATTTGATAGCAAGTTCAGTAAGCTGGGAGCCTGCTTCCCTCCTCCCTTCTATATATTGTTTGTGCTTCCTGCTTAGATCAAGTGGTTGTATGCTAACAGCCACTATAAAAGTGGCAGTTCAAGTACGTTTTACCATCCCAGAACGCTGTAACACAGGATGGTTAGTCTAAAAACCACTAAGGATGAAGTGCAAGGCCATTTGCTCTAAGAAGTTGCCAAATGGAACCATATGCAAACTGGCAACTTAGAAAGAAGTACCAGAACTACAACTCTTATCCAGCTCGATATGTTTTCTGAAAGGGGAGAGTACCAATTATAGTCTTCAGCATAAATGACACACTTGAAAAACTACCAATAAAGGGATTTGCCAATTTTAAAGTTAGTTGTTGATGGTACAAAGAACAAGTCAATGGACTTCCCACTCTTTGCCTCCTTGCTTTCCTCAGGAGTCCATTACCTTTCACAAAGAAAATTTTAGCTATCAAACTTGTCCATAAATTTTGCCGCTGAGTGTGAAACCATCCAGTTAGCATATACACTATCATTTGCATATCTTGAAAACACAGAGTTAGTGCCATCGAATCTTGTGAGTGGAACGGGGCTCTCCTCAGGCCAGTTCGGGTATGACATGCCTAAAAATGAAAACAGATAATTTTTTCTGCACTGAAGAACCATAACTTCATGTGCAGACAGTAAGGCCCTTGGCAAAACTCCCTTCAATACTTTAAGCCAGTCCACTGGATTTTGTCCCAAATCAATTCATATAAATGATGTTTTGAAATCCCTGAAGCAGAAATTCAGATGCAGGCAAAAAACCTGGATAAATTAAAGTGCTTACTCAATAAAAAATTGTGTGCATGCATGCACATGTGCATAATAAAAAGCTAAGAATTGTTCTTCTCATAAGCCTCCAACTTTCCATAATTGTATAATTTAACAATCATGTAGCAATATATTGCTTTGCAAGAGAAAGTTCTTGCTGAACAGGAAATGCTCCAAGAATTAATAAACCTATTTGGGACAGGATCCAAAGTCCATTTCAATGATAGAATATTTCCATTTACTTAAATGGGTGCTTTTCCTTTGGCTTCAGTGAGGTTCTGGGGACATTTTCACACCCCCACCAGGGATCCCCTGCTCAATTTCAGGAATTCCCAGGAGTGCAACTGAGTAAAGTCCAACAAAGTGCTGAGCACTCCTGTCTTGAGTCAGCATTTCAAGTTGTATTTCAGGCCTGTAATTATTTGCATTGAGTGCAGCAACTGTTTCTGTGTTCAGGCACAAGTGATAACCAAAATGGATGCAGAGTGCTTAGCACCATGTTGATTCAGCTGTGCAAGCACAGAACCACAGAGGGTTGAGATTTTCAAAAACAGAAATCTGATTCTGTTGCTTATTAAGCATTCAGCATCTGCCACCAACCTTGTGGCAACTTTTTTCTGCTACTTCACTAAGTGCCCCAAAATCAACATGAGTTGAGAAAACCTAATGAAGAAAATAATAGCTAAGGTATAGATCAAAAATAGACCCAAAGCCATGTATTAATGGCAACTTTTAAACTAAAAGATCCAACTTTTCAAAAGTCATACTGCTTGAAGAATGAAAAAAGTATCTGATGTTAGTAAGTATCTAAAACCATGTAGAATATTTAATCAGAAGACAAAATATAGGAGTTTTGGCAAGAACCATTTTTACTGTCCATCTCACCATCACAATATGAAAGCATATGTTCTTTTTAAAAACACTTGCTACATCATTGAGTCGAGGTTTAGTACTAACATGTTCATAACAAATCAAAGGACGTGAAAACAGCTGATATTTTCAAAATGCCCATTGTTAATTAAGTTTTCAAAGGATTTTACATGTCAGTTTAGTCTGTATATAATATTTATATACAGTATTTCTACCTTCTGTATATAATAATCTGTTTTCATCCTATGATACATTAAATACATTTCAGCTTATAGATCCAAAATGTACTAATAGCAGCTGAAATTTAGACATCCTTCTGAATAAATGAAAAATGTTGCAGATGAGTCTTATCACTGAGTTATGGCAAAAAACAGTATTAAAAAAAAGTCTATTGCTTAAATTAGAGGTGCAGAATCTAACATATTTTAAATGTTGTAGCCTCCCCCAACAGGATAGTTGAATTAGATACTCATTAGCATTTTATATTTCCCCTGAGAATACTTCCCTGATTTTTTTTTTGCTTTTACTGTATGATATCTAGTAATTTTACTTATTTTCACATCCTTTTAAAATGTTTATTTTAGACACAGCTGCAAAATGACTAAAGGATGATCCTGATGCAAACTTTGACATTTACCAAAAGAAAAAACAAACAAACAAACAAAAAAACAACCCAAAAAAGCTTCCAAGCAATTTTTGATTGGCTTCATTCAGACAAGAAACACTGTAATGGGGTTACAGAGTCTGAGAACAGTGCAGAAGAAAAATCAACTTTTTTTGTGTGTTGCTAGAATCTAGTAAATGCATGTGAAATTCTACCATAGAGTTTGTTTTCAATCCATGTGGAAGGGAGGGTTCGAGGGAGGGGAGCATTATTACAGTCCACGAGAGGTGTCTCCTCTTCGGAGAGCCCGTCATCGTACAGTAAGGAGTCGGAGGGCGTGGAAGCGGCAAGGTCCAAGTAGTCCTGAGAAATGGACACAAAAAGCTGTATTAATGCATGAGGCAGTGTTACTGTTTGGGTAAAAAGCATAAATGTGCACCTGCTTTCTTTACAGCAAGGAACTACAGACCCACTGCATTCACCTTTCTCTAGAACCTCTGGCACCTGAGCAGGCTCTGCTTTCCAGCAGCCACAGCAGCTCTGGAAGCATCTGATTTGCCTCAACACTGCCCCTGCTACAGACATATGAATGCTTCCCCTACTTAATTCTGCACATCAGCAAACACTCAAACTGAAAAGCTGTCCTAACTGCTTTGTTTGACCTTCAGCTGCTGGTATGCCTGAAATATATATATATATATACACACATATATATGAAGATACATATGGATGCTTAAAGGACAAGGTACTCAGATCTCATAATCATTTTACAAAAGCTATTACATAACAATGCATAAAATAACTATGTAAATATTGCCCAATAAAGCTTTGGTTGCTGTTCTAAAACTAAATATTTAGGTCACCAATAAGAACTCATTGGTTTTTATTTGTGTTGCTGAATTGCTTCGAAGCAAAAAAAAAAAAAAAAAAAAGAATGTGAAGCATTTTCAACTAATTTAAAATGCATGAAATACTACATTCTTCTAGTTCTGGCTCTCTAACATTATTTATTTAGGAGTAACTTTTCACAATAGTTTAAAAATTATTACTATTGTTTAAAGAAAATAGGTTAAGGATAATCCATCCACATTTTGGGTTGAAGTCAGCAAAGCTGTTAGAAGAGGTAGTACTGCTTTCAAAAAGCTGCATGCATGTGGAAGGAACTAGGTATGTAAATGCTTCAACATTCGATGAAAATAAGTTAATTTACCTTAAAATAAAATTAAAAAGTAATTATTTCTGTACATTCAAACTCAGAAGACCCCAAAAACTTTCAAAATCCATGCTTTCCATACTTACCCTACTCTTCACCATCATCTTCTCTAGTTCCTTGCTGATCTCAGTAAATGTTGGTCTTTTATCAGCTTCTTGCTTCCAGCAACGCAACATGAGGTTGTACCTGGGACCCGTCACAGGGTGAAAAAAACCCCAAACTGTTAGAAATGGCTCATGCTTCTGCTCTAATGATTCACAGCACTGAACTTCACTGTGGCATGAAGGCCATCCCCAAGTGCATCAATCAATACTGTTGTGAGTACTGTTAAATGTTCCCTGGAATTAACAACTGACACTCACAACAATGGGCTTTTATTTTCAAGAGTCTCCATGAATTTAAATGATGATGCACTTGGCTGTCCTTGAAGGACTGTAGTCTCAGGTTTCACTTTCTCAAGGGATCACCTCAAATGTAGGGCAGCATGCCAGACTGCTACTTCACTTTGTATTTGACACTGAAGAAATTCGTCTACCAAACTGAAAAACACTGCTGTTATACCAAAAAGCAGAATTTTGGTTTTCATTTGCTCAAATTCTTAAATTTCTGTAAACTTTTCTTCAAATTGAAGCCTAGCCAAAGACTATTTGCAGAAACTAATATTCTTTTGATTACTTCTATTACTGTTCTTTTGATTAAACCTATATTTATTCTCTCTTTGACTGCCTTCTACAGAATAGAGTGTGGAAAGGAAAGGGAACAGAACTGAAGTTGTATAGTTGAGTGATTACCAGATGGACACTGGCAAGTTCTGGAGCGTAACTCTCCAACCTGTGCCATTCATGTCATTTTTCTAGCTCAGCTGTTCTCAGGACTGAGGGATCTGTCCACATAAGTGCTCTAATGTTTGAAACAGCGGGCTACGAGAACTACAGGAAGCTATTGAAAAGCACTGCGTTTTATGCCTTCATCCATGGTCCCTCACCTACTCGACTGTGTATAGGAGAGAATGCAATTTGAGAAAAATGGTCCTTAAAGTGGGCTTCCACAAGCTGTCAGAAAAATTTCTGAGTAAAACAAATAAAATCTGAAAAGTCAGAAAACCATGATTAAGTTTCAATAAAAAAAATCCCAGAAACTCAGATGTGGTCAGCTTGGCCTAAACTAATAATTAGCAAAGACATAAATGTTTGTGGAATGAGTATTCCTCACCGAGATGAAACAAAGATTAGTATTATACATTTCTTAGATGATATTTGCCAATCATTCTTGTAAACTGCTACCCTGCCCTAAATTTGGAAATACTTGATGTTTTTCTCTGTATGTTAAAAAACCTATTATATATACTATTATTTATTTAAACCTTTTTTCCTCAGCCCAGATGTGGTCAAAGCATCCTTCCAACTGACAATCAGTCAAAAGAGTGGTCACAATGATTAAAGCATGGGAACGTTCAAAAAACCACAACCACGATCGAATTTGCAGGCTGAACATAAAATCACACCTCATCTCCAATGCCATGGAAGATCACAGACAAAAGATACTTCACATGGACTGTGTTTTAATAAATCAGCTAACACATTATGAACCGTCTCCAAAGCCACGGGCTTACCAAATCACAGAAAATTTTTATCTTCAAGGTTGCAGATTTCTGGGCCAAGGTACCATTTTCCTCTGGAAACTTATAGACAATGACTGTGCATGGAATATCTGTTTCAGTTGCAGAAAGTACTATGACATTTTCTTGAATATTTCAGCTACCACTGTGTTTTATGCAAGTTTCCTCCTTCCTCCACCCTCAGAAGTTTTGAACGTACAAACTCTTTTAATTGTCTGGCAAGCCTGTTATTCAATACCCAACAAATGGTTTGGATATAGCTGTAGGCATTCTGTGGGCAATTTTTCCCCCTCGCTTTACTGTTCGCTAATTTAATGACATACTTTAAAGCACAACACATTTTGACTATCTCTCTAAGAAATCCAGAATAGTTTTTATGAGGCATTTATTTAAACCTTTTTCATCAAGTATATTTATTAATGTTTTCTGAATCTAATCAGATCAAGAGTTACTCACATTTCTTCACTGCAGTTTTCTGGTCTCTCCATTCTATAGCCTGTTTTTAGGAGGTTAAAGAGTCTTTCAGGAGCAATACCTGGGTAAGGATTTCCTCCTAAAGTAACAATCTCCCACAGCAGAACTCCAAATGACCATCTGAAAAAGACAAAACGAGCTTTTACACAGAGTGGTAGGTTTCAGGAGCTTAGTGTGGCATTTGCACAACAAATTTCCTCTTAGTATTTTCAGAACCCAACAAAATTCAAGACACCTCATGCCAGAGCAGTTGTTCAGATGCAAGCAGTGCATCTTGTTCCCATGTTCATTGAAAAGGTTAGCAACCAAGAGAGGAGAGAAAACAGATACCCCTCTTTTATCCATTGACAAAAGCTAATTATACCCTGGGAAGATCCATCTTCTCTAGACAGAAGAAAGAGGAAGTCTTTCCTCTGGTGGCCCAGACCAAAGACTTCTGCCTCTGCTGCACAGGGCTCCTGCAGCAGTCTAACCTCCCTAATTAGCTCTTGTATTCAGAAATAACTCTAAATTAAATTTACAGAGTTACCACAGAACTGGTTTTTGTCTTGACTATGAGGCAACACAATGTGTTTATTTAAATCACAAGTAACACCTTTGATTTCAGCTGGTCTCTTGGGCCATTTCAGTGATTCAGGACTTAATTTTCTTCTCAGAGTTGATGAAAGAAGAGGAAAGAATTTCCTCTGGAAATACCAAATGCCTAAAATGAACTTTGACACAGAACAGAAAAAACAATTTTCTGAAATGAACAGAAGAAATAGTGAATTTTTAAACTTACTTTACTGCTGAGCTCAAACAAAAAGACCTTGCATAATGGGTGAGAAATATTTAGATAAATTAGTCCATTTCTGGAGAGCAAGCCAGGAGAAAAGTGGCAAAAATGTTTTTCTTTTCTTACTGAAAGGCTTTTTGAGACACAAAGAAGCTACAAATCACCCTGAATCTGCTCAACTGACAACTGACAAAATCTGGATGTTTGAAAGGAAGGAAACCAGCCAACACTGGGGCTGCTCAACGGGATGCATCTGGAAGCAAAATTGCATACAATTTATGAACATGCTAGCTTTGGGCAATTTCTCTGTAAACTCCATTTTTAAGAAAATTTTAGGGAGTGCTAGACACCTACTGCCAAAGCAAACAGCCATGTCTAATTCCCTATGAAAATTCCATCTCAAAATGTTAGCCAAATACCTCACCTCCTGTCTGACTCCCTTCCACCTGCCCTTCTCACGTTTTAAAGAACAAAAGTAAGCCCAAAGGTACAGCAATAAAACTTCCCCAATTGTCAGAGAAGTCAAAGTGACTCTCACACAGTCTCAAGTGATGTGCTGCCATTCTTCTGCCTAATGCCATTCACTGAATTAATTTTTAATCACTCTGCACATTCTTGAAAGCTTATGAATATTTATAGCATTTTCATATACTTTATTAATATTTCTCCTCATACCCTTTTTGAAGCCAATTACACTCTGCCATCAGGTTGCAATTCTGCCCATGATTAATTCAGATAAACTTTGGAGCATGGCAGGTTTTATTTCTAAAACCCGCTTCTGTTTAGGAGGAATTTTACAGAATATGGAAGGAGGGATCAGATAAACAATTTCTTAACTGAAGTTGTTCAGTAAATGAACATATTAGAATAGAATGCTTAGAATGCTGCAATACTTTCAGACTGTTATACAGATTAAGTACTACAGGAAGAGAAATGAGGGATGAAGAATTTCCCACTGTATTATGTTTATTGCAGAATAAAAACACGATCACAAAAAGCCAGGAAAGAAAAGTATGTGAAGAGGAAGATAGGACGTTAGCTTTCCACTGATGTCACAGACATCTGAAGCAAAAATGGGGTTTTTGTAAAGGCTGGCAAGTGGTACTGTTATTAAACTCTGCTAACCACTAACTATACAGAACAGCTTGAGAAGGAAAAGGGTGGAAAACAGAAACAGAATATCAGAAAAAAGGGAATATTGAAATGGTTGTAGAGTAATATGTTCACCTAAAATATAACTGCATCACGACAAACAACAGAGAATACCCATAAAATAGTATTTTTAGTGAGTGAAATTATCTAAAACATCCATCCAACATAGCAAAAGGAGTACTTCATAGATCAGTCTGCTGCTCTGAAATGCCACCATGGAACCTGGTGCTGGAGAGGATTTGCTCTGCAGCTCTGTGTGTGTGTCAGTTCTGCTCTGCAGGAACCTGGCTGAATTAGGAGCTGCTGTACCGCACTCCGGGATTATTTCATGTACAGTGACACAGCAGAGGTGAGCCAGCAGTGAGACAAGGGCACAGTGTAAGCACAGCAGACACCTGGAGCCCTTCTGGCACTGCATGGGAGCAGAGGTGCTCCTGAGGCACCTCCAGGAAGGTGGGCAACCAGCACAGCTCTGCATGGAGATCCTCAGGCAGCCCTGGGAGGCCGGGAAGTGACACAGCACCAGCACATTGTGCTGCCCAGGGCTCTGAGCTGCCTTGCCTGCTGCCAGCTGGGCAATCTCTGCACGGTGCTGGATCCCACTGACAGCAAACACACTCCTGGGCTTACTTAATAGCAGCCATCAGGAAAACACAATGGGAGCAATGCTATCGGATCCAGATGATCAATCAGCAATCAAAGAAGAGGCACTTACATGACAACACAATCTGTTCTGGCCCCAAACCATGGTGACAAAACTTAAGAAATTAAAAATACGCTTAGAAGTTCTAAAAGGAATTTTAATGATTCTTTGGGAAAAGTCATTTTAGAGAAGCAAGTCAGCACAACGGGTGCTCTGAGGAGGATAAAAAGAGACCCAGAAAAACCTGTATGCTGACCTAAGTAAAAGTGACATTTTCCCAAGAATTATCCCTATTTTTTCCTTTTCTTACTCCAATGGATACAAAGTAAAGGAAAATACTTTGGAAATTCATTTTGTAAGGAACTGCCAAAGCATGCAAAATATTTTATTTCATTAAAATTGCACTGACCTGCAGAGGGAAGAGTAAAAATTGAATGGTAATAATTTTAGAAGTGCAAATCTAAAGGTGCATGTTTTGACATCCTGCTATTATCAAAGTGTTTTGCCCCTCAAAGTGCAATGCCATCCCAATTGGCCTTTTACTCCATTTCAGTGTAGCAAAAACATTACAATGGTCAGATGATCTCTTTCAAGGCAAACCTAGAAAGTATCAAGCTGCTATGCAGCAGAAAAGCAGGCCTATGTACTGCTGCTTTTACAGTCCTTTAGAGGTTTTTCTCCTAAATAAATAATTTTTAGCTTTAGAGTCTGCCTGGTGACTAGTCACAAGCACCATTCACCCCAGAGAGAAAGAAATGAAAAGTATCTGATCCTGAATCAAAAATGTCTACAAACACTCTTCTGCTGGCCCATCTTTATCAGACATGGGGATAATTTAGCTGTGGTTGCTTTGCCTCCTCTTCATCACAGGTGGAGATTCCAGCACATCCACATTCAGGGTCGCTGTTTCCCTAATCATGAATATAAGCTTGTATCTTGGCATTGAAACTGGACTGAGCTGACTGGAGTTCTGTCACTGATTTCAACAGGAACTGAGCTCAGGCATTAAATTCCCCTTCCTTTCTTCCACTCCATCCCTCACCTGCCGCTCAGTGTCACAGACAAGAGATGAACAGAACAGAGAAGTTCAGGTATGACCATTATCTGTAGCAAACTCTACTAACTCGTGTCTATATTCAAAGTCAATCATGTCACACGAACAGATCCAACCCTTGCTGATTTCAACAGGAATTATGTACATGAGTACCTCTGATAATATTTTATTCAGATTTAATTCAACAGCAAAAATCCTGGGCATCACTGCCAATTGATGGTGCCATCCAGACTTCTTTCATGTTTCTTTACAAGAGTAATGGCTTTGGCTCCTACACACCTTGCTGTGCTCCCTCCCCCAGCTCCATAAACAAGCACACAAACCAGAAAGTATTCAAGAATTTACACTTACACATCACTTTGTGTTGTGTAGATATGGTCAAACAGTGACTCTATGGCCATCCATTTCACAGGGATTCGACCCTAGGAGGTAAAAAGCAGTAATGGTCAGAAAAATAAGTTTCCAAGTGAAAAAACAAGGTATTTATCTTCAAAATAGTAAAACACAGTGTGTTCATACTACAGCACTTGCCAATGCACTTAAGAAAAACAGTGAGAAGAATAATTTTAAGTGCTTTTTAAAAAACTAGTTCATGTCTTTTTACACACTTCAGCACTCTAATTAGGTGCAATAATCTGGTGTGGCTTTTTGCAGGTGGTTACCAGTTTAAGTCAGATAAACTCAACTCTTCTCTTAAAAAGAGCTTTGAAAATGTGCAGATGCAAAAATGATGAGGAATGATGGTTAAAGAGGAAGAACTATCTCATTTACACCAGGGATGATGCATAAATAGAAGCACCTGGATGTTACAGACACCTCTGGTTTCAGAACTGAACCTGGACAGTCATATTTGGTTATTAGTTTCTAAGTGGAATCTAAAAGTTGCTATTTTTCACTGGCAGAAATTCACTGAGAAAAATCTGAGTAATCCACCCCAAATATTCATGAAAATCTAGGTATGCAAAATTTCCAAGATGTTTCATAACCCTCACAGTATGATTAGCATTCATATGCCTTACTTCTCATGAAATCCATATATAGATGCAAAAAGTATTTCAGTAGGATTTGAAACTTCCTCTTCCTTCTCAAATTCTTCTTTTCCCTGTCTCCCCATCTGCAGTGATGAGTGTCTCAGAAGTAAAGAGCAAATATCCACTCAGTACCTCATGCCCCACCGAACAAAACTAAACTGCCAAACTGCCTTTATGTAAATGCATTACTCTTAAAATACAGAGCAACTGGTACAAATCATTGTAAAAACACATCCATCAGAAGATAGCTAAATGAACATGGCAATGGCCTTTACATAAAATCACGACTTCTAGAAGTTTTTTCTTCACAACTCATTCTGACTTATGCAACCAGGGTTTCAGAACTGAACCTGGACAGTCATATTTGGTTATTAGTTTCTAAGTGGAATCTAAAAGTTGCTATTTTTCACTGGCAGAAATTCACTGAGAAAAATCTGAGTAATCCACCCCAAATATTCATGAAAATCTAGGTATGCAAAATTTCCAAGATGTTTCATAACCCTCACAGTATGATTAGCATTCATATGCCTTACTTCTCATGAAATCCATATATATAGATGCAAAAAGTATTTCAGTAGGATTTGAAACTTCCTCTTCCTTCTCAAATTCTTCTTTTCCCTGTCTCCCCATCCAAGCAGACAGATGCTTGTTAGGCTCTGAATAATACTGCAGTGATGAGTGTCTCAGAAGTAAAGAGCAAATATCCACTCAGTACCTCATGCCCCACCGAACAAAACTAAACTGCCAAACTGCCTTTATGTAAATGCATTACTCTTAAAATACAGAGCAACTGGTACAAATCATTGTAAAAACACATCCATCAGAAGATAGCTAAATGAACATGGCAATGGCCTTTTACATAAAATCACGACTTCTAGAAGTTTTTTTCTTCACAACTCATTCTGACTTATGCAACATCCACACAAACTGGCCCTTAAAATCAGAGAAAGCTAAAATAAAAATTCACAGTATTTATGGAAATCTTCTCATAAAATTTTAAAATTTTCACATGCAAAAAAATCCTGCTGGCAGCTCCTTCATATTAAACTACAGAGGGAACTGAACCACCACTGCTCATTTGACAGAGTCAGTGGGAAGCTGTGCTCATGAACATCACAGTCCAGCCCAGGACTGACTTGTGGAAGTTGTGTGGAACTTGGTATGAATTGTCTATATATTTTTCAGCTCTTTGGTATTTTTAGTTTATATTTTAAATTATAAATAGGAAGAGAGAAAGGAAAAAATATGGGGTTTCTTCTTTGTGTTTTTATGTAGTTTGATGAGGAACTGGATAAATAAGGAGTGGAATGAGAGGACTGGATAAATGAGGAGTGAAGAGATAATAGTTACTTAAAGATGATACATATTTTACATATATATAAGTATTTCTATCCCACTGGTTAAGCTCATGATTTTGCTCCATTGTCATTTTTATTTCCTTAAAATAATTATCTAAGTTAATAAAAAGAGCCATTCTCCTTCTCATCAATGCTCAAGTGTCACAGTATAAATTAACTTCCTTGATCAGGCAATAATTTCCACTACTGCTTTTAACACACACTGTACCTTGCTCCTCTTTACATAGGAATCTTCTTCATACACATCACGTGAGAGGCCAAAATCAGAAATCTTCATTTTGCGCCCTTCTGCCACCAACACGTTCCTGGCTGCTAAATCCCGATGCACAAGCTTTTGGAAGGAAACAACAGGAGAGTTGATGCTTCTTGTGGAGGAACCAGCTGCTTGCTCCATGTCTATCTCACTCTGAGATGACCCCCCGCTGCCCTACCTTCATTTCTGCGAGGTACTGCATCCCTCGGGATATCTGCCATGCAAACGAGATCAGGTCTCCCATGGTTAAGGCTCTCTCGTCAGGGTTATCCAAATAACTGGAATTCCTGTTGCCATCACTGCCCACGTAGCTTGGGCCCACTTTTCGACTTTCCCTGAGGAAACTGCGCAAGGAGCCGTATTTGGCATATTCCACAATTAAATACAGTGGGCCTGAAATAAACAAACACATAGGTCACTAAACAATTCATAGATAACCATTTTAGGGGTCTTTTTCAAACAAGTCTCTTCTAATCAGCACATTGTTTTGCTCCAGACACCTCTGCCCTTTATGTAAAAAGCATTGAGTCAGCCATGAAATAAGAATGTTTCTACTTAGATCCTCAATGCAAAGAGAATGAGTTTCAGGATAAATCAAAGCAGAATGCTGGCTCTTGCCTATAATCCCTCATCTAGATAATCTGAGACCAAAAATCCAGACAACCTTCATAAAAATTAGATCTATGAAACAGCCTAACTTAGATAAACTTTAAAATTAAACTAATCTTCTTGAGTTTGTGATATTGAGCTCAAATCATCTGCTAATTCCAGCATTGTGTTTAAGGTGCCTTTTGATAGCACTTAGAAACATTCTGGCATTACAATCCATTAATTTCTCCTCCCCATTACCCACATGAATAATACCTAGTCAATAATACCTACCTAGTGATAAATACATTTCTGTGCTGTATCAAAGCCCTCCTGCCTCATACACAAATGAATTAACTTGATATTTATTAAAAGACTATGACTCAGTAACGTTTCACTTCCTTTGGGACGAAAAATACATTGTACTGAAAAGAAAAAAAAAAACTAACCAGCCCCCACTGGCTCATTACCTTACTAAGACTCAGAGATGACTCAGTCCTGAATTACATTCTCTGTCTACAACTAAAAAGTGACATTTGCAACAGAACTGGGTGAGCAAAGAAAGCAGGCCTTTGCCCAAGGTTGCAGAATACAGGCTGGGATTTTAGGCTGCACAACTGCAGATGCAAAAGGAAGAGAATGTTGCCATGCCACTTCACTTAAAATGAGCAATTCCTATGCACAACAAAATTTGCCTGATTGGCAATTTATAATACATGTGTCTGCAGATTTTACCCCTTGTTGATAACTGTGGCTTTTAGAAAACATTTCATAACCAGAGGGGGACAATAGTTTTGAGACAGTGGAAGAAAACTGAGTATCAACCTAACTATCCAGCTATCTTTATCTATATATGGCTGTAGTTGTCTATTTACATTGCTTTAGTATAAATAATAACAACAATAATGAAAACTCAATTAAACTTGAAATATAACTCAATATTTGAAAACACTGATTATTAACGTAATATAAAAATATATATTGATTGGAAGAGAATTTGTAGGAGACTTGTTAATTAATATAGCTCCAGAATCAAAATGTGCATTGAGGAAAACACTAGGAAGAATGCTTAGTTACATTGAATTAGTATTTCCCTTTTCTTTCAAGTATTGTTTTTTAATATATCCCTCTTTTTTTCAGCCAACAACAAATTTAAAGGATGCTCAGCAATTATCAAGTAGTTGTTGAAATCCAGCAACAAACTGTATTTTATTTCCTTTCTGGATGGTTTCATCTTAGTAAGAAGCTTTTAGTATTTACCATCTTGACTGCAGGCTCCATAAAGTTTGATGACATGAGGATGGTTGACTTGTTTCAGGAGGTTGAACTCTGACAGGAGATCTCGCAGCTCACTCTGGGAAGCGTTTTCTGCAGAAAGTGACCAAACACAGTTTTGGTTAGGAAAGCATCACTCAAGAGTTCTCTATGTAAAGTCTGAAATACAAGATCTACCATCTCTCCTGGAGTTAGCAAGAGGTTGGAAAACTCCGTGCTTCCCCACAGGAGAGAAATTTTCCAATCTCTGGTGTCCTGCAGCCATTCACATCAGAACCAAGTGAAAGTGACTGCTGCTGCTCTGGTTTGGTAGCAGCCTGCTCCAGGCATTGCTCTGCCCTGATACTAATGACTGCAGAACAAGGAGGTCAGGCAGGAATCAGGAGCAGAGCTCTGTAATGTCCTAAAGATGCCATGAAATTATTACAGACCTTTTCTGGTGTTCTAAAGCAACTTCTTAGGGTGAATCAGTGCAATAAAAGCTTCAGAAGCATATGAAAGCCAAGCTCTCACGCTGATCAAACAAAAATAGACTCACTCAACTCATTCTCCTAAACACATTTTCCAACAGAGTAAAAATCCACAAATCTACTGGCTTACTCTTGTAGCATACATCCAGATTTAGAGTTCAGAAGCTAAATGTACAGTACAAACTGATTTTACCAGGGGACACATATGCAGACTTCACTGATGTCAGTGAGAATCATGTGGCAACATATGGCAAACAGGCTTTCTTAGCCTTTCAAGTGCTTTGCCTTTTTGCAGAATTCTTCAGACTGACAAGGTTCCTCTTTGAGTGCACTGGGGCTCGAAGGAGGTTGCTAGTCATAAAGACACTATGGGTCAGAGATAAACCTTCTTCTTCCTCGTCCTTAATCTCTTTGACACACAGAACCAGCCTGGACAGTTCCTCAAGTGTCATTATTGGGCATTGACAAGGATGTGTTCATCCTGATTTAAGGATAGTAAAAACAAGTTTGGCTTCTGCTCTTTGGTATTGTACTGTGGGCTTTTTTTCAAAAGGCTGTGAGCACCAAAGGATTTATTTGTCTATTCATGTGTGACCAGTTTGACCTCCTTATAAAAACAGTTATTGTGCTCTACTGTTATGTTTGTATCAGAACTACACGTTTGTATCTGCCTTATATTATCTTGTAGTCAGAATCTGCACTCAGAGTAGAGAATCTTCTACTGCAGGGAGAACAATATCAGCTGGTCTCTCACTACTGATAAAGACTACAAAAAGCACATATTTATGTAAAACAAAAATCAAGAATGTCAACTTAATGCCTGTAAGAAAAGTCCTATTTTTGTAGTTCTGGAGCTGTGTGATGTGAATAAACAGAACAGAGCAAAGTACCATGCCTGTTTGTCTACCAAAAAAAACCTAAACTTCAGATGGAGATATTTAGCTCTAAAGCTTTAGGCCACTCATTTTAACAAACTGTGACTAATCTGTATTTATGTATTGGTTGGTGTTTTCCCCTTTAATTTTATTGTAATGAGGGCATTCATATCAGGTAGGAGGTCAAATTTAATTAATATGAGAAAAGTGGGCTGAAAAAAAAATTACCCATCTGTTCCTTTAAACCCCCACCCACAGCTCCAAGACTATTTTGGCTCAGCCCATTGCTCCCTGTTCCCTCCACAGTACCTAACACCAAAGTGTCACAGAAGGGAGAGTCCTGCCCTGGTCTGTTCTTACCCAGATTGTGCCCATCTACCCAGCTCAAGCAGATGATCTCTTTCATGCACTAAGAGGCAATAACACTCTGGTGTGCCTAGTGCTGCCCTTTAAAGATCACTCAGTGTGTAACAGTCCCAAACACTTGGACAAATGACCTGCTCTGCATCTGGTACAGGAAAAGAATGGGTGGTGCTGGCCTGATCCAAAATAACTGCCCTCTGTCCTTCCTGGCAGCACTGCAAAGGCCACTGAAGCTAATGCACTGGTCCTTATGCTTCAACTGTCATGTGTGAACAGTAAAGTTAAGCCAATAACAGCACATAAATATTTGCAGAATGACAAATGCTCTCCACAGTCAAGCTGGAAAATGGAATTTCAGGTGACTATCTGCAATTTAATTTGCATTACAGAGGGATTCATTAGAGCTTGAAGTATTACTGTAAATGTCAGATCAATTTATTAAAATAAGGTACTTAAAATAAAGGTTTACTCCTTCACATTGTCAATTTAGTAAATTCTGTCCTTCATAAAAGATAGGGAAAACTGAATGTCAAACCATCTGCAAGTAGAAGCAACATTTTTTCCACTATGCCTTAGAATCTGAACTCAGTCACATGTTGATGAAAATGTGCTAGAAAAAGCAGTGTCACTAAGTGCACAAACAAACATGAGATGAAAATAGTGACTATTGTATTGACAACATAATACAATCCAGGTCATTACTGGAGTATTACAAGTAATAGTTAAATAATTTCACTTTTGAAAAATTCTTAGTTCCTAAACTTCCTCCATGTGACCTGCACCTCTTGCAATGAAGGCATGCACTGCATAATGCATTTACTTCTTGGGTAAAGGGGTGGGATATGCAGCATCTTTCCTCTCAAGGAGGAGCAAATGTGCTTTGAATGTAACAGAAATGGTAATAAGAATGACATTTTCCTGAAATGACATGCTACACTCGTAAGCAACAGTGAATGGTTCAGTGCAAGGTCTCATATTATCATCTTAACATTATCTAGGCATACTTTGCTCCCCACAGGTTTTAAGTCTTAGGGTAAACTGAAGACAGCAGGAGACAGCACTGGGTTATTCAAGCCATTTTGACAGAGCTCCTAGTGATTGAAAAGCAGATCAGAAAGTATAAAACTAGACAGAATTCTCAATCAGGAGAGTAAGTTAACAGGTCTGTTCTGTCTCTTCATATGATTATCACATGATTTATTTAAAAAGCTTTGTCCAAGGAAACTGGATACAGGAAAAGAATCAGAAAGCTTTAACAAACCCTTGCAATATTCCCATCAATGCCAAACAGAATTGAATACATTTGCTATGTTAAGACAGAGGCTCCTTGCACATAATGATTTAGAATTACTTACTTGGATCAATGTGATGCGAACTGCTAAAGTCACAAATCTGCAGATTGTGACTGTCAGAATGCATCAGAATGCTGGAAGAAAGAGAGGCTGTGGCACTGCTGGGTTTTTGGCTGACCTTTTGCTTTCACACAAGCCCCTCTTCAAATCTATTCAGAGGTTACAACAAACAGTTTGCAAATAATTTCAAGCCCCAGTGGGAAGGTACCTTTCAGCATTTTCACTGCCACAGTGGTATAGCCAGCCCTTCCCTTAAGTCGGAACGCTGTCGCCTTGACGACCTTTCCAAATTCTCCTTCTCCAAGAGTCTTGCCCAGAACTAAGTTCTTCCGAGGGAATTCCCACTTTGGATCTTCCTGCAGGAGAGAAAAGAAACCCTGTGAGATGAAGCAAGGAAAGGAGAGGCTATTCCTAGGAGTAGGTGTTCTTCAGTGTGCAGTGTTTGGTTGTCTTTTTATCAAGTGAGTTCTTACAAAAGCTTCTGGGTATCAAGGTATTTTGCAAATCTATTTTCCCTTACCTGAAAACCTTCAAAACAGGCTATACAGGTATTCTATGAATAATGGATTATATTTACAGGTCTGGGAAACTGGGTACAAATAAAAAATGAAGTGATACAGGATAAATCCTTGCCTTCAGAATAACTGTGAACGTGTGACTTTCATGGAGAAGTTTTACTCACAGAATAAGGGTTTCCCTTAAGAATTCATCAGAGACAACAACCATCCTCTTATAAAATTAGTGCTAATAAGCCTTAAGGTTGTAAAATTATGACAGATGTAAAAACCAGACAAGAAACTAAAGCAAACAGAGCACAAGGTCTGTGAAAACCTCACTACCTAACACTCAAATAGATCTGATGCTGCCATAAAAGCAGCAGTGTGTTTCTCTACCACACTGGCTCATGTAAACACCCCATCTCACAGAAATCCTGACTAGTGTGTGATTCAAAGCAGGAAAAAGTAGAGTAAAGGGTTTGACAGCATGACTGGGCAAAAGTCCTTAAACGTGGGTAAAACTCCCACACCAGCTGATATCTACGATGTGTGTATCAGAAATCAGGAAGAGATCTCAGGAGGGATTTTTCTGTAATGTTAAAACTCAGCCTTGTTGTAGTACTTTGGCACATCATAGAGAGTACAAACCTGCTGATGGTTAGTGCCTAACTGGACAACGTTAAAAGGAAAACCACAGTACTGTCAGATGTATTTACATCAGTGAAAATCACTGGCTTAAATTAACCTAAAATGTCACACTGTATTAAAGCACAATAAAAAAGGAAGAACATACTGGCCTTATACAGCAAATTATAATGTTTATCCAGTTACTCATGAAGTATCTTCAGTGCACATGATTTCCAGTGCTGCTGTTTGAAGGTAATGGGCGCTTCCAAGAATGGACTGCATTCCTGTAGCATCATCTGCATGCACAAACAAGGCTGACACCAAAACAGAGCATGCAAAATGGCATCAGGCTTACTGGTATTTTGAAGGTGTCCACAGCCACCTGGTTCTCCATGGAGTCCAGGGAAGGGCGGCGGACGTTGCTGGAGGAGTAGCTGATGGGGTAGGACTGCGCGGGGCGCCGGAACGTCATCTCGGCGGAGGCGATGGGCGCCTTCGGGGAGTTCTTGTGGTACCGGTGGATGCAGTAGAAAGAAACCAGCACCGAGATGACAAAGCACAGCACCACTGCCCCTGTGATCACAGTCTTGCACACGTCATCACACAGTTGCTCTGTAGACCAAAAAGAGCTGCTTAGAACTTTCCTTGTGGCCTCTTATTTCTGCATAATAATTCAGTTTTAAAAATGCAAACTATTTCATGCTATGTTTATTATTAGCCAAAATAAAAATGATTTAAAATATCCATTATCTGTTTCAAACAACTGCACAGAAAGGTCAAGGAAAAAAATAATGTACTCCTCCTCCTGACACCATGGGCGATGGTTATCTCTGACATTTTGAAGCTGAGATTTTTCATAACTTATCAGGAAGCTGGAATTACTTGAAAGTAATAGAAATCATTATTCTAATTCTTCTAGCTGCCTCTGCAAATATCAGGTAAGCCTCACTGAAATACAAATGCTGCTGGAAATCAAAAGATGACCGACTTGTTTGTCAAGTAGTAATGAATAAAAATGAATCCTTAGCCATGGCTATAAATAACACGTTCTGGAAATTTTCAGGCTCCATAATCGATGTCAAGGTGCCAGTTCCTCACTAGCTTTGTATTAGCAGTCTCTGACCAAAGATATGGCTTATTAACATGGCACAAGTGTAGAGAGTTCTATATGTACACATGATATATACAGAGAAAAAGATTACTATCAGAACAGCAGCTAGACTTACCTTTGATATCATCTTTCTCACAATAACAGTTCTGTCTTGGGAAGCAGTAACAAATCCCATGTCCTGACTTAATTCCAAGATTTCCAATGCCTTTCCCATGGCCACCAATAATGTTTCCACCTAATCAAACACAGACAACAGGCTAAGATTCTTACATGTAGGTAAAGGGAAAAGAAAAGGCTCAGTTTTCCATGGGTCTACCCCAGTATGAATATGAAATTGAACCAGGGAGCACAGTGCAGGGATAATGACAGGAACTCCTGAGGGAGATGGAAGACTCTAAATTCTGAAATTTCTGAGATCCTGAAATGGGAGGACCTTGCACTGTTTAAACATTAGTTCTCATAAGCTGTTATTGAGTTCTGTTCCTGTTTCTGATGCCAATTTCCCCGCACCCTGGAAAAGTCAGTTCTATGTATCATTGGTTCCACTGTCACACGGAGCTGGTAACACTTAACCACCTATGCAAAATGCCACAGGACAGTCTAGTCAAAGCACTAAGAGTAAATGCCTAGTGCAAGTGATAAAGAAATGAACTGCACTATCTAAAAATGCATTATTTAATATTAGTAAAAGAATTGCAGAAACTCGTACTCTTGATTTCAAGTAGTTCTTCATGCAGAGCAACTGCATTTCCAAGTAAATAATTTTTTTCTGTATATGTTATAAAAATTACTACTAGCAGGGACATTTTTATCTCTAAACTGCCTTTATCACAAAGAGCATTTTACAGGCAGCTCAGGTGGTTAATTTTGGAAGAGACTCTGCTGAGTCACTGCCCTCTGAGCTGACACTTTAAAGCACCAGTGTTCCCAAAAATTCCTCATTATCCTTCCTGCCTCTCCCCAGCCAACTTCCTCCATCATGAAGAGGTGATGAAATAAAGTTTCCATTTGCCACAGAAAATGGTATGCATTTATCTATACCTGCCTATGTTTGAAAACTTGAAGCAGTTGGAAGCAGGGAATGAGCCAGTCCCACCTAACCTGTTCTTGAGCAGTTGCTTGCTGCATGAAAGCCTCTTGCTAAGAATGCAATTAGGTTGCCTCTAAGTGATAGGCACAGCCAACAGCACCAGCTGCTTCAGCTGAGTGCCCTTGAATGTAATATTCATAGTGTTACTGTGAGAAAGCAATTTGGGGACTCAAGGACATAGCCATCATAATGACAAATGAATTACAGAAATAAGTATTTTCACAACCTAAAGAATATCCTTGATCTTAAAACACCTTGGCGTATTTGTTGTTTGCAATTTCCAAAGGAATGTCCCCTGCCCGTAAAAGCTGATAAAATGGTACTCCTGTAGCTCTGAGCTCCCAGAACACACTCATTTTTTTGTCTGCAAGTACACTGCTTTTGGGCATCAGCCCAGGTTCTCAATTGTGTCAAGTCATGTACACAATTATTCAGCTTAGGTGTTAAAAGGGCTTGCATAACATCCTGAAAACTTGTCTTACTTGCCTGCTTATTATCCAGAAAGACAGTATTTCTTTTGAGCAAAACATTTGATGATGCATATGTTGTACATATTTTAGTACTGCAGCCCCT
Organism: Emberiza elegans; assembly: GCA_024865655.1. Lineage (NCBI taxonomy): Eukaryota > Metazoa > Chordata > Aves > Passeriformes > Fringillidae > Emberiza > Emberiza elegans. The sequence goes on along the minus strand of JALJVW010000241.1, from coordinate 24,907,197 downwards.
GGCACAAATATTTCTACTTTCAAAATGACAAATTATTGCAACTATTACCAATAAAGAATTCTTTTCAGATGATTAGAGAAGTTACTTACATTTCCTTCAAGCATTTCTCCCACTTAAGGGATTGTTTTTATACACTCTGATGAAATAATTATCTTTCTGATAACACTAACTTACAATACACAATCCATTCTTGCATGTAAGAAATACTAAGAAGCCTCTTTAGTAATTAATTTTATAGAAGAACATTACGTTCCAGGATTTAAGAAAATGCTAGTTCTTCTAGGACTCCATTTTAAAATCTCAACTTGAAGTATATGATGTCAGAGTCAAAAGCAGCATTCCAGAAACATGTGTCTTTATTCCTGAATTAGACGGTCAGATAAAAAGATCCCCTTAAATATTATCATCTCTCAGAAGATGGAAATTGCTCAAGAGAATTACACTGTTTTTTCTACCCTGTGTATCTTCAGAGTGAATTGTGAACTTGCAAGTATCCACAGGTATGTGAGTGGAGTGTAGAAATACATGGTCAAGTAAAAAGATGCAACACAAATGCATTTAAATTCTTCCTTCATAAATTCTGCTCATATGAGTATCTGCCTGGATCTTCAAATAGGTAAGGTATTGGATCATTCTGATGGCCGCCTGTCAAAAAAGGGCAGCTACATTTTCCCACATGATCTTTTGTAAGCACATTTATTTTAAACAGAAACATGTTTCTTCTCACTTATTTACCCAGGAGCTCAAATAGGCTGGTTCCTGTCATGCTGTACTTGAGCTAGGAAGTGGGGCATTAATGTGCCTAGAAGCTGAACCTCTTCAGCAAGTGCCTCCACTGAAAATCACCACCTGTGAATGAACACGCAGAACGGGCATTGCTGAGAACACCTTAGCCCTCCCCATCAGTCAGCCAGTGGGTGCCACCTGCCTGGCTCAAAAAAGGTCAAGATTAATCCCCATGACCTTAACTCAATTTTATGTTTCAAATTCAAGTGTGACAATGCAGAGATGCTGAGCTTGTAAAAGTATTTACACCTGGGAAGGTGACATTTGAGAAGCAATCAGAGGTGTAACAGAAAAGCCCATCCTAAAACATTCCCTACTTGTGCAGTCTTGGGGACACACAGCCGGGTCACTGCCCTCCACCACATCACAGATGCCATCTGGACAAGTCTTGATGCTTGGGGTGCACGTGGAGTAGTTTGTGGTGATCCCTGTTAACAGAGAAACAGCTGCACTAATACCACAAGGAGGGAAAAGCCATTGTATCTTCTCAGGGCACACTAGCACTCCAAACCACAGGTTATGGTGCCTTTTAAAATGAACATCTATGACTACAAACACCTGCTAAAGTAACAGGCAAGACAACAAATAAAGGCAAATGGAAGAAACCATTTTTTGCTATGTTTTCTGCTTTTGACAGCCCTCTGGTCATGTCACTTGCAGTTACTGTGACTACTGCTTGAAAAAGAGCTGGCTGACCACTCTGAGACTGAAGAGCAGCTTTCACATCTGAGGATTTCTCTACACAATTTCACCCACTTGAATAAGAGGGTTACAAGTGGTTGCAGAGAATGTATGACACTTACGCAGTTTGAAATGATCAAGCACTGACACACAATCATTGTTCTGGAAGAGTCAAGTGCTGTCACCCATCAAATCTGTGCTCCAGAGCACAGAAAGAGACACTGCTTTGTGCTCACTGTCTGCTGGGTGCACCTGCACAGCACCTGTTCCAGTCACACTGCTGCAAGCTCAGTTCACTTCCTGCTGGTTTATTTATCATGTTCAGCATCACCAGGGACAAGATGAAGAATGGCCCTTCCAACTTCATCTCATTTTTCTTTATCGTGCATACTTCATATGGGTATTATGATTATTTTTTTTAGCCCCAGCTTCTGTGTAGTTCACCATCCCATGTTTTCCAGCCAGAATAAATCAGTTTGTATCTATGGAACTCAAAGGCCCAATTACAACCAAACAGAAGTTCGACTTCACACAACATAAATGTACCTTTCCCACTCCCCTGTCTCCACTGGCATCTTCCTGTTAGCACTCCCAGGCCACCACACTCTTCACATTCAGCACGGTGCTTACTTATAGCACAAGAGTCAGGGCAGTCCTCTTCTTTTTTTAAAACTGTTGGGAAAAATTCAGGACAAGGGAAATGAGCACACAAGCAGGTCAGTTCAGAAGAGGAAATCTGTTTTTAGGGATAGATAGGAAGGAAAGACAGATGAACAAAGCAGTGAAAGACTGAAAACTGACTGACCCAATTATCAGTAAACTGAGGGAGCAATTACAGAAAAGCCCAGGTGCTCCTTGTCTGTGAAATAAAAGATGAACAGCAAGATGATGAAGGCATGGTTGTCTGCTTGACAGCACACTGTCACTGCCAAGAACTATAGATATGTGCAAACATACTGATAACAGAAGAATGGAGAGCACAAATACCTACAGCTTCATATAGAATGTTTAATTAGGGGGAAATACTTAGTTCTTGGGCTATACAGTAGTAACCCAAAGAGCATCAGCTAGAAATATGTGTTTTCAGACAATACAAAGCTTGAACAAAAAGAAAAGTCCACTGCGTGTTTTTTGTTTCTTTTTCTTCAAACCATTTGCTCTTGGCATAGGAGTTCTGAACTGATAAAATGTAACAGAGGTGTTGATCAGGTACATTTGCATGGTTTTGCATAAAATGCAAGATAGTTGGCAGAGAAATGAGTATGTTTCCAGTGAAATCCTCCTCTGTGGGTGTTACAGGGTATTTTTAACTTCCTTCCCCGTAAGGGTGGGTCATCACACTGCCCTTAAGAACTTGAATTCAGTGTGATTGCTACATGCATACTAAGAAAATTATTTTAGAAATTGTAGAGAAGGGAGGAGAAAAATCAGTGAACAAACTGATTTAGTTCCATATAGTTCTTCCTTCAAATAGACAGATACACACACACATATATACCTACAGACCCTTTTTCTTCTTCCACAGGAATATGTGAAATACAAAATAAAGGTCACACAGACACAAAAACACTAAAGATTCTTCTTAATCAAAGGTCATCATGAACATTTTGAATTGCATACAACATCTCACCTTTCTGTACATTAGTTCCTCAAGTAAATAGCTACTACAGGAAGGCACATATCAAAACTCAAAATCCAAACTCTGTGATCCATTATCTTGTAGCTCAGACTCGTTTTCATTGTTAATGCCATCATTTTACAGACCACCCTGCTAATGCATCACCTCACACCAGTAACACTTGCTAACAAATCAATAGTTCTGACAGGGGTACTTACGAGTCCCTTCCAGGACAACAGTGAGGAGGGTTTTGGTGTGTTTCCTGCTCTGCTTGTCCGTAGCTTGCACAGTGTACTGTATTTCCTTGCACTCAGGTCTGCGCAGCACAGAGGAATTGCTCACATAGAGGCTCCCAAATTTGTCCTCTCGGCCTTGCAGAATGCTGACAGGAGAACAGCTCGAGTTGGGGGACAGCAACTTGTAGGTGATGTTTACACCACGGAATTTCATGCAGTTTTCAATGCAGATCTTTCCCACCTAGGCTCAAACACCAACAAAGAAATCACAGACAGGAACAAAACTCTTCAGAAAAAATATTTAGTGCTTCTCAAAAATATCTGAAATAAAATGGAGCATACTATATACCTTGCCAAATTCAGTGTTTATTTGCGTTTTACAGATTTGTTGTTTTCCTACAAACACAGTATGTAAATGCTTTTAATGTGATTTATCCTCAGTAAAAACAAGACTTAAAGCATTAACTGTTGTCTTCAGACTAGCAGTGAAAATGCAAAAAGCCTTGACACAGTCTCAGTGGTATTTGGTGCCTACTGCTGATGGGCAGCAGTGTTCAGTGGGAACAAGACCCTGAGATTTGGGAAATTCTGAGCTCAATATCTGTTCTGTCCCAGGCTGACCATTGAAAAAAACTTTGTCATTCTTGAGAAGTCAAAGAGCTCAGCATGAACAAAGCTGAGACACTCTTCAAATAACACAGAAATTACTATTACATAATTTTTATAATATTAGAGTCAAAAAGTTTCTGGCCAGAAGAGCTCTCTGAAGGCCTTAAAAGGAATAAGAACCTCATTGTTTCCCATTTGCAATTCTAAAACATTTTAATCTAAAAATGAAAATATGTTGGTTTGCCATATTTAAACTTCTGTGTGCCAGAGTATCTAGGCTAGAACACTCCTCAGTCTAAAACACATCATCTAAGAAGCACAGGAATGTAAAGCCCCATCTCCTGTCCAGCTCCTACAGGAACTGATCCAAAGCTCACTTTGGTTTTTCCATTTACAAGAGTGGGATTTCGATCAGGCCCAGAGGCATTGGCTTTCTTTGCAGGGAAAAACCACAATGTGAAGGGTGGGGTGTTATTGAAAGGAACTTGGTGATGGATTATTTTCAAATGCTGCAGCTAAGAAATGTTTTCAAGAAACACCACTGCTGGTAAAAGCATATCTGTACATCTTGGTTCCAGCATTCTTACTAAAGAATGTTATAAAACAAAGACATGTTTGTGTACTAAGACCTCTTCCCATGAACCTGGACTATTTAAGGTCAGAGAAGAAGCCTTTGCAGTTCTAGAAGCATACTCTGTTATAGGATAATCCCACTTCATCTAACTCTTTCCCATTCACATCACTGATGGGTCATTTGGCACCATTCCTGTCAGGATTTTAGGTGGCAAGATAACACAGAAAGACTATTAAAGCCATCAAAAGCAAGGACATTTCTTTCTGGCCATCTCCTCTGCACAACATGCTGGGACTGGCAGGAAGAAGAAGAAGAAGACAAGATTTCCACTGTTCATAAACTCTGTCTAGACATAAGGTCTAGACATGTCCCTTCCAGAAGCACGTCAGCGCAGCTCTGGTGCTGCAGTGCAACTGGCAGTGCTCCTTGGAGGAGGAGAACACAGCGATGATCCTGGCATTAACCTTTGCACAGACCACACTGAACTGCCCTTTCTGCCTACTCTGTCATAACTGCTCTTTCCAGGCACCTTTTTCATCACAGCAATTTCCTTCAGGGGGTTGGAGAAGACCCTGTAAATTCAGATGACCCCATAAAATCTGAAGAGCAGATCAGCCAGTTTATTCCTTAGAATAGTACATTGATAAGTTTTGCTTTCTCCATATAATTAGAGAAGAAGCTATAAAGGCCTCCCTCAAGAAATTTCTATGAGAAAGACAGACTCTCTCTTTTTGCCTGATTCCGCTGAGGAAAGCCCAACCTCGTATCTCTCCACTGCTCCACAAGTTCTGGAGCCAGCTCAGCTCTCAGGTGCAGCAGAGCACAACTCCAGAGGAAAAAAGTAAAAGCAGCTACTTCCCCCTTCTCATGAGGGTGAAAAATCAAGTAATCAGGGTAAAGGGTAGTCAGGTTTAACATCAGCTTACAGGGGAGGAACCTACAAATTTGCAGGACTCTCAACAGTTAACACAGAAATACCACTATTGGAAATAAGAACAGAAGAGTCCATCTTTCAAGTTCCAATGTTTAATAAAGTCTGGATAATGATACTGTTCCTCTTCACTGAATTCCAGGAACATTTGGACATATATAACCTCTCTAAAAATCTCAGCCAATGTTATTCATCATTTGTCTCAGTAAATGTCAATAGAGCTTTAAGTCCTTTGATAAGTTAAATGCCACTGGGCAAGCCTGCACTGTCAGGCCGTGCTTCTGTTATTCAATTCATTTAGCTGCTCAAACAGACAAATGGCATCAGCCCAGCAGTTAATAATTTCTTCACGCTCCTGTGTTTTCCTTAGGGCAGGAGACAGTTCAGCCTTCATATTGATTTGGCCCAGTACTTTCCCTGACTACTCTGGCACATCAAGGCTAATTATGCAGCCAACCTTAATAATGTGAAGTGCTGGGGACTAAGCTGCTTACACTGACTTGTGCTCCAAGCTGAGCACACTGTAAATTCAAATCCAGTTTCAGAAGTAAGTGGGTGACACTTTAACTAACTGAAAACACCACCTCCAGAGCCAGGATGAGTTTTGCACTTCACTGCTCAAGAATCAGAACAAAATCTCTTTGTGAATTTGTGTTTAAGCAGCACAAAGAAAAAGATCTCCTCCCAGAAACTTGGAGCTCTTGCCAGGAACAGTTTCCCCTGCTACTACTGCCACCCAGTGAAACTGCACAATTAGTGTGAAATGCCACTGTTTTCAAAGATCCTAAAATTCCTTTTCAGATGTTTGACTCTCACGACAATATTCCACAACAGTAGCTTTAAAATTCAACTGGCTTTTTTTGCATTGCACCCTAAAACTAAAAAAATCCACATACTCTCAGATTTTAAAACTCATCTAGGGTATGCATGGATAACCATGGTTGTCCAAATTTAATCTGGAACTCATTCATTCACAATAATATTGTATGCATAAACCTATATATAAAAACATGCATACAGAAAGCAACCCAACCAATTCATTAATCTAAATTCATACACACCTAACAGGGAAGTGTCCACATTTGTTTCAATTGCAGTCATGTTGTGACACAGACACAAGAGTTCTAGATGCAAGAGTTAGACTATGGGTATCTTACATACCTGTGCTATCATTCCTTTTAGGGGGAAACCCAGGTTTCACCCCATCCCCAGGCAACAGGCAAGGGTAAAGCTTTCACAGCCTGGTGCTACAAAAGCCTCAAACCTAACATCAGAAATAATTTGATCCGCACAAAAAGAACAAACTATCCTCTGAAGTTTCTAACTGACTGCAAATTGAAAAACTGCAGCCACAAGGCATCATGAAATATCATAAAGGAGTAGCTTTTGTAGTGAGGCACCCACATGAGCACACTTGGTACCTTTTTCTTATTTAGGATATCCAGTGCAGACTATGGACAAAATGTCCCTTGTCAGAGTAAAGCCTGTTCTGAAGAGCTATCAAGCTGCAACACATTTCATCAGATTAGATATAATAACATGCAATATATCTAACTTCCCTTTTTCATTCTTTTTAAAATTAGGCAGAGGCTTAAATATTAATAAAATTTAATTCTTCCTTAAAATTCTCCTAATGAATTGGTTTTCTCTGCAATTGGGATGACCATATTTTAATCTCAGTCCTCCTCTCTGCTACAATATTACAAGGCATGCTTTCCAACCCTTCCAGACACAAAAGGGTTCATCACTGATGTTTTTAATATTCACTTTCATAATATTAATTGCATTGAAATAGTGCCTTATTAATGTACATGTTTCATAGGAATTACATTGTAATTTTCACATGACTAATGTCAGCGTGCTAGAAAGTGTCTCTGCAAAGCATTATTAATGGCAATGGTGGTGATTAGGCTAAAACAAGGATTAAATTAGAAAACACATGAATTACTAACTAGCCATTACTTAAAGAAAATCCATTAATATACTGAGACTCCAATAGCTATAATAATATCTTTTTTTTGCCCTTGACGTTGTTGCAGTTATTCATGCTTAAGCCACTCATGGTCTCAAGTCCTCCTGTCCACAACATGTTATATTTCTCTCCATCAGTACTTCCATGTGTGGCTCCTCCTCTGTTATTACATGGTGGGAGAGGTAGTGCCCAGCCTACCTGCTACCTCCTACATCCAGCAATAATCACAATGATAACACATTTTTCAGTGATTCTGCTTAAAACAGTTAAAACCAACAAGGGCTGTAACACATCTGGCCCCAGTGATGCAGCTCTTAAGCTCCATCAGAAAGGGGATGTATAATTAACATGGTTCTTACTTGTGCAAAAAGTTCAGCATTTCTGTTCACTGTGAACTGGTAGGTTATGTTTGAAAACTGAATGCTGACAGGGAGGATGGAGACATTGAAATGGAGCATCAGCGATCTTTCTGGGCCACGGAATTCTGTGTCATTCACCAAAACATCCAGCTGGAAGGAACGATGCTCTGTGACTGAAATGCTTTTATTCAGTACCAGTTCTGTGAAGGAAAATATTTGTCTATTAGCAACCCACATTATCTGCAAATGCATCTTTTAATACTGCAAGCCCAACAAAAACAGATGCTCCAAATTTAATTATACACATCCAAGTTTCCTAATAGGAAATAGAAGGCAACTTAAATATGAAATATGTTCTTAAGCTCTCTGTCATTCAAGATGTTTGGAAAGCCTTCTTCCCTTCTACCTCCCAAGCCAAGAATCCTACAATCAAAACCTCTTGCTTATCAGTTTACACATCATTATCATAATACAGTACACCCCCTACTGCAGAGATGCACAAGCTCCATTTTTTCAGTACATATTTAAAATTCAGTGTTTTATTTACATGAAATTTCTCAGCTTTCTTTGGCTCAATACTTAGAAAATACTCAGAAAAATTCAAGAATTATTGGTCATCTACTAAACAGCAACCTCTCCTTCATTTGAAGAAAAAGTCCTTACTGTACTCGTGCCGAGTTCCCCTCACTTGGCTGCCATTTGGGCTGAAGTGGATTTCATCAAAGATGTGCTCTACACGAAATGTTTCACTTATCCAGGGATCGTCAGTAATGATGGTTCCTGTGTATTTCTTTCTGCTGCTTTGAAGGGGATAAATAGGTGTGGTGTCTGCATCGTACACAGTCAGCGTGGAAAGAACAGTGCCCTGGTAGGAAACAATAAATGGCACTGCTGAAGGACCTGAAGCTTTCTTCTTCTGATAACTGTTTTGGAGATTGAAATACTGGTCAAACAAGACCTTACAACTTTCACTGAAATCCAGGCAAGTGTCTTTGTGTCTTGTCAAGACTTGTTCTAGTCAGGAGATGGCAGCAAACTCCCAAAATCAGTCTTTTCCCTTCCAGACACAAACACGATCAAAATGTACTTTGAAGGGAAAACTGAGTACCAAGAGATCTTGTTGTTAGGAAACAGAAGTTCTCTCATTAAACACACATCGTTTATGACCCCCCACAAAAAGTCTTCTCTATACCATTGACTTAAAAAGGGTCATTGCTCCTCTGAAGAGCCAAAGAGCCCACATGTGCACTTCTCTACTGAAGCAAGGGCTGTGTGTGTACAGGGGCACCAAAGACACCCAGGGATTCAGACCTCTTGAAAGATCAGCCTGGCATAGCAAGGAAAAATGGGAGGACACCACTAAAACAAGATCCTGGAGCTCGCCATTGACAGCCTGGAAACTTCACAGGTGTAGTGGTTTGCAGAAGTCAGCCACTACTTCTACAGCATCCTAATAAATGTTCTGAACATAGTCCTGATACGTTACACAGATTTGCATGTATAGGACAGGCACGCACATCCCCTTGCTCTAACAACACAATTTTAATCCCCTGGGAGAAGCAAACAAACAAACAGCAGAGCTCAGTATGGAGAGACTCAGAGCGATCCTGACCACAGACTCAACTGTCCATTCTGACCTTGGAAACTGCCCAAATTTCTTCACAGTCTTTAATCACTAACCCAAACTCCTCCTTCTTTAGGATCTGAGTAAGACATAACTTTGGGCAAAGGAATCCTACAAACAGCATTTTACAATCATAGCTCTACCAAGTATAGTATGGTGATAGGCTTGTTGCCAAGATCCATTATCCAGGCAGAACAAGATGCTTCCCAGGAGTCCTGCCTCCCACTGCTGTGCCCATACTTCAGGGACTAGGTAAAGGAGAACATTACCAACATTTACCTCTTTCCTGTTGAACTCCACAACAGCATCTGCAGTATCAGTGCCATTGAGAAGGAAGGGAGGAGAGTCATCTTCATCTAACACGTTCACCAGGAAAGGCACCTCGACCTGCATTTCCCTGAAGCCCTCTCTGACGGTGCACTTGGCAATGAACTCGTATCTCTCCCTCTCCTCCCGATCCAGGCGCTGCGTCACCCGCACGCTGGTGGTGTTCTCATTGTACCGAAAGGGAACTCCTTCCCCTGCAAAACAGCCACAGCCACAATCACTTACTGTACAGGGCTCTGATGGCTTTAATGCTTTTCTGCAGTTCACTAAATACATTTGGACAGCATGACTGCACAATAAAAGATTCAGAAGTGAAACAGAAGGAATTTGTGTGGTTGTATTAGAGAAGGGAGAAAGCACAGAATGTATGGGAAGATTCTACAGTTTAGAAGCAGCACATTTAAAGCTCAGGATTATTCTCAGTCTACTTTTAGCAGATAAAAAATTCTAAAACGGATCTTTTCTTTAGAGAAGGGGATAGTCCTCCTTCCCATTTCCTCTATGTATCTCAAAGGCAACATCTTCAGGCTCAGTTTAGGTTTGTAAAGGAACTTCCTTCATAGAATCAAATCTACATGATCTACTACAAAAGAGATTTTTAACAGTGCAGTTGTTTGAATCTATTGCTAGTATGTGAGTGGCTCAGATCCAGTTTTACCTGCAAGCAATTTGTAGGAAATGCTGAGATTCTGACATAGATGATGAACTGAGGGTAACCGGAGCTGATGAAATGTGCCAGGTGGTTTATTCTCCTCGATGTTAAAGGTAAGATCCATTTCTGTGAAGCAAAGCTGCCTTGCTGTCAGGGAACTGCAAGCTGGTGCAGTAGCATTGATTAAAGAGATGAAAACTGGGATGCGTGTAGTGAAGTCACATTCCTTCTCTTGGAAAGGGTGGGATGAAAGGAAGACAGACAGCATCACCTTGGTCAATGGCACCCCATTTCCTACAGCTTCAGGAGGAAGAAATCACCATAAGGAATATTTTACAGAAGACAAGCCAACATTTCTTTTTCTTATATTCTACCCTAGTCCATTATTCCATAAATGATTGTTTAATCTTATTATGTGGCAAAGCAACTCTTCAGTACACCAGATGCTGGTGGGATGACCTTATACCTTAATAAGCCTAAAACTATAGGGCTTAGCACAAATTTTACATTATAGAATCTCAAAACCAGTATCAGCATTCTGTCTGTAAGACACTGACATAAAAACACATCACTGGCAGTAATCAACTCTTTGATAGGACTGCTTTTTGAAGAGACTAGAGCAGAGCAAGGTGGAAACAGGAAAAATAATGCATGAGATGGCAACAGATACTCGGGAAAAATCCCTATCACAACTAACATTTCAGTCACAGCATTCCAACAGTATGGACCAAATTGTCTAGGTTCAGAGAACAGACTGCTTCATCATTTTCAAATATGAAGAGGTGGACAAAAGACAAAACAAAAGTTAAAATTAACCTGTGGCATCTACTGATACATCCTCAAGCCTTGTTTTGATTCCCTTGACTACAGACAGCACAGTAATATCTCTGTAATAAATCTAACTCACTTGAAAAGACATTCTAGGTCACTTTGATCTGTATGAACAAAACAAGGCTCTCGGGTGTTAAGTAGCTGTTCCTCCTTTGTTCAGCACAAATATTTGATATACATAAACGCCAAGTACCAAAAATGGATGAAGTATCAAACATCCAGCACTTCAAAAACAAAGCATTAAGTGTCTGAAGTTGAAAATTTCAACATCAAGGCACCTAAGTCTGAAGGTAGTGTTGACATATGGATCTTACAAACTGAAGACAGTTACTACAGACTCTCTTCAACAGTGAAATTTCTGCAACTGATCACAGTGGTATGCCATTAACTCCTCATCCATTTCCTTCTCCACCATCTAATGATAACTAATTTCCTCATAGATCACAATCACCAAAACCAATTTAGTGCTAGAGCATAAAAGAAGAGAAAAAAAACCTTGAGATAATGAATTTTTGTAGTTCAACAGTAAGCTTCTCTAACAAAACCAAACCTCCTCAAGAGATGGAGAGGTACAATTAACCATTTCTTCTAAGAGCTCTTTGGTGTTACATGCAATCATAATTTATGAATCCAAGTCACCAGAATTCAAGGACCATTTACATAAGAATCTGAACCACTCTCACAGCATTTGTCTTGGAATCCCTAACACAATGGAACTGGTCTAACCTTCATCAGCAGACGAACAAACTTCAAATTTCAGTGTAAAGCTGTGACCTATACAGCTGCGAAACACAGAAAAAGTATTTCCAGTAATCAACTGTCCCACCCTACTGGAGTTCCCTGTGTGAGCAACAGGATCTGTCCCACGTCAGCATCTGCTTTGGCATACTGCTATGGATTTCACTGGGTCTGGCTCCTCATTTTAGAAGTCAGATGTGTTTTTTTCAAATTTGATGCTCATCTTCCAGTGGAGAGACCTCATTGTCTGAACATATTTTTCTTTAAGAACAGATATACCTCAAGAAGAAAAGCTGGTTTTCTCATACTTACACAGCATGTTAAAGTCCTCTCTATCCAGGCTTTTGCTGAGGTAGAGAAGTCCTGTTTCTTCTCTGATTTGGAACCAATTATTTTCTTGTGGTCTTGCCCGAGGAGCTATGAGACTGTGGCACAGATGAAAGTGGGCCACTTCCTCACGCGAATGCCTCAAGGCGTGGATGCGCAGGAGCGGCGTTCCCGCCGGCTCGTCGATGTAGACATTCTCCGAGTACTCCTTCCTGGGGAAGTAGAGACCCAAGGCCACTGCAAAGGAAGGCACACGAGAGAAGAGGCAGGCACAGTTAAATAATTTTGGCACTGCTGTTTTCTTAATAGATGTGTTTCCAAAGAAACAAAGGTCTCATTCTCTAAGAAGTAAAGAAGTATTAAAAAATACGTGGAAAAAGCCAGATCCTCATCTGGTGTAAATAAATACAGTTTTATTTATGTGTCCTGAAGTCAAGGACACAGCCACCAAAAATACGGCCTATTGTTTATGTGCAATTACAAAATTAACTGCTTTTTGAAAGCAAAACTGCTTTGCTGTAGACAAGGCCCAGTTTAAGATGAACACTTAAGGAAGTTCTGCTTGCCAAATTTTATTTAAGTTCCTGTCTGGTTCTCTGAGATGTAATTCCATCACCTCACAGATGATATTCAAAGAAGAAAAAAAAAACCTTAGATGAAATCACCCACTTTAAAAGCCTTTAAACATGTTCTCTGTTGAGAGAAAACACAAAAACTTATCAATGGCTTGCACACTTTTCCTCAGGTTACACAAAACCCCTCTTGTAGAGCCTTCTTGGCTCCCCCCTTTTTTAAACAGGCCATGATACTTTTGATACAGAAAATGGTTGTTGTCTAAAAAAACACTCAAAGTGTTTTAAGTATTTTAAATATGACAGATGGGAAAGTTGAGAACTGAGGGAGAAAGGAAATGGTAATTTCTTTTTTAGTACAATGACTGTGACTGACCTGATCATTTCCCACCCTGGCACTGAAGGCATTTACATTTAGTGGGGCTCAACTGCCCCTCGGTGCTGGTTTCTGCAGCTGATTTCATCTTACCAGGTCACTGTGCAACGGCCTCTCTATCTGTTTGCAGGGCTCCCCTTCCAATTTCCCTTCCTGCAGATGTGATCACAGGGGAACACCTGATTTGCAAGGAGGGGACAAAGTGATGCTCACACAGACTGAAATACTGGAACTGTCACTCCTGGACGTTACATGCACTGACAGTCAGTGCTTCTTCTCATCCAGCCTGAATACTTGAATACTGCAGAATTATGCATCACTTCATCCAACTGATAAGGAGTCAGGCATATAAAAAGCTCACACATCTGCTGAACAAATGTGAACAATAACAACTTCCATATGTTACCAATACAAAGCTTTCTCAGCTTAAATCAAACCAGATACAACTGGAAATGATGGTAATGCAGAAGTAAAATTAGGGATATACAAACATCTTCAAAATAGCTGTATCAGGTATTTATTCTGCATTAGTATTGGATCCATACACTGTTCTACTGAATGGAGTGCACCACAAACAAACTGTAAACAAGAGACCTCTAATTTCATTTAGAAATACCACAAAAACCATTGTACCTTGCAATGATTTGGACATCATCTGTATCCCTGGATGCAATTACATCCATCAGGTTTTCAGAGGCCCATTATTTTTTTCTACAAATATTTTGCAATATATTAATAAAGTGTTAAAGTAATATGGAAGATGAATTTGTTCCAAAACAATAAATTCAAAGAGATCCCAAACAAAGTATTTTTGAGAATTTTAGAAAAGCACTAATTCTTGACATTCTCTCTCCAGAAAAAAAATTATTACTTTTGATTCTGGCACTATCACCCTCTCTTCTTTTTAAGTAAGATTCCTGAATATTTGTATTAAATTACAAGTATTTTTTCAGTCTCTCTGTCTTTTCTGAAGGGCAGGAAAACCTGGGGAATATGTGCTGCTAGAACTCCTAACAAATGGATTCAGTAACAAGAGAAACAAGGTGATATCCAAATACAAAGTGCACTCCCAGTGCAAGTAAATAGACCCCCTTAAGGTATTTTGTGTAAAAACTTGATTTTAAAACAATGAAAACTTCTTCACAAAAAAATTCAACACTGAAAATTCACTACTCAAAACTAAAAAGTTACTTTCAACTCACAAATGCATACAAAGGAGGCTTACACAACAGTAGCTGTTATTTCCAAGACTGGGGTGAACAGTCCTGTGTGCAGTACAAGAACCAGCACCACTGCAGAGATATGAAATCATCTCCAGCAGAAGGAGCTTATACAGAATATATATAAACAATACCACTTGTATCATGGGAAGTGGAAAGGGAGAAAAATGGAGTATTTTGACTTGCAATTATTTGCTTCCTTATCTTAAACAAACGTGTTAATCTTTATATGCTTTGCTCTACAAATGAGGGCTCACACTGCAGGCAGGTACAGTCATGTTCAACCAAGCACATAAATAATTATGACAGACATGGCCACTTGTATGCCTGAAACCTGGCACACAGCTACATCTCAGCAGAGTCAGCATCCCCACTGCTCTGCATCTGAAAGAAAAGGCTAATATTGATGCTGCAGACTCTGAAGTTCTTTGGCATCAGTTCACAGGAGGAGTTTTCTCATTGTCAGAAAGGGAAAAAAATCCTGTAATACAAAAAATCTGATTTCACTGCAAATCACAGAAATGCAAAACAATGCTTTGTATTTTGAAGAGAGGAGGATCCCTCAACAAAATAATTTAGCATTTACACACTAATTAGCTGGAGATGTATTTCACGAGTTTCAAAGCCGCTGCAAAAAATTAGAAAAAGCTGCTGTAAGAGATTTAAATAGACACGTGCTCTTTTCCTACTCAATACAAACCTAAAACTGATCAAACTAAATTCTGTCCATTGAAAGTGTTAGTTTTTAGTACAAAGCAGAGTTCCATATTGAGGACAATATCCAAGGGTAGTTTTAGTTTTAGTGACACCAGTGAATATGTTAAATTTTCATATTTTACTTAGAAAACAAGTATTTGAAGAGTCTTTACAACACAGCAAAAATAAATAATTATCTACATAAATATATATATTTATATAAAAATTTAATTAAGCCATGTAGCAAGATTCACCCAGTGTTGTGAAATTACTGGGATTTTGTAAAGTGGTTTGTGCCACTCTGACTCAGCACTGAAAGAGATGAGAGATATGCAACAGACTGCCCAGGTCACAACCACTCTCTGCATATAAATCTTTGGAGGCTAATTTTGAAGAAGACCTTTGAAGTAGAAATATAGCACCCACTTCTCAGAGGTGTGTTCATTCCTTTAAGCCCTAGTAAGTTAAAACCAGATTCAATAAACTTGCCATCTGGCAAGTATGCTGCAGGAGAAATCCTGGCCACAGTTCCTTGTGTCATGAAAAAAAAAATCCATTTCCAAGGACTTGTGCAAGTTTCCTATGGAAGCCAGATGAAGTTTTTAATGAATCTGCCATTTAAATAAAGAGGAATTGAGATGGTTACATTCAAAACTGATGGTTAAAGTGCTTTTGCTTAGGAATTAAAGCAGAGAAAAATTTTGCGTTACAAGCTTGAAATGCACCATAAGAAGGTCGTGCTCTGTAGCATCACAGAATCATTAAAATATTCTGGCATCTCTGAACATTTTTTTTAGAGGACACTTCAGCTCCCCATACTACAATCAGCACAGGAAACATGGCAAGCTCTGATGGATGAGCAGTATTATGGGATAATAGTAGCATATCAGTAACACACAGAAGAGAAAAGTGATCACGTTTAAGCGGATGTAATGCTACTAACTAATAGCTCCTACAGGAAATAGATACAGTTATGACAGCAGTTTTCCAGGGCAGGGAGAGAAAGCAGGTAAAATGAGAGCAGAGAAATGAGATTATATGTACTTTGAAGCCTTCATGATTGCCTTTTGAAATAAGGCAATTTTTCATGCGGCTTTTTGCCAGTCATGAATGATTAGGTAAATAATGCCTTTTTTGATACAAATTGATTTTTTCTGAACACAATTTGCTCTACAAAACTTTAGATGTTTTAATGTTTTTTATGCTTGCCACTACTGTCTTGAGTAGCATTTGGGGATGGCTCTTGATGAAAACTGTTAAAGTGACTACTGCAACATTACATTCTTAATATCAACCTGGATGAGATAAAACACAGTTTAACATTTGAGTCACAAAATGAAGGAGCAGGAAATTTTTATTAGATATAGAAGAAGACCTGACTGTAAGGCATTCTCCCAAACAATGCCTGTAACCATCTTTCAAGGTACAACTACAGACTTCAAACAAATAGTTTTGAATTTGCAGATGTCTTATGAAGTTCACAGTTAAACTTCAAAGTTTGAATGAGCACTGCTTGGTTCAGGTTACACTAGGCATTTGAACATAAAGTTTACTCTTGATTTTAAAAAATCAAATGGCTGAAATACAACATTACTCAGTGAAGTTATTTTAGATTTAATTACTGACATAATTGAAAACTCTCTCTCGAGCCTGAGTGTCTGTTACCTTCAAACTTTTTTTCACTAGTTCCTGTTGGTACACTTTTGTCTAGTAAATGAAAATCTTCACAGATCTCAAGCTGCCTGCTGGATGAATATGCACTTAAAAACAATAGGACCGGTTTGGTTTTTTAAAAAGAAAAAAATCAGCAAAATAGAAATTATGGCTGTTTTTTGTTCAGCAAGTAGTATATACCTATATAACCTACACCTGACAAAACTCATGCAGAGCTTCTCAACTTTTTGGAGGAAAACAAAACAATTTATTTAGAACAGAACAGCCCCAGACAATCAAAATCTGTAATCCAGAACTGACACGCATCTCCGAGAAGAGGAAGATGCTTTTAATGCAATGATAACCCTGCCAATGTAACATACAGGATTTAATGATATAACAGATGAACATGGGAGTCTGTTGTTAATAATCCTCCATTTGTTGCACAGCATCAGATTTCAACAGGCAATTATCTGTCAAGCTTAGTTTTGTGTTCCTGAAATAATTATCTTTACTTCTGACAAGCAGCCATTATGTTCCATTACTAATATTAATATACCTAATGTTCGATTCATCAGAGAACAAGGCCAGTAATACACTTTCCTATTTTAAATTAAAGGACTTGCCCACTTAATTCCCTTCTAGTCTCTACACAATTAGGAAATAAACTTACCCTCATAAACCAAAAAGTCTGTAATTTAGGAAGAACACTGTCACCTGACAGAAAAGCAGTATGGAAACACCTCTTTGGACTCAATGGTCAGCTGTGCCAGCTGGGGACACAGCAGCCGTGGCACCAGGACCCTGAGCTGCCTTCAGGGCCTGCCCAGCCAGGCAGCAGGGAGAGCCAGGCTCCCAGGCAGCACGCAGGGCATGTGCCCCTCACACAAGCACAAGTCACAGAACTTCTCCTGATTTTATACAAAAACTTCAGTCAAATTCTGCCACCAGCTGTTGAGGCTGCAGCGCTCCTGCCTGGCTGTAACTCCTGATGGGTTTCAGAGTCACTGCAACAGCGCCAGAGAACAAGCGGCATTCTCCTAATTGACTAGCAAGCCACTTACACAGCTCAGCAGCATGACGTTCTTTACTTTTAGACGTGCCATTTTTATGCTGATCACTACAAAAATTGTAAGAGTTGTGGTATGAACCCAAGAATTTAAGAAACTGTATTGAAGTGAAAATTATTTTTTTTTCCTTTTTTTCACAAAGCTTCCCCTCTGGAGCCCAGGTTAGAGTGGATTGGGGACAGATCACTGTAGGGATTCATACCAGAATTTTCTTACAGTGGTTGTAGTCAAACATATGGAGCTAAATAATTGCTCAATCTCACCTGTTGTGTACATTTACATGTAGCACAATTGTTGGAGAACAACAGAATAAATTTCAATACCAGCAGCCTCAGTGAGATACATGTGCTTTACAGAACACTACCTCCAGGGAAAACAGGTCCATATATGAAGTGATGGTAAGCAGAAACAGTCCTTAACTGGAATATACTCCAGACCTGTTCAACTGCTCTGCTTTAACTTAATTGCCTCTCCTGCGATTTTCCTCACCAGATTCCCACACTCATATTGAAAACGACCCTGAATTTTAGACTGAAAATATAGAAATTAGTTAGAAATATTGTATCTGATATTATATTAAATATAGTATTAAAGAACATACATTATATAAGATACAAATGTATATTCAGATGAAGTATTAAATATTTGGCTAGTCAGCAAAACGAGAAAGATTTTCTGGTATAGGAAAATAAGACAGACATCATGAAGCAAAAAGATGGATCTGACAAAAACAAAGTTTGTTTCCTATGTCAGGCATATTCAACAAAAATTTTTAAATGTCCAGATCAAAGATAGACCGTAAATTTATCAAAAAGAAATTAATTTTAATTTGTGACAACTGCCAAGATTTTTATTTGTGTCTCAATCCAAGACTGGAAAACTTGTGCAGCTCAGGACCTACCAGAGAACAGGACAGCACCTCCACTGAAGCTTCACTTTTGAGTTCCGATTGAGGTCAAACCTGTGCCTACACTTACATAGAGGTACAGGCTTTGGAAGGAAAGTTTGAGAAAATGCCTCTTTAAGTGCCACAAAGGCTAGAAGCTTCCTTCCTCTTGCATTCTTACAATTTGTTGTTTGTTTTGGGGTTTATTATTACTTTAGCAGAAGACAAATTTTTGGTGCTTCATTGTTCTAAATACCAGTGTTAGTAGAACTTAAACTATCCATTACAGAAATTAATATGCATGGAAAGCTTCTTGTGAGAGATTACAGGGGTTTCTGAAAACTCTTCAGATCCTGATTCCACCACTTCTCCTTATTTGTGTGATTGAACACTTCTTTAAAATATGACCTAATTGATGGAGAATACCTGGATGTAATTTTGCTCTGTATGAGTACTGAGTTGAATTTTAAGACAAGGAAATGACTGTATTGCAGCACAAATTATATTAATGAATACTTAATAGAATTTATTTACTCTGTGGATGATCTCACGTGCCTTCTAGAATGTGTTTATGCACTATATGTATGTAAACATTGCTATGATGAGAAGCTAGAAAAGATCGGTGACATGTGTCTCATTGTTCTGTGCTAAAACTGACACACTACTTGTATCAAAACCATAAAATCCTCAAATAATAATGGAGTGACACGTAAGTGCTCAAAATCCTTGTTGTACTTTAATTAACTTTTCACATGTATTTACTCTAACAGCGCTGAGCTCATACACAAGATAAACATTATAGCAGCAATTTGGAGAACAAAGTACTGACAACCAAATAGATTTGTTTCATGAAATCATAAAAATAAATCACAGGACACTTATCTACAGAAATTGTTCAGGATACTTGATAAGATGAAAAGATCCTTAAAGGCAAAGACAAGTTTAATTATCTTAGTTAAAAGGGTATCAGCCTCAAAAAACATTTCCTACATTAAGATACAGATCAAGATCACTGTGCTGATTCCTTAATAGAGTACTACATTTTCACAATCCCAAGTCATGAAAACAAATGAAAACCAATTGATTTAAAACCTGTTGATTTATGACAAAGATTTGTATATGCACAAACTCCTGCATTCCATTACTACTTAAGCTCAAATTTCCCCATTTCTCTTCCTCCAGCTGCACTTGATTCTGCATCACCAAAATGAACACAAGTCTTCCTGTCAATTATGAATAGATGAAGTCAGACATAAGGGATCACTTTCTGACAGCTCAGTGCAGTTCACAAACACCTCCATCCATTTCCTCTGCCAAAGCCACCTTCAGAGAGAAAACATGCTCAGGTGAAATAAGTACCTATATTTCTCACAAATGGCTTCTTCCCCCTCAGCATCACTGGACTGCAACATGAACAGAACCTTGGCCAAATGTAACAGGATCAATTTGGGATAATTGCACAATGTTTAATTGCTCTTGATCAGCACCAGTGACCCTGCACCTGGCTTGTGGTGAGGGGAATCTGATTTTCAGAGAAAAGTTGCATGCAGTACCTTCTCATTTTCTAGGGAGTGAATGACTTTACAGCATCTGGATCAAATTTTTACCTTGGATTCTCCACCACTGCACTGAAAACCTATTTTCTATATTTAGTGCAGATGTGTAAAAATTAGCCTGCTTGACCCCATGTGGTAAAATAGGAAATAGCTCAGCCTGAATTGTTTTTTATCCATAGCTAATATCTCTAGCTTCCCTTATTTTCTCCAATTCCTGCAGCTCACGAAAGAGACAGAGCAGTATAATTACTGCCTTACAGCAGGAGGCAATCAATGAAAACTTTTGCTGCTGGTGGTTGAAAAGTTGCCAGAAAAATGGTAATGACATGAACGTCCACCCCTCACAGCAAAGTGCTCTGTTATTAAGAGCTGCTATTCTCTTTCCAAACACTCAAGGGAGCTATGAGCCTACAGTTCAAATTTTCAGTCCAGGAAGTGAAATCTCACTGTAACTGCAAGCTTATTTGTTTATTGATTTATTTAGTTTTATCTTGAATTAACAGAACATTTAGGTTTAATCACTATATTTTAGGTAAAGATTACTATTTTTATGTGAAATCAAATGCAGAACATAAACTCTTATGCTATTATTATTTTTTAATACTTTATTATCTTATTCTAATGCATATACATATAAGAACTAAAATACTGTTAAGACACACCTTCACTTGAATTTCTAATTCCTTCACCCACTCTGGTAAATACATTTTCGTAAGCGCTCTTACAAGGCAGACTGCTTCTAAAATAGTTCCATAAAAATCTATATTACACCTGCCGTCATTAAAAAAAAATAAATAAGAAGAACCATAAGAACCCCCACTAGCCCAACTGTGAACATCCCTGTTTAATAAAACAGAACTTTTCCTTTGGGGACTTTCAGTCATTACCACACAGTAGCTACTCATTATGCTGTTGTCTTAAAGCATAAATGTTGTCAGCAGAAGGGCAGAATTGTATTGACAAGGCTTGGAAAGGGGCCGACAGACCACTAATGATATGTGCTGGGCACTGCTGCCTGTTCCAGACAGCTCTTCTCTACTGCCGCTGAGACAGTCACGAGCTACACCACAGCACTGACAAGGACAGGAATGAGCTACAAAAGACTAAAAGATACAACAGTAAAAGCAGCAGTAAAATCTGGAATAGCAGAGGCCTTTACAGGACTTTACAAGAGCTTTATTTTCCTTTAAGTGAATTTCTGGGTTCCAGCCCAGTTCCTTGCTAGAGGGCATGCCAAACCACCACAGACTGCCAAGCGAGTGCATGCACAAAACAATCCTCATCTGATTATTAAAGACTGAATTTGCTTAATATATTTCATAACTATTTCAATGCCCTTTTTACTTTACAAAAATTTTTACTGTAACAGCTAAAACTTTGCCCCATGTTTACACCCTCCACTGCCAACAGAAGAGGACCAATTCTTTGTATCTCTGATTCATACCGTCACTTTTGATGAAGATTTTGCTAATGCTGCTAGGCTGCAGCTTCTCTGTCAGGTAACTTCTTACTGTCTTTAATTATTAGCTATTTCTTCTACATCAAGATTTGCACCAAGTCCAGGCTTGCACTGATGAACACAGATAGTCCTTGATGCTGACATTTACTCTGAACTCACACTACCAGAGCAGTCATTGTGATTACACGTTTTTGATGTAGAAACAAACTGTAAGTGACAGATCCAGAGTCAAAGGAAGGGCTACCATCCTTCAGTGATTAGCTCCAGGGCAGCCCAACCCAAAAAGAATATTGAAACACAAAGTTTATACATTTACATTTTTCACAGATGGTGAAACTGATGCTTTCTGCTCTGTCCATGAGCTGAAAACACCTCCAGTGGCTTCTCCTGTCACAAAGAAGTAATCAGGGCTTGGTACAGCACAGTATCTCCATGCACACTTTATCAAGGCATTTTGATTTTACAACTCCTCTGCAAAGGTGCTTGTTGCACTATTTCATCCATAGAGAACGTTTTAAATTCAAGTGTCAGTAAAAAACCTCATTTCCTCTGCTTCCCCTCTTTCCTGATCAAGGCAGCAATATTCACAGGCTAGGAGACTACAACATGTAATGAAAACACAAGTTCAGATTTCAACTGAATACCACAGAAATGCAAACTTAAAACTTGGGCAAGTCCATTAAGAAGTGCCTTTCTTTACCTCTGCCTTAAACATCCCCCCACATATGGGAAACACTGTCATCAGCAAACCAAGCTGGGTTTTAAAGTCATGGTATGTGACTCAAATGCGTTGACTTTTCTGTGAATGCTTCTCATGAAACAGAGTTTGCCTGCATGAGGAATAAAAAGCTGCCTGGCTTGATGCTTTTTGTCATAAAAACTTAACAAAGCTTAAGTTTACAGCACACACTTATCTATTCCCATTTTCTCATTAATGACACCTGTTATGTTTCATGCCAAAAGGACATGACACTATACAAATCTTTACAACTTCCAGATTTCTTTCTATGCCACAGCTACCATGAATATGCTCACAGAAAAGTGGGCTCTTCCTTTCATAAATCTCCTCTGCCAACAGGTTCAGGACTCCAGGCTGAAGCTAAATGTTCCTAGAATTTGTGAAGTCAGTGTGACAAAAAGACAAGAAATGGAAAAAAAACCCCAAACCTGCTGGACTAAACTGAGATTCTCATGCCGCATGGGATTAAAAAGAGCTGGCTTAGGAAATTTCAGATCAAAATTCCAACTTGCTGGTGCAATTAGAAAAATTGAGAAAGAAAAGAAGGAAAGGCAGCATGATCTCTATAATATAATTAGATGTCCATAATAAAACATTATCTGTGTAAATCTTTATATTCAAAAATTCAGTTTCAGTTTTAACATGGATCCACATTGATTTTAGACTCTACCACTACACGTATGATTCAAAATGCACAACCATGCCAGTTACCTAGGAAATTTTGGGAATAATCTCAAGCTACAGAATAAAAGGTTCAGGGTATAAATCAACCTTCAGGTCACAGAGGTCCCCTGATGAGCATTAAAGCCACTTCCCACAGCATTACCCAACCACAGGTGTACGTTTTCGTATTTTTGGCGCACATTTCTTTTGCTGATGTGCTAATATTTTTCTGAGCACAGTAAAATCCACTGGGCAGCTGCTCACTTTGGTAACCAGACTTCAGTGTGAGAAAAGTGAGGACAGACTTGCTTAAAAGTATTTTGTGGCTTTCCGATTGCTCTACTCTGGAATGAACATTGACAAGTTCTGCGGGCCCTCCCTGGGAGTTCCCACACACCGGCTGGCAAAGATGAAAGCAGATGAAGGAAAGTAAATGTCACTCCTTTCCATATTTCTCTAATTTAAAGCAATTATCAATTTAATAAACACTGGTTTCAAGGAAAGAGAAGATTCTTGCTTTGGGCTTACATGAGTCATTTTTAAGGCAATGCTGTTCCCAGTGACTATTCCCTAGTTCCTTTCCACTGAGCACTGGAACAGGCAGTCCAGGGCTATCATGGAGCCTCCCTCTCTGGAGACATCCCAAACCCACCTGGATATGTCCCTGTGTCACCTGCTCCAGGTGACCCTGCCTTGGCAGGAGGGTGGGACTGGATGATAGCCAGGGGTCCCTTCCAGCCCTGTGAAACCACGCTGGCACCACTGAGCCAAAGCTGCCCTCACTCACAGAGGAGCACCTGGACATGCAGCACTCCAGCTCCCCCCAGAGAGCTCACATTCAGAGCACACAAACCATGTGCTAAAATGTGGTTCGTGTTCCTCAACAGCAGCTCATGCTACTGCCTAAGCAGTGCTGAGCCTACAGGCTCAGAACAACAGACAGCTGCAGGCACATCTCACAAAACCACCTATTTTTAATACAATCGCTGCCTCACCCAAACTTGCTGAGGTCAAGAACCCTCTAAGACTTCACCAGCTTTGAGACTACAAGGCAACATTTTGCAGATACTTGCTGACAGGATAAGAAGACAAATTTTATCATACCCACAGTGACATAAATGTGTGAGAGTACAGCTTACACCTAAGGAGAAAAAGATGCATGTTTGGGGACTACTGCATAAAAATGTTTAGTCAAAAAGAATGAGAAAGTGCTACATTTTAAGAACTTATGCCAAGGAAAACATATTTAAAAGTCTCAGCTACAATTCCCTGGGTAATGATACATGCTGTTTTAAGCTTCTTTGTCCAGAATTTAGGTTCAAAATAGTATTCGGACAATTAGCACTATTCTAAGAGTTTAATGTGGTTTTCTGTAGCTTTAATTCAGCAATATTTTGTTTTTAAGGTTGGGCAATATTCCCTTTCAAACCAAAATTAATGCAACACATCAATGGTAATTTTTCAATGATCCCCATCCATTTGAATGAATGCTACTTTACCAAAAAGCCCAGTGGAGTCAGTCAGTCTATATATCATTAAGCCCACTATTTTTTATTGGATGCCATAAGGACTTTGTGGACCTACTCAAAGCTTTCTGGCTGACCCAATTTTTGCTGAAATACGACTTTTTACAAAGATCACATTGCTCTGACTCTAAAAATGGGAATGCCTAGCTGCAGATATATTATTTTGTTTTGTCTTTGCACATTTGATTGGCAAACCTCAGAAAGGATCTCACATGTTGCTGCAGTGAAGATCAACAACGTAATTTTAAAATTAGATTTATTCATTATGGGTTTAATCCACTTTTCTCTGAAAAAAGGCAGAGCAAATCCACTTATACAGCTGTATGAGCAAAATATAACTCTCTTCTGTAGCAGAAGACAGAAAGTAGAGTTGTACATCAGGCCTCTGGGCTTGTAAGGCTGAAGTCCAGAACAGACTGGGCAGCCTCCATGGCCGTATATCCTGCATCCATTGTAAATTGGATTCACCTGCTCACCTGCAGACAGCATTTCCATTTCCCCAGCACTACCCTAATCATGGGAGGTTAGTTCATTTTTGAGACACCATGGCCATCTTTCAAGCATATACAGTTACCAGTATCTCTTCCACTTCTAAAGGAAAATTGAGAAGACACAAAAAATGGTATTTGATTAGAAACAGTGGTCTTGTGCTACAGATTTCTTAAAAACAAGATATCACAGAATGCTTGAGGTTGGCAGGGACCTCTGCAGATTATGTGATCCAACTTTCCTACTCAAGCAACACCACCTAAAGCCACTTATCCTATAACCTTTTTTATGCCAAGCCCAGAAGTATGCCAGCCAAAAGACATTTTGATCACACTGAGACATTTACAGTCACAATAGCACTTCATACACTTCACCTTTGATTCAAGAAAATTAAGCAGTACACAAGCAGAAGATGACTTTCCTAGAAATGTTTCTTTTTACAAAATAAGAGCCATCTGCCAAGGATTTAGCACAATGATGAAAGATTAAAAGCAGCTGCATTAAAAAGTTGTTATGGATTTGATATTTATAAAAGCAAACAAAATCAATAAACATAGAATCCACACAATAAATATATATGCTAATAAAAACTGCACTGCCTAGACCTTAATTATAATCACACAAAAAAAAATTCAAATAGCTTCTTTAACCAGTAATCATGTTTTTTTTCTGCTGCAATTTGGATTAAATCTGTCTCTTCTTAAGTATGGAGAACACCCTGTTTTCTAAAACAATTAATTTACCCTAGAAAGCTCATTTATAAATGAAGCTGTTAGCTAACATTCAGCATATCTTCATTACAAAGTCCAATGTTTCAAACACAGAATCAAAGCAATAACAAGATCAATAATGCTCATATTTCTCTTCTGATTTAAACAATTTACATATCAACACTTGAGTTTCATATTGGTTATGCACAAACTACACTATGTATGAGTATATGCTCATATATAAGCTAAATACACATCTGTTAAAATCTAATGAAAGTAGTAATACAGATACACACACAGACTTGAACCCTAATCTTTTGGACAATCAAGAATTGTTCAGCATAAATGCTCATATGCTTTTCTTCTAGATAGGATATTGTGTACAAATTTTATATCTGAATACATTACTACTTCCAGTAGACCTTACATAATTGTAATGAGTTTTTCCAGTGTTAACTTGCAGAAGCCTGTTTGTTCTTATAGTTTCATACCCCTCCTAACCTCCTGCACAGCTCTGTTTCTCACGTTTTCCTTCAATCATCACACAACTGGCACCCACAGCCCTCCAGAGCTCAGGAAAACCAAAAGCCTCTAGGTACAGACAGAGAAAAGTGAGTGAAACTGGATTGTCTCCTAAAATAATGCATGACAATGAAGTTTCCAGTCCTGGAAATACAATTCATGTGGCAGTATAAGCACACAAGTGGTTCCTGTGAAGCAAAGGTACCCATGCAGTCTGTGCTGAGCTTGTGCCTCGAGGCTCTCTCCGTGCCACAACCTTTGATGCTATTGGCAAGGCCAGCAGAAGCTGTTCTCAGCCACATTTTCTCTCTTCCTCTCTGACCCCACCACCTCAGATGCGTCTCACTCCCACTGTGGAACTGTGCATGACTAAAGGAGCAAGCTGGGCTTAAACCAACTGCGCCCAGAAGGAAGGACATACAGACAACCCAGTGCACGGGGCCTCACCTGTTCCAAAGGCTCTCCAGAGCAAAGGAGAAGAGTGGCTCCCATTCCTTCTCCCTTCCCCTCTGACAGAGGCTGTCAGCCAAAGCAAGGAAGACTTAAATGTTCTTTAAGAGCTGCTGTTTACAATCCAGTCAATTAAAATTACTCAAAATATCCTGACTTGTTGATGATAATGCTTCAAAGGGATTTTCCAGAATTTTTTCACTTTTCACCCCCAAGGTGCCACATGTTCCCCAGGGGAGGAAGAGCTGGCAGTCAGGGGACATAAGGAGAACACTCTGAAGCAGTGGCAACTGAGAGTTAAAGCTTTAGGCTTTCACTAGATCAAGCTCTGTGGGTAGTGCCTCACTGAGACTGCAAACAAGAGACTCCATTTCACTGGCACAACAACTGACAGGATTTGTGAGATAGTGGCACCGAGTTATTTGTTTGGGAGACACGTGTGACTTGTCCATCTGTAGGAAAAACGTATGCTAAGGTCTTTAAATGAGGACTACATGCAATGTCTGATAAGAGAACAGATTGCTGCATTACCTCTTCGACCATAATCCAGACAGATTGTCAAGCAGACTGGGTCAATCACCATGTGTTTTTATTTATTCTCTTTTTTTTGCAATTCCTCAGAAAACTGACAAAAGAAACACAGCAAAACCCCAATGAAAGAGTTGATGGCTTTTGTATTTTGGCATTACTTTACTCTGCCTTTGGGATGATGAACTTTCTCACACATTTGATTGATGTAACTAGCTTAACTGATTAATCACTTTGCCTCCTAGCAGTTCCTTCCTGCTTATATCCAAGGAAACAGTCAATTAGGAGTATAATTAATTCTTCCTTTCATGATGGGGTAAATTTGGAAGGTTGTGACCACATGAATGCAGGCAGTGCAGCTGGTTAATCTGCAACTCTGAACCTCATGCTCCTAATGAACAAACTACAGCTCTTATACTTCAAACAGATAAAACACCCAAATCCTCTACAGTGCATTTGGATACCTACAAAATCACACACGGAGGAAACACATTTAACCAGGCAGTTGCACTGAAAAAAATCCATGAATGTGCTTTTATGTCAAACACATAAAGAAAACCATCCAAAACAAAATACTGAAAACTAGCAAACCAAGGTTAATAAGCACATTCAACAACTGGGTGGGCACAACTAGTAAAACAGATTTTTAGCACAAACAATAGAAAACGTCATCTGGATATAATGGATAAAGACTTCCCCATCGTGTTTTAACAACTAAAGTAGTTGCTCATCAAAAATGAACTCCACCACAACAGACCTTGAGAGGCAGGGACTGAATCAGAGAAAGTGCATTTACAGGCTGTTCAAATGTCAGCCCACACAGCTACCTCACACCTTTCTCACCTTAAGGTAGCAGCTTCCAGCAAATATCTAAGGATGAATTCACAGAGCATTTCAGTAGCTGACTGCACTCTTACAAGTTTCATCCCTTTATTCACATTACATTTTGGTAACACTGACTCCAGAAAATACAGAGATTTCCTTCTCAAAGGTAGCATGAGTTTGGAGATTGTTCAATTATTTTTATGAAGTAGTTTTTGAAAACATGTTCTAAGTATCTAAAGTGTTCTGGCTGGTCAGACCACGTGAATTCTACAATAATTTAAATGATTTAATGAATCTTTATATGGAGCATAATTGGTTACATAAATCTGGTATGTAAGCAAGATACAGAGGCAGATGAGCAAACTAGTGGGAATAAGCTTCTGAAATTACAAGTGAGCCAAAAAAGAGGCCTTAATTAAATTTTTTTTGAATGAGTGAAGAGGTGATACCGAGTTCCATGTTCATAAATTTGCTCTCAGAGTTACAGATCTGGATCAGACTTTGGACGGAGAAGTTTGGTTTCCTGCCCGGATCAGCTGAAGAGTAATTCCATGAAATTATCACAATTCAATAGAGAGACATGAAAAAACCCTTAACTTCTGTTTTGCTTCAGCCTTGAAAACTGCTGAATTCACATACAGTTTAATTTGGGTTTGTACTTTGCTCCTCTGAACATTCCAAATGGAAATACCATTATTAATATAATCCAAATCAGTATTACCTTCACACTCAGCTCCTACCTCTTCCTTTTTTTTTTTTTTTTTTGTAAGCCCTATCAAAAGGAAAAATTGCTAATGAACATGCTAAGTAATGTAGCAGTTCCCTACTGGTCATCATTATTTAGATGGAAACAGAAAATGGGTACTTAAAATAATAATAGTTGGTAATCTGATCACAGATTCCAGATGATTTCCAATCTTTAGGGCATTAACCACAATAAAGTTTATTATTACATTTTCCCTACTTATTCTTCCATGAATGGAATAGAACTGTGTCAGAAAGGAGCAGCTAAGTAAGACAAGGATTTTTATTTCTCTGCATGTATATAAACATGTGCACCCAGAAAAGCACTGAATATACCTTTAACTAAAATCCAAAATATTTATTTTCAAACAAATAATATTTGAAATAACCACTCTGAAAAAAGTCATGCTAACATCATGCCAGGTTTTTTTTTTGGTTTTTTTTTTTTTTTTTTCAAATAACCAAACAGATGTCCCAATGAAATTGGCCATTATTCTTTCCAGGAGGAGAGCCTCCATGACTTTTCCAGTAACTTCAACAGAATTCACTCCAATTCTGTTTTCCTGGACAACATACTAGGAAAAAACGGGAAATTGGTGTTTTGAACTCTTCTTATGAGGAAAATACCATTAAATCAATCTTCATTGATACTAAAACACCAGTCTGAGCAGGAAAATGCTATATTCTGCACACTATTCTACTCAACTGGGTTTTATTTTCCTTAAAACTTGTGGGTAATTGCAGAGTACAGTGTGTCATCCAAAAGATACTGATTTATAGTTAGGTGGCCACATGCACAAATCATCAATGAGTATGCCCGCATAGGAAAGTGCCTCTGTCTTAGCAGCATACACTGCTGGGGTATAACTTCTCCCTGAGTCTTCTGTCTCTATTTTTTCTATACACTCTGAAAAATAGGGAAGCAGAGAGCTCCTCCCTTTTATTATGGTTTGCTATCTGACTATTTGTAATGGCTACAAATTTTCCTGTTCTCCATATAAAGACAACTACTGCAACTGTTCAAATAACTAGAGGAAAAAACTTCAAAACAAGAGCAACCAACCAACCATGAAACTGAAGTATTCAGACAACTTGTTGGCATTGGCTTGATATTACTCATGAGGAAAAAAAAAAAGAGGGCCAAAGTAAATGAGTATTTCATTAGAACTGTTGTCAGTACAATATGTGAGGTGCACCGGGGATGTCTGGGATCAATCTACACACCTTAGAAAACAAAGCTATCCTGCTAATTCACAGCTGACACGGATGTAGACTGGGAGCCTTGCAATTGAGTTCTGATTTTATCAACTCTCAGAAATAAAGGAAGTCTACCTCCTGTCAGGAAACCATGCAAAATGAGAAACCTGTTGCACTGATCACTGTTCCAAGTCACTGATCTGACAGAGAAGGCTACAATGGCTCAGGAAGAAAAGCCCAGACTGGGAGCTCTAACAAGTGGCTGAACAAGCAGCCACTTAGAGTGGCCTCCTGGATCACCCCACTGTCAGCTACATCAGTTCTGTGTACACTGTCAAGGGGTTGGAAAAAAGGCAAACCTGATCTTAAATGTCATTCCATCCCCTGTAAGTACTCAGCGTGTTAGTTCTGCTCTCAAACTAACATCCACTGAAAGATGATTAAGGTTACTGAAAAACTAAGGCTGTTGAGAAGTGTCTGATGGGGACTGCTGCTTTGAGGAGCAAAACATCCACAAAGAATCTCAATGTCCTAAGTCTCCCAGTCCACATCTTCTCCTGCCCAAACCCCAACAGCACAAAATCATGGAATAATTTTTGTACCGACTGGTAAGTACTTACTTGGGTTAAAATCACACAAACAGGGAGGACAAAAAAAGAAGTAATGTTTGTTTACATACTCCTGGTTGTTTGCTGGTAGAAACAAAATTTTTGAATCACCAGCATATTTCTTTTATCCGTTCCACACACCTTATGCTCTTTTCATAGTTCCTGACTTATGACAAGATAAAGAAGTTCCAGCACTAAAGTGAGAAATATTTACTGGCCCAAACAGAAAAGCACAAGACAGTTCTGAGTGTGCAGGTCTGTAACAGCTCTTAGCTATTCTAAGATGCAAAAGATTCCCCCTTTACAGCAGGTTTTCACAGAATAATGGACACAAATTTGCGGTGTAGTTTCTGTGTGGGTTAAGTACCGCCAAGGCCTTAAAAACATAAATGTGAAATTGTATCTCCTCATTAGAGAATTCTTCTCCATCACTGTAGTACTAAGTGGTCTCACAATGTTTAATGTATTTCCACTTCTCTGAGTTGTCGAGAATCTTATCCCTGTTTTACACTTGGGGAACTGGGGCAGAAAGGTTAAGGATATATCTAAATGGCAAAACTATGTCCATCAGGTAAAATCTCTAACACAGATGTATCTTCAGTACAGACCTAATCCACCTACAATCTGTTTTTAAATACACAATTTCCTTTGCAAAGAGAAGCTGGAAGTAGTAAGGGGGTTATGTCCAAACAGAAAGTTCCTCTCCAAGAGTGCTTTGCACTGACAGTTCTGATACACTGCATACCAAGGGACCCAGGGGACTTAACCAAAACCATGCACCCTGCTTTGTCACAGGCACCTCATTTAATTGAAGTCTAATAAATAATA
This sequence comes from Emberiza elegans, assembly GCA_024865655.1. Taxonomy (NCBI): domain Eukaryota; kingdom Metazoa; phylum Chordata; class Aves; order Passeriformes; family Fringillidae; genus Emberiza; species Emberiza elegans. The sequence continues at coordinate 24,875,615 of JALJVW010000241.1, read as the reverse complement.
GATTAAAGCCCTGGCCACGATATAATCTCTTTTCTTGCTGTGATTCTTGTAAAATTGTACAAAAAGGACTTTCAAAAACAACTTTAAATGAGCCAGAAGGTCTCTTTATGAAGGAAGCGACAAAGATTTAAAAATGACAACAAAAAAATCAAAGTGTTAGAGCAGAACTTTGCTCAGATGGCATCTGCTGATGGCCAAGGCATGCTCCACATCCAGCGCCGCAGGCATGTCCTGAGCAGCTGGAGATGTGAGCACCAACACCCACGCAGCACATGGAGCTAACCCGGGTCTGAGGGTGCTGTGGGACTCCAGAGGCTCCTCTGGGCTGAGTGCCATGAGACCAGGGCTGCAGCAGGGGATACTCAAGGACAAGGACTGCAGGGAAAACTGCCACAACTCCCTGAGAGAACATCATTCAACGTCGGCTTAAATGTACGGGATTAAGGCAATGCGACAGTAGTGTTACTGAAATGGCTTTGATTTTGGCTCTTAGGTGTCCTTGAGTTCCAAGATTTTAACTAATTATTTCGAGGCTTATCCAAAAAAATAAGAAGGGCCTGGTAGGAAATGATCACAAACATCAGCAGCTGCTATGCATAGATGCTACTGATACAGAGACAGCTGGGTACACATTTCTGCGGTCATTTCCTTGATGAATAGAGAGTGCACTGTTGCACATAAAAATGGCATTGTCAGCCTCTCTCAAAACACTATAGGTTCAGCCCTGATCTGAATGACTAAGACTTGTCCTTAAGGGACACAAAGACTCCAAAATCTGTCAGTCCATGTCCTGCTGGCCTTCCAGGCCTAGGAAGACAATGGCTTCTACCAGCAACTCTCAAACCTGCAAGGCAAGCATTTGATTCTGCAGAAGGTTACATCAGACATGTCCCTTAAGTGCACAGAGAACAGAGGTTTTAAAAAGGATACTCATTCAGCCAGCTAGGTTCATGCTCCAGCAGGAAAACATGTCACAAAGCCTCTGGGGAAAAAGAACTCAATGCTCCAGGCAGGCAAGCCAGGACAGTTGGCAAAACAATGTAGGAGAGGAGGAGGAAATCGCCTCTTCAAAGGCTAACAGGGGAAGGGGCAAAACATGGGCATGTCAAAGCCTGCTCCTAAATGTCATTATTCAAGGGGAAGTTAATGACTCTTCCCCTCATACACAGGATGTGCTCTTCCCCCATAAGCTATCATTCAAAGAATCAACTAGTACTAACTAAGCACGCTATTAGCTGTTGATATTTAATAATACCAGAACAGAAGCCACAGCTCTGGCCTTGCCAGGCCTCTTGATTAAGGGCAGCATCGTAACTAACAGTGCCTTTGGCACTTTGACAGGTTCAGAAGGTTCATGCAAATTTCTGACAGGATTTGCACATCAGTGCTTTCTGAATCACTCACTGACCAACCTTTCTGGACTAAAAAAAAAAAAACAAACCCTTGTGGCCTTAGGGGAAAAAACCAGCAGAATTATGACATTTTTTTCACAGGGTATTGTTCCAGATGTAGTAAAGGGAAGAGCAGCACCTGCAAATCCTGGACTGAATTTCTCCATTTATCAGGTGCCCCAGTAAACAAAACTGCCCAAGAGTTACTGATATTCCAGTACCTCAGGGCATGAGGTACTGGGCATATCAGTAACTCTTGGGAGGAAATTGTCAGCAATACAGAGAGCTGATGAAGAAAAACTCTGAGGTGCTTCTATACTGAACGAAGCTAGATTGGTAAATGGAAAAATCTCAGAGCAAGGACGCAGCGCTTTATTTCTGTAGAATCCACATTTGCACCCTGAACACCTGAATCAGTCACAGATGTCTTGGCCCTCAGAGGACAACTCAAAACACAAAACCCTGAAACAGCCAACCAAAAAAATTACACCAAAAACCCAAACACAAACAAAAAAAGAAACAAACAAAGAAACAGACAATAAAAGAGATAATAAAACAAAAAACCATAAACACACAAAAAAACCCCCATGCTACTATACCATTTCCATAAAAGTAACAATCCAAGCTAAACAAATTTTGGAAGAAGATATTATCTGCCTTAACCAGCTACAAAGCTTTAAAAGGCTATAAAAATACAAGAGCCAATAGACAAGGAAATGTATAAGCAAATGCAAAAACAAGACCAAAACCTTGGAAAATCATTTTCCAAGCTTGCTTCTCATGAGATGAATTAGGCCACGGAACAGTCCCCATTGCTCAGGCAGGCTGAAGTTGGACAGAACACTGGAAATGCATACTGCAGGGAAACTTGGAAGCCAGACACTTCCAAAGTCCTTTCCACCTTCAGCCTCTCTTATTCTACAACTAACAGGTCTGAACTGTTACAGAGTTTCCAGGTTTTCACTAAAACAAGGATGAGACATTTGTCATTGCAAAGCTGCCTCTAACAGGCAAGCCAGAGCGGCTCAAAGGAAGGAGATAAAACACAGAGATGTCACAACTCCCCCGCTGAGTGCTTTAGTCCAAGAGCTCAGTTTAGCAACATGAAGATGTTTATGCTGCCTGCAAGAGGACTTCAAATGGCTTGTCTACAGAAATTACTGTAGAGGCATATTTTACATGACATCATCCAACTACATTAAGTCAGTTCAATTACTGGTAATCAACTTAGAATATATCTGTGTAGTTATTTTTAGAGGTTTTACCGAGGTTTATTAGGAGAACATATTCTAGCACTCCCTTTATCAAGATGCCATAATGCTCAGCTATTTTGGAAAAGGACAATTTTATTTGTATGCCCTTTGTGTAACATTTGGGGTTTTGAAGAGTTTTATTCTTTCTTACACTCCCCATAGTTAGTTACTTCTGAGGACAAATGTCCATTGATTAACAATGAAAACACACAGGTTGCAGAGACTTTAATAGAGGGATAGACTACACAGCACTGGGTCTAACTATCCAGGAATTTGCTTCTCCTTTCTCAATGAAGCTCCAGGAAAACACTCCAAGTCCTGACAGCCTCCAAATAAGTTACATTCCTCATTTTCAGAGACCAAAGTAATGCAGAGCATGCAGACGACAGCAGAGCTCCCAATAAACCCACTGGGATAGCCAGTTTCATCCTTTGGATGCTGGATGCTGCTGCGATGTGCTCTCTCAGTAACAGGGAGCTCTGCAGCCCTGCCCTCGCTGTGGGGGCAATGCTACAATTTCCTGCATAATAAAAGTTTCAGCAGCACATGGGTAGGCTCTTCTGTGGTACCACCCCTACACAGGGAAACTTCTCACTCCTCTGAGAGCCGGGAAAGGGAGTAAATATACTCTAAAATCTTCTTCTGATTACCTTTTCCACATGGATGTTGTCTTACCCCTCATGTCATATTAGATCAGGATGGAATCCATAAAAATAATATTAAGCTAACATGAGTGGGGTGAGGATAAGTTAAAGACAAATCAAGTTGAAAAAAGATTAAAAAATCTCCCTCCCACTCTATACTTCCACCCTTTCTTTTATTACTTGACCAGCATTTTTAAGGGGTCTGTTTTGTTTTCTATACACATGTAACTCCCATTACTGTCAGTAGAAATTATGTATGCACATCAGTAGCAAACCAGACTGCAGGATATTTAGTTCTCTAAGGTATCCGTGTCCCTGTTACAGTCATGATTCAGGAGAAAAGCCAACAAATATATTTGGAATTCTGCCTTTAAACAAACAGCATATTACAACAGGAAAAAGTACTGCCTGATTCTTCCAAATGGAGTCAATACACATGAGAGAATCCTACTTAAACCAACAAAAGACTGGATTAACAGCAGCTATCCTTTTCCACCATTCCCTCAATGCTGCAGTGCCTCACATGATGAAATTGATCAGAAATATCTCTTTAAAGAAACAAAGATAGAATTTCACTAACGTTCATAATGAGATAGTTAAAAAATTACAGCAATACTTGAGAATAGCAAACAAGAAGACTGTAATATTTAGTCACTAGAACTATGAGTACTTTTCCATTCACAGACCACAAAGAGCTTTTACAATATTGGATCTCCATCACCATAAATTGGAGGAGGAAATAACGGGTAAAGTGGAAGAAATTTGGCCAAGAACTGAAATGAAAAGGAAACCATTTTTCCTAACTCCTCATCTGGCATTTTGTCCTCTGCAGCCTGTCGAGCTCTTCTTGACAAGCCAGTGTGTTGCCCTCTCAGAAGCCAAAATCCCATGAGATCATGTTGGTTATTCTTTTCCACATAAAGAATCCTCAAATGCAGAAGCTCTGACAGTAACCCGTTCATTCATTGCCATTATTGTCCCAAGTATGAACAAACCACCCTTCAGGTATCCACACCAGTTTAGTTCCTCAGGCTTTTATATTCACCCCTCTTCGGTGTTCTTGACTTCTAAGGCTAGGAGTGAAACACACATTAGCAGCAGCACATTCATCACTGTGTGCCTTAAAATCAGAGGAAGACACTTGAATTCCAGTAAGAGCATGTCTTTTCCTTCCACCACTAATCATCTCATTGCAACATTTTCCCTAAACCACACTTAATGTTTTTATTAAGAAATTACATCTAATCATCAATACAGGGATATGAACTACAGAGTCTGTGGGCACAGACACTTGTCCTGCCAAGCTACACACCACGAGACTGTAAAAGCAATCATGCTTTTTAAAACTCTGTATTTCTTCAATGAACTCACTGCTCTCTCTGTGCCAAATGCAATTCTGACAGGGTTTCAAAACCAACACAAAAGGTGAAATGAAACCTAATGAGAGTTTTGCAGCTGAAATCCACAAGCTTGATCCTACCCAAAGTTATTTCACTTCTGTCACAGGAGGAAAACTCATAATGGACCTTAAGCTCCCTCTGAACACCTCTGTTTGAAAAACAGACCCATATTAGCAGTGTATTAGCAGCCACAAATGCTAGTCTAGACATTACAGCCACAGCCTCCTTCTTTAATCCTCTCTGGCTCATGTATCTGTGCATGCACTAGGCTGTGATCATCCACATGGTTTTCTTGGCAATTTGGATCTCTCAAGGAACCTGGCCTGAATATTACTCTAGAAATACCCAGTGCAGTTTTACTTATAAAAGTGATTAATTGAAGACTCTAAGCTGTTACTACCTTGAATAGGAAATAAAATGTCACTCAGCAAGCCATAAATCATGAAAGCTGCCAATAAAAGCACCTGAACCGTACAAGACATTGATGCAAGCCTACTATCGGTAAAAAAAGTGCATCCTTGCAACAAAATAATACCAATTATGTGTTTTATTAAACAGCTATGAGCTTTTCAGACAATAACTGATTTTGTGCAAAATATCCTTCTCTGATTTATCACAGATAATAAGCTTGTGAACGCAAACATTCAGACATTTTTAATTTTATTATTTTTTTCTTAAGGTTGTGAGTCATAAGGATTGATCCAAGCCCTCTGAAGGCAGCAGTGCTTGTCAATGTTTGGACAAAATTTAAACTCTTTTTGGTAGATGGCTATCTTATCTCCTACTAGGTAATTTATTTATTTACTTCCCCCCTCTTAATAATTTAATACACTGACAGCAAAGAATTGCTTAATTCTCCAGTAACATATTGACTTTGCAAGGGGTAAGTGAAGCTAATTAATTCATTTAGTAAAACTTACTTGTAATGACAACACATCTATCATAACAAGATTATTTTATCAAGCACACTGTCTATTAGCTTGTAAAGAAATACTGTAAAATAAAAGCAGTCTTGCTGGCACATTGTATTGTCTTCCATAAGGTGTTTGCTAAACAATGTGGCTATATTGTGATAGTGAATTTCACTGTAAATCTGTTTCTCTCGTCAGTGTTGTTTTCTCTATTTTCCATAAATCCCTTTTGCATGTGGCAACTTAGGAAGAAAAAGCACTTCAGTAAGGCAACTCCTACTCTCCTTTACAATGACTGGAGGGATAACACTGAATATTTGTCTTCCTTATGTCTGACAGACCTTATGTAGAAATATATAATGTATGTAGCATGTATAAGATGTTCTGTAGGTCGCATGTTAAAACGTGCATCAGTTTAACACATGCAAGCTACCATGCTTCCACTTTTTCACAGTGGGAAGGGTATACAACAATCACTAACAGAGCCTGCACTACATAGATCTTGCAGTTTTCTAATAAATCAAATGGCCTGGTGAAGAAAGATATCTTAAGTTACATTGTTCTCAGGAAATTAAAAATGCTTCACAAGTACATGACACCTATCAAGAGCTGTGAATAAGTATTATCACAGTCTAACAAAACCAATCTACTTCATAATTTTTATAGTGCTTTTGACTGCCATAGCTAAATGCTGCCTAACTAAATTATTTCTATGCTCAAGGATTAAGAGTGGCTGTAACAGAAGAATCTGGTCCTTTTCCTCCATCTCCAAAGCTCCCCAGAGCACATGGATGTCTTTAAATCTGTCTTGGACACAGTTTCCTAAGGTTTTTTTGAACATTTAAAAAGTGGGTTGCTCCTGTTTCCACCCGATCTTTTCACTGTCCACGTTTCCCCATGCAAACAGTCTGATCCAGAGTTTTCATGTGCTTTGCTCAAGGTCTTACAAGATGCCTTGCTCCAGAAGAACACAGTAAATGAAAAGGTAATGCTCTTGACTTAGCAGGAATGTTTGCTTGATCCCACTCCTCCATCTGCAGAATATAATGTCATTTCTTTGAAGCGGCTAATAACAGGAACAACAATCTGTCAACCACAACAGCAAGATTTTACTTAGCAGAAGCAACCCCAGGTAATGAACAGGAAGCATGGATGGAACTGCAATGTGAAGAGAGCCAGATAGATAGAGTTTGTTTCAGAAAAAAAAGTAACTCTCTGAAATATCCTTCCATGGCTTATTATTACATTAGATTTTTCTTGTTCCTTTGCTGCAGCTGTCTTTAACAAGAAAACTTTAAAAAGCAAACACAGGTGTTTACCCAAGGATCAGTTCACCTGCTGTTCCTCTGCTCCACCTGGCCCTGTCGCTCAGTACCTGGCCCAGCCATACAGCTGGGATGACTCATCTCTGCACGAGAACCTTTCCACATGAGCTATTTTCAGGGCTCTGGTGCTGCAAAAGGAGAAGGAGGGATAAAGAACTTACTTTAACACCACTTCATTTATCTACTTTACATCACGCTTTTACCTCTTTTGAAACAGCAAAAGCACAGTGGCAGAAACCTCCAGGCTTCTGAATGCCAGGCTAATGTGCAATTCACCCCCCCTGTAATGAAAGGCATCATAATTCATGGGCATCTGCATCATCTTCCCCCAGATAACAATCTACTGAAGCAGCGAAAAGGAAAGATTTCCAAGTTTGTTGCAAAATTTCAGATCCGTGTTTGAATGGAGTTGATGGATTTCCAGAAGCAGAGCGGAGTGCTCTGCTTTGAATTAGCCATTATCTTTTACATCCCTCCATGTTTCCTGTCATCACAAAAGAAGATGAGTTACCCTTTAACTTACTGCAGAATAATCTCTGACTACCAGCAAAGGGGTAGTTAATGCTATTGGCAAGGATGATTTAGGAGACAATTTCAAAGTTCAGCTAACTATAAAAACAGAAGTCATAGTAAAACAGCCTCATTCATTCTGCATACTGAGTGTGAAGGAAGCAGGGCTTAATACCACAAGTGCTGGGAGATGTGACAGTGTGATGCAAAACGGCAGTTTCTCACTTTCTCCCCTGACAAACGCATCCAGCTCTGCTGACAGGAATTGGTGTTCTTCAACCACTGCTAAAATACAATATATTAAGTATGACATCAGTGCCCAGACCAGATCTGACAGGCCTAAGTGTATGAAGAGGAAATCCTTACCTTACAGAGCCAGCAGAATAATCCTGACTTCACAACTCCATATTTAAACAAACCAAGTAACCTAACAGCTCCAGACAGGATATATTCTGACAAAGGCTTGATTCTAAGCTTATTTTTTAAGCCTCCTACAATGAAAATGTCCATTGTTTCAGAAAGTTACAAGTCCTTTTCTGTGCTTAAGGAACAGCAGCAAATGCCCTCCAGCTACTTGACAGTCAGAAGCTTTTTTTGCTTTTACTTTTTTCTTCAACTTGTTATTTTTACACATGCTCACATACATATAAATATGTACGTATAATTGAGTTTTTTCCACAAAAAAAGAGAAAACCCTCTCAAAAAACAAAGAAGGAGCAGTTGTGTATTCAAAATTCAAAACTGTCTAGCAAAAATTTTGTTATGGAAGATTATCACAAGAGGGGTTCCCAGCATTTTGTATCACTGTATGTCTCTCAATCCTCATCCCCTTCTCATGACTAAATAAATATTTATCATCAAGGCTTTAATTGCAAGGACTACTGAAACAGTTGTTTAATAAGGCATCTTAGATCTTTACCATGGCTGACATTCCATCAGAAACCTACAGTTCAAAAACCAGTGATCAAAAGATAACACATTTTCCCATGGATGTTCAGCTGCCAGAGGCACAATAGAGAAACACTGACACTGAGACAAAGACCACCGCCATATGTCAACCATGTACTGAAGGAAACCCCAGTTTGAGAAGAACCACTCCAGAAAGAGTAAATCCAAATAAACTTGTGTATATTTATCTGTGTACTTGATGGTAAGTAGACTCTTAATTTCATAATGAGAAACACAGACTCCTGAAAATGCAAAGTGCCTGAAATGTACCCAATTCTCCACCAGCATTTGCAAAATAGCAGGAACATTATTTAGGGAGATAAAAATCAGCAAAACAGTCCATGTGGCTTCTTTAATTTCCAGGGTACTCATTTTATGTCACTCTGCAACTTCACACTTCATATATCACCATATCAACATCTTGTTATTAAAAAAACCCCATGGATACTTGAAACAGTAAAATGCAAAATTTCTGTGTGCTACTCTGTTGGTAGGACTGCTAGGCGATTTTTGACTAGGGCTTGAAGACCTTGTTAAATATTGACCTAACTCTGGGCAGAGATCACTATGCCCATCACAGGCCATTTGTTCCCACAACAATCCAAAATCGTTTACCCAGACAACTCTACAAAAACATCAGCAGTGAGAAAGCTGCCAATGACCACACTTAAACAACTTTAAGATTTCAGTGTTAATGTCTCATTGAGATTAAGGGAACAATCCCTCACTCCTACACTTTTTCTTCCGAAGTGATTTGCAAACTCTGGAATTGTCACTAAATGTGCTTTTCATGACTTGATGTTGGGAAAAGTCACCATGGCAAAAGGAATAGAAACTAAATCCCACTGTGCTCTCCAGAAGCAAGTACAGCATCTTTAAATGAAAAAAAAAAACCAAAACAAAAAACTCTACTATTAATAATAGTGACAATTGCATTCTTGTTTTAATTATTTTACAGTCCCCAGGTTACCTGAAATCTAGGCGAGAAATCCATCTTCATTAAGTAATGCTAGAAAAAACTATGACCCCATTAAACATAGAAGCGAACCATTATCTGCAAATCTTGCCCATTCTGCTTTTGACAGTACTTTTACATTAACAGTTTCCTGTTTTTCCTAAGCTTCAGTCTGTTTTCATTCATCCAATAAAACTGGTATAAGGAACAGGAAAGAAACAAGCATTTTAACACTCACTTTGCTGAAATTTCCCCAGGCAAACAAAACAGGTACAGAAGCTGGAATGTAGCAGCTGAATTAATTTCATTGTAGTTTTTCATGATTTCAATTTCTTATCTCATTGACATTTTTTTAAAGCTTATTCTTTCTAAATAGGGTTATATTTTGGAACTCTGGTCAATCCTAAATCCATGTGGACATTTAACAGAAAAAGGTACAGGCAGGCCTTTGCACAAAAGGCTTCAGTGTTGTTACCACTTTGTCAATATACACCCTGATTCAGGGGTATATCTGCACCCATTATCTGGCAGTATCTAAGGGCATTCATAATTAAATCTGCTAGAAAGAGGTGTCTAGCGTAAGAAGGCAAAAATGAGGTTCTGCACTTTCTCTGAATCACCTCTGCCATGATAATGCTCCTTCCTATCTTCTTAAAGAAAGCAGAAAGAGCTAAGGCTTAATGTTTTCATTCTATTGCAAGATGGATTGGACTCACAAGCTATTCAAAAGTTACATGTGGAAAAAAATCCAAATAAAACATTCCTCCCAGACAAAATCACATGCCTAAACAATCACAGATGCTGTGACAGTGTCTGCACTCTCTATCAGGACATTTGGAAAGGTAATCACGCACCCAATGCAATTTCATCTTCAATGGCAGTTCCACACATTTGTAACTTGCTGTCCAAATGCCAGAAAAGATGACAAGGCAACAATTCTGCTTCAAATCAAGAGTAGCTAGAATTGAGTTTAGCCCTTGGAAAGGGAGAACAATAATTTTTTTCTTCTTCACAGCGATTTCCTCTGTCTTTCTCACATTCAGAGCAGGATAATGTCACGTTGGAATATATAGAGTAAACAAAAACCTTGTAAGAATGGGAAATAGGGTAACATTGCACCATATGCCCCTGGAGCTCTGTAAAACACCTTATCACCAGCTCCTTCCAGTGGAGGAGACCAGTGCTGGCAAGCAACAGTAGCTAAGTACCTCATGTCCCAAACCCCATTTTAAATTATGTATATTTAAACAAACATTTAAAGTGAAAATGTGAATCTATAATGAACGCGGTGGAAGATGCTAACTATGAAACAGAACCAACAGTAGAAAAATTCAAGCTGCTGTTCTTCAAAGTTCAAAATCTAACGAGGCATTGCATTGATAAAAGAGAGAATTTTCAGCAGCTGATGTCAAAGACAGATAAATGGTCCTGACAATTGCAATTTAGGATTCAGGATGGAAAATACTGAAAGTAGAGTTATAATCCCAGTGCTGTTTTTTTTCATGGTCTCTCTGCAATCAGTAAATTCTTATTTAACAAGAACTGCCTACCAAATCATAAATCCAGTTTAACTCTTGAGAAAATGGATCCTCAAATCCTGTGTCTACTTCAACAAACATCATCACTCCAATGCATTTCATTTTTTCATCAGAAGAGAGCAGCACTCATTACTCTTCTCAGTGACAAGGTTAGGCCATATGTACACAGACTTTTTCAAGGCCTTAATTGGAAATGCTCAGTGGCAGTGTGAGGTCCCCAGCTCACTGCCTGGGATTTGAGAATGCTGAGCATGGAATTAGAAATTGATTTTTGAGAAGACAAAGACCACCATATATCAAATACATCCCTGGGGATATTCTGAAAACCAGAAACTCCAGAAGCTCATCTTGACATCAAAGGCATCTAACTCCTGTCTATTCAGCTGTTGATGATTAACAATGTAAGTATTTTGATATTAACTCTCAAGTTACATTAACTGCAGACTAAGTTATCATGATCTCATAAGGATCCCTGATTGACCAAACACCAGACATCAGCTTCAGCAGACATACAAAGGCTGCATTTGTCCTGTTTTTAACACCCTGAGCACAAAACCATAAGAAGATGAAGTCAAAAGTTTCCAAGAGATGCCATCTAACTCATCCAAGGTAGGATTATAAATAACCAACATGAACACACTGCTGTCCCACCTGTTCTTAAGATACACCCAATTAAAAGAAACCCCACAATGACTGCAGACAAAAATCCTTGTAGCTCTCTGCTACCAAAATGTTTCCCTAATATCCCGTGCTATGTCCCAAGTTTTAGTTTCCACCATTATTCAATTTCCACCTGTACTTCCACCGTTGTACTACTTCTGCTTCAACTGAAAAATCTGAACTCTGTGGTCAGTTGTCTTTGTAAACAAATATTGCCACTCATTTATATTTTTCTTCAAAAACAGCATTTCCTAAATTTCTTGCTGTTATCCTTTGCATTTTAAGAAGTATGAAAACCAAAATGTGCCATTCAAAACTGGATATTGCCAGGCATCACCAGGAAATAAACTACTGTGTCAGGTATGACTCTATGTAGTAATTCTTACATTATCTTAAATACCATTACCAAGGTTTACCAGGGAAAGGAGGAAAAAAATCTTTTGTCATAAGGACTCTTTAGCAACAGGACATTTTATAAAATAAGTAAAAGTCCTTGCTACCAGTCTTATTACATTGACAAATGTTACTACTGTAATCAATCTAAACTGAGGTTTTGATGAGCAATCTAAATATTTAATTAATGTACATTTCCTTTATTGTCTCCTGGAAGTTGTATTTAGACAAACACATTCTGAATGGCCAAAGCAGAGATTTGCACAGACTTCACCCCCTTTGCTTTCTAACTGTCAGATATTAAGGATGGCTCTGCTGTGATGCTAAAATTGCCTGTGCAAAGACAGAGGACAAAATTTTTCCAATAAACTGAAAAATTCACACCCAACTGCATGATGCCAGGAAAACAAGGATTTAAGAAATTATTGGAAAAATTATACAAACACAAATAAAAATAGTCTACGGCAGCTAGATGGAAAAAAAAAAGTGGAGGGGAAGCACCAAAAGGTAAGTAAAACCTTGGGCTATTATTGCTTATTTTCTTTAGACACTTACTGCCCTAAAACCTTCGGTCCAACTTTAATTTCAAATTTTATTAGACTAGAATCTAAGAAAATAAATAGTTAAAAAAAAACCTTTTTCCAACAACAGGCTCACTTCAACACCTCAGTAAGAAAAAATAATTTTATAAATGTTTCTGGTTTTCACAGAGATTTTAAGGGTGATCTATCACAGTCTCTAAGGATGATCCTGTTTCTTTTTAAATCTACAGAAACTAAGTTTTGAAGGTTTGGGTTTTATCTCCTTTTTTAAATAAAAAAAATCTGCAAAATACATGTTGTAAACTCTCTCACTAGCCAGAAAGTCCCCAGCAAAGCAATTTAAGACAACTTTTCTAATATTCACAAAGGCAAAAGTTTACCAAAGCAATAAAATGGCTTAAAATGCCTTCTCATCTAGTGCATGTCAGCAATGCTGAATTGAAATGTGCAATAAAATTTATATTACAGCCATATTGTTTCCCCTTCATTACTTTAAAACATTTATGTATGTGCATGTTCAAACCCAAAATCTAAACACTCCCATTGTTTTTTTTGTTTCATAATAGCAATTGGGATGAGCCATTTTACACAATCATCATGCTCAGTCCTTTTTACTTCACTCAGCTAGAGAAAGCTCTACTCAGAATTGCTGAAAAGCAGTAACAGAATCTTTTCTTTTTTTAAATATATGTTCCTGTATTTCTCTCCAAAGACACTGTGACTACCAAAACACAAATGGGGCACCCAATACATAACTCGCAGTTCAAAGGTACCAGAAGCAAGCCAAGGTACCATCCAGAAAGCATTGCCTAAAATCTACAGCCCAGGGAAACAAAAGTCCTACAGAAAGGCTTTAGGGCATCTCCCCTGGTCTCAACTGAGGAAAGTTAGACTACTAAGGCTACTCATTAAAACACACACAGAACTTGGTTCATGCTGTCAGTGAAAAGTATCTCAGATGTGTATCTTAGCCAAGCCATATTGACCAAGTTTTCAGGAACACTGTACCTAAACCTCAGGCGACAAGGGAAGACAAAGACATCCAAACCAGCTCTAATCAAACTAGCCCTGATATCGTAAACCAGGGCAAAACAGAGTTCTGTGCAAGCCAACATCACCTACATGCCTGAGTAATAACAAGTGCAGCAGTCTCCAAACTGGATGAATCTTTGTATTGTCCAAGCAGCAAAAGAACCGGAGATGTTCTTCTGACTTTTAGGGTGTTGGTCCCACAGCAGGAAATCCTCAACCCCAGAACCACCTCAATGGTTAGACAGCACACACCATGGAAGGGGAGTTTGACATCCAATGGGAGCAAAGAGAAATCTGCCCCTGAATGTACTGCCACAGAGTTTTAACTTTGGGAACTGTGCCATTTTTTATGGGGTTTTGATGCAGCAGTCCCACTCAAAAATGCTTTGCTGATGCAGGATAAACTGAGCATATGCCTAACTACTTCAGAGATGTGAGAAGGCTCTACTCAAGTGTTTTACAAAATTATGACTCCTCACTGCAGGGGCCAAAGCAGCACTCTGTTTTGTTAAAAATCAGTGCTGGATATTTTCTCCAGAGATCCTCTCAGAACCTTCCCAGTCATCACAGTGCAAATTCACATGGCAGCCAATGCCCTCTACCCAAATCCACTCTCTTCCACTACTCCCAATTTTAATTTTGGTGGGTTTTTTTCTTCTGAAAAACAAAGTTCTTTTCCTGTTAAAATAAAAACTTAAGGCCTTTTCTTGATGAGAATTCTTTGGATTCTTTCCTTTCCCCTCACTGTTATTCAGATTTCATGAACAGCACACTTTTGACTTAGTCTTGCACACCACAATCTGGCAATATAAACGTGTTCATATAATTTTCTAGTGTCTACTTTCATGCTGTGTAAAAGAAAGCCTGATTGCTGCCCTAGAGTACATATACATTTCAAACCTGCTGGTCTTCTGAGATGACTGACTGCCATAAATGTATGTATTAATCATGCTATACTAGCTATTCCCATCTAAATACATATAATTAACCTAACTTTTTTTAATCAGCTTTTTAAAGCCATAAATTGTTATGGGCTAAATTTCAGTAAACAATAGCTTTTCTTTGACTTTATGTTACATTTTATTTGCATTAATGCAAATTATTACTCCTCTTCTTGATCAAACAGCTGGAACACCCACAGTCAGTACCTTCCTCCCAAATGCACAGCAGCAACACACAGAATTTAACACGTGAGGCAAGTTCTAAGCAGCACAGTGGCAGGGGTGGAAAGTGAACCTAGAGAATCAAGTCCATTCTCAACATCTTGTGAACCACTGATATTTTTTACATCCTTTTTGATGTCTACTTTAAGATGATAGGGTATGGAAGAGCACCTCATCAACAAAGACAAAACATCTCCAGAAGCCAACCATGCACAAGTATCACCTCTTAAGGGAGTCAAAGGAAGCTGCTCTACATGATCCTTTTTAGGAGCCAAACTGAAAGTATCAGCTCTTTATGCAGGAATGGAAGAGAACTACCCAAACTTCTCCTCCTCCCAAACCCAGAGAAAGCATTACTTGTGTCTTTAAGCCACAGGGAGATTCAAGTCTGAATACAGAATGGCACTACAGGATGGATGCCTGCTCTAATTCAGTGGCAAAACTAGCCTTTGAGGGGCTTTGGAGATAGATGCAATTCTGGTCTACTCACGTCAAAATGAGTCTTTCCATTTCACAAGTGAAAAGAACAGATAATGGAATTGTCCGTATCAGAAAACTTGGTGCCTCTGAATTAGAAGAAAAAGCTAGATTTAATTTTATTATCTGAGATTGAAATTTGTCTCACTTAGAAAAAAGCCATAATGGACATTAAAAAAAAAACAAAAAAAAAAACCCAAAACCCAACCACCCATTACAGCAACACAAGCAACTTTGTTATATCAGTTAAATATATTGTTTAATTAGTTTTCTAAATGCATACACTGAAAAGCCATTAGACAGCCATTAGGAGTAATACATCCATTTTCTTTTTACAATCACCTGATTTACAATCAGCCAAATTTCTAAACTAATTCAGTCAAACAACATTTCTGGCACGATTACCCCAGCAAAGTTTCCAATTCCCTTTTTTGACTGCGATCACTGCAATTTTCCCTTAGGCTCTAAAGCACTGATGATCATCTTCGTTTCAGCAGATTTACAGAGCATCTCTTAGGCTGAAATGTTCCTAGTATGTTTATGGTCTCATTTCAAGATCCAGAAATCTGAAACTATTTAGCCATTTTATGAAGTAATCTTTAAGAAAACCAGCTTTGTGTTCTCCTTATGTGTGGAAAAAAAGAGATGGCTTTAGACAAATTTTAAAAAAATCGTGAGCTCCCAAAGGATCAAAATCCATTTGGTTTTTCACACCTCAGCTGACTTCCTATTTTGTTAACAAAAACTTTCTTAATAACTTGATTAATCAGCAACATATCTACATGAAAACTTGTTAAAAGGCTCATCATGACTTTGCCAAAACATTGTGGATTATCTCAGTATATTTCACGGATAAAAGAAAAAAACACATTGTAAAAATAAAGCCTTTGAATAGATTTCAGTCTACACTTCTCCAATGCTATTTTTCATTGATGCATTATCACTCTAGAGATTCTGTAAGGTTTGCCATTGTGTTTTCCCTACGTTGCATCAGCTCCAGTATCACCCAGTTTGGAACTGCATTAGTCAATCAACAGTGCACATGATACTCTAAGGATGAAGTAAGTGGTGGTGGTACTTTACAGAAAACTAAGAGAGAGAGTGTGAGGCAACGAGCAAATGTGTAGCACAGCTGTCAATTGAATTTGAACCCTGATCTAACCAAACTAATATGCAAACCTCAAATCTGTCCTTCTCTTGCAGTAATTGCTGTATTTATCCTTGCAATGCTTCAGTTGCTTGCTTTCCAAAATATAAGACAGTTACAAAAAAAAAAATCAACTGGAAAATAAACAATTCCAAAGTTTCTTTAGAACATTTTGGTGAATTTTTAAGCTTTGTTTCTGCCAAACCAAACAAAAGTAGAAAGCAAGAGCTAAGAACAGACCGCAGCATGAACGTGCCTCAATCCTGGAAGAAGATGGTCTTAACACCCACCCCTGCTCCCACAGGGAACCACCACCTGTGTTCAGGTAAGTTTTTCAATGCTCCTGAAACAAATTCCCGCGCTCAATGAGCACTGTCAGGCAATTTTTACATTTCAAAACCAAGAGATAATTGCAGTCCATCACCAGCTGGCACCACTTACAGCTCTGCCGGAAAGCTGAAGGATGCCAATGTCTGAACAAAGCAAACGCTCGCCTCACCGCAGACAGGCTCTAAATGACCTTTACACAACAAGGCTCTCCAGAAAACACCAAGCTTCTTTAGTATGGATTTCTTCCAACCCATGGCCTATCTGTGTTTGCTAGGTTGCTTTATGGGGGAGAAAGCAGCCTGGAGGAGTGGGACCAGCAGTGCCAAGCCAAGCATGAAAGTACAGCAACAAGTGAACAAATCCTCTCCCTCCTGCCAGGGGCAAACTGGGGAAAAGGGAAGAAATGAAAATTAACAAAATACAAGTGTTTGCACCAGCCAGTCTGTCATTTCAGTTAAAAAAAACAAAAATGTAAGAGACCATGACATGACACAAGACATGGAAAACTGATGGTGGGCATGCTACTGAATATGCATCTTGCATTCAGGTGCTGAACCCACACTGTTGTTCAGACTGACTGCTGATGTTAATGCTATGAGAAATCTTGTCTGTTAATCAAAGGCTAACAAATGAGCTTTAAGCATTAAAATGCTGGCTTTTTGTTATCTTTGAATTAATTTCCTTTATACTGTCTCTATGACAGTAGCAAAATTCTTGAATGAAGCCAAGGACCACAACTGCAACTGACTGGCAGAAATAATCAAGCCAATAGCACATATTGCCCTGACACCTTGAGAAGGCAGCACATAACAATGAGAAGGGAACTAAATATAACACAAATATGGATCCAATTAGCATGAATTTAAAAAAAAAAAAAACCCAACACAGTAAGTTATTTTCTGTGAAAGGGAAAACACTGGAGGAGGTGAACTTCACTGCAAGATTTCATTTGTGAAGAAACTAGAAGGTGAAAGACCTGACAATGGGAGTAAAATGAGGGGAGACACGAAGCCTAGAGGGCCACAGAAAGCCCAGGCTCCTTCCCTGGTAAGAGCACTGGGATGAATCCTGGTGAGTGCTGTGCGAGTGGAACAGCACTTTCACAGTCCAATGCAGGCAGCAGCAGGTGACCAGAGACAGGACAAGTGCCACCTGGGGAAGAGCCAGAAGGTAAGATGATGAACCCCTGGGCAGAGAAAAACAACAAAGTAGGAAGGAACCACAGCATCATGATTAATACTCCTGTTCCTATCAAAAAGAGCAGCAAGGTGTGAAATTCCCACATAACTCTGATCTTTCCTGATTAAGACGTATAAGATCTAATGAAATGCCTCTCTGGTACTCCAGACTCCCCTCACCCACAGTCAGGGTTATAACAAAACAGAGTAATTTTTACTTTACAATGTAAAATCATGATCATATATTATCTGACAGATAACTGGTTAAAAAAAACAGGCACAAAAATTATGTCTGTCTTAGCCAGTTCCTGACACAAGTCAATGAATGGTCTGTGCTCCACCATTTGACCTGATCAGCACTGGTTTGAGCTAAAAGCATCAGGAGATCTTTTATTTGACAGAATCACATAGGTATTCTTCTCCTAGAGAAAACACCCATTTTCTATCATGAAATACAAATATTATGTGAAATAATCCACACTTGGGGGAGAAGAATGTCAGTATCTGCAGTTGGTTTCTGAAGCTGGTCTGCCCTTGATCTGGATGCATTAGTTGAGCCTGGACTTGCTCTAAATTGTAACCAGTCAAAACATTAGCAGCAATCCTAGCAGCAGAGAAATGCACTGTAAGAATGGATCCCAAACAGTCCATAAACGAGTATCAGAACTAGTACATTTACCCGAAGTTTTATATCACACTCAATAAAATAGAAAAAAAAAGTTGGAATAATCTGCATTCAAGAGCACATTGTTGAAGTAGGATCCCTATTATTTCCATGAGCAGGCTTCCCTTCCAATTTAAAGAATTTGCATAGTGTAATGCTTACAAACTGTGTTTATTCACTGAAAAGAAATTCTCATCAAAAGTATTCCTTTAATAACAAAAATTACTTTCCATACTAATTCTACCAAGTCTTTCCCACAGGTGCTTTTTTCTACATTTAACTGAACAAGGTCCTCCTCTGATATCAATCAGCTTTCAGAATCAAAACTCCAGCACCAAACAGCCAGGCAGCTTGATAGGCAAGTAAATACCCTGAAGTCCTACAACTAACCAGGTGTAAAACTTTTGAAAAAGACACGTGCACCCTCCATAATAAACCCTTCATTTCTTTTAATAGGTAAAGAGACAGAAGCTTTAATTTGGGGAAACATTCCTTTTATTTTTGCTATTTCTCGGCTACTGCACGTTAAGGACAGTGCCTGCAGGAGACCCACACGTTGCCTGTGGTGCAAAGCGCCAAGGCTGTGCCTTTCTGCTTCAGAACAAATGGTCCAGTGTGCTTCCTGCAGCCCGCCAGTATAAAATAACCAAATCTAATCCTTCCCACTAACAGCACGCTCACCAGATTGACTATGCCAGCTCACTCTGTAAAATGCCTTTGGGGTTGGTGTGAGCACATGTTTTATGAACTACAGCAGTTCTAAGCTTTCCAAAACCTTTAGATAAACCAAAGATGTACACACAGCAATTGAGTATAAGGGTATCCCTGCAGGTTAACTTCGGGTGGCAACCCTCTATGATGAGGTCTTGCCCAGCTGAAAGAGATTCCTGCACAACTCCTGGCAAGAGCACGTCAGTTACCACTGAGGAACCCCCGGCTCTCCCCAGGACGGAGCCCACTGAAGTTTCACTGCGCTCCCCACCAGGGGAATGCATCACCACTCCTGAGACAGCTGTGTTTCTAAACTGGAACTCTGCGCATGCAGGGGTTTTGCTAGTACCTCCAGGACATTACGCTTATCTTACCCCTGCTGTACAATCAGCTCTTATTGCATAAAAGCTAATTGGTGTCACACACCTAAACAACGTGAAGCAGTGTTTCTCTATCAACAGACACCCATAGAACATTGCTAATACACTGGACTTCTTGAAATAACTACCCAATTACCCTGAAGTGTGGGCATAAATATACACAATTTTTCTTCCCCACAGTTTTAGTAGAAACTAACAGGAACCAAATATTAAGCCTCAGTAGTCAAAGCTGAGAGCATAAGCAAAATATTTGCAACTTTAAGTATAAGCAAGGAGTATACAAAAGAAAAATCCACTCGGCAGCCTACTCTACCCAAATAAATTAGCTCCTGTAATATTCCTCCAAATATATTTTTGGCAGATCCCAAAGTTAACATTTTAGGGCTACATTTAATAAAAAAAAAAGTCTTTGAAACTATTTCCAACTACTGAGATCTGATATTTCAAAAGGTTTAGATATCTGCCTTCAGTAGAGAGAATCCCTTTCCCATCTGAGAGTTTCAGAATGAAATTCATGTAAAGTTGTACAACTACAAGTAAAATCAAATGGTGGTCCAGCTGAAAGGGAAATACTGCAGGAAAAAAAAAAGCCATTTGAGACAGCAGCTCCGGAGTTCCTAACACAAGCTAGTTCAGGATGTGCAGTAATCTGGGGTATCACAGCATGAATCAAAGAAAGCTCATCTGTCCAGCTTAAACAGAAATCACGGGAAGTCATCTCCAGGCAAATGCATGTGAATCATTTTGGCTAATGAAAACATACCCCTCAAGCTGAAGAACTTACGTAAATTACATTTCTCCTAATTCTGCCAAAAACATTAAAGAAAATGGATTTGCCAAAGATAAAAGCAAAGTAGGCATGATAGATCATCCATTAGCAATACAAGTACGGCTAATTCTTCCTGACAGTGAAATGTCTTGGGATACAACCCACTTTATTTTTTTTTTTACCAGATGCGTGTGTTTAGATGCAGTATATCCTACACATTTTATCTCCTTATATCGTAGACTTCACTTCAAGTGAGATTTTACAAAGATCAGGCCTTAACAAGAACATATTAAGAAAAAAAAGTGAACTGGAAGTATTTTAGCATAGAAAAGAAAAATAATTAAAAATTAAATAGGAGCTGTATAGTATCTGCAAGTACAGAAAGTAGTTTAAAATTGTGCAAATTAATGCAGTTAATCTGAATTAATAACAAGAAGGAAAACATCACATGCTTATGAACAATCACAAGGGCAGAATTAATACTGCACTCTACTCACTGTTAGACCAACTAGTGAACTAGTTTGGGCTTTACTTTTTTCATAAATACATTTTTAATGTGCAAGGTTGCACTGCATTCTCTAGCATAGAACTTTGATTTATTCATGTAAACGTCAGAAATCCATCAGCAAACAAAGCCATATGGAAGAAAAAGAGATATAATGGATTTTCTGTTTGCTTTAGAAACTTGACATCTGTGGATAGCATCATCTAAGTTACAATCCAATCACTACTCATATTCTGGTCATTTTCACTTACCAATCCAAAACGCATTTTATCTAATGATACAAAAAGCTCTGGGAGTGGGATAGCAGAGAAGAAATCGTGTTTCAAAAACTTAAAATGGGAATATAGTTTAATATTTTCCCTTTCACATCATAAATTCAGAGAAAAGCAAACTCACATCTGTTCTAACTTAGCTTTTAAAAAACGAAGAAAACGTATCAGGATCATTTATATCTTGTCTGCATTCGTGGCAAGATTTTGGGAGCCGGCCGAGCCGCTGGTGGCACCTGAGGCCCGCAAAGTTCCCGGGGCCCGGCTCGGCGATACTTACCCCCGCAGAGCAGGAGGAACCCGGCTGTCCGCGCCGCCGAGCGCATCTTCCCCGCGCGGCTGCGGCCCCGCCTCGGCGCTCCGAGCAGCACCGGCCGGGCTGCCGGACGCTCCGCGGGCTCTCAGTCGGGCCGGCCCATGGCCCGGGCCGGCGGCAGCGGGCCGCGATGGGACGCACGGACCCGGGCAAAGCCGGGCAGGGACGGGACGACCCGCGCCGGGATGCTCCTCCGCCGGTCCTTCCCTCGGTCCTCCTGGGTCCGGTGCCGCCCCGCCGCCACCGGCCGGGAAGAAAGCGCCTCGTTCCCTCAGCGGTGCCGCTCCTCTCGGGCTCTGCGGGGAGAAGCGAAGTCACGAGCGAAGCCCCCGCTCCGCCGCCGAGCCCCCCGCGCTGCCCGGGCGGCGGCACCGCCCGGCTCCGGCCAGCCCCCGGCCCCTCCTCCGTGGCCGCGGGGCCGCTCTGCCCGGGCCGCCCTGCCCGGCGGGCAGCCCCGCCCCGCCCCGCCCGCGGAGCCTCCGCCGAGGGGCGCAGCGCCGGCCCCGCCCCGCGCATCCCCGCGGGCAAGGTGCGGGTCGGGGGCAGCACCGCGGCGTCCCGGAGCAGCGGCCCGCGTCCCCCGGCCCCGCGGGCAGGAGCGGGGCTTGGGCGGGAGGCGGCGGCTCGGGGGGAGGAAGGCAGGCGAGCCGCGCAAACACACCAGGTGCGAGACAAAGCGGGGACAGGCGCTGCGGCACCAGGATGTATCCGAGTGGCCGTCTTCCCCGTCAACCGAAACACATTAAACGTGTTGAATAATTAATCCTTAGGAGAGGAGACAATTTTTGCTTGATGGTAGGAGGATGCTGTAGAAGATGCGCGCTACCTGGCAGGCAACCAAAGTAACCCGGAACGCACGCGTCCCGCTGAGCGGCGAAACGCCACTTTTAAACCGCAAGCGGGAGGGGGGGAAATCTAACCGAGCCAAAGCTGAAACAGGCTTTAACAGGTCGGGCTCGCCGAGAAAAGCGCTCCGAAAAAGCCGCCGCTCACAAACACCGCCCAGAGCCCCCGCTGCGCCGCTGCCTCCGCCCGGCGGCCCCGCCGCAGCGCCCGGCCCGCCCGCGCCCTGCCCCGGCTGCCGCAGCCGCGCCGGACCCGCGGGCAGCCCCGGCATCCGCGGGCACAGCCCCCCGGCACCCGCGGGCACCGCGCCCGCGCAGGCTCCGC
Organism: Emberiza elegans; assembly: GCA_024865655.1. Lineage (NCBI taxonomy): Eukaryota > Metazoa > Chordata > Aves > Passeriformes > Fringillidae > Emberiza > Emberiza elegans. The sequence goes on along the minus strand of JALJVW010000241.1, from coordinate 24,853,034 downwards.
AGGGGCCACAGCGACTGCCAGCTGATACAAACCCTGCCCCTCTCCCAGCGCCTCTCCTGTCAGGGCATCTCCCACCTGCCGAGGAGACGTTTTCTACTCCTCTCCCGAAAGCTGATGCTGCTTCCACAGCAGCCGCGCTGCTCCACAGATCTGGTCGTCAGGATTCAGACACAGATCAGCAGCTACAGCGTTCGGCTTCCCCAGCCTTCACACTCTGAAAAGCCCAAGCAAGGTCAAGTAGCCACACAGCATAGATTGATACTCAGTGCCGTTGCACCTAGCAAGAATTGCTACAGATTATTTAAATAGAAGTCAAATAAGAAATTCTTTTTCTAGGTTAGTAAGGACTCTGCTTACAATACCTGGCACTTTAGGAGGCAAAGTATCAGAAATCAGAAATGACCCTATAGGAATGGTAAAAGAACTAACCTATTTTAACTTTTCTGTCAGATCTTCATCAAGTTAGATCTTCTTCCATGGTCTTCATAAGGCTTGGGAAAATGGTAAGCCAAGTTGAAGCAACTAGAAGGGTAATAATGAATTTGAGATGAACAATAATGACCACCATTAATTAATTGCTTTTGAAGCTGCCTGTCAGTATAAATTAAACTTTCAAGTACTTACATGTCAAGTGTTTGTGGGGCTTTTGCAAGTCTCTGAAAGAGGGAACTGAGAAGGTTACTTGGGAAGTCTGTGAACAGAGGAAAGTCTCTAGCAAAGAAAGCAACACATAAAACATTAACATTAAATCAATGCTTTGTGGAGAAATGTCTTATGTTAAGCTAAAGCTTTATCTTAAATCATATTTAAAAGCTTGTGCAGTATACAAATCAATATTGATGCCATCTAAAATACACCACTATCATCTGCACTGATAAATGCCAGTTTTCATCCAGGACAAAGTGACTTCTTGGAAGAATTTCAAGGACTTACAATCTCTTCTGGCATCTCAGCAACTGAAGCCAAAGCTCTACTCTTCTGCCAGCTTCAGGCTCTGCTCCAGCACACTAAAACTGGTTTTAGATGCCATCATGTTCGTCATGCAAGGAAAAGAAGTAAGGTCACCAGAATAATTTTTTCATTTGATTTTCAGGCTTTTAAGCTAAGCAGTTTTATGTGTTTTCAGAGGACGGTAGCTGACACACAACATACCTGAAAAAAACTGGACAACTTGGATGAAAACCGGACCGAATACAGGTGTCTGTCATCTGTGTTCCAGCTACTGTGGTCATGTCTCTCATGTTAATGCAGCCACCATTCTTCCTGAAGCTGTCATCCTTGATGGTCAGCAATGGTATATTGAGGAAACACAGTTCATCCAGGAAACATAGCCTACCATAGAGAAGACAAAAATAACATAACTGCAGCATCTCTCATACCCTGCAAAAGCCTATCAAAATGGAGGCATTTTAAATTTTCCACTTGAAATTCAAACTTCAGGAGGAAAAACTTAAACCCTTCCTGCCCAGCCTGGTTTCCACATTGCTGAAGAGTCCCAACACAGGCTGTGAACCATCTGCCCTTGAGTTTACATGAGCCATACAATCCTATAGCAACCATCTCCTTCCAACAGCTAACTTCTGCTCCACTATGCGTAAAATACACTTTCACGTCATTCACTTGGTTTCTTTGTCTGAAGGCCTTTTGAAAACGGAAGGAAAATCAGTGCTTGTAAATGGGGAATAAAAAAATTGAGGTGTCCTTAATTTCCCAGAAAAGCTCGAGCTCTGCAGTGACATCTCCCATCACTCTCCTAGCAGAAATACTTTGGATGTAAATCAACACTTTCCTGCAGGCTAGTGCAATTGTGAAACTGTGGCTCATACTCCTTCTCTTCCCCAGCCCCCCCCCCACACACACACTTTGACTCATTTATTTGGCACAGCAGGCTGAGCTATTAAATTATTGTAGGTTTTTCTTTTATAAAGGCACCCTGAGATGTCTCGATACAATAATGCTTCCTGAAACTGATGCTGATTGATAACTGGTTCTTGGTTTCACCACAAGTCTTAGATCATGTTCATTTAGCATCAGGGCAGGACACTTGAGGACTGTTCCACCTTTCCATGTTTTCCAAACACTCAGGCATGAACACTGAAATATTTTCAGGTAAAACTCTTCCTAGAATATTGTATTTAAAATCCAATTCTTGATCAGTTCAGGACTTAAATACTTTTTTTCCCTATGCTATGAGGTTGGCTACTGTAAAAACTCAGTCTGACGTGCTGCTATTGATCATGTAGAAAAAATATTTTAAAACTACAAAAACAGGTTATTAACACTCAATGCTATTTTCTGATCCAACTGTCAAGTCTTTCATACAGTTACAACTACAGTGGCACTGAACAGATACTCTTCCTGAGGTAGATCTAATAGTAAAAGGACAGATTAAACTTTGATCCTGACAGTGGCAAAGAATTTACCTGCATGTCATACTTAATTCAAGTACTTATATACATATTTTTCCACAATCCCTGGGCTTTATTTTCCTATCCTTCTGTCAATTTCTTTCTTTTCTATTTGTTAGATATTGCTAACATATAAACTGCACAGTACCCACATTATCTATTTTTAATTTTTGTCCACTTGAGAGCATTGAAAGAGCTAAAAGCAGTGTGTTTTCCCAAAAATACTCATCCAAAAGCACTATGAATTGGTCAGAAACAGTGACTACCATGAAGAAGCAGCAAACCTGAGCTAGGAGATGTCTCCATCTTGGCACCTAGAGAAAGGAACCAAGAAGCTATTTCTTTCAAGTCAGGAGGAAAGAAATCATTCTTTTGGAGAAAGTACCACAGACTGTCCTGATAACAAGAAGTTTAAGCAAGAGCTTTGGATTTTCCAAGAAATAGATTTCAAGACAAAACCAGAATTCTTGTGAAAATAGGGATAAGGGGCTGGCATAAGTAAAGATGCTGTATGAGGGAAAGCAAAACAGACCATGAGCCTGGGCCAGGGCCATGACCAGGAAGAACCCATGTCCTTTGGTGACCTGACAAAGCTGTCCCTCCTGGGAGCTGGCTGCACCAGGAAAGCCCTCACCTGACATCTCTGCTGCTTCTTGGTAATAGAATTCTAAGTTCCTCCAACAACAGTGTCACTGCAAATGTAATACAAAGCTTTTTTGAAAATATATTAATTCACAAAGATTACCTGATTCCTGGCCATCAGATTGTTTCACTGAAAGCCTAAACTCAACTATCAAAATCATAAATCACAATGTCTGGTGCCATCAGAAGTCGGTACCAAAATAGGTCTCTAACTGTTTATCTGAAATTTTCAAATGCTTGCCTTTGCTGCAGGTTTCCATGAAGCACAGGATGACTATTGCTGGAGCATTTCCATGCAGAGAGGAAACAAATTCTCCCAATATTTGCAAACAACAGGTGCTTTCTTGCTTCAATTCTATTCAGAATCTCATGTCATCTTGCATCTATCTAGTTACAGAAGCTTCTAAAACTGACAGGAAATAAAAGCTCAGTTTTCACGTCATTGTTCTAAGGATTGTCCTAGAGGTGCCATGGATGCAGCTATTTTGTCAGAAAAAGGCATCTGGAGTGAAGGTCACTGATACACACTGTTGTACTTTCAGTAATGTAAGTCCCAAAGTTCTGGTTTCTGCACTCTCATGGAGCAGCAGGATTACAGGAGTGTGAGTGCATGAGGATGTGAACCTCTTGCTGTGGTGATGAGCACTGCTGTGAGAGAGCCTGCAGTGCTGGTGTGCCTGTAGCAGGGCATCCAGCAGAGCTGAGCCCGCAGCTGCCATTCCACCGCTGCAGGAATATCCCGAGCTAGCATCAGGGCTGATGACTCATGGTCATCTCATCTGCAGAGACAATCCTTTTTGCCTGGAACCATACTATAACATAAACCCAACAGTTGTAACCCACAGGCACCTTGGCATTGGGGCTCAACATTTATCCCATTACTCAAGAGGCATTAATTTCCCCAAGATATGAACAGATATTGGCATGATAAATCTCTTCACATCAGTATGTGCAGTCAAGTTCTTCTGAACTTCGAAGGCTGGATTTTTCTAGCTTTTAAACAAACATTTGGGATCTGCCTAGAAATGTTATGATCACGCATAAGGATGTTCACACAGCCCCCATCAGAATCCAAATGGTAGGGGGTAGATACTTTTCCAACCAAAGTTAGAGAAATACATTGAAACTGGCAGATGATAAATTAAAACCAGCTAACAAAATAGAAAACATCCTTTGTTGACTCTTCTCCAGGTCCATTTCCAGCAGATAATACACTACTGTGATCATAACAATAAAATATTATTTTCATTCTAGTTTCTTAGAATTTGGTGTCAAATATAACAGCCCACATGAGAGATGCGTAACCTCAATTCCCTGCTTGTTCATACAGTTCATGAAGTTCCAGCCTGGGTTATGACCAAGGCAAGCTTCCTGCTCCCTGCCAGCTGCATACCCATAGAGTGACCTGGGGGAGGTGAATGTGTTGGAGAGTGATTCTGTCCAAGGTACAGTCAGATTTACCCACTACAACTATTTCTGAAGTTTGCACGTGACCTTAAAAAACACTCCATTACTAACTTAATAAAAAATACTAACAGCCAGATAAAGCTGTGAGACATTCTAAATGACCAGTAAATATTTGTGAAGCTGAGCTTTCACTTTATTTTTTCATTCCTTATTACTCTTGGCTGCAGAGAACTTGAAAACATAACCACACTATTCCCTGGAAGTTTCAAACCTGAAAAGCAAATGTAGTTTGCAAATGTAGAAAAGACATTTCAAATATAATAATTTTGGAAATAACTAATTAGGTAGAGAAACTAACTCAAAATACATAATTATTTGGGTTTCAGTATGAAAAGCAGTTAAATTGGACTGAAAAAAGTATATCTTTCTTGGGCAGTATCAAATCTCCTATGCTTGAAGTTCAACAACTAAGCTCCAACATCTTGTCAGGTCTAACTTTGTCTCAGTACTCCTTTAGAAGAGGCACAGCCAACTTTACATGAGGGAGCCAAGAGAGACTTCCCAGCAGTGCTACTGGTCCTGCCAGCCACAGCAAGGTTCAGTACATGCCATAGGGACAACGAGAGGGCCTCGCTCCTTCCAAATTTTCATAGGTTCAGAACAGAGGCACTATAACTCACATTACTGATGGGTTAGTCCCAATGCCATCAGGGGAAATGGTCTCCTAAGAGTTTTCAGTCTCCAAAATCATCAGGTCAAATGCTGTCAGGGAAGAACCGACAAAATCATGACCATTATTCAGTTATAAGCATGAAGGCACACCAAAGTTAATGAAGAGATGATCATAATCAATGGAATAACAATTAATTTTGTCATTATAGGAATTAGTATAAAAATATCAGAATCAGGACTTATAAAGGACTTCACCTCGACGTTAACCTGTATTGGGTTAAATGATCTACATAATCTGATTTACTTTCAGCACCATATGTTACTAAATCGTAATCACTAGAAACAGGAAATATGATCCTAGGGTAATTCCAGAGATCTGGATTCCCACTGTACTGTAACTTTAAATATATGGTATCATGGCCATAAAGAGAGCACTCAGATAGTCAGGTCACACATCTTCCTTTGCACCATGGTTTATGGAGGCACGTTTGCCCCTGTGTTCCATTGATCTAACAGGATGTGTTTTTCTATTACACATGCACACAGTCTCTACATTTAAAGAGCATTACATTAAAAATGAAATCAAGAGCTTGCCTGTGAGGAAATGTTCGGACTGAGATTGCCCCATGCATTTTTTATTTGCTCACTGATATGTCTTAAAAGTCTCATTCAGGAACAGCTACAAATGTGTCAGAACTAGTGCTGGAACTTGCAAATTCCTAGGATTCAACCCAAAGACATAACCTCAAAATACCATACCTGAGACTCACAAAAAATTCTTGTTTTTCCTGTGCATTGAGTAAGCCCAGAGTCCAGTAAACGCAAGAATATACAATTACATGTACAAAAACTCCGAACAAAGGAGGTGAATTCAGATTGACAAAGTAAACCTTATTTATGTTTTGAGTGCCTAATGCTATTATACTGTTCTTAAATGTAGGCTTGAATATGTAATTTCCTAAAACTTTTTAAAATTAAAATATCAGAATTATACCACATGGAGCCACACTAGGTGCTGTAAAAGTTACAAGATTTTAAATGGCCGAAAACAGCTATTTAAAAGGAAAAGAATATTTTTGTACTCATTACAATAGGTAACTATGACCAAGATGCCAAGCATATTAATACAACCTGGTTTTCATAAAAAAAACAAAAACAAAAACCAGAAGACAAGCCCCAAAACAAGAATGACACACAGTAAAAAAAAAAAAAAGGCACACACTCATATCTGTTTTTTAACTTTGGAATTTGATCATTATTTGAACTTTAAAAGAAATAGAATTTTCTCAAAATCATCATGGCAATTAAAGAGCAAAATGAGGGGTGCTAAGTCTTGGCCAGTCCAGTAGGGATTCACCCTGTAGCACAAGGTCCCTGACCCTCTAACATCCTGCATGGCCCTGAGGCTCAGTACAGTGGAGAACACGTTGGTCAAATGGACCACTCTGGAGATTTAGCAGAAAGTCTTCAGAAAGTGCTGAGGGTGCAAGTTCTTTTAGTTAGAGGCTTAATGCACAGGCAGATGTGGATTGATTTTTCAAGGAAAGGGGAACAAACCTCTCTTCCCTGAGGTCCCTGTTCAAAATGCCATGTGATGACAGCTTTCCATAGTATACACTGTCACCATTTCTTTCCTACAAGATACAATTACCTATATGAAAGTGCAAAATCTTACATACAGTTTATTTCAGGAGAACAGACAGGGTCTCTGCCCAGTTACCCATTACATAGCACAGGCTCTGACTTGCACTTTCCCTAGTAAAAACAGTGACAACAGTATGAGATAACAGTAAACAGAACTCTTACCAGTGTAAAATATGTGTTTCAAAGGTTATAAAAGTAACAGAACTTTTGTTTGTTGTTTTTTTTTTTTTTTTTTGTTTTAGTGTTGCAATCAAATCACTGAGGACAATTTCATATTTATTTTTCTCATTTTCAGATAGAAGGAATGATAGGTTTCTGTTTTAGTGAAATTATGCCTACCTTTACACACATACATAGAAATAATATAAACCCTTACAAGCTCATTCTACTATTCCTTTGTGCCTTGACTTGTATGAACTTAAAGAGCAGGAATCAGAGCCCAGGGGAGAAAGACAAGAGAAACTTTAAGTACCTAAAGCAGCTAAGCAAAAGTAGGTTACCAGCGTATTTTTAATTTATGCATACTACGAGATGAGCTGACAGTCATGTGTGTCTCCTATTATCAACAGCTAGGCAGTTTCTTTTTTAAGTCATCATGGGCAGTTCAGCTACTCAGAGTCTGTTTCTATTTGGTCTGTGGAGCATCCTGTATTTTAGCCCAGAGATATTTGTCTTTCTTGGAGTTTCTCTGGAGGTGCGTATATGACAGAAACAGTTATTGTTTCTAACCACTGCAACTCAGAGCAGTTCAACACAGCTGTTTCAGTGTTAGCACATACAGCAGCATTTAACCAAAACTAAGAGCACAGTGAGTACAAGAAAGGCCACACAAAGTGGTGTTTGATGCAGGGAAATAGGGGTGGAGCAGGGTCACCACTCAATAATTGGAAGAGAAAACTTGGAAATATTTGCCTTTGTTCCTTAGATTCTGACAAACAAAATTCATGAGATGCAACTTGAAATGGCCTTTTATTCCATTGCACTTTCTACACTGGTCAGTTAACACCTGGGAGAAACTGGTTTGACTGATCCAGGTGAACAGAACTCAGGTAAATCAGTGCTCTATCAACCTGCAATCATCAATTTTACAGCTCCATTATTTCTAAGTTAAACCAGACCTTTTCAGGCCTCCTGTATCACAGCTCATGTAAACTAGACACAGCTGGTCTCTCCACCAATAAATCAACCATTGAAGGAGTAACAAAATATATACAACAAGGCACAGACAGGACAAAAGATTGTGATTGAAAGAGAAACCGTTCAGTGAACCTAGGAAGTCAATTTAGAGAGTCTTGACATATTTCATCAACATGTACGGAGGAAGTGCTCCCGTGGGGAAGGTGGTTTTGTCTTAAGTTTTTTATACCGATTCCACAGCAAATGCTTTGCATAAGGCATCTCTGAATGAAAGGGATGTCTGGTATATTAAAAATCAGCAATGCCTCTAACAAGCAATCATGGAGACTGTAAGAAGTAAGGTCCTAGAGTTGAGTTGTAGGGGTGTGGACATACAAGGTGTTGCCATGTGCAGCCACTGCAGTCCCCAGCCACACGGGCAAGACTGGGTCTCCTGAAGGTGCCCCCACAACTTGTGGGAGTATCACAGAAACAGCCTAAAGTGATAAGGGATAACATATAATACAGTTTGTCCCCCTTATGTAATAGTAACTACTTACACATTATTTTGTAGGGAATTTATGTTTACTCTATTGACCACAATCCCAGCTCTGTTGAGATCTGTTGTAGAGGTGTTGTTGTGTGCTCTTTTTTCAGAGGCTGCTGTACATCTACATGGAAAAGATGCTTAATGCCAAATCAAATTAAACAAAAAATTGCCTGTGTGAAACAAAGCATGCATAGCTTTCTATGCCACTGGCCAGGAAACAAAGAAAAGCACAGGTTAAAAGTACTTGAGACTGGCTCAATAGAGTCTTCCAAGAAGCTAAGCGAGTGTTGCAGTTCCACTTTATTTTGCATGCCCAACACAATAATTCTTAACAAGATTCCACAGATTAGAGAACATGAAATTAAGCAGTCTACATTGAAGTACAATGTCAGACATTAAGCTGACAGTCCTCAATACCCACTGGCTAAGGTGCTAGTGGGGAACAGTGTCAGAATAGTAAGACATCCACAAGAAAGGGCCATGGATTAAGTCCTTTGAACCTTGTTAACTATATTAAGGAAACACTGGTTGTCACCTGCTGACATCTTGTTCTGTAGAAGACTGGAAACAAGAATGCCTGCTCTGTCAGAAGTGATTTCCAAGTCACTGGGAACTTGAAGTTTAAATAGACAGAGAATGACAGGAGGCTCTAGCACAAACCAACTGGAACCACATTATCAGAGCGTGAAGTTAAGAGTAATAGCTTCTTCTATGCTATTAAGCAAAAAACCTCAAATCACAACCCAGAAGTAATCTTAAAGCATCTATTGCTTCCATTTTAGATGTCAAAGATTTAACCTAAGTGTCCCACAGATCCCAAATTTGTGGCTGTTAGCATAGGAGTCTTGCTCTACAATATTAATCAAACTTTTTTTGCTGGATGTTTTCAGACCAAGTTCATTTGCTCTGTGCACTCATTGTGAATCTAATCCAGTCTTTTTAAATACATCCTGAAATGCCATTGTACCTGTGTCAGCAATACACCTATTCTCTTCAAACTTCCTGTCGTTACCCATGAGAGAACTCCTGAAAATAGTTTTCCCTCCAGAAAAGGCTTGAAATAAGACTGTAAAGAAGTTTTTATTGATTATTGCCATAAGAAACTTGCAGTGACTTCATAAAAATGACTCAGAACTTCAGCAGGGTGACTTAATGTCACTACACAATCCTACATGAGTCGGAATTCAAAACAACTCCACTATGAGATCACACTAAAGATTTGTCCTCTGAACTTTTTTTTGTTTGTACTTCCAACTTCCTCCCTAAACTTTGAGGTTCACATTCTTCTTGTCTACATCTTGTACTTACTTCTCTGTCTAATTTCTCTCTCTGCATATGAGCCTTTTGCAGCCAAGTGTTCAAGTGCTTCCCTGAAGACTGTGTAATACAGATATAAAAGCACAAGGGCTTGCATGAGGCACAGAGAAGGGACCTGGACTAAGAACATGCACCTGAACATGCATCACTGCATGGGAGCAGGGAATGCTCCTCAGGAGGACACCCTCAGGGCAGGACAAGCTCAGTCCTTGTCAGTGCCCTGTCCAACAGCCACCTTTCCAGCACAAATGTTGAGGGCAATGTCAGGATTGACTTAAGATGTCTTACTTGCATAGGGCTCACCAGGATCTGCTTCCTGAGGAAAGCAGGGTCCCAGGCCCACATTATTTCTAGCCTTTGGTACTGGTTGCTACAGACTGGCTACGAGTCACAGAGCAGAGTGGCAGACAGAGTGGCCCAGAGCTGCTGTTGATAGAGCCCACAGGAGTGCCCTTATTGCTCCAAGCTGGGCAATGAACCTGACAAAGTTGCTTTGCTGCCATCCATGACCCAGTACAAATCTGCAAGCAGCTTGCATTTGGCTCAGCCTGCAATCTCCTTAGTCAGCATCTAAAGCCAGTCCCAGGTGTCAGAGCTTGCAACATTTGGGACAGGACTCTTGACTGAGTTTAAAGGTAAAGGCAACAGAGTAAATTTTTTCCCCAAATAGAATGTGCCTCCTGTTCAATGTTTTTCTCCCCTTGCATAGTGTAAAAATGCTGACTGGACAGCTAGTAGGAGAGGGTTTCATCAGCTGCACTGGGCTCCAGTGAATAAACCCAGTGATTTTGTCACCAGCCAGTTTAGCTCAGAGCCTGGCTGAGGCAGCTGCTCAGTGTCTCCAGTGTGTGAGCGGACATGCTCTGAAACACAGGGTCTGGCAGGTGACAGTTTTCCCTTTTGCACATCACCTGCTTCACTGCTTTTGCATAAGGGTGAGCTAAAGCTCAGCAAAGACTCAGAGCTGGAAATATTGCACACGTATTAGAATTATTGTAATGCTCTCCCTTTGCAGAAAGCAATTCATTAGCTACTGGCTCAAGAACCTTTGGCTAACAATAGACATTTAAACCATCAGGTACCAAAAAGCAGAGTTATGATATCTTAGCAGGCATGGAGTACTTCTTATTTGCATAGTTGCTGCAGCAAAAGCGCTTCAACTACTTTCTTGCTAGATGCCAGGAAAAAAGTTCACTGCAAGTATTAGAAGAACATAGTTTGCTTTTGTTGCTCCAGTGCAAAATAAGCTTGTAATTTATATTTCTGTAATAGAAATACAGAGTTGTTCATGGAAATAACTCAAGTCTGTTTCTCTTAGTGTTGCATGAATATTAACCACATGCTCTCCATTATCATTATTATTATTCTTCTCAAAAGGGAGTCATTGAAAAACACATTTGCAATTAGAGACCCCAAAGGTGGTCTGTGATACCAAGTGAGCTGTCCAGAGTCACTGGCTGGGAACAGAGTTCAGAATCAGTACATACACACCAGGACCACAGTATTTGACAGGCAGGAGGAGACAAAGGAAAGTTTTACCTGTCTGCTGGAAGTTGGCAGGGAGCCCCAGGTAAGCTTAGCTGTGTACATTGCTCATTCCCTGCAATGCACAGCCACCACTAAACACCCACAGCATGACCTGGTTCACAATCAGTTACCAGGCTGCTACATCTTAAGTCAGTTTGATGTTTTCTCATTAAATCTCTATTTTCTGAAAACCATAAATGTGTAATTCACTCTGATCCTGCAGGTGTTAGTCAGACTTCTAGGCCTGCAGATGTACCCACAATAGTCATTGGAGAACTGCAGTCACATTACTCTGTTGATGCTCTGGGTCACTAGTCTCATAAAATTTTTTCTCAAGACAGAAACAAGCAGGAACATTTTCTCAATCAAGGGAAACAGCCAACATGGTCAATGAGAGACACTGGAACATAGTCATTCAATGCTAGAACAGTATAAAGCCACTGAGATGAAGAAAAATAAATCTAGATCCTGGTCCATATGCCAGGAAAAATTCCTTTGCTTAGACTCTTATTCAAGGCTCACACTTTCCAGTCTAGGATTCCAGCCTAGGCAACATGTACTATACAACTCAGTCCATTTTCCCTGCAAGTCTTGGTCAAGATGCTCTTCCAGTGTTTCCAGAAATTCTACAAGGCTCATTCCTGTGACACATACAGTGTATTTACCACTCCAGAGATACTATAACTATAGCTATAATGACATACATGTATGGATTAGGATCTCATGAGCCAAGTCAATGCCACCACTTGTTTACTGCGATGGGATCTGCTAACCACAGCAAAGCTTGCCTCAGGCTTATGATGAACAAATTTATATGCACATAACCACCCATGATAACAGTTTTCCTTTTCAAGAATTCAAGTAGCATTTGCTTGATGCTCTCAGGCACATGGTGTGACTCTTAGGATGGTGTGAACAAATTTATATGCACATAACCACCCATGATAACAGTTTTCCTTTTCAAGAATTCAAGTAGCATTTGCTTGATGCTCTCAGGCACATGGTGTGACTCTTAGGGATGGTCCCATGTAGGGCTAAGAGTAGGTTCCTTCCAATTAAGAATAATCTCTGATTCTACGATGTTCTTTTATATATATACACACACACATATATATACACACACACAAAACTGTATTGGAGTTGAGGTATTAAGAAAACTAAATAAGCATTAGATTTATTATTTAGTAAATATAAGAGTATTTACAGATTATGCAATCAATATTATCAAAAAGCATAGAAGAAGTGTTGAAATATTTATAATATTAAACCAAGTCCCTTTCATCATTGAAAAAGGTTGCTTTTTTGCAAGTGGCAGTAGACTTCAAAAAACATGGGGACCCTCACAACTATTTCACAGAGCCTTCAAATATTTTTTATCAGACTGGCAGTGATCAGTAGTACCTTTAATATCTTTTTTCCAGACAGATGTCAGTATTCCTTCGCCTCTGCACACTTTTATTCCTCCACTCCCTCAGAAGTGACAAAAACCTTCTGCACTTTGATAATATTTATTTCAAATGAAAAATCACCTCGTAATAAAGCAAGTGTAAGCCAGATCAGAAAAAAAAAGTCAATTAATCAGGGAGGGGTTTTGTTAGTCAATGATGTAACTAATTAAAACCATTAATTGATAAGCACAACACAGCAACAAAGTTACCTTACACCTAACCCAGCAAAATGGTCTGCCTGCTGCACATGCAGATAGTATGGGATGACCTGCTTACAGATAAGTCTGCAACTGCTGACCAATCTATTTTTACTTAGTGGTAGTATTTCCCCAGCTCAGCAGTTCTGACAGATCACAGCTTTGAGTCTGAGACATTTGTGAACCATCTCTTTGTTAGTCACAAATAGCAAAGTGCACATCGATAAATCACACCCTTTGTCTCTTTCTCTTCCCTCCCCCCACACAGTTGATGCTTTTTCTTGTGAAACCAGCTCAGACTGAACACTATTAACCTGGAAGAAATTCTAAAGAACAGATCCTATATAACAGAAAATGACCTCAAATAATTAACATTTTTGAAGTGGTTTTTACTTGAATTTTGTCCAAGGTACATAAATCATCATTCAACTTTCCTCTTCCTGGCAGTGCACTTAGACATAGCCAGCCTTAAAATGATGACATCACCATCCCGTGATCCTTCATTATAAGTAATTAAAGCAATAATGTGGCTTCTCTCTTGTACTAGTCATCAAGCAGACTCACTCATATGAAATCTCAGGCACAGTGCACCTGAGGTGAAACAAAAGAGCACAGGACTCAATGTTTTTGGTGAACTGCTGGTACCTTTGTGTGAATTTATTGCTGCTGAGAGAGTAGTGCATGTTAACATGCAGGGAGGCTAAATTCTGCTATTAATCCATAAGACAGGCACTGCAGAGGTAATAATAGGTTTCCTATTCACGTACAATATCAAGGCCATAACAAGGAAGGAAGGAAGGACTTAGTTTAGTCTGTGCCTCTTCAGATTTTGGCCTTTCTCATAAACACACTGGCAAAGCTATCAACATTAATGTCTGGATAATACGTTCAATGACAGCGACAGTACCCAACAGGAACTCTGTTAGACACTCAAACACCTTTCTGCAAAGACTAATGATGATGAAAACTTTCTCATGCTTGGGTCCAAACTCAGCAAGGTGAATCAGCTACCCAACAGCAGTTTACCCATCTCACCATGTAGCCATTAAAGGGTTTTAAGCTGTTGTTGCATGAATTCCAGACTATTATTTTAACACATTACAAAGTTTCAAAGTATGCATTGCTATTTTCCACATGGCAAAAAAGAAAGCATTTGTCTTCCATAGGCAATTACAACACAATGCATCACATTATATGTTAATTCACATACCACTTGGTGATCTCTTCTATGTCTTTTTCTTTAACAGATTTTGCAAAATACGGTCCAGTTTAGGGGACTACTTGCAAAGCCCCATTCCAGACTTAGTTGCTTCCATGTAAAAAGCAGTTGATAGTCTCCATTACAACAGTTCTGTGTATCTCTTTTTTTCTGTCCCATTCTGGACTCCACTGTCCTGGCATAATCAACATTATTTATGCTGCTGAGCTTAGTTAGAGACTGTCGCGCAAAGGACAAAACTTTTTTGCAAGTATACCAACCTACATTGATCTTGCAACAAGAATGATAGATATGCAATAAAAGAAGGCATTTAGGAAAGGAGAAGAGCACTTACAAAGAATTCTTCATAATCTGTAGTTTTGCTTCTGAAAAATTCTGGATTACAATTATATATTTTTATTACTTCTACAGTTTACTAGATTGAATGATGCTCACTATTCAAGAAATATCTGGCTATTCAGAACCTGATAATCTAAAATAACTCTCATTTCTTTGGCCATGGTGATTCAAACTACCTGCACACTCACCCCTCATCTGTTTTGTCTTTCAAGCCAATTTTCTGCCTCCACCCATCCTGAATCCACACGATGGCACTACACCACACCTGTGTCAAAAAACACCAGAAAAACCAGAGCTTAGAGCACAGCATATGAAAGAGGAGAAGCCGAGTCAAAACAAGATGTCAGTTAGACTTAACCTTGCATTACTAAGTATAAATCTTCTTTTTAACCTTATCTCCAGCTGAACAACTCAAATAGAGGCAAATCTGAGAGCACAGGGAGGATCCAGAAGACGTAGTCACGGGTTCTGCAGGTATGATCAACTTTGACAACATCCATAGAACGACAGAATCTAGGAAACACTGTTCCATTTCATCTGGAAACAATGAAAAAAGGAAAAAAAAAGCAGAAACCATTTCATACAGTAAAAGATGATGAAGTGCATACTGACTCATCAGTCTTTTTAGATAGGTGATACATGATTCCTTCCACACTCATTCTTCTACAAAGGTTACATAGTCGATCCCCAGTTCCAGAGAAAGATCAGACATGACTGTCATTCCTAATATTTGTCTTACCAGTTCTTGAAAAAAAAAAAATTACAAGGTATGGCTAGGCTTTCTGTTCGAATGCTTCACCTCCTCCATATTAAAGAGTGGATGTTTTTCCTTATACTAAATGTAAATACCCCTTGCTGCAATTTAATCCATCTTGCTTTACCAGCTGTATTTCCACCTATCTGCAGTGTACAAAGTGTATAGCTTTCCTGTCTTTCAGCCTACTTCCCAGTGATTAGGATATATGTCATTATATTAACCTTATTTTACAGGTAAGAAAGCCCAAAGAAAATTTACTACAGTATTTTAAAAATAATGAGAGAAGTGTTATCAAGAAGAGCAAGCAAACAAACCGGCTTGGCAGCTGATTTTCATATGGTTTAAAAAAAATGACCTTCACAAAAAACCAGCACACATAAACCTCCCCAGCCCCTTAGTATCAAGGGTATTACACTAACTGGAAAGATAATTAGTTATATCTAATACAGAATTCAGGAGACAATAGTGGGATCTTTTAAGATCACTCACCATTCAGTCTCATCATCCAGTATTCAGATAAATTTATTTTGGATAACTGTATTTCACCACTACCTGCAAGAAAAGGTTGGCTAAAGAGCATTTTATATTTCTGACCAGAAGTATAAATGATTGGCCTTTTGCTTTATACAAAAAATTATCATCTTTTTTCTCCTGTCATTATCATCTCTCAATTAATCCTAAACTGAGGGTTGCTTAATTAGTTAATTCTTCTATTTATTTAATCTGTTTACAAAGAAAATTTTTTCATTACAAAATAAGCACTGCAGGCCTAAAGGGTGACCATCTCTTTAAGATTAATGTGTAATGTATATTCAGTTTTGTTATGAAATTTATAGCTCATATGTCTAAAATATACATTTTCTAAGTAGAATTCTAACCCATTTTCTCCCTGTGCAAAGAACATTAATAAAAAAGGGTTTCTATTTCTTTGTTTGAATGAACACTCAGTTACAATTCTGGTTTATTTGTTCAGACTGCTGACATTTTCATGGTCTTTTATTAAAGACCTGATTAACCTGCAGAAAGAGCACGGTGTTTGTACAGAGCTTATGTTCCCTAAGCCCACTTCACACCCACATATTGCCTTCTGTTAGGGGAGCACTGGTAATGTCAGCATCCCCTATCATATGTCAGCACCTTCAGAGGACTGACCCCTCTGTCAATGCAATGGGATTTGTAAAGCCAGCAACCAGAATATGGGTAACAGCAGAGCGTTCACCTGAGCCTTTGGCCAGCAGCAGTGCTGCTCCTGCACCCTGGGAATGGAGAAAACACCTGGCCATGCTGCTCTGCTAACACCTTTATCCACATTGCTGTCCGCTGGCATCCACTTCCCATAATAATCAGCTTCCTCACAGCAGGTCTACTACTTCTAGGGAAAAACGCATGGGCTTAAAATAGCTGAGGCCCTCCGCATGTGACTCAGATATGCTGAGGATATTATTCACAAGCTGATCACTCCTTCCCTGGTTTGAGAGTCTTGGAAAGGTAAAGCACTGACTGCATAGACATGGAGAAAATGAAGATGACTAAGAAAATTTACCTATGTAAATTTTAAATTAGGCCATCTGAGGGTCTTGAATCAAATAATAAAATGTCTCAGTGATATCTAAGATATTTAATGAAACCAAATTTTTTACAGCCTCAGTACATTTCCCTGTTACATGTCACTTGGGTTATGACGTTCATAAACACCCAAATGCCACTGTTATAAATCAAACAGGTAGAGATTCTAAATTTGAAGGGAATTTATTAGCATTACACAGTATCGTGAGGTCCACCCTAGAGAAGCAAAATAGGAAACAGGTTATAAAATGCAAGATATGACCCTAGCAAAGTCATTATCAACTAATTTAAGATATGATGTTGTGACACTAAGGAATATAAAGTAATTGTCAGAGGATGTGACAGGTAGAAAGGATCCAGAGTGATGTAATTACTGAGTCAAAGATAATTGCAAATCTGAACTGATCAAGCTTTTGCTGAGCAACATCTTTTCAATTTATTGACCTGTTTTGCACGGGCTGAACCACTACAAATATCTCACAATTATTAAAAGTTCTCACAGTCAGGAGTTTAATTTTCTGGACTGGCTGCGTATTGTCTGCTTTTCCTTAGTGTATGGTGCTTATATTATTTTTCCAACTTCTTATATTTTCTGAAAAAATAAAGCACACTATATTCTCAACACCAAAGAAAAATCTGCAGATGCAAAAAAACCATACCTAGGTTTATGTGTCTCTGTGAATCTTTTCTCAGTGCTTCCATGGACACACAATACTTAATATTCAGTAATACAGGCAGGTATACAGTGAAGCCATGGACTTGCATACCTTGTGCAAGACTTTCCTGTGTTAGGAATCTCTGCTGAACGCAATAAAATCTCTATGAAAATCTCTCTTACGCAATGGGAATATAAACAAGAAATTCTGCTTGTATATCCATGCCTACCATTTCAGGTACACTGCAAATTCATGCTCCACTAAACTGGCTCTTTGACTCAGACAAATTGACATTATGACTCTCCTCTTGCCAGAGAGCTATAGGTTCCACTAAAGGGCCTGCCAAATCTGTGCAGAAAAGGCTCCACATGCCACAAATACATGACTTAGAGGGTAATATTTTCGTGCATTTTCTGTCTCTCCATTTCCTCTTTCAGCTCCTTGCTTTGTATTTCCTCTGTGCCTGTGAGTGCTTCAGCTCAGCCTGCTTCCTGAGCATTAGCAGTCCCGAGAGCCCGGAGACAGCATTTTCCAACAGCAAGGTACATATTGACAATCTGAACCTCCAGAGTGTTCCTAGTGTGAAGATCATACACATAGAAAATATCAGGGTATAAGAAGAAGGTTTGTCTTTCAGGATCAGCAGGATAGCAAGCTGTGATACCATGCAGTTGTTTACAGACTAGTGAATGTTGGGGTTGTAAGAGTTTTCCACTTACAGTGAATAAATACACATAAATACATCTCAAAAGCTGGTGCCCAGAACTTCAAGAGTACATAGCACAAAAAAAGTTACTGAAAATTACATACCATTTTTTTAAAGCTTTAACCTGGAAAATGCTAAATGTAAGATAAATCAGATATGAAACCAGAGCTAAATTTGATCTTGGCCAAAAGGGCATTTGCCTGTGTTCAGTTTTGAGTAACATCTATATCAGATTGGCACTCATAGCCCAAACAATGACCTTTTTAAAATTCATTTTTAACATTTGGTTTTATATAAGCAGGAGAAACTTTGGCTCATAGGCTGCCTTTAAAGGAGTGCATTTCTACTACAGAAGGGAGGAAGATGGGAGGAAGCACCTCACAAGACCGTAGTAGTTATTCCAAAGAAAACAGAGCATCTATGCTATTCAAAGGTATAAAAGTCTCTCTAGGATGTCAAAAGTAAGTTCTGTTCACAGAGAATTAACTTTAGAGAAACAGCTGGATGAAAACTAGGACATCATGGTATGTTGCCTAAATGTGGAAATTGGGATAAAAATGTAGTTGATAATAGAGTTATTTACTGAAATGTTTCTATTTTTATTACAGAAAAAACATGTGTTCCTAGTCATGGCTGGCAACTGAAAAGTATAGAAATAGCAGAGTAGCTATCACTGATGTCTAGAAAAGGGCAGAATATTTTGTGGCATGTCAAAAATGCTTTACTTGCCCAGCTGGTTTTAAATGATACCAGCTACAAAGTCCTCTGGACTTTAATCATTCCAGCAAAGGAAAGAGGGTTGGAAGGGCTTAATACCTAACTCTTAATCTGGTTGCTCTGTGTTCTAAGGATGCAGGGAAAAGTCTGTTTCCATCTAATAACTTTTTCATTTCAGAATTCTGCCTCTCAGAGCAACAGAACAGCAGCATTGTTTGGTCAGTCACACAATGAAACTTTAAGAAATGCAATGACAGATCTTGGAGGGTGACTATTAAAGCTACCATCTTCTCTGTTCAGCCAGAGCTGCAGTCAAATACATGAGTTCTGCTGACAGTGCCTTCATGCTGGCTCTAAGTGACAGCAAGCAAAGTAAAGGAAGAAATATCTGTAGGCTTGTCATGTACTAATATCCTTTTGATAATGCAGACTGTTAATCCTAACCCAGGTAAAGAGAAGAAAAGAAATTGGGTTCTTATCTTAAAGAGTCCACATTGGCCAGATGAACACTTCAAGGTCATTCAGTATCGCTATAAACAAAACAAATGTATCGGCTCTATTGTGGTGCTAAAATCCCATCTGACTGACAACGTTTCCACCAAACACAACCAATTTAGTTTTGTTTAAAGCTTTAATTAAGTATCATAGATTGAAGCAAAGTAATTAATAACTTTAAAATACACTGACCCACAGAGAGCAAATACCTCAGTCAGGTAAAGCCTGGGGAAAGGAAATGCATGAACTAAAATAAAACAATTCTGTCCCTTCAGTCTCTCCTAGTAAATCAAAGAAAGGAATTTTTATATTAATTGGCAATGAGTCTATGTCTAGTCTGACTGCTGACACAGTCATAACAATAAAAAACATGTCTGTGGGATGTGAAAATGCAGTCTGAATGTTAATAATGTCTTCATTTTCTGTTCTGATTGATTAGTTTGAATAAAATTTAAGCAGCAATGTTCCTCCCCCAATTTCTTATCTTGGGAAAAATCACAAAAATCAAGCAACATGAGTTAGTAACACATATAAGTGACTGACTCCATAGGGACTTCCATTTCAGAGACAGTTCTCAAAAAACATAATAATGATTAGGTGAGAAATCATTGCAGAACAAGTTTGAAATTCTGAAATATTTTTCCATCCCTCACTGCTTACATTTATCACAGGTAGAATTTGCTTAGCAAACACAGTATGGAAAACCCTACTGAGAACAATGCCGATGGTAAAATTAAAATTACTTGTCCTATGTCCTACAAAATTTAAGTACTGAGACCACATTTAAAAAGAATATTGTTACTCTTTTCCCAAAACTAACCCTCAAAACCTCAAGACAATAAACCTAAAGTTAAATGTCTCCAAAATCTGACTCAGCTTGCTGATATATAGAAAAGCCAATGCTCGTGAACCAAGCCTGTGCACTGGGTTTGCATTTCATCATAACCCTATGGCATCACACCTTTTAAATATGTTTAGCATATTTACACGCCCATTTTCCAAACTGCTGAGGAGATGTTATATTATGAAGCATTATTTTTAATCTTCTGACATTGGAACCCACAATTTCATTGGTTTTGTCACATGTTAATTGTGAATGACTGCTCCTCATGAAGTTCAGGCAATTAAACTTATGCTTTGTTAAAGGTCTCATTGGTCATTTCTTTTCTTACCAATACAGAATAAAAAGAGCTTAAAATCATCCATAACTCATTAATAATTCTAGTTACATTACCCGAGTCATTGTTCCCAGATTACAAATATCTTCAAATACTGAAGCTCAAGAGGCAAAATAAATCATTGGCTGTTTGCTGTTTATTCTCCTCTACATGAAGAAATAGTTTTTCAAAATATAACTGCATCTGAGATAGATGTACCCAGTAGGTTTAGAAAGAGGAACTGAACATGTAAACTTTGGAAACTTCATTTCCTAGTCAAAAGGTAAGTAGATGCCCCAAAATGACAACATTCAGATCTTAAAACTATGAAAAACAAACACTTTTCTCTCTTTTGGGATTAAATAATTATTCTTGAGATTAAATAATACTGCATATGCAAATCTAATAGATGAAAAATCTGGAAGAAAAAGTCTTTAGAAGTGGAAAATATTAAAGGATGGCATGCAGCAATATGCAGAAAAAGCCCTATTTCCCATACAGACGAAGAGGAATAAAGAGGGAAGCAACCCTTGTTGTGAAAGATAGAAAAGTTCACAGTTTATTTACATTTTCCTTTGCTGAAGTCAGTCCTGGAAATCAGATTCAGATATTTTTGCCCACCCCCTCTCTTGGGGCTGAGCATCAACAGCACACTGCTGCGTACTCAGAATGTTGAATTATGACCTACTACAGAAACACTACATTTGGCATCACAGCTTCATAAACTGCAAATTGATATCCATGAAGTAGAGCTTTTCCAAATGTGTCCAGAGATTGTGAATTAAGCAAAAATGATGATCAGCAATGATCCCTGATTTCCCTTGGAAATATACACCCTATTTTCTGAGTGGTTCATGTTAGTAAGCACTTAAGATGCATCAGAGAACAGTCTTTTCACTTATTTGGATGATGAACAGGGCCTCATTCAGACAGCAGTTACTTTTCAGTAAGACAGACTGTTTTGGGAACAAGCTTGCAGTCCTCCCTGCTGAGCAGCTCCTGCACAATTCCTTTACTTCAGCAGCTGAGTAATGATTTAGTTCCAACATCCTCCCTGAGATAAATGGATGACTGGCCTCTCTGCCAGTTCTTCAAATCAACATCTCATAGCATTACTCTCAGAAGGACAGAAAAGAAACAAATCACTGTAGTCACAGAGGGCAGAGATGTGACAAATAAAAAATCCCCATCAGACAGTGGAGAATGTTGAAAGTCACATTTAGATTTACACCTCCCACTACAGGAGAGAAAAGTGCAGGAAACAATCAAAGTGCACAGTAGCAATATCTTGGTTTGTTGTCATTGAAAAGACCTGCAAAATGCATGGGAGTGGATTTTTGAGCAGATGTACCACAACATTGCAGCAGTGGGGCAAATAGAGCAGTGTGGTTTCCCCACTGGCCAAGAAATTTTCCTTGGAGCTGAATGGTTCACCCTTGGCAAAAAATCATACAGTCAGCTTTAACTTGGTGCCATTAACAAAGGTCGGTGAGGCAAAACCAAAATTCAGGCAGCTAGCTGAAAAATCTGTGTTGAGGCAAGAGAAGTTAGACATTTCTCATGCTAATAGAGACACCATGAGCAAAAATATTCATACAACTTTACTAGAAGCAGAAATACTAAAATATTTTTAAATTCTCTTAAATTACGTAATTCAGATCCCCAAAAGAAAGTTGATATAAAGGGTACCAAACACTGCAAAAAGCATCTTGCCTGTTTTACTGTGTATTTCAACCATATCAGCTGTTTCAGCTCTTGGTAAGTCCACGATTTTAAAAACACTTACAATAAAAGAAATATAACAGTAAATATTTCAGTGCATTAAAGTTTGGATGGATTTTTAAGTATCCAGGAAAGACAGAAGGGCAACAAGAACAGTTTGAGTCTTCCTGTCATGTAGGATTAATGTGTTTGACTCAGAGATATCACAGTATTGGAAAGACAGACCTGAAATTGTAGCTGGCCATTTTGTAATACCATCGTCTTAGTTTAAAGCTCTTATGATAAATTCTTCTGAACAACAAATTTAAAAAAAACCCAAAACTAAACAGAAACAACAAACCACCCCAACAAATAAACAAAACTAACCTAAACCCTCCATTTTGAATTGGGGCTTGAATAATAAAAGTGCTCCAGACACAGAAGAACTTTTGAGTGACATTTGGGAGACATCAGGCTAGAAAAACTGTAAGCTTTAGTGCTCTCTGAGGTCATGGTACAAGGATTGAAAAAGATACCAAAGTGTGTTCCTGGATCTGATCTCAGGCATCTTACATCACTATAGCCTTTATTTTTTATTCCTTGGTACACTGAAGGCTGCTTGCTAAAAGTTTGGGGCTTTTTTCTGGGTCAAGATCAATGTATGAAATCATGCAATGTTTAGAAAGTTACAATTACCTAAAAATGAGATATTAAAACTGTTCTGAATATTTCAATGAGAGTAGCTGAGATCACTTGTGTTGCAATGAAGTGTCAATTTTCATTATGCTTTTAATTAAAATGACATTCAATTCCACTTTTTCCCACTACTGTGATACTGATGGTTATAAAGTGTCGAAATAGGTAAACAGCAAAAACATTTAGCAGTTCCATTTTCATAAAAGTGAACATATTTACTCTTTCCACTTATAATTCATATAGTTAACAGTCAGAAGGTTCTGCTAGGATGTTCTTCTCTAGGAATCAAAACAAGATACATACTCCTGAGATCACTGCTTCCCATACTTAGACTGTTTGGTTTTTAACCCTAATTACAATATTTTCCCTTAGATTTTCCAGCTATGAATTTTAAATATAAATATTGACATTATCAGAACATCCAGGATTTCCTTCATTGAAAACTAATTCTTGGTATTATAACCAGAGGTTCATTTCTCATCTGATTTTGCCAGTGGACTTGCAGAGTAAGAAAACAAGGGCAGGGAAAAACAATTGTCCACCCAACTGCCACCCAACAACAGACATGCGCTCCAAGTTACAGAGAAGGGGCAGCAGCTATGAGGACTCTAAGAGCTTTCTGAAGCCAATTTCTAGCTGCTAGTTCAGAGACCAATGATTACTTTAACAATTTGTTTGACCAACTCAAACCAGCCATCTCCAGGACTGTATTGATCCTCTATGTACATAATAAAAGATAGGAAAAACTCAGTAAGACAACTATGAGATGCTCCCCAGAAATAAGACACCAGGAGTTTAGCAAAGCATTAATTATACCTTCCAGACACAGGTGTGAGGACAAATGATCACTTGAAGTTCTCCAAAGGGCTGCCCAAGAACTTTGTAGAAGCCACCCTTCCCAACAAACCTAGAAATTTGACAGAAGTATTTGTCTTTTATATCTGGAATTACTACTTCAGCCCCACTCAGTGCTTGGAAAGTCTGAAGGCTAGATCATTGTCACTACTGCATTTTAGAAAGCTGAATGAATAGCCAGGTATGTGTTGCCATCTTATTGCAGGGTTCCGTACTGCTGTCTCCTTATCACAAAAGTTCCATACCTCCTTGGTGTTCCTCGTGGGCAGCCCCTCAGAGCACTGACTCTTTCTCCTTCCCAAAGCAGCCAGCTGGCTCCAGCTCCCCTCTCACCCAGCCACCCCACTCTTTTATAGCATCTTCTTCTCATTGCTTACAGCTGTGGCCTGGTAAGGTCAGGCCTGTTCCTCATCCTTGCTAACTGGCCCAGCTGCAGCTCCTTTGGGGTAAGATTACTTTCTGCACTATCTTTATTTTCTTATATTCTATCCCTCGACAGGTATGCAATGAATTATTTTTTGAGACATAATGAGCAGGTACTTAAAACTCTTACACTCACCACATCCTTTCCTTAGTGTAACCAATAACTTAGTCATGCCTTCACCACTCATAAGTGTAATGCAGTTATCCAGGACACATGCCAATATAGTCCTTGTAACATACACTTAAGAAGCTATGATTCACAAAATACTTCCAATATTTTATACTGAAATATTTACAGCATGTGAAATATTTCTTTTTTATACAGACATGTAAATTCTACACAATTAAAAAAATCCCAATTCTCTTAATACACCTTGTGGAAATGAAGCCTTTCTACACTTGTCAGTTTTGTAGTGGTGGAAGGCTGCATTTCACACTAATAGGCCACATCAGTTCCATGCCTTTTTTCTGAAGCAGTTATTGCTAAGAATTGGTTTGCAAAGTATTTGAACACAGTAAATTACTCAAGCAGGCTCTTGTCAACATGCATTAACACCATTTACAGCTCTGTTTATAAGAGGCATTTCCCCACTCTCCCTCCACAGCATTTGTATTGAAGTTCATTGTTCTACAAGTTGTATTGATGTTGCTGTGCAAAGTTCAGACTTAGCAAAGCTGCTTATCTGCATACTGCAATACTCTAAGTAGCTGCCTATTGATTTTTCCTTCTCATTTAAAACCATCATGCCTTCTTCCAATATTTAAGTAAAATACCTAGTGTAAAGGACTGGAAAATAGTACATGGATATAGTACATGGATATTTCAAAGAAATTCATCAAGTCTTAAGAATAGTTAATTTTCAATCAAGAGACATACATTTCCTTTTGTTTCATGAAAAGTATAAAAGAAATTAAATATCTTAAATTCTCTTTATTCATTAAAGAAATAAAATTCAGAAGGACACTGTGAATTAATATATCATGTTATAATCAATATCACATTAAAATAGTTGATTTTTTTTCACATGTAAGGAACTTCTGGAACTATAGTAGTCTTAGTACAATTTCTGGGCATAAGCATTTTAAAAGGCACATATTAGAGCCATTCAATTATGAAGACAGACAGCAGTATTTTTAGCAAGACCTTTCTAGGAAGTCATTTAAGATATATTACACATAGGTGCCCAGAGTCCTGTCATATATCTTGAGCATGGACAATATGTCTGCAAGAATGCTGCAGTTTCATGACAATTTCTCAAATTCTATTCATGGCTTTAATAATCTCCCCATTTTTAAACGATATCAGCTATGTTGGCCTTCACAGTCCTGTCATCTTCTTAAAAAGTTAATTTTAAAAAATGGCAGCATAGCTCTTAACTGAGAGAAGTCTTTAGAATTATTCTTTCTTAAATGCTCCTCTCAATACCGATCAAAAAGACATGCATGCTTGGACAGAGGAGCTCCAGCCTTTATGGCTTCTGCTAATTCTGTAGGAGGCAGTTCTCAACACATGACATGAACCTGTTGTCTTCTTTAGGTTCACAGACAGCTGCTCATGGTTTGATAGCTTATGGTGCATTTATTACCTTCTCATGGGCGTTTATACAGTGCAAGGTCTGTGCTGTGTTTGGTTAACTTTCTGCAAGTTTTTAGTCTAGTTGCCAAAATCCTAATCTTGAGCACCATGACTTGTTCTGCCCAAAAAAGAAGACCAGTGGTGAATATTACTAGTATTTTGTTCCATTATCAGTAGAAAAAATACACATCCTCATTCTGGTGATAGCACAACTCAGTTGTGATTGGTCCTTTGGCCAGTTACTCATGCATGCTTTTATAAAAGAACTGTTCAAATTGTTTGCAATGAAATCCAAACCTGCTGACAGGTTAATTATGAAACCTCCATTTGGGCCCTTTAAAATTTTCTCCGTGATCCTAGGCTGAGTGACTGTGAGCAGATTTATGATTTCAGGTTGAAATTATGCTGAACGCAGAGGTTTCATATCATTTCATGTGAAATCAAGCAAATCTTAGCAATTTGGCATGAATTTTATTATGTACTCTTCCAAAGGTTCAACTATGAAAGTCCAAGAAAAGCCAGTAAGAGTAAAAAGAGACAAGAGATCACACAAATCTCTGGAGACACAGTGGTGGTGTTTTTGACAAACAAGTAGAAAGACTCACAAAACTGTAATATTCAAGAGTTTCCAACATTATGTAGTTCACAATTTTCACAGCATTTACTCTTTATTTTGGTTAGAGGGTGGTTTTGCTCATTATCTGTTTATCTGCTTCAAATGACCAAAACACTCATTGCATTCTTCTTGTTATTGATGTGATGCCTGGAGTCCTTTTGCTTAGGTGCAGCATGCTTACAGCCTAGGCAAGCACACAGAAGGATTTTACCATTTCACATGGCTACAGACCATGAAAGGTGTTCTCTTCTTAGGAAAGATGATGGCCCCTTCACCACTGATATATAACCAGCTAGGGAATTAAAAAGCCTGACAACAGGAGATGAGATTTTTGAAGGCAGAAAGAAAATGTGATCACACAGTGCAGAGGCAAACACTGAAGAGAAAGGATATAGGGCATAAAATGCAGGAGGAGTCAGAAGACAGCCATAAAGAGCATAAGAGACGGGAAAATTCCAGGAGTGGAAAAAGGAGTCTACCTGGGTGGTAAGGATGCTCAAAACTGGTGTCTGGAAAGAGAAAAATGCTGCTAGAAAAGGCACACTAGAGAGCTCAAATAGTGATCTTAGCTTCTCTTCAGAGGAGTCTGGCAAGAAGTTGCACAGTAAGCACATATTGTGTCATTCACTTCATCTTGGAAGCTATTACTGTGACCAAGGTCTTAATCTCCTACCTAATGAGATGCTCATCAATGAGCAGTGATTTCAAATATTTTCTGCTTATCACTAATTATTTTTCTCACTAATAGTCACTGCACTGATTCTAGAAATTTTTCTTAGCTATGATCTAGTCTTCTGCTGGGATAGCAAAAGACTTTCCCAGCAGACTAATATTTATTTTGAAGTGGGAACAATTTATTATTTCTTTCCAATCAAACAGCAAGTAACAAACCCAATAAAGAAATCTTTGAACAAGTTTTTTTCCCTATAAGCTTCTCTAGTGGTTTAGGGTAAAAAAAATTGCATCTGTAAATGTGTTTAGTAGAGAACATTGTGATTTGTTCACAAATTGTCTCAACATCATTTTGCCTCATGTAAGTAAAGATAAATAAAACTTTTCTTTGCTACTTCTCTCTTCTGCTGGCTAGGGCCAATATTATATTTCCCATCATTTACCAGATCATGTCCAGTTTGATGAAGACATCTCAGATGACTACTACTGGGAAAAGAACATTAATAATAAAGTAATAACAACATAATGCTTGTTACTGACCAAGGGATAGCATTGAGACTATTTTTAAATGTGGATTTGTTAGACTTGTGATGGATTAACTTGCTGTCTGTGAACTGCTTGATCTCCCAGGTTCAGACATGCTTCTCTAATTAAAAAGTGGATGTGAAAGTCAAACATTCTGCATTTGACAAAAGGGGATGATTTTTTGTTAGCTTCTTATTAATGTTGAGAGAAACCATATGGAGATCAGACTTTTGACTGAAAGCATTTCATTTTCACTTCCTAGACAAACCACAGCTCAGTCTGGAAGTGGTGCAAGTGGTGATAGTTTTTAAGCTAAATAGGAAGAAGAAAAGGAAGAAGTAAAACTGACAAAAATTTTAAACACAGTCCTGGAGGAATCTGCCAAACGTGATATACTCATAAAAAGTCAACACCTCATTCAAAAACAATAGATAAAATTTCTGGCTAAACATAGCATTTTCTACTATATTTCCCCATAACTACCAACTCACATGATGCTGCTTCAGATTTGAAAGCACTTAGCAGAGATGTCTTTTACAAGGAGGAATCCTTAATTTTACATATAATTCAGCCAGGGCAGCCTAAATAATCCCCTCAGTGAGAAGAACCAGGGCATGGGTCCATGACAAGCAATATCTACTGTAGAAATCACAGAAAAGAAAGAGAGCAGTGGAGGGAGGCAGCAGCATCCATGCCAAGCTGTTTGTATTGATTGGAGAACCAAAAGGTGAATTGCTCAATAAGAACAGCAGTTAATCTGTGCAGTAGTGACAGAGAACCAACTCTGATTTTACACGCGGGTCTGTTGCAACATGAGAATTACACAAACTCTTGGTGGGGGAAGGGGGAAGCAGAATTTTATTAAGTCAGATAAACTATACTGACAGAGAAAGCAAATCTGATTTGATTGTGACACAAGCATCCACTTTTAGCTGTAGACACAAGGTAAAAAATAATTAGAAATGGGTATTATTACAAAAATAGATCTTCTGTGTAATTTATTTGTAGCTCATGATTCTGTACTACTAAACAGGCTGTGCTGTTCTCTCCCTCTCATCTCCACCTTTTGATTAAAAAACTTCCAAAAAGTCCAAGTCGTTATCTCAATGACATTATCAACTTCTAATTACTCTGATCGTTTCTGAAATGAAGATATAGTTCCTACACTGTTTTGACTCTTTTTTTTTTCTAACTACCACATGATGACTCCTTTTACGATTAATGAACACAAGACACTATTGAGGTGTTCCTCAATTTTATTTGCTGAATGCTGCTTAAAGTTCTAGGGTCACAATCCTAATTCTAGCATTGTAGAAACAATGTTTCTGTAATAATCCTTTTCCCTTTGTACTGATTTTATCCAATATTGTGAAATTAGAACAGCCAACAGAACTTCAAAGCTTTTCAGATGAAGCACATGCATTTAAACTGAACTTTTACAGTTTTGCTACTAGCGAAAAACCATTTTATTTCTGTGGTCTCATTCCATAGAAATAATCTATGTTCCTAGCAAATATTCATTTATAGGAAAATAAACCAGCAACATATGGTGCAAAAGGTTGAATATTTTTCAGGACTATGAAAAACAAAGCAAGACAAATGAAAATGAAACACAGAAGATAATTCCATAGTCTCTGGCTTCATAAAGCAGGGGTACAAAAAAAGATGCCCAGACCACTTCTCTGTACACATTGTAATAAATATCCAGTCCCTTTTTGATTGTTTTCACTCACTCTTCCACCAAAAATAATTGATTTTTTTTTCTTATATATGAGAATAATTGAATTTTTATGGCTCATAACTGCAGCATGATCAATACAACAAAATAAGTATTAGGAATGTAGATATT
Source organism: Emberiza elegans (assembly GCA_024865655.1). Classification (NCBI taxonomy): domain Eukaryota; kingdom Metazoa; phylum Chordata; class Aves; order Passeriformes; family Fringillidae; genus Emberiza; species Emberiza elegans. The sequence goes on along the minus strand of JALJVW010000241.1, from coordinate 24,823,581 downwards.
TTGCATTGACTCAGTTAAACTGCTCTTGGTATTTTTCTAGGTTTTACTCAGCATAGCCCTTGCCCTCATTCAAAGTTAGCACTGAAGAAATATTAAGACAAAAAAATTTGAAACTGTGCCTTCCTCTGGTTTCTCAGACGTGTCCACCCAGCCAAGAAGAGTAATTAAACACCTGTTTCTCACTCTCCTGCACGCACACAGAGAGATATAAATGTATACCAGAGCATATTTAATTAGGAATACCTCTGTTCTATTATCTCACCTTTTGATATGAAGTTTTTCAGCACAGAGATCATGACTTCCACAGTCTGCATACAGCTGTTGCCAAAACCTGTGCCCTGATTTCCCCATATCTGCATTATATAGTAACATTCTATAAATGCACTAGGATTATTAAAACCATCACAGGAAAGAGTCCCTTATTTTTGCAACCACCATGGCACCAAATCACAGCTGTGGATTTACAACACTACTGATTTTATCTATTAGCACCTATAGATTACATTATTCTACAGAAACAAAGTTAAAGAGTGCAGTCCATGACATTTCAAGAGTGTATCCAAGAAGGATATTAAACAAGCATATCCTGAAATTTTTAAGACTCCAATGATCCACCTGGACCCAGGTGCCTCTGTTCTACATGAAATATTGTGCACATTCAGGAGTCACTGGGGATACACCAGGGTAGTACTTTTTGGTGGAGAGACTATATGGATGTTTTAACTCTAACACCACAGCACAAGATTCAAATTGCCAGTTCTGCTCCATGGCAGCACTGTTAGTAAAGCAGCTTTAGGTCCAACCAGATATTTCAAACGCTCCCTTGGCTGCAGCTTGAAAAGCACAAGGCAGGACACAGTGAGGCAGAGGACACTCAAAATAAATCTTGGCCGCTGTGGTGGCTGAGGAAAGAGTTACACCACTTTATCACATACCCTTTGTACAATGTTAAATCTAAATTAATTAAATAAATCAGTTGATGAAATCACCCTATAAATGTGACAGCACATCATAATTCAATGCAGCTGCAAGATCAGGGAGCAGATGGAAGACGTTGGATTTTTCTTTGAGCTGAAGCGCCATATAGCTGGTCCCATTCTATTTCTTTAAAGATTACTGCAAGTGCATGTGTACAAAGGGCCTGATTCTGCAGCTGCTTCTTGCACAGTACTTCACTGTCAGGAAACTTTCCACAGAAACAAAGCAGCTGCAGAACTATACCTTTCATATTTTGCTCATAGGAGAATCCTGGCCTGTGTTACACTGGTGAAAATGAGGACAAAAGTTTGCTTTAAGTTTAATTGTAGTCCATTAAATAGTGAAATGATCCTCCCGGTTGTCCTCTCATTATACACTGTACATTGAACAGAGTTCTTTTAACAAGGGTAATTGTTTCCTCCGAAGTTCAAGCTTCAGTACTAACAAGCAATCTGGATTTTTCTCATGACAAGCAGTGCCTCAAACTGAAAACAACATGCTTTTGGCTGGCTAGAGCTTTATATTCTTAATTCACCTTTACACCTTTCAAAGGGATCAAGGAGGAAGGGAAAATACGAAATAAAAATATTTTCAAATAGTCAATATGTCCCAAAGGAAAACAAAAGTGATTTAGCAATTGCTTTTGGAACAATTTCTAGCTGTGTGTAAGGTGGAGCTCCCAGAGCAGGCTGACCACCTCAGCCAGGGGCCCATGCAAGTGGATTTAGTGCCTGGGGAGTTGCTTGCTGCAAACTGCCAGACTTTGCTCTGCCCTTTATTCTCCATGTCATGACACAATGATATGGGAGAACAGGAGGGTGCTATGCAGCTCTTGGTCTGTATTTTCATCTTCAGGTTCTCAGGTTAAAAAGAAACAGTGCAGAGTGATGGACTTGCCTCATCAAAGGAAACAAGTGTCATTCCCTGTCCTGGCAGGGGACAGCAAGGCTGAAGAATCAAATAGGATTCCCTTGCAGTGACTTACAGTCTCACCCATAAGCATACCAGCACAGTACCAATCTTTCCATATTGCTGGATTTGAGTTTATGTTGTTTTGTTAGTTTTTAAAAAATTCTCTCTCAAAATTGTATGAGGCTTTCATGAATAGCAAAGGTAATCTTGAAAACATGAATCAGATGGGAGAGGAAGACAAGGGAATCTGAAAAATGCCTATGTACCATGCTCCAAAAATGAGAACTATTGCTGTGGAGTACAGGCTAAGACTACTAGAAGACTGGGATTAATCTCCCCCTCTCACTCAAAGCTGGCCTTAGAAATGAGGATTAACAGGCTTAATATATTAAACATCCTCATGAGCATCTGCACAAACAGTAACTACTAAAGACAGAGAAAACTCCCCGTTTGACTGAGAGCACTGCTTGCTGGTTCTGATGGGCATGGGCACAGTTTAAGCTGCAGGGGAAGAGATAGATGGGTGCTTCTTTCCCTGCTGTGCCTAGGCACAGGAACTACAGAGTGCTTCCCAGTTTCCCAGCCTGCAGTCATAATGTTCACACAAACAGAAGCCTGCAGAGAGAGGTAATGCATCTGTCCTGAGGTGAACACCTATGATAAGAATCAGGCTGAAAATTTAAGGGTTTCCAGAAGCCAGTCGAATAGAACAGGGCCAGTACAGAACTAAACAAATTACATCGTGTTACTCTACCTTCACATTTCCTCTTCTATCATACTCTTAAAGTTTATTCTGAAAGTTTCAGGGCTCTGTAGACCATTACGCCATTTGGATCACCATTCTGTCTTCCTACTCAGTTATTAAGCATATTTGAAAGCTTAAACTTAGAAAACCAATCCTTAAACACTTAAAGATCAAGAATGACTTTAAATGAACACACTCATTACAACTCCAGAACTACAAACCACAGATAAAGAACATTTTCTTTAGTATCAACTTTCAGATCTCTGACTTACTAGGTAATTACTATTCATATTAGAAGCGAAAGAATTATTTTGTTTGTCTTAATCATGGTAATCAACAGCTTGTTTGACAGAACCATAGTACGTTGAAGAGAACATGAAACTGCTTAATAAGAACACCTTTTTCATGGCCTAGATAAAATGTCTTGATGGTTGCTTCTATCGGTGAATTCTAAACTTTATGAGTTACAGAAAAAAACAATGAAAATTTTCCTTCCTAGAATTTTTTTCTTTTCTTTTCTGTGGAGGGTTGAGATTAATGCTAGTTTTTGTTTGCAGCAATAACCTGAAAACAAGAAGGGGTTGGGACTGAAATAGTTAATCTGACCTATCAAAATTATGCCCTTTCATTTTTGACAGTAGCTGCAAACGTTTTGAAATCCAACCTTTGGTTGAGGTACAACAGAGAGAAAGAATGGAAATGCTGTAATTAGAGAATGAACAGACAGAAGCAATTGCTTCCAACTGTTCATTTCAGCCCCAAACTGTGCATGATTCCAGAGGTGTCCCCCCACCCTGGTGTAGAAAAGCCTTATAGTAGGTTTCCTTTATGACTCAAAATATTGATTTTAGGTTTTTAAATATCTAATCCAAGAGTTTCAAATTAAGCAAAGAACACTCCACCTGATTTGTGAACTATCTTAATATGATGAATAGCTAGAGATCTCTCTCTCAGCCCATTCATATAAACTCCAAGCTTTACACAACTCAGTTTGAACTCTTTCTCCCCTATCACTGCTGGAAAGGCTATCTTATTAACATTACATACATCTACTCATCATTGTGACAGAAAAACAACATGATCATATTTACAGCAAGAGTCACAGCTGTGGGTGTCCCTTACAAAATGAAATTAGTTTTGATTTTGTGTCATGCCAATGTTCATTAATGACATGGACTGTAAGAGGGCAACATCAGACAGAATGATGAATCATTGTAACAACAATAAATTAATATCTTAGCCTGGGTCCACATACCTCTCTCTTCTATCTGACATATATTAGATGGTCTTCCTGTAAGGCTGTTGGAATTTGACACTCTGTCCTTCAAAGAGGAAACTTATGGATTATAAGGATGAAACAATAAATATATATACATAAAAGCATCAAAAAAGGCTCAACACACCCTGATGACCACCTGAATAAAAGTGCTATACCAATGGATAGGATAATATGATAAGAAAACCCAGCAAAAACTGCATATGGCCCTGTGCATCACCCTTTTTCTTTGAATTCATGCTAGAAATAATCTTACTATCAGAACTCAACTAGCTCTGAGAAAGTCTTTAGCTGAATTTGTGAAACAAGTTTGAAATGTTTTATTTTGGAAAAATTACTTCAATATTTTCTGAGAAGCTTAAAATTGAAAAAAATGGAGCCTAAGTTATAAAGTATTTGAGGAAAGGAGCAGTTTTGCTCTGCATCTGCGAAATGTCTGATATGTTATTGGAAAAGGGATAAATAATAGTAATTAGTATTATCACCCAATTTCTCAAGCAAAACTGAACATCTTAAAATCCAGGGAAATCTACTTATTTATATGAGGCTAATAACAAAAATGATGTAATTTATAAAGAACATAATTTGCTACGAGAACCAGCAATACTGGAAATACTGAGATAGTATTAAAATGAATATTTATAGAAGTACTGAAGGCTATGGGGTAGAGATGTGCACAAATAAGCTTCAGCTTGGCTGCATATATTAAAAAAAGTTAGAAGATAAATTTTAAATAAGATTACAAGGAACTCCATGAGTGTCTTGTTGATTTTCTATCTAGATTATAATTGCAGTAAATATGTTTATGTTTGGAAGTACAGCTTTTCTCCCTTCATGTGCTAAGAAGTATGAGTACTGCTGGTACACAATGAAGGAAATGTCAAAACTTCTCATCAAAGGTTCTTTCTCCTATTATTTATCCTTGATTTAATATATATTAGAATTTTCCTATTTGAATAAATAAGTGCATTTAGAGGCTATCTCATTGACATTTTTCTTCTCTTTTTAAAATGAATTTACTAACTTTAATTAAACAGTAATATTTGCTCTTCAGAGCAAACTTTAGACACAAATTGGATTGGTCTAATTCTTGTGAAACTGGTTTTAATGTGCTTTGGATAAGCAATAAAGTGGGACATTAGGTCATAACTTTCTATATTTTTCTAGTTAATTAGTTTGCCACCAAGAATGCAGAATATTTACAGGACTACCAGTTAAAAAACATTTGCCCTCAGCGACCAAAAGTAGGGAAACTCATAAGAGATGGTAGGAAAATCTATATACACTTATGATCTGATTCACTTTTTAATTCTTACAAAAATAGCAGCACAGTTCATTAGTTTCATTTTACATTGGCCAACTCTTTAAGCTGCTAGGTGACTTAGAACTCCAATTTGTTTCTCATCTCAGAGACAAATGGAAGGTCTTTAACTGCACTTTGTTCTCAAATCTGTGTAAAAGTTAATGGGCCCTACAGGAATGATCTGCTTACTCTTTAGTGAGGGTCATGGAAAATCTTCCATTTTAAAACTCCTGTGCAATTGCCATTACTGACACTAAACATGTAGTAAAGGTGATGGGGTTTTTTCCTTGAGAGAGATGCTACTAAATAGTCATTTTGTGAAACATTGCTTCACATTTATTTTATACCTATCATAAAGAAACACTTCTCAAATTGTATAGCTTTAAAAAGAAAATTATAGGTAGGGTTCATCACCTTGATTTTAAGCTGAGAAAGAATAAAATTGCTGAATTTTGTACCCTGAAGGACTTTGGCAGAAGACTGGCACATGGCACAGAAGATAATCTCCCAAACTTGAAGAGGTTTGCAAACATTAAAATGCAGTCAATGCCCAAACAGCATTCACTTCCTCCGCATGTGGAGATGGCAATACTCTATTTTCTGAATAGCTAATGTTCTTGTCATACCTAGTAAGACAAAAAGCTCCAAGAAAGAGGTACTTGTAGGAGTGGACAGACTAATCAAGGAGGTAGCTGTGCTGAAAGGTGCTGTCCCAGCCTAGGCACCTTATTTCATATATTCTTTTGGCAAATGAGACAGAAAAATCCATTCACAGAATGAGAAACTACTTCAAGCAGGCATGCTGCATATTGCAACAAACTTTTCACAGCTATTAGGAAAACTTTTCTAGGAATTACAGAACAGTAATAACCCTTCAAAAATAGGGGAAGCTGACAAAAAAGGAAGATATGATAGCCTTTAGGATGGTTTCACATACATGCTAATCAGAAAGAATTTCACTGAAGCCAAGAGATACTTGCAAGCATAGGTAAGAAAATAAGAAGGAAGAGATTAGACTTCTCCTAAGGATGCAGTTACACATTCATTTATCTTGGTGACGTTGCTAAGTTTGGTCTCAGCACTCCTTCTTGTCCTGCCAGGTCTTTAGTTCTACCATCCAGAAATATAATGCAAAATGCTTCTTAGTGCTGGCCTCTGAAAATCACTTATCTTAACAACTATGTATGTGTATGTGCTCACACAAAGCTATGTGATATGAAAGAGAAGCTGGTCTACTAAAATGATTTTGAAAGGAAATCATACAATCATTACCAGTAAAAAATAATTTAAAAAACCAAAACAACCAACAAAAAAAACCCCACCAAAACAAACAATGCCCCCAAACAACAACAACCAACCAAAACTCCCCTCAAAACAGTCTTCAGAAATTAGAAACAAAGACTCTTTTCTACCAAGAAATGGTTAAGGGTACTGGTTTTTAAAGATAATCTAAAAATATATGGCTAGCTTCTTCTGACAGGCTACATTTCCAATTTCACGCATTATATGGGCTTGTGGATCAATGGCTCAGAAATTTCCTTGTTCACTGCAGTCAATTGTGCCCTGTGGCCTTGTTACGCTATGGCTGGGCAGGCACCCAATTCCCAGCTTGCCGCCTCCCTGACAGATGTTATTCCCAGGAATGTTGATAGCTTCTAAGGAAAATGTCCAAGTAAAAGCGCTCGGTAGTGGTCATCTAGCCCAAGAGGAGTTTGAAGGAGACAAACTGAAGTGATCTAGCAGTGACCCCACAACCAAGAAAGCCCATGAGAGCAGGGGGAAGCTTTCCTGGCAGCCAGGGTGGATGAGAGACATCCTAGAGAGCCCTTGTCCTACAGGGTGCTCCTCAGCAACAGCTGCTCACTGCTCTTTGGAGCCATGGATCACTCCCCAGGCCAAGGACTATTTTAAAGGGAGAGGACCCCCAGGCAAAATTCCAGCTTCCTTCTTGCTCCAGATTGCTGTGCCAAGGCAGGAAGCCTCCTTCAGCCTGGGGCCCTCAAAGCACATGAGGCTCTCAGGTAAAAGATGAGTACTTATGGCATGTATGACAGAATCTTGGAAGGTTGAGCCATTCATAGGTACTTCAGAACCTTATACCACTGTGCTCGTTAATCACTGAGGAACAGAAGCAATAAGGGTACAATTTTCTGAAAAAAAAACCACACTAATTCATATAAAGAACCAAACACAACCTTAAACAGTAACTTAAACTGTACCCATGGGCCAAACAGGTTTAGAATTTTTATTCCCTATTGTTAAATTCACCAAGAATTAGACATTGACTTTAAAGTAACCAAGATTGTTATGGGAAATGATTGGTATTCAACTGATTTTTCAAAGTTGATATTGATTAATTGGGTACACTTTCACTAAATTACCTGGCATTGTCATCTTCCTAATAAATCATTTCAAGTTCAGGAGGAAAAGCTTCTTAAAAGTTTGTCTTCTCTCTGGCACGCAGTGAAGGAAGGAAAGTCAATTTTTCAACAAGGCAGTAGAGCAGAATCTCTAGTATGGCAATGAAAGCATGCAGTCATAGTGGATCACATACTGAGGAGGAGCCACATGTTGTAATTTTAAATCCAGAATCAGAAGCCCACACTCTGAGACACTTTCTGATACCACTGTAAACCTCACTGCATTAATCAAAGTGTTGTCGGCAAGTCACTTCAAACACAGTATAAAAATGCAGCAAAGACCTGAATGGTGGCAGCAGAGACAATACAACAGCTGGGTTTGGAGACACAACCAGAGTTACAGGCTCTTCAAAACTTCTTCAGGTCCTCTCCAGCTCTTTAGAAAAGCAGACCAGGCATGTGTGCCAGTTGGGTCAGGTTTTTTTTCTGCTGAGGTGACTCCTACGTTTGCCAGCTTGCAAAGATGCAGTGAAATTGATTTTAGTTTCCTGCTTAATGGCTGTGATGCAAGTGGCACCTGCACACTGAGCAGCAGAGCTCCCCCAGCACTGACCTTTGGCCACAGCACTCACGGCTCCAAATGGATCTTGGCAACCTACTATTTTGTGGAACAGATTATTACATGATTACTATGGAAATACAGGACACTAGCAGAATATTAGCAAAATAAAATATAAGCCAATAAATACAGCAGTTGCTTGTTGAAATATAATTTCCAGTCAGGGAAATATATGGCAGTGCAAACAGAACAAAACCTAGGCAGTTTCTATTCCCTTTTAAATATTTAGTCTTTGAATCTTCTGGAAAGTTACATTAGTGCTTTTGGATTTAGGTTTTTTGGTACTTCTTTTTCCCTAGAATATTGCCAGCTCCTTCCCCCCCCTGCACCACTCCAAGCTCCAAGCTCTTATTTCTCCCTGACAGACTACTAACTGAAATCAAACAATCAGTGTTGATTAAGTTTATAAAAACGGAGTTCCTCATCTTCTAATCAATATTTTTGTTGAATTGCAACACTATAAATTTTCTTGGCCATTTACTTTAGCCCCCTTCCCATAAGAAGTAACCCTTCCCAACTAGTAGTTAGGGATGTAACCTATTCATACATTAAAATGATCTATTACCCATGTCCCCAGGGTGCTGTTTTCTGTAATAGATGTTTAAGTACCATACCTTATATGCACACACACACAGACATATGGACAGATAAATCACTGGTATCTTTTTGAGGTTCATCCCATGGAAACTGCACGTAACCCTTAATCCCTCCCAAAATATTGACCTTTAATTAACCCCAACCAGAAATAAACATGCAAATCCGTATTTAAATTGCTTCTGAAATAAAGATGCACCTAAAATCACCCCAGCATCTGAAAGCCTGGAAGGAAAAAAATGCAGAAGCAAAGGAATGGGAAAATCATCATGTACTGAACATCCTCTCTCTGATTAATATTCATTTTCATCTCTACTATTTTCTAGTATTTTATTCTGTTTACAATACAGAATGAAATTTTATAAAACTTCACTTTGCCATTATTTTATTCAGCTGTGATATGAATGGGAATGCTGCACAAGTCACTGTGTGGCTGTTTTCCCAGAAAGATGTATTGCATGAAATACTAAAATTTTAATTACTCTCTCTACACCTCCCTTTACCACATAAATGAACTCCAGTCCATATTCCATATCATCAGCCTTCATTACAAATGCAGGATTTCAGCTGTGCTCACATGAGCACATCTGTGCACTGTGAAGTGCAAGACAGCAAATGACATATCTAGTCTTGAATACTGTGACAAGTACATCAACAGGCCACCAGTTTCACCACATGGTTAACTGGACAAAGATTGATTCACCATATGTCTTTTGTCCTATGCCAAACCTACACTTCAAAGGTCCTTATATTGCTGTCTTCATTGCCACTTCTGCCCAGTGCCATGACCTCTTTGTAAGTACACCAGCCAGGAAAAGTTATATTAACTCTTCTCCTGAATGTGTTTTAAGATCCGTATACCAAAAATTAATTTTAAAAAATCAAGTATTTATCTTGCACAGCTACAGTACTCAGAAAAACAAAAATACTGCTCAGTGAGCAAATACTGGTTTTTGTGTTGACTCCATTTGATTCGGTCACCTGGACAACGTGTACTAAGGAACCCCCTGATGGACAGCCAAGAGTCAGAGGGATCAGCTATTGCAGAAAACACCACCAGCTTTGAGCAGCAAAATACTTCTTTTGACCTGCAAGTGAAGTGCTACTCTCCTAGGCAATCACTACAGAGAAGACTCTGGCTGTACACTTATCAGAAGCCTCATGGGTTTCCTTTATCACAGAAGTCACCTCACATATCCCATCAGCAGAGTAAAGGGAGAAATGAGAGGGAAGGATTCCACATGGGTGCAACAATTGAAATCAGGACTAAAAGGCTACAGTTTGAGCACTCTACTCATTATATTCTTTAACTATTCAGAATATACTCTGTCCATCCTCACAGAACCATCCTCCCTCCCCCCAATATTTCAGAAGGATTTTGATGTATTTTGATCAGTTTTGGTGTGTATACAATATATCAGCAACAGCTCAGTTAAATATAACAGATAGTATAAGGAATATGTTTGGAATATGCAAAATAGGTGTTTAAACAGCTTAGACAAAATCATTAATCAAATTTTACAGGGAAAGTGTTTCACTTAGCTCTCTTGATTATTCTGGTTTTGGAGTATTGAGTGTTAAGATGAATTCACACACAAGAAACTATAATTTCATAAATTACAGAGCACAATCAGATGCAAAAGTACCATTATTTCATGACTATGGATGAAGAAAGTACTCTAAAAGACACACAACACTAAAATTCTTATGACAGGAATCAATCCTTAACAAACACCTGTAACATCTGTGATAGCAGAGTAACTGTAGGCACTGGTAAAGTTATTGTTGCAAGGAATGTTTTATTCCACATAGGAAAGCATTCTTAAGAACTTTATAAATCCTTTAAAACATCCCACAAAAGGAGGTGGTGGGAAGCACAGGAACAGGTGCTTTCAAATATATTTCCATATATTTCCTTTCTTGAGACCTCCCTAATTTAGGCTGTGGGTATGTTAGATTGTACATTAACCTAGGAAGAAAGAGAATGGAGAAGCTTCATGAAGAAGGAATTGAATGTGCCTTGAAACATTTAGAGAGTCTGCATATTTCAGTTCTAAAACTACTTTCTCCTTTGCACTCCACACACATACACTGACCACACATGACTGACATAGAAGTAAGCATAATAACATTGTGATATAGTTACTTGCACTCCAGTTCCCATTAGGGTAATGGTCACTTTGGTTTTATGTTTTTAAGTTCCCTTATGATAGAGCATTACTGAAAACTGCATCTGCCTTCAGAATATACATTTAAGGAAACATGAAACTCAAAACTGACAAAATAGCCTGTCAAAGTGAAAAAACCAGAAACTGCATATTTAAGAAATGGCATGCACAAGTGTCATCAGGAGACCAGACCCAAGGAGTTAGACTGTTCTGAGTTTATACATTTGTTGCTAAGAGGAATGTTTGGATGACCAGCCGCAATACCTAAGTAAGAGAGTTAAGGATTAGAATTATATTTAAATACAAAACATGGCCTTAAAGTCACATCTATTAAACTACAACAGAATTATTTGGAAGGATGTAGTACTGAGTGTGCTCTTGTGGACCTCACTGTTCAGATTGACTTCCATACACTGGCAACAGGATTAAGCTTCTCCCAGTAATCTCATTGGCCACCAAAGATTTCTGATTTTTATATACAAACACTCACATGCATAAACAAGTGTGCAAACACCCATCCACACACACATGTTTATGAAAAAGATAATGAAGGTAAGACTTCCCTTGCTGCCTTAAACAAGCACAGACACACAGATATTGAAAACTTCCCAGGCATGAATGTTTGAACTAGAACCACATTATCATCCTGGAAAGTACATCTTATGGAAACTGCTACTGCATGATTTACTAGTGTCTAAATCCCTGCAGGGAAGCAAAACAATTATTCTCAACGGTTACTGTATTTGTATTAATGGGAAGGAAGAAGAGGACAATCCACAGAGCCTTCTAATGGGCAGCCATAATAAAAAATACCCCAACAAATTAAGTAAGTGCATTTTTGTCGCTCTCTCAAAAGCTGAAAATTCCTGCTCTGGACACTGCAAGATACAAAAGCAAGACTAACTCCACTTTTGCTTTCAGCACTGCATTCACAAAGCAGCAGTACCAAACCAAAGGGAACAGAGCACAGAGGCACACACAGCTGGGTAGCTGTAGGAGCACAGCAGATACTTGCAGAATGAAAAGAACCTACCAAGGAGTGGTATTTGTGTCATTTGTATCCACAAATGGTGAGGCTACAAGCCAAAAGAAGCTTGTGAAAACCATGGCCCAGAGCACTGGTCCTCAGTGTCTCTGGGTTGTGACTGGAAAATTCAATGGCAGTTTCAGAGCTATTTTAAGCACATAGTCCATACAAATAAAAGACAAATAGCATTTTAGCATAGCAGGTGGTCCACTATCAACTCTGATGTATAGCTGCTTCAACACAGCTGCTTATTGCTTATTTGTAGAGAAGTACCTTAAATTAATAAAGAGAGAATGAAAATAATGGATAAAGATATGCATACAAATTTAGCCTACATGAAGCTAAGTTGCTACAATTTAAAACCACATTTGATGTAATTTAATTAGAAATATTGATTGAAATGAAACCAGCTCACTGGAAGGATGATGATAATAGGCTAATAATAACAATTGATTTGGTTTGATAAATGAACCAAAAAGCGAGCTGAAGGTACTTAGATTTTGACCTATTTAAGGCCCACATTTCGTTTTCCTCTTTTCTTGACTGAATTTCTGAGATTTTTTCAAAATATTATTAGAATAATACATCTGAAAAACATATAATTCACAGAAAGATTTGACAACTGCTGCTTCTGATGGCCCATTTTGAAATGCAGAGTTGTTGCGTCCCCCCCTCCACTCCACTCCAGCTTTACTGAATTACATGTAGTGTGTGAGCAGCAGCAATAGTAATTAAAAATAATGAGGCCTGCTAGGTCTCCTAATTCTATTATCTTTATAGCATCAGGCTTCAAGCAACTCACCAGCAAAGCAGCCCAGATGAGAAATCTCTTCTGAAGGTTCAGTGGTTGTTTACAGTGCAACAGAACAACATTTTCAGTCTGGAAATAAAAAAAAAATAAAATCAGAAGTCTAAATCAGACATAAATGGATATGATTCAAGAAAAAGTAAGGGCTAACCAATTGATAATTGGCATAAAAGCATGCTTTTTTTTTCTTCACACAGAAAAACCTGAGGTAACTGAATAAAGTGCTGTAAGATTCATTTTATTTTCTTATTTCTTTGCAAAAAGTCTTATTTGTTCATGGAATAAAATGAAGGAGCAGAATCTTGCATATGCTGATTTTCTGTGTGCCCTATTAATTCCATGTAAAACCCACAAAAGCTACTTTCAGCTTCAGTGGAACTGACAACATTATTCTAACTCACAGGGTGCTAAAAAGTGGAACTTAGACATAGGTCTAAACTAGGACTATAACACAGTAGGTCCTTTGTCTCCCCAAAACTACTAAACACAGAATTCAGTTTTATTGCTGTTACACTCTCATCTTGCCTCTGAGCAGTAGATGTTTTTGCAGCTCACTAACACTTAATTCCTTACACGACAAATGAGGTAGCAGAATTTTGGTTCCTAGATTTAACATATGCAAAACAAGTTTCAGAACATGATTAAATGTTGTGCAATCTTCCTGTTTCTGCAGGCAAACAAAATCAGTAGCCTCCTGGAACACTGGGAATAGGTACCCTCCAACTCGAGAGCCTCATTCAGCAGCTCATTTGTGCTCACTCCATCACCAGCTCTCAAGTCACATCTTTCTCCACTGAGACTGGGGGCACAGTTACAGCATTAGAGGTGAAATACCCACTCCTGTGTGCACACATGGGGCTGGGGTGAAGAGCTTAAAGTATCAATATTTTTTGTATCCTGTATCTCTTGACCTCACTACAAACATCCTCAAATCTCCTTCAAATCACAAAGGTGACCAATGTCACTAAGACACTAAAAAAGGAGCTATTTAAGTTGATGATCACAGTGAGTCACAGTTTATACCCATGGAAACCACTCATTATTTCCCTAAATGTTGCCCAAAAACTTGATTCTGTTGCAGCAGAGCTTAGAAGGTAATCCAAACTGGCAGGCACTGTTGCAGCAGATATTACTTGCAGACTTAGGGTGAATAATAAGATTTAAATTAAAAACATTGAAGAAACAGAACCTTTATTTTGCATAAAAATCTAAGAAGTCTAAATTTTTTAAACTTGTTTCAAATGGAATCATACAAAAAGATAATTTCTCTCACATATATTCATGTTTTGGAACATTATATCAAATAATGCCATTGATATTAGATACCATTTATTTTTGGAATTTAAATGGCAAAATCAAAACCCCAAAATGTACTGCAAAACAGATGGCATTTTTTAATAATTTTGGGACACCACTCTTATTTATTCAGAATATTTCAACCAGCTTGAGGTCTTTCCACAAATTACTGTAAAAAAAATTAGATTTAGGTTTTTTAAAAGTTGCATTTCTTAACAAGAAAGAGTTTGTAGGTTTACTGTTTTTATTGTATTTTCTCCTTCTAAGGATTTTTATGATAATAGCAGAGTATACCTAACAATTCTGAAAATCATGCTCTTACTTCAACAGCCAAAAATACAGAGAACTTAGTTTTCAGGGGCATATTTGTACTCCTGGATTAAGAAGATATGCAGCTAAATTGAGTATGAGGTTGCTTAATTAAGGGATTAGTAAAATTAAATGACTGCAACCCTCTCTACTTCAATACAAAAAAAAGGTAAAAGAAACCAAAAGTAAGATCAAAATGTAAAGCTTTGCATGAGAAATTAAGAAAAAAAGAGAAAATCTCACACTTTACTGTTCAATACACAAATTTTCCACAATTTCTTCTTTTGTATTTCTGACAGCAACACAAATATCCAAATAATAATGGAAATAATATTTATTTCAATAAACAGTGGCCTTGGCATTACTTGTTTCACTATAATTTGCTACTATTCTTTTAATATGTACACCTTACAATTCCAGTACTTGTATGAAATCAGCAAATTCTATACCCCATCTGTTTAGCACATACAGTATATGCACAATCTCTTCAGAAAATATGCCTGTTTACCTCAGTTGTGTTGCCTTCCACCTGTGGATTCTCCATGAAAAGGTAACAGCCAGAGCAAAGGTCAGAGACAAACAAAAGAAACTGAGAAACCTTTCTTACATATTTCTATTAAATGGATAAGCAAAATTGTAAAATTCAGCACAAACAGAAGCAAAAAGGAGTACTGACTATCTGAGATTGGTAATTAATCCTCTGGGATCTGTGTATCCCTTGCTAGAAACAGTTTGAGCTGAAGGGGACCTGCAGGAGATGCTCTCAAATGACTTTGGCATCCAGCAAATGCGGTATTATGACATCCAACTACCCAGACTCTTGACCCCCTTCTTTAAGAAGTGCAAAACCATGTTTTCCTGAGGCCTCGGCAGAAATCCACCACCCCTTCCATCTTATATCCCCAGTTATCAAATATGGATGTTATTTCAGGACATATTCACACAAAACCTTCCCATGGTTCTCCACACATCTTTATATGAACATGGACCTTGTCTCCATCTGTTGGGGAAAAACCCAGGCTGGCCCTGGTTGTCACATGCAAAAGAGCAAAGACAACTCAGAACTGTGTGTTTCAAATATCTTAGCAGAGTGGGCCAAGTTCAAACACAGAATTAATAACTAAAAAATCAAGATCAAAGCATTAGACATGCAGGCAGAATCCTCAATGATTTTGGGAGCAGATTTGAAGAGAGTGTAAGTTAAGACTTGCTATGCATTTGGCTTAGCAGTGGTTGTTGTTTACCATCTCATTTTTTATCCTCAATACCCTCTTCCAGGTGTCTCATATATCATGCTCATAATTGCTGTGGATTGGAGAACACCGTTCTGTGGCCTGAGTGGAAATAGAAAGCTGAGGAGGAAAGTCACAGATAATTACACTGGTTAGCATTAGTCAGAGTCCAGGGTAGTGCTGGCAGAGAAATGCAAGGAAATATGAAATTGTTTTTCTGGTGAATGCTGGAGAGTTCTGTATGGAATCATAGGCAAGGCACTCAGGGAAAAATATATTAAAAAGCAATCCGTTTGTTCCGAATAGAGAAAGCCCATCCCTGCTTCCTTTCTGGGATTCACAACAGAGCACTGGAACTCATAAAGGAAAAATTCAGTAACTTCAGATATAACCACTGAATAAACACAAACAGCCTCAGTGGAATTAAAAAAAAAAGAAAATCAGCAGGGGGGAAGCAATAGACCCATCTGAATATGTGGATTTAAGCATCAGAAGAAATCAGATCTCACTAGTGCAAGAAAAGCGCATGAAGGAAACACATGACTCCAGTGAAACAGATCATATCCACTCTCACTGGGGACTTCCATAGCAATCACCTGCATCATTATTTTTAATTAAATGCACATTAGCACAAAGATAATAAAAGGCTTTTGTGAGAGGGAAGCAAAATGACAGAGTACTCAACATGGTTAGTATTTAAGGAAAGTGTAAAAGTAACCATTAGGATTATGAAGTTATCTTAATCAAACATCATTATGAGCTGCCATGCAGAATGTGGCCTTAGCATCTGTTCCCAGTTTGCTCCTACCTTGGGCTGACACTGATGACCACACCACCATTACATGGCTGGGTCAGGAGCCTGATTCAACCACAAACTGGCCAGGTAAGAAGGATTAGTTCCCAGGCTGGATGAGGTCCCTTGTTCTACGTTCAGGCCGTGATAACCCAGACACTTACCCAGAGCAGGGTGAGCAGCTGGCAGTGGCAGAGACTGTGCATGGAGTGTGGGGCTACACCAGAGGGAGCTGGCTGTGGAAGCTCAGCCTGGGCACCTGGTCTTCCCCAAGGTGCAGCCAAACAAACCACACTCTGAAACAGGTCCTGACAAACAGAACATGCTCCAACATACATGCATCAGCTGTACACCTAAAGCATTTCTCAAACCCACAGGGACAACTACTTCTGTCTCTATTAGCACAAAAAGCAAACCAGTCTTTTCAAATTTGTGATAGAATTATAGACAGAGGAAATGGCTAGGCATTTCTCAATTATGCCTTGATAGAAGTTCATTCCCTCCACACACTATCTACTGACTTTCCAGATGGAAATAGATTAAATTAATTGGGTTAAGCATGTTTTGCTAATGATGCTACAGAAAGGGTATCCACAGACCTACAGTGAGCAGGTACAACAGGAATGCAAGTGAACCACCTTGGCAAAGAACTACAGGAAGGCCCATTTTTATAGATACTGATTACTTATAGCTCTTCATGTAAAAAACAGAAAGGAAATATTTTTCTAAATGGCAACAGCTCCTCATAATCTCCTGTCTTACACTATAGCCAAACTTTTTCCGCTATTATCAGCCTCACAAAGTCATAATTTGTTTCTTTGATATGGAGAGTCTCAGCTTTGTAAACAAACTGCTATTATAATTCTTTTCTGGCTCCTATTAGTGGAAATTTTAATTTGCTGAGATTACATATGCCAGAAATGGCCATTCTTGCAAAATTGTATAGATATTGCCCAAATCCTATACTAACAGACAGCTCAGAAATATGTGCAGTTATGGGAGTCATACTGAAGACAAAGATAGAAAAGCCAAATTTCAGTTTAGTCTCCAGCATTGCCCAAAAATACTTACCAAGGATCCTTTCAAGTGGGTCATCAGGAGGCATTAATAAAGTGGAAAATAAATCAAAATGTCACTGACAAGTGTTTCCTATTGGCTCCAAGACTAGGAGCAGGATTTCTCTGAACATATGCCTAAAATGTTTTCTTTTGATGCTGAGGAGATTAGATTTGGCTTCTTTACATCTGATGGGTGTATCTGCATGCCTTGTATATTGAGGTCTGTTTAACAGAATTAAAGCTTATTTGTTTAATCTAAATTACTATCTTGTTGAAATAGCACTGCCACTGAGAAAAGCAGATGCTGAAGCTGGCCTTTCTAAACTTAAGGCAAAGTTGGCCATGAAATATAACAATGACCACCTTGTCTTTGTATTCTGGTGTCCAAAATCTATACTATTTGCAAAAATAAAAATATTATCACAAATGTTCTTGCTATACTACTTGATAAAAATTACCGGCTGTATCTTAAACTGAACACTTTAATGTGTCTTCAGCATAAACATGGAAATCATAAAAACCTCTACTCGTGTCCTTTGCCTTAGCACACCTTTCAAATCTTACAGCATCTTATGAGATTCCAAATCAGAACAAGTAGACCAAACACTGCCATTAATGTACACTGCACTACTGGAGGATGGGAGATGAAAGCACTGCTGAAGGTGACCAGCACAAATGACAGCAAAATTCCACTGATCGCCCTGGTGAGTCTGCACTGCTGGGGGCACCATTCTGACTCTGGCTTGGTATGACTGGGTCCTGACTATGCCAGTCATTTCCTCCTCCTTCCCTCCTACTTTTCCCATTTGCTGCCACTGACACACACATATGTCACCATGAATCAAGAACCTGATTCAGCTGAAAATGTTGCTGGGCAGGAAGAGAAGCAGGGACAATGCGAGTCAACAGGAGCTGCCTACAATTAGATTGGCTTAAACTAATCTTGAAACAACACCCTTAGAACCTAAAGAGGCTATTCCTCTTTGTATCTATCAAGATGTGCAGAGAGTCAGCTACCTCATTTAATTGCATAGGCGTAGCTAAAAGCTATGAATGAGAAAGGAAGGAGATAACCTTGTCTGAAACTTTATAATGCAACCTGGTGCACTGTAGACATAATAAAATTATTTGCTAAGCCAGTCCACACATTAGAACACCAGCTGCCTAGTGTCTAACTATGAAATTACTCTGCAAATGAAAAGCAGGAATAAAGAGTAGCCAAATGGAAAAATACTTCCTGACCCAGCCAAAGAAAATAATTTACAACAGTTTTCCAGCACAGAGAAAGTAAAAAGGAGCAGAGCATTAGGATGTAGAAACTGAACTTCAGGGCAGTCAGCAAATAATGAGGTATTTGAATGGGTGTTTCAAAGACCCACCCCAAGTTATCTAGGGGAAATAGAGCTAGACCTGTTACATAGTTTAAAGACAGAGGATATTCAGTTTCTGAAGTCTGATATGTAAGAACAGCAATTGACGTGATATCAATATTTATATGAAAGTGAAATCATCTGACTTTCTGTATCACTTTTCATTCAGTGATCCCCAAGTTCTTTACATATTATGCATAACTGTTGCAAACCAAGATGATTTCTCCAAAGAAAGTAAAAGGACTATTCCATAATGTTAGTCCACTCCTAAATGGAACTTAGAGCACTTGACAGTCATGGAAATAGCCACAGATTTGCCCCACTGCGTATCAAAGACACCAAGGTATCGTTCCTTCCCCAGAGAAATGAATCACACAAAACCCTGTTTGCCTTCCCTCGTGTTTTTCACCATAGGAGTTACATTCTCAGCAAGTTTAAATTACCTTAACTTCAATTAACTTAATGGATCTATATCAGTTTATTCCCACAAATAACGTGCTTTGAGTATTCTCATATACCATTTAGCTGTAACTAAAGGAATTCAATTGTAAGTATTACACTCCCTTTTTTTTCCTCAAAAAAACCCCCAGCTTTATACTTTTGCCCAAAAGAGCTGTGGGACTATGGTAAGTAAAAAGAAGTGCCTGCCTTCTTAATCTTGTCATCACACAGCTAATTAAAAACATATATCCTTTTCAGAGGCCTGGGCCCTGGAAAAACACAAGTTTTGGCAGCCTTGTCCTGGTTGCTAGTATATGTTTTTTTCATGTTATGCAGTTTTGGATTGAAAGGTTCTGCACACAAAAGCACCAAGGGACATATTTTGTGCAGATACACAGAAAGAGTTGAGAGCATAATTTGCACTGCACTGCTTGCACTGTGCTCCTAACAAGAAAAATGCTGTTAATATAAAAATTTAATACCTAGCTACTGTCAGGTTTTCCATGCTTTTTTCCAAAAATCGAAGATTTTAATAGAAGCTTCCTTCTTTCAGATACACCCTAAATATAAACAGATTGACATAAACAGATTAGGGACCACAGATGTCTGGTGACCCACTGACTCTCTTGGACACTGCAACTGAGCATCGTCCTAGAGCCACTGAGAGAAATCAAGAAAAACTCCAATATTTTATGAGCACAGCAGAGTTCAGAATGGAAGACAATTCCCCCAGACTTCTATTCTATGCCTCAAACCTTGGAGAGAGCTGATATGGAGTTTCAAAGGAACTGCTACACTGGAATTGGTGATGGCTTGAGTTACTTGATTTGTCAGGCTTTTTCATTGCTTAAGTATCACCAGATATGTAAAGCTCAAGCCCTGGCTTTTAATGTGAACACTGAAAACTTTATACCTTAAGAGCAAGGTGATTTCAGTCACTTGGTAGGTGGTAATCTTTCCTCTGGTACAATTCATGAAGAATTTCATTCACAGGAATAAAAATAGAAGCCTTTGCTAAATTTTAAATGTGATAAAGAAAAATACAAGCAAACTGAAGTATTAAACTCATTCTTACTTGTGCCTTTTTTTTTGGTTGGAATTACAGCATTAAGCCCTCTTACCTACACAAATTATAGGATTGTACCATTTGCCTGTGACAGTTACACGCCAGCTATCATTTTGCAACATAAACCAATTCTGCAGCTTATTTGGATTTTCCACGTAACAAAAAATTTATGTCAGAGCACACTCAGTGTGAGATGGTTGGTATTATCAGAGACTCTGACAGTACATAAGAAGGCACAGTAGACAGAACAGAATTCTGAGAAGCAATAAAAGAGCTATTTAGCAGGCAGTGATAAAAATTGCCTTCTATTTGCTAATACAAGAAGGTGATATCCATTTCCATGGCATACAGTGTTTCTTCTCTTCCACTTATAAGCCAGGGAAAACATAGACCAAAAAAGCCATATTTTAAAAAAAGTGCAGCTGTGCACAAGAAAAAATATATTCTTACACATGTATATGTGTAAAGAGACACATTCACCTTTTGACTACTTGAGACACCATCCTGAACATGTGGTAACCACATCCACTGTGAAGCAGGAAACAGAGAAAATCTTTTCCTACAAAGTGAAATGGAATGAAAATGATCTCTCTAAGCTCAGTTGCAGGTTGCATAATACAAAACTGAGTCAATTTACTTCTACATTTAACAAATTTAATCAACACCCTGTCACCAACTGACTTTTTAAGAAGACTTCTGAGAATTAATGAGCTCAACTTGAAGCTGTCATTGGACAATATGGACGTGGGAATTAATCAAGATTTCAGCAAAACAAAAAAATTACAGAAAATGGTGTTTGGCAAAAAATGAACTCAAATTTATCTTAAAATATGATTCTCTCAGAATATAAATCAATAAAGAAAGCATTAAAATTTGCCAGTACTTCTGAAAATCACGAAGTACAAATATTAAAAGAAAAGACAATCTATATTAATTTATTCCTTAATTTCTACTCATATTCTCTACAATTCTAGAGAACACAAACTTGCAGACAAAAAAGGACATTTTATCCAACAAGATCAGAGGAGAGGTGGAGGGAATTTCACAAACAAATTTATAGCTGTCTCCTTAGGAACATATTTTAATACACCAGAAATGTTCTACTTCACTTGTTAATGAACTCAAAAATTAAGCTTTTCTGAAATGCTTCCAACTGCATCAGATTTTTTGCAATTTGATTCAAAAGAAGAAAGAACTCTTGTTATTTTTATTCGGAGAAAAGACAGAATATCACATTTGAGAAGATTCTGTTCTTAACAAATGAAACAACTGAAAAATGTAGCAATAGGATATTCCATCAGGAAATTTTTACTGGGATAAAAATTATTATGGACCTTCAACAAGAAGAGAATTCATCTTATAAATTCTAGAGAAATTTAGAGAAAATAACCCACAAAATTGAAGGATATTGAAATGCAGATGACTGATGCAGAATACAATATCTAATTTCCATGTTAAAAATTATGACCATTTTAAGAGATGCCTGTTTGAGTTACCAAGAATCTGGGAACCCAATCACAAAACCAGCCCTGTTATAAACTGGGGAAAGTCTAAGCAGAGAAAGAGTCACCCAGCCAGTGTGTTTAGTGTAAGCAGAAGAGGATGGAAACAGAAGGACCAATATAGACCTTTAAAGCATTTCAGTACTCTCAGGCTTTATAGGAGAGATTATTACAAAAATCTTTGGTTGTTTGGGGAACATTACTGAATGAAATGTTGTGGTACTCAGCTAATTTTTACTCATCTGAGCTGCCAACTGCCTGTATGGTAGTCATTCAGTATTAATGTACTTACAGGGCTTTCATTTCTGAATTTCTGTTTGGATAGTTTCAGATGTGGTGAGAATGTCAGTATGCTAAAGTTCCTGTTGAAAGGCTTTTTATACACATATATGGGAGCTTGAGTGTTTGTGACTTCAAGCAGAATATAATTCAGTGCCACACTGACAGATAAAATGCATAATTTGAAAAGTTCAGATTTTTTTCCCTCTTGTTTGCTAGCAATTCAAAACATTAATAACAGGATTCAAATTTCTGGAAAAACTTACATTAGAGCCAACCAGGCAGAACTACAGCATCACTCACCTCTGTCCAGTATGCAGTGCCCTGGCTCTTGTCATTCCCACCATGCACCAGTTTGTCACTCTGACACTTGGAGCACGTGCACCACTTTGTCACTCGGTACTGGACTCCCCTGAAAGCCAAACTCCAAATCTCCAGGCAGTAGGAGCCTTTTGGCACTCTGTGAAACTGTAGCAGGAATCAATACAGCTGTTAGGCACTGTTTAATAGCCTTTTAGTACAAGTGTGCTGAATGACAGTTTTCAGCCTGCTTTCACCTCCCCTCCCCATCTCCTAGGCACCAGAAGAAAAAGAGGAAAACAGTGAGGTTCAGCACATGGTAGCTGATATTCCACCACTGACATTAAACTGGGACTTCAAAATGGCACCTGTTTTTTACCTGCAAAGTGCCTACAAAACTGCAAAGGCATGAAATTAATGCCAACCTGAAAAGCAACATCTCTAGGTTTGTTTTTCCATTGCCCTCCATGTAACACTGAAGGAAAACATTCAATTTTTAGTGAGGGCATTCACTGTTTTCCATCTTCAAGGTGAATATGTTGGTTGAGAAGCAATTGGGAGGATTTAAAGACTTGCTCTAAACTGCAGAACAGGTGAAGGACTAGTGGTCAGAAGCTGATTAAAACTCAGCAAGCTGGGCAGAAGCAGGCTCAGCTCAGAAATCTAAGAAGTAACTTAAATGACAGGGACATGGCTCCTGCTTCTGAATCTTTAGAAGATTTATGCTTTTCCAGGGAGGTTGTTTCACAGTGCCCCAAACACAGGGTAGGTTTTTCAATTTTATCTTTTCAAATACTGTGTGCTTGCAGTGTAAATGACTAAAATTCCTTCCTTGCACCAGTAAAAAGAGAACATGCATTGTTGTCACAAAAGTAGTGATCAGACACAAAAAAACCACAGTGAGAACAAAAACGTGAACAAATACGTAACATGTACAGACTCGAAGTTCACGATGACTCAAAGACTTCAGACGACTGAGGTTTTAACAGAGGACCTAATACCTTCCTAAAACTCTGAGAAGAGACCTTGTAAATATATCTGGTGCAGATGGAATGGAAACCAGAGCCAGTCGCAATGACTAGCAAGCAAGTTGAAAACCAGTCCAAAATAAAATAAGTAGACAGTGAAATTACTTTAGGAGAAAGCTTAATAGATTTATTATTTAGTCACTCACCATGAGGCTGAGCACTGTCCAAGGGAAACAAGGCAGAGGCATAAACTGCTGCTTCAATTTAAGTGGAAATTCTAACCACCCCTCCGGCAAATGCTTTACACATATGTTGATGTCAATAACAAATTTCAAAACAACTAATCTATTGGGTTACAAAAATGCTGTGAAGACAGTAGACAATCAGCTGTTCTTCCTACTGGAGCAGCAAAATCAGTAACAGTGACTGAACTAATCTAAAATCTCACTCAACACTATAATGATCATATACATAACCAAATACATTTGGGGTTTTTTAATCAACTGTGACTAAACAATGTAATATTAAAATATATTGGAACAGGGAATCCTTTCTCAAAACTAGAGCCACAAAATAATTTGAAATCACATTAGTATTAGTTTGTAAAATGTAATTAAATTAATTTAAAATTCAGTGTTATGCAATTAAAACCTTAAACCAAATGGCCAAATCATTAGCAAGAAGTAAGTTAAATCAAAACAAGCATTGCAGAAACAGTTCAGCATGGTAAAGATACATGAATAATTTAAATATTTACCATGAAGAGTAACAATCAAAGAGGAAGCTACTTGAATAAACAAACATATTAGGAACAAAAAGCTGAAACAAACGTTTCTTTAACAAGTGAAACACCAACACTGCAGGCTTTTATACTCTGAAGGAAGGAAAACAGTTTTCCTATTCACAGGTTTTAGGAGAAGTTATTTTGCTTTCTCAAATGAAAGAGATGGGCAAAACAAGAGACTTAGCGCTTTGGAGCTAATTCATCTCCTTGGTAGAGCTATACTGAAAGTTCGGAAATGTTTTCATTGAAAACAAAGTAAAAACCACCCTTCTACTGGAATTCAAAGTATGAACTACTCGGAGTGTGGACAAACACCTCTGCATAACTTACAACTGTATTGTCCCAAAAAGTGTTACTACACGAGTGTAATGTTTCATAAAAGCAGTGGAAGAAACTGATTTCTCAATAAATTGTTTTAAAATTCTTTTTAAAGTTCTCAAAAAAATTATGGCATATCTCTGTCCTAATGATCCCATAGTGTGCAGCTTAGTCTGATCAGACTCTGTCTTTCCAAATGGAGCAGATACACATGAATCAATCATGTCCACTCCAAAACAGAAGCATTTTTATGTCCTCCACTAAAATTAGTGCTTTACTACTTATGGCTCTGAACAATGCTGACAAGCACCTGCGGTAGGGTGTAAAGGTAGTTTTAAATGTCTGTCTCTGGTCCCTTGTCAGTGAGCTGCAGAGGGCAAATGGTGCTTAATGTCTCATCTCCCAAGAACAGCTCAGCCTGAACAGTACAGAACCACTGCTAAACTGTTTCTCATTAAACCATCATGCTCCAGTCTCAGCTTACAAAATAAAAATGTTCTTCCATAGAGGGAGGAGGAAAACAAAAATATTGGCAACACTGGCAGGTCCTACAACACTTATCAATGAGAGAAAACGCTCATTTAAAATCAGTTCTAAAGAATTCATCCACATGGCTGAAGATATAACACCAAAGAAAACAAGTTGTAGGGAGTAGAAAGACTGCCAGTAGAGAAAGCTCTGGATAACCTTGCTTTAAAGCTGATTTGTCCAAATAATCCTAAACTAAGCTTTTCCTTGCTGGTTAGTGTAAATGTCTAAAGCACTGGGAAATAGCATGAAGCCATAAATAACTAAGTGATATTTAACCAATGAGACTTGTCACACAAATAATTTCTGGACCATTAATGAATGTCTCAGGTGTATTGTAAAGCATGGGGCCAAAGGTCTGGATTGTCTTATCTTTCTCATAAAACAGAAATCATGAAAAATGTGGGAGGAGAACATCAGGGAAGAGTCAGACTCCTGTGTTTCCAGATGGATGTCATACTTAAAAGATATCTCACAACCAAGATGAGAGCTGTATTTTTGGTCAAAGACTAATTAATTTCTACAACAGGAAAAGTGACTGGATTAAATATAAATAAATATAAAGATTTACCTTTCACCAATCACTAAATTAACTTACACACTCTGACACAGGAATTTGAAAGCTTTGCACTCTCAAATTTACCAACAAATCAGGGAGCAACCTAAACTATTTGGAGAGACATCTATGGGAATTCAGAGGTGAAAATCTTTTAAAATCTGTGCCGAGTTTCTTGGCATAACAAGGAGCAGGAGGATGCTCCTTGTTATCCCTAGATAGTTCCCATAGATAGAACTTTCTGAAGCCTCATGAAGCATTTTGAACAACTATACAGTCAGTACCTGCATCTTTTTCTCAATAGTCATCTATCACAGGGTTTTGAGCTGCTCTTTTTTGTTCTTGTATTCCCAAGAAATGTGTCCCCTCTGGACGCTCACTGCCTGCAGGGACAACTTTCACACCTCCCCCTTGGAGCTAAAGCACAAAGGCAGGGTGCTTGCATCACATCATTACAGCAGTTTGCAGCTTCAACATCACAATCAAAATCTAAGAGAGACCTTAAGACCTCAGGCAGATTGACTCTTATTTCAGTGGTGCAAATTAACAGTAAGCGCAGGGAGAAGAAAAAACTTGTCCTTTCATTTGAGCAACATAATAGTTTTCCCATTTCAATGTTTGTATTACAAAGTAACTATTTACCATTCTACTATGGATAATGATTAGATATAGCACACAGTCAGAATTATCAATTTGCCTTAAAAAAATAATTACAGCTTATACTAAATTTTTTTCATTAAAAAGTAGAAACCGTTACATGCTCAGTCCTCAGAGCATTCAAATTCCTGAGATGCTCTGTTAGTCAGAGCATTACCATGTACAATTTATATAGAAGGTAATTTAGTTTGACAGCAATAATGTTTAATTTCTGGTAAGTGACTTGTTTCTCCTAACTGTGTAGCAGTAAAAAGCTGTGAAAAAACCCTTAAAGTAAAAAATATTCTTACGTGTTTTTCTTTTTCAGGTACAACAAACTACCCAAAGGATTTTACCAGACACTTTCATCTCAATATTGATTAGGGGATGAAGGAATTTGTTGCACTTGTTGTTTTCTAATTGATTTTCTACAACATGGACATTATGACTTCCCAATTGTTGGCTGTCACAGATACTGATCAACAAAGGAATACTTAGATATAATGAACCAAGCAACCTCCACAGGCGCAGGGAAGAAACCACAAAGTTAACCTCAGTCCTCAGACAACTACAGGGTAACCTGTAAGCATTATTAAGTAGCTGACTGAAAGAAGAGGTGAACAATCCTTATGCTGACCTCTTTGTAGGCAGCAAGCCTTGTATTGTCAAACATACACGTTCCAGAATAGCAGAAAACAAAAAAGCCACATCTAATGAAGAACTGTGTTCCTGCAGTTCCACATTTCCTTCAACTTCCCATTGAAGCAGTGGTTTGCTACTAAGCAGTAACTCCGGTTCACATAAAATACTGCTGGAGTATCTTGGGGAGTATCACACTGGTAAAGCAGCTTGGAAAAATGTTACATTCATCAGCGGTTTCTTCATCTACTAAATCAATATTTCATATTTCTAAACATTTGCTGGTCTTTAAAGGAACAAAGTAGTTAAAAGTGCAGTGCTGAAACGAGGCTGGACTGAAAAATTTCCCAGGAAATGACCCAGCAGTGGCGTGCAGGGATTTGTAGCACACCATGATGTCACAGCCAGCAGCTGTACAGAGGGGAGCTCTGCTGAAAGGCCACTGACAACACACGAGATACACTGGGGAGAAGGTTTGTTCTGACTTGCTTACTAATCCTCCTCCTCACAGCTGACAGCCCTGACACCTCAGACAAGGCTGAAAATTAACTGTCCTTATAAAACGAATGAACAAGAGTCTCGTAAATTTGAATAGTCTTTGAGCTTACGAGTTCTGCTGGCTGCCAACTCATCTTTGAGTAAGGGTCTCAAGAACATTTTTAAAACAGCTTTTCTAAGAGTTTGTGTCCTTTTTCTGAATTTTTCAGCAGAGGTTACAGGTCTTTTGTTTCCCATTCTCATGAAACAAGTCATCTGCTAAACAGCTTAGCTCTTAAAATGCCTGAAAGCAAAATGAACGCACATATTTTTCTTCTAAAAGCTCCAACTCATTTTAGGATTATTTTAATTAGGGTTGAATTTTCCTCTTTTGATAAATAAAAAAATATTTCCAAACAGTGTTCACAGACTGAAAGTAACTGCATCATTGCCAGAGCCTTTTAAAATAAAAAAAAAGCACAAACAGCAGAAGTCTGGGTAGATAAGTGACTTCATAAGAAGGGTTGCTGGTGAGTATTCTGCCGCAGAACAAAAGCTATACATGTTTTTTAAGAAATGTGTTTTTACAAATTGCCTGGAAGTTGTCCTGGATGTACCAGAGGGCAGAAGAAAGAGGTTGCTGGCTAATGAACCATGGAATTACAAAACGTGAAAATGAAAGAGGCATATCAGGTTAACAATGAACTGTGCAATACCTGTGTAGACTTACCATTTTTCTGACATTTTTCTTACTGTTTTAAATGTCTGAACCTAGTGGGTTCCTATGTCTTCCCTTGAGATTCAGTTCCACTGTCTAATAAAACTTCCTGTCAGGAAATTTTTCATAATGTTCAGCCTAAATTCCTCTTTTCTCAACAGCAATACATTATTCCATGTTATAAGCCCTTCTTCTGCAACAAGATAAATTATTCTTAATTTTTAATGTTTATCCTTTACAAAAAGTTATTAACCATTATGTTCTTAACTCTCTGTCAGTCAGCCAAGCTTCAAACATACAGATCCCATAAATCTGATATAATGCTAGATTTTTTTTCTCTGCTGTCCCTGAAATTACATTATTTAATGCTGAGATTCCCATACAAGGGGGAAGGTAAGCAGGTGGCTTGTAGACTATTTTTACCTCAAATAATATTATTTGTTCCTCAAGCAAAAATTGGTGTTTGGCTAAAAAAAAGAAAAAAATATCCACAGCTGCTCTCTCAGGATTCTTGTTTCTCAATTCTGCTTTAAATCTAAGAAATAGTCAACTTCCTCCTATTTCATAGCAATAATTAAATTACAATGGCCCTTCCAGTGGATGACATAAGTAGCTATTGCCTGCTAGCATTTCAGTCTTTAGTCCTCCTGAGCTTTCCAGGTGTTGCTGACATAACTGGAATACAAATACCTGTAGCATGCTACATGTGTGTACGCTTTATAAGCACTCCAAACAACTATTATTACTGCATTAAGCATATATGCAAGTCTTGGCAGGGGCTAAAAATCCAGCACACAAACACAGGCTTAATGGAAAATCCTTCAGAACTGATCCATCACTGCAAGTGAAGTTCTCATGGGACTAGATTTCTGTATTTTGGTATGTTCTTCCTCAACATTCAAATCACATTCTATCACAATATTTAAGTGTCTAGTTCCTGCTATAATTTGGACCCAGGTTGAGACAGATCATTTCGCAGCAAACAAAAATGTGTTTAATTTGAGAAGCAATTTTTCTTCACCAATTTCATTAATATCTTTGAAAGAGACCAATAGGTATCTTGCTTTTTTATATTTTTCTCCTCATATACCTGGTGAGAGTCAAGACAAAGTATGAGGGGGAAAAAAAAACACAGCAAAAACTGAATGCATTTATTATTGCTCAGTAATAGCCACACAGAAGAGCAATAGACAAAAATTTGGAATACGTTTAACCCAGCTGGAAAGGGAGAGGATCTTTGCTCTACAGGCCAGGTCCATTATAGGCTGGCTGTGGGAATTTTTTTGTTTTAATGCTGCAAACAGGATACTTGACCGTCAGTATTTTTCAGTATGGCTCTTTCTGTGACTGTTCTCCAAATCTTTCCCTTATTTCCCAGTAGACTTCCAGTATTACATAGCAATTTCATACTGTATACAGGACTATGGAAGTAATGAAAGCAAAAGCATCACTGTGATTTACCTACAAAAAGGTTATGAATAGGAACAACAATGAGAAACATAATGGATTCCTTCACCTGCAATGAAAACTTACTTGGCTCTACCCAAAACACTTTCAGGGTCAAAAGGCTCTGCAGTTCTAGTCAGTTCTCACAATGAGGAAGAAAAAAAAAAAGACACTGCTTGCATTAAGTCAAAAAAACCCAAAGAATTTGCATTTGAAATCTGAAACAATGACAAAAGAAGACGTTAGGAAATACTTCATTTGGTCGTGTTTACAAATGAAATCAGTACATAGACTTCAAATGAGGAGGATCAAATGGAAGACTATTTAAGGTCTCTTTCTGACACCACCATTGCCTCAATATATACTTTCCTTTTTCTTCACTCTTCCATCTCATAGAGATTTCACTACTTTCAGTACTTTAGTGGGACACAAACCATTCTAATTTACATTTAGCTAACATGAACTTGCTTGCTAGTTAGAAGCATCTATGCTTCTAGAGAGGATACAGTAAGCATATGCAAGCATCTGATCAGTTTCCAGTTCTTTTACCTTCTGTACTTCATGAACACACATTTAAATATCAACTTACCTTCTGCACTTCCTGCACTCTCTGCACACACATATATCAACTTTTCACAATTAATAAACTCTGGTTTAAAGCCCTCATGTCAATTCAAAGGAGAAATTATTACAGCAGTAGCTAGAGCCAATTTGGATCAGGCTTAGGCAAATTTAGAATATACTAGTTTTAATGACAGGTGAAAATGCCTCAGAGTCTGAATACATATTATCTAGTGATGTCCACATATGTGGTGGAGAAATTCATAAAAGAATATAAATATATTTAAAATGTTCAGTTCAATCTTTAACTGAATGTGGGAGAAAATGTGCCATTATTGTTATATTTAACGGACAGGATTGTTTGCTTACCAAATTGCATGTGCATGATGAAATAGTGAAAATCAGCAGTGGAACACCAAGGCCATGTTTACCATATTTGTTCAACAGATCTGTAGAGCCCCATTTCTTGTCTCTGGGAGAGTTCAGCCCAAGGCTGAATGCTGGCCATCCTGTAGCTGCACCCTCAGAAGCAAGGTAAACTGGCAGCCAGCAAGAGCTCACAGACTTGCAGGACAGACACAGGCTAAATTTCTCCCTCTTGGGATAAGTAAACTCATTGCTGTTGTTGGCTATTAATGTACCAGCGACTACCACCCCCCATTTTAAACAGGAACACACAAGAATAATCTCAGACAAATGTCTGAATAGCAAAGCAGGGGTCAGAAAAATAATTCTAACCACACTTAAACCTAAATCCAATAGTAATTAAGACGTAACTCTGGGGCTTCTTCCTTCTTTTTGACACAGTCTATTGACCAATAGTCATCTTCATGGCTCACTGAAAAAACTCAGTAGGCTGCTGAGTAAAGCTGGAAGACCATTCTTTGCTTCCAGTCTTGCAGCACTGAAAGTATCATTGTACACAGTAAAAAGTTACACACTTATTTTTTGCTTTGGAGAACAATACAAAGGCCTGCTCCAAGCACCATTGTACTTTCTGGATTTGTATTCATTGGACATTATGCTACTTTGGAATCAGGCTTTACCTCTGTAAATATCAGAAAGCACTGCTGAAGAAGTAATGCATGTCAAGTGGCCGGCAATCCTTGAACAAAGCAGACCTTGCTCTCCCCATCATCATTATTCACCAGACATGGCAGAATGAAAGGCTGAAAGGATCAAAGGGCAGAGCACCAGCAGTACCTACTAATAATTGACAGTGTAAGCAACACCACTAATCAAGGCCAAAATACAGGACATCATAAAGGACAGACATTCAGATTCTCTGACTTAGCTGACATCATTTAAACGGGGACCAGTTGAGTAAAATGAAAGAAGGTACATTAAATACAAGGGAAGTTTTAAGTAAAATAAGCAAAAGCAAAATTGCACCTGATAAAATTAAAAATCAAACTAAACATGAATTGATTACAGCTAACATTAGTCTCTACTGAATTCTTCTGATCCTTCTTCCATAGCAGATGACTGTTACATATACATAGAAATATATAGTTTGAGCAAATTAATATTGCCTTTTGAATCTTACATTTTAGATTTTTATTCCTTTATGTTTTCTTTAAGTACAACATGACAAAGTAGCAGCTTTCATCTCCCAAAAAAAGCTAGGAAGAAAATGAAAGAAACCTACTGATACTGTCACAAATTGTCAAAAGAAAATGATTGAGAGAAAAAGCTCCAGCTGCTATCCTAACCAGTACTGACTTTCATAACCTCTTTTTCTAGAACTTGTGTTTGTCAATACAACCATTTCTAGAGAAGGAAAATCTCACTACATTTTACCGTCTAATTACTTTGTACCCTAAGACAAAAATTCATTTCCTATCATTGTAGTCAACATTCACTGCCTGTAATGCTAAACAAAGAAAATAGCTGAGTGACCAGAACTGTCTGATAATAAATAGTAAAAGTTAGGCAACAATGAAAAATTGTGTTTTCTTTTTCCAAGAAACAAGCAAGACATTTAGATATACTAGCATTCTTTGAACTTGACCCAGAAAGTTTAGCTCTAGTGCAGAAGTAATTTAGTTTCACCAGCTCATTCAAGCACTGACTTCTCCACCTGAAGTGCCAAGGTTTCCCAGAAATGAGTGCTAGGCTGGCTGGTTACACAGCCTGAACCTTGTGCTTCTTGCCTACCAGCTAATGCATAGAGGTTAGCAAACACCTGCACACTGAGTAAAGCCTTTAACCATCATCAAAATACCCACATTTAGCAGGAAACCCTCTGAATAATACAGTCCATCTTCCATCACTACAGCCAGTGTTCCCAAAGTCAGTTCTCACAACTGCAAAGCACTTGCAGATACAATTGAAATATTTTTACTAGATCAAATAGAGTGGGTTAATTTGCTGTTCTGAAAAGCACCTCAAAGAAATTTCAGCTAAATTAACTAAAGAAAGATATTCCACACTCTTAGTTTCAACAATATTCATGTATTTAACTATTTTGAACAAATAAAATATAATTAAAGCCACAAACATGAAGTCTTTTAGACTAGTATTTTTCACAGGGACAATAGGCAGAGAATAATCAGTCATTTTCATGGTTGACCTGAAGACTTAGTAGGAAGCCATGTTTACACTTTCAAACTTAACTGAGGCCAATAATTGCTAATAATTATTCTATGCAAGATAGGGGAAGATTCTCTGATAGAAAAAACTCATGTAAAACAGAAGACAATGAAAAATGTTTAGAAAAAAGTCAAACTGCCTCTTTCAAATGAACCTGGCAGAAATGCTTTGACCTGATAGCAACAGGAAGTATAAACCCTCAAGGACTGTCTTACAATTAAATATTTAGAATAATAAATGAATTATCATAATAAACACTTAGCATTCAGGTAGAAAATGACTAAGAAAACCACTTTTGCCCATTTGTGGTTTTTTAAAAGAAGGTCAGCTTCTCTTTCAATCTAAGGCAAAACTCATCCTTTATATAAATCATTATCCATTGACAAAGAGGTTGATTGCATCAGGAATACATGTGACCCATTTTCTTCAGTATCCCTCCAACTCCTTTGCTTTTTCGTTCAGAATACAACACAATGGCTTTCCAAACAGAAAAATGGAAGTGGTAGTGTTACAATTTTACTAATTAGGGATCTATTTCAAAGGAAAGAATTGTCACAAAAGTGCACATTTCTCTGAGTAAACATCACAGCATTAATAACACAAATATTTTTGTGCTTCTACTTCTTCAATTGGATCTGTGAAACCAAAGACAATTTAATCCCTTTCCTTATAATTCTAAGGCTATCCAAGTCATTTGACATATAATCCATGCTAATTGTAGCAGTTAACATTATACCTTCTAATTACTTTCCTGACAGGACTTAGCCAAGTCAATTCCTAGTGTTCTGTTTTCCCTGCCAGACTGTAGTTTAAAATAAAATAAATAAAATACTATTTCACTTGCATTATTATATCTGAAGTTTTTAATGCAATTTAGGGAAAAGTATATTCTAGATGACAGTAGCTTTATATCAAATGAAACAGAAGGAAGCATAACTCCTCTATGCAGTTTTGTGGTCCTTGTACCATTTCATTTACAAAATAAGCAAACATGAGAAGTTAATATTTTCATATTTTATTACTGGTCTCTTCATGATAGTGTGCCTGGCACATCTGGTAAATGGCCTAAAAAGTTTTACTCTAACAAGAAGTTCTTTTTTAAAAGTAGAGGCATCCTGTAATGCTCACACTCAGATAATCTGTTCTACAACCAGCTGCCCTTCATGCAAGGCAGTGGTTGATATTGTCACCTGCAACCTGCTGCTTCTCCTGCACAGTTCATGTTCTTTCCATCATCTCTTCACATCCTGGGTAACTTCTGTGCAAATCAAACTAAATTAATTTCACGTGCCGAGTTCCAGTCCTTAATATATTTTGTTACATCATCATATTGATATTTCAGCAGGAAAGAATTAAATAGAATAAGCAGCTTTGTTTGCCATTCATGTTACTACTTAATAGTAATACATTACTATTTCGTGCAATACCCAGCCTCATGATAAAAGAATCAGAAAAAATCCTTTGTTTTGTTATGTTTGATCTTCCACTCCAACTG
The DNA here is from genome assembly GCA_024865655.1 of Emberiza elegans. NCBI lineage: Eukaryota > Metazoa > Chordata > Aves > Passeriformes > Fringillidae > Emberiza > Emberiza elegans. The sequence continues at coordinate 24,789,427 of JALJVW010000241.1, read as the reverse complement.
AATTTAATTTAAAAGTATAATAAGCCAACAGAAAATATTTTTCCCTAATTGAGATGTACCATCTGCTCCAGTAATCAGCAAAACACATCTCAACTCATTTGGATGTTTGATGCACTGCTCTTGTACAACTGACAACAGGAAATATGAACATGATTAGAATACAAAGTAATGTTTTGTCCTAGCAATACTTGTTTTACACATGCACTCAGCGGAGCTACTTCTGAGAAAACTAGTTGGTCCTCCTATTCTTCTACCCTAAATAAATTTTGTAAGTATTTCATTCTCACATAGTCAAAATAGTAATTTTATCTGCTAGCCACTGACAAAAAAGTGAATTTAAATGCATTTTTTACTTGGAAACATCTGAAACCAGTTATTTTTTACACATAATTGGCACACAGATTATCTCTGCTGCTGACTTAAAGAAAACTGCATTCTAAATTACCTCTCTGTAGTTTGAAACTTCTTCCAATTTTTATAAACTCCAATCCTATGATTCAGTAAAATATTTAAAATTTGGAAGTGAACTTGGTAATTTGAAATGGGATTCATTCCATGTACTAAACCTAACATGGTTCAAAGGTGTGGGTTTGAGGTCCATACTATTTTAGCTTACATTATCCTGTCAATATTGAGAGTATTTTGGTCCATGTAGAGCACAGGACTTGTTCCAGAAACATGTCTGCACCCTGGTAAGTGTGTTAGTTGTAAGACTAAGTCTACAGAACAACATGTATTTAAGATAGACAGGGGCTTCTCTACCAGAGAACCATTTTAAAACTTCAGGCAAACCAACTGAAAGAATAACATTAAAGAAGTAACTGTACCCAAATAAATCTTCCTTTGTAGAAGGATTAACCTGCCGTGAATCAATGACATTTTGTCTTAATCCCTTTGTGTACCTCTTACAAGAAAAGGATTCTGTCTTGTAGGACAAGGATAAGACACAGACACTTAAATGTCATACAAGGAGAGTTTTCTCTTTGATGTTGTGTGAGCTACACATGGAACTCCCTCTTAATTCAGGACCACCATCAATCAAGACAATCAATAGGGATTTTCTGGTTTATAAGACAGTTATAAAGTTTAAGGCTACTTTCTCTAGGAAATACACAGTTTAGCTCAATTGAGTAAATTATTTGAACTACTTTGAGTGTAAAGTTCTTATTTTAAATGTAGTTTCACATCACGTAAGATTGTTCCATATATATATTGACAAAGGTTTTGGGTTTGTACAGTTGGTTTTCGTGTTCTCGACATGAAAGAGGGACCAAAGGCTAACACTGTTTCTAAGGTTGAAAAGTGAATGAAAAATTGTTTTTGAAGCACTACAAAAGCTATATAATGACAAAATCTATGTTCTAATTCTTCTATTAAAAAGATGAGCCAGAGAATGTTAATAGATTATGTACACATTTCCTTTTTCTCATGTCTTAGAATCTTTGCAAAGGAAATATGACTTCAGAGCTATGGTCCTTTAAATTACCTTCTCTGCCAAAACCCAGTGTTCTTTTTATTTAAATTATCATAATTATAATAAGTGGGGGAGTTGTTTTATCTAAGAGATAAATGTAGAAAAAATGAATAAGTCTTCAAGAGGAAGAAAGATGGTGTGAGGAGGCTTGAAGAGGTGTACAAAGGTTCACCTGTATTCTTGTAATATCTCAGAATCTTTCAGTAATAATAATTCTCAGTACTGTGCTTTTTAATCTCAGCTCAGATCTAATGGGAAGATTCCATCTATTTTAGATGCAACAAAAGTACTAAAAGCCAAGCAGTTCAGGAGCATGGCTCAAAAGACAATCAAGTGATTCCATTATCCTACTGAGTAGTCCACCAAATTATTCCAATTAACATTAATCAAGTGTTGTTAGTTGCTAAGATAACAACTGGTATGAATCAAACACTTTTCAGCTCCAGTGATATATTTCAGAGGTTTTGTATCTTAACTGACAATGCTACTGTAAATTTCAACATTCACCAAGACACTGTTTCAGTTCCATTTTGGTTTTGTTTGTAGTAACATGTTTCATTTTTTCAATCTTGCAGTGAGGATGTACTAAAATTACAGACGTCTGTAAATTGTCCCCTTCGCTTGGTATTATTTAGCTGTGAACGTTTTTATTGATTTTTGGAGAATGATAACATTTTTTTATTGAAACAAATTATTTACTTCAGAAATACATTTACTAAAAAAAACCCAATCAAATTATGTTTGCTATATTTCAGTATTTTTAATCTGTTTGAAAAAAAATTGATCCCATATTTTGCAAGTTTTTCAGAAGCTCCTAATTCCAATGAAAACAAAGGCATACAAATAAACATCTATCAGAAGGAAATGTTTTGTTTCTCAATTTTCTCCTCTAATTGAAAGAAAGCAAAGATGCTTCCTGTTAACAAAATGTTTTTATGGAAATCAACAACAAAAATTAATTAGAAAACAAATATCTGATATTTGGCCTTCTTCTGTCCTTCCATCAATGAAACTTTAGTGTGCTGGCTCTGCATAAGTGCTTGCACATTGTCATCACATAAAATATTTGATTTTCCTTAAAACAAAGCTATTAATTTTCTCCCACCATTGAGGTAATTCTTATAGAGAGAATAAGACAGGCTAATCGCCTTCCTAGTTATGCAGTTCAAAATGCCCATAGGTTATGAATATATTTACTGCACACTTTTTGATGTGCTGTTCTCAGTCTAGATTTTCAACTTCTATCTATGGGAAGAAAGACTTAGAAGAATATTTTGTTTCAGCTTATATGTAGTCTTATGTCATACAAGGCTCTCATATAAAAAAGCACATTTTCTCAGTCAGTAAGGCTGGGCAAAGGAAGAGTCAGAAGAGAAAGAGAGAGGCACAATAACAATGTCTCATGCATGAGCTCCAGCTTTAAAATTTTCTGTGCAAGCATGGAAACCTAACTAACACAACACACAATAATCCCAGTTCTACATTCATGTGGTTCATATGAGTCTAAATAATAGATGTGAGTTAAACCATGCAAAAACATCACATCTTCCATAATTTTCCTATTAATCTTTACATATAAGTAACTAACAAGCAGGCTACAAATCTGCTGTACTCACAATATGTTGAGTTCTCAGCTGTCTCCCCTGACAATGTGTGAATACAGGCTATGCAAAAGTCATTGTCACCCACAGGGAGGTGAGTGCTAGCCTTCTTTTCAGCATTTCAGGGTCCTACCTTGGGACCTATTAACAAGAAGGCAGACTGCTTTATTATTTGAAAAGCTGTTCACTATGATTTATGGCCTTGTATTAGCCTCCTCATCTTGAGATATTAGACAATCATACTTTGTCATGGACAATCTGAGGTGGGGAAAACACAGAGCATTCATCTTCTCTTGCCATCCAGGACACTTCTTTTCATCTATTGTTTTTTCCTCTGGCATATCATTTCCTTGTAATCAATTTAAACTGAAAACTTTAATGACCTTCCCTGAGCATTACACGGTCTTTTCACCTACTCTGAGGCTTTTTCTGCAAAGAAATTAAAACCCCAAAGCCTTTTAAAGTTTACAGTATTTTCCCTACCAAAAAAAGCAGACTAGTCTCATTTGCGATTATGAAAGGATTTTAGAAAATTACCAATTAAGCAGACCCAAAATACCCAGTATAAATAATTCCACATTTTAAGTTTGTGGTTTAACCCCAGTTGGCAAATAAGCACCATGCAGTCGCTCGCTCACTCCCCATTTCTCAGCCAGGGGAATGGGGAGTAGAATTGAGAAAAGGTAAAACCCTTGAGCTAAGAATTGTTGAAAAATTGAAATAAAGTGCTATGACAATAATAGTAATTAAGAGGAGAGAGAGAAATAAACCACAGGAAAGACAAGTTATGTACAATACAACTGGCATTGTACATACCAGCTGACTGATGCCCAATCCTTCCCCAAGTACTGACTGGCACTTTCAGGCCAACTCCCCCAGTTTGCATACTGGGCATGAGACACTGTGGTGTGGAATATCCCTTTGAACTGCCCAGGACAGCTGGTCTGGCTTTCCTCCCTCCCACCTTCCTGTGCACCTCCTCACTGGCAGAGCAGGGGAAACAAAGCCCCTGACATAAACACTGGTGAGTCACCACTAAAACAATGTATTATCAATATTATTCTCATAGTTAATTCAAAACACAGCACTGTACCAGCTACAAGGAAGAAAACTAATCCTACCTCAGCCAAAACCAGGACAGTATCCACCCCCCTTGTTCCATACCATTTATGCCATGCCTAGGTCCCACATTTTGCACCACACTCCAATTAGCCACCATCATGCTTCTTGGTCCTTTGAAATACACACACATACACATAGAGGTATCATTCCCGGGGGCTATGCACCATTCCTGTGGGAGTCCATTGAGTTAATTCATTCCATGACTTTGGGCTCCACCTGTCAAAATTGTTGTTCAGGGAAAAAGATTGGTGTGGTTTTGGGTCGCTGCATCATGAAGCCAGTTCTGGTCCAATCACTGCTGGGCTTGTCCCATTCATTTCTAATTAATCTGGATGATTTTTGCTATAGTATCCTTGACAATGCCTATAGTCACCATAGAAGTGATTATATACAGTGTTACATAGCAATTAACACCACACAATTTATTTCATTAGCTAGCCTCACCTAAAATCCAATCCCCCTGAGGCACTCATCAGTCTTCCCCATCTTCACCTAAGCTAGCAAACAACCACGTGCAAAACACGTGCAGAATGAGAACAGATACTTACATCTGGAACCACTGTGCCACAAAGCAACTGCACGCCTTAGGCAGAGTGTGCTGCAGGTCATTTGAAATGATAAACCAAAAGGTCACTGAGGATATAATAACTGATCTTTGCCACTGCCTTTCTGAAGGATGTATCACCTGAGGATACACACAAAATTGCTCAACAGCATTAGTGGAGTCACAGCAATGCAAACTCAATGAAAAAATGATGTTGTATAACGACATACAGTGATGTTGTATAAAAACACCTATAAGGTGTTTTTATGAAACCTAAACCTTGGAAACAAAAGAGTTTGGCTTTCCTCTGTGGGGAGTAGAAGGACACGGCTTAAACCTTTTGTCTTTTTACCCTTAAAGGCCTTTCACTGGGAGCCCCAATGTATTCCTTCATACCAGGAGGAGAATAGGAGGGAAAAAAGCTGGTATTTATGGATTAATAAAAAAAAACCCCACCCTACCTTACTACCATAAAAGGCCAAGGACTTTTTTTTGTCCTCCCATTCACAAACAAGAAAAACAAAACAGAACAAAACCAATCTGTTAGACAGACCCAATCAAGTGTTTTGTGATAAAAATCTTCCCCCACAACAGTAGGAAAGCTGGGCTGGGCTGCTTGCCTTGAGGAAGAACGTCTGATTGAACTGAGGATTCCCATTGCTATCTGTGTCCTAATACTAGGCCATCAACAATTCCAAAGTGTCCTCATTTCTCTTCATCAGTTCATCAACAATTTCTCTGTTGATACCTCAGAAACCTCTCCAATAGTATCTGAAGGAAAGTATTTTTTCCAAAAAGTTTACATTTCAAGCACTCTGAACCACACTAACTCTGCATGGGATCAGGTCTTTGATTCTTGCATCTAAAATACCTGAGCTGAATTCAGAGCAGAGGGAAATAATTCTGAGCATTCAAGTGTCCTACAAGTTCAAGCACCATTGACTCAGACAACCTGGGCATTTAGAACCTAAAGGCTGAATGAAATACCAGTAGCAGTTCAGTCTCAAAGAATCACTGATCCTTCTGAAATGATCCTTCTGGTTTTTTACCCTTACTTTTGCCAGTTATACCAAACAGCACAGAATCATGTAGCACATCTTCAAGCTGTGCTAAGCAGCATCACATGAAGCTGTCAAATTTACTCCAAACACCAAAAATGCTAGGCCAAAAGAGCATGAAAATTTAACTGGCTGATTGATAAGGCTTCTATTTGCATTATTATTTTGGGTTCTGACATAAATGTAACAAATGCTCCAGTGAAATGATTAAACCAGAAAAAATTGCCAACAATTCCATGAGTACATTACTTTTGGAAACAAGGCTAAAACTTCTAATCTCTGTAGTCATTTTGAGACTGCCATTTCTCATCAGCCAAAAGGTGCCATGTAAATTGTGCCATTATAGATATCCTTGCATCATCATAAATTTTTCTGCAGGCAGAGACAGATAAAAAGATGACTTTTGAGATATGTTCTTCTGCTCACAGTAAATCATGCCCACTGAAGTCTCAGATACAGAAATAGCCTCTCTCTTGTCCTGTCTGTTAACCCTTTGAACTTGTTTAAAATGTCTTTACATCAAAAAGCTTTGAGATGGCTGTCTTGCTGAAATCACATGGTTAGAGCAGGGCAGTTCAGGAGGAGGAAGTGTGGATAATGTGTTTACACAAAACAGTCCCGGGCTGACAAGCTAACAAAAAAAAAAAAAATTTAGAAGTCTGTATTTTCTAGTTGAAAAACCTTTAAAAACCCCAACCTGTAAAACTTAAATAAACTTCAAAAATTTTGATGATTCATTTTGCTTCAGTGAACTTCAAAAACTGAGTTGTGGGGTATCTTTGTAGTTTAAAAATAAAGTACTTATGTCCTGGCTCAAGTGAAATAGTTCATCAAGCAAAGACTGAACAAAAAAATAGGAAAATAAAATCTATTTGCTCTGGTTTTATGTTAGTGACATACCTGAACTATTCAGCTGCCAGCTGGAAGAACATCAGGCAGCCACCCTGCCTGGGGACGAGCAATGGTCAGGAGGAATGATGTGCTGGACTGGAACCCAGTGGCTACCAATTAGAAAAAGCACAACACACATTATCAGAAAAGTACAGCTGAAGAGGTCCATCTGGGCACTTTATACCCCCTTCACATACACATCAATATTTAAAACATTGTCTTCTTTCATGCGAATCAGCAGGAAAATCTGTTTTAGCCAGGCTACAGACAGTCTGAGAAAGCAGCAATTAAAATCTGTTATCCACATCCTATCACTTTCACTTCAGGGATTTCTCTTCCTCCCACTCTCCACAAAATTAACAGCAATGCAAGGTTTTGCCTTTATGATTGAACACTGCAGGGAGCAAAGAGCAGACTGTCAGTTGTCAGTATTATCACAGAAACACAGAATGGCTGGGTTGGGAAAAACCTCTGGAGGTCATCCAGTCGAAGGCCTCTCTAAAGCAGGATCAGCTAGAGCACATCCAGAGAGATTTTTAGTATCTCCAGTGAAGGACACTTCAGAAGCTCTCTGGGCAGCCTGTTCCCAGTCACTCCCAAAGTAAAGGTTTTCCTTACATTCAGATAGAATTTCCTGTGTTTCAGTTTGTGCCCATTGCACTTTGTCAAGTTGCTGGCCTCCACTGACAAGTGTCGGTCCTCATCCTCCTCCTGATGATCACTCTTCAGACAGTATGATATAATGGCTGCAGTTAGGTATGGGTTATAGGTAAGGATTGAGGGTATAGTTAAACAATCCCCTGTTAGGACAGTTTCAAGGTCACATACACACAGGCTCACCACACTCAAAGTTGTGGGGAAACAACAGAAGCTCAATCCTCTCTCATTGTCACCTTGGTGCCTGAGGCTGCCAAAGAAATTAAGGGCACATAGTATTGACAATTCACCCACCAACGTGTGTAGAGGCTCTAATGACACAGCTCAGACCATAAACAGCAAGAGGAAGAGCCCAGTGCAGTGAGCCAGTGGCAGTGCAAACCATCACAAAGCACATGGAGAGACTGCTGATGAGCACACAGCTAACCTTGAATTTACAGTTGAAGCCAAAGGACAGCTGGCTTAAATCACGTCTGTATGTGGGTGCAGCATCCAGGCTAAGATCCCACTGCCCCAGCCCAGAGAGCTGTTGACACAGTGCTGTACCTAAAGCAATATATAAGTGTGCTCCCGAGAGACCACAGTTACTTTAGCAAAGAGCTGCTCTAGCATAAAGTGGGAACGAGTTTGTGCCTTATCAAGTAGTCAAGAGGTGAATACATGCCCATATAAAATACTACCCTGCTTAATGTCCCTGCACTCCGCAGAGCTGGCTGATAACCCCTCAGAAATATTCTGTTAAAAAAAAACCCAAACCACTGCTGAGCTGGTTTAATGCCTCCAATTTGACAAACTTTTAGAAAATCAATAAAAAATTTCTGAAGAATTTTAGTTAACATTGGCAAGCTTTTTCATCTGAATACTTTCCTACCAATACAATAAGCACAGTTCTGAAGAAAAAATATAGGTTATTGATCCAAGTGCTTTGAGACATAACTGATTATTAACAGGAGGCAGTAAGAAATATTACCCTTTGGTCCAGTGCAGAGTAATTAAGGATATTAATCAAGTCCAGGTTTTCTTGTGCAGATTCTTGCCTTTGCTATGAATAGTAGCCTGGGACTCAAAAGGGTAATGAATACCATAGCTAGCATAGGAATAACTAGCTAGTATATGTAAAAATACAGCCATCAATTATCAAATACTGATAGGGTCAGGCATTTCATTTTCTCAAAAAAAACCCTATTTATCTTTTGAAGGTAAATTGTAGGCATTGGAAATGACAATGGTAAAAGCAAAGGATGTTGGCACCTAACAGCATGTCTATAGATAAACACAAATGGCTAGAAAGTTTTTGACACATTTCCCATCTAAACAGTAAAGCAGTGTCAGACAGAAATCAGAGACAAAAGGACACCTCCTATCCCAAAACATTCTCTCCTTAGAAAAAGAACCAAATGCTGGAAAACAGATGGCACTTCTCAGAGGAAAAAAAGAAAATGGAAAAAAAATCCCAGGGGGTGGTAGGGAATAAAAGCAGCTCACAGACTCTGGAAGAACATCTCCAGCAAAGCAAAAAGGATAAAGCTACTTTTTTTTTTTTTGTCCCAACTTTTTTCCTGTGGTCCCAAAATTTCACAGAAAGTGCATCATGGAGAAAGGCTTTCTTGGCAACTCTTCTCAAATGCCTGGAAATTATTCAAACTTCAATACATCCTGGTGCTTATCCCTCCCTACCCGCAAATACACACCACTTGATAAATCTTTATTGCATAAGAGCTGCCATCATTTTCAAACTAGCTTCCTAGACTTGGGAGTGCATACAGGGTTACATATGTGAATCTAAGGATTAATCACAGGCTTCATACCCTTAAGTGTTGGGCTTCATCCAGGCTGTGTTGTCCACTTTGAAAGTATTCCCATCAGTACATTACTGCCATTTATTCCTAACACACTCTTACACTTCTGTTGTGCAAGCATAAAGAGGACAAAGACAGATGAGGATGATCTTTCAGAGCATTCTGCTTTAGAGTTTTACCCCACACTGAAGAATCTGTATGCATAAAGCACAGAGTACTAATGTTAAGGTTATCTGATAAGTCAAGAAATATTACTTATAACAAAGAATCCAGACATCCCCTATTATTTTATTTGCAGCTTTTCCTTCAAGTATTCATTTATATTCTTATGCAGAAAATCCCCCGCAGATTTTACCTGGAACATTAAATGATGTTTCTGTGTGAAAAGATATTCCAGAGTTTTGGGACAAAAGAAATTAAAATGCCATCATCAATTGCACATAATTTTGTTGTTCCTGTATTGATACCAGATATTTCAGACGCAGTTGATAAGCTGAAATATGTGCAGGCAGCTCCAGTTTGTCTGCATGTGATCTGTGAAAAGCTGACATCTGATCTCCATCATCCATTTCCCAGGACCTCTCAAGCAGTGTCCTGCAGGCCAGGGGAGCAGGTGACCTGCTGGCAGCACCAGTTGGATTCCTCTTGCACATGGGCCTCGTGCAAACCTCTGCAGCATAGCATCCAAGGCAGGTGGATGACACGCTGCCAGCTGTAGTCTCAACTATGTGTAGGTTTTATCTTATCTTGCCCAAAAGATAAATGGAGAAATGCTCCTTTTGCCACATGACCTAAGTATAGTCTAATTTTAAATAGAACAGAACAACAACAGAAAAAAAAAAAAAAACAGCAGGGGAAAACCCCCCCTTCTAAGGTCTGAACACCCTTAGTGTTATCTTCTGAATGCAGATCATTCAGATGACAGCTTAAATTTCCTACTCTCATCTGAAAAAGGAGAGGGAAGAAACTTCTTCAGAAAATGCCTCCAGTTCAAAGATCTTTACTCCACACTTTCTCTGTAAATAGCTAACTTCAGAAAAAAATTCACAATACTATTTCCACTTGGCTAAGTTTTGGACTCCCTGTTAGTCTACTGATAAATAAGAAACATTTAATTTAGTCCTGTGCTGATATCCTGTATTATATCAGATCACTTTCTTGTACAAGAAGAAGTTGAATTCTTCTGTGGACTTCTTTTGACTGGAACTACGCAGAAACAACAATTATAGATAAATCAAGAGTATAGAGCTCATACATTACAGATGCATCTGGATTTAAGACAGAACATATTCTGAAAAGCTGTAAAATACCTTCTCATAGGTCTGTCCTTTACATATATAGTGAAAACAGAATCATTCTACATATTTGATTCTTCCCCTAAAGAAGAAAGCACATCTGAGTGGTAACATGAGCATTGAAAACAACACTATCAACAAGCATGGCTCAAGGCATTGATTCTGTAATATACATATTCTTCAAAAAAAGGAAATGAGTAATCCAGATAAATCACAGTGTAAGATGACTAACTCCTATTACATTATGAAATTTCTGTTACAATGTGTTGGGGTGTCATAACTTTACCATTATTTTGGGAACTTGATAGTCAACAATGTCCCTGTTGGGAAAATGCTCAGGAGCAAAGGTCTAAAACTGAAACATCATCTTTCTGGTTTATCAAGCTTCTGTTTAACCAAATTCAGGAGCCTGGGAAGAATATAAGGGTCTCATGCCATACCAGCACCATAACATTTAATACAATATTTGGCATGCTTATCTCATTTACGTACTTTCTTTTTCAGTAGCAGAGTTTCACTAGGTCTCCTTAACACAATTTATTTTCAGAGGTCTGACTTGCCTTTAAGCCAATATTTGAACAGTGGCTCTTTGGCACTTAACTGGTAGAATAATGCTTCTCTAGCTAACATAGCACCATTCACCAGGGGTTCAGAATGTCATTGTGCCAAAGTATTCTAAATTAGTAATTTCACCCTGATTTTCCCCAGTGGCAGCTAATGCCTGTGTGTCAGGTACTGGCCAGCTGGCAGCTGACTTTTCCAGGACGTGCTAATAGTGCAGATGACCATAGAAACAGAATTAGCGGGAAATGGAGCCCATCTGAATCTGTAAGGCATGAACCTCGACTTAGCCAAGTATCATACAGAAAACTCTACAACAGAGGAAATGAGTATTCCAAGTCTACAGAGGCCATACACTCCAACTGGCTATTGCACCAATGAATTCCACCCCTGGAAGTCCTGAATCCCAGGAAAAATGTTCACCATCCTTAACTTCCCAAGGCAAGCCTAATTCAGTTTCTAAATGACATTAATAGCATGGGAATATTAGGAGCAAGCACTTGAACTGTGCTGGAAATTCATAATCATGCCAGACAACAAGTTGATTTTCTTTAGCAGCATCTAGTTACGCAACTTTCCAAATTGACGTCTGATGACAATCCTGGCCAAAAGTATGTTCTGAGCTACAACTTACTACAACCTACTCATTTGTGTATAGTTGCTACAAGGCCATTTGGCTCCTGTTTATGACAGAAGCTCTGTGGTTTACATCTTGCCCTAGTTACATTCTTTCATTTCCTTTTCATAAAAGTTGCTTTGTCTTGTCTGAACTACAGAAATTGAGCAAAACAGCAAACAAAAGAAATGATTCAGTAGATAACATGAATCACTAACATTAGCAAGGCTATATTATTGGTTTTCCAAAACCATTTCAATGCCTGAAGGTTTTGCCATGGGACAGCAGAAATGATATGCCGTAATTGTTGTTTTTCCAGGTCTCCAGATCTGATTATTGGCACTAAAATATCACCATATTTTACTAAACTGAATTAGTGAGCTATTCTTGCTGGAAGCAGCAAAGTGCTAATAGTTTGTTTTTACAACATTCACCACACTAAATGCCTGGGCTTTCACAAGACCTATAATCTGCTGGTAAATCCTGCCCACTGTCCACTGAAGCATATAGCAACTCACAAAGGAAAAGTGCTGATTATGAATTTGCCTAAAACAATACTTAGCAAAATGCCAGGGTTTTAAAATCTATGTGTGTGATTTAACTTTTCCATTACTTTAAAATATCCACATTGGAGGCCCTCTAGTAAGTAGCAATATCTCAGCCACAATGTAAAGAAAAATAGTTTTAAGTTACTGCAAAAACAAATACCAAAGCCACAGTTCACTGCATTGCAAAGGGACACATTCTCTTGGCAAGCCTGACTACTAGACCAAAACCCCACAGCTCTGGACTCTAGAATGGTAAAAACTCCTGTGCCCAAAGAAACCTTATAGCAAAATTGATTTGATTTAAAGGAATAGATGCAAAATTACAGTCCTGATACACAAGGAAAAATATTGCCTAGACCTACATGTTTAATGTATGTTTTCACTGTACCAGTTGAGTAATCTTGGATTACTCAGTAAAACTTCCTTTCCTCTCATGGCAGGCCTCACCAAAGCATCAAGAAAAAAATGAAATGAATAGCTTAACAAAATACATAATTTTTCCAGGTTCATGAGACACCATCATAAATCTTTCCTAAATCCTTTTGAATGCAAACCCCCATTTTGCTTGGTTTTAGCTTCACAATTATAGATCAATATACAAAGTTAAACTTGATTGTGCTGAGCCATGCCCACAGCATAAAGTGGCCTAAGAACTAACTATAGATAGGAGCGTACTTTTATACTAACAATTATCTTTGAGATGTTAGTTTTACCTCTTTACATCACATTGAAACCAAGATAATTTGAATTTTCAGAAAAGAATGTGAGACTGACTCCAGCCCCCAAAGTAAAGGTCAAGGCAATTACATAAAATGAACTTTACAAAGTCAATACTAATCCAACAAAAATAGTCTGTTAAATACTCCCAGCAAACTTAATTCACATCTCCTTCAAACAGCATAAGATTTAAATAGGACAAGCAGCATAAAAACTTTTATTCATTCCTGCATCAACATTGCTTTTTACCATTTCAGCTCATTTCTACTCTTATTCCACTTACTGATTAGCAACATCATTTGTAAGACATGATGAAGCAATTCAGTTATATTGAATCTCACTCTCCTTTCCAAAACCTCAAGTTGTGTAAACCAACATGAACCAAAAGTATTTTAAACCAGTTAAGATAAAATAAAAATTATTGAAAAATAAAATCCCACATACTGCACTGGGTGCATTACTATTTGTCTTTGTTAAAAACTGTCAGTAGTTACTCACTTGTTCTTATTTGAAATGTTTACAGTAAATAAAACTATAGCTGTTTAATGGCTAACAACTAGTTTTGCTGCTTTTTTGTGTTTACTTTTACTGGTAGTAGAACAGCTTTGCATCATTGTTTTTACCTCAGCTTGTAGAAAAATGTCTGATTTATAACTCTATGTATTGGCATAAATCATTCCATCCCTGGAGAGAGATGAAGGAACAAAGAATACGAAAGGGAAATTTACAGGAAGAGAACATGGCATATTATGCAGGGCTTATGGTTTTACCTGGCACTGCCAGCCAGGCATCCAGACAGAACATGGAGGTGGTGAGGAATACAGTGCTTCAGAAGCACTAACAGGTTTTCTACCTCCCTCTTTCACCTGAAAAAAAAAATAATGGAAAGGCAAAAGAAAAAAACAGCTTGGAAACCACATCACTGAAGCAGTGAATACACAGTAATGCATTGTGTATAAAGGACTCATCTGGGGCTTCCTACATGGAACTGACTTTACAATCCTTGCAGACACACAGAGTGGGTCAGCCTGCTTCCTGTTCTTTTCTCACAGATGTTGTGATGGATATGGCAGGCAAATATGATCCAGCTCTCAAACCTTATGCCACTCTTAAGTCTGGACCTGATGGACATCCAGTTCCTCCTCATTCAGCCAAAAAACATATTCCCCTGCCATGCCACAATCACTGAGGAGATAAGCGTTTCCTGGCAAGCAGTCAGGTCACCTGTAAATGCCTTTGAGTCAGAGCAACTCAGGCAGATAGGAATGCCAGGCAGAAATGATGGCATGGAGCTTCACAGGGCTCGGTGCCAAATGTAAATAGGCCTGTAGAATAGCCTTGACCAGCCTGGAAATGTTCAAACTGCCGGCAGTCCAAGCCTCCCCAGACCACCCTACATTAAATGGCAGAGGTAGAGCAGCCTGATCTGTGCTCAGAAGCACTACAGCGCAGAAGCAATTGATCTTGCTGAAGAGCTGCTTCCAGCCTGGTGACACAACCTCTGTAGTACCAGCACAGCAAGGGAAGCCTCTCTGCGTGTTGCCCCCATGACCTCATGTCTGTTCATAGCTCTGATGAAGGGGCCTCCAGGCATTTCTGGGGGGCTCTTCAACCCCTCCTTCATTACTTCTTTGCTATCCTGAATACAGCACACAGATGCAGCATTCTCACATCTATAGCAAGGCCCGGTGTCAAAAGTCACTCAAGTTCCAGGACCTCCTCCAGAAGCTGGGGAGACAGCCAAGCAGGTACTAAGGGTACAACCACCAGCAATATCTGTCAGGTTGGTGCTATGGGCAGCTGCTGGATGAACTCAGTGATGAACTGTTCATTACACAGGACAGTCTCAGCACCTGTACATGAAACATCTACCACCAGTGCAATATTAATTGCAGGTGAGGATGCATGCAGTCACCCCAGGACAGATGGGGTTTTGAAATAAACAGGAGCAGACCAGGATCTTCCTTTCTAGATCACCTTACTCCCCAGGGACTTTGGAGGCAAACATAACCATAGATTGCCTCAGAATCTTGCATCTGGCAATTCATGTAGAAAATAAGCAGGAAAATAAACCTAAGGCAATCTGAAATATCAGGCAATATACCTTAAAGCTATGTTGGCATCTAGCTAAGCCAGTTCAAAAAAAAAAAAAAAAAAAAAGACCTGATTATATAACATCTTGCACTGGAGAAAACTGATCCAGCAGATAATATAATATAGATACATGTAATTTCTGCATAACTGCTCAAAAACTAGAGCCAGAAGACTGTTAGCACCTTCCTTTGACATTATCAGTTAAAGGGCACTACAAAGCACAAGAGAACATCCTCCTAAATTTGTGGCAAAATATCCTAAGGAAATTGCCCTAGAATATACTAGCTGAAATTCAGGCAGTTCAATGAGCACGAGTGGTTTGCCACACAACATGCTTAGCCATCCACCCACATTAACTTATACAACTGCCATAAGCATCTCCAATTTCATCAGCTAGGAATAAAGACAGAAGCTTTCACTATATATGCTACAGGGCATATGCTGATCACAAGCTGGTGTCAAGAAAGAACATACCCTCCTTGCACACTATTACACAATTACAGGTAAATGTATTATGGGGATTTAGATCTTCATTTGAAGCATCTGGTATAAATCAACATTGCAGGCAGGATACAAGATTAGAAGGGTCATTGGGTCTTTCCTGATACAGCAAATAATTTGTTCTGTATCAAGCAAAGCACTTTTTTTTTCCTTCCCTAATTCCAGTAACTCCATTCAACAGCTTCCATTTCCCTTGAATTGCTTTCTTGCAGCCTCCTCAGTGTGTCAATCACAAAGCACAAGCTAATCATCCAAAAATGTCTTTTCCACTTCCCCAAACGTCTACTAGATAGGATTCAGGCACAGGGATTAAAAAGCTAAACTCAGCAACTTATTCTGTCTCCATTGCACTCCAGTCACCAAGGGGGCAATTTTTTTGCTTCAAATATAAAAAAACATTCATAATGGATTTTATTTAGACCTTCTTGCTTTAAGTAAGCAAGTTTTTAATCTATCACATACATTCCTGTAATGTAGGTTTGATGTTAATGGGTTGTAAAGTGGGTAATAATTTTCTAACTGACCTCTTCAATCAGATTAGATCATATTATTGACCATGCTGTTTGTTTTATAACCACAATCATATTGTGGAAGAACATCTCTTGCAAGTAGCACATTTGTAAGTGCCCATTAAGGCAAAAGATGACAGGTCTGCATGTTTGGCACTTTTTAAAATATTTCTTTTTACCTTGTTGGCTGTATTCCCACCAGGATCCTAAAGCTATCCATTTGTATGTTTCTGGGTTCCTGCCTGGGGGTTTTGCTTTGTTTTGAAACATACTGTCAAAAGAGCCAAAAATAAAAAAATATGTAAACACTGTAACTTTTAGAAAAGAATACCCAAATCCACCAGACATTCCTCTTTTTTTTTTTATGGTTATCTTGGCCAATGAAATGTTCCTTCTTAAGAGTAAACTCTGGAAGTTTTTTAAGAGTGACCCAACAGGAATTTTTCAAAGATTTGTAAGAAAATTACCATTAATGAGTTCTTTTCAACACCCACTTATGCATTCAATAGATGCATTTAGCAAAGGTTTTTGAGCTCCTTATCCCTCCTAAACAGAAATGATAGCTCATGGTCAGGCACTGGACTGGGACTGAGACTGACACAGTAAGTCCTCAAGCCCTCAGGGCCAATGTCAGTCCAAAAATGTTTGAAACCAAGTTTCTCAGACAATGGTTTTACTTTCTTTTACCACAGTTCGAGTTGCCTTCTGAGGGACTACTGCAACTTATTGTCATGACTTGTAAGCAGACCAGTAGTCTGAGAAAAAAAATACAAATCTGAAAAAGAGCAGTGGAGAAAAGCAAGCAAACAAAACACACTGGGAGCTGCCTTTGCTGCTAGAGGAAACAGAACATTAATTTTTTTGTCATCGAGCCCTGCAGTGTGGCTTTGGCAAAAACACTTTTCTCCTAATGTGCCAATTGTTCCTCCTTAAAATGAAGACAATATTTTCCTTCATTACACTCACTTGTTAATTTGTTCATCCAGTTTTAAGGTTTTCCAAGGCAAGATTTACATTCATATGCTGTTCAACATAATAAGATCCCAATATTAACTTTGGATATTAAAAATCTTCCCATAAAGATTTCAGTTCCATGATATGAGGATTCCAAGTAAAACAGCTGAAGTATTTATAACAGGCAAGCAAGGGGGAAAAAATCCTGTCTTCCATTTTCATTTTATTGCACTTGACTGAGTCTCCAAATTGTGTTTCAGCATTGCAATTGAAATGATAAGCACAGAAAAGTAAAGGCAAACGCCAGAAGGAACATGAGTGCTGTCAGCTACACATTATTCTTTTCTAGTTGTTATTTCTAGTAGTGAACTAAGCTGTTTTCCTCCAGTTCAATGAAAATAAATATCCAGATATTCGCTCTCTCCCTAAAATTTAGAGATTTTAGATGTAGGTTCGTTATGAAGCAGCACTAACTGATGCTGAGTTGTTAGCTTTTTATTACATTTTCTCTCCATATGATATAAAGATTTCTCCCAGTGCAGTTGAAGCAACTTCTCCTAAATTGCCAACACAAAATGATATCCCAACTGTTGTTAAATCTGCTGCTAAATCCCTACTGAACTTAAATGCAGAGTAATTTGAGTAATCTTTTACCCTGCAGTAACTTGTTCATTAGACTAAGTTTTTATGCACCTAAATTACCCAATAAAATTTGGATTTGTGGAAAGTATTTCTTCACTAGGTACACAGAGATTATTCAGTCTTTAGTCAGGAAAACATCAATTAAGTGTTAAACTGAAGAACTGGAATTCAGCCCGACTGCTCATTGTTGTTGGCTTGTTTAAATTACAATGCAACAGAGTTTCTGGAAACTCAAACATGGCAAAAAATCCAGATAGAAGTAAGTTCTAGAAATGTGAATTTGTGGCCCATCTCAGCAGACAAGTCAGAGTAAGCTGTCAGTCACATCCATAGACTCATGGAATGATTTAGGCTGGAAAAGACCCTTTTTGCTACAGTGAGGGTGTTGAAACACTGGTAGAGGTTGCCTAAAGAGGCAGTAGAGGCCTCATCCTTGGAAATATTCCAAGTCAGGTTGGGTAGGACACTGAGCAACCTGATCTAGTTGGAGATGTCCCTGCTTACTGCAAGAGGGTTGGGCAAACTATTCTATGATCGCTGAGTCCAAGCACAAACCTAACACTGAAGTCCGAGGCTAAACCACATCCCCAAGCACTTTGCCTACATGCCTTAAATTTCTCTGGGGATGGTGACTCAACCACTTTCCCTGGGCAGCCTGTTCCAGTGCTTGACAAACCTTTCAGCGAAGAAATTTTGCCTACTAGGAAATCTAAACCTCTTACGGAGCAATTTGGGGCCTCTTCCTCTTGTGGTATCACTTACTCCCTAGAAGAAGAGACCAACACACAGTTGCCATCAGCAGACTTTGGAGGAGCAGTACATAGCCCTGTGCTGCTCTCAAGTGACCCATTGCTCTAGGGTGACAAAACTGTGCTGCTTTATGGAGAGCCTTTTATGGGTTACCCAGAGCCCACATAACTCTTCATCTCCATTCACTCTTCCCCTATATGACCCTCAGGTATCACCCTAATGCTAGATCAAAAGAAACCAAACCCAAAGAATGCTATTTTTCCCCACCAAAACTTGAAGTTCTTGAGAGCACCTCATGCCCACACAGTGCTAGACTACAGTGGCTAAAAAATTCTAATGCCTGTACTGCAGAGCTGCTTTAAAAGGCTCTAAAGCCCAGTTAAAAAACAAGCACATATTAACTATAAATGTAGGAAACAGGAAGAAACTTCCACTTGAATTTAACATACAGTGATGGGAAGATAAAGGAACATAAATCTCTACATTCAACTATCACACCAATGCTGAAACCTTCCTGTGTTACATTCTGTAAATCTGCTTCAATTTGTTCAGACAAAAAAAAAAGATTTCTGTCAAAATATATTTGATTTTTCAAAGAAATTGCTTAAACTTTTTATTTGAATAAAAAAGATACATTTAAAAATTTAATTTTCAAACCTACTGATTTGAAAAACTTTGTTAAACATTCAGCTTCCTTGTCTTTTCCTTCTTTTCCCTTGCATCTGAATGTAGTAGTTGTGTGACCATTGGAGCCTCTTTCCTCTCTCTCTTTCCCAAAATTTCCTGATGAAAAAATAGCCAGATCAGATATTTCAAAACTCACAAAGTAGCTGAGACTGTTCCCTTTTACCAGTCAAAATCCACTTGTGAAAGCAGCAGGATTAACCTACAGATGTATGTGGTTTTCCAAGATTAAAATATATATGTAATTACACTGTATATGATTAAGATGGTGGTTCATAATCAGAATAAATTGATTTGTGAGTCAGTACAGCAAGAAGCAATTATTGTACTTGGCATCTGATGTACTCATTTAACAGACAGCTCTATACCAGGAACCAGAGTTATATGTTGCTGAGACTTTTGGTGATGGTAACTTGATCTTAAAAGCCTCTCTTTAGCTCTCACATGTCAATACACTCTTTTGAAAAGATCAGCAAAACTAGGTAGTTACAAGCCTTGCTCAAACATAAAGGCAGTTTTCATAGACAACACACCAAGACTATAAAAGTAAAGAATGAACTCCAGCTAAATAAAGTAATGGTCCTCCAGTGGAAAGACAAAACACAATTAGAATTCACATACTTATTTCAAGATCAATATTCGTCTACTGATTTGCTGAGGAGGCTTTTATGAAATTTAAGCATAGTTCACTTTTAAATACTCTTACCGCCAACGGCTATGGGGGGCTGTATTAATTCCTTTCCTTTTATAAATCAATAATTAGATTGCCAATTTGCTTAAAGTGCTTTTGAAAAAAGGAAGGAATATGGAAGCTATATTTTACCATTCTATATCACGTGTTGAAAGGCTCAGTAACTCATACTATCACACTTAATGAATATTATGACACTCAGAAACAACATGGAATGGAATCAAAACCAAGTATCAAACTTTTTCAATGCGAGCTTCAAAAAACACCTAAATAAATAAATGTTCACCATGACAGCATGCAGACACAAACACAATTCTTGGCCTAAGTCCCTCCTCCCAGTGTAACCTGCACACTATAAGGGTGGAGATGCAAGCCCAGACTGAAGCAAAAAAGTATTCAGAATATCTTTTGACGAGGACAGCTGCTTGGGTTTTGAAGTGATCCCACTACAATTTTTGTTAGCTAGAGGTAAGAAAGGAACCAGGAGAGGAGAGAAGAAACTACCCAGCCACCACAGAGATTGAAAGTTATGTTTGTACATGAAAGTACTCAGTAATCCTGCCCTATTCACCAGGCAGGAGTCCAAAATGAGGTATGCTACAGGATCAGCAAGAGTCAATTTCCTTACAGAGAAGGGCTGTGCCTGTCTGTACTTGTGGATGGAAATCAGGACACACTCAGGCTCATAAGAATAGATGCAAGTTGCGTAGAGAAGACTAAAATCCTCCAGAACACTTGCAGGAGGCCTGCAGAATATTTGCTAGGATTAAGCTTTCTGGAGCAGGCTGAGTCCTTAGGAAACCCCTAAAGAAAATTAATAGTTTACTTTATAACTTTCCTTAAAGACAAAAAATTGGGAATCATCACGTCCACTTCTACTTTTGAGATGTTGTGATATTTTCATAGTACCTTACTCTGCAAAATAGCTTAAGACAAGCTTTTATGTCTACTCTTTTACTGCAACATTACAGACTTTGTCAGAACTTATTAATCATCTACTTCCTAAAAAGTTGTATTCAAGACTTGGCTTGATCACAGCACTAATTCTGACCTACCTGAACTTAAAATAGACACATCTTTACTTTTTAAAGCAAACCAGGTAAAGGCCACTCCTTTAACCTCGGAGAAGGTCCTGAGCATTTAAAAAAACTCAAGCAAACTCAAAGCTGTTTCCCTGATCTTCCATTCTTCCCAAGATGCGTGGCTTTGTCTTCAATATATACAGGATACTGAATAAGATGGCCCTTTGTGTGTGTGATGGAATAAGACTGAAAATAAAAATATCAATTTGTGTGCAAAAAAAGCCTCAACAAAAACCCTCAAAGGTACACTGCAAGTTAGTTTTTGTGTCAAAGCTAAGGTTGCCAATTGATACAAAAGTTCTAAAATAAGGGTATTCCCTTAACAAATACAGTGAAGACGCTTTAATAATAATTCAACACAATAATAGCAGAAGCTTATGTCTAGACAGTCAAGCCAATGATCTTTTTCACCCTTTCATTAGTGATCAAAAAGTTAATTATAATTCAGCATAAACTTCACTCTCAGTGTGCCTGGTAGGTCCCTAGACAGTCTACTCCATCCCACATGGGGAAGCATCCATTTCCTCTGAAACATCCTGGCACAGCAGACGCTCCTGAGGCAAGAGCCTGTTGTCCTATGTCAGTGGGCTCCATTCCATTCTTATAACTCTGAATTGGCTCAAAGAGGCACAAGCCAATCATAGATGGTCAGGGTCTTTATGACATACCACCGTGTGCTCTGACTCCTGTCCCCCACTCCACTATTCCCAAATAAGTTTGAAACTATTAAGAAATTGTTATTACTTTGCTTCAATTTGTGCTTATGGAGATTTAGCCTTCTAGGAGGATATAAGCACCCCCAAACCACCTTAATTGTCGGGCTGCAGCAAAGCCTGATAGTGGAATGTCTGTAACATTGCACAAGAATGTATGAATGGCAGGTCCTGGGCTCTGGGTCCCTGCAGCTCTCTTGCATTCTAGCAGCAATATGTCAAACCTTTGCTGTCAGAGAGCAGCAGAAACAAAAAGCCAGTTAGTAATAAGCAGCATTCTGAAAGGAGAGATAACAATAATCAGGGAAATTGATAATTTTGCAGGTTTTGTTCAGGAAGGAGGCACCATCCACAGTTTAGTTTTAATCTGCTTTAGAGAAAAAAGTATATTGCTTTTGGCATCAGATAAATACAAAAGGGAGACTGAGGAGATTAATTAGTCTTAGTTTACTGAGTGCCCTTCACTATTATTGTTGAAAAAATGCACTTAGGCAGCTAATAAGGAAAGTATTTTAACTCTAATGGACATAAACATTGTATTAGGTTTTGGCATTAGAAAATGGAAACAGAGTTGTCTTAAGGCTGGCTGACATATTAAATACTACCTTCTTTTCTTCCACATTAGAAATGTTAATTGAACAACAGAAGACATCAATATACCAGTGAAGTTCTCCTCAAGTATTAGCAACTTTCCCTGGTGACCTGACAATACTGGATAGGTGAACAGCTGTTCAGGAGTGCAACCATTATGAAGTCTATTCCATTTAATAGCAGATGCAGGAAATGGAAGGTTATATTACAGATCAATACACAGGCTAAGGGAACCTGACAACCTTTGGTTAGAATCAGAAGAATAAATGGCATTAATTAATTCACAGAGTTGTTGAAAAAAATACTATTTTTCTGTAACTGAGAAAGAAGAGAAATGGTCTGCTGTGAAATATAGTATTGATTAATGTGAAAAGCATCCTCTTATAAGTATCCTGCCACTGTAGAACTTGTAAAGTCTGTTTAGGTTGCCTCTCGAAAAAATCTTAACTATTTTTTTGATCATCAAATATTTAGGCAGAATAGTACCTAGCTGTACTGAATATACTTTCCAGTTTAAGAATAATGACACTATATTGACACTTAACTTTAAAAACTATATTTCATAGATCATTCTCATATATTTATAACCCCCTAACTCTCAAACTCTGATTTTGAATGTCAACAGCATGTGAGAAACCACAGCTACAAACTCCATTTATAATTGGAGGGTTTTTAAGCTTATAACATAAGAAGAATTGTATAACAGAAGTGTGACATGCTAAAATATCCCTCAGAGAGCTTTAGCCTCTGGATGCATTCAAAGGATATATGTAAAAGGTTATTTCTATAACAGGGGTTAAAATACATCAACTCCAGGGTGCTGCAGAAAGGATGCTGAAAACAGGCTCACATTCACAGCATTTATTAGAGGGTCCATCACCAATGGTATATAGTAAGCCTAAAAGTGGAAGTTATCCCCAAGATGCAATAAAAGAATTTTTGTAGAAGTGGCTGTGGACTTCAAACACCTCCATACAATTTTAGCAATTATTAGAAATTAGTGCCAGTTATCTTTTTGAACTACAAATTCTATTACTTTGAGTCAATAGCTCATTTTCTGAAGATCTTTCTGAACAACTTTTAGTAGAGAAATTCTCTTCTAGCTATGTAACATAATGGATATAGATTTGTTCTTCAAACTCGATGCTAATACAGCAACAGCTACAAATTCAGAGGAGCTGCCAGGAAAAATTTGTTCATCCAAAATAATCATCAGTGGCACCTAAATACTTCTGCCCTGTCCTCCACAACCTGCAAGTTCTCACCCTTTCTGGGGTACATTAGGAAGAGCATTGCCAGGAGGCCAAGAGAGCTGATCCTGCCCCTCTCCTCAGCCATGTGGGGCCTCACCCAGAGTGCTGTGTCCAGTTCTGGGCTTCTCAGTATGAGAGAGACGTGGAGCCTCTGAAGTGGGTCCGGTGCAGGACAATGAGCATGATGAAGGGATTGAAGCATCTCTCTTGAAAGGAAAGGCTGAGGGAGCTGGGCCTGTTCAGCCTCAAGAAGAGATAACCAAGAGAAGACCTTAACAATGTCTATGAGCATCTAAAGGGAGGTTGCCAAGAGGATGGACCAGGCTCTGCTCACTGATACACAGGAAGTTCTGCCTGAACACGTGGGAGAGCTCTACTGAGTGAGTGACAGAACTGGAACAGGTTGTCCAGGAGATGTTGTAGAGTCTCCCTCACTGGACATCTAAGGAAGCTGCCCAGGCACAATCCTGACTGCTGTGTTCTTGGGGACTCTGAGGTTGTACTGGAAGACCTCCAGGTGGTCCCTTCCAAATTTAGCATTCTGTGATGATTTCATATTCACCCTTCACATGATTAATTCTCCAGGAGGTCAGGAATGGACTTCCTGAGCACTGCAAACTCTCCTGACTAACCATGAGATTGTGCAACTACTCCCAGGAGTTGACAAATCAAGAATGCACCTGGTTGAAGCATCCACCTTCTTAAGTAGTATTACAGCCTTCAGCACAGACTTTTTCACAGAAATCTCCTGAAAAGCAACAGAAGCATACAATTCAGCAAAGTTCTCTTCCTCATATTAGAACTATGGGATCATTTTGGTTTGGGTTTCCATGAGCCCTTTAATCAGTCTGCTTATGCTCACTTTGTGACTATATTAGAAGGTATCTTTTGCAATTAAGAAAAAACTATGACTGAATGATTGAATCACTTAAAGTGAATCCATAAAGCAAGTATACAGATTAACTACAATTCTCACAGCTTGTGTTTCTATGATGGCACACATCACAGTGAAAAACATGTGATATGGTGAAAGTTATGTCATTTATGTATTTTCCATCCTCTTTTGTTTACTCTGCCTGCTTTCTGCCCTCTAAAGTATTTCCCATGCAACTCAACTGTTTTATACCCTTAAGCAGTTTTAGATAGCTGTAAACTTGAAAAAATAATCCTAGTCCCAAAACTGTATTCCTTCCATCTACTCTGAAGTGGTGCCCTTACAAATACTCCCTAAGACCTCAAATGCATGAACTTCAGTCATGCAGAAGTGGCATTGTTTTGCCACGCTACGGGTTAGTCTGCTTAATTTCTTAAGATATAAAAACATAAGCTTTGCGCTTTCTTAGAGAGAAAAGTCAATTTCTCAGACTTTTGCTTTTAACCAGGAAAATCCTCAGAATAAAAAAAGCTCAATGAACCATGACACTTTTGGTATTTATAAGCTATAATTTGTTTCTACATGGTTCTCTGCAAGCTTTAAATTAGGATAATGAACAAATGATGTATATGCCAGTTTCAGCTAGTAATTTCTTCAAATGTGTCTTCCTCCCCCAAAATACAGACAATACAGTGCATTCTAGCATTCTGCTGAACAGTTTGACATGATATTGACATCTGTTTGTTGTAACTCATTTGTGCCCAGAGAGACCCCAGAGCAATGCAATATGTGTAAAATCTTCAGGGCCATGCCCTGTCATTAAAATTAAAAGTAGTCTATTCATCTATTTTCAATATTACTGAAGAGAAAATTTTAAAACTATGAATAGTATGAATGTGATGATGTATAAGTTACTAAAATATTGGTTTAATTATAAGGAGAAAAAAAACTGTGGAGAAAGACAGGTCTAGGCTGCAGGGATTTTTGTGGGAATTAATAGGCCCAAGTTTGAATATCCAAAGTCTGATGAGTTTCTTGTAGATTAAGTCTTGCAGGAAAGAAGACCAAAAAGGAGAAGAGCCTCCCTCTCTCTCATTTGGGCTGCTGAGGCAGACAGAGCTGGCCTTAGATAAGTTGTTCTAGGAAATGCCACTTCCTTCTCCTCAACACTTTCTATTTCTCCCTCACAAAGGAAAAAATGTAGTACTGGCAACATTTACAATAACACTAAAAAACTTTCAAGTTAGACCTTCCAGAGGTCTCCAAATTGTTCCCATCACTGGTGTTCCCCAACACCTTCAGACAGAAACTCTGCTTCTTTCTATCGGAAAATGATGAGATCAAACCATGCTATTACATCTTACACACAAATTAAGGGGATTTTTCTAAGTGCAGTGTTCTATACTCAAAGGGAAAAAAGTACCACTCTGATGGTTTAATTCACTCTTTTACCAAGGTGAAGAAAAGACAACTGTGGGCGAAGCAAAGCTGCCAAATTCTAGTTTTCTGTTTTGCCAAAATACACATACTGCAGAGCCACTATTCATGAAGTGCACAGCACAGAAAACTTTACACAGGAATAGATGTCTAACGTTTCTTTAACTCAGCTTTAACTTAGTTTGACAGGAAATGAGAGGGTTTCTACAGGCCAAAGTGTACTTCACTTAGATTTTTATGCGGCTGCCACCTAACTCTGGTTTTATAGGCACTGTCACACCCATATGTACTTTTTAAAATGTAATATTAAGGTATGTAATTGCAACTAAATGCCCTTGACACCTGAATGAAGTTCCTATCAGGCATTCTCACTGCATACAGTTTCAGAGTGATCTTCATGTGCCGAGTAGGACTGCTCAACAATGGCTATCACAACCTCGTTTGTAAGTAATGAGAATTATGTTTCTAACTGTTCAAAACAAATATGTTTCAGATCTATTGCTATCATTTCACTATAAATGGTAAATAACATTCATTGTAACAATAAGGGCATATAAGCACACAATTTCATTTCAATAGGTATGTTGCAATTTTCAATAACCAAAGATAAAATCCTACTTTTAGTACACAGATGATGCACAGTTTTATTGATTTCAACTGAAATTGTTCTTGTGGTTCCACTAGCTGCATTCTAATTTTTTGCAATTTTCTTTCCCTATTCTAATTTTTCAGGGTTTCCTCCCTTTCAAAATCAACCTGTGATCTTAAATGAACAAACTATATATATACACATTGTGTTTCTTTTTCAAAACCATTTAACATTTTGATTTAGAAGCCCATTTGCCAATTCTGTCTCAGATTGTCCTCTAATTCACAAGGGACATGTTACATGCACAACATACATGTGTTTTCTGCAGGTGTTATTGGCTAACACGCCACGCTGAACTCGGAGGGGGCGTCCTGCCCTTTCTGAACAATGGACTGGACTTTCTCCCCACCTCCTGGCCTGGCTGGTTTGAGCTCTGGGGCGGTCCCTCCTCTGAAAGCAGACCCCTCTCACCTGCCTCCCACCACCGTGACAGACAAGCAAAGGTGTAAGCCTCTTCATCAAGGAACTAGGACAAGACAATCCTGTGCAAGAAACCCCGCCTCGCACCTTCTTCCTAGAGACTGGGACTGAACCCCCACCCCCAACTCAGGGGAGGTGTGCAGTGAGGGCGGCGGTGGGTGGGGGAAGGCTGCCCAGTGCAAGCACAGGTGTGAGTGCTGAGCCATGAAAACAATGGTACCTCTTGCCTGGCTTGAGCTTGTATCCCCCATTTCTTTACTCCCCCCTGAAGCCTTCTGTTTCAGCTGAGAAACTCATCCCCTTCCCTGTGTTCAGCCATGCCTTTGAGATCTCCCTGGACGTGGCCTGGTGAGCTTGGACGGCTGGACCCTCGGAGAATAAAGCGGCACCACGCTGCGGCAGCTATAACCCATCCCATCCTCCCTTCTCCTCCCTCCTTTCCTTGTCTTCTTCTTTCTCCAGACCCCCCCAACACCAAGCATTTCTGTTGTCGTTATTTCAATAAAACTGCATTTGTTGATTTGTTACTGTAAATCCCCTGTGCCTTTGGTTGGTTATTTTGTACCTTAAAATCACCACGTAATCCGTTTATTGGGACGGATTGTGACAGGTAGGACATGGAGAAGTGGAGACTACATTACAAAATTTATATTTTGAGAGTGCTGTTTTTATTGTCCATGCCCCTAATGGGGTTTTGTTAGTCTAAATTGTTGCCATCTTATTGCAGGGTTCCATACTGTTGTCTCCTTATCACAAAAGTTCCATACCTCCTTGGTGTTCCTCGTGGGCAGCCCCTCAGAGCACTGACTCTTTCTCCTTCCCAAAGCAGCCAACTGGCTCCAGCTCCCCTCTCACCCAGCCACCCCACTCTTTTATAGCATCTTCTTCTCATTGCTTACAGCTGTGGCCTGGTAAAGTCAGGCCTGCTCCTCATCTTTGCTAACTGGTCCAGCTGCAGCTCCTTCAGGGTAAGATTACTTTCTACACTTTATTTTCTTATATTCTATCCCCCACACTAGATTGTGTTAGTTTCCTAAATACTAACACAAACAAGTTTTCCTTGGAAGTGTTTTCCATATATATATATTATATATATAGACATACATATATATATATATGGATGGATGGTAAGACAGCAAAGAGGGAAAAAACCCCACAATGGTGCACAATTTATTGAAATCTCCACCATGAGAAGGCAGTCTCATCATTTTCTGGTGAAGTGGCTTTTCACAAGTAAAGCAAGTTAGACTGCTTTGGTCTGACATCCATCTACTATGAAGTTCAATAATTTCAAGTGCTTTCAGAGTTCTAGCCTTAGGGCCCAAACTTAAATATTTTAGTAAAGCCATTTGTACAATCATTGTTTTAGTTTATTTTCTTTTAAAATGTTTACCAATCTGTAAAAACTCTTTTCAATAATTTAATATACAGTTTGTCAATACTTAAGTAATTAGTGGTCATAGCATGAAGAAAGCTTTCAGTAAAACTACTGAATTAATCCATTTTTTTGCAAAGTCTAATCATGTCTCATGGAAAACAGAGGCATGGTTTCAGATAGGTAAGCAATTTAATTTTTAACAGCTCAGGCTCTAAATTTTTCAGATATATTTAGTTGAAGAATTAGATAATTCTGGAATAAAACTTCTTTCCAGCAATATTTTTTAAAACAAACATACCCAAAAAGCATTTCTCATTTGTTTCATTCTGTGTGATAAAAAGTTGTAAAAGCTATAAAGTCATAAATTGCATAAATTTTCAAATTAATTTGCCCAAATACATCTACTAATGAAGGAATTAAGAAAAAGCAAACAAGCTATGCAATTAAGTTCTGTGATGTTTCAGGCACCTCTTTTCCTGCACCTAAGTATTGCTTATTCTGCCACTTCCCTGTTCTCCCAATCCTGGCCTTCAGAGTACACTGCACACACATGGAAAAGACAGGAAAAGTAAACATGGTGCTGCAGCAGAAAAGCCTCAACTAACTAAATACTTGTTCTGATTTGTGATTGCACAAGCTTAAATCTATGCTCCTGAGGTGTGCATTTCTCACTGTCATATTGAATGGTGACGTTCTCTTTAATTTTATCTTTGAGAGCCTAAATATTAGACATGGATCAGGTCAGGAGGAAAGTAAACAAAGTACACCCTTTCTTCTCAGTAAGAGTAGTAATTTCCTTGAATTCTAGTTTTGACTATTTTCCAATACAGAAATATCATATTAGATGTTCTATTTTTTTTTTTTTTTTTTTTGTTTTTTATCATTGGGGGGAAACAGGGCAAATTAGAAAGTACAGAGTCTGAACATGATTTAAAAGACCTCATGAAAGTCCACATGGTCAGCACTGATAAACATCAGGTCAAGGGCATCTATTAAGATCTGTTCAGAACTCCTATGGCTATTTCAGAAAAATTCCCCCTTTTTACCCTATGGTCCATGTTCACTAAGAACCTTAAGGTCCAGCAAGTGAAGGAGGAAAAAAAGGAGGTTTTGTGGTTTTTGTCTAAAAATGTAATTCATGATACTTAATAATGTATGATCTAATTCTTAACTCTTTACTGATTCAATATAGATTGGTGATAAGATTCCATCAAACACATTATTCTAAATCCCAGTAGAATAGCCATTGCCATTTCCAGATTATATCACAAATTACTATACATACAGTGCTGCATTAAAGAATTTAAGTATGACATCATGAGGTTTTAGAGTCCGAACTGGAAGGCTCAGAAGCATGAAACAGTACCAAAAAATAAAATGTGAAAAATGAAGTATGGAAGAGACACTTTTGGATTTATTTTACTAATTCCACATTTTAATCTTTCAGCATCATGATACCCCAGCAATTTAAAAAAGCTTTAGACCCTCCACTTGCTGTCTATATGCACCCAGTTACAATCATGTCCATTAGTTGCCTTAGCAACAGAGGCAGAGGTTAAGTCATTTTCTAGAAGAGGCCCAGTGCAAATTATGGCATTATACCAACTTATTGCCAATCGTTTTAATTAAAACATTTCGCTTTCAACTCAGCTAACAGCAGAGATCAGTAAACAGGGCAGATCAAATTACTGATATTTAAACTCTCCTGCCTTTGGAAAGGCCCACTGCAGCTTAATTACAGTTGGGTAGGACTGATGGAGGGAGAGCAAAGAACCAAGATAATTCCAGAGAGGCTCAACATATGAAAAATACAATATCACAATTCTAAACATGTGCAACACCAAACAGAACAAAGAATTTCCAGGCACTTAGCACTGTGCTGTGGACACATCCATGATACTGGCAGCAAGAAAATATTTTTCCATAATGTTCCTCTGCCACTTTCCCATTTCCTTTGAGTTGAAGATGCAGAAGATGCTTGCCCATTTTGTCTTTGTGATGGTGAAAATTAATTTTTAATTTCCACAAAGCGTGCTAGAGCTCAGAAGAACCAGTACATCCAGGCTTACACACCTGGGTACTAAGGGAATGCCTTGAAGCCACAGAAGGCAAGAGAGGATCTTGCACAGGTAACAAATTTTAAAGGGAACACAGTGCTTGCAGTATAAGTCAAGAAACAGGGAAGCAGGCCAGGAGAATCTGGGAGGGAGTCTCAGCCCAGGTAGAAAGCAGAAAAGGAGCAGGTCCAGCACGCAGTCACTACTGTGGGATAGCCAGAGTACCACAACACCCGACAGCCAATACAGAAGGAATCCCTGCCCACTGCTTTCAATGCAGCTCAGACACTGCTCATGTCAAGTGTTCATGTTGAGTTTCTCATCCAACAACACCCACAAATCCTCTTCAGGGCTGCTCTTCATATTTTTGGTTTAAAATCATATGAAGGCAGTAATGGAAATACCCAAAAATTTCTGCATCTCAAGTCAGCACCTTGGCTCTTATTACAATATTACTTTTAAACATTTCTAGTCTTGTTTTGTTGGTATAAATTCTGTTGCAGTACTAAATTCTAGCTGTTCTTTCTCCAATGGAAAACTGGCCCAAACCTATTTAAATACTGTTAAAATATAGAAAAGAGCATTTTTCTTGTGGCAGCAAGTGAATTGTGAAAGAAATTATGCAGTCAATTCACCTTCTCCTAGTTCCTAAGCAGACCAATCATTCTTCCCAACCAAATATCTTAGGGTCTATATTTTTACCATTAAAATACATTTATAAATCCTATTGCTAATTTATTACAAAGTAAAACAGCATGGTTTTTTTTTTGCATATGGCCTGAGTGAATTCTGAATATATAATAATAATAGTAACTCATTCATGTGCTGGTAGATTTCCAAAATTCACTAGAATATACCTAAGCTGCTCTTTTATTATAAATCCCACTGTGATAAAGAAGTACATTCAAAAGAGGAGGGTTAAATTGAAGTAAGAAGAAAATATCCATTAAGAAAAGGCCATTATTCTTCAGCTAATTGCAGGAGCTAATCAGAATAATTAACCTAAGAGGAATCATAAAAAGACACCTACTCCCTAAAACATACAAATGTATGTAAAAAATATAGAGGTCTTTCTACAGATGACCTTCTAAATTACAAGATAACTACTGTAGCACCTTCATGCAAACAGAGTACTGGTAATTTGTAAAGAGAAAATAGGCAGAAAGGGCATGAAAGCTTCATAAATTTAAGTTTTCAAGGTGCTGGAAGCCATGAAACATTTTAATACTTTCTTTGCTCTTCCTCTGCTAATCACCTCTTTAGTTCCATACACAGCAAGGTCAGTTTGTATGATTATTTTGAAACCCTGAGACGTTTGGCACATATTTTTGAGAAAAAGAAATACATGGCACATATGTAGAGTTTTGTCACCAATTTCACAGATTATGAGCTGAGCAGAGCCCAGTGATAACAACATAAAACAAGACTTTATCTTTAAAGAATATAGCATTTGATATGATAAACCAAATATTTTTCCTCACCCAAAAAAAAATTATAATGCAGGCCCCTTGCAAGCTTCCACCTAGCACTGCAAGTGCTTTAAAGTCTTAGGTTCTGAAGTCATGTTAAAAGAACTCTTGTAAGAATAGGGCTTTTTCCTCAAAAAGGCTATTTTTAATCTTCCTGTCTGTTCAGAAAACTGTTACTATAGCTCTAATCCTTTAACTCAAAAGCCTAATGTAAAAGCAACACTTCTATTTTGAGTTTGATTTTTATTCTTATTATTTCCAGATTGATAAATTGATATTAGAATTTCGGTAGGCTGATATAACAAAACCACAGGACTGTCATATACTTTTATATGCTGATTCATTAGTAATATTTAGTTTAAGGAGAAATTTTGACTTGCACCAAATATTGATATGATGAAACTATTTGACTCAGGCACTTCTCATAATAGTAACAAATATAACAGTGAAATGTTGGGGTGTGTGCTTTATAATGATTTTTGGGTTTTTTGGGGGGCAAGGGAACATAGGGGTGTTGATGTTTCTTCATTCCCATTTAATGAAGAAACTTTTTATTTAAAAAAAGTATCAACTTTTCCCCAGCTCTGCAACAGGCTAGCAAACAAAACTTTCCTGATACCACACCCACTTGAATTCAAGGCAAGTTTTTAATTAGTTTGCTAATTTGGGGCCTTATACAAAACAATATAATTTTTTCCAATTAATGAATACTTCAGAAAAAGTAGATTTCATACCCATCCAGTCCAAAGTTTCTAAACAGTTCCTCTTCTATTCCAAACATGTGATAATATTTTGATGAGACAAGTACTTTGTTGAGTCTTTTAAGCCACTGATTTGATTGATTGCAAGGTTTGAAGAAATTACAGGAAAACTATTATGTGTAAAGCCTGATAAGGAACAGTTCAAATTGAATTTCATCACAATAAAGATGCTCTTAAGCCTACTGCATGTTGTTCCAAACTACATTTGATATTTGAACTTAGAACAAATCTGTATTACCAAAGAATTCTAGTTTTAACTGACTCATAATTAAAGTTTAGTTTCTTTTTAGATATAAATGCAAGTATTTGTGAAATCTATCACCCAACACTTAAATGTGTCTCTAAATTTTACTTATATTTTAGTAGCTAGGAAAAAAAACACAGTTTCTTGGAAAAGCTGCTTTTACTAATGATTTAAATTATTTACAAAAGTCAAATGGGTCGATGCTTAATCTCTTGAAGCAAGGCAAAGCCTTTAATAGGGAAAAATTGCAAAAATCAACCCCAATCAACCTCCACCCACTCTCCCACCACTGGTACTCTTTAGGGCAGCAAGAGGCATCCTGCAAATTAATCTTCCCCCAGTTTCCTCACCACTAGACACTGACACATGCAGGGACTTTCTATGCTGATGACAAATACACAGACATACCCACACTCTAGCATTGCTTCTTAACATCAGGAATTTGGGTGTAACACTTAAGAAACCTTGGTTTTGGGCCAGCTTTCCACTGGAGAAGGAGCAGATAGACTCTAGTATAGTACTGCAAGACAATTTACACAAACAAAACAAGAGTACAAATGTTTAAAAGTAATATTGTAATAAGAACCAAGGTGCTGACTCAAGATGCAGAAATTTTAGGGTATTTCCATTACTGCTTTCATATGATTTTAAACTAAAAAATTTGAAGAGTAACCCTGAGGAGAAGGACTTGTGGGTGTTGTTGGATGAGAAACTCAACATGAACACTTGAGATGAAGCATTGCACTTGCATCCTAGGCTTCCTAGGCTGCACTGAAAGCAGCATGGCCTGCAGGGAGAGGGAAGGGATTCTGTCCCTCTGCTCCACCCTGGTGGGACCCACCTGCAGCACTGCAGCCAGCTCTGGGGGTCTCAGCATGGGGACACGGACCTGACAGGGGGAACCCAGAGGAGGCCACCAAGATGATCAAAGGATCTCGCCTATGAAGACAGACTGGGAGAGGTTATCCAGCCTGGAGAACAGAAGGCTCTGGGAGTCCTTAGAGAACCTTTCAGTATCTAATGGGGGATCAAGACAGGTGGAGAGGAAGTTTTACAAGGGCATGTAGTGACAGGACAAGGGGGAATGGATTCAAACGGGAAGAGGGCAGGTTTGGATTAGGTATTAGAAAGGAATTCTGTGCTGTGGGGGTGGTGAGGCACTTGAACAGTTTTCCCAGAGAAGTTGTGGATGCGCCATCCTTGGAAGTGTTTAAGGCCAGGCTGGATGGGACTTTGAGCAACCTGATCTAGTAGAAAGGTCCTTGCAGGGGGATGGGAACTGGATGATCATTAATGTCCCTTCCAACCCAGACTGTTCTAGATTCTATGATTTAGTGTCTTCATAGAAAACAGAAGCTTTGAAAACTGACTCATGCAGATTTTCTTCAGTCCCAAAACACTTAGTTCCCATAAATTATGCTGGATTTCCACTTCAGCCACCAAACCTTCTATCACCTCCACTCTGAAATCTATGTTTAACATCACCTTTCTTTCAGCAATGTGATATGTTGAAAGGTTGGAGGTTTCCTTTTCATCACAGTTATCTGCATCTTGGTCAAAATACATAACCTATAAGCAATTCCCTTGAAGCAATGATTTTGGACTTTTACATGCTGATATTTTACAATTTTCATTTAGACTGGGAAATCAGTAAATTTAATTGTGTGTACTAGGGTTGTTTTCGTTTGCATTTGCTTAGAACTTCTCCTTATGTAAAGCCCCCAACTCAATGTAACACAGGCTGACAACACACGATACTTCATTTAAATGATGTATTTGGGGTATAATATTTTATATAGAGTAAGAACATCAAGCCACACAATACATTTGTGGCTCAGGAGTGGTGCATTCATCAGACAAAGGGAGTTCTGAAAATCCTAAAATCCTCAATCAACCTATTAGAGAAATCAAAACCAAAACCAACCAACTAAACACAAAATACATGAAATTGCTCAAACACTAACTACTAAGGCAATTCAGTCTCCCAAGACAGTATTGTATGTGCATAAAACAAAGGGCAAGAAAGAAACTCTGGTAGAGTAGACATACATGTTACTATGAGCAATTGCACTTTTGAGGTAAATTTTTACATTGAGACCATTTTTCCAGTTATGTTGACAACAGGTGCCTCATGCTGGCCTCAAAAAACTATAAGGTTATTTTTTCACTTATTTAGAAGACTGAAAAATAATCCATTAACACAAATTCTAGGTGGATTAAAATTTTCTTGTGTTTTGGAAGTTTTCAGTGGGATAGGAAAGAAATGCAAAGCAAATGAGTCTCTTACTCTTTGGGAAGGCCTTACTAGAGAAAGTACTCTACTCCACCTCACTGACTCATGTCCATGTGGATATAAATGAGAATAACCTCACAAGAAAATGAAGATGTCTGCTGCTAATACCATTGGACCACCTGCCAACAAGAGACCTGATTGAATTATACAAGGAACCATCCTCAGACCACTCAGACTCAAAGGGTAAGTCCTCTCACACCAGGATTAGGTGCAAGGACTGCAAGAATGAGCCATTCTCTCATTTGCAGTTTCTGCCCTGAATACCTGCATGCTTCTGTTGCTTACTTCTCCTTACTGCCCCTTTGGGAGCAATGCCTGTTAATTGAAATGGCCCCCCTTTCTAACAGTCAGCAGCAGGTTTGATTACTGTATTCCAATAAATAATATGGCTGTATTAATTCAGACAGAGCAATTAACACACAGGCCAGACATTTTTACTGTGCCACTTTTACTGTATACTACCAATTAGGTGTTTCTATCTGAAATACTATCCCCTATTGAAAGCCAAATAAATTCAGCTGCAGATTGATGCTTCCAACAATTGTGTCCCCCATTAAGCAGCATCTGACAGCACCTTTCAAACCATACACATTGATCCTCCCTGCCCTGAACTTGCAATCCTTTCTATCTGCCTTTTTATTTTTAAGGCGTGAAAATTCATGCCGACACTTTGAATCAGATATTTAAAAAGTTGCATTGGAAAATTAGATCCATGTTCCACTTTCTGTATTTAGATTCAACACAAGTATAACTCGTATAGAAAGAAAATAAAATTTACTCTCTAGAAAAAAAAATATTCTATCAAATCAATGCTAAAACTTTATCAGATTTGGAAGTGTAGGGAAGAAAAGGAGATATTTGTAAAGCACCACGGTATTTGCATAATAACATCTTCTTCCATCAAGAATATTTCATGACAAGGCACACAAAGAAAGCAGTACTTTGATAAGTTGGTACACTGATGGTGAAGGGATCACAGGATAGGTTTTGTTCACCACAAGAGGTTTTCTGAATCAGAGATAAGGCTAAATTTAAAAATGATGTATCATTCTTATGGATAGATCAAAAGTAATTACATTTCTTTTTAATTGTTTTTAATTATGTGGGCTTTAGTATTACAGTATTTTTGTACATGTTTAAGAAGCTAAAAAATTTCTTTGTATAAAAAGGCTTTACAGCTCCTTGCTTGGACAATTTCTGGTCTTTTTCAACAAGCCAGTGCTATTAGCCTAATTTAGATATCAAGGTGTCACAAGAGCATATGGAACACAAACTGAAATCAAATTTTCATTTAAGGACATTTCACGCTTACCAGTCTTACATTCTCTTTAAGTCACAACTCTAAAACTGAAATAAGAGCAAGCATTCTGTTTTGCCATCTCAGCATTTTAATTTGAATCATGATTTAAATGTCTTCAGGAACAATTATTTTTCCAACTGCTTATAATGAAAAGAAAAATCAACACCATTAGGAATATTCTGTAGTCTAAAGGGAACACGAATGAAATGTTTGAGAATGAGTCCTTGATTGAGAGGAATACTTTACCTATTTTCTCATCTGTTAGTCTGGAGTAAACCTTTAAAATACAGTCTTTTGTTTTGGCTTATAAAATAGACATTAAAGTTTGTTATTAAGGCTATTAAATAGAACAAGAAAGAAATAATAGTGGGTTTATATTTTAAAAACTTGAACAGATTGTTACCTTCCCTCACTTGATTACATAACTATGGAGATGTTTAAGCATTACACAGTATAAAAGCAATGCAGAAACCAGGCACCATTTCACTGTATGATTTCTCCAGAAATAGGTTTCCCATCCTTCATTTGAATAAAATCCAATTTGCAAAAAACAATGGATAGAAAGTATGAAACACCTATCATGGTATAAAATATTTGATCCTGACTGCTCTGTACATGGTATGATTGCACACTACAAGCCTTCCTTTTGATACAAAACATCTGACTTCTATTTCATTGCAGTTCTAGAGAGTGATAAACCCTTAACAGAATGAAAAATACAACTCTGAAGTTACTGGGTGCACTGCCTTATCCCCTGAACTTCTCTAATTCCTTAAAGCTTTCTTCAGCTCCCACTGCATGGGCAGGTATCAGCTTTCTCCCTCCAGAGCCTCTGAGCTCTCTCCCACAGGTGCAGCTGTGAAATGAAGCAGAGCCAGCAGCTTTACAAGTTTCCTTAAGGAGCCCATAGGCACTAAGTGCCATAAGTAACATGAAAGGAATCACTTCAGCAGCATACAATCTGCTTCCTGGAAGCTTCACAGCAGCCAGCAAAGGCAGTCAGTATGTACAGACCCACTGCTATCTTGCATTTGGGATCTCCTGTAAACTCCTCAATCAGGCATAAGTTAATGTAGGCATGCATTGCAATTCCTTGAGAAAGGAGTGCAACCTGCTTGCATAAGTCAATTGGTCTTTATCTTCCAGTCACCTGACTTGTTAATTATTTAGATATAAACCCCCCATTGTTCATATGCAAACTAATACTGATTCAAGATATATGAATATGTAGTAAATTTGGTGTTGTTTTAAAACCAGGTGGAGCTGCTGACAAAGTGAATGTTGACACCTCCAAGCACAAAGTTCACGAACAAGAATCCCTGAGCTGAAGCTGGCAGGACCATATCACATTCCTACCAAGCAACACAATTCACTGGGAAGTAAGTTAGAGGGCAATTCTTAAATAAGTGGTTTAGGATGATTCTGGGGTTTTCAAAACCTGTGTCTGAGCTACATAAAGCTACCTTCCCTTACAGCCTAGATACAAAGAAATCAGGGCAAAAGGGAAGGATGGAAATCTCTAAAGGAGTCCCCTGGTAACAGTGTATCAGTGGTGCCCCCTGTACAGTATAGCCAGCTTGGCATGTGATGAAATGGAAATATGGTAGTTCTCCAATGCTCACATAAAATACACACTAGTCTTAAAAACATGGACGATTGCAAACTTCAATGATACCAGAAAATACCTCATGCTTCTCATCAGGTTTATAGGAAGGTTTATTTCACATTGCATAGTCATCATTACCTTCAACTCCTCTGCAAAACAGACAAGAGAAATAGATAACTAAAGAGCAGAAGGTTCTGGACAAAAGCACTACTGTAGCTAAAAGGTAAATAAATCCCAGTGAACAAGCAGCAGCCACTACTACTGTTGAAGAAGTAGGCTCCCTTCCATGGAAAGGTAAATGACTCATAACTGCATGACTCAGTTCAATGATACACAAAATGCAGGGAAGTCATCTCAAAGTTCTTGAGTTTACTCAGCAAATAATAAAAAGACTTTTCAGCTACATTCAACAAATTAAACTTATATTCTGACTCAGCTGCACTTCTGTAGGTTGTACTAGAGTTGTCATTATTTGGAAAAGCTGCGAAATTTCTCTTGTCACGCCTCTGTCTGTCCTATTCTTTCTCTAATCTATTTGAAGAAGCTCTATAACGGCAGAGCCAGTGCCCCATCACCATAAGCTTTCCTTATTTTCTGTCTCTCCAAATATAGATAAAAAGTATTAGTTATAGCCTTTCTACACCTCTGAGGGTTGCTCTCGTGATCCTTTTTAGCATAAGGGCTTCAAATTCCATCTTTCTCAATAGATTTCTTACAGCACTGCTCTTCTCGGAGCTTCCCATCAGGCCATCTTTCCATGAAACTCTGGGCCATATGAAGATAGATCCATATTGATGCCTCACCAGTGCCAAGCAGGGCAATGCTATTTCATGTCATGCAGATTCTCGGTCTGTTTATAAACCCCTGTTCAGTATTCACAACAGCATGAAATTGCTGACTCAAATTAAATTTTTGATCGACTAAAATCCCAAATCCTTTTATGCAGAAACTGTTGGCTAGCCTGTTTACATCTGTTCTTTAAAAATTATTCAACATGGCTGTTAGCAATCTTTTTTGTCAGAGCAATTCTGACAAAGTAAATATGCCTACTGCAAGAACATTAACCAGAATAATCTGAATTTCATAACTTACATGGGCCACAACTTAATACAGTGGAACTGGCAGCTCCCACTAGACCACAATATTGTATGACCTAACTCCTTTTTCATTTCCAAGAACAGTGTCTCTGTTTCATAAACAGTGGCACAACAAATACAGCCTTGTGTCACATGGAAGAGACACAGAGGACCTGTACAGTACCTTCTTCATATGGTGGAGCCTTCAGCAGGAAAGATGTCAAAGGCACCAGGGCCCTATGTCTAGAACTGCTACAATTCACCAAGTGCATATGGCTGCATTTGTCTCTTTGGGGGCAGTGAGGTTTTTTTATTTACCTGCAGCTCAGTATTAAAAAATCTTTCAAATCTGTGAGTTTTGCAATTTGGTGATAATTTCATAGCAGAACTCTAACGTAGGATACTAAAAAAAATTTACTATGGCTGATTTATGCATTG
This sequence comes from Emberiza elegans, assembly GCA_024865655.1. Lineage (NCBI taxonomy): Eukaryota > Metazoa > Chordata > Aves > Passeriformes > Fringillidae > Emberiza > Emberiza elegans. The sequence continues at coordinate 24,750,078 of JALJVW010000241.1, read as the reverse complement.
ACTCAAATTTTCATCTCTGCTGGTTTAGTTCTACTGCATTAGTTTATAATGTGTAACTTTATTCTGTTTAGTAAGATTCAACCCTATTCAGAATAACAGAATACAATGGCTTTCCTTTTTGATAAGTTGAACCTAACAGCTGTACCCATTCCTGACCAAGTTAAAAATTTACAGAGTAAGATAGTGCACAGCACAGAGAGGGGAAGATACCAGAACAAAAAAGGTGGAATTGCAAAACCCCCCCAACCCTAAATTGCTAGTGACTACTTTTTTACCTAGTGCTGATCCAGAAAAAGGAACATTAAATCACATGAGATTTTAATTGTTGTTTCCTCCCATAAAACAGTTGGCATCCTCAAACCAAAGCTTCTATTACCCTTGTCAGTATAGCAATGTCATGGAATAAAGCACTTCACAATCAGCCTTGCTATTCTTTGCATTATGAACACAAGAAACCCACACCATAAAATACTGCTTAAAATATGCAATAAATTGCACCCAAGCACCGTTTCTGATACATAATCCATCTTGACAAGCTTTTGGCTGACTTTGCTGCCCTATTGACCCTGCCCATAGGCAAGCACGTCTCTTTGCCACAGCAAATCTTTTCTAGACACCCCTGTCACAGTGCAGCACCATTTGAAACAGCTGAAAAGGTCAACGACTGTCTCTCCACTTTCAGACCAAATTCAAGTCATTTCCTATCTAGGCATCCAAAGTGCTGGGATTTGCTACAGGATCTCTGCACAGACACTTTGTTCTTTTTGCCATTCCTTTCTCCTATGGCTCCATCCACCACTTTTCTTAAAGTGTCTTTGGCTTATTCGTACAGTTACAAATTTTTTAATTTAAGACCTCATTCCTGCATTTTATAAAGCTCTGCATGTCTTGCAGACAGCAACCAAGTACAAATTCAGAGATTAGGCTCTTTTTATTCATCTCTTACCCAGACACAAAATACATGTACAACCTCTGGACTCCTATTTTCTCAGTCTGGACTGCTATGGCTGTTGCAGTCACTGGAGTAATTTCCAGACATTAGGGCAGTAGCTTGGCACCTGCTGAAGTCAAAGTGAGAGGAGATCCACTGTTCAAAGAAACTCTCCTTCAAATAACTCTACTGGCTGCCCCTCACAGCTGAGATAATGTCCCTCAGATGTTTTTGCTGGGTTCCTAAAAGCCAGAGCAGTCACCATTTATTTAGCTGCTTCCAATTGCTTGACACTTACAAGAAGAGAGCAAAACCACTATTGCTTAGGCTAGAAGAGCCATCCAGTAGTACAGCACTCATTGTGTATTTGTAAATATGTAATGAGTAAGAAAAGAGCTGAAAGACAAAATTGTGTTGAATGCCCAATTTAGAACTAACTGGAGAAGCAAGATGAAGAGCAATGGAAATTGTAAAACCAGCATATATTTGCCAAGGTATCTAATAGAGTATTTTAGTTAATCTTATTTCCATGTCAAGTCTTACAGGTTGGTGAGCTTTCAAATCAGATTGCCATTAACAGACCTGCTTTGCCATGGAAGCAGCAGCAAAATTACCTTTGATTTAAAACCAGGCATAAACCATTGAAGGATAAACGAACCTTTGATCAATATAACACATAGTATGGGAAAAAGGTGATTTTTTTTTCTCTTCATGATCAATCATTGTTTTCTCCTTTTTTTCCTCTGCCATAAAAATTATAGATTCCAAGATGTATCTTTTTTTCAAAAACTGAGAAAGTTACTTTAGAGATCTTTAGTTGTACATATTGCATTTCCAAAAAAAAAGAATTTTGCAGTTACCAAATGAAAAGAGGGGATAACCTCCAACTCGACTTGAGTAGAAAAAATGTTACTTTCTAGTGTGTAAGCCAGTAAAATACACTTTAACTTCCTGTCCTTCAAAAGATAATAGTAGTACTTCCAAAGTCACAAAATGACTTAGACTGTCAAATAAATACTTTACGGTCTGAGAGCCCTGAGAAGATAGCAGGGGCTAGGACTATAAAATTGGCCTCAGAAAACTTAAAGTGTATCTGACTTCTAATTCTGTTACTTTTCCTCCCCAAGCCCAATCCCTAAAACTGAATCACCCTTTTCTGCTTAGCTTTGACCCAAAGCTCAGACATGTCAATGGAAAAGTATTTGGCTTGTTCATTTTTCATACATAATTTTCTCTTTCATAAAAAGTAATGTATAAACTGCAATATCAACAGAGAAGTAAGTTTCTGATGAACACAGTGCTCTCTTCCCCCAAATGCGTCAAAATAAATTTCATTTGGGAAAAAAAAATCATTAATTCCCTGAGATTATTATTCAATCAGCACAGTTTGCACTGCAGAAGTCTCCAAGAAGCTGGCTCATGTTGCAGAGTAATTTCAAGCCCCCCATCTCCCAGGTACATGCCATTAACTCGATGCAAGCAAGCCACACAACTGCCTGGTGTCATCAGTGGAAGCAAGGTGTAATACCTTGCTTGTAAATAGTGATGGCAGAAGAAATAATATTATCCATGAACATAAACCAGCCAAAGGTAGAATTCCTCTTTCAAATCTGTGAGGTAGATTTTACTCTAAAAAATTATTACCTTGACCCTTGAAAAGGCAACACACAAAGGAAGGTAAGGAAGAAAAATGTATGCAAGAGTGGAGATCTTTTTTTGTGCAGATTCTGTTTCCTGGAATCTGAGAGGAAAAAAGAACACAGTCTCTTACACACACTGCACTTGTTTTCTCTTTTCACATTCCCTAAAAATTATTTCTAAATAATTTCTGTGTTTTTGTTTTCCCTCTCCAAAGTTCTTGAAGGAACAATCAGATAAGTAGATTTTAACATGCACAGAATGGGCCCCAGGGCTGCTCCCAGTGCTATTGCTGTACAACAGAGAATGACACCTACGAATAAAAGTTACTGCTATCTTGCAATTTCCTGCTGCCACAAAATAATGAAGCTACCCTTAAAACGAGGGTTCTGCTCTAGTGGATATATTCCTTTCAATCTGCAGCACACACAATGAATAATAAGGTATAATAATACATACACACACAACACTAAACCTCTGGCCAACATGAAGAATTTGAACTGGCAACCTCCAGACTTACACATCTGTCCTGTTTCAGTCTGAATTTAGAGCCAAGCAGCTGAAAGTCAGCATATTCTCTGGAGATTTACACAAAGTACACTTAGCAACCATTCACTGGGATCACACAAAAATGACTTTTTACTACCAAAAATGTGCTTATTTGATCTAGAGCCTTGTTTCCTACCTGAAAATAAATTAAAACACAGATGTGTTTTTTTATCACAGATGCGATAGGCTTACAGTCAGCTCCAGGGCAGGTCTAAAGTCTAGAGAATAGGCTTACTATTAAATGGTTCTTTCAGATTGCTCTTATCTTTCTAAGATTTTACACTTCTGATGTATCCTCTGGGATTTTTGGAAACCTAAAGTCCTGGGTTTGGCTGGGATAGAGTTAATTTTCTTCCTAGTAGCTGGGTACAGAGCAGTGGTTAGTTTCACAGTGATGTTGATAGCACACTGATGTTTGGCTGTTGCTGAGCAGTGCTGACCCTAAGTCAAGGACTTTGCAGTTTCCCATGCTCTGCCAGTGAGCAGGTGCACAACTATTAAACTGTTCTTATCTCAACGCAGGAGTTTGCTCACTTTTTTACCCTTCTGATTGTCTCCCCCACCCCACCAAGGGAGAGTGAGTGAGCAGATGAATGGTGTTAACTTGCTGGCTGGGGTTAAAACACACCAGGAAGAAAAGACTTGTTAATATTTTGCTGTAAACTTATATTCTATAAGAAATTGTATCTTTACTAAAAATTCCCACAATGTAAAGGGAAAACAAATATAATTGTGTATTATCATCTATAGGCACTATACAGTTACTTTATATACCCTAATTAAACAAATAAAAAGAAACACAACATACCAAAAAAACCAGAAAAAACCACAACAATAACAAAAACCCACACAAACCACACCAAAAACCTAAAACACCACCTATGCCCATATTAATTATTTTCATTTCTCTGTAATGCTGTAGGTGAGGTTCCAGACTTGTGTTGGCTGACAGTGGGTTTCCAAAGAGTTAACATATTGCAGCCAGAGCCCTCTCTGCCAGTGACTGCTTTTCTGTTTAGTTCTATAAATGAAATTTATTAAAACCATTACATGCACAGTGATGCCACAATATCCAGAGCAAAGTTACTAAATCTAAAAGAGCTTTTATTTAATCAGGAGATAGCTAACAGATGTAATGACTGGGAGATGAGGCAGAACCTGGTTTTACATTCAGACCCTGACAACACAGTTTTATCGCTTTCAATAATGTAGATGCCTTATTTCTCTAAAGCTATTACTTTAAATAAAACATGATCATTTCTAAAAATGTCCATTTATTACACTCAAATCTTTCTGCTCATGTGTCCAATTGGAACCAAATATTTTCTTGTCTTCCAAACCTACTCTGGTCCTTTTTTTTAAACAAGCAGCTCTATCTCCCCATCCATCTTGTCTGTACAAAGAAGGGATAACCTGCAGCTGAATTACAGAAAGCCTATTCTCCCACTGGGATCTGAGATAAGATAGACTGCATTAACCCTAAGATTCATTTCCCAGCCAGGAATTCTCCCTAACTCTTTTAAGAAGATCACAGGAAACAGGCTGGATAATGGTAAGGGGTCTATTGAGTGCACTTTCATCACCAGCTTTCATGAAGAGAGAAATGGTAATAAGGTCACAGAAACCTCAAATGCTGTGGATGGCTAGAAGACACTTCTCTAACTACACCAGCATTTCACTCTTGATACACAATGCAGTACAGGCCATGACATCCAGACATCCAGGATGCTTTCTACACACAACATGAGTTTCAGATGAAAATTCTAACAGGTTCATCCAGGTTGCTGATCCTCCCCATACAGTTCACTCTCTAAAAGGACTCATCAAAAAGTTGTTACCTACATAACATCCTTTTTTAGCTAATTGCCATTTTGGAGACAATTATTTGAAGATTTTTCAACTTTTTATACAAGCATGGACATTCTTATCTGTCATCTGGTACAGAGCCATCCTCCAAGCTACAAAAACCGACCAAATATTTTGCACCATTCTCCCAGTGTCCAAAAGGCTTTCCACACATGAAAAAAACCCACACAAGTCTTAACTTGGAACAAAGGGATTTTAAAAACTACTTTACCTCCATGAATTCTACCAAAATACAGAGAATGATCAGTACATAGAAGTTTAATGCAAAAATCTAGAGCTTAGAAAGTTGTCCTGCCCTCTCCTTTTGCTCCCTACACCCATATACCCCACAGAACACAGGCCAGAAACACTTATTCCACTACAGCCCATAAGCCAAGCATATCTGTATATTCAATTGATTGACTCAGCCCGGTGCACCACACTCCACATTTTACATTGCAATGAGAAGATCATGCTGCAAAGCTATCAAACAACTTACTTCTGCAACCCTGATCCAGCAGCTCAGTGAAATCTCTGACCAGATGGAAAGCATTGCTTTCAGAAAAGGTCTCCATTTTGAAAGTGAATAGAAGGTGAAGTAATTTCCTCATTATTGTCTGTGTTGTAGTCATAATTAGCCACCATCTTCTGAAATTGAAGACAGTTCTTTGACAGACATTTGGGAAAATCCAGTGTATTGAACTGGCTCATTTATTTTCCTAAGTCTGGATGCTGAGATACACAAGGAAGCAGGGCTTCCAACAAATAATATTATGAGGGCTTTAATCTTGAATTTTTCAAAAAGTAAGCAGCTATTGAAAATTTCGTTTATATTAGAAAACATAACCCCATTTTGATACTGCATAGATTTCAGAAAAGGAATTTAAAACTTACTTTGTTAATACTGCTTGCACCTAGTTTTCATAACCAGTTACATGACAAGGCTGAGACATTCCTTCTCTCAACATCTCCAGCTGGATTGGACAGGGTGATGGAGACAAAATTTTATCAAGCTAACTCAACCAATGGCACACTACAGTCACATGTTCATCTTCCTGTTCAGGTCTTTTTAGAGCAACATAAACCAGATATTTAAGTTGTGCACTCAGTTGTTAGATAATTCACTAGGCTTGCTCATCTGTTTGAGTATACAACAAAGTAGTGTAAATTATCTCAAGCTTGAAGCTAATGATTTTGATTATCACAGTCCTTACATCTGTTCTGCAGCTGTCTTTTCTACAAAATCGATAGCACAACTGATTTAGTGCCCTCTAGGACAGCTTCAGAAAATTCTTCTACAGTTAATGTAGATGCAATTTTTCTTTGCTCTGCTCCTGGCTGTGAACACAAGAAAGGTGCAATGTCAGGAAAAATCCTGTGATTCTCAGTCGGGTTGACCTCCATAAAGGCAAGAGGAATCAGAGCAGCCACGCTGAGCTGTGGTGTGCTCAGGGAGCCCAGCTCTGGGCCAGGGCATGTGCAGCACGGCCTCTCCTCGGCTGCAAAGGGAGGGACCAGCCGAGGGTCTGCAGCAAAGCTGGGGCAAACACTGCTCCCCCACCGCTGGCAAGCATTTACTGGGCACTGCCTTGTGCACATTTACAGCAGCTCTGATACTGTGTTAATAAATCGGCATTATGAAGAGTCGTGTCTCCAAAATTCTACCTTCTGTTCCCTCTTAAGCCATCATATAAGGGACATGTTTCAGCTTAATAAATGCAGGAAAACAAGAGTATCAAAGTATGTGCTCTAGTTTTGTTCCTATCTTGATAAAGAAAACAAAAATTCCAGGAGTTAGCTGTGCTGCAATTTGCATATGTCTAAGTTCAGGTGATCCTCCTCTTATTTACTTGCCTGTCCATTTCAGTAAGTGGAAAATATAATCTTTCACAACTTAAAACAAATAGCAATCAGCTTTATATCATCCCAGTAAGACTCATTCATTTGATGAAAATGAGGTTATAAAATTCCAACTTTGCCTACGATTAATACTATCAAAGAATTATAATATAACTAATGTTGTATTCCTGTATTAGTGGTTTTAAGAATATTTTTAATAAATATGCAACAGAAAAAGTCACCAATGAGCAAGATTAGAGCATCATACTCTCTCTCCCCTCTCTCAGGAACTGTAGTTTGAAAGCAGTTCAAAATATTATGCGGACTAGCTTTGGCAGGCAGATCCTGATAAAACATATCATGTTCTTGCCATGCAATCTGACGCACTGCACTTGGCACTGTCTGCCTGGCAATGGACAAGAAATAAATTAGCACAGAGGCTGAATGACCCCAATCGCACTCAAGAAATTTAGTTCCTTCATATGTGGGTTGAGGTTATTGGCAGAAATATTAGCACTCAAAATCTGCATTCAACCAACTACATATATTGTTTATGTGTGTTCTAGGTATTACAAAAGAAAACATCCTCTCCCATTTAAATCAGTTGCCAATTCCTAATTCCACATTTATAACAAGATACTTTAATAACCCATTCTTTAATAACACTTAAAAAACCCCCAAACCACATCCCACTTCAAAAAAACCCAACCAAACAGAATTAAACTCCCAATTTGTCTACTGTTTTTCATGTAAAATCCCTTTCCACAACACATGATCTTTATTCCTCTATTTTCAAAGTTATCACATCATAAATCTTCACTTCCAACTGGTTAGTTCAAAATTATAGGTATGCTAATCCCCACTTTTGTTTCTTTTTTCAACTAAACAAATGCCATTTAAAAAGCAGACATAATTTTTGCACTCTATTTTGCATCATCATTTCCCAATCTCTGTGTTAATCTCTATGTTAAGCACCAAACAAGTCAGGCAGTTGGCTGGGCTATGGACTAGCAGAGTCGTGCATGTGGAGGTCTGAAGAGACAGCACGGCTTCGTAGGCCTGATCCGCAGGTGCATGGTAGGTCCAATGTCGCCTGAAGACAGGATTAGAAAGGCACTGAGTATTCCAGTGCTGCAGTACATTTTACATACCCTAATTTTGCTCACAGAGTTGTAAAATTTGGCAAAGATGCTTTTACAATCGTTTTGCCATTAGCACCCGTGTATCAATGTTTGCCATGCATCATTTAAAGGGTTAGAAAAAACCCAAACACAAACTGTTGACATTTAGCTAGGTATTGACGAGTCTGACACCTGCTCTCCCAGCTAATTCCACATGGCCACCTTTGCATAGGAGATTCTTTAAAAGTACCATCAGAAGGGGGGAAGGGGAGGGAAGCTTATCTTCTCTGCTACAGGCAGTCCTTTTGTTGTCAAGATTTTGACACAGATAAGGACTTCACTAGCTCTACTGGGAATTAAACCAATTGACTCTAATAGGCTTTAATGTATAATGATTAGCTCATTTATAAAAGATTCTACCCAATCCTCAATTATTCAGATATGGGTCAAGATCAAGGGAGTACATCAAAACAAATCCTGCACCTGTAGAAGAATTCAGATGTTAGTTAAATGAGAAACAGATCGATCTAACCTCATAGGAAGATGTAGGGAAAACTGTTAGAATTCAGGACAGCTGGGACATCACCACTCCATGTAACGCTATTTAAAGCAATATCAACTACTCAAAGTGCATGCTGCTTTTCCTTTGCCAGACTGCACTAAACGGACCATGGATCACGATCCATGGCTCACAATTTGTCACAGGTGGGTGCCACTTCACTCTCAAGAAAACATTAATACAAGCAGTTGAGCTATAGATTGATAAATGCATCTTGAGCAGAAAAAGCTGAAAGAAAATTAACCATATCATATGCATCACATGACATGTCATTAGGTTGAAATTCACCAGCTAGATTAAGCTACAGATTCAGCCTGCAAGAAAAACTGACTGTTGAACTGTACTGGCTTTGTATTAGGCTTTCATTCATGGTTGATGGAGGTAAAGTAATACATTTTAAATGAAGACTATGAATCTTGAATACAAGAAATTGAAAGAGAAAGGGTATCAATTTAAAATACTGAAGACCTGATCTTGTTTGGTTCCTTGATAACTAAAGACATTAACTCTGGGATGCAACTTCACCATCCGGAGAGTCTGCACTTCCTTCCCTTCAGCTATTTGTTTTCATACAGAAAGGACCAAATTAAGGGACTCATTTTTCTCCTAAGAGATGCACAATCTACAATCTGAATGTTCTTTCCGTTACAAAAAAAAAATCCATTGATACCGGTGTTGTTGCCCAATACTCTTAAAAGCTCTTAACAGAATGTGAAATAAGCTGTTTTAACAGAATGTGAAATAAGCTGTTAAAATATGTATATAAAGTTAGATGTGTATTGGTTTTTACTCTTTTGCAAGTCACAAGTCATCTTCTGGGCATCTGACTCACTTATGGATGCACAAACACTGAAAAACACTGAGCTTCAATGGAAGTATCAGTGTGTTTGCTAAATGTTCAAACTTGACATTATTATTAGTAAAAAAAATAACAATGCCCTTTGAGATTATCTCTATAACAAGGCTAGAGCAGAAAAGTGATAAAAATATTGAACAGTGAGCATCAGAAGCAGTTATGCAATTTAAGTTGCCCATATCATTTTTGGAGCTTCTAGAGATTGATGAACATGTATTGATGTGGTAGAAGCACAGCTCCTGGCTCAGGTGGATGACTAAAATCTGCCATCCCACATATGCTCACACTCTAAAGTCAGCTGACATTCACCAAGAACATACTCCTTGTGGGATTTCTGAGAACCACAGAGGTGTGAAGCCAAATGGAATTTCAGGAAATTGTGCTTTTTTCCCCCCTAGTCCTGTTTCATAGCAATGAGCAGCTTTTCAAGCCGTATTCTCCGCACTCAGTTTCTCAGTTGAGTAAATGTTTACTCAGATGTTATTTTCAACAGGGATGCTACTTTAACTGTGATATATCTCAGATTTAATACTTCAGTGGTGACAGGACCAGCCGTGTGCATCCTGAAGTGAAACAGAATGCTATATGCATCTCTGAAAATGCAATTAAGCCTCAGTGAGGCACTAGGCTTTCCTAAATCATGTTTTTCTCCTTCATGTTTTACAAAAGAAGATCATTGTTCCTATCAAGAGCAGACTTGCATCTCTATCGACCCAACAGGCCTGCACAAGAAACCTAAATTGCCTCATAACCAGCTCATGACCTCAGTGCCTTTTAATTATGTGGGTTTCCCTGTGGCCTTTAGTTAACATAGACATGTGGGACAGGAAAGGGAGAGCTTACACCCCACACAGAAGAAATACAGACTGTGTATTCAAATGTACAGATCTTGTGGCTTACTTCTGAAATGTGTACCCCACATAAATTCAATAGAGCTTATTTTCAAACTGCAGTGCTCTGGTTGCCAGCCAAGAGCAGCCTGATTGCACCACCCCTGCTGTGGCTGCAGGATCCTGCACACACACCTAAGCACACTTGAGCCTAGGGAGATCACACAGCAGCAGCAGGGGAAGAAATGCCCAAGAGGAAAATATGTGGGCAAGGAGTTCAACCAGCTCATGCTGAGCACTTTGGTGCTGCAGCACAGCCAGGATGCACAGTCAAATCCCACCTAAGTCTTCAGGAGACCATTTACATTCTCTCCAACTGCTTTACTTCCTAAGAGAAGGTGTTGGTTCAGTCTGAATCTAAGGTTTCATCCTTAGATTCAGACTGAACTAGTTTATACAGGAGAGTGAATGAGTGGATAGATAAGCCCAAACAAAGTACTCTATTCAAATGAGAATTACTCACTAGCCACAGAAGGTTTTCTGCTGAATTAGGGTTGTCCATGGCAAGTCTCACCTCTTTTTTTTTCATTATTAAGGCATCTTATGAGGTATTTATTTTTTGCTGTTTAAAAATCTTATTTTTATCTCTCTGTATCTCCAAAGTAACATAGAGGCACACCTCAAATTAACAACTTCACTTTCATAGCATTCCTGAAACAATATTTCTGTTTACTGACCATTCTAGCCCAGATTCATTGATATATCTTTTATTCCTCTTGAAATCTTGAAGCAGAAGCTTAAGAATTCTAGGGGCTTTTGCTCTTAAATCTGCCTTATCAGCATAATTCAAGAACAGGCTTGAGGAATTAAATAAGTCTACCAATGTCTACAGGTAACTGCCTTAAAACTGGATTAACATCAGAATTTTTCCTGCTTACCTTTTTACAATGGCTGAAATGTTACTCTGACACTTTCTGTTAGTTTGCTGGCTGTCCTGTGCATCTGCATTTAACAGATATTTTGTTTGGGGAAAAATATTAGTAAATATCTTTAGTGATCTAGGAGGTCAAATATTGCCTCCACTCCCATTAGGTTCTAAAGAAGGGTGTCTGTTATAGCCAAAAAACCACTGAAACACTTGTAACTCCTGTTTTTCTTGCTTCCTTGCCCTGTGTACCACACTACTCTTGAAAGTGACTTTGGTTCCCCTGCTGTTTCCTGACTGGAGGATGTTCTGTCAACCACGGACAGATAGCCCCCTCTGCCAGCAAGTGGTAGAAACTCTTCCTGCAGCTGAAAAAAAAATTTTGCAAAACCCACACCTACTTTTCAAAATTATTTTTGAAATAAACATCAGTTCTCTCAATCTTTTGTGGACATCCTTCATTCCCAAAAAATTCTAAAACATATTGATTGCCTCCATTTCCCAAGCTGTGGCAACAACTCTTCTGAAAACACACTCAGGGGATTTCAGCTGTCTGTGCGAGGCAAGGTGGCTGTCACAGAGCACCCAGTGGTGAAAGGATGCTTATAACATTCCCTGGTCCCAAATGCAGGCATAATGCTTAAACAAAGCTGCAGACACACCAATAATGAAAATCTGGTGAACCACTTACTCTTGACTCACAGGAATGTTGAATACAGAATATCCATTAGTTTCCTGACAATGTGGATTATTTATAGGCAAGTCTGATAGCACCACCTATTATTAAGGTTGCTCAATACTTCCTATTCTGTGACCCCTGGTTTCAGTCTTTTTATGCCTTTGCCACCTGGGATGAATTTTGCATACTGATGCCTGTCTTCAACAATCCTTGTTGAAAGTTCAACCCTTTCAGGAGCAAGATGATTAAGAAACACAATGGTTTAGTTCATGTTTTACAGGAATCTGGGAACCTCACTGAAATTTTTCATTATCTCTTTATTCTGCAAGAACTTGAATTTTGGCAGAACAGAGCATATTTTTTGTTTGCATGTAACAAAAGCTCCCAAATATAGCAAATTTATGAGCACGTGAAGGTGGGGAAAAAAGACACCAACAAACAAAAAACCATGTTTTTCATATGAACTGAAAAAGGAATACCAAAATAAACCAAACCACTGAAGACCCATTACCACTGAACAGTTGCTATTTTTATATGGATCATTCCTTCCTAATAATACATGTTGTAGCCCAAGGCTATGGAGAAGGGGAAGGCTTGGTTTTCCCTCCTGGAATGGCTGTTCTTTGGTGTCCAAAGGAAACAAGTTAATATAGCACTGGCCTTGAGGACATTACTAATGCTGTGCCACTGTTTTCAATGGTGATGTCAATTTATCTACTGACAGAGAAAAGCCTCTCTGTTATCTGCTGCTTGTACCCTGAGCACTTCTGGGCTTTGGGTCAATTAACACATTCTTCCAGGCTGGAACAACTACACAATTGTTAGTTTCAACTACAATAAGCAAAGAAAATGCCAACAGCAACCTGAGACGTTTTTCTGATCCTACACTGAAGAGGGCTATGCTAAAAATGTTCCAGATTTGATGTATAAAACATGTACATGCCTAGAATCTACTGATGACGAGCAGGTCTCATTCAGCTGAGGCTGCTTGTCAGGGATATGTAGAAACATAATTCCTGGCATAAACACAGTAGGGTACAAAACAACTAACATCCAATCCATCCAGGGAAGCAAAAGGGAATGAGCTGTGATTCCCTACACAGTGTTTTGATAATGTCAATCAAAGTTCCAGTGCAATTACAACTCAGCTGCCTTTGACACCTGGGAGGAAGAAGCGATCTGTATATATGCATTCTCCATAGGAAATACTAAGGGTCAAACATCATGGCTCTCTAATGTAGACTTCAAATGGCAAAAACCATCTCCAAGGAAAACTCCAGCAAAGAAAAACACTTAAACAGTTTTCTTTTTAGTTGCTATCTGTTGCTATGTTTCCAAGAGTCAAGCAAATAGACCCGAGAGGAATTATACAGAAAACTACAACAGCCCAAATCACAGCACACATCTGGATAGCTTAGTCAGTACATGCCTTTACAGGCATGAGCAGCACAGAATAAAACCAGGGATGCAAAGGCATGTTAAGTGATTTCTATATCACATCAGGTTGACAGAAGTCTACAGAGTAAAGACCAGCCTGCTGTCCCCATTCAGAAGACTAATCAGGAACTTTTTCAATGCCCTTACTGGCCTACTGCCTTATGCTGGAGTCATCCAGCTGTCAGAGCATCATGCTGCTCCTGCTACAGCCCTTCATGGCCTGCCAACTCCTGAATTACTGGAAAATTACTTGGCAAAATGACATGGGGATAAAAGAGAGAATCCCAGAACCTTCCCCATCACAGATGAGAAGGAATATTCCATTGCTATCTGTGTTCTCTGCTAAAGAAATTAAATTAACTGACATTACCTCATTTGCGTATCAGTTTTTAATAGCTCTTTTGCTAGATGAAAAAAGGAAATTGCTGAAGACTGCCACAAGTGAGCTAAAGAAACTTGAAGTTTGCACTAAATGCATGCACTACTATGCTACAGTTTATTGCTTCTTCTGTTTTCCTACATCTAGTTTCATTCCAAGTGGAAACTCAGTTTTCAAAATTTCCCAAGGATTTGGGGAAAGCAGCAGAGGTTAAAGTAGGGAATGGAACACATGCCTCAGGCAATCCAGCCTGAGCTTAGCTGTTATAAAAAAATCTCCACAGCCAAGTTAGGTTATTGAACTCAAATGGCCCAAAGAGAGATTTGTTGAGTTTGGTTTAAGGCTGTGCACCAATATTGAATTTCAGTGGAAAATGAACAATTAAATGGTGTTTCTCTTAAGAAAGCACAACTGTAAGAAGATTCTACCAAGCCTAGGATTTCAGCCAAATTGTGTCCTTTTTAGAAAGTCCTTGTAACTTCTTTCATCAGTGTTGTTGTTTTTAAAGCATTTCTACTCTATTATTTGTCATTATTTCCGCTGCACTGCTGTGGAATATTTAAGAATGTTTTAGCATCTGTAATGACTTTTTATGTCATCTTTAAAACTTTCTTGTGCAGTAAAAACAAACACAGGAGCCCTGATAACAAGTTTAACTTTCTAAATGGGTACGCAGGAGGCAGTGACACAAGTGACACACATTAAGGCTTGTATTCCTTAGCTGATCCCTTACCAGATCCTGAACAGCAACAAAAGGAACATAGTCATTTTACTGTTCTTAGAAAGATTTCTGTGTTTTTAACAGTTTTACCCAGAAAGCCCTCTGAAGTTGCTGTTCTTTTGTGATGTGCTAGACAGATATGAGATACAGGTTCTACCAGAAAACTTACAATCAAAACAACAGGAATGACACAGAGAAGCAGGAGTGGAAGAGAAGCAAGGCAGTATGAAAAATAAAGCCATGGAAGTCAAATGAAAGGATCCTTGCTCAATGATTTTTCTCATGAGTCATTTTTGGGGAAAATATTAAATGCTGTATTTTAATAAAAGTATCTCCAGCCTCTTAAGTTAATATATATCATAAATACATTCATCATTATACCAGCACTGCATAGCTGGTGTGAAGAAGTATTCCAGGATGAGAAATAGGATATGGTAAAAAAGTTATGCTGATCCGAGGAACTCTGAGTTCCTCCCTTATACACGCGTTCTATTACATCTTTACCTTCCATATCTTACATACATATGTGGAGTCATTGTAACTTCAAAGTATTTTATCAACCTGGCAAATTTTAACAAAAAAACAAACAAACCAAAGCCCCCACCCCCCAAAAAAAAAAAAAACCTAGCCAGACTATCTGGATATAGTCTTATTACTGACCATATTCATCTAGTACAGAAAACAAAGTTCACTCCCCAAACAAATGTATATAAATAGAATGGTCATAACAAAAATCAATGAAGTCACAAGCAGACTTTTCTTCCAAGTCCTGGCAGCCCAGAAAAGTTCTTCACAAGCTCTGTGTGACACTTCTAAGCCTATTTTCATGAATATGCCTAGGCATAGGGTAGAAATTCAGCCAGGATCTCTGGAGTGCATAGAAAAATAGAAAGGTAGCTGTGAAAGCCTGCAGAGTGTGTGAAGAAAAATCCAAGAGAAGGAGACCTTCAGAATTAGCATACCTTGAAAAGTAACTTCTGTCAGATACAATATGCCTTTTTGTCTTTCATATACATAGGAAGTTTACATATTAATGTTTGCATGATGGTAAATCGGAGGACTGCTTCATTAGATTTGAAGGAGCACTTTTCCTCAGGCCAGGCCTCTGGTTTGACTCAGATTAAATTACAAAGCTAAACAGAACAGGAAGGATCTGTGCTCCTAATTCTGCTTGATAGATCACTTTGTCATTTTCAGATGCCAGATTGAAGATAGCCGCCTCTCCCTTGGCAGAGAACAGCGCTTTTAAGCTCCAGGCTATCAGGGAGAGCAAGCGCCCACAGTACGTGCACAGACTGACAGTTGCATTAAGATGTTTCCTGCTGCTTCTTTAAAAACTTATGGCAACCTGCTCATTATTAGCCTTCTGTACTTGCAGAGAGTTAAATTGGGTGAGATGAAGTGGAAGTCACAGCTGAAGGTGCTCTGGGCTGTAACACAGCAGAGGAACCACACACCTCCGCAGATGTGCTGACTGGGGAATCATCCTATGAGAATTGGAGCCAGGTTTAGCAGAGATTATGCAGAATGACTGGGAAACCTCTTCAGGAAATTAGTTTTTTCCCATTCTTTCTGAATCTGAGGGGATCCAAAGGCACTTCATTATCATAACTGTTTAATGTTTAGCTATGGTTGTTGAAAGCACTTCTCTTAATTTGCTGTACAACTCCCAAATTGCTGATTAGGGAAAAAAAAAAAGACAAAATATGAAGGCAGATCTGAGAACATGTGGAGCCCATTAATAGAACAAATTCATGGCTTGTTTTCACTTATCCCTATTTCATATTTGTAGGGGGCTTTTGCTTTCTGAAATTTATCAGGTGCAAGCTGAAAGGATATAAACCAGACTGTAGTCAATGTACATGTGTTTACACACAAGCCTATCAGCTGAAGTAATGCAATCCCATCCCAACATGGAACTACTGAACCTCAGACATACAGCTAAAAACCTGCAAATCCCCCTACATCCTGTTTTCCAGTGTACTAAGCCACCAAAAAAAAAAAAATTAAAATAAGAAAGGCAGAAGGTTTTAGGAGAATTCAGGCAGGGGGTAACAGGCTGCTATTCTGCTGTAACTGCTTGAGCAATAAGCAGTGCACAGGCCCTTGGGGCTCACTGGCAATGAAGCTTCAAATATTTCTGATACACTGCTACAATAGCATGTTGCTCTTGCACAGAACCTTTCCCATAAGATGGATACACAGAAGAGGAAACAGTAAACTGCACGGGCCCTCTAGAGGTAAGGTCAGTATTTACTCACTTTTGACAAGTTTTGTATAACCTAAAAATACTTAAATAAGCATACCTGATCCTCACTGAGGAATTTTCAAGCATCTCAAAACACTTCAGTAATGAAGTCTGGCATTTCTGTAAAGAGGCAGAAGCAGTTTTCCCAGGCTAAAGTTGAGAATCTAGTCATGACCACCTTCCATCCTTGCTCAATTTTCTAGTATCTATGCTTGAGAACTCTTATTGTAAGTAAATTTATCACTATGTCTTACTAAAATCTTAATTTTTTTAAATATATTTTTAATTCCTTAAGATAATTATCATACAGCACTGATTATCTAGGAAAATAAGACCCATAAGAAATAAGCTGCTCATCCGGCAGGAAGCTACATGTACAAGAACTAGCACTAAAACTCATGCAGCTACTGAAGAAAGCTCCTTCCCTTGTTCCAGTCACACTTAACTAGGAATCAGATCAGGAATTTGCAACTGGGGGCAGAAGGAAGACAAAATGAACATGTGGCTGATTTGAAATACATCATTGTCTCCTGAAATTCCACAGGAACAGCTGGAACATGAAACTGTTCCAGTTTAAAACTGGAGAGGAGATTCTACCCCTAGCAATGGATAGACATGAGTGGATAAACATGAAGCAGAGTGCATCAACTAGAAAAAAAGAGAAATAGATCAAATCTACTTTCTTCAACTCCCACTTTTTCTGAATTCTCACCATTGTAATAGGAGCTCAGCCAGCTGCTCGTGACCTGGTGGAACAGCAACAGGCTCAGCTGACAGAGCTCACACAATGGCCAGGCTCTGAGACCTGACCATGGAAGCACAGGAGAGCAACACAGGCTGGGTGACCTCCAAAGGAGGAAAAAGCAAAAGATGGCCTTGTGCTCTGCAGAGTCATTTCGCTTAATGATTTCTTAGACTTTGGACCACTTGAGGGGGAGGCTGTTTGGGATTTTATGGTAAAGTGTAAAGGAGAACACTGATGAAAATTCAACCTTTCCTTACTTTAAATCATTCAGTCTTTTCAAATGAGGTTAGTTGTATAAGCTAGAAAAACTAACTTAGATGAACAAATGTGTCCTTCCCTAATCCATCTGTGGTGATTTTAACTCTTTTAAAATACACAATTTAATCTTCAAAAAAAAACCAACTCTATGAGGTCAGTCAGCATCCTCTACAAGATCCAGAGCTTGTGGTAAAGCATCTGAGATAAAACTCATCAAAAGGAAGTCCCAAGTTTCAGCCTCACACTTAGCTAGACCTCTTTAAACGTCACAGTGCAGATAAGTTGGGTTTTGGGGCTTTTTCTTTCTGAGCTTCTTTTGTTTTTCTTAGCTTATCTGGATGGGTTTTGTAATATAGATGAACATGTGGCCATACACAGATGCTGTTTCTAGCACAAAGAAGGGAATATCTAGCCAGATGCAGGGGAATAGATACAGGCAAAGAATCACTACTTCTCAGAAAAGCAATATCCGTTTACATATTCCTGAGATTTGTTTTGACTCAAAATGCATATGGGAAATTTTTAGGCATGGATTTTACTGAGAGACTCCAGCAATTCACAGAAACAGAAAGCAAAAGGCAGTATCATTTAACAGATCAAGGCTAGTCTGACCATCTGATGGACAAGTATATGACAGTGGTCCCTAGGGAAGACCAGTAAGGACTCTAAACAGCTTACACAACATGGTAAAAGACAGCAATTGTGTTTATTTTTCTAGTCCCCACATTTATTCAGATCACATTATCCAAAAGGAAGAGGAATCCTACATCTGTCATTAGAAATGTTATTCAATTATATTCAACTAAAATATAACAATTTAAAACAACAGAGCTATATTAGCAAATTAACAAAGCAAATTAACAACAGCATAGTTGCTGGAGGGCCAAGGAATGGAACAACAGTAATCACTATATCATGAGAATGTAGAAATTCTTGGGCTATAATATTCTCAAAAATTTCCTCAGCTGTTCTGCAAAGAGATACAGGTATTTTAGTGGAAAAGTACACATCTTTATTATAAGTTTTCTCTAATATGCTAGTGCACTGGGACTTGGCGTGCCTGCCTTTCTCATCTAATTAAAAAAAAAAAGATAAGATGATTCATTGATAATGGGAATTATTCCTAAAGTAAATTGCAGCCTCTGTTGTGCTTTGGTATTTGTAAGCAGTAACTGGAAACTGTTGCATTTTTGCCATGAAAGAAGATAATACTGATGTTCATCGCAAATACATGCACAGCACATCAGAGTTAGTGAGGGCATCCATGACACAGGCACTGGCAAACACTGCACCCACAGGTCATTACTGCTCTGCTGAAGCTGGTCACAGCACTGTGCTGTGCCAAAAAGGCAAGGCAGCACAATATCCCACAGGAAGAAAGTTAACACTGGTAAAGGAAGAAAGTTTGAATGGTCACAAAGGTTGTCTTCACCTTTATTTGTCCCTGTTTTGGTTTCCAGGTCAATCCCTGTAACAAATTCTAGGGTTTGTCTATTGTTTACATTACTAGTGTTAAAGACTTCAAGAGAGAAATTAAAAAATCAGTTCACTGTATTAAATGGAAGACATTAATTTGACTAAGTGTAAGTGAAACTGCACTTGGCAGCAGGAAGAAGACAACTCCTGCACTGTCAGATGCCACAAGAGAATCCTCTGCCAAAACTCCAAAAAGATATTATGTTAAAAGCACTACATCACCAAAAGCTCAGCTGGCAAACCATCACTCCCTCTTGAACCATCTCTGTCCCAAGGACCCTTCTGCCTGTGAAAGCTGCAACTCTGTGTGTGTTAACCCCTTCACAGACATCACACACTAAGCAGGAAACATAGTTCAGAATGGGACATGACATGCCCTTAACTTCTAGATTGTGCTTTTATGAATGAGCTTCATTTAAAACCACAAAAAACTACAGGTTTGCACTCAGTGCAACCCCAAATCATACACAGCTTAGTAGTTTATTTGTGCTGAAGTTGGATCAATATAAACACAGACTTGTTGAGATAAAACTGGATCCAACATTTAAGGTTTATGAGTGATATTTTTTTATGTTTCTTAAATAGAAGAATGACTCATAATTCTTGACCAGTCCACATCTAGATTTCAATTTCACGCATCTTTTAGAGATCCAAAACAAAGCTAATGGATGCTGCTGTGACTCATATTAGCAATCACATCACATTGAAAAAATTCCATTCAAGATGGAGTGCTTGAGCTACAGGGCAGACAGCATCCCCTGGAAACTCAATTCCTTCTCTTGATGAATGTCATCACTTTCTTTATTTCAGTTTTATATCATTATGTCAACCTGATCAACTGAAGCTCATTTTAAACCAGATCAAAACTGCAATCCATTCTTCTTATAAAACTGTGAGAATGCACATTAAGAATGAAAGTCAGACTGCATCACTTTAGATAACACCTAAACACACAAATCCCTTTGTTCTCATTATCTCTTTCTCCATTTCTTCCCAAGCAGTAGGTTCATGAAACATGATTTATCACAAACCAGAAGCTTGGCATAGCCAAAGTTGCCCCAAATGAGCAAATCCAATAAATCTTTTCCTGAATATAATGTATTTTTACATTAGCAGACATGCACACCAGCTGCTGAACAGTGTAAGAGACATACCAGGCTTACCCAAAACAAAAGGCTAATCACCCCCATCAGCCTGAGTACCTGGGATTCTTTTGTCTTGTCTTAAGCATTGATTTAGTGAAAATAAGGTCCCCATTTAAGTACTTGTTATAAATATATATATAATTATATATATTTGTGTAAAAATTTACATCTTTTTCTGTTTTGCTTGAAATTATTTGTGATGCCTACAAAATGCAAGCAATGAGATACAAAAGGTTTCCTGTATGGCCATGCTGGCACCATGAGGAGAGAAAAAGAAAAACTGATGTCATGGAAGTCAGCCTTTTGAAATCACAGAATCACAAGGTTGGAAGAGACCTTTAAGATCACTGAGTCCAAGTCGTGCCCTAACACCCCAACTAAATCATGGCACCAACTGCCACATCCAATCTGTCTTTAAACACATCCAGGGATGGTGACTCCACCACTTGTCCGGGCAGACTACCACTCTTTCAGTAAAAATCCTTTTCCTAATATCCAACCTTCATTTCCCTTGGCACTGCTTAAGTCTGTGTCCTCTGGTTCTGTCAGCTGCTGCCTGGAGAATGAGAGGACAAAGTCTTAAGCTTAAATGCAGAGTCAGAGAAGAATTTCCTGTCTGGTGGAGCTCTGAGTGTCTCTGTGGATGGACATTATTCCACCATCTCTCTGGACCCTGGCTGTTGCCTGGCTACCATTTTTCCCTTGATATCTCACAGGATTTCCTCTCATTGCCATTCTGTCTGTTGCCCCTCACCCAGCTCCATCTTCACTGCATCCTCCCATTGAGTAAATCCAGCCCTGAGCTGGGATAATGCCACACAGCCAGGCTGTCCACACCACCTGCATGATTTAATGCATCCTACAGCAATGCAGCTGTGAAACAGCTCGTGAGTCAGATACTCTTCAGCCTCTTCACATTTTCTCTTATAAACTGTCCTCACAGTCAGCACCCAACCTGGTTAGATATTTGAATATATTAACCTTGTAGGAGTAAGAAGAATTTATCTGGCACATGCCCAGAAGTTCAGGCATATATCAACATATGAGTCTGAACCACTTGTCTGTATTGACACTTTTAATAAGATTTAAACTATAAAATTGGACTTCCTCCTAAGTAACCCATAAGCAATTTTTTCTAATATCAACTATAGAACAAAGAGGCTATGATATAAATTTGCAGAATTATGCTAAAAATTAGATCAAATATTTTCAAACCTCTAAGAAAACATTTTATTTAAAAACTCAAATTCAAAAATTATTTCATAAAATCTATATTTATTTATCATTCTTTTTCAGGTTAGAGGGTCAGCTCTGACACTGTCTCTGAACTGCCTTTCCTATTTCTACCTCAAATTTCATTATATCACAAGAGGCTAGATTCAGACCAGGTGTTACCAAGCAAAAAAAAAAATCAACTGACTCCTTCAGTGAAGAAGTTATGCCTGTTTGCTGGAAGACTGAATTTAGCTTCACAGGCTCTCACTGGCAAAAAGCTGATGGTGCCGTCTGCCCACTGCAGCCAGACAGAACCATCCTACAAGGAGACACCGAGAGACATCATATTTCCCACAGTGGGAGCAATCTCCCTGAATCTCCACATGGTCGGCAGCGTGCCATTAAAGCCACTTAGGATAACAAGCCCTGTATAAACAGATTATCCAACAGACAAGTTTTGTCAATATTGCTTCATCTTCTACAGTGCAACAACATTTGAATGCTGCTTTAGTGTGGCAGAAAGAAAACTACAGTCTAGAAAATCTAAAATCTTTGAATAAATAATGTTTATTACACAAAATAATACTCCAATAATTACCTCAGCTTTTTGCACCTGTGACAGTATTTCATAGGTCTGGTATATGACAGTGAGGGAAGTACTAAGTACATGAAAACATCAGCATAACCTATGTGAGGATTTTGTATAACAGGAATTCCTATTCTTTTTTCCAGGAGAAAGAAGGAAGCTCCAGCTTTCCATATGCTCCCATTGCACTGAGCTAACCCATACAACATGGCTCGCTGAAAACAAACTCAGTTGCTCAACATCTGTACTGCAGCTTTCATTAACACAATTACTGACCTCAGTCGTGCTGTATTATTGATCAGCATCTGCACAACACCTTGCTGGCAAACACGGGGCTGCCTGCATTTCCTGCAGCTCACCCGCTTTAATCCTCTTTTCCTGAGGCAGGGAGGCAGAGCTCTCTCCTGCAGGCCGTGGGGCTCCCCTTGGCCCCACCACTGCTCCCACACTGGCTCCAATGCCCTCCATGGGCTTCCCAACGCAGTGGCTCTGGGCTGCACAGGGCTGCAAAGCTAACAAATAAACCTCTGTGGAAGCAAACAACTAAAAAGGCAGCAAACTGCTGACTGTTGGCAGAAAAATTAGCTCAGAAGCAGAAGGGTTGGATTTCTCCTTTTGCCCCTGGAAAAAATGTAGGCAAATCACTGCCTTCATGCTCTCTAAGTCAATCATGCTCAACAAAAATGGGTTAAAGCACACTCATATTATTGACACCTCCGAGAAGAAATCCATCTGTAGCCAGTAAAAAGCTCTCAAACTGAGTGGTACCCTGTGTTCAATGAGCAACATACCTGAAATAAAGCTTTAAAATTCTGAAAGCCATAAAAAATTTTTTTAAAGCTAAAAACATAACCCCAGAATTAAAATTATGAGCTACATTTCATTATATTTAGAATTATGATCTCCTTAAATAGATCAGTTCAAATACTAATGCCTGAAGTATAAATTGTAATGTTCATTGTAGGCTGTAAAGTCATATAGTTGAAAGTTTTTTTGAAGAAATTCAGGTACTCAAATAAATGCAGAGTAATTTTTCACCAGAAGGAAAAAAGCAATTTTAATCAACATCTTTCAAATTTGCAACTACTTTGGAAATTTTTTTTTACTCAAAAAGGGGCAAAAAAAGCAGATGCCATCAAAGTTCTGCTTCAATATTTTCAAAGTAAAAAAACTGACACATTGTTTCAAGGCCAAATTTACTTGAGTTTTAACACCTGAAAATTAATGTAAAATACTCTGCTTTGCTTAAGTATTTGAAATAAATATCCTATTGATTTCATTGCATTTTAAATCCTTTCATGTCAATGTAACAGAGCATTTCACTGGCAAGGAGGGAAGTTCCCAAATGACTATTTTCTAAATATAAGGAGGGTTTATTTGCTGCATATTTTACTGGTAATTTTTCTTTATCCTCCCTTCCCTGCCAGTCAACTTCCTAGTACATACATGGTTTCTCACACCACCAAAAGTATAGAGCACACTTAATTTTAGGTGTTAATCCAGGTAGAATCTGGGTAGCGAAGCACAACAAGACTAAGAGAGTCAGAGGAAAGCACTCTCAAATGCACTCAGTAATTTCACTGCTCTGCAGAATGACAGCAAGGCCCAGGTCTATCAGCTCTCATCCAGATGATGTTCTCAAATCAAGGGTAATTTTTTTTCTTTAATTTCAACAAGAACAAGCCTAGAGCTGAACAAAATTAGAAATTATGGACTTCATGTAGATAAAATTATCTAGCAGCTGTTATGTGGAAAACTGGAAGATTATCGTAGCGGTACCTACTGGCCTTAAAACACTTGCATTTATTAAAACATTATCAAGAGATAAGAATTGCAGTCAAACTCCTGGAAATTAAATTTAGGCACAGCAAACATATAATTCTTAGATGGCCTAAATGGCCAAAGCTTCACAGAAGCTGCAGAAACCACACCCACGTACACAGCCAGCATATACACTTTTTATATGGCAATGCTATATGAAAGATATAATTGTATAATGTATACATGTAAGCGTGTTTTATATATGTAATGCCATATAACGCATTTTGAATGTTTTCCATTTTAATAAAAAGGTACAGTACTAAAAAAAGTGCAGTAATAAAAAGTACTGTGTTCTATAAGATATCTTTAATGAACTAACTTTAGCCTTGTTTTAGTTTGTCAGTGTGAAGAAGAAATGCGATATAAAAAATATGAAAGATTTAGATTTTTAAATTTAAAAATTCCTCCATGTCCTACAAACAAAAATATGGGACAAAGAGAGACCTTTAACTACTGTCATTTCTCTAAATAGCTAATAATGAGTCCTCTGACAAATTATTTGTGTGTTCCACTGCTCAAAGTAGAAAATCCTATTTTGCCATCCAGACCACTCTGGGAGATGCACTCATATGGCAGGCATTTTCAACCACTGCTGCTGAGCTCACTAAACCTGACAGTCCTGTGTTCACAGTATAGAAATCATGGAAGAAAATGTCTTTTTGACAGTCTGTAGGAATTATAAATCCTTTTTAGGATTTCTATCAGGGTCTCTCTATGACAAAATCTGTTCACACAGCAGGCTAAGGCCTGCAGGAGCATCCAGGGCTTCTGAGCAGTAAACTGGAACTACTAAGATAATTTCAAATAATAAATGCAGGTTCCTGTCAAACTGACAGGACATGGGTGTTGTGAGTCCTGTGAGCTGAACACAACTCTTTGACAAAAAATGTTAGGAGACAAAGCTAAGCATGTGCAAAGTCAACATAACAGCTAATCAAAACTTTACCAGAAACATCCCAGGGAAAAGTATTCAAAGCCTGTTTAATACAAACAGTAATCTTTCCTAGGACTAGTCCAGGTCCTTACTATCTTACATAATTTCACTGTTGCCTGCCTTTATTCTGTTCCTTTCTGTCCCCAAGGGCAGAAGCCATGTGGCACCATTGTCATTGCCACATCATTATTTGTTGCAGCAGAAATACAGCAGTAAGCAAACAAACAAACAAACTTTTTCTGACACCACCTCTACAGGGGAATGCAAAACAAGAAAACCCCAGAAGAGCCCCAAAGCAATTTAGTGCATGAATATGACTGCTATCAGTTACCACACTGGAAATGTTGTGGGAGTTTTCCTGGCCTGTTTGTAGATGTGTGTGCTTGTTTTTACAAGGTTCTCCACCAAGAACAAAACACCAGCAAGCCTTGTGTCTCCTGTAGCGTTGATTATATTAGATCATTTTATCTTATTGACAGAGGGGAGAGACAGGCTGGGTGTGATGAATGGCTATTGTTATACCCTACCTGACCACCCTGGCGCCCACCCAGGCACGCAGCCTGATGGCAATCAGGTAGCCTGACTCATGTGATATTTGACAAAGGATAGGTCAAGATCCTCCCCATCTGTTATCAGGAAAAGCCTTCTGTCTACTTGCAGCAACACCGCAGTGTTACTTTTACTACTGAAAAAATGTGTGGAAGTAAGAAGTGCAGTTTGCAGGTTTCCCTACTATTGTATTTACACTATTAAAAAGCAAAATGAAGCACTTGGATTGGAATAAATGGCATCTCTCTTCTGTCAGCACAGCCTAGCAAACACATATGCTTAAAACAGACCATGTTCTTGAGCATCCCAGACACAGTGAAACGTGAGCATGTACAGTCAGCCACCCTTATCCCTGCTCAGGTGACTAAATTACAAGCCTGCTAGAAAACTGGGGTGGAACTGACTCACAGGGAACATTTTAGAAGATACAACAGCCATTAATGCAAATACAAGTGTTTGGATGTCTGAGGTATGTAGCTGCAGCTTGAAAACTCAGAAATGAGAGCTCTTCTGTTGCGGGAGAAGAAATTCCAGTAACTGCAATATGGAACTGCACATAGGGAATTACTAATAAAGTAAAAACTTCTTCTATCTCTAATGACATGAAATAAAATACAGAATGATGAGCAGTAAGTGCATCTGTAAGACCAGGCAACATTGTAATTTTGGACCATCTAACCTGAATATCCAGAGACATCTAAGTTTGTCTATTGCAACTATAACCCTGCACCTTTGTGGAAGAAGTATTGCAATACTGGACTACGTGATGCATTTCCATTCAGTCACATAACCTGTGAGGTAAACTAACTATAAAAAGAACACCTTCCACATCCAGGGGTAGAATCACATTTAGCTCATGTGTCTTACTGCAGTACGTTAATCCTACTCAGTATGGGAACTGAATGCTTCTAGGCAACTTTTCTTGCCTTCACCATAAAATTAGTTAAACTTTTTGCTACTCTTTCTGTATAGGGTTCAGCATTTGTCAGTTTGCCAATATTAACAGCTAGCAACTTACTACAATAATTAATATCCCTTAATAATTTATTACTAAGAATTATTTCTCTTTTCTGTAGAGAGTTACTTTTAAAAGATTAGGCAGGCACATACTTTCCTACTCTTAGAGCTGGCCTTGTTGCTAGGCAGCAAACAAGAACATCACACACTTTGGAAGATCTCACCAAATAAATTATCATCTTTTTTTCTTTGTTGTGACCTGGGCCTAATACTGATATTTTTCTATTCCACAGTTTGGTGGGTGCTTTGGAATTAGTTCATTTATAACTTGAGGCGCTTGGTTTTTTTTTCCATTCAAGAAAGTCATATGCAACTACTTCCTGTCTCTGCAGGCTGAGGACAATGATGATCAGCTGCAGAGAATTACTGCTAGTTAGCTCAGACAAAAAGCAATGCCTGTTCATCAACATACACAAACACAATGTCACTGGACAACTTTTAGCAAAGCTAAAATCCCCCATGACATACGGTAGCCAGCAGGCTGAAGGGCACAGGACATGAACACAAAGTTAATTTCTTACAGAATCCCTGGATAGCCAAGATTCTGATTTTCAACCCTTCCTTGCATGGCGAACGGATGAATTTAGCAAAAGCTGGTGTGGAAGACTGGAGCTTATTTCAATCTATAATTGCACAGATGCTTTCAGAAGTTACCTATTGTAATTATATCACCCTATATGATGTGGGTGCTTATGGGTGTTTTAACAGCAAGCTGGGTACTATATCATAGCAGCAGTCCAGGGTGACAAGTGCAGTAAATCATCTCTAGCCTGGAACTATAACACATTACAGCCACAGAGTTCTTCAACGCGGCTTTATTGCCCTTTATAAATTATTAGACAGTTAAAAGACAAATACTTCTGGCAAAATCCTTAGTGATAGGCAGCACGGCAATGAATTTCCTTGTCATTTGCTGTGGATTGTCATGCAGCTTGGCTCTATGAGAGTAGCAGATTTAAATGAAGACGTCCAATAAATGCAGTGCCTTTAAACAGGGCTTTCTTCTTCCATTTCTGTAGTTGAAGCTGAAGCAACTCCTACACCAAGAGAAATAGCAACACACTATTGAATTTGCCCTCTTCCATGGAATGCAACATGTGGCTTGGTGTCACCACTGGGTAGTGGCCCTGTTCAAACACAGCTTTTGAACCCTGGTGCAACAGTTTGCATTCGTGCTGAGTGCACTACAGGCCCTCCAGCTCGAAGCAGGAATGCTCTACACTCACTTTGCACTTTGTAGGCAAATTCAAACGCAGAGCCTGAGGCAATGGAGCACTGCAAACTCATATAGCTGGTAAACACCCAAGATCTAAGAAACTTAGGGAGGCATGATGCTGAACTCCATGAAAATGGGTAAAACAACTCTTGTCAATCCAAATTACTTAATATAAAAGATTTCTTTGTCATGCAATTAAAATTCATACACGATCCATAAAAATCTGTTTTTAATTACCATAATGCCATGAAAAGGCAATAAAGACTCATTACACAAACCATTCTCCTAATATTTTCTACTACAAAGAAAACCTAAGGTCCCTGTTACATATTTTATACATCATATATCTCACATTACAAGCATCCTCACAATGCAGTAAAACTGCACTCAGTATAGCAATTTCTGCAGTTAGGGACAGAAAACCACCATTTTTCTAATAATGAACTGAGGTAACAAGATTTACCATTCATGATTATGTAGAAAATAGGTAATTACAACAAAGCAGCGGACCAAATATTAGTCCCCTAATGCATAGATTTTTATCATCAAAATGTGGATCAGTCTAGAACATCACTTTTTTTCTTCCTGGAAAATTACTGTTGATGGTTTATTCCTATAGTTGAGCTGCATTCACATAAAAGTAAAGTGGAAAAATGAAGCATTCATATTTATCTTTGTCCAAAATCATGTGTCTTACAATGTCAGTCTTAATTCAGAATTCAGAAAATGCTGAAGTCAAATACAGAGCTGCACAAGTGGGTTTACATTTCAAGTTTAAGATGACTTCTTGGAACATTTCCCACCAGATAAAAAGGTTTCTAATCATAGTCTCAACTAAGACTCCCACATCCTCTGTTTCTGGAGTGCTTTTGGCTTTGCACTGATAGTCTGGGTCCCAAGGGAGAATCAGAGCTAACGATTCCATCACACACCCTCACAAACATCGCAGCATGATGCAGCCAAACAGGGCTGGCACGTAGCTCATGTGACACACAGATGGACACAGCCATAGCCAGTGACAGCACAGGCAAATGACAACCCCTTTTGCTTAACTACTAAATGTATGTTCAAATATATCAGTCATTGCAGATAAATATTTATACTCAGCTTTTGAGGTGACATGTGATAATCTCGCTGCAAAATACTAATTTATGCATATTCTTTCCATATTGAGCAGATCAAAACTTGTGTCTTGTCACTACAAATGCATATTTACAATGAGCTTTGAAAATATTTTTATCTAAGTTATCACACCTCTGAAATCCCTCATTAAGAAAAATTACTTCAAAATCTGCAGGTGAAAAATGATCTTTCCTTTATGGTCCTGTCTCGCACCAAAAAGTTTTAAGCTTGTGACATTCACAGGCTCAAAAATCTTCTATTTCAGCAGATTGAAGAACTACTCAAGTTCCTAAGATAACCTTTATGTGTTAATAAAAAAACTAGTAAAATAAATCATAAATGAAAATGTGAATCCATCACTGACAGGAAATAAGTGAACATGCAAATGTTTAGATCTTTAAAAATTAGTCTGTGTGCCATTTCCATTCCACAGTGGATAAGAAAGGGCTTTGTCCTCTGGCTGACATGTGACTCTTACTAATGCTTAAACTGTATGCTTCCTACTTCATCTAGAAAATGAAATTTGTGAGGTATTTGATAACAGAAGGCAGAGAAAAACAAAAATATACTACTTGTATCTTCTTTTCTGGGTATATTTCACTTAGGGGAAAAAAGTATTACAAGCCTAAAATCCACACAGCAATCAAATACTCCCTTTGAGGAATTTGCAGGAAGAGATCCACCTTTGAAACAATCATATGTATAAAGAGTTAGCAGACATGATGGTATAGTATTTTGCCTCATCATTTTCCATCTATTTGTTTAAGAACACACATTTCTATAGGGAAAAGACAAAACTTAAAATAAAAAAAACCCATACTTAAAATTACACATTTTGATTCCATTTAACTAAAAGGCAAAAGCAAAAAAACAGGAAAAATTACAATGCTAGAAAGACTTCTGTAGGACAAGATTGTTTGATTCAGCCTGTCCACACTACATAGCATCTGATGACAGGCCTTTAACAGAGCTATAAAACATGCTAACAGTGCTATTAAGATTACTTCTACCATCTCCCAGCACAGGCACAAATGCTCTTGGCACAGTCACATTTTGTACCCGTCTATGCCAAATTTCAAAGAAGCTGCAGATAAGACACAAGAAGTAGAGAAATAGACACTTGTTTGCAGCCCAGAAAAATCCAGGTGGAACCTCTTCCATTAAGGAAAGACATCACCAAGTAAGGTCATAAGGCACAAAGACATGTCAGGCTCTAAAGAAACAGTGCCCCTCCAAGAATGTGAGGTAGGTACCTAAATAGCAGGTAGAGTTAGAGGACAATTCCTCAAAAAGCATTCTAAAGGTCACTGGGGAGCTACAGGATAACTGGTAGTGTAGTTACCAGTGGCTGAAAAAAAGGAAGAAATACGTGGCTAAATCCCACCCAAGCAACAGTGGTTGATTTTTGACTGTGAACCTCAGAGGCAAGCAGAGGACACTGTTTAAATCAGACAAGCCTCGAGGAGGGAGCTCAGACAGACTAACAAAAGCCTCCCAAGAAAACAGCAGGCCAAATGTGCCAATGGCATAGGCCCAGCTGCCAGAACTGAGAGGACACCAGCTCTTTTCCAATTCCAGGTACCCTGCTGGCTTCTATTTTAACTTCCAGAAGTGACATAACACAGACCGATAGCTCAGCAAAAACCCTTCTGCATTATCCAGAGATAATCATGAAGTAAAGTAAGCAATATCACAAATAAGAAAATAGGACTAGAATATCAAGTTTTGGAGAATGGAAAATTATTGTTGTTATGGTTTCCTAATGCTAACGACTCCCTCTGCTTCAACAGATTTCTGACATGCCTTCATCAAAGTAACAGCAAGTATTCATCTATGCATTTCATAGCATTTGTTCAGGAGCAAAAAAATTCAACCAAACTGAAAGTATAGCAAGAAATATTTCTCTGAAAATGCCAAATTCAGAGACCCTACCAATAAAAAAATCAGCTGCCAAAAAATTGAAAATAACTGGAAGGAAATTTGAAGTTCAAGATCTTCTGGAATTTATTTTAGTATTTATTTGAGGAGCACTATTTAAGAACATACTCCTAACCAAATGACTTAACAAATACCAATTTTCAGTTTACGTCATGCATCCAACATAAGGAAAAAGTAGTTCTAGAGGATAATTGCTCTTTCTTAATGGAAATTAGTTTTTCAATCACTTAAAATTCACTCCAATTAACAACATAAGCTTATTAGGTTTCAATAAACCAAGACATCTGAAAATTCTTCTGGCTCAAAAGAAACCAAACCAACAAAATTAAAACAAAACAAACAAACAAACAACAAAAGCCACCAAAAAATCCAAAGGAATACTAAATTCACAGCATTTCTCATTTTTTCCAATCCTTATTTTGCACAGTCTGTGTAGAATTTAAAAGGATTAAAATGCATTCCTAATCCTCTCCTTTGAATAATTTCTATTGCCAAAATTTTACATGTTCCATTCCTAATACTTGATGATTCTGTTTTGTCCCAGCAGAGTGCAGATGTTTTACTGAGATCTGTGGCAAACAGATCTCACAAAACAGGACTACATACCATAAGAAGTAACTCAATGTTACAAGAAAATGCAGAAAACACATTATAAAACCTATTGCAGATGATATCCAAGCACAGCTTTAACCTTTTAAATGAAGATTATACAACTACCATGTACTTTAATGAGAAGTACACTTTAACCTTGAAATAAGTATCTTAAACTTGCCCACCTGTCCTTCTTTGACTCACTCTCTGCAAACAGCAGTTCCTGATATAAATGAAAACATTCTTTTGCTACATGACTTCCAGGAGATGCTCTAGATCAATTAGCATTTGTATTATCATTTCAGGAAGTGATATATAACCCTGGCCACTTTTTGAGCTATCTCTTGGAGAGCCTCTTATCCCTCTGTCAACTCACATTTGTCTGCTCATGAAGTTACTGGAAAGAATGACTCAACATTAATTTCAATTACAGCAGAGTGAAAGTCCATTCATAAATATTGCCCTGACAGACTTCATTTGGCTTCTTGAGGCTGACCTTGATTAACCAGCACACACTCCATATGCCAAAGAACCAAGAACTTGCAACATTGCTTTAAGTCAAATACACAGTATTTCAGAGGAAAAAAAAAAAAAACTTCACATTAAAAAATTAAAACAAGTTTTCAGTATATTAAAGCAATTCCCAGCAATTGTACCATCTTTGTAATATCCTTTACTGTAATCACCTAAGGAGTACTGAAGATGCACTAAAGGCAAGATTTCATTCATTCTGAGGCACATCTAATTGAATCTTAAAGTACCAGTATCAGGGTTCTTTTCCTTTGTGAATGCCTGCAGAAATGTATTGGATCAGATTTCAAGTATTTATAAGTTATTCATAATATAAACATAGTTTGATGGAAGCCTTGTTATTCTACCAGTTTGAAGGTATACAGTGCACCAGTCCCCAAAATATAAAAGAATTCTGAGAAGCACATATGTATACAGCCCATGCTATACAGACAGAAGATTGCCAGAAAATGAACAAATACTCTTTCTGTGTGAGATACAGGACAGCAGATGGTGAGGTTAGCTTTTCTGTAGCATTAGCATCTTTTCCCTGATTGTCATAGTGCCTCAGGGTCCTTTGAGCATTTAACAACCCAGTAAGATAAGGTGAGGAACAAACACAAGGAGAGACTAAAGTCCAAACCTGAAAGTATCTAGGAGCATAAGGATTATTGACTACTGAAGTCATGGGGGTTCAGGTTTTTTGGTTTTTTGAAAATTAGGGCTAAATGATCATCCAAAGTGGCATGGAAAGTTTGAGAGAATGAACTTCCACCTCTATCGTCTGTGCCAGCCTGCACAATCACCGCTTAGATTCTTGGTTTATTTTGTCTTCATGCTGTGAAGTGCTGCAGCTGCCAGAAGATGAGGCCATGTGCGCCTCTTCCTAGTTAAAAAAAATAGCAAAGACAGCTTTGGTGGAACTGTCAACTACAAAATTCACTTGACTCTATCCTAATGTACAGGACAGGGTAAATACTGTTCAGATGATCTACAAAAGGCAGCTAAAAATAAAAAGCCACCACCTTTGAAGAGGCTTCCACTTCTTAAACACAAATATGACCTCAGATACCATGCTGTCTTTGTGGTTTGGCTTTTCAAGTTTATGCATGTCACAGTTAGTTATCTGAATTGGATTATGTATTGTAAACCCATCTGGTGTAGCCAGATTATAAGAAAGAGCTTTTAATGCCAACTATGAAACAATCTCCTCTGCAGTCATAGTGATACTGTACCATGCTTACTTTCTGCCCAAACTGCTCACAGACACCTTGCAGTTGTTGAGTCCATTTAAAAATAATACATTGGTTAATTTAATTAAAACTTAAATGCAAGATGTTCTCAGGAGACTATATGAAATCACAAAAAAATGGATACAAGGACAATATGCTGCTGAGCTAATTGCAAATATATCTAAAAAGCCCTTTATCCTAATTTAGTGATAAAATCTATTTCCCAAGCTTCTTTCAGTCAGGTGATATTTTCTGCTGAGATATCCTCTGAGTAAAGCCAATATTCACTAAAAGCAATTACTGGTGCTGCCAGCACAAGTATTGAGGAGCAGTGGGAGAGCCTGCCCAGTCTGGTCCAGGATCTCTTTCTGTCTTGGCACTGTGTGCTTCCTCTGGAGGAGGTTACACCCCACCGCTGCCAATGGGCTAAAACCCAGTGCACATTTTGCCTCCAGTAACAGAGAGCAGCTGTCTACCAGAAATATTTAAGAAAACTGCTGATTACAATACTTAAACTGGCAACTTAAGCCATAGGGTTTAATACAATGCTCCACAAAACAGTGGATTTGGCAGCACGGGCCCTGCATCCCCCCTGCAGTAGTTTCCATGGCTCTGCTGGAGCGTTGCTCCTCAGAGAGCTCCCACACCTGCCCCTCGTGTCCTCATGGCCCGGCTGGGCTGACACATCCATCCTTCCACGAGGGCCAGCTGTTCCCCACGACCAGAAGCCCAACACAGCCCACCATGAGAGGGCCCTCACCGTGCTCTACCTTGTCACCTCTGTCAGGGCTTCCATGCCAATCTCCCAACACTGGCAGCATGGCTGGGCTGTGAAAGCGCTGGCAGAGGCCCAGAGCCCGGCTGGGAGCAGCCGCCCCTCATGCGGGCTGTGGCGGGAAATGCCTCAGGAGGCAATGGCTGCCACAGGCCATGGCATTTCCCGCTGTTTGCGGCTCCCGTCGTTGCTTCGTTTGTCTGGGTCAAGGGATGAGCACATGGGAGGTGCCCCATTGTGAGGAGCCAGTGAGTTTTCCTGCCTGCCTCATACCCACCCATTCTCCATCACACAGTCTCCTCCACCACCTTCTCCCAGTCTGAAAACTGGCACTGCTACTCTGCAAATAAACTCACTTTCTCACAGACTAGGATGTAGCCAACTGAACCGCGATTTCCATTTCTGAACAGCATCTCAATGGCCTTGTGGAAAGCACGTTTCACTTAAGGCAGTTTGTTATCCAGCTGCCACAGGACACCATTTGTTTTCCAGCATTCCTCATGCTCCTAAGATTCCTACTTAATCAAGGCAGCACCCAGCCCTCTTAAGACATTTTAGTTCATCTGCCCTTATATTCATGGGCAATAAGGTATGACTTATTTTTCTGTAAATACCGATTCTATTATTTTTAAACTCCTAACACAATTCCTTGCTGATTTCCCACACTTCTACCATGATCTTATCCTGCATCTATTTTAGATCCATTATGTATTCTGCTTTCTGTAGGAAGCAGAGCTACTAACATCCTTAACGAACCTCTCTTTCCAATTTTCACGCTCTTTGACTCTAATCGGCTTTCTACCAGCCAGCAGCCATACCACAAGAGCAGACTTTTTTTACCATGAAGTATCTCAATTGACTTTAGGTAATTCAACCAGACAATATAAATGCCTCATTGAACAATTCAGCAGCTACCATGTAAATATCTTAATTAGTGAATCGACGGAGGATTTTCCTTCACTTTAAGGACTGCATTGGAAGGTGAATATCTTTGGCAATGTGTTTTAAAACCACTGGTTACTGAGTCACAATGTTGTCTTCCCAAGCAAAATGCAGTGATGCAAATGACACATTGTTTCACCCTTGATAAAAAAAAATCAAACAATTGAATATTCTAATTTTCCTCTCCTCTTTCCTTAGAGTAGTGCGTGTCATTTCTAGAAAAATCCAGATCCCATCCCACACTGACCTCAAGAAAAGCACACTAATTCAGGCTTTGACTTCAGTTTCCAACTGGCAAAAACCAGAAATTCTATTAACACTTCAGAGTCTTTCTGAAGCTTACCAGCATTCAGTCTTAGTCAGGAATTTGTCCAAAAGAAAAACTCCCAGCATCTAACAGAAGAGACATTTCACAGATGTTAGTCAATTGATTAACTATGCAGTTGCAACGTAATAACCCCATACATGTGATTGGGGAATTGTAACTTGCAGCTCTTCAGCTGTTTGACACCATTTATTGATTAGAAAAACAGATTGCCATTCTCAGAATTGTAACATAATATTTTAATTACTGCCATATATAACATCTGACTTTCAGCCCATTAGGATAAAATTATCCACATAGTGACTAAGTTCTCCTCTCACCCACAGTTCCCAAAAGCTGATTTATCAGTAATGCCTATTCAAGGATAATTCTGCAGCCTCTTACCCTACCAAATAAGTTTAATCTCTTTTTATCTCATTTTGCAATGGAAAGACTCAATCAAAGATGTCTATTAGAAGGATAGCAGTTGGATGCTTTTTATTTCACAGTCCTTGTAGAAAGTTACAGAAAACTGAGTAAAATATCTATAACACAAATATTTCAGAGGCAATAACCCCTACATCACTAAATTGTCCCTTTTTCATGTTATTTACAAGGATCTGGCAATGGTGTTCATCCTACAGTATCTGATCTCCTTTGCTACAGAAAGTAGAAATTATTAATTTTCCAGAAGAGTTCAACAGTTACTAGCAATTCCATGCACAAAAGACTGCAAGAGACAGGGTTTTTCGTTTGCTTTATCAACATTTTATTTACTTCTTTCCTCCTCCTCCCCTAGGATTGCTTAATGATCTGTGTGGGGAGAACTGATAAGTGAAGTTTTAACACTGAGAACAATGGACCTAATACCTCTCTAAGGAAGCTCTCCATGTCTTAAAGTGACACTTGTGCAGAATCCAATAACTCAGAACAATCCCAACAAGAGTATTAGTCATTAGATTGTGTTATAAAGGCAACATTATAAACACTCATACACAATACCCATATCTTTCTACAGAAAATACACACGCAAAGGAAATAGGTATTATTTCAACATTAAACTCATATCTTACATTTAAGTTCCTTTTCTGTGTCTAACCCTTCTGTCTGGCAATCAAGGAATCAAGTCCAGATATATAAAAGACAGCTTCTTTTTCTGCACTGGGGTGGCACATAGCAAGTTGAGCTATCAGAAACTAAGGTTTTCTAGCAACAAATACCAAAAACCTTTGATTCCTATCCTTCAGAAGGAGCAAAGACTAAAGGAAAAGAGTAAGAAGGCATCAGTGTGGGACAGTGGGTATCTAGGAATATAATCTACTTTCAGCATGTGTGTACCACCCTGTGAAAAATAAAATTCTGTAGTGTAACTGCGCAATTCACATCATAGAGGACACTTAAAATAACCAGGTCTTAAGAGAGAACATTGTCCAATGCTGTATTGTAGCAGTAGTCAAGCAGAAACCTATCTCAAATTTAATCTCTAAAACATAGGGTGAACTATCACCATTTAATTCCTCAAAGGAGATGCTGCCATATGGACAACCTGTGTGAGAGGTTTCAAGGCAGCACAGGTGTAGAAGTGTTGCAACTCCATATGCTGTGTGTGAATAAGACATTTGAACAGTAAAACTGATTTAAGCATGAGAATCAGAAGAGAATCTCAATTATTTTACATGTGCTAATTCCAAGTCATTCTTATTTTGAGTGAATAATGGAAGTCCATTCTCCTATAGGAAAAGGATTGTTTACACTGATACTGCTCTGAAAATAATCTCATGTGGCACATTTCTCTGAATGTGCTCTGTCACCCATTTACCCATCTGTCCTTTAGATAATCCAACACACCAACTGCCCCAGCTCTGGTGGATATTCTTTCATTGTTAACTGAGCAGCCAGTGGGTGTTATCCTGAGGCAGCATAAATGAGCCTGCAGCTTTCATTTTTAACCAGTAATGTTCTTCTGTACACGTGTACTCACCCATCCTCATCTCACTACTTGTAATCCCACAACAGCCATAATCACAAAAGATCAGATTCTGGAAACTGAAGAGAAGTCAAGGAAACCAAGAAATACACACAGTTTGTATCAGTTTGCACTCTTGATAGCAAGGGAGATGAGCACAGATATTTTAGAACCAGGTACCAGAATTTGTAAAATCTGTCTCTCTTCATGGTAAAATAAAACCCCCAAACTTAACATATTAAACCATTTTTAATAACCTTGGTTTCTTGGTGCATTTCTGCATCAAAAAGTTAAAACTTTCCAGTTTTGTGATGAGTTTTTTGCCTTACAATTTATAAAACATAAAATTGCCTCCCTGAGTACTCCTACCATGCAGAAAGAATGCCCTCAAAACCAGATTTATCTTTAGTGGCACTCATCATCAAAAAAGGACAGGGAAGTTATTTTGTTTTCTTGAAGAGTATAATGAATTTTACTGGTAAAGGGTTCTCTGTTACAAGCTCTTGAAGTGTATGTCCCACGGGTGTATAGAAATCAGAAAGTGGGCAATGCTCAATGACCATGGGATGAGAACAGAGTTTAAGAAGCATACAAAGGCTGTTATATAACCTATTAATTCAATGACTTTACAGCATTTTCTGCTCTGTTGGATACAAATGAAAGGAAAAATTACCTATTCCAAGCCTATAAGGCTCACAATCCCTAAAAAGGGCTGGCAGAATCTATTCTGGGAGATAGTATTCATGTAACCAAGGGGGACAGTTACTGCTCTGCTGAAAATTCCAGCTGGAATTGAAATGGAGAAATAATTCTGTTCTTTCTGGAACCAAACTTTGCTCTACAATGATGAATTTTCAGCCACTCTCCATGTAATTTTCGCTCACTAGAAATGAAACTCACCACCAAAACCTCTGCTTTTTTCACTGGGAT
The DNA here is from genome assembly GCA_024865655.1 of Emberiza elegans. Lineage (NCBI taxonomy): Eukaryota > Metazoa > Chordata > Aves > Passeriformes > Fringillidae > Emberiza > Emberiza elegans. The sequence continues at coordinate 24,712,249 of JALJVW010000241.1, read as the reverse complement.
TGATTTCAGGCTGGACTCTGCTTTAGCAAAGGTGGAACCTTACAAGTCTTTGGACTTAACGATCTGTCTTCATAGAAGGCAGATAAGAAGTAACATGTTTTATGCCACAGAAAGAGAAGGAGCTTAGAAATGACTAAATAAATACAAAGAGGAACCAAAGTAAACGTTCTGACCTACAGTGCTGTGCTTGGTTGATCACTAAATCTTTCCTTACTAGTATAAAGAAACTACAATTACCACTCAAAAATTTGTCCCTGTTTTGGCTGGGATAGTTTTAATTTTCTTCCCAGTAGTTGGTAAAGTGCTTCATATGCCCTTTCAACACAGACAACAATCCAGAACCCAGCAAGTATGCCAAAAGTCTCTTTTTCCTTTTTTTTTAAATCAGACAAGAGCAAAAAGCCTTGTTTATTGAAATGTTCATCCCTGTAACACTTCTGCTACAAGGCCAAGGTGATACCTGCAGTATACAAGTTTCACCGTGACTTATATGTGACTTAAATAAAACCTTTACAGTTCACCATAGCATGGAAGCAAGTCTGCCACATTTCATTGGCTAACATATATTTGCACCTGCTAGGTAAGGTAATAAAATGCTTCCTACATCCCAAACAGGAGTTCACAAATCTCATCCTGTGAATGAGCAGAGAGCTCCCCGGGGTGACTGAGCATTCCAGGTATGACAGGAACTGTTTCTGCAAGAAGCTCCACAGCAGCTCTCAAACAAAGCACTGTCAGGAACTATTGCCTGAAGTTACCCTGCAGCCTTCTCCACACACAGACACATTCAGTTTAAACATTCTCAGGATCAAGAAAGAATTATTAACCACAAGAAATAAAACCAAAACCTAAGCAGAATCCACAACTCAGGCCCCAAAATGCTAATGTTTACATGTGTTACTCTGTACCTGACAACTTGATTCCTACAATCAGTACATGAAAAGAGAGAGAACAGTGTCTGGAAATTCAGATCAATGTGCCTTACAAATGCTTTCTACATTGCATTTGTGTTAATACTTTGAAAACTTAATTCAGCCATGCCATTAACAATTTAAGATAATTTTAGTTGCTTTTATGTCAACTTTCACAATTAGTCTGATCAGGTAGCATGAGGGCATACTTGTTATAGAAGCACACTCCTTCATTTCAAGAAGTAATTGCCAACACATTCCCCTACTCCATAAATAAAGCTTTTTTTTTTCCAGGCTCAATCCCTGCAGCGAAATGGCACACAGATGACAGCACTCAATTAAGTTCAGAATTAATGTAGCATGAAAGCACAGTCTTACTGAGAAGGCCAAGTGAAATTGAACAGGAGGATTGCAGGTATTTTCACCATATTTTACTGCAAATGATCACTCATTTTTCCTGCCATGGAACAGGTTAGTAGGGCAATAGTCAATAAAGGGGACCTTTGGAAAGCAAGGGGCTGCACTGAACTCTTCAACATATTCAGATCTAATTCTTAACATTCACCAGTAACGGAGTTGACACACACACCTGCGTTATTGTCAAATAAGGTGCTTCTGCGAGGAAATCTGATTTTTCAACCACCTTTATGGGTTAGTGGATAACTCTCCAAACTATTTGTGAATAGGTTCCATAAATTCAGTTATTAAAATTAAGCTCTTTCATTGCATGATGAGCCGTCTGGTAATTTATGTACATGTGTACATACTTATGCATATATTTACAATATATCCATATTTATGATTTTTTTTTGTGGATCAGCTAACTGACATGGCTTCAGACACTGACCTTGTGAAAGAACTAAATTATAAATTGTGTTGGCTGAAAGTTATTATTCCTGTCTCAAGAAAACTGATGGGGATGGAAGGGAAGCAAATGTGCCTATGGTCAAAAGAGTAGAGTTAAATTTTGGGAAATTGAAAACAAAAAGGTAAAAAAGGACTTACAATTGCTCTGGATAATTTTGACTCAATCTATTTAAACATTTCTATCTACCTTTTTTTTTTAATAATTCAATATGGACCACTGAATATATGAATATATTTTATGAATATGAAACTAGACACATTTAAAATTAAATGAATACAGGAAAAACATTTCAGCTATGAGAAGTGTCTTGAAAAATGTGCTGTCCAAAAGAACCCTTTTTTTCTGTGAAGTTTCTGTGAACTATTCCCATTCCTCTCCCAAAAACACTTCATTCTTTTCAGTCAGCAAGAGTATCTAGCCATCATCTGCCAAATCTGCAATCAGACCAGACTTGACAGTCATTACTGCTCTACATACAGGTAGGTAGTAAATAGAATAACTAGAATTTCAATACAAAATTAGGTAATTACACACAATTCTCCTTGGTTTGAATGTACATAGGAAAATTATAAAATGCTTTGATTAGCATATTAGTGTCTCCAAAACCCATGAAAAAACTTCTCTCACCTCACACAGTGTTTTGCCACAATCAGTGCACTTAACGTGATTTTAAAGCACAGATCTTTCTTACATTTCTCAGCTTCTCAAGGAAAAGGCCAAAATCTTTGAGGGATGTTTCTAAAGTTCAGTGTTCTCCACCTTGTTTTCCTTAGCACCCGCTCTTTTTCTTCAACTGCAGGGCTGTCTGGTATCTGATAACAGCTCTGTCATCTTCCTGAAGGCATTTATAGGACCTTTGAATTTCAAGTAGTACCGGGAACCTCACTTGCTGAAATCATGGCACCATCACTTGGTTTTGTCCCCAGGGGTAAAACGAAAATCAGTGATACCAAAAAGGAACATAATATTTAAGAGCTCTACTGAAGTTTTTCAGACAGGAGCTTGTTTATCTTCATTAAAATTTCAGAGGCAAGATAATTTGAAGCACAGTGTGGTGAATCAGAGACTGACAGGTTAAAATAATTGAAAGGGAGCTGGAGTTTTTTATTAATTGCTGCTGCAGGAGAAGTCCTGTGCTGTGCCATCCATCGAATCAGCAAGCAGAGACCCAATATTTACTATCAATCAACATTACAAGCATTTAATGAAAAGTTTCATAATGGAAAGGTTGGGTGAGCCGAGACAGATCATTTCCATTAACCAGCTCCTCTCCAAAACCTACAGCTCCATTATAAACCAGCAGTCTCCAATTATTTCAAAGCTCAGTTTCCTCATATTAAAAATCGTTTCTGCAGCACATTAAAAAAAAACAGCCAAAAGCTAACTTTCTCACATCTTCAGTAAAGTAGACATGAATTGGGACAAAAGGAGTTCCTTTGCTTTTTTGTTCTTTTGTTGCATGTATGTTTTAACAGGGGTGACTTGGAAAAGAGCTGAGAAAGGTACAAGGAAAAGAATGGCAAAAAGCACTCAAACCTGTCAAGCCAGATGTGATTGACAATAAATTTTTAATTAATCCAAGTAAAACTCCTGAACACAGGACCTATATTTCTATAAAAACCATTTCATTGGCAGAAGACTTTACCTCTGGATTGTGCACCTGGCAAAGGCAGTAACAACAGGTCCCTTAATCATTATATACCTGTTGTCATCTTATTGCAGGGGTTCCATACTGCTGCCTCCTTATCACAAAAGTTCCATACCTCCTTGGTGTTCCTCGTGGGCAGCCCCTCAGAGCACTGACTCTTTTTCCTTCCCAAAGCAGCCAACTGACTCCAGCTCCCCTCTCACCCAGCCACCCCACTCTTTTATAGCATCTTCTTCTCATTGCTTACAGCTGTGGCCTGTTGCTCCTCATCTTTGCTAATTGGCCCAGCGGCAGCTCCTTAGGGGTAAGGTTACTTTTTACACTATCTTTATTTTCTTATATTCTATCCCCCTACATATACCAGCTTGCTTTCTAAGATAGGAATATGTGAAGTTTTCAAACGGAAAATGAATGTGACTCATGCAACTGAATTTACCCCTTACTAGAAGCCCTTTAAACTTAACTGAGGGCATGCAGGAAAATGGAAAGCCTTCAAATCTAATGTACAACACAGTTGCATCAGGCACCTACTAATTTCAACTTTCAAAGCAGACTGCTGGTATCAGGGTGTGAGTCTGCATTCAGCTAGATGCATCTGGAAGTCATCGATATGTTATCCACATGTTATACACAACTCACAGTATGTACATTCACAGTACACATCTCTTCTCCAGAAACTCACATTCTCTTACTCATATCCTCCATTTATTCATTGATATATTAAATAAGAAAAGGGTCCTTGAGTATAAAGTGAAGACTGCTGGAAGGCAAGAACATAATCCAGAAGGAGAAGTAACTGTATAGGTACCTAGAGAAAGCCAAAACTCAAGCAGCAGCTTATGTCCACAAACAACATTAACTGTGATCAGTATCCTGTCTGCATTACAAATTACATGTCTGCCTAAGCTATTTAAACTACAAAAGTTTTTGAATTATTGTCACCATATATTTTCCTCACTCTTTTTGGCGAGAAGGAACATTTGAAGGACTCACACAGACATTAGTCAAAAGATTGATACTGTCTTGTCTTGGCTAGAGTTTATGCAATGACATTAGAAAGAATTTTTAGAAACATGTCTGGCATCAAGGTGAATAATCAAATGGTTTAAATGCTATTCTATACTTCATAATACAATTTTATTAATACATGTATTTGAAATAAAACTAATACAAGTCCATATAAAATATATTAGCAAAAATTCTATAACCTAATTATCATGTAGATTTGTAGGAACATCATTGATACAATTTTGGGGATGACAGTGAGGTGAGCAAGCTATGAAAAGATTAATTGGGGTCAGTCTTGGCCAGATATTTATTATCCTTCACTTATCACTGAAGAAAATTCACAGAGTTCAGTCATGTTTATGGTTGTTTTAGGAGGAAGTAAAGAGAGAGGATGATTTTCCAAAATACTAGAGCTTAGGCTGTATCTTCATTTTCATTAAGTGTGTCATTAAGGGGAATGAAAAGCAAGATAGATGTACTAGTCCAGGAGAATCAAAGTGAAGGAACAGGACAATTCTATTCACTAGTCCAGAAAGTCTAAAGGAAGAGCAAATTAGTTAATTAATATTTCAGGTAATTTTAATGTTATTAGTGATGCAGAAGAACAGCCAAAAATAATTTTATAAAGTTTACTGCTATATTCATCTTCAAAAATATTGGATATTTGTCTAAAATATCCTCAAACCCATAAAGAATAATTTGAAATTATTGATTTTGGTAGTAGCATCAAATACCTAATAAAAGCTTATGTTCTGAAAGAATAGAGGGTGCCAGGGAGAAGAGAAGCAAATATACCAGATACCTGCAAGTGCCTGGGTTCTTGCAACTTTTCAGCAATCAATTTTGTTTCTATCTCAGCCATTCTGTGGGGATCCTGGGCATGCTGGTGAGGTATACAAACTAACTTCAGCCCTTAGTTTTACTTGTCAGGAAAACTACTCTGGTTAAAATAGCATTATTTCACACACAGACCATGAGACCCACTTAACCATCTAAAGCTTGACCTGATGTAGCAGAATCTTTTCAACCAGAAAAATGATGTCTCTATCTCAAAGATAGTAAGAATGCTACAAAACCCCAACACTGGGTTTTACTTCATTGCTCCTTTCCATCCTTTGAGATCAGGATGACCAACCAGAAGGTCTGACACAGCCCTTCTGGGTGACGGTTTCCCCTCTAATAGCCTCTACAGTGCATTTTCTAGTGCACTTTCAGAGCGCAATAAATGACCTTGGTCTCAGGACAGTTACCCACATTTTCTGTTAAAAGGGTATTTTCAAAATTAACTGCCAGCAGGCAGCTGCAAGGACAAAATTGGTCTGTCTGAAGCTCCTTCCAGCTCTCTAGTGGCAAATGTGAAATGCTATAATTCCTCCTTGTATATTTCTGGCTATTATTTTTTATTGGACTCGTTAAAGCTGTGTCCCAAGAAAAATAGGGCTCATCAGGTAACAGAAACCAGGCAAAAGAAATAATTTCTAGGAACCCTGGACATTAATCTTACTCAAGGTTTCATACTGCACTGCTCCTTCTGCTTTAAGAAAAGCAAAGTGCTGTGAACGCAGATATACTCACACACAAGCTGTGACTTTCCAAAGCAGACAATTCATATTGGAAGATGAAGGGGAGTGGCAGGTGCAAACTAATTGAAAATAAGAATGCCAAAATGGTGGTACCTTTAAAATATTTTTATTTAAAAGCCTTGCATGTGCATGGGAAAGGTGGGAGCAGCTTCATGTTGATTCTGCCTCAGCTGGGTTCTGTGTTAAGTGCAGACAGTTATAGCAACTCTTAGAAACAAAGCAAAAACAAAGGTTTCTACAATTTCCTCAACTTTGCTTTGTAACAGAGCACATCTCGGGTCAGGCATCAGCCACTGTGTTCCCAAGTACTACATGTTCTCAGCTTTTAAATGTGGTACTTTCTTATGGTTTTTTGATTAAAAAGGTCTTCGGCAGCCATGAATCCCTAAAGATTGTTTTATAAAAAAAAGTGTATTTTTCTACACTAGGCAAGAAGGTTTCACAATTTATCCATCTTTATCACCATATGGTCAACTTTTTCAATGCATTCTAATTAGGACTACATCCTAATTAGATCTATATCTTTAGCAGTGACTATTGTGCTGTGGGTCTGCTCACCAAGACAGCTCTCCCCAGTTTGTTTTCAGAGGAAGCTCTAAATGCTGAAGCTGAGAAATATGTATTTCATCAGCTGAATAATTTTCAGCATTTTTCTGGTCAATTGCCTGAAAAGAAACCAGATGCAAATCAGAGTAAGATGAAACCTCTCTTTCTGAGGTCTTAACACATTGTAGGGTGTGATCAGAAGTAGTGCAGTAGACTACAAGTTGCTTCTAGAGATTGCTTTTCTAAAAGCACCGTCCCCCTTTCCTGCACACATGGAGATAATGAGTTTTCACAGAAAACTCTCAGATAAAGTTTTCCAGGCCTGTCTCTAAGGCACTATACCTTCCTGCTGGCTCATTGCTTCAAGTTTTGAATTCATCCATTTGCTTGGTGGATGGAAAGAAAAAAAAAATCTGGAGTAAAGAGAAAAAGCAAGGAAGAACATACATGTAGGAAAATTACAATACTTAATTCTATTCTTCACCCCTGCCTAGCTGCATCTACAACACTTGTGAGACTGGAGCTAACAAATCCAAGCAGAAAGACAAGCTGAACCACTGCTAAACAAGGAAGTTCAGATGATAGCTGCTGGGCAAAGTGCTCAGCTGCTAGGTTTCTAGGATGAATGCAGTGCTCCTACAACAGCCCAGCAATTTCAATCTAGTTCTGGAGCATCAGCAGTATATGACAGAGCACACCAATAAAAGTACAGGTAGCATGTCCTCAGCTTCTCACAGAGAGCTTCCAGCTCTGTAGTAAGCCTACAGCTGCCCTGTGATCCAGCATTCACTCCTGATCATGAGCACAAGGAAGTCAGCAATAGTGGGAAAAAAGCAATTAGGTGTGGAGGGAGGCTCGTGCTGCCTTTACAGAGTACCCTGAGCAGATTCATGAGTGATACTAGCCTGCCACTTCCCTTGCCAGTGCCTGGTTTTCTTACATGAAATATATAGATAATAAGTAAAAATATACATGTATTTTTTTGTAGTACAGTATTTGTAAACCTACTAAACTTACTGCCATTACTGTTGGATTTTATGTGCAAACACACTCAAAATTGTGTTATAAATTATGGGAGGTTGAATTTTTGGTTGTTTTGTTGGCTTGTCATGGCTGGAGTCTTTTTTTTCAAATTTACCATGTTTCTTTTGCTTTCTACCCCCACATCTTTGTCTCAAGTTCTTAAGTGCCATAAAAAGTATTTACATGCCTTTAAATGAACTATACATTTCACACTGCAATATTTAATCCTCCATGATATTGAGAAAATGCACTCTGGTCTTTGAAGGTAGCCGTACATCTCACATGTTATTACTAGAAAAGGTCATGAAAAGATCAATACATGCCTTGTGCTTACATATCTTACTAGAGAAAATTGTCCTTTACAAGCAATATTAAAAAACCTCCCCTAGAAAGAAGCAGAATCATAAGGAATAAAAGTGGTAATTAACAGAAGGCAGATGGAATGCCTTGAACTTTCAAGGTTTGATCCTGTGCAGCCTAAGAGGAGATAACAGCCAGAATAGATGCTTAACACCAAGCACAGATGTAAGCAGAGCTAAGAACAGTGGGGGAAGGGGGGTGATCCTGCATGGTTACTTACTGAGAAGAGGATGAGAATATAAGCAGTAAATTAAGCAAAATCGATTATTCCCAATACCCCACCCATGCATTTTTTTTTCTAATTATGGCATAATTCCCTGCTCCTTCTAAGCACTAACAGCATCTCAGAGACAGTGAAGATTTTACTCATTCACAAAGGAACCAGACAACAAATAGAATTTAAAGTTGTGGTGCAAATCACCAGTTGGCCCAAAGTTTATTTTAATGATTTGTTGCTACTGCTGTTGTTCTGTAACTTCATTTTTGGTTTGGGGTAGGTGAGCATAACAGAATCAACATTTCTGTATTGTATCCAAGGCCTTGCAAAGATTTGACATTATAGATAGCATTTAAAATCCATTCATTTCTGTCATTTAAAATTCATCAGCCAAAATGTTTATGCTTATCACAGCTTCCTTCTTGCATGGCTTTGGCCACCATGAAATCTGTGTCATTGCTGTCCTCTTCATATACAGAAAAGTGAGATACAAAACAAATCAAGTCTGAGATCCAAGAGGGATTTTTGTTTTGAAAGTTGGAGTTACTACAATGCAGAATCTGAGCCAAAATTTTCATCATAGGCTCATTATTATTATAATCATAGGCTTCACTTGCTGCCTGAACTCCTCCAATAAGTTGGTTTTCAACATCCCAAAATGTCCATCTGCCAAGGGCTTGGCTTCTACACCGCACATCAGGTAGGAGAGGAAGACCAAAGGATCCAGAAGTTTGCATTTGTATCTTGTTAAAACACATAAGACAAAGTAATTCTAGCTATTTTAACTGAGGGCCTGGCCTAGCAGACATCCCCCACAGTACACTGAGTAAGTTTAACTTCATACTATAGGTAAGGTTCATCAACTTCAACACCAGTGATATTGCCCCATTCACCCATTTTTAGGATATCCTAGCAATGAGAACACTCACCCAAAAGAGATAAACACTCTTGTTCTGAGTATATTCAGAAGTGACTTTATAAGACTCATCACTAGAAGAATTTATTTCCTCCTACAGCTCATGAAATGCCTCCCATTCCTTTTCCATTCACTCTATTTGAATCCTGAGGGTCCCTTTTGAATCCTCAGAGAACAGACCAACTTCATCAGGAGAGACTGATAATATCTCCACATAGAACAGCCTCCAGTCACACACAGCACAGCTCCAGTGAGGATGAGGGCACAGCCCTTGCAAGACAGAGGCAAGGAGGACAACACTATCAACCTGTATATTGTGCACATCACTAGTCAATGCTGTTTCACAAAAGAAAACTGTTAAATAACTTAGTATTTTGCTATAGTGGTGTGAGGTTTTGTTAGGGTTTCTTGGGTAGTTGGTTGGTTGTGTTTTGGGGGGGTGGTTGTTTAGTTGGGGGGGTTGTTCTTTTTTTATTAATATGATTTAAATCACAGCAAAATTCCCAGCTTAAAAAAAATCTCCACATTTTGGGCATCTTCTGGGATAGAAATAACTTTTAGTGTGTAGGTGTGCAGCTCACTTGGCTTACTAACTCCCTTTGTAGAGTAACTCAGTAGGCAACCATCTCCATCTGTTGAATTTTGTGTCTTGCTGAGAAACCAAGGTCTCTTCTGGAATTTTGCATGGAAAGTTTTGACTCTCAATTTTCCTGGTAGGAAAAGAAGGGCGAAAACAATGTGCAGTTTAATCCTTGTCTCTTACTTGTACTCAGTAACCTGCTTATCTCCTCTTACAAAGACACTGGGACTGTGACCTGCATGCCCACATCCAAAACAGGGACAGCTTTCAGAACTGGATATTCAAGCTTGTATACTGATTTTCAGGCATTTCCTCAGAGCACTGAACCTACCCTGATAGGTTCTGATGCATTTTGTCCCAGGTAAGTGTATCTACCTTATCATATGCCAAGCAAGAGTCCCTTACCAGACTGAGGATCAGTTCACTAAACCCAGCTGTCACATTTTTACTTCAGCTCCTCTTCAAGATATTTTAGCAAACAAATGGTGTTAAAACAGCTCCCTCCACCTGGAAGCAGTTTCTGTGTCTGGTTGCAGATCTGCAATATTGCAGGAGGTAGAGCCCAAACACAGGTTTGTGAAGGTGGCAAACACCCCCGATCCCAGAGCTCTATGCATTTCAGGAATAAAAAGGATTTTTATCTCTAATTGTTTTCAAAGGAAGGTCTACATGCATTGTCTACAATAGATGGTTCTGCCTTTTCCTTTTTATAGCTCACAACATCTAGCTAACTAATAACAGGGTATGTTCCACAGGGGGTCATTCATATCCTATTACCACCAAGTGACCAATTGTCAGTTTGTAGCCCTGTTTACTTAAGCTGCTGCCTAGAAACTACTGTGCTTTTCCATTTGAAGCTCAACTTTTTGCAACACAGACAAACAATGAGATACAGCCAGGTGGGCAAATAAGTAGCAGCCTGCTTTCAGTAGTTTACACCTATTGTTTCACTTCCCAAAAGTGGTGATTTTTGTTAGTGAAATTATTTTGGCCCAAGACATCCAGTAGTGCAGCTAAAAATCAAGACTGTGTTTAAGATTAGGAACCTCTGCTCTGTGAGAAGAGATACAGAGTCAGTTCTTATTCTTTGTTGTTCCTTTACTCTGGAAGGAGTCTAGGCACCCCAAAATACAGATTACATTTCAGCTTTTTTCTAGTAGTTATCTACATACATCATCCAGTCATAAAACAAAGCTTATGGTATTACTAAATAGGTTTATTATAACTACAAACCTCACCTCATGGTTATCAAAAGCAAACAGCCAGTACAGACTGATGGGAAAAGTTAAAGTGAGCAACTACTCCTAATGGGAGAACAGTCCCTTCATTCACATCACTGATTTGGAGGAAGCTGAGGGAATATAAATGAAGCAAAATATTGATTTTTAATTTCCATTATTTCTTAGTCTTGGTAGCAACTCAATGTACCTCAGACATGGATTTTCTTAGGCACTGAACAGGCACAAACAATTGCCCTTTTTGTGTTCCTCACCTCAGCACATCAGACACTGAAAGCAATAGGGAATCAATAACAGCTGCACATAAACACATGCCTGGGCTGGAGGTTTCCTTCTGATCCAAGTGTCAGGCTGAGACCCTCACCTGTGCAGAGATCTGTAACTCCTCTACACTTGAAAAGCAATCTTCCTACCAGAGATTAAGGATAGAGGTTGCAATGACCATGCCCCAGGCTTGGTTTTCCGCAACTAGTCTAGGTAGTCTCCATTTTATTATGTATAGATATGGACAGATAAAACTGGGCAAAATACTTTTCTCCTCAACCTGATTAAATAGATTTTATTAAGTTTCCTTCATCTTTTCTGGGTTATAAACCTCAGTCTGGAATTTATGCAACTTCAGGCTACTAGGAAAGACAATTCAGCAGATTCAGTTGGAGGTGAACTTTCCTTGCATCTGCATTAGCCCTCTCCAGTCACTCAGTAACTTTTCCATTTGCTTCAGTTATGTAACCGCTCTTGAAATAACATATGGATTTACTATAGAAATTCAGTTTATCACTGTTTTTGAAAGTGAACACAATCATTGACCTTGAAATATCTCAGCAATAATTCTAGCTGATTCTCTAAGAAGTGAACTAAATATTCTACCAAGATATGATTATTATAACAACCCACATACCTAAGCCTATGTTTTGGTTTAGAACTACATTGCCTGACAAAGTTCTTTAGGGTGTATACAGAATACTTGTGCCTACAGTGAGTCCATATATGTTAGTACACTCTATACAGATTCCTTAAACTATGTGAGAGAGTGAGTTTCATTGTGCAAATTAGATTGTCTTGTTCTGGTGCAAGTTTATGCTGTTAAACAAGCACATCCAGTCAATATTTAATTTAGAGCAGACAATACAGGGCAGACTGATCATTTCCACAATGGTTTTAGGCAAATTATGTACAAAATAGCACAGCATTAAGAGAGTGGAAAAAAAATTACAAATATCATCTCTTTAAAAACAGTTTCATCTCTTGCTTGTCTGACTGAACAACTAAACAAAAAACCACTTCAACCAACGCATGCAGAGAAAATGACCAAAGTGTGAACAAGCGCTACCTCCAGTGCTTGCTAAAATCTTTGCAGTCATGCTAAACTTACATTACATACAACTTCAAGTGTGAAGATCTCAAAGTAAATAGTATCTATGAAAATATCATCTGAGTTGTTTTAGTTAAGGTGTGCATGAGGTATAGGATGTTTTTTGAGCTTGTTTGGGTTTTTGTTCTCAAAAACAAGCTCCAGTTCTCTATGTACCTTTTAAAAATTGAGCAATTCACACTGAATGTTCCCAGTATTCCATAAGGATTAGTAAGCAAGGCTGAGAATAAGCCCAAGGGTAGCATGAATGAGGCACTTTGCAGGAAAGTGCAACAAATACATTAGCAAATATTTCAGTGGTTATTTCACTAATTGTCATGAAAGCATGGTAAAATGGCTTTTGAAATATTCTACTGATATTCCTTGAACACACAGGCCTGACAAAAGAAGTCTTGTTTTTCAAAGGTTTGCCCATGAACATTTCTTTCTTCCCCTCGTTTATCCCCCTTGCTGTCTACCCATCACTTTTCCTCCAGAAGAGTCCCCTTGATATCTATTCATGTACTTTCTTTCCCAGAACACTCACACACACTCTCTCCCTCCATTTGTTCTGAGATACAAAGAATAGCTTGCATATTGCCCAAACTTATCAGTTGTAGCTAATAAGTTTTGACTTCCATAAAAGACTTCAAGCTCTATGAAGTAGCAGAGCATGCAGGCTATTTCAAGGTTAAAATATTTTAATTTGGCCCACCAAAGAGATACAGAATAGCAAAAAATCCAGATATTTCAGCTTCTGAGACATCTTCATTCTCCAATTGTCTTGCATTACACATTTTGCAACCCAAAATTTGTCAGGTTTAACATGCTCCCTCCACCCCCAGCACAAGACAACTTTACTTAAGAATCCAATTTGTCTGCCATTCATCAATGCCCTCCATGTGAACCTCATGGCATCACAGAAACATTTCTATCCCCTGCATTCACAGTGCTGGAGTCTCTTGAGCCAACAAACTGTCAAATTAGTGCCAACTCATGACAGCTTTATGATATGTAATCTTGTTCACCAGCAAATGGTCTGAGACCCCCTGCTTGCTACTGCTGTCATACAAGAAAAGCTTTTTTTGTGTGTCTCTGATATATTTATATTTTGAAAGCAGATCCCAGCTGGGAAAGTAGTGGTTTTGCCTCACAAAAATCTTTCATACACACACTTAACTGCTCTCTCCATGTGTTACTTAAAAAGCAGCTTTTGCTTGAAAGGTTATGTTAGGGAATAGGAAATTAATTAAAAACTAGTTTAAAATGTACTTTGTCCTGCTAATTCAATATACTTATGTAGCAAGTAAAAAAATCCTTACTCCTTCAACATTCAATCACAATTGACACATGTGGGCTGCAAAGTCCATGTATCAAAAACCAAGGTGCAGATAAATCAAGTTTATTCAAACATATTAACAAAGAGAAAAATTCACTGGGAAACATGTCTGAAGGCTTCAAGGTGATAAACAGTGGACAACAGACCAATGTGAGGAAGTTAGGAAAGTAGCACACACCCCTCTTACACAGAGTTCTTTGACACAGGAAATTAGTCTTTCCTTTACATAACTTTATTATAACCTTATTCTAGTCATTACAATATAAAACAACACCAGTACACTAGCTTACTTTTTAAATGTATCCTAAAGTAGTTTTTACATCCCTCTTTGTACAAGTGACAGTAGCTGCCTGCGTTTATTTCTTAATTGGTAGCAGAACTAACCACAAGGAGTAGCCAAAAGGAAAAATTAGTGTGTGAGAAATGCTTAAAAGCAAGAATGCTATTTTCAATTTGCTTCATTTATAATTCAAAAGATATAAAGGGTGCAATTCTGCAAAGTTCCCATACAAAGCACCATAGGGAAGTCAGTGGAAGCACAAAGATTTACAGGAACAAGCCCTATAAACCGGATAAAAACAATAACAAAACAAACAAATGAACAACGAAAAAAAACCCAAAACACTAACAAACAAGGGGACACACAAACAAATGACAAATATCAGTGATGACTTTCACTTGAAAAAAATTATCCCTGGAGTCTTCAAGGGACTTGAAAGCTTCAAAGTACAACAGGATTGTGCTAGAAAACAGAATAATTTTCCTCTGCTGCCTGTTCCTCTGGTCTAGAGAACTTCAGAAAAGATTAGTGGTTCTGCTTAAGAAAATCTATTCATAGGGGCAGTATGCATTTCTAGGCTGTAGCTGACCAGTGCTAACTAACAGAGGACTCAGACATAACTTCACATGGAGTCTAGCAAGTGGCACACCCATATTATTCACATAAGAAACAAACCATTAATGGACAAATTTTCCTCACCATCCAATCAATCTAGCCATGTTAGCACTTGCAAAGGCTACAAGACCATGTAAAACTCACCATTCTCACCCTTGATCAAACCCTAACTCAGGACCTTGGGCACCAGGGTAACCCGAGCACTGCACCTCCTCACAAGGCAGCCAATAGCTAGGACATTTGCTGCATCTCAGCTCTTCACCCTCCACACCCCAGAGAAAAAAGCCCAGTCCCTCTCACCTCATGAATGAGGATTCTGAAGCTTTAAGATCAAAACTCATTGCAGATATTCATCTGCTATTTTATAATTGAAGCTAAGATACTTATTTCTTTGAGGGGTATGGGTAGTACTTTTTACATGGCAAACATGAAAGCTCAGCAATTACAGAAGAGAAGAATCTGCAGCTCATCCCATTTCAACTTTAGTCTATTAGAAAATGTTGCTTGTTCCTGTACTCTGGCCAACTAGTGCTGTCACATAGCCTAACAGTTTGGTATCAACAGAAAATGACAGCACAAGTAAGCAAGTTTTCATCCTATATCAAGCCATACAAATTAACCAATTCAAAAATACAAAGCCCAAAGTTCTTCCATTCTTGTTCTTTCAGGAAGTATTTGAGAAATAGCCACATGAATGATGATAAAATTTTGTAAAATAATTTGTCCACTGGAGTTTCACCTGGCAGAACTATTGGAAGGTACTAGTTGGAAAGACAGAACCTCAGAGGGTGTTTGTGATACTTTAGTCCTTTAGATATTTTCTGTCTTCAGATAAGAATTTAAGGACCATGAAGAAAAGAACATTATATTGCCTGTGTAGTTGACCATAGTACTATGACTTAAAACATTTGAATTAATTTAGTTAAGCAAAATCTCAAATCCATTTGGGTTCATCTAGCCAGGGACATCCATGGAATAGGAGTTTGCCAAGTTGTAAGAATCACAAGCACTATGCCCTGAACCAGGGCAATGCAGTCAGTGGCCCTGCATGTACATCTGCCTGCCTAGGAGCAGCCAAGAAGTGCTACTTGGTCTTTCCTGTCACACATCAACTATCCATCTTTCCCATTTACCTGCCATCTAATCAGAAACAGAGAAGTGACCTTTCCACTTGCAAGTTAACGAGTTAGAATTGCTGCTCACTTCACAGGAGGACAGCCAGAAACTCGAGCAAATACATGATCTACAAATGCATTTCAGTGATGCCAGGCATAAAGTCAAGCAGAAAGATGGGCATTTTAGTCTTTTTTTTTTCAGAGAAGTCTTACGCTATAAATGACATAAATCTCTGTCTCTCCTTCCTCAGTATTAATACACAGAAGGGCACCTTTCCTCCTTAGTGCCTGCTTTCAGTCTGAACAGAGGAAGGGGGGTGGCCAAGCTTCTTGACACAATAAAAAATGAACGCCAATCTCTGGAGTTCCTGTTGAGATGTACCCTTTCATCCTCACTGTGTGTCCAAAGCAGCTAAAAGGGCTAGAGGTATTATTATAGAGGTACTGTCTGTTGAATACACTGCATTCATAAATAATAAATATACTCAAGTACATCTATAAAATATGCTTACTCATTGTGGTCTGTGATCCTTCCATGAATGCTGTTGCTACAACCTTAAATAAAGGATCACCTGAGGACAGGCTGTAACAATGAATATCACTATTGTACAGCTGAGATTGAACCTTTCTGTGGAGGATCTCAAGCTGATGAAGTTCCATGATTAGAAGTTGGTAAAACTATTTGTAGTCAAGCAAAAACTGTGCAGACCTCAGTATGAAATGTACTCAAACTTTAATGTTTACAACAGTTATAAACAGTCACATTCACAACTGTCACTGCTAACTGACAAATAAATTCTAAGGAATGGATCATTATTGCAGATTTTGAAGAAAAGTACTCTAGAAACCCTTCAAACCCCAGTCTGCTACACACACGCAGTAATCACAATATGGTGTGCTTGTGCTTTGGAGCCATCTGAGAATGAGTTCTGAGAACAATCTGTGTTTATCAAAATTGCCAGACTCAATTATACTTTGAGTGTAAATGCTTTACATCTTGAGAACAGGTATATTACTTTCATGGAGAAATCAGTTCTGCAGGGAAATTAGTAAATCTCTCCAAAAGTGCACAGTTTCTTGCTAATTTTCCATTGTTGACTACTCAGTGGAGGAGCATTAGCCAGCCTGCCATTCCATGATCAAGCATGTCATTCACTGCCCCCAAAGAAGAGATCTGCTGTGCTGTACCAGACACACTGTCCTCCAGGGGATCAGAAAGAGCCAGCGTTCCAGCCAGTGCTTCACCACTTAGGATTGCATTTGCATTCAGGCTTCTCATAAAGCAAGAACTGAAAATATTACTTCTAAATAAAGGAAAAGCAGAACTCTAATTCATACTTAGTTTCATGGAAGGGCATTAAAATTGATTCTCACCACTGTGCTAAAGCTTCACATTTATTTTCAAAAAGTACTGTTCAGTATTAATAACAGATGCTCTGTCCAACTAATCCTTCACATATCCTGTCATTTGTTTTGGCTTTCAATCTTGCTGTTCCTAATGGGCTCTTTTTCCAAATAATGCACGTCGTGGTAGATGCTGTATCATTGCAACAGACGGATGTGTCTCTCTTCTTCCCCCCTACACGCACATTTTCTGATGTGCCTTTCCAACCTACTACCAGAGTGTTAAAAACTGTATCCACACACAAGAATCATCTTATCTGAACTGCAATGTACTGTACCCATAGGTGAACTGTGAGTTAAAAGTGAGCATCATTTCATAGATATTAGAACAAGACACACAAGACACACTGCATTTGATTGCAAGCTCAGCTAGGAGTCCCTACAGCCTTAGGTAATATCCATAATCCTTAAGATAGACCTTTCTGATCTGTAAAATGAGAATAGTTACATTGTCCACATTTTTTTATTATTTTTGAGCAATTTTGAGGCTTACTGTTCTGTACTTGCTGATGTTCAATATTTAACATCTCAGAACACTGATAGGGATCTCTGAACATTCCAAGGAAGAATAGGAAGAAAAGCAGAAAATAATCCTTATAAGTCAGGCTGTTTCTTTTTTCATGCATATATATTTATAGAAAAACTAACAAACAGTTTTCATTCTTTCTTTGCCAGAAACAGGATTCAGACTCTTTGACACAATTAAATAGGAAGAATCAAAGCCCATCTGACAGTTCCCTTCAATGAAAAGATTAGAGCCATGGCTGGAGGCAGGATCATCTCTCTTTCTCCTTTTCACTGACAAAATCTGTGATAAATTGCTATATAAACCTCCTTCTCTCTCTCCCTGAGCAATTATGTAGGTTTTGTTTGATTTTATATAGCTATATATATACACACCTGTAGGTATCTATATAGGTATATACAAATCACACCCCAGCAAAGCATGGCACCAACGCTCGGCAGACTACACGAAGATGAGTTCTGTAAAATCAGAATACCATTCTGCTTTGTCAGGCACATTGTAAAGGAAAAATAGTGAAACAGTATTGAGTTAATATAGAAGTAAAAGCTTATATAAGTTCTGGTGTGTGTGTATATATATATACACACACACACACACTCCCCCACACAGAGAATGCATAGATATATAGAGAGAATAATGTCTGTTTCAAAGTCCAGAGCAGGACTTCCCCTCACTAGGTAATTTAATCATTGCTGTCTTAAAATAAGTTGGTTAAGGTACCAAGAAGATGCACAAGGAAGAAAATCTGTCCATCCTCAGAAGTTATAGTTCGTACAATATAAATTACCTACATGCACATCCTTTCCCTTAGTGATTCCTTTGAGTAACACTGTTCCAGGAAGATGACATACAATCTTCATGCTGTGTTGCAATCATCAATCAACTGATGGTTTTGTAGTGTATATGCTTTTATACATACATGTATGTGCTTCACAGAAATTACTCTGGCACCATTCTTGTATGATTCCTGTTCAGCATGTGCACCAAAGCATGTGCTCAATTTAAATTCTGTGGTTGAAGTTAAACATGGGTTTGTGTCCTTCATCTATGCAGTTTAAATATCACAGGGAAATAAGAATTTTGCCTGATCCTGATTTGGGCTGGACTTCTACAGGTTCTGACCACAGCCCATCACATATTGTGAACTCTTTCACCCCCTTAAAATTTGGGTTTGAGATTTGAAGATAAAATTTTGAAAAAAATTTTTAAGAATTGAAAGCCCCACACATCACTAGCAAGAGCACAGGGGACATGCATACACATAAAAGGCTTGAGTGTCACTGGCAATTGTATGCCATCTTCCATGCATTGTACAGACTCCAAATTAAAGGCACCTGAAAAAGGCAGGGATTAAGTTTTTGATAGTTACCTTTAGTCTTCTACATCACTAACCATTGACATATCATATAATCAGGAACACCTTAAAGAGAGGCAGCAGCAAAACACACGCACACATTGCCCCAACTCAATCCAATTTCTTGGGCACCCAGACTCCTGAATTTCTGATGAACTTCCCCATTCTGGTGCCCTCTGAGGTAGATGAGACAAAGATTAAGAGATAGAGCACACTAATGAAGAGACAACTGTGACTGCCGACTTTCCTGTTCCTGCAAACACTGGCACTGCTCCTGGAACAGAGGGAATAGCAGTCTGTTAAAGCACTGCTGTATCCCATAGCTCAAACATCTGCAGAAATGAGGGGATTTACTCTTCTTTCCCCTCTCCTTTCTCCCAGCTTCTTGGACACTTACACTTGCAGTGCCTTGTGGACTCCATACCACAACACTGATTTAAATCTCACAGCACAGAGACACACTTTTATTTTATTTAGCTCATAACACTAAGCTTCTGTAACAGATTTTCAAAGCATTATACTGAGAACTCTTAGAAAAAAAAATGAAACATTTTTTGATCCCAAGGAGAAAGGAAAAGCATCCACATAATATTTTATTATAGGTGACTTGTTTTCAGTACTGAAACTAAAGCTTTGGAGAAGGCTACAGAATATAAAATCAAAGTCTCAAGATTCAAGCTGAATATATCAAACACTGATTTCCACTGAAAGTTTTGTTATATGTAACTGAGAGTCTTCTATATTTGTAAAACTAATGCGTTACACTGGAAATAGATTTATTTTTAAGCTTTAAAAATACTGTTTTAAAAACATAGGTAAGACTTCAACCAGAAACATAAGGATTTATCAGGACTTCATCCAGAAACATTATTTCTTGAAGAATTGGAAGCATGGAAATAAATTCATATAATGAAACTCTAAATAGTTCAACACTAGTGTATTATCTGAAGACAGATATAAGGGTAATCTAGCTTGTTACCAAATGGCATCTAGCTCATGTTCTGAGCACCCTTATTGTAGTGAGATATGTTTGCTCTCTTCTGAGAGTACAAACACCTCCCCTTCTTAGCCATTAGGACTAAAATTAGTATTTAAGAGTTGGAACAACTGGGCATGTGAAAAGGTTAGTCCTCATATGACATTAATTTAAGTAGACCAAGAATGGCTATCTACCTAAAAATATACATTGAGCCACATACAATATGCTCATGGTTAATGAAGAAAACACAGGATGAAGTTCTGTATCAGGGACAATTAGGTCCCTGCTGTCCTCAAAATCTATTCCTCAAAAATTAAAAATAAACAACAAAAAGACCCCCAACAAAACCACTACCCCAGAAAAACAAGATACACACAAACAAAAATATCACCAAAACTACACACACCCCACACATTTTCCCTTCTGTAGTTCCATGGAAGAGTTGTTTGGCTTAGGAGGGGACGTGAATATCATCTTTGTTATAATAAAATGAGTTTTCATCTTGGAGAACTTGTAAAGCACATTATCTACAGCATTCAGACATGAAAACTGTCTAGCACACATGCCCTGACTGTATTATATGTGCTTTCCAAGCTTAGATAGAAGAGTTTAGTCCCCTCCTTGTTTCTCAGGTCAGAAAGGGCTAACAGTACTTCAAAAGACAGCACATACTCTCAGCTGGATAAGTTTTTCACTGTGGGGGGAATTACAGTCCCAAAGGAAGCTCCTTTCTTCTATTAAAAGGAGAAATTTTGGCTGTTGAGGGAGGCAGAGCTGTGAGAGAAGGTTTTTAATGAACTCAAGTAGAAATTGTGTGAATTAACAGCTGCGCCACTGGATCAGGAGTCAGGAGATATGCGCTCTATTCCTGGCTTTGTGACCTCAGGCAGATCAGTTTTACTTAATAATTACTGCACTACAAGTAATTGGCAGCAAAAAAATCATGTAATGCAATACTCATACAGTATTGTTAGCTGTTTTATGTTGCTTTCAGTTTAGTAGCAAATGAGACAGGAGGTGTCTCAGCCCTTCTGAAGGGGTAAATCCAAATGCAGGACCTGGTTTGCTGAGTGCCATATATTTGTACAGTGGGAACCAAAGACTAAATGTAGACAACAAGTGAGAAAGACATCCAAAAAGTACGATTGCCCTAGACCTACTGGCCAAGCACAGACAATAACACCCAGGCAGCAATCACCATCCCTTCCAACTTGGTCTTTTGAAAAAAAGTCATCAGTACTACAGAAAACACGGAAGAGTTACATATTAAAAAACAAACCAACAAAAACCCAAAAAACACCAACCTAGAAATCATCAAGCATTTTAACACACAAGCCCAATAAAGTTACAGGATTGTCTAATACTTTGCCGGTCATAATGTCAAGCATATTTAAGGAAACCAGTGAAATGGAGCAAATTATGCAACAGGTCACATCTCAGCTTCTGAAAGCAGCATGGATGGCTAAAAGTTTGGAAGGGTGGGAGGATTATTCCTCTAAACACTCTTTTATTACAAGACTATAAATCACTTAGCTATGTATTATAAAACAAGGGCTATATCCCAAAGCCTAATACAATTTAGAACGGCATTATGCATCCTTTTCCCTTCTGGTTTTGCAGAGTCTTTCCCCATCTGATATTAACTCAGACAACCTGTCTCTTCACATTAGCTTCAAGCTGCCTCTAAACTTTCAGTGCACCCTGGGTATGAGATTTCTGCTCTCAATCTGCACCTTAACCAGTAAAATTTCTAGTTACACTGTCAATATTTTCCCTGGGTCAGGTCAATATTTGATCTCTTGGCTTTTTTCATAAATGAAATTAATACTGCAGCAAGAAAAAAGCCCTCTGAGTTTTATCAGTTTTGAAACATAAGCTCAAAAAGGAAACCCCAGGTGTCTCTTGAAAATGGAAGGAAAATATCCCAGCTATGAACTTTAGACAACGACTGTAGTTTTTTACTATCTACCTGTACTTACAAACAAAAAAATTGTATCCATTATTCTTCAGAAAGCCTTCCTAAATATTAGGAGACATTAATCTAATCTGCTGCAAATCAAAAAAATTGTGCTACACGTTTGTTTTTTCGTTTCCCTTTCTACATAAATCTGTATGGCTGTAGAGCTCAATAACCCACAAGTTTGTTACAGCAAAATTCTTCATCAGAAGAACGACCCCAAGGCAGCATTCCCTGGTGTAGCTGATCTCCAGCTGCATTAACAGGTGCTTACTGCAGTGCTCATATACAGTGTCCAGTTCACCATAGTGAAAATTAAAATGTACAACAAAAAGCCCACACAACACTTTTTCACCTCTCCTTGCTATGCAGAAAAAGGTGAAATGTCCTGCTGTGGGGTAAGAGAGCAGTACAGCTCAGTCTCAGAACAGGAATGGCCTCAGACATGATGGGCTGTGACTTGGCAAGCACAGCTCCAAGCTGGGTGTCTCAGCACTGTGACAGCCGCTGTCATCACAACGGGCCCTGGCTGGGTCAGAATTAACATTGACTCCATGATTCACAGAAGGCTGATCCATCTCTATCTTCATGAAGAACCCCATTGCTCTTATAGACAGTTATGATACAGGTTGACTTAATTGGTCCTTTAATTAAAATCATCACCATCGGCTAATTAAGAAACCACCCCTTGGTAAACAAATCTCCATAACACATTGCACATGTTCACAATACCAGGTGCAGTAAGTTAAGAATTGTTTCTCATTCTTTTCTCTGATCTTCTCACAGCCTTTCCCCAGCACGATGCCTGGGAAAGTTGTCTGTTGCTCTCTGAGGCCAGAGAGCTGCTGCCACAGCACACAAACTCAGAACAGCTTGGCTCTGTGCATCCCAGGATCAAAGGCAAAAGCCTCACAGACCAAAGCCCTCTTCTCCAGAAACACATCATCAACTTCAACACCTACAAAATATTAGCTGAAATCCAGCAGCATGAGGAGAATATGTTTGTAAAAGGCTTTTCAGCTCCAGTCCAGTAAAATCAGATTGTTCAGCTAAATTAAAACCTGGATTTTTTTATGCCATTCAGGAACAATTACACTTATACTCAAACTATGAATCTGAGATCTCCTATTTGGTTGCTAGTATAAGCACATCTTTTTTCTATTAATTTTGTAGTATTTATCATCAACACACAACCATGCCCCGTAAAAAATTATTGAAAAATTGTGAGAACCAAGAGTATGTTTAGAAGAGATACATTTTATTTCTGCAATCAAGTAGCATTATAATGCAGTTTCTAAAGACTGAAATATTTCAATTATTATTTGGTGGGAAGGAATGTAAAGTGTTTTGTACTTTTCCTATATTTCCTGCCTATTTTGCATGAACTTTGTTGAAAGAAACCAGTCTTTTCTAATAAGTTAGAAAGGTTAAACTCTTATCCCAATATGAAAATAAACACTTTAAGAAAATGCTAGAACTGACAGATCACGTGTGCTTTCTACTACCTAGAGCGTAACACCAGCTGGTTTCAGAAAATGGGAATTCTCCAATCCCATATTACTCAGTAATATCTGCAAGAATTGTATAAATCTCTACCACTTCTCCAGTAACATGGTCAAATGAGCCATAACCAGTAAAACACAGCAGCCTGTCATTGTGACAGCAAACATCACCAGGTGGATGCCAGGCACAGCCAGGAAAGCCCCACACCAAAGGGTTTGCCTGGTGGCATAAGGCAGGCTCAGCTGCCTCTGACTATTCTCCACACCCACCATATGTCATTTCATGCCATGAGATTCATTCCCAGAGCACAGAACCTAAAGATGACCCCTGTTGGCCCTTTTTGCACTTAAATCCCACAGACCAGGGACACACTTTGGCAGGAAGATATTCTGAGTTTATTATTGCTGCTCTTTGTTTTGCATACTTGTGAAACATGAAACCAATGTTCAGTTATGCATCATGGAATAAAAGCACCTGGCTCAAGTGCCTGCTCAAATATTATTCAAAATGTAAATTACTAGTATAGAACCTCTGCAAAGATTATTTATTTGACTATTTCTTTGGGCAGTAGATTTCAAAGACCTACTGCCCATTGCCCAGCAGGCAACAAGACACTTTCCACAGAAAGAAGCCAGCCTAACTTCTCTTGTTCCTTTGGGGAAGTCTGGATCACAGGACAAGGAAACAGCAGCCACAGAAAGACCCATAACAGTCTGTCTGTTTAAGCAAGAGCTGCAGTCTTGCTGAGGATTGAGCAGCAGAAGCCAACCTCTCTAGGCAGAACCCCATGTACAGCAGCAGCCAAGGAGCCTCTGGGCACCCTGGGCTGCCAGCAGCTCCTGCTGCAGGATGGGCAGCCTGGTCTGTGCCTCCTTGGGCGCTTGAGAAGAAAAGTTCCCATAATACCAGGATATGGGGGAAGAAATAGTCTGCTTAAGTGTGTGCAAACCCAATTTCCTTCCTGATGTCCTGTCCTTCCCTCCTTTCAATAAGGCACTGCTTTATTATGTTACTTGGCAAAGAGCAGTTTGTTCAGCACAAGGGCAATTAGTTTAAATTTTTCTGTGTAGGAGCTTAAACTACTATTTGTAAGTGACCTCCAAAGGGTCCTCATTGCTGCCAACAGCACGTGACAGCAAGTTAGAGGCTCAGTGCAGTAATAAGCAAACCAATGCTGCTTGCTTACTTACTGTATACACATCTAGTAACCAGATAGTAACTGCTCCCAGTTGCGGGCTAGCAGAGGAAAAATTTGGATTTTCAGCTGCCAATTCAAGAAAAAAAAAAAAACAACTGAAATGTATCAACAAAATTTCCCCCCCTTTCTTAACCCAGAAGGGAGAAAAGGGGCACACTTCCCTTGTCACAGTATTCCTCCTCTCTGTCCTCAGATTAAGAAAGCAGTCTGGGATTACAGTGAGACTAGCAATTACTGAACTACTGCTCTGAAAAATACAGGCCCTTTGCCTCTAGGGGCCCTGTTCTTGCAATTTTAACAGAAGACTTCCTACAAGAGAAGTTCTGAAATTTTTTTTCCATTAATGAAATACTGCTAAGAGTAAACACCTTTCAACAGAAATTATCTGTTATCACCAACATGAGTGATTATCATAAAAAAAGGCCTACTATTGTATTCTGTAACAAGCCATGGATTTTAGCTCTAACACATGTATTTGTGCTAACTTGTAATGGAGATAACTTAGGAAGAGAGAGAGAGAGAGAGGATTTAAAACAATTTGCACAAAAATCTAGCAAAGTGACAATCTGTAATAACCCAGCTGTAATCCAGCTCTCAAGATTTTTCAAGGCAATGTGTAAAACCAGTTGAGGTTTTCAGTCTATTACACAGAAAAAGACTCCCCAGGCAAGTCCAGATGCTTAACCAGAGCTTTGCTCAAGAGCCAGAGAACAGGACATCACTGAAGATGGGAACACATGGAAACAAACTGCTTCCATGCAGCTGCATGGGGGAAAAAAGCCACAACAGAGACAATGAAGGATGTTGAGCTAAAAAAATGGTTTATAACAGTCATCAGTTAAAAAACCCCATTTTAGCAAACCTTTGCTGTGCCATCTAAACACAAATAATTCCTTAAACCGAGACAGCACATAGCATGATGGGGCTCAGCAATGTGAATCTACTTAGCCAAAACCAACCACTGAAGTCAGAGCTATTTCTCCAAGTATTTGACAAAACCACCTCTCTTCTGCTCACCTGGGCAGCTGTCTCACTCTGGAGTCCCTGACTCTGCTCTGCTGTCCCACTTGTTAACCCCTTCAGGGGTTGAGTCTCCAGCCAGCCATCGCTCTGCAAACGCCATTTCCCAGGGGGCAGCAAATGAGCGCACGCTGGCCTGTTTCCACCTCAGAGTTACTGCACTCTAGGGAGAATAAATCTTAATAACCAAGGGAAAGCAATCAATGTAAACTTATTACAAACACATAATTTATTAACTTATTTTTAAAAGTTAGTCAAAGTAGCAGGGTTTTTTCTTCATTAAGTTGTGCTTTCTTTTTTTGCCCCTATTATTTGACTAACAGGAAGCCAGTTAAAGTTAGTTTTAAAAGTACCTACTTCTTCCTGTCTTAAAAGCAAAGTATTCCCTGGATATTGAAAAAAGAATTAACAGTATTATCTTATACCAAGACAGAAGAGTTATATTTGCCTGCTATTTATTAGTAACAACATTCACTCCAAATATTCATGGACTTAGGGGACACAGCTGAAATTGCAATATGGGTACTGATGGAAGAACAAAAATAAGCTGTGTCTTCTCTTTTATACTTCACATGCCACATCAGGCATCATTCCTGTCCCAACACTCAGGCAAGAAGAAACAGCCACCCCATGCTGCTGCTCAGGCATCACCAGAGTTTTAATGGGGGAACAGGGACCTCAACCAGATGAAGAAGGGAGCAGAAAGCCCCAGATATTCAACATCTGTCTGCCCTCACATCTCTGGGACTGCCAAGTCACCCCCTCACATTCCACATATCTGAGAATACTTAGTGCTGCTGGCCCCATAATTCTAGACTTTTTTCCTAACAAGCATCCCTTTGCTATCCATTTACCTAAGACAAATGCAGCAAATTCTGCACCAGAAGTTGCTTCGAGCTGCACTTGTAAATGTCAAGGATGAGTATTCCTTTTTTGTTTGTTTCACAAATATCTTACACTGCATTATACCAAACCAAGAGGCTTGGAGAGGGATGTGTGTCCTTCTGTTTGTACAATTTATTTTATTCAGTGCTCAGCATTTTCTACAGCTGCAGCACCATATTCTGCAGGAAGAAATGCCATAAAAGTATTCTTAACCTCCAAGGAAGCTGAGGTTAAAGAGCCCTCTACTGAAAGTTGTGTTTTCTCACAAGTTTGCTACCCTTGACAAGTTCTTTTTCTCCTCCACATGGCTGAGAACATTTGCACTGATCACTCAGGCAACAACAGCATAACCTCCATCCATAGTCAATACTTTCAAACAATCAAATCCTAGAGATATCCAGCATGTTTATTAAAAATGTTTCTCATTCCACTGATAGCAACAGTGCTCACTAAGCCTGAACTTCCAATTGCCCAATATATCCAGACAACAGTCTGCAAGGCCTACATTTAGCTAACTAAAGTTTACAAATTTGTATGTACCCAGGTGTTCTGCAGGCAATGAAGAATATGCAGTTCTTCCTCCCAAAAGTGTACAGCATAACTTTTTAATCACTTTATTTGGGGGGGAAAAAAAGCTATGCTGTAAATAGAAGAGTGTTGATGGTTTCCAGTTTTAGAGAATATCAATTAAATTCATTTTCAGTACAAAACTCAATGTAAAAAGAGAAAAATATGAGAGATTGTGAATAAATTACAGCAAACTTTCCACTGATGGCAACTGGAGGATAAAACACACAGTTATCTGACACAGAAAAGGTTAAGAGGACAAAAGAATGAATTTGGTGGACATGAAAAATTGAAGGAAAGACAAATTCGGAACTGATGTCAGGCCACCCATTTTAATTGCGGAACTGAATGCCAGACATTAACACAGAGCCGGGGTCATCCAGAGAACCATCAAAGGGCACTTGGGGGACATTGGGCACTGGGGCGCAGCAACTTGCTACAGAAAATCTTACTGGCCTTTACTTGCTTGTGCTACAGCTGTGCTATATGCAAGAGCTAACACCAATTGGGGTGCTCCTTCAAGACAAAGGAAAAAACCACAGAAAGAAAGAAAATAGTTGCACCACTGAGGTTGTCAATCATAAGCAAAAGAAAACTACAGCCATTCAAAATAAACTGCCCCTTTGGAGCTGAGGTCACCTTGTCAATATCAATCTTCTCATTTTGATGCACATTAAGAGCTATTGGAGTGTCCCCTTTCATCCTATGACTGTGAATTGACCTTACTGACACTACTGAATACAATATGGTCATTTAGGGATGTGGTAATTATTGGTAACTGCACTAACAAAGTTAGTAGCGCACAAGGCATCATTGCTCTGGCTTGCATTGCCACCTGGCCTTTATTTTAAGAGATTTATTCTCATTTCATATGCCTTGACACAAACTGCATAAACATCAGTCCCCTATTTACAGTTATTTTTCATGGGATTCCCAGGACAGTTTCTACTAAAAAAAGAGTATTTTCACCTGAAAAAAAAGCCAAAACAAAGCTGTTGCTTAAAAAGTCTGAAATAAGCCTATAAGAAGTCATACCACACAAACAGTCCCACAATCTTGTCATAGTACCACCCTGTATTCCCTATCTTCTGTCAAAATACAACACAGCTGGGTCAGGAGTGAAACCTCCTGCCAGGTGTTGCAGCCTGTCACTGAAGAGGTGACACAACACACACCACCAACACCTCTGATACACACCAGCCCATCAGAAGCAAACCCCACCAAACTGCACCTCCCTCTTGCCAGGATTATACTCAGCTACCAAAATGAATCAAAAGGTAAAACTGTCTCCAAGACTCGAGATGGGAAGAGCAGGTGCCCAAGACCTGTATCTACACTCCTTTCTGCACGACTCCTGAGCATCTGCAGCCTTGTGAGCCCGAGAGGCGGCCCTGCTGGCCAGCCCAGGCACACACACCAGCTGCTGCACTGCTGCCAGAGATAAGACCCAGTGCTTCCTCAGGCAGCAGCTTCCTTCGGTCTGAAATTGCCTTTCCTGATTTACTGACGAAGATTTATAATGTGATCACCGCAGAGATGACTTTTTGTTAAAAGGAAAGAGAAGTAATCAATAGTAGCTTGGGCTGGAAAGGGACCTTGGAATTGATTTGGAGATGACATGCTGGGCTTGGGCCCAAAGCAGAGATCCTGGCCAAGCAGAGTCTAATGCTTTTAGAGTTCATTTAAAGATGACCCAAAATTAAATTTCCAATTGTAGGGGTCTAATTCACTCCAGATTGTTTAGAAACACTGCTAAGAAGAAAGAAAAATCCCAATACAAATACCCTTCAGAGCTTTTGGAGTTCAACTTCTTAAATTTTTAAGCAGACCTTGTATTTCATCCCATATTTGCTCACTTTTGTTGCTATAGGTTGTCACATTCTGCTAACCCGGAAGACCAATCAGAGGCAAGTTTCTCAGACAGCTTGCAAACACGACTGTTTTCTTCACACTGTTTCAATTCAGTGCTACTTCTGCCATAGACAGACCCACATTTTTAAAGCTATTCATTTTCCCCTGAAATACATACAAAATGCAGTAGCAAGAAGGCACAATATTCCACCTATTTAGCACTTGAAAATATTTCACCTCATTTTGCCTTACCACAAAGCAAGACTTGAGAAGTTACCTGGCTTTAGAGATTGCCAGACATTCATCCCTCCAGACTGCAGTAGTCCCATCACATCAGATTCATCTGCAGTGCAGTCTTACCTGCCAACTGTGCCAGCAGCATTTGCTTCACAACTGAGAGAAAACCGAGAATAAACCCCATGGTGATGACCCAGCAAAAGGTCACTGAATCTCACTCTGCTGTGAAATGCCACTGAAGACATCCAGAAAAAGATCCAGAGCACCAGAAATGCAGCAGAGACAGAAAATCTGTCATCTGTTAGAGTATTTCAGTAGCTCCAGCAGCCTGAGCACTACCTTTGCAAAGGTCTCTATGCCAAAGCCCCAATGTTTTCCCCTAAAGAAAGCATCACTCTGCAAAGCCAAGGGAGATGGGGGTGAACATGGTAGAAAGAAGAGGGGAAATGGAGGTGAAAAACACTTCTTTCAAGTGAGTCATACTCACTTTGACTGTTTCTTCAGCTGTGTCTTGACAAACAATTAATAGTAGATTTTCACACTAGCACTCATTTGGCAGAAGATATTTAAGTCAATACAAAACACAGATCGGGTTTCAAATTAGCAAGATCACCAATGAATTATATGACGAGAACGATAGCAAGCCTGTGCTGGCACCAGGCTGCAGCCTGCCACCTGGTATTCCAGATTGCACTGATCCCAGCCTGTGCTGGTCCCCACCACCTGGTGCATTGCAAAATGCCTCTTCTGCAGTACTGCAAGGCTTTCTGAGCAGCCCTCTTGGAAGGAGGGCCCTTCTGTTTCCAAGGTCACCCACACTTCCAAGAAACAGCCCTTGCAGAAAGGCTGCTCAGCTCCATCAGACCTTCATGTGCATCTCAGCACCATAAGAATCACAAACCACTTCAGCCTGCTGACTGACCAGTGATCTTATCACTGCACTCCTCCTCATGACCAGGACTACCTTCTCATGCCAATTTTGCTCACTGAAGGCAGCTGTACTCCTCCTTGACACAATCCATAATGAGCATTCCCACTCCAAAAGGGCACGTATGCTTCTGCCCAAATCAGCTTCCCCTTGCTGCCAGAACTTCATGGACCAGCTATTTTTCTCTTCTTTTGAGCTACTTTGATAACAGCTCATACCCATGTCCTGGTCACAGCTGGGGCCAGACCATGAAGTGAAGCATGCCCAGGTGTGCCCAGAGCACCCCCAGAAAGCCCTGCTGTTTCTGGGTAGAGGGCATCTTGTGCTGTATCATCTAAACAGGGAGAAGAACTTCCTAAATGTAAGCAGACAAATTCCCTATTCCATAAACCATATGGGGAAAAGACTCTTCCTATATTTAGCAACAAATAATTTTGTAAGTCCAAACAATAGTGAAATAATCAACTGCAGAGCAGGACAGGTCACATGACTAATCTATACTGATGAGCAGAGAGAAGTTGTGCCAGGGTCCAGAGCAGATTCCACACTGAAACCTCACTTCTGGCAGGACTAAGTCACCACTACTGCTGCACACAGACAGCTCTGCATTGCTATTTATCATCTTTAAAACTAACAGCAAAAAATTCCAGCAGTGAGGCCTGAAGAAAAATAGGCAGAGACTGCAAGCCTTGGCCAGGGCCTCTCTAGGAGTGCTCACAAGGACACAGCATGCAGTACCTGGTGCTCTGTCCAGGGACACAGCAGCTGGAGCCCATGCCAGAACACAATGTTCAGAAAGCAGCACAATAAAAAAACATCGGCTCAGCCAGCCCATTGCACTACATGTAGCAAGTAACAGAAAATTCAGAAAAACAATGGCATACTCAGCTTAGAAAGACATTTTCTTACCTTAGTCAGGGGCTTCTAAGGAGATTCCCAGCAATACCAAAGAATCAGTAGTGCAGCAGAGCCTTCCTTCTTACCTGGTTCCACCACCTTCTTCCAAGCACAGCAGCCTTCACAACCTGTACATGGACCAATTTCAGCCACCTGGCACTGAAGATTTGATGCTGAAACACCTGCAAAGCAAGGTGTAGCAGATCAGTGATCACTCACCTTAATCAGAAAAGCCTGTGTCTTATCTGCTACATCACAGAAGCCTAGCAAATTTTCTGGGATCTAGCTAGCAGACCAGTGGGGAGAGGATTGCCAGCCTGCCTGGGGGAGGTGCAGTGCTGAGGCTACACCTGAGCTCCCGGGATAAAACAAGTACAGGAGAGCTAGGGATGGACTTCACAGAATATTCTGAGTTGGGAGGGACCCTCAAGAATCACCAAGTCCAACTCTCTTAAGTAAATGGCCCACACAAGGATTGAAGCCATGACTTTGGCACTTTCAGCATCATGTTCTGACCATTGAACCAATAAAAGATTGGTGGAA
The DNA here is from genome assembly GCA_024865655.1 of Emberiza elegans. Taxonomy (NCBI): domain Eukaryota; kingdom Metazoa; phylum Chordata; class Aves; order Passeriformes; family Fringillidae; genus Emberiza; species Emberiza elegans. The sequence goes on along the minus strand of JALJVW010000241.1, from coordinate 24,680,799 downwards.
GATCTGGCTGCATATCAGGGGGAAGAAAAAGATACATGACCTAGAATAAAACCTGCCAAAATGAAGTTACATTTTTTTTTTTTTTAAATAACCCCTATTTTCACTTACAGGATAAAGATATATGAAACTACTGCTTTGTGACTCACAGCTACAATGCTCTAATTCCAGCACCAGGAACACTAAAGGACATCTGCCATGCCACTGCTCTGTTTTCCACCTTGGCAAAAGCAGATAATTTATGATCTCTCTGCTATCACAGTAGCTTAGAGGCTTCTTACATGAGTAAAAACCACTGAGACTATTCGAGTGGATGTAGAATAAAAATGCAAAATATATCTACTATATAACTCTCCATATTAGCTATAGCTGGAAGGAAAATAGGAGGCTCAGCAGATTAACTGCTTTACTCATTATGGCAAATTATCCATTCCAAAAGGCAACTAGTGGCATGAAAATAATATGTGTATGTTAGAGGACATTAGCAGAGGGGCAAGCTTTCCCCAGCATTAACAGTGCTAGTTTATGTTTTTATCTTTACAACAAATTAGCCATACATTACAAAAACTTCTCAACCGTTCTTTCAGTAGAAATTAAACCTTGAGCTCACAAATATTGACATCTCTGTCTTTTTATGATAACATACCTTAAATGAGATAAATTAATATTTTTCTGCAGTGATTAGGGAAAAAAAAAAAAACACTGATTCAAACCGTGGAAGAGTAGCCTCAAAGGCAAAAGTCCACTTATCCTTTCCTCCCCTAATATATGCTAATTTGTTCCAGTAAGGACATTAACATTTAAGAGCAGGCAGGTCTGCTTCACCTGCTCCAGTGTAGCAGAGGCTGCTTTGGAGTGACAGCTGCAAGCCTGGTGGCACAGGCTGCCCTCAGGGGGACACACTGTGGGCACACCCCAGCCCCCAGCAAGGGGAGAGGCACCTCAGATAATGTCTTACAGGCTGGAGTGCAGGAAGGCACTGATCCTGTGAAAGTCAAAGAGAAATCTTTTCCAGGCTGGAGGAGCAAGAGGCTGGGGTGGGTTTGCTTTATACCATTAGGCACAGTTGAATAAAAGGCACATTTCCCTACTGAGCCCTTTTACGCCAACAACAGGATGAATTATGTCCAATATATATTCATTCTTCATTTCTTGAGAAGATGAAAGTGGCATCTTTTAGTTTTCCAGAAGTGAAAGGCTGGATCTCTATCCTTCCCGCTTGCAAGCCTCAGGGACTAACAGGCATCACTCCATCTGGGAGACAAAAATCTGCCCTTCCAGCTGAGACCATAGCCCAAGAGTATTGATCAAACGTCCACCTCCCTTCCACATAATAGAATTTCCCAGTGAGCTAATTGTTTTTTTTCTTCTTTCATCTCCATAAATGAGGTCAATGGCAAGGGCAAAGAAGAGAGAATTAGCTCTAAGTGTTCTTGGCTTCAAAGCAAGAGGAGACAGAGCTTCCAGATTTTGGAGAGTGCTCTACAGGATTTATAAAGTACCATGGGATCTTACAAATATCTGAATTTAGAATTGCTTCAGCTTAGGACAAGGCTTGCTGCACTGCCCAAACATTTATGTTTTTCTACACCTGCTGTTACAGTTTGGCAATGTCACTTGTAGGTCACTGATGGCTTTCATGCTGTACCTTCAACAGGTACCTCCCAATGAAGTCAGTGACCAGCTCCCATCTAGAGCTCCTAAAGCATTTTACAAAAATGCATAAAGCTTCCCAACAGATGTGGGAGCAGGCACGTAGCACAGTGCATCTCTGTGCCTTGTCCTCATTCCCTTCTGCTGCAGTGGCAGAGCTGAGCAGCACCTCCCGCCCTGCAGCCCCGTGTTGGGAGTGCAAGTGAGGAGGCAAAGCAGAGTGTGACAATGCAGGTTCAGACACACCCACATCATCCTTACAGAAAGGAATACTCAACCACCAGCAAAGGGGCCATGACAGAATTAAAACCCAGTGCCTAAGAGAAAAGTAGGTACTTTGGCTTTCTGTTCCAAAACAGCAATGGTTCTCTGAGGTCTGGCCATCAGTCTTTTCTCTTTTTCTCCCCCCAAAATGTGGGCATTCCCTTGTGCAGTATAAAAAGCCCTACAGGACTCATTAGTATCTCAAGCAGAATTAATAACAAGAATCAGGAATGATGGTCAGGGACAGGCAGCTGCAGACTACTGCTTCTATGGGTAGGGAAGCAATTCATTTGCTGCTGAACTCTTTACAAAGTGTTTTCCAATATTTTGGGGACAGTTAGAATTTAAAAGTTACATTGATAGTAGGAACAGCAAGTTCTCCACCAGAAAGATTAGGAAAAAAAAATTCAACCCTCCTCCGCAAGTCTATTCTGTACTTTCCCATGTCTGAGTCCCAGCACTATCAGACTAACAGCCTGGATGCTGGCTGTGTGTGGTGAAGCTGCTGGCACACTCAGGGCTATTGCAGCATCTGCTTTACAACCCTCAGGTTACCCCTGAGTCAAAACTGTCCAAGCACAAGACAAGAGGGCCCAGCCAGAGCAGGGGAACAGGACAGCCATGGCCTCACCAACCCTTGCTCCTGGCAGTCACTCCATTTGCAGCACAGGTGCTGGTGCCTTAAGTTTTAGCTTTCCTGTTTTCCAGATTCTGTACTGCATTAGTGTGTAACTCTGAACTTCATATAAAGTGTTAGCAAGTTCTCCTCACAGTTTCCTTAGATAAAACAATCCTTTTCCAGCCTGAGAGCCAAAGACACCATTTCAGCTTCAGGCCCCAAAAATAGAAACAGCAGTGAATTGAGGAGAGCAATCTAGAGGATGGGACTTCATAACCTGAAGGTGAAATTGGACAATTAACCACAATTTGTAAATGGAAAAAACAAAAATGGGAAAACTCATGACCTGTCATCCATCTTGGGTGGAGCCACGGCCAGGCTCTTGTACTGCCCAAGGTGTATCCTTTGAAGGCTTTTTAATAAATCCCTGCTTTATTCCTTTAACACTGTCTAGCTCCTAGCACTGCCTCTGTTCCAGGCAACCTCTCCAGGGATCAGTGGGAGGAGGGCTCTCATCTGCTGGGCAGCCAACCAAAGAGCTCCCAAACAGGTGGGAACAGTTTATGCTCTCCCAGTCAAGGCAAGGCACACCTCAGCGGTGAAATTCCCAGGTGTTTGCTGTTCCCTCGTTAACACTGGTGCTGAAGCTGTAGAAAAAAGTTTTGCATTTTGGAAAGATACCTTTAAACCAAGCTCTGAGTTTTGTGGGATTTGCAGAGACCACGTCTCAAGAGGCAGAACAAACCTAGCAGATGTTACTGGTCTCAAAGCAGACAAGGTACTCTGTCCTGAGGGACCAGCCCTCACTAACCAAAAGCTACAACACAAGCAAGGTCAATAACAACACCATGTCCAACATTTCTAAATGGAATTCTGCAAAGCAAAATTTTTATTGGAACATTCCTGACACATTTACATATGCTTTCCCCACACTTTTGCCAGAAAGGACACCTTATAGAATAGAAAACCTGCCAAAAACATATGCAGTTCAACTCTGGGAGTAATTTTTGAAAGTCTGTTCCTTCCTGGATGTGAGCAAAGGTTATTATGTGTCTAGAAGAGATCCAGTCCAGACAGATGGAGCATCATGGGGGGAGGAGGACTGAACTCATGGTCTGTTTGTTTCCTGAAGAGCCTTTTGTAATGAACTCTGTAAAAAGACATTTTATAAATCCAAGTGAACTAAATTGCTTTATACAGCACTGGAATAAACAACTTATTGACAATTAGGTTTTTTTTTTTAATTGCTTAAGAAATGAATCTTGGAAACAGAAGAACAAGGAGGAAAAACTGGATAAAATAATTTTAAAATGCACACCTGTCAGTAGGCTGGAAATTAAACCTCTTCCAAAAAGAGTTTCTCATTTAAATCATACAAGCAATCCCATCAAAAGTCAGGAGTTTATGGTTTTCAGGAATAAACATCTCTATCATTCTTTTCAACCTCCGATCAGTCTTAGATCACAGAATCATCTATCAAGATCCTCAATAATCCATCCTGTTCCCTGTGTTGTTACTGTCTGTAATGAACAATGTGCCCTAGAAACTATCACATGATCTGAAGACCTCTGAATCTTTAACAGGATGCAGTCTTGTAAGATTTGCAGCCTCTCCTGATAATTTTTGAAAGGGCAAAAAACACTGTGAACACATGCTGAAAATTTGAGCATTAAAGAGAAATCTTACAGTGGTGTTTTTCTTTAGCATCAGATACATATTACTCAAAAAACTCAAGAAACACAAAATAGCAGAACCAAAACAAGGAACTTATGATCTTAAGCCAAAACTGAGAAAGAGACCTGAGACAATCTTAGCAGGCCTCATGAGACTGAAGTGATTTTCAGCTACAGCTAATGTTATTTTAACCTATCTTTGCTTGTAACATTTAACCCTGTTGTGGTCCAACTCTTGTTCTTACTCAGGTACTGAAGTGCCATGTTTGGTGCAAATCCCAGAGGCAAGATATGAGCACATTTCAGTTCAGTCCCAGCTATGATACCTCCCCTTCCTAGCTTCATCTCCAGCACTGTGCTTTTATCCTTTCCCCATTCCTACAGAAGGGGCAATGCAGAGTAAAGGGCTGCTGATCATTCTTCATCTCTTTACCACAACATGGTGGTGGGGACTTCTTTCTCCAGGTCCTACTGACTGCTCCTCCCATGGGAAAACCTGACAAATATTTTTCAGGCAATTCAAAGTAAAATCCTACTGCAAATATACAATTTGTGTTTGAGTGAACTTTTGAGTAAGTCTTTACCTAGTTTTGCTCACATTCAGGCTACAGTCTTCTAGAACTAAAAAAAACCTTGAGAATTCCTTCACAGATATTATCCACAGATAATTTAAAATGAAGCTTAAAAGGCAACCTGTTTATACCACAAAAGGTGAAATTAGTAAATGGGTGATACTGTAAAAATCCAACTAGCTTTTAATATTGAATTTCTATGGATCATAGGTTTGTTTCATAGCTGTATGAAACCTGCCCTTAAGAGTAAATGAAGAATAATTATAATAGCATTTTTCAAACATGTTTCAATCATGACTGCCACTGCAAGAGGGGCTACAGCAGAAAAGGCAGGAAAAGCAAAAACTGGCTCAAGACTTTTCCCCCTCTTCTGCCTCCCCATGAGATTTTGCCAAAGCAGATGACACACCAAACTGTGCTACATGGCAAACTGGAGCAGAGAATTCATCCGAGTCAAAAGTACCTCCCCTGTTTTCTTTCTTTAGACACCACTGATAAAGGAAATTGGCAACATTCACTTAGGATCACTATCCAAATGCCCATATCCTTAGGCCATAATCTGAAACCCTGATTTTTCACTCAGGAAACCTGGCATTTAGCAAAAGAAATTCAAAGCCAAAGAGCCAGTTTCTCCAGACTGCATCATCACAGACGATCCATCTCAGGTTCACTGCTAAGTTATTTCGGTGCCAAATAAGTTTTCAACGCAACAGTCTTCCAGAAGAGGAATGAAGAACCTCAAAAAGAGGGAAATATAACCCAGAAGGAAAATTTAAAATAAAAAAAAAGTGAAGACAAAATAAATCCAACTATACCCAGCAACATCTTGGGAAAAAGAAATGAAGGAAGGGAAAAGTTGTGGATTGCTCTGTATCTGATTTTATACAGTCAGCATAGAAATGCATTATCATCACCTACAATATAAACAACCCCACATTTTTAGTACTGTATAGAAACATGTATCTTTTTTGTACTAAAGAGAGTTAATTTTCATCTATTTCCTCCATTCAGGCAACTACTTAATACATTGATCTTTGTTGCATTTCCATTTTCTCCACCAATACACTTCTTATAATTGGAATGAGCTGCTCTATTAAGCTTCTTAATAGATTCTATGTTCTCAAAACCCAATAACTTCAGGACAATACATTAAAATAGACAACAAATTAAGCTTGGTGTTTGCAAATGTGAGACCCCATCAACAGTGACCTTTAAAGTTACTGCAAGGACACTCTTTAGAATTGGTTGTAGAGAAACCAGTATCTGATACATGTAATTGCATTAGTTTGTGCCAATGCTAAACACCCTGAGACTCTTCTGATAGCCAGGAACAAATCACAGTTCTGATGTGAAGCAGCAATGCACACATGTGCAGATGTCAATGAATTCACTTAGAGCTGTGGGTGCACAGTGGCTGTGGGATAAACAGGACCTCTGCATCACCCAGCACAGACATAGCCTGGTTTGAGTGATGGAATCTGGGCTTAGCTTTGTATATGCAAACAGTGTTGAGCACTACACACAGCACAGAAGTATTTTGACAGTCTAACATATTTATTTTAATGATATCAATTTGATCCAATAGCTATGCCACAATATCACATTAACTTAGTTTGAAATACCATGTGAGCAGAGTTTTTATTTGAAAACCATTCCAAAGATGTAATTCCATTTAAAAATAGCAAGCAGTATAAAATAATTCTCTCAAAGCTGGTTAGCCCCAGTATGATTTCTACCTCTGCCAATAGCTAATAGCTACCTTCACATAGATCCCTTCTTAAGTGAGTCAGAGGGGTTTTCTGCCACAGCTGAAGAACAGGGTGACCTGACAATGTGGAGGGTGAACACCTGAAACACACTGAGCAGCTGGAGGCAGGGGAGGGGGATGCCTGACAGACACATGGCAAACTGCTGGAGTGGATATTCGCCACAACCCACCCTCTAGGACAGGGCAGGAGATCACATTTGCTCCAGCAGGTGTATCACCAATTCCAGCCTGAGATCAGACTGAAACAACACTAAGAGTTAGGAGGAATGAGCCCTGGTAAAGTGAATCTGGGTAGATAGCCCAAAAGGGAAGATTGTCTTCATCTAGCTTTATGCTTCCTGGGAAATGTTTTATTTAAAAGTGAGCCCCCAGCTGCCCTTCACCTGGCATTAGCCTTTGCTAATAACCACTTCCACAAACAGCTCCATGGGTAACATCAGCAACGCAGCTGCCCTCCTGGCTGCCAATCGACCCCTCACACCTCTATTTCTATTTGATTCCAATGCCTGTTTCCTTCCAATTTCAGTTTCTTTCGAGTTACACATTTCCGCAGCCGGGCAGGGTGAACTGTTGCAGTTGAAATCCCCCTGCTCACAGGCAATTAGTGAGTGTACACTTCCATGTGAAATACTTTGGCATACAGTTCATTTTGTAATACCCTGCCTGCGTGACCTGTATGGCACCTTCTACCAGCACGTTACCTTTTTTTAGCACGGAAATCGTCGTACAAACGACTTTGCTTTTGTTACAGTTTTTCACATTTGCCTCAGGCTTAATCACGAGCACAACTGCTAATTATTTGCACCTCCCACAGCGCTGACTGGGCTTCTCCAAGATAAGAACAGTTCACCCCTCCTTCGCCACCTGCCAGCCCAGGCCTGCTGCCAGCAATTCCCTCTGATACCCCGGCTGTGGCAGCAGCTGAGGACGAGCAGTAAATATTGTTTGTTTTCCTAGGGCACTTTTACTTGGAGGCTGTGGCGAGGGATGTGGGGCTGGGCAGGGGCACAGCTGAAACAATCCATGCTAAAACCAGGCCAAAAGCACTGTGAGAGATTGCTGTTACCACTAAAACCAAGATTTCTTTCGTGTTTGGGGACAAAACCCAAGTGCCTTTGTTAGCTGGCATGTGGTGGTTCTCCTCAAAAGCAGTATTAACATCTCTCCAGCCAGGCAGGGGCTGTAGCTCTTTTCAGGCCGACAGAAATGCCAGCCTCCTCAGCGGGCAGGGCTCCCTGCAGAAATGCCAGCCTCCTCAGCGGGCACGGCTCCCTGGAGCCTTCCCGCAGGGCTGGAAATGCGGGAGCAGGAGCAGCCGGCAGGGCAGGCCCTGACCCGGAGCCCTCGGCAGGGCTGGAAATCCGGGAGCAGGAGCAGTGTCAGGGACGGCCCTGACCGGCCCCCGGAGCCGCCGCCATTCTCTCGGCAGGGCTCGCTACGCACACCAGTTCCCACCTCCTACCCGCTGCCTACTGAACTTGTCTCCATTTCAAACAAGTCTGGTCAATTTCCAACGTTTCCTCTCCCATTGAAGAAAGCTACCTAAAGGAGGCAAAAAGCATAATCCAAAACAACTACCTTCACTGTCTTCCCAGATGTAACATCTTCATGCTCAGTTGGCTCTCCGAGTGCTTCTCTCCACAATGAAAAGACTGAACCCCACCATTTTTGTCTCTGGCAGAGCTGTTATGGATAAACCAGATCTAAGTTATTTTTCATTACATGCAAATGGCAAATGTGAAAACCTAAAGTCTTATGTTGCCGTGCTAATTTCCCAGGCAACTGCTTGTCACCTGTGAACACATGGATGATGCAAGCAACAGCACCTAAGATGGAAATTCACTCACAACAGCATAAAACCAGGGTTACTAAAAACACTTCCTTGATGGCTTGATTAGCCCTAGCCTAGCACAGCTGGACAGAAGCAGAAAAAACCCTGCAGAAACAAAGTCATAGCCAACCATCCTGTACTACTCCGTGGGGCAAAATGCCAACAATTTCCTTGTAAATCTCTGAAGGCAGCAGTTGTCTATTCAGCAGAGACTCTTCAATTATTCAAACATAAACCATGTTTTCATATTCACATGACCTCATCTGAATCTCACAAGGGAAAAAAAATTACTGACAAATTAATTTGAGTCAGGTGTCAGCCTAGTATCATATAGACAAAGATGAATGCATTAGAATTTCAATATCAGTAAACAGAACATTATGAGATTAATTAAGAAAATCCCAAAATACTAAATGTTTAAAAAAAAAAAATCTACAGACCCATTCAACCAAAGGCTTTTGTGTGAGGCAGCCTGGTCCCACCTGGGATCTCACATCTGAGATAGTAAATATTACTACCGTGTAATAATAATGAATTTCAGCTTGATGACAAAGAGTAAACTTTTTCAGGAAAGAGACCAAGAAATTACTGATATTATCTGCTCCACTGCCTGTCTGAGGATGAAGTATTAAAAATAGGTATACCATAGTAACTACTTTTTTATGCCATATATGGCATAAAAAATAAATTCTGCTGCTCTTCCAACAAAATGATTGTTCAAAGTCTTCTGTCATACAGAGAAAGACTTCAACTGTCAGTTAATTTAACAGGATTGAAACCATCTACCACCTCTTCTCTCCGTTCATCTTAAGCCTAACAATGTACCATGAAACCAAGCTGGCTGGACACAGGAAGATTTTCCCAAAGGAAGCAAGTTACCCTGTCAATGCCAACCCCACAGAAAATCACAGAGTAGCTACACACATTGGGAAAGGTCTGATACCGTGGGACCAGAAAGCTGCAGTCAGTGAGGGACCTACTGACAGCCTCAGGGTGCCAAAACTGGCCAACTAACACAAGATGTAGATGCAACACTGTTTTGAAGATCTGCTTAATAACCTAGTGAGAAGTGAAAAAAACTGAGATGCTTTCATGCAGGGGGAAATGATCTAAGCACAGGAGTGAGCTACTCTGATCAAAGATAAAAAATTTGCCAAACTCCTACCCAGTAACTGTTGATCTTCACACCTTTTAATAAAATATTTGCCAAGGGCAAAATTTAGGTAATAGCTCAGAGTAAGGGACATATTTGGAGAAAAAAAATTCAGGAGAGTTTTCTTCCACAGAAGTCCACTAAGACAACACACAAGGAAACAATATTCTGTAATTGATTAAAATACTTTATTGGCTAGAAAATGCAGAAATATGCAGTATGCATAGAAATATACTGAAATACAAAGTCTTCCAGAATATTCCTGTATAAAAACCACAATTCATACTTCTACATCTTATTTATATACAATACCAAATGTATTCAAGAGTGTGAGTAAGGTCATATTTGCATTCCTTTCTTCTCTTGAAAGCACATTTGGTGTAGTCCAAGGCCTTTTTGTTTCTTCAAGAGAAAATTGCACAGCTACCCTATTTCCTCATTTGGCCTGAAACCTGATAAAATTTTACATACTCTTCTCTCCCTTACTAGAACCTTTCAAGCTTGACTTTTGCCTCTTTTTCTCCCTTTGTCCCAGTATGCGATAGACTTTTTTCTTAGCCTCCTTTTGCCTCTTGAATTTCTGTTCATCCTCCTTCTGCTTGACTTTGAGATATTCTTTAAGCTGTTCCCGATGCTTTACTTTGGCTTTCTTTATCTTGTAATTATTCACTGTACTCAAGGCACTGAGTAGAGCTGATATCTAGAACAGAAAATAGACAATCAATACACATGCAGCTCACTTTTGGTGAGCAAGAAACAGTGTAACCTCAGCAAATACACATAATGAATCAGAGATTTAAGGCAAGTTCCTAATTATCTGCACCTGTTACCCAATTTCTAAAATGGTTTAATTATTTATCCTGTTAGGAAGTTAATCAAAGCTTTAATTTTTGTGAACTTTGATTTTGGTTAGATAGCTTTTAAAAGCTGAGCCTAATTGCTACTATAGAACACTCAAACTGCAGTTTGGATCTTCTTGCCTCTGCAAGCACTCTAATTCTCAATTTTGGAAGCAGAGTATTTGCTTCAAATCCTGTGGTAATAATGCATGGCAATGACAAGTCAAATAAAAAACTGCATCTGCCAATTTAAGTCACCCATAACATGAGAGCACTAAATCCAAGTGAAACACCTTGCAAGTGTTGTGACAAGGACAAAAGTCGTATTTAGGCTTCAGGTGACCTACTAGTCTAAAAAATAGACACCATCCACTCAGTGACAGTTCCATATACATACTGTGTGCCAAACAGGAACAAAATAAATTGCAAGTGATCATTTTTCACTACGAACATATATATCTTTAGCATTAGCAGTAGATTCAAATGCCAAAACAATAGTTAGAAAAGCTTTAAACAACACATTTACCCTTCAGGAGTCCTTGTTTCAGAATAAGTGATAATTACCTTCTTTTCATGAGGCTCCCTGATAACAGCTGGTCTCCACTGGTCTTTTGGAGTCTTGCCTTTCTTCTCAAGATTCTTAGGTTTGTTCTTAAAAGGCAGTGCCTTCTGCAGTGCTTTAGGAATGTGGAGCTTATTGAAGTGCCTCTTCTCCCTCACAATAGGCTAAGAGAATGAATACAGAACATACAAATAATACTCATAATCTTTAAAAGCTTTCATTTAATTTTTCATCTTTTAGTGGGGAAAATACCCCACTAAACACCACACACCAAAATAGAAATACACACTCCTCAAAAAAACCCAAACCAAACAAACCACAAAAAACACAAACCAAAAGTAAAAAAAAACATCCTCTGACATCCTTGGACTGAACTGTAAATAATATGTTCACCCCAATTACTACAACAGAAGTCTCAGTAAGCTCCTGGAGAAGACTCTGCAGAGAGAGAGTCTTCTGGAGAAGACTGGAGAGTCTTCTGGAGAAGACTCTGCAGATTACTTTATAAACTTTAACTGACCCATACCAATCTACTCTCGACTGTTTTATTTCCATCTCATGCCAGGACTGTGCAGATTACTTTATAAACTTTAACTGACCCATACCAATCTACTCTCAACTGTTTTATTTCCATCTCATGCCAGGACTGTGCCTTGTGTATAAAAATTTAAAGTCACACATGCATGTGTATGAACATGTATTTACACTGCTCTCAGTTTGCACAGGTATGAGACACACTGCAAATCTGACTGGTTTTAAAAAACAAAACAGAAATGTACCTTGTAGAGAGAATCCTTGTTTTGTTTCAGTTTGATGCCTCGCTCATACCTCAGCTGGCCTGTTGTTTTCATTCCACTCCAACTATCTTTCTCACCTGCTGGCTTCAGCAGGGATGTTACAGGGTTATAAAACATTGGGATAGAAACAGGATACCAAGTCCTCACAAAAACAATATCTGAAAGAAAAGGGAACGTTACTTGGCTCTAAAAATATGAAATGTAAAGAGTTCATGACATCCACACTCTAAGCGAAAATTGCCAGAACAGAACAGATACTGCACCACATGCTAGCAGTGTGTTTGGTATATAGACCAAATGTCTTCAACTTGTGGGAAAAGCAATGCAAAACGCCACAAAGGCATAAACAGCACACACTCCTGAAAAGTAGGCAGCTGAATACCATCCTGTTCATCATTCATATTCAAGAACAAGCAACAGAATTCATATATGTAATGTGCCTATATAATAACTGAAAACATCAATTTTCTTTTCCTTTGCCTGCTTTTATAAAAGAACTAACTTGCTTTTATTTTGCACTATCTGTGACTTTGGTGTGTTTAGGAAAACAGGGTCATATAAACTCATATTCACAATATCACAGTGACACTCAGCAAACACAGGAGATTCTCTGCACAATTTCCCCAAAAGGTTACAGGAGAAAGTTCTCAGAAAAGTGTCCTTCTAACACTTGTACCACTAAATTCAATTCATCATGTTCAAGGAGAAAGGCTGTGTAAAACACTAAAATTATGCTCTGCAAAGCATTCAAACACTTGAAGATGCATGTCTTCAACTCAAGCCTTTTCATCTGCATACTATATGACTTCTGAGTAGAAGTGAAAGAAATCCAACATAAAATACATTTCTTTTGAATTTCACTCTGCATCTCACAAGGTATTTCTTACTCCGTGAATTCACATCTCAATTATCAAATCCCAGAATTCTGAGACACAGCTTTACAATCTGTGAAGAAGGATGAAAGTTGTGTGATACCTTACATGCAATGTGCAACTTACCACTCATCAGCAACTTGTCTTCAAATGTTGCTCTGAAAGCACCCACAGGAGCTCTGAGGGCCTTTTTGATCTGGCCTCGGATGCCACTCACACTACGGATCGCTGCACCTTCAAACTTAGCCACTTCCAACTGAGAGTTAAACATGCCCTGAAAATGTGAATTACCACTGTCATTCAAGATGCCAAGTCTCTCTCTGTGACCTATGTAGGCCACAAAAACATAATTCCCACAAGCATATCTTATAAAGAAACAGGAGGAGCATAGCATTGTCTTTAGACTGAGTGCTGATCATACCAAAAACCCACTGAGCTGACCTTAGGTGAGCTACTGAAAGCAATCTACTTAGTCCTACATCACTGGCAAGTTTGCTAAGCATTAAATATATGTATTTAAAATTTCAAACCAGAACATATCTACAGAAGCTTTACAGTTCTCCTTTAAAGTAATTTGCTGGAACACAGGATACCTTAAAAAGAACCAAGCTGCTCTAAGTTGCTAGTTCTGAGATTCTAATACAAAACAGTTCTTGAAGGTTTGTGCTTCTTTCATATATCACAAGAAAAGCAAGAAAAAAAATCTGTCTATGCCTAGTGCAAACACTTGAGTGCTTCATTGCTGGGATCACTGCTTAGCTGCTTGCTGCCTCAAATGCTCAACAACCTAACCTCTCCCTGAGCCTGAAAGCCCAGCTAAACACAGTGGGAAGGTCAGTGAACGTTCACTTCTGCAGCACTCCCTACCCCAGACATTTTTGTAACGTAACTGAGAAGCCTTAAGCACTGCTAGAAGTCTCCTTTGACTCCAGAGCTGAAATTTAGAAGGATCAAACTGACCAGTGGGATGAGACCAGGCACAGGTTTACATCCTCCGAAGGTGTCTACCACTGCTAATCAGTGGGTTTTAGGAAGGAAGCAGGGGGTGGGAAGGAAAAAAAAAACTGAATGAAATCAGGAGACTGTTCCAGAATTTTTGTCTGGTTAACAATTACTCATATTCCTTGCAGTAACCAGTACCTTTAGAGGTCACATGGAAGGGAGCTCAAAAAAGCACAGGCAGCTCCTGAGATCCAGAACAGCATTCAACAATAACTGAGAACTTCTGCCTCAGGAGAAACAATCCCAGGTTGCATTCCTTCCTAAAATCAGTACCTTGGTTTTACAGTATACATACCTATGAACTTACCTTAATAAAACAAGTGTTCTTGAAAATTTTGAATGGAAAACCAGTTAGCTTTAATTTCTTTTACAATAGTGATGGATTTGTCTAAATCAAGCACAACTCCTGTGGCAGCAATCCGAAGTCAGGCTGAAACATCAGACATAGAATTTTTTTATCAAACAACCTAACCTCTCCCTGAGCCTGAAAGCCCAGCTAAACACAGTGGGAAGGTCAGTGAAACGTTCACTTCTGCAGCTCCCCTACCCCAGACATTTTTGTAACGTAACTGAGAAGCCTTAAGCACTGCTAGAAGTCTCCTTTGACTCCAGAGCTGAAATTTAGAAGGATCAAACTGACCAGTGGGATGAGACCAGGCACAGGTTTACATCCTCCGAAGGTGTCTACCACTGCTAATCAGTGGGTTTTAGGAAGGAAGCAGGGGGTGGGAAGGAAAAAAAAACCCACTGAATGTGAATCAGGAGACTGTTCCAGAATTTTTGTCTGGTTAACAATTACTCATATTCCTTGCAGTAACCAGTACCTTTAGAGGTCACATGGAAGGGAGCTCAAAAAAGCACAGGCAGCTCCTGAGATCCAGAACAGCATTCAACAATAACTGAGAACTTCTGCCTCAGGAGAAACAATCCCAGGTTGCATTCCTTCCTAAAATCAGTACCTCTGGTTTTACAGTATACATACCTATGAACTTACCTTAATAAAACAAGTGTTCTTGAAAATTTTGAATGGAAAACCAGTTAGCTTTAATTTCTTTACAATAGTGATGGATTTGTCTAAATCAAGCACAACTCCTGTGGCAGCAATCCGGAAGTCAGGCTGAAACATCAGACATGAATGACACTGCTGAATGTGGTTTTCTCAAACAGCGAAGACACCATTTAGAATCACAGAATCATAAAATAGTTTGACTGAAAGTCATCTAGATGACTTCTAAAGGTCATTTAGTCCCACCCCCCTGAAGTGAGTACAGAAATCTTCCAATAGATCAGGTTGCTCAGAGCCCCAGCCAGTCTGACTCTGAATATTTCCACGGACGGGGCATCCACAACCTCTCTCATCAACCTGCTCATGTTTTACCACCCTTGTTGTAAAACCTTCCTCCTAATATCTAGTCTAAATCAACTCTTTTAATTTAAAATCATTTCCCCTTATCCTACCACAGCAGACCCTGCTAAGTTTATCCCCACACTATTTTTAAGCCCCCCTTATGTACTGAAAGGCTGCAATGAGGTTTCCCCAGAGCTTTCTCTTTTCCATGATGAACCCCAACTCCCTCACAGCCCTTCCTCCTGGGAGGGGTGCTCCATCCCTCCAGTCATCTTTGTGACTGCTCTCTGGACCTGCTCCAACAGGTCTTTCCTGTGCTGAGGGCCCCAAGGCTGGCTGTGGTACTCCAGCTGGGGTCTCACTGGAGCAGAGCAGAGGGGCAGAATCCCCTCCCTTGCTCTGCAGCTGGCACTGCTCTTGCTGCAGCCCAGGCTGTGATTTGCTCTCTGGGCTGCAAGTTCCACAACCACAGCATGCCCAGCCTCTTGTCCACCAGAACCCCAAGTCCTTCCCAGCAGGGGATGCTCTCAATCCCTTCACCGCACAATCTGCACTGACACTGGGGGCTGCCCCAGGTCTGGTGCAGGACCTTGCACTTGGCCTCATTGAACCTTTTGGGCTTCCCCAGGACCACTTCCCAAGGTTCCCCTGGACCTCATTCCATTCCTCAGGCACATCAACCACACCACTTAGCCTGGTGGTGCCTGCAAACTGCCTGTGTCACTGATGGTCAGTGCTGATCAAACAGCACTGGTCCCAGCACACACTGCTGAGGGACACCACTTGTCACCACTGCACACCAGGACACTGCACTGTTGACCACCACCCTCCAGATGTGGCCATTCAACCAACTCCTCCTCCACCTAACAGTGCATGCACTGAATGAATATCTTTCCAACTTTGAGAGCAGGATGTTGTGGGGCACCTGCATTCCACATTTCACTCTTAAGATTCAGAATTTCTAACCTTTACAGAATTAATGCAGCATGAAAAATGCAGATTGACTAGTACAGACTAGTTGAGGTGCTGCTGACATAACATTCCTACAATTCACTAATGAGATTTCCAGAACTGCCATTCTAATTACCTTGGAAACAATCTGAAAGTCCTTGTGATCTACCTCACTGTGTTCTCCTTATGAAACAGAATCTTACTCAGACAGAAAGTCTCAAAGGAGAAGTGCTTTGTGCACTGCTCTAAGACTGTATTATGCAAGGGACACGATGAAAACAGACTTTAAAAATATGTAAAAAGACAACTGTGCAATAGTACTTGAAGGCATATTTTAGGAAGGAGATAATAATCAGCACTGATTACTGACAAGCTCATAACAATGCCATGCAAAGCTTTTGTTACCAATTGTCTGCAAACATGAACCTACCTTTGATTACTATGTATCTAATAAAGATCATGTCGGACAAATACTGCTTTAACACTATTTAATTTGGAACTATGGATTTGCTTGGTTTTGAAGGGACCTCAAAGATCATCTCATTCCAACACCTCTGCCATGGGCACCTTCCAACAGACCAGGCTGCTCATGGCCCCATGCAACCTGGCCTTGAATCCACAGCTTCTCTGTGCCAGAGCCTCATCACCCTCACAGTAAACAATTTCTTCCTGAAATTTGTTTAAAAAACAAACAAACAAACAAACAAAAATCCTCTCTCATCCTCTCCATGTTGAGTTTCCCACCTCAACATAATACACCTTTCAAAAGCTTGAGTCCCACTACTTTCATAGTTCCTATGACTACACTGTTTTATCATAATGTAAACCTTCTTCCCAAAATATATCTATTTTGCACAAATACCCATAGAAAGCATTAATAAACATTCTGTGGTAATACACCTACCGTTGTGCCACTGACTGACTGCACTGCCAAAAATCCTGTCCCCTGAGGAGTGATAGGCCCTAAAAAAAAAAATAAATTTTAAAATTTCTGGTAAGTTTTACTACACAATATCTAGCCCCTATTTAAATTCCAAAAGCTTAAGAAGACATGAAAAATATACTCAATGAAGAAAACTAAAGTTTAAAGCAAACTATTGCTCACATTTAAAGCCCCATAAAGGAATGGTTAACAAGAAGTTACTTCTGCAAGGGCTGGGTCTACAATGTCTGCAAAGTCTATCTGCACACAAATCAGGCTCCTCTTCAATATGCTACAACTTAGCAGAATGCTCAGAATTTGATTAAAAGCCAAGCAATTCACAAATCATTTAAATAATCCACAAATATTAGAGAACTGCCTATTTTCCCATACTACTTGGTGTTATTTTTTTTCCACGGGGAAGTTTCAAAAGCTGTACTTCTCATTGCAACAGCTGCATTTCCTGGTACATGCTGCAAAGCCAGAGAGCTGCACACTGCTGAGGTGAGCTGGGACACAGCAGCAGCAGGCTCATCCCAGAAGGCTGCCCTGCAGTGCATGTGCAGTGAGAGCTGCACACTGCTGAGGTAACCCAGGACACAGCAGCAGCAGGCTCACCCCAGAAGGCTGCCCTGCAGTGCATGTACAGCTAGAGCTGTACACTGCTGAGGTAACCCAGGACACAGCAGCAGCAGGCTCACCCCAGAAGGCTGCCCCACAGTGCATGTGCAGTGAGAGCTGCACACTGCTGAGGTAACCCAGGACACAGCAGCAGCAGGCTCACCCCAGAAGGCTGCCCTGCAGTGCATGTGCAGTGAGAGCTGTACACTGCTGAGGTAACCCAGGACACAGCAGCAGCAGGCTCACCCCAGAAGGCTGCCCTGCAGTGCATGTGCAGTGAGAGCTGTACACTGCTGAGGTAACCCAGGACACAGCTGCAGCAGGCTCACCCCAGAAGGCTGCCCTGCAGTGCATGTGCAGTGAGAGCTGCACACTGCTGAGGTAACCCAGGACACAGCAGCAGCAGGCTCACCCCAGAAGGCTGCCCTGCAGTGCATGTGCAGTGGGAGCTGCACACTGCTGAGGTAACCCAGGACACAGCCGCAGCAGGCTCACCCCAGAATGCTGCCCCACAGTGCATGTGCTGTGGGGTGTACTTGAGCAGCCGGTGCCGCCCGTTGTGGTCCTCGATGTAGAACATGGGGATGGTCTGGAAGCGCCTCCAGCCCAGAGACAGGATCAGGGGATCGCGCGTCTTCAGGATCTTCTTGTACCACCGGTGCTTCTTCAGGCGCAGCTGGTTGGAAGAGAAGGTGAATGGCAACAGTGATTCTCAAACTCAAGGCTTAGGTTTTCAGGAATGATTGAAAGCAACTTCTATCTACACTAGAATTTTTATACACTAAGTTTTATCTTTGGTTTATCTTCAGAAGATCAATCAGTATTTCACTCATTCTGAAGTCACATGTGTACCCATACAAGCAAGTATTATATTAAAAATACATTTATATATGTGCTAGTTGCTTTTCTGTAGTTGCTTGTATATAGATCATGAAGGTCAGAGAACAATTAATGTTTGCAATTTAGCAATCATAGTATCAGACCTTAGTCCTGAGACACCTCTGCAGCTGAACATTAAACAGCAGTAACCTTTTCCAGTTATCCAATTAAGCCTGTCAAGATCCAGAATCTGCTACTGTAGAATTACACTTTGTGTCTAAAGCAAATCCCCTATTCAGGAGAGAAGGATGGAAGTTTCTGTCTGTGTTTACTGTATTTTAAGTACACAGAAAGCAGTAACTGCAGACACCCTGAAGCACACCTGCACCAAGACAAAAAGCACTCAGCCCTTTGGCTACGTACCTGTACATAGCCAACATTTCCCTCGCTGTTGCCCAGACCACCCAGGATGATGGGATAATGAGGATCAAAGTTCAGGACAAATTCACAGGGCACATTCTCAATCTCTATTCGAACATACATGCCAGGCCTGAATCCCTCATACTGCACTCTGGTCTCATCATCCTGATCTTCAAATTCCGCTCGGTTAAGCTATGTGACAAAGACATAATTCACAAAATTCAACTATTAGCAACTCGTTCAAGAAGGGATGGTTCTATTTAAAACATTCTAACATCTATATAAATATTTTTGGAAAGATCTAATATGTTTTGTGACTTCAGAGAAAGATCTCTACCACCACTTCTGTTCAGAGGAAGGTCTCTACCACCACAAAGCCCTTCCCATTTGAGATCAAGTGGGCCTGTTAGCCTACTTGAATAACAGTACCCAGGAGAAGCAAATGGCTGAGTGACTTCTGATACACCTTTCACTATGGTGACTTTGGATTTTAAAGATACAACTGTCCAAAGTACTTTTTTTATTTAGAAGCCGAAATACCTTTTATAGGTAATGTCCTGATCTTTAAGGTGTCCCTCCATGAGGATGCTGCAGCTCAGCAACTTAAAAATATTTTTGTGCATCCTCACACTGTATTTCCATGACAAGTTCTTCTGTACCATAGGACAGGAAAGTAGATACTGTGCAAATATTTAAAGATATCCTCATGAATAACAGGAGCCTCACCCTCCTGTTCTAGCCCCTGATGTTTAGCTACCCATAAGACACTGATTCTTTTACTGGAATGTCCTTCTTTACCCTTTAAGTGCTCTCAGTCCAGCAGCATACCAGAGCTCAGATTATCCTTTGTGACAGAGGCCAATACAAGCAGGTAAGGATTAACTTAACAACTATTTAGAGCAAAATTTTGTCAAAAGACAAGACAGTGAAGTTATTAACATTATTAAAGTTATTAATGTAAGGCAGTGTTCTCCCAAGTCAGTCAAAGAAGGAAGCTACTTTTAAGCTTACAAGTTCTTATGTAAAAAAACAAAGGCCTGGAACAAAACCAACACCTCACATTCTGGATACAGTTACACTGAAGACTTCTACCACATGTACACAGCAATAGTCATTAATTATTTTTTCCTCAAAATAACTTCACAGTTGGATGAATAAGACTGCCACAGAGAATTTACTTATCCATTAACAACAGTGCAAAAAATCACACTAAAAATAATACCAGGAAAATATATGGCAGAAATTAATATGAGGAGGATTTTCAGCTTCCTACACATAAAAGGATGCCTTTTGTTTAAAAACTTTTTAAGTAGTTGAAGTTTAGACAATACATCCTGGCTTATTCGGTGATTAGTATGGTTAAGTATTGCACTCAGTTTAAATTAAGCTTTCACTTGTTTGGCTTATTTACTTACTTTCCTTTCCAGATAACAGAATCAAAAAGTTCAAGAATAAAAAAGTCCCAAGCATGTATTTCTTTCTGAATTACCTCCTGAGCATCACCTGTGTCTCCAGGAAAAAATCTTTGGGAGACAAACACTGTGGAGCATTTTGGAAGACATATAGCCAGATAAACTGACAAATCAGCAGATTGTACCTGTGCTTGTTTATGCATTTCTTCTTTAAGATCATCAAAGTATGTGGCATCCCCTTCATCATATTCTGCATCAAACATTTCTTTAAGTTTTCTTTTCTTGTCCATGCGCTCCTTTTTCTTTTCCTCCTCCTCAGGTTCTGGTTTGGACATTTTTTCATCTTCCTCCTCCTCTTCTTCACTTCCAGACTAATCAACAATAAGTTGTCAAACATGTAAAATGGTTCACTGAAAACAACTCATTCTGATCAACATTTTGATAGATATTATTAAACAGTACTTTTATAGATATGATTAAACAGTACTTTTATAAATATGATTAAACAATACTTTCTTGTAGTATCAATTATTAGACACTTGAAAAACATTTCCATTTCAGACAGAAATTAGTAAGCTGTTCATACAAGAAGACAACTTCAGCAAGATCTTATGATCTAATCATATTCCTTTTCACTGACAAAACTTTTTTGACTAAAGATCATTTTAACGTTAGGGAACAGACCCTAGAACTGACCTACCTGTTATTCTAGAGCTAATATAAGCATATATAATAGAGGAGGAAAAAAAAGTAATTGTTGACAGCATTGAGCTATCAACTGCTGGAAGGCTGGAAGCACTCTAGAGACCAGGGAGAAAGAAGTTTGTTCACAGACAGACCACTTGAAAACTGCCAAAATGATGCCATTACCCTCAATTTTATAACAAATGCAAAGCCATCAAGTTGCTCAGTCCAAAAAGAAATTGATTTTTCAGTTAGTACTGTCACAGACAACTACAGTTCTGTTATTGGAAGATATCCAAGCCACAGCATAAAATTGCTTCCACCAACCTCCTTTATGCAGATAAGAGAAATGAACTAGGAAACTATGTCAAGTTTCCACTATTTGCTGTGTTTAAACAGAGGGCTATAATCTTCTGCATCAGATGAGATGACATAGTACAAACAGTTATGATTACATTTGGTTTTAAAATACTTCTGTCCTGCCTCCAGATCCTGCAGCTCTTGATTAAGCCTGACACCTACTGTTAAATAAGTGAGGTGACTTTCTACATAATTAACTGTAAACAAAAATTCAGGCTCAGGCTAAAAACATGCCACTCTAGATAAAGTCAGTAGTAAACATAAATTTTCTTTCACGCTCCCACTGATTTCCTTCCTATTGATTCTATGAGCACCAAATTTATTACATATGACACCTATCACTTGATAAGAAACACACACTCATCTTGCTAAAGAACATAAAAATGCTAAAGAACATAAAAATGCAGATCAGACCTGCTCTCCTCCAGCAGCAGCCTTTCCTTTGTGCACAACCCCAGTTTCCAGATCTTCAAAATCTCCATAGAGCTCTTCTGCAACAGTGAGCACCCAAGACATGTGAGCATTAGTTAACCATTCTGCTCTATTGCTCCACAGCATCTCCTATGTGTTCAGTACTGTGCATTTCTCAGTGCTGCTGTGGAGATTACTTTCAGTCCAAGTATTTTTTATTCCCATCAAGTTTTATATGTTTGTTCTGCCCTCTCCACAGCTTCAGTTGAAAATTCCCAGCTAGACTCAACATGGCTCCTCCTTTACCCTTTCAACACCCTTATGATTTAAAAATGTAAATGAAGTTTAGATCACCCCAAAGGACTCCCAATACATTAGTTTGCACTCTAATGACACAAGACACCAGCAGAGCAATTGAGCTTCTATGTTTAATTTAAAAAAAAAAAATTTTTCTACTGAGACTGACAGCAACGTGTAATTACGTTAGTATCTATATAATAATTTATATAATACTTTGAAAAAAAAACCTGCAAGTATAGCACTAAGGTACAATATTCTATAGACATAATTAAAAGGTCATACTTTTCTTAAAAATCCTATATACAAAAATCATTTTTAGTGTTAGACATACCATCTTCTTCCAACAGCTTTGCTGCATCTTTATCATCCTCCCACTTTCCAGTAACAAAGCAGTCTCGAATACTGCTCATAACCTGCAAAATAAATGTCATTGCATTGCACAGCTGCAGCTTATCATCAACAGAAATGTTCCCCACTCCCTAAGACATTCCCCACTCCCCCATCAGAGACAATTCTCACATGCAGCTCCACATCAAGACACCATTACCAAAACTACACAATGCCTCCCCAAAAGCAGGATTGTGAACCCAGTTTAATTCTTGCCAAAAGGTCTTGGCACTTACCAAAATACCCTACATTGTATTTTCGCTTGGGTCTCCCCTGCTTTTTATTTTTTGGTAAATAAAGAACAAACTATTATCCACCAAATACTCAAGTGAGACAAGCATTAAATTTGTTTACTGTAACTTGCCAGTCTTCTAAGAACAAACCTTGGAATCTGTTACTTATACTGACAGCAAGTGGCAGAATCTAAGACTCAGTGGCCATAGCTCCCACAGCTCTGTTTCAATGACAACTCAGTCATGCTTTATGAGACACAGCCAGGACAGAACCAGGCAGGATATGCAGAAGCAATTATCCAATGGCATTACCTCTTCTAAATCCCAATCTTGTGGCTTTTCTACCAGGAATTTGGAGCAGTCAAGAGCATTAGCCTTCTGTTTGGATGCTTCGTCTGGACGGCTGACATGAAACAAACCTCCAAGTTCATCATCTGCATCCTCGCTCTCCTGGTCCTCATCCTCCACAGCTAAACCAAACATAGAGGCTGTGATGATTTCCCCCACATGACATGCATGGAATTCATTAACCACCTCTCTCCTTATGTTTCCCAACAGCTGCAGCAGTTTGAGGAAATAAAAGAAGAAAACTGGAACAGTTTTAAATGTAAAAGCCTGAAGAAAAAGGTACGCTGATCCAGTTGTTTTCATAACTGGAATTATATTAAAAAAACATTGCCCAATAAGTAAACAGAGGATGCCTGTTCAATATCACAAATCAGAACAATAGCAAAATGATCTGTGACCAGGAAGGAACAGGAATTAGCTTGCATGGAAATCAAGAATACCAGACTGGAGAATCTGTCAGAAAGCCTTCCCACACCTGCACTGTGGAAGGTTTACAAAGGCCAAATTCTCATCATGTTCTACAAAGGTTCTGCACAATGAGATTGGCACACTCAGACAACAACTATAAAAGTTGTGAATTAAAACAGGACAAGGTACATAAACAGCAATTTTCTCTTCCTTTTAAGCCAGCTATTTTTCCCTTGACAAACACCTAATACTAAGTCATGTATAAGAGACTCTTCCACAGTCACTGTGAGACAGAAATTCCTGAAACCAGCCAACAAACAGCATCCCTTTATGAAACACAATTACCACAATGGGTTTGCATAATATCTAACAGATCATTACACAAATAACCAAACCTTAAATGTTTGGAAGAAATAACTGTATAAGAAAACATGACTAACAACTGAGTAGTCTGGAAAATGAACTCAAAATGCTTTTTACAGGAAAAGTAAAAACTGTCTTCTCATTACAATTATTAGTGAAAATGAGCATCAGCACTTAAAAAGTCAATTAACTCTCCTCAAGCCTCCCACCAAAAGACCATGCTCAAATATTCAGACTTGAAAACTTGGTAACAG
Organism: Emberiza elegans; assembly: GCA_024865655.1. NCBI lineage: Eukaryota > Metazoa > Chordata > Aves > Passeriformes > Fringillidae > Emberiza > Emberiza elegans. The sequence continues at coordinate 24,656,956 of JALJVW010000241.1, read as the reverse complement.
CTAAAAGCCAGCATATCTTGAGACAAGTTCCCAAGCAGATCTGTACCTGTTCCATATACAAGTTTGCGAAGATTGGGGGTTGATCGCTGCTGTCTTAGAAAGGCCTCAGCTGCCTTCTGTGTGAGGTCTTCTTTCCATTTAAGTGCACCTGAAAAGGTAAAAGATTGCAAAAAAAGAACAAGAATCAGCAATTACAAAAATAATTTAAATAAGGACATGACAAGAGACTTAAGAAGTGTAGACACAACCCACAGTTTCTTTTTCTCATATTCTATATATACACAGAAACAAAAACTGTGTATAACAAATTATACTACTGATTTTTTTTAAGATAGAATTTTAAAAGTTTATTAACAACAATAACAGATTTGATCATGTTCATGATGATACATGTCTTCTTCACAGACTCACAGAATGGCTGAGGTTGGGAGGGACTTCTGGATGTCTCCATGTCCAGCCCCACTGCTCAAGCAGCCACACCTAAGGCAGGCTGCTCAGCACCATGTCAGGACAGCCTTTGAACATCTCCAAAGATGGAGATTCCTGTTCCAGTGCTCAGTGAGCAGTTAGTGCATTTTAGTACCATTCCCCAGAACATGTTTTAGTCTTTCTAGATGTAATAGAGCATCATAATCTGATTTACATACACAGCTATAAAGAGAAGTATATGCAAAATCAATGAAGTTTTGTTTATAAAATGAATCACCTCCGTTCCAGAGGAAGGAAATCTGACACTGCATACCACAATGTAAATGAAAGGTTTAATACCAAGTATTTCAAGCTTTTCTAACTTGAAGTTTTGCTACCTAATAATTATATATAAATAAATGAAATATATGACAGGCAACATTATGGAGTATTTACTAATTATATCCTTTACCAATTAATACAATTAAAGTGGACAGCAAAAATTAAACAGTTATAGTCTACCTGTTGTGTCAGCAGAAAGATCTATTTTTTCTTCATACTCCTCTTCCTCTCTCAGCAGGTTCTCCACATCATCATCCTCAGTATCTATAGTTTTAACTTTGGTGTGTCTAACACTATCAGCTTTATTTGCTTTACTGTGCTGAAATCCATTCCTATTTGACTCATCAGCTTCTAATTCCTCATGTGATTCTCCTTCATCATCACCCTCTTCAAGGGAAGAGCTCTCTTCCTCAGATTCTGATGCCTCTTCTGCAGTGCAGTTTCCTGAATCTGTAGTGAGCACTGCTTTTCTTTTGGGGCTGTGCTCTGAGATTTGTGGTTTTGTTTCTGTATGTTCACTATCCATATCACACTGCTTAGATTCAGCTCTTTTATTTGCAGCCTCAAATTCACTACCTGAGCTTTCATCTTCGCAAGTCCTTTGTACATCCTCCTCCTCATCTTCCCCATCTCACTGTCTTCAGGGGTAGTTTCTCCTTCTTCTTCAGAGCTCACCTCCAGATCATCATCACTGTCAGCAAATGCTGGTAGCTCATTCACAGCTTCTTCCTGAGGCACCTCTGTTTTCAGACGCTTGGCTCTCCTAACAGCCACCCCTTCCCTCAAGAGCACTCTCTCACTTTCTTCCTCAGCATCATTTTCATCATCACCATCACTTCCATCTTCAGAGACTGCTTCTTCTTCATCTTCTTCTTCTTGGTCATCTTCCTCATCACTTGCTGCATCATCATTTTCCTTCTCGTCATCTTCAAATACAGCCTTCCGACGAACTCTTCCAGTCTTCAAATCCAACTGCCTCTCTTCTTTTGGCATCACAAACCTGTTCTCCCAAAGACCATATTTGGGGTAAGATGGTAAAGTACAAGAAAATTTTAATGAAAAAATTAAGCCTCATGTTAATATTTTGTAACAGTTCTACAAATTTTCTTTCAAATAAAGTGAAGGTACATAGACCATTAGAAAGGCACTGGCATCCTGTAATGTCTCTTCATTCAAGAATATTTAATGTTATAGCCAAAAATAATTCCAAGAAATTTCTTCATTTTCCATGGAATGACTTAAAATAAAAATGTTACTTGTATCAGCAAGAAATTCCTGGAAAGCAAGACTACACTGCTTGCAAAACTTTCTAGTACCAATTACTTCTATCCCAAAATACACTGTGGCATATGAGTAATCTCAGAAGAGGAACAGACAGACATTTTATTAGCTGTGCTCTATTCAGAATTTTTCCTAAATTAGAGCCTGAAATTAGAGATTCATTCATGATCAAACACTGCTCATCATTCAAAACTTACTCTTGTCCTACATCTTCTGAACCCAAGGGTGTAGAGTCCATGAAAAGAGAGACCTTGCTTGATGCCATCTTAACATCAATGGCTGAGTGTGTGGAGATGAGGCTCTGAACAAGTTCCTGATTTGGCCTCACTTCCTCCTGGAAAGACAAGACTTTTTACTTTTCAATTAAGTTGAATAAACAAATGTCTAATGACACCTATCAGTCTAAACCAGCAGAAATATGCATATGCAAGAAAAAATTGCAGAGCATTTTAAAGAAACATTTTCTCAGAATAGAATAGCAAGGTCTCCCTTCCCCTCCTCACATTTCAAGAATATCTATAACATCAACCCAAGAAAAATTGAAGAGGAACTCCTTCACAATATGCAACCACTACAGTAAATAGCAGCAAACACATTGTCACAGACCCAAAGGTATTTAAAATTTAGCACAATACAGGGGAAAAAAACTGAATTCAATTAGTTTGTAGGTAAATCTTTTTTTTTCTCCCTTTGACCAGTCAAATCCTTTAAGTTTTCTCCCAACAATCACCATGGCCTGCAAATAAGAACAGTAATGGTCCAGCACCTATAAATCTTAGGTCAATATTTGGAATGTTATTACACAAACTTTAGGTATTTAATATTAACTGATCTTCCAATGTTTTGTATAACAACAGATAATAGAAATATCCCTTCTCTGAAATCCCTGAAGGAGAAAAGAACTAATTATCCACTATGTAGATAAGGATTGTTTTAAAGAAGCTTATTTTTAAACACTTATTTTGGCTTTAAGGATAAAAACTATATTTTCCAAGAGAATTTAAACCACCACCAGCATTCTTTTACCTCTTCTTTTTCATGAGCATGGCTTCCACCAAGGTCAATGTAAACAGCATCTTTGTCATACACAATACCCCCAACTCCTGAGAGAGGGGCATAGACAAGCTTCTCTTTCTCATTTAAGGAACGTTTCTTCTGCTGCTCAGGGAGAGCACAGGGGTCTGGCAGGAAACTCACATCACTCACTGTGAAGTCTCCAACACCTGAGGGGACAGACAATGATTCATCAACAGGAAGCTCTGTACCAAACATCCAAACCCTCTGCCTTACCACTGAACTCAGAGAAGTATACAGAAATTCACCAGAATCCCGAAAAGCTTTGTTTGTTTCTTTGCTTGTTTTCAAACCACAAAAACATCAACTCACTTTTCTGAGTAGGTCTGTAAATTTATTATCACAGTATTTCTTAAACTAAACTATTTAATCATTCACTTAAAATATATTATTCAATTCTGACCATAATAAATGTATTATATAATTTACTAATTCACATAATTTCAATTATCTTTTCATTACTAGGGCTGATACGTTTCACATTTTAAGCAGTTTCTAAAGTGATACACTTCCAAAAAATTTTAAATACTGTGAATAACATGTTTATCAGTGCAAGAAAACTGCACAATTTAAAGCAAAACTATTTACAAGATTTATTTTCACAAAACCATGCATTACGAAAAAAAATTCAAAAACATAACAGGTATTTAGAAAGGTGGAAAATCTGTTGTATAACATACTTTAAAAATACAAATAATTTCAGCTATGCTGTTTTTCACATATCAGTACAGAAAGAGTTCTAGGACTGATAAATTACCTGGCATATGAATTTGACTTTTGTTTTTTAGGTGTGCTCCTCTCAGGTATCCATACAGTGATATCTTCCTGTCACATTTGGGATTGATTCGAACATCCTCTGGATTTGTCAGCTCTTCCATTCTGCTCAACATTTAAAATAATAGTTAAAATATCCACAGTCTCAATGGTAACTTTTGAGAGAAGGTAATTTAACAAAAAAGAACATCACTGCTGCCACCGCATGAGCTGCAGACTCTAATAATCAAAACTGAATTATCGTAAGAAAGAAAAAATTCTTGGAAAAAATTATCTTCCAAGAAATTTTAGAATTCTTTCCCAAAAGCTCTGTAATTATGCTCAACAAATTTCCAGAAGGTTTACTGACACTTCACTGAAGAGTACTGCTTTCTTAGCACATTTTAACTACTCTTTATCGGCTTTGCACGCACAACCCTCCTCTAATCAGTTTCACCGATAGAGGGCAAACAGCGGAATGTCACATTCCCTGCTGCCACACAACACCTTCTTTTCCCCAAGAATGCTGGTGAGCAGCACAAAAGCTACCACAGAAAGGAGTGGCTGTTCTGCAGGCAGAGGAGGGGAAACTCCTTTCTACACTGTACAGGGGAGGCAGCACACAGAGCCAAGGAGCACAACCCGGCGTCAGATCAGCTTAAAGCTGTCCCAACAATCATCAAACTGCAACACTTACAGCAACCTAAAACAATGTTAATGAAATAATACAGAATGTGGGGTTTTCATTTTCCCTCTCTTTGCTTTATGTATTTTGCAGGACTTTGCACAATGCTTATCTACTTCTCTGACAATTTTTCCTGAAGAATTAGAGCTAAAGAAGAGACTCATTCAAGGCACCTTGGATTGTTGTGGGAATTTAGTCATAACTGTAAGCATTCTGGCAATAAAATATGAAAGGTGAGGTAATTTCTCAAGCAGGCACAGCTGCCATCAAGATTACTTTCATGTTCCAAAGAGACTGTGATTGAAATGCTATACAGCGAGACAGAGCAGAAGGGATATTCCAGGGAACTAAGAAGACTAATTCACCAGCTGTTGTTTAATCACTAGAATGCTGTTTCTTTTCCACAGAAATTCAGTACACTCATCAACAAGCAGCATTATTTTAATTTTCCTGTGTTTCAAAAGTATTTACAATATTCCAGAGGCATGTACATGACCTGACACAAGTGAAAACTGAACTGCAGAGGCACCTTCCATTCCCAAAGCCACTCAGGGAACACCAAACACCCATTCACACAGAGCTGAGGGCTAACAGCACAGCTTTTTCAAACAACAAGGTGCTATCTAGGCTGAGAATGAAGAACAGAGAGAAAAACACACCTGTCTGCAAGAACATACGGGTGAGATGTTTGCCAAGTCAGAGGCCGGAATTTCATAACCGAGATGAAACGCCCCAAATTGTGAATTTCTTGCTTTTGATATTCTCCATGAACCATCCCAGACAAATAAAACAACTTGGCACCCTGAACACATTAAAAAGACATAAAAACATAAAAAATTCGATTTAATACCCATAAAGCTAACAAGAAAAATACATAGTTAATGCAACTATAATTTGTAAGTCTTAACTGAAAATTATATTACAACTGGTTCTGAAAGATCAAACTAACCAGGTTACTTAAATGAAAATTGTCCCCTAAATCTCACTGGAAAACTATTCACATCCTCAAGACCTCATAGAGACCTACAAGCAGATCCTCCTTGCACAGCACCTGCATAACAGACCTAGTAGCAAATTAAGCAGCTTATCACACCAGGATAGAGAATAATCACACAAGTATTTTAGCAAACAAAAGAAAGATGAAACAATCTGATACAGTATCAACATTGTTCACTTACCTATTTAAAAGATGTAAGAACACAATAAACACTTAATTATTGACCCACTTTTAATTTAGCTTCCATAAAGCAAAATACATGAAAAAATTAATGTTAAATGTCATACCGGATACACTTCAGTCCAGAATCTGTGCTTTAACTTCTTTTTAGTCTTCTTTAATTGTTTGTTGTTCTTGAATGTGTCCAAGTGGGTTAGAACTCCCATAATTTTGGGAAAGCCATGTACCTGGCAAATGTTCAGGAATTCAAATGTCTCCATCTCAAATCCAAAGCTGGCATCAATGAGCATGAGAACCTGTAAACACAATATTCACATTTCACTACAGCAATACCACAGTGCCTACATGAGATTATTTCAAAGACCCCACCTTTAAACTCTTAAGCTTCTCAGGAACCAAAATTCTAAATGCACTGACACAGCAACCAACAGTCTCATGAAAATGGAAGCAAAGTTGGTTTAGGGTTTTAAGAATAAAGAACTTAAAGCATACAGGAACTGATGACAGATCTTCAAGCACTGATGTAATCTCAGCCCCCTAACAACAAATCCAAACAGATTCTCAGCACTACCATGTGCACACAAAATCTGAATCATCCACCAGCAGAAGTATTTGTACTGTTTGGTACCTGTCCTGTACTCAGTATAAAACACAAAAGTAGAAGAATATCTAGGTAAGTGTGCACATGTATTTAGATATTTACATAGTTAATACTTAGACAAGGATCCCAATACCTAATCAGCTGTGAATAATATACTCCAAATCCACATGTAAAGTAAAATTCTAAACAAAGGGATCATGAACTGGATGCCCAGGATCAGTTGTTGTAATCTCTTGATCCAAAAGTTGCAAGTAAATTACAACAGTGACCACACTCCACTGAAATCAGTTGTATTACTACAAAACAGATGGAGACCTCGGGGTGCATAAAAAACCCCAAGTAGTAAACTAATAAATATTTCTACTTTGAACATTAGTTGAAAACTTCTTGACTAAAACTCACTTTCAGATTTTATATGGTTTAACCAAATTCCTTAATGAGAAGTCACTGTGTCACCTTGGCGTGTTGGAACACCTTCCACTAGAAGTTTACCAGCTGCATTAGCAATGAAGCCCAGCAGCATTTCCCTTCTTTCACATCCTCCCCACCACCATACACACACTCTTCACTTTCCCCCACCCTCAGGATGAGGAAAGTCCTGGGGGTGTTCCAGAACATAAGGTGTGTCAAAGAGCTCAGGTCCTGTTCTCTTTCAAACCAAGGACAGTTTTGTCTTTGATAGCAAAAAATGTGTAGACAAACCAGACACTGGTGCAGTCCAATCAAATGTAGTATTTTCAATATAAATTACAGTAGAAATCACATTCCATGGTTAACTTACCAAATCAGCAACTTTAGCCAGGTCAATCATTGTGTTAATGTCACACCCACATTCAATAATGGTCAGCCGGCGCTTTTTACCTGGAAACAGAATTAAGCATCAAAAACTGAAACACAGGGAGCAAACCAATTTGTACAAAAGTTTTCTTTTCAGGTCACATTCCTGGAGTTCCTCCAGGCTATCTGGGACTCAGATTCTGGTCTAGCATGTAAACCATCCAACATGCATCACTGCAGAAGTGTCTGTTTTTACCTGTTCACAATGTTACTAAAATATAATTTTTTAATTTAAAATTATCTGAAACTTCTTTTACTGTACATATGCCAGATCACACATCCAAATGATATCTTCAAAATTACCAAAAATCATAAGAACATGAGCACATCCCAGCTCTCAAAGCAAGACAAGTAAGGAGTACAAAAGAAGCATTTTCATTTCTCCTATCTTTGTTCTCACCTGAAACAATTGTAACAGGACCCCGGATTTCAACCAGCTTTTGCCTGGTGAAGTTCTTAATGAGACACTTTATCACAGTGCTCTTCCCAACCTTGGGAGGGCCAACCACAACCACCACCACAGGAGGTGGCTCCAAAGGAGTCCGGTCAACCACGGGAATGTGATGCTTTTTAGTCTTCAGATCCTGAGTTCTGAGGAGAAATTTGTAACAAATAAACACAGGAACGCCATGGACAGTGGCATTTACTACTTGAAAGTCTTCAGTATTTGCAAAGGATTGAGCACAAAATGGAGCACAAGCAGAGACACCAGGCACTCCCACTGAGCCTAAGGAGCTATACTGCTTTTCTATGGATTAACACAGTGTACAGTGCAACATAGATGTACAGTGCAACAGAGATGCACAAAGCACCCCACTCCTGACACACACCCAAACCACACACACAACGTGAGTGGGTGAATGACGAATGCCAGGCAGATACACCAGCGAAAATCACAGTCCGCGCTACACAAAGTAACAAAGAAAGCCCAGAAGCTCCCACCCCTCCAGCCGCCTCCGCAGGCTCTGGAGCAGCTCCCACTCTCACCGATGGAAAGTCCTGGCCATCCGCACGGCGGACTGCACCGTGAAGGCTTTGGGGTTTCTCTTCCGCGCATTCTCCTCATCGCCTATTCCCAGCTCATTGAGATAACGTTTCCTTTTCTTCTCTGCCTTTGGCCCGCTATGCTTCGCACGATGCTTCTTCTTCTCTTTTTCCTCCATCTTACTGGTTCAACACTTGTTTACAGCCAGCAGGATCCTGAGTTCCTCCGTGCGACAGCGGGCACAGCTGGCACAGGAGGAGAGCACAGTTAGCACAGGGCACGGGTACACAGCACACCAGCTGGAGAGCACCGAGCAAGCCCCCCCGCACCGCGCTCACGGGGCCCATTCCCGGTGCACGGCAGCCCCCGGGCCCCGCACTGCCGGCCCGGGGTCCCGGGCAGGCCGGCAGCGGCCCGGCGGTGCGGCCGAGGGCGGGGAGCAGCCGGGCACACCGCGGGCCCTCAGCTCGCCCAGGGGTCCGGCCGCGAGGCCGCTCCCCACGAACAGCCACCACTCACCGGGGCCCGGTCCTGCCGTGGGCCCAGTCCTGCCCGGTCCGACGCTGTCCTCCCGGCCCGACGCTGTTCCCCCCGGTCGGGTGCTGTCCCCCGGCCCCGCGCTGTCTCCTCGGTTCGGGTACTGTCCCTCGGCCTGGTGCTGTCCCCTCGGTTCGGGTGCTGTCCTCCCGGCCCGGTCCCGCCGCCCGGCCCACGTGTGCCCGCACCGACCGCTCCGTTGCGGAGCCTCCCTCCCGGAAACAGCGGCTGCGCGCAGAGTTCCGTGCGCGGCGGCGGAGCGCTATGGCCGGCGCACACGGTGTCCCACAGCGGCAGGGCGGCGGCGGCGGCGGCGCCGCTCAGCCCGCACCGGGAGCCGGGACGGGACATGGGAGTCGGCCCCTGTGCGCGTGTTCGGGAATAAATGACTCTCCTGAAAGCTCTGTGAAAGGCCGCGGTAGCTGCCCGGCGGGGCCGGCCCCACGGCACCCGGAGCGGAGGAGGCGTGGGGACCTTCGGGTGCCCGCGGGCTCGGGGCAGCCCCGTACGAACTGGCAGATGCGGCCCCAGCAATTACTGCGAGAAGGATAAAAAATCAATCCTTGCCAAGGACTATGGGAGAACGAGCAAGTCAGAGGGTAAAAGCCTATGAAGAGCTTTCCCGTGCAGTGAGTTCTGACGGAATTCATCAAAGAATGACAGAAACAATGGGGATTTCAGCCCTGAGCCCCGGGGTGATGAGGCCATGGGCACTGAGGGCCGCGCTCCTGAACCTTCCGGGAACGGGGACTCCACCACCTCCCCGGGCAGCCCATTCCAGTGTCTAATCGCCTTTTCTGTGAAGAAATGTTGCCTGATTTCCAACCTAAGCCTTCCCTGGTGCAGCTTAACACGCTGTCCTCTCCTCCTGTCGCTAACACAATGCAGGTGGGGGCGTTCTGCAGGTACCAAGCCCCGCAGGCACAGGGACATGACCAGGCATGCAGAGGGCAAGGTACCCGGGTGAGAAGTGAGCCATTGTTTTATCTCAGCTCTGTTCCCCGCCTGCAGGGCCGTCCCCGTGAGGTGCGCTGTAGGTGCACACCCTGCTCAATGGAGAGCCCGCTTGTCAGGGGTGATTCTCCTTATGGCAGGGCCAGCGAGGGGCAGGGTTGCTAACGAGGTGTCCGGGCGTGAGCTGCTCCCTCCGTGCTCCTGCTGCCGGCCCCATCCTCCTGCCTCCCAGGCAGGTGCCTCCCTGCTGGCTGTCACACTAGGGCTGCTGCTGGAGGAGGCGGCTGTGAAGAAAGGAATGTGATCGCAGGTTCCCACATAAGGAGGAGCTCGGGACACCCTGCAGTGAATTAGCTCAGTCTGACTAAAAGTGACATTGGTGAATTTGGGTCCTCGCTATCCCTTTGACAAGTTATGTAGAAGAAAATACATTTTTCAATATTTAGCATCTTCTTCTATAAACAGGAGTATTTTACAGGCAGTAGAAGAGTAGTTCAACTACTGAACACATTTGGTTCCTGCCCCAGCATCACCTGATCATGACAGCAGAGATGCTGGCAAGTCCAGGGGAGGCTACTGTACCATGGCTGTGGAAGTACCTCCTACGTGTTGAATAAGCATTCTCATTAAGAAGGTATTATGAGGGAGAGGGTATATGTAAATAAGTAAGTCTTAATGCATTTTTTCAAAAATTTACTAAAAGAGTCATAGATACAATACAATCATAAATACAAAAATCTTTTTGTCCTTCATTCTCAAATACAACTTGTGTTCAAAGTGCCTTGCAGCTATTGTCTGAAGCATTCTGCTGTTCTGTAATAGATGAGCTTGTTCCAATCCTTTAGGTCAAGGCAGAAAAGTTATAGCCAGATAAAAATTACTGACAAAAGTGTGGACTAATTTTCTGGACTTCTTGTGTACACACCTCCATATACAGTTTGTTCAGGGGTATCAATTTTATTAATAAAATAATGGTCTGTGATTAAGTTTTGTTGTTTCTCTTGTTTTATAAACAAAATAATTGAGTTAATAACAAATGTATTACAATCTAAGCATACTTTAAATATTCCAGAGCCACATTTTAAACCCAAAAATAGATCTGCATGTAGAGTTTTCAGCATCCTAGGCCTAATACTGCTTTAACACACATCCATGGCAGTTCTCCAGAGGTACACATGAAGAACCTTTCCATGATTACTGTGGTCTTCTGGATAATCATGGATCTTGAGAATTCTAAAAATAGGCTCAATGTGCAAATACAAAGATGAAACACATTTTTTTCTCCTCAGTGCAATTCTACAACTTCATGAAGGTAAAAAAAATCTTAATTTGGCAACTAGACAATCACAATTAAAAAAAAAAGACAATTTGCAAAGAAATTACACAAAACAAAATCACAGAAATATTGCCTTTTAAAAGACTGTGGTCATTTTTAAATGAAAACACTATAAATTAAGTACCCAGGAAAATACCACTAGTGTTCTTTCTGAGGAACACACCTAAAATGCAAACACACCCAGTGAGATGTCCCCTGCCACCACCAAGGCTGCTCTTTCCATGCTTGTACCCCTCTTGTGTTAATGCTTCCTCAACTAAAAGCTATAAATAAGTCTATTATCTAGGATTCCTTAAGTTAAAATAAGTGAATTATGACCAGAATAGAAACAAAACTCAGTAAGGCCACAAAACCACCACCATAGTGCTAAACCTCCTGGCAGAAGGAATCCAGCACAGCCTGAGCACAGAGAGCCCTTCAGTGCTGACACACCTGTGAAGATCAGTCTGTGCATGCGGGTTAGTGTCAGGCTGCCCACAACCAAACACGTGCAGGAATACTGCCAGGGGCTGGTGGCAGACGGCCTGGGCTGGGGAGCCAGCTCACATGCAGCAGGTAGCCCTTGCTAACATGGCTTATCTTTATTTCCCTTCCATACAGGGCACAAAACTCAGAGCAAGCACTCTGCACCTAGGCCTGCAAAACCTCTAGCTACTTCAGACAGCACTGGCAAGTGAGAAAAAAAATCACATTCATTTTCCATCAGGCAAGTGGACACTGCCAGTTTCATGTCTGACCCAAATGACAGATTGAATTCTGGCCACCAAAAGCAGAAAGGTAACTTTTTGTCTGACCTTGCTCTGCATTTTGCTCATTCTCAAGCAGCCAATCTAACCCTATTCCCAAAATTTCATTTCTCATGCCCAGCCAATGAGAGTCATAGTCATTTACTGTCTCCAGCAGCTGCTGCTCGTACAATGGGGCTGGAGTGCTAAGTGCCCTTTGATACCCTCCTTCATGCTTTGGAACTACCAAAGGAGGACTAGCATTGCTAGCTGCAGGCATAGGTGAACTGTGCCTCATCTGCTCGGGCTCAAGCTTGGGTTCCCCCCCATCAAAACTGAAAGTGGAGCCATTCCCAAAGGGAGAAGTGCTTGACTTGGCATACAAACAGCTCTCAACACCCAGGCCCTGGTTAGCACTGAAGTAGTTTAAGACAGGCTTCCTGTACGTGTTCTCTTTAGGTGCTGGGTACTGGTGATCTGTACAAGGCTGGAAAACATCTGCATCTGAGTAGTAGCCTTCAGGGAAGGATTTCTTCAGGTTAGGATACTCCCGTGCCGGCTGCACGGGGAGCGAGAACGGGGGGGCGCTCCCCACGCTTCCCGCACCTAGTGGGACCCCTCTTTCTGAACAGTCCAAGCCGAAGTCAGCTGGGGTCTGACCCAGCGCTCCAAAACTGTTATCCAAGCTCCTGAAATGCATGTCGAGCCTTGAGTACAGCTGCCCCGAGTAGAACGGCGGCTGCCCTCCGAAGCTCTGGCTCCCTCCAGGCAGGCCCGGCTGCGGGCAGAGACGGTTCCGCTCTGTGCCCGGGCCCTGCTGCGCCCGGGGCCGCTCCTGCCCAGCGCACCGGGGCGGCTTCGGCTTGCCCGGCCTGGCGTAGGTGGCGGCCTCGCTCTTCTTGTGGTTTAGCTGCCGGGCTCTCCGGTTCTGGAACCACACCTGCGGGACCGGCAGACACTGAGCACCCGGGCCGCCGGGGAAGCCGCTGCGCCACCCGCCCGTCCTCCCTGCCCGGAGCGCCCCTCTCACCTGGATGCGGGACTCGGGGATGTCGGTGAGGCTGGAGAGCTGCTCCCGCAGGGCGATGCCGGGGTACGGCTCCTTCTCGAAGGCGCGGACCAGCAGCTCCAGCTGCGCCTTGCTGAAGGTGGTTCGCTTGCGCCGGCCGCCCTCCCGCCCCGAGCTGGGGCCGCCGGGGCGCGCCCGGGGCTCGCCTGCGAGGAGAGAACGGGGAGCGGCGGTCAGCGGGGCCGGGCAGCGTCCTCCTGCCCCAACGCCGCCAGCGCCAACACCAACACTGCCACCAACGCCGCCACCACTAGCACCAACACACCCACCACCAACACCGCCACCAATACAACAACCACCAACGCCTCCACCGCGACCCCCGCCGCCTGCCCGCCCGGCGCGGCTCACCGGCGGCTCCGGGGCTGGGGGCCAGGCTGGCGGGGGAAAGGCTGGCGGGGGCCAGGCTGGCGGAGGGCAGGCTGGCGAGCTCCATGCGGGCCGAGGTCTGCGGGCGGTGTAACGGCACGGGCAGCTCCGTGCCTTAAGAGCCCTCCACCCCGGCCTTTAGCGACCCCCACCCATCGGCCCGGCCCCTCTGCGGCTCCGAGGGTGACTCAGAGCCGTCTCCAACACCTCCATTGTCATCCCATCACCAAAATACACATAATGAGGGCTCGCCCCATCCAAGGAGCCAAAGTGTCTCCCAGCGAAGTCCCCGCTGCTGGTACTAACCCATCCACCTTTCTTTAATTCAAATGGAGAGCAAAAAATTTAATGAAGAAATCTTCCGCCTTTGGTTCAGCCTCTGAGGGAGCTCTCTCTGCACTGCAGGCCTGGAGCTCTGCTGGAAACCCGGTGCTCCCCCAATGCAAGGAGGCCTCCATACCACCCTTCTCCTACAGGAAAGCCATCCCAGCGCTTCCTGCACCCAGGTGACAAGTCCTTGTCTTCCCCATTTGGTTACCCTGCTCCTATTCCCATCCATGGGGCATTTCTCATCAGCTTTAGTGCAGGAAATAAAATTCTGGTGGCTTTACTAGACATTGCATCAACACCCAATGTTCACAGCAAAGGACAAAGCCTCCACCAGCACACTCAGGTCACCCAGGTCAGATGGAGCAGTCTCCCTCTGGAGTGCATGCTGAACAGCTCAGCAAAGGTTTTCCCTTCCTGGGGCAGCTTTCTTTCCCTCCAGACAGCTCTGCTCATCCAAGTCAGGTACAGAATAAGCAAGGTCTGTGCTATCAGCCCAAGGTGAAATCATGAACAGCATATTAATTCAAAAGAGTGGCCAGAAATACCATTTAAGAGAGCCAAGAGTGACATAAGGGACTTAGAGGGAGCAACAGTTGCAACACTGAAAGGGATTAGATGTTAGAAGAGAAGCAAATCAATTAGTCAGTGTAATAATTTGTCAAATTAGGCCACTAATGGCTGTCACTGAAGGTGTTCAAGAACAGCAGCATCATTACATCATTTGTTTTTCATCTCAACTTGTCCCCATTCATTTTTCAAACTTGGGACCTACTCCAGCTTGCTGTGAATCTGAAGGGTACAGGGACAAAGTGTGTGTGAGCTGGTAGACACTGTTTGCATTCTGTAGGGACCAGTGCACCCATCATCCCTGCTGCCACTTCGGGGTTGAGCTGCACAAGGGTTTTACCATTACACACACCATCACAGTGCTTCACAACAAAAAATGAATGTCCTTCCACACAGGGATGGCAGTCAGCTCCTGTGAGTCTGGTACTCCAGAGACTTTAGCAGGATTCCTTTAGCAGCTTGGTCCATAAGGCTCAGAAACCACTACACCTACATAACATTTTCAAGCAGAAGTGCATGTGTATCTGAGTGCTCAGATACAATAAGCAGACTTATAAAGCTTGGGGTTGTAGTTTTATTGACAGTGTTCACCACAGCAAATTCAGCTTCAGCTATTAATTCTTGTTCTAGGCATGCAGGGTTCACCTCTAGCTGCCATGAAGTCCTCACGGGGCTTTGCACCCAATCGTGCACAAGCCATCTCCAGTGCACTCTGGGCTAGCAAAGCTCATGCAGCTGCTCCTTCAAAAAAAGCTGATCACTTTTTCTTTTTTTTTTTTTTTGCAAGTTTAGTTTTTGGTGAACTTTATACCAGCATCAGCATGGGACAGGGATGCACAGGGGCAAAGGGTAAGAGAGAATCAGGGAGCCTCAATTTGAACTGGCTCAATAAAGTGTGGAATGGCACATGACCTTTCCATCTCTGCAATTCCAGTACAACTGTCCATGGGGTACATGCTACACTGGATCAAGGATACCAAGGAACTTTGCAGGGTACAAAGAGAGATTACTCATTCAGTCTGGAGAGAGGGAATGCTGGAACAAATGCTCAGAGTTTTCTTTCTGGATTTCCAGTTTTCATGGCAGAAAAGATCATCTCATGGCACGAACTTCAACACAAAGCTGCCCCTGTAGGCAGCCTGCAATACTGAGCTCAAAAGAACAGGGAAGCCACCTCCTCCAACACCCACATACACACCTTATAGACAGAGCCAGTGCAGAAGAGATAAGAAGGAGCCAGCAGAGGCTTGCACAGACTTGCAGCGCTTGCTAACAGTGACTGTCCATCACTACAAGCTCGGCTCAAATAGAACAGCTTTTGTTAACATCCCCTAGCATAGAGAGAGCAGTTCACACTTCCCGGAGTTATTGTTTGAGGAACTCTGCCAGGCAGCCTCTTTACACCCTTCATTTTCAGAGATTTTCTTTGCAATGCTAATCGATAGAGATTGCAAGTTTTGTTTTTAAGTCAGATTCCAGGAAAGAAGATGACAATCGTTGCCTCCCCCTCCTTTTCCTCCTTTTCTGCTGAGGCATATGGAGTTGGCCTAACATAAGACCTAATTTCTGCCACAGCTGCAGAAGGAAAATAGTATTCTGACCCCTACTTTTGGTTCATTTCATAAATAGAGAATTGGGAGAAGTGTGGGAAAAGAAGCAGGAATACCCAGAGCAGCATGCTTAATAAAACCAGCATGTCCTTGGTTATAGATTGTCTTCAGACTTCCACAAAAATCCGGGGAATTTTGCTATAGATTTTTTGCTAGTAGAGTCCAAATGTGGAAACCCATTCTGCCGGGGTTCCTTTATGCCCTTTGTGATACAAGTGCATCTACAGATGAATCCAAATCACGGGTGGGATATGCTGAGAATAGAACAGAAATTAAGGATACGTAAGTAAAGTGTATTTAGGAGCAACAACACAATTATTAGACAAGGACTAGCCTCAGTGCTCTTTAAAATGGCTCTCGGAAAAAAGGTTTGCACCAATTCTATGCAGGGCACGGGAAGCAGCTCTGTTCTCTCCCTCCAGAGCAGCTCCCATGTCAGGAGCTGCCAGGCAGCCCCAAAGTCATGCTAGCGTGAATGCTATGCTGAATCACCCAGTGCAGCAGGGCCCTGTCACCAGGCGCCTGCCTGGGGAGTCTTAGGACAAACATCCTTCAGAAATCCCTACATCAAACATTTTCTAGGGCAGTACAAAGCTATTGATGTTTGAGCAGAACTTTCAGCCAGGAGGAGTCAAGATCAATTTCACTAGTTGGTCTTCAGACATTAACACCTCATAAAAAGGATGCTCATGCTCTGCTTATCTGGAATGTGTCTTTAATTATCTTTTGGTATACACCTTTTGCAGCCCATTACTTACCAGTCAACACTGCTTTAATTATGGGCTTGGCAGTAACAGGCAGCTCGTACATTGTTAAAATAAAAATGCCAGAAAGCAACCCGAGAGACTTGCAAAGAGATTTCATGTTCAAATGGAAAACGGTGGAATTCAGCAAAGGGACATGGATTCTCATTCACAAAGATTTCATACCATGGGCAGTACTCTCATGGCCAGGGGCACCCAGGAACCCAGGAACATGAGCAGACAAGTGATGGTTGTGCTGTCCCCTGTTCCTCAGGGAAAGGAGCACTTCCAGCAGCCCCACTTGCTTTGAAAAGTAGTTCAGTGTCCAGACATGTCCAGTTTCATGGGGTGTCAGCAGGATAAGCAGGATGGAAGCACATTTTGCACCTTGAGCAAAAAGAAGACAAAATTTATGACAATCCTTGCTTTTCAAGAGTATTCATTCCCCAGTCCAGAACTGGCTCTTGAGGGAGCTGCCACTTATACTGAGCTTTCCCTAACAGTAAACACCTTTGTTAATCCAAGGCATTGCTCTAGACTTTTCTCCTACCAGAAATAAATGTTGCTTCTAATGCTTGAAAGTGGAGGCAAAAAATATTGCTGAAAACACCATGCACTTTTGGGACATACCAGCCTTGCTCTAGTTCACACTAAAATTTATAGATTTCAAGGCGAAAAAGGCATTAGGCCCATTTCAGATAACTTGAAATAATTTTCCACTTCAGTATTTCTTATATTTAAATAAATATAAGAAATCATTTAAATAGCTCATGTAACTGATTGTAATGTTCTAAAATCCAAGGTAATAATAAATAAAGACTGAATGTCTGTTTCACCTGATATTTAACTCTTCACCAATGATGAATCCTGGATACTTGCCATGGGAAGGTAAGAATCTAGTAAATGACATACTGGTACTTTTACTTTGAAATTATGATGAAGACCTTGGTAATTTTCAGCCCAGAGTTTCTATTTTGTGAATTTATTCAGTCTTTCTCTGAATGTATGTAGAATTTTAGCTTGCAGAGCATCCTCTCACCAGGACATGTCACGTGAAACAACATTTAGTTTTCTGTGTTCTGAACAAGTAACTTGCTAAAATCACTTGGTGCTTGCTGCTGCCCACCCAAGAATGTGGAGTGACCTTCACTGATTCCAGCAGACCACAATGACCATTTTTTCATGAAACCCATTCACTCTTTACCTTCAGCCACCTCATTTCCAGACTGAAGAATCCCATCTTATTCATGCTAGCTGCTCCACGCCTTCCTCATTCACATTGTCTTTTCCAGAACTTTTTCTGGTTATGCTGTATCCTTCATGAAAAAACAAGATAGAGTGACTCTCAGAATTTAAGATGTACAGGAATAATGGGGTTTTAACTATTATGAAGGTAATGTGCAAGTTTTTCTTCCAGTGCTTTCCTAACAGCTAACATCTGCTTTGTCTTTTTGACCCTCACTGAGCTTGCATTCTCATAGAATTATCTATCCAACTCCAAAATCTCATTTCTGTGTTGTAATGGTAATCTGCTGTGAAACCTGAAAAGTTTCTTACTTGTACTGTCATTATGCTGCCTACTGATGAGTTTTGAGTCCTGAGGCAATTTGGAAAGAAACTGTCATCCCTGTCGAAGACAAGGCTGCCTTAAATTTTAAAGGAAGTAAAACCCTAGATAATACCAAAGCTAAAGTGTTTGTAAAAATTGTGTATTTTATGAAGTGATAGCCCAGCAGTACTCAACACTGCTCATTTTTTTCTTGGCAGTAGGAAAAAAGTCTTAGAAGATGGATGTAGGATAGCTAGGAAAGTGGTGATCAGTGCCCCCAGCCTCATGCAATAGAATGTCTCCTGCTCTGGTGGAGGAAAAATCTGTGTTCTGTGGGATAGACCTGCCTCCCACAGCCACACGTAACACTGATCTGCAGTTTGGACAGGCTGAGGCTGAGTCTGTAAGGGTTTGGGATGACCACAGGGAAGGACAAATCAGCAGAGCAGAGTCCACACCAGTGCAGGAATGGGCTGGAGTAGGATTTCCCTGTTCAATAAGCCTAATGAACAGATTATCAGTATTCTTGACCCCGTTGAACACACAGTAGAAAAGGCTGACATCCATGCAGTAGGAAACCTGTGGTCAGCAAAATCCTGCCTCAGGAAACATAAAAATATCATGGATAAAATATCCTCCAGAAATCCAGCCGGGGCCTCCAGAGGGTTACTGAGCACAATTCAGTCTGGGAGCCCTTGCTTGCTGCAGCACCACTGAGATAAAGACCATTTCCTTTAAATGTTGTGATATTTCATGCCCAGTACAGTCAGGCTCACAGGCTCCCTTATTTTATGGTAATCCTTTTCCCTGTACTCTGTGCTGTGTCCTTCCCTGTCTCCTTTCCTTTGTGAGAGTGTGTCTGTCATCGTCCTCACCCTGCTGTTTATGTAACTGCAGACCTATTCTGTGACTGATCAGCTCCAGAAGCACTACTGGACTCTCAGACCTGAGTGGATCAGACCTCTGAACTGCAGATATTTTAGGAAAAGGACTATTTTCTTGTGCTGACAGAATCCAAGCACACCACATGATAGTATAGAAATACAACAGATCTCAACATGGTAGTCTGCTGAACTTGATTATGATAACTAGTCACCTAAGGACGAGTGAATTTGGCCTTAAGGCTAGTCTGCTGGGACTGGAGACAAGTTGTCTGGAGTCTCCTCCTCCCTGTTTAAAGAACTATTGCTCTAACCTCCCTTGTCAATCCTAGTCCTCTTCATCTCCCAAATAACATCCCCACCCATGTGGCTGTAGTGAAACATGCTTCCCACCTATCTCACCATCTGCTAGTGAGTGACCCCATTTCTTTGCTAGATCTGTGCTGGCTTTTTTCTACTGCATTTAGTTTTCCATCACAATATTCCTATTCCAGACACACAGGAAAAAATATTCAGGACTATAAAACTGTGTCAATTGATATGACTTGTTCATTAACTGAGAAGCACAAAAAAAGATCCATTAGTTGGTCCCAATGGACCCTCAAGAACAGTAAACTAAATGGAAGCCTTTCCTTTTTCTCAACACTGCACTCTGTGTTTACTGCCATACCCCTTGGAAACATGAGGCAGTGTCTTTCCCAATAGGAAGCAGTAATAGTTAGGAATTCCTTCAGAGAGAAAGAAGAAATAGGGTCAGATTCCAAACACTGTGTATTAAAATACACATGCACTGTCATGAGGTGGTTAAAAGGCCACAACAAGGCATCAAAATGGAGATATACTCCTTCATCCTGTTATAACCAGTGTATGTGCTGTAGGAAGCTCGTGTGCAGAGTCAGGGCACTGGACCTGTATGAAATATGTTTTTGAATAGTCTAAGCTGCTCAGGGTTTTCCAACATGACCAATATGAATAAGGGCTATCACAATTTATCCTTGCAAAGTACATTCAGTTTTATTAAATACCCTCCCCAAATGACATAAAATCTTTATTTGCTCCCATACCTTCAAAAAAATCTTGTAAAATGCTTGTAGTCCATTCATATCCAATTTTTAAAATTCCATCAGATCAATTCAGCATAAATTCAACATGTATAAATTGAGATTTCAAATGGAATTGTTACTTGTTAATATTTCATTTTTTAAAGCTACCTCATAATAAAAAAGACATCAGAGATGTCCACAAAATATTTTCAGTAGGACTCAAGTTACTGACTTCCAGCAGATATGGGTAAAAACAAGTAGAGAACTGTAAACTGCACAGCTGTAGTCAAAACAGAAGCTCTCTGTGCAACCTGCACTTCAAACTGGTGAGTTTTGGCTGTCTCTTGACAAAGACTTATCAAGGCAATGTTGGTTGAAGCACATCATGATAAAGATGGCTGTTTCACCTTCCTCTTCCTCTTTAATAAGAGAAAAAACCCACAGTGATAATGTTAGGATGAGCATATGGAACTCTGACATAAATTCACCTCTAAAATGCACAAACTGAATTTGTAGTAAAATCAACGAGAATTTCATATGTTTATAACTTACAGGTGTTACCTAATTCTTAATCTTTGCAAAGAATAAAGTATTTAGCTGGGACCTTTATAGCTGACAATCTCCAAGACTTGAATTATGCTCATAATTGTGTTTAAAATATGATAGAAAAGAAGCAGTTTTGTCAAACACCCAAGGAATCCGATGACAAAGAAGAAGGATACAGCAGACTTATGCAAAGGTTAATTCACTCCAAGTTGCAAAGGCTATTCACCATAGTATCAAACAGAATTACCATAGCACATTGTTTCCTATTATGCACATCTCATTGCACTCAACGTTTCCTGTAAGTATAGGAATCTGTTGAAAATCTTGTCCATTAACCTAAAAATTTAATGCTTGTCAAATTGCAACACAAAGTATTTTAAAAGACCATACTTTTCCTTAGCTTCTCTAGTCTTAGAACTAAAAGATTAAGGTGATACAATTCTGAGTTCCCACTAAAAATTAAAAATGACAGGTTAACTAGCTACATTAGGAACCAGACATTGCTTGCAGTGGTTTCATTATAGCACTGTGCCATTTAGCTCTGATTTTAAAAAAAAAAAAGTCCTGTTGATAATTCTCTTTCCTTAGGTGACTGTCCCTGAATGGATCCCATGTCTTTTATACCAGCTTCAAATCCAGTTTAAAATAGGCTCCAGTTTATTTCCAAGTAACTTCCTAAGAAAAGCCCAGTCACTAAATCCTTACTTATAAAGAAAGTTGCTGTTTAAACAACTCACCTCACTGACTCTAGCATGATGACTCATGCCATAAAATTTGTTCTGAATTTGACTAATCCTCCCTCTCTCCCTCCCCCTCCTCCTTTTTTTTTAAAGGAATTTTAGAAGACGGGGAAGAGCTAACGTGTCTCTATCTATTCTCTGGCATCCACGGAGAACACCAAACAAAAGAGGCCGACTACCTGGCAAATACCCTTTGTACTTCCCGATGGAAGTGAGATAGCCAATATCTCTAAGTTAGAGATAGCAAATGTTTCTAAACTGAAGAGGCAACAGTTTTCAAAGTAGAAATCTCAGAAGTTATGGTAAAATAGTTTTATTTTCTCTAAACTCAGCAAAGTGAATTTGTTCTGCATTTATTCAATAATTCACATACCAGTGTTTGGGATTTGCTGTTTCCAGTTTAGATTATACCTGTCAATAAATGCAATCCACTGACAAATAACATCTCCAATGCTGAAGCCACAAAGATAACTAATCTGTCAAAAATATGAGGGCAGAATTGCAAACCTTCGCAAAATATGACAGAGCAAGCTTTTCAGCTACTCTGGGAAATGACTCCCTCAAAATTAGTCATCAGATGTATATAACAACACCTAAGAAACACAAGAAAGATTAATCACTGAAAGCTGTGGACTCTCTGTTTTATGACACCTTGAAAGACAAAATGCCCCTTGAAACGTGTCCTGTAAGTGCAAGTCACTGACCTCTATTCAGAGAAATAAGGTAATATTTAATGGCGTGTGCTAGCCAGACTAGATGATGCTACAGGTCTTCTGGCTTTAAATTATTACAACTGGAGCTATATTCACCTTCTTAAATACTCTAAAGATTCCTCTCTTTGTCAAGAGAAATAGCCTGTTTTAAAAAGTCAGGTCAAAGACACTGTCCTGGATCAGAAATGGAATCTCTGCATGTCCAGGCCCCAAGAAAGGCCTGAGCAGGGAGTTCATGAACTATTTCACATTCAGGTCCAAGGCTGCTGAGATGCCAGGGCTGATAGAGGTACCGTACCCATGACAGTCAACAGGGCTGGCAGCGAGTGGGGCTGCTGGAAGAGTATCACTTAATAAAAAGATTTATGAATTATTTTTGGCAACAGAGAATCAAAAGTAAGCCAGCTCCCTGTCCTCTGCCCACGGTGCGGGCGGTCCTCACTGGAGTGTGTCAGTACGGGTGACACGACACGACACTGTCTCTGACCCCACCTGGCCACCCGGGCCGGTCTAACGAGGCTCATGCAGCAGCAGCGGCTGGTGCTGACAGCCCGTGCCTTTGCTGTGCATCCACTGCCCTCTGCAGCCCTGCAGCGAGCGCAGCCCTGCAGCGAGCGCAGCCCTTCGGTGAGCGCATCCCTGCAGCGAGCGCAGCCCTGCAGCGAGCGCAGCCCTGCAGCCCCGGCCGCCTTTTGACTGCGTGCCCAAGCACGGGCCGTGCTGTGACCGCAGGGATGGTCCTGGGCCGGGCACGGTGGGGCTCTCCTGGTGCGGGCCAGTCCCAGGCTCTCCTGCCACGGCCCGGATCAGGATCTCAGCTCCACCTTTGGAGAAGCAGTTGTGTAGAATGTTCTAAAGAGGAAGAAATTAACGAATGGGCTACTAAAAACAAACCAAAGCAAAGCATACCAAACAAACCTGGGAGAAAAAACGACAAAAAGTTTAATTTCAGAAATTTCTCCCAGACACTAAGATGTAAGTGGGGCCACACACTCTTCTCTTCTGCATCAGCAAAGCAACACAGGGAAATTTATGAATCAGGTTAAAGTTCACATAGCCAACCTCACTGGATTTTGTAGATGGGATTCCCAGCAACAGTTTTAGCACAGCAGGATTTTTTTACCAAACTATCTTGCAATCTCCAAAGAACACCCCAGAAAAAGGAGGAAAAAAAGAAAAGGGGAGAAAAAAAAAAGCACAGGCATGTCATTAACACATAATTAACAGAGCAGTGTGTTTAGCCTTCATGCAAGGAGAAACAAGAGCACAGCCAACATTTTACATTGTCTCTACACTCAGTCATGCCAAGCAATCAGGTAGCAAAGCTCAAAGGAAAGCACAAACTCTCCCAACCCGCCCCCCAACATTTCTACCCCTGAGCACCTTTCCCAAGGCCCCGGTGACTCATCACCGAGACCACATTCCCAAAAGGGCACAGAATAGAAAACGCTGGATTTAATACGCTTTGAATCTCCAGTTTTCAAAAGGGAAGGCCCTCTGTACCGTTCTAGATAAGCACTGAACTGCCCAGTGGTAGGAAGGCCAATAGCTGTTTATTTTCCCCCAGGAGCGAGCGCCCCTGCAGTCTGCGCTCCGGGCAGTGCTGCGGCCGGGACAGCGCCGGGTCCTCGGACAGTCCCGCGCGCTCCGGGGGCACCGGGGACAGCCGGGAGCCGCCTCCGCCCGCTCGGCGCCACCAGAGGGCGCTCCGGGCCCCGCGGCGCGGGCCGGGCCGGGAGCCGGGGGAGCATCGCGGGCCGCATCTGCTGCGATTGTCCCGTTTCCTGCATTTTCTCACCCCAAAGCAAACCCTGCAGGAAAGTAGCAAGGAATCAAGTTTAAAAGATCACTCCAACTTCTGTGCTGTTCCACGCTGCGTTCGGTACAGAATCGCAGAATCGGTTAGGTTGGAAAAGACCTCTGAGACTATCGAGTTCAATCTGTGACCGAACATCACCTCCGAACACTGAAATGCCACGTTCAGCCTTTTCGTAAACACCTCCAGGGACGGTGACACCACCACCTCCCTGGGCAGCCCGTTTCGGTGTCTAATCACCCCAAACTGCCCTAGTGTGGTTCTGGACTATGTCCTCCTGTCCTGCCACTGACTGCCTGGGACAAGGGACCAATTCCCACCTGGCACACCCTCCTTTCTGGCAGCTGTACAGTGATAAGGTTTCCCCAGGCTAAACAACCCCGGCTCCCTCAGCTGGCTCCTCACAGTGCTTGTGTTCTAGACCCCTCAGGAGCCTTCCTGCCCTTCTCTGGGCACATTCCAGCAGCTCAAACTCCTTCCCTAAGTGAGGGGCCCTGAACTGGACACAGCACTCAAGGTGTGACCTCACCAGTGCCAAGCACAGGGGGATGATCCCTTGCCTGGTCCTGCTGGGCACACTTTGCTGATCCAGGCCAGGATGGCATTGGCCTTCGCGGCCCAGCGGGCACCCTGCTGGCTCGTGTTCAGCCAGTGCCGAGCAGCACCCCCGCTCTTTCTCCGCTGGGCCGCTTCCCAGCCACTCTGCCCGCAGCCTGGGCCTGCCGAGGCCAAGCGCAGGAGGCGACACTGGGTCACACCGGGTATTGACAGACAGTCACACATATCGGTGGCGGGCCGGCCCCCGCCCGGGCCCGCGGGCAGCGCCCGCCCGGCGCTGGGCGAGGCCGCCGCCTCCGCCCGCCGGGCCCGCCCGGCCCCGCCTCCCCCAGCCCGGCCTTAGCGGCGGCGGCGCGGCCTCCGCTCACAGCGCGGCCCGGCGGCATGGCGGCGGCGGCGGCGGAGCGCGGCCGCGATGGCAGCTGCCACTTCCAGCGCTCCCGGCTCATCTGGATGGTCGCCATCATCTTCGGCATGATCCTCCTCGGCGTAAGGAGCGGCGCGGGGAGAGAGGGAGGAAGGGAGATCGGTCAGAAACCGCGGGGTGCGTGGAACAGGTTCCCTGCACCGTCCCCGTATCCGCGGAAACGCCGCTCCCTAAAATAAACGGGGAGAGAAAGGAAACTGGAGGTTCTGCTTTGGCCAGGCCGGAGGAGGCTGACAGAGCCATGCAGGAAGGCCAGAGGGAGGGAGAAAGCAGCTGGTCTGCGCAGGGGAGCGAGGCCGTGGCGCTGGGGGCGCGTCCCGGGCCCGGTCGGAGCATCCCGGGCGCGGCAGCAGCAGCAGCGAGGGCTTGCGGGGCAGGTGCCCCGGGAGAGGGGCTGCAGCATTCCCAGCGCTGGGAGCTGAGGCACCGAGCATCAGCACAGCCCGCTCCGGGACAGCTGGGGGGCATGTCAGTCCCCAAGGTGCATTTACAGGGGAGGGCTTTGGGCACAGGCTGTACGAACTGGTGGTGTTGGAAAACACGCGAGTTCAGTCACCACGTTGTGTTAATTTCCAAAAACAGATTTCAGCTAAGTTAGTTTGGATTACTGGAGCAGGGATATTAATGGCTTTTTGATGTATCTGACAAGTTTATGAAAGTCATCCTTTGACTTTCACATGTCAAGATTTTCTTTCTGTTTGCACAGATTTTCTAGACTTGAGAACCACCACAGTAAAAATAAGAATCAAGCCACTCACAAAACAATTTTTGGGCTGTTTCAAGAAACAGAATGAGCTTTAAGCAGATTCCCTGTTTAAACCCATCACCTCACCACATCTTTGGCATAGCTAAATTTACATGTAGTGAGAAAGTGCAGTGTTGATATACTAGAAGCAAGATAAGGCAGTGTGAACTTTGGCCTGGCACTTACCTTATGTCCCCAGTGGCCTCTGAAATACACAGCTCATCCCTCACTGCCTGCTTCTCCTCCCGGCTTGTGGAAATCAGCGTGCACAGTGCTAAACACTGCAGACAGCTCTGTGAGAGAAAGAAATTCTGCATCTCTGGTCTTGGGATTCGTGCTCAGTTTTCTTCTGTGCCCTGTTAAAGATAAACAAAAATCTGACATTTTCTTTTTAAAGGATGAAAGAAGAAAGACGGATCCCCTAGTTTTAGATATTCCTCCTAAACAGTGTATTCATTGTTTGGCCTCCTCAGGTCACTTGCCTCAGACTAACTTCTTCAGGACAAAGACAATGTAGGTTTTGCAGCTTCCATGTCTAATAGGTAATGAGCTTACAACTTTAATACCACATAACGTGCAGATGCACTCTTGGTCCCCAGACAGCAACCTTAAACTTATCCCCTTGGCATCTGGTATGTCAAGGAATAGAAATTTCCTAGTTGGAATCTTCCAAAGGCTACTGGAAGAATATGGTCCTTGGATGAGGTTAATGGAATGAAAGAACCTAAGTACTATGAATACTCTGAACTCATGGGGCTCAAAAATAAAGCTATATTGAAGGTTAAATTGATAGTACTTCTACCTTGAAGTAAGGTAACTTTTTTTTTTTTTCCAGTGGGTAACACTTTGGCCTTCAACTATACCTTATAGTTACTTGGGATTATTTGGTACCTTCCTTAATTATTTAGTGGAACACCACCACAAATGGGTATGCTACGGGTAAGTTATATTTGACTGTTTAATTATTTTGCCTCTCTCTGACTCCTGTACTGAGTCTGTATTAACAGGCTTTCCTGTAACCCAGTTGTTAATTAGATTCAGAGAGCTCTCCTTTCAAGCTCATTACAATTAAGGGTGTGGGGTAATAAGTATGTAGAGGACTAGACAGGCTAAGACCAGCTGATAGGTTAAAAATTCAATTTTGAATTTGGCATCACTGATGGTTTAACAAGAAAGGGAAAAATGTTAAGATACTTCTTTTGATGACAGTTATTAGTCCAAAGTTATACTTGTACCATCTAGTGCAAGTATTTTTCTTCTCTAGTTGTTACTTGGCAGTTCAATTCTTTCTTTAGGAATCTTTTTTATCCAGCTTCAATTAAAGAACATTTTCTACGCTGGTCTTCACTTCTCCTGATCTACATGAGAAATAACCTGCTGAACAAACTGCATACTGCTCTTTTGCTGGGTTACAAAACTTAGTTTTTGCTACTGTAATTAACAAAAGAGCCAGAAAATATTTCCTTGAGCTTGCTGACTTCCTGTAAAGACAGAAATCAGTAGGGCTTTCTTGTTTATTTTACCATGTATCATGTAGAACCTTCATCTTTTCTCAGAGCATCTTTTGCTTTAGCAAGGTATTTAATTGATCGTAACTGAATATCTTATCTCTTTTTTTTTTTTACAAAAGCTTCTGTATAAAAAATTTGTAGGCCAAGTGTGGTTTATCAGGTCACATTATATATTCTGAATCTATACACACAGTTGTTTTCGTAGAACTTAATCTGTAAAAACTTAAGTAGCTTCTTAGGACCACTAAAAATACTTATGTAAGGAAAAGTATAGATTTTGCATGCTTAACTGAGAATACCTTGTACTGCTTTCACTAAGCATTTGGCTTTTTGGCTTAATCTGAGTGCTGAAAATTTTGGAAGCCTAGTGGATGCTTCAAATGGCAGGTCAAGGCTTATTGCACAAGTTACAGTTGCTCTGATTTTCTCAGTGGGCTTCAGTTCCTTTTAAGTGTACACTTGTGGGGTTTTTTCAAGATGAAAAACACCCTTTCCTTTCTAGGTTAAAATAGGTTGTTGCTTCAGTGCTTCCAGATTTATATTCTCTGCATAATGCATCTTTGATACAACAGTCCTCTCCCTGATTTTCTCAAACATAAACCATGTTTTCTTTCCACCAGGTTCTGGATATCCTGGTTGATCCACATAGTGGAAGCCCTCTACGGTATTAAGTTATGCCAGTAAGTTGTTCCTTCCTCTCATTTCAACACAGGTTCTCTGTAAGGGGTTTCTGAATCAAGTAACATAAACTACAGACTAATTGTGGTGGCTCTCAGCAGCAGTGAATTCAGAGGATAAAATACTTGCTGCAGTGATAATTTGCAGTGCTCCACAGCTGGTTGCTGCCACTTCTCCCAGTGTTTGCTGTTGTGCAGGGCAGCACAACCAAGGGCTGGCAACTTGCAGAAGTGGCAGCAGCAAGGTTTGCCAGAGCTTGTCTGGCAACCTCTGAACTCCCTGTTCACTGGGGGACACTGCTGCTCAGGAGGCAGAGGGAACAATGGACAGTGTAGAAATAGTCTGATAACTTCAGGTGTTAGAATTTTATCATATCTTACCCCATCAGGATTGCGATATTGCTAATTACACACTTAAACAATCACACTTGTATTGTGGGAACACAGTTGGGCACTTTCATTTGGGGACTCTTTCAGATCTACTTGCATCTGCAGGTCCCTGGGATAAAATACAGGAACCAGTCAGACCATGCAAGCAAGGCCATCTGAGTCTAAGGTTAGGATAACCATGTACCTAGAAAGGAGTGCTGTCCAAACATATCCTCTTTCTGTTCACTTCTGGTTGCAGTAGCTCAGAAGAATGTAGATGCTCATTGGGTTTTCATGCTCTGCACAGTCAGGCCAGTCTGTTTGCCATGATGGGCTCCCACTTCATTTGGGTCATTCACTGCTGTCTGTCCCAGGCTTCTCAGGTGACAGCTCTTGGAAACAGCAGGATTTTGTTTCATGGAACACTGCATAAGTTTTTTTTGTTTGTTTGTTTTTTAAGATAGAAGAATATGGGTGAATAATTTCTGCCTTCAGGATGAGAGTTAGTAAAAATTTAGTGTTTATCAGACTCTCATTTTAAGTCTGAGTGTGCAAATAAGTGGGTATCTGGGCCTAAGGCAATTCTTTTAAGTATGAGGAAACTTGACTGCCAGTGAACATACCAAATGAGTGTATTGTAATTAATTTTACTAATGAAGTTTTACAGAGTGGTGTTAAAACCCACAAAAAAAAAAGCAGAGATGGGCTGCCCATCATCATCTCATCAGGAGTGCTGCTTTAGATTACCTAACAGTTGTACTTTTGTGAGCACCAAACTCCATTTATTTTTACTTATGTAAAAGTTATGTCTATTTGGCAACATCACAAAGGAGGCACAAAGAACACTGTGAGGACTCAGATACAAATTTGTTAATCAGCAGCAGTACTGTCATTGGCTCTTGGCCTGTATTGCTGCACATAGTCTATTCATTAAGCTTGTCTTGTAGCAACAGGTAAATTTCTTAAGTCCTTGTTCTCCAGGTTTTGCACTAATTTGTAAACACTGCAGCTGAGATTATAAACAAAAACCCACAGCTATGGAATTGTTTACAGGAAATGTGAAACCCCTTGGGTTTGCTGTTGTGTTTATACTTGTTCCTTTCAGTAGGAGTACTTCTCAAGAACAATGGAAGAGAAAATGACATTTTCTGTAACATACAGAAAAAGTCATGTATGTTATATTGAAACTAGCTAACATAGGAAGGTCTCTTCTTCATAAATTAAGTGAAGTGCCTTCAGCCCTGTGTCTAGCCATAAACTCAGGTACCAGTGTTTCTCCATCCCCTATCACACAGTCATTGTCAGGTCTCTGCCCTGCCAGCATACTTTCCCTTGACTAACACAGTCAGCAAGAAATTATATTCAGACTTGTGTATTAAGAGCAGTATTAAGCTATTCCAATTTCTTGCTTCTTTGCACACAAACTTCTGGGATAATTAATTTCAAATAGGACAGATGGCGATTGCAATTTGTATATCATTGAGGAAATGCATGCATAGAATGTCTGAAAGAACGTTTGTTCAATAAATAGCTTAAAATCCTAAAACCACAAGAAGTAGGATGTTTAGTTAGCACAAAAAATGTCTCAGTAGACAGAAACTAATGTGCTGAACTGAAATGTTCTAGTCTAGTCTGAATCTCAAGGATAGGTAGAGATAGCTTACCTTACTTTATAAGTACGAGTACAGCCTGCAGGAGCACAAGTTTTTTGACACATTTTGTGTTTTTGTTACAGAGCCAAAGGAATCACTGACCCAGCTGTTCAGTTTCAGTGGTTTGTTCAGACCCTTTTGTTTGGATATGCTTCCTTCGGTCTCCTGGTGTCTTACAAGCCTGCAGACAAGAAGCAGTACTAGAAGACAATGCAAGAGGTCACCTCTCACATACCTAATCTCATTTTTCTGAAAAGACCCCCACATACATGTCTAGGTGCTATAATTAGCTAAATTACATTCCTGCTGCATGATGCAGTGCCCTTCTACCCAAGCAGCTCTCCTCTTACTAAGCAACACAATTAAAATTCATAGGGCCCTGTGGATAGTTCAGTAGAAAATCAACTCTTCAGTCTTAGCACTGCCAAATTTTAATCCTGTTTGTTATGCAAGAAGCCAAAAGTTGCTCCTCTGCAGATTTTGACATGTGTACTCTGTCACTGACAGCTGGTAGCAGTGGTTGATAGATCACCTTTTCATGAGGAGAATTGTTCTTCTACAGCAGGGAGGGTTATTGACAGCCACGAGGCAGCTTGCACCTGTTTTGTAATAGGATTTAAATTTACTTATATTTTCTCTATGGGACTGACACTGTTGTTAAAGCCTGCTCTTTGCACTTTGTTTTGTCTGCTTACTTTTGTTCCACAGAGGACAGACAACTGTACTGCTGCAGGCACATTGAAAAGACCATGTCTCAGCTCAGGCTGAGGGACAGTGAGCTTGGATACATGAAGCACTTTAACTTGGTTTAATACAAGTGCCTTACAATTCATGCAGCATGACCTCATCTTTGTAATGAAGACTTTAAGTTATGAGTTATTATTGTATAAAGTAAATTTGAGGGCAGCTTTTTTGAGAAGTGATTTATTACCCAAAGGAAAAAAAAATCGATCAAAAATCTAGCTGAAAAGTTGATATTTGGCAATGAAATTATATGCAGTGAATAAACATATACCACTGGTTCCCAGATGCTGGTCTTCAAAGCCTAAGGTTGAAAGACCATCATAAGCACACCTCAAGAGTATTTCCTGTATGTGTAGTGAGTCTTCCATCAGATTGTCTTTTACTTTTGAATAGTTGAACAAGAATTTAGCCTGTGTAGTTTTAGCACTTTTAAAAAGAATAACTATTTAAAGTACTAACTCTGGTGAGGGGAGAAGTTTTACCATGCCACTTGCCATGATACTGTTCTGGAAGAAAGGGTAAGAAAAGGATGTTTAACGTCTAAGAGCTCCACAAGGTGGTAACGAGTAACTTTGTGCAGTACCTACAGGCTGTAACACTTCGATGTGGGAAGCCTTATTCAAGCACAGATACATAAAGTTTTTGCTTTCAGTGGGTACTAAAAGCATGGAGAACTGAAGGGTTTGAACTGGTGGTTTGTTTGTCTTTTGGGTATTGTTGTTGTTGTCTAATGGCAAACTGTTTAACTTAAATATTTTATAGAGAAGTAGAAACTCATTTAGTGACTAGAAATCCAACAGGAATGTCAAGAGCCTGAGCTACGTTTCACTGTGTAACCTTTTGTCTTAGTCTATGACCCTGGAATAAAGATTTTAAAAAGTGAAGAAGTTGTTTTCAATACAGCCTGGAAATAAAATGCCCACACAAAATACATAGACACCTTCTTGACACCAATATCAGTGTTCACACTTAGAACATGCAGGATCAGCTTTCCAGAGTAATTCCCTTCACTGCTACCACACTGCCTTCCCCTCCCAGGCCAGGCTGCACTCCAGGCACTGCTCAGGCTCAGTCCCAGCCCTTTCCACTGGGCTCTGGAGTGGCTACAGGTAAATCACAGCTCTGAGAAGTTAACCACATCCTGTCAGCCTCCCCCTAATTAGACAGGCAGTGGCAAAGCTTCCTCAGTGCAGCCCAAGGAAGGTACAGTAGAAAAAAATATGTACTGGCTTAGTTAAAAAAATGACCAAGTTAGAACAAGTTTTAGCCAGGCACTGGCATTCAGCCCCATTTTTTTAAGCCTCTCTGGGATTTTTGTTTGGCATGACAATTTTCAGCAGCTTTCTCTGTGGAGGTTGCTGGGCATTGCTTATCAAGGATTCTGGAAATGCAACTCCCAGATATTCATCCACCTTCAGACACTTTCTCACCCCAGCCTTTGCTTCACAGCAGTTCAGTTTTAACATTTGGGTAAAAAAACCACAAGACACCCCCAAAAATAAAAACCCAAACAGAAACCAACCAGCGTTTGCTGTCAGCCTCTGTCCCAGAGCTGTAAACAGCACAGATAGATGCCTGTTTGCTGAAGTTTTGGGGGCTTCACAATGCGATCCCAACTGCAAACCTGAGGAGCCTGGGATAGGTAATGCTGACTGAAATAATATTGAGATATCATTTCTAAATGTTTATAGTGCCCTTAACAGCACAGTGAGATAAACATACCCCTAATATGTGACAAAATTATTTTTAAAAGCCTGTAGGAGCACTAACACAGGTTGGCACCTCCGCTCACAAAGACACATTCTTGGCTTTGTCAGGCTCTCTGGAAATGCTGCTGGTTATAACAGGCATAAGCATTTCTCCAGGCTAGTCCTAGTAATAAAGGATTACTCCTAATCACTTAGAGCAACTCTTTCCACTGCAATCAAAACGTCCTTTCCACAACAGGAGGGCAGAGCAACGCAAGTGCAGCCTGTGTTCCCAAGGGCTGGGCTAGGTGTCAAACCACCCCCATCAGCCCCCATCCCACCCTGCTTGCAAATTAACTAATTCACTGTAACAAAATATTTCAAAATATTACTTCCCATTGAAAGGAAACCCCAATGAAACATACAGAAGAGCTTTTACTGTTGGAAAAGACCACTAAATAAGAAGGTAAGTCACCAGGAAAGCTAAGATGATGTTAATAAAGGTTTTTCAGGATGGGTATTTCTGCCAATTTGGCTGGTGACAGGCACTGAAAAATAAATACTGATTAGACATCCATTTCAAATTGGAAAGAAGAAAAAACCAACCTTTGCTCTGAAAGCTAAGTGCAAGACTGGGTATACATTACATTAACAATGTTAAGTAGATGCCAAGAAAATCTAAAAAGCAACCGTGCCTGTTTTTTCTAGACACATTCAAAAACACCCCCATTCATAATTTATTTGGCCTGCATTGGTGATCAAGAGGAATAATTTCATACAAGTCAGAACCACCTCACTTAAAACAGCACTTTTATGCTGTGATTGCTTGGTAGCTTTGTTGCAGAAGAAAACAAAGAAACCACCCAGATCCATTTTCACCCTTAAATCATAATATATGGAAATGAGTGTAATTTACTCCTTAAAGTCAGGTTATCCAGATCAGCATGTTTGGCAAATCATTGCTCAAATCAAGCTCGGGAAGATCTGACTGTGTAGATCTGGACATGCAGCATCAGAAACACTGCAGAGCCTGGACAGAAGCAGTGAGAGGTCTCCCACCCATTTTCAAAATCAACTTCTAAAACCTTCAGGGCTGTGGCTCATTTTTGTGAGGGAGAGATAAAAAACTTTTCTCAGAATCTCAATATGTTGTCTTGCTTTGCCTCTTTCATGCTGGCCTAGATTTTTCTAAACACAACAGGAGTCAACTGAGCCAGACTTTGGAAATAGCCAAGTGCAGGTTAATTAGGGACATTTAATTTGCTCTGGGGCTGGGTCCCCTGCAGAGCAGCAGAGCCTGGTGGTGCTGGGGGGACATGGAGTCTGCAGTGAATTGGACCCCTACAGCCAAGTCCCCCAGTCTGATGTTTGTGGGCATTCTGGTACAGTCTCTTCATGCAAGAGCTACATGAACAGCTCAAGAAATGAGCATAGCTTGTTGAAAGCAAAAGAAGCAGAATCCCTCAGTATTCCCTTTCATCCAGCTTTTCAGAAACACAGTAATAATATGGCACAATCCATGTACTGTGCTAGGCCTTACACTGTCCCTGCAACTCCAAACATACCTACAGCACATGCATGAGGGGAAGGAGAAGGGGAGAGGAGGAAAGAGAGTGTAAGGAACATTATTGTATCATTTATCAACATTCTTTGAGACCATTTTCACAAAGTAAAACCACTCAGGTGCCCCTTGTGGGAATACACAGGGCGACCAGTCTACCAAGTTTAGCAATTACACAACTTTGAATGTCCTTCTGAAGACACTTTAGGCCTCTTATCAAAAGGAAAACCACGTCCTTCTCCAAAATTTCAAAAGTGTGACGGGTAGGGATTTTCACAGTTGCAGTCTGCCCCTGCATCCCCCACACCAGGCACGTAAAGCAGAAGCAAATCAGAGTGGCTGCATTTAGAGGAGCTTTCAGACATCAGCAGCACAGAACAAGCTCCCTGGATCCTTTGTGTGGATGCACTCAGATGTGACTGACCTGGCTCTGTCCTTAAGGACTCCTGGTTTCTTTAGACTGACAGGCTGTATGAGCTTAGCTGTATGGGATGTTGATCATTATTGACATACTTCACAACATTGATTTTTGATTAGAATATTTTCCAAATACTTCCACCAGTTTTTGCTGCAGCTTTAAAAAAATAAATGTTTTTGAACAATGGGAAATTCATCAGCTCAGGAGGGCATAGCATACTGAAAGATTCCTCCTCCTCTGAGATGTAGCAAAAGTTTGGGAGCACATGAAAGCAAAGATTTGTAATAGAAGAAAACTCTAAAAACTCTAACACCCTATACATGGCAGAATGCTTACAGTTCAACAAACTGCAGAGAAAGTGACAGGACAACCAAAGCTATCCAATAAATGACTGGCAGCAATTACAGCCCAGCCCCAGAGTGTTGCAGTTTACTTTTCCATTCAATAAAACTCGTGCCTATGTTTGGGTCTAGCAAAAGTTAAACAATGTCATGTCAAATGCACTAACTGTGTTGTAGGATGGGGAGTTTTAAATCTCTCAAAAGCTGTAGGCCAGAAGGCAAGGTGCTGCCTGTGAGGACATGCCACCTGCATGGGAAGATAAACTGCTCCTGGTGCTGCAAAAATATGTACTGGTAGAGATTTAGATGTTAATCCCCAGCTAACAGGACCTGGGTGAAAAAATTAAGGAATTAGTGTGGGAAGATATTTTGTTTCAATTTAAGATGCACCTTGTTTGCAACAGCCCTGAGAGGAAGTTGTGCTGTGCCTAGGACTGCTCCCAAAGTGGCTCAGCTCCAGTGACCTACCTGGGTCAAGGCATCTTTGTGCCTCTGGAGACAGGACTGTGCATTTTAGCCAGTGGCACCCTGGAAGGGAAGGACAGGTTCCCCAAAGTTGGTGATGATTGCAGTGAGAATCCCAGAGAGCTGACTCAGCTGGTCCATGGACTTCAGTGACCCACCTGAGCCCAGCTCGGGACATGCTGCACCCACACCCTGCCCGCTGCGCAGGAGCACAGCCAGGCCCAGGAACAGCAGCTCCCTCTGTGCCACTGAGCAGGGGCTGGGCTGGACTGAGGAGGGCCCATGCTGGAATGAGGAGGGTCCATGCTGGAATGAGCAGGGTCCATAATGGACTGAGGAGGGTCCCTGCTGGACTGAGCAGGGCCCATAATGGACTGAGCAGGGTATGAGGAGGGCCCATGCTGGACTGAGCAGGGCCCATGCTGGACTGAGCAGGGCCCATGCTGGAATGAGGAGGGCCCATGCTGGACTGAGCAGGGTCCATAATGGACTGAGCAGGGTCCATGCTGGACTGAGGAGGGTCCATACTGGACTGAGGAGGGTCCATGCTGGACTGAGGAGGGTCCATGCTGAACTGAGGAGGGTCCATGCTGACTACCCCACACTGGGGAGCAGCCAGGAGCCTCCCCTGCTACCCCACAGGGCCTGAGCAGCCATCCTGCCCAGCTGCTCTCTCCTCCCTGGCAGCTCAGAGTTCCCCCCTCACATGAATGATGCAGATTTTGAGCCAATGTCTATGACAAATAAAAGAAAAATATTAACTCTGATTTTTTAAAGTGAGGCTGCTATCACTATCACACGAAAGAATGACAGATCTTTCATTGCTGAGGTGGCGTAGCAGAATTTTATTGTTTTTTGAATAAATACAATGCTTAGATTTATATTTTGCTGATTTAACAATGAGTGAAATTTTAAATAATCATTAAAGTTATTTTTCAAGGAACATAAGAACACTCTATATAAAAATACTTCTTTAAATAAAACATTCAAAATCACATTATTAGATCTTTGAAATGCCATAGATCTTATTATAGTTCATAATTCAAAAAGGAAAAGGTTAGCAGCACAGGTATTTAATTCTTCTTTCCAAGCATACATTCATTTAAATGTCTCATTTTGAGGATTTCAACCCCCCCCTGGAAGATCTTAATTTTGTTTTTTGAGCCAATAAGACTTCAATGAAGGCAATATAGAATATAAAACACCTCTGGTATTATTATATTCACATATAAAGTGTTTATTACTGAAGAGTGATTTACACTTTAAACTATGTTTATACTTAAAACAGTAAAAATAAAACCAAACAGCAAATATCATGTTTGACATTTTAAGCACCTTCTGGACATCACCTTCCTTTCCCCCACTCCAAACACATTTCCAAAATCAAATAATGATTTCAAGTGCTTTGATTTTTGGTTGCTCTATCTGCTACATCTTCTTGCTCCAGGTTTGTGAAGACTTGCTGAACTGCAATTCCCCTGGTTAGGAAAGAAGTTGTTAATGCTCTGAGCTTCTAAAACAACAAAGTCCAGGATAATCCAAAATTTTAAACCAAATACCCAGACAGCAGAACCTGTCAGCCACTACTGAGAACTTTGGTCATAAAGTTCCATTTTCTTCTCATGTAGGTACCTGAGACATCCTCAACATTTCCTGAGACTTTTGTCAAAACACATGAGAGGGTAGTTAGACCCTTACCAATGGTGGGTTTTCATCCCCAAATCTGCTCTTTGATGACGTGGTTCATTTCTCATTCCAATGGAAGCAGCAAGTGTGTAATATGGACTCTGTCATCTATTTCCATACAGATTTTTAAACTCTCCTAGCAGTGGAGAAAGGAGATGTGTCTGACAGGACACAGCTGTGATTTACAGGACCAAGGCCTATACCCATCATTCTGGATGGCAATAAGGGAACAAAACAAACCACTGGAGCATCAATAATTTTTAGTTCCATATACAAACCAGTATGGTCTTTCCAAAAACAGACCAAACCTGTAAATTTCTATTTTTTGTCCACCATTTGTCAGACTCTGTAGTCCTGCTCCTTTGTGAACTACAACAAGAAGGAGAAAACAGATTATTTCTCAGAAATCTCAACTGCAGAGACAGCCACAGTGCTGCCCCTCTCATCCCTTCTTGCCTGTATAAGCCACAGGGAGAGATGGATCATGGAACCGCAGAATGGTTTGGGCTGGAAGGGACCTCAAAGACCATTTAGTTCCAACCTCCTTGTCATTGAATTCTGTTCACTAGACAGATTGCTCAAAGCCCCAGCCAACATGGCCTTGAATCATTCCAGGAATGGGGCATCCATCATTTTCTGGGCAACCTATGCCAGAGCCTGACCACCCTCACAGTAAAGCATTTCTTCCTAATACCTAATATAAATGTGCCCTCTTTCACTCTAAAGCCTTTGCCCATTGTCCCATGCAGCTTTCCTGTGGGCCCTCTTTAGGTACTGGAAGGAGCTGTAAGGTCTTCCAGAGTTAAAGTTAAATTCTGCCCAAATGAAAGGCACAGCTGTGTTGTGTGCACATTCAGAAGAGGGCCTGAACTTCTCTTACATTTCTTGCCATCCCACTCTGTTACATTATTAGCTGGTCTCTGCCTGTAGTGATAGAAATGGTATTTAGGTCAATGTGTTCTTTGCTAATTGCATTAGCCATGTGCCTAAGACTTAGGCTTCCTCTTCTCCCAGCGCTGCCTTTGGCTATTAACATGTGGTCTTTAAATATATGTCACTATTAACAGTGCACTCAATCTGTCAGGTGAGATGGATAGAGCCTGTTTTAGACAAAGATAATCAGTGGAATGCTATTTACAAAATTCACATTGGTAGCGAGACCCCTTTCTGTACTGAGTCTCCAAAAGCAGAGGGAAGAAATATATTTGTGCTCTGTTTATGAGTTCTAATCATACTTAAAACTTTTTTTGCAATTTCTGCAAAATATTTCGGAATTTTATTCTGCAAATAGAATCATTTTCCCTTGGGAAAAATTAATATTTTGTTGGCTTTTATCTTCCAAGGGTTCTTCTGTCTCTGTTCAAATTACCTTCTATTAGCAGAATTTTTCCTCACGTGGTAGCAAAGATCAGAACGTATTCATGTTCAATCCCACACTCCTCCTGAAGCAGATTCAGCAAACAGAAAACTGCTTCTGGCTTGGAAACAGAAAATTTCTGTACTTGTAATGTGGCTAAGTCCAGCAGAAGGAGCTGCATTACTTCAACAGTGGGCATCAAAATCAGAAGACCTTTGAGAGGTCTATATTCAGATGTAAAGAGAAATGCCTTCTCCCTGTTTATGGAATATTATTGGGTTCTACAAACTAGCTAAAATCCAGGCAGCCAGCTGATAATGAAATGAGGAATTCCAACACCAGCAGAGACTAAGAGCTTCCCTTAGCTAAACTGAAGTTTTGAGGTGAACTTTTTTTTCCCAAAGACATTTACTACATTTTGAGCAGGAAATAAATATCCTAATGCTATTTGCTAACTGTTCAGCTTTGAAAGATGATATTTGTTGTGAAAGCCTCAAGGTTGGGGCTCTTCAGAGTCCTTGGCAGAGGCCCTGGCTGTGCCCGTCACCGCTCAGTCCAGGCAGCTGTGGGGTAGCGTTCCAGGAGTGCATTCCTCAGCTGGGCTGTGTGGATCTTGTCTCTGGTCTCCACAGTGCAGGTCACCTGGAAAAAGAATTAGGACCATTCCTGATGGCATGGCAGCAATCTCAGACAAAGCCATTTCCAACTTAAACCTAAAGTGTACTCATAAAAACAATCAGTTCAAAATAAAAACTCTGGCCCTCACATCCGCTCTCTATGCAAGTAAGAGAACTGACATTGCAGACTTCTGGGGCTCCTCCAGCCCATCTGCATGACCATAAAAACTTCCAAAACCTACTTTATAGACTCCAAAGTTTAAAGAAGATAGGCTGATCCTCTGCTGGCTCTTGGGCAAGGTACCCCTCTGCTCTTGGCCTCCCTGAAGACATCTGTTAGCAGCTTCTCTTTTCCTTTCCCTGTGCGTGGCATTGCTGCCACCTCACCCACCTCTGACTCTTACCTCATCACATTTCTGTATTTCTGGCAAATGTTTGTTCCAGTACCTCCATCCTTCAAGCTTTTTGTATTCTCCTTCTCTTGTCTGTACTAGAGCTATCCCCCAGTTCTTTATCACCTCTGCAGTATTTTGGCTGGTTTCACTTCTCATACATCTTCTTGCTTCATTCTGTTTTTTGTTTGTTTATTGCATCACTTCTAGTTTTCTGTTATGGTTGTTCTGCTGCTACTTGGGCAAAACTGATCTTGATGGGGTCTTTTTTAATTCTTCACTTGCCTCCAAAGGTACTATTGAAATCCTGTCATGTAGCCACTAAAGATAATAACTTGAATGGCATTTTTTCATCTCTCTTTTTTGCATACTCTCATCTCTGGCCCATCACTTGAAAGCCTAGGCACTAGCAAAGATGAAGCACCAAAGGAAAGGCACGGAAGGAAAATTATACTTCACAATTTGAGACTCCTAACTTCCATTACTGATAGTCCTGCTGGAATAATCACTGGTGTTGAAAGTGCCACATGGGGAAAAGACCTCACAGAAACATGGAAATCTAGCAAGGAGAGGACCCAAGATGAGTCATGGTGCAGCTACAGAGAGTTCATTGTAGCAGCAAATCTACAGAGAGCAGAGAAACAAGGAGCCATGATAACCTGGTGGTGGGCTGCTCCAGACATGCCCTGTCAAAATGTTCCTATCAGAGCTGCATCTCTTTTAGAAAGCAACTAGGCAAAGAATATTCTAATTTATTTCCAAGGACATTTCTAAATAAGAACTTCAAATTCATGTTTTCTGGAACTGTCTTAAAATAACAATAAACCTTTAGCAAAACTGCTGAATGAAAATATAAAACACTAACACTCCAAGTTAATCTAAATAGCCATAGCTCACTTAATTAGAAAACTGGCTACAGCTTCTCAAATACCCACCATGAAATAAGACACAATTCTGATCTGGTCTTGTAATTCTTCACCTCTTGTGCTACACATAGTTTTATTTGTTTGGTTCTTTGGAATGCAAATTAGATGCTAATTTATTTCTTCTTAAAAAAAGTGGGATTTAATCTCAAGAGAAGGACAGTCATAGAGGACAAGAAATAATGAGAAAAGGGGAGAGAACACAATGATTGGGAAAAGTATCTGAGAGTGCAATGCACCCAACACCCACTATCCATTCCCTGGTTCATGTAAAATACCCTAAGTTTTGCAATCATATCTTCAAGGGACACACATCTCAGCATGGAGTGTGTAATTAAAAAAGCAAGATTCTTCCAGAGTATTTTGGCTGGTTTCACTTCTCACACATCATCTTGCTTCATTCTGTTTTTTGTTTGTTTATTGCATCACTTCTAGTTTTCTGTTATGGTTGTTCTGCTGCTACTTGGGCAAAACTGATCTTGATGGGTTCTTTTTTAATTCTTCACTTGCCTCCAAAGGTACTATTGAAATCCTGTCATGTAGCCACTAAAGATAATAACTTGAATGGCATTTTTTCATCTCTCTTTTTTGCATACTCACATCTCTGGCCCATCACTTGAAAGCCTAGGCACTAGCAAAGATGAAGCACCAAAGGAAAGGCACGGAAGGAAAATTATACTTCACAATTTGAGACTCCTAACTTCCATTACTGATAGTCCTGCTGGAATAATCACTGGTGTTGAAAGTGCCACATGGGGAAAAGACCTCACAGAAACATGGAAATCTAGCAAGGAGAGGACCCAAGATGAGTCACGGTGCAGCTACAGAGAGTTAATTGTAGCAGCAAATCTACAGAGAGCAGAGAAACAAGGAGCCATGATAACCTGGTGGTGGGCTGCTCCAGACATGCCCTGTCAAAATGTTCCTATCAGAGCTGCATCTCTTTTAGAAAGCAACTAGGCAAAGAATATTCTAATTTATTTCCAAGGACATTTCTAAATAAGAACTTCAAATTCATGTTTTCTGGAACTGTCTTAAAATAACAATAAACCTTTAGCAAAACTGCTGAATGAAAATATAAAACACTAACACTCCAAGTTAATCTAAATAGCCATAGCTCACTTAATTAGAAAACTGGCTACAGCTTCTCAAATACCCACCATGAAATAAGACACAATTCTGATCTGGTCTTG
Source organism: Emberiza elegans (assembly GCA_024865655.1). Taxonomy (NCBI): domain Eukaryota; kingdom Metazoa; phylum Chordata; class Aves; order Passeriformes; family Fringillidae; genus Emberiza; species Emberiza elegans. Next base: position 24,615,964 of record JALJVW010000241.1, on the reverse strand, counting down.
TAATTCTTCACCTCTTGTGCTACACATAGTTTTATTTGTTTGGTTCTTTGGAATGCAAATTAGATGCTAATTTATTTCTTCTTAAAAAAAGGGGGATTTAATCTCAAGAGAAGGACAGTCATAGAGGACAAGAAATAATGAGAAAAGGGGAGAGAACACAATGATTGGGAAAAGTATCTGAGAGTGCCAATGCACCCAACACCCACTATCCATTCCCTGGTTCATGTAAAATACCCTAAGTTTTGCAATCATATCTTCAAGGGGACACACACATTCAGCATGGAGTGTGTAATTAAAAAAGCAAGATTCTTCCTCTTCCAGAGTAATCATGCCTGTTTTGTTCTGAGCAAATCAAATGCTGCTCCTGGAATCAGTCTGTATGTGAGAGATTCAGCCCTGAATGTCTGGTAGCAAGCTGTGGCCCTGCCCTGGGAGCAAGCATGGGGAAGCATTTTGATTTATGGCTAATTATCCTCTCTGCCCTTTCCTTTCTGCCCGTGATGGAAACCAGGCAGACCTCACTAGACTGGAGCCAGAGAGCTTGTGAGCAGGTTGGATAAACACTGTCATTTTGTTCTAAGCATGCCCCACAAGCAGCAGCTTTAGATAAGGGGGATACTGTGCTGCAGTGTATCATAAAAGTACTAAAAGCAACAGCAGTGATAAAAACCCCAGAAATTCTCCTGGTTTTTCACAGTTGTCAAAGAAAGGAACAGAGAACATTTGGTCCCAGCAGGAGTGAAGAGAGAACCACACACCACCTCAGGGCAGTGCCAGATCTCAGCAGCAAGGAAGGCAGGAATTTACTTTCTTGCTTAGATTAAGCCAATTTACACTGCAGTTTTACTTTCACAAACTTTCTCTCTTGCTTGCTTTGCCTGGGACACACAATTTACACGAGTGTCCAACAGAGCAACCCTCACATTCACAGGGAGTTTATGGGGTTATATTTTATGTGAGATGCAGAAGCACCCCAATACCTATAGGAGGTTGCATAGCTATCAATGACCTAAGGGTAAGTGTCTTATTTAAGAATAAATGAAAAATCCTATTGCCTGATCTTTCTTGTACACCAGACAAGGTAACTTATGACAACTAGAGAAAATTTTACCTTAAACTTATTTCATACTGATAAGCCCTCAGAACTATACATGGGATTTTTGAACCTGCAGAGCTCTTAGTGGCTGCAGGGCCAGCTGTGCACAGCACACCTTGCTTTTCTCTGTATCAAAACCCCCACAAAACTACCAATAACTTAATAATAAGAGTGCATTTTATGAATGTCTCTCCTACATATAATATCTTTGCTGGATTAATTAATTAATTAATTAAATTATTGTCTGGTCCAGTAAGACCATTAAAATAACCAGACAGATGGATCTTTTACTGCATTTAAAGTTCCATTCCCTGTGACAGGTAATCTAGAGACACATTTCAGCCAAAGGGTTTAGTCAGCCTGTCAGGTTTTTTCAGAGCAGGCCTACAAGTAATTAAAGACAGAAGAGATTTCACTGAATATTGATGGCTTATGGGGTTTATTTAATGACTGGAAATTACTGAGGAAGCAGGACAAAGGCTAAAAAAATTAAGGGAAAAAATTATGACAAGTTATTGCTGTACAACACCAAAATCCAGATGCATAAATCCAAATACTCTTTGGAATTACACTGACTTCAAAAAGAGGAAATTTCATAACTCCACAAAAGGAAGAAATTTGCAAAGTTATGTGCTGAATAGGGTGGACACCTCTATTCCCTTTTAACAGCAAGATCTCATAGCAGAGGCACTTCACCTTTTGGATCATATTTTCCTAGATTTTAAAAATGAATTTGGCATACCTGTCAGCTCCCTGATGCCTACTATCTGTAGGCAGTGTGTGCAAATAAAAACAGTGGGTGGACATGCTGAGCCGATGTTAGAGAGCAGAGGAAATGTGAGTAGTACTGCTGAATCAAGAGATTTCAGTCTTTTGTGCTTTTCCAGGCTCCATGTAAAGCTAATCCTAAATAACCAGTGCAGTGCTTTATGTCTGTGAATCATCCATTGAACTTTCTATTCTGCATCTTTTAATTCTAGAAATCATATTCAGCATCTTAAGCTGTCTTTTTGCATAACTTAGTATTCATGATCTAAGTCTTACTATTCATGCATCTAAGTCTTTTTGCATAACTTAGTATTCATGATACACCACATTTAGCAACATTATAGGTTTGTTTGCACAAAAGTTACTGGAGTTAAGAGTGAAAACTTCATTTATATACACTGGTTTCTGTTCTGTATTTAGAAAAAGGGGTTTCTTAAAAAAAAAAAAATCAACAACCGGGCAATTTTCTGAATTATTTGGTAAACACCCAGTGTAGATTACTTCACATTACAGATTATTTGGTAACATCAGCTCAGCTCATGGTTTGGGGATCAGCTGCCAGATTGTCCCCATGGTCAGAGCAATGGAATGCTTGAGAAAGAGTGCAGCAGCTGTCAGCTGGTTGTGCAAGCTGAGCCCTTATCTTTTGGCACTTGGGGCACTCAGGTGGGTGAGCACGAGCAGGAACAAGCTGCAGCCACATTACATAAGGCAGGTAATAACTCACAGGAACACTCAGACCCTCCCAGGGCAGCCTCTCCTTCTCCAGCTAGGCCAGGCTGCCCTGTGCCACAGTCTGCTGGGGAATGCCATCAAAGAACATGACCAAATTCTTCTGGGGAGCCTCAGAATAAATGGAGTGCTGAGCTTCCCACTCCCAGTGTCTCCACTCTGCAGTTGGGGCATGGAACATGGAAACAGAGCCTTGCCCAGGGTCATGCAGGAAATGCTTTGGGAATGACAGCATCCTTCTGCACATCTGAGCTGTCCAGCTGCCTGCTCCTGTGTATCTGCTTCTGGCAACTGGGAACTCTAATAAAAAATATTCCCTTCCATCCTTTACAGAATGCAGGTTGGTCCAAATGAATTTATTCAAATTGACCAGAGCAGACTAAAATAATTCATTGAGTTCTGGCATTAGGTGAATGAACTGTATGAGAAAAACAGGCACTATGCCACACAAAGCCAGGAATTTCAGCACCACTGGGAGAATCTGTAATGTTACTGAAAAGGAAATATTTGATTTATGATTTAGCATTTTCATGCACAGACAAGAGGGAGAAGTAGTGTGGTGGATGTTCTTTTTACAGGCAGTCTCTTCCAAGTTCTTCAAAACCACAGCACAGTGAAGCTCCCAAGAGGTCTGACGTGAACAGACCAGACAACCCATAATGCCAGACAGGAGTGAGCTCAGAGGGAGCACTGCCACCCACTGAAAAGACCAATTCAAGACCTTAGAACCCTCCTGGACCTGCCAGTTTGATTATGATGGAGTTTCAGTGGTGAGAAGACTTTTCGAGATAATTGATGAACTCAAAGACATTTTTTTCAACTAGGCTGCCCCAGTCCAAAAATTATACACTTATTAAGCAGGCAAGATGCTGAACTACTTCATAGCAAAGAACATCCTTACCTTATTAAGTTGCTTATTGATTTTGTTCATTGACTTCTCTCTGAGCCAATAGTAATATGAAATTAAAGGGACTTAAATGTTTTTAAAGAGGTTTACATATGGAAGCAATTTAAATGATAAATTGTCCCAATGGAATCTGAGGAATATTACTCATTGAGAACAGAGAAAGTTCACAGAAGCAAGTTGTAGCTTCCTCCCATGAATGGGGCAGTCCTTTAGATATCTGTATCCACTTAATTGGGGATATCGGATGATTATTTCATTAGCTCAGATATTTTTTCTGTCTAGATATTCCCAGTCATCTAACCTCCTTCAACAGGTGTAAAATGGGAAGCCTACCAGACTGGTTATTTGTCTGATTTGCTAAGAGTTATCTACTTCAATACAGGGACTTTGGAAGTAGTTTCCTAGCCAGTCAGGTAAGACTGAATTAAGGTGTAGTCCTCAGTGGGAAAGAAATCCAGAATGAGTCACAAGGGAAGAGAATCTAAACTGGAGGTATGAGCAGGCAGAATCCTAAAGAAACTCCCATAATATTCCATGAAACACAAGCAGCTGATCCCTCTGCACAAGGCACTTCTTACTCTAATATAGACATATTCCTTCCTTATTTTTTAGTAAAGAAAAAAATTTTTGCCAGTAAAATGTTCCAAAAGTTTTTTCTTTCCAGAAGTGTAGTTTGAACATAAAATTTCATTTCAGAAAGTCCTTACTTTTTCATGAAATCAGACTATCAACAAGGATCTTCCCACAGAGTGTTCCAAGTGTGCACTAGATGAACAAACACTAACCCAGAAAGGCCTTTCACTAGAATAAAAAAAAAAAAACCCAACCAAAGCAGCACTATCATCCTGACAAGTGACTAGAAGCCAAATTTCTCTCTGTTAGAAATAAAAGGGTACATCTGAAAAGATGGATAAATACTGAGGCAATAATCTTGACAGGACAGATTTAGTGTTTCAAATCAGCATCTATGCTCTCTGCTCTGTTCTCTCAAACACCTAATCTACATCCACAGTCACAAGTCCACATTAAAGTCAGAATGAAATGGGTATAGCTGAAATGCCTTTCTTGTTATTACTGCCAGTACAGCACAAGGTGGTAATTTTAGTTCTTGATCCAGGTTTAAATTCATACCTTATTTTATGTGCTGTAATTTATATAACAAATGCTGACACAGGTCTTTGGCTCTTAGAAACAACAAAGAAAAAACCAAAACATCCCTCACAGGATTAGCTTTACTCTGAAAATAAGTATTTTTTCTTGTACCTGGATAGAGTAAAAACATTTTGGTGCTTACATATAAACTCTATATTTTATCCTTTTTGATTACACATGTTTTAATTTTCAAAGAAAGCCTCACAGTTCTCTAGATATCCCCAGACAGACCTGCCTGCAGAGGTCTGTATGTCTGGGTCACTACTTTGTACTTCACATCTAACTATCCAATGGCCTCTCCCAGACTGATTGAAAGCCATCATGCAAATCCAATATACAATTAAATTATTCAGGGATGAAAATTCCTCTCTTCTACCCTTTTGTACAACACTGTCAGATTCTTGAAGTGAAATTACTCTGTGTTTAAAGTACAGAGAATAGTATATGGCACTGTTTTCATTCAGGGCCTGTATTTAGTAAAAACTAAAAAAAAAAAAAACCAAACCAAAACAAAAAAAAAAAGAAACACCTAAGACAGCAGATTTCATTTTATTTGCTTAATAGCGTTTGTAAAAAATACAAGCCTCACTCCATAAAAATGGCATTGAAAACGTAGTAAGAGTTACAGACTTTATTGAATCTAACCTTCAGTGAAAAGCATTTCCAGAGCTAAGGTGGTCACTCACAGGGATTTATCTACCTCCTGCACCTCGTGCACCAAGTGTCATACTATCTCCAAATCAGCCAAAGCTGGCCTATCATTATGGCACACTGCAGAACAATGTGGGTTAAGTCCTAGATACTTGAGAGTATTGATATCATGCACCATAGTGATCTTTAATCTACCTCTTCTTTATATCTGCAAGTGAAAATATTGGGCAGGCTTTTGCATCCAGGCAGGAAATTAAATTTAAAGGCCAAAATCAAAGAGATTGCTTACCCAGTAACATTTTGCACCCCAATTATGAGCCTGATTAGCAAAGATCTCTAATTTGACTTCCACCCGGGGTTTCACAAACTAAGTCAGGCTGGACCTGGACAGCAATAGCATGAAATCAGTAGGACCACACCTTTGCCAAACCAGTTGAAATAAGAGATGCATCATGAGAAAAATGCTCCTTTTAAGAGACACCATTAGCTGGTAACACCTCTTCACTATTTCTGCATCCAATACTCAACAAAGGAATAATGGCTTTCCTCTGTGCTCTGGGTGGCTAAGAAACAAAACCGAGTCCCTAGTTTAAAAGGAGGATTCCTTAAGAGTAAGGGTGTTCTCTACATTGCTTTGAGGCAAACATGTCAGACAATTACAGCCAGCCTACACAGCTGGCTCTTCAAGTTCTGGATGGATGCTGCAGCTTGCTCACCTCCTCCAGCACCTGCCACACATGTCAGGAGGGTTCATACCAGCAACAGTGCAATGCAACACCGGGAGTACTTCACCAGGGTGTTGCAACAGCAAGTAAAACTGGTCCTGTGTTATTTATATGTCTGCTGAGTGTTTGGCAAGAAGCTGTATAACACAGAGGAAACAATCTCTGACACACTGCACACTTTGTTGGACTTCTTCAACAGAGGTATAAAGAGACAGGGAAACAGAATAAACCAGGGGAGGCCAGTACTATTAGAGAAAATGAAATTGCATCTCCTCTTACCTCGACAGTGAAGAGCTCAGATGTCACAAATGTGCGTTCTTGTTTGATATCCAAAACTCTACATCAAACAAGGGACAAATTAGAGATCACAACAATTCTCTGTCATTACAAAACAGTTTCTGAAAGTTTTTTGGAGAGTAAATATATTTCCTTCTTTCTGAATTAGACATAATTCTATGCAACAAAGATGTTTTCAGACTGGAACAAAAATCAAAGAAATAAAAACTTTTCTGCAATATAACATGAAAAAACCTTTGATTAATTAATTACTTACAGACTTGGCTTCAGAGATGTTTGGAAACATTTCCCAATCTTTAATAATCTTTGTGCTAATCTGTGATTATATTTCCCAACTAATCGTCTGATTTACCTTGCTTCCTCTCGAGCCAAAATCTCCAGTAGCTTTGACATGTCTCCTGGGCAGTCAGGAATCACAAGGGAAAATCTGCACACTCTGTTATCCAGGGTCAGGGCACGAGCTATGCACTGTTGCAGCAAATGTAATTCCAGGTTTCCACTGCATATAACAACTGCCACTCTGAAAACAGACAGAAAAACAAGAGTTTTGATTAGCACTTGCCTGTGTAAAGGAACTATAAATCATAAAGACTGTGCCAATATCAGCCTAAGGTCTGCTAGAACCTCCCCTCAATAAATATTACAGATTAGAGGGCTCCTGCCTCAGTACCCATTGTGAGCAGGTAGGGGAGGCCTATAATTTGGCTGCATTACTTGGTCTGAAATGTTGTTTTCATTTCACATTTCCTGGAGATTTGAGTTTTGTTAGAGATTATTAGCTGGAGAACTGCAGGTCTAGGTTTCAAGTTTTAAGAATTTGACATAATTCTCACCTGGAAGTTCTAAGTTTCAGCCTCTTACTGATCAGACAAAATGTATGTTCAAGGCTTTCTGTAACCATTGATTAAATTCATCACAACCCTGAAAAATGAGTGCAGAAATGTTTGAAGTGCAAGTGAAGAGCCACGTGATTAGTCTATGAAAATCTCTCTCTGCAGAGTCAAACCTACCCTCTTTGCATTTTCCCTTTTATTGTAACTGTACTGAAATGTGTTGCTGCTCTGTGTGCACTGCCAGCCTCTTCTGAAGAATTGTCTCTGCAGTATTTTGGTGTACAATCCTCTGCACTAGAAATTTTATTTTGTCTTGAGGGCATGTATGTTTAAATACATTCTGGACTATGACCTGAGCCAAGGCTCAATCCACTTAAGTGCTGAGTCCCCAGGCTGAGAGGCAAGGCAGCACTTGGCCACACGCTGAACACCAGGCACAAGGATAATCCCTCTGACTGCACGGACAGTTCTCAGGACTGGTGCCACTGGGTCACTGCAGCAGGCAGCCTAGCTCTGTCCCACCACAGACAGGGCTGGATTCCACATGTGGAACAAGAGGAGACAACAGGCTGACAAGAGCAGCACACTGTCCTGGCAGGTGCAACGATGCCTCGTGGAGCTGTAACTGCCTTTCCCCCAGATATGTGAGAATCAAGGAATCAAGGATAGGGACAAGATATGTCAAGTCCCCAGGCTGGCATCTGTCTGGCTCAGCACAATCTTACCACCTATGACTGGTCCAGTCAGGCTGAAGTTTCTGCCACCAATGAGCCCCTTGCCAGTTCAGGGGCAGGAACTGCCTGGTCACCCACAGAACAAGGAGATTTTCACTGTTTCCTAGGACCAGGGTGCTCAGTGCCATGTTTCTGCCACAGTTCCCTGTTTGCAGTAGCTGCTGTACCTTTTACCCTTCAACTCAGGCAGCTTCCCTGCCACCAGTGCTGCAAGCCCAATGGCCCCTTCTGCATCAACCGTGGCTCGCTCATACTCCAGCAGCCTCAGCATGGAAATGAGGATGTCCTCCTCCCTGAAAGAGACACTTGGGTCAAAACAAATCAAATCAAGAGCTCCCAAACGCAGAAGATAACACATTTATGGGTAACTGGGTTCTTGCCATCCAACCAGATACACGTGACCCCAAGGTGGTGTTACAGAATGCTGTGCTGCTGGGGGTGAATGTACATCTCAGACTCACTATTAACTGAAAGACAGGATGGCTTTTTTACCAGAAATATTACCTAAATCCTAGGAGCAAGTATATTCCACAAATGTGGCCTTTTTGCGAAGATTTAGAAGAGGTTTGTCAAGGGTTGCCTTCAAGTGTTGTAGAACACAAGGACAAGTTTGACACCAGGACCATGACCACGTAGTGGTGGCAGGTGAAATTTTGGCCAAAGGGTGAGTTTGGACAACACTTTTAGTCATATCACTTAGTTTTAGGTAGTCCTGTGAGGAGCTGGGAGTTGGACTTGATAATCTTTCATGGATCTCTTTCAATTTGAGCTACTCTGTGATTTCTATGGTTTGTGGGTCTGGGTTCAAAGTCTTCAGTGCCCCTCTTGGAAGGAAAGGTACCCCATCCCCACACTGCCCCAGTCTGTATGTTGCATTTTTCATACACAATGTGTATCCACTATTATTCATTTCACTGCTTTTCTTCACCTACCTTACAGCAACAACTTTATCCACAAGCTTCCCAGTCAGCTGCAAAGAATTGCTGCCAAAGCAAACTCCACTCACATCTGCAGATTTCAAAAGACAAAAATATGAAGCTGGCTGCTTTAGACATATTCAACATTTTTTAGAGTCCTGGCTGGTTTGTGCCCTTAATGAGTGCAGTGCACTGCTGTTACATGACCTTAAGTTGCTTGATTTTTTTCATGTGACAGAAATGTGTTTGGCAATGAAAGATCAAATCTCACAAGAAGATTTTGCCATTTTGGACCCCTTCAAGAAACTTCTGATAGTTCACTGGCATTGTTGCAGTGTGAGAGTGACCCTGCAGCCCAGTGCTTTTCACTGTTCAAGGAGGATTGAAGGAGAGGAGACCCAAGCACGGCACTGGGCTTGTTAGCTCCAGCAGGACAGCTGGCTAAGAGGGCAGACACAGGCAGAGACAACCAAGAGAAATTAGAAGTTTCTTACAAAACTCCCATTTAATCCAAAACTTTCAGAGATTTGAACATCAGGCAAACAGGATGTTTTAAATTGATTAACAGACGAGGATTTTTGAGCAAATGATAAGGAAACAACTCTATGATTTATAAACACTTTTGTTCTGAGAACAGTTTTGTGTCTAAATATTTAAGCACTGTATCATTTTCCTGCCTTTTCCACAAGAGCTTTCCCATTGACTTCACGGGTTTAGATGCTGTGTGTGAGCACAATGTTCAGACAAATACTCTCATAATTGTAAGTATTCAAGTGCACTGGGAATAATATTTTACCCCATCAGGATGTGGGGGAAAATGTGGCAGAAGTTGCTCTTACAGCTTGAACTAAATTCTGACTCTTCAGAGAAATCCCTTAAAATATGTTTGAACTGAAACAATAAGAAAATGATACAGTTGAAGAAATTTGTTACAACCTTTATTTTACCTCCACAAGAATACTGCATTTTCTCACCTCCATAGAAGTGATGATTGTTGCAGGCCTGGTCATCATTTGGGTGGCCAGCTTTTAAGGACTGTTGCAATACTGGGAAACTTTCAGATTCAACTCCCTGAGGAAGAGAGAGGTTGTCACTTTTTTACTGAACCAGTTGTAACAGAAGTTGCCACCAAAGTAGACAGCCAAATCTATAGAAATTTCTTCTTCAAATTAACAATCAATTTCAAGTGTCAAAACAACCGTGTTACCACTAAACTTGTTCTGTGGCTTACGTAGGACCAAATTTTTCCAGTAAGAACTTATTTCAAAACACAGAACTGAATTTTATTTGCTTAGGAATAGTCTTCCCACATTTTTCTCTTAAATCCAGCCAAACAGCCAAAGGACAGAAACTTCCCTGGTTCTTACAGGGTCTTCTCTGAGGCAAAGCCATGGGATCAGAGAGTACCTGTCCCCAGCACAGGCAGTCTCTGCAAGTGTCACTAGATACCAGCATCTTTTGTAAACAGCTGTGGTGAAAGCCACCCAAACACAATGCTTAATAGGTGAAAGGCAACTTACAATTACAGAAATATGTGGGTTGAGGTGTTTGAGTGCAGCAGCTGACCCAGCCAGCAAGCCACAGTGGCCTCCTGCAGGGAAGATCACCGCGTCCAGCTTTGGCACCTGCTCGTACATCTCCAGCCCCACGGTCCCCAGGCCTGACAGGTACACGGCACTGTCCTCCCTGGGGGAAGGAAGGGCACACAGCAGCAGGGGTCACAGTTGTCAGTGCAGGAAGAATAATTCCACCTACTACTTTTGAGACATTGTTCAGCAGAAAAAGATAAATGTGAGGGTAAATGAGCAGCACATGAGGGGAGGAGGTGATGCAACAGCACAGTGCCATCACAGCATGGTGCTGCCTACTGGGAGAAAACTTGTGCCCTACTGGGAGAAAAACCCCAAAGAAAAGCCCCTCAAAGAGTCTTCAGACTGAAGAGCACTGAACTCCCATTGTTATCAGGGCTTTAAAGAATTGGCAGGGAGAAGTCATATTTCCATTGCCATCACTTCCTTCAGTTTCATAAATTTTAGATGTTGCAGTATAAACTATGAGCAAAGCCTCAAAAAGAAATCCCCTCTTTACTTATCAGTGCATTTAGTATCTGTGATGAATGGAAATTTTCATGAGATTTAAGCAGTGTGTTCAAACTCACAAATATCAAAGAGATTGCTGGAGTTGTCTTTCCACAGTCCACAGCCAATATCTGATACCTCCCCATTAAGCAAAGCATTTAGTCATGCCAAAATATTTACTGGTAAAATACTTTCAGGCAAATGTAGTATAAATTATAAGGACAAGCAGCATCAAAAAAATTGAAGAAAACTCCACTATACAGTCATGACTGATTTGGATCTACTTCTAAAAGCTGGTTTGCATTTTATTTACAAGTTAGCAATGAAGTAAATGTAGAACTACATGTAAGAAAAGAAATATGAGCTCTCTATACATTCTGCTTTTTCTGGCAAACAGAATTGCAGATCAAATGGCTGTACTTGATTTACTTGATTCAAGGATGTTTGGGTACTAGGAAACTGTTTTTATTACTGTGCCTGTTAGGCACAGAGAGGCTCAGTGTAAAAGGACAAAATTCCTGCAAGGAGGAGACCAAGACCCTTGAGAAGTTACCTCACAGAAAATTCTTCAGGACAAGGGTCTATATAACCACATAAGAAAGGATAGGATTCATGGACTTCCACTCCTGTAGCACAGCCAAAGACAAGGGCAAGAAATCATAGTGGAATGAGTAACTGAACCCTTGTATTTACTGTCCTTATCAAGATACTGAAGGAGCTCTCTCCTCCTCCTTATATGTGACAAAATATATCACTGGCCTCCTGAACAGTTCTGGAGGCTTATTCCCAAATAAGATTCAGATCCAAGTTTGTGGAGATACCCCTGCCATAGTTACAAGGGGTACAAGGGGACCTGCAAAAATGAGGGAGGGCTTGGGACATTCACTGAAGGAATAAAGCCTCTCTAACAACTGAAAACTGTCCAAATGAGACTGCTCTGAGCATGGAGAGCTGTTAGCAATTTGAATCAGTATTTCTGATCATCATGTTTTCCTTGCTAACATCCAGTTGAAACATCAGGTCACTGATCAGCCATCAGCTTTTATAACAAAATGGGTGAATTTCTTTGCATTGTGACTGATAACTTTTCTTTTTGAAAGTAAAAATGTATCATATGCCATTGAGGCCAAATGAAGGAAAAGGGCAGATAAATCTAAAGACTGTAAACTGAAACAAGCATTTTTGAGGCAGAGCCAGAAACTTGGATGTTTGTCTTCTGAAATGTGCAATACATCAGCAGTCAAAGATGGGCTGTCAGGCTTTAGTTTTCCAATGAAGCTTTGATGTGGCAGCTAGAAGGCTCTGTTCCTATCTGTTCCAAGGAAAGGATTCAGAGTCTGTGGGATAGAGTAACAGACTAACCAGATCAGAAATAATCAGGTCTGATCAGCATTTAGATATGGAGTTACACAAGAAAAAAATGGGCTCGCAAGGATGGAAGGTGTGCAATTCAATCTGCAGTGCTCTTTCCTCCCTGATTCACAAAGGAATGTTTCTCACATCCTCACAGAGGTACTGAGTTAGTTATTGGCAATAGTCACATTGCATTTATAATGAGGTCCTGAGCCCCTGTAGTTAGTAACAATTTCAGGGCACCTAGGCAGCAATTAGGCAGACTAAATGATTGAATTCCAATTGGAAAAATCACATTTCCTTCCTGGGATTCCCCAGGAAGTTGCAACCAAGTAAAAAGTGTCCTCCATCTATTTGAGTTCTTGCATGGTCATTTTCATGACACAGAATTTTAATTGCACCCAGCAATGGGAAGAGCTGACAGTGACACACCCAGCTGCAGGCACAGCAGCCCAGTCACGTACACAACCCTTCTGCCACAGGAAGGGCAGAATGAATTGCTGGGTGAGGAGACCCAGAGACCAAACTGCTGGGGATTGTGTCTAAGCTAGAATTAAAGTGAAATACAATGGCACTGTGGAAGTTCCATTCTAACATCTGGGAGCTCAGCTGGTATTTTACAAACAGCTTTGGCAAGTGACAATAGTGTGTGTCAGACTCACACTGGAGAAGGCTGACTATCCATAAAGGCACACATTACACTGGGAAATCTCTCCAGATCTACACCTAACAAAATATTTTTCAGATATTCCATTATAAAAAGCCTCATAACTGAAGTGGGGGGGGGTTTCCTTTTTTTTTGTCAGTGAAAATTTGCATCTGTGAGGTTTTAATTAAACACAGTCACAGATTGAGCAACTTATTTCTTGTAACCTGAAACCTGAAATAAATGAGAGTGCTTTAGTATTATTAATGGTAGTGTGTACATTTAGAGTTCCTCAGTGTTGGATGCTGAAGTTCTACACATGCATTGTCCCTGGAGAATATCTACCTTATGTAACTTAAATCATTATTTAGGGATGAGGGGAAGATAAAACATCAAATTACAATGAAATAATTATTTCTTTTGTGTAAACGTGGTAGTTGATGCAAGCCAGCAGGAGGTTAGCACATCAATTGAAAAATGGCTGACAGAAATTTGGAAATCACCAAGTTATGGAAAACCGTGGTTTTCAAATGAGCTTAAAAGTGTTTAAAATTCATGGGGATTCAGGGCACCTCATTCCCCACTGAAAATCCCAGTCTGGGACAAGACTGTGCCCATGGTGGCAGACCAGGCCCACGAAGCAGCCCCGTGTGTCGCTGGCTGCTGGCAGAGCTAACACGGGAGTTGAACAGCACAGTCTGTGGCACTGCCTTCCCAATACACCAGCTGGGAAAGAACTGAGGCCTTCCTCTGTTCTGCTCATCCTGGGCTCTTCTTCCCAGGCAACACCCCTCACCATTACTGCGTTTGAGGCAGCAGTGCCTGGGAACTGGAGGGGAATGGGCACTCCCTGCAGGAGATGCCATACAAACACCAGGCGTGGGATGAAGCCTGCACAGCAGCAGCAGTGGCAGGGGGACAATAACATTCCAGCTCAGGGTATCAGAGGGACCACTGTTAATGATTCACCCCTCTGTGCTTTTGGAAGTCTTTTTTGAAGAAAGGTAAAAAAAAAGAAAGGGGGCAGGGCAGAGGGGGCTTGCATAAGAGGCTACAAATTAAAGAGAAAAGTTAGAAGTTCTAAGAATTTTTGTCCATCTTATTTATGTTTTTATTAGATCTGCTTTGTCCAGTGACCTCAAATAGTTCAAATTTAGATTTATGCTCATCCTTAGGCACTTTAAAAGTATGTGTGAAGTAGCTTGTTAATCACCTTTTTTTCAAGGCAGTATCAGTTTTGTTCCTCACACCAGATATGTGAAAATCTTAGAGCATTAACCTTCTCTTGCTCCACATTTCCCCACTGAACAAATTGCATTACAGATTAAGTTTGACCCACCTAACTTCAAACAGAGAGACCAGAAATGAACACCAGCCTAAATGCTTTCTGACAGAGTTACTAAAGAATTAAACTTTAGTCTCTATCATATTAGCTCTTAGAAATCAGAGTTTGCCTAGCTGAGGGGCAGAGAAATGTGTTTCATTTTGGTCTACATCCCCAGCTGTTACAGAAAGACAGGATTTGTGCCTGGGAACATGTAACTGTCCATATTCCAGGTAAGAGGAGCATTTGCATGAGCTGTGATAACATTTTAATGAAACTAATTGTTCTTGCAGAGCTGTGCAGGTATCTAATGAGCTGTCTCCAGTGTGCCTGCTGTCACTCACTCTTCCAGGTAGAGGTAGCCGTTCTCCTGAGCCAGCCTCCGCGCGTGCAGCTGGGCGTCCTTGGCCGTGGTGCCGTAGGAGATGACCATGGCGCCGTACTCGCGGCACATCCGCACCCTGCCTGGGGCCGTGCTGGTGCACAGGATCACAAACACGGGCACACGGAGCTCTGAGGCGTGGTGGGCAACAGCCATGGAGAAGTTGCTGTCTGAGGCCACAATCACCCCTTTTCTTTGCTGCTCCTGAAAACAGGGTTGTTATTGCACATTAGTGTCACATAGCTGTCCCATATGATCCTGGATCATTCTAATGTTCTAATGGTCTGGCTTCCTTTTTTCCCTTTAGTACCTGACTGAATTGCAATATTATGGTACACTGTATGCATGGCTGGCGTGATCTCAGGATCTACACACAAAGCTAAAACAGCACAAGATCAATCCCTGTGCCTGCACTCCTCTGGGTTCAATTCGTGTTCCATGGGAAAGAGCTGAAAAACTCCAACTGATCACAGAGGAGCTGATAGCTGGTCCCTCAGAGTATATATCTCTGCTCTGCCTGTATGAAATTATTTCATTTCAGCTTCCTTTTAATTGAAGATTTAATTTTTATTATTAAGAAAGGCAGGAATAACCACTGCTGTGAGCTGCTGTCTCATGCCTATTTTAACAATTACTGCAGAGACTCCTATGACAATGGCAGTAATCTCCTATGACAAATGATAAACAAGCTATTCATGTAAGAAAACTGAAATTCATTACAAAGTCAATTGGTGATCTAGATCTTTGTCATCACTTATTGTAATTCAATTTCATCATCGCTCATCAGTTTGGTGGTTTCAACACATCAGAACTACAGTACACATAAAACCACTTGCATCTTAAAGCCACAGGAAAATGCTGATGTTTCCATTTTGCAAGCTTTTGTTTCAAACATTAAGAATTCCACCAGCAGATCAGCCAATTGTAAATAAAGTTGTATTTTACATTCAGACCTATCTATCTTTGTTCACATGCTGTGTTCAGTACAATGATTCTAAAGACAAGAAACACTGTGATTCCATGGAGATTAGAGGTAAATTTATCTTCAACTCTGCTCCATTTTCATGAAGCAGATCTACTCCACTCCTTTTTGAATGCTGCCATTTTGCTATACCTGAGGCAATGACATCAGAAGGTAAAGTACACCTCGTTCCTTCACAGACCCTGTGTACTGGAGGAACTCCTTCTTCAGGTAGATGTCCATTCCATACTGCTTGGATAGCCTAGAATACTGGAGTAGATAAATAATATTATGTCAATATATCTACTATTAAGAAAATACTTCCACACCCCATCAGCTGCCTTTTGAGGCATGAATTCTATTGCTATATATGAGCTCTAAAAAGCAAAATTCATCCTCTGGTTCTTCATTCACAACAGAGTATTGTTACCTTCCAGGTCCTTCAGCTTTATGGAAGTGATTTTCAAACTCACAGCAGTGAAATATGGACCACATGCCATCAAGAACTCTGAAAACAGCACTTCCTTTGGATCTTACTGTCCAAACACAGGCATCAAAATAAATATTTTCAATTATCTCAAAACCCACACTTCCAGCACTTGCCAGAACTGGATATTGACTACCCAAAAAATAAGTTCATCACCTAATAGATACAAAGGCCATCAGAAAATACCTCCTTGAGCCCCATTATGGCTCTGCTATGGTTTCTGCCACTGATTCATTACTGAGTATTGTCTATCTTGCATCCTAAGGCCAGTAGAATATTAGCAAAGACATTTCTTACTCAAAGAAAAATGGAAACAAAAAAAACCAAGTTCCCAGGACTGCAAGTGTAAGCAGCAGCTGTTTGGAAAAGCTTAGTGCTTGGAACAGAAATGATGCCTGAGCTGAGGGAAATTAGCAAGCACATTACATGTGATGCAGTGCCCAAGTGCATGATTTTTAAGAACTTTTAATGGCAAATATTTGTTAAGCTTTATAATAAGACACTCCCAGCATGTATCAACATATTAATTTCCTATTACCATATTTATTAAACCCAGAGTTTTACACAAGATAACTTGTGAAATAAAGCAGCAGTGAGCCTGTGGGTGCCAGCTCCCCAGGCTTACTGCAGCTCTATTTCAGAACTGGCTCCATCTCCTCTATTGGCTGCCAAAGCAAATGAGGCCCTGGTGATTTAGGGGATCAAGTCCTCATTTAAGATAAGTCATGAAGTGAGACAGATCCAAAACCAGCATGACAAAATATTTCTCTCAAGCAGTATCTGGCAGTGTCACACATACAAAGTGTAGTGTACACACTAACAGGCACTGACACGGCTTTCAGACTGCAGGACTTTCCAAGTGACTTTATATCAACTAAATATATCTGAATCAGACACTTACTTTATAGCATGCAGTTAAACTACATGTTACAGGTGAAAACTTCAAGGCTTTTTAGTGGATTTCCAAGCATATGTTTAAGTTCCTCACCCATAGGTGGGGCCAGATTCTCTATTTTGCTTCTGAAAATCCTGACATAAGAGCTACCACTCGGTGCTCCTTTGCAAATCTGGCTGCAGAAATTGAAACAATGGAAAGTGCTTAGCACACTAATAGGATAATAGTTTATATCCTAAACATCCTAATCTATGAGAATGCCTGTACAAAATAGAACAAGAGCATCATAAAAGAAATGCTACTAGTGCTTCACATACCAAGCTCATTTTTGTAGAGAATCTTGGATTCTAGAGCCAACAATCAGAAAAAGGATTTAAGGAGATGAATCTTATGCATAATAAAGTTGCTAAGCTTGCTACATTTAAAACTGTGTCATTAAATCACTCTTTCCCACAGGGTTGGTGTACTTTAGATTGATATTTATCTTTAATTTTGATAGTCAGGATTTTAATTCTTTAGGTTATCCTTTTTGTCTTCCTTTAACTGAGGATTTTTTCATATAGCCTAAATATAGCAACTACTTCTAACAAAGCAGGCATCAGTGCTATTTGCAGTTGAACTGACCTGATGTGTGACCTCCTAAGACTCATTGAACCAGCCTGTAAGATTTCCTTTGAGTCACTGTGATCTTATCTAAGGACTACGGATACCATGGCTAAGGTACAGCACACAGCAGAGCCTCCCTCTGGCATCCACAAAGCCAACACAACACAACCCTCACAGCTCCTTCATCAGTGGCCAAACCAGGAGTCCAGCTTGATGCCAGTTCCTAGTTTGCTCATGCTTGCTACCTCTTGGACATGTTACAATCCACTCTGGATGCCACATCTCAGCTCCAAGGCAAACTCCTGCCTAAGGAACCAGGATGCTCCATCCATGGCTTTACCTGCAGATTAGGAATCACCCTCTGCAAAGTGTTTCTCCCTTCAATTAATTAAATGGATTGTAGTCACACTCACTTTTTTGGTCTAAACAAATACCCTTGAAAGGGACTCTTATCTCTATACAATGAGTTAAAATAAAGGTTTTCTGTGTTTTTCCTGACACCACTCTGTGCATTTGAAACAGTGCATGAAACGCACTAAACTTCTGTGGGAACATTACTTTGAATCACAACAGTCATGGACGATTTCCACAGTAAAATACACAGGTTTTTATACGGGTATAGGTTTTCCACTATTCTGATAGCTGATAAAAAAAGACTAAAGAAAGTGAGACTGTTTAGCTTGAAACAGTAATCGCAGAAAGGGAATACTGGGTTGCATAAATCTGCCAGGGACAACCAGGAGAAAGGAGTTATTTAAGTTGAGGGGTGTCATGGTTTAACCTCAGCTGGCAACCAAATGTCATCCTACCACTTGCTCATTTCCCTGCCCCTGTGTGAGATGAGAATTAGAAGGGTAAAAGTGAGAAGTCTCATGGATCGAGATAAGAACAATTAGTAAGAATAAATAAATAAATAACAACAATGTAATTAAAAGGAAAATAACAAAGAGAGATAAATGAGACCCAAGAAAGAGCTTATGCAATTGAAAACAACTGCTCACCAACAACCAGCTGATGACCAGCCAGGCCCTGAGCCACAGGCCCCCAGCCAACTTTCCCCCTAATTTCATTGCTGAGCAAGGTGTCATATGGTATAGGATGTGACTTTGGTCAGTTGGGGTCAGCAGCTCCAGCTGTCTCCCCTCCCAACTCCTTGTACATCCCCAGTCTTCTCACTGGTGGGATGGAGTGAAGAAAAAACCCTTGATTCTGTGTAAGAGCTGCTCAGCAGTAGCAAAAACATCTCTGTCTTATCAACAATATTTTCATCACAAATCCAAACCACAGCCCCGTACCAGCTGCTGTGAAGAAAATTAACTCTACCCTAGCCAAAACTTCCCTGCATTCCAGCTAAATGTTCTGTGCCACCTTACAGCCTCAAACTGTCTTGTGCCATGTCCTTTGACAGAAGAGACGCTTCAGTAATGCGCTACAAAAAGCACAGCTATCCTTATTTTGGGAATGCTAGGCTAAAAACCCCACACTGGAAGTAGCTATGATGTGTCTGCATCAGCAGGCATCATATGGGAACAAGGAGAACTTTGAGGACCCAACCACTTCTCTCCAGAGACTGCTAACCCCAAGCAGATTGCGAGATTCTTACCCTGTGCATGTCAGGAAAACAATCCACAAGGATTCATTGAGAGTGTGATTTGGGACTGCTGTTAGGGATTGCCATTTGGCAAAGACACTCTTTTCACCCACCAAAACCAAAAGAGATTACCCAGAGAGCCCAGAGTAGCCTGCTTGAAGAGCTCCCAATGGTAGAAAAACACGATGAAAAAGTTCAGAAATACAGTCCAGCCTGCCATTGTGCTTCTCTTATGCTTTAGCACACCTTGTACATCGATGGGGTATCTCAGACATTTCTACACCAATGACAGATGCACATGTTTGTGTGCATCCTTATTTTGCTGAAGACACCTGTGGCAGAAACACCTGGTTACAGAACACATCCAGCCTTCCTGGTTGGCCTGACTGAGAAGGCAAATCTGTACCTTCAAACCCTCCAAATATGAGGGCTGGTTCCAAACCAGACCCTCCCACAAGAGTGCTTACCCAAGCACTTGTAGTCTGCCACCTCCAACTCAGGTTCCTTATAGCAGGAGTTTTTCACTGGGAGCATAATACCACAGTGCATTAAGTCTATGCCTAATGTGGTTTATCCTTTGTTTACAGGTCACTGCAATCTTTGAGGATTTAGGTTAGTGTAAACAGATAAGAAGAAAATTATTATTGACAGTTAAATACAATTAATATGAACATGAGTCTTCTCACACAGATCTATCTGCTGCAATTCACACATACCCTTTCTTCATTTCTGATTGACTTTCATAAGGAAAATGAAAAGAAACATTGAAAGAATGCAAAACCATAAAGATTCCCTACCATGCAGGGGGTTTTCTGAACACCACACTGGATTTTGAAGGCTGCTGCACTAATGTCTTCAAACCGAATCAGCCTGTTACAGCTTGCCAGGCTGGTCCTACTGCTTGGCTGAGGGATGCAGGAAAGGGCATCCCTGAGTAACTCCTCATTCCGGCTCACTATCTTCATTTCCCAGGTCTTCACATCCCCGTTCAGGTAATCCTCCTCACCAAAATCCTTCAGTCTCTCGGGGTTGATAGAGGGTGGCTTCTGCCCAATAAGGCCATTTCTTACAGGGACATCCTTACAGCAGTGAAGATCACATACTGCTGGGATATCTTGTTTCTTTATTTTATTGTCATCCCTGAAAACAAATAAAAGAAACTTGTTAGAAAGGCTTGGATGATTAAAGGCTTGATATTTAGCATTTTAGAAGGATGCACACCTCAGTTGCTCTTTGCAAGCCTCAAACAGGCAGAGTGAGTTGCTACTGACATTATACCTACCTGTAGGTGCACTGAAAGATACTGTAAGCCTTCCAGCTGTTAGAAAAGCCACAAATAACCCAACATGTGGGCAAACTGTGAAACTGTCCTACCCAAGACTTGCTGGACAGCAAGATCTTCCTTAGTACTCAGTATTCAACCAGCAATGATTCTAGTTCAGTGCTTCCAAAAAACTTTGGAATAACTGGAGTTGTACACAGTTCTATCTTTTTCGAAAAGAGGCAAGGAGCTGCTGCAGACCATTCCCATAAACTATTAATAGCAGTAACAAATGCCACTCTGCTGTACATGTGCTCTCTGCCCTTGCATACTTGCAGAGCATACTCTTGACAGCCATCAGCTGCCTTCATGATGGGAAGGAAATTACTTTGATAAGGTACAATAATTATATTCTCCTACAGAGCTAAAGCATTAGGTCTTCTGATCTGTGGGTTAACATTTAATGGGCAAATATCTGTGAAGATATGGCAGAAATGTGATGGCACAAAAATCTCCTTCCCCAAGAAGCATACGAGAGACATGCTGCTAGAAAAAATTGCAGGATTTGCTGCCTTCAACTGCCTGACTCTATGGTCCACAGTGTCCAGTCCACAAGGAACACTGTACTCTAGTGCAGGATTCTGCAGCCCTACTAACAGATAAATGCAAAGCTTCTAGGAATTCTAGGAATGTGGAGATTATTGTGGGGAAAGAGAACATTAAGCAGAAGACCAGTGATTTGGAAAAGAACTGATACCACCTCTGGTTTGTTGCTGTGATTAAACAGATGGTATAAGCTCCTCTTCATGACTCATTATTAATCTATTTGGTTGAAATGGTTTTCTAAAAACAAATGTGTTAAATCATGTCAGAGATTCCAGCATTATCCCCAGCAAAAAATATTTACCTTTTTCCTAAAATAATTTGGGTCTAAGTTTTGCAGCTATGCATCAGCAAGACTGGCTAAAGCACATTTTACAGCAGTGATCAACAGCATAATATACTTTGCAGCAACTTCCAGAAGAATTTTTAAATATTTAGAAACATCTGTTTTTTGAGCAATTGCCCACTTTGGGCAGTATCATCCATTTCCTTAATAGTATCAATAATCTGTGCCAGTAGCTCTGGCTCCTATTCCACTTACCATTTTTCCCCTGAGGAATTCACATAACAATAGGGGTAACATAAAAAGTTTTATATTAGAATCAAGTAATATACCATAGCATCAATCATTCTGTATATCTTCACAGGAGAAAATTTTTGTTGCAAGATGTAGTCTCTCTAAAATTAATGAGAGCACTAATTTTCTAAGATAAATAAAGTGTATACAAATTTGTAACCTCTTTATGTTGAAACTCATGATCTAAAGTATTTTGCCAATACTTTATCTTAAAGCTGATACAACCTAACACCAGGCATTCTGCTTTCAAATCAAGTAACTTATCAAGGAGCTCTGTTCCCTACTTTTCTGCATCTCTGCTCCATTGGGGTTAGACAGCTGGAACACTTCATAAAGATGTTAAGCTTCCAGTGTTAGCTCGGGTGCACATTAGTCTGCTTAATGCAAAGCTGAGAACCAGATCAGACTGCCTCCCTGTGAACTTGTTACAGCACAACCCCCAAAAAACAACAGCAGCAGCATCCAGGAGGCCACAGTGCTGGTAGAGTTCATTCCATGCCTCTCCCTTCTGAAAAATATTTTCCCTATCACAGACTCCCATAACCACTCCAAAAAGAAGAACAAATATGTCTTATTTCTGAACATGCTGTCTAAAATGTTTAGCAAGCATTAGCAGTGAATTATGTTCTTACACTGGAAATGGTTTAAAGGGGTCTATGTAGGGTGAAAAAAACAGGCAGATCAAAAATTTGTGAGTTTATGGGTCAAATTTCTTATCCAACTGGCATTTGAGATGGAAGAACAATTCTCATTTTTCATTGCATCTGTTGCAATCAAAGAGTCTATAAAGACACCCAGCCCAAGATGACCACAAGAAGTTTATCAACGAAGCAGGATGCTGTGAGAAAGTACAAGTGCATGGTAATGCCTCATCACACTAGTGCCATCAAATATTTGTATCTGCAAATAGACTAAAATGGTATATTGACTTTTTGCCCTAGTCTTAGGTTTCTCTTTCTGTGGCAGAAAAAAAAAGAGGGAAGTAAATCAGATTCTCAGTCCTTGATGTACCCGCACCACTCCCATGACCAGTGAGTATCTGCTCAGGACTCCGTTGTGACCATTGGAAAAGAGGAACAGAAATCAAACAGCTGTAAAATATGTACAGGCTTTTCAGGCTTGAGTTAGGTTTAGAGCACATCTGAATTATTACCATCTCAATATTTAACACAAAAACTATCATACATTTGCATCTGAAAATTCAGCAACCTCTTCATCAAGGGGATATAATTCTATTGTATATATATGTATTGTGTATTAATTTCAGAATAACTTGGATTCTTCTTCTACACCCACATGTTTCATTTACATTAGAGAATGACATTTTCCCATACTGAGCCCACCTGGATGTGCCACAGACCCTCCTAGAGCTCTCAAACTCCCAAGGCAAACAGTGGGCTGAGGTTTGATCACATATCACAAATGGGCAACTAATGGCCCTGTTGGGTCAAAAGTATTTCTTGCCTCAAAAGCATTCCACATGTTTGGCAGAGATCTAGATGGATTTCTTTTACAGGCAGCAAAGCATGCAAGTGCTCACAAAAACACAGCACGTGACTTCTCAAGCACAGTCGCAGAATCCAGCCCCTACTCCAGCAGCCGTGCCCACCAGCTGAAGATCTGAGCCAATAGAAACCCAAACCCCAGCATCATAAAGCACTGCTCCTTTCAGATGGAGCTTTTCCTTTTTTGGAGCTTGCCACAAGTTTTCATTAAAAGGTCTGTTTATTTCCAGACATAAAACAAACACTCAGCTGGCAAGCTTTGTTACGTGGTTATAAATTACAACATTTTACCTTTAAAGTGATTAGTAAAAGCAAACATGAAAATACAGTTTATAAACCTACTTTTTCAAGAACAGCTGCTCAGCATAACTGGAAAAAAAAAGAGAAGATCCATATGCAGACTTTCCATCAACAATTAAGGCACAGGAAAAAATATCATTTGTTTAAGTAGATAGCTTTACATATTTTAAAATCTCAAAGTCAATGCAAAAACAGCATGTACCAAAATGTACTCCTACAATAATAAAAAGCAACAACTTGGAATGAATCATTTTTCTATTTCCAGTTTGTTTTCTTGAACATACTGATAATATTCACCAAGTTAAACAGCACTATGGAAAAAAAATTCAAAAATAGCAGTATTAACAAACTAAGAAAATATTAAAACCAGCAAAAATATTTTTGGGAAGATGAAAGGCAATAATGCATGCTACACCTAAAGACTACAACTGTTGCCTTTGTTAGCCAGAGAAGCGTCCAAGTATGCAGTGATGGACATGTCCCCATGGTGAAGCACTTCAGATTGCCTCCCTCAGCACCCACAAAACAGACTAAACAGATTAAATTGATGCACTGGATCTCCTCAGCTTCTAAAACTGAAGGAACAAAATCTGCAAAATCATGCATGTCCAGGGAATAGTAAAGTGTGAAAGACTAGTCACCATTTTGCCCAGTATAAATGTTAGGGGGAGATGGTATTAAATTATTAGGTAGAAAATTTAAAATTTCCCTTCTTAGAGAAAATAATTAGCTCACAGAACTCATTGCAGGAGGACTCTACAATGTAAACAGGCTCCTAAAAAAATGCTCAACTAAATGGAAGTAGTGACCGATACACACATTGTTCAAGAATTAATCTGTGGTTCAGAAAGCCCCTGAGCGAGCTCCATGAAAGCATGTGGGAGAAAGTGTCTAAGGTGGCTTTCATTTTTCTCCCAGTTCTGTTACTGGCCACCCCTAGAGAGAGGACACAGAGGACGACTGCTCTTTGGCCTGACCCAGTGCTGATTGCAGATGCACCCAGTTAGCCCATGCGGCAGCTTTTACACTTTCAAAATGAGTCACAACAGCATGTTCTGAGGCAGACATGAAGTTGAAATTATGGACATGCATTCCCATGTGCTGGTTCCCAGATGGAAATTCAACTGTCACAAAAAGAAACTAATTTTAATATAAGACTGAAAACTCAGCCTTTCTTTGTCATTTCTATAGCAGCTTTTGTCATCTGCATTCACAGTGATACACATTCACTATAAAGAGGACTGACAGTGTTGCAAAATGTGCAGTTGAGCAGTCACAAAACATTAAGCTTGAATACACTTCAAACTCATATGCACATCTTCTCTATATGTGGATTTTAATTTTGTCCTTTTCTCATGTTTTGGGGGTAGGGGTTTCTTAAGGTCATACCTATATGCTGCCATCACCTTCAGGCTCCCTGAAGACTTTCCTGGAGCACACTGACCAAGGGACATTGGTGACAAACAGCTTTAGACAGATTTTCTGCTTCCAGGTAACTGGACTCAGATCTTACACCTGCAAGTTCAGAATACTTATTAAGGCAAAAAGTGACCCATTTAAAGTCACTTCTGCCTCCTTCCTCAGTGTTGAGCAGAGATGGGTCAGGTACAGGGGCAAGGCAGGGTGAGCAGCCTGCTGCAGGTGCAATCTGCTTGGCTTATGACTGCAATGTGGCTGAAGCTGGGATCTCCTCTTACAGGAGTGAGAAAGAGGCAATCCCTGGCTATGACAGAGAGGGCCCTTTCCCTCATCCAAATCCCTTTGCCCAGAACCTCTCCAGCTCCACTAATCCTTCTAATTCCATGTCCCAGTGCTGTCTCCTCTGACCCTTCTCACCACCTGAGCCTCCCAGACCCCTCTGGTACTTTCCTTGTTTGTTGCAATTCCCTTTTCCAGTAGATCATAAACACTCCTATTCCATCTCAACTCCTCTTCTACCTTTTTACCCTTTCCCAAATGCTCCAAATACTGCAATAGCAGCAATTCTTTAAAGCATCTCAGCAACTTGTGCAAGTGTGACTTTATGAAAGAAAAATGTTAGAAAAATAGAGGCATGCTGAGATAAAAGTATCAAGAGGATCATAACAAATGTCATCTTCACTACCAGAAATTCCAGGTTATGCACTCAATAGTGTCTGAGTGCCCTGCACACCACTACAGGGTGAAAAACTCCTGCAGGCACAGGGAAAGAACACAATAAATTTGACAATTCTCTCTCCTTGACAATAAATTCAAAACAGATCAAAGACAATACTGCAGTCTAAATATGACTGTCTCGAATTATCATTATTTTGACATTGAATTGAATTACCAGTATTTTGTGTAATACTACCACTTAGAAACACCCATTTGAGACTGTATCGTTCCAACTAGTGGCACATACAGGATGGAAATATAAAATGCATATCTGACCTTTATATATCTGCATCCTGTGCAAAGTGATTGTTACTAAATCACATAGGAATCACCACCACCTTCCCCTAAACAGAAGGGCAAGTTCAGCAAATATTAGCTCAACTTTATTGATGGAAACTGGGACACAGACAGATCCAGTGGCTTGCCTAAGACTTCCGCAGGGCTATTTATCAGAGTGTCTTAAAGACAAGGAGGTGGGGGCATGGTAACCATGCTGGGGGACCAAAGTGTAAGCCCTGTGCCCATCCAGCAGAGATAGCTACATAATAACCAAGCCCTGAGACTGAGTGGGCCTTCAGAGCTTCATTGATCATATACAGGCCTGATAAACCTGTGTGATGCTGCACCAGCAACGCACACAAATAAAGCTCAAGCAGCAAACAACCAAGCTGTATTATCACCTCTGATAAAATTTCTCCTTACTTTTGGCAAGTCAGATTTACCAGAGCCTGAGCCTAGCACTATATATGCCTTCATCTGTGGTCATAGTCTATTGCCATTCTTCTGCACACACTCTGCACATCTCATTGCTTACTGCTGGCAGTGGCAACTGGGTGTCAGCTGCTAAATAGAAAACACTAGGAAAAACAATCTGAAAGCAAGAGGAATTCACAACAGCACTCACAATGGAAGTGTTGAAGCAGAGGTAACCAACTGTCCCTCAAACTCAAAAGTTCTTGTAAGACATTCACAGCTGTGAATGTCAAATGATAGCTATCCAACACTGCACAGAGTTTGGCAGCTAAAACTCCTTAAGCAATTCAACTTTTTCCTAAGTTGAATGTATTCCAAGTCTAGAGGTTTTCTGGTGACTAACACACCTTCCTGATTCACTTCCAATTAGGAATGAATAACATAACTCAGAATAGAGCAAAGAGTGGCCCTGTGCTGAAAGGAGATCCACAGTGCACTGCAGAACAGGTCACTTTGTGGGTGACTTTGGGCAAGCCCTTTTTACAGTGCCAAAGACCTTGTCTTCCCCTTTATTAACAGCATCAGGCCCACTGAAACAACTGATATGTTAAATGTGAACAACATCTGTGACAAGGAGACACAGGAAATGAGAACTGCTCCTTGTTTGTACCACATCTGGCAAAACCAGAGCGTGATCTCAATAGTGGTGTCCAGATAATAAAATGGAGGGAAAAACAAACTATGGAAAAGGTTAAGAATGAGGTTGCACAACACTACCATGCCATGTGTGTGCACAGCCTCAGCTCATGCTACACAAGGACACTAGATGACTCTTAAATTCCATCTGCACCATCCAAGTCTGGAAACAGGAATTCAAGATCACCATAAGCACCATAACAAAGGCAACCACAGAACTGAAATAACAGGACCTGACATGGGCTATCCCAAGATAAATTTTTCAGCAGTCCATTGGCCTGTCTAGGGTTATTTCTGATACCGTACTCTTGAAGAAATAAAAAAGCTGAACTCTGTGGGCTAAAAATATTAAAATCTCCACCACTTCTAGTGGATAACTCCACGAGCAACCCATATCCACAGACCCTCGGGAGATTATGGAAAATTACAAACAATTTCCTGGATTTTTTGCTTGGTTTGATTTTTTAAAGGAATTAAGGAAAGGAAAAAGAAAGCATTACCTATACAGCACAGCGACTAAATAAACAACGAGGCGAAGCAAAACTCCAACTACGACAGCAAAAGGAGGCAGGAGGGGTCCAGGGGTTGTCATGTCCGTGGGCCTGGCCCTGGGGGGACCCCGAGGGCTGACCATGACCCCTGAGGGGGATAAAGGAGCACTCTAGCTCTAAGTCAGACAGCAATATTCTCCAACCTTTGCCAGAAAGGATCGTAGTCTTCGTCTTCCCTGTAGCGCTCCCTGGGACTTCTGTTTTTTAAGACCCTGAAGTAGATAAACTGTGCTGCAAAATTCATTGTAACTCCTGGTGCAAAGCAAAGCTGGGACGCTGCTGGCAGGGGACACACTCGCCTGTGAGAAGTGTCAGCCCTGCACTGCCAGGGTGGGAAATAGCAGGCAATGTGCTGTAAGCAGCTCTCAGGGCTGGCTGGGGGGGAAGTGCCTTTGAAAGAGATGGCTGCTGCTATTTAAAGAGATTATTTCAGAGCCCAACCTGTCCTTGTCAATTTGAGTCAGGGCCTGGATTATGCTTGGGTGACGCTCTGTTAGCAGGACACTTGAAGCTTTAGTTACTTACTGCTTAGCTGTGGAGCATGATCCCCACAGCTGCAGGGCCCATGACTGAGCAGCAGGGAAGGGGTGCCAGGTTTGGGTGGCTGAGTCTCTGCAGGGATCCTTTCAGGCAGCACCAAGGGACATGGCTCCTCATGGGACTGAGGCACAGAGGAGACAGCTCAGCTTGTGTGGGTCTTGTCTTGGCACAAGCCCCTGCAGCAGAAAAGTACAGGTATCTAGGTCATAAAGAACAGAAAACACCATCTAGGGGAAGGACTGTGGCAAGTTAGCTATATCTATATAGCTATCTGTTATACCTATATATATATATATATATATATGGGGTTTATATATCTATATAGAAATATATGTGTGTGTATATATATATATATGAACTCCATCTAAATCTGTCTTTCTTTGCCCTGAGAGAGAACTACCAAAGGCAGAGTCACAGTTCCAGATACAGAATGGCTGTGCAGCAGGTATGGGGCAGAGGTCCTTTTGTGGCTCCTCTCCTCTCAAATATATTCCTGATGGAGTGCATTCTCCAGACTGCCTGGAGATGAACCAGGTATCTATTTCCAGGTATGAGTGGGCCCTCAGTACCCTCTGCTTTCTACTGAGAGCATACAAAATCTTGATCTCCAAGACAGAGAACAGACATGCCATGAAATCTAACCCAAGCTGTGACCTAACTCTCCCCACAGGATATCATGAGAAATACTATAATCAGATTTATATGGGAGAGTAAAAATAAATGCTCAAATAGTCTTCGGGGATGTCTGGAAAGTCTGAGCTGTGCTGGTGGAGCCTTTCCTACAGTGGTGCAGCAGGCAAGCCCATGTTCTCTTGACTTCATCAGTAGTGATGAAGCTCCAGATTCACCATTTTTTCCAGTTTCTCACACACAGACCCCTTTTATTCTTTCTTTTCCAGGTGGTGGATGTGCAGGTTGTGGTGGTGCCATGTGCTACAAGTGGCCACAGGCCAGCAGCACGCTGCTGCCAGGGGAGATGAGGAAAGAATGCACTCAGCTGCTGCCAGCACTTGCAGCCCTGCAGCCAAGTCACCTTCAGGCCAACTTCACTGGTGCCTTGAAGGGCAGAGGGAAGGCAAGGGGAGCTACCACTCTGTTCACAACACAGCTGAGCTGCAATGGTGGGCAGAAATGGAACTTTATAGCAGTGAAAATGGCAATTCCTTTGGACCCCCAGATACCCAAGAGCCAGATGCACTCAAATCTTGGCATGAATTCAGTTCCTCACAAACAAGGCTTGATCTGTGACTGACACTTAGACCACGCTGCATGGGTGAAAGGACTGCTGGGACCATTTGGTCAAGAAGCTGGAAAAAATTCACCAAGCTGTTGCATGACAGAAGTACATGAAGCACTGAATTGCTATCCCTGTAAAACACTCCCAAACACGCAGCCAGCTAGAGAAAAAGGATCTTTGGGAATTTCTGCTGCAGATTTCAGCCCATGTCAAACATTCTTTCAAAGCCCTTGCCACTTCCAAACCTGTTCACACAGTGCTTTAAAACACACCACAATTACCACAGGAAGGAAAAACTAGCTTTCAACTTTGATTTTTTTTCTTTTACGTGGGTGGAGAGAAGGGATAGGTAAGATACAATTGCAGTGCTAGTACAGTTAAGTGATATATCCAACACAATTGCCATGAAACTGTCAAAGACACCGAGTTTCAGGTCACCCAGGAGATGACATTTCTTTTCAAATCTAGAGTTTCCTACTTCCCTCCAAGCTGCTCCTTGGTGGGTCCTAAGGGAAGGAAGCCAATGCCTCAGTGCTGTATAGCTTTATAAAGGTTTCATTTACAACTTCCATGCTGCCACTACTCACACTTTGTGTGTTTGTGCAAGGAAATCATTGTCCATATCTGCCCAGCTTTAGGCTGAGAGCTCAGTAAAACCAGACTTGGTCAGAGGCACTGTGTACATCTGAAATGGCACTTATTGGGAAGTGGTTTTATCCACATCATCATAAAATATTATCTTGTACTTAGACAATTTTGAGTCCAAAATAAAAAATAAACCACACAGTTAAATCAACACAGAGAACTGAAACACAGTGCTCATGTGCTGGTATGTAAGAAAAAGCAATGATTAGCACTGGAAAGAATTGGAAAATCCAAATCTCAGAATAACAGTTTTACACTCACCAGGTCATATATAACTGCCAGCCTTCCTCCCTCAGTCTCTGGTGCAAACCCCATTAAGAATAGCATAATGTAGAGAGTAACAGCTGCTTCTTTTTCTAGAAAACCTTTTAAACAAGGTTATGCTGCACTTTTACTGAACTAAAAAATAAAATAGAACCATTTTGCTGTCAGAATGGAAAACAATGCTTCATTCTCTTGTAACCAAAGAGAACTCAGTTTGGACAGCACTGAGAAAAATAGCTATGGCCATTGTAAATAAGGACTTCATTGAATTACAGGACTTGAAAGATTGTTTTGAAGGGTTAGCCAAGCTTTTCCCTACACTAAATAAAATTAATAACATTTCCAACCTCAGTGAGAACAGCATGGGTGGGAAGTGGTAGTCTATCCAAAGCAGAGAATTCTTTACAGAATTTGATCACTTGCAGAAGGAAAGAGGGTGGAGACAGTCTGCAGTTAAGCCAAGTAAAACAACAGAACTTTCTCAGAGAACAGTAACTCAGAAAACCAAAATGATAATTGAGGATTATGCATCATATTGATGCAAATGTGGTGGTAAACCACTGTGATAA
This sequence comes from Emberiza elegans, assembly GCA_024865655.1. Lineage (NCBI taxonomy): Eukaryota > Metazoa > Chordata > Aves > Passeriformes > Fringillidae > Emberiza > Emberiza elegans. The sequence goes on along the minus strand of JALJVW010000241.1, from coordinate 24,585,252 downwards.
TCAGTATAGATAAAAAAATACAGACAGCTCATAAAGAATTGCCAACTAAAAAAAAAAAACCAGAAAGAAGAAAAAAAAAAGAATAGGCACCAAAAAGATGCCCATTTCCTTCTAATTAAAGATACTAATTTAACTCCCATCTCAGATTCTTCATAAATCAATATTCATAGAGCAGACCAAAGTTTCTGCCCCAAGTGTTGGTATTTTTATTTGTTTATATTTGTCAGCAGCTGACCCACAACAGTAAAATGTCACATTCCCATTTACTATCTTTAGGGATCTCAGAAAAGGCTGACAAGGTAGAATCAAATCAGTGGAAACAGAAGTAGCTTCCTCAAGCTGTATTTCACAGAGCCTGAAAGAAAGAGCAGGCATCAATTCAAAGAAAATATTTGCTGGGGCAAGAGGCAACAGGGAAGCCTGGATGTGCTTTATCTAAAGTTTTGGGATAGACTGTATCTGTTAATGTGGGACAGACTGTATCTGTTTTATGTAAACATTTTGCAGAAAGGATGAGATATTTCTCAAGGCAAAGAGCAAAAGCTTACATTAGAGTCCAAAAATTATCTCCTCAAAATAGTATCTATATCCATAAGAGGTCTAATACTAAGATGCTGAACCAATAGCATTCAATGAGGAAAAACTGGTGACACAAAGCTTGTGCCTTGCTGTAAGAAAAAAATGTACATTCTCTTCTACTGAGACTAAATAACTGGTAAGAAGCAGCAAAATATTTTGTGCTGCTATTTGAGATATTTAACATCTTGCTTATCTCAGTTTCAAGTGGTAGGATAACATTTATAATACATGCAGAGGCAAGAAAGTACCCAGGAGTGTATTCTAAGCCACCTCACAAAATTATATTAATGAACAAAGACTGTATCCAGTTATCTTTGAACAGCATGAGATCCCTTATGCTGTCACTGGCTCCTGGCTTTTTGCCCAGTGGGTCTAAAGCACTGGTCATGCAGTTCACATAGAGGGGAAGTGCCCTGGCTGGAGCGCACCCAGAGAATCGCTGAAAATCCACATTTGATTCTCTGTGCAGAGAACAGCAACTGTAACCAGCTGTTTCCCTTCTGCTTTTCCAGACACATTAGACCATCAAAGTGGCACCCTAGAATTTCAAAGCACTACAACAATATTTTTTTCTCACTAACAGAGATCGTCAGGCTTTGAAATGGCACGTGAACGTGAGCTGAAACACAATTAACGCTGGGGGTTTTTAACAAACTGAATTCCCAAGGGGATTCTGATTTCCCACAGCCTATAGATGACCACTACACGACGCTTTCAGAGGCTCACAGTGGCTCGGGGAGCCGGACCCAGCAGCAGCGCAGCACAGACGGCGTTTGTGGGGGCCCGCCGGGTGCCACCCACCGGCCCCGGCACGGACACGGAGCCAGCTCTGCTCCCCACGGCCCCAGCGCGATCAGGGTCAAGTACGAACAGGGCTGTGACCTTGTCCGAGACACCCAGGGATGCAAATCCTCTTCCCTGCCCTGCCGCTGTGCTAATTAAAACACTGAACTCTGGGCTGCAGTTCACGCTGTGCCGGAGATCAGCTCACCTGGGCTCTGCCCTGCGCTCCTGCGGGAGGAGGAGAGAGAAGCAGCAGCCGGGGCCAAAGATGGGGCAGAGAGGAAGCGCTGCCCGGGTAACCTGGTGGCCAGAAATGGGTCACCCCAGCGCCACCTGAGGGGCAGCTCCCCAGCTGCCAGGGGCCGGTTACAGGTGTGTGCCAGCCCGCTCCCCACGGCCCTTCCCCTGCCCCACCTCCGCCTGCTCCCACGCTCTCCTTCCAACAATCCCATCCAAGCTGCGCAATCAAGTGCCCCTCAGGGGCCCCAGCAGAACACTCTGTGCACCCTGGACTGATATAATTTCCTCTAAATTCAAACCATAGGCTTTTGCCCAATCAGCTTCTCCTAATTCACCTTTTTAATGATGAAGAGATTACTTCAGAATTATTTATAGTATCCTGATGATTCAATTGACTCCTGCCCTCACCTTTTATGCTTCTTATTCCTCGAACACATGCAATGAGCCCTCCATTTCCCTTTGACTTTTTTATCCTCTAATCTTGTATTTCCTCTTTTCTCAGGGTTAATGAGAAGAGACGTTAGAGAGTCACCACTGTGAAAGTCATACCTTCATTATTCTGTAGGCAGAAAAAGTAGTATTCAAAAAGATAAAAACAGATAGCACTTACAGAAATAAAAATTACAGAATGACATAGATTAATATCTGCATTAAGACATAATATTTCTGTTATTCTTACTAAGAGTTTCAGTGGTGGGTATGAATTAAAGAACATTTGGGACAGATAATCTAAAGCATTTTACTGCATCTGGACAGAATACTGTAACAGATCTTTTAACTTTGAGCCAACTGGCCTCTTAAGGCAAGGAAGGCTGTCCTAAAATCTGACATTTGAAACAGCATCCATGCTACCCCAATTTCCTACATGGATGCTGCTTCAAGTGATAATTCTTGCTCCTACTTCTTTCATCCTTAACACTAAACCATTCATGCAGATACAGCAAACTAATAGCAAGTGCAGCAACCATCGGGCTCCCTCCTAAATACATGTGGAACCGATTGCACTTTAACGAACTCATTAGAAAAAAATTTAGAAAAGGGGTGGAGGACAATAGTCGAGTTCACATCTGTTTTCCAACAATTGGACTTAATGTTCTGCCTCTGCAGTCTGTGGAGTGTGCTAATCTGTTCATTTGCTCATCTGCTCACAAGACTTTTCATGCCTTGAATCAACTCTTAACAGAAATGTTTTCATGGGCCCTTCTCTTCCTTCTAACGGTTATACTATTTCCCTATGGCAACTACCACACATTCTCCTGTTAAGTGGTGGCATTATGAAAGTATTTAAGGTGTCTTTTACTGCAGTTTTTCAGCTGGAATTAAAGAGGTGAGAAGCCATCAGCACCATACAGTAATAAGCAGCTGTACTGTTGGGGAATCTTGTTGGACAGGATCCATCATGTGATTAACTACACAGGCAGCAGGACGAAAAAAAAATCATACACATTCTTGTTCACTCTCTGCCTGGAAACATGTATTGGAAGCATTTTTGAAGAAAAATTGCAGCTAAAGACATAAGGGATCTGTAATAACAAAGGAACTACTCTCATTCTGCTACAGTATTGTATATTCACTCACACACGTATTTTAAAAGGAATTTTAACCAGGGATTTTTACTGCATTGGCTTTAAAATCATACACATACTGTAAATTTTCAGAGAATTGGCAGTAGAATGATCAGCTTGGCTTCTCTCTCTGGCACGTCATTCTTCCCCTTGCAAGTCTCCATGACCTTGTGGTAATTAAGAGGAAAGGAGACCAAGCTAAGTGGCAAACAAAAACAGGATTTATTTCCAGCTGTTTCGCTGTTTTGTTAGGTATCTCCACTCACATGGCAAACATTACCTACATTCAAAGGTTTCATATCCACGGCTGATGCCTTCCCTACTGGAGAAAGGTACCCAGGTGTTAAGTAACAGACCTTTGCTATTGTCATCACTGTGTTCAGCACGGTGCTACTCAACACGTGAGTAGCTTCTCAGGTATTAGCCGGTCCTTCATGGAACGAAATTGTGGCTTCAGTTTCAAGTAATTATCTCATTTAATTGGTGTGGTTTGCAATACCGATCTGCTAAAGACACTAGCTGAGTAATTCTAATTGGGGAATAATCAAGGACTTCCCCTGTATTATTTTCCCTGAGTATTATCCACCACACACTCACAGATCTATTTCCCATTTTTATGTGACGCAAATGGGGGCACGTAAAGTTACAACAGCAAAGGGCCACAACCTTCTGCAACAGAAAACAGAGCAAATATCAGGCCACCATGTGTGCAATACAAGACTGGGAGTAAAGAGTCTATTCATGAATCACTAATTTTGCTGGGAATACAGTTAATCCAACTTTCTAAGGTTTCTTTTAAAGAAAAGAAAGGTTTCTTTTCATTAAAATGGGTGGGCACACTGCATATCATATTTCATAGGGTTCCTGAGGCATGGTCAGCCTTCATAAAATGCCTGAAATCTGCCAAATGAAAGGACATAACTTGTTAAAATACAAAACAAACAGCAGAATCCACTAATATTCCATGGGACCCACCTTTTCCTTCAGCTTTCTGATTCAGTTTCCTTGAGGATCATTGCTCAAGAAGCTGAAGCCACAGACTGAAAACAGCCTGAAGCCATGGGATGCTTACCTAACGCTGGCAAACAGAATCCAGCCTAGTGTGCTGGCACCAAGATGACACCAGAGAGTCAATTCCTGCAGCTGACTCACTGCTGGCTCTAGGCGTAGCACAAAATGTATTGTTTGGAAGAAGGCTGGATCAGAGTAGTTTGCTCCATGACACACAGGCTTGTTAACTTCTCCAGGGAGGGCAGAGACAGAGCTGATCTGCACAGTGCTTCACACTATGAACCACGTGATAACAGGTTTTTAACTGCATCAGATATTATGCCTTCATGACAACAGCAGGAGAACTTGACATTTTTTGATGTCCCCTGAAAATCGAGATAATAAACACGAGTAGAAGTTGATATGCAACAGACCAGAGAAGGGCTTGCAGTGGCACAGTGAAGGTGAACACTCATTCAAGGTGATCACTCACTCAAGGCTGCAGACCTGTGACTCCAACAGAGGCAAGGAGGCTCTGTGGAGACTGCCAGGGATGTGTGCTAAAAATCACTACTGTCCAAAGCTTTCAATGGCAATGTCTATTTCATTCTAATGAAATCACCACTGCAAGAGGCCCTTCATCTGTTCACCAAACAGAAATACTGTTGCAGAGCAAACTTCTGCTTCCCTAAGAAGCAGCCCAAAAGCTGCATGCCTGCTCTGCACAAATCAGCCTCCCCAGGTAATAAAATTCTGCTTCTGCATCTGTTCAACAACTGCTCCAACCCAGCAGTCAGAAACCAAATGAATTAAGAGTGAAAGCAAGTGACCTCTTCCAAATGGGTCATGTAACAAGTCTCAATTTACATTAGGTATTCAACAGCCTCCAAGTAGCAAGAACTCCTGGTCATGAGCAGCTGACAGAAGTTAAGCTTTGACAAGAGCCTAGGTACCTCCACAGTCTCTAACAGAGACAAATCTTCTCTCAGGGGCAGGGAGGCAGACTTCACAAACCTTGCACAGATTTCATCATCCACCAGTGTTAAATCCAGGGTGGTGATTATACTCTTTCATTTCCTTCTCTTCAGGGTAAGGCACTTTCCTCTCTCTACAAGGATTGCTTTCCTACCATATTTTTGTCTCCTGAAGTAATCTCCACTTAATTTTCTCTGTTTCACATAAGGTCCTGTTTTTCCCAAGAGTTTGCTCAGCTATATCTTTTGTCAGCCCATGCTGCAGGATTTCATGTCCAATAGCAATGTGATTGTTTCACATGGCACATATGTCCTCTGTCAACATATACCCTTTATTTAGTCCATTCCTTCTCCCTGTGCACCCTGTGGGTTCACTGTGCAGTTATTTATTGCTTTTGCCAAGCATTTAATTAGTCCAAGAAAGAGATACAGAAAGACTGTACCAAAAACAAACAAAAAAGCACCTCCCAAAATAGACTTAGTCCTTATGTTTGCTCTCCCTTTCACCAAACTGCCTGCTGGCATAAATTCACATCCCTGTTCACTGGTATGCTTTTTTTGGCTGCCAGTGTCTTGGGAACATCTCAACAGCTGGATTTTGTGCAAACCTACATTCATATGATCTCATTGTGTTCTCATATATGGCCATTTCGAAGATGAATGTGCTAAAGAATGCTTTCTCTGATGGCAATCAGTTACTGGCTAACTTCTCAGAACACAAATATGTTTGCATCATATTCTTCTGCTCTCACATCCTCTGTCTTCTGAAAAACCTGCTTTACAATTTAATGGGTATTGCCACATCCCCAGAGTTTTTGTACTTTAGTTGCCAGTTGTCTTGCCCTGCAGCTCCCTTCTGAGTATTTATAAATTACAAAAGCAATCTGAGGTAATTACCCAAGATGACCAAAAATCTCAGGACAGGTAGTCCTACTGCAAAGCAGAATCCCACTTGGCAGAAATATTCTTTCTGGCTGCATTTCCCTGCAGTGGAAAAAACTACTCTCTGATTACAGAAACAAGCCCTGGGGGATAATACTGGAGAAAACCCACACTATTTTGTTTAGTTCTCCATGGCTATCAGACCAGCACCTCACTATAGTCAAACATAACACAGTATGCAAAAATACGCAGCAAGTGCCTTAGAGGGACTGAACTGTTCCAGGAGTCTGAGAGCAATTCAGGAGGAACCTCAAGGAAACATGCTCTAAAGGGGTGAGTGGCCTCAGCAAAGGTGGTCTGGAATGGAAATTGCCATATTTTTTACAGTGTGTTGAAGGGAAAACCATTTCAATTAATGCTATTGCTTTTTAGCGTGTGGCATAGAGAGCTTGCAGAAATCCTCCATGAACAGGCTTCCTTTGCAATACAGAGATTGCATTGGGTGATTCTGCTTAAAAAAAGGACAGATATTCAGGGAACAGCAGCCAACTATTCAATAAATATTCTTCTTGTGCTCCCCAGTCGCCTCTCTTTAAAGCACAGACAGCACACAGATAATGTCTCATTTCAAAAATCACAGCCCACCACATCAGTATCTCGCACTGAAACACAGGGTACAACTGAGGCTGGACTCACTGTTACCTTTTGCAGTTCCCCTCTCAGGACCTGTTAATAAGAAGTTAAGATTCATATAAGTTTTCAGCAGGCATAATCAAATTTAGTCTCAAAACAAAAATTTGTAATAATTGCAGTATGCTACATAGTGATTCAAGCTAAAATACCCAGAAAAACACTGCCACTCCAATTTTCATAGCTAATTTAAATTTTTCTTTCTTAAAAACGTTAATGTAGTCAAACCAACCCTGAGGGTTTAATAAACATGGAGGTTGTTCTATGCCTCATCAAAGTTATCAGATAAATTCCAGTCACAGAATCTCTGTTATTGAGACTATTTTGCCTTGCAACTGAGCTTACAACCCAACTTGTTATGGAAGTCACTGAGGACGATTACACTTTGACCTCTAAGATAGCATCTCTACAGGATCATTTTCAGATATTCAAAGAACCTGATTTTTTGACTGCTAGGGGGTGGTAAAGACCAAAAAACCTGTTCTAGCTTGCAGGGGTTTATTTTCAGTGGTTAAAACACTGTCTATCCTGAACAATGACCTGCAGGATTTTAATGCATCTTGCAGCCAAATGAACATGAGGAATAATACCAGGAAGGAGACACCTTAAGTGTTTTAACATCAGCCTAGAGGGGTCAAAGACTGATGCCTATCCAGTCAACACCCAGGAACCTGCAAGACAATGTTCAACCAAGATCCTGTTAAAAATCACACACATTGCCAGTGCTATTTTTGCCTGTGATGTTACCAAGCCCATCCAATTTTAAAACCCTGCCAAACTGAGAAGAGCTCAGATGGCTCCTCAGGAGAGCCTATGATAATGTCCAAACATAAAGCATCACAACCAGTTGTAACCTCCCACAAGACTGCCACACATTGTACTGCCCAAGGAAGATGTTTCTGTGCTCTTCTAAAAGAGCAATGGTGAAAGCCCTATAAGCTCGTGAGATCTAAAGATTGGACATTGTGTTTTCCAATGCTTTGCCTGCCCCAGATGAAATTCTACAGGGACAGAAACATCCAGCACCCTTCCTCCTCCTTTCTCCCTTCCTTGCCTTGCCCCACTTGCTATATTTACAGCATCCAAAGATTTTCATTGATTTCCATTGTAATCTGTGTAAATAAATACAAGTGTAAAAAAAAACAACTTTGGGGATCCTGGGCCACTTCCAGCTTGGCTGGATAGCTGGGCTGTGCATGGAGCTGGAAGGGTGTTTTTAAAAGGAGGGAAGCAGAAGAGAACAGCTTAAGAATCTTGGCTCGGGCTGGGCATATTTCCGCCTAACTCTGGCTAAAGCTCAGCACGAAGGGCTGGACGAGGAGCCGATAGGAAGCCGGGGAGGGAGGGAAGGGAGGGGGGGGGAGGCTGCGGGGCTCTCCAGCACAGCCACGGCACAGCCAGGGCAGGCTGGAACCATGCTTTTCCTCTGGGCACTGGTGTTTGTTCTAGTCCTGCACGAGCAAGATCCTTTAGGTAAGTGACTCTGAACTTGCAAAGCAGAAACTGTAGCTTAATCTCAGTATGGTCAAAGCCTTTGCATGGGGTGGGAGGGGGAGGCAAGTAATTGCTTAATTTCTCTATGGACTTTATGTGAAGGTGACATAGGTATGTGTCAAAATCCTCTGATTTGAGAGGTAAGACTCCATTTTTGCGACATTAAAGTCTGTCCTGTAGGCATATTGCTTTGGTAAATTTGGAAATTTTTTACTTCTTACATGAGATAGTATCACTCTACCTTCAGAAATTTAGGACCACACTGAGGTGCTGCAGACAGTGCTCTGAATTTCCATAATTACTGTTCTGGCAGCCGTATTAATATCACACTAATCCACTTGGAAATGAGATTGAAGTTCAAGGTGATTAGAGAAAGAGTCTCCTTTATTCAAAGCCTTCTTTTTAAATTTTCTGGTAACAGCATCACCACTTTGTTTCTTCTCCTTTGGATTGCTTATTCCTGAGATTTTGAGGTACATAATGACTTCTCCAAAAGCCTTGGGAGAACAAAATATAAACAGATAACATCTGATAAGCCTGCATCTGAATTCTACTTCCATTAACAAGAGATTAGCACTGAATAACCTGTAATCACATTGTAGTGTGACAAAGCTATTCAGTTTGGCTAGTTCAAGGGTTTACAGTCCGTGTGTAACCACAAACCTGGCTTCCCAGCCTGTTTGTACTACATCTTTTCTGCTAGCTGAGGCTCAGATTTATTTTCCCTCTGGTCCTACTTTCTTGACAAGACAATAGCTGTATTTCATGGCAGGGCAGTAAGATCCTATTACATTCAAAACATTTCCTAAAAAACTGGGAGTCCCTTCTGCCCCCAAGTTCTAGTCACTCTTCCTTGCCCTGACTCCCTCCTTCTTAACTGGCTCTGTGATGTTTATCTCAGTGATGAACTGAAATATCAATGCAACAGCAAGAGCACTCTAACTTGTGTTCACTCCACAAGAATTCACCATACTCTTGTGAGTTTTGCGAGCTTCACCAAAATAAATGTGAAATAAAAGAAAATTTAAAAAGGCTTTTTATATTCCTATAGAAGTAGGGTTTTAACCTAAAATAATTTGCAAACTCAGATAAAATTCAGGTAATCAGAATAGCACCTCAATAATAACTGCAGAGGAGACTAGAACTGGTATCATGCCAGGTGGCAGCTACTCAGTCAGCAAACCATGTTTACTGTCCTAATGGTTTTCATCATGCAAAATGAGAAATTTTGTGTCTGTCATGGCCAGGGGAACACCCTGCCAGACTGAAGGCTTAAAAAGCCATCCCCACTTTCCCTCTGCTACCCTTGAGTTGGGAACATATGATTCCCTTGCAGAATCCCCCAACCTAACTCCCACGGGTTCCTCTTAAAAATTATTCAGCCAAACTAGAATTTATGTTTTAATTCAGCCACTAATATAAACAACCTCGTGTTCAAAGAGCTCAGCCTCCAAATCATTCAGGAGGAGAGGCTGGCACGGGAGCCCTTCTGGATGCAACCCTGTGCTCCTGCCGCAGTTTACAGTGCTTTGCTGCCCGTGCTGGGTTCATTTGTGGGGCGCTGCTCAGATGCAGTGCACAATGTAGCCTGGAGCACAATACCTGCCCCATTTAAACATGTTTCCAGGCAAATCGTTCCGAGAGGTGAGGCACCCCAACAGCGAGGATTGTGCTCCGTGTTTGTGCGTGGCAGAGAGGTGACCTGGAGCTCCTGGGTAAACAAGCCCCTGCCCCCGGGCCATTAGCGCAGCTCACCCAACACCGAGCGCTCTACCGGGGACAGCTTCCAGCCGAGGCACTGCTGCTCCACACCGTGGCGTGATTTGCTTTCCGACACCAGAAGTTTCAGCCGGTTCTAACTACGAGTTAAAGTAAATCAAGTGTAGGAATGTTTCTCTTCATTCACCTAACGTTTTTTGAATTCTCAAGATGTTTTGAATCCTCTGATATTCACATGCACTATCAAAGCTGGGAAGATCGATAAGCTAGACCCTTATCTAGAAAGTGGAAAAAAAAATCTTTTCAGAACAGGTAGATTCTTCCCCAAATTGACCATTTGCATTATCACAGAGAAGCATTTTTTCTCTAGGAGATTAAAACACTGCATTGTAGAATTAAAGCCACAGTAAAAACTTATGATAGACATGCTATTTTAGGCCTGACTGGGACTCCTATTTCTCTACTAACAAATTAATAATGGTTTAACCTATACTCCATGTTATAGGTATTTTCTGTCCTTATAGAAGCCTACCAGCATTGTCTCCAACTCAAGGACTACAGTCCTTGCAGAACCCACCTTTGAGCTCTAAGGAAGGAGAAAAAAAGTTTGCAACAACAAAGTGAACCCAAAATAACTGTGGCTTTTAAGATTGTGAGGTATCTGGAGATCAGGATTCAGTACAAAGCCTTTTATAAAGAGAGTTTATATATCTGTAAAGCTCTATGTTTTCATATGTTTAGTTAAAAGGAATTTCAATTCTGTGGACATCATAACCTCCACATGTAAAGCAAAAGTTAGTATCAAACTCTCCCAACAAATGAGGAGTTTAGAAATACAGGAGTCCTGTTGTTCACCTACAGGATGAGGCTTTATTCATAAGCACAGCTGATCTGCTCTGGCTGAAGCAGATCTAAGTCCTGGCCCCTGAATGTCAGGATCTAGTATGTGTGTGTGTATCTGCCCTTCTCTCACTATTCTACTTCCTGAGTTGTTGCAGAATGCATGAACTGTCTGCCAGGAGAAAACAGATCTTCAAGCAACTTCTTAGATTTGTTTAGATTTTAGGAAAAAACTTAAAATCATATTCTTTCATTTTACTTACTTCTTTCTACTGCCATGACTTAGACATATGAAAACTACACAATCACAGAGCTGACTAATAAGTCACAGACTCACCTCACCCACTCCCCATGACCATAATTTCTATTACTAAACACAGACCAAAAGTCATATCCTCAGAAAATTAAGAAACTCTTTATCCCGATACCAGTGGTTATCCTCAAATTGATAATGGCATCTGTTATTCATCTCACATCCTCCACTTTCAAGCCAGCCTTAAGCTCACCAATTCTGCACAACTTGGTTTCTTATGGATACTAAGACACAGCTTGTTTTCTTCCTAAACACCTTCCCCTTCTCTACACACAAGTATGTCCTATACAGCTTCTAGCTATAATCCCCCTAACATTTAGCCTTGGTTTCCATAACAAAGATGCATTCATACCAAAATAAGTCCACAATAAAGGCAAACTTTTCTGGAACCCAAAGCACCATTGTAAGATACAGCATGAATTAGAGTAACGTATCTGCTAATTATGTAGCTTGTGTCTCTTATCAGTCCAATTCCCTGTAGTCATTTTCCACTGCAGAAGCAAGTGCAAGAGGATATTCTCTGGCTGCTTGTTCTGAAGACCAGCATGCTGAAAACACTCCCCAAGCCAACAGTTCCCTCACAGGAACATTTAATTACTATCCTTCTTCCTTTGAATGGAAATACACAAAATTTAAGTGCTTCTTACAATCACAGATATGGTCAAATTGCAGAAAAAGGAAAGTAGTTTTTCATGTAGCAATATTGCTTCTGGCACATAGCCATGGCAAGGGCCCAGATTTTTCTGTGCCTCAAAAAAAACCACCCACTGGAAGCATGAACTATCCCTGGTCTTGTGCACTCCCTCTCAGTTTCCACTGCCAGGTAAGTGAGATGGATCCCCCTAAGAAATGAGAATTACATGGGTCACAATAGCAAAAGCTGCCTGTAAATGAAGTAGTTTTACACAGAAATATATGCTATCTTGTCAGGAACAATTGCTATGAGGTCCCATTTCTGGTTTTGCACATTTCACAAGCACAAGTGACGTGTGGGACCAGAACACACTGTGACACCAAGTCCTACACCCAGGTGGATGGGATGCACGAGGCAAAGATGTGAGGACTCATGGGCTGGTACCTAACCCACCTTCATTAATAGATTCCCCAACCCATGAGATTCCCCCTTTGCTTCTTCTCTTTCAGGTAAAAAGAATTAAAACAAGTACAATCTTAACTGATGTAGGATTTGAAATAATATTCTTAGCAGCATATTCTGCACCTTGATAATGAGAATATGAACCATGTGTGCAATTTTGGAACTTGACTTTCTGACATGGTTATTTAGCTTCTAAAATTAATTTTAAAAATAACTAATTTCACAGAAGAAACTTATTTCAGGATGTTTCCCTTATCAGAGGATCACAAATCTTGGATACCAGAAAAATCCCTTGGATTTTTTATTATGTTTGAAACTTTTCCAGAACTTGACACTTAGGCAGCAGTTGAAGTATTCAGTGAATGTATAGATTACAGATTAATGCCTAATCAGGCATTAAAAACTTTCTATGTACCTTCTTGAAATTAAAACAAACAAAAACCCAAAAGCACATAACAAAAACAAACAAAAACCAAAACAAAAAAAATCAAAAAAACCCCCAATCTTCCCCAACTCCTAGATTTCAGATCTTCCTATAATATTAGTTGACTGTCTAATATACTATGCCTGATCAATCATATTTAGCGTGTATGAAATTTGCCTTGTCGTTCTGCCATAAATGATAAAGCCTAGGAAAGGTGTGTGTACATTTAAATATTTACATTTGTATGTATATATTTGCATGTAAATATAAGCAAACCCGTGCAGTTGTCTCCAGTGTGAAGCATATGGCATCGTCTAAGTTGCTAAGTAATTTTATATATTTATTGCAATTCCTGCAGTCTTTATTGCAATCACTAAATGTAAGATCTCCCTTATCTTTAAGAAAATACAGACTGAACTCTAAAAAGAGGTAGAACTACCTGGTTAGAACTACCCAGAGGTGTCAAAATCACAGCTAAGCATTAGTGTTTTATGGATTACAGCCAGAAAGATGCTCTATGTCCAGTTAAAGATATGCTTCTGAGTGGCTAAGAACTTGAAGGGAGTCTGTGCCTTAAAACGTATTTTCAATACAACACTTGCTATCTAAATCAATTATTTTGACATCCTAACAATAAAATTTGACATGGCTTAAGTTATGTATCACAGCTTAAAATGAATTTGGATGTACTGGTGATAATGAAACTGGTAGTGACACAAAAAGTTAATTCAGTACTTCCATAGCCAAGGATGCCAATGTAAATAATTAAGAGCTGACATTACTGGAAACTAACTTTGATGCCTTGAAGAACAGCCCCCAAAATTAAACATGACTAACAGTTTTAGCTTAACATAGTCTACAGGTCTGAAAGCACTGTACTGATAGTTATTAGTATCAGTTCAGGTTCAAAGCAGTTGACTCTTTCCTGAATTCAGCTGCAAGTTATCTTCACCAATCACTTTTGAAAACCATGTGATTTCTTGAGCTAGCATTTCCAAATTACATGCAAATTTCAAAGTGGAATCCAGCACTTATATTTAGAGAAAAAAATTAATTTAAGCAAGGGTCAGCAAATCCATTCAGAAGTCTGTTGCATTCCTCCCACACTGGATAATGGATTAATCATTTGAACTTGATCCTCCCGTTCATGACCTTTTTCCTGTTGGAACATAAACCACTACTACTGCCATTCCTTTTTCATCAAAGGCTGTCTGGCCACCTTATGCTCTCTGCTTTAGGAATAAAATGATACTACCAAAGCAAAGGCAGCGCAAACAAAAACACAAAGCACAGCATGTTTTCTTGAAGAGTTAGTCATGTTCTCCTTTATACCCCTTGCTCTATCACATGTTTTCAGATTTCCTCATTTGCCATCTGGTTCCTGTTTCAATCTCCCATGTCTCCCACTTGGCTTGTGGCCTGCTTTGTTTTATCCCTCCCGCCCTACTGGAGTGCAAACAAGACCTCGCAGTCAACTTTCAAAACCACACTGATCACAGAATGAGGCCAAAGAATTTGACAGGTTTTAAGACCAATGGGAAACATTGTGGTCACTCACCTTGACCTTCTTTGTAATGCAGACCAAAGAACCCAACCCAGCAATTTCTAGATCAAGCCTGTAACTTCATTTGGACCAGCAATGTGTCATTAGGAAGGTTACTTTAAAAGACCTACCAGATCTGTGTGGTCACATACTTCAGTTCTGGCAGTCCCAGTAACCACAGAAAATGCCAGCAGAGAGGCAGTTGCTTAGGTTTATTCTGATGCTTATCATTACCAACTACTTGGATGATCAAAATGAACCATTTAACAGTACCTGGATAGAAAGAACCCTGACAGTCCTAGAAGGGAACTTCATCAGGGAGCACAACATCTGGCAGGTTTGTGCTACTTCTTTCAAACTTTAGGCATGTTCTTCTAGTAAACAGATCCTTATTAACAACCAGTTCAGAGATGCTCTATTTCCCTGCTGGTGTCTGACTGCATCACAGCCCAGGATGGTTAGAACTACCCAGATTTATGGGCACCATCAATGGAGCACAGAGGACTTAATCAGAGCAAAAAAGGCATGAGTCGTTTTCTTATCTTGAACACAAGAGTTCTGGTTCTTGATGGAAAATAGCCCTATATATCAACTAGAATGGATTTCAAGAACTTAACTGAACATCTCACTTGCAAGAAACATCAGGTGGAAATTTGCAGATGGGACATTAACTGAAAGGTAATGTTCTCTCTGCCATATTGAAATGTTGCAAGTGTCTGCATGAAATAATCTATTAAGTTTCAAATGAGGTATTTAAGACATTGAAATATGCCTCCTACCCACTTGCCTAAGCTGTCAGAAGTTGCAAACACCTACACATTTTAAATATGTAATTTATATGGAATACAAAGAACACTTCACTCTTAAAAGTGGTTAGCCTTCAAAACTTACTACAAAGTTGTTTCTATGCACGTGCTTTGCAACACAGACAAGTAGAAATTCCAATTTATATTTAAAAAACGTTTCTTCAGTAACTTCAGAAAGCAAGTACCTGGAAGTATCCTAAGTCATTAGTCTTTTGCTTACATAGTTTGCAGCCTTCTGCTCTTCACTTCCTTTACATGGTGACTGTAAAGTCACATGGTGATTTCATACATGTGAAGTAGAGATGCTGCTGGAGTACGGTCAGTGCCAAAGGCAGACTGTGTCCCTTTCTTTCACCAATTGCAATAGAGAATGGCAGTGCTCCTAAGCAACATTCCACGTGCTTTCTCTGAGCACATGAAAATTACTGCTTTGGCTGAACTGCCTGACCATAGTGACCCAGATATGTGCCACATTTACAAGCGACAGGATGTGTCCTGTGAACAGCCCATCACAGAGATAAAGCTGTGGCTTAAAAGCTAAAGCCAAACAACAGAAAAAAAATGAGTCTTTTGGGAAGCCAAAGCCTCAAGCCAGGACTCAGAAAAAAGAAATCTACCCTGACTACCCAGCCAGCAGCACCTGAAATAGCCTGTTCTGGCATGGTGGTGAAGAGGCAATTGCAAGAGCCTGAGCAGCTCTGTTCTGGTGTGAAAGTCACTAACAAGACATGCAGGTCCTGAGAGGGCTTCTCCTTGCTCAACCCCCTCACAGCTCACAGCTCCATACTGTGTGGTCTACAACTAGACATGCTTATGCTTACACTAACCCTTAGCCTTGCTAACATCAGCTGTCAGGTGCTTCCTGAGACATTTAGGCTTGGGCTGTTTGTCAAAGTTTTAGGCACTGCACTAATTCTGTGGCTCTGAGTGATATCTTACCCCAGTCAAACTAGGACTTTGTCCTACTTCAGTATGGCCATAACAGCTGGTAAGGTAGCAAAGCGCTGTGAGCTTTGGAAAGCTGTCTCCCTCTGGGTCAGGAGAGGAACACAAGGAACCAGGAGCTACTGAGTCCTGTGTCTCACAGCAACCCCTTTACCTCCTTCTTCTCTAGGTACACACAAAGCTGTGTGTGTATACACATGATGCACACAAAGCTGGCAGTGCTTGGCTAAGCTCACAGTAAGATGCAACAACCTTACACTTGCTGCACATACCTATGTATGTATACGTCTGATCTGAGTAACTGTCAGTCCATCACATCTAACCTCCCCACCTACAAACACCTGCCTAAGCAATCAGCCACCACAATTTCAGTATCTCCACACTGTTTCCAGTCATGATGAAAAAAAGATATGTAAAGCAAAAATTTTGAGAAATAGCACGGTTCACTTGAAGATAGTAACAAGACTCATAAACCACCACCACTAGCTGCAAAAGAGGAAAAAAAGGGCAACTGCAAAGCAGCTGGTGTTGAAATACCTGCTGCATTTCAGCACTCTTCCGTAAACAGGTAGACCAAGTCTTCAGGATTCTGTCCTAACAGCACCACCTTCTGGTACTGCACTAAAAAAAACCCAACCAAATCTCTGCCAAACCAATTTCTAAATAATGCCCAGTAAGTCAGGTCACTTTGTAACCCCTCCTCCTCCCTCCAATTCCAAGGATGCCATTCCAACTCAGAGTACATCTCTCATTGCCTCCAAACTGCAGTGATGCTTACTGACATGTTTGCCATCACCTGACACCTACACTACAGAAATCTTGGCACAGGCTTGAGATGAAGCACTGCAACAGTTCCAAACCACTGCTCTGGCACAGCAGCACTGAAGACAGAATTAGTTATTGCTCTTGTGTGTCTTACTGTTCATTGTAACACAAGCTCAGTTTTGTCTTTGCTGCAAGCAATGACAGAATGAGTTACTGCTGCTTCCTCATTATCATAGCTGCTTCAAGCATCAAACAAGAGCAAAACCCAACTTTACATGCAGGAAGATATGTTATCATTTTAGCAGAGTTTAAAATATTCCACTACAGTCCTCTGCACACATTTGAAAATTTAAAATGTTACTGAATGCTGCACAGAAGTTATGAAAAGCAAACAGGCTCCACTAAAGCATGGACACCAGCAGCTACTGACCTTTCATGGAGCACAGTCAGCAGAATGAAAAGTTCAAAGAGCAAGAGCTCATGAGTACTGAGAGGTAAACACAGATAACTGACAGAGAGATGTGATTTTGTATATACCAAAGTCAGCAAACGTGCTCAGCAATAAAACAATTTTTATTGTTTCCCTTCCCATTGCAAAGTCAGACTGTCTGGGACAACTTTCTGGCACAGAGGAATCATCAGCATCCATTTGCAAGGTGGATAAGCTTAGCTAGTTTTCAAAGCTTTACAGCACCAGCTGCTTCTGAAGAAAGTCTGTGAGGAACTGTTGTGTTAGGCAGATCTTCCCAACAGTTAGGTTTGAGTCTTAAGAGAGAGTCAAAGCCTATAAACTTCCTCTACACATGTAGGAAAAAACAGATTCTGTAAAACAAATACACACATACAAAAAAACCAAAACAAACACCCATGGCAAGAGAAAACACCTTGTTTCAACCAACATGACATGTGCAGACAACTACTAGGGCACAGCTGTAGTTACTGGAAAAGAAGTTAAATTCCTACACTTGGTTAATCAACAATGCTGTGTAGCATGCAAAATACCACTTCAGAAATCAGAAAGGCAAGGACTGCTATTAACCCTCTGCCAATTACCTGTGTCTCTATTTCCAGCTGCTGCTGATCCTGTCACTATGGTACCTGGAAGTTTGGAAAGAGGAAACTGGTGTAATGAACACATGCTCCATGAACGCTTAGATATTATTGAAGAGGTAAGAGGGATTGTGCTGGCTCCTGAACCTTACCAGACCTCTGCCCTACCCTTTTGAACAAAGAAAAAGGATGTTTCCAGACAGCGTCCCTTCTTGACTTTATTCTAGTCAAGGTTGGGCTATTTTTTTCAGATGTCATAGTTTATAACTATTTATAAAGCCATTATCACCAGAAATATATAATCTTGATGAATTCCAAAAAACAGATTAACAATTTTTTATATATCAGCCTTTTCTAGAATGTTTATAATCTAAACACTCTGTGCCTTTAATCTAAAAATCTCAGAATCTGTATTTGTAAAGTTTCACACTGATTTATGGGTAGTGAGTTCTGCATGTGACTCCAAGACTGATAGAGGAATTTCTGCTCACCCCAGCTGACACTGAAGAGCTAAATGAGCTCCATGATGGGGATTCCAGGAAAGCTGCAAAGTTTGATTTACTTTTTTTTGCCTGGTGTCTCAAGCACTCACAAGATACCTGTTAACTCAGCTTAACTAACCTGTTAATTCTCAGCTGGGTAGTTCCCAAACATCATGCTGTGGTTCTCAAATGGGAACATGACCTCTCCTGCTCTAGTCCCAGCCCTCATCCTTCCATCCCATCAGCTCCTCTCATTGTCCACACAGATTCTTTTACTGCATTTAATAAATTGCATTTCTGTCAGAAATGAGCAAATTAAAAACAAACTAATGGAAAGCTCCAAGAATTTAAATTCTTCTTTATACAGGGTGCTGTAACATAACTTTTGCAAAACCAAGTGCTAATAGTTGATGCCACTAGAGGCCAGCAGAACACAAGGAATGTTTAAACCTGCAATGCGCATTACAGATTAAATTAGCTGTTGGCATTACAGGATACGAGGTTTGCATTTCTGCAAACACATCTATCTGGTGCAATTCCTTCCACTTGACCCTCTGACTACCTCCTTTCTCCATTTCTTTCCCTTGTTTCCATTAGAAGGTAATAAAAACAGTGGAGCACCTAGAATCAGAAGTCAAATCACTCCTCAACATCATCAGTGAGACAACAGTGAATATCCCCACCGTTCCAGGAACTCCACTTATAGATGTTTTTGATGGTCAGTATCTCTTCAAGTATAACCTAAGTTGAAAAAAGGGTTACATGTGTTATTATTAAATATGCCATACTTTCTCTCTAAACATGTGAAGTAATTCAGCTCAGGGTAGCTAAGGCCCCAGAACTGGGGACCTCAGGACCCCAATTGTGGGTCCAGATTAGAAAACCAGATTTCAAGAAGCTCTAAAGAGAGGGCTGGGAGCAAAGGAAGCAACTCACCTTAGAACAGCAGGACAGACTAAGTAATCTCAAGGTCCTTTTCAGATTTAAGATCCTTGATTCTTTAGCTTTATGTGTGACAGAACAAGGGATGACATCAACATTTTAAAAAATTGGAGGTATTGCCATTTTGATACCCTAAATCCAACTCTGACATGTAAGCCCCTCACACAAAACATGCTCCTGGATAAACATTTTTGGACTAAATTAAACGACAACAGAAATTAGTTGGATGAGACCACCTACTCTACTCACTTTCTTATAATGCTCTATGCTCTTCATCCTCTGCTAAATATCAAGAGTGCATTTAACAAGGTGAGACACTCTTGATGGAAAATAAACCCCTTGTGGACAGATAAAAGCATCCACAGACATGTTTAGGAAGTCAGTTTTGTCAGTGCTGGGCTGTTTATTCATTTAAGGTAGCTGTAACCTGGGCACGCTACAGCGCACTTACATGATGGAAGTGGGCTTGAAGTAGACAGCAGCAGAGTTTATGCTGGTTTTTGGTTCTTGCAGTTGGCTGTATGGATCTGGTAACCATGACTGATACTGTCCTCACCAACTTTTGTTATCCACTGAAGCTTACAGTTTTCTGTGAGGGGCAGTTAACACGCTAATTAAGTTACTCCCCTGCAATGGAATGGGGTATTCCAGCAAAAGTGAAAAATATTCCAGTAAAGCATTACAGTGAATTTAAAACAGAAATCAGCACATTTGCAGCAAATCTATAGCAAGTACTATTCAGATGGATCTTGCTACAACTGCCAAATTGCTCAAGAATTTGCTCAAGAATTACAGATGGGACCTTCCTTCTATGATTTTGCGCATCAAAGTGACAATTCCCCACTTTAGAGTAGCAAGATTCATGTTTTAAAAGAGATTTATCCATAAAGATTGATAGTGATCTCATAACCAAAAATAATGACATCAGCTCTTCTCTATACAGATACCAGCTGAGCTCTGTGAAGACAGAAGACAGCTGAATGTAACAGTGTGGGTGTCAAACAGTTGCACTTCTGATCATTTAATAAGCTTGTGTTTCCAGAATTCATGCAGGGTGAACGATCCTCAGCTGTAGTTTGTCTTCTGTGTTGCTGTGCTTTATAATAAAAAGGTATTTGCTTTCAGACAGTTTTAAACTTTGCATTCTAAATCTTTCAGGAGTCCTACTTTATCAAAACTGCATTTGAAATATGTCAGTAAGAAAACACTGTCAGTAAGAAAACAAGATCAGGTGGTGTTCAGGACTAAAGCACAGCTAACAAACGTCCCTTAATTCAAAAGCTTCCTCCTTCCCTTGCAAAGAAGTGAAATCTTGCAAGTTGGTTTCAGCCAACAAAGACAGACTTGCAGTTGCAAATTCCTCTCAAGACATGCTCAGATTGTCTGACAGAAATAAGTGTATGGTCTGCCTTTGGACACAGGACACTGCTGCCATTGACCAAACTGGGAGTCCTGTCAGCAAGTCCCAGTCAGAATCTATCATTTGGATACATGGCTATCATATTCTGTAATCTTTACATTCCCCTCCCTTGCCATGGTGACACATGCAATCCAGAATTAAATCCACAACATTGCCTTTTTCTTTCAAGACAAATACCAATACAACTTCTAGGAAAAAGGACCTGCCTGACCCTTACCCATCACAGGGAGATCACTTAGATGTATGTAAGTCAGTAAGGGGAGGTCGCATGTCCTTGATTAACAAGCAATCTATTTTCACTGACCTAGTTTGGAAACCTTTCCCCCACTTTGTACTTTTTACCTTGATGTGTTTTTATTTTGAGAACAACAAGCTGAAGAGATGTCATCCATGCCAGCAGGTAATAAAAACTTAAAGAGTTCCAAGAGTAAGAGAAATTACAACATGGAAAATGAAAATACCGAGCAATAACTACAGATTACATGTCTCATGTACAGACAATTGCTCATCAACAGCACACAACTTCCTCTTATCCAAACAACAATTTCTGAATAATCCTGTGGCAGAGAATTTCTATGGAAAAACTAAGTTACATAAACTGAGTCATCATTCACATACATCAATATGACACCAAAAGGCACAGTCTGCAAAGACTTAACTTTAATTTCATAATCTCTTCTTACATATATATATATATATGTTTTTAAGGCACGATCCAAAACCTTTAAACATTAATGACAGAATCTTTACTACTGTCAACATTACTCCTGCCTTGTGACAGTCTGTCGTAGCAAAAATGAAATGTAGAACATATCTTCCTTGAAAAGAATCAAGGCAAAAAACCAGAACTTGACAAAACTACTTTAAAGCAGTCTTAACTAGACACAAAAGCTTGAGGCTATCTCCAAGTATCAGGAAGTGGGCTAGCCCAAAACTAACTCTGCATACAAGATATAAAACTTGCATTAAAATGGCACTCAATATTTATACAAAAGAACACCTTAAAATCATACAACTGTGATTGTTGTTAAACATTATTTCAACATGATATAAGCAGAAAAGAAATAATGACCATTCGTGTATTGCTGAGTGTACTATACAGAATCCTGAGCGATGGCACATAGGCTTGGTATTACGGGGGGCCTTGGCATTTATTACCTACTACTTTTGAACTGAAGATATATGCAGTATTATCTTTTAAAATGCAATTGCTGTAGAAGAAACAGATTTTACAGGTTTACATATTTACTTATGGAGAAAAAAAGATCCTCTGCAGCAGCTTTTTTAAAAAAAACTCAATGCTCCGTTTAGTCATTTCCACCACACAACTTGAGTAGGATTTTCCGGTAGTCTCCTGAAGTATCACCCTGAAAATGAAACCCAGAAAAAGAAAAGTTGAAGAACAACCAAAAGAGGTCAAGCTACAGCTAAAAAACTAAGAACTTTCTTTCCAGGGACATTTTTGGCTCTACTTTTACAGAAATAAGCAGCAGAGCTTACATATTAAGATATGCACACCCCATATTTACTGAAGCCAGGTTTTGACCAAATTCAGTCCATTAAATAGATATGGCCGGCTCTGCTTCTGAATGATAAATTATAATGCCAGATCAAAAGAGGAACAGGGGGAAGAAGCAATACAGAGCTTTTTCACCAATGTCTTACTGCTTTTTACTCATACATTGGTGGTTACAGGGCATGCAACTACTGTAGAAGAAACACTTGGAACATGCTATCTCCAGAATCCCTACAGGATTCTTTCCAAATACTTGCAAGTTACAGCCCCTCAGTGTCCACAGCAGAAGGAATACAGAGGGGCTTAACAGGTTTGGCATCGTCATTACAAGGTGAATAAAAGTGGCACCACTCACTCTCCTCCAGCTCTTATTACCCTACCATTGGCCAGGCATCCTCTGGGCTGTTGGTACAGCTCTAAATAGCAACAGGAAGGTGGATCAACTGCTAATGAATCTGAAGTTTAATCTATTTGCAAAGTCTTGTACTTTCAAGAGAAAGAGGAGGCAATCCTTTAGATTTTTAGAAGCTTTATATTCTTCCAACACACAAATGAAGTCTGTTACTCAACTAGAGGACTGAGTGGTTCCCACAAGATCATATAAGGAGATTGGGTAGAGGGGCCTCAGAAACCCCTCTGGACCAATTTCCCTTTCCTTCCTTGCCTGCTAGCTTCCTCCCCATCTCTAGTTCATCCATGCAAACCCAAGGGCTGTCCATCCTCTGGCCCTCAAGCACCATGCTCCTGGCAAATGCAGCAATCCAACCCAGCCAGCCACACTCAGTGCAGGTAACAGCTGCTCAGCACAAGGAGCAGTGCTCTGCCAGAATAAGGGGTGTCATGGCAGGGCAGAGAAGGTCCCCAGGGCTTACAGTGATGTCTGTGTAGAGGGATCTGCCATACATCCGCTTGTACTCTGCACGTATGTCCAGCAGGTCAACCTCACTGCGCGATACCATGATCCGGATCAGCGTCCTGTCCTTGGTTCCTGCTCCCTGAAACAAACAAAGCAGCTGCATAATGTACTGGAAAGTGTATGATATAGCACCAGGAAAAAAAATCAAATGCCTGTTTGCTAGCATAACCTCACTGATTTAATAAGCTTGAACAGTAGGTAGGACACTCATTTCTGTGCACAAGAACAGCTCAAAAAAAAGAGGGGGATTGACAGAGATACCAGCGGGGGGGGTGTCAGGAAAATTTGGTGAGTTAAATGGCCTACTTATTTATTTCTGCCAGAATTCCCTACTTAAAAAGCATCAATTTCAATGAGTTTTAAGCATATTTGTGTTTCACCAAGTGAAGATTATTGTTTAATGCACGGTTGTATTCATTGCTCTGTTAAGGTGGATCAAATTAGCTAGATTTTTCCAGCCTTTCATAATAATGACTGCATCATGACTGTTAGTCATCTGCCCACTGAAAAATGTAATCCCTTCAGCTGCACAGTTCCTTCCCAAGAGCTGTATAAGCATTTAAAAAAACTCCACACTGTAAGTTTATGTAACTTGTCACAGACACCTACCTTCATTGCTTTATGTAATCTCTCTGCAAAAAAAGCTGGTGTGTTCTTGAGACACTTAACTGCAAAAAAGAACAAGGAACAGTATTACAGAAATAAGGCATTCCTCCTCAACCAGCAGTCAATAATTTTTTGAGTTTATGTGACATAGTCACATGCTTGAATTTTACATAAACATACACTTGATACAATGCAGCTTCTACACCTTCCATTAGTCACTGAAATTATTTTTAATTCAAACAGTAGCTGCAATACAGTTAAAAAACCTACACTGCATGGCTCAAAGCAAACATTTCTGTCACAAGAAACCATCTGGTGTGAAGCAGCCATAATGAACTTTTGAATTCTAATGACCAGATTCTTGTCTATGAAGGAAAAAGAGGGGATGAAGATGAGGCAGAAGACTTGAAGTAATACACAGGTAGTGGTGCTCCTGGCTTCTTAATTTTAAATTTTTAGGTCATGCATCTGCAAGGTGTGACAAATTCAAGTCCTGCCCTAGTACAAATTAGGAAACCATCTATGATAGCAGAGAACCTTAGGTGGTCCCTTCTCCTTAAGTGTGAGTCATCATAACCCTTATTTTAAAGTCTTATTTTAGCCACAAAGTTCATCAGGACTCCTGCAAAAATTTTTACATGCTCATTTAGTAATGACTGGATGGTATATTTAATTGGCATAGCTCATCAGAAATCTGAAAGAGCAAAATCTAAGTCAAATTACTGTCATGTTAATCAGGATAATGAAAGAATCCTCCTTCACTGATCAGAATTAAAATCTATATATTGATACAACGTTGTTACAAGTAAACAATCATGCAAACTGTGGCAAACTACAGAGGAAACAGACTACACTTGACATTTAATAGCACAATAAGGCATCAAAATCAATCACACAGAATCAATACAGAACTAAAGGTGTAAACCCAGAAATGTTTTTCATAGAACACACATTCTGTATAGGAAGTATTTTTCTCAGTAGGAAAATGTAGATGAGAGATAGCAGTTCACCACAAAACTGTCAATGATATGTACAATACTACTCAAAAATGAATGACAAAATGAAATGCATGTTTCTGTATCACTCTATTTAGCGAACACAACACACCTGCATTCTAAGATGTTTAAAGATATTGTTGTAAGTTACCAGTTGTACAATCCAGAAAGCTTTAAAGAAAGCAAAATCAAATATTTTCAATTAGAAACCCCTTTTTCCTGCAAGTAAGGTCGACAGAACAAATGACATTAATATAACTTACTGATAAAGATACATGTGTATGTACATATAAATAAAAAACTCCACAGAATCTATCTAATAAAGGGAGCTATTCAGTGAATATTTATGACAAGCCTTGCTCAAAAGGCTATTGACTTGTCCGCCAGCTACAAGTCTGAAGTTGTGAATCTGGACCTACATGGAGACCTGTCAAGTCACTATGAAGCTCCATGAAGTCAAGTGTTTTCCAAAGGCTGAGCAGTTTCTTGACCAAGGCAATATCTTTGTACGAACAGAGAAATATCTTTTCCCTAAGCTTGGTTTTCTAACAGTAGTTTCTGAGGTGACAAAGATTGAATCCTGGAAAAGGTTTGTAAAACAATCAGACACATTGAGCTAGATCCAGTTTGTGTCATTAAAAGATCAGTACAATGACAATGTGGCCAAGCAGAATAAGAACAGTAGTTACATAGTTCACACATGCACAAGACAGGAGTGAAAAAATGAGGCTTTTAAAATTGATTTTCATTTTGCCAAGATTTTGTTACAAACTTCAGCAAAAAAAAATCTGTTGTGGTTGAACCAAATCTCTTCTATCTCATTTCCAAGTGATGCTAAGTCCATTTTTCTTATTTTGGTAGGAGTTTTGGGGTTTGGTTACATTACTACCATATCCAAAACCAAAGAACACTTTTAAAGCAGGAGCTATAGATACCACAGTATATTTACAGTAATAAACAGAAAAAGAAATTGAGATGTAAAAAAAAAGACAGGAAAGTGGTTCACAGTTATATCTATAATAAAGCATTTTAAATAAAACTATTGCACAGCAACTTGAGGCCTTGTCCCAACCTCATGGAAACATTACTGTTTCTCAAGAGACAACAGTAGACTTGAGGTAAGAGTTTTCACTCCTCAGAAGTACTGGGAGCAATTAAAAACAAAGATTTAATAAAACTGTAGCCACAGTAAATGTGAGGAAAAAAAACCTTTGCAATGAAATCTAAGTTTTCTTTCTACTAAACAGAGGAAGAAGTAACTAATTAGAGGGTTAAGGCTGTATTTTAATTAATGATTTCCAAAACTGCCACAAATACTCCATTCTCACTGACCTAGGAGTTGGTAAAGTTCACCTCTTAAAACAGTGTCAATTATAGTTAGTAACTCTCTCCCCACTTTAACATGTGAAATTTAAATTCTGCAGTTGCCTGAAATAAAAAAGCTTCATCTGTCATTTTGAGGTGAATTAAGTGCCCCACAAATGCCTTCACAGAAAGCTCAACATAAAAAGCAGAAAACTGGAATTAGCACTAATAAGAACACCCTTAGCTGAAGTCAGAGGCCCCACCCGAGGCAGCTGTACTGGAATAGCAGGAATGAACGTGCTAAGGTGGCACATACCTACTGCCAGCATGCCCATCTCCAGGTCTCCAGACATCTCACGGCATATGCTGCTTTCGATGTCCCGGTTACACATCCTCTGGTACTCGCTGAAGACTGCAAATGGAAAAGAAAGATTCCAGTTCTGCAACAAGAGGTGGCACTGGAATGCGCTGGATGGCTTCATTTCAATGGCACTTCTCAGCTGGATACTAGTGTACTCACACTAGTTTGAACATCTCAAGGATTAATACTGTTATCAACCATTTACATGTTATCACACTCCTCCTAGCTTGCCTAGATGTGTCCTTTTCATTAAAGGGCTAGACCAAGAAAGCACAGCAAGTTTTTAGGAAAGCTTCAGGTCTCAATAAAGTTAAGAAAATATTCAGGTTCTCATACACACTCCTTTCCTTCATATACACACCTTGCACCCAACAGCACAATGTAAAAGTTCTATGTAGTTACTAAAACATTTCCACCACGACAGACTGATGTAGCACCTTACATTAGCAAGTAAAAGGGAAAGGATTTCAAGTGCCTTGCACACACAAGTATGCAAGACTGAAACAATTCTAGTTTTTTGATTCTTTCATCAAAGGATCATTTGAACAAGTATGACCTCTACCTGCTCTGATATCTAAGAAAGGTGACTCTTGCTTTTCCTTGGCAGAATTCATGCTGCTTTTCATTGCTATCTTTTTGGGCTCATTTTACAGATGGAGGAAATTCAGGCACAGAGCAGTGCTGTACATTTTTATCATTACACACAACAGAATCAAGTTACAGTTTACATAGGACATCATTACCTGCTCTAAGGTGGGCCCTGCTTCTTGCACACAGAATGGCATTGAATTTGGATTCATCAGTTCCTAGACGGTTCTCTCCAGCTGCATACAACTCCTAAGCACAGAAGGGAATTCACACTTCATTACTCAGGAAAGTAGTCAGGCTGAACAGCTGATTTACAGATTTGCTTTCTTGCAGCCTCTCCTTCCATACTTATTTCTTAGCCTATCCACTATTGCAAAACAGGAGCAAGCAATAGATAGTAATTAGTTCTAACCTTCCTATAATATGCTATGCTTCAGTCTTCCTAGCTTGCTGATGCAGAAGTGCTCCAATGCAAGAGCTCCAGATTACTAAAGGAAGGGACATTGTTCAAGAAGCACCTGAAATTTGTTCTTCCTAACAGTCCTTACATCTAGCTTTTCTTCTACAATTCTAGGTGTGCTCTGGGACATTCTTGTGTTTTGGCTAAGGCACACCACATAGAAAGCTAATGACATTACCACTGAAATCACACTAGTATGGCTAAAAGAATCCAGGGTTTCCCCTTTTCTATGTAGTGAAATGGAACATACAGAAAAAGAAATGGGGCAAGCATTATGAAGTCCAAGTGCCTTATTTGCTGCAAAACTCCAGACTTCCTTAAACAACACACAAAGGCTAATGCAGATGTTGAACAGTTTAAAACTTAATCCATACACATATCACCTCAAATCCCTTGGGACAAATTTGTTAGAAAGCAGCACAATCCAACACTTGGAAAAGCCAAAGACCTGACAAAATGAGAGGTAAAATATCCTATGGACTGTACTCCCAAGAGCTTCATCCCTGTATTGCGCCTACATGGCTCTAATGCTCTGTCACAGCCTTTTATATCTCTTCCATGCACTCAAAGATAAGCACTGCATCAGAAGTCATCACAAGGTGTTTGAAACTAACACTAAGCAGAATCCACACAGCCAAATTTCAGCATATTGAGTCGACAATATTTAGAAACAATTAAGCATTTCTACTGACCTGTACATCTCTTTGGACAAGAGACATGTCAACATTTGTACTTTCATCTCTGTTTCCCTGAAAGAATTAGAAGATCCAGAAGTGTTACTGGTGGGCTTTGATGGACTGCCTTTTTTTAAATTAAGAAAAACCCAAACAACCAAAACCAAACAAAATCCATACCACCTACAAACACACAACAAACAAATTCCAAAATTCCAGCAGGCAAGTACCTGAGCAAGTGAAATTAAAAGCCTCTGAAAGTGTCCAGACGTGTCACTTTTTATTGCTTCCTCCAGAGTTTTCTTATATTCTGGAAAAAAGATAATCATGAATCCTCATACAACTCTGCTCATTT
This sequence comes from Emberiza elegans, assembly GCA_024865655.1. Lineage (NCBI taxonomy): Eukaryota > Metazoa > Chordata > Aves > Passeriformes > Fringillidae > Emberiza > Emberiza elegans. The sequence goes on along the minus strand of JALJVW010000241.1, from coordinate 24,556,934 downwards.
CCTAAATTCTTACTAGCAATCAGTGATTGAGTAAGAAAAGCAAGAAAATTTTTATGCAAAAGATCAAACCTGCTTTATAGACCCTGTTCAGTTCCTGAATATGCTCATTACTGCGGGAAGCTAAGATTTCAATGAGACAATTTTCATCCGTGCCAACACCCTAAAACAAACAAAGGAGAAACACTTCAGATTCTTGATCTCTACAACCAAGTACAAAAGAAATGTAACAAAATTATATAGGAAAAAATTCAGAATACAACCTTGTATAGGAAGTCAAAGCAAGTAATCCCAAATAAATCCAAACTTTTACATGGCAACCAAGTATTTTATCAGCTCAACTATTTCCTCTAGGTTACAAATTTGTATCTCCTACACAAACCTTTATAGCTTCCTTGATTTCATAAGCATCAAACATGACAGGTGTCTTCATCATTGCCAAGATTGTCCTCTCAAAGTTACCTGAGAGCTCAGACTTGAGATCTTTGATCAAATCCTAATGAGGAGGAAAAGCAAGGAAAAAATGCATAAAGACCAAACTTGACAAAATCAAGCATCAAAAATACACATTTTACTAAGAATTCTTTATGCATAAGCACCAGTAACGTATGTTCAAAGTAAAACTATTCCACTTAACACTAAAACCAGCATAATGGTATGTGCACACTGAGGCCATTTAGGTCCAAATAAATAGACTGCACAGATCCAAGAGTCAAAGCAGCCATTTAGTATAGAAACTGCTTTACATGTTTCATCTGCAACACTGCATGAAGGAGTCAAGCGTGGGTAAAAAGTAGAACTCTGAACTGGCTATGACCTAAGAACCATCTTCCCCTAACACCTTCCAGTCTTCCCCATGCACATTCCAATCTTTTTTCCCACCACTAAGTCTTCTGACTGCCACTGAAGGGATGTAGGCTCTCATTTCCTCTTCCTTCTGTTCTCACAATGCACCTACCTTTCCATAAGCTGTTTTGAAGGACAGGATTATCTGCTGCCGTTGCTTGTTTGAACGACTTCCAAGACAGTCGATGATCGCCTGCTCATCAGTTCCTGTACACACACAGACACCATAGAATGAGTGAGGATTCAGCTTTCTGTCTCTATTTCATCCTGTTCTAAACCCAGAAGGACATTAATGCCTTGAATTTATCTACAGTATCTACTCTTGAGTACAACCACAGAACTTCAAGCTCACAAACACAGTAAGAATACAAAGAAAACCTCAACCAAACTCATGATACTGTTTATGTCCACATGAACTTCCAGTAGTACCTCTGATAACCAAGGACTCAGTACACACTCAGTCCCACTCAGTACACACATAGCAATAGAAAAATATCAGTGCTGCATGGAGATGCAATACTACTTTTAACTGAAATGTATATCCTCAGACTGCTCACCGAATCCTTTCATGGCCTTCCTTAAGACTTCTGCATCCTTCAGGGGGTCAAAGCCCGGTGCATCAGTGATTGTACCTCGGTTTCTGTGCTGAAATAAGATCAACAGTGTTAAACAACAGTAGTGTTAACAGCATATTAGTATCAAATAGTGAAATACTGTGTTTACTACTTATCAGTTTTCTTTTTGTGAGAAAAGTAATAGAGAATACTCAAACCAATCCTGCCTTAAGCAATTTTTTAGTTTCTAGACACAAATTACAAGAAAATGCAAGATCAATGTTTGCTGACATTAAACCTGCTCTCCAATTAATTAAGGTTTTTATGATACTGTATATACAACTGGCAATACTTGCTAAAGTTAGGAAAGGCAAGATTGATTAATTTGAATTCATATCAAACCTTTTTTCTTGGATACCATGGTAAAACAATTTGTTTCAAGACCATATAAACCTATAGTGCTTGCATTTGGAAATGTTCCATCTCTCTCTTTACTCAAACTTCATAACTTTCTTTTCAATTTTGTGATTAGTTTACACTAACACACACAAAGAAAATGCAGAGGAACATACATACAGTCACACCTCAAAAGAAAAGCAGTGAATGCCCTTACTGTTACAGGAGTGACTGCAGGCCCTGTAGCTCCTGAGTAAGATGGCATAGACGGGTTCACAGATGGACCTGCTGGATAACTTGGCATGGGCTGCTGCCCTGGGTGAGTTGCTGGAAGCCCTGGATAGCTCATAGGCTGCTGAGCAGGCGGTGGTGTGGGCTGGCCTGGCACAGGGCCGCCCCCAAATCCTGGGTAAGGTGGCATTCCTGATGGGGGATTTCCCCCAGGCGGAGCATACCCTCCGTATGAGGGCTGCTGTCCTGGAGGGGGTTGCCCAAAGCCACCTGGAGGAACTGGTGGATAACCCCCTGGTGCGGAAGGATACATGCTTTGTGGTATATTTGCCCCTCCGAAGGTTCCTGCCAGGTTGGATGCCTGCAATGACAGCAATAAAACAAGAGAGGAAAGAGCACCAAAAGCTGAATTTCAGCAACATGCTTAATACAATACAACCTCCCTCCCCACCAACACGGACAGGAAGCTCTTTATCTGCAAAAGATAGCAAGCAGGATGGAAAAATATGCCTAAAACCTTACACCAAATAACCCTTTCTTTGCCCATGGCTGCCTTGTGTGATCACAAGGGTGCACCTGGGTGCAAGGACTTTAAGCAACCTTTGGCTGTTTTACCATGTATTAGTAGTCTACAATAGCAGGAGTTCATGGACTACATTTGGAAAGACTTCTGCAGAAACTGAAATTAAGATATTCCACTTCACATCAAAATCTTATCACTGAAACCCCTCTTCTAGAGAGAAACCAGAAGTGACAATGGATGACTGCAGCACTGTCAGAAACTAGTTGCTATGGATATAGGCTCATGCATCCTAGATGGCTTGTTGTTCAATTTGCCTGTTGGCTGCCAAATCACTTCACTTAATCACTGCCTCAGAAAAACATCTATGATGCAAATATCTTCCTACAAACTGCATTCCTTATGCAGCATAACAGATTTCTAAAGACTAAAGTTGTCAGAAGTTTCACTCACTTCTGCTCTATGAAGAAAAGAAATCACATAGACAGAAGAAAATGTAGACATTCCAAATGTAAAAGGTTTTCACTTCCATCTGTTAAACATCAGTGTTTGTACAAGACTGTTGATCCCATATTCTTTTTAAGGATGAATCATTGATACCTCTAATTATACAGCTTTTTTCCTTACTCTGACTGGTCAAAATCCAGGTAAATAGGCAAAATCCAGACTGTGTTTGCCCATGTAAATTCCTCTACGCAGCAAATGCCAAGTTATATTAGTTTTATGTCCACAACTTTTGAAGTTACACTGTTAACAACATTTAACTAGTGCTCTGTTTTCCTAAAATAAGAAGTAGCTTGCAGTAACCATTTTCCTCAATAGGCAACATTGAACGCTCAACACCTAAACAGATTAAACACAAAGGCACAGATATTCAAGTGATTGTCACTCTCAGTGACAATTCTAGAGGCACAACTTTGCCCTTAAGGACATCACAGCACAACAGATTAAATGAAAGCAAACTCACCATTCCAGCCATGTGGCTGGGATTGAACTGGTTGGCATAGCCAGCCACATTTTCCAGACCAATTGGAGGTGGATTTGAAGGTGGATAGGCAGCACCACCCCAAGGACTGCTACCTGAAATCAAACACAGATGTGCTGAAACAAGAAACTATGCCTTTTGAAAGTTCTTACTGCTTAAATTTCTAATGTAATGTATTTTCAACACTACCAGGGAAATCAACTGAAGAGATGCAGAGTAGCACTGCAATTATTACAAAAAGAGAAGTCTCACTGGGTATTTCTAATCATGTTAGTTATCACTGAATCTCTAAGTTCTCACTTAAAACAACTCTAAACCTATTTGAAGGTTAACACTCAAGACTGTTAACACCATATTTTGACTTGAGAGCACCTAAAGTACAAAGTTGTCTGGGTATTCCAGTAGCAGGATATTAATTCCACTTACTTTGCAAATTTGAGAGGTGTCCACAGAGCACAACAGTACATTTCCAGGCACCAAATCATAACCTGTCTACACACAGCAGTATAGTCTTAAAACAGAACACTCTGCTGAGAAATAGACTTTATCCTCCTGGCTGGTTGGGCTTCTCACTGTACACTGCTTCCCCTTCCTGAGCTAGCCTGCCTAACACCACATTTCACCATACCTGCATGACTCCAGTCTTCTACCTTACAACAACACTAACAACTGTAAAGTTCAGCTTGATAACCAAGCAGTGGTTGAGTATTTCATCAGCTTTATGTTATTATTAATTGCTACCCTTTTTAACAGCCCTCTCTCTTTTGTACACAACCACTTGCCTAAGAATAGTGAATTAAGAATAATTTCCTATTTCTTTGGGGGAATATGGTTGTCAGTTGTATGAATGATTTCTCCCCATATTCATATATCTCACTACCCACCTTGAAGACTCAGTATCAACCAGACATTGATTCTTGTAATTTATTTGATTTGGTCAAGCTAAGACAATTTCCTAATGCTCTACACGCTTTATTTGAGAATGAAATTGGATATTACTATATGAGCACATGGCAGAACACACATATTAGACAAACCAGAATCCCCAGCCCAGATAAACCAGGATTTAACAAGCAAGTACAGAAAGCTCTGGGGAGTCAAGGAAACACTCCACATTGTTGTTTTTCATCTATACCATATTTCCACTCCAGATAGGACCACCACTGCATTTAATGTTTACTTCATCTGAACAGCTTACCTGGGGCAGCGGGTGGGTATCCACCCGCTGGGGGATAGCCTGGGTAACTCATGGCAAAGACCTGCAAAATATGTGTGATACAGTTATTTTCTGTAATGCTTCACTCATTACACCACATAACACTAAGCGGCAACAGCTATGCAGTAGCCAGTTACCAAAATGTAGACATAACCTGCACACTTTGTCCCAGCTTTTCCCTTAGAAACCTCTTCCCATTTCCTGACTAATAAACAAATAGCTAAGCAGCTGCAGAGTAACTCCTCACACTATTTTTCTCATTTGTGGCAGTTGCTACTTATTGCTTGGTCTATCTATTATGTTGTTAGGGATGTACTGCTTGAACTTGCTTCCTTTACTGTGCTATTAAAACCTCCAGAAGTTTCCAGCATATACAGAACTGTCTTATTGATGAAGAGTAGAAAATCATCTGACAAAGAAGCTACATCTTCAAGTGAGTAACTAAAAGAAGTTGTTAGAAGGCACCTAAATGCAAACATCTGCAGAAGTGCAAGGTCAGAGTAAGAAGCAGAAGGGATACACTTTCATGCTTACAGCATTGCCATAAAATATGAAGGGTTTACTGATAGGGTAAGATCACTAGAACAAATTGAGTCTCTCAAAATGGATAGTGCCTCTGTCAGCACAGAAGTGCACAAAGTCATTAGCTGTCCAAAATAGAAGTGGAGGTCAGAAAGGAAGAACAGCTAAATGAAGGACAAAATGAAAACTGGCTTCCAGAATACAAGGGCCTTATTCTAAACAGAACAGCTACCAGGAAGAATGGTAAAAGTAACTATAAAGAAAAATATCTATAATGAGTGTTAACTTTTTGAAGGTTATTTTTAATGACAAACCACATTCTAGTTTTAGAATTACTGTGTGAATTATCCCGTCTTCCCCCCTTCTTTCCCCTAAAGCACTACCTTTTGCATCTGGCATGTTTTGCTGTGTTTTGGGTTTCAGCTGTGGAATTTTGTTTTAGATTTGGTTTGAGTTGGCAGGGGTGCTGTTCTTGTGAAATTGTTTTCATTTTGCATGATCACATTAAGTTCCCTTTCTGGTTTGCATGGCTCTATTGCATAGCAACACTGAAATGGAGAAACACCTTTTTGAAGGTTTTTTTTAATAAGGAAATAAAACTAGAGAATCTGCAATTTACTTAAAAACTGTTTGGACTTCATGCTGCAATACTCATTTAAATTTAAAGAGCGAGAAATGAACTAGCAGAAACTGCAATGAACAGAGCACACTAAAAGTTATAACCCTACTTTACTTCTGCTCCAGTATGTGGCACCTAATGGAATCAATAAATACATGAATGCAGCTTCTCAGCATTAGAAAAGCAATGCCTGCTGTTAGCCATGCAAAGACTGATCCCAGACACACGAGGCCGAGAAACAAAACGCAAAGCACCTATTCTCCCTCTGCTGCTGGAAAACGAGCCGGCAGCTTTCTTCCTCCTGGCCCCACAATTGCCAGAGAATGGAGCTGCCGAGCCCCGGGCCCACGCTGCCACCTCCGGGCAGGTACCCGAGCATGGAAGGGCAGAGAGGCCAGCAGAATAAAAATAACATTACAAAACTCAACAGAAAGCAGCCTGGCACACTTCAGAGCCTCTCTCATTCAGAAATGGCCTTTGCATAATAAAGAATAGAAAAATAAAAAAGAGCAATTAGTACCACGTCACTCAAAAACCAAACAAAGAGCACCTACAAAACAGATTCTTAGCATGCATAATGTCATTGTGTACATTTCCAACACCAAAATTAGTGTTATTTCTTCAGGTAAAATCACAATTATATTTTTAGTTATTTTTTAGCTTTACATATAAAATACAATAAAGACAAGGTACTCAAAAAATTGTGAGATGCCTTTTCAATAAAGCTTTAGATACAAATTTAAGGCAAAGAACCGTTTTCTGTGGTAGAGGGTGAGAAGCAATGGGATAGGTTTTGTTTTTCTTAGCAAGTCTGTTTGATTGCTTTTAATCCCATATAGAATGCTCATTTTGAATTGGAAAAACCCCCAAAATTAAAAGAGTCTTTTGGCTATGAAAGCTGAGGTTGAGAAAAAAAAAAACAACTTCAGCCACTGGAAAAAAAATGCTAGTTTCTATATAAAAATGTTCCACTTGCTTCTTTTGAACACTGTATTTATCCAGGGCTTTTCCAAGGGAAAATTTTCCCAGATTGGTTTGATTCCAGGCAAACTAGAGCTGCAAACACACTGACTTCTCATGCTCAGAAACTTCCCTGATCACCACCTTTTCCACAGTGCCTTTGAGCCTCTGTTGGCCAATACTCTAAATTTAGAAATATTAACATAGAAAGTTACCTCTCCCAACCACCCCCTCAACCCAGCCTCCATGTCATCTTCTACTCTCATCTTCCACACTTTCTCCTGCTACATACACAATATTTTACTAGAATTCTTTGTGATGAGCAGCAGTTGCCTGCTGATAGCAAAGGGGTGACACAGACAAGGGACCAGAAGATATGGAAACCCACCCTGCTGTACAAACATTGCGTGGGAGGACACAGGAACAGCAAGGTCTCTGTTTGCTCAGTAAAAAAAAAAGTAGCGCATAAGACAAGGGAAAAATCCAAACAACCAAACCACACATGGAAACAGGGAGTGCCTTGAAGAAAATAAAGAACAACTACTGTCAAGGTCCTCTCCCCATTCCCAGTATTCAATCCCAGAGGTCCACCTCAGAACTTTAAATAAAGACCTTAGGTTTTACTCCCACAGTGTACATTGCTATCATGCTTCACACTGCAAGCTATAAACCATTCCCGCCCTTGAGCATTTTTCTGCTGCTTGGCAAAGCTAAGAGGGAACAGACCTGTTCATAAAAGATTAAATCTGTGACAGACTTTCAACAGGAATCTTGAAAATATGCCTCTGTAAGATACAGTACAGAAGGACTACAACTTGAAAAATTTATAACAAAACTACAAATTCCACAATGACAGAAAACTTCAAGGCTGCCAGAAAAGTTCTGTTTCAAGGTGCAATAGCAGTAAGCTCAGCCACTGCATTCACACCCATTCCTGGAATTTATTTAGTGGCTGCTGTTCAGGCTCCAGCTATGCCATAGTACAATAACTTCAGAACAAAAAAGGATGAAAAACCATAACGTTTATTAGTTCAAAATTATTTGTTTAATTATGCCCATTTCACAGGGATCACCGAGTAAAGTTAAACCCTTGGCCTTGACTCCTCCACAAGGTTAATTACCAGGATACAGTAGACAAAGCAGCCTGAAGCTATAAATTACAGTACCTGCTCCGAGACTGATCCCTGATTGTGAAACCAGCAGAACAGAATTTATCACCTTACAATATGCTGTCGTTTTTCATCAGATATGAGCTCAGGCATCCAGCACGGTACTTTTCCAAGACAAGGACAAACCACAGTCAGTACTGAACCAGCTAACTGCTATTTACCAGCCTGAGCAAGATTTATCTTTGACTCATGCACTGCAGCATACAAGTTGTTCTCTCCTGTATCAGTTGTAATATTTTTCATCCTGATGGATAAATATTCTGGCAATTTTGTTTTATCATTAAGGCTTCTTGTATGTGACTCCTGTCTAGCCTTCCTTTCACTATGAAAAAAAACCTAATTTAGTAGAATGGGTTTATCTTCCAACAAGGCTGAGTTCGTGCCAGTCAACGCTCAGGAAACCTCTTTTACACAGATCTTATCACTCATTGTTCACCTTTACAGACTTTTACTGGACTTCATCCAACAATGTATATTTAAGGAGTATTAACACATCATCTACTTCCTACAAAAAAATGGTTCCTTAACAAAAAGCCCAAGCCAACTCACAGCTGTGAATAGATGGTGGAATAAAAACAAACTCATATATGAGGTTTTTCTAAAAACTATCCATTTGAATTGCTTGCTAGTATTACCACTCAGGAGCTCTGACAGTTTTACTGATCCTTCTAATTCAATATCATAATTTATTTAATTACAGTAAATAATCTAGCACTTTGACCTGCTGGGGCAAGGGGGTGAGAAAGGCAGCACTTGCAAGCTTTAACCAAAATAGAACTGAAAACAGATGCCATGTCCAACAAAGAAAAGCTGAATGGGAAGACACACCCATAAGCTACAACTGAGCTGTAAAAATGTTACTAAGAACATTCCTGTAGCCTTTCCAGTGACAGAAGCCCTATTCAGGGCTTCAAAATCCAAAGAACTTAGTTGAGCTGCATGGACTTTCAAGATCTATATGCAGCAAAAACATGAGCTAATTCCAAGAGATCAGTTTCATTTTGGATCTCTACTCTGCCCTGATGCAAGTTCTTCCTTTTGCAGCACACTTCAACACTCTCCTTCAAATATATATACAGTCAAAACATTTATGACAATACAGATAGACACCTTCCAAACAACAAAACAAGCGAGAAAAAAAACCAAAACAAATTAAGGTTAACAGATATTTGAAGAAGTAATGGAATGAGGTTGTTCTATTTCAAACTCATAACTTGTCCCAGAAAATCATTTGTTGCAAAAAAAATAATACTATAAATAGTCTGAGCTATGTTCTCAACTGACTAATGCCTCAGGGATTTATCCTCCTCTATTTTCCAGAATAAAGAATAAATTTTTACACCATTAGTGCAAGTCAGAATATAAACACCAAACACCAAAAACTCCATGAACTAGAGCAATAGTGTAGTGCTCAGCACCCCAAAATAATTACTAAAAAATATCTGGTGGTTCATTTCACAGCAGCAGTTTGTAATTAGTTGCTGTGCCCGAGCCTGAAGCGCAGAGCCAGGGCGTGGCCCAGAGGCACCAGGAACAGAGGGACACACGAGGTTTCCATCAGTCCTGCAGCTGTTCGGGCTGCAGAGCGGACAGACTGACACCAGGCTGCGCAAGGACACAATGACAGCTCCCACAGCCGGGCACACCGGCAGGAGCCGCACGGACACACCCCACCGGTGACACAGCCTCTGCCAACAGCCTTGGGACTCCCCAGATGGACACCAGGTACAAAGACATCAGCACTTTCTTACCAGAGCTGACTTTCACACTTCAGCAGAGGGAAGGCTTACACATTCACCTGTCCAGCAACACTGGCATGGTTACTACCCCTCAGTGAGTAAATGGACAAACCTTCCTCACTCCAGGCTATAAGGAATTATTCATTTTCAGCTGATTAAGTCTTTCCAGGAACAGCATTATTCAAGAACCAACTTAGGGTAGTAAAATAAAGAGATGGGTATTTCCAAGCAACCATAAACAAGGAATGTGAAAAGAAAGCAAAACTATAGCCTTCAAATCTAAACTGCACCTGAGATCAGCAAGCTTTAGTCCTCAAAGCTTACTGCTGAGAAGTGTTTTACCCCCCGAATCCTAACATTTGTAAGATGCATTAATTCTCCTAGCTAACAGAAAACCAAGTATTTTTAAAACACTGCCAAGCATAGCAAACAACCAGTTATTGTGACTATAGATAAGTACACTATTTACCAAATAAGTGCAAATTCCCAAGCTTAAAGTTGTTATCTCTAGCAATAATAAAATAAATACTCACCCTGTCTGCTTCAGGCAACTTAAGCACTTAATTCAGAGCAACTTACTAGCCAAAGTCCAAAATCAGACATGTTTTTCCAGCAAAGCCAGAGGTCTTTGGGGTGCAGGAATTAATTATAGCAAGTATCACTTCACTACATATCGTAGTGACTATAGTAAAGTTTAGCACAAACAAGAGACCTTCAGAAGCATTAAAATACATCTGGATCTTTAATATGCAACTGATGTATTTGACAGTTCTTAAGCTCACCAGAAGTTAAAATCTAAAAGCCTGAATTGGAAGTCCACTTCTCCTACTGGTGAAGAATTTCCCAATGCCTTCAAAAAAAACCCTCACCACCCACACTTTGCAGTAAAAAAATGAACTAAACCAACGAAAAGAATTCCAAAAGATTTTTAACCTTCCCTTACCAAGTAAGACAGCATGTTCTCTCTCAAACAGACAGCACATAAGGCAAAAAAGGAGGCCACACCTGGGAAGAACTTGTTTCCCTTTCTTTGGAGACCTCAAACAAGACCATTGCTGCTGAGCAGAGGGCACAGCGACAGTGCACTGCACAGGGAACAGCCAGGTAGTGGAGCTGGGTGGGGCTGTGTTTGTTTTATTCAGTTACCACAATCTAACAACTGGCACTGGTCCACATTCAGCATCTGTCACCACTGAACAGTATGGATACAACTGCCAACATACAAAAAAAACCAACTAGCTGCCAAGCAAGAATCATACAAGAATGTGACAGAATTGTCTCTTAGAAGGATACCACTGAGTCCCAGCTCTGTCCCATAGCTGATTCCGGCTTTACCCCATTCAGGATCTAACTTCTTATCAAGATTGCCTTGTGAGTGCTGATAACATCTGCAACAAGCACAGAGCAACAACAGAAGCAATACACAATAAATAACTATTGCTGTTCTTAGGTTTGCTTATCTACTTTACATTCTTCCCAGCTTGGGGAACTGAGAAGGAAATTCAGCACTTGTATCAACCACACCCACTTTCAACTAAACTGGCAAAAGTAAAGGGACAACTCAAGTTTCAGATAGGTGAAAGTGCTGCTCGCTGAAGGGTAAATATGCAGCCTTTTCCTTTCCTTTTCTTTAAGAACTCTTTTGCTACCTTCAAAAGAAACTCAAAGCCAAACACACTGCATACAGCTAACAAGTCCCCGTCCTTATTTCCAACAGTTTACATAAAACACTTGAAAAATACATACAATAAGAAACATGGTTCAAGGTACTAAACACTGAAATAAACAAAAGAAATAAACAAAAGAAATAACACTGGTGCCATTACCCAGCTGAATAGTTCGTGTATTGGAAGCCTCCAAGGACAACTTGAAACTGACAGAAGTTTCTACAAATTATTATATAGAGGCTTGGCTAAAAAGAAATGAAACCTGCAGTTTGTTCAAAAGCCCTACTATTTCTGTTGTCACAATTAAACCATCTGCTGTTTTCAATTACATCACTGCTTCAACTAGGTTTTTTTAATATACCATTGCTATCACAGATCTAGAATTAGGTTGGCTCTATCTTGGCTCTCATTAATGCAGTGCTATTGAACAGACCCTATGGAAGCTCCATCTTCCAAAATTGCTAGAGGTCTAAGAAACAGCATCTCCCACAATCTTCAAATCAGACAAACTTCTTGGCTTGATTTTTTTATAGCAGATCAGGTTTTGTATTTAAGTTGTTATCTAACACTATGTCTTTACAATTCTGACTACATAAACACCCCCATGAAATACCTCCATCCCATTGCTGGTTTTGTTACATTTTAGTGACTTTTGACATTTCACAGAGTTCTCAGTCTAACAATTCAAAACTTTTGGGGACTACAAATAATAAGCTAAAGTGGTGCCAAATCATATGAATGAATGTGATGGCTACTCCAGAAATTTTAAGTCCAGACAGACATTCTGGCCTCTGACCTTATACTAAGGTCAGACAAGAGAAAGGAACAAAAATATCATAAATATTGTTGACATAAAATCATTAGGCACTCTGCAGAAATGTACTGGGGACAGGGTTACAGGCAAACACATAAGCAATACTCAGTTCAAGTCATCTGCTGCATCAGTGGGAGGAGAGTGGTCCACATGACACTTACAGCAACTCAAAATAGAGGAAATTATTGAAATAGCCAAGCTATGGGGAAAGTATTCATACACCCAGGCTTTACAGCAACCATACACTTGCACTGGGTTTGTATTGTTTCTGACGTTACCCTGGGTGTTCCAGTAAAGCACTGACTCACTGCACAGAAAATAACTGAATGCTGGGGGAGGTATCAGGGAATGAACCTCCCACTCCGATAGCAGCCGGCCCCTCAGGTGCATAACCCTCATAATCAGCTCCTCCATCAAAACACACCGCAGCAGCACTTCTCCTCTCTCTGGCCAGTCTGCTTTCCCTCCACACCTTCTGCCCCAGCGCCATCTGTCCTCGTCCTAGGCTGAGATGCCTCCCATGCTTCTGCCACTCCCTTCAGAACGTTATTTCTCGACAGTTCCTCCTTAACAGGAAGAAGCTTCCAGGAACTACTATAAATATATTTTAAAAGAAAAATATATTCCACAGAAGTACGCCCTTACTGCCCTTACAGAAACGGGATGGGGACAAGAAGGAACTGCTTTTCTGAATATGGAGATATTTGTGCTGTGTTCTGTCACACATGCAGCTACAGCATTGCAAGAGTTTGAAGAGTTTCCGTTTTAGGACAAATAAAGTGGCTTGAAAACACTTAAGGACACTTTATTGTCTTAAAGACATTCGAAGTACATACGGTATAAGAAGAGATAAAGTATACTACGAGCAGTTTAGAGAAAGGGGCCTTCGGGGGGGAGTAAAAAAGCACTGCGTAATGGCCAGCCTACCATCTTAGGCTGCTTTCTCCTGACAACTGCACACACCAAAATTATAAACTCAAGATAAATTACGGACACAGGCAAAGGACCGAACTGCAACTATACCACCAAAACATGCCCTCTGCTCTGAAACCACATTTCCCCAGGAAGCAGGCGTTGCTTCCTCCCAGCGGCGGAGCTGCCGCAAGCCCCGAGCTCGCCCGGCCAGCCCTTGAGCCATTGCCTGTCACCCGCGGGCTCCGGCCGCCCCAGGATCCCTCCCGGCGGGGACACGGGCCCGGCCCACAGCCCCACAGCCCGACCCTGCCGCACCGGGTGGGCCCGGCCCCTCGCCCCCGTCCTCTCCCGTCCCGGGGTCGCGCCTACCGAAGGTCCTGCGGAGCAGCTGCTACCACTGCCCGTCCCAGGTGCAGCCGGCGCTGCAGGGCGGTGCCGGGGAGCGGCAGGAGGAGGAGCCGCTGCGGCCGTGGCTCACTCCGCCCGCCCCGCCGCGGCCTCCGTGCGAGGGAGGGCCGGGGCCGGCCGGTAAAAAACTGCCGGGGGCGGCGGCCCCGGGGGGGGACAGACAGCCCCGCACCGGGCCACACCGGCCGCGGGTGGAAACCGCACACCAGGTTTGAGCAAGAGGCGGCTCCAGCGAGAGGCCCATTGTATAAAAACAAACCCAGGGTAGGAAAGGTAACTCCGCCCGTCACATGGGCACCCTGGGCATTCCCCAGGAGCGCAGCCTCGCCTGAGGGACCGGGTGACCTGGACACGGCAAAACCGAACCCTGGTTCAAGTCAAGGTTGTACGCGTTCAGCACAACATCGGATTTAAACCCCGAACCACCCCCGATTTTTCTCACTAGCAAATTTCAGAAAACATGCTTTCCAAACACGGTGGTACAGAAATCTCCCATTTTGTATAAAACATACTTTTCCTTAAGTAAAATTCCACAAAAAATCAAGAGGAAGGAGACTGATCGTGTCGACCTTTTCTAGTACAAGCAGTAATAGTTAAAGGCTTCAAGAAACTTTTTTTCCCTACATGCATTCTTTAAAGATGAGTGAAGTTGCTCACATGGAAGCATTTAGAGAGACAAACCAAGATAATAAAAATGAAAAATAAAAAGGGCTAACATTTTCCAATTATATTTCTTTTGCCAAGACACTAATCAAAATAGCAAACACAGCATTATCTAACTGAATCACAGCATTATACAACTTGGGTGGGGAATGAACTCGATTTTGCAGATGGGAATTTTGTGAACAGGGCCCAGAACCTCTTTTCCAACACTTGCTTCTCTAATATGTATGCTTTGTAACAGGCAATTTCATTTGGAATGAAACTAATCTGGATAGATGTGTTCACACTTCTTAAAGCATCCTGTTCAACCACCAATAGCTTTCAGTGGAGGACCCGGGCTTTTTTTCCTCCACACAACTTTCACATACCACAATGGCCAATCATTGAAATACAACAGCTGTGATTGAACTAAAGAAAAGAAATTGCCATTTTTCCCTCTCCCTCATCAAAATTTTAATTGGTACCGTAGAGGCCAGGGCTGCACTCGTGGGAAACAGCTATATTTAAAGCAGTCTAAAGCAGGTGAATAGCTATATTTGAATATAAGAACAGCTGTGGTGGTTTAACCCCAGCCAGCAGCCAAGCCCCACACAGCCTCTCTTCCTCTCTGGCCAGTAAGATCAGGGAGAGAATGAGAGAGGTAAAAACCAGAAAACGTGTGTTGAGATAAAGGCAGTCTAATAGGAAAAGCAAAAGCCACACACACAGACAAAGAAAAAGGAATTAATTCTCCACTTCCCATGGCCAGGCAGATTTTCAATCATTTCCAGGACAACAAGACTCCAACACACATAACAGTTACTTGGAAAGATAAATGCCATCACTCCAAATGTCCCCCCTGCTTTCATAGACTGAGCACAATGTCATATGGGCTGGAATATCCCTTGGGGTCAGCTGTGTCCTTGTCCAACTTGTTGTGCACCCCCAGACTCCTCACTGGTGGGGTGAGAAGCAGAAAGGCCTCAGCTCTGTGCAAGCCCTGCTCAACAATAACAAAAACATCTCTGTGCTATCACCACTGTCTTCAGCACAAATCCCAAACATAGCCCCCCACTAGCCACTGCGAAGAAGATAAGCTGCATCTCAGTCAAAACCAGCACATTAGCTTATTGTGGTTTAGCACAAATTATAAATTATCTTAAGATATCTTAAGCTTCACTGATAAAGAAATTTCTCATTAATAGCCAAAGATAAACATCAACACAGGTTCTGATGCAGAGTGTATCCTGATGTTCACTATGCAGGCAGATGGAGAAATGAAGATGTGCCCAGGCAGCTCAGGGGGAAAGAAGGCCATCTTTGTGCTCTGAGTCTGCTGGTATTGCTGCTCTTGGGAGTTAAACTCCTCTCACCTGTGTCAGCCAAAAGGGGCCACATTAGCTCCAACACAAGAGTTCTGTTAACTAGAGTAACTTTGAAACAGGTTAGGAGCCATTCAGAGGAGCTGCTGCTCCCATCAGAGGAAGACACAGCAATTTCTACAAAGCATTATTTCTTCCAGCAGCATTTGAAAAAAAAGCCAAACTCATATTCCTACAACTTTAGTACTGCTATTTTTTCATGTAGAAAAGCCCTTTGAGTATCAATGCCCAGGTTGGAGGGGGTGTATGAGGAAGCCTGCACTGCTGCAACCAGCCTGGTATTCATTCCAGACCAGGTTGTGCTCACTTTGAAGTCAATTGCAATCCTCCATGGGTTTAACCAAGGTCTAGATTTGGCTTGCTTCTATGAATCCCTCTATTTATCCAGGCTCAGTAACTGGAAGTCTCACACCTTTGATGCTCCATTCATAAACAGAAAACTGGACTAGCTGCGGCAGCATATGGAATATTCTTCTGACAAAGAAATCATTGTATGGAAACCTACTACCTGCCATTTTCAGACAGTCAGGGACTGAGACATTTGTTTAACATACTTTATTTCTGGAAATTTTTCCACAGGAATGATAACCTCTGAGCCCATGCTTTTTGGGACCTCTGGCTGGAATAAAACCTTTTTCCTGCAAAAACTGCTACAGACAGCATATGTACTTGTCAGCATCTACTTAAAGTTCCAGGAGTTTTAATATCTTTTTTTTTCCAACCCCTTGGCTTTTAATGTTTAAGCTGGTATTGAACCAGGTTAGAGCCCCAAAGCACCATGTGCTGTGCAATTGAACAGAGGTTTACTTTTACTCATATTAAAAAAATTGTCACTCTGTATTGGTATTTCAAACCAAATTCATGCAGACAGTGATGCCACAGTCAGAAATGAAGCAGAAACTAGAATCCTTGGTGTTGGGATAGTGGGAGTTTGCCTGTCATCTAAAGCACAGTCCCAATGCTTTCTGACATTGTGCCAATACTGACCCAGTGCCAACTGAAACAGAGAAGCCTTTGTGCTGGAAGGCTTGGAACCCAAATGGTCCAGGTTATCCCAGAGGTCAGGCTCAGAACTCTGAAGGTGCACATACATACAGCCTACATTAATTTTGAGCCCTAAGGAACCTATATACATCATCTGTAACTCACTCTCTTAGGATGTTATCTCACAGTCATGCTGAGTTGTAATTCACTTTTTTTTACAGTTCTATTGGTTGATGGAGATTTTAGAAAGACATTTGCCTGAATTCTTTCACTCTGCTTTAGCCACAAAAGACATTTATCTTCCCTCCTTGCTTTTTTACTGCTCCTGAACATTCTGTAGATTTTATACTTTTTTTTTTTGCACATGGTTTCTAACTCCATCAGCTTGCAACTCTTCTATGCTCCTGTTTTCCTTCTTCATAGCTGGGCCTTCAGTTAAACCAGATGCCTGCAAGACAATATCATGTATTTGGATTTTTCCTCCCCTGCTTGTTCCTTCACAGGTTCTTCGTATATGCCAGGGTATCAGACTTGAAGATAAGAAGCATTTGATGGTAACAGCATTATCCTCAATCTGTGTTACACTCCTGAGAAAATTTTACTGCTTAAAATCCATTCCTTGGAGGCAGGCTTACATGAAATGACCTCTGCACTCCAGCTTCGTTTCCTCAGTGCATTTTTGTTGCAACAGGAGACTGCAATGTTTAATGTCTGCTCTGCCACTAGTCTGGAATAAAGGTAATACAGCCTAGGGCTCAACTTGCTGTATGCTGAGGAATGCAACACTACAGCCATTTCATAACTGGGCCAGAACTTGTGATGGACTGTACAAACTATGTTATCAAACTATCTGCCTTAAACCTGAGAATGTCTCTAGCATAAAAAAATTTTTTGAAATTATTTTCTTGCATGTATGTTGCATTTTCCCCCAAACCATCATGCTGTAAGCTTTGATCTGTGAGGCTGTCAATCTGAGCATCTTCCATTGCTACTAAAAGCACTCAAATTAAGTTAAGAGTGAATTGGAGTGTTGAGCATGCATTTGTATATAAACCATTACCTTTCACATGCAGCAGAATATAGCCTTGAAATAAACATTTTCATCAAGGAGTAACAGATGGAAGTGCTTTCGTTTCCATTTTGTATTAACAGAAACTTCTCATTAAACTCTTGAAATGTTTCAGTTGGATAGCTCTGTGTTTTCCTGCTTGGTGGGCATAGCCTGGCTGACTTTGGTGGGCTGACACTTCGCCAACTACACTCATAGAAGTCACGAGTTCACACCTTCACTGATCAGATTTTCTACCATTCGTTGAGATTTTCTGCTTTGCATTGTGTCTTGTGTAAAATTGAATTCTGAGCTCCAATCAACATTTAACTCTAAGTAACAGAGTTAGCCAAAAGGAACTCACAGAAACAGACTGAGCACACACTTAGAGAGTTTAAGCTCCCAGTATGAGGAAATAGATAAATATCTGCTAGTATTTTTAAGTACTGCTGAGTGCAGTTACTTGACTGGGAGCCCCATCTGAATGCATTCTGGATGAGTAATTCATCCCTACGTGTCAGCTGTGGCAATTTGTAATACAATTCTGAGCTGATTGCATCATTATTGTAAATGACGTTCCAACCCCACAAAGTTTCTGGGTGGAACTTAATATGATGTAAACACAAATACCTACCTATTTTTCTCCTCCTCCAGGAAGTAGAGAGCAAAGCAACTCGGCCATTCAGCAGTATCAAAGAGTTTCCAAGCTATTAAGAGAAGTCATTATTGTAGGGTTAAGCAAAATGTTTTATTAAAGAGTGATTTAACAATGATGATTAAACAGCTACTAAACAATGACAACAAGGTGGTCAAATACTCTACTGCTTGCCACACTTCTAATAATTAAGCTAGCTTGTGTAGAGGATGCTTTAGATTTAAAATAAAGTGTCACTTTGCTGTAGATTCCAGATGCCAGACAAGGGACCTCTTGGGCTTGAGGAGTGGCCTTGGGAAGCACTCCTGCTCAAGGGGACAACCCCACTGTGCAGCCACTGCCATGCAGGAGAGCTCAGGCTCTGGGACCGCAGATATCTGTAGTGTAAAGTGATTGGCTTGCAGTCAAACTCCTCTCTGGAGGCAGCCACAGAAGTTTTAGATATGTCTGGTCTCAGTTCAGGCTGGTCCTGTTAACTCCCAGTAAGACCCAAACTCTTTAGGTGAAGAGCTACAGCTTAGCATAATTCCTCAAGGTTTGCACAGCAGGGCTGGCTCCAGCCAAGCCTATTTGTTGGTGATGCCAACAAATGGTGTACCACTGACTCAGAGCAGGTGTGCCTATTACACCATAAAGTTTGAGAAAGGATTTGGGAAAGAAAGATCTCAATTCTTGTACTCCTTCACCTCTGATGTAACTATTCATACTTCTGTCTCACAGCAATGCTTCTGTCATACTCCTAATAGAAAAAGGTGGGATTTGGAGTCACTCACAAAGCTCCATTTAGCCTTGATTCTGGTTTTATACCTTTTAGCTCCTCCCATCAGGTCATGAACCCACAGCTTTTTACCTTTACTGTCCTATTCACTAAAACTGAACCCTCTATCTTCTGTTCTGCTCTCCTCACCTTTAAATCCTATGTCAGAATACACCATATTGAACTATTCTTCTTTTCCTTCATCTGCTATATGCCCCTCTTTCATATTTGTGTGGTAATGCTGTGAACAAAGGAATGCCTATAGCTTATAAGTGTATTAAATACATCAAAATAGTCATGGAGCTGAAAATAAGACTGCTCAGTAAACATCAAGATCTGGGTAATTTTAGCTTACTATAGGCCTAGTAGGTGACTTTAGCCTGTTCATTCTTCAAATTCCTTTCCTTAACACTGGAAATAAATACCATTAATCAATCCTCAGTGTGATGATAAAAACTAAGAGGGCTACATAAATATCCTACATGTACAAGATTTCTTTGTAACTATTAGTCAGAATTGAAAGGCCTAATAAAAAATTCTCATTACTACAAGAAATACAATTCAAACTGTAGTTAAAATTGTAGCTTTTCAGAAGTTCTGATCATTAATGCCTGTGGGGGTCATCTGTGCACAGCAAGCTCTGAGGGGCTTCTTCACCTCACTAATGATACGGGTCAGCCCTTCCTCAAACCATGCCTCCAGCTGCAGCAGCATCCTGCGGTGGAAAAACAGTTCTTGGGGACAGAACTCTTGGAACACAATACACCAAGTCTCATATAGAGAAGCAGCATAATCTTCCCATGACTCAGCCCTGACTCACCAGGAGCCTTTTCCACATTTAAGGAAAACCATGTCATTCAAGCCATCTTTAGCACAGATGACCTTTTAAGCAAGATTGCTCAAAATATTTTGCAACTATTAAGAAAAGCAAGCACTGAAAGTTTGCCTTTCATAAGTGTCACAGCCCAGCCTTGCTTGCAGGTAAGCACCCTAACCACAGACTAGGGATCAGATCCTGTGAGAGCTGGACAACACAGTATTTAACTGAAACTGAATAGAGTCAGATTTGTGTTCTTGGTATTGACAGCAACTAGGCAGCATTTGTGTAAAAGGAAGAAGGCAAATTTAGAGCTAAGTAAGCATTTTTCCCAACAAGTATTGCCCACCCAGCTGAACTTTGAATCAGCACATACTTCTTTGCTTGCCTTCCAGTTGCAGGGAGCAGGAGTCTCCTGGTGGAGTGGGAGCGCACAGCAGTGCAGCCTCGGGTGGCCTCATGGCACAGGTCCCCTGCACCCAGCACCCCAACAGCCTCCATCCCCTGCAGCTCTGCAAAACACAGGCTCCACTGCCATGGTCATCCACCCTTGCCAAGGAAATCTCTTTTCCTTCTCCAGCGCCCTCAGTCCTAGGTAATTACAGCTGGCCTCAAATGCTTTTTGGTTTGCTTTTGGTTTTTTGCTTTGTACCTCTTATCCTTATTCTGAAGACTGCAAACCGCCTTTGATTGAAGTGTTAAGGAAGGGAGCCTCATTGCATCCTGAATTAGACATTCATATTTAGAAGTAATAAAAAAAAAGAAATTGTTGTTTTCTACAAAGCAGTTGCCATCAGCAAAACCTATTATCCCAGCTGGCTCAAAGCACAAAGGAATGACAGCTCAGTGCTAACATTTGATTATTCGGAGTTCCAGTCTATTTTAATACATTCTATGATAAGTCAGAGCTCTCTCCTAGAAATATGGAAAAGCATTTATTCTTTTCTTAAAATAGTTGTACTATTTCACCTGAGAAATACTTAACCATCCATAAATATGAGCCACTGATATTCCTGGTTCCTTCAATTTTAATTTGCTTATACAGCAGAGAACACAAAAATGGAGTAAGAAAAAATTTAACAATGATGCTCAGATGTAAATAGACCAGAATTAAAGTGTCTGAGTTTACAGTTCCACTGCAGATTGTGGCTAGTTAGTTTTGTTTGTTTGTTGAAGCACAACATCATTAATCAAATTGCAGAGATTTCACAAAATTCAAGTATCCCAGGAAGATACAAGCACACAGTAATTCTCATTATCTCTCAGTTACCCATAGATTTGCCAACAGAGGGAGTCCTCTTACTGTCTACCAAGGCTTTGATGGAATGAAGGTGCCCCTGCTGAGCAGCTTTCATCACAGTAGTAGCAAGGATGAAAAAGGTTTGCAAAACAGAGTCACCTCGGGGTATTTAGCAAATCAAAACAAGGGGTAATATCAGACATCCAATCACTAGAAGTGCACTGGAGGATTCAAGTGGTCGTTTGTGTTATTACAGCAATTATATCTATGGGCAGAGCTATGAAATATCGATGAGAGTAATTACTCTTAAATACATTGAGAAGAATTATGCCAGATAAACATATAGTTCCCTTATGTCTGCAAATCAATGTTTAACTGTAAAACTCCTTTGAGTTCTTTCCTGTTGTTACAGTCATAGCTTGTCAAACAGCAACTATTCAGGCTGTGGTTTGGAGAAAAAAATAATTAAAAAGAAACCAAAATAAACCAAAATATCCCCTCCATCCCCCCTCAAACAAAACAAAACAAAAAAAACCAAACCAAAATCCAAGACTTTCTTCTACATTGTGATTTCCTTAAAGGATCATATAATTTTAATCCAAACCAAACGAACTTTTATACAATAAGACCTTCAGAACTTCACTTGCTTTTTCATCACGGAATAAACCAAACTGTCTTGTGAACTATGAAAATATAAATATAATATTTTATAGTCACTGTTTGGATCCTTATGGTTTCTGCTGCTTACCTCGTACTTGAGGTGGTCAGTTCCCTTATGACTTGATGAAAGGATTTCAACAGCTGATGTGATAATGACATGAATCATGTTCCAGATTAGCTGGGACACAGCATTTCAGTGCATTTAAGGAAAAATTTAAAAAAAGGGAGAAACAGCATTATACTTATTACATCAAAGTAAACACTTTACAACTACAGTGTATTGCCAGAGCTAACAGTTAGGTGAAATATTAAGTAACCAAACCAAGAACTGAGCAGCAATCAGGTCTGGTGATTTCCTAGCAGTAGCATAAGGACAAAAATACGAGGTTACAATCACATCTGTGTGACAGTAGCTCCTTCCTTCTCACAGAAATTGCCATTTTTACAGTAGTCAAGACTGACATGCTCATGAAGCACTCCTAAACATGTGGGTTTTCTCAGCCTGATATATCCCAGTGAGTCTTTCAGAAAAATAAAAATACAAAACCAGTATTACCTGCATCTGTTCCATCCCCTTTTGTCCATTTACTGGGACCTGGATTTACACTGAGATTCCAGCAGCAGTCCTAACCTCAACCACTTATCTTCTAAAATGAGTTCAGGATCAGTAAACCAATGCCAAGAAAACTCAGAACTGCAACTAAATTGAGCCTAATTATTGATGGGAGTAAAACAGAGATTTTTTCCTTCTTAATTTTCAGATGAGTAAAGTTCTTTGTTTTCTACTTCTTTTAACACTACAAACAGATCAGCTTTGCAAGTTTTGGACGTCTGGCCATTTTAGATAAACATTCCAACCTTTTAAGTGTTTACAGACTAAACTGTAGAGCTAAATGTTTATGTTGCACTGAATAACTTCAGCTTTGTATTTAACAGAAAGACTGCTAAAGTAATATTGTTTCAATCAGTAGGTAAAGACGTGCTACTGAAATAACCAAAATTTTAAGGAAAGATATTAATACGAGTCTGACCATAAATATTTAGTACATCTCTATGTAGTAGGCTTTATGGTTGGAATAGGTGAAACTGCCACAGTTTACAGGGTTTCTAATTTTAAAACTATTCCCTGACCCTTCAAAAACAATTATTATAGCCATTAGCTTCTAAAACTAGAATGTAGCTGTTTGGGTTTCAAATAGTATGTTCCTCCCCTAATTCTAGTTTAATATTAAATAAATCTTGGCCATGTATTTCAAGGAACATGACCTCAGTTATTGCTCAGAACAGGGTTTGGATCCTATTATTGTACATTTGCAGGGCAAGAGTTTACCCTGACACATGCAAAACTACATAGAGCAGAGAACTGGCCTGGTCCAGAACAGAGAATTTCTGGACCAAAATATCTGTTCTCAATCAAATCTTAGTTTTCAATAACAATCTAGCTGTTGCTGCTAAGATTAATTTGAATCATGTCTCTCTCTTCTTGCTATTTACATTTTTCTTACTCTTTGGGGAAAGCAACAATATCTAATCGTGTGTAAATCTGAAAGTATATAATTCACTCCAAAATACCACTTTGCTTGCAAAATGAAAACAAGCTGGGTCACAATGTTGCTTCTAAGAAAAAGGGAAACAAGATGAAGAGAGTTGCAGTGGCATCAGCTTGCAGGCTGTGTTATTCATTGCTCAGCTGCTCATGTAGAGACTTTCCACGTTAAAACAACACAACGAGGAGGATATTTCTTAACTTCTGTGGTTAACTTGTATGTTTCCATTTGACTGTGAGTTTGGGCTGGATGTGTTTTCCACAAGGTCAGAAGAGTTTGCCCTGGATGGGCTCCTCTGGGGATCATACCATTACACGTTTCCTGTTTTGCACATGACAACACAGTAAGCTTTTTCAAAGACACAAGCTGTATGTGTAAGCCTTCTGAGCAGAGTTAGTACTGTACTACTGCAAGAGTAAGAAAGTAGAAAGGAAAAAGCTCTTGACTGAAACTTTTCCCATCTTTCTACTGAGTCCTTCAGAATCTCAGTTCAAGCCCATTGCTCAAACAAGTTGAATTCAAAGAGCAACCACCTCAGGGTTTAACCTGGGTTTTCAAATCCTTCAGTGTAAAGTAATCAAATATAGCATTTATGTTTTATGGTTTTTGTCTTTTGTCCATGGCTTAGGCAAGTCAGTTTTCACCGTGTCAGAGTAGTTGCTTCTCAAGTCTGGTAAGGTGAAGTTACCTGAGACTCAGAACAGATACACCCTTTCTAATGAACCAGAGGTAATAAGGCAGCAGTTCCCAAACAAGCTGATATATTCCTTTTTCAGAGACTGCTTCACCTATGCTTAAAAAAGCTCCTCACCCCAATTTTCTCAAAGTTCTAAGTTATTTAGAAGTTGAACCATGTCAAGTGATTTACAGTAACTATGCTGTAGTGAAGATAAATTTAATGTTTTCAAAGGAAATAACATCTGCAAGAGTTTTCTGTTAATATGTTGTATTGTAAAAGGATCTTTTTAAAGACATGGCAACAGTAAAAGCATGGAAATTACAAAGGGAATGCAAAGGAAATTACTATCAAGAAACACAGTTTTGGGGTTTTTTTCATCAGTTCAAATGGAGATGCAATATAGATACCCACTTGAAAGTCCTGGTGATGATCTACTGAGGAGAGTGCTGTAATTTTAAGATGGTTTATATTAGCTCAGTATCACTGAAATTAAACCTGAAGACTTGACATAGATCTCACTTTTTACTAGACTGCTGTAAACACAGTTCAAACCAGAACATTGCATCCCTCATGCACATTTCTACTGCTGTCTGGCCACAGAGCATCTTTGGAGCATCTCAAAGATATAACATTGTCTGAAATGGTCAGGTTTGTCCTGAAATGATCTTGAAATAATGCCATTCTCCATACAGGAAAAAAAAAAAGTAAGACTTTTGACTAATTTATACAATCTGACAGTCCCCAAAATTGGGACTGTTATTCATAGTTCACAAAACTTCCTGTGAGAAAATGCTTGCAGTATGTGGGACAGAACAGCAGGAGGGGATCAAGCCAGCTTTTGATTTTGGGAGCTTCAGGCAGCAGGGAACCCCAGGCATACCAGGACTGAGATGGAGGCTGCTGTATCCTCCCTCCCCTCTGGTGATTTCTGCATTATCATCACCCCAAAGGACGCTCTGCCTTGGAGGAGCCTGGCTTGCCTGCTCCTGCAATCAGGAATGGAAAGCGTTGACAAAGATGAGCCAGAAAGAGTGCATTGTAGTGCAGGATAGCGGTACCTGAACTTAACATTTGGAAAACAATTCAAAGGAAGAATTTAAGAAAATACATAGAAGCACCCTCATTCCTTTCTGGTATTTCCAAGGATCCTGGCAACATAGTATTTCCTCAGTAAGCCAGCAGCCAGCAAAGATGGACCACCTCACTTCACAAACAGTGAAAAACAGGTATAGGAGAACAATCTGGTGCCTGCCTGAGTCCCCCAGAGTGAGATCTGTGGAGGCAGATCCATAAACAGTGTTCATGGGCTGCTTGCATGAAATTCAGTACAGGACTGGAGCTAAATTCTCTGTTCTGTCAGCTGTTGGTAGCATGCAAGACCCCAGCTAGTGAGCTCAGATCAAGCCTCAACAGGCACATGCTCACCTCTTAAAATAGTACAGTCTGGCAATAGATTGTAAAAAGGCAAAAATACTCATGCTATAAAACCTAATTACTGTTGCAGCCCATGCCATGGCCTGCCATTGCACACCCTGCATAGTAAAGGAAGGGTTTTATCCAGGACTCTGACAGCTCAGCATGGTGGCTTTTCACCCCTGGAGTACTCTGAAAAAGTACATCAAAGGAGAGATTGCTATCTATTTTCCTATAATGAAATATTTTTGAAGGAGTGAGATTATAGATGCTAAAAATGGGGAGCACATAGCATTGATTCATCTAGTTGTATTCCATATCTAAACAAATCTGATCCCAACTGTGCATTTATGCAAGCTCCAGCCAAATTACTCTCTATGTGAAAAAAATATTCTACTGCCTTCATCTTTGCAGTCTCATAGTGCTCAGCATCAACAGAGTAATTTCCCTTTCCTGACTACAACCTGATAGTCTCTGTTTTGCCCCTGTTTAATAATTCACTTCACTCTCCAATGTTTGAGTTCACCAAGTATTTTCTGGCATTTACCTTGAATTCTCTGTAGGAGGACTTCTGTTCTTTGAGGGTTTGAAGAAAATTACATACTCTATTCATGCCTCTACTAACATATTATATGAAGTGCTAGCTCTGCACATATTTTCTAGTCAATGTTTTCCAAATATAATAACTGGGTCCTGACTATCAATAAAATGGCCAGTTCTAATCACTACCTTCTGCACCTACAACCCCAAGCCTGCATCATATGTATTTCCTTGCCAAAACATTGAATAATTTATCTCTTATTAAGGAACTGCATTTCCACAGTTATTTCTCAGCCCATTCCAACATTTACAGTTTTTCTAAATCTGGTATTATATGAATATTTTACTAATATGCTGCTCCTATTTTCTTTTACAATAGGCTCATGATGTACTTTCAATGAATGTATTTAAATCAGTAGTTCATCTATGCACATGAGAGCAAAAAAAAAAAAAATAAGCATTTTTTCAGTGTTATCTCCCACTTGCATTTGCAATCTATTGCTTCTAACCCTGAGTTCAATTCTAAATTTATTATACGCTAGGCTTTTAAAATTTGTTTGAAGTTTATCAGTTGAAACTCTACAGTCCTAAGAGTGGAAACTGAAGAAACAGTTTACTCACATCTCTGTCAAATTAGACTCTTAGTTCTACCTCTATTGCCAGAAATAGAAGAACCGAGCAACTTCATTTTTAAAATCCTTTTTCTAGGATTTGGGGAAAGGTGGGGGAAGGCTTTAATAGTGCAGCCACTTTACTGGGTACAAGTTATTAACAGGAATTACTTACCTTCATATATATACATATCACATTTGAGATGCCCAGAATACACAGAGTATCACCCTACAATATAAGAAAGCTTTAAGCATTTGCCCAGAGTAACACCTTACCCCATCAAAAGGCCTCAGGCATCTGCTCCTCTTGTACTTTAGCCTAACCTTTTATACCCTCCTGTGGATGCACTGCACCTGTGTGCCCTCTGCTCCCTTTGGTGGTTGGTCAGTGCCCCTGGGCTCCTCAGCTCCAATAGGATTCACCTGCTGCTGATTCAGCTGTAGCCCATTGGGGATGAGGCCCAGCCCCACTCCCCATCACCACAAACTGTATGCCTACACATTCATATTAGCTACCGGTGTCCAAGAGATTGACATGAGCAAATCACATAAAACCTAAGCTTAATTACATGAGTGAGAGAACTTTTTCAGAATATTCCACAAAACAGTGCCTGATGTGCTTGAAGAAAGATTACATTCAAAATACACTTGGATTTCTAGTCAAGAAAGGCCCACTGAAACAGGGGAACTCTCCCCTCAAGATAACCCTTTAACAGGCTCTTGCTTGGAAACTGAATATGCAGAGGGATAAGAATAGAGTTACAGAGAATGCCCTGCTTAGAACAAGAGAAAATAGAGGCTGCTACTATGACTGCAATGCACTTGTGCTTGCAGGACAGCTTGAAAGTTGCAAGGGATTAGAAAGCACTACTAATTTAAGAAAAATAAAATCTCTAATTCAGTGCCTAATTTTGTCTGTTTATTTTTAAGTTCTGCTGAATGATCAGCTGAACACAATGAAACAAGGACAGGCTAAAGAGAAGCACAGAAGACTTAGATGGGATTTTGAGCAAGGTTCTAACTCTACTCCCAAAGGCAAGTGAGCTCTTACTAATCCTGTCCTTAATAAATTATCATTTAAATTGACACAACTACTGATCCTATTACTGCTTAAGTACAAAAGCCATTTTATATGTGTAATAATTCCACAAGCACTGAAATTTCCATTCAACAGGCCATCTAATGTCTGCAATTCAAGACTAGGGCACAGCACTTCTGGCAGAAAAAAAAAAATTCAGTCCCCAGTGTAATTGCACTAAACTGATAATTAACTGCTTAACGTGATGTGTAATGAAAGGTCGAGGGTGAGGTGAAAGAGATGACTTTCACCTCTGTACGGTTTGATAGCAGGAAGATTCCTTTAAAACCTAGAGATATAGTAGGTTGTTTGTTGAAAAGGAAACATTGTGTGGATTTCTATGAGGCTTCTGTGAGTGGCAACAAAAGTTGTCCTTTCTGAGAAATGTACCCAGAATGAGAATATCTCCTGCTGGACAGCTTGGACAAAGAGCTAGGACTGCCAAAAGCTGGGGAAAGCTGCCAAAGGACAAGGAAGAAAATAAAGCAAAAGAGAAGTGCTAACATTTTATCAAAAAATCTTTAGGGTAGGGAAAGGCAAACTTATAAATTCCAACAGTCATTGTACATGAGGACCCTGAAACAGGAAAGAGCAGAAATTCCAGCTGGGGAGCACAGTAAAGGATTTTGCACAGGAAATGGGGAGATCACATTACCATCAAAATGTTGATTTTTCAGAGAGGGCCCAGATAGACAATAAAACAGTTACAGTCCTATAACTCCTTTTAATACTATGAATAGTAAAAAATGTAACTTCTAACCCGCAAGAACCCTTATGGATCACCATCTGCAAACAGCAGGAAATAGTCACACTTGCTGAAGTGGGATGCAGGCACACCAGTCTACAGACATTTTCAGGTAGCATTTCACTGATATTCCCCAACATCTGAGCCTTTGTTCAATTATTTCCTGGGTTAGAATAAAATTTGTATCAATTGTTGCATAAAAATAATAAGGAGAAGCAATTAACACTCCTATCGAGGACTACAATTTTGCAGCTACACAATTGTCATGATTATCACTTCAAAAGTAAACCAAACTTTTTTCCTCCAAATCCAAAATAAATAGAAAGACCTCAGAAAATCTCCATATCCAAGATAAATAGAAATACCTCAGAAAACCTCCACCAGCATATTTCCAGAAAATAAGACCAGTGACATAGTGCTGGTGAAAAAAGAGACTATTTAAATCCTGTCCTCAAATAAACTGATTTTTCCTCATTCAAGCAAGCATTCTCACATACACTTCTACATGAGTTTGGAGAGGAATTTCAAAGGAATATCTTCAGAGTTGCTTCTGTTCTTATGTAGTCAGGCCTGACTTTAAGAAGTTACACCTGACTGTGGAAACTGAGCTGCTGCATTACTGCCACAGAGAGATTAGACACTACTAAAATTAAGATCGTGGAGCCACATGTCATGCTTTGCAGCATAGTTACTTCTCTCATTACAATCTTTAGCAGATACTTCTTCAGTACTATGCAATTCAGTGCAGCTACACAGGGTATGTGCCTATGCATTTGTATATGCATTCTGTGTTCCAAACAAATGTGGCTGTTACCATATATACCTGCTCTAATATTTGAGTTACTATTTTAGCATTAGCTGCACATGACTAATGCTATCCTGCTTTATTGTTTGGAAGCTGCATATAAAATAGTAAGAAAAAGTGGTACTGATTTATTTGCATGATTAGTGAAAGCAGTCCTGTGTAAGGATCTCTTGATTACCACAGGCTGTATAAATTTCAATAAAAAGCATTCAGTAGCTGGCACTGAACTCTACGTGGCAGTAATGTACCAGCTCAGTCTGTACAGCCAAGGCTTAAAATAGGCAAGGGATTACATGTAGCAGGTGTAAATTAGGAAGATATTAGGACTTGACCCTGTGAAGCACAAGAAAAAGTAACAACCTGTGAAACAAATTTAAAGAATTCATAATTTACCACAATTTTAGGAAGGCATGTCCCTGCATCTCCTGCACAATTAGAAAAAAATTCCCTTTCATCTTTCTGAAAACATATTCATGCTTGCTAGAGTCTTAAAAATCTACTTATATTTTTGTGGCCATCCTGTCTGGCTTTGTATCTTTTGGAAGAGAGCTCTACAATTTTCCATCCTAAGACATCTGATAGCTACACTAAAAATAACCCCATGGCAATTCCTCTGTTGAAGATACACCTACTGGTATGTGTCATGTTGATCATAGTTCAGAATCCTCTTGGACACTCAAACTACTGCTGATGTCCCAGGGGCTGTAACAGAATGAGTCTCACTGCGCTCTTTAAACAATCATTAATAACTTATGCCCATAATAAACCACATGAGAGTGTATCTATTTTCTGCTCCTCGAGTATCTCAAACTTAGTGTTCTCTGACCATGTGAGGGGAGGAAGGAGATGCAAATCAGTGAGTGAGGAGAGGATATGAAGAACATCTTAGCATTGTTTGCACAGCTGTGGTGTCATGGTTTCCCCTTGCATTACATTTTTCAGTATTCCCGTCTCACACAGTTAAATACTCCACAAATATCAAACAATTTACCTCTCATAATTCATTAAGAACCAAGAATTATAAGAGCTAGGCAGAGTGCCATTTCTATGGATATCTGCTCATCTTAGAGAAATGTGAGCTGGTCTCTCACTAGGGTTTTTCTGAAACCCACCTCAGCAAGGCTTCTAGGATGTACAGCAGTAACCCAGAGAGCTCCAGGGCATCCCTATGGCTGCAGTTAGCTGCAGTGAAAGCTCTTGCAGCAGGAATGCTTCCTGACAAGTTCTGCTTTGTAGTTTTTTTTTCATATACATCAAATAATTGTATTCTGTTTGTAAGGGGTATCAAATATTATAACAAAAGAATTAAAAGGGCTTGAAAACCTGCAGCTTTAAAACTTAAGTTGTCCTTTAAGGAAGCTCTGTAGGTGTTACTCTGACTAAAACATCTCTTCTGCCAAATTCTGGAGAGTATAGTTCTCCATTTCTGCATTGCTCTGTGAGCCAGCACTTTCTAGTTTATTGCTTGAAATGACACTCGTGCTTTTTTTCAACTATTAAATTGAATTTCTGGAGCAAGTAAACTGAATTTAAAAATAGAATAAAAAAATCAGTCTCCATTATTCTATATTTAAACATTCAAATTAGTCACTAGATACCTGCAGTCTTGCTTTGATTTCATGTTTTTTTTTTTGGCAGCATAATTATTGCATAGATGAACTTTCCAAATGGCAACCTATAGAACAACAGTCAGGTCTGGAAACGTCTAGCCCATTTTCTTCTTTCAAACAGAAGTTTGTAAAAATGTCTTATTGATGAAACAGGGAAACTGAGGCCACCTCAAACATGAACAAGAACCAAGCTACTAATGATACTGCTCATGAGCTAAATTGCCATGAAAATTAATATGCACCAAAGGCAAAGAGGAATGCAGTAGGTAGGGTGAGGGGGAAGCATCTTGAAAAGTGAGAACATGTTTGATAGGATCTCCCCCTAAGGGGTAGAATATCACTCCTGTGCCCTGGGAGCCTTTCACTGCTCCTTTCCAACTGCTAGCTTCAGCCTTGCGTCAAGTCCTGTTACCCACATATGCACAGTTCTGGTCAATTTATACTCCAAGAGTTACCTCGATTCAACTCTCATAAATATGGCAATGTTATAAACCTAACAACTGTTATAAACATAACAGTGTCACAAGTTAACAACCGCATGCACTGCAGTACATCATCCACCTGCCTGGACTTCCAGGCACTTCTTGCAGGTGCAGAATTCAACATTTTATTATTATGTGGCCTTAGACTAGTAACATGGAGAAGCTCTGTCCTCAGCTTTGGGAGTACAGGGACAGGGAAATAGGAAAGAGAAGGAAATCATTAAAGGATTCTGATTCTAGAGACTTAAAATTCAAGTTCTATTTTATGGGGTTTTTTGAGAAGGCAAAAGATAAAAATCCCTTAATTACTTGTAGAAAAAACCCCACATTCCTGCAAGTCCAAAAAGGTACACAAAATATGATATCCAAAAGCAAGTAATGCAGTTGCAGTTCATATTAAAAGGAGTTTGGAACCAGCGTTATCCTTCCATGTGCTCCAGGCAATCCAGTTTCTTAGATATACAAACAAAAGCAGATGTGTTGATTTTTAGTGGCAAAGTGATTTATCTCTATATATGGTATCAGTACTAGAAAACTGTGTACAGATGACATCCACATTTAATAAGACCAGATGTAGTTTGGAGAGCAGGTTAGCAGGAAGGAAACACTTCAAAAATTTTAAAAAGATATTCTAGAATTGATTTTTTACTTGGTAATAAAGGGCCTCAATTTAATATAGTAAAATGAAAAGGCAATATGATTATGGAACAAAAGAACTTTCAGAGAAATAAAACACCATGTAATTAGAAAAACCAAAACCTATTAGCCTGGAGAGTGTCAGCAGAAAAAACTAAAAACCACCCAAAAATCTGATAACTCACAGCTGAGGACAATTTAAATCCAGTGGGAGTGAATACCCACTGGAGCTGATGCCCTTTCTGCTGCAGGGGTGTTTTTCAGATCAAGAAGATGATCAAGAAGATATTTTTAGCCAAAGATACTAGAAAGATTATCCAATTCTTGGCAAAATTTACTCTCTTGCTTGCTGGGGTTGTTCAGAGCAAACATTTCCATAGCCTTTTCCAGCTTTAAACTCTGTGACGAGTTAGACCTTCTTCAAAACATTGAGGTGAAGGCTCTTATTCAGTTTTTTACACAAACTCCTGCTATCCACTATTTTTAACAAGGTTGCTACTTCACAGCAGTAGAAGAGAAGAAATATGAGCACACACAACAAAGTTGTTAAACCCAGTGCTAAAGTGCAAGCTCAAGCAAAGTGAGCCTTGTTCCAGCCGTGTCTGTAGGGCTGAGTGGTCAACTAATTAGCTAAGTCTTGTTGTAAACAGCTGGCAGTGATATAAGAGGGATTTTTCTTTCTATTCCATTTCAAGAAAAATTGAATGGGAATAAATCACACACTGATAAAACACACCAGAAAACACTCATGAGGAAACACACTGTTGAAACCTCGATCAGCAGGTTTGCTGTGCCTGCACAAAGCTACATACTACTGCAGACACAGGGCAAAATAAAGGAAATCATTAGAGTATGTATTTGAAATTGGAACTAGGCAGAGTTCCATCATGAAAGCTCCTTATAGGCTTAAAAGCTTTTTGCTAAGAAATTGAAGAGACAAATAAGAGGCAAGAAAGACATATATTGCTGACAGCCACATCCTGAACACCTACATTTGACTACCAAAACTCATACATTTCTGTTTTCTGGATACAACATACAGCATTCCCTTTTTCTATTGCTCACCATAATCTTCTAGTAACAATTTCTGACCTCAATTCTTCTATTTTTTGGCTGGGGTATTGGTTTTTATTTGGTTTTGGGTTTTTTTCCAAGGAGAAATTTTGACATTTTTGCGCTCTTCATCATACATTTTGTTTTTCAAACACCATGAAATTGCTCAGCAACATCTGTCAAGCCAAGGAATTAGCCTTGAAAATACTTAAAAGAACATATAATTTTTGCCTCCTATTCCTCTACAATACAACCAATACAACAATACGAACCTATTAGGCTGCTCTTCCTACAGTAAAGGAAACATGGGATGGAGCTATGTAGATGTGACCACTCTGTCCAGGCAGGCCTTGTGCTGAGCTTGGGGGATAAAATATCCCCAGAAAAATGTCCACAAAATCTAACAAAAAAAAAAAAAAAAAAAGAAAGGAAGTGAACAGAAAAAAGTGAAAGGGTTTTTCTAATGCCATAGAGTAGTTCAGTGGCTGAACAAGTAATAAACAAGTAATTGGAATACAGTTCTTCCCAAGTTCCCTCTCTTGCCCTAACCACAAGATGTGCTGCTGCATACCAGTGATTATTCTATGAGATCAAGACTTGCCTGTGTCTTGATTCACTGTTTAGAAGCTGAAAACAGACAAACAGTTCAGAAGCATAGTAAGAAATCAATGGATCACTGTTAATGTCCTTCCCAGCATCCATTGTTTGCTAGGAGATGCTTCCACACAGCATTTATGGGAGCTCTCTAACCAACAATGCAGCCCTTCTTAATCCAAGCAGTGACATACTTTTCCAAGTTTAATTTCCAAAGACACTTCAGCAGCTAAAGGTTTAAACTTTCTTAGCTCTTTGTCAAGCTCTTTAAGGGGGCTGGGGCAAAGAAGAGATTGATAGATTCAGCAGTGAAAATAAATTCCCCAAAGAAGAGAAGTTTTGGCAATGAATAGTAGGTGGGGAAAAGGTCAAAACATCAGTTGTGAAAACTCAGACTTCTAAAAAGGTTCCTACAAGGTCTCAAATTTATTTACAGACAATAACAAATCTATAATTATAAAAATCTTCTAAAATAGGTCAAGATAGCCTTTTCCCTGCAGATTAGTTACCCAAGGCACAAACAAGATAAAAGTAACATTCCCAAAATATGACTTGCTGCAAAACTGATAAACCCAGGTCACGTATTTTCTGGTCTTGCTATGAAACTCATTCAAAACAGCAGGCTTTACTGACACAAAATGCTTTAAACACCCTGCAGAGGAGCAAAGGGTTTGTGTTGGTTTTTTGGTTATTTTTTTATTGCAGCCATGTAGAAACACTGACAATCCTTTACTAGAGGCCCACTGTAGTAGTACGGACATCAAAATTCAGTTCTCAACATATAACTACTGAATTTTACTCACCCTGGTTTTGTTTATGAATATAAGTAATTTGTACTTCTATGGCAAAGTAAAAAGTAAGAAAAGCTTGTTCTTTCTTAGATAAAAACACATCAGCAAGTCATAATAGGTGATTACAAGAAGGTTGCACAGCATAAAGAGATATTTTACAGTATGCTTAATAGATGTGTAGAACAACATGCAGCCAAGCTAATTAAATGTAGAAATTTGTTGACTATTATCTACTGTAGCTAAGGTTAAAAACAGGTATTTTGAGGAAAGTGGGCAGAACTCAAAAAGACAAGTGCCTGTGTATTCAACTGGCTCAGTCATACTGTAGGCTGTACAGATGCTGCATGACAAACCCTGTCAGAATTACATGATTTTCTCTTTAGACTGGAAAAGTGTGGTCCTACAGAGTAGGACTAAGGTTTGTGGTTTACTGATTGGAAAGATCTGCTGTGTCACTGTCTATATAAGCTGCACTGTGGCCAACCCTTGGCCAAAGGATAAATAGATATGATTTCCTATTCTGCCAAGACATAGGCACCATTGATGTGTACACTTGAAAGGCTAAACTAAACTAACCCACTTCATCTAAACACCTATGCAATTTAGTAACATCTCAAATCTATAGCTAAAACTTCAGCTAGATTTTTGTGTAGCACTGAGGAGCTTTAACCAGTGATTATTTTCAAGACAGTAGAGCAAGACCTGTAAAGAAAAAAAAAATTAGCTCATGCACAGTTATGTGAATAATAAATTCCCTTATGTATCCCTAGGCCCCCCAGGTTAACAGTTAATGCAAGGGGTTTTGAAGAAATTCTGCAAGAAAATCTACCTTAAGCTAAATCTCAAAAATATAAGAGGTGTCAGATATTGGACAGGATAGCCAAAGAAGAAAAATATTTTAGTAATTTGTCCTTGGCAAGATACTATTTTTCTCTTAAAAATTTGTACAGTCATATTTGTACATCATTTTCCCATAGAATCTGACATAATCAGAAGTTACTGAAAAGACTAAAAAGAACCACAGCCCTTATACCACTTATACCACATTTTCTTTTGGGTGAAAGCTGAAATGGAATAGCTGTGTTACCTGCTAATTGATCATCAAAAGCCTTCCAGAAAATGAACTTACTGTCCACATAGAGCAAGCAACAGAATCACTGGGTCTTGATTAACCAGTGGTTAAAATAAACAATTGGGAAGCACCATTCCAATAGCCACTTTTAAAACCTGAAAATGAATAAATTGATAATTATAATAACTGTTGCTGGAAAAAGTCTGAGCGGTTATTGCTTTATTCTTAAGCCAGGTACAGCCTCAGCTAGGAGGCAGCAAATTCAGGTATTTCAAAATGTATTTCTTCAAAGCAGAAGGTACTCTGTAGCATTTTTTAAAAAGCAAATAATAGTTTAAAAAACCCCAAAACAATGCTGACAATGCACATTAAAATTTAATAGTTGCTTAAAATTTTTAATTTGTAAATTTTTTCATGAAGCTTCATGAGATAAATGCTGGCATCCTATATATTTCATTTTGTTAAATTTAGAATAACCAAAAAATTTTTTATCACACAGTGATTGAAATATTTACCCCACATTAAACTCTTCTTTCTTCATGTTCCTTCTGTGTAGGGAAAAAAAAAAAGAGGAAAAAAAGCTAGAGGTGGGAAGTCTACATGGAGGAAGTTTGTCAGTGCTACAGCTTCAGTCAACTCAAAGACTTACAGTGTACAATACTTGAGAAGTTCTAGCTAACCACAGCCTATAATAAATAATTCCTTTTTAATAATCATAAAAATTTTACTGGAAAACTAGTGAAAAATTATTGGAGACAGCATAGTCTACCATTGAGATAAAAAGCAATAGCCGCTCAGTCAAAGCAGTGTGGTTCCTTTAAAGAAAATCTGTTCCCTCCTTCAACAATTTGACTACAGTAAGAAGTTAACAGAATAGGCAATAATATGGTTTTATGTGCTTTTTTCACAAGGCATTGTGAAGAGCTGTCTCACAAATATTAACAAGGAAAATAAATAGTTGTGAGTTCACATGCATGTAACCAGAGACATCCACCTCTCTTCCTGCTAGGGAAGAAACGATATAAATTTTTTCTTCAACAGAGGAAGAAAAAATAATACTGGAACAATCCAATCTCTATTTATTAATTGTATTATTGATACATTTATTAGAGATTGGAAAGCAGAAGAGAGTCAGGAAATTACTAATAATAATAGGCAATAATAATAAATAATAAATAGGCAAAGGAACTTTTTAAAAAGAGAATTAGAGGAATAAGGAGGATCAAGAGGAAAAGTATATTCTGTCTTGCCTTATATTAAAACACACTATCAATACTTAAAATTTTATTAAACAAAAAGGCAGAGCCTAACACTATTAAATAAATAATTTTAAAATATGATTTTTCAAGAAAAATATTAATGGACATCAAGTATAAAGTCAAGACCAAATAACTTTGTTTGATATGCCATAAGAGCTGTTACGTCATGAACATTTATACAGGTATATTTGAGAAAGTAAATCTCTGACAAAGTATTTCTAACATTGAAAACTATGCCCTGTGGTTTGCAGAGCAGATGCTGGACCCCTCCCAGGACGTGGGAGCATTCCACGCAGAGCCAGGGTGCTAGGAGTGATTATGGCAGATCCAGAGCCTTCCTCCTGTTCGAAGAGGGTGGCTTAGTGGTTCTGGGAATCTGTCACAACCAGCCAGTGGAAAAAAAGGGACCTGGAGATATTCCACTTAAGGTATAGCAAAAGTGGTTTTTTTTCAGTGCAGGCTAGGGGTTTTTGTTGGGTTTTGGTTTGTATTAATTCTAACAATGTCATCCAAAACCACCAATATCCCAGTTTAGCCTGTACCTATATTGCTGCATGAGCAGAAGTTGAACAGTAATAGAAGAACTTAACGTGAAAAAAAAATGTTTAAAGTGGAAAGCTCATAATAAATTCTTAGCTTAGGCTTGAAATTTCAGGGTCTGGGCAGGCACTTAAAAGCCACAAACACACAGGTGGCCAAACAAACCCTGGCTGCTGCAGGAATCCAAAGCCACGGCTCAGGGTTTGGGGTTTCACTGCCTTCTCCTGGCGATCTGTTGAGCTTGACGGGATATCAGAACTAGCTGACATTGTGCAGTGAGGTGTCTGTGACCGACACAATCCATCATGGAAGAACAAGAAGAACCTTGTATTTGTTCCCCACAAGTATCCCACAGGAGGAGGGTGGGGCTGACGTTTCCAGCCTTTCCCAGCCCAGGAGCCGAAGGCAGACGGGCGCTTTAAATTCACTGCTGTGCGGTCAGGGTGCTTGCCTTAACAGTGCTGCAGCTTTACAACACTGCCCGAGTGCTGTGAAAAGAAAGGACTAAGTTAAATGGAGGCTTTTAAAGTTCCCCAGTAGCTTCTGTCACTCAAAACACAGCCACTCTTAATCCCAGTTCCAATAAACAGTGGAAACCATTCCCCTGAAATTCATGTGGCAAAGTAGCCTAAAGTGAAGGGTTCAGAGACCTCCTTGCTCCCAGGTCCTGGGGGATGCCAGCAGCTTTAGTAGTCAAGTCAGCTCATTAGAAAAGGCAGAAAACTAGTTCAAAGGTAAACAATGAAATAAAAGACAAATATTCTTCATGTGTCCAGATTCTAGTCAGCCCTTTAAAGAGGACCAGAATTCAATGGGACAAAAGTTCTGGAAGCAGACTGCCTGACTAGGATTTTTTTTTAACTGAAAATGTTTCTCATTTCAGAGGTGAAGGCAGGATGAGACTTTGCATCCCAAGTGCAGACCATTTTTTCAAGGAAGGGGATGTATTTCAGGAATACTAACCCCACTGTTAAAGCACACTCATCAAGTCCCTGCTATGTGGGTTAGTGATTGGAGTTAGAAATCAGAGGCCAGAGCTTCGGCTGTCTCCTCCTGCTAGGGGTTCATATTTATTCACATTCAAATCAGGTCCTTGGTCCAAGTTTATATACCTACAGAGTTTGTTTTAATAACACCTAGCAAATGGATACACTAACCCTTATTTAATACTGATAAAGGACTTAACAATTCAAGAGTACCATTGAGTTGAAGGTCACTGAAGAAAAATATTATTTTAGAGTGTGAAAATTATTATACAAGGCCACTTTCTTTTTCCCTTGATGGCTGAAACTTGTCTCACACCACTGATAAAATCCTGACTTAACGGGTGTTTAGTGTCCTGTGACAAATAATACATACTTTTGATTCCATTCCAAGCAAATAAGTAAACATCAGTACTGAACTGGGCCACTAAGCCTCAGAGAAAGGACATATGGCCTCCATAATGAAAGAAACAAAAATAGTACAAGTAAAGACAAACTATTCAAGGTATCACAGCATGAAAACATTTTGTGATTCCAAAAATGCCAGTATGGCAAGCTTTCATGTAATATTCTGTGCTCTTCAAAAACACAGAGGGGGGTCATCTTACCATTTTGAAACCCGTGCTAACAAAAACGCTTGGTTGAGAGCTGTCTTTCATGCCTCCACAGAAGAGAAGGCATAAAAAGCTATATAACTGGGTGAGGAAATCAACAACAAAAAAAGCCAAACAAAACCCTCAGAAACAAACAAAACCCCCTCAAACAAAGAGCCAAAACAAAGAAACCCAGCAACAACAACAAAAACCCACACAAGGGGGAGAACTACTATAATACATCCTGAGTGGATGGGCAGGGGAAAGGCAGGAATTTTCATTTAGCCCCAGGACCAGCACAGAAGTAACAGAAATACCCTTCATCTTTCTTAAGAGCAAGGAGGAAAGCCAGAGGAGCAGTGGAGTTCATGCTCTGGTCTCAGGTAGGCTCACCTAGAGAACATTATGCCAATGTTTTAATCCAGACAGGACTATTCTGTCATTCCTTGTTGGGGCTGTTCTCACTTGGTTCTATTCACATCTCAGAGCATCCATAGCATGTGCTAAATAAATCTGTGCTCTTACTGCTGGTCTAGATGGCAAGACTATCATTTGCCTTAGGGAGAAAGAACCACAAAAATGTGTAGGATGGGGATACCAGATCCAATCATCCTTTTAAAAAGAACTAAATCACTAACACAGATATAATCCTATTTGCTATCCACCCCTTGGGCTGGACTGTTACTTCTCCAAACAGACATTCAAAACAATAAGCACCCAAACTATTACAGACCAAGAAAAGGAACAGAGAATTCAGTGATAAAGAATAACTCAATACGGAGGAGTGAATGATTAGAGAAGCAGATTGAAAACAATAAGGCTTTTCTCCCAAACTTTGAGAATTACCAGAAGCCAAAAATTTAAGACACCTAGGCAGGATATATGACTCTTGCAATTCCTCCTGAGTTCTAACTGAGTGATTTTCAAGCTTTCAATGGAATATGCAAGTACTACAGAGCCATAGTAGTCCGATTAAAAATGCATTATAGAACCCAAGGAGACTAAGCTCTATCTCTGGTAACTCAGTGGAATTTATTGGTCCTTGCAGACTGGCTGCTATTATGAGGAAAGGCAATTATTCATGTTAAAGTGTGACTGTTAATTTAAAAATGTCCCAATGTAACCCAAGTCTCCTGCTACCATACAGCCATCAAGCCATCCAGAAAGCAGATCTTTCTGGGATATAGCATGAACTATTTATTTATTGGTCTTCTAGAGCCATTCTTTATGAAAGAATTGCAGTCACATAGCTGTGATGGTGGGAAGGCAAAAGAATATTTGAAGTGTACAAACAGTACAAGATAAAGGTATTTTAAAACAGAGAATATATCCAAATCTGAACCCTGTTCAAACTGTCCAACTACAGCTGAAAATTAATTATGATTTTGGAAGTACTTCTCCAAATTGCTACTCCAGCTGACACCCCAGCCACAGTTAACCATAAATCAAACCCAAACCACAACATTTTGCTGGGAATATTAGTTGTCACTGTCAGTTCTTCTCAAAAGACTTTTTAAAGAGAATCATAATTTTGGCAATAATTGCAGCACAGTCATATTTTCAGTTCTTCAAGAAGAAAGTTTTAAAATAAATAAAGGATTTTATTTCTAATATATTGTTGAATTCTCTACTAAATTTAGGTAAGTTTAAGACAAGTGAAACATTCTGGTAACACTCAGTTTGCCAACGGATGACTGATATTTTTCTGCTAACACAATAAAAACCACAATACAGATAAGTGGTTGTGGGGGTTTTTTCCTAGCTGCATGAATCCTCTTATCTCACCTCAAAACATCTGGCAAAATAGGGAAACAGATGCAGGATACCAACATCTTCATGCAAGTCATTCATGACCTAGAAAGAAACAGCTGAAAAGCATGATCCTTTCTCGTGCTGTGCCTCCTTGGGGATGTTACTATTGGTCATCCCACTTTGCTGTATTTTGGTATAGATACAGTCAAAACGCACATGCTTACACCAGAGGCAAAATGACAAGCACATATAACATTACACCAGTGGTAAAGCAGAACATGAACTTTTTTTCTGCAGAGCCTTCAGTGGTGCTCCGGACCCCTCTGGTTCTCATTAATGGGGGGCAATACCCTGCACCCCAACTTTCAGAACACAAAAACCAATTTGCATCTCTTCCTTTGGAAGCAATCTGTACATGACAGTGTTCTGATTCTTAAAATGGTTTCATTTCTAACATTTGACGTTTTTAAAATTAATTGTCCTTTGCTCTGAACCTAAGACAGCAAAGATGAACACAAACTAGCAGCTGAACTCCTACTCACTTGATGTCCTTAAATCAAAGTACATTAGCAACTAAGCAAAAACAAGCCAGACTGTCAGAAAAATGGTTCAACAATTTCATATGTTCAATAATATCATCTGCACCACTAGAAGTGGTAGCAAACAAACTGCATATTCCACATATGTCAAATAAATACATAATTACTAGCTAAAATTTCAAGTTTTTTGTTTGTTTTTTGGAAAACATATCTGGTTTGGGGACCCACAGGCTCAACATGGATGATTTTGATTTAGGTTTTTCTCTGAAAATATTATTAATTAACATAGGGGTTTTTTAGTAGAAATTTCACTAACTCAGAAACCAGCTCAGTTTGCTCAAGTAGTGTCCCATTTTGCTAGAGAACTGGATAAATTCTTGTTGAATATAATTTTATTGTAGCATTTTTCAATTAAAATATGTAGAGATGGGAAATTTTTTTTTTGTGAATGCAATACAAAACTGTGCCATGAGCAAAGCTGAAATTTGGCAATGGCAGGAACACACAGTAGCTTTGACAGCAATGGTGTTTGTGCTACTGAGCTGAAGCACCTTACCTGAAAGATGTTTCACCTGAAGGCATGAAAGGCAACCAGCATAGGAGTAAGCCATTAAGAAAAGATTTAAACTATGATTTTCTATACTTACCCTTCATATTTCCCAGGGTAAAAACGTGCAAGACCTTTTGCTTGGTTGGTAAGGTGAGAACTAAGATAGCACTGGGACATCCCCCCATTCCTTCATGTCCTTATTTACCTAGCAATTCACTCTGACACTTCTAAGGAATGTCTCTGACAGTGCTGATTGGGAGGAAAGCTTTTGACTTAGTGACAGGGATGCTGTGGCAGAAACAGTGAGGTGGACTCACATCAGCTGGAGAAGGTGTTTCTGTAGCTACACAGTCACATCCTCTGTAGCTGGCCCTGGCCGACAGCTTGGGCTGAGACAAGTGGAAGAAAACAAGGTGCAATCAATAGTAAAGGTGGGAAAATAAACACTATGCTTTTTTCACTTGTTCATCAATAAAAATATTATCTGTTCATTGACTGTCTACATTTCTGAACAAATATGACATTCCATAAGGTAGAAATATTGGAAAGTTAATTTTGGAGCAATTACACCCTTGCAGACTTCCTCAGTTTTCATTTTTATTTTTCATTCAACAAGTTATTAGTGTTAATGATACCCTTGGCTAATCCCATCCTCACAGGACCAGGTGGTGTATGTTAACACTTCCAAATTAACAGCTGTGTTTCAGATAGAGACACTGGTAGGCTTGTTCAGCCCTTTATGGGAGAAGAAGTTACTTGTCTCACTGCATTGGGCAGGGTCAGGTCAGTACTCATGGGCTGGCACCAGTCTTAGCTTAAGAGGTTCATTGTAAGGGTCTGCAGTAGTGTTTAGGCCAACACGGAGAGTAAAAATAAAGTTTCAGGTTAGCAGGCAAGAAAAATCACCATAAGAATTCAAAATATTCCAGTTTTACACCAAGAAGAGTGGTATACTTTTCCCTAAGGCATGTGTGCCTATACCATTCTGGTTCATTTATTTACTGTAATCTTCACTATAACTTTATTTTTCTTATTCAGGATTGCATTGAAGAAACAAAGAAAATGTCTTGCTAGAAATTCCTGTTTCGCCTTCAGTTGAATTAAACTGGGCTAACATGAACAGGGACTTGAGTAGGGGCAAGCAGTTTTATACCAAGAATTGTTTTTACACAGGCTTCAAAAGAGCACTTTTTTCCTTGTGAATATTTCCTTTTTCTTGGTGAGGGACTGGAATGTAGTGCTTCTACTAAACAAGACATACATGTGAGAGAAATGTCTGTCAATTGTATTAATTGAGACCAAAAAAAACCCCCTGGATTTAAAAGGAAGAGGACAGGTTTTAATGTTTTAAAGTAGTTCTAGTGTTCCATTAGCAGTGCTAACTTATGCAATATCACTGTTTTATCTATGATTGACAGATGTATACATATGGAAAGGTTTTTTTTACTATAATTTAGTCCTATTTGTCTGCACCATATCACTGTTCTCATAAAACCATATAC
Source organism: Emberiza elegans (assembly GCA_024865655.1). Taxonomy (NCBI): domain Eukaryota; kingdom Metazoa; phylum Chordata; class Aves; order Passeriformes; family Fringillidae; genus Emberiza; species Emberiza elegans. Next base: position 24,513,817 of record JALJVW010000241.1, on the reverse strand, counting down.
CAGGACTGATGCAGCAAACCTAATCCAAAACCTGTACAGCACATATGTGTTATAAAAGCTGATGATTTTAGGCCCTTGGTGGGACGGTAGCAGGGAACAGCCTCTTCCTGCACAGAGCTGTAAAACCATCAGTACTTACTGCCACTCCACTGCAGGTGGCCCTGGCAAACCCTGTAGGTGTGTGAGCTGTGCTGACTGAGGCAACAACTGAGCCCTTGTGTGAGACAGAGGTCCAAGTTTCAGAAAAAAACCCCTTGTGTCTTCAGTCATCTGCAGTTCATTCCTTTTATTTGAAGAATTGCCTGAAACCTGCTTGGAGAGTTTTCAAGTCTGATATAAATATTGTGCTGACTCAAAGTACCTAGGAAACAAACTTCCCTGCAACAGGGTTAGTGCCAATTAAGATTGGCAACTAATTCTAGCCTGCTCTAGAATTAACATGGCAGCTCGGCATGGATAAATATTTACACTCATGAACAAATAAATCATTCTGTTATCCAGACTAACAGAAAGTGGGGATAAAACAGAAAAAGCAAACCCACTGACAATCCTGGGTATGTAAAAAAAGCATTAAGAAGAAATTAGTGAGAGTGCAGCACTGACACAGGGAGTAGCAGTATGCTCTGTGATGGCTGGGGTGCCAGCAGATTGCCATACCATGAATAAAATACTGCTTCCAGACCCCATCTGACTTCAGGACAATCCCAAAAAGCAGTCAAACACTCCATTAATCAAAAGATAATTGGAGATACAATCCCAGCTTCCAATCCCACCCCAGCCACTCTGCAGGTCCCAACAGCTCTTTGTCATTTTCATCTCCTATTTACCACTATGGCCTGTACCATCCACTAATCACCACTTCATGTACCTTTATCTCTGGCATTCTTTTTGTCTCCTGCAGTTGCTCTAACTCAAAGCCTTGTTCTACCTCAGCAAGCAGGGTGTAAAAAAAAGATCTGGTGGAGCTCCTAGGGAAAAGCAGAGAAGTGGCAAACAATTAGGCACTATCTCTGTCTCCTGGAGCTCACAGTGCCACTGAATTGGCGAGAGAAGTAGATGGAAGAGATACTACACGCAGTAAAGGGACACACAGAAAAATGCAAATGAAACCCTCCATTCATTTTCAAAAGGATCAAGAATCCTCCTTTCCCTCCTTGGGTAGTTGCTTGAGGGTTTTTATTGCATTCTTTAACACCAAGGTCTTTAAGGGGCTCCATAAACAGCACCTAACCAGTTACAAAGCACTGAGGCCATTTAACCCTCAGTAAGGGATCTCCTACAGCATAAAGCAGATTAGAGGGATCCCCAGGTGACACAAAATGCCTGGGCCTCCCCACGTGTCTGCCATTCCTCTGGCTGCAGAAGCAACCATCAGCAGCTGTCCCAATGCAGACACTTCCAGGTAAGGCAGATGGGCTCCCCTGCACCCACTTCTCCCTAACTGCTACTGCTCTTCTCATCTGCTCTGCTCCTTTCCTTGCACCCCCTCTCTTGGATTCCTGGGTCAAGCAGGTGAAAGGGGTTAGGATGGGCTAAGGAGAAGGAACAAGATACCTCAGCTACTGTTTTGGACACGGATGCTGAACTTTTAGATCAGTACTAGAAATAAGGAGATACTGCCTTTCAAAACTGAAATAATGGAACAATTCAGATGACTGTGCTGCAGCTGAAGAAGGTTGAGGAAGCTTTGTAAAACAATACAGAAAGATCAACCACTATTTCTCACACAGCTACTCAGATCCAGGGCTTATTTCATGCAATTACTCAGCAACGCACTGACATCTTAACAGAAAGCAAGCAAGGAGGCCCCAGGACTGGAAACCACAAACTAGCCAGGTGCAGGATCTGTGTGCTCCAAGAGGATCTGTTACACCAATTACCTACATGGTGGCTTGAGACAGCCTTGCAGGAATTGTGCTTCACGCACTATCCACAGCAAATTGTTACTGCATGTGGTATATATTTACTAACATTCTACATATGGATGAACTATACCCTTATACCCATATATTTCTAGGATTTTCTATGTCAAAACTATAGCAGGAAGAAAACAGGAATTTTTACTTTTGTCCTTAAGCACTGGGTTGCAGCTGATCCTTCAGATAGGCGCAAAAATTCATGGTACTCCATACCCAAGCACAAGCATTTCCCAGACTCACTCTAACTTTGGTTTCTGCTACGTTTCATTGCTGGCAGTGGAACTGTTGTGCCTACCCAGCAAACACAACTGGTTTTAACATCCATAACTCACAAATGTCACATGCAGTTGTGCTTTCACAGTTTACAACTCTGCTGAACTGCCTTCTCATAATTCGAAGAGTGCTCACACAGTTTCCATCGCATAGCAAAATTATTTCATAATAAGATAAGAATCTCTGCTGCAGCAGATGAAAAACATTTGTTTGGAATATTTCAGCTACACTGCAGATGAACAGCCTATTGCATTATGCATATCCTGATTACAGAAACCAGAGAATACAGTGGGCTCAAGTTACCCATGTTCTCCAGTCTTACTGGCAGTTTTGGATATTTGCTCTATTTTCCTACTGGAGCCCGATCTAATGTAGATGACTAAGAAGACAGCAATTCAGACCAAGACAAATATAAAAGCACAAGAATCCAGGATATTTGTAGTAGGGCACATTCATTTTTAAAATATGGAGGAGCATAAATATTTTCTTTAAAAAAAATTTAAATCACATATATACTTTAAAGGCTAACATCATCTAAAGGTATGAACATGGCAAGCAAGAACATAAATACATTAGATTATGAAACAAGTCCTGGCCAGAAGTGGAAAATTATTTTCCTCACTCTTGCAAAGATCTTGTGGGAAGGGTACAGCTACAAGATGTCCAGATCACTAAGGGGGCAGGCTGAGTGAGCAGTTACAAGGAGATTTGGGATAAATACACGATCACTTAAACAATAGGACTGAAGCAGCTCAATCCTGTCCCTGTGTTTGCCTTTGACTTGTTTCAAGGCTTCTATTTTCCAAGTCACTTAAGCTATTCCATTTATCCAGAGTTTGATGTCAACGTTCCAGTTGTTTTTTACTTCATTAGCAGTACTCAATAAAACCAAGAGGATTCACAGATGTTTTAGCAACATAGGGCTGATGTAAACCCCATGCAGTTAATGCCACTTATACTCCATCCCAAAATAATCAATAGGAAGATATTGTGCATATCTGGATGATATTTCAAAGCCATCTCACTATCTTATTGGGCACTTTTGTCTCAAGTATTTCTGAGAAGAATAGATGCAATTGGCCTTAGCACCTTTTTTCTGTACTGTCATGTCTCTGCTCAACAGACCATTTGTATCCATCTTTTCCTCACTCATCTACGACTCCCAGAGGTGAAGAGTGGACTTCCAATGAAAAAATTGCTATCTTGAACCTAGGTGGACTGTAATAAGGGTGGCAGCAGCATTTTGCTAATCTAAGAGCAGTATTAAATACAGAAATGAGAAGGAACTGCCTGAAACTGTTCCAGAAGAAATTGCACAGGAGACCTAGATGACAACTGAACCTCAGAGTGGGTGCTTTTCAGCTAGGCTCCTCGTAATGCATGCATTTGCAGCCTTTCCCTTTCCTGATATGCCAAACAAAGCATCTATTCAATTTACTCATTCCTCTGCATGGTTACTAGAAGCCACCAGGGCTACTGCCAAGGGGCAGGGACAGCCAAAAGCTCTCGGTGTTCAAATGCACCTGGGGGAGCACACGGTGCCCCTCACATCATAAGGGGTCGCTGCATTCACGAACGCAGCTGCTGCAATAAATGCACCCTAACTCCACCTTCCCCTGCCCCACAGCAATCTCTATGGTGTTGTCTAACTAAAGCAATTCAAACACCTACAATAAGAGTTATATTCAATTCAGGGGAAAAAGTATCAAAATAGACCAAAAACTCTTCATCCAAAACACTGCATCACCTTGACCACTCTTTATTTTGACCTCTGCTTTTGACCTCTGTTGCCACAAGAACCCTGTTGTGTTATCTTTTCTGCCTGCTCAGAATTCCTATTTCCTTCACAGCATCTTACAGAGTGCACAGTGGAGCTGCCAAATATATGTATTTAACTTAGCAAGTAAAACAGGGAAGTGATAAGAATAGAAATTGTCTTTAAGGAAGGAATTAGCATGCCTACAAAAAAAATCCAAACAACTCCACAACAACAAAACAAGCAGCTTCAGCCTAGTTCCCCCTTCTAGACTTTCTACCATATCCTGACTTTTTAAATACCATCTGCCAGAAAGGCAAGTTCCTCAGACGTGATATATGCTTCTTGGGGTTTTTCTTCATTTACCAGCAAATCACGGAAAATCCTCCTCCACAATTTAAGTCACTAAGCCTCATCCACCTTCTCCTTCTTTAAAACACTATGGAACTGAGTATGGGATGCAATTTGATTGACTTCTGTTATGATCTCTGTTGTGGACAGATCATAAAGAAAGACCCTTTACACTGGTAGAAGTTTGTTCCTTCTCATGCTGATGCACACATATTTAAATGTGCCTCAGAGGGCTTCTATACCAAGAGAGAGTACAAAAGAGCGAACTTCATTTGTGCTGCAAGGACTTCGTCACTAAAAAAAAAATTTAAAAAGCCCAAAGAAAAGAAAAAAAAAATAGCCTCACTAAAGGAATTCAGCTTGATTCAGCTGTTTTAAGCTTGACCTTGCAGTTGTGGAAAGTTAGAATCTTCACCTGCATTTAAATTCCTGCAAGCAGAGAGCTCTGCTGCTCTAACTAGCAGCTCTCAAAAGTTGAATGCATCCATCTTTGGTGTCTGCAGCTGACAACTGAACAGCATTTTCTACTGTGTGTACACTGACCCTCATTTTCTGTTGCTTGTAACCAGGCTTTTTCAGAAGAGTGACTTTTCTGCTATCTTGGCAGAGACATATGGCTTATTACAGCAAGCCAAGATACCAACTTTGATGTTTCAAAGGTCAGATTTTTTTTTCTGTTATCTAAGTAAAGAAGGCTTTTTTTCCCCCCCAAAACCATATTGAGAAGACATTAGTTTTTAACCTTTTGTCACTCGGCAAAGAGCACAGGGAGGTATGATCAAGTTTTTAAGTTACCTCCTGGAAGCTCCTTTGAAAACTCCTAGTTTGATTACTATGGTGCTTGTACCAAAGCAAGAAATAGCTGCCCTGTTCCACTCATCGCAGGGAGGGCAGCAGGGAAGAGTTTATGAACTGTAATTACCAGCTTACCCACTCAGGCTCCTTCCTAAAGCAGGAATCATTCATCATCCTCTTTTGTGCTACCGACTCCTTAAAAGGCCTACTGAGCTTTAACTCCCGGGTATCCCACCACAGCCAGGCTCCCCCAGAGCCCACGCCAGGGCTACCTAGATGGATTTCAAAGGGAACATCGCGCCGCTCTCCTGCCTTATTTGGAAAACCCCAACTCTGCACGGCTTGGCACAACCTCAGCGGCCGCGCAGGGCTTCGCAAACCTGGAGCTCTGACAGAGATTTAACGAGAAGGAACCTCAGATCGCAATGAACTCCCAGCACCAGCAAGAAACAGAAATGAGAATAAAAAGAGAGTGCGGGCAGACAAGAGCCGAGCGAAAGTTGTCGAGTTAAAAACAAGCCCAAAAGGGCCCAGCGAGGAGCCCTCGGGAGGGCTTTGCGCGTGTTTGGCGTAAAAATCTTCAGGAAGGAGGCAAAGGAAGGCCGGGCAGCGAGCGAGGGAGCCGGTCCGACCCCGGCGGGCCAGGGGCCGGTGCTCCGAGGACGCCGGGGCCGCACACGCTCCTCCGGCCGCGCTCGGGCGGGCCGGGCGGGGGCGGAGCGGCGCCGGGACGCCCCTGCACCCCCGCGGCGGCCGGGAGGCCTATGGGGGCGCGGCGCCGCCGCCGGAGCGCCGGCAGCCCCTCCCCGCCGCTGCCTGCGGGAGTGGGAATAAAGACAGATAGCGGGGCAGGCACCGGCCGGGCGGGCGGGACGGAGCGCGCACAAAGTTTCCTGCGGAGCCCGCGGGCGGCGGCAGCGATGCCCGTGCTGCGCGGAGCGCTGGGGCTGCGCGGGCGCCGCCGGCCTTAGGGGAGCGAGAGCGGCGCGGGGCGCGGCAGCGAGCCCCCGGCCCGTCCTCTCCTCCGGGCGGCCAGGAGGAAGCGCCCCGGGCAGGGACGGGAGAGCGGCACTGCCGGAGCGCGGGGAGGGGGACCGGCACCGCGGGGCCAGCCGCGCCGGCGGAGCCGGGGGGGAAAGATGAGCTTGTTGTCAACCATCGACACCAGCGCCGCGCCCGTGTACCAGCCCGCCCAGCTCCTCAACTGGGTCTATCTCTCGCTGCAAGACACGCACCAGGCCAGCGCCTTCGATGCCTTCAGACCCGAGCCCTCCTCGTCCCAGCACCCCGACCTCGGCTACACCAAGAGCACCCCGGAGCTGGGCTCCTCTCTCAGCTCCAGCTATCTCAACAGCTTCTTCCAGCTCCAGCGGAGCGAGGTGAGTCCGCCGCGCCGCCCGGCGCGGAGCCCCCGGCCCCCCCGGGCCACAACCGCCATGATGCCTCGGCAGCCTCCTGCCCCTTCCCGGGCCGGCACCGCGCCCGTCCCAAGCGGGGCAGCCCCGCTCCGCGCCGCGCACGCCGGGGCGGCTCGGCCACCCGCGCAGGCTCCTGGTCCTCCCGCCCGGCCGGCCCCTTCCCGCCCGGCGCTCCCTCGCTGCCCGTCCCGCTAACGGGCCGGGGCCAGGCGCCGCCGCGGCATTGGCGCGGCCGCCGCCTCCTCCCGCGGCCCGCCAGCGGCGCGGGGCGCCCGTGTTGACAGTCTGGTCAATGGTTACACGGATTTCCCGTGCGCAGCCGGAGGGACGGGGGGCAGGACGCGCAAAAAGTGCTACATCCGTCATAACGTGCAAAAATACCACCGCCGCCGCCGCCACCCCTTTTAGTTTGTTTTTTTTTTTTCCCTAAAGCGTTACTTAAACTTGATACGAGACTACATATGGCTTATGAGAGATCAAAGGCAGGCACTATTTGAAAGGAAGAAATATAAACAGGAACGTGATAAAAACAGCAAAAAAGTTTTGTGCACGTTTTGTAACGCAAAACAAGACTAAATGTAACCAAGGGGAAGGAAGCTAAAAAACTGGGATATGCAAAGACAATTCGCTGTGGAACTCGCTGTCACAGGAAGTTGTTGAGGTCAAGCACTTCTGCATTGGAGGGGTTTCACATGTGTGGAGATACTGCAAGGTGGCACCCCACACACCACAGCTCCCAGCCTCTCCAGAAAAGACCCAGCTGCAGTTTGGCACCCTCCTGTGGGACTCTTGCCGGAGGCATTCAACAGAGGCTTTGTTTGATATGGTCAGATGGACTATACATCCCAACCTGCTCTGGCACTTCCCACAGAATGACATTTCAAAGTCCTTCCAGCAACTTTTATATTAAACATCGACTTTAAAAGTATTCTCAGTCAAAAGTACACCCTGATGTTCTGTCAGAGAAGTTACAGAGTTATTAATTAAAACTAAATCAAATTCCCCAAGTGCTGTCATAATAGAGCTGCAGAGTTAGACACGTTTTCCTTTAATTTTTTTCTTTAAGAATTGAACAAAGCACATCCAATCTCAAAATAGGTACTGTTTTTGAGAGTATGTGGCTCAAAACCCATTCAACCTGATTAAGTCTTATTAAGCCTGAAATTAGATGTGCAGTTCAACAACATATAGACCTAACAAGCACATTGATTTTACAAAAAGATTAGCAGGCAGTGCAATTTAAACTATTAGCTACCTACCTGTTGATGACAAATTGTAGATTTTACCCCCTCCTGCTTGGCTTTCGAGCTTTATGGTACCCAGGTAGCAGCAAGCCTCCAGGAGTTCGGCCAGCGTGGATTCCAGATTGGGACTATCTTCAGGCCTGTGTTTGTTGAAGTTGGGATACATTCTGCTCACAGCAGGTCCTTTATTTTTTTGGGAGAAAAAGGAAGAAAGAAGTAAATGGAGTCTGCATTCAGGAAGTCTTTGAAACAGTCTCTGAGAAACAGTTTTCTTTTCCTGACAGTTCCCCGAGTTCATTTTCGGCTTCTACTATACTCTGTGCAAGTAAGGGCTAATCCTTTTGTCACACTCCCTTTCCACTTGGCTCATAGTTCTTTCCATTTTCCCCCCTAACCTTTCTTCTGGAAAATAATTTGCCTGCTATGCCAGGCTTTCCTCAGGCCCCTGTCTCTGCCCCAGCTCCAAGCAGTCAGTCCCAGCTCCAGTGCAGCCTCCCCCCAGCTGTGCTGTTTTCAGATCCCAGAAGTCACCTTCTGTGTGAATTCCTATCATCCACAAGCTGTAACTTTATTCTGCTCTTTTTAACCTCATTACAGTTTCCTGAGGCACATGAACAGCAGCAGCAACTGAGAATTCCAGCTCTGTAGAAAGCCAAGAGCATTCACCATTCAGAAAATGAGAAGCCATTTCTTTCTATACAGCTGTTGTATTATTTTTAAAAGATAAAGTGTGTCAGTTTGTTGCCGTTCATTTTCCAGCCTGTGATGATAGCTTTGACTATGCGGCTGATGGAGACACTTTTGTGTTTCCAGTATTCACATGAACTTTGTCTTAATACATGGTAACCTGGAAAGAGGGAAAGGAGCACAGTTATCTCCTGTGGCATGGGAATGCATCTGCCCTGCTGGATATGCCCTGAAGGAAGTAGGGAACCCTCTAATTTCCCAGGCTAGCACTGCCTGCTTATACAGCAGCTTTCATTCAAGGCTTTAGAAGGTGCTAGAGATACTGTTGCTCAAAAGAAGTTCTGCCAATATGTTAGATGCTCTGTTCTTTCCAGAAACGGGAAACTAGGCTGCTTTTTGGCAGGAGTCACCCAAGAGTTTCCGACAATGTCATGCTCCTAATTCTTGAGATTCTAACATCTGTTTATTTGCAGATGCCATTGGGTATGCACTACACATTTCAACCACATAAAATTATTTTGGAGAGCATTAGTACTGTATGCTGTTTCTGCAGCAAGTGGGCTTATGCTATCTTTGGAACAACACATAGCTTTCCACAGTCAAACTGTTGACTGTTTTCTACACAGTGCTTGCTTTGGTTGGCATTTTTTTTCCCCTCACGGTTTTGTCCTGGGTTGGCTTAGCCTGGAGCCGAGCTGTGACAATGATTGACACATAGCTGTACACAATATTTGGAAAGTGACCTAATGAGGGTCCAAAATAGCAACAGACTGAAAAATGATAGGATCATAGGCTGTAAAATAGTTATGTGTCCTGTATGTTGTCTTGCAATTGAAACTTTCTGGAGAAGAACACTTGGAATAAGAGACAGCACTTGTGAAAAGTTGCTATTATACAGGGTTTGCAAGTCTGCATGGCACTGCCTGTGTATGTGACTTGCATACTGACCAAAGGAACAGGACAGAAAAAAAATAAAAGTGCCAGCACCCACAGAGTAGTCTTGTACTTCAAGATTTTTGTCCTCCAGACTTTTTCCACTACAATGGATGCCTTCTAAATAAACATGATGAACACAGCTGTTTGGTGCATAAAAGCCCATTGTACCAAGAAAAAAAAACAATAATAAAGGTTTAAACAGTAAAGCAACAATGAGTGTTTTGTTCTGTATGCAAGACTCGTTTTGCAAAACAGACCTGCTTTAAACCAAACTTTATGGCAGCATTTGTTGTCCTAGATATGAAATAAAAGCATGTTAGACCATTAAGATGCAATAAATTGGCCATTGAACTGAGCTCCACCCTCATTATAACACCATCCATCAGAGCCAAGTATTTGAGGTTTTGTTGTGAGGCTGGTTACATGGAATTTAATGCCTTTGAGACCCAGCCAGGTATCTGTGGCTTTGTCATTGAGGGTTATAATTGAACAACCTAGAGTAAGGGGGCACGAGACCCATAAGGTATTTTTCTACACGCACAGGAGGCATCCGACCAGGTCAATGCTTTCTTTGGTCAAGAAGAGAGAGCAAGCAGTAACTGGAAATTATCATAATATAATAGTTAAATTTTTTTCTCTGCTCTTTGTCTTGCAAGAGCAAAATTCCTTCCAGAAGCCTCTATGGCAGCCACTTTCTGGATCTAAACCAGATTTTATTTAAGCACAAATAGCTGCACATACTAGATGAGAAAATAATCACCATTTTCATGTTTCTGAATTGGAGACTTCCAGATCCAGTCCTTATAGGCAAGAGGGGAACTAACTGGGAATGAGAGCACACCAGCTAGTTCAGTTTGCTGCAGTAAAGTATGGATCACTTGCTTGGAAGGAAAAATGCGGGGAGTTAAAAAAAGTTCACAGAGTGCTGTGGAAAATAACATTCAAATCCCTGTGAAACAGAAGCAAGTCTAAAGCACTGGGATAGATTAGGTAACTTCCCAAAGAAGATAGTGACATTCAGAAGCTAACAACAGAAACTGATGAAACACTGGAAGAACAAAAACATAAGGAAGGAAATTGACAGTTCTACAGAAAATACATTTTATCAGACAAACTTCTTGTCCATCTGTCTTTCATAGAATTAGGGGGTACATACTAGGCTGATACTTGATGAAGAAATACCTGTTACTTGGTGTAGATGAAGTAATTTGAAGGATAATTATAAGATTTTAAAAAAATCTCCATTCTGTAAGTATCAGAAGAGTACAATGATTGCCATACCACATCAGGCCATTGGTTCCCTGAATTAAGGGCAGTATCTTTGAGAACAGCCATGATTAAAAGATTTTAAAGGGAAAACCAAATGCCTTTTAAGAGGCTGCTCACAACCAGTATGGTCTGAAGGCAAACTCAACAGAGAGGCAGGTTAGCAGAAATTGCCGTATGTTCCAAAACATGTCCAATTTGTTTAATTTTGTGTAACATTGTTAGTAATTCTATCACACAGAATGTTTTTGATCCACTCAAGTGAGGACCTCTTGCTTTCTCAGCTGCAGACTGACAGAGGAGCAGTCTACAGTAGCTGAATATGTCATTTAATAATAATGGTTACTATTTGAATTATTTCCTAATTTTAATTTTTTCTCACTGTTCTTTGTGTAAGTACCAACACTGGAGTACTCTTAACCTTCTCCAAATTTTATTGAAAGGGCACTAGCATAACTATTCCCGTGTTGCAGGAACTTGTGCTCTCTGCCTCAGGATGATTGTACACTACCAATATTCTGTGGCTACTTAAAGTGCCAGACAAGTAATTCCAAAGTGCTTTTCAGGAAGTTAAATGTCAATTCTCACATCAGACCTCTTAAGAGATTCCAGGGAGCTGAATCTCCTACATTAATCGGAGGACAACATGCATTTGGAGAACTTGGCAGGACCAGCCTCTGTCCTCCTGCCACAGCCAGCTCCAGAGCCCTTTTGATGGTGCTGCCTCCGCACACAAAGTGCAGCTTTCACAGCCCACTGTACACTGCTCTCAAAATCTTACATCCTGTTACAGGTATTTGAGCTAATAACTATTCTGTTCCTAATTCCAATTGGACATATGCTTTAAAATGCAAAAATTCAGGGATTTATGTCTACAAGCATTCTCTTTTGCACCCTGTTCTTATCTCTGCAGCCGTGGCCTCCTGCTTTGCTAGTTCTGTAGCCTTTGGAAAACATCCACATTTGCCAGGGAAATAAAAACCCCACATGTGAATGTGCTATAGGAAGTGGAGTCAGAAAATAAGATCTATATCTTGTATAAAAAGCGTGAAACTCAAATTATTATCCAAATTACACTCTTCCATTTGTATCACCTTGGTGTGGCTTTAGGCTTCTCTGTTGTCCAGGATGAAGCGTTTTGTTTGTGTGTGTTTTTGAAGCAGGCAGTCCTGCATGTAGCAGATACTCTCCTTACTCTTGACACTTAGGCTGAATTACCTAATAGCAATTTGATTGCAGGAAGAAATGCACAAGAGCCAAATTTCATTCACGAAAGAAAGTGTTCTAAATACAGTTATGTTTCTTTTACTCTGGCTTCCTTACCTGACCAAGAACAGCAGAAAGTTCCCAGAAGTAAGGAGAAAATGTGTTGAATTTACTCCAACAGCCAGAGCCTCTTGTGTTGTGTCCTGACCCAAACTGTCCCTGCCCCCAGCAAATGCTGCTGTAGCTCTGCAGCACACCTGCAGCTTTAACTAATTCAAAGATGACTTACACCTGGGCTTTGCTCTATTTACAGTGAAAGTATTATCCACCATAGCAATCTGCAGCTACTTGCTTTCACATCACAATCAGAACCACAGTATTAATTGCTGAAAGTAAATCAAGTCTTCAATAAGAGGAATATGCCCTTTCTGCTTTACTATTGATTTCTTTTTGATAGCTTGAAAAGAAAAATAAAATCAAGAAATATTATTATAGTTATATTTCTTTTTACAGTTGTATTTTTTATTCCAGATTAGCTGAAAATCATTGCCAATTCTTTTAAATCACTTGGGATTTTGTGTCTATGCAAAATCCTCATTGAGAGGAGCACTGGCATGCTTTTTCCTGCCTCACAAATACAATCACATCTTGGAAAAAACCTGTCAGGCAGAATATAGCAAAGAAAAACACACTAACCTATAATTGGAGGCAAAAGGATGTAGAATTCTTGTTACAATTATATTTTATACACAGAGCTTTCATTTACAGCTATTTTATGCGTTTACAGTGTCTTCCATGCCAAAGCACCCAAACAAAGGGGTGATGTAACTGTGTGTTGGGTAATGATTTTTCATCCACTCCTCTTTTGCTCTGCAGACACAGACTCAGTTATTCAGAAAAGAAAGGGAAGATCCTTCTCCAGTGAACTGCACAAATAATCAGACAACTGAGTCTGACTTGAACCAATATATTAATTTATGAAGTGTATGGAATGAATTAGATAACCAAGAGGTGTAGTAAACTGCATTTATCCCAAAGCCAATGCCACCCTTCCCCCCCACCCAGGCCTTTTTGGTTACATTTGGGGGATTTTATGTACTTGTACAAGATAGAACTTGTAGAGATGGTCCTGCTACATGGTAATTGACAACTAGAAGAAAAGGTTGCATTTTACTGACAGATGCTAGGTGAGGATTAATGCCAAGGAAAGTTTTCTGTATCAGAGTTTAAGTGCACCATAAAAGGACTTTGAAACACAATTTAAGGGAAATTTAAATCTAAGACCAGAGAATCGTCTCATCTTTAAGAAGCATGAAAAATAATGACATAGTGCACTTGCCAAAAACTGCAGACACAGATATTACAAAGCCAAATCATACAGTTCTGATAATATGTATTTGCATAGGAACAAAAGCAGCTGTATCCTGTTACCCAAATTAGATGCATACATAAAAATGCTACCTAAAAAGTGATACTGGGTGTAACCTTCCATTTTCTGAACAGATTAATGAAATGTCATAATTAATACCCATACCTCTCCCCAGTTTGTCTTCCCCAGAAAAATTGCCAACGGCCTGATGCCCATTTTGCTAACTCTGGAGTTGCTCTTTCTCTTTTAGAAAGCCACAATGAAATTACTAAACTAAATGGAGAGAATATAAGTATTTTCCTCATAGTTTACTTAGGTTCTGTGTGGGTTCCAAAGTAATTACAATAGATCAAAGCAACTAATTAAATTTTACAAAGCTGTTCAAATCTTACAGTAATGCTGACATAATTCAGACAGGCAGTATTTTATAAGTGTAAAAGCCTGGATCACTTTGTTTTTCCTGCAGGTTGGTTCTTACTCTCAGAGCCATAACAAATGATTTGTGATCTGCCAAAAGTAGAATCTAAAATTATAGACAGATTCACTTGAGGAAAGCAGAATAAATGCAGGGTTACAAGTCCTTTCTTCCTCTGCCTCATTGTCTAGCCAGGCCAGCATGGCTGTGGGGAGTTTTGGTGGCTTTTCAATTTTAACATATCACAAGCCTAGCCCCTTACTTTCTCTCATATGTTTTGGTGTAAGCAACTAGTAACAAATCCAATACTTGGACTAAGAGGAGTTTTAAGGAGCCTCATGTAGACCCTTTTTCTTAGCTCTTTCAACTGCTGCTGATGGGAGAACTGCTGCCCGGTCTTCCAAACCTCATTGTTAAGAAATACATTTTGTGTTTTGACAAATCTAGTTTGAAGATTAGCAAATGCTCTCATGATCCAGGACTTGAGCTCATATGCAAAGCGGAGATAAATTCCTGCTGTATTAACTGGCCACCCACACCTTCTCCCTGCATGTGGTAGGATTTGGTGTCTCTTTTCAATGAACACAAGTGCAATACCCTACATAGAAGGATTGTAGGTACCTCGAAATCTGTATTTGCATCTCATCCAGCTAAATACCAACCAAGCAAACACTTTAGGGCATCAGATTGGGCTCACAGATTTCTCTTGCTTCTAGGAGTTCCAGGTTGTCTCAGGGATCTTTGCAGGGGAGTTGCAGCCTATATTTTTCACACTAAGGGAGCCTGCTAAGCAACTATTTTGTAAATAGTCATTAAGGCTGTAGATACTTGTGGTTGAAAAGAGAGCAAAGGATCTATTGTACAGTCATTGCACCCTGAAAATAGAGGACTAGCAAGAGTTTTTAAGAGAGTTTGGGCATCAGTGATCCTTGAAATATAACCATCTTTCTCTAACATACATTGCAACTGAAATTAGTAGAATAATAGATTCATTCCTCTAACAGTCACAGCATAGGAAGAAAAAAACCCCTCAAATCTACTTTGAAACCAGATTTTTCAGTTGTTATTTTATAATTTATCTGAAGCAGATTGTGATGTTTTAGGTTTGCTTGCTGAGATCACACTTCAAGCTGTGCTGTATCACAGTTGATTAAGAGGGTAACTTTAAACATAGATAAAACTATCTAAAAGCTGGAGTCACCAAATGAAATTCCAGTCTGTCATTTAGTAATAGAAATAATTTATTTTCCTCACTATATTCAATTTAATAAAAGTTTTTGTCTTCCCATGAGTGCAGGAGCTGGGGCCCTGGCCCTGGCCCTGTGAGGGGCCCGCTCTGGGCAGATGATGTATTGTTCCTACCTCTGACAGCGACCTCAGCTTCGCCTCTTCTAAACCTTGGCAGCCGTCGCTGAGCTTTCTGTGCCAAGAAGGCATTACTGGATGTAAATGATATAAACAAAACTGTCTCAGACTTAGAGTTCTGTTTAACCCAAAATGGACATTTCTTAGCAAAACTTTTCATCATGCAAGAGCTGCACAGGAGGCGAATGCTTTCCTAAGTGTGCCTTGAACAGGCACATATCTATTTCCGGGTGTTATTTTTCTTGCGTTTGGAGTGTCAAAAGACCTACCAAATGAGAGGAAACTCGACTCTTGTTTTTCAGACTGCAGGTCAGATTGAGACAAGATTTCCTGCAGGAAGCAGAGATGTTAACAGAAAGTGCAGGGATCAAAACATGTCCATCCGTTTCTCCCCTCACTTCATGCTATACAGCCTTCATGACCTGCTCCTCACCAGAGACCCCTGTCTCGAGCAAAAGGGCTTGGTTCTGGGCAGGGGGACAGAGGGGCCTGCCAGGGACCCTCCCCGTGGCCTCTTGCCAAAGGTCAGGGAGGTTGGTGGCCAGGGGAGACCCGGCTCAGGCAGGCAGGGGACAGCCTGGGAACCCAGGGCTCCTGGGGGGATGTGTTAAAGCAATTTGCAGTGGGAATGGTCTCTGGTGTCCCTAATACAGTGCTCGTGTGTTAGAGCTTCTCTTGAACATAAGCGGGCAGTTGTTGGGCATTCGGCAGATGAAAAGGAACCCTGCAGAACTTGGTGCAAGATTTAGAAAGTTTCTTCAAGACTGCATGCCTCTGACCAAAGCAAATCTCTGTCCTCTCCCACATCTGCCTTTAAAGGCCTATTGTGAGGTCCCTGTACATTGTGGAAAATGAGTGTCCTCACTGATATCCACAGCAAACCCTTCCCTGAGGCTGAAATGAGGATCACACTACTAGCAGAAAGCCAAAAGGCCTACCTGAGCTCCAGCAAGCCTGGAGATGGTGACTGAGCAATTCAGCATGACTTTACCACTGTACAGTACAGAGGGAGCAGGATTTTTTTTAAGACCCGAGTTGAAAGCTTTGGATCCAAGTGTTAAAGACCAGCAGATCCGAAGCAAGGCGAGGTGGTGACACGTGTTGCTCTCCAGCCTTGCTGTGATTGAAGGGACACCCCAGTCCTGCTCAGAGGGGTGTGTTGCACCCCTTGCTGTTCTACAGGGTCTCAGCAATTACAGCCTGAGAAGCCACAGCCAGCTGAGCTGTCAGATTTGGAATAACTAGATTAGAGAGATCTGTATGCTGGATTAAAGATTCATTGCCTTTCAATCACTTGCTTCACAACCACTGGCAGGTCACACTGTGTTTGTAGCTGTCTCCTTAAGTTAGTGTTTCTGCAGAAGGAAAGGCCTAGTGCCATCTATCTGAAAATATTTAGGAGTAGACATTAGTGTCAGCAGTTTAACATAAACATGTATTTGTCTAAAACCCCCTGCAGAAGAAAGATGAATTAAGGTATACTTGGCTAGTCTAACTAACCAGGAATGCATTAAGGTTTACTTGGCTAATCTACATTTATCTGTGGTTTTATATGAGAACTTGAATAATTCAGATCTTACTAAAAGTCAGGCCAAAGACCAGATTTTTTTGACAGCTGACTTAAAAGTTGAGTTCAGAAGAAAACAGAAACCTGAGTCTTTTTTTTCTTGCTCCAGGCAAACATTTTCTTTACTGAGTGATGAGCTTGGCTTTCAGTTTTCCAATGATAAAATGTTACTGAACAAACTCTTAAGCTGTTTTTTTGTAAAAGTATCCAATTTATCAGAGGAGCTAAAGCAGACACAAGCCATACAGGAGCAGTTTTTGAGGTTTTCCAGTTCAGCCTTGGTAATTAAACTTCTCTATTTCTTCTGGCTCAAATTAATACAACTAAATTTATTACAGTATTTTCATTTAATCCCTCTGTTTTCAGAAGGCTTTGGGGTTGGCCATAAACATTGATGATGATCTTAAAGGTCTTTTCCAATCTAAACAATTCCATGATTCTATTCTGTGATTCTGCACTGGATGTTTTCTTTGGGGACAAAAGCAGGGAACTGTTTTAACCACTTATGAAGAGCTGAAGCACAGAGAAGTTACATTTGAAGTGCTGTTCTCCAAACATGGTTGTCCTCTAGTGCAACTGCTGTGCTTTCACACCTATTGCATGGCCCCGTGGATAAAGCCCGCATCAGAAACAAGCCTTAGGGCACTAGGAAATAAACCAGCTATAGGCCCTTGGGTTAACTTTCGTATATCACACATTCAAGCCACTGAATTACTGTTTGGGTAGCTCGGATTTCCCTCTCCTCCAACATGTAAAGTAACAAGTGAGGGCAATGACTTGTCTATCCCACTGTTTTATCCATGACACAGCACAGGGACCACTCAGTTCTTATCTTTGTGAAAATCCAAGCTGATAACTTCAGCACCTTTTGATATTTTGGTGCAGGGCTCATGAGTAGCATGGCTAGTCTGGTTACTGTCATATAGGCTGGAAAATATTTACAATTTACAGTGGATGAAAACCATACTTTTTCCATACTGATGACAGGGCAATCCAACTCCCTTTTCCTACAAACTTCAAATAGCCATGGCATCTGTTGATTTAAACTTAATTTAGTCCAATAAGACTGCTTTATTTGTGACCTTTATTAGGTCAGCAGCAAAAATAAATAATCAAAAATTCTTTGCTCTTTGCTTTTCAATTATAGGCTATTCCATTTTGTGGAAGCATTGATGACTAGACTAGATTGTAGGACCACTGGAGTGCTACAGGACCTCGCTTCAGTATGTGCAATTACTACAATTGCAGAGGGAGCCATAGGCACAAATCACACTAACCTTTAGAGCATCAGACGTGCACTGGCCAGATAGAGCCCCCATCACCCAGCACAAGTCATTCTAGCTTTCTGTAAGGGTGGACATGTTCATCTTTATTACTGCCTTAAGGGTCCAGCAGCCACAAACTGAACTTGGGGCAGAAACTGGTTTTTCCAGAGACACCTCTACTTTTCCAGTCCATGCCTAATAAGAAGATACCATTCCCACATGAACAAGTTGCCATTGCTTATTAATACCAGCTGGTCTGGT
Source organism: Emberiza elegans (assembly GCA_024865655.1). Classification (NCBI taxonomy): domain Eukaryota; kingdom Metazoa; phylum Chordata; class Aves; order Passeriformes; family Fringillidae; genus Emberiza; species Emberiza elegans. Next base: position 24,495,724 of record JALJVW010000241.1, on the reverse strand, counting down.
AGATGCTCAGTCATAAATGTCATAATTGAGAGGCTGTTGTGCTCTCTGTGCTTTCTAGTCCCTTTTAAAAACATAGCTTTATAGGTAAAGCAGTAGCTATACATACCAAAGGGAAATCTGGAAAGTCAGACTCGCCTCTTATTTATCTTTCAACATTTCATTGCATATTCTCAACAGTTGTCTTTCTTCTCAACATTATACCATTGCTAAAAAAGAAACTGAAGAGATAAAGCCAGGGTTTAAGGGTTTCTTCTTCTGCCTCTTGACACATCAATCCCAAAAGATGTTTCTGAAAGGCAGGGACCCAGCCAAGGGAATCAAGAGCATTAGGCAATCATTCATGTAATGAGGAATACCTTAGAGGTGAATGAGATACTGGAACTCCTGAGTCACTCACGTATGTCACCCAACTGGAAATCAGAGTGAGGAAGCCATAGAAGACAATAGCTGCCTTTCACAAAGACCACACTGCAGCCCTGCAGGTTATGTGCCCTTTAACTGGAAACACTGAGCAAACAAATAACAAAGGGAAATTCGCTTCCCAGCACCACCAACAGATACAGTTTAAAGACCTACCCAGCAGTGAGGTTACCTTTGGAAAATACAATACAAGATCTTCAGTTTGGTTCATATTCAATTAAATCAATAGGTTTCATAGGAAGGAAAATACAACCAAATAGACAAACTTATATTATCAGCTCAAACCTCCCACCAAGGCTGTTTCTAAGTTTTACCACCAGGTTCCCCATCCCCCCAATATGGCAAGATAAGGAAATCCTGAATTCATTGCAGCTGGGCTGATGAGCCTTGTAATTAGGACATGCAGTGTGGTCTTTCAGGCGCCTTGAGAGCACTAACCCTTTCACTGCCAAATCCTTTTTGCCTGTTCAGGCTCAAAATGAGACTCTATTTGAGAAATACTGTTGTCTGCCATTTAAAGAAATAGGTAGGCTTTGCTAGTGTTGCACTGTGAACACAGAGCAAGTCATTGCTTTTGGTGGAGTTCATGAGAGGAGCAATCTCCCTGCCGCCTCCCAGATGAGTACTAATACACTTGAGACCAGAGTGAGTCAGAATGCATTTGTTTCTTCATCTCTGTTTTCTGTCTGAGGCCATCAACACTCTCCCTGGCACTCTAATCACCCCCTGGACATCTCCTTTTGGTGTGAAGCTAATTCAAAGTTTTTATTCAAAACCCTTCTTAAAAATCCTCTTTGCAGCAGTGCAAATACTTAGTAAGGGATGAATTGCCTGTTCTGCTCAATTGAGTCCCCCAGAAAGAAAAAAACAAAACAAAACAAAACTGTTTTATGTATCTCAGCAATATTCATTCACCCTTTGTCTTTTACAATGACAAAATGGAGTCAATCACCATTTCATCACATTTGTTACAAGCCCTAAGCTTTCACTGTTTGATTCCAGGGGCCGGGATGAACTTTCCCATTACCACCCTTATTATATAACTTGGCTTTTGGAAATGGTGTATTTCCTCATCTCTTTCTGAAGAACTAGAGATTTCCAGAGCAAGAAACAGGATGTAGCACCATTTGTGCCGGTGCTCTTTATAGCAACTTTCAAGTGCCAGATTGATGTGTTTTTCACATTGACTTGGAGTCAAACAGATTTAAGGCCATTTTCCAGGTCAGATTGGCAGGAACTGCTGAATCCTTTGCCTGACTATACCCAGAGGGATGGGCTGCATCTTGGGATCATCTAGGCATTTTCCAAAGGAATGCATTGTTCTTTAAAGTACCAGTGTCATCAGCAATGTCCATCTTCTCCTTTACTGTCATGTTCTGGGATATTTGTTTCTTCCTTTTTTACCACTGGGCCTCAGGATGATTGTAGGGAAGTGTTCCATGGTGCCATGTGTGCACTGAATGTTTTGCCATGTCCAGCTGTGGCATGCATTGCACAAGAGCCCTGCCAGCTGAACCAGGTGGCCACTTTTAGAGCAGTGTGCCACTCTTTGGCCACAGAACCCTTGGTGGCTGCTAGGGGTGTGATTCAGTGTCAGTGCAGCCCATGGTCTGATGGGATCCTAGCCTCTGGCACAGCTTCTGGCTGCCACGGTGGAAGCAAAAGTTTGTGAAGGTTTGCTGCCAAGGTGCCAAACTGCACCTTGTTTTTCAGTATTGACCTGAAACATGCCAGGAAGGGTTGGTGGAGGAGTGAGTTACAGAATACCCAGCTGTGGCTCCAAATTGCTCCCTTTTAATGAGGGCAATAACTCAGTGTAAAGGATGTGTAGGAAAGAAAACAGTCATCACTGCATGCCATATATCCAATTCAAAGCCCACTGTAGGCAGCTGATAGATATGTTTTGGTTTGTTGCTGAGTTGGCCCTGGGGGGAAAAATAACAACCTCCTGATGGGCAGGAGTTATTCTGCATCCCCAGAAAATATTCCAGATTTTGGCAATAGGTAAAGAATTTGCGACTTCATACGTTCTGTGTTCATACTTTCACACTTCTATAAAATCAGATAATAAGGAATTTGCAAAGTTACTAATGGGTGTAATGCAGGTGAAGTACTTTAAGAATCTCTTGGCAAGAGGATCTCTTAAAAAGAAGGATTTTATATTTTTCCAAGAGTATATAAGAGAAAGTGGCTCCTAGGGAGACAAGAACTTCTTGAAGACCCTTAATTAATACTATTTTGGCATTCACAGCACTTCCCCTTCCTTTTCAAAATCTGATGCCAAGAATTTCTCATTCCAATAGCATCCAATAAATCCTAGAACTGAATTCCAGTGACCATTGGAGGTCTCTTTGGTTGCTTGATGGCTAAAGCAGCTAAAAGCTTTTTATTCATTTTTGAAATACCTTTTCCTTTTAAAATCAGTGGCTTTAACCCCTGAAATAAAGTGGCCGATTCTCCTCTCAGCCACATCATCTTGCACAGCACAGAACTATGCTGCATAGGATGTTTTAACCCCAGGGCATATGTGAAGTCCCAGGTGAGATCAGATTCCACTCTGGTACCTCCTGAATTGATCCTGCTGCTGTGCACCAGCTTCAGCTTTGCAAGAGGAGTCAGTGGAGTTCAGCATGTTGTGTTTGACTACAGTGCAAGTGGGTGAAGCAGATTACTCGGCTGAATCCTTCTGTACACCATCTGTGGAGGGATGGAATTCAGGGATAGTTGGGGCTCACCCAGGTGTTTGTGCCTAGAGCTTTAATATTATTTTTTTGGTATGCAGCTGTCACCCAGAAAACACTCACTGTGCAGGCACCCTGAATGTTTGAGATCTCTGAAATTAATTTAATTTCAATTTCACATTAATTTCACAAACTAAATCAATTTCAGTGCATGTCTTCAAAATATATATAATATGTATAAACATATGAAAACACATATAAAAGACCCCTTTGAAATATTTGAATTAAGTAAAATTAAAGCGCAGAGTCACAGATTGGACCTCTTCTTACCTACTTTCCCATAAGCCAGCAGTAATTTCTCTGATGGCAGGAGAATTACATGAGCACAGCACTGCAGACCCAAGATGGAAACACCATGTGAAATGTGTCCCATCATGTGAGGATGGAAAGGACACTCAACAGTTGGTCCTATTTCTACAGTGATTCATTATGATGTTAATTTTAAAAAGAGTTTTAATTTTATTTCTTCACTCCACTTAGGTTTCTTTTGGACCTTAAGTGGTTCAAGTGAATTAATCCTTGTTATCTCCATTAGGGAGAATACCTATTTAGGTGTTGATGGGTTTCCTGCTGTTCTAAAACTACTGAATAGCAAATTAGGAACTGCTGATTTTGATTTGCAGATTGAGAGTGAAGATCCTATTGAGGTGAAGTACAAAACCTAGGTATTTACTGTTTATCAGGAAATGTTTAAATCACAGCAGGTTCCCCCTTAGAAAATCCAAACCAGATGTAGCTCTCAATGCTTCTTGTTATTATTTGAACATGGGACTCTGTGTTGACTGTCTGATTAACCAGATTGGAAATTGGAAGTTACTTTGCATTTTTCTTGGTGTTCTTTCCTTTCCCTGACTTCAGTATTCTTTGCCTAAGTATTTTTGGACACAAAAGAGTTCTGTTTTGTGAGTTGTTCTTTCAGCTTTTTGCCTGCATAATCTAACTGTACTATGAATGCATTATGGCCAAACACAAGAAAGCAATCATTGCTTAATGGAAAGGTTGCACTAAGAGAACCATGGCAAGCTCAAAAGTTTCCTCAGCAGTGCAGTGACCAGCTCCATTGCACAGCCATTGTGAAGCCTGTATATTGCTTCCCTCAAATGTGTAGCCATGTTCCTAAGAAAAAAATAATCACTTTGTTTTTCCTGCTATTTTTATCTATCCCCTATTCAAATCTCCCTCAGAACAATCCTTAATACAGTACTGTGTTGCATGTGACTTACTTGTTTTCTTTTGCAGGCTCTGAGCAGCAGTCTCTACAAGAGTGCCTCACCTTATGGCTCGCTTAACAACATTGTGGATGGGTTAAGCTCCCTCACCGAGCATTTCTCTGACCTATCCCTTTCTTCAGAAGCCAGAAAACCCAGCAAGAGGCCACCTCCTAACTACCTGTGCCACCTCTGCTTTAACAAGGGACACTACATCAAAGACTGCCCCCAGGTAAGTAATACATAATATTCTGAAAAAATATGCATCAAGATTTTCTTCAGTCCTTGATTTAGCAGCACTGAATTTGACTGAAATACTTTAGAGTGAATAACACTGAAGAAGTATCTTGACAAAGTGCCAAGCTAGCCATGTGTTCTTTTAATCTATTCTTTATCACAATGCTGATAGACAAAGTACACTATTTCATTTGCCTTGTAAGTATTACAGAACACATTAATCTAGGCACACAGCTAAGTAGATTCTGGTAACTTTAAAAATGGCTACTCTGTAATTTTCTATCGGGCAGCATTCTGTGTTATCAGTTTGGCAATGGCACTTACTACAACAAGTTACATATGCTAAAGGAGAAGAAATTGTTACATTCAGAGAGAACTTTGAATCAGTGTTGCAGTAACACAGGCTCCAGGTGTTTTGGGTGCGAAGTCTTTTTTGTCCTACAGAAGAGGCTTGCTGTACTTTGCAAAATGTGGTGGTCTTTGACTCCTAGAACTTTTCTGTAGTGGCAAAGCTGGCAATATTTATTTCCTTCAAAAAAAGATATAAACCAGTGTGCACTAAAAGCACTTGCCAATCTACAATTTTTTTTTTCCCTGAGGCTCCCAAGCACACTGAACCAGGTTTCTTAATTTTCTGGTTTCAGCTGGATGCAGTTGTGTTGCTGGCTTAAACTTTCACAAATTCAATAACATCCTATGTAAAGTCCCAAGGAAGTTAAAATGCTGCCAATGCTCTAAAAACACAGATGTGGACATTACCAGCATCCACTTCATTATGACTTTAACCTCCTAGCCTCTTATTGTGTGACTTTCAGCAGAATTAATCTGCATAAAAATTAACTACAGTTAATTTGCTGTTGAGGATGTCAGACATTTATAAACCAAATACAGGCAGAAAAACATCTGCCAGCAGAGGAAGGAGAGCATGAAATCAAGTCTATCAAATGAGCTTTGAGTGTATTCCTCTTGCTGTTATGCATAGACTAACTTTATCACTTTCACTGTGTATCTTTTATTAATTCTAATGAAAGCTATGGAATTAAAGTATGTTTTCAGTCGTGTGTGGAACTTCAAAATATTTTTACTTCTTATTTTGATCTAGGTTGAGTAAGAATTTTCTTTAGGAAAAAACTATGACATTTTCTTGCTTCTAGGAGATCGAAAGTACTCTGGTTTCTTTACTTAAATGTTTAATCTACTTAATTTAGCATATTACAGAAGAATGTAAAGAGATAACCACTTAATAGCATACATTACTTAACAAGAGGCTTGAAACTTCAACTGCTAAATACGTGGCAGAGTGAGAAACTGCTGGACTGGGGGTGGATGGTTGTGCTTTGCCATGCTGTGTGAGAGACCAAATGAATGCTGCAGGTCTCTTGACAATCAGTATGTGCAAGCTGCAGCTCACACAGACCAAGTGAATGTGTCAGTGTTGGAGCAGTAATGCATTATTTATTTCATAGGTATTTTTATGGTTTGAGGCACTAGGAATTAAACATGTTAGTGAAAATTGAAGACATGCACACAGAAATTCAGGAGACAGGAACAATTTAGGATTGTGTAGTAACACTAATTCTCTTAAATTGCACATCCTGTATATATTTTTTTTCAGATTTCATTTGTAAAGTCTTCAATTTCTCTATGAACCAGGAAGTGGAAAGACTTCCTACAGGCATTCTCTGTGACTATCCTGTGAGTTTGGGAGGAATGAGTAAAGGAACCCAGGACAGGGAAACATCTGCTCGCTCACCACATGCGGTCTATGGTTACAGGCAGCCATATCATATAGCCCCTCTTGAAAACTGATCAGGTTTTACTTGGGAAGCATTTCAGTATTTTGACTTTGCTGCTGCTGGTGTGGGAAGCTGCTCCAGAACCTCAGTCCTCTCCTAAAAAGAAATCTTCCAATTTCTAGGATGAGTGTAACTCATGGCCACTTTATAGTCATTTGTTCTCCTGCCAACATTGTCCTCCACTGAAATAGCTGTTATCCCTCCCTGGTGTTTATCTCAGGATGTATTAATAGACTGCAATCATATCCTCTCTCAGCATTCAATCACATCCTCTCTCAGCTTTCATTCTGTAGGACTAACCAAACCAGGTTTTCTCAGTTTGTTCACACAAAGTATACAGAGCCTCTATTCCCCTGGCCTTCTCAAGGCTGTTCTTTTGTGCTTTTCATCTCCTTGCTCATGCCTGGCTACACGTACGTGTGGCATCCCAGAGCAGAGCTTGTCAGTGCCTTCTGCTGTGTGTGCACGGTTCTGTTTGTGTTAGTTAAGGGACAGGTGATATGAAATGGATTCTGTCTAACTGGAGATTTCTAACACAGGCAAGTGCTTTCTGGTTTAATCAGCAAGTGCTTTCTTGAGGAAAAGCAGAGTTAAGCATTCACAGAAACATACACACTTTCCTTATGTTATCTGAGTTTGAGGACAGTTCTAAAGATGATGACCCCGTGTACACAAGTTTTGTTCAAAACATTGAAAAGATTGTGCACAAAATGGGAGCAGCAATGGCAGGATCAGGCTTTTGTCATGAAGTCCCCATTTGTTACCACTGCTTTTGACAAGAACTGATTTCTTAATTTGAACATTATATGCACTTTGTATGTTTAATATCTTAGGTTTTGATGCTTAGTTTTGCTAGTGCTGTCAAAAATAAGTTGTTTAACAAATCCTACCATAAAAAGGGCTGTAGTTATGTGTTCGTAAAGTCCTTAAACCTGGATAGAGAAAAGAGATAAACTAATCTGATCTGGACAAAACATGTATCAGTAAATCATACAGTATTTTTCTTTTGTTTTTATGGAAACTGCCTAATAAGAAACACATTTTGAAATGGGGTGTTCTATGAAGTTTTTTCTGCATAGCAAAGAAATTGTGTAACAGCTTTAGGACTTAATACCCTCCCTTAATTCTGCCTGTTATCACCACTGAAAATATATATTGTTTTTCTGTTGTTGTAAAAGTTGATGAAAATGCATGTGTCAGTTCAGATTTATATCTTAAGTGCTGATCATATTCCAGGAGGTTAATTAATTAAAAACAAAAATTGCAAACATTAGTTTTTAAGTACCTCTTGTATCTGCCATTTGTCTAATATTGTGTCCACAACTATCTGTTTGAAAATTGAAATGGGATTTGGCAGACTTCTATTATTTTACCATGTAGTTTGTGTCATACATGGTGATAGAAAGTGTTCTTTTCTGTTTAGCAAACTACCAGAAAAAAAGCAATGTTATGATTGCAATTCATAATTTCCAATTTACCTACATTTGCGAAAAGCTGTTTGTTGCAATAATCATGTCTATAAAAAAACCAGCACTAATCTTTAGTATCACCTTTCTAGTGTACCTACATTTTTTACAAAACTAATTTGTGAGTTTCAGTGGCTTAGACAATAACATCTTACTCATACCTCTCTGATGTTCTTGCACATACAGAATTCTCATTGACTTGAATGAAGTGAAAAATGCGTAGAGAATAAAGGTTAAAAGCAGTGTTCTTAATATAGCCCTGCTCTTAAATTATCATTGACAGTGCCATAAAAAATAAACAAGATCTTTCTCTTTAAATAGTAAGGAAGGTAAGGAATGAGAGTACTTTTCCTATCTGGTTTACAAGTGGTTGATTGCATGATATATAAATATATATATATATGTATGTATATAGATCTGTCGAAACTTTGTATACTTGTGTACTGAGAGGTACCATACCTATGCCTGGTGACCATAGGGGCTTTTTTCCCCCTACCAGGAAAAAAAACCCAATGAGTTCTGGACCAGTAATATTAAAGATATTAAAGATACATGATTCTATATGACTTTTTTTTAATAGAGCAGGTGTAGAAATTAATCGAAGATCTTTTAAAAAAAGTTAAATTGTCTCTTTTCACCCATTATCACTATATCTTTATTTTTAAATTCTATAAAATATAAACAGTGAGTTCCTTTGTACCAAGTGTGGCCTATACAAAATGAATCTTGGTCCTTTAAATTGTTAAGAATGTTATTGACATGAATTCTCTTCCATGATGTCATCAGCCTAAACTCAGACCTATCATAGAAGTTTAATTTGCAAAAAGTATAGAATAATGGGGTATGGTGTCTATGTCTAGATACAGTCTATTTAGACATTTGTAAATAAAGCACCTAGTTCACATTCTAAGATGTTGCTGAGTGAAGGAACCTTTGCTATTTTTCAGAAATCTATTTAGGAAAGTAAATACACAAATCCTGGACCTCATTTTTTGCTGATGTCATTCCAGCTGTTAATTTAATAAGGAGAAACAGAAGCCCAAGCTCGGAGCTCCAGCAAAGCATCTCTGTATTCAGAATTTTCAAACTGGTCTACCTGCCAAGCACCAGTTCCATCTACTGGTGTCTCTGCCCTAACTGTAGTCAAATGCTGTGCCAGTGCCAAGCTCATTGAAAAACCTTTCTGACAACTCCTGTGAATTTCTGCACAGGCAAGGAACCCTTACCTCATGGTGATGTGGTGGGGAAAGAAAATGAGCAAATATCACTGTTCTGCAGTCAAATTCCCATGCACTGCCACTATTTATCCCAGTTTCTGGGAGACAGAGGAGTGTTGCACAGTGTGTTTCCCAATTTTACACTGTACTTACAGAGGAAAATGCCATGTGCATCCTCACAGGAGTACAGACATATATGTAATGGGAAACTCAGTCTCTTTCTGCACTGCATGTTTAAACCTGTGCCTGATCTTTGAAGCAGATCCTTTAAAACTGAAGTGCCTTGAGAGCACAACTTCAAGTCAATAGGAGCAGTAGGTATTGCTGTGGCTGCTTGAGTTTGCATAGATTGGCTTTTGTGGTTTCATGCAGGATGTGGAAGAAATCAGTGTCAAGCGGAGTTTAGTCCTTTCTTCTTAGTGCATAGCTTGGGCTGCCAGATCACGCTGCCCTGAAGCTGTCCCTCCCTGTGCTCAGATACACTGCATCTTTGGCAGCTCTTTGGCTGCAAGACTGGAGCAACTCTCATGCCTGAATCATTCATCTGATTTGACTTGAGCCTTAGTTGTGCAAGGATCTCAAAGGTGCATAACATTTAAGGAATTCACAGCTGTGATTTCTCCAGGTACCAAAGGCTGACTAAGATGGCAATGAGGAACAAACTAGCATCTCTACAAAGTTGGAAAAAATGTAGCTGTCTGGTTTTAGCTCCAAAATCTTAATTTTTTAAAAAAGGCAAAACAAACACAAACTTCTTGGAATTTATCTTCCCTTTAAAGTAAAGGTGAGATTTCAAAGAGCTCTGGAATTAAAGGAGATCACAGACCTTAGAAAATCCTAACATTCACTCTGAAAATGTTTTTGACAATTGCTACATTTTACATTTTGTGGGAGGTTTTTGGATGTTGTGAGACAGCATGCAAATAAATGTGTCTTTTCTCTATTGAACTGAGCGAGACATTATTATTACTCAGTTACAGGATGAGAGGTTAATCTCCCTGTTCTTGCAGGAATCTGACACCCTGTATGGGCTCAATTTTTAATGTTCCACCACAGTTTTTGATCAGAGTAGACTTGGTGGCCTTTAATCTGGTGCTGTACAGGCCTCTCCTATTTATGCTCCAATTCTGTTGGCCTAGAGAGTTACTGAAGTATTCCTGATCCTAATAAAGCAGTATTTGAATCACCAAAGTTAGCATTCTTCTTGCAGAGGTAAAGATGAAAATATGGGACACATAAGAAAAGAAAACAACAATTTTACATCTGGTAAGTTAGTGGTGTTAGTGAGATCAGTGCTGAACAGAACCTGGTAGCCTGTGTTACAAGGAGGGAAAAGGTGTTAAATCTCTGCTGTATGTAATTGCTTTCAAACCATGTGTGGCACTCCAGAAAAAAGTCTATATGTCTAGCCCCTTCATTCTCTAGCTTTGAAATGCATTTAGGTATGCACATTTCTTCACCTAAACATTGTTCTAGAAGGAATTGTAGCTTTTAGGTGTTCATTCTGCAAATACTTATGCACATACTAAAATTCCACATTACAAGATACTGGATGGATGTGAGGCTCTGAAGAGTCCTCTTTATGCCCAACATGCTGATTTCATTTATTCCTATTTTTTCATTGAGAACCTGCATTAAACTATTGCAGATAATTTTTAAATTTTTAATTTTTTTTGTCACGTTGAGCCACTTTGACAACTCCATGATATTAAATATACTACAAAATTTATTGCAGGCTGTTATTTTTTGTTCTCATATGCTTGAACTTAGCTGTGCCAAGTTTTCTCAGCATTTCTGAGATTAGCTGAATATATTTTTTCAGATAATTTCTACTTTTATTATGAGGACTTGCAGAAATCTTGCAACCAAAGTATAGTGGGCTATAAATTGGCCACATCCATCTTACCTCTGAAAATGTAAGCTATTTAAGTGTCTGAAAGATGAAAAAATGCCCATTCTGCACTCTTTTGGAAATTCTCAGTAAGCTGTGCATGTCATGGATTCAAACCATTTATCAGAGGCAAGTAACTCAAACAGCTGTAGATGTGTAGAGGGGATCCAAAGAGCCCTGTTTTGAGAGCATGTTCCCAAAGTTCTTGTTTTGTTCTTGTTTTGGTCTAGAGTATGTGGCATTTATGTCCAGTTTTTTGATAAACTGTGTGCTTGCAAAGAAGATACTGAACCCTAACATACCAAAGTAAGAACAGTTGGATAGTGAAAAAGAAAACAAAAAATACCTAGTGAACTGTGTCTGTGCCCCTTTCCTGTCTAGCACACTACTTGACATTACATTCCCAAAAGTCTGGAAGTCCAGCCAAACCCAAGCTCCTCCTTCAGGCCTATGACTAAGCTGTTATTACTGTGCTTCAGTCTTTATGTACTAATACCAGTTCAAATGGGTTTGGCCATCCCTGTGGGATGTCTGCAATGCAGACAGAGGTGATAAAGGAGAATACTCCAAGAGAGCAATGCTTGCTTGGTCTTTGCAGTGGACTTGGAGTGGAGTCCCAGGTCCTGTGTGATAGTTACCAATGGGCAGTGTGACAGGTTGGATCATCCACCTCAGAATGGGACTGCATTTCATGGAGGTTTTCCAACTACTTTTTATTTTGCATATTCACTATCTAGATAATTTCAAGCCAACTGGCAACTAGCAACAAGGTAGATATCAGGAAAAAGATACTGTTTAAATGCAAAACCATAAGGATACCCAGCATTTAAACTGAATAAGGTTTTAGCACTGATAGAGCCTCCTCTGGCTACAGGTTGGGCACAGAAATTCAGGGTAAAATGGAGAGGAGAAAATCAGTTTGGGGTCTCTGAAATTTGACTTGTGTTGAAAGGCTGAAGAGCCAGTGTTGTTTATTCCCACAAAAAGTCATATTAAAAATTTGCAAATATGTGGAAGGCCTCACACAAAGGGCACAGTTTGTTTCCTGCAGCCACATCTAATGAGTCCAGTAGTGGCCTTCAGCTAGGCTGCTCTGACTGTGAGGCCTTCAAGTAAACTGCTCTTGATCTTTGGAGGACTTTCAGAACAGTGTAGGTGAACATAAACCAAAATTTGCACTGGTGATCCTGCCCAGGGACAGGTGAGGAGAACATCCCAAAGCACCTCCCAGCCTTGTGTTTCTGCTATTGCATATCTGCATGCTAATATTATCATTCACTATCTTAAACATGCATAATTTATACTTAAAATCCATGCACAATAAACTGGGTCCAAATCCTGTGCAAGTGGCTGAGAGACTTTTTATAAACTCATTTGAAATAGACTGAACATAGCTGGTCTAAATATGAACTCTGCTTACTAACAATTTAGTATTTGCTTAGTTTGCAGTAAAAATCCTGATAAACCATAATTAGGTGATTAGCTTTGAAATTAGTACTGAGAGCATTCCTTTTTGAGGGGGAAGGTAAAGTCTGGTTTCCAGCCCTCCTCCAGCTGATTTATAGATAAGGTAAAGAGAGAGCTACCAGGTCAAACCACACTCGTTTATCAATTCCTCATTTGCACTGATAAGAAGTGAATAATGGAAAATTAAGTGAGCCATTTTTTCTCACTTCATAAAAGTATTTTGGTTTAGTGTGAAATACAGGTTGTGGAATTCCCATTCATGCTTGGAAGTGTTTGAGATCTGACTGGACAAAGTTGCAGTAAACCTGATCTGAACTCAGTGTTGGTCCTTCTTTGAGCAGGAGGTTGGACTTGGTGACTTCCCAATGTCCCCATCAAATTTAATCATAGAGTTATTTATGAAAATTACCTAAATTTTCATGCTCTGCAATAAATGATCACTGTTCTTCAAGATCTCTGTCTCTCAGCTCTAATATCTACTATAATTCTTCCTCACAATGCTTTTAAATAAAAGCATAAAAGTAGAAGCAAACAGGCATTTATTACAACATCAAATACATAAAAAGGCCCTTCTAAACTTACCACCTGTCAAAATGTCCCTGCACAAACACTTCCTGTAAAAAGATAACTTCATTTAATCTATATTTAAAAATGAATCAAATAACTTTTTTTTCCAAAGGAATTTTCTCCAGGAAAATATGCTTCAACAAGTTGTTCAGCTGAAAAAGCAAAAGTTGAAGCAAACACCTGAAGTGGAAGCTTTTCACTTTGCAATGGCTTGAATTTGTTTTGCTAAAATTTGTTTGGAAATGTTTCAAAAGCTTAATTTACCCAAAATGAAAAATTACGTCTTGGTGTTTCTGGTTTGAAATTCCAAAAAATTTCACATCTGCCAAATGGATAATTATTTCAACTCCCTTTCCTAGTTTTAACAGAACCTTGTTTCCCTGTTTCTCAAAAATGAAAATGTGTTTTCTGATAAATACATGCCCAGTTAGAGAAGGCCTTCAGAGTCTGAGCAGAGGCTGGGATGGTGTCATGGAAATGGGAAACTCTCTGGCTCTTGAGGAGAAAGTGACTGTCAGGGCTGTCAACTGCTGTGTCTCTCCCTCCCTTTTCCTTTGAAGTTCCTGTCCAGAGGAGGAAGCTGGCAAAGAGCAAAAGCAGTGAACAAGAGCAAATGGCTGAAGGCAGATCAGCAGTTCCTGCTGGCAGCAGCCAAGGGTGCAGCTCAGCCCCTCCTTGCTTTCCTGCTTGTCCCAGGACAGTCAGTAGATTGTGAGGGCACAAATCCAGCCCAGGGGCCCTGTCTCATTTTCCTGCTGTCAGCATGTACCACGCAGTCCTGCCTGTCCCTCCCATTGTATCACTTCCCTCAAGACATTAAGATACTAAATGGAAGTTAATCCCTATTCCATTTCCCTGCTACAGCACAAATACTGGTGGTGTTTGACTGTATCTGGCTTTTATCAATAAATGTAGAAGGAGCCTTACATATTTGGATATGTCTCCTTTCATAGCTATAAAAAGGTCTACTAGGAGATATGAACAGAGTTTCTCAGGTAAGTATTGTCACCTGTGCCTGGCAGGATTGTAGATATCCTTCAGGCTGCCTGAGAGAGAGACAGAAGCAGGAGAGAAGGCAGCACTGCATGGATCAGGAGCACAGGACTCTGCTATGCTGATACAGGGAATGGCAGCTTCATTGACATGAGGCTTGGGGTAAATTTAGTGTAGACTTCATTCCTTAACATTTTCTATTTTATACTGTAACCTATCAGTCATGTTTCTGATAGAACATTTATTTATTTAAAGAGGCATTTTGCAGGTTTGGAGAAGCTTTTTTTTTTAAGACAAAAAAAGAGGAAAAAGGTTTTAAGATCTTTTTTCCAAATGTCCTTCATTTGGCAGGAAAGCTAAAATGTTTGTATAGTAATTGGAGAAAACAATGAATAAGCCTCTTATTTCAGAGCCTGGTCAGTGCCAAATTATTAGCTAAAGTAATAAAGCCTATATACAGGCACTTAAACTGAAACATTTGGGGATTTTAGCAGCAACAGCAGAAATTTTGGAAATGACATAATCTTGATAACTAGTTTAGATTTCTGACTGATATTCTACAAGAAACTTGCTACTCTGTTTCTAACTTGTTCTCTGTGTAGAAATGTGTGTAGGAGTACTGCAGCACCTTCTGAGATCTCCTCTGTTATTGAACCCTGTAAATAATTTTTTTTTTTTTTTTGGAGAGAAATAACACATTTCAACTAGTTTTCAACATGGTCTCAAGCTATAATATTGGAAATGAGCTCAGAGTAACCCTGAACATTTCCCAGGCTCAAAGGTTTCACATACAAAATACTGGTTTCAAGTCAAATTCTAATTTTAAATCACATTGCAGGTGTGCAACTACAGTTAAAACTCTGCAACAGCCCAGGCAAATAAATGCTTGCACCTGAGCCAGGCTGCCCACACCACCTGGCAGCCAGGAGCACCCAGCCCAGGTGCACACCCAGCCCTCCCAAACACTGCCCTGTCAGTCTCACAGTGTGAGGAAAGGAGACCCTCTGAAGGCTTCATGACAGCAGAGATAGCTTCTGGGAGGATTTTATATAGATGTCATCTTTTTCTTATTTCTGATTGCACAGTTGAAAAAATTAGAAGAGCGAAAAGGGGGGAAGAGAAAGGCTTCTTCCAAAGAAATGGCAAACAAGAAGGCTTTCCTAGAAGATCAAAGAGGAGTCATCACTTAAGTAGAAAGGTGGCTTTGATTTAGATAGTTTTAAAAAACAAAATGTAATACTAGTCATTCCAGACCTGCATTTGTATTTCCTCTTTTTTCTATTTCTTCTATGGCAAGTTGGAGCTCTGCTACTTAAAACAGACTTCTGTAAACTCTAGCTAAGGAGATTCAATAGATTAGAATATGACAAACCTCACTGCTGTATTCGTAATTTTTCTCAAAAAACAGAAAAAATCCACCTGCTATGTCAGCTGTCTCAAGGCCAGATTATCTGTACACTTTATGTGAGGATAAAACAGCACCAAAATGGTTGCAGTGGCTTTTGTGCTGCACTTGCCACTATTCAAAGTGTTTGCACAAAACATGAGGAGGGAAATCAAATCAAGCCCATGAATTGTCCAGTTTCCTTGAAAAGAATTACTTGTATAAATAAAGGCCTCATCCCTATCCTGAGGTGTGTGATGGGAAGTACATATTTACCTGCATATCTCCTGCCACAGGCATGTGCCTTCCTCAGGAAAGGTGGTATCCATATCTCCTGAGGCAGCATAGAGTGCTGTTTCACATATGAAACTAACCATACTGTGGTTTTACAGCATGCTAGTCATTTCTGCACTCGTGACTCAAAATTTATATCAATTTTTAGCTCATTTAAGTACACAGTTGTATCCCATGTGATGTCATGTGGTCCTCAGATGTGTAGGTGAAGCCCTCAAGAGGGGATAGAGATCTGTCTCAATGCTATATGAAGTTTTCTTGAGGTGACTTACAGGGGAGTGTCAAGGCCTGACTTCCATGTTTTTCTGCAGCTTTTTTTTTCCAGCTTTTCTCCACTATCTGTTAGCACACTTCCCTCTCAGCATTTTACCATCTTGTAATTTTGCTAGATTCCTTATCCTAGACTCATCTGATCTTCTAAAACATGACCAAAAGCTTCTTGTCAATCCCCCTTTCTCTGTGTGACCCAGACACAAATATTAGAGTCTCCTCATTTTCTTAGAGCCCATGGAAGACAGGACTGTCTGACTAGATAGCGTGGCACTCGAGGTCTGGGAGCCAGATGTCCTGCAGGGAGGGAGAAGAAGGGTAAAGCAGGTTGTAAAGGTGGATATTTTATGCCAGCAACTATCAGCCTTAGCAAATATGATGAGCTCTTTCAGTCATCCATAAGCTGTTGGCATAGCACCATGCACAGCACTGACAGAGTTACTGCTTCTATTGCTATTTCTGCTGTTCTGCAGTGAAAGCTATGCTTATTAATAACAGTCGGACTTTTCAGCCACTGCTAACACTCCTCTTAAACTTTAAAAATAGTGGTATCTCTTGCTGCTGTTGTTTACAGAAGTGTCCTAAACAGCAAGTCTTAACTGTAATTTTATGGTTGGTTTGTGATAAATTATTTCCTTTCATACTGTATTGAATTTATTTAAATAGAAGATAGGAGACACTACGAAACTACCAAGTAGTGGTATTAACATGAAACTACTGGAAAGGTTTGGTTGGGGTCTTTTTACATACTGATATATGTAATAAATAATACAATGTTCTCCTTTATAGGAGGTAGAATAGACCCAATTAATGGGAGCAGCTAATACGGCTGTAGTGCTTGTGCTGAGCTCACAATGTGACTCACATGTTGTGTTTGTTTGCAAAGTTGGAGAAAAGAAGGGAATTTTTTTTTCAACATTAACGTAATTTTAACTCTCATCTGCTTTCTTCTGAGCTCCCATTCCTGATTCAGCACGCATGAGTCTGCTAATGAAATCCAGATGTCAGACGAAAAAACAATAAGCTCTCCCACCCTTCTGGTGGATCAGGTTTCTCAGAGAATGGAAAAAAAAAGAATCAGGAAAGATTCCTAGAATGTCTGAAACTTTAGATTTCAGTGTGTGTTCAGAGAGCAGAGGGCAGCAGGGGGATGGTTTGAAGGTAAAATTGATAGCAAGTCAAGATTCTTGGTGCAAACGTGAGAAGAAATTGAGTGATTATGTTATCAATTAGTCTGAGCCCTAAACAGATCTAGTATATTCCAAAGTCAGTTCTACTACTGAAGAATTACTGAATAATGAAATAATTCATTAATAACAAATAATTAAAAGTGGTGTCTTCGGTACTTCCAATAACAATAGGATGCATCAGGGTTTGTTTTGACTCTGAGAGGCATCTATCCCTAGGCACATGTGAGGCATTGCAAGCTTTCCTCATTGCAGCTACATTTGACTTAAGCCAAGACACAAAGTGCTGCTTTGCTGCAGGAAGTTTCCTTTGTGACTGAAAGCAGAGTGGTTGACAGCAGTGGCCTCCTCTCAGCAGCCACACCTCTCCCAGATCTGTCTGACCGTGGTGCTTGCAGACATTCTGCCTCTGCTGCAGGCTACTGGCCAGGCTACTTCTGATGCAAAAGTCCTGAAACCCTCCTTGTTGAGATGTAAATCTGTAGATTTAGGATTTTGAAATGCCACAGCTTTATATCTTTCAGTATTGCACTCTTTTCTACTCTTTTCTGTAGAACACTGTGATTAAACCTGTACTGATAGAGGCAAATCTTGCAGCTGTCCAGTGGCACAGTTACTCATGGATGCTGCTCAGTAGTAGTTCAGTATCTGCACAAGCTCCAGAGCTCTCTGCTGTCAGACTGAGCAGAGCTGTTGAAATTTGTGCCTCCTACAAAGGGAGCTGCTCTGTAACTACAGGCCCTTCAAAGCACACATTCACTACTATGGATTTGGCCCAGGTTATCAAGCTGTTCATTATTCATGAGCTGCTCTTATCTGAACTGTGGTCACAGTGGTCATAACTTGTGATGATGGATGGTTAAGAGCTGGATCCAGTGTGCAGACTTTGCATGAGAGCCTGTGTTGTTTTAACCAGTTCTCTGGTAGTTGTACACAGGGATTCAACAGGATGACTGTGCACAGAAACCACAGTGGGGACCAGTGGCACAGTCTCAGCTCTTGAGGGGGGCAGGCCAAATGATCCAACCACCTCAGTGCAACCCCTTGGACCTTGCCATTCTTTTACATGAGGAAGAGCAGTATCTTATGAAAGCATCACTCTTCATAAACATTTCTTATCACATCTTTTCATTCTGCCTCATAGTCATCTCTCTTACAAGCCCCTGATACATTTGATGTCTGATAAGGGCCAAAAGCAGAAGCTATAGAGATAAGAGCCAGGGAAGTGAGAGAAGTGAGAAGACAGATGTTGCCTGAAGACTACCAGCTGTTGAAAAACAATCAGAGGGCACTACAGAGCATCACCCTAAGGTAAATTAAATAAAGACTTTAGCTTTGATCTCTGTTTGTATAAAAAACATTATTGTTTCAGTAGGAACTGAAGACAGATGCAACTTTGGATGGTCAGCCTTCAGAAATTGGCTGTTGTCTCACTCCAGCAGAATTATTGGAGCACATACAGAGGGTCTGACCCTACTGACCCCATGTTCTGCATCATGTCATACCTTCTCTTTATCTCACCTCCATTCTTGAGATTCTTTCCCAATCAATTAGTCTCCTTATCCAGTTGCTAAAGGTAAATCCCTCATTTATTTCCCAGCATATGTAAGATCAATATTTTGACCCATTCAGTCCTCTTTCCAAGGTGCCTTCCACTGGTGTGAGAGAATTAAAGCTGAAGAATGGATATTTAGCACACCAGAACAGATGGGGAATGGAAAGCACAGCTCTCGTATTCCTTGTATACAGTTCCCAGAAACACAAGCCTTATCTAGCTTTTCCAAACTCAACCTTTTTCCATTATTTTCTCTTTTAATCTCCAGTGGCTGTCATGCCATTCATCACTGCCATTTTATTAATCACTCTAGAAAAGATGTTGTTTACCTGCTTAGCACATCTTGCAAGTTAAGATACAGTGGTTTCTTCTCTGGATATTTTAACATACCTTGGGTGGTTATGTTACAGCAAGGAACACAGCCAAAGTGCAGTGAGCATAACTAGTTAAATGTATAGATTCAGATCTGTGAAAAAGCAATTTAAAGTTCTTGAAAAAGGCCAGATGACATTTTAGTAGGACTCCATGTCAGACTTAGCTAGCATTTGAATAACCAGCAGTAAATATTCACTGCCTCCTTGTGAAGTTGATTTATTCCATACTGATTCTTAAAAAAAAAATCCTGATTCCTTCTTACTTAAGGTAGGGATAAATAACTGAATTTGGACACTGTAGAAAGTACCATACTGTACATGTTCATAGGACAGATCATCTGTCAGCTGATTTTTCTTTTAAGCTCTTCCTGACTCCTTGATTTACTGTTGGAGAAAAGTATGTGCACTGATGAGATAAACATCCAACAGAATACAGAACTGGAAGAACTGGTGTTCCACCACATATAAGCTGAGCCTTTTCTGCTTATGTAGTGTCACTTCATAGAGGTAGAACTAAACATCTAGCCTATAGAACAAAATATTCTATTTTCATTTCATTTATGATCAATTTGTGGGAAAGGAGTCTGGTTTCAGTTAGATCTGAACAGTCTGCTGCAGTTTTAACCTGCAGTTGGGTTACCAGTATTCTGATACTCAGGTTTTTTTGCTTAACTATGGCTGGTTACTAAATTCCTATGATACTGTTCTTTACAGCAAAAATAGCATTTTTTGTTTTCCAGAAGGATGGGACTGGGAAATATGTTTGCTCGAAATTTTGCAAAAAGTGAAGGCAGCTAAAAACAATCCACTAAAGATCCATAGATATTTAAAGAAGAAATTGTCATGCACTCAGTCCCCTTCAAAATCTAGTCTACTGTACTTTTGCATTCATATATAAATCAAGAAATGAGGTGCTCAGCATATCCATATTAAAATTCTAGAGCTGAAAACCCCCTGGTGTTTGCAAACCTCCCCATGCTTTTCATACTAAATACCACTTTTATTCTCCCTGTTACTCTTCAAAACACAGGTGCTTTACAGGAGACCTTCCACATGACTCAGAATATTAAATCACAAAAACAACAACCCTGCTGAGGCTGGCCGGGATCTGGGGAGATCAGCTAATCCAACCCCCTGCCCAATACTCAGGTGTTCAGTTATCTCCAAGGATAAAGGCACCACAACCCCCTTGTGGGGGGACATCCTGTGTCAGTGCTCAGTTCCCCTCACCCTAAAACAGCTCTTCTTATATTTAAAAGGAATTTCTGGTATTTCAATTAGTGCCCATTGTCTTTTGGATCAGATCTCCTCTGCCACTGCATACCAGTGAAAATGTCTAACCAGTCTTCTTTAATCTCTCCTGTGCTACATATCAGCTACACAACACAAATTCTGGGGAGCCTTTTGAATTAAATATTAGTCACACTGAACAGGTTTTCACTGTGAGGGAAGATGGTGTGGCCACCTTTTTGCCATCTGAGATGCAAGGTGGATGCTAAAATATGTGACTCATAGGATGTTAGAAGTCACTTTGGACCTAAACTCTGGCTGTGCTTAAAGCAGTTGCACTTTCCATGCCACATTGCACTGTCATGGAGAGAATCAGGGTTGCATGCATTGCAACATTCCATTTCCACTTCTGGAAGTAGCTTCTTCAGAGCTACCGTCCTGCCAGTCCCATAAAATAGAAACTAAGAGGTATAGTCATGAGAGATAATCATGTCTATGAAAAGCAGCTTTTTGTCCCTCAAATACACTCTGGGGAAAAAAAAGTCAAGTCAATGAACTGAGAGACTTTTGCCCATCTATGTAGTTGACATGGAAACTTCTCTTGAGGCAGGCAGTGCATTTCAGATGCTGGGGGCAATCAATCTCTCAATGCTTTGGATTAACATATGCAGAATCAACTATATAGAGTACACATTTTGACTGCCTCAAATACCATTTTCTCTGTTCCAATTTAATGAGAGAGAATGGAAAGAAAGAGAAATAAAAGCAGAACTTCATTTTAAATCAGAGTATCTGCATTAGCTTTAGTATTTTCATCAACTTTTTGACAGAGAATATTCTTTGCACTGCAGATTTTGTGTTGCAGTGAGACAGTTTGCTATAGTTCCCTGTTTCATAATAATTACAGGACCAAGATTTTCAAGACCTTCACTCTTTCTTCTCCATCTTTGCTGGGTTTTACCTCACCACCTCTCCTGAACTTGCAGCAGTGCTTTGTGTGTTAGGCTTTAAAGGTCAAGGCAGGCAAGCCCTCCAAGACAAATGAGCATGATTCTCTTCAAGTCTGTTTGCATCTGTTTGTTGGATTGTCTGGTCCACAGTATCAAACAGAAAAAGCCAGAAGATGCTGTTAGCTGAGAGTTTCAGTTGGCATGGCACTCTGACTTGATACAGCTGGCATGTTCATGTGATGGAAAGAACTGAAAATCACAAGGATTATGCCAATCTTGACTTGTCAGGAGGGGCAAGGCAACTTCATTGAACAATTATTGTACCTTTTACTTTTCTATGCATTTCCTTATAAACACGACATTTCTCCTTTTGTCCAGTGGCACTCCCTATAAACCTATCTGCTTCTTTCTGATCCAAGGCTGGTGATACAAGTTTTGAATACCTGCATCTTAGCTCCAAGACCCTTGGCTCAGATGTGGGGCCGTGCTGCAGATCTGGCCTGTGGCACATGCACGCTCTGTTCCCAGCATTTCACTGCCCACTCAGATCCTTGCAAGTAGTAAACTTTCTGCTTGTTTTTGCACAGCTGACCTAATTGCTCAGAGAACTAAATTAGAGTAGGCTTTTCTTTTTCTTTTTAATGACTAGCTTTGATTAAAAACAATGAAAAAAGCCCACAAAAAACCAAAAACCAAACCAAAACAAAAAAAACCCCACAAAA
Source organism: Emberiza elegans (assembly GCA_024865655.1). NCBI lineage: Eukaryota > Metazoa > Chordata > Aves > Passeriformes > Fringillidae > Emberiza > Emberiza elegans. The sequence goes on along the minus strand of JALJVW010000241.1, from coordinate 24,473,755 downwards.
AACCCAAAAACCACTGCTGTAGTGCACAATATCATCTGTGATGAAGAAAAAGGTTACTTCTTTCATAGTGTCATACTGGAAACTCAAGTTTAGCTGATTCTGAATCATTCTCCTGAGAAAAAACTTCTACTTTTCGTAACAAGTTGTAGCTCTTCAGTTTAACATTTGCCTATGGTAAAACATGGTCCTGTGCCACTTTTGCAGTGATTGAGATCACTGTATCAGTTAGCTGATCTCTTCATTGTTCACCACATCCCAGGCACTCTGCAGACTTCATTATTCCTTACTACCTATGTTCCTCTTTCTGGCTACATCTTCATGTAATATCAAAGTGAAACAAAAGACAGGTTTGCTTCAGCATCCCCATATTTAGAAAAATTAATTTTTATTTTCAGATTCAACTCACTCCTAAACTGCTTTTGATACTGAAAAACACTCATTACAAACAATTCAACTATGGGGTTGATTCAGGGAATGGTAAATTTGTGTCACTGAATTACTAAGCTATCATTATGAGTAAGAGTCAATGCTGTTCTAATATTTTTCCAAAATGTAAAAGCAATTCTAATTTTGAATGTTTGGCTTTGACCCTATCTATATAATTGTTTGTATTGGTGTAATTATAATTCTACTTATGGTACCTTGCCCAATAGGAATATTGTATAATTACAAGCAGGTAATATCACATCTTAAATGTTTATCTATAAAGAGTAATAGATAAAAATCCTAGAAAACCTCTGCAGAAAAGGTTTTAGAACAGCAGCACTTTTAAGTTACATTAGATGAAAAATTACAAATATTTTGTGTGCTGATGAAAATCACAAAACATTAAAAAAAACCCCAGTTGAAACGGCCCAGCTTCTGTTTTATCAGACTGAAAGAAGCTTAGAAATAAACTCAAATGTTATTTTCTGAACTTTTTAAAATTCATATAATTTTGGAGAAAAGTTATCTAACTGGTTTTCATGATTGCCCAATGATGTTTGAATTTGTGATGCTAGTCATTTTGCTATTCTGTTATGGAAGTTTCTCTGAAATATTTTTTCTCCCTCCCCATTTGCTTCTTACACTTTTAGCACACTTTATGGGCTTGCTCTAAGGCCAGTTACTAATTTTTAAGGCCTACAAATCAATCCTGAACACCTTCTACATGCATAAATATACATCATCACTCAAACTAATGGTTCCTAAATGCCAGCCTAAGTTGTTGTCACTATTCTAATTTCTGTCTCACTGTTAAATCAACCCAGCACTGATTTCCCTTTCAACTTTGTGTTTTTACAGCTCTGGCTTAAGCTAGTCAAGATAGGAACTAAGGATTAGAAAAGAGTAAGAACACTGTACATATCCATGCTTTTGGCTCATCATTTCAGTGAGAGAGCTGTATCATGGTGGTGATTCCTTCTAGAGCCATTTATGAGAGTATTTATGTCTTTATCATTTTCTGACCTTTAACTAACACTGTTTCACTCTAGAGAAGGTTACTCAAGAAAGAGAAATTAAACATACAGCAAACAGTAATTTGTTTCAGCAGTGACCACGTAGTTTTAGTTAATGGTGTAGTTCTGGAAGGAAAACCAGCACAGCTGGCAGATAACCTTGATGGGTCTATGGAAAATATTCCTCAATCAAACTCTGCTAGTTCAGAGAATATGTGCTTAAAGCACTTGGGGATGGTTAACCAACAGAGAAGAGAAATTCTGGGAGGCAATGGTTTGTTATTTTGCAATCAAGTTTAAATCTTAATTTGTTACTTCTTTGGAGGAAAGTTGTAATTGTCAGGCACTAGATAAAATGAAAAACATAGTGGTACCCTGAGGAATGCATTGGTCAGCTAACAGAATCTATTTTTTTTTTAACAAGTTGCAGCCACTGTCCTCTTTTATCTTGAAGTGAAGCAATAATATTAGCCATTTATAGTATGGTCACTTGTCTTGGATTCACTCTGCTAGGCATTGTTCTTCTGCATAGTCACAAAGGGGCCTGGTCCCACAGGGATGGGAAAACTAGAAAGTGAGTTTTCTCAACTGCTATTTAATAACTAATATTAATATGGGAGAGACAACTACTTTATACAAAATAAATACAGAAAATAAAAGTTGGAAACCTTCCTAAAATTTATCAGGTTTTCTATGACAGACTGTGGTCTTTCTCATGGCATCTTGCACGCAACATCCACTAGTAATGCTTTGTCTTTGTACTGTATCGTTGGGAAGCTCTGCATCACAGCATCTTTGGGCCAAATAATGGACAACTTCTAAACACTTTTGGTCCAGAAGCTGCTCGTTGATACTGCTTCATGTATTAAGTCCTAGACAGTTCAATTCTGCTAAATTATAAAAACATTATAAGTCAAAATATAACCCCATGCATTGTTCAGTGAGGACTGAACTGTCCCATCTGCTATTGTCTTCTGCAGTACCACATACTCAGGACAGAAATACAACAGAGAGATTGTGTGCAGACCTCCCCAGTTTAGCTGCAGTGTGCACTGTGCTCAGGAATTTCAATCACAAAGAAGATCCTTTTTTACAAGAAGGCGGTAATGTGCCCTTAGAATCCATTGGTATCATGGAAAACAGAACTGTGTTTGTTCTGCCTAATGGACTTTGCATGGGGCATCTTGCTAGCACAGTCAGAAATATATTCTTTGGCTGTACCAGTTTGCCCTGAGGCACTGCAGTACCCCACAGATTCTGCCCGGGGAATTCATGCTTCTCAAAATCCTAGCCAGGTCCTCTTCAGTAAATGTGTCTCCCTGGACCTTGAGTGCAGCATGTTGCTGTTGGCTACATGTCATAACTGTAAAACATAGGTTGAAAACAGCATGGGAGTTTTGTCTCATTTCGTTAATATAAAGAGAAACTGGACTGTGTGCCTGTAGTTCAATGAAATCAACCATATTACTTATTTCATGGGGGAAGTGGATTGTTTAATGAGAAGTACATTCTTACTTCAATTACATTGTAGCAACTAAAACAGCATTCTCTAAAGTGAGCAAAAGTATATGGCTTTTAGCAACTGACACTAAATTAATGGAAAAATTCCTAGAGAACTTGATTCCACAGAAGTTTGCTGAGTCAGCAAGCTCTCCAAACTTTCTTTCCTTTGTTTGGTGGTTATAGTACTCAACTTCACAGTAATGTATTCTCTAAATCATGGATTTAAAAAATATATCTTTTTCTTCTGTAGGTCATCATTAGTTTTACTAGTTTCAGAATGTGGGAGTTAGATTTTTTTTTCTTCCAGTAAGCACAGATGTTGTGCATATTGACCTTAAATTCAGTTCTGCTTACTGTCTACGGGCACAGCAACAGAACATACAAGTTTACATGGTCATAGTCAGGCCGAACTCACTGAATCCCAGCCAGTTTCCTGCACAACATGCTTTTCAGATATTTTTGTTTGCATTTAGACTTCTTGTAATGTGTAACACATTACTTTGGAAGTGAGAGAATGGTCTTGTGGTTTAAGACATGGACTAAGATTGAAAAACCTGTAGGTTGGATGCTGACTAGTTATATACACTTGTATTAGTGATATTAGCAATATTATATGTCCATGTTTTATGGATAAGGGACTGTGGCAAAATCCCATCTTACCCACTAGACTCAGCTCTTTTGGCCAAAGTATTTTTTCGGTCATTTTGTTTAGTTCCTACTGCAATAGACTTGGGATCTCCACATAGTAGTAAATTATAAATAATTTTTAGACAAGGTTGAAAAACACTTAATCACTGCTGGTCTGCACTGGTCTGGGGATCAATGTGTCAAATCAGCACAGCTGACATACCACAGGTTTACAGAGTACTATTTACAAAAGACATGAGAAACCAAAGAAGAATTCAAATATGGTTCAAAACCAAGGGGAACCTGGTTTAGCCTCCTGGACGTGCCAAGCAGGGCTGGAAAGCAAATGAGAACAGTGTTTCATGAAATTTTCCTACTTCTGGTCAGGCCAGAAATTTTGCAAGAGCAGCTTTTCTCATGATATTTTGGCACTTTTGCTTCTGGTCTTGCCTGAAGCCTGGAGGCAGAGCCATGTGAAAATACTGAGGGAAAAAACAACTTTTCTCAGTGTGTTTGATCTTCAGCTACAGCCTGAAAGATTCATGTTCTCATACTTTATCTATGTCCAGCTGTTACTTTCAGGTTTACGTGTTTTTTAACTCATACCTCCTTATTTTGCTGCTGTAAACTTGCAGCCTCACATACAGCTTAATCCTTCATCACCAGAAAAAACTGAAAGCATAAAATGAAGTCTCATTCTTAAAAGAGATGACTTTGAATTAAGGAGAAGAAGGTGCTGTCCTTGAAGCCAGCCTTCAAACTACCTTAACACCACTGTCTACTTTACCCCAGAACTTCCCCACTTAATGTCAGAACTTTGTGGCTCACTTGAGTGGGCACTTGATGTAGCCTCTGTAATCATTGACAAGACTACAAGAGTTCACAGAATGCACTCCACCTACCCTCAACCCAAAAGCATTCATTTTCCAGTCAATTTATGTCATCATCTAAAGAACAAACTCATTGGGCAGAAACTGACCCTATCCATGAGTTTCTACCAGGTCTGTTGTGACAGACAACTTCCCACTAAATAGCAAATGATACTACTGATAAATGATACAGCCCTTTCTTCTTTGGAGCATTTATCTTCCATATAAAGCAGTGAATCATAGACTACACAAGGGTTAATAGGAAAGGGTCTCTCTAGGCCTCTTATTAGAAAGCTTTTCTTCTACTCAAATGAACAGAGGGTCTCTGCAGCCTCCCTTTTACAAACAAGATGATTTAAACTATGGATAGCAATCAGAAAAGAAGTTAAACTCACACTTGCCCCTCCCCTCAATTTTTCAGATGGCATTATTCCAATGAACTTCTTAGCTAACCTGTTCATGACCATTTGCAGCATTACTCTAAACACAGGTCATCTGTGCCAACATGCCTGCCTGGTTTCTCTCTCACCCTCTTTATCTGCAAACACTTTTTCAATGCAACCACCTGCCAAAACCAAAAGCTGAAATCTGGGGGGCTTGTAGGAACACACCCTGTGGTTTTTTTCTGGAGTGGGGAATAGGAGGGAATAGGAGGTGGGTGACCTGAGCCTTTCAGTCTTTCTTCAGTGTGGCTCAGAGCATTGTCCTCACCTAATCAATCTCCCCCCAGACATGTATGTGTATTAGGACCCATTGCATGTGTTCTTGAACTGTGTTCTGGGGACAGGTGATAACCATACTCTGGACCACTGAAATTTCATGTAGGCTGGAATTTATTTCTTGATGCATCTACAGCTGTTTCTCAGATGATAAAAATAGGCTCCTGTGCTAGGGCTATTTTGATTAAAACAAGATGTGCAACAAGATCCTGTTCTGATCCATATGATCCAGAATAAGGGAAGGGTGAAACAAAGTTTTCTTTGTAGCAAAGTTTTGGGTAAAGGGAGAGGAAAATGAACAAGCAAGAAACAGACAATTAATTCCCATTTAGGTCTTTTTAGAGCCTTTCCTAGACTTTGCAAATTGCACTGGGTAAGAACTCAACACTGCAGCTTTCTTAGCACCTCAGTTTGTTGCATACATATCAGTAGAAGAAAGGTACTTGCCATGATTAAACCATTACCCCAGGTGAAGCCAGCAGTTGATCCTTGCTTGTTCCTGTGACAAGCACAAGATAGTACTGCATAGTTCTTGATCTCTGTCAGCACGCCAGAGGAAGAATTAAGGGCTGGAATCAGGTCTGGGCAGCAGTTACCAGAAAAGTGATGACTGTGTTTGGCTTTAGGTGGACTCACCAAAGCAGTCCTTTTCACTGATGCTGTTGGTGGTGTTCTCAAAGTCTGTATTAGTCTCAAATTATTGTACCAAGCAAGAGCAAAAATGCTTCCACACATTCGGAGCCAGGTTCATAATAGACAGAACTGGAAAGTGATAGGATGGAGAGAAATTCCATAGTTTGGTACTGCACTATAACAGGAGTGTTAAGTCTGGACAGATGGTGATGAACCCAGCCTGAAGGGCACATAACATCATCTACCCTCAGAGCAGAGACAAATACTCTTCATAGTGCCCTGTTAGTTCAGTACTGATGAATTTTCTTTACTCAAAAAGTATCCTTACAAACCTTTTAATACTGTTTTAGAAATTTTGCATTATTAATACCTTTAAAAGAAGATGTTGAAATTAAGAATTCAGATGACTTTTAGTTCCACTAGCAGTACTATACTTGATCTCAAGTATCTCTAGCTAGTACAGTTGTTACTCCTTTTAGAGGTCATTGGAGTGGTCTTCAATCTAGATATATTCAATTCACTTTAGCAGGCCTAGAATATTTTGGTAGGAATCCAAACCTGGGAAAGTTTATCTGAAACTTTGAGAATTCTGCCTTTATCAAAGAGGATTAGAAAAGAGAAATAATGTGGCCCAGATCAAAGTGAAGAATATCAGGTTAACTACTAGCCTTGAATGGGCTTAACCAAAGATTTCTTGTATCCTTACTCTAGAAAAGAAAATGGCTTGGATTGTGTGGAAAGGAATTGTACTAAATACCCAGAGCCCCTTGATAGGGTACTACAGAAAAAAGAAAATCAGAGGAAAAAAAACCACACAAGTCCCACCACCCCGGAGTGTTTTTTCTCTGTCCTACGCATCTTTGTAATTGGAGATCTTTGATCATGGAACACCTGTTGTCCTTTAAAACCAAACATGCAATATTGAAAAGAGCAGAACACTTTATCAAATTATTTACTCAAGGTCTTTGGGAAAGCATTTCATACTTGAGCTGCCTGGATTGTTTTCTGCTGTAATCTGGCACAGCTTTATCTCGCAGCAAAAGGTGCTAAATCATCAAGTGTGTCCAGGCACATCTGTGATGTCATACCACATGCAGAAACAATGTATTTATTATGTGATGTTGTGTGCATCTGTCCTAGTAGGTCATTCATTCCTATCCTCGTCTTCATCAGCAACACACTTTTTTTTCTTTCTATGTGCAATGTTTTGTTTGACTTTGAGAGCACAGACAGCTTTGGCAAGCTTTAGCAGTTGCATGGACCTAACTGGACAAGTGAGCAGATCAAAACCAGGAGATAACAGTGTATATTTATAGGGAGATATGTTTATGGAAACCTATGGGAAAGGCCAGCTTTCTTTCCAGAGAAGACAGAGGTTGTGCATGCTCATTACAGCTTTGGAAAATTTTTCTTTTACCATTTTACCAGACCCTGAGTGAAAATTAATTGCAAATAAATTCTTGCTACTCCTGTCAGCTTTAATGCTCTATTAAGCTTTGGTTTAATACTTCGTTGCTCCAAAATCTTTGGGACAAATTATCTCCTGGCTTAACTCCACCAACTGTGGTGAAGCTACATTAGAATGGATTTGGCCCTAGAATTTTTCCCCAGTGCTGCTTTTGCTTGATTCTGTACATGACCAGAATATAAAGACAGCAAGCTTACATTAGAAACAAGTCACTAGAGAAACCAAGAAATCTTTCTAAGCTATCAAATGTCTTTTCATGGGGTGTAAATGACTGCACAGTTCATTTCCTTTCTTTTCAATATCTTCTGGCAGGAGGACAGTGCTAAGTGTCATGTAAACATCGAGTTTTACAAAAGAATTCTCAAAAATAAGTGAAATACTGGTTTACATTGCTTAGTTCACTTTTCCCACTGTTCATACAAAAACCTGAAATTCTCATTATAGAATTATAAACAACTGCAACCCCCAAAAACATTCATTTCAGAGGACATAACCTGTTTCAACATTTTCATGGTTCAACTGCTGCAGCAGCCTCTTGGATTTGCTGCTGGTCTGCTGTGCAGCAGACCCCTAGAAATTCTGCCAGAGAACACCTCAGTCATCTAGATTAGCACAGTCTTTCCCTAAAGCAGTGTTTTCCCACTCCTGCTGTCCCATTTTACATGACTCAGCAATGGAGTTTTGCACTGAAGACAATTCCACATTCTAATTGATGGTTTGCTTTTTTATTGCTATTTCTTTTCAGGGTTGAAAGAGAGCTGCTTTTGTAGCCTTAAGGCACGTGGCAGGAGGAGATGGAAACATTTCTTTCATAACATCTTTCTGATTATAGAGCTCTTTGATCCTAGAAGATTTACATTCAACTGAAACAAAAACTGAGACAAAACAACCATTTGCAATCACTGGTCACTGGTACAATGTGGAGTATCTTATCAGGCAAGCTAATAACAAATTGGCATAACCTCACAGACACACGTACAGGAATATCTGTCTACCACATTATTTAAAAAACACAGTGGAGGAGAAAGGAAACTTTCCAAGTTTTGGCTAAATCTATTTGAAAGAGAGTGTTATCCTGTTAGTACAGAAGAATCTAAAGATAGTGACATCAAAGCACCAGGAGAGCAATGCTCTTCCTCATGTAGTGCACTGTGCCAGCAAATTCTTTGCTGAAGATGACACGGTGGCAAAGCGGTGGCTTAAATTTAGACACTTGCTAAATTGAGAGCTGTTGGAAAACTGCATAGAGACCTAAGAATCTGTGAGTATACCTATCTGAAATGCTGTAGGTAGTGTTAATGGTCCCTTTCACATTGCCACAGACCTAAATCCCACCTAACCTGCACATCTGTGCCAACATGGTTTGCTCCTCTCTGATGTTGAACCTACTGACTTGGAAACTGAAGCACAGCTGTACAGCCTGTCCAGCTAAGACATGAGAGGGATTGTTGTGCCATCTCTGGCAATTCTTTGCCTGTTCTGACTAGAAAAGGAAGAAATCAGAAGGTAGAGAGACACATTAAATGACACACTAATTGACTATAGTAGATATTTGCACAGTTCTAGCTACGAGTGAAAATCTGAGCAGAATGGAGAGGAAGGGGATGGTGTTGGAAGCTTGGAGGAAGCAGTAATCACTGCCCAAAATGGAGCAGTCGGTTGAGTTAGCCTCACCATTTCATCAGCTGATGCTGCTGCCATTCAGTCTGTATATTCTCAAGTGTTCTCTGCAGTCAGACTTCAAACAGCTGAAAGAGTGGCATGTCTGCAATTTCCTAACCTGACAGCCATACCTTACTGCTAGGAATTTTCTTCTTAGATGTTTAAACTGAGGTCTCACATCTAATACTAGGAAGATGATAAGTAGCAACACTCCCACCACTTGCTTTATAACAGCTTGACAATGCTCACTTAAAATTGCTCACAGGAATTCTTTACTCATTTGGAATTTTGTTTGATATATCTACAGAAGTGTCATTCTGCTTCTGAAATCTATAAGATATTTAGTTATTTACTAGCAAAACATCATCTAGATTGGGATTTTGCCACCAAATCTTACTGCAGTTTTATGAAACTGAGTACTTGATACATTAGGGCTCCTTTAGAAAACCTGATAAATTTGGTTTTTTCCTTATGGATTATTTTCCTAAGTTTTACTTGTTACTTTATAAAAATAACTTTCTGCTTACATCTTAATTTATGCTTACACAAAGATAAATCACCTCAGCAAACTAGAATTCCCACGATCTGAAATTCTCATCTTCAACATTTTGGAAACTTGGTCAGAATTTTAAAACCGCCTCATCCAGTTCGGCACTGTGCTTTGATGACCTTGGGGAGGTATTGCTTGTTTTAAATGTCAGCTCCCAAATTGCCAAATCAGTCATCAATAACTTACATTTCTAGCTGCACAAGCACCTTTTTCCCTCAACACTTGATAGCCAAAGCACTTTTTAGCATTTGCTAGATTCTTAGCTCAAAAGACAAAAACCTAATTTTTACTGACACTGGTGGAGTTTTCCCACCCTGCCAGGGAAGCCTAAATACAAGCAGACTGGAGCAGAACAGGAACAAAGAAGCCATGCTGGAGGAACTTGCTCTAAAAACACAGCTGAGCATGCTGAGTTCCCAATGCACCGGAGACGCAAACAATAACGTAAAGTGAGGATGGGAGCTCTTGCTGTGAAACCCCTTGTTCTCCTGCACCTCTAAGAATATGTCCAGCCCAGAAGAATTTACATGAAGATGGGAGTGAGGCTGCCCAGCTCAGAGGTGCAGCCAGTGCATGCGACTCAGCATAAAGCCCTTTGTGTTTGCGAGGGGCCAGTCTCTTGCTCAGGGAGCCATGTCTTTTTGTCTGCCCACTGGGGTGCTGCCTGCTGCTCCTTGTTAGGGCCCCTGCCTCTACAGGCATTTCTTGGTACAGTCAGTGCTAGCATTTTTTAACTATTACTTACAAAATGGCAGTGGCTTCCCCAAGGCCATATCTTTGTTTCTTTGTACAATGCTGTGATTGTGTAAATTGTCTTGCGTAAGCACATCAGCCCACTCTGGAATTAATTTTTTCCCCCCTTATGGCCTTTCATTGTTGTTCTTTTATGGTGGGATTTGTTCTTTTGCCATCTTGTCACAAATCCATTCCTGTGGCTATGTCACTTTTAAGAAACAGCATGGCTAAGTCTGGCCTTTCAATTTGCAGAGGTCTGGGGAGCAGCTACTTCTGCTGAGAGCACTGTTGTCAGCAAACTGAACGAGCTCCCTGGCACTGTCACACAAAACTGCAGTCCCCAAAACCATGCAACCCAAAGCAGCCACTTGTGTTCTTATATCAGAATAGTTTCCTGCATATAGCCCAACAGACTGTCTTTTAAATTCAGTGATGTGACATCAAAGCTGGGAGTGTGCGAGAGCTTCCTCTCTTAGGGATGATCAGGCAAACAAGTCCTTGGATCTTGAATGCAGACACTGCAAGCCTCAGCATCGCGTACAGATATTTCTTCTTTCATTTGTATAAAGAGCAAACGACAAGTGAAAACTAGAGTCTGTGAGAAACCTGCAGTTTCAAGATGGCACAACATTTTGAAGCATGTTTATCTCCGCCCATCTCCACCTTAGCTGTAATCCTGCTTCAAGGTGTGTTTTAGTAGTGTACAAGAACCCTCCCCGGGTCATAGATCTGACCAGTGTTTCCTCAGCTGCTAATATTCATCTGGCAAGCTATAAAAGGGTAACAGGAAAGCACATGTAGAGGCCTCCCATTTTTCTTTTGCTACAAACAGAAGAGGTCTGGCTGACCAGCAAGCTTTGCTGGCTCGCTATGTGCAAGAGCCCATCAGGAGATGTCCATATAGGGGGACACTGCTACAGGACAGACCCTCAGGGTTTCTTACAGGCCATGTCTGCAGAAACCATCCCAGCTGACCCTGACAGCATTGCACAGGTTGTCAGCTATGCAGCAGCCCCATTTGGAGCTCAGGAATACAACAGTCAATTTGACATTAGGCAGGAAAGAGTTAACTATCAGGCTTTCTTGTAAGAAAGGAAAATTGTACTTAATTAGCTTGTACCACCTAGAAGGATTGAGACTATGTTTTTAGCCAAAGACCCACTCAAAGGGAGCACATAAATCAGGATCAGTATTGTTGATTTACCAGAAAGAATGTAATCCAAATCCCTGTTATCCGAAATGTGTTGGTTTGTCATTAAAAGCAGCACCCATGGAGTTCAGTTCTTACCATGTGTACAAACACAGTCACATACTCCACCAAATGACCAGTAATGAATAAGCCCAAGTCTAACTGAGGGCAATGGAAATTCCATTGTCTTCCACTAAGCTTTGAAATGAGCCTGAGTCAGACATACAGAATTCTTGCATGTCTGTTTGTTATAATACAGTCATACTTCAGTGAACAGTGTTGCAAGATGTAAAATACTATGTTCAAATAATCTAAGCTCAGTACATAAAATAAATCACTTCTATTCATCATGTTTGTCCTCACAAATCTATTGTTTTAGCCACATTAAAAAACAATCAAAATTCTTAAGGCTTGAATGCTACAAGGGTTCAGATCAGGTGTCATAGACAAACCACTAAAAAAAAAAAAAAGGAGAGAAATTACCTTCCTATAAATAAAGTGTGTAATCTTCAACACAAACATTTAGAAAGAGTTTACCTCCTAATGTTAAAAGCTATACTGTCTAAATGATGCTAGATAAATATAAGGTTATGCTGCTGTTGTCAAGAGAACTTAAGGAGCTTGATGAGGGTTAGAAGTATTTGTCTTTGAATGGCATGATTGTGATATCATCCCTGAGTCTAACATTAGATTTTATTCAAATAAAATCAATTAGCATAAAACAAAAATGCTGCAATAAAGTGGAAGCTGCCTTTGTAACAGTGATTCTCCAGGTATGCCTCACTCCCTTTTCTCCCCCTAAATGCTCACTAAATTTCTTGTGCATTTAGAGCTGAAAGATCCACAGTCCACATTTCCTAGAGTCACTTCTGGAAGACTGTGAGTCTCAGTGATCCAGAATTAAATACTCTTTTGGCAGTAGAGAAAGAGCAACCTTACCAGCTCTTTCTCTTGTGTTAGCTGCATGGCTCATGTGTGTCAGACCTAAATGTTTTCAATTCAGAATCGGTTCTGAATGAAGAGCTGTTTTATACAGGCTGAGATATTGTTACTGTTACCCTAGGCTGTGCTTCTGAGGCCGTGTTTGGCACGTGTCCTCAACTGAAATGCTTTGTGTTTTCTGCTATCACTATTACTCATGTTCATGCTGTTTGTGTCTCAGCACACCTGATTTCTGAATTTCAAAGGAAACTTTAAGTAGAACTCTGGTGCTGGTTGCCAGCTAAAGCTGATGAGCACCTGCCTTTAAACACCGCTGTTGTGCTCCTCCTGCTAGCACTGGAGCACAGTCTGTTCATCATGGCTGCACTTCTCTGCTAGCACTAACAAGAGCTGGTTTAAAAACATTTAGATTAACCTATACCTCTGCATTTTTTTGAAGCTTGGCCTAGCTAACAAGAGCAAGATTTCTGTTGTCTTAAGGAAGGAAAATTATGAAAAGCAATAAAAATGGGAAATGGCTCATTTGGAAATGACCTGATTGGTCATATTGTTTATCCCATAATCTTAGGAACCTTGGAAATATTAATTCTGTTTATACTTTGGCTTCAGCTACAGCAGAAAGTATTGGTGGTGCTGTTCATCTTGGTCTAAGCAAGTAATGGTGAGAACAAGTTTATTGGCAGAACTAAAATACATGGAGGTAGCAGGAGAGAAGACCTGCTTTTTGTGTTTTTCTTGAAGAAAATCCTGAAATACAGAGTTAGCATGATGAGGGCTCAAGAGAAGATGTGAAGATGATCACTGCAGATATCATGTATATGTCAAGAGATAGCAAAAATCACCAGAAAGGTACAAGATCACTGGCTATATGCAGAATATAGCAAAGGGGAGAATTAAACACTTATAAATCCTAGCTTTCAGTATACTAAAAAGGAATTTATAAGAAGACATATAGCTTTGTCCTCCAGCAATAGTGTCCTCCCTGCCTGCCCAGGTCAGGGCCATGCCAAGCTGACACCATGGGGCTCTGCACCATTTGATGTGCAGAGCAGATAGGGAGGCAGCAGCTCTGGCCAGCAGGTGGATGGGCACTAAGGGAAAGGTAAGAATTAATCCAGGGAAAGATGCTTTGGGGATGAATCTAGCACTATTTTTATATTACTGACCAGAGGAGTTCAAATGGTTTACGTGGAAGGAGATGAGGAGTAATGGATTTTCTATAAAAGTGATGGTATAGACTTTTGTTTCCTTCCTGGTGAACAGGCAAAACAGATCTGTGTGTTTCTTGCCAGGAAAGCTAAAACAGAATTAAGCTGTAAAGCAAGCCCTCATTTTCTGGGGTGCTCAATTAAGATATTATCCTTGAAATTCTCACATAGTAAGATTTTTAAATTTTCAAATGGTGTTTCTGCAGTGTATATACAGGAATGGGAATCAGACATAGCATGACAAAGGCCAAGTATGTAAAGTCTTTAGATAATCCCCACTCTTTCCTATTTTCTTTCATCTGTTTTTGATGAGACTGTCCTTTAAACAGACATTTCTATCCTCATCAAACTGAATGCTAAGGACTCCAAATTTAGTAGGAAAATATAATCACCATACAGACAGAATAACAAAAACTGCTGTTCAGGGTCATGGAACTGAGCTAAGAATAATTTCCGCAACCAGGCTTATACACTGCTCAGCCTGTTTAGAAATATCATCTCAAAACTGTTTACTTACACATAATGTGACTAAGTACTTAAAATTTAAGGTAGGTGCTTAGTTCATTGAAATAACTATTAATTGACTGTTGCTATATATTCCCCTCCCAAAATACACAACCTGAAAATTAACATTCTAGGAAATCCAGATGAATGCAAAGAACTATTTCAACCCAATCAGCTGTCTCACAGAGGATGCCTGCACTTCTACTTTTTGTGGAATTGCCTGATTTTGGAAGGATGACAAAGGTCAACAAGTCATGATGTGGACAGCATGCAAACACAAACCTAAGTTTCCAAAATGAGTTTCTTATATTGGAAAACAAAGCCCAGACACATCCCCTTCAGGTCTTCTTTGGCACTAGGTTCTTTGAGGTATTGTCAAGAAAAGACAGGAGTTTAGTTCACTTGTATGAAAAAGGAAGTGGAGATCCCATCCTTTAGGTTGCAGTCTTGAAAATAGCTATATAATATGATAATTACAGGGTAGGTTTTTATTTCCCAAGAGCTGATCTGATGTGAATGTGGGCTATTTGGAGGCAGAGATTTTGTGTCCTCCATATGCCAGTTATTTCCCCATTTGAACAGAGAAATATGGGCACGGAGGTATGTAGATTCCTGCAGACAGCTCAGGGCTGAGCACAGCTTTGCAGGCTCTGCTACAAGCATATCCCTTTTGCTAGAGAGCAGCATGCCAGCAGGGAGTGACAAAACAGAATAACATGTACACGTGGTTTTCAAAACAGAGTTTTCAAAGCTCTGTTACAGTTCTTAAACACTGATAGAGACCAGTTACCAAGTATGCATCACCCATGAGAAAAAAAGAACTTCAGTTCTTTGAAGTGGTTTAGAGTGAGAAACCAACCTGTACCTGTGCATACAGTTGAAGAAATGAATATATAAAGCTGACAGTTTTCTCTATGTCCTCAGTATAAAGTGCAGCTAAAGGAGCTACACCTTCTGTTCGTGCACAGGTGAAGATTGCTCAGTGTCCCCCTCTCCTTTCACAAGGTTCATGCAGTAACTTCACACCAGCTTTTCTCCAGCATCTGCATCAGCTAAACTAACAGAGCAGAGAGGAGCTCAGAGCTGGAGGCTCTAACTGTCCCAAGAACTTTTCACAGACACAAATCTTGGCCTGGCAAGAGTGCAAAGAAGGCCATGGGAAAAACATATCCTAGCATGCAGGAGGCCAGGCAGGCCTGATGTGTAGTAGTGTCTTCTGGTCTGTCACTGCCATGACTTGGAGAGCTGCTCACTGGGAGGGGCTAATGAGATCACTTTGAAAATGTGGTCTGAAACCTTCCCCCCCTCCCTTCTCCTCTTCTGAGTCCAGACTTCCTTCCAATAACCTTTCATCTTCCAAGAGAATCAGTTACAACCTCCATCTTTAAAGGAATACATCATACATAAAGGTTATAACTCAACTGGAAAATGAATAATGACATATTTCTTCTAAAGAGGTTAAACTGATATCAACAGATATTTTTATAAGCCTGGAATTCGTGTGAGGGTCCCACTAACCCCAGCCAAGCTGAGGCACAGGGCTTTCCATCTGTGCTGACCTTCATCACAGCCCCTGCCTGAGGTGGGCAGCACATCATCCCTGCCACAGACTATTAAATGACACACGGAGGAGTAAGGCATGAACTGAGAAAAGCTAGATTCAGTCCCAGGCAGCTCTTCCCAAGCCTGTCCTCAACCACACAGCTTTTTGCCCCAGAATGATCTCCCTGTGTACACACTTCAGTGTAGAAAAACAGCATTTGAAATTAATGTCTCAGAAGTTTCTGTTCTTTGCAAATTGCATCTGATGTCAGCCTACTGGCAGAACACATCAAGTGCAGGCAAGGGAGAAGGGGAATACAAAGCAGAGGATGTGAACTTCTACAGAGCTCAAAAGAAAAACTGTTGTTATCATTGGCCTGAGTATTGTGGCTTTAAATTACAAATTACTTTAAATTGTAAAAACATCCATAGCAGGCCCTGGAGAAGAATCCCCAGAATGGCAGTAAATAAAGAGCATCCTGTCCCTCTTTATGCCACAGCTAATGTGGGAGGTAGTTCAAAATCCTAGCTTGGCAAGTGCTACATGTCAGAGTTGATGAGTTGAAAGGATGTGCAAGTACACAGACCCAAACAAAGAACTTCTAACGCACAGAAAAATTACTGCACTTAGTGGCTGTTGATGCTGAGCAGTGCAGCAACATTTGCTCTTATACTTGGACTAGTTGTCTTGAATTTTTACAGAGGCTCCTATTACCTTGCAAGTGGCAGGTGGCTTTTCAGGGGTCCTTGGGGCTGCTGCCATAGGGGAAAGTTAAGCTCACAAAGTACTTCCTTGTCAGATCCCTCACCACCCTGGCAAGAAGACGGATTTTTCTTTCTGTTTTTTCCCGGGTCTGGAGTCTGGGAGTCCCACCTGCTCCTGCAGCTCACATCCCCTGAAACCAGACCCCATGCAGCAGCTGCATAAATCACTGGGAACAGGCTGCAGCGGGGTGTCGAGCACTTGGGAGCACATGGGGGAGGGACTCCCTCCGCCCTTGCAGGCCTCCATCTTCCCCTAAAGTAAACAGCAGCAGTCCCCACTGTGAACCCAGTTGCGAAACCTCGTGGCTCTGAACTTTAACTCTGTGATGAGCAGCCAGCCCTCGCATGGGCTGTGCAGCTGAGAGCTCCTCTGGCCTGTGTTCTGCTGCTGCCAGCCAGGGAATTCTTTCCATAGCTTGTACAGACACCCTAGGAAAGGCAGCCTGCTTGCAAATGTGCAGCTGAACGTGGTGGTGTGGGCAGCTTAATGCATCATTTTTCTGAGGCCGAGTCAAGACCAAAAGTGCATTTAAATAAATTGCTAATACCAGTTTACATACAGTCAGCTCTATCAACATTTATCCCATGTCAGCTAACATTTAGTTCTCCTAGAAGCTCTTAGCATGAGAAAGCAGCATAAAAAAAGCAGGCCAGTCAAGTTGTAAAGTTCAGTGACAGATCAGAGTAGTAACTGCCCTCTGACTAGATAATGCAAATGGTTTTTGGTTCAGACATAATTATAACAACATGTTGTAGATGCTGATGTGTTTTTTTCCAAGATGGAATTCCAAAACTAGCAAAAGCTACCACATCAGAAATGAGGAAACCACTCCCTTGGTGAAGAGAAGATGGTACAACATTAAATCAGTGGAAAAGAAAACCCTCAAAAAGCCAATAGATGCATTGAAGCTATCCATATGCAGAAGTGGTGGTCCAGGGATCTGAGCAGTAATGCTCTGCAGATGCCTTGCAATCCAAGTCATGTTTAAAGGAATCCTTAAAATCTCACCCACACAAGAGATTCTGGTTTAAAACCAGCTCCAGGAAACAGCATTCTACAATGTTTCTTTCATATAATGAAGACTTTCTGGGTTTTATTTTATCATTATGATTATAGCACTCAGATAAAGACTTGGAACCCAGAGCTCTGCATGTTGAGATGAAGTTTATACTTTTCCCTCTAAAGATTTCTCTCCTGTTGATATTTTAGTTAGAAATACTTATATTTTATACCATTTCATGAGGAAATATACTGTCCTGAATTTTTTTTAAGCTCTCTGTAAGCATGGAACCTCCACTCACATTATTCATATGACTTCATATAAAAGAAGAACAATGGCTCTCACCTTGATATAAATTTTCTAACTTAAGGATCTCATTATTAATGGCTAAACCACTAATTTTGTTGAAATTGAGCTTTCAGCCAAAATCTGGACTTTATTATTTGGATGTTTTCTTTCCTGTCTATCCAAAATTACAGATCCCTGTGCATTCCCGAGCATTAAGAAGTAAAACCAATCTGTGTGTATTGAGGTGGAGAACCTGACAGGAAGAAAAAGAGGGCTCTCATTGTAATTAGAACTGAGAATGTATTAAAATCAGGAGAGAAAGAAAGAGCTTCAGGAGAGCAGGTCCTTGTTCAACACAGAGGCTGTAAATCTCACTGTAGCTCACCCAGGCTCAGGTTTCAGAGCCCTGGAAGAGCAGCAGGCTAAGTTTGGTGAGATGTGCTGTTCACAGCATGGTCCTTGGGCTCTTGGGAGAGGAATCTCAACGTTTAGTCCTTTGTTTGTAGCAGGCTTTGAGCATTTTCCCATCACTTTGGATGTGGAAGTATGTAAATTTATTACAAAGGTAAACTGAATTGGGCTCTCTTTTTGTGGCAGAGGGGAAAATGGAGACAGCAAACAATGTGCCATGGGTACAGGACACACAGAATGCCTGAGTGAAATTTGAGGTGTGTCATCCTCCTGTAACTGCAGTCAAGCTCCCTGCTGCTCACTGTTTGAATTGCTGTCACTGCCATTGTGCCATTGTTGTTCTACCAGCACACAGCTTAGCTTAATCTTTTTATTTCTTCTTCTCTTGGGATGGGGAGCCATTAGATATACCTGAACTACACTTCACCACTCTCTTTCCTAAAATCCAGGACCTTCTCAGGAACATCTGCTCCTGCCTGCTTTCCTACCAGTTCCATAGAGAATTGTTTCATCCTACACACATCATCCAGAGAGAGAAGGAAAGAGATTTCTTCCCTCCCTTTCTTTCCATAGCATGGAAAATACTAACTGGGATGGCTAAGTTTTGAGGCCTCCCTTGTGCAAAGACGCCTAACCCAACCATCCTATGAGCAGCTGCATAGCTCTGACTTACATCAGCAGGATTCTGGCATCTTCAGCTAAAATCCATCTTCACTGGAGTATTTATTTTGCTGCCTTCATTATGTATCTTCTTTTAGTTAGCTATACCCCAAAGAAGTACAGATCTATTGGATATATTCCAACACAAGAACACTCCTTCTGCAGGCTATCTGAAACCCTGGTTAGCGCAGGATTATGTACTTTCAATGCAGACCTTTCTGTAGCTTGTAATATATCATTAAAAAAATAAAAATCAAGCTCTCTCTGGAACATAAGCTAGTGCCAGAGGTTATAGTAAATTCTAGCAAATGGACAGAAATTTTCCTCCCTAATTTTGTTTTCCTCAGGGAGTAGCGGTTTCCACGTAAACACTTCTGTGAGCAGGCCCTTGGAGACAAGCCTGGAAGAATATATGTGCTGCCTAACACATATCCACCATATCTTAGCAGCTAAGAAAAATAATTCTGCGGTCTCACAACACTTCACCACTATCACCTCAGCCTGCCTAAGCTAAAAATTAGAAGAAAGACCAAAGAAATGTTGGTATGCTGAGAGAAAGCTATGGTTCATAATGGCTGATATGTTGTTTCTGGATTTTTTCCCATTTATTCTGCTAGGTTTCTAGCTCCAGGAAATAGTGTTTGAAACCATGAATTATGGTACATAAGGATAAAGAAAACATAACACCATAGTCATTCATTTCTCATTGCTACATGGAGCAGTAAGCAGCACCAGCCTGTGACATCCAGAGAATTTGCTCTAAAGTTTAGATCATTGTAAAGCATACAAAGGACATTTTTCTTCTCTGTTTTTATGTAGGGTCTGATACACATTGTCTTAATATAGAAGATCCCCTTTGATGTCCATTCATGTTTCATAAGCCAAGAGGAAAATAGTTAGGGCCTTAGAGGACAAGGGGAAAAAATGTAAATGTAGGTTATTCTTGGAAGTAATTTGGATCCAGCTCCAGACCAGAGAATCTTTGAACCTGCCTGAGCAAACTGTTCAGTGTCTGAGCCCAGCCCAACATTGAATTTGCAGCTATGAAACGGGCAAATCCAAACCATGGACCTGGATGGGCATAAGCTCCTGAACATTCTGTATTTCTGCTTTGTTTGTTTTTTGTGGGTTTGGGGTTTTTTTTTTTCATCCTGAACTCTCTCCTAGTTATTTATACAAGACACCTCTGAATCTTTTGGTTAGTTTGGTTGGGTTTTTTCCTCACATGCACTTACTTATAATGCCAAGATGCTATTAAACATTTGTAATGCTTACTAAGCAAAGCTCTGAGTAGTGAGCCTGGATTAGAGTACCCAGAGATTCCCTCCACAAATTCCAAGTGCAGGCTCAAAAAAAAAAAAAAAAAGGCAGTTCTGGGACTTATAATTATAGAATGCTTATATTTAAAGCATGCACCTCCAGTAAAGCAAGTTCTGAATTCATCTTGCACATAATCAATGACATTCTTCCCTCCCAGCAAAATAGCAGTTCTTTATCCCAGCAGAGCAAAGTGGGAGGCAAACAGAGCAGAAGAGTGCGAGTGTGTGTGGAAGAGCTTGGACTCTGCTCACTTGGTGACTCAAGGACTGCAAAACAGAAACTGAAGCTTATTATGACAGGAACAGAAAAGCTTCATGTTCAAGGAGTGAGATTCCAAGAGACTTGTGGGGATTCTTTTTCCTCCTTCAAACAAAGCATTTCTTTTCTAGTCAATTCCAATTCCCTCATGGAAACCCAAGCCCTAAAGTAGCTAAAATAGCCTTTTCTGTCTCTCCAATCAGTCTCTGCTTCTTGGCTTCTTGAAAAGAAGGAATTTTGAGCAGGAAGTCATGTTGGTTAATGGCACAGGGCAGAGCTTCCAGGGGAAACTTCACCTACAGCCATTTATAATGTTGATAGTGATGTGGTTTGTGGCCCTTTCTTTTTCCCCAAACAAGATTGAAAAACAAATCCTGATCCAAATCCCATAGCTCTTGGTTTTTAGACACCTGAGCACTCCTTATTCCCCACAAGTCTCCAAGGGATGCTGGGTCTCAGAAGGAGTGAGTGCAATAAATTTTCCATTCTTTGCTAAAATTCAGAGGAGCATTAGGAAACTGGACACTCGAGTCCCGCTGTTTCTGACAAAGCTGTCTTGCTTTCAGCTTGCAGTTCTTTTGCTTTACAGGCACACCACATCTGTGTCTTATTCTCTGTGTTCACCAATACTTCTTCATTTTCTGGTACTGCCCCAGTCTTATTAGTAACCAAAACAGTACATGTAGTTTTGCAGTTGGTTCTGATTTTGTATCAGAGCCTTGTAGTTCTAGATAGTATTGCAACAAACTGCAGGACTTGAAAGAAGTAGGGTAGAGTGGGATGTTAACACACCAATAGGCCCCTTATCAGTAATCTAGTTTTTTCCTCTAGATGCCAATCAGTAAACAGCCAGCTCAATAGCCATAAACTTCTGTTTTCAAGCAGTGATGTATCCTGCTGGGTAACAACCCTTTTGATACTAGAGATATCTCCTGCCATGCATTCTCCACTGCCAAGCAATGATTGTTGACATAGTGTTTCATTCAATAAATATTACCAGTGTGTATGAGCATGAGGGGATGATTCAGCAGCATCAGGGGCCCTGTGGCAGCACTCCTAACAGGAAGACAGAAGGGATTGCTTCACAGCAAATGAATCAGGCCCCAGACCAAGGACACTTGGAGAAACACCCTTTTTGCACTAAATTGTCATGCCTCAGGGTTGCATTAATGACAACATATGCAAAAGCTGCAACTTGTTTCTCATCTGTAAAGTGGGGATCATGGCATTCACCAGTCTGGAGCCTGTGGGTCTCTGTAAACTCATAACAGCAACTGAAAAAACTTTTCCATGCACCATCCTCTCAGCCATACCTTTCTAAAGCTTTTCTTCAGAATCAAAATTACTGAAACTTGGTAACTGCTACTAACAGCTGACTTGCCTTGGCAGGCAGTTTAACAGATTAAGCTTGTGACCAAAAACTCCTAGACAGTGTTGAGGAACTGACTCTGATCCTAGTATCTCTTTTAATTTTTGTGTAGAAAATTGGTAACAGACTTCCATGGTTAAATTCATAAAATCTGCTAATCTTTGAACTGCTATGCCAAAAAAAAAAAAAAGTCTTTTATAGCAAGAATTCTACATGTGTAAATAGCAAGTTACACAAATAGAAGTCTGCATTACTGTTCCTTTGGTAGCAAAGAATTTTAATTGATCTATTAGACTGTCATAGCCTGTTATCTAACACACAAAGTTTCTGTGATATATAAAAAAATAAAATGGAGAGATCAGTTATCTAGGTGTCCACAGATGAAGATAAATGCTGAGACATTTATTCATTCAGGAGGACCACATGCTCAAAAAATAACTGCATTTGCATCTTTGTGGTTATTCATGAATGAAAATATTCAGTGAGAGGAGTAAATGTTCACAAAACTTCCCTGAAGAAATTCAAATGTTCAAAAATTTGCTTGTCAGTAACAGATTGACTTGTGGAAACTCTCAAATTCATGAAAGGCAAGTTTGCCGCATAACTACTGGATGAATTCCAGGGAACTTTAATTTGAGACTGGTTGAAGAATTAAATGGTATTTAAATTATTAAATCTGTGTAAATCTAGTGCAAATTATGAATCCTGTCTGTTCTACATATTTTTTTAATAAACTTGGGTTTTCCATACTGTGTGTTGAATAGGTGTTGCACTGTTTAGTGCTGTGGAAAGTGCCCTTTCTGTTACCTGACTCAGGCAGGACTGACCCCACTGCAGACCCCAAGTCTGTGAATTGATTCTGTCCTGTCTGGGAATAAAGCATGAGCAGACAACAGAGCCAAGTTAGACCTGCAGTCATACTGTGTACTCCTGCTGGATGAAAATCCTTTTTTTTCCCAATTGACTCTGAAATAAATATTTAGCTATATGCCTTTGAGAGTAATGGTTTGTTTGGGTTTATCTTCTACACCATCATGTCACAGTATTTGGTAATTCACATCCCTTGGGGTGGCTTCCTACTCGGAGCATTACACAAAGAATGCATTTTCAGGCTAGATTTCCAGTAAATAACCCTGCAGTTCCAGGAGATTGACTAAAATAGCAGCATGCCTGCAGCACAATGCCACTTAAGTTCAGATCTCTCCCTTATTCTGGTTCCATCCTCTTCTGTCTCTCCCCAACACCAGCATAATTGTCAGTGTCCTCTTCCTGTGAGCATCTTGGTTTTCACCAAGCCCTTCTCTAGCTCATCTTTGCCTGCTGCTATGCTCCCATGGAATCCTGCACTCTTGATTCATGTTTCCAGCCCTCTCCATAGAGTCATCATCTGCCGCATCACAGTAACACTGCCTGTCTAAGTCTGGAGACACCCAGCACCTTTTCTCAGACTGTTATACAGAAACAGCCTCAAAAGAGAGATTACTCTTAGTAAAGAACAATGACTAAACAGATACTTCAAGAAATTTTAAAAATTTGATGTAAAATATTGAAGTGTATTTTGTCACATTGTTTTATGAGTTGCAGTTGCCACATGTCCTGCTGAACACTGTTTTTTTATTAATTGCAGATGAATTTTTACCATGCCTAACTCATTGTTCTCACTCTTTATAAATCCTTGATTCTAGTTTTGAATGCAGTTTGGTCCCCAGTCTCAGTGAGTGCCAAAGACTGGAATTATGCATTGTATAATGCATATCTTTTCAGAGTGCTGTTTTCTAATGCAGTTTAATATCTTAATCTGTGTGAGAGCCAGGAGAACTTCCAGTTTACCCACTCTGTACTTCTACCATGTGCTCATTCACTTACTGTGTAAAAACAGGGAAATTTTGTTAAGAGAGGCAGACCAGCCTTTATTTTCACAGATCACCCTTTTGACCTTCTCACAGCCCAAATCTAAACAGGTAGCAGAGTCTTTGCAGGATCTTATCTACACCAGCAGAATAACCAATGCAGCTTTTAGCCCTCTCAGAATGAACTGGTCAGAAATATGTTGTTTAGCTTGTAGACTAAATGGGCTCTTGGAGGTGACCTTACAGTTTTGCATGCAGACACCATGCTTGTTTCAGCCATTCCTAAAATGCATTGCTCTCCTCATTTTGTCAGCTAGCATACTGCAGGACAGGGTGCCAGCTGGCAGGCTGACATAACAGGGTGAGCTAGCAATGTGTTGTGAGAAATACAAGAAAAAAACCTGAATGCTGACAAAACAGTTTTTTCCAGTGTTTTTTGCAGTCCCTCACTTGCCACTTGATTTCCTTCTCTTGTCTCCTTATTTTCCTTTCAGCCTTAGCATTTATTGTCCTTTGCTCTCTTTCCCTGGCCTGCCCTGGCAGGAGGGATCACTGAGCAGCAGAGAAGCCTCTCTCTCACATCTGTATAGCTTTACTACTACTCGCTTTTCCGGGCAGTACTTTCACTTACCCCATAGTTCACTCTGCACTGACAGCTTGGCCAGAGCATAGCACATTTTCCAGGCACAGATGTTTCTATCAGATTCATGCTTGCTTCTTGGAGACACGGCAGAAGGAATCTTTTTACTTGTACTTCAACTGATACAAATGATCCCAAGCCAGTATACAGCAAATTTCTTTATCCTATTTTTGTCTTTCTGAACATACGTGTTTGCTTCAGTATTTACATGAGGAAAGGCTGGTACTTAATTCTAATTAAAAAAAAAATAGATATACCATTAAGGATAAATGACTGAATTTTTAATATGCTCCCTTTCAAATAGCAAGACATTTGAGCACAGCTCTGGTCCTAGAATAAGTGACAAAACATACCAGGTCTTAAATTTTCAGTCAGATACTTATCTGCATAAAGATCTTCCTTAAACCTTCAGCAATTTCCAACTGTGCCACAGGTCATCCTGCATGAATCCGGTTTTAAGACTGGAACCTAAGATTGTTATTTTTCCCACCCAAAAACTCTAGCTGACTGACTAACTTCTGTAAGACGGTACAGTTGCATCATAGAATCTAAGTAGTCTTTAATAAAAAATATGTGCAGATCTATTGCCAGGAAAAGACCAAACTATGAAGATAAGCACAAATAAGGTGCAATTTAAAACACTGTTTTCTCAGAACTCATTACTGATCTGGTCCTAGTGATGGAGTGTTCTCATGCAGACACTGGCAGCAGGCCACAGCAGAGTGGCTCAGTTCACATATATGCAGTCACACAGAGTGTTTGCACACCTACACTTGCAACATTTTTTTAATGCATGGATTTTAAATACAATGGGAATAAACAGTTGTTTAGTCTGATCATATCAACTTCCTTATCTTTTATTCTAATTCCTGTCTTTTACTTTCCTTCCTTTTTCTCCACCATTGCCATACAATGAAAGAGGTGCAGGGGAAGGAAGAAAAGAAAAAAAAAGAAAAGAAAAAGGAGTGCATTCTAAGAGTTCTTCTGGCAAACCTTGCATATAAGGTTCCACCTCTAGCTGGGTTCCAGAAAGCAATGTCCCAGTGCTCTCAGTAAAAGGGTAAATGTCACTTGGTACAGCCTTTTTGTATTTGCTGTTATTTCTTCACAGCTGAAGAAATAAGATAAAGTAAAAAGTAAATTGGTCAGTTTTTGCTCAGGCAGTTCCAGAGAGCAATGCTCCCAGGGCAAAGCAGTGGCTGCACTAGAGGACAACCCACAGCTGGCATCAGGGTGCTGTGCAGGACAAAAATGGGATGTCTGCCAGTTCTCAAACGGAATGGGAGCAAAGCCATAGGTATACAGTCTCTAACTTCCACAGCTGCCAGGAAAGTCTGTGTTACATCAGTAATTCCATAGGTCTCCTACGACCATTCATCCCAGTCTGTATCACAGCTCTGGTTTTAATTGCATCTGAAGTTAACTCAGCAGAAAAATATCTTTGTCCTGAGTGATAGACAACTGCTTTCTTCCAGTTTTATGTAGCCTTATATCATCACCAGAAGAAAAAGACAACACTCCACCCTCACCAGTCAGTCTTTTCTCAGTCTTTCTGGTGCATGTGAGCAAGCATTACAAAGTACTACAGCAAAAACTGTCACAAATTGTTTGTTTCAATGAAACAATCAAAAAGCCTAGGAAATAGCCATTTATATGTTTATTTACTACCATGTTTGTTTACATCTATCTGACTTTAATAGATATCCTAATGGATTTTTTTCAAATGTATTTTTAATGTAGAAATAAAATACAGGATTATCCATTCCTAGCATAGTTTGACCAAAAAAAATTTGCACTCTGTGGCACCTTGCAATCCTGCCAGCTGTACAGTTGTCTTACATGGGAGTATAGATGCATGTTTGTCTTGAGAGCTCCCAAATCCCTGCATTCTCCGTAAGAAAGAATGGGACAGGAAATTTCTGGGTTACTGGGCTCTTTGGTGCAGATGTCTCTTTTGCTTTCACACGTATTTCCACAGCAAGAGGAGATCCATGCTAAGCAACAGACACAGAGTCTCATTCAGCAGCGGTTCTTTTCTTTTTTTGTCTGCTCTAAAATAGTCTGAGTGTTAGGAAGAGTAACAAGCACTGAACTTTTCCCCACATACATTACTCACACAGAGGAATGAAAGTGGGTTGAGATAAAACTACTTTTTTTTTTCTTCTCTATGGAAAAACCCAAGTTCAGGTGCCTTCAAATTAGGTTTGTTATTGGAATAATAAGACCACAATCCAGCAAAATGTACCTGATTTCAGTATAATTTTTATGTGGTTTTGAAATTAAATATAAATTTAGGAATTTGCTTGCTTAGGTGATTAGGCTTGTGACAGAAGATTTAGGCAAACACCTAAATTTGGGGATTCTATGGTCTCAGTTCTCATACTGAGAGCTTTAGGTATGAAAAAGTGCCAAAGACAAGTCTTTACATTATCAAATATTTTACTATAATCTGCAGTCTTAAAGTTCAAAGAGAGCTTTTGATCATCGGTAAGAAAACCTGATCAATTTTTTTTCTTACACTCTTTTTATTCTGAGTTTGACCCACATTGCTATAATAAGAAGAGTCTAAAATTACTCACTTTGCCTTGTCACGTTCCTTCTAAGGCAAGAGTATCCAGTAATCCATGGGGAAGTGTGAGGAATAAGAAGGGCAATGACATGTCCTAGGTGGCATTTGGAAGTAAACCTTCTTCCCCTTGAGCTCCTGTTCTAGATCAGGAAAAGTTTTTTCCCCATAACACAGCTTCCCCTTCAGCCATATTTTGTGCTTTATATCCAGACACTACAGTAGGCAGAGGCTTACTGTGGGAACCAGAAAATTATGCCTACTCAGCATTTTGTGTAAATATTTTCTTACTAGAATTTTGGCTTTTGTTTTGTGATATAACCTGAGGAATGCTGGCTTCCTATTCCTATGGAATATACAAAAATGAAAGAAAGAGGCAACCAAAATGCTCAAGATGTAACAAGACTACAGGCACAACTTTTCTGGAGGGTCTAAAAAGCTTGAACTCTTCTGTGGGGTTCTGCCCAAGCAACTGCAGTGCACCAGCTGTGTATTCTCCCTTCTGGCAGCAGCCAGCATCTTAAAAATGTACAGGCACCAAAATTCCCCAGTGATTATTGCAAAGTGACCTGCTGTATACAGATTTAAGGTGGCCTGGGGAAGGATGCTCAGTGATTTTCAAAAAATAATCAGGCTTTTTGGAGGGTGAATACAGGGTGCCTGGGACGGAAGGCAGTGGCATGCAGGCTTATTCCAGTGTGCACAGGCAAACTGGGAATTCAAAGTGATATCCATATAGTATTTCAAGGAAAGCACAAAAACAACAAATGCAAAATATTACTGTTTGTCATAAGTTCTGCATCAGTTGTGAGGCTCTCACTAGAAGAAATTTTAAAACTAGTGGTCTTTTAGCACTTTATATTCAATTCTCAAATCAGACACCAATTGCAAGAGAAAAAATGTTACCACTCCTCTATTTACATTAATCCCACTGGTAGGGTCTTATTCCCAGTGATTTCTCCAGCACAATTTCTGCTGCCATTGGTTAAGCCCAGTTTGAGACCACATGGATCTTTCAGTACTCTGTTATCTCATTTTCCTGTGGATTATGAGCAGTAGGTTTTTGCCTGTACCACAATGAGTTCACACATTCTGACAAGAAAATGCAAACTCAAAATGCCTATACCAGAAAGCACTACTTTAGTCCCAAAGCTAAGAAAAAACCTAAACCAAACCAAACCAAAACAGCAAAACCCCCAAAACATTAAACAGTTGCAGCAGAAATAGCCAGTGTCTGTATTTTGTAGAGGAACAAGATAGTATCAATGTGGAATATTTTAGAGCAATATATCCAGCTTAAAACCACTCAGATTTTAACTGATGGCATTTTGACCACAGCATACAACCCCAGATATGCAATTTACTGAGTATAAACAAGCCAGAAGAAGAAGGGAGAAAACTCCTTGGCGCCTGCTACACGTAATGCACACAAGTGCTGCAGAAATCTGCTGATAATCCCCTTTCCAGTTTGTGTTCACAGCTAAATCTACTTCACTTCCTCTGATACTGAACATTATGCAGTGGTCTGAGGTCCACCACTAGCCATAAATCCCAGGCAGGAAACAGTCTTCAAGTCTAAGGAGGAAAGACAGCATTTCATTTTCTAAAGCCAGCCCAGAGTGAGCAGGTCAAACAAAGTTTGGAGCTGAAGCTCTTGAAACTCAGGGTATAATTGTGTATGTTTTTCTGCTTGTTTTGTTACCGGTTAACCGGATGCAACAAATAAAATAGTTTTTTTTCTTATTTTCTCTCTCTGACTGCCTCGTTGGGAGCTCCTCTTTGGGAGCCAACCTCTCCATGAGCCAGTGCTTGAGGTCATAGCTCTCTAACTTCAAGACATCTGCTAGGTCAGACATACTTGAAGAGAATCAGCTGTTTGCAGCCAGCACATTATTAGCACACTGAGTCCCAGACAAATGCTGAGGGTCTCTCTCTCTCTTTTTCCATCTCTCTAACAAACACAGAATCACATATTTCCACCTATTGTATTTAAATTTTCTTGTCTTGATCACAGATCTATCTCCAATGCCAATACAGAGCATTAAATAAAGAGTTTGAGCTCTTGACTGTTCAAATAATCAGCTAGAATAATTACAGAAAAAAAATTACAAAACAAAATACTCTCTTCACTTCTTATGCTAGGGATTGAGTTTGCCCTGTATAGTACTCCTAACTTTCTGAAAAATCACAGAAGATACAAAAAAAGCCCTTAATTTGCTGTGTTGAATATCTGAAAAACAGATTGATGAACTATACTTTGTGAAAATAAAACTCCTCTTGATGGCTGAAACTCAACCTTCAAATCCAGAAACTCTCTAAAGCATCTGCTCCTTATGAAGCACTTGGTGCCCTTTCTTATATTCATTATTTAAAACATTTCAATTATTTCAGTTACAGATGTAACAAACAGGCAAATAAATACCCAGTATTTGTGTTCATCTCTCTGATATCAAAAATATACATATAGGAAAAATGTAGTTAGTAAGGAAGTATTTCTTCTTTTTAAGTCAGCAAAGGCTTGTCCTATAGATCCTTCAAGCCACTTTTTCTTCCCTAAATGAAGTGTTACTCGGAAATAGAACAGCCAGTTTACAGTAAGGAAAAAAATCTGCCTGGAAAAAAAATACACCAGGCTTGATTCAAAACTTGCACACTGGAGTGCCAGCTTGGCAGCAGTTGAAAGTGCATTGGAATTGAAAGGTTTCCATCTCCCCGCTAAGCTTTAACACAGCATGCTAGATATTCACAGTGCTGTGGCACAGACCTGCAGCTCCAAATGTACTAATTTCTACAAAGCTTTTGAAATGCTCATTCAGGTGCCTGGAAAAGCAGAAAGTACAAGGAAATTGGTAACATACCCCTCAGCGAGTGCCTAAAAGCCAGTCAAAATTGCAGGACCTGTATCTAGGGAATTGCAGTAAAAATCCTTCTATACAGCTCATCTCTTTAACAGACTTTAGGAGGGAATTGCTAGGAGCTGGATTCACAGCCACTATAAAGCCACCAAGCAGCATTTATCCATATATTGATATCTGTTTAGCTAAGGTTTACTCCCTGCTCATCTCCACCACATCCAGTGTAATGAAAATAAGTAGGAAAAAATCAACATCTGTTAAGGGTTCTTTAAAGCTCTGTCCACTTTACTACCCTCTGTCATCCAATACACTTTATTCTTTCCATGGATACCGAAAACTAATTTCAGTTTTGCATGTATTCTTTTCAAGTCTGCTGACAGAAAACATCAGGGAGGCAATGTATGCTCAGAGATTGATACAGGCTCTCTACAGGACTCTCTGTGTCCTTTGCAGTAAACAAAGTCTTGCAAGAAAAGTTAGAATACTGCATTGAACAAATGTAGTGCAATAATAGTTATATTTTCCATCTCAAAGTATTTTGCTCATATTTTACCTGTTTCCATCATAGTACAAAGATCAAAAATTGGTTGAGGTTTAAATTTTCATTGGACAGCCCTTGGGGAAAGCTCTTCTGCTGGCCTGCAGAGACCATGCAATCCCTGCTGGGTGCAGGTGCAGGGGAGCCAGTGCAAACTGTCAGCCTTGTCTGCAGCCCTCTCTCTGCCCTTGTAAGATCAGCACACAGGAAGAGCATGGGGTAATGGCTTTGGTCTGCAGGAGTTTTGTCTTTCAGAACTAGACTGAAAAACATGTCTTGGTAAGTCCAAAACAAGCACCGTGTTTGAACCAAGACACTTCAACAGGGAAAACAGAGCCTTTTATAAAAACATTCTTGCTAATCTACTTGATACCATTTGAGCCTCCAAAAAGTACCAGTTTGAAAGAAAACATATCTTTCATATGCTGACTGTAAGTAATTTTAATTCTGTGCCTTTCAAGTTAGAAGCAAAGTGTGGGGAACATAGAGCATTTGACACTATCATTGTTCATCATCTCCACTCGAAAAAGGAATTATGGAACATTTAGTCTCTTGTGATTTCTTCAGTGAAAGTGAATTATGATCCAGCACTGCCACTTGCTTAGCACATTCATGACAGGGTTATTAACTCATTCTTTAATCAGTTGGTACTGATACAGTACTCTTGGATTAAACTTCTGAGCAGCAAGATCAGAACAGGGTTTGGGTAAAGATACCACCACTGGCTCAGGGCATCCCTCAGTTGCAAATTGGTGAGGTCTGGAGGAGCTTACTGGGATAAAACTATTTTATGCTTAGCTTGGTTTTGTAGTCTCTCTGACATCCATGGCTGGACCTACCAAGGGCTGGGCTAGCTCTTTGTCTGGCCCAGTTCAGCCATTCTGGCATGCACGTGCCTGTATGAAATGATAGTGCTCAGTGAAGGAAATAACTTTTTTGTAACCTTTAGTTACAATAAAAATGAAAAAGGCCCAACTTCAGAGAGAGCAATACAGTTACCATAGCTACTATTAGATCTTCATTTACAAAAAATTCAAGTATTAGGCATGCTATAAAATAAAACCAAATCTTGACATAGAACCACCTGATGCTGATGTCAGGCACCATTCAGGATGTGATTCAAGTACTAGGTTGTAATAACCCTAGAAATTCTTTTCAGTTTGTGGAGAGGGAAATAGGATTGCAACTAATTTATTACGTATTCTTTGGGAATAAGGAAAAAGGTGAATTAGAAAATCACAGTGAATCTTATTTTCAAACACAGATTAGATTTTATAGTTTTTTTAAAGAGGTAAAAAATTGAGTGTGCACTTTCTCACTTCAAGAGTGATAAAAATGTTGCATTGTTTTAGCATTCAGCATGGTCTGATCTGTTTTTGGAGTTGGAAAGCAGCAAAATTCTGTGTCAAAATAACACAGTTAATATCTTTAGCATGTCATCAAACAGATACATAAATTTAAACATCAAGTGCCTTATTTTGTTTCTGACTGGATTTACCAGGTGTGTGCTTTGAGCTGCGTGTCAGCACCATCCTTTATTTGTCCAGCACACAGAACATCTGGGCACGTACAGGTCAATGTACAAACACACCCTGCACTCACTTTCTGAAGTATAGGCTCATGCTGAAAGTCCTGTTTACAGCATCTGATAAACCATTCTTAAGTTCTTTTTAATTTTTAGTGCTAAATTCAGCTCTTCTGTGTTAATGTTAATACATACAGTAAAAAAAAGATAGGAGTAATTGAGCATTAAAAATCTTTTAAATGTACAGCACAAACAAACCAATGCTCCTCTCTGAATGGTGCATTTTTATCAGTCCTACACACACAGACTGCTAAATCACAAAGGGAAGAGACATGAGGGCTCTTTGAGCCTGTCCAGGAGACAGGAAGGAGAAAAAGCAAAGGCACTTGTGCCCTTTTATCATTCCTTAGAACACCAGGTTTCAGCATCACTTGGTTTGGTAAGAGGCTCCTTCAAAGGCAATGAATAAGCAGAGAAGGCCATATCAGAGGGTATGAAATTTGGCCAGCAGGTTACCTAAGGTTCCGAGTATAGATGAATTTTGAAATGTGGTATGAGTAGATTTTACACTTTGCAGTGAATCTAGAATCAAATTTGTTTGCTTTTTCTTGAACAGCAGATTTTGCTAAAGTTTTATTGTAGCAGATTAAACTCAACCAAGACTACTTTAGAGGAGGATTTTTGTCTGCAAAACACCCATTCACCCCTCTCAGGACACGTGAAGACTGTAGCAAAGAAATTACTTTAGCAGATACCCCTCAATAAAAGAAAAGGCAAGGCACAACCTGGTATTTCTCCTTTCGATTTCTCCATACCACCTGTTGATGGCAACGACAGGAACTCTGTTGTAGATTTCCCCAGTCTCTGCCTAACCCCAAGTACATGCATACACGTAGGTGCAATGTAGAAACTTGCTCTGAGTGCTGGCAGCCAAACTCCACTAAAATATAGACCTCTAAACACTGCTCTTGGACCTCATCCTTCTGAAAGAATTAATTACTAGGAGGGGTTTGGGACTTTTTTCCCTTATTTTACATTCCCTTGCTCTTCTCTGCTTTCTGGTGAAATTGTGTACTGCTCTCCCACTCTTGCTCCCCTTCCCCGATTTCCATGGTTCAGATGTTTGAAAACACTTGGTAGAATTCTGCAAGCTTCTTCCAGCTATGCCAAAGCAAACTTGAACTCACAGCCTTCTGAGGCTTTCCCATCACTGCTGACACTCTCTTGGTGATCTGCCTGCTATGAAGTTTTTGCTGGGGTTTTCTGACCACTTCTGCACATCCTCCATGGAACAACCAAATGAGATATGGATGCCAAAGGGAAAAAAACCCGAAAAAACGTACAATGCTTTCCCTTGGTTAGTCACTGTTAGAGCTTTTTAAATGGAAAAAAAAAAAAAGAAAAAAAGAAAAAGAAAAAACAGAGGGGGAGAAGGGGCAGAGGGGCAGAGAAAGAGAGAAGCAGTGTGGGCATGTGTATTTGAGGGAGCAAGGAACTGTGAAAGAAGGTGGTCTTTTCACTAAGTACTGTCTCTTTAAAAATAAAATTTTAAAAAATACCCTCTGTGTTTTCTTTAGTCTTTTTCATTCTTTGGCAGCATCCCAAAGATTTCACTGTCCTTGTCTCCAGCATCTGGAAACCATCAGGGTAAACAATAGAGTGCTAGGAACTGGAACCCCTGCCTCAGCTCCCGTGGGACTTCACTCTGGAGAACATGAGAACACAAACCATTGGACACCATGTGGTCAATTACTTCAAACTAACAAATCTGTGTGCCTTCCTATTTTCTGTTTTCCTTGGCACCACATGACCCTTTCACAATGGAACCCAGCTGTTGAAAAAGCCAGACGTTTTCTTTTTTAACCTCTTGCTTACTTTTGTGCTTGCTTTCTGCAGCAAGCCTAGGGCTGGCACGCACCCTAGGTAGAACTGTCCTGCTTATTAAAAACCTGGCTGGCTCTAATGTTTGCCTGTATTAGTCAGCAGAGAGGCTTGAGAGTATTAACTTAACAGGATCATACTGCAGTGAGGACTCCACAGGTGGTCCTGTGTTTTCTGGGTTTCCTGACATTGCATGCCAGGACTTAAAGCAGATACACCAGGACACTTTTATAGCCTGCCTGTTTTGTGCAATCAGTAATTGCATGTGCAGTTGTGACCTACTTTTTAAAATTTGTTCCTAGTGCAGGTGCTGTATTGGCAATTGCAAAGAGCTAAAGTCATCTCAAAGCCAAAGGCTGTTGAGGGGGCCACCCCCTTCTAGTGCTGGGAAATAAACTTTGCTCTGGATTAGCCATACTTGCTCCAGCACTAAAGCTGGTGCTCACAAAGCAGAGGCTGATGGGTTCTTGTTCTTCCTAGCCTTCTGTTTCAAAAGACAATCTTTGAATTGTGGGAAACAGTGCAGTGTTACTGACTACACACAAACCAAGACACTTATACTGTATTTAGATGCATCAACTTATCTGTGGGGTTTGCTTTCATTAACTTTCAACAATGAATGCAATGGACTGGTGCAAGAGACTTAGGGCTTCACCTTTAAGTCACCTTTAAAGTTGCTGAACATCCCTAGCACACACTAAAGAAAAGCAGCTGACATTTCATGTGTAAATAATCAATCACACGTGCTCATAGACTGACAGTTTGATTTCTGGGAGAAAGATAGGTGCATGTTCAATGCTATGCCTAAAAGACAGGAAAAAACAAGGATGTGCCATGCAGTTGGAACCTCACAGCTGGAAACCCACTCAGAGATGTGGCTTTACCTGTATTCTGGGACTCAGCTTCAGCACCTCTGACCTCAAACAGGTGATTGCTTATCTGCTGTGCAAAGGCAGCTCTGTTAGTCTGTGAAGGTCAGGGAGTTGGCAGCAGTGGAGTCAGGAGCCCTGTGCAGGGTAACCAGACTCACAGTGGCAGCTATTTCCATCAGATCTGTATCCCAGAGGGACAGGGCTGGCTCACTGACCGGGTCCAGCCTTTGTCCACAGGCTGCTTGGTGAGGCTGGCCTTGCCTCTGGATACAGGAGGGCTTTTCCAGCCCTTCACTGGTCAGTCCTGACATCCTGCTTACACACTGAGCACTACTCACCTTACTCATTTCTAGGTTGCTGTGTTGAACTGTAATGCCTAATTTTCATTAAGGTCACAAAATCTGTAGAAACTTTGGACTCTGTCAATTTATTTCCATTTAGAGCAAGCACTGAAGTTCCTTCACAATTTTTTTTCAGCCTCTTTGGATTTATGTATAAAAAATTTTCACTCTAATGGCCTCACATCAAAACACAACCCAACTAACAGTCTCTGTGAGCTGCAGAGGCTAACAATGATCATGAAAACTGAAAATTTTAAACTTAAAAGACAGACAAACTAGGAGACAGCTTGGATAGGCTGAATAAGCAAACAATGCTTGAAAACCTTACCTGCAGGCTTGTTAAAGATTTGCTGCTGAGCCTAAAACTAACACGATGGATGTCTGGAATTGGTAGAATCTTGTTCCTCCCCTTTCCATAAAGAGCGATATATATTTTGTGTACACTTTCAAGTTATATTTCTTTTAAAAGAGATGAAGATGAATCATTAAATGGATTTGCTGAAGGAATTTCTACTACAGGATCTAAGAATTTAGCCATTTTGTAGCCAGTAGTATTAATATGTGATTTTTTTTAATCCCAGGTCCAGCCTATAGCTCAGCAGTAATACTAGGAAAACTTTTTTTCCCTTTTCTGCCAGTAATTTTTGATCCCAGATGTCTGCAGAATTGATTAACATGATGCTGGAAGGGCAGAAGTGGTAGGGGGAAGGGGAAAGTTAGGACTATGCAGTAGCAACTTAAACAGCACAGTACATGCTTAATCTTTTAATATTTATAGAAGAGTTGGTTAAATGTATGGCAAAAGTTCAAATCAATTTACTACTTCCCTATGTGAGCATCTTGGACAGCTTCTTGTCTGGCTGAAGCATAGATACAGTTCATTCACAGAAGTATAGATACAGTTCTTTAAGGAAGGCTCTGCCTGCAGCCAGAAATCTGTGTCATACAAGAGTTAAGGGGGCCTACCTTAACTAACTGAGGGAGTCCCAGTACAGCTTGGGTGCAAGCCAGGACACAAATGAAACCACTATAATGGCACTGATGGATGACCTCGTTCCAGTAATGAGGAAACAACACATCCATTCTCTTCATCCTGCACCTCTTTAGCATTTGACATAACTGTCCATGAGATAGAGCTGTTCCACCAGGAAGAGGTGCCAGACAGCCAGAGTGATGTGTTAGGATGGTTTCAGTCTTTTTCAACAAGAACAGCACTTCCAATATTTGTTCCCCTTTCCCAGCTCAGTGTTGTGACATTCCACAAGAATCAGTTTCCCTCTGGTCTCTTACAGAATTTGTGTGTTTGCATTTACTAGGTAGAAAAGTTGCATTTAAATGCCAGCAATATGTCTACGTGTGACACACAGAGCACAAGCTGGTTTTCACTGCCTCTAACTCTGTCATTCCTGTGTAGTGAGCCTGTGTTCAGTGGGGTGAATTGGGATTCAGGGATGAAAAACAGCTGCTTGAAGGTGAAAAAGAGCAAGAGATGACACTGGCAGCCAGAGGACAGAGCTTTTGGAAATGTTTTAGGACTAGTGCAATCTGAAGATTTTGATCAAATTTAGTCACTCTTTTATGGCTGTTGGGGTATTACTCCCCAAGTCTAACTTGTCCCAATTCTCAAGGAATATTTTTCTTTCTCTCTGAAATGCTGCAGTTATCCCCTCTTGGCTGAGGCTGCTTTACTGCTCGAGTGCAGTCCTGTGTACCTGACTATGATGCCTACACCTCCTAGGAAGCTGAAGGCATTCAAGTATAGTGCAGCATCTATCTCCAGCAATTCAGGAGTCAGCTTGTGTTCTGTAGCTTTCCACAGAAGTACAGGCTGAATCACATGCTGTGGTCTACAGACCAAGTAGTACCAAGTTCATGAGATATTCTAAACAGCTTTGATTATTTGGTCCACAAAATCCTCATCTTCGAGTTGTTTTATGAACTGGGCCATGTTACCTGAGGGTACCCACCTATTAGTATCACCAAGAATTCCATAAGCACTTGTCACCAAAGGGGAAAAACCTTTTCAATGGAAAGTTTCCTTTATATTTAGGAACACGGGCAACTCAGGAACTGAGGATTCCCACAAGCCTCCTCAAGTACATGGTGTGCACATTTTAAGCTTATGTTCAAATAAACATGTACTGAAACATATATGTTTACAATACATTTAAAAACTAGAAGTCCTGTTTAGAACAAGATTTCCCCTGCACTAAAGGAAAGGGAGAGAGATGAAGTGCTTTGGTCTTTAAGCTGATCATACTGGAAAAACAAACTTTATGGGATACTTTCTTCCATCTTTCTGTGAATCTAAAGGACGCATATCTTATTGCCAGCCTTGAATCAGCCCAGCATACAGAACACTTCAGCTCTTGTGACCTCTTTCAATGTATTAAGTAGCATGTTTAAAATGAGTTAATGTTTGTCTGTGGTTGCTCTCTACTTAAAGGAACCTCTTTTTCCACTGGTCAAGAGCATTTTTATTTCCAATCAAGTGTGGAAAAGCAAATGCAATTCTGATGTTGTACAAGAGATAAAGCGGCAAATTTCAAGTTCCCAGAAAGTTGGTAGAAGTAAAACTAAAAACATCATCTATGCTATTTTTTTGGTTTGAAATACAGAAAAGCCCAAGCCGATGGGCAATATTGTTCCATCTCTTGCAGTTTCTACAATCTGTTGTGATCTCCTGCTCATTTTTAAATGGAACTGGTAAATCATTAATTGAAAACAGTTTACTAGTGCAATTTTGTGTTTAAAAATAATTTGGAAACTGTATACAGTCAGATTTCTGTGACTTTTTTCATTAATTGCTACAGCTTGTGCATCTGTTTCTACAATAGATTTTAATAAATATGTCCATAAGCCGCATTTCCTGCAACTCCTTACAGTACAATCCTACATATCACCACTTCTGACAGATCACAGACTATAAAGTTATATTTCTGCCTGATGGGGCTGAGTTATTACTAACCACTGAGCTCCACAGAGATGAGTCTGTTTATCATAATGTGACTAAAAAGAGCAAGTAGTCAGGGTGGAGAAGAGTGCTGAGGAGGGAGAGGTGTAACTGGAAAGAAAGCTTCATTTGTAGATGACAGAGCACTGCTTTTCTACAGGGATGAA
Organism: Emberiza elegans; assembly: GCA_024865655.1. NCBI lineage: Eukaryota > Metazoa > Chordata > Aves > Passeriformes > Fringillidae > Emberiza > Emberiza elegans. The sequence goes on along the minus strand of JALJVW010000241.1, from coordinate 24,435,905 downwards.
TGACTTGGAAGAGATTTTACACATCCTGTTTTTCCTCCACTGTTGAAGTTTTTAAACATTAACACTGATCCTAAAAGAAATAAAGAAGAAAAGAAGAAAATAATACAGAAGAGCATGAAAGTTACAGCTGAAAAGAAAAAACGATGAAAATAGATAATTCTGTTGATTAACTACCAGTGAATTCAGACTCTATGATTGTCATTTCATCTCACTTAGTCTCCTGTGTTCAGAAAGAGAACTGACTTCAGGCTGCTGATCATAAAGAAGGATGTGCATGTAGACAAGGCTGGAAGAACTGACTGTATTGCTCACACCATTTCTGCTGAGGGGAAACAGGGCACCAAAGTCATACCTGCCTTCAGCACTAGTCAGCATTTCGGAAGCTGATTCACTTTCAGATGTAATACACAAACCTTTTTACTTCCATTTAACTCACCAAATTTCCAACCATCTACAACAAGTGTGGTGTCTACTTTGTGACATCAGGTCTGCAACACAAGTTTTCAGAGTACTCCTTTCAAATTCTGCTGCTGCACACTGAAATTCCTGTTAGGAAGGGACCAAAGAACACATTGTATGTAATATGAGAGGAAATGGCATTCAGTTTGATGCTTCTGTAGTCAGGTACCACAGCATACTGGGATTTTGGCTCTTGGTTTAGACAGTGCCACCTGGCAACTCTGGTTCAGCTAACACCTGAGCTTGTTTTCAAATACCTGTTTACATGACTGAGCACTTGGCTTAGGGAAATCAAATGTACAGACAGTACAGATGCTGCAAAGGGAAGTTCATTTTCACACTGGTCGGCATTGCCACAGGCCCCTTCCTTCTACTCTAAATCTTTCTATGGTAGTACACCATTAGTCCAGGAATGTCAAGCCAGCCACAGGATATCAGTATGCCCTGGGTTCTTACTTTGTTCTGCAAACTCTTCCTTGTTTTCAGTCTAAGGGGCTGCTTGGCTCTCTCCATCAAAGGGAATGAAAATATCCTTTGCTTGTGGGGCTGTTAGTCTCTATCTGAATGGTCTGAAGAGAATTACCATATTCAAATTAGTGCAAAACTCAGTGCTCTAAGTCTTTTATTTATTTATTGCAGCAGACAGGTTTGTGAATAGTCTCTATCTCTTGGACAGAATAAAAGTTCTCCATTATTTATATGCCCTTTCACTGGCAAGATTCAACTTTTTCCTTTTGTCCTTCCTATTTACCAGTGCAAATACTAAAAACAACCTGCTCCCAGCTGTTGGAAGCCCCACACTGTCCCCTTCCCCCTGCCAGGACAGAACAGCTGTTATTGTGCACAACACAGGCACTGCAGGATCAAATCCAGGCAATCTTCATCACTGCTTTTCTAGGGAGAAGTTTTGAACTGTAGTTTGAAAAACTCACTGCTGAGCAGGAGCCTCATGTGCAATTCTACTTCTGTTCTTTGTTCATCCATAATGCTGATTAACAGAAGAGGCATTACATGTTTTCTCTTGTAGTGTAATCTACTTTTAGCTGAATTAATTGCTTGAAAGAGGGAAATGCAAATCCTAAACTGGCCCCACACACTTCAGCAGACTATTGCTAAGTTGTGGTTGAAAGCAATTTCTTCTGCAAGTTTACAAACGTGACTTTGCCGTAACAGTGCCGCCTTACATTTTCAGCATAGCTCTCCACATGCAGTGTTGAATTTATGCTTTAACAGAGTCCCAAAACAGCTTCCAGTGAATACAGACAGTGAGAATGTTTTCCAAAGCAACATCCTAAGCAAAAATCTGCAAAGTTATGGTTGTGTTAGCTGGGGCACACCACCCAGCTTTTATGAGATCACCTGGGGACTGCCACGGCCCACAGCAGTCACCTGAGCAGAAGCTGCAGCGTGTCTGCAGGACTGCAGCTCCCAGCAAGCAGGGCCTCTCTCTGCTCCCCAGGGGATATACCCAGGAACAGGTCAGGACCTGCAGTCCAGGCAGACAGATACCTGCAAGTTACCCCAGTGACAGATGTGTACAGACACCTAACAGCAGCACCCCTAATCTTGTGTCCTCCACACTATCCTTCTGCACCAAGCCAGCCCTGGTCAGCCCTTCTGCCTGCAGAGCAGTGCTGCCCACTGCCAGTGCAGCCTGCAGAAATCACACTTGTAAAATCTGAACTAATAACTTTAAATAGCTCTCCTCCCTGGTTAAAAAGGTACTGTTAAATGCAGATCCATCTACACCCCGAGATGGCTGCAAATAGCTGCAACTTTTCTACTAACAGGTATGAATACTGACATTGGAAGTGCTCCAATTGTTTGCAAGCATTTTGAAACAAAGCAGTTCGGTTTAAAAGCAGAGTTCAAAGGCAGAAAAGATTTTTGCAGCTGTTGTTCTGCCCTGGAATTTGTTGTGCATATGCCCTTTTTGGGAACATTTCTTTGTTTCATGGTGCCTTCAAAAATATACTGTCATCACAGCCTTCTTGCCAAGTGCCACTCCAAGCTGGTTATTCACTGCTGCCCTTTTCCCAAGTTAAACCATGCATTTCTACAACATTTCTCACATTGATGGGGAGCAACATGCTCAGTCTCAGGCCAACCTGTGAGGTAAATCAGCTGACCTTCATTTCCTCTAAGTGAAGCAATGAAACAGCAGTCTCATAAAGAACTGAAAGATAGTCCCTGTGTGGTTACAGTTTTTTGATATCAAAAGCGTTTTTTAACACCTCTGGTTTGACAAATTTACTGAGATCATTTAACGATGGCACAAATTGCAAGATGTCATAGAGAGAAATTAATTGGGAGGCAATCCCAATTTGGAGACTTAATTTTTAAAAATAAAAAGTTCAGGTAAGTTCTTTTGTATTTCCCTACCTACCCTTACTTACAGGAAATAGATACATGTTTTAAGCTTTATAAGTTTTATATAAAATAGCACTGTGATGAATAATTTGATAAAGCCTGAGGAAAACAACAGAAGGACAGGATAGGCATAGTAAAAAATGAGCTCCATTCCAGTTCACATGCGTCTACCCTGATATTTTCAACCAGCTACTAGATTATGAACCTAAACTGAATAACACTGTGTGATCAGTGATGGCAAATAAATAAATTCTGGAGGCTGTTCTTAAAGTTTTTCTCATATGTTTAAGTTTACTAATATCACATGATGCAACACAATGAATTTTTTGCTATTTCAAAAATCAAAAAAAAAGCAGCACATTCAAACAACATCTCAACTACCATTTTAACTTTAAAACAATGTGGTCCCACCCTCCTTCTAGAGAAGATGACTATGTCAATATGTAATACTTTAAGAATATTAAAAAAAATTAGCAAAAGAGCAGGAAACAATGTTGACTGTTGGAGATAGCACAGATATGAATTTCTAACTGCTGGACACATCTGTGTCTGCAGGTTCATTTGGTACTAACACTAAACTTCCTTGCTACACTGCAAATTACAGTGGATGTGTAATTTCATGCTGTTTTCTTATATCCCTCTCCTCCATAGCTTCTCTTGTTATGCTTCTATTTTAGTTCACTGTGTCTGTTCACTACAGATTATGTTTAGTACAGATTATTTGTATAGTCTTTAAATTGTCTGTCCACACACTCTGAAGAGTTCTCTTTACCCATTCTTGACACATTTCTAAGCAGACATGTATCTGTTCCACTGTTTTATACCTGGTGGGGAATAAAGGACAGGCAAGGTAAGGGATTTTTAAATACTTCTTTAGTTGATGATAAAAGCATGACTTTAGTTTATGCTGTTTAAACTCAAGTCCCAAGAGATGATTTAGGAATAAGGCACTCATCCACAAATAATTTAGAGAAATTCCTTTTATACTGCTTATGCTGATAACAAGAAGAATGAGGGGGCCTTTCCTGTTTATATCCCAATTTCACGTGCAGAACCACATCCTTAAAAAGAAGTGGGTGGTGGGCAGTCTCTGAAGTGATTTCTTGCACATATTTCCCTGATTGCATCCTGGCAGCACAGAACGTGCTGCCCACAGCCCAGTCAAACAGCTGCAGCATCTTGTTGTACAACCTAAGCACCCCCACAACCATCAGAAGGGATTAACAGTGACATGCTTGACATATATTTCTTCCTTTTATTTTCAAGGAGGAATTGGAATGCCTTAGAACACAATTCCTCCTCCAAGCTGGCTTGGCTACTCCAACATTTAGGAAATGATGACCTGAGGCACTATCCTACTGTCCCAGTCTCTCTGTCCATTTCCATTAGCTCTCAGTATTTACTCTCAGTATTTAGTATGGAGCTTTACAGATGAGCCCTCTAGCAACAATATATCAAAGTGAACTGTAACATTCACCGTTATTAGGGAAATTACCTATATTTGCTGAGTGAATTGTATGCCTCATGCTAAATATACATAACACGTACTCTTTTGTTTCCGTTTACACATGGAAGTTAAATGCCTAATAATTATTCTTCTCTTTCTGTGTCCTTTTCCTGTTGCTGCTGTCATTAACTCCACATTTAGAGTAATTATGTATTATGATTAAATTCTTTCAGTTTCTCAAAACTGATTCAAACCCCATTGTCTTTTCCAATACTTCACATATTGGAAGCTATTTGGTGGATTTTCTTCCTGAAGACCTACTGAGTGTACCCCTAGAACTTTCACACAGATTTATTACTGTGAAGAGTTAGCAAAAGGCAAAGCACAGGCTGGAACTAGTTTCCACCCCAAAGGTGCATTTCCATACCAGCAGATATACTGTACAATTTTAGAGTGCTCTGTAATGGGAGCCAGTGGGAAATAGCCCAGGACATGTTTTTAATGGCTGACAAAATTAGTTTAACTTTTCACTAAAACACAGCAACTTCTTCAGTGAGGTATGTTTTAATAGTCTCATTAGAGGAAAATTTAAAATAGAAAACTAAGATTGCCTGAAATCAAGCCTTCCAAGACCTGCACTGCAGCTGTCTTCATCACAAAAATACTCCAGGGTTAATAACCTCTGTTCATTGCCCCAAGTGTAGAGAGTTTTAAGTGAGCTCAGTGCTTGTGTTCCGATAGTGGGTAATATGATATTTACAAAACCAGTGGATCTGTTTTCAATAAAGGGGAATATTCTTGGTTACATCATGCTATCCTGAGCCATGTACTTTAACTCAACAGCAAGGGCAAGAGGAACCAGTGCTGTTTGTGACGAGTCTGCTGTCTCATTGAGCAAACTGTCTGAAGGGCTCTTATCTCTTCCGTTGGTTGTTGTTGATGCATTTGTCACCAGTGGAAATGTCTGCTGTCCCTCAGCATACTTCAGGGTTTACTAGGATGTCCAAGGAAGAGCAGGCTTCCCTTCCTTTGTATTGCTGCTTCTCACTGGTGCCTTTTGGTGAGGTCAAGCTGTCCCCTAGGGCTGGCAAGAACCTTTTAATTCTAAGTGTTGCACAGGAGACAAAAGTATCTGATATGAAGATAGCTGCATCTATGTGTAAAGTAAGTGTGATGAGAAATCCAGTTCTTGTAGGTTTCATTTTGTCCAGAGCTGAGCAGAGTAGATTGTACAATTGCTAAAGACAGCACTGCCCCAGAAGAAAGGCCATTTGTTGCTAGTCAGCTGTCCTAAAAACTAAACCTGAACTTGCCCCACAACCCCAGCTGAAGATGTGGTCAACACAAGCCAGCCCTTTCTCCAGTTCTGCCAGACCTGAAGACAAACAGCAGCTCCTGTGGAGTTCAAAGTTTGACAGAAGCCCATTTTCTGTCCCCTCGAAGGGCTTTTCCTGGGGCCCTGTGCCTGTCTCCTGCTCAATGAATGCTGTCTTTGTACCCACCAAGTTGACAAATGCCAGCACTGCAGAATAAGGATGACATTTCTGCTGTGGCATTAGGGTTGAGAAAGGGGATTATTCCGGGCAGTTGGGGCCAGGATGCAGCGCACGAGGGAGGCTGCGCGACGCCGTTGTTTGTGCCGCGACAAGGAGGCCCTTGAAGGCCACGGCCGAGGCTGAACACAGGAGCTGTGTGTGGGGAGACGCACGTGCACAGCCGGGCCACTGTCCCCAGCCGAGTCCCTGGCCTGGTGGCACACCTGGGCCAGCTTCCTCCTCCCAAGCCCTCCTCATTATGCCCCAGTGAGCGAGTGCACAAAGCGCCAGCTGCGCTGGGGCCGCGAGCCCGCCCGGCCGGGGCCGCCGGAAACCAGGAGCAGCCACGTCTTTTGTTGCCTTTCCAAAATTGAGGGTTTGTGTTGAGCCTGAGGAGGATAATGAACCTCTCACCAGGCACACACTGAACTGCACATCTCCTCAAAATGCAGAGCGGATAAAATTAACTGGTCCTTGGAAAGACTGAAAAAAATAAATCAAGGGGCTAGAAGACTTTTGCTGTTGTGCCAATCTCCTCACAAGAGTCTGAATCCACAGCTTACCAGAACAGCACCCCCTTAAACAATACTCCTTGATTCGGAAAAATGACACTCAGAGACCCTATTATGCATCAGGTGTTGCTGATTTGTTTTTGTTCATGTTCTAGTTTATCACTTCTTGTTGATATTTTTTTTCTTAAATCAGTAATACTGCTGAAGCTGTCCAGTGTGAGATTATCCCACATAACAGAGAGGAGTACCTTAATATGAAAAACAAAATCAAGGACTCCTGATAAGGTTTTCTCAATGGTTTAATTTTTTTTTTTTCTTTCAAGATCAAGGCATTCAAAAATTCACTTGCACTACATCCCTGGAAGCAGAGCAGGCATGAATCTATCCTTAGACTAGCATCTGTCAGTTGAAAGAGTATGAAACAGGGTGAAACAGGAAAGGGGAAGCAGTAGCAAAAGGCATAAAGAACTGCACATCTCCCTTCCCCAAATCTTCATCCAGCCTTTCCAATCATCTTCCGCAGCAAACAGCATGACAAACATTTAACACCAGATGCTTCTTGCACAATACCTTTTAAAAAATGAATAGTTTCTTAGCAAACAAAAGTGAGACAGCACTGTAAAGATATTTTCCTGTGGGCTATTCACTGTGTCAAGAAGACTGCCTTAGATTTAAGAAACACTGAAGATGGCCTTGGTCACAAATGTGTTCCCATGAGAAGAACTGAATACAGCACAAAACCTTGCCATGCCTTCTGTGCCCTACAGCCCTTTGGTGGATCCTCTGGTCCCATGAGATTCCAATTAGAACTTTTGTTCTTCCTTTCTATTGTTTAATAATGAGCTTTTCACTTCACTGGCCTGTGGATATTGAAACTATCTGCTATAAAAGTACAAAAGTGGGATCAGATATTTTGAACAGGGTGATGAATTTCTAAAATAGAGCTAGAACCTCAGGAAAAAACTGTTCCTAGTCATGTAGAGTAGCTGAACAGCTGTGCTTCCCACGTGCTTTGTGGTGCACTGTGTTATTCACTAGTAAAAGAGATACCTAACTTGGTAGTAGGGTCTGGTGCTGGCTTTTTTTTTCCTGAAAAAAAATTCTTCCTTGGGTAGAAAAATTTACTGTGTAAGGGATGTTTATAAGCCAATCCATGTTGAAGAATATGGAACTACCAGTTGGCCTCAGGCCACTCTCCTATTTTTGTTCAGCTGCTAGCAACAGGTCTGGGGTACTGCCAACATCATATGCTCCAAGCTGTCCAGTGTGAGATGATGGTGAAATGTGTCCTATGGTGACAGCTACTGCTGTGTACACAGGCAAGAAAGTGTTGTCTTTCAGGAAGTGAGACTTTAGGTATCCATGATAAGGAAATGCTGTGAGTGTCTTTGACAATAAATTCTTAAATGTAGGAAATGCCATTGGTGCTACTGGACAAAACATATTGTGAAGATGCAAGTGGTTGATTAATTTTGCTTTTTGAAGAAGGACCAGGCAAAGCAGTAATAAAAAATTTGGAATAGAAATGTCATCTACTTGCATGAAAGGAAATGGTGCTTACAGCTCACTTGTTTTGATAGTTCCCATTTTGTTTCAGTTTTCTTGCTATATTCTGGTCAAAACAATTTTCATTCAAAATGTTTAACAGCAATGACTGTCTTATACAGAATGGGCCTAAAACATCACTGTTCAAAAGACAGCCTTACGGTACAGGCAGGCAGCCTGATGAGTCAGATATGAGTTTCCTAGTTCAACACAGAAAATATTTTATTTCTCTCAAAAACTCACACAACATCCATGGCCTGAGTCAACCTATGACCTTTTAGTTTCCCAGGAAGTTTCAGATAAACGTCCTTCTGGCTTATTTTTTGACTGAATAGAACAACAAAATCATTAGTTATGAAAAGACAAAGAGTCAGTTAAATAAAAGAAGGCAAAATCTGAGCAGCTGAAAAGGCTATAAATTTTATTCCTAATTGTTGTGTAACAGTCACCTCCTAGATGCCACTTTCCCTGTTCATTCTAGCAAGAACTCTGGTGTGAGAAGTGCTTTTAACCCAACACTACCAATGTTGTCCTCTTACCCTTCACATGCCTATTAGTATTTTCACTCTGTACTTACTGGTTGCACTCCATCCTTCCTCACCTTCAAGGTACTGCATCTTTCTGCATGTGATTAAGAAAGACATTACAGAGGGAACTGGTTTGCTTCAGCTTGTTTTCATGAGAATTTCAGTAAAATCCTTCAAGTTCTTGTAACACTACAAACATCAACTATGAATCTTACAGAATGGTTGATGAAGTCTGACAGCTGCTAATGCTGTTCTTGGGGAATGACAAGTGATTCTGTAGATGATTCAAGTTAGATTTGCAAAGAGTGGAAAAAAAAACAGTCAAGAAGCCCAGTGGAAAATACAAATACAACTGCAGGAACAGGAGGCACTGAGAAGGGAAGGATGGAAGAGATGAGAGGTACAGATTTCTACTGTATTGTCACTAAATGCACAGCAAAGGATGGTTGCCTTTGGATCATCTAAAAGTATGGTTGCGTATGCCTATGAGATTTCACTGCAATCCCGTGGCTATATTTAAAACACTAAGACTTTCTGATGCACTTCAGTTAAGATGTTAAAAGCTTGCTCTTTCACAGCAGGGAGAACAAGCCTACTGTAGAAGAAAGCTATCTGGGAGTTCCTCCCAGGCCCCTGTACATGCACAGGTGGCCAGAACAAGCAAGGAGCACTCAAGCAATGTCATGCACATGAACCATGTCAGGTAGCTGGGATTTGGTGGCTCTTTTGGTAGATGAACAAACACATGGCTGCTCTGGGCAGAAAGTGTGGGTTTCTAAGACTTTCTTCTATGCAATATCATGTATATCAGGTTGGCCTGGCACAGTATTTCTGGAGGAAAGAATACTAGGACAAAAAAAAGTCCCCTTCACATTTATACAGTTTACATATCAGCATCTGAAGTCATGTTTCATTTTTGGGCTATGCATAGCATGTCTTTTTCCAGGCTCAGAAAGAATGCTGTAATTTAAAGCAGGCTGACTCAACTGGTGTTTTTGTATGTCATCTCGTAGGCAGCATGGCAGGGGGAAAGAAGGTGGAGGGAAGGAGGGTGAGGTGGAGAAAAGGAGGGTGGTTGCTCATCTGGTCTTTATTTCCTTTCCCTGTTTCTTAATAGTTCAAGCAAAGGGCTCATTCCAGCCAGAAGCAATGACACTCCTGCTGTGGTATTTCATCTTGGAGGAGGACAGGCCACAGCTTGCCCTGTGTGCTGGTGTCCTGGGAGCCTGCACCACTTTGCTCCTGTGGGGTGGGAGAGATTGCAGGGGCAGGTGGTCCTTATGCTGCATTTGTAACGGGGGAGAAGCTTTCTAAGAGGGCCCAAGCTTCATCTTTTGTATAAAGAATTTCTTAGGAAATCCTTACAACTCTGTAGGTACTTGTCTTGCCTTATGTTACTTTTTTTTTTAAATAAAGTAACGAGATACCACAAGCAGATAATGGAAAATTACAGTTCTGATTGCTTTAACCAGACAGGTTGTAGAGAAAACAAACTGAACAAAAACATCCAAAAGCAGAGACTTTACAAAAAATGGCTCATTTATGGCTCATAAGGGGTGAGGCCAGCGTTACCGGTGAGAGGCCTGTAGTAGTCCTTGTTCAAAACTCCTGCCTGAGAATTGTATAACAAGAGTCATGCGTACTGCTCACTTTTGTAGTAACAAACACTGATTAAATTTTCAGAATGTGAGGTACACTAGCACTGCCCATACTCCAGATGAAAATTCAAACATGGAGAGATCAAGTAACTTGGGCACAAACCAACAGAAAGAGCCTGTAGTCAAGCCAGGAATGAAACCCTGGGCTTGCAGAGGCCCAGTCCTGTGCCTTAAGCACAAGATCACATTAGTCTCACGATCCTGCACTCTTCTGCTGGAACCTTCTTACTCTAGTTGTACCTATTCTCATGCAGTGTGTGGGATATGCCATGAACCAGGTCTTGAAGCCTTAAGAATTTAGTGGGTGGTTGAAAGAGATCCTGTCCCTTTCAGAACAGAAGGAAGGAAGAAGGCTGAGTTCTCCTAGAAACATCCTTTCCCCTGAAACTTGCCCTTATCATATTGACAATATTTCCTTTACTTTCCAAGAGTTGTTTTGAAGAGATAAAACCTTTACATGAGCAAAAAAGCATTTATAACTCAGGCTAAAAGAAATCCAGCATTATAATAACTCCTACACATATGAATGGAACAAAAAAAAAAAGTGTGCCAGTCCAGAGGGTGTAACAAACAACATAAAAAAATCAGAGCAAAATAAGCCATTTCCTCGGTGGTAAGTTGCTGAGGCTGCATTTCATATTGCTTTTAATTAAAATATTCTCTGCTTTGCCACTTCCTTCTCCTCCCCTCCTCCCAGTGCAATGCTTTCCCCTGGACACCCTTTGCCCAGCCTGTAGAGTACAAGGCACTCATCCTTTGGTCACTATCAGCTGAGGACAATGACTGCAGGAAACTGCATACAAACTGGATATAGTTCTTAATTTTTATTTATTTATTAAGTAATAAAATTACTGAAGTAATAATATTTAAGTATCTGTTGTATGGGTTTAAACTTGTGGGCTATAAACTGTGCGTATGGGAATAACAATATTTGGGGATAATGCAGTTTCATTTAAAAACTAAGCAAGAAATTAATGTTATTTTTAGATATGTGAACATCAAAGATACTAATTGGAATAAAATTCTTATTCATTGTAATATCCTTGTTAATGTCATCCAAGTCCTAAAACAACTACACCTCCAATGAAGAAGTATTTTAACATAAAGCAGTCGTCTCCCCCGACATCCCAGGACATAACACACTGTGTCTCTAAACAACAAGTGAAAACAGCAGATTCCCAACCTGACATTTCTTCCTAAGATCACTGATACGTTAAAGTCCCTCCTCAAGTACTTTCAGCAAGCCTAGCTAAGCAGAAATTTGGCTTGGAGGAAAGCCACAACAGGTCTAGATTTACAAAAGGATAAAGGCACCAAAAGTTATGGCTTGTCATACAGCAGGATTTTACAGTGCCACTCAAGCAGCAGAGAAACCTGTGTCCTCTCAACACCTATAGAGGTCTTTAATACAGGTCTTTCCTCTACTCTCCTCTGTAAATTGACACCAAAGTTATATTAAGCTGCATCCAGTATAAGATTAAGGTACAATAGTTCATGAAGAGCAAGTACTAAATGTTTTGGAAATTGCCATGTCTGCAATTAAATTTCCAGTGTATCTTTCAAACAGTTCAAATAGTAAAGACAGCACTATTATTTTGCATATAGTTGGAAGAGAGAAAAGCCTCAGATTCTCAGCTGTAACACACCAAAAACCAACATAAGCTTTATGGTCACCCCATGAATTGGAAAATTCTCTGATCCAAATGCTCTTGAAAATATTCTTTGACCAAATAGCGGGGTACCCAGTCTAGCCTGGACATTTCTATGTCCATGTCTAGACCCTAATCCTCCCATGAAGCTTCTTTACCTGGACAGTTAAGGACAGAAAAACCATCATAGAATCAACTGGAGATCTGTAGCTTTATCTTATTATCATAATTTAAGCCACATCTTTTCTTCAGGTAGAAACTTTGCATAAACACATCTCAGAACAGCAATGAAGCAGAAAGGAGCATCCCAGTTGTTGAATTTGTCTCCAAAAGCACCTCCTACTCACTTAGATTTGGGAACAGAATTGCCTTCAATGACATCTATCTGCCTTCCCATCTGTTCTGAACAGTCTCATGACCTATGGGGAGGCAAGGGGTCTATCAGACCTACTCCACTGCTTTGTAAAGGACAGATCACAATCCTTAGACCTGTCAGTTTCTCACTAGATCAGTGCCCCAGCTGTGCCACATTAGCCCTAGGAAAATTGTGAAATCCACATGAAGGCATCTGAGGTGAACCAGTTAAACAAGTCCAAAAATATGAGTCTTGACCTCAGCCTGGAAGAGGTAACGCTTGATTATAGCAAGGGTTTGACTCTTCCTTCTCCAAAACCCTGATTCCAACTACTAAATAAATATGAACATATTAAATATAGTGTGCCACCAGAGGGGGAGGGAGAGGAGGAGAGTATTGCTATTGTATGTTCTAAGCAACGGATGAAGAAGAACAAAAGAGTCCAAACATCAGGAAACTATTAAAATGAATACATTCCTAGTTTCTTCATAATTAATTCAGCATGTCCAATTTTGTATCAGAGAAGGGAAAGGAAAGATGTCGACCACTTCCTTTTATCTCAAGCTGTTTGGAAGAATATGATCTCGTAATGCTGAAAAGAAGTGCCTCACTGCATCCCAGCAGGCGAGTGTAATTTTAACTCTTCCACATGCCTAATTTGATATGCAAATCCCTATTTTCTGTAAGTCATACAGTTCTTAAATTACAGCAAAGACCCAGGTTTGCTTAGGCACACTCCATCCCCACTTTCGAGCCCCAACCCCTTTTTTACTTTGTACTACATTGAACATTACCTTGAAAACAATTTTCACTATGCAATTTCCTAAGCAAATTTTTTTCAGTTTGCTTGCTTTATTGCACAATTTAACATTTAGTTCAAATTTTATTGGTTACCTTCGCATGCATAAGGACCTGTTCTTGAAACTTTAGGTTTTGGGTTTGACAGAGTTATGCAATACTTTGAAAAGAAGATTAATTGAGCAGCTATTTATATGCCCAAGCAATTTTATTGTTTTCAAGGTCCTACAGGAACAAGCATATTAAAGCTGTGACTGGCCACAAGCATAGATGGCCCACGTGGTAGCTCTTTCATGGTCATTCAACAAACAAAGAGTAGCATGTGCAGGTAAAATAAATCCTGGAAATACAGTCAACCAAGATAATTATTTGCAGCTTTCTTTAACAGAAGATTTGGGTAAGGTTGGCAGAGTTTTGTAGCTCTGGAAATCTACCAAACACATTAAATGTTTGATGCCTGCCTGTTGCCCTGTATATAACACATGATATACTAAATATATAAGCATACCTGGAAAATTCATGTGAACATATAGGAAATGCAGAAGTATATCTGAGATTATTTAGAATTCTGAATGCAAGGGGAGTTTACCCTTCTATTAAGACTCCGCTATAGGGACAACAGGTTTCTATGCAATACAGTATGCACTCAAATGTTCTTCTATGAAAAGGATTGACTGAAAAAATTTGAGTGTGATTTGCTTGTTTTTTTCATAATAGCACTTATGTAAGTAAGATGAAGGTAAAGGTTCCATTATGCGACACAATCTACATTACTACAGGTAGTCCAAAGTGATTTATTCAATGCCACAAGAACTGCAGAAGTGGCAGGAAACAGCAAAAGGACCTTTCCCCACTGCAGATGAAGAGCTGAGGTACAATCTGAACACAGAGAGAAAATTTCTTAAGGCTCTATAGTCAATCCGGGTGCTGGAAGTCCAACACCTGTCCCATCACCATGTTACCATTCTACCAAATACTTTTGTCTTCTACTGTCACTTGCACCAATATGTCCTTTTTAATCTGGACAGAGGCCTGTGAAAGCAGCATGCTATTCATGAACAGATTTGTTTACTCAGACTGGATGGTACTGAGTGTTTACATGTTTCCTATATCTATATTAGCTGTGGCATGATGAGTAGGACTGGCAAAGAAAACCCATACTCTCAGCCTCTCAGACCATTCAGTGTTGGGTAAATGACACATCAGATAATTGCAGAATTGCCAATTAGCAACTATTCAGCGTCAAACTAACTTAGCATAGTAATGATATCATATCTTTCCTCCTGACAGCATGGCTAGGACTCTGAAAAATCTGTGAAACCAGATATTGATTTAACTGTTGGAATGTTTGCCAAGCCATATTCTTGAATTTCTAGACTATCATCAACATGTCCATGATAACTGCGCCTATTGATTTAATCATCATCAGAAACTATATGTGTGTTATTAGTAACAAACTGCTGAACCTTTCTCTTGGTTTACCTTTGTGGACACTAGATAAAAATCACAGTTAACATACACAGCACTGTTGACAACACTGGTTTTTCAAAGTAACCAAGAGGTGTGTACTCAAGCCGTACATTAGGCTTCTGTCATAGAAAAATTTACCTGTAAAATTTCATTGACACAGCTTAATCAACATGCTTTTAAATCTTCCCAAAAATTAGGACTTGGGGAGTGAAAATGTTTGTAACAGCAGAAATAGGGTATTTCTTCAAGAAAAATAAAAGAAACAATGCTGGTTTGTGGTATACACTGCACAAACTTCCTTGTTTTGTTTAACATTCTGCTCCTGGGAAACTGAGTAAAGTACAGTTTACTTGACTGTAACAGCTTCATTATTTGGGACATCAGTGGCACACATGTGACAAAAGGTTTCAGATCAGCAACAACCAATGACCTTCAACTCAACTCAATGAAATGTCAGTTTCTATGCATGCAGAGGTGGGAAAACCATACAGTAGACTCCCCAGTCAGAGGCTGAAGTAGCCCTAAGCCATGCCACAGACAAGTCTCCTAAGAAAATCCCAGTCCAATAGAACACATACTGGCCTCCTCTTTTAAGCTACACAAACAAGCTTAAGTTTTCTTTACTTTTCAGCCATGTCTTGGTCAGATATAATTTTATCTGTCATAAATCTTTAATCTGAAATATCCAATACAAGTAGAAGTTCCATAATTCCTATTGTTCAGCAAAACAAATAGAACTTTCTATTTAAATAGTAATGCTGAAGAGCCTTTCTGACCATTATGCATTTTTTCCCTTAACAGACCTGTATCAAGACTTCTCATCATATTACTAATACACAAATTAAACTAGAGACAAAGCCAAAAAAAGCATTAGTTTGGTTTCTGTGTCCCCTAGATGCTCCTTCTATATTGCACCTACTAATTAAAGATGTAGTGCCTGTTGGTTTAAATCAATACCTCAGAAGTCTTTGGTGTCAGACATCAGCAGTGTCATTCCTAAACACATCACCTATCTGCCTATGTATTCTGTTGACACTTAAGATTTAGATGAGCACAAAAGTGAGGCAGGACAAAGGAAAAAAAAAAAGTTGACCAATCCAAAGATTCCCTTTTATGTGCCATTTCAGCATAAGTGTGCAAGTGTGTCCTCATTCTTTATACAGTATGCACAGAGCTGAGACAGGTGAGAGCACTTCTATGAATTTCCCAATGCTTTGCAACTTGCTGCAGCCTCAGGACTAGAATGCCACAACACCCAGTACACTGAATCAGTCCTTTTACTTTTCTTGTCATTTTCTAATTGAACCTTTTGGGGATGCATTATGGTATCTTTTAATAAAGATATGATAGGCACATACAGCAGTACACAATAGCAGTAATAGGGCATTTTTAATGCCATCTCCCAGTTGTGCTGACTTTCAGTTCAGAGCGTTGGAGTGTTCACATTTCAAAATACAGCTCTGACCCTCCCACTCCCACAACCCACTTGGGAGCTGGTCAGTGCGTCAAGCTGTTGTTTGCTGTTACCCTTTTCTCTTCATTTGATGAAGCATGCTTACAAGCAGACCCTCAGAGTTCTCCTATGAAGGGGATCCACCTACCAATGTTAGGCTGATTTCATCTTTTCCTGTGCTATACAGAGCCCTTTCAGCTGTGTAAAACAGACTTGGGGGGAGATGAGGGGAATAAAAGCATTAAATTGTGTCTCTGCATTTTGCTTTGAGGAAACTCAGCCCCGTGTTGTTTATAATCTAGTTTTAAGCAGGGCATGTTGGGGGAGGGGGGGAATGTTTTGTTTTTGCTGACTCTGCAAACTGATACTTTGAGGGAATTGTTTAGGGAAAGCAGAGAGTCCTTTATTATGTACGTCATTGCCAAGTGATTTGGCAGATCCCTCATGAGATGCACTCTCTGATAGGTTGACAGAGAGCTGGACTGGCCAGTTACCAGTAGAAAAGCTCAACTTAAACACTTTTTAAAATCTTATGAGGGCAAATTTGTGGTTTTGGCTCAAGAAAGAAAGAAGATGAAAAATAGAGACAGCTGGGTGTCAGTGAGGGATGGAATATTGAGGTAATTTTTGTTACTGTGCCACACAAAATTCACTGGCTTTGTACATTGGTTATTTCCAGCCAAAGCAAACACACACAGTGACTAGGTACACCTGCAGACGTGATGGCAGTTGTGTCAGTGCTTGTCCAAAGTCAAAACATCACTAAACTCCCTAATACCTAGATCTTGACATTGAGACATACTTCAAGCAATGGCTAGTTTCTGGTCCTCGTAGCAAAATGTGTCTGGTTTTGATCCTTCCCAAAGACCTACCTGTCCAGGATGCAGTAAATCCCTTGAAACATCCAATGCAGACACACCAAGTTTTTGCAGCCAAGGATAGAAACCAGGCCAAAGACTTACCTGGGCCTACAGGCAATGGGACAGTGTATTTTAATATGGTAACAACAAAATATTGTACCATTATGAAAAGGAGAATAACTTTGCCAGATTAACTTTGCACATAAATAAATAAATCCCTATCTGCAAACAGAGTAAGAAGACAATGCTCAGTACAGGAATTGCAGGACCTAAACACCAACCAAAGCCTATTATTAACCCCTATTCAAATGGAGCTGGGGTGGAGAGAGAATAGGAGGCTAATGGTTTAAACAAGGAAAATCCCACATTCTGTAAAGTAAAGCTTTTTAGGTTAATACCAAACGACAAAAATTGTCTTCTTGCTCTCTTTTGGCATGTAGTTAAGGAAAAACCTCTGGTGAAAATAGTTCTTGCCCTCCAGCTGAATGAGCGCTGAAATACCTCAGTTGCAGAGTGACCGGGTGCTCGAGCACCCTGTGGGCAGGGCTGGCTGCTTCTGTGCCAAGGAGCAGGCTGTTTCTTGGAAATGTTTATGCAATTCAGCTGTGCTCCTGCTGGAGCCAGACACTTTAAATTAAAAAAAAAAAAAAAAACAACAAAAAACCCCAACAACCCAAGAGCTACAAAAAAACCCCAACAACAAACAAACCAGAATACCCAGCCTCAGATCTCCCAGGCCATTAGTGTATCTCACTCAGATTTCGCCTTCCACCAAATACTGTCAAATACCTGTTTTGTTTGGTTCTGCAGGGCGGAGGGAGTTGGAGGGTTGCCTTCACTGCTGTCAGTGGTTCCTAATGATGTTTCCCACTAGAGAAAATGAGCTTGCTTGTTTGTAAGTCTAAATTCCCTGTGGGGCGCAGCTTGGGAAACTGAAGATATGGGAAGGAAAATAATATCTATTAGGACAATGTGTAAACATCCATAAAGCAGAACAGCAAAACACCTACAGAGAATGTTGCAACTTTGCCAACAAACTAATTAGAGTCACTGACTGAGGAGGGAGCTGTGACAGTCAAAAAGTTAAAATAAAAATAAATCAAAAGTTTAGTCTAGCAATTATAACAGGAAATAACCAACAGAGTCAGGCCTCCTATATTCTTTTCCTGGTTCTGCTTCCGATTTGCCAAGAAAATTGGAGAAGCCAGATTTTAGAAGTAGCTTTTAATCTGGAAAGCCTCCATTTCTGATGCCTAGCTGTACACACAAAGGACTCCACAAATCAGTATCTTCAGTGCTCCCTGTGCATTTGTGAGGACAGTTTCAGGGCATTGGTGTCTCTGAAGTCATGTATGTGACCTGGACAAACCCCAGTCACTGGCCCACCCAAGTGGCCGTCCCTGAAAGTTTCCCATCTGGGAATTGTGGCTGGCACAGCATATTGCTGTGGGAGTCTGATGTTTAAATGCTCTTTATGACTGACATAACATATTGCTGTGGGAGTGTTATGTTCAAATACTCTTTGTAAACATTTACAAGACTTCCAAGATGCACTCTGTCTCCAAAGTCAGTGCTATTTCTTTTGGAAATAATGAACCCTGTGAACTGCACATTTTCTGAAAGGACTGCTGCTTGATAGGGGTACTGAGCTGCATTTTCAAGTCTGGCTGCTGGAGGAGTTCACATAGAGGGTGACTTAATCAGAGAATCAAAAAATAATTTGTCTTCTATTCAATAACACCCCAATAGAAACTGCAAATAAAACAATCTGTGATGCCTCAGGGAGAGGGAAGGTCTCTAAAACACAGGAGCTCTCTGGACACAGGGTTTCTGTTCAGTTCCATAAGAATTTCTAAATGAAGAGATCATGTGGCTTCTTATACTGAGTTGTGCTATGAGCTCCTCAGAGGCAGAACCAAATTAAGTATCCAGAATAAGGATGTCTCCATAAATCGACATTTTCCTGCACTACATTCAGTTGCAATCTCTCATTCTTATCAAGAGACGCCATGGGTCGGAGAGCTACACTCTGAGTGCCTGCCAGCACTCACTTAGTTGTGGAAGTCTGAATGTTTCTCACTATGTCAATGCACTATTTTTTCTTCTGTGCTATACTACTGTAAATATGTGTGCCCTGGGCAGCTTTATCTTTTTTGTCAGAATATTTACAGTGGCTTATCAGAAGCAAATTATTATACAAGTTTGCCTGTTTGTAATGGAGGTTGCTACTGATCCAGTCTTCTAAATATATTGCTATGCTGAGGAATGAGCATAAAAAAACCAGAGAATGTTTACTGACACTACAGGAAGAAGAAAAGGCTGGAGTAGGTTTGGTGTCCCCTGCTCTTCCACCCACAGCATGCGGGGGAGAGCGCACTCAATGTTCCTTTGCCTTCTTGCTCCCACATGCGACCCAGGAGGTAACACAGTGTTCACCATCTCCATCAGCCACTGGAGCCTGAGTCTCAGAGCTCCTGCCAAGCTCAGGTCTTCTGCCAACCACCTGCTTTTGCAACCCATGTTTTCTCATAGAAAGCAATTTGGACCTACACACTGAGAAATCGTACAAACTCCCAAAACAAAAACAAATGCCTTCCCAGCATGATGGCTCATTTCACTTTTGTAAACTTTATTTGGAAGCCTTAAAAAAGAAATGCTGCTTAGGCCTGACATGTAAGCAATTGACAAAGAACCCTTTGATAGGTGATCATAGTACACTGCCACTATACAGGCAAAGTATCTCCCTCTAGGCAGCAACATACTAAACACAGTGACATGGACAGTTTCAACACCTGCTAGGGACTCTGGGAAAACAGCCTCATCTTTACAGCTGTCCTAGCACAGCTGGATGCAACACCCTCATCTTCACATACCTCACCATATTTTGTTAATTACAACACACAGTTTTAGTGAGTGAATGCATGTACAAAAAATAAACCTGATATTTGCGTACGGTCATTGTCAACTCGACTGGCTTCCCTAGATAAAACGGGTTTCTTTAAGGAACATTTAACATTCAGACATCACAACACACCATTTGAGAATCCTTTCCTGTTTCCTTCAAAAGGCAAAAATAGTGAAACCATTTACCAAGATCCAGAAACCAGATAAAGTTAATAAAAGTTATTATTTCCACTAGTCAGAATGTCTTTCCTTCATACTCAATCCCAGTTTGTGCACTCCCGTATGATAACATATAGGCTGTGAAAAGCAGAACTATTACAAGTCTTCTTAACTACAGGTTTTTAGTGGAAAATAGACTAAATTTCTAAACTGGCATTTCTAGTAGAAAAGTAGTACTTTATTACTAATGAGCTACTCCCCCTGATGACATATATATTGCTAGTGATAGATACTCAATAGAGATTATTTTGTCATAATGAATCTAATATTAAAACTATTTATTCAAAAAGTGAAAGGGTATATTTCTAAACACTCAGTGTCACTACCAAGTATTATGTTTTCTTGAACTTTTGAATACTTCTTATAGAAACCACTCTCAGAACTGTTAAACTCTAGCTTCAACATATGAACTCTTTATTAAAGGGACATGCCCTTCATACTTGCCTCCAGTATCTTTTGCCCAAAGTTTCCTATTAAAAAAACCTTTATTTTTCTACTACACACACCCGCACCCACCCATTTTCGGTCATTCATTGCTACTTCCCTTTGTTTTGTAGGCTCGTCCAAAAGGAGAAGGCCTGACACCATACCAGGGCAAGAAACGCTGCTTTGGTGAATATAAGTGCCCCAAATGCAAGAGAAAATGGATGAGTGGAAACTCCTGGGCTAACATGGGACAAGAATGTATCAAGTGCCACATTAATGTCTATCCTCACAAACAGGTAGGAGAAATGCAGACCTGATGCCAACAGGCTCGAGCTAGGAATGCTGTTGACTTTGTAAAGCGTGGGTAAGACTTTAAAAAGAACTTGACATGGACTGCAACACACCACAGAGAATGTTTCCCAGATGAGCTGTCTCAGTCCTGGAAATCTGAACAGGTGTCATCAGAGCTGCAAAATTTGAATGTTCTTTCTTTCAGTACAAATACCTCAAACCCAAAATCTTTACCTGCCTTTCTTATAGAAAGAGACTGTGGGGCTTTTTAATTTTAAGAGTAAAAAATGTTCAGCAATAGCAATTGGCCTTCTAATTCTTCTGATTCTCTTCATATTTACACCAATTTATTGTTTCATTCCTCTGGTTTCAGCATGTGTACTGCTTTTTTCACTTGTTGGATTTTCTCAAGGGCCTATCTCTACTTACAAAGAGTAGTGATAAAGGAGAAAAATATTAAGATGACTCCTGCCTACAAAATTCATTGGTTAATGACACAAATTTAACATAAGAATCTCAGAGCTTCCAACGCCTCTTGTTTCTTGTCTAAAAAATCCAAAAGCCAGGCTAAGTCACTTACCACATGCATGGAAGTATGGTCTTGAGGGCGAGAGAAATTACAGAACCATTGATACACAAGACCATTTATAGCAAAAGTTTATAAATATTTCCTTGTTCTTCAAAATTCTTTCCATCATTTATGTTGATGTTCAAAGGGTCAAGAAATCATTCAAGAGTTATCCCATCCACACTGTACAGGAGGCATTATAGACTTAGAAGTGTACATTTTTGTAATAAAGTTTTGCAAGTAGTCCAGGACTGCAGAGCTGCCCCTTGTGGCAGGGCTGGAAGATTCCAGTCTCCACAGCAGTGCCAAAGTCAGACACACACTGTGGGAGGGTTGCAATCTGCAGGGCTTCCATAAGCTGTGCTTGCCACCAAGCCACATACAAGGCACTTTCTGGGGAATCATCACAGCATGTGCAGTGCAGCTCTCCACAGTCAGTCCCATCACCGTTTCCATGCTATTCCCTAAGCACACCATAACTCATGGATGTGGAAGAGCATGTGTCTATCCATGTGTTCCTCCTGTCCCAGCAGCAGGTATTGCAGTATTCTGAGATTTTCAAGACAAGAGTGCATTTCAGCTAGGCTTCCCAATAGAAATAACTTGTAACCAGTCACTAGTGCTCTTCACCAAAATGTGAACTTTGAACCTCAAGCTGAAAGATTCTATGTCCTCACTGCCTCACCTCCACCTGCTTCTATTTCTCAGAGTTACCATTGCCATCCTTTCTAGTCCTTTTCATTCTTCCAGAGGTGCCCTGTGCTGCTTCTGATTAATCATAACAGCAGCAGGCAGGCAGTGAAGGGAGCAGCATCCATTCATGCACAGAGCCAGCAGCAGCAGAGAGCTGCCAGGCTGCAGGAGGTCTGTGCTGCTGTTGGCACAGCTTCCTGTCTGCTGTCCCATACGTGGTGTTTGGACATGCATCCAGTGCCACACCAGGCTCTCTAAACATTTATCAACATTTATCAGTGAGGAGCTATTCTGCCCCATTTTGGAAAATATATTATACCGAGTCACTGGTACTCTTAGACCAAAAACTGTATTTTGTAAAAACACAGTGAACGATTTCATTCAATTTCAATATTTCTAGTTTGAGAATTAAAGCACAAAAAAGTCTTGCTCACTTAATATGTTTGTTGTTTTGGTTTTTTTTTAAATAGCACTGCTACACCACCTTAACATTTTCTAGATATGCTTCCTATTTATTCTTTAGATTTTGATTATCTTGTTGGTATCTACCATGGCAGAGGCCTCATTCATGTTTGATTTCCTATGCATTTCTAGAGGTTTTCAAGCCCTCACTTCCCTCTCAGTGGATATCCTCAGTTAATTATGTGTGCCTTTTGCATTTATTATATTGGATCAGAGTATTTGCATTCTCATCTGAATCTTCCACTAAACAGGTTTTCCAACTTAAATAATTCACCTGAGAAAATATCTTGCCTCCCCCTACACACCATGATTCTCTTGTGTCATTTTAACTCCATTTGAAAAAATAAAGTATTGCAGCTAAAGAAAACAGCAGACAGATGCTACAAAACAACAATGTCCACAATATGTGATGTGATTGATCATAGTACAAATAATCAATAAATTGAGTTTTTTCTTCAGTTTAACAAAAACCAGATGAACTGCAGCAGTCTGACCTCCTTTCAAGATCAGACAGTATTTACTTCTAGTGAAATAAATTATTTCTCCTTTCAAGCAATCTTATCAATATTTCTCTTCAGCAATGTGCTGGAATTCATCATCTCCTATTCTTACTCTTCACCCTACCATTTTGTAAACATTTTTTGTAACCTAACAAAAAAAAAAGATAACTTGGAACATAATTTAAAAAGTAGTGGTAATTTTATCAGTAGATGAAAATGACTGCTGATCCCTCAACATGAAGTAACCTTTTGTCAAGTTACAAGATCTTCCAAAAACTATAAAAACTGTAAACATCTCAGCCCATATCTAAACCAGTCAGGGACCACAGTTCCCTGGTGAGGCATATGTTAGAAGGTTCCATTCAGTATATTCATCAGGAAAACTCACACCAGGTCCAATCAACCGCCCCCCGCCCCGTTCCACACCTGGTCCTAGGCAGGGGCAGACACTTACAGGAAGGTGTGTGTGTATAGACAAGACAAAACAGTCACCTCTGAGGATACCTCCCCGGCCTCTTGTATGGCCTAGTGACTATCCCTGCATTGTCCCAGTTTGTCACCAAACAGATCAAACCTTGCAGAGTCTATTAAAGAGCTGAAATCCAACCACAGGCCACCAAGCCTTGCTGTGTCGCTGTCACTGTAGCAAAGTAAGATGCATGTGCCCAGTTTAGGACAAAAATTTGAAAATCTTATTTCAGGATTGTTCAATATTCATTGCAGTGAATTAGGAGTTTCTTCTCAATTGCCAGGCTTTCCCTTTTCTCCCATCCTCATCTCCATAGCTGTATTTAATCTTCCCCAGCCACTTGCCCAAATCCATGTACTTCCCAGTACTGTAAGGTTTGTCCATATCTCACAAAGAATGGTTTGGTGCTGAAGTACTCCCAATGTAACTGGCTCAGGCAATGATATCAGAATACTGAAGATAATAATCTCCACTCTGGATAGCTCTGGGGTAGCCATTCAAGCACATATGTTGGCTCTGTGAATGGCTTGTGCAGCTATGCTCAAATCTTGATTTCCTATGCATACCTTTCATTAGTGAGTCCCTGGAGAGGAGAGCAGCCACACTTTCCTGCCACCTGCTCATTGTTCCTGGAGGCTCATTCACTCCAGGAAACTATCCTGGGCCAGTTCCCCACAAGGAATGTCTTAATTCAGCCCTGTGCTCTTAGTCCACATGGCCTAGCTGTGAGAATGAGCTTTTAATCTCTCTGGGGCAGGAAAAGTCTTCTCAGCACTTGTACAGCTGTGTATATACTTTAGAGTGCTCTATAAATACAGCTCTAAATATCTGTATTAAAAGAGATGTATTCCAAGAAGTAACACAAGGACCTGACAGCAGGGCTGCTGCCATTCATTCCCCAACTCGTCCACCAGGTAGGGAATCAGCTGGCTGTCACACCTGAGCTGCAAAAGTGCTCCTCAAGCAAGCTTTGCTAAATTATTCCACGGTGTTCCTCCTTCTGCATTTTCACCACTCCCTCAAGTGACAAACCTTCCCATGGGAGTGCTTACAGGAACACACAGAACATGGGGCAAAAACCATAGGCCCATTGAGCTCAAGCCTTACTGGAGGCTAAAAAACTACCCAGACAAATTTGCTCTATGGCAATTTCAAAGTTGTTTCCCAGGTTGTTACTTTAGCTACTCTAAACATAAACAGGAATCTCAGACAACTTAAACCTCTCCTGTTCTTCCAAGGAATTTGGATTTTGTGGTTGTTTATGCTCCTTCTTACCCTGCTTCAGCAACAGAGCCAGTCCTTATAGTCATTCACCAGCATTCTTGGCAGTGTAACAGCCCAGATGCCAAGCTCTGAATTCTCATTTTCTTCCCCTGCCTACTATAGCAGCAACATCTGCGCCCGTGGTTATTTCCTGGCTGGCCTCTTATCAAGGCTTCTTCTCCGACTTTGTGGCTAAGGCCAGTGCTGTTTGTGATGACAGCTGTTGCACTGGTGCAGAACCAGCCATCTGGTGACTGACTTGTCCTCTTGGACACTATTTTCTTCCAGCTGTCAGGAATTTACTGTTGGACTGGAAATAATTTGGTATGTAAATACATACCTCATGATACTCAAGTTATTACTTTCATGGGCAATTCAGTGGTCTCGTGGTAATTCCCGTATCTGAGTGCAGCCACAGCCACCTTGCTTCCCTCAGTATGGGGAGGGTTGGGTATGATCACTCAAGCCCAATAAACTTTTCAACAGTTTGAAGCCTACAAGTATGATCTTTTGACTCTTTAGATTTAATAAACCCTCCCCAGCATGCCCACGCTTGTGTACTCCAGCTATGGGAATACACTTCACCTCAGACTGCTGCTTTTCTGAACTCTTCAAGAGATTTTCACCATTTCCCTCATGCTGTTACTATTCATTCCTAGCTGGCCTGTCCCAGAGGCATGCTGCTGACAGAGCCTGCTTGCTCTCTTTAAGCATCCTGCCTCTGATCTGCTGCCTTCTTATCACTGTCTCTTGGATTCTCGACGACATCCCAGGGCCTTGGTCATGTCCCTCTTCCCCCATGTAGATAGAAAAGCAGAGGGGCTGCTGCTCAAGAATGGACATTGCACTTAATCTTTTCTTCCCCAGTGCCCAATTTTTTTTTATTGGACTGAAAATTTACAAATTCACGATAGCATGTGTTTTTTGAGGGAAGCATGGCTCCTTAAGACTGTTAACCTAACAATTATCCTGCCAACAATAGCTTCAGAATCTTTCTATTCACATTCCTAATCATCTCATTTGCTGCATTAAGACTTGATGTAAATGAGTCCAGAAAAAAAATTTTAAGTGTTTTCTCTCATTGGAATTCTGATGTGATCCTCTATCCATCAGTGGTGCAATTAAATTGTTCCATTCCACAGCAGAAAATACAAACAGAAGTAGGCACATTATTCCATTCTACACCTTAGTGGAAGCCATTTCCCTCAAGACGGCCTAGTGATGCTTTCTTTAACATCTAACACTTCATAAGGGTGTTTTTTGTTTGAGAGCTTTGGGGTTTCAGCTGACTGTTGGGGAATGCACAGGTCATGCAGTACATCGAGAGTGGGACAGCAATAACTCATAGTCAAAAGTTAATTCACAGGTCAGGAATTGATATATAAATTTGAATTTCTGTCGGCTTCATTCCCCTGCGGCAATATCTTTATTCACCACCACCAAATGCTTTCCTGGTGGAGCTGCACAAGATTATTTCCACCCTGCAACTACCAGGAGAAAATTAAACAAAGATGCACAAAAGTGAAGTCCAGAAGAATACAACTGTGGATGCTTGCATTAAAAAAAAAAAAAAAAAAGGACAAAAAAAAAGACAACAAAATTTAGCTTTTACAGTTAAACTCTCCATTTAATGGAAAAAAGGATACCTTTCCCCTAAGGGACATAGCAGGATTTACTGTTGTTCTACAAGCCCCATTTCACTGCTTTCTAAGGAAAAGAGTTAACTTTTCAGCCAAATAGCGTGTCCCCTTCTCCACACCCTGTCCAAGTCATGGCTGACTCCTCAGCAGCAGTGCAGGGCTCTCGTAGCCTCCTCAGTTTCTGGTGTCTCCTGCAGAACTCAGGCAGCCCCAGAGCGGACACAGTGTGCAACAGCCGGGCCCTGCTGCGCACGCGTGTGCCAGTGCCCTCTCCTTCCCCTCTGCTCCCACCACGCCAGAGCTGGGGAGAATTGCCCAGCCCTGATGGACACACAGCTCTGTGACTAACGTCCTACACTTTCAGCATGGTGTAAGAAAGGTTCCAAGAGTATAAGGTTATTACTTTTAGGTTCTCCTCAATTAGCAACAGACAGCAGCCGGACAAGAACACTTGCTACTTAGGGTGCAAGAAACCCATGAAGTGAAAACAGCAAATGGAGATAAGGTGGTATTTCATTTTATGCACAAGTTGGGTTGAAATGGTTTTGAGACACAAACCACACAAGTACACTACCAATTTCGAAGCCTCAGCCCTCCACCACCTCACTAGAAATGCAGTCTGGGCTTCGTGCCTTCCAGCTGGCCCTTGGCAACCTGCTTTCCTGCATTTGTAACCCCTCTCTCCCCAGCCTGTGTCGTAACCTACTGGTAACAATAACAGTTCTGAAATCAAAATGCTTTGCAGGCCAAAAAGCTGAGCTCAATCAACGCTGGGGAAAAGCAAACTACGAAGAGCTATTGTTTCTGAAAACCATCCAAAAACTCTTGGCGCTTCAAGGCATTCCCAATGTCCTTTGCACTATTTCCAGGAAAAATGATTCCCAAGGCCTTGCATATTAAAAAAAAAAATCTGGCTTATATCAATAAACATGATAACTGCTGTATTTTTCTCTTTAATCAGAGCACAGCTAGCATGTAGAAGCAATCAGAGCTGAGTCAAATAGCCTGTTTCAAGTGTAGCATTTCAAAACTCTCATTCGTTGTTGAAGAGTGTAAATTAACCCCTGGGACTCCAGAACCTGTGCTTCATCGTTGTATATTTATGTAATGCAAATTCTTGAAGAATATTTGTGGGCAGATGGTGGTGGAATAAGTGGTAGATGAGGTAGAAAGGCAGTTTTCTGACCAAACACACTTATTCAACTGGCCTGTCTTGTGGAATAAGCAGTGTCTGGACCAGTGCTTGGACTGCAAGCCTAGGAACAGGATTGCTGGTTCTCATCTCCAATCTCAACATAGTGACATGAAACATTTAAAGCTCAGTAGGGCTGCAGGGCATTTGGAGATGAAGAGTCCATCTACCTTCCTCCTCTCACACAGGAAATCAACTTTCCAGTTGAAAAGCAAATGAACGTAGATTCAAAGACCTACGTGGTACAGGACAATATCATGGTTCAAAACACTGAATCAGAAACAAACCATTGACAATCACTACTGAATCACTCCTATATATTGTTCTGCCTAGCTGTGCAACATAATAAGAGTGTTGCACCTAAAATGCAGTACAAGCAAGCAAGAATTCACAGACATCCTTGTTCAAGATGATAGAATATGTTTTGTGTCATTTTAGCTATTCAGAGAGAGAAACCCTTCTACTCCCTGATTTATGAGCAGTTCTTGCAGTATTACATAGCCAAAAAAAGAGCTTTAAATATCTCTGTTCCTGTCCACAGAGTTTCAGGTAGGTGGCTTGACAAAGAACTTATAAATGAAATCTTAGATGATCAGGTGTACTTTAAGACCTTACAGATAAAGTCTTTAAGATTAAGAAAGGTGTTAAGACATAAATGGCCAAGACGGTGTAATTTTTATTTACCCATCTACTGCTCCAAGAATCACATTTTGAAGATAAAAGCAAGGGTCTAATATCCCTGTAAAAACAGGGAGAAGCTTGTGGCAAGTTTTTAGATTTCACACCACATGCTGTGTCTACCACAGTCCCATGAAGAACTGCTGCCTTCATGGCACTGTGCAGTGAAACAGCCTTTCAGATACGTTTCATGAAAACAGATCAGTTATGGGTTAGGGAATTTGGGAGTGTTTTCCAAGCAAATGGTGCACTTTATTAACTTCTACCTCACGTTCTCTGTCACTTCCCTACCTATTAGACTTCCCAAACCTTTAACTTCATCACAATATTTAACATGGGTATTTTATTTCCAGAATGACTGTGAGGCCTTTTACATGCCCTGGAAAGGGAAAGCACAAATACCTAATAACAATGAATCAGCTTAATTTCCTCCAACACTCTGATTTCATGAATATTATTAAAAGT
Source organism: Emberiza elegans (assembly GCA_024865655.1). Classification (NCBI taxonomy): domain Eukaryota; kingdom Metazoa; phylum Chordata; class Aves; order Passeriformes; family Fringillidae; genus Emberiza; species Emberiza elegans. The sequence continues at coordinate 24,407,497 of JALJVW010000241.1, read as the reverse complement.
ACATCATTTATTACTCAGATTCAGTGCAAAGGATTGTGTCATGATGTTGGATTTTGCTTTGTTTTTATATAAGTTTGAAATTTTTTTTTAAATTTTATTAAAAGCTTTGCAGCTGCTCTGCTTCAAAACCTTTCAGTCTCAAAACCATGGGACTACCTATTGGGAAAGCACCATTTAGCCATGTAGTATCTGTGCATGGTTATGACAGTTTTCTTCTCTAGGAGCTAGTCCTAACATTGATAATCCCTGCTCTGCATTGCTGGGTAATGGGATTCCCAGGCTTTAGGTGTTAGTGACTTTGGGACATCTAAGTTATGGAGCTAAGCAAATGAACTCTTTTGTTCCTGCTTTTAGAAGTGAAGTCCTCAATTCAGTATTTTTGTCATTTGTCTGCAACAAAGTTAACACTACTTTTTTGAAGAATGACAATAAATTGTGAGGTCACACTGAACCAGTGAAGGGCTGAAAAAAATCACTCCATACCTTCAGGAAAGAAACATGGCACATTTTTAATTACCAGTGGAAAGCTCAGTTAGGGCATAACAGTAGACTTCACATGCTTAATAAAGAGTACCAAGGACAAAACCTTGGATCTAAACTGATTTCCTTCCCACCACTGCAGAGACCCCTGGAAAAGCCGGACGGCCTGGATGTGTCAGACCAGAGCAAAGAACACCCTCAGCATCTGTGTGAGAAGTGCAAAGTCTTGGGCTACTACTGCCGCCGTGTGCAATAAACCTTCAACGTGGCCTCTTCCCATCCCCATCATCCTGAGAGATTCTCTGGCAGCATGCCATCAACAGCAGCACAACAGATCAAGATAAAAACTAAAATAATTGCCAATATTGCCTATCTAATAATATGCCTTACCATTAATAGAATGTAACATTTCTCCTGTGCATGGGCATGCATGCAATAGGTATTTACAGGACTATGATTTGTATACATATATATGTAAATTTATATATGTACACACATAAGGTGTTACTGATGATGTTCACAACAGAACTACAGTTACAGGTTCTGCTGATTGTTTACACAGACCCTATATCACAGCCAGGTGAAATGAAGTACTTTTCAAAAGGCAAGGAATAATATTCACAAGGAATATTTGTTACATGTGTGGCTTTTGCAGAGGTTCAGTAACTGTGGGGCCACTAATTGTAAGCACTCACCAACAACACGAACACTGTTCTTATTATATGACAAGACAAAGGAAGATGAAACAAGCCACAGCATAAAAGGGGAATTACTGCTTTCCCAGTTTTAGAAAGTCTTAAGAGGTTTGTGCTGCTGATGTCTTGGACTTTTTTCTATTTGTTACCATCTCTTGGGCAGGGCTTAGGCAAAACAATTTTTGCAGGACATGGAAAAAAAAGTGAATAATTGTTTGAGGGGTGTGGGTTGGGTAGGAAGGGAATGCCATAAGATTCCAAGAGGTTTTTGGAGGGGACAAAATTGGCTTGCTTATGCAAGTACCAGACCCTTCTCTTGTCATATAATCCCACTGACATGGCCCCTTCTACGTGCATGATGTGTTCATTAGGCTACAAGCACACTAAATTTACTATGAATAAGGGGATAAGAATACTTACAACTGACCCCAATACCCTTAGCTAAAGGATTAGCCAAACTTACTATTTATAGTAGTTTAAAAGCCACTTTCTGGAAATATTTTTATGTCCTGTTTTTTACTATAGAAATTTGTTATAATATGAAACATGTTAGCCATAGGGGTGTTTTAAGGCATGGAGAACACTCTATATAACCCTCTTTCTTTGTGTCTTCCTGAAGAAGACCTACATACCTGGGGAGAAATTTAGGAATTATATTTCATTGTCCCATTTCAGGTAGAACTTTGCACAGGGACAGCCTGCTGCGAAGAACATCTCGTCAGGGATTGGCCAATACAAACTGAAAGTACCTCGAGACAGTATCCTGATTGTATGCCTACAATAGTGAGAGTACATTGGCAAAAGGACACAACAAGGAATTAATTTGTAGCATTCACTAAAAAAATTAAAGGAATAATGTGTGAGGTTGGTGGGGGAGGGTTTACATCAGCAATTTACATTTTTATGAAGTTTCCTTTAGGGAGATTGATTTGTGTGAATGATACTTAGAGAAAATACTTTAAATCCTAAATAACTTGATGTGAACTAAATGTGTTCTGAGGACTAGCTCTGTAATGCAAAGACAGTGGGGTTTATGCCAAGTGATAGCAGGATGTTACCAGTATGTCAAGACAAGCTCTTATAAAGAAAGTAGAGAACTTATCATGAGTATTCACCTAGGGAACATGAAGCTTCTGACAAAAAATCTGCTGCAGGGTCCAGCTCATGCCATTTCCCTGCTTTGTTATAAGCAGGGCAAAATTGCATCTGCTTGTTTGGTGGGAGTAGCAGGTACATATCTTGCAAACTCCATTATTTATGGGCAGCCCAAGTGACCCAGCCTGCTGCTCACAGCAATGGATAAGCATCCTGACTCCTGGCTTCTGACCACAGCTCTCCCATAGCTCCCTGATTCTGGGCAAGTCACAAGATCCTTCTGGACCTCAGTTTCCCCAACTGCAAAAAGGGGGTAATAATACTTTAGCATACCTACCTCACAGGAGAGTTGTGAGGTTTACTTCATATCTCTTAAGTGTTTTGGCATCACTGGATGAAAAGTGCTATGTAATGCTAAAATAGAATTAACTAAATTAATCACTTGGAAACTACTTTTGCCCAGTTAGCAACTCCAACTAAAATAGCTGAAAATAATATTATTGCAAGTAACACTAATAAACAGTTCAGTTGCCTCAGTGAATATATGCAGTTTTAGCATTTTCAAATGCAAACACATTCTTTTGCACGGATTCACAAATTAACTTAGAGACAAATTCTCTCAACAAAGATACTAATCTGTCTATACAAATAAGAAAATACACAAGCAAATCTAGGGTGGATTTTCTAAAGCTTGACCTCTAGGATTAATCTCAATAGTTTATTTCAAGCATGAGTAATTTTTGAAAGAGCAGCATTTTAAACCAGATCTATTTTTCCTCTTGAGCACTTAATAGTACAGGAACAAAAAAAATCTGTTGCAGGGTCCAGCTCATGCCATTTCCTGCTTTGTTATAAGCAGGGCAAAATTGCATCTGCTTGTTTGGTGGGAGTAGCAGGTACATATCTTGCAAACTCCATTATTTATGGGCAGCCCAAGTGACCCAGCCTGCTGCTCACAGCAATGGATAAGCATCCTGACTCCTGGCTTCTGACCACAGCTCTCCCATAGCTCCCTGATTCTGGGCAAGTCACAAGATCCTTCTGGACCTCAGTTTCCCCAACTGCAAAAAGGGGGTAATAATACTTTAGCATACCTACCTCACAGGAGAGTTGTGAGGTTTACTTCATATCTCTTAAGTGTTTTGGCATCACTGGATGAAAAGTGCTATGTAATGCTAAAATAGAATTAACTAAATTAATCACTTGGAAACTACTTTTGCCCAGTTAGCAACTCCAACTAAAATAGCTGAAAATAATATTATTGCAAGTAACACTAATAAACAGTTCAGTTGCCTCAGTGAATATATGCAGTTTTAGCATTTTCAAATGCAAACACATTCTTTTGCACGGATTCACAAATTAACTTAGAGACAAATTCTCTCAACAAAGATACTAATCTGTCTATACAAATAAGAAAATACACAAGCAAATCTAGGGGTGGATTTTCTAAGCTTGACCTCTAGGATTAATCTCAATAGTTTATTTCAAGCATGAGTAATTTTGAAAGAGCAGCATTTTAAACCAGATCTATTTTTTCCTCTTGAGCACTTAATAGTACAGGAACAAAAAAAATCACCTAGATGGTTCACATCTAGCTAAACAACATGTAGAAAAACTCCCTTAGATGAAGATAAGTGAAAACGTTATTTTATTTTCTCTCGGAAACTATGATGTTGCTATCAAACATTTTGTTCAGTACTGAAATTATCTCCCTGTTATGATAACCACTAAAACCGGTAAAATAGCACAACTCTTGATATAGCTGTATCACTAGATCACGCACCAGTAGGTTCTGACAAAAAGCTGACTAAAAGATGCCATAATAAGCATTGGTATTTTCATGACAGTGCCCTATTAAGAATTGTTTATCCATATTCAGTGCTGTAAGGCAATCCCTTTAGCTTATGGATTTTTAGATTGTACTAAAAATACACATGATCTACTTTAACACAACGCCTGTAGGTGTAGCATAATAATTCTTGAGAGCATACTTATGAGAGTTCAGTATTTATATTATTGATGTGTTCCTAGGCAGAAGACACATAAAGTATTTAAGTGATACTTAGCGTATCTGTAACAAAGAGGAGCGCAGATTTCCCCCTGCCCTGGCGCTGGGGTAAAGCAGATGAAGAACACAAGGTGTGGGAAGGCACGGACTGACGCCGCCGTGGTTTCACTGCCCAAGGCGGTGCGGTGGCAGCGGGCACCGCGTCCCTGCGCAGGCCGAGCTCGGGCCCCCGTCCCTCCCTGCATGGCCTGGCTGCTGGCATTGCCGCGTTCGCTCCACACCGAGCCCGTGCAGTGCGAGTTGCTGGAAAAACACATCCACGTAAGTGTGTCTAACAGCTTTTAGTGGCACAGAAGGGACATTTCTGAATTTTTATTTCAAAGGAAAGAAAGGATGATTGATTACAAAATATAGATTATTTCTACTCCCTCCTCCCCCACAAAGGGAATTCACCCATAGATGTAACCAGCTCTTTCCAAATCAGAAAAAAAGGTAAAGGTGCAGATTTTTGATAGGAAAAATGAGGAATTGATTTATCTTTTAAATTTTAGTGACTGCTTTCTGATGTTCTCTAACTAGCTCTGCATTGAGAGCATCAGCAAGCAATTGTTGACGGCATTAGTAGACAGTATTGGCAGGAGTGAAGCAAGCATCAACAAAAAGAGTTTTAGATCAATATGGGCCTCCCTAAACTGAGTATTCTTTAGGGGTGTACCTGAGAGCAGTTTGGCTCTGTGCATTTATTTGGCAAACCAGATTTTCAGCCTCAGATGCTTGCTGTTGACAGCCCACCAATATATTCTATCCTATTTTTTTTATTTTCACCTTTTATGATTTTAAACTTCCATTTATTTTTTTTAAAACCAGCAACAAAAACCAATCAAACAAATAAACACCCCACAATTTGTTTCATGAGTTGGTCATAACATTTCATATCGAATTTGGCATTGGCACACCTCTGGAAGATGTTTGAGGAATTTGAAATGTGTGTCATAGGTTTTTAGCTGCTTTAACCTAATGAGGCTACAATGAAGTTATTACAAATACTTCATTTAAAGGTGATGAAGAAATATCCTAGTAGTTGAAAGGATGGCCCCATTTTAGCCAGTTCCTACTGCTGCTACAACAGATGTAAAATGATGCCACACAAGCAATATTTGAGGAATTTTGTCTCAAAGTTGCTATTTAATTTCAGATAAATACACAAGAGTATATATTGTTTCTGAAAATAGGTGTATTTTGAAGTTCCCCATTATATGGGACTTAGTTTTTAAACTAAAAATGTGAAGTTACATATGTCTGAGAGAAGCCTTATACCTAGAAGTATTATCTACATTTTACCTTTTTATATAACAGGAAATTTAGATTATACATGGATTGCATACCTGTGACACTCTAGCATTTTTAAAAAACCCCAAACCTACTTAAAACATTAAAAGTTTAGAGCTTTTGGAAATGTCGGACTCCTTAGACTAGTGGTCTTTGTCCTGCAGTCACATTGAAGATTTTTTTTTTTGTCCTATTCTGGATCCTAAGAGTTGTCCACTGAACAGTAAGCAATAAATCATCAACACGTGTTTTTCAAGTTAAGTAGATAGACATATATTTTCCACTTGCCTTTGCCAACATATTTTAAAATGTGATTGAACTATCCCCATAGAAAAATCATTCTTTCAGATATCACTCCACTCCCAAGTGGGCTTCCACCCATATCTCTTTCTTATCTGCAAAACCAGTGCTGACCATTGAGGTTGCTATATCGCTCAAGTGCTCAGAGGGCTGTTTGAGATCTTCGATATAGGGATGATGGATTGTGTTTCTAGGATGAATTTCAAAGGGACAATCGTGTGCAGTTACTAGCTATAGATGATTGATATAAATGTTTACCCCTGTATGAAGTATTTTACAGTTTTACTTGCAGATGTGTATTTATCTTGAGTTATACTTGACATGGAGTTTCTTTCAATTTTTTTTTAATACTATGTGTGTATTTTGGAAACCTTTTTAGATGTTAAAATTTTTGAATGGTTACAAATATTTCTTATAATACTGAATTGTTATCTGGAAACTCTTTGCAGTAACTTTTTTGTATATATTTGAGGGCCTTTTTAAAAAAGTATTGTTTGTTTTTTGGGCAAAGTTTTTACAATTGGGAAGCTTTCAGAAGGGCCTTCCTCTCAACTAGGATACTAACAGAGGTAAGAGTTTTCTTAAGTATTTTGCAGTATTTTGCAGAACTAGGGATGTATCCTCAAGAAAATATTTATGGAAATAATTTACTTTTTTTTTTTACAATGCTTTTGTCTGTATAAAGTATGCAACAGAACTACATTAAGAAGGAAATATTGTCTACATAAAATATTATATGAAAGTTGGTACATAATTCTGACAAAAAACCTTGCAATTCTTTAAGCCATATTGTTTTTGCTATCCTTGGATGAAAATATCAGTATTAAGTAACCAGTGTATTATTCAAGTGCTTAGACTTATATGAAAATGCTTATACGGTTTATTTATGTGTATTTGGGGAACGAGTGCTAGAAAAGCTATCACTAGACATGTAGCAAGTGAGGAGCAAATATCAGTATACTGTCACTTTATGGCCTTGTGAGAGACACAGAGGTGTTGGAAGCACCGTGAGACTCAGCTTTCAGAAACTCCCAAGCACAAGTGGTGGGTTTCAAATGGTGGCTCTTTCCTTCCCCATAACTGAGGGGAAGAAAATTGGTTGGGACACTGTTTAACTTGACTTTCACAACTCTTTGCAGACTGTGAGCTCAGCTATGCAGTATCATCTACAGCAATAATATCAATCAAAGGATGTAAGAGAAAAGGATTGAAGTAGATTATTGTAGGGGTTTACGTTTATTTTAATTAGAACTCATAGCAATATAGAATATGCATGTGCACGTATTCGAAGCATTTTACACTTTACATTTCATGTAGTTTGATTATATTATGAAGGATTGAGTTTTTAGTTTGATATTTTACCATGCTAAAATGGGAGGTCTGCCCAGCCCTATACTGGATTCTTGTTTCCTTTAAAAGGTTATTTAGAACAGCACTCACTGCATTGTGTAATAGTGCTAAAACTAACACTATTTTATGAATTTCTTCAGCTTTAAAAAAAATTAACCTAATGATTATTACATTTGTTTAACTGTACCCACTGACCTTGTCAGATTCAGTTGGCAAATTGTGTAATTTCTTTTTCTGTAACTGTTAATAAACTTGTACAGCTAAAACAAACAAAACCTATGGACAAAGGCCTCAGAGGTACCAGTTCTTGTTTCAGCAATCAAGATGACAGCTTGCTCATCTGGTGACTGTGTTGCTACCGAGACTGTAAAACCTCTGTTGTGGATTGTCCATAAAATGGCATTCCGACATGTGCCTTATTTGCTGGATAGTATACAGCTTTCCTCTAGTATTCTAGCATTTTAATGCTGTATTAAAGTATTGCAAAAAAACCCAGCAAGAGTGTGGCATGGTTTTCTTAAACATTCCTTCCTTTGACAATTTACTCCCAGCTGCAGCGTGTTCCTGGCTATGGCCTGGCCAGCCACAGTCTGGTGCCTGAGGAGCAAACCTGCCCTACCACAGCCGTGAGGCAGACCATGGGAAGAAGACTTCCTCCACTGCAGGGAGTGCCTCTGCCACAAGGAGCCTGGTCACACCAGGGTGACAGCTCTTCACTGCTGGAGGGACACCTCGGGTTAATGGTGCCAGCTCCTGTTTTTAACAGCCTATTCCTTCTCAAGGAAAACCTTCCATAATCACAGTACACTTGTAACCTTTGGTTGGATAGGAAAGTTTACGTGCCAGAAAGTTGCTGTAGTGAAAAATAACATTCATCATTCTTTGCAAACACAAGAAATTAGCAAGAACTAGACCTACTAAATGCTTGTTGTGTATTAGCAATGCTCTTCTCACACTCCCAACCAAAGTTCAGTGGCAAGTACTTTTCTCCTGAGACTGACAATGCTGTAGTGATTGGAAATTAAAATAAGGGTGTCAAGAAATTAACTTTGGATTTTAGGTATCCTGCCTCTAACACAAGAGATTGCCTTCATTTAAAACAAGCAGAAAAATTTTATTAGATTTTATTTAATTTTATTAATTTTATTTACTATTTTATTATACACCAGCACACATTTTTTTATGCCTGATCATTCCTGAAAAACACACTGTGTATTTGCCACTAGGAGATCTTCACCACATCGACACCATTTCTATCACATAGCAAATCTGATTTCTGGATTTGAGTCCTCATTCAGTCCACACGAGAGAGAGCAAAAACGCGTCCGCATTTGTGCATTGCTAGGCAATGGTGGAAGAAGAGGTTGACAAGGAATTGTACAGTTCTGAAGCCTCAAAACCAGTAACTATTTCATCAAATGGTGAATGACATCCCTAGCTGAGCCCCATGAAAGGGAAAGCACCTATTCAGAACTTGTTGGTAAATTTTTTTTGAAAAATAAAACATACTTCACTTCTTCACTTAAAATTTGGCTACCGCACTTTCCTATAGCAAACAGAGGCCACAAAGCCAAGCTCAGAACTGAAATACATCTTTCTTTTTACAGAAGACCTGGGGCTTCCCAAAAACCCACAAACACCTCAGATTTAGCACTCAACTGAGACAAGTTGCTGAGTAGAACCAAAAAGTCTTAGCTCCCTATTACCATATTTTCTATGATTCCTCAAAGAAATAACCTTTTCATATTCAAAACAAAAGTAGATGAACACAAATCATATGGCATCAACAAAAACAATCAAACAACTGTTCCATCATTTTTATTGCCAAAGCATTTCCCTTCCTGCTCTGTGTGAATGAGGTCAAGAGACAACGCACCAACCTGCTTGCAATGGAAGGGCCAAATGATTCCCACTACAGGAAAATAATTGTGCTTACATTAACAGGGATTTCATAAAACACTGATACTTCAAAATAAAAAGCTGCTTCATTATTCTTAAATGAAAACCCATTTAAACAGCACACCAAGGCTCCTAACTCCTCATGTTAGTCACATCACACCAAAAGCTTCTCCTCAGATCCTCCCGCTGTATAGCAGGAGTACAGACTAGACCCAAAATCCCAGCTAGGAAGGGGAATATTCACTGCCATATAACACAGTCAAATGTTTAAAAGGCTGCTCCTGTCTCCATACCCCTCTGCAAAAGCCTGTACACAAGAGATGGTGGCAAGGAAAAAAGAGCCCAAAACACCAAGGGCTGAATGCTGACAGCCAGGTCTTTCCACTAAGAACTAAAGAAACCTCTTAACTGGAACATATAAAATTCTTACTCTTGATCAGTATAAGTTTTGTGATCCTGAAAAATAGAATGCAACATTTAAGTTTGCTTTTCTCTAGTGTTCACCTTCTGGATTTAGAGAAACAGATAATTTGTCAACTCCTGTGTGGACACAACCAGCACTCCTCAAGCACCTTTGTTTTACTGAAAGTAATGCAATTGCTTTTCCTCGCCATCTGTATCTCAAACACATTTCAGATAACCAAACCCAGAAAACTGGTCATTATACCAAAACTGCAAAACCTCATTCAAACAACTTAGATTAATACCTCTCACAACCCTTTTGCAAGCAATGTCTTTGTAAGACATTTTGCAAATGAACATGCTGAGAAACACCTGCCTCAGTCAGCCTTTATGGGGTCTTTATGCAAAGGACCAAGACTGAAGCAGTGCTGGCAGTTGTGAGGTGCTGGAGCATCCCTGACATGCAGCCCAGGGTAGCAGAGGCAGCCAGCACTGCTGTGGAAGAGAACAGAGCACTGTGAGACAGCCCCGGGGCCTATGAGACCAGGAGCAGCAGAAACCCTGGGCATTCTTTGAAAGCTTTATTTCTATGCCATGAGCTTAGCTAAATAAAAATACAGTCATCATTAAGGTTTTCTTTTTTTTTTTTTTTTTTTTGATAAGAGGTAAAGAGGGACTTTACATGCCCAGCTTACCCAACCAAACCCCATGCCTACAAAGAAAGCAAATCATAGCCAAATGCTTTATGTATATTTTAAGGGGAGTAAGGTGTAAACCAGAGATTTTCTTCTAATCACCACTCTAGTTTCCTGTTCACCAGCTGAGGCCAGAGAAGAGAATACCAGAACACCATAAGAAAGCTTTCTCTTAGACAATTTCTGAACACATCAAAGCAGCAGGTTTTCCATTAAGCTTCCTTAGAGTTTTGCAACATAAGGAGGTACAACTCAAAGGATTTCCAAGGAGCCAGACCCACTTGATTTCATACCCCACTTGATTTCACCCAGCAAAACCTGAAGGACTAATACAGAAAAACACTGCAGAAATAATAGGAAGCAAGACCTCAAAACTCCCTGCTTGCAAATAAAACAATGATAAATAGATAAATACCACTAGCACAGGAAAAAAAAAAAAACAAAAAAAGCCTCTGCTGAGTACCCTCAGGTCAAAATTCAGTGAGTTGAAACACACAGCCCCTGAAAAGGGCCTCCTTTGTCGCTGCCTCACTTATATTGGCTACCAGCCCTGATTGCTGAGGGCTCCATCTGTGCTGGCCAGCTGTGTGGGGGGTGGGAAAGGGATGGAGGGGAATGGGGGTGGGCACCAGCTCCTCCACAGGTGCAAGCGCTTCCTGCCTGGCTGTGCCTGCTGCAGCACAAACCCAAAGCCTCTCCAACAGTGCTACAGGGAAAAAGAGCACAGACATCAGGGCCACCAACAGGAATCTTCACAGGCTGCTGGGAGGCAAAGGATAGCTTAGTTCACATCTAGGAGAGACAACTCTCCTTTTAATGTTCACAGGAATTGAAAGATCAACACAGTTAAGGCTTCCGCAGCTGTAGAAATTTCACTAAGGGATATACACAAGTAAACTCCACTACACAGAATCTTGAATAGAACATGTTGAAATCAATCAATTAAAATTGCTTTCCAACATGCCCTTCTAACACCTCTGAATGCCTTAGACAATTTGTGAACACAAAGCAATTACACACAACAACTAATACCTTGCCCAGTTATTAAGGTGTGGTTACTTTGGATACTTGGCTACAAGTAGTTCTGCATTTCTTTAATTAAACTGAGGCAAAAGTGTCTGAGTTAAATAAAGACAACCACTCAGACCAACATGTTCCAGGATTTGAAGGAATGAAACTAGATTTATTGAGTTGGGAGGTGAACAGTAATGCACTGATCAGAGTAGCAAAAGCAAAACCAGACACAAGTAGCAGCTGAGTCCCTGATGCTCAGTGAAAGACACCCCAAATGGTGCACATTGAATAACAGATTTTAAATTAGCTACTAATAGTCAGGAATAAGTGTTGTCAGGATTGTTCAACTCAAAGTCATAATAGTTTAAAAAAAGAGACAGAGGATTTGGAAGTAGGAACAAGAAAAGAAAGAGAAAACATCATTATATAATCCTTAACACTTTGGAAGGCCAAAACAGAAATAAAAAAAAATTAAGGAATTATGAAATGAAAGAAATTATTTCCCTGTGAAAGGCATCTGTGCACTGGGCCTCCATCTTCTGGAAAAGAGATCATTAAAGGCAGATATGTTAGTATCCCACAATATAATAAATGACACAAATAAGGGAAGAAATATTAATTACTTCTACAACTCTCCTAGAAAAAACAGAATTTTGGACACAAACATCTGAGGTAATATAATTAAAACAAAAATTTCACACAGCAGACTGAAATGCATAGTCATGGGATATTCTAGCTGTCAAAAGAATAAATGAGATCAAAACCAACTACTAAACCACATAAAAAAAAATTAAACTCTGCAAGGGTTATTAACCACGAAGCTGTGACCCTGCTGAGGAAGTCCCAAAGCACAGAAGCCTCCAGCAGCAAGAGATGACGCCAACAGAAGGTTGACTGCCTGTGGTTCGTATCTTTTCCCTCACTAAACTGCTGCAGGAAAGAGGATATCTGAGTAGGTGCTAGTCTGATTGTTGTCTGGCCCAAGGATTATTTTTTTGTGTGACATTGGGAGCTGCAGTATGGGAATGTAAACATACTTCAGCCCTGTATGTAAGGAAATATGTGGCACCCAGCAGGCACCTGACAGCTGCTGGGGAAGCCTCAAACAGATGTGCCCAGGGAAACACCCTTCAGTTCTCCAGCATTCATGCTCTGAAAGACCTTACTACTCACCTATGCTCATCCTTAGTTGGGCTACTTGGCAGGAAACTAATTGAAAACGACCATAATTTGTAGTGTCCAACAGAATATTGCACTACTGTAGCAAATTTTTTGTGTTTGGGTTTTATTTTTTAAATTTCTTTGCATACAGAATTTTTAAAAAGCTATTCCTAATTAGCTGTGTTTAAAGCTATTTTAAATGCATCTATACTCTGCACTCCTGTTTGCTGGGCCACACCACCACTGTTGCTCTCCAAGTGGCAAGGACAGGGTTTAGCCCTTGCTTGGCCTTACCATATGGTTTTCTGGAGTCACAAAAGAATTTACTGCGCCAAGGAAAATTTCTAAGAGGTGTTTAATCACCTCTTAGCATCCAAAAGGTCCAGTAAATGGAGCTCATAACAATGAGGTTAGAGGCTCTGGCTGAGCCATGCACAGTGTCACCATGGGAGGCAGCCAGGCTGTGCTGGGCTCAGCCCTCCTGGCCAGCACCGAGCCACAGCCAAGGACACCCTGAAGTGACAAGCAGGTTGGTCAGCCTGCACCCATGTTTCCCCATCTACTGATTTTAAGCCTTCTACTCCAAGGATGCAGCTTCACACCCAGGAGCTGCAGGAAATACATGAGATGTGCATGTCTGGGTTGAGAAAAGCTTTATCTTTTCTGCCATAAATATCTCTGCCCATCTCTCTACGCATGGAGGAAATGTCAGTCTGAAGCAGACAGAAATATTCAGACCAAAGAAGATACATCAGGAGGCTTTTGTAAAATAAATGTAGCCAAGAGAAGAAAGTGACCTTTTTTTCCCCTGATTTCCTTCCTGCACTGAACTCTGTGCATCTCTTTACAAGAATTTAGCACAAGGGAAGAAACAACAGGGTCTCAAATAAGGCTTTACAGTCCCAGCAAAGGGGAAATTCAGCCTGAGGTGTGTGTGATTTGCTCTCTCAAGGACTGTAGGTGTGAAGTACATCTTAGATTTTTTTTTTAAAATAAAATTTAATGCACTTCATAAACATATTCTTCCCTTCAACACCTTACCAGTAAATCTGGCTGATTTGAAACAGCTTTCTAAATATGATAAGTAGGAGAAATTTGTCACCTGGGTTCTTTTCATAAAGATAGACAATACAGCAGGTAGTGATGGGCATATAAGCCTCACTTTCACCCTAGCACATATTCTGGTTCTCTTAAGAGTTAAAAGGCACTTTTTTCTTAGCACAGACACTGTCTAGTTTCCAGCATGTAACCAGTCCCCTTTGGGGATATTTAAAAAAGGAAAAGGAAAAAGAAATCTGCTACTAATTCACTTCAGCGCTGTGTTCTGTTACCCAGAACAAGCAAGTAAACAAACAAAAAACTCCCCAACTTAGTTTCCTAAAAATCCCATCTGGGTGAAGTCTGTTCAGTGACTGGAGTGAGACATGTATGTTTAGATTATAAACTTGGTGAACTTCATCCGAGGTTCCTTCACCTATAGATACAGGTTGTAAATGATTGTGCCCAAAACGACTGGAACTGTAAATTCCAAGTCCCTCTATGCCTTGCGCCTCCCCACTTTCTCTTGCCTCTCCCAACTCCTCCCCACTGCCTGTATCTTATAGTTGTTGCTCGTTTTAAGTCCAGAGTGGTAATACATGATTTGCACCATCCATCCCTGGTTTTTCAAAAACATATTTGGAATTACATTAACATGCTGTTCCCTCCAAACATCCTTAATTGTGATGCCGCACACATTCCAGCCCTTGCCCCACACCACCTGCAGCACAGACAAACACCCTGGTGCTCTCCACTGCCAGTCATACTCTTAAGAAACTCTCTTGTTCTGCAGAGGGATGCAGGTAAGTGACCACAGCCACCTCCCTGCCCTTACAGGAACCAAATCAAGGTCTCTGTATTCCAATCACAACTGTGATTTCTGGTCTTTCTCACACAGTCCCAGTCACTGGTTTAGCAGAGAATCAAAAACGTATCTCCAATAAAATGGGGCAGACAGCATTGCTTTCTAAGGGCTGTGCGCTGAGTTTGTGCTTGCTCTTCTAGTCCCAGGTGTGGCCAATTGCACCTGGGTTACAGCCAAATAATCCTGGCTTTTTTTCTTCCCAAAGCTCCTTCTGTCAAGCCTCACTGCAGGAGCTCCAGGAGGATTTCCCATCAGGGATGAATCTGATTTTTCTGTCCCAGGAGCCTCTTTGATTGTTTTGGTGGAGCCACTGCGCAGCTCCTTGGGGTGGAGCACCCACTGCTGGGGGAGCACTTTGCTCCCCTCAGCTTTGGGGAAGACAAGCTACACAGTGCAATGGTTTTACAGCACAGCAAAAACCATCCCAAGCAGAGAATGCTGGGTATGAAAACGATCCTCCTGATGTCTCCTTTCAGCACATTTTGTTGCCTAGCGAGAAGGAGGCCGAGATGGAATGAGCAGACGGGTTTGCAGGATCGGTGCTGGCAAACGTGGAAAATTTTACAGCTTCTGGCTCCAGCCCCAGCTTGTCCCCACTTTCCACGAATGCCTAATTGAGACTGTCTGGCTTTTTCCGTAGAGGTGGGAGCCAGTTTCCAGGCAGGGCATATGGGTGTATTCTCTAAGTCTTTGCCTTGTAAAGTTTTAGCACCCAAAAAAGCCTCCTGTCTCCAGGATGATTCAGTTGGCTGGTGAGGGAGTGGCTGCCAGGCAGGGGTGAGGCTTGTGGCTGTTGACAGGAAAAAACAGAGAGTAGAAGAGGGGAAAGAGCAGCTCTCTTGTAAAGAAATGATGCCACAGCAATCACCTCATTTTGTTTGGGGCATGGGCCCCATTCAGGGTACTACACTAAAGTCCCTGCAAGACAGAGAACACATCTACAGCCACAGCACAGGTGCACTGGGGAGCAGGGTGAGGGTGTAGCCACTGTGGCTGTTCCTGCCTTGACAACTCCTGTGGTCAGGTGTGATCCATGAGCAGGGCACTCTCTGCTGTCGCATCCCCCAGCACAGCAGTGTGTGCCAGAGACCGCCTGCAGCAGTCCTGGGACTCACCTGGCCCTGCACCTTCACCTCAGCCTCAGGACCACAGCAGCTCTTGCAGCTGCAGCGCTCTGCTGTGGGTTCAGAGGGGAGGTCCCAAAAGAAGAGGCGTGTCTGAGTGTCCCTGGGGATGGCAGCAGCTCCCACACCAAACCACCTGAGCTGCTGTTTCCATTTGCAGAGCAGCAAAGAGCCAAGCAACACCATAGCTCAGCATCCAGAGCAGGATGGGGCTGTCTGTGCCACGAGCTTTGCCCCTCACTGGTGTGCCTGAGTCAATATTAACTCACACCCAGCCTAGAGAGGGAGCAAGCAGATAACACCCAGCTAGGAAGCAGTCTGAGCTCCCCAGCGTGCTGTGTTCACACTATTCCTTTCTCAGTGGGACAGACCCTGCACCTGCCAAACATAACTTGGATGATGGAGTGGCCTGGCCTATCATGGATGTTGGGGGTTTATATTAATCACATGGAAATAATTTTGGACAATTAAGCATACAGATGAAAGGCCAACTGGCTGCATATGTTCTGTGGGGCATGACCTAAAAGCAGTCCCAGTCATTGAAATGATGTAGTGTGAAAGCTGGATTAAACAGGTCAAGTAAATTTGGAGCAGCTAAAATAAACTGAACTCTCTTCCAAAACATATGTTGTGCTTGCCATATAATATTGCTGTGGTACTGTGGTAGCATGTCCCACACATGCCAGAATTGTGATACGCTTGTTCCAGGGTCACAGTGCCAGAGGGAGAGAGCAAGGATGGTTACTTTGGAAAAAAGCCGGTCAGAAAGTAGTTTTGTGAAAGTCATAAACTCTCCTGAATGAGCTGCCTGATAAAGCTTTGCACATCTTCCTTGCAGCCTACCTGCCCAAATAGCCCAAGCCCAAGGAAGGCATTCAGTCTTACACTGAGCAATCAAACATAAATTGCGTTCTACAACAATAAACGAATGTTCTGGCTTTTTGGCTCCCCCTATAAACATTTTCCAGCCAGTGGTAAGCTGTTTTGAAAACCCCCAGCAGCTTGGCTGGGAGCTGGAGACATTTTACAACATCTGGGAACGATTCCTGAATCGCTTCCCTGCATACACCTGTACTGAACTCCATTAGCAGCAGGTTTGCTGTGGAGAGACAGCCTGCACTGCCCACCCAGGACCAGGGCTGGGAGGGCATTGCCACTGGCCAGGATGGCCAACTCCTCCTGGCAGGGCTGGCAGGGACCTGGGGGGTGGCTGACAGTGTGAACTGCTCGCCATTCCCCCGTGCTGACCTTGCTTTAAACATTCACCAGTAACACCAGAGGGTAAAACACTTTATTGGAGTGATGTGGCCACGAAGGAAAAATAAATAAAACAGTCCTCAACCACTCACAGGCAGGTTAACAAAGCTGGGCATTAATCATTCTGGGAACCCAGGGAATCCAAAGTGAGTTACAAAAGGGTTTTGGATCAGCTGCACCCTTTTTCCATCACATGGTTCTCCACATCAACCCTTGCCCAGGTCAGTGCTATTCAGACTTCCACACTGCTCTTGGGTTTTTTTCCTACCATTTAATTGCCATATGCTTTGTATTATCTTTGTTTTTACTTTGTCTTGGTCATCCCAATCCTTCACTACACCAGATAATCAAGAGTTGACAGCAGTAAACAATTAGATAGTAAAACACAGCACTTGAAAGATAGGAAATGTTAAGGGTTGACTCCTCAAATTCTTCCTTGTTTGGAACCCTGTGACATGTAAATGTTTTTATCCATCTTGAACTCATCACTGGAAAAGTGCTTTTAGTCTGTATGTGTGGTTCTAGTAATGTTGCTTTGAATGGCTGTATTTTAGTTTTGTTACTAATTGCCAAAGCCTCATTTGTGGGGCCTTGATGAAGAGTGCAGGTGGTGTGAAGTTCCCAGAGCTAGAGAAGGTGGGAAAGGCATGCTGCCCCAGAGACAGCTGGACAACACACTCCTTTTCTTATTTCTCCATGAGAATCTCCAAATATACCAAAGTTCATGAGTTTACAAGTAATATTCTATAAATGGAACCTAAAAAGCCATGGAAAACTTTATGAATGAAGAGAAAACTACTCAGAGGAGGTAAAAAAGCTGACTAGAAACGTGGGGATTCCCAACTAGCCACAGGTGACCTAAGTGCTGACCACACTGACTGGCTGGTTGTATGCAAAATTCCTGGTAGCCAAGATGCCTGCCTGGAGGCAGAGAGAAGATCAAAACATGAAGGAATTCTGAATCCTAAATGTGTGTGAATGTTCCTGGAGTGCAGAAATAGGCCCTGAAAATAGGAGAAGAAATCAAATGCTGATACTCAAATCTTTGTGTTCTGTGTTTTATTTTCTATACCTCTCTTTTTTTGTATCTATTTTCTGTCAAATCTTGGTCTGAAGGCTTAATGAATAACCATTTGTTTTGGTTCAGCGCCAGCCCCACTAACCTGACAGAATAATATAGAGAGAAGCACAGCCTGCAGGCAGCTTGGTGCCCACAGGAGCTTTTGGGCAGTGTGTGGGAAGATGCCCTTACCCTCTGCAGAATGCCAGACCAGGCTTCTTGTCAGCATTTAGAGAAATGCTCCTTGGCTCCTTGGACACAGGCATCCCAGCCATAAGGAAGGGTGACAGTAAAGCACAACAGATAAAATACAGTTGTTGGGGTTTGTCATACATTTATGTAGGGATTAGAAAGCAAGTGGGGGCCGACTGCAGCATAACAAACCACTTCCCCCCTAAAATTATATATGTATTTGAAATTGTTCCTCAAAACTTAATGAGATGGTCAGCTTCAATGCAGCTGAAACCCCAGCACATCAGCTTGCTGGCTATCAACTCTTGTATCCAGATGAAGGGCTGATACAGCCCCTGTTTTTGTCCTGCAAACCCACCCTATGCTGGCAAGGCAATTGCACTGATTTCACTGACTCCAGGTGAGCCCAGCCAGGTGACTGCTCCTTGGGGACGCTGCTATGCACTCAGGACAAGATGGAAAGGACACAGCAAATGCTGACAATTCCTGAGAAACTCTACCTGCTGCCTCCAAAGCCAGCCCAGGGATTCACCTCTTGGCTGAGGCAAAACTCACTGTCATGCACCAGCATGATTCTCACAAGTCCCCAGGACAGTGTCAGCAGCTTGTGCTGGTGCTGGGGGCTGCAGTGCTCCTGGCCAGCTGCATTTCCAGCCTTTCCATCCCCCCCGGTACCATGGGACATCCTGCACACTGACTGCAGCTGTTATCCGCTGCTGTGCTGGCAGTGAGCCTCCGAGGGGGGGTGTGTTCGCTGAGGCCTATTTTATATATATCCAGAAGGATCCTTGGTAAAATCAAACATCTGAACTATGTCACTGCTGCATGGATATTTCTGAAGGCTGTCTCTGGGCTGTCTGTCATATTTCTCCAGAAGACTTTTGCCAGATGGCTATACATGGCTGTGGTGTTACTGAGAACTAAATGAAGACCTCATGCAGGAGCCCCTTGAAAACATTCATGTATTTAGTTTGCCAGAAAAACAATGATTTTCAAGCTGAATCAAAGTTTTACAGATAAATCTGGATTTTTCTCAACACATTAGAGCTTGGAGTTCTTTTTTCTGAAAAACAAACAGGGGCTGGTGGATTGAGTACTGCAAATACACTGACAGGCTGCCTGGCTTATGGCAGGATAACATCCATCATTTTGCTAGGGCTGACAGAACCTGAGGGGTAGCACTGCAGCATGAGGTCCAGCCAAGGCGGAGCATGCCGTTCCTCCATCCCACCAGTGCCTGCTGGCCAAGGAAAGGGGTCCAGGGGGAAACTCAGGGTGTATCTTCAAGTTCTCCCATGCTGTAGAAAGGAGGAGAGGGAAACCTGTGTGCTGCAGACTGGCAAAGCAGCGGGATTTACCTCTGATGGCTGCCTTGGATCTGGTCACCCTCACAGGGAGGCATCAACAAGGGGGGCTGGGGGCACAGCAGCGCTTCCCCAGCAGCCTTGCCGGGCACTGCTGGGTCTCTGCAGCCCCAGACCCCACTCGGTGAGGGGTCAGGTCCCCAGGGTGCCCTCTCTTTGCTGGCACTGAGGTGACACTGGCAAGGGGGGGACTTCGCTCTAGGCACCTGGCCAAGGCAAAATCCTCTCCCATTCTGTTTTTGCTTGGCGCTTCCTTTGGTAGGTGACTTTCACTCCCAATGGACCCTGTGATATGAATAAGGAGTGTTCTGTGGTTGAGTACCTAGAGCTTTGACAAAGACCAGATTGCCACAACAGTTATTTCCTCTTGTATGTAAAAAGGGAAATTGTGGCATCACACACATCTCTGGGCAGAAATAGCTGACAAATACCAACTTCTTAATGGCAAAAAATGCTGCTAATGACATCTGGACATCTCTTTGACATGTTAAACTACTAATTTCAAATACCACCCTCTGATGTGAAACATATTTTTAGCTGAAGGAATTGTGGTGTTTTGGGGTGTTTTGCCTTCATAAATAACTCCCTGGCTTAGATGTTGACTTCAATTTTACAGCTGCCACCCAACTCCCTGAGCTCAAGGACAAGATCTAACCAGAGCCCTGCTCACTGGTCGGCTACTTGGGCAACACAAACACACACAAATTAACATCTCTGGACATTTCCAGGAGCAATGGAAACTAATAATTCTTTTGGACAGGATGGATTTCCTGCTGAATTTAATAACAACAGTTGGAGACAACTGTCTGGATACTTGCTGCTTTGAGATAAAGAGCCAGTTAAAAACTGTAGTGATTTTCCTTGCAGAAAATTGGTGTGTGACAGCCAGACATGTACTTTATTTCTAGTCATCAGTGTGTATATTTATAGAACCCCCACCAGAAAAAATGCTTAAGATGAAGGAATAAACTCAAGAGAGCCCACTATCAGAAAGCTTGCTTTTTACATGGTTTTCAAAGCTACACCAAATTTCAGGGCTCTGGGTAAAGGCTTTCACAAGGTCTGTGTTTGGCACCCATTTCCCTTTGAATTCAGATGAAGTTGGGAGACTAACTCCCTTCAGGACCTTTCAAACTGCCAGTTTTTGTCTGCAGTGGTATAATAAAAAAACAAGTGGAGAGAAAGAGAGAGACAGAGAGGGAGAAACTCCTCCAAGAACAGACTGAGAACAAGAGTAGAAAGAAATGATAAGGAGTGCTGGGAAGCCAAGATTCACATCAGGAAAGGGGGGTTTAAATGCAGTCCTAGGCCACAATGGAGTGTTAAAGCATCTATTGTGACAGCTCATATGCTGAAAGTCATTATATTTCAGCCAGTGACTCTAATATTATATAGCATAATAGCTCTTCCAGCACATCTTCAAAGAGAGGAACCTATCCTCATTTCCTAGATTAATTTGCACACCTCAGATTCCAGGTGTGTGCTTTCATACAGTAAATTAAGTACCTGGTAATTTTTCCCACATTCCACCTATATGATGTCACTCAGATATTTCTTTCCCTCCCTCCCATTTTATTTTCCTTTAAGCTAAAGAGTCTCTTAAAGTAATTTTCTTTTACTCCAAATAATTTCTGTTGCTCTTTTCTGTTACTTGCCTCATTTTTCAACGACTTTTGAAAGCAGTCCCTGAACCACAAAGAGCATACCTTTGTTTGTCTCTCCTGTTTAAACTTCCCCTCCTTCTGCTTCCTATTCCCAGGAATTCCAGTGGCCCTTTTGCCACAGCACCATAATGGAAGCTCGTGCTGGGTTTTTACTCCACAGCAGCCTTTACTCCTTCAGATGAGTGGATTTTAGGATGCTATTCTCACTCTAAATGTGCTGCCTCCTTGCTTGCAGAAGTACAGCTTTGCAGCTGGCTGTGTAAAAAGCATCAAGTCACTCTCATTATTGTCCCAGATTTTCCTGCCATCATCATTACCTGTTTATCATCATTCTGTCCATATGTTTTACCAGCAGTGGTTTTCTGTTGGTATTGCTGAAAATTCCTGACTGGGAATTGGTGAAGATGTAATCCTTGTAAAATGCCTGTGACTGCACGAGCCCTGTAGGTCCGGCAGTCCCGGGGCAGGGAGCATCAGCCCGTGCGTACCTCAGCATCGCCCAGGCCTCGAGGGGCCCGGGGTGGAGGTCATTTCCCAGGGACACAGCTACATTTTGGGTGGGTGTGAGGGGCAGACAAGCCCATCTAGCCCTGGATGTGTGACAAGTATGAGCTCATGAGGAGAGACTGCAGTTACAGCCCAGCCTTCCCTCTCCACTGAGACAAAGTCCAGCAACACGATGTGCTCGGAGACAAATGAACTGGCTTCCCCTGGGAAAGCTTCTAAAGACTAATGGTGTTTGAGGGAAAGCATAGCTTGAAGGAATTAGACTTGATTCCAATCTGACCACAATCCAAAGTGAAAATTAATTCCATTTTAAATACTAGTTTCTTTATTATTTCTTTTTAGTTACTGAAAAAGACTCTGAGTTGGATCGTCATATCTTTTACTGGGCCCTCACCCACTAGAACCAGAGTCCTTTTACAGCTCTTCTTTATCTGATAAGGATTAGTTTACTTCCCCACTGAAGTATCCTGGGCTGCTCCTCTACTGGAGCAGACTATGGAGAAAAAAAAAAAAAAGAAATACCAGCCCAGGCTGGCAGGAAACCGCAATAACCCAGCAATTTTGCTCAAAAGCCAATACTTCTGCCAGGTCATTTATAGGCACCTTTGCCAAATTACCTTTGCCAAATTACAAACCCTTCAGGAAAACTTTGGGTCCATGAATGCTCTTTGGTCTTTGGTACAAAAGGATCTCACAAAATGAGGTCAAGAGAAAACATTGGTATTGCAAATCAAGGTTTATAGGTGTCATTTCAATCACTTCAAACCCTTCACTTTGCTTTGTAAAACTCATGCAGTAATTCAGTCCTATCTGTCAGTGGCTGCTTTTAGTTGAAGCCACTCATTCACCAGTAGAGATTTCTATCCCATTCATTTATCAGTAGAGAACCCTCTGTCTCCCCATTAATTTGTCACTAAGGATTCCTATCTCTCCTCAAAACACCCCTGCATCAGCCTGGAGATGAAGGCAGCAGCAGGGTATCTGCAGGAAGAGCTGGCCAGTCCCTGCTCACCCAGGGGCTGTGTCCTGGCAGCCTGACACTTGTCCCAGTGTCCTACCATGGGACAAGATGACAATATGTAACAGTGTGGGGCTGCATTACCTCCTGTGAACAAACCCTCTACAGGGGCTATCAACATGGAAACCAGCCATCATTACATGCAGTCCTGGACGACCTCATGGCGAGGGTGTGAGCTGTGCCCAGGTGCAGTAAAGGCTGTCACAGCCCCCTCCCAGGTCTTGGTGATGCCACCAAGAGCAGGATCCAGGGGACAGTGGGCCAAGCTTGCCTGACCCAGCAGCTCGTGGGCAGAAGCCAGCAGCCACCAGTGTGGTGTTACCCTCAGAAGGCAGCCCAGCAGCACAGGCAGCTCCTGGCTGGCCACGTTGCACTCTGGAGCTTGGCTAACCCCTGGCAGCTGCAGCAGGAACACAAAGCACAAGGAACAGCTCCCCAAAATGCCAAGTCAGCAGTTTTCTTATCAGAGGAGACTGAAATACACTGGGAGAGTTTCCCACTAAACATCAACTACTAGGCCTTTATTTATAGCTTATAAAAGTAATTGCATTTCAAATCTGTCCAAGGGAAAGAGGGGCTGCTTTGTTTTTTTTTTTTAATCTATGAATTTTGTTACCAGAAAAACTGCTATATTAAGCATGAATACTGATTTTTAAAAAGCAAAGCCAATAAAAATGATCCAGAGGACAACATTCCTTAATAGAGACCATAAACTGCAAGGATGGGAGAATAGCAATATGCAAAAAAGTGATAGGAAATGAATACTTTTTACTGCCAGTTACTCTTACAAACAGAACAAATCACATCAGTAGACCTAAAATAAATACATATATACTTTCAAACTCAATATTGATCATATATGCTTGGGAAGAGTTTCAGGTGTCATTGAATTTAATCCTGAGACACTGCTAACCACACTGGGCGTTTTGCCTTTAAGAGCAGTGGGTAAGGAGTTACCCCATGAACCTAACAGCTTTGAACGTCCAGGTGCAGGGATTCTTGTTCAGGGAGGAATCTAGAGGAGAAATGAGAAGCTGTTTGCTGTTGTATTGGGCTTGGGTTTGTTTTAAACATTAGAGACCAGTTTTCAAAAGGTGCAGGGTTTGGATGCAGCCATTCAGACATAGTTGGGCAGAGGTTTAGTCTAGGTCCATTTCCAGTTTTAATAAACCAGTGGCTGTAATAAAGGACAAGGAACTTTAAAGTGTGCAGGGCTAGGATATAATATTTTATAGTTCTTTCTGCAAGGCAGAAAGTCGATATCTCACTAATGCATACTAGAGGTTGTTGGAGAGTTTCCTAAAATAAAGGACCTAGTTATTTTTTAGTTTTTATTCATTCTTCTCTATAGTCTGTGGTTTTGTTTTTCCAGTTTTCCATTGCTCTTTGCCAGAGAGTACATAATACATGTAAAATACTCTCTGTCCTCATTTATGTCAATGGTCTATTGGTATCAATGAAACCACTTCAGCACATGGACCCTAAAACTGGGATGTCCCAGCTGTAAGACTATTGAAAAAAAAAGCTAAGAAATAACTGCTTATAATTTAAATGCTTCACCAGGAGGAAAGAGTCTTGTCCTAATAAGTTACACTTCATTGGAATTGGATAAAAATTTCACTGATTATTGCAGGTCTCTGTCAGCTTAAGGATCACACCACATGGCCATAAGACAGAGAATCAGAATGGTTTGGGTTGAAAGGACCTTAAAGACCATCTAGTTCCCAACCACTGGCCAAGGGCAGGGACACCTTCTGCCAGACCAGGTTGCTCAGGGCCCCATCCAGCTTTGCCTTGAACACCTTCAAGGACGGCCCATCCACAGCTTCTTGGGACAGCCTGGTCCAGTGCCTCACCACACTCACAGTGACGTTTCAAGTCATTTCTCCTGGTGTTTTTCCCCCTTTGGGACCACTGCCATTTCCCAGCACATCCCACTTACATGACTAGACAGGAGGGAATGAGCTAGAGACACCTGGGGAGGGTACAGAATCCACCTCAGCAATCTGATCAGCAGGAAACTGGCTCACCAGGTGAATGATGTCAAATAAAGACAAGATCAGGACTGGTTTATCATTCAACTCATGTTTCTGCCAGGTTTTGAGAGAAGAACTAAAGAATACAAGTTGAAGCTATGACTTTGACACAAGAGTACTAAAATAATAAAAAAGGGTAAAATTCAGGATAATTAATTACATCAGTGGAACAGGAACAATTTGGGGTTTTGTTAAGCCCAGGACCTTAGTCAGCAATGATACACTTGGTAATATTATTTTAACCTTTTGACTCCTTGATACAGAGTTCAGCCTGCTTTTTGAGAGGCCCTGCTCTCCAAGAACAGGGTACAAACCTTTGTTACCTGCCGGCTGTAAGTAGCCTTTGAAAAACTGTCAGCTTCATTCCTGATGAAGCAGCTTCTGGAAAGGTGGAACGGGCCATGCTCCAAATGTCCCAAAAGGGGGAAAAGAAGGAACTGAGTTCTCTTAAGTGAGATAACAATGGCTGCAAAATCCCACTGAAAGCAAGGCAGAACCCTCACGCTGTAAGTTTAAGTTCTATTTAAAGGGCTAGGAGGCAATGCTGACCAGTTGCCAAGACTCACCAGTGCAGAAGGCTGTCAGCTGGATGGGAACCACCAGCCCAGCTCCCAGAGCAACCCCCAACCATGCCAGAAGGCTCTCATTGCCATGCCTTCCTCCCAGCTCTAGCGGGCAGAAGCAAGGGAAAGGCTTGCACTCAGATCTGCAGAGCCCCTCACTGCAGACAAGCTCGGGCTCAGGCAGTGTGAAGACACCTGTGAGCCAGCACTGGCAGGAGGAATGGGGAGGTGGGGATGAGAAGCTTTACAGCCCTGCAGCGTTGCAGGGAGCTGTGTGCTCTGCTTGTGTCTCCTCTGCAGCTGCAGGCTCAGATACACAGCTGATCCCCAGGCTGATACATCACTGCTCTCATTTTTTAATTTTCATGGCTCCTGAAATACATTTAGGTTTGGCTTATCTCAATGTTTTTTTTTTTCCTTAAATAATGTGTCAACTCTTCTCCTTATGGATATAACATATTTTCTTCTATATTCTAATGCACTGCCTCCATACTGAACCCTTCATTTCCAAGTTTGTTTCACTGACCCACCTGGCACTCTGGTGTGGGTTACTGCAGTTTTGTTTCTCTTCAGTCTGACACCCTTGCTCTTTCACTTGTGTTTGGAGTTTAGAAAGCAATGAAACAGAAGGTGGAAGAAAATGTTATTTTGCCCTTGGAATGCAGGGTGCTGCTGACACAGCTCAGGTGTGGCACTGGCAGCAAAGGACATTCCCTCCTGTGCTGTGGTGGGTGGAGGTGCTCCCCTCCACCCCGCTCCTCAGACACCCTCTGAAGCAGCTTTGGAAGGAGATGACAAACTTCATTAAGTGAGGCAGGTAAATAAATCAGAGTAAAAGTCTCATCAGCATCTGGGAAATGCTGCTGTGCTGTCCACCTGCCGAGGTGACCAGCCCCTGCCTTCCTCTGCCTCCTCCACCTTAGTCAGGAGTCAGACCATCACAGCAGAGAGAAGCGCTGGCTGCAAACTGCACCAGTCCCATTTCTGAGCATGGCCAAGAAGGAGGGTTGTGCAAATAGGGGCTGGCCACGGCTCTGGGTTTGCCTTCAGCAGGACCCCACAGGAAGGGCATGTCAGCCAGCTGTCAGGGTACAGTCTGGCTGTCCTCTCTTGTCAATTGTGTGCTGAACCAGATGCAGTTTTATAACTCTGCTTAAGGCAATCTGGGCCAGGATGGTTTCTGGAAAATTGTTTCATATTATTGTGAAGAGAAAAAAACATTCCCTTTCATTTTGTCATGAAGAGAATGGTGCTGAAAAGGTGGAGAAGAGCAAGATGTGATTCTTGCCCACTGTCCCACACTAGTTTCTCTGCTTTTTGTAACTAACCATCATACAATCTTCCAGTTCACCCCAGAAATGAAGTCATTCTTACAACTAAAAGAAACTTCTAGCTTTCCTTTTTGGTGTACTACTTCATCTGTGCACATGAATACTATTTTACAAAATCCAGGGGCATTAAACCACTTTTACAATTAATTTCAAAACAACAGCCAAAGAAACAAAATTAATAAAAGCACTAGAAAAATGAACTGCTCTGCCTTGACCCAACATGACACAGTAAGTCCCAACAAGTAGTTTGTAACAGCAGCCACCCCGGAGACAGCCAATCCACCCTTGATCTACCCTTTGGTGTCTCATGCTTCAAGTTTTCAAGCTCTGTGTGATCCTGCTCACCCTGCAGTCAAAGGAAAGCATTTAACTCTCTGAGTGGATGTTTTTTATCCTCCACATATTAAATCCTTGCCCCTTTTTTAGCTTCAGTGATTTGGGATTGATGCTTTCAGACAGACAAGCCACCCTCACACAGAGGGGCAGCGTGCCTCCAACCCAAAGGCATGTGAGAGCACAGCTCAGAGCCAGGGCAGTTGCATCCACTTTTGTCCCCCAAAGGTGTGCCAACGACAAGAGTCCAAGAGCTGCAGCCATGCCAGCAGACTCCCTGCAGACACCCTGAGCCGCACTGGGGGCACAGCTACGGCATGAGGGGCACAAACTGGCGATGGTCAGCCAACATTGTGTGTGCCTGGAGTTCAGTTTGCATTTCCCTGTTGCATTTCACTGCTGGGCTGACTGGAAAGAAGATGGTATTAAGATGTGATTTCAGGCTGGTGATTTACAGGCAGCCAAAGGAATTGTGGGCTCTTGCTGCAGACTGGGGGAGTTACTTCAGTACAGGGCAAGTCCAGCTGGATGTCAGAGGGCGTGCATCTGCAGGCATCCCAATGCCCAAGTAAGGAAAGCACAAGAAGCAGCTCATGTGTTCACCATTCCCTGTGACAGCCAGCAGCAGTGACAGCATTGCCACCGTAACATCCCGCTGAGCACACGGCACTGCCTGGCCCCACGGCCAGCCCCAGCTGGAGAAGGACAGGCAGCAGTGGCCGCAGGCTGCATGTCACAGCAGCCCGGGGGAGCAGCACCTGCCGGGCCCACAGCCTGCAGCTCTGCATCCAGCCCAGAACTCGGGGCGGCACTGCTGCTCCGGAGGGGGTGGAGGACACTCAAGCTTTCAGAGGCACATCTGAGCACACTTTCTGCTCTCAGCGCCCAACAAAGCTCTGCCTGCAACACACTGATCGCAGGGAGCCACGACCACGAGATCTCGCAGGGAACTGACTGGCAGCTTTCTCCGGGTCTCTGCTGCGGGGTGGATGGAGGCAGTGGGTGTCTCAGGGACTGCTCTGTGTGGCCTCGCAGCAGGAGTCAAGGCAGAGCTCTCTCCCTTGCTTGACATCACCGGCTGTACACAGGGGGGAGAGGGCGGTGGCAAGCAGTGAGCAAGGAGGGAGCCATCCAAGCCAAGGGATATTTTTTCAGGCGGCTTCCAGCCAGGAACTGCTTGACCTGGAGTACCCACACTGCGCCCTGCAAAATTTGCCCCAGCTCTGGATGCGAGGTGCCTGCACAGACCCAAGAGTAATCTCAAAGACCTCTCTTGGGAGCCCCCGGTAACCAACGCTGCCGACACCCACAGGGCAGCACTCGGCATTGTTTCCAGCGCTCGGGGCCAGCCTGTTGTCCGCATCCAGCCGTGAGTCAGGGGGCCCGGGGTTAGTGGGTTAACAGCTCGGTAACGTCATGGTCAGCTCGGGGTGGGGACCCGGGCTGCGGCCAGGGTGTGGGTGTAGCTCCGTGCTGGCTCGGGCTGCGACCCCTCCACGCTGTCCAGCCAGCCCTCCTCGGTGCCGCTGCGCGCTCCTCCCACGAGCTGTGCGTGGGCAGCCCCCTACCCAGCGAGAATCAGAGCGAAGAATGCAGAGCTTGAGTTTCTGCAGTTTAGGCAAGGAAATGTTCTTTAAAAAAAAAATGCAGAAAAGCGTTTATAGGAGCCTGGCAACATCAGCAAAGCGTGTGAGAGGCTGCAAGGCTGAGACTGCGTGCTGGCATCCCCAAGCTCTTAATGCACAGAATCACGCAGCTTTCTTAAAGGACACTTAGCACTTTGTCTGGCCTTGGCAACCATCAAGTTAATAGCAACGCTGCGTCCAAAAAAATAAAATTCTAACCAAACACTGACTTTTGTCGGGGAAGAAAAACCCTGTGATACTGCATAATTTGGAGCATGCACTGTTTAGTACTAACGCACAATTTATTGCTCTGGCAAAACCTAAACATTAGCAGCTGCTCCCTCCTCCTCGCACTCCGCTGCATCTCCAAGGGTCTCGTGTCAGCTGTGCCAGTGGCGGGGTCGGAGCAGCGAGCGAGTCCCCCCAGGGCCGTGGAGCCGCGGCCAGGGCCCCTCCTCGGGCCGGTCCCGGCGGGGCAGGCGCCGCACATCGCTCACAGATTGCCTTGGGCTGGCCGCTGCTCCAGAGACGCCAGCGACACGAAGGCCTCGCGGGAGGAAAGTGCAACCAGCTGGGGATGAGGTAGGAGTGGAGGGGGAGAGCGTGAGCAGGAAAACCGCAAGACTCTTGTGCCTGCTAAAAATGATTCCCACCTAGTAATTTTAGCAGCTGTTGTGTTCTTCTGCCTACCTTCCTGGATGAATTTTAAGTAGGAGGTGAGTGAAAATGAGAACGGTGACAAAATTTCCCCCCACCCCCCCCAAAACCTCTGTATCTGCACATTTTTAACTTCCCCTTGATCCCATCTTAAAGACACAGTCAGTTATTTTCTCTAGTTAAGTGTTTTCTTTTGTCCTGGCTGGTAAAAAGGAACGAAAAATCTCACCACTGTTTCTCAAGGGTGATTAAAAACAGTGACCTGTCAGGGAAGGATGGAGTGACACAATACCTGCTCACAATACCTCAGACCTGCAGGGCCAGGATGTGGTTGTGAAAAGAAATGTGGTTAATAAATAAGAAATGAAGGGAGCCATGAAGCCATGGCTCCCTCCCACCAGGTGAAGGAGGGTTTCTCCCCAGCATGTGCAAGAGTGGGTCCCAGCAATGCTGTGCCTCTGCATGGAGGTGCCCCAAGGAGCAGCCGCCCAGGGAGGTCACTGTGCCTGTCCCCTCACCCTGCAGCTGCTCAGCTGTGGCTGTGCTTGGCAAGGATGGGGGAGGACACCTGGAGAGGCCCTCCCAGAGCCCTGTGGTTAAGCAGGTGCTCTGCTGAAACACACACACACACCAAAGCACTCACAGCAAGGGCTGCTGGAGGTGAGCTGACAATTACACACAACATGAGTCCCCAAAACTACATATCTGCATAGTGAATGCAGGCTAACACCAAGCAAAATGCATGCTACCAATCCAGATGATGAACTGCTCCCTCAGGGGGGAGAGGTAGCCTGGAGCAGCACTTGTAGAGCCTGAAGTTCAGTTACCTGCTCATTTATACTGCTCTTTCCCAGGACCTTCAGGACGTGACCACTTTGCTGAATTCCTGAGAGATGATGAGGTGTGCCTCTGACTAAGTTATCCTCCACTCTTCTCAAACTCTGAATCCCAGCAATGATTGCATTTTAGGGGTTTGTTCACTTAACCAGCTAATAAAAGCAAACACTTTGAGTCAGCATTATCCTCTGATATGATTGCACTGAACTCAAGCCAAAACCACCAGCAGGTTTATTTCCAGCTCTGCTGCATCTTCACCACTGACAGAGCAAGCAGCAGGTACTGACAACCCTCTGCAGCAAGGTCCCTCAAACCTTTCTCACGTAGACATGGCATCTACAGACAAACAAGCTTGTCTGCATTCAGATCCACTGTAACAGAACCAGATCCCTCTCCTACCTCAGTTACCTCCCTTCCTCTTCCACCATTTAGAGCTCACAGCGAAGGTCCTCCTGCACCCCACAGCTCTTAAATCACACCCTCACCAGTTCCTGACACCCTTGGCCTCAGCTCTGACAAAAGTAAAAAAAGCACCTCTTTGCTCCTGTTCACCTCCCAAAACCCCCTGCCTCTGCAGGAGCAGCCTTTCTGTCCTACAGCTCCCCCAAGCCTTCCTCTCCACTGTGCCAGGGCACCATGAGTGACCTGTGCTGCAGCCGGAGCTCCTCTTGGAGTATTTGGGGAGAAGTAAAAACCACTGCTGATATCCGTGCCTCTCTCTGCCCTCAATCAGCTGGCTACTGCTGGGAAACCAGTTTTGGTACAAGCAAAGTGTGCTCAGTCCCCTCCCATGAGGATGGAAATGAAGAACTGGGCTCTTTTCTCTCCCATGGGTCTGGCAGCTCACCCAGAGCAGGGTGCAGGCTGGGGGTGCCCACAGTGCCCCACAACAGCTGTAGGGACCACATGGAGGCAGGAGGGCAAGGAAAAGGCATAGCCAGAGCTGTACTGGAAAAATCAGAGCTGGTACTGGAGGAGTAATGTCAAGGCTCAGGACAATTGTTGCCAAGCTTCAATTTTTAGTTCATTAGTGCAACAAATTTATGATTTGGGCTGTGAAGATCCAGGGTAAAAATTCACCTGTGACCAGCTGGTCCATACAATGTTTTTAACAGTCAGATCCAATTAAGAAATATGCAGGTCAAGATTTGAAAGTTTTTCACTTGAAGGTCAACGGCTTTTTAGCCTGGTTACTTCTAAGTTGGGTAGAATATGCTTGTCCAACTACAGTTTCTCAGCTAGCAGCAGGACATGCAGATTAGCCTTGAAATGTCACGTAAAACGATTTGTACCCTCAGTAATTCACTTCTTTGAGGTTCTGCTTGTTGATATATTACTACCAGCAGAGTATACAGAATTACAAAAGAGAACAACACTTTGTACCTCAAATGTCTTGACTTCAAAGCATTTAAACTTTATAAACAAAGAGATATAGCCTCAGTCTAGCACCAAAGAAAGCAATTTATGTAAGCAGAAAGTCTGGAACAAATAATTAAAACACGAGACTAAACAAAAACATTTGTGAGTTTGTTGAAACAATTTTTAAATATAAACTCATTTTTTCTGTGTATATTTACTTGCACTTTACCTAAGGGTGTGCTTTCTTACTTGTGTTGCATCTGGAAGCACATCAGTGGTAGCACGTGAAGCTCTCTGCAGGATCTTTTCCTGGAGTGCCCCAGCCTCATTCCACAGGCCGTCTGGATGCCCCAACCTCTCTGACAGTGTACAGACGTTTATTCTAAACATCCAGGTGAAAAATGGCAGTAGCACACCTGCCATCCCTCTGCTTTTCTAGGAATCATTTCTCCATAGTAAGTACCTCTGTCCTCTGTGACCTGTTAGAGTTATGCAGGATTTCTAAACACGAGTTCCCCAAAAAACTGTTCTGGACGATACACTCAGCCTCAACATCTTCCATCACACCTCAGTAAGCCACTGCTGGGGAAGGCACTACTTTACTAATTTGTCTCATCCCGAGGAGCTGAAGCAGCCGCTCAGGGACAGTGGGGTGCAAGACAGAACAGTGGCAGCGTTGGGGCTTCAGGAGGGCGGGAGGGCAGCTCAGCGCACCCCGGGCGGCACAGGGAACCCGCGGGCACCCACCCGGCCCTGACCCCGCGCTCCCACCCGGCCCCGCCGCGGGCACGGGCCGGGCCTGCCGCGGGCACGGGGCGCCACCTGGCGGGCAGCGGGGCCCGCACACCGAGCGCTGCCACCGGGCGGGGCAAGGATGGAGCGGGACACGAGTGCTGTGACCCGGCAGGACAGGCACAGACAGGGATGGAGCGGGACACGAGTGCTGTGACCCGGCAGGACAGGCCCAGACAGGGATGGAGCGGGACACCGAGTGCTGTGACCCGGCCGGACAGGCACAGACAGGGATGGAGCGGGACACGAGTGCTGTGACCCGGCAGGACAGGCACAGACAGGGATGGAGCGGGACACCGAGTGCTGTGACCCGGCAGGACAGGCACAGACAGGGATGGAGGGGACACGAGTGCTGTGACCCGGCAGGACAGGCACAGACAGGGATGGAGCGGGACACCGAGTGCTGTGACCCGACCCAGGGATGGACACGGTGCTGTGACCCGGCAGGACAGGCACAGACAGGGATGGAGCGGGACACGTGACCCGTGGAGCTGTGACCCGGCAGGACAGGCAGGGGACAGGCTGTGACCCGGCAGGACAGACAGACAGGGATGGAGCGGGACACCGAGTGCTGTGGACCCGGCAGGACAGGCACAGACAGGGATGGAGCAGGACACCGAGTGCTGTGACCCGGCAGGACAGGCACAGACATGGATGGACCGCCGTGCTGTGACCCGGGGACAGGCACAGACAGGGATGGAGCGGGACACCGAGTGCTGTGACCCGGCAGGACAGGCACAGACAGGGATGGAGCACACGACCCGGCAGGACAGGCACAGACAGGGATGGAGCGGGACACCGGAGGACAGGCACAGACAGGGATGGAGCTGAGTGACCCGGCAGGACAGGCACAGACAGGGATGGAGCGGGACACCGAGTGCTGTGACCCGGCAGGACAGGCACAGACAGGGATGGAGCGGGACACGAGTGCTGTGACCCGGCAGGACAGGCACAGACAGGGATGGAGCGGGACACCGAGTGCTGTGACCCGGCAGGACAGGCCCAGAGCAGGCCACCAAGTGCTGCCATCAGGTAGGACAGATATTTTAGCGCAGTAGTGAGAGGCAAAGCAATGCACCATCACCCCCTCTCTGGCTGGCTGCACCCAAATAACACCATGGCTTCTCAACACCAGCAGATCAGACCTGTTGCCATTTTATTGCAGGGGTTCCATACTGCTGTCTCCTTATCACAAAAGTTCCATACCTCCTTGGTGTTCCTCGTGGGCAGCCCCTCAGAGCACTGACTCTTTCTCCTTCCCAAAGCAGCCAGCTGGCTCCAGCTCCCCTCTCACCCAGCCACCCCACTCTTTTATAGCATCTTCTTCTCATTGCTTACACCTGTGGCCTGGTAAAGTCAGGCCTGCTCCTCATCTTTGCTAATTGGCCCAGCTGCAGCTCCTTCGGGGTAAGATTACTTTCTACACTATTTTCTTATATTCTATGCCCCTACACAGACCCATCACAAAGTCAACAGCATTGAACAGTCCAGGTAAGCCCAAGAGGTTTCAGCTTCTTATATTCCTGGTTTCAAGAAAGGAACAGACTTTTTTTTTTGGTGGAAGAAGTGTATTTAATAATTTTCATATACAAATTAAGAGAATGCACAAAAAATTGTTATTGTATCCAAGTGAAATAAGCCAAACCAACACAATTTAATATTTAAAAAATACTACCGAGATTAAGCAGCTACAGTGGAAAGAATAAAAAGCTTTTCATTTCCATTTTTTGCAAAATTACATTCTAAATACTACCTTGCACATGAGTGCAACCCCCAGTGCAAAAAACATCCAGTACAAAATAGTTTTAAAGCCACATATTATCATCCTGCAATGAAAATAAATTCACATTTGAAGAAAGCCATCACATTTTTTTTCTAATGAGATTATTGCACAAAACAATCGTGCTTTTTCCCACAATCATTGATACTTTACAGCCTTAGTGATTCCAAAGGCAATGGTGTGAGATTCCAGCATTTGTTGCTGCTCAAGCATGCCACATAGAACATACATCCTGCTTTATACAAATGAAATGTCTTGAGCTGATCCGCTGAATTCTTTCCTTCTTGTGCATAAACCCCAACAATAACCATTTTGCTGCACTGATTAGGCCTTGTGATTCTGTGGTGACCAATTTTGACTGATGATGATACCTAAGAAATCACAATCCAAGTAATACCCAAGTTGGGCTGACTTCACAGGACCAACATGACTGAAAGGCAGTCAAACCTATTTCTCACTCAAGAAGCTCACTGTACTGATTATATTCTCAAAGTACAAAAATAGGCCATATATTGAGAACTGAGCTGTATTCCTCACAGAACCAGATCCCAGAGCAGAAGCACACTTCAAGTTCACAGTTCCATAATAATAAAAGTCCTGAGATCCTTTGGCTGGATTTAGTTGAGGTCCTATTGCCAGGTAGAGCTTCAGTAGTAGCTTAACTCAACCTAAAGCAATTTACTTAACCCAAAAGTCAAATTGCTCCACTGAAGCAGGTCAGGTAGAGTTTATTTTTAAAAAGTAGTCTGAGGCTGTAAGAAAGACTAAACCAGAATAATTTTTAAGAAGCTCACAGATGCTCATTAAACCTATTGGATAGAATTTAACTGAGACACAAAGAAAATGCCAGTGCTGATGCAGATAGCCTTGAGAGCACTGGTCAGCAGTATTGCTTCAAAATGGTAAGACGAACAAGAGAATAAGAATTTATTAGCACCAAAGGAAACACCACATTTCTTAATTTATACCTAACCCCCAGCTGCAGAACCCCTGCTGTCAACTCTACCACCCATTGTAACAGCTGAAACATCCAAATACTATGGACAGTATCAACACTGCAGTCAGGTACACCCTGAGTGACTTCAGCACTTGTTGCAAAACACAAGGGGACTCTACCAAACCAGTGTGACTACCATGGTGGTGCACTTAAAACATGCTTCAGTTACTATTTTATGGTTTTAATCAATATTATTCAATGTGAGTATAAAAGTTGGACCAAGGTAAATAAAAAACACAGTTCCATAGGTGCTACTTTTGAGATAAGAAATGTTTGGATGTTTTTATGATTCATTTTTCACAGCATCCAAGTTGTCATGAATGGTAGGGCAAAAGGTCAGGACAGCTGGCCACAGTCAGTAATGACAATCTTTTTGGAGGGTTTTCCACTCTTGGAACCAAAGCTCTCGATTTTTTTCACTACATCCATTCCTTCCTTTACATGCCCAAAAACAACGTGCTTTCCATCTAGCCTGTAAAACAAATACACAAAGGCAGTTTTACTTTAAACACCTTAAAGACAGTGTTAGCAGATCTTCATAGCTCTCACTTGCTGACCAACTCTACGGCAAAGGGTCAACTGCCCTTCAAGTGACACGAAGCTTTATAACATGAATTTAGTTCTGGATCTTAGAAACATTCTGAGGGATAGCAGCCCTGTTGCTGTCACAGCTCTTCCTCCCTCAAGTAACAAAACCCATTTATTTTCCATTGGAATGAAGTAATCCAGAAGTAACAACAAAACAAAGAACCAACCAACCAAACAAAAAAATATCAACCCACAAGCAACATTAAAAAACCCCTAAGAAAACCCCAAACCCTTCAGATTTAGGCATCAATTAATGAGGTTAATCTGCAGGGCTGAGAAACCTACCAGTCAGTTTTTGCAGTGCAAATGAAGAACTGGGATCCATTTGTGTTGGGTCCTGCATTGGCCATTGAAAGAACACCTGGAACAGCAGCAGCAGCTCGTTAGACTGGTGTAACAAGTATGCAGTGCAAAAGACACTTTTCCTCTGCACATTTAGACTAAAGATTGACAGAAGATGTGATAGTCTCACAGTATCTCCAAATAATTTCTAATGCCAACTTCCTGCCTTGGATTATTCCCTCCTGCCCAGCCCCCCTTGGTTCCAGAGCAACAGTGTTAGTAACATAATTAGCTGTACACGCCCTGAACGCAATTAACACCAAGTAACCTCTCCTGTGGTTCAACAGCAACAGCCTTCTGGGACAAGGAAGTAACAATGCAAATAAGAGAGACTATAGAATTCAATTTGATATTCTTTTGTATGGCCTTTTCCTTTGCTTTTTCTGGTGTTAATTTGAGCTTAAAAGGACATACCTGTGTTACCTACTAAATAAAAATTCTAGATTGCTTTTCTGCAGTAGTCTTCAAGTAAAAATTGAAGTCTATGACTTATGAAAGCAGTAATTTCACCTTTTGAGAATTTTAAACCCCCTTATTGGCTGGCATATATTTGTAGAGCAGTTCACACAAATAAGCATATGACAGGGACAATACATTTTAAATTTCTTTGATACTTCTGTAATTACCAAGTGACACACAAATCTAAAAAACCTTATTTTTTAAAAAACACATCTTCATAAGCAATGCTTTATTACAGATATAGTCTTCACAAGGTAAAAAGAAAATGTTTATTTACCAGGTCCTACATGCTTAAGTATGAAATTTTCATCTGGAAATCTACTGCCATAAATGGATTTTCCACCGGTTCCATTATGATTTGTAAAGTCACCACCCTGAAACAGAAAACGGTATTAACTCTACTAACACACATGGACAATTTTGTATCAAAAGTGATGCTATTGCAAATACACACGCTTGCTCTAATTTAAAAGTGACAACATAAACAAATTTTCTTCAGGTTAAGGATAAGCATGGCCACTCAATTTAGAACCAGTACAGTCAGGTTAAAAGTAGATTTCTGCTTCAGATATTGCTGATATTCTCCTACAACCACCTCTCTGTGTTAGCAGCCTTTCTCCTAGAAGTGATGCAACAAACAGCAGTAATTTTAAGAAACATCTCGAAGGCCTCAAAACCAAATCACCTAAGTTCATTACCACAGGCAAGACCTCCCAACTCCTTTTTCCCCCCTCCTTTCTTCCAACAGGTATAAACACTGGTCAGGATCTCCATTATTACCCTTTGCTATTTCTAGGTTTTGCTGTTTGTTACACCAGAGCTATGTTAAGCTTATGTGAGCTGACTCCATGGTTCTTGCCAGAAGAGATGTGACCACCTGTCTCAGGTAAACACAAAAAACCGGCTCCAACAAAAAACACAGCCTCGGTGACTCGCGGAGGTGGCTCCCAACCACTGCCCCCAGCCACATGCCATCTCCCCTGCAGGAGTGACACCACCTGTGCCAGAGAGAACTCATACCCAACAGGTACTGCATGTGACCCTCAGCTTCCCCTCGTCACCCTGAGTAACCTACTACAGGTGGTGTCACTCCTCCTACGCAGTCCCAGAGCTATGTGCTGCATGCCATGTGGAGCCATGGAATTGCAGAGTCCCGGATATGATGGCCTTCAATTAGGCCATACCAACTGCCTGAATCACATCAACAATCCATCTCAACAAGTGCAGAAGTCGCTACTGTTTTCTCTCACTTGACAATTGCTGAAACCCATGACAGTATTTCCACTTCAGCAATGACCTCTGAGTAATTCCTAAACATCAATTCATTATCTCACCCTACCATGATCAACCATCTAGCATCCTGATTTCCAGTCCAGCTGGGGGCCAAAGCAGGGCAGGCAAGCAGAACAGACTTACAGGGAACTTCACAAATTCCAAGTAGGATTTGTATTTTTTTTCAATTTTCTGTATTTCTGATTCCAGAAAGACTTCTAAACTCTATCCCTCTGTCAGTATCACAAAACCTTAATTTGCACTTGAAAGACAGTAAAATAGGTCCTTTACAGCACACCTGTCCCTTTTTTCTTCTTAAAAATAGGTCATACAACTAGGGCCTCTTGTTCCAACAGATGTGGTATTTGCTTAAAAAAATAATTGAGGATGGGAGACCATCACAATCATCAGTTAATAAATAAAGCATGGTTACTTATAACCTTCAAACTTTTCTTAAAATTTTCTCAGATTTTTTACAAAGCCATTAAACAATGCAATGTTGTTCAAATGTGCCCTTTTTTAAGGTAAGAGAGGACCACGAGGAATACTGTGCACTACAGCAGCTCCATCCTGCTCATCTGCCAAGCACAGTACAAAAAGAGGCTTTCAAAAGGCTTTGTTGTTATTTTAGTTGCTGCTGTTTAAGAAAAAAGATGTTAATATGCATGGGCTGTTGTCCAGAATTTCAAAAAATCTGTTCTTTAAACCAAAACAAAATCTATCTCAGATGCATCACCCAAAAATCAACCCAGGCCAGCCCTTTTGGTTTCCTTGTCCTCTCCATACTACAGAGACATTAAAAAAAATACTAAAACACATTGTCTATTGTGAACAGATTATTCTGCTGGGAATAAGGAACAGACACGTTGTTTGTCAGCTCACAGAGAATAGTAAGGTGATTGTCATTCTAGCCACAACTGCTTCTCCCAAGCAATGCCATGTTGTCAGCTCTGCCCCACACTAAAGTACACTGCTCTACTACAGCAGCAAGCCTTCAGACAGGCTTCTTCTGACCATCTACACATAACTTCCATTTATTTGTACAAAAGATGAGCTAAGCAACAGCCATTCCAAAAATATCAGAAATGCAAGTCATGCTGTTACTTCTTTGTTGTTTTGTTAGCAAAGGTTAGAATAGAGCCATTTCAAATGTTACTACTAGTCTGTTTCTACAAATATGTAAATAATATAAAAATAAATTTAATAACAACATTGTTTTAAACCCCCAACATTACCTGGCACATAAATGAAGGAATTACTCTGTGAAAAGTGGATCCTTTATACCCAAATCCTTTCTCACCAGTACAAAGAGCTCTGAAGTTTTCTGTGGAAACAAAGCATAAAATATTATATCCATCATATGTGGTAATACAAACATAACTAGATTAACCATGTCCCAAGATTACACACTTCAAAAAATTGATTACATCTTAAGGTATTATCAATCTATCAGTTATTTCCATACTTTAAAAAACCCCTGGTATAAAGCAAAGAAAACAAAGCTTATTTAGCCTCAGGACAGGGTACAAACATAAGTCTTTTCCATCTCATGTCCCTTTTATTTTGCTGTAACTCCAATTCCCCAACTCCCCCCACCTTTGCCTGTAGTCACAGGTTTCAGTTTCTGACTTTTATGCCTTTGTTCTTTATAGCAGTTGTGAGGATTATGTCTTTTTTTTAAGGATATTTGTCTACTAGGAAGTAAAAAGTACAATTTTTTTTTCAGAACCACTAAATAATCAGATGAGGAAGGAATCAAATGATAAAGCACAAGAACTTTCTAAAATTAATTCACTAATCATCTAGTGACCAGAAAAATAAAACCCCATATACTCTTTGGAAACTCTAAGAAAGAGGACCCCTTTGATTTGCCCTTGCCCATTTGCTCTGGGGTTTGATTTTAATGTCAGCTAGTGTAGTTTAAACATATTTATTCAGCACCATTAACGCAATATATGAACTGTACTATCCTGGTGCAAATTGCAAAATGAAACTACCTGGAAAAATAACAAATTCCATCTCCTCACTAACAGTTCCTGTCATATTTCTCCATATAACAAATGGGGATGGAACATGAAAAAATAGTTGTAAAGGGTAAAAGAACCTTCTCATTCCTGAAAATCACAATCTATACCTTAATTATTTAAGTATGAAATTCTGAAGATGCTGCCTCACCTGCTGTCTTTGGGACCACGTCAGCTTTCAGCTGTTAAAGAAAAACACAGACAAATTCATAAGTCAGCCTTTTCAAATGTACATAAAAAAGCATTTACATGGGAGACTGGTACAACTGAACCCTCTTGCCAAAGTGGTGAGTTATCTGAAATCACAAGCCATTCAAAATTCCCTAAATACCTCAAAACTTTCCAAGCATTTGGCCAGCAATGAAAAATATCCCCTCAATGAAACTTTTAGCCAGTTAATGAAGAGCTACTTGAGCAGAGTCTAATGATTTCACTGATTAATACATAATTGAGCAGTACCTAAGAAGAATCTTCACTATGAACCCCAAGGATCAGAGTTTGGATACAACTAGAGAGACCAAAGTCCTCCCCATCCCCTGCACAGAACCAGCTGTTGAAAACGACAGAAAAGGCCAAGGAAACTGAAGAGCAGAAATTGTACATCAAAAACAACTTATGATGTTACATACACATTTGCAACCAACGAAAACTTCTGATTTTGATTACTGTGTATCTTTTTACTAATCTTTAAAAGGGCCATAAAACTGGCCATACCAGCCAGACCAGTTTTACCTGGCTGGAGATCCTGACAGTGACCAGCAGCAGACACCTAGAAACAGCATGGCTGCAGTAAGATTTTAATGTTCCTTCCCTAGGCCACTCTTCTTGGATGGCTATAATTTGCAGCTGAATATCACCACAGCTCAGCCAAAGATTCAAGGTGATGCTGCAATGCATTCAGACTTTCTCTAAACTGGGCACACTAAAAGACTTTAGCATAGAAATTAAATGCCACAACAAGAAATACAGGAACATTAATGCTATTTTTTAAAATAATACCACCTAGATTTTTCATTAATGAATAAGGAACTCTAAGAGTAATATTTTTTACCTATGACTCTCTAATGCTACCTCCTGAGAGCACAACAGCTGGAACAGTCCAATTTATTAATATGCTAACACCATCAATAAAAAAAATATACTGGGCTCTAGTTTTAAAGGAACCTCTTTTGAGGTTCATTTAGAGAGAACTCTAATGAATGATATTTTTAAAAAATTCCACAAATATAGACCCAAGGTGGGAGCTGGACGCAGAAGGCCACACTGACTTCCCTCAGCAGGCAGCATTCCTAAGAGCTTCATTCCCTCTCCAGCCCGTGTTTCCGGAGCACATCCCTCACTCTTTCCCTTACACAACCCATCTATGGGAGGCACATCCCGGCCCTAAGGTCGCATGTACATAAGGTGGCACATGGTGCTCACAGCGTTGGTTTTTTTTCTT
Source organism: Emberiza elegans (assembly GCA_024865655.1). Classification (NCBI taxonomy): domain Eukaryota; kingdom Metazoa; phylum Chordata; class Aves; order Passeriformes; family Fringillidae; genus Emberiza; species Emberiza elegans. The sequence continues at coordinate 24,366,544 of JALJVW010000241.1, read as the reverse complement.
TAAAAACACAGATAAGAGAAGTTTTCCTCTACAGTTCTCCTTTACATGGCCGAGCATTTTAGAGACGGGATTTTTAAGGATGGAGCCAGCTGGTACCCGGCTCTGGAGCTTGCTGCCGTCCCAGCAGCGCGGTGCCCTTCGCTGCACGTGGAGACGGAGGCTCAAGGAGGAGGCAGCTTCAGGAAACTGACACAGTCAGGATGCACGGGAACCACACAGCGAGAACCCAGCAAAACACAGGATGAAGCTGGGGGCGCGGCTGAAGGGCTCCACGGGCCGGCTGCCCCAAGAGCAGCGGCCCCCGGCGGGAAGGCGAGGGACCCCGGTGCCGCTGGGACAGCGCTCGCCCGTCTCAAGCCAGTGGTACACGACAGCAGTTGAGTTCATTCTCGTTCAGTACTTCTGCCTACACACTATGCAACTTCCTTCGAGGCTCCTAGCCACACCAGGGCCGTGCCCTCCGCCCCGGCCGTCCCGTGGGATGGCCTCAGGGACCGGCCACAGGCGGGCCGCGGATCAGCGAGAGCAGTGCCCGTTCCAGCCCCGGTCCGAGCCCAGCCCGCCCCTCCCGGAGGGACCGTACCACCGCCAGGCAGCGGCTCCGGCAGGCGGGCGAGCCCCGCCATCGCCCGGCCGCTCTCCCACCCGCACCGGGGCGTGTGTGCCCTCGCCGCAGGGCCTGGAGCCGGCGCTGCCCGCCCGCCCTGACCTTGCCCGCTGCCCAGCCGCCATGCCTGGGGCCAGGCCGCCCTCGGCTCCGCAGCCCCGTCCCCTGGGCCCCGCGCCGGGCCGGCTTCCCGCAGCCCCCACGCCCCTACCTCCAGCACGACGCGTCCCAGCGGCTGGTTGTCGGCGCCCACGTCCAAGTACACCACCGGGTTCGGCGAGCCGGCGCCGGCCCCGCTGCAGCCGCGGGTACCCGCCGCCCACATGCAGGCGAGCCCCGGCGGCGGCAGCAGGTCCCCGGGCGGGCGAAGCAGGCGGCGGGCGGCGCTCAGCGCCAGCATCCCGCGGGCGGGCAGAGCGGGCGCTGCGAGTCACAGACACGCGGACAGACACAAGGACACAGCGCCGCTGCCCCGCGGCCTTTATGGGCTCCGCCGCGGCGCCGCAGCGCCCGCTGGTGGCGGCGGCAGCAGCAGCAGCGTAGGGCGAGATGGCGGCTGGGGCGGCGCGGGCTGAGGCACCCTGGGGCTGCCCAGCGGGCTGAACGCGGGGCCCGGGGTGTGCCCAGCGGGCTGAAAACACAGGATGGAGCTGGAGGCGCGCTGGAAGGGCTCCACAGGCCGGCCGGGGCCCGGCCGGGGCGGACGGGCTGAAGGCGGAGAGCCGGCGGCCCTTCGTGCTCGCCCCTGCTGCCCCAGTGCTGCCCCCCCCCCACCATTGCACACCGATAGTTTGGGCTGTTTGGGGGCATCTCGTTTGTCCGTTTGCGTGTGGGGTTTTTCAGGGTTTTTTGCACATTTCCTCACAGCTCCCGTACTCCAACAGAGACGGGAAAGTTTCTAAAATTTCATCATTCCACACAATGGCTCCGGAGAGCACCTTGGCGGGGAAGGCGGCACAGCTGTCACAGGTGCGGGATAATTGGGATCAGCGGGGGCACGGGAGTCACGGGCTGCCCGTCACTCACCGCAGCACCCCGGGAGTTTCGGCACTGACGCGTCTCGAAACGCGGCTGTCCCTGAGTCAGCCCGCAGCGCAGCCCCGGCCGTGCGCTCAGCATCGCTCCGGAGCCCGCCTGCGCTTGGGCCGCCAACCTGCCCCAGGGAATACAGGAGAGAGTAACAGCAGTCCCGGTTTAAGGTAGTGAAATATCGTTCATGTTTTATATGAAAATAACAACACATATAATTTTAAGTTTTCTTAATTTAGTGACTTAGATGAAAGTACTCAGTACATATTGGTATTACTTTTTAGATATTACTTTGAATTCTCCAGTTTCCATCCCGATTTCAGGTATAAGTACTTCCAAAGGTTCTTCAAATTCTTAATGCCATAAGAAGTCTAAAAAAAAACCCAAAGAAAATCAACCATGATTCTAATAGTTTTCACATTTCTTTGTAGGGGGATAGAATATAAGAAAATAAAGATAGTGTAGAAAGTAATCTTACCTGAAGGAGCTGCAGCTGGGCCAATTAGCAAAGATGAGGAGCAGGCCTGACTTTACCAGGCCACAGCTGTGTAAGCAATGAGAAGAAGATGCTATAAAAGAGTGGGGTGGCTGGGTGAGAGGGGAGCTGGAGCCAGTTGGCTGCTTTGGGAAGGAGAAAGAGTCAGTGCTCTGAGGGGCTGCCCACGAGGAACACCAAGGAGGTATGGAACTTTTGTGATAAGGAGACAGCAGTATGGAACCCCTGCAATAAAATGACAATATTTCTTGTATTATAAATTAGAGTTATTTTAATGAAGTTTACTGTAATGCAGTAATGTGATATCGTATAACAGAATCCTACCAAGACAGTCTCTATGTGAGGAATAGTAAACTTTCAATCCCACCAAAGTTCATTGTGTCAAGCAGCTAAAAGAGCCTTCATTGGCAACATTCACTGAATCAACAGAAAGCTGTTGATCAAGGCACTGCCATGACCACAAAGATCAGGGCAGAACTAAAATGTGCAATTACAAACAACTGAGGAATCCTGCATGAACACCGTTTTTCAGGCACATGCTCCAGAGAGACCCTTACCTGCTGATGGTGTAGGGATGACTATAGCAGGTACCACAGTCTGTAACTACACAACCATATAATGCTATGTCAAAAGGTCCATCTTGTCCTGAGGGTTCCACAGAAATGGCTAAGGAGGAGTGAAAATGGGAGAGAGGGGTGTATGATAGGCCAGTATGCTGTCAACCTGCTACTGCTTTCACTCCAGAGAACTTCCTGAGCTGACTTTGGTATGTAGCCATCTTTTTTTTTGTTATTGTTGTTGTTCCTCCCATGTACTTATCCACGCATTGGACCAGTTTAAAATCAGCAGCTTCCTTGGTGATGAATTGGAAGCTGCCCTTCCACAGGCCTGCTGCCCAGAGCATCAGGAATCTGTTTGAGGATTGCTCCAATTGCCTTCATCAATGTGCCTTACTTCTTGTGCTGGAGGAGACAAATTGTTTGGTATCTGTCTTTGTCATACAGACCTACAGCTCTTCTCTCATTTCAAGACTGAAGACTCACAGCTAACTCAATGATTTTTATAACAAAGCTCTTCCATATCTTTGGATCATCTTTATTATCCTTCTCTGAGCTGTTCCACTTTTACAGATTTTTGGGATGAGAGGAGCTTTGCACAATATTCAAGATAAGGATGAACAATGACTTTGTGCATACAATGCCATGCTGGTATTTTTCTATTTCTTTACCAATAACCTTAAGGTTTTTTGTTTGTTTGTTTTTTTTTTTAATAGGAACTAAATCAGCATTTCTACCTAGTTTGTCATATCTTCTCAGCCTCCAGTCCATTTTTGGTAAATTTTGACTTCTGTCAATGTAATCATCAACCAATTTTCTAGTAAAAAACCTCACACTCCTTTTTAAATAATGTTTTAATTGAAGTAGCCACTAGAAGCCCAAATCAAAATTGTTCTGTTTATACCTAGAACAATGGACAGTTCTGGCCCTGAAGGATTTATTATTTAATAAACAAGAGAAAAGATGAGCAAAAGAAAATACCATTTTGTTTTACACTTGGGAAACACAGTGAAACAGCTTTGAACTATTTTGCTCAGAAGAGTTCACAGACATCTTTGGTAGAGCAAACAAGAGTATTCTTCATTTGCAGGCCTTGGTGAGAAGACAAAACAGCAGTGATTTTCATATTTGAGAATATGGACTGAATTATTATCTCTAGGTTTATGCAATAGAGCTACTAAATCACTTGTTATGGTCTACTCCTGCAGAGTCAGATGAATTACAGCTCATTCAGACAGCTTGACTGGGAACTTGTGAATTACAGAGGTCACTTTCCAAGAAGGACAGAAAAAGGTCTCCAAAAACTGTCAAAGGCCACTATATCACTGCCAAATGAGGCTTAGAGCTAGCTCAGCAAACTGATACGATTTTAGGGGAGCTTTGAACACATCCGTTTGTAGACTTGTTCATTGTTGAAACTCTGCAACATGTGACAGGGAGATAAGTGCATTCAGCTGGAAAATAAGTGCACCCCACACTAAACTAGATAGGCAACAGAGCAGGGGTGCAGACAAAAGTCAAAAGAGCTGCTTCAGCAGAGCTCTCGTGGATGCTGGTACCCGCCCTTACAGGTTTCATCATCCTCTCTCCCTTCCCCCAAAATTACACAGAAGTTAAGAGATGGATAAACAAGAAGGGCCCTTTTGAAATTAGTTTCTAAATTTTAAAAACCACCTACCAAAGGACTCTTCTTATGTTGTAGCACAGAAATTTCTGCGCAGGAAAAAGAACCTTGAATGATACAATAACAGAATTTTATGCTGATATATTACTTACAGTTTGAAAGTTTTCATAAATGCTGTTCAGTAACTGATTAAATATTACCACCCCTGTGCCAAGACAGCCAGGAAACAAGAGTGGTCAAGTGGCTCTTCCAAAGAAACAGAAGGATTAAATGCTTGAAAGGTGACCTAAAATTTGGGAATTTTGATTTCAAGGGTCTTGAAATGGTGTTACCCCAGCAGAGAGACAGTGCACAGATAAAAAGGTGATATACATTCCTGATCCTAACTGTCCAGCTGCATGCCTACTCATTTGTGACACAGGAATGTGGGTTAATTGTTAATCTTGGATTGGTGCTGTTGGCAGATGTGATAAGATTGCATTTTGCAATCTACCTACTGCAAGAATCCAACTACATGGAACTCAGCACGGTCTGTGGCCCATTTTGATATGCTCTTCATGGGGCTGTGTACTTGGACCATGCAAATAAAAACTCAAATACAGGCTGCAGCAATCTAGCATTAAGAGCATTACACAGGAACATCACTTGATATTGTGATTACAGGGAGCTCCCACGACAGTGATTTTGACATTCACAAGAATGTATGCACATATGGGACATGGTTATCTCAAGGACTCTGCTAATCAGGACTGTTAGAATAAGGAGAGGTCATACAGGTACTCAGCTTGATTTTAAGTGAGGAGAGCAGGAATTTGCAGTGGGCATTCCCACTCTCCACCTGCAGAGCCTGGATGGTGTTGCACTTCAAAAGACTCAGCCTAATATTTTCTTCAAGGTTTTGGCTAAGCTAGAAGATGAGTGAAGAGCTGGAAAGGAACTCTGTGATCTGTGTCTGTGATATGCATTTATTTATGAATGGGGACTGGAGTGGGGAGATGGTGAAACACCTCCATTACACTAAGTGATTGCAGCGTGAAACTAAACTGTACAAGAGCTCAAAGGGCATAGAGTGGCCACATAGGTACACTTAAGGATAAAAAGAAAAAATGCTAATAAATATTTCCCCTGATCCAGGTTTCCTCTTAGGAACTTGTAGTAACTCAGCTCACTATGTGAACATTCTCTTCAGCACACATTGTACTTAAAGGAGCAGTTTCCCCACATGACTTCATTCTAATTACCTACAAATAGTCATACAAGAAAAACTTCAATCCACTCAAGCTCTTTACAGCTGTGATTAGCATTTTCATTTCAGAACTTCTGAGTGACATTGCTTGCCCGGAATTCATTACTCAATCTCCCTGCATAATGCATGGCAGCCCGCTGCTGATGTGTCACAGTGCCTCTATGCAGTGCCCCAGAACACTGTCCATACACTGCAACAGCTGCCAACAGATAGATCACATCAGCCTGGCAAAGCACTTAGGACATTTAAAATGCCTGGTTTTAGATTCTAGGAAAAATAGAGCTACTACTCCCAGTGGCCTCACAAATATTCAGGACATCAAAAGGTGGTTCTGCCTGTGGGTGGGAGAGACACTGCATACTTAAAAAGCAGTATTAAGAGTTAAAGGAGCCCTTCTACCTCTAAAACCACAGAAATTTCAATTGTAACACAATTTGAAATTTACAGGGATCAGTTAAGTTAATTTACCACCTCTGCTTTGAGGAACAAGTAATTAGGGAATAGTGTCAGAAATACTTCAAGAATTGGTTAGTCATGATACTTCATGCTGTATGAGTAAGATAACACTGGAGCTTTAATCAGCTGCCTGGTAAAGACTTGGGTATTCTTTGCATTTGTCTTGTGTCCAAACCTATAAATATATATCTAATATATATAGGTGTATATAATACAGATCTATACCTATATTTATATACATAATACAGATATAATATGCATTTTGTATAGCATATCTTTGAGGTAACAGCTGTCTCTGTACCTTGTACAAGATAAATTATCCTGTCTGCTCTAAACTAATTCTAGAAGTCCACCAGTTATTCGTAACAAACAACTCTGCTGGAGCAACCTCACCACACAGAATCTGAGACTGCTCTCTGCTTTTGTGCCATTTCCCTACTGAAAGCTTTGCTTACTTTCAGCATGTACCAGCAGCACTACATGAGTTAGCATGGAACCTGATGACGTCCTTGTATGACATACCTGCATGTGGCCATCACCTGAATACACAATGTACCACCAACTGAGCTCTCAAGTTGTCAGATGCAAATTAGCATGTGTCACATTTACAGTCCAAGAACATCATCTCTGGATAATGAAGTGTTTGGTGAATTATTCTGAAGCTAAAGGGTAAGAACTTTTCTTCTCTGACTCAGTGGCATTTCTGCACATTTTGCCATCAGTTTGATAGTGGCAGTATGGAAGCCATGCTTCTTCCCAGAGGGACCATCATTCATAACTTGGAAAGGCAAACTGCTAGGAGTTCTTGTGAAGGAATGTATTCTGAATGACTTAATGAACTGGCTGTTACAGCCAGTCACTAACTAGGAAGGTTACCAGATGTGTTAATGGGTAAAATTCACTGATTTTCCATGTCTTAAAAATGTACATTCTGAGAAACACAGAAGTAAGGAATGGGAGCACTGATTATAATTTTGAAATATTAAAAAATGGAATTAATTTAAATATGCATTAAAAACAGACTTAAACTCTAGCACTAATTAAATAAATAAAGGGAATCACACAGAATCACATAAATTCTAGATTGGAAGAGACCTTCAAGATCATCGAGTCCAACCCATGTTCTAACACCTCAACTAGATCATGGCACCAAGTGCCACATCTAATCTGTTTTTAAACACATCGAGGGATGGTGACTCCACCACCTCCCTGGGCAGATGATTCCAGTATTTGACCACTCTTTCTGTGAAGAACTTCTTCCTTAATTCTAGCCTGTATCTCCCTTGGTGCAGCTTGAGACTGTCCTCTTGTTCTGTCTGTTGTTGCCTGGAGAAAGAAACCGACCCCCAGCTCACCACAGCCGCCCTTCAGGAAGTTGAAGATTATTTTTGCAAACCAAAATATTAAAAAATCATATTTATCTTTTTCTAGTGTTTAACTAGTTAAAATTTCTTAAAATTATCAACCTGTCTCTGTGTTCACAATAATCAATGTCTTCATATGAGACCAAGGTGAGAAATTAAATGTACCAGAATATTTTTAGCAAAATCTAAAACAACCAGCATCATGAAACAGCTATGGACAAACTGGAAAGTCTAAACTGTAAAATTCAATTAAAAATAACTCTGACCTATGGGAAAATCATAATTGATAATCCTAAATATTCCTCTTAGGATGTCTAATAGACCCAAAAATGTGCAGAGAAGCCGGTGTATTTAGAAGTGGTAAATACTAGCATTAACCTTGCTGTGTGTAACTGGATCTATCAAAAAGTACAGTGAGTGCAGTACTTGGAAAGATACTGGACAAACCAAGCAGACATGTTCAACAGACAGGGGAAAGAGCCTTATCTCATCTAGTCCATGAAAGGGAAGGGTTTTAACAGAAGGCCGTACTTAAATTGTAGGAAACCAATTATGGACTAGGCAAGGAGTACCTGGAAATGCAGATGAGCTACGCAGCAAACCAGCCTGGCAGCCCAGCTGTGCCACACTGTGTGCTAATGCCTGCACGAGCTGTGACCTAATTGCTGGCTGCTTGCTTTACAAACAAAATTGCATCATTCATCAGGTTCCTTGGGGGCCACTTTTATATTCCCCTGGAAAATTCTGCAGACTAGTGGAAACAAGATATCTCAGCAGAAGCTTTCAGTGGTCTGTACGAGACAAGAAAAATCTTGTGTTCCTTTTAGACAGAACAAATATGAGTAGTGCATTGATGCAATGACAGACATTAGGAGCAATATCCTACATAAGAGTCAGTAGGATTTCAGTGACACAAAGTGGAAAACTGTAATAAGGTGACACATTGGTAATAATTAAAAATGTAAAAAAGAAAGATGCATGACTGAAGTTCATAATGCAGGAATATTTGTAGAGATGTGGAATGTAAGCAGATAGAAGTGAATTCTGGTTAATTACACATAAAAATATAAGATTAGGTACACAAATGTAGAAACTACATTCTTTAATTTTAAAGGGAAACAGAGAAGGATAACAAAGAATTATGTATAGATTATCAGGTGAGAGTTGTACAGCTGTTTTATATGCTGACTGGGTTACTTTAAATGAAAGCAAACAGCTCTATGCACAGGACTGCCATCCCCATTGTCCAAGCAGAAAAGAGACAAGGGGTCTGTCCCCCTTCCATGTTCCTAATCGTTTTCAATGTGTTACTCCTGTAAAAAGCATGCTCAAGTGTATGGCAACAGAATACAATGTGCATAAACAAAATAACATGAATCAGAGATCCATACTGATGAGGAAGAGCAGAGAAGAAATGCAGGGAAATAAGCTTCTTCTGAAGTTGTTCAACAATTGATTAGCATGTGGATTAACAGAGAAGTCACAGATAGATACTCATGTAGGTGGCTCTCTGGAAGCAGAACACACTGCCAGGACATGGGACAGGAGACACCAGCATCAACTGTATACACACATCTTACCTAGCCTGGGGTCCTCGGGTGACAGCTGGGAGAAATACCACTTTCAGGATTGTTGCAGCTTCTGCAGACTTCAAAGTAAGCTTGAAAACTGTACAGTGCTTAGGGACATCACAAGCTTTCCTCCAGCTGTACAGTGCCAAAGTCAGTTTGCACTACGTCTTGTTGACACTTCTGTGGAGCTTCCAGGAAAACAGAATACCAAAACCAAAACAGTTACTAATTATGGGATGAAATGGAGAAATACTTTTTGATTCACTACAGTGTACACAGGAAATTCATTCCATTATGTTATCCTAAAAAAACTCCATTGGAATGGTAGTGCCACCAAAGAAGGCAGAAATTCAGAGTTAGAAACAAATGATTTTTCCCAATTTTGAGAAAATAAATCCCTACTCTAGATTTACACAGACACATATATATACACACACATATTTGTGTATATATCAATCAACAAAGACTAGTGTCCTTGGGGAGGTGTGGAATAATTGCTATAAGTGCTTGCATAGATAGATAGATACTCATATTGTGAAATGGTTGTTTGTTCCCAGGTATTTGAATATATTTCAAAGGTGGGTTCTGCCTAAACACCTTCAGAAATGCTATCTGCAAATCCAGAGATACTCAGTAGATCTGTTAACCCAAGTTCTCAGATGCAGTGAGTGATGGCTGTGGCTCTGTTTAGTGCAGAACCCCACCAGGACAGGACCTGTGTGTGTTGCTGATATGCTGTGAGTACTCCTTGTGTCACCATTTATGCTGCTTACAGCTGAACAGGTAGGTAAATTAAGCAGATTTGTAACTCAAAGGTTGCATTTAGAAACCAAATACTTCAACTTTAAGATGAAGATGCATTAAGAAAAAAATAGTCTAATTTCACTTTAATAACAGGTTCCAATTGAAAGAAAACTATCAAATTGGGAAGAATTTAAAACAAAGGTGCTGGTTGTTTAATATCTCCACACCTGCCAATTCCAGAGAGAAGCCATCCTTTCCTCTTATTCATATCACATAAAGATTTAATTTCAAAGTAATTATTACTTGTCTGGGAGAGAGGCAGTGCCCTGCATACTGAACAACAAGTTACCAATGCCTTGCTTGGCAGGGACTTTTTTCTGTGTGATCCCATATTTGCATTCATAATCTTTTCTTTTATCTTTGGTCTCCAGGGTGGTTCCCACCTTTCCCTTCCTGCACCAAGTCCTGCTCTGATAAAAGGTACACCTCATGCAACTGACTTCCACATTAACTCAAACCAGGGAGAGCAAAGGAGAAGTTCATGGTTTCAAAATTTACAAAGCAGCTGCCAATTAGTCAGACCTTAATTTTGCAAATTTATTTAGGAAAAGAAATTTAACATGAGCAAATGAGAATACTTCAGTGTTACAACAGAGTATATAAATGTCTAGGAATAGTCAAATAATTTGATCTTTAAATACAAAATAACCACATGAACACCTAATATACAGGTTTCATCTGAATACATATTTATTAGATAAATATTAGGTTGTCACATCATCTAACTACATACAGTTTTGCAAGACTAAAAATCACAATTATTTTTTCTGACCAGTTTAAAGTATGAAATGATTGCATTGTACTGTACATACATGTACAAACAAAGACAATGGCCATTTTTGCATGTTACCTCAGATTGTACTTTTTTTTTTTAATTCTCCTCTGATCGTGATATCAAAAATTGTACAAAGTATGAATTTGGTTACAATTTTTTTTTTTTTTTAATCCCCGTATTTTTCTTCATTATTTCTGTAGCACCCTAAAAATACACAGGTGATAGACTAGTACACGTAAGCTAAATATTACATGTAGATAAAACAAAACAAAACAAAGGATCAGAGTATATTACAGAAGTGAAAGTGGAACAAATGCTGAGACTCCACAAACGCTAACAAACAGGATTCATTTTCCACATAAGATGGAGCTTCAAGCTTTTTTTTCCTGCGAAATAAAATCAATGCACATTCCAAGGAAAATGAATGCATTTCTGTTAACATGTCTCTATTTGTCATTTACATATGTACAGCTGTCCCTTGAGTCTCCGCTGCAGACACTGGCGTGTACTGTCAGTCCTATAATAATGTCTTGGCAGCAGAACTGTAGATCTCTGTGGGTTCTTTCCCAGATGAACTTCCATAGGGAAACGATTAAAAGGTAAACAAAAAAAAAAAGAAAAGAAAAAATACTACTGGAATCTCATATAATAATTAAGCTTTAAAAGAAATGACTGTGATTACCCTATTTGCTAGGTTTTTTTCTCTAAACTTTAGTACGGCAGTGAACAGATAAAAAAATAACTAAATTTTCAGAAGCTTTTTCATAATGACTTCACTATACAGTACCTGATTTTAGGTGACAGATAAATTTTAAAACTGTCTCAAATGTCCAACGTTTGGGTGATGGGTAAAAATTGTACTTTCTTTTTTAAGTTCTGCTTAGAAACCAAACATTTCTGTAAGTTTAAAGATGTCAACTGTCCGTTTCAGTTATCTATTACTGTACAAAGCAGATGCCAACACTGCTCCAAATATATTGCTAATATCTATGGGGCTTTTTTTTCCCTTTATGCTTTCCAACAGGTACTTTTAAATGATACATTTTAAATACTAGCAGTTAGCAAAAGGTCAATCCTTAACATACCTGGCTTAAAATACTAATATTGTGTTTAAGAGAAAATTCATTTTAGGTGACTAACAGCTGCTCAGGAATCAGTGGAGAATGAAACATGAAATAGAATCAATTTAAAAAAATCAGAGCAACCAGTTCCAACTAATAGTGAGAAATCTTCTTTATTCCCAAACCTATGGCTTAAGGAACTTACCCCCCAAATAGAAAAAAACTAACTCTAAAGGCATAAAGTCAGTTTATCATTAGTCACCTCTGCACATGACTTCCAGACCTATATAAAAAATGCAGCAAAAAACCAGGGGGAAACTACTACAGGAAAATGGCTACACAACACATCTGTATCAGTAACTGAACAATGGTCTTTCCTAGGAATTGTGTGATAGCAGCACCACACCACAACCATATTACCATGTATTACACCAAGGTATCTTTAATATTCTGCACAGATCCTCTACAGGTTGTCAAGCCTACATAAGAAAAAAGACACTTCTAAGCAGAATAAAATATACTATACTGTTTCCCTCCCCCACCCACCAACATCCCTAAGTGTCTTTGCCCCAGTTTCAGAGACTGGAGCACCAGTACAGCGATATAAATATGGTACCATACAGATTTGCTGCTTGCCTTAGTGCATCTTTACCTGGTCAGACAGCTGGTCCTATGTGTTCTGCTCACTTGGGCAAACAAACAAACTCTGCCATTACCAGCTCACGATCACCCACAGTCAATGAACACTGGTCGATCAGTTGGGGTTACTTTTTCCCTAGGCAATCACTTTTTCCCTAGGCAAACACAATTATGTTTCCTTGACAGAGCTGGGCCCTGATTATCCAGGTACTGCCTGATGTATCAATGCATTCATCACATAAATGGATATGAAATTTGGGCTAACTTACCAAAAGAAAATAGGGGGGAAAAAAACCCAAAACCCAACTCCCTTATTCTGTTAAAGAACCCTCAATTTTCTTTTTTAAAAAAGGACCCATATTTTTCTTCAGACAAGGTATTTAAAAACACCAGCAAAAGTATAACCAGATCATGAAAATGTTGAATATTATCAAAGACGATACTAAAATATTCACAAAGATATTTACAATAGCAATTCTTAAAATAATTGATTTTGCATAATGAACAGCGCCTTTCTTAAAAAAACTTGAAAGAGGAAAAATATAAGTGTGGGACCATTTCTACATAATACGTTTGACAGATTCAATACTCCTACTGGAAAATAAAATCTACAGCAAGGTGCTGCTGACTAGCATATATATACCACAACGCATGTACAGCAGTAGTGGGAAACGTTAACAAAAAGAGCAAAATAAAACAAAAAATGCAGAGAATTTACAAATATGACTTTGGTGAGGAAAGCAAATCCAGAGTCGTAAGCACAGAGCATGCCATTTACAGCATTGCAAACTAAACACAGAGGGCTAGGAAGCTATCTAGTCAAACTGACAGGAACAAACAAAATTTTGCCTGGCACTTCAGTTTAAAACGCATTGTGGCGAGCAAATGAAGGGTGTTTGATTGGATTTGGGAAGAGGAAAAGGAGTAGGGTCAAATATGCTTTAGTATCAAAAGAAATAAAACCAGTAACTGTACAGTGGGGAAAAGCTGAAATGTTGCACCACGAGGGCAAAGTTGGCACACATGCACTTCTTACACAGCTACTGTACATCATTTATAAGAGAGAGAGAGAGAGAAAGAGCACAGAAATGGGCACAGAAGCAATAGGAAGCTCATGCAGGAGCAGCAACCACACGAGAAGCAAAGATCACAGGGGCAAGACAGTAATTGTGGCAGCAGGGTCTCTTGAGGGCAGTAGCAATCTACTGACAGGTACTTATTCTCCCCACACTCGGTCCTTCAGAAGAAAGAGCTCATCCCAGCAGCCAAAGTTTAAAAACAGAAACTGAAGGAGGAGAAAAGGAAAAGGCGGAAGTATCTGTAACAGTCACGAAAACAGAATGCAAAGTAAAACTAAAATGAAGCTGTAAGATGTCTGTCCAATGTCAATGCCCCTTCTCAAGCTGATTATTAAAAATAATTATGCAGAAAATGATGTTATACTCTCCCTCCATCCTGCAATGATTTCCTCACTGCCTTCAACCCAGCTTGTCTTACTATGCATTGTGCAGTACAGACAGTGACACAAACTCTTGGGGCACCGAAGGCTGTAGGTAATAATCAGGAACAGTTTGGTTTGCATCCCCCCTCCCTCTCTTTTCCATTATGTATGGCATACATGGCAGAAAGATCTATTTCAACAATCTCTACAGCTGGATGTTAACGCAGTCAGAAACGGTACTGATTTGAAACCAAATCAAAAAAATCCCTAAACATTGCAAACTTGAACAAAATTTTTCCTGGGTGCTTCCAATCTGTGTGCTGGGCCAGAGGAATCCTCTGCAAAGAGATGGTAAAGATCCCTGCGCTTGCAGAAATCCCGACACCCACAGCTGCGGCCTGCAGAGCTCAGGACTCCGTTACTGAAGTGGCATTAGCTACACTGCTGGCTCCCTCTGACAGGCCTGTGTGTCTTCCCTAACTTTGCCACTTGACTGTAGGATTTGTGCTTTTTTGAGCTTTGTAGGTGTTTTTTTTTTCATTTTGTGTGTGGCCAGGACAATTATTCCGAGGCAAACCCATGGCTGGAGGGGGGCAGAGGAGAGGTGGGGTAGAGGGAGATACAGTTTCAAAAAAAATGGAAGAACACGCATTGTAAAGACACTCTGAGACGGGTCAATTACAGACAGTTCCATTCTGTTGATTTTTCTTCCCTTGCCAAGATTTGGTTTTGCCAAGATACTTCACACTATGTTTATCACAGAACTCTCTCTCTAGAGGATGAACACCAAATGGGGTTTCCAATAGCTGCACAACTGTCTATGCTTGTCACATGTAGCATGGCAGACTTGGAGATTACTGCATTTATTTAACTTTTGCATTATTTTCTCCCGTCACTTTCGCAGTCTTTGAAGCTAACAAAAGCAGTTCTGAGATGAAGAAAGCAGGGAGTGCACCATTGGATCGAGTTGTGAGGTTTTTTTCTTCTCTTGTGGAAAAGGAGTGTTAAGATTCCTCACTGTGCAGCCACACACGTGTGAACAAGTGAAAAGGATGGGAGAATACATATGGTTTCAGTTGTTCTCAAAGAGAGACAGAAGGTCATCATTGCTATTGCTTGGCAAATCAGGAGGATCCAGGTATGAAAGCAGCTCATCTGGATTTGTGAGTTCTGGAAGCAGCTATAAAATACAAAGATAAAATAAAAATTACAGATAACAGAAACACAACTGAGAAAAGAAAGGGATTAAACACCACACATTCCTGGAATCTGGTTTTCATAACAATATATCCAAACAAAACAGAAGGCAGTGTCACAAGCCTAACACCCTCAGATGATGCAGTATCCAATTGCTTGTGAAAGTCCCTGTGACTCAGTTTTCACCTGTGAATTACATTATCATCTCAGAGTTTCTCAGTCCACCTCCCCATCATATTGCCTGGCTCGTGATGCTGACAAAACCTGGATAAATGCTCATTATGGATGTTTCCTATAAAACACTGCATAAACATTGGAAACAAGCACTTTGAGTAATCCACATTTGAGCTTTAAGGTAGATGGGCAAAGGCTGGTCTGGCCCTCACACATCAGTTTGATGGCCACCCAGAGCCTGCAACTCCACAGACGGAGGCAGCCCTGTCCTTCCCCCACCCCCAGTAACTCCTCAGTGCACTGATCTAAGCGCTGGGACAGTGACCTGGAGCAAGTAACTCACCCAGGGTTAAAGCAACCAACAAATCAGGGAAAGTGGGGAAAAAAAAAAATTAAGGAGGAGGATAGAGAGAGGAGTGGCAGGGCAGCTGCGTGAGTCCTTCTCCTTTCTGTGGCAGGAGTTACAGTGGTTGGAAGTACTTACATGACTACAGCATTACATGCAATTCCAGACATTTTAAAGGGTCACAGGTGTAACACTCCATCCAACAGAAGATGACCTAATCTGCACAGTACTTTAGAGTATCAAAATGAATAGCTTTGGGACTTCAATTTGTATTTCCATGAAAATGGAAATAAACCATCACAACACATTCTTTTTGATCTGACAGATGACAAGCACATTGTAACTCCTGGGTTGTGCATCAGGCAATGTTTTCTGCTCTACAATGCATCTCGCCCTTTCCTAGGCAAATATAAGTGTCATATATAAAAAATTGCAGGGGACAGTTTGTAATAAAGCCCTTTTATGTTCTGCATTGTTTTAAAGACAGAAAAATATGGACTGTTTTAACAAACTTAATAGTAGGTACATGAAATTAATTTTAAGTTGTTCAATGTTTTCAAATATTATAAAACCAAAAGCTTGACCACTTATATTTAACAAATAAATACTGTATTTACATTACTTCTATTACTCTTGTGCAAATGAAACTTCATCTTCTAACATTATATGGATAAAAAAATTTTTCAATAAGTTAAACATGAAATGCCAAAAAAAGTTTACTGCTTTCTAAGCATTTTGAAAAAATGCAATGTCAAGTTTACATAAACAGAATCTCCCAGGAGGAAGCTTCTTCTTAAGCTACCACCTCATTTTATTAATGGTAAAAATACTATTGTCATTGTATGGAGATATGAGGCTTTTAAATGTACTTCACCTCCTATTGTAATTTTTTATGAGTATATCATAAAAAATCCAAAAAGAAAAAAAAAAAGTCCAAAGAAAACGGCAGCCCCAGGAAGTGTGGAGAAACAAAAAAGTTATTGAATCTGTCCTACAATTTTACAACTTGTTCTTAAAAATTTGAATCGTCTATGAGAGGGTGACCTCAGCTTCCCTCAGTCACAGGGGTCAGGCAGCACAGCTGCCTCCTGCCCCACTGGTGTCAAAACCAGAGCCCTCAGGAAGGACTCGCTGGGAACTGAGAGTGCTGTGCTGGAGCAGGGACAGAAGAGGGAGGAGTGCCAGGGCCTGTGAGGGGTGATGGGGACAGAAGATACAGCAATGTGCCAGATTTAGGGTAGAGTTTGGAGACGTGTACCCCGTGCTCCTGAAGTGCAAATGGAGAGGTCTAACCAGTGATTTCAGCCTTGAGCCTCTGCTGTCTGAAGTACCTGTGCAGATCTCCCCCGTCTGTGCCTGCATCCATATGAGGTGGATTCTTTAACCCTTGGACTGCATCTCACTGAATTCCTGCAGAATGACTATGACTGTGTTAGTAGGGAGTGGGTCAAGTTGCCCACAGTACAGTGCCCTGTTTGCTTTGCTGCATGGGACTTTATTCAGCCACAAGACACCCATTAAAATAATCCATCTGATCAGGATCACAGGTATTTCCAGTAAGTTTATTTCCCACACTGTACAGCACTTGCCTCCTGTTAAGAAACCAGCAATCGTCCATCAGTGATAACCACAGTACTGTGTAAGTGTACAGATTTTTGTACTTTGCTTCTCACCAAGGAATGGGTGCCTGACCCACAACAAAATACTGTATGTTTTTTAAATATTAGAAGAAAAAAAAGGCATTTATTTCACCTTTCACTATTGCTCAGACAGGATCCTTAAGGGTTCAGAACCTGAACTGCCACATGAACTATTGTTCCCAAAGGATGTGCACATAACCATATTGTGAGAAACAGCAGAAGTTGCCTCACTGATCACTGTTCCTGCAGCATCCTGGAGCCTCTATCTGTCCCCTAACCCCTTCCTTCCCTTGTTAGGCTACCTGCCAGCCCAGTGCTCCTGTGTGACAGGGGAGATGCAAGTATACAGCAACAGCAAATACAGATATAAATCCAAGGCACAGAAGCAAAGACATCTCTAAGGAAATTGACTGTGCAGCAGCAGACTTTGGAACAGACAGAAGATACACATACAGGAATGCATGACTCAAACAAAAATCCAATCCTAGTGCTGAGGATTTATATTTTGGGAGGTAGATGGCTAACCAGAGAGATATACCTCAAGTAAGTCACTTCCAACTCCACTGAATCGATGTTAAGAGATGGAAGACTACTTTTGGCCTTAACTGAGTTGCCTCCCATGGTGGCTAAGGAGGCAGAAAACTTCCATGTTGTTTACGTCCCTGTGTGGTGTACTGGGAAGAGGAACTTATGCTGCTGAGCCACCCACAAGAGTGGGTTTGGAAGGGCACAGATGGTTTCTGGCTGTAGGGAGCAGGGACAGTGTCACAGGGTGGGCCAACACAGACCCCACTCCTGCTGGCCAGGACATGCTGCAGGGCTCAGCGCAGAACTCACATGGCACAGCAACGCCACAGTCAGAACCTCACACAGCTGGGTCCCTCCTCCTGTCCAGGCACTGCAACAGCTTCAGGGTCCAGGAGAGCACAGCCCAACCAGTGCCGAGGTGGGAAAGGAGGAGATGGCTCCTGGCCTGGTGTCTGAGCTGCTGCCTAAAGAAACGCCTGCCTCGGTGCTAGGAAGAGGCTTATGGTTCACACACCATGCAGCTGCTCCAACGAGAGCCATCCGTTCTCCCAGCAGGTCAGGAGTGCCCTGTCGCCTTGGCTGCAGCACTGGTGCCCATGTACCAAAGCATGAGGGATGGCATGTGCTGTGGAAGCAGCCCCGGCCCCTGCCCTCCCCACCCTCCCGCGCGAAGGAAGCACACGGTATGGCAGGCAGATGAGAGTATGACACAGACTTACATCCAGCGAGGGCTCCGGCATGTCGGGTGCTCCCTGTCCACCAGCCTGACCCTCTAAGGCTGAGGAGGGGTTAAAGGTCAGGTCACTGTGTGGATGGTTGCTAGAAGCGGCCGGGGGTGGCTGCCGGGACTGCTGGGTAGGAGGCCCGCTGTGATGTAATGGCTGCCCTGACTGGCTGCTGGGGTGAGGGACGTGCAAACCTTGCTGCATGGAAGTATGGGACTGATCAGTGCTGCCGGGATGAGGGATCTGCGGAGGAGGAAAAAAGCAGGAAAAGAAAGTGAGGCCACAAGGTACAGTGCTCGCGGTGCCTGACTCTGTAACTGCATGTTATAAAACGAAATAAATTAAAAAATGACACACACAACAAAAAACCCCAGCAAAACCAATCGACAAACAACAACAAAAAAGAAATAAAAAAGCGCCATTGGAAAAGGAAACTCCATATCCCAATGTTGGAGTGAGTGTTTCAGCTTTTTGAAGGTTGTCTGCAAGGGGAAAAACCATACTGAACTTGTGCTGTTGGTTTGCTTCCTTGTAATGTGGAAAACTGCATACAAGGATGGAAAACAATGCACCACAAAGAGGAGGGAAAGAGGCTTATGGGCACTGCTCAGCATTAGCAAGGCAGATGCTTTTGCCCTAAAAAATGTTGTGAATGAACAGAGAATTTGTTCAATGATCCCTATGCCAGGAAACTCATTAACTGAGAAAATGCATCATTTCTGCTCAGCTCCCCTGTTCGGTAGGTTCCTGACACTGCAGCCTATTCCTGTCAAACACCAGCTCTTCCCCACTCCTTCCCTCCTTTTCTTTTCAGAATGCCCTGTTAACCCCTGCTAAAGGCTGAAGGTTTTCCTTGCTGACATTGCTGGGTTCTGATGGCTGACAGAACCAAGGCACTCAGGAAGCACATTCCCCACCATGAGTCTGAGCTGCTGTGGGTGGCTGCACACCTGCTGACTGCAAAGTACATGGCCTTAGCTTCAACTAAGCCAACAACCACACTCTGCTTTGTATTCATGCTGTGGATGAATTGTCTAGCAAGAGCTTAGTGGTCTTTTATGCTTTCTGTGGGGAATAAGCTACCAATCCACATGTGTCTTCCTAACCCTATTACTGAATGAGGGAAAAGTCTTTCTCACAGGACAGAGAAGCGATAAAAATGCACAAGTCCAATTCTTCCTTCTGCTGCATGTCATTTAATGCTAGTGGATTCTCTGGGGTTTGGCCTTGGTGCCATGAGAAAGAAGTGTCTGAATGCTTCAGAATCAGATATCTCATGTTAATTGGGCATATGGAGAAACAAAAAATGTAAACATTTTTTGAGGAATGCTACATATTGGACAAAGTGAAGCTGAAATAAAAGAACAAATACATACAACAACAGCATGAAATTCATCCAGCCAAGCCAACAGAAACCAGCAAAATGCCATGTCAGTATTCGCCCTTTCATATCACATAAACTGCAGTTATCTCAACTTCAGCCTTCAGCTTCAGAAAGCAAAAGGGAGGTTATTACAAAACTTAATTAAATATTCCCATAAAAATAGAAACAAGTATTTTAAAAAATACTTTTCACCACTCTTAGGAAAACTGAAACTTGAATACTGATCCATTGGGACAGTCACATTCAGCTGCATGGAGGTCTTTTTCAATACTTTGGTATTACAAAGGTGTGTGGAAATGATTCTACCTGTATGGTATTTGGCTTTCTGTCCCATATGAGAGTTGCACAAATAAGCAGGTTAGAAATACTGCATTGTGTTTATACAGGCAAGGATTTAAATATATATTTAGCTGATAACACAGTCACTTGGGTCCTTAGACAATGGGTGTAGTGGGACTAATTGTTTATTTTAAGACAGAGGGCACTCATAGTCTTTGAAGAGCCATTGCAGATTCCAAATCCATCAATCATAGTCTTTGAAGAGCCATTGCAGATTTTAGGCCACTGACTCCCACAGCCCCTCAGTGAGAAAGCAAAATGCTCAGGACGGGAACACTTTCTATTTGCATTCAGCTAACTGATGATAATTTTTCTATGGTGAAACACATTGTAAGCAGCACACTTTGGGTATGTTTAGCTTGCACCTGCAACTCCCACCATTTTGTTCTGAAAGCACTGACCCTCACTAGGAATGCAGAGTCTAACAAAGTTGCCTTTGCTTGCACAGTAAGATAATTCCAGAGTTGTTTTTAGCCGCATAAGTTTTGGCACTCTTAAAGCATTTACAGTCTATGAAAGAAAAGCTTCGAGCAGACAACTACATCTTCAGCTTAATAGCACAGAGCAGCACAGCTCTACAGCCCAACAGTGACCTCTAGGAGTGCTGAGATGTACAGCTGTGGAGCAACAAGGCCTGCCACTGCACAGCAATATTTTTTCTGAAGAAAATTATTAGTGTGAAAAAAATCAACAGGTTAAGTCAATGGTTTATATCTCTCTCCATTACTATGGTCACAGTTTTACCAACTCTTCTGCTGTGTTAGCTACCAAAACTGTTAAAAGATGCCATCCTGCCTACCCTGCTGATGTTCTTGGTCACTTTTCCCATCCACCTGTTTGCCATGTCTGCAAGGTGAAACCTTGTAGACATGCACTGAATTTCCCCACCCTGCCCCTGAATTAGTTTCCAGTCACATCAGTACCTGGGTCCAGATCACTTCATGGTTGCAGTAACACTTTTGCTGAGAGGGAGGAAAAGTGAAAATAGAAACAAGGACAATGACTTTTTACAGCAGCACCAGCTCATATCACCTCCCTGAGTGTATGAACCTATGGTGTCATCATCCATTGCTCAGTCCCTCTTTACACTGTCTGCAAGAAACACTGAACTAGAGCTAAATGAATTCTCTCTGTTGTCTAAAATGTGGTTACAATTTCTGAAAACAAACAGGAGCTGCCATGATTGTGGCAGCTGTTCTGCAGCAATCTTGCACTGTTGCAATGTGGTATCTGTTCCACAGCTCTCACAACACTGTGCTGGGGAAGAGGTATTCTGGTCATGTTTCAGATCCTGATTTTTTTCTTCTTCTATAGGAGTGGAACAGCAGTGTTAAGGGAAGGAAATTCTGATTGATCCATCCCTGGTTACCCAGCCCTAAATACACTGGGCAAATATCTGCATTTCCTGGAGTGACCTACTGAGTATGTCTGGAGGGATCAACTTTCTCTGCCTACCACTGTGTAAGGGCCACCACATAAATCTTCAAAATAGGACTGCTAGGAACTTCCTCAGCAGCATTCAGCTCCAGTGAGAGAGACCTCAGGTCTAAAAGGACAAAGCATCCAATCCCAACTCACCTTGTAAATGGCCAAAGTGAATAGTATGTGCAAACTACAAAAAGCTGCTAACTGTGTAAAAGGAAAGACAAAGCCAGAGGAGAGCACAGGCAATATCTTAAAACCTTGGTTCAATCACACCATTTTTTCATAGCTGTTTTTGTATGAAGTGTTTCTTCAAAGACATGCAACTACACGATTTAGGCATGTGTTAAAGGCATGTATTTCTCTAAAAGTAGTGATTTTAAAAGATGTCTTTCTTGAGCGTCTGCTACAGACAAACAGTTCATTTTGAGAGAAAAGAACAGAGCATAAGAAAGAAAGAGGAAAGCAGAGATTTTATAACACTGAAAAGGCTGTGTGGGAGCATTAAGAGTCCTCAAATGTGGACTGAAAACTGCACAGCCACATTGACAAGGTTAATCTAATTCTCCTCTGCTAAAAGACCTGAAAACTGATTCTCATTACAGAAAACCAGCCACTGACATAACGTAGGAATCTGCTTTAGCACTGCTTCCTATTCCCAAATGATATTGCTTGAGTAGCATGATAGATGAGGGAGAAGTGAGGCAAAGTTTTACTTTAATTGCCAGCTATCATAAGCAAGTATTAGATTTGCTACAGATTGGCCCACAGAACTGGAAGTCCATTAACATTTGCCTAGATACACTTCCACAGCTCTGGAACATGCATAGCCTTGAGGAACTTTCACCTCTGCTATATGTAAACAGTCCCATTTTCAGAAAGCTATAAATTCTTCACTTTTATATTCAACTACTTCATATCCTACCACTTCAGAAATTTCACCAGGGCAACAACTACAGCAAAGATATGCCTGATGAAGTCAGGAGGCAGGTGCCAGATAATGGGAAGCAAAGAATAATTCCTTGTGACTTTGATTTGAAGGTAAGCAGATGTGAGTGGTTCAGGCTGGTTCACCCATTTCTTCTCACTACTGTATTCTGACACTGTGTGGTTGATTCTTGTGCAGAGAATTCTGACCACTCTGTGCTGTGTATGCAGAATTTGCCAATGCAAAACTACAGCATGTTTGTCCTCATTTATCAGCCTGTAAAGTGGTAAAGTCATTACAGTTCCTGGACTCTTCCTCTGCAGACAGTCTTGGTACCTGGACTCTCTCCAAACTATATGAAGAACTCTTTCTCCACTCTTCTATTTCTCACCATCCTCCTTGGAAAACCCACTGCCAGCTAGAGGAGACATTGACTGAGTAGGCTTTTGCTGAGCATCTGCTACCACGTTTCCTCATTACATTCTGAAATTGTACTTTCTAGGATTCACTAAAGACACGGCACATATGACTTGTCAAGTTAAACATCCTTCCTGTGCAGTAACAGCGCACTTTAAACCCCCTGCTCTGCAACTTAAATGAACATAAAAGGATGTATACACACCCCACACACAGAGTTAAAATAGATGACTAACCATGCCTGAGAGCTAAATGCTGCTGGTAGCTTTTCTATCACCTAGTTGCTGCAGTACTGCATTTTCTGGAGATATATAAAGTTCTGTATAGAAAACTCAGTGCTCTGAACAAGCTGCTTTTCCAATAGACAGTTCTGCCTCACCATCTGAGACCTGAGGAACCTCTACTTTTCAGTCTCTTCCATTGATATTTTCAGACCAGTGGCAGTGTCTCTCCTTGAAATCTGCAAGCTTGTCCTATTACCAAAAGTTTAAAAGTGCCTTTCATGCTACTTGAGTAGAATTCCCCCACAAAATGCTTTGATGCAAATTTTGCCCTCAGAGAAAAAGCCAGGGAAGATATTGTCCCTGCTCTGAAGTCATCCAATATCTTGCTTTAACAAGCTGTCTCTTGGAGATGGATATTCACAGTCCTGCTGGCCTAGAGAATGAAGTACATTTTTTTTCATGTGTCAGAGCAAAGCACAGTGATTAATACAAGCACACTGAGCCAGGTTCTTTCTTTCAGATAAACAAGCTTAAATGACAATTCAAGAAGTGCAGAAATGCTTCTCCAAAAACTCAAAATGGCCAGAAACTAAAAACTGGCATTTCTGGAGTTTCTCAAGACTACTCTATTTCACCAACTTCCCAAGCGAGTAACCCACAGAAAGTAAAAGCAGTTCCTAAGGTGAGTCCATCGGCTGGATGAGAGCTCCTTACCCCCACAAGGAGACCCTACGTGCCCAGCACCATTACTTACAGATTCCTGCATGGGGTGACTGAGAGGTTTGTCCAGAGCTGCCATGCTGCTCGGCATGTCTGGGGGATGTGACAGCTGTGGCCCATGCATGAAGTCATTCATAGATGTGCCACCAGGATTCCCATGTGGGAAGTCAAAATTGCCATGACCTTGGTAACTGTTGCCTGAAAGAGAAACAGATGTGATTTGTTTCCAACCTTGATCTCTCTGAGTATCTTGCAGGAGCTGTGTGATGTGATGCCCTCCCTGCACAGCACAGGGAGCTGTGACACTGAACTTGACAAAGCTGTGCCCCCAGTGCTGAGCGAGTGGGGACAGGGCACTTGGCTTCCAAACACTGGCTGCTGCAATAATTCATTTATGGGTTGGAACTAATTGAAAACTGCTGACATTTTGAAAAACTATTGCCAAGTCACCACATAAACTTAACCATGCCGAGAAGTAAACAGGATATTAAATTCTATGGGATATTTGTATCTGGAAGCATCTCAGTGTAACTGAGACTGACTGCCCAAGTCCCAGATTATTTATAGGACACCTGTGTTTTTTATGGCTGTGCTTCTACACACTTAGTAAGACTGTAGCACTGCTTCAGCTTCTGATGAAAGTAATTGACAGAAGCAAATATGGAAGATGCCACAATACCAGTTCATAGCATGGCCTCTACTCTATCCCTTCATAAAAGGCATAGAAGAGGTGTTCTTATCTAACTGGGGCTCCCACAAAACATACAAAATTCACTGGATTTACTGACTGGATTTACACACACCTCTTGAAGCAGGCCTGGAGTCCCCTGCTGCTCTGCAGGATGACCACTGTCCATAAGGATCCAGCCCACCTCAGCCCAGGGATCTCCCAAATTCTAAAGCAAGCAGATATCCCAATACATAATCCCATTTACTATTCATATTTTTTTGTCAAGTTTCCTCTCTTAACACTTCTAACTCAGATATCAACTCCAGTGGCTTATTTGCTATGAAAAAGTGAACTCAAACCATTCACCTATTTCATACAAGCAACTGAAGTGGACGATACTGGGCTCTGAAATAAGAGAACAGCTTTGGAGCTTGCACAGAGAGCCTGCAGTTTGTCAGTACAAGTACCACAGTTTTAAATATTCAACTCAAGAAGGGAGTTTGACAAACTGAAGTAGTTGCATCATTTGCTCTTTAGCACAGCTTCACAAGAAGAAGTTTAATCTTGGAGGAATAGTGGTCATTAGCCATGTAAGAGTACTTCTCAAAGACGTCAGGACTTTGATCTATCATGTAAATACTGCAGAGCCTTACTAATTCTCATTTTGTTAATCTGCAAACTGGATGAGTCTCACAGAACATAGCTGGTCTTGCCTTGCATCAGGAATAATTAATTAGCAGGCAGCTGGAATGTGGTCTTGTAGCACCAAATATTTGTTATGTTTGCAAATTAAACCTCAGTATGCTTCCTGTCAAACCCAAATAAACAAACATAAACCACAGTAGTAATACTACTACTACATTGCTCTGAAGAACTGTTAATCAGAGGACATTATGTAATTGCAATCACTAAGTTTCGGTGCAGGTATTGATGGAGAATAAAGATACAAGGCACCATGCCCAGGGACTTACAGCCCTGCAGCAGCAAGCCCCTCTCTGCAGCAAGAGCAGTGCCATGTGCTGAGGGAGAGACCTGTCAGACATTTGGGATAATCTGGTGCACTGTGCTGACCTCCCTACTGCAGGGCAAACAGGTGGGTTTCACCTGCCAGAGGGGACCCAGGGCTCCAAGGAGCAGTCACTACCTCTGCTACAGGACCCACAGGGCAAGGCAGCAAAATAAGAGTCTAGGCTGCAATGCTCACACCAAGCCTAAACCCCACACATGACGTGGCTATCCTGTCTGCTCCCGAGTATGAGCTGGAAATATGGTGAGGAATAGACAGCTCTGTTCTCAGGCTCTGACTGCACTTCACTCCTACTAAATGGGGGAAAAATACGTGATTCAGTGCTCTTGGCTTTGTTATAGTAATCATTCATCTGTTTGAAAACCTTGTAAGTTTTATCATCTGTCATCAGTTTTGCAGTCACTGGAGCAAATTAACCGTATTTTGCACGCAATCTATATTTTTCTTCAACGCCTGCAAAAAGCACATGTATCACCTTGTAATCAATTTGGGGATTCTGATAGTGTGAACAGTTGGTCTTTTCCCAGAGCTGAACTGACTCATCTACTGTTACTTGCAAAAGAAACAGTCTCTGGTTTAATGTTTTCAGAATTGTCACTATAATTGAGTTATTCACAACATACCAGTAATTTGAAAACCTATCTCCATTTCCTGCATTTAGTTCCCTGTTCCTCAATCTGGTAGCACATGGGCAAAGGAACTCAAAAGTAATTTTCTAATGCAAAGGTGTTTGCAAAGCAGCTAAAAGCTCTTTACAAGTTGTCCCTTTTCTGGTGGCCTATGGAATGTCACTCACCTGGCCACAAGTTAACCCAGTGGCCCAAGTAGCAGGGTTAATGGGTCAGGTTTTCTAATTATGCAGTACCAGATGTTTTCACTTGAGAGTGGAACAGAAGGAAAATGCACAGAAAAAAAATTGCAGAAATGTCTATTATGGCAGGCCATGAATACAGAAGGTAACACACAATGTCTTGATTCAGGGAGGGCTGCGTGACTATGAATATGACAAGCACCAAATACTTAAAATATTAAACAAAATAACTAAATACTACAATATATAACTAAAATATAATACTTACTAAAGTATACACTCCATTGAACAGATGAACCTTAAGTGAAAAGACTTGTGCAGAATTTCAGAATTGAAGCCATATCATTTGCTGCCCTCATGCATCACTCTGAGAGGATGCATTGACACACCTGAATCACAAGGCTGACTGAATCACTGAGTCCTAGAGAGAGCAGCTGGGTACACAAAGCCATACAACTAACCTTGGTTACCATATTCAGTGGAGTTGTTGCCTCCTGGAGGAGGGGGTAGGGATGGGTAAGGTGACGGGCCAGGACCCAAAGCTGCAATCATCTCCATTACATTTGGCATGATCATCTGGCTTGGACTCATTGTCTTAAATCTTTTTGAGGGAATGCCATCTGGGTCATCTTTGATGTGAATATCTGACTTTATAGGGACCGGCCTCCAACTGCAAGTTGGATCAATGGTAACTTCTTCAAACTCGGAGCTGTAAAATAATGTGAAAATTTAGCATTTAGTTGAATATTTTGAAATCAATTCTGCTGAAGTTCCCATAAGAATCTGCATGGTAATCAATATTCTGAAATGCTCTGGTGTAATACAACATTAAGATCTTTTACTCCTCAAGAGCGTGCTGAAAGCAAATTTAAAAAAAGGCAACCATGAGAGCACATTTCTATGTTTATCCACATAATGAAATCCAAACATATTAATGTGGTTTCCCACCTCTGAATCAGAGGGACTGCTTGTAAATACAAGAAAGCATTTAATCCTCCATTCTGGCTCTTCCCTCTGCTTCACTGGTGAGGTTGCCATTAAGAGATAACCCAAACAGTATCTACAAAGAAGATGGAAACTGATTCACTCTGTCACCTGCTCCCCCAAGGTGCCATGCAAGAGAATATTCAAGTTCAATCACCAAGATCTATTTTGGTGTGACTATCTCAGTACTCATTACCATAACTCCTAGTTGCTTAGTCTTGGAAAACAGGAGGGAGATCACTTACTTTTGTATGGCGTTCAGAATACCCCACATGTACTGGTCAACCTCCAAGCCTTCCAAGAGAGCAGTTTTACTAAAAAGTTAAAAAAAAAAACAAACCGAACTTCATGTTAGAATATTGCAAGGGAAAGAATCATTTGGGGAAACAGTTTTAGTTCTACATCTACATTACCAGGATATTTACATCAAATAGATAAGGATACATCTACTTGTGTGTGTCCACAAGCTGTTCACATTCTTTAAGTAATTTTTGTTAGTGAAATACATTGCAAATTTGAACTATTTTCAAACATAGCAGATCTCTCCTGTGAACAGCAGTTAGCACTATTTTTTTTTAATTAGATCTCTCTCTTTTTTTGAGGTCCATAGTACTACTGCAAAGCAACTAAGTGTTACAGCTACTCTGCTCAAGATCAGCACAGATGGGGACAAAGCAAAACAAAACTGGAAATGATTTAGCTATGTAGACACTTAGATCTGAATGCAGGTGCTCATGCTCAGAGACACAGGACAAAAATTTAGCCTAGATGCATGAATACATGAATTAAGAAGGCAAGATAACCAACTCTCATGATATTTTTAGCCAAATATAGAAGACAGAATAGATTTGGGCAGTTTGGAGAAAGCACTTGTGTGTTAGGGCATGGATGAGCCATGGACAGTAATGGAAGTGAGCTCATCTCCAGCCTGCCATGTCCTCAGAGCAGCCAGAATGGGCAATCCCCACTGCTGTTTGTACCTAACACTGGCTGACAGAGCAAGGACCCAACTGGAGATTGTGCAGAGCCAGGGCCAGCTGTTACAGCCACAGCTGCTGGAGCTGAAGAGCCCAGGCTCCTCAGCTGAGGCTGGAACCTGCTCCCAACCCTGTGCATGGAGCACAGGAGGTCACAGACACTGAACTGGCCTGCAGATGTTCTGCTGAGTTTTCTGCCCAGTTAAACACAAGGATGGACTGTCTGTAACCACTTCCAAGTTTTTCTTCCTTTTTTTCTGCAGTACACTAACTCATTGGTCAAAATATTAGCTTGAAATTATACCAAGGTATCCATCCTTCTTTTTCTCTAAGTAACAACTCCAAATTTTGCTTCTCGGAAATTTTTTACCTTTTTTTTTTAATTAGCCATATTCTGGATTGCAGATATCTACCTTATCAATGTAAATATTTGAACCTCTTTTGAACCCTACACAACCCATGGACGACCTGTAATGAAATCTTGTGAGGAAATATCTTGTTACATGTTTTTGTATTTCTAATAATCCAGGGTGGTAAAATATTGCAGGAATTCTCATTGGATTTTATGCTCTTTAAGTAAATGTGGCATATAAAACCTTATTTCCTAGAACTTCCTTCTTCTCTCCTTCATGATTTTAAATATGATTTGAATTTGGTCAAATTGTGTACAACTGCATTTTATGTAGTATGGATGCACTTACTTGCATACTGGACACCGCCAAGTTCCTCTTTCACAGTTCAGTTGCAAGTAAGATTCCAGATCAAAGCACTAGGATTCAGAAAAAAAAAAAAAGGAAAAAAAAAACCAGACAAAACAAAAGGAAAATACTGTATTAAATGAAGCAGTTAGACAAAAGTAAAACTGACATGAAAAAAGCCTCCTAGCACTGAAAACTAAACCAAACAGCTTACTTTTCTCCTCTGCATTAAACATCCTACAGTTAACTATTGAGGCTGACAGACACAAATGCCATGTATTGGGTGCTCCCACACTGAAGGTACTGGAGCACCACGTGGCTGAGGGACCCTGCCAGGCACTGGCCCCCACTCACCTGTACGTGCTTGCAGTCGTGACCCCTGGCCGGGAGCTGGATCCGCCGGAATGTGATTGGACACTTGAGAGACACTTTGATAGCAGTCTGCTCCACCCCATCCTCCCCATTTAGTGTTGCATTGCCAGAGGAAGCTGCTACGCTGCTGAAGTTCCTCTTGACTGTTTAGGAAGAAGGTGGGTATAGATGTGAGAAATCACAAGTGTATTGTAAGTTCTAACACAGAAATCTGAAATATCTTTAACGTTTAAGAAATGTCTTCAACATTTAAGGGACAATTGAATGAACAATATACCCACACAAGTGTCTTCTGTGTAATTCAGAGCATTCTCCTGAACAGAAAAACCATCACACATGCATATCAGCTATTTTCTTAATCAAATTAAGTGCCATACAAGCACCAAAAGCAGCCCTAGATAAATAAAGAATTAATCTTTATTGGTGAGTCAAAAACAAATATGGGGGGAAAGCCAGGGAGGTTCTTCTAGAATAGGACTGTCCTCTTTAGGATTTAAGCTTGTGTCCTTGAAACTTTGTTACCTCCACCCAACTAGCCATGCATCTATCCACATCATGTTCTGCAAATTCCTTAAGTACAGCTTAAGGTTATCAGCAAACAAGTAAATCTGGTGTAGAGATAGCTTATCACAACTGAACATAGACATTCTGGGAAATCATCACCCCCACAGAAGGCAAACTCACTCTTGGTGATACAATGTTCTGCTGGGAGGAGGCGTTTCTTTAGGAGACCTTGGAGTACGGAGCGAACTGATGGCCGGTGCACCAACTGCAACACGAACAAGTGCGACTGCAAGGAAACACCTTTTGTTAGGAAGAGAACCCAGCACACAGGTTAAACGTT
Source organism: Emberiza elegans (assembly GCA_024865655.1). Taxonomy (NCBI): domain Eukaryota; kingdom Metazoa; phylum Chordata; class Aves; order Passeriformes; family Fringillidae; genus Emberiza; species Emberiza elegans. The sequence continues at coordinate 24,336,447 of JALJVW010000241.1, read as the reverse complement.
TGGGAGTGCTAAATGCACTCCCAAACTGAGCTGCACTCTTCCCTTGGACACTTAGTTTCTGTGAGAGCCTGAGGCTTAAACATAAAAGCTGGTTCTGCTCTGCTGAGCACACACAGTCCCTTATGGATATTCTGACACTGTGCAGTTGCTCCATGCTTAATGTATAGAAGGGCTTTAAAAAAGCAAGGATTTTCTGCATTTTCTCCCTCCTTAATATTCAGTATACATACAGCTGACATATTAATCTCTGACTTCAGGGTTTATTTTTAAAACCCTGGACTGTCTGACACAGCCTAGCCTACCTGCCTGCCCTCAGACTACGCTGGAAGTTGTGAAAACAATTTGCAACTAATGTGCTTGGAATCAGATGAATCTTCTTACCCAGCACAGAGCTCGTTGTGGATTCACAGGATGCTGCCCCCTGCTCTTTGCCACCAGATAAATGACATTATGCAGGGAAACATCCGTGTGAAGTAAAGAAAAATGGGTGGATGGCTTCTTGTCAAAGTGCCTCACACCCTGACCTTGTGAGAGCTAGCAGCTTGCTTTATTGTCAGTGACAAGAGAACAGTCAGAAGCTCTGACTGGATTTGCAGAATAGTCTGCATTAAAAATACAGTTCTCATCCCCAAGAGTAACCCATGGAAAAGGAGAAAGGGGAAAGCTGAATGGTCTCTATTGCATCTTTGAATATGAGTTTTTCATCTGAAAAGGTACTGAAAATTCATCACCAGCACCAATGCTGATGTTTTTACGACAAACCAAAGACTGTATAGTTTAATACACTATGTAAATGAAATTAGTACCATCAACAGTCTTCATTGCAATCATCTACTTCTACATCAACAGTCTTCAGCCCCCTTGTTACCCAGGCACACATGAGAAGGTAGGAGATAAAACTCCTTCCCCTAGACCATGAACCTTGTCAGAGACATTGGAAGGACGCCACTACATTCTGCAACAATTAAGCAGCAAAAATTTCCATATTAGCACTCTGACTGTGTCAACATCATTAAGTAAAAACCTTACCAGAAAAAGGCATGGAAAAAAATGAGAGCAAGACTCTTTCAGCTAAGGCAACATTTGCAAATGGCTGTAAATAGCAGAGTCAGCATGAGCAGCTGCAGCCCTGAGCTGGGTGTACTTACACAACAGCACGCTGTGACTGTAATCTGAATGGTGTTTCTCCCTGGCTGGCAGACGTGCTTTAGGTGCAGAGGTTTATGAGATGTCTTGTTGTCACCACGCTCGATGGTAAGTGGGGTTGCATTAACGCTGACCTGGACTGAAGCTGGCCAGTTTGTGTTCATTTGTCTGTCTTCATGGTGATAGCATTTAAACTGCAATTCCAAGTCAGACCTGCACAACAACCAATAAATCTTCCTTTAACTTTGCTTTCACATTGCATAGGGCAGTGGTTTTTATGCTAGGAACATTTTTCTTGACCAATCAGATTATTTTTCTTGAATTATTGCCATTAAGAATATAACACACTTCCTTCATAAAAGCCCTGAACAAAAGCAAGTAATGATGAATTAATGATGCAAGCATGCCCCAAAGTTGTTCCTATTTTACAGTTATAAAGTACTTTTCAAGGAAGCATCTCAAACCTCTTTGCAAACCCAGACCATGGAGTGATCCTGCAGAAAGAAGAATGTCAACATCAGGTACGTCCTTCCTGTCTTAGAAGTTAAGAATGAGGAAGCAATATGCTGCAATGGGTTGTGCTGGAAGTCTGGATTCTTCACTACCTCAGAGCATTCAAAGAAGCATTTGAATGAATTCATGTCAGACAAAATACAAATACAGCTAATCCTGCCTTAGAACAAGTAAATCAGCTAAGATAAAATGGCCCCTATATCCTACTCCCCACCAAAATCAGCTTCTGTGATTCTAAATTAACATGGCTGCTGACTAAATCTATCCAATTTAGACCTTCTTTCAGGGCATGAATTCCTCCCACCTCTCCTATAATAACTTCCACTCACTATTCAGCTCCTCAGAAATTAGTTCTATAACACCTTCAAAAAATGAAAGGGATGAGATTAAGATAATTAAAAATTAAGTGGGTAGAGACTGACTTTAGTTTCATAAATGTATGTTAACCTTGTGTTAGGAATGAGTAATTTCAGGAAGAAATTTAGAAGAACACAGAAAACTGAACTGTCAGAATTCCGCTGTTCATATGACGGCAAAAGACAGCTCAAAGTTTATCGTGCTAACTTTAAAATGTACATTCCTGAACAATCTATGTTGCCTGAAAGAAGGTATCTTTGTAAGATTCAAGAGGAGCAGCTCATACAGGAGATTAAACACCCTGACAGCCATTTTCCTTACAAAGACTTCAATCTGACTCAACACCATCTTTTCTGGATTCCAAAACATCAAGATTTAGCAGAGGACACAAACGTGGGTTTTTAAAAATAAAGTTACAGAATACAAATTACCCGACCTTTCAACATAAGCCATCTACATGAAGTCTTTTCAGGCTTTTTAAAATTATTTTATTAACCATTTTCTGAAAGCTCAGTCTGCAAGTTCCACTCAGATTCTCACCTCAGGAGAGCACAGCATAGTGATCCTGGAGGGGAGCAAGCCCTGGTAGCTCTGATATACGAGGCTGGCAGGTGAGGTGAGCAGGCCTGCTGAGTGTCACAGTGGTGACAGAGCTCAGGACAGCCCCGTGTCCTCAGCACACAGCATCTCCACCACGGGACATTATTAACAGCACAGCAGTGTGAAGGTTTCAAGGAGACGTTTTCCCTGCCTTCAACCTTTTTGTTTCTCCTAACCATGAAAGGTTCCCATGGGGAGAAACACACTTGCATTGCTATTCATTATGTGTGTACACGTGAGAGTTTTGCCGAATATTTTAACTAGCAGAAAAATATTGAGAATTGGCTTGGTTCCACCATTCTCTATAAAAACCAAAATCCATCCACACATGTGACTAATTCATTTTTCTGGCATCCATCCAGCTCTGAGCTTAATGTGAAATGACTTCATTACAGGACTATCCGTTCTCCCCACTATTAACAGGCTTTTCAAAACAGCAGACCTGAGCACAGTTTACCTATGAGTCTTCATTAAAATAAGTTTAAATAAAGGCTATGTGTTTGGTGAGGAAGGAAGAAAGAAAGAACAGACATTAAGAAACAGCCTCATGCCTCAGTGCAGCACTATAAATCTACTGAATGAGCCAGCACAATCCCCAGTAGTGATTACTTATTAATAAGAACTGGCAAATAACTGCCAAAACTCCCTGTGCTGCGAGTACTCCACAATAATGAAATGCAAGTAAGCAATAACTGACCTCAAAGTTAGGTGTTAATTATTGGATGTGGTCTGCCTGAAATCTCCCTCCCTCCCAGCCCCCAGGCTCCCTCAGGGCACAGGGGCACTGTGGTAGCAAGGACTCCTGCATCCTGCATCAAGCCTCAGCTTCAGAGCCAGAGTCTGTCCTGGGCCAGGGAAGTGAGCACATCTCTCTGCCCACCTCACACTCTCCACAGCAGGAAAACACAAGTCTCCAGTGGATTCCAGTGAATGGGAAGAAGATCCTCACAGGAAAAAAAAAAATTCTGAAGTTACACCTGTAAGCAACCTCCATGCAAGGTCCCAAGCAACTAACCAGCCTCCACAAGGCACACAGAAAGGCTCAGACAATGCAGTGTTTATCCTGGCTCAGCAAGGATAAACACAGAGACACTTTCTGAGAAAAACCAAACAAGGAGACAAAATTATTCTGTAGTATTTGAAAATACATAAATTTTTTTTCTAATTAAGGCTCTGATTGTCATTTGATCTACGGTCCTTCCATGAACATGGTGCAATCGAAACAGACCCTAGAATCACTTATACAGATCTACATTAAATACAGGAAGGTACCACCAAGGAAAAATATTCCTCTGTGCTGGAAATAAGAATTCACTGTAAGTGAAAACCAGAAGCCTTTGTATGAGGAAATCTATGCCCTCACATTTCTGAGCTGTGCTTACTTGTGGAGTCAGAGAACAGGGGAATTTAGGAAGTTAACTTTTGAAGTTTGGAGGATTCAAGGACTTGTCTTTCCAAATTATTCTGCCAAGCCTCTAAATCGGGTCCTTACTCTTAGTGGGTTATTCTTCATTATCAGATAACTCTGCACTATTTCATTTAGGCATAAACTCTAAGAGCCCTGCAGAGCTACCATTTCAGAGGTCACAAAGCACCTGGGACTTCAGATTCCCAGATGGAAGTTTGTAGTGGTGTGCATCAGGGAAAACCCCACTCCTGTTCCACCCAGAGCAGGAAGATGCAATGGTTGAAGGGGTTTTTCAGACACTGCTAGGAGCTATCAGCAAGGACATGCAATACATATTGTAAAGCATTTTAGAACGTGTTGTCTCTGGAAAATGACAGGTGAGAGAGAGTGCCTGTGAGCTGAAAGGACATTCTTCCTACCCAGGCTACAATTTTTGCAGTGAAATTCCTGGCAAACCTAAACTCAGTGCCTGTGGCCTGCCCCTCCACCCTCAGAGGATGCCCGAGTCCCGTGCAGCAGGGCTGAGCTCACCTCCACATCAGGGTCTGGTGCACGGTGGGGCGCAGGTGAAAGACGTGGTTGCTGACGGCCAGGTTGTGCTCCAGCCGGAAGGGCTCCAGGACAACCCCGTCCCGCACGGGGAACGTCAGGCGCAGCTCGTCCGTGTGGTTGGCTGGGATCGGAGAGGGAGAGAAAGCGTGAACTTTCCCTTTAGCATCTGCAGTGCAACAATAACGGGTGTATTTATACAGAACAGTGACAAATGCACAGTGATCTGCTACTGGCTCTAACTTAGCAGGCTCACACACACATAAAAATACAATCAAAAGCAACTCTGTAGTCTACCTGATACAAATGACAAGGCTCAAACTGAGCCTCTTCTATTGTCACCCACTTCACATTAGGGCCATAGCATTCCAGCCACCAACAGAAACTAAGCATGGCAAGAATTCCTGGGTTTTATTACAGGATAGGCTCTGTGTCCAAGCTTACTCTGTTGGCAGAAGACTGAAAACAAATCTCTCAATAATGTCAAACTGTGATAATGTTTGCTTTCCCTGCTTTGAACAGGGATCAACATTACCCAATTAGTTTCAACAGTTTCATCAGCTGAAACTATGTGATGACCAGACACTGGTATTCAATTACTATCTGAGCCCATAAGAGGAGATTTTGAGGTAACTTACAGCTGATCTATGAAGTCCAAATGGCTTTAAATCCTGTGTTCTTGCCCAAATAATACTGCAGCCCATCTTCTTCTACTTGATTTTTCAGCTATCCTGAACTCCAGAGCTCCAAAGTGCTAATGCAGCAGCAGTTATATTATAGAAAACATAAGGTTCTCCCAGCTCCCTAGTAAATGATAGCTCCTATTGTTCATCAGTCACTTCAAAACCTCAAACATCTCATGCTAGTATCCAGTCAGAGAGATCTTGTTATTCCTGCCCTGTTCCCAGCCAAGTGTAGCGGTGACGTTGAGTGGCTTTGAAAGGAACATATATCAATTTCTGGCACAGTACTGAATATTCCTAAGAAGCCTGTATGGATCACAATAGAGACACTGCTATAAATATTCACATTTTATCCTACTCTGCAGTGTTGTTCAATGAATGGCTTTGCCCTTGAACAAAACAGCCCAAATGAAAGTTCATACAATAAACAAGCCTACAAAGCACACACAACGAAACCTGAAATCAACTGTTTTCTCCTTAGGAAGCATATTAAAGGAATAATTCTGGAGTAACATCCTTACAAGTTTAACCTGGAAGAACTTTTCTGATATTCTATTTTAGAAGAGCATGGCAGTCTTTCTCTATTGCATCCACAGGCTCAAGTGAGCCTACACTGTACATGCCACCTATTGCCACTTAACAACTCCAGCCTCTCCCAGAGCAGCAATCAGAGCTACTTTCCAGACTCTGAAATGCATGTGGCAGAGAGCAGAGGAACAATAAATGACTGTGGGGGCATTCTGTTTGCTACTCACTTGGAGGTGGTGGTAAAGCATTGATATTTGGTTTAATGTCAGGTGGGAATGGTGGTTTGACATCCTGGTTAGGTGACAGGTATGGAGGAATATTGCTCCCTGGTGTCATGGGTGGCGTGGGGTTTCCTGGAACAGGTGAATGAGGGTAATTTGCCACAGGTACAGGCCTTGATGGCTAGAAAATAAATAACATCACATTGTTATTGCAGCCTTGAAATAAGAACAATGAGCCTTGTGAACAGCACTGTTATCAAATATCAAAGACAACAGACAAGGGAGGGAGGCCGCTCTGTTTCTGGAGAAGTAAACCACAGGATGTCCCAGGAGGCCTTCAGGGAAGAGGCACACTAGGAGAGCAAAGCAGGAACTGAAACCAGCAAACCAGCCAGCTTAACACAGGCAATGACCAGATACAAGCAAGGCTGCTAAAAGGTTTACTGTGCTCCTCTGAATGCTCTCTTTCCAAAACCAACCAGCCATTTGCTTCAGTATTGCCACGGTGCCACAGCTCACCCTGCCCTTTGTATCCCTCTGCCTTCCTCTCAAAATAGCCCCAGTGCACAGAAGCCTACACACACAAAAAAATAAATCTAAAGACACACAATTAGCCAGTCTGTATCCTTTTTACTTTCATCTATCCTTGTTCAACTCCTCTATTCAGAGTTAAAGCTCTGGGGGTCAAGGGATGTTTTTTATTCTGTGCACCTACAATTTGATTCTGTTCCTAGTTTGCTGCTAGCTAAGACAAACTGACAGAAAAAGAACAGTTAAGTATGAATAGTAGCTACGCATTAAAACACCTTTGCTTTAGTTTCTTATAATTAAGGAGATGGTTACAGTCAACAGAATAAACCAATAGCCCTGATGTGACGGAAGCTGACATTAAACAGAACTGCAACTGCATGGCTCATGTAACATAAGCAGAAACACAGGAGAGTGCCAGAAAATGAAAATCTTTACAGACAGGGCAAGCACTGTGACTTCAAATCTGATTCTGTATCTAAATGCTGCTCTGCTAACCTAAGATACTTGAGACTTAAATATTCAGGTTTCCAGCCATCTTTGGTTTTTATATTTGATACACAGAGTTACTATCTGCACAATCACTACAATTCAAAGGTTCAGGTTTTGTCTGTGGAATTTTCCCCCAATCAGGATAATCTGCCTTTTTTAACAAGATCTATTTTTTCCTGTTTCCAGAGCAGTCAATATTTGAATACAATATAAGGGATTCATTGTAAAGAAACAAATTCCCCATCAGAAGTATCTGGCAAACAAAAATCTTAAACCCCATTTAAAATAATGTACATAAAATATATTCAAAATCTGTCACTTAAAAATTTGACAGAGATCTTCTGCAGTTACTTTAGCATAAGTGACTGCTCTGGAATGATTATACAGAGGATCTGTCTGTTCCTCATGTTTTTCCTGACAGTGACCTGCAAGCGCTGCCATGGTCCAACAGGCATTCCTTTGGGTACCACAGTGGACAGCACAGTTGCACACAGAACAGATGCTCTACAGAAAAGGGTTTTGCTTTCCCTCTTTTTTTAATGGTGCTTTCTTCGTGAATCACACCAAACAATTCCAATTCAACAACAATGTGCAAGTTAGATCCTTTTCAGCCTACATTCAAATTCAGAATGCAGTCCAGATACTTCACAGCTAATGCTTTAAGCAGGTCAGAAGATCAATGGTCCTCCCCATTTTTATACTCACTGGAGTACCTGTGTGCAATAGATCATTTGTGTGCATTTCAAAGGTGGCAAACCTCAGCATGGCCTCTGTGCAACCTCAGTTTGGAGACTACAAAGTGCTCAAGATGTATCCATAAACAGGTTTTAGGCAACATTTTAACAACTCTAGTTCTTGCCCAAAACAAGAGCACAGAGGGAAAAGACTGAGAAAAAAAAAAAAAAGGAGGAAGAGGTTGGAAAAAGTCACAAAAACTTCAGTTCAAAGATCAAACCTACAGCTGGAGCACCTTTTAAGTTTGGCCTGGCTCAATCCAACAGTGACCACTGTAGGTCTAAAACTGGAATGCTGCAATGCGGAACTTGTTTATTACAGATTTCCATACTTCCATTCTTGCAGGGGACCACAAATAGGTGAAAACATTACACCTGAATCCCATTAGGTACTTCTTTTTACAAGCTATTTTTAAAGCAAACCCAACATTTTCTTGTAAAAGCCTCTAATGAGCTGCAGTAACATTCAGTTTTCTTTATGCGCTGCTCTGAAGTTGCAGTGCAACTTGGCTGATTGACTTGATCCTGTGATACCCAAAACACTAGTAAAAACTTGGTGTTTTTTTCTTTCTTTCCCTAAACTACATAAAAGCAGTATCTATGAAACCATTAATGTGACTTCATCAATAAATGGCCACCAGAACAGAACAAGGTAATAATCTCAGAATTCCTACCTTGTAATACTGCCCCATGTTGACTGTTGGAGGAGGGTACTGCCCTGTGTTTTGCTGGCTTGGCATCCTCTGTCCAGGATAGTTGGGAGATGTGAGGGGTCTCGGAGGGTTGGGAGTGGGGTACTGACCAGGCTGGTTTGGAAACTGGCTATTTGGTCCATACTGCTGGTTTCCATAATTCGGCTGTTTCAGGGATGCAAGAACACAAAGCCATGTTTGATGCAAGCAGCTTTCTTGTATGGATTAATAGCATACATTCAGAAGCACAATCAAAACAAACAAAACCCCTTCAGATGAATACTTCTTAAAAGCATAAAAATCTTGCAAACCAAAGGGGGGTAAGACACACACACTGAGCCTTGTAACACTGTCAAAGGGCACTGTGCTTGAAGAAACCAGAATTACAACCAGATGCAAAGTTCACAAAATTTCTGTTTTTGTAAGTGCTACCACACCCAAGCCTGGGGCTCCTTTTTCAGATGTAGAATGGAAGCACAAAAAGAAAAAGTTAAATTAATAAATAACTAAAACAAAACCCTGGAAGGGACAAGAGCACAGATGTGCTGTCCACGCCTGCCTTTTCACCCCAACTGCTCTGCTGGCCTCTTGCCAGAGTGTTCTGCAATACTTTAACAGCTAAAGAGAAGTTCTTACTAGCCATAAGCACTTTTCTAGTGCTAGCTAAGACTGCCCTGTGGTTTCAGAATTGAAGTAATGAAAATTGGAACTCCAAGGGTAATAGAATGTCAATTTTAAAAATAAACTTAATGATAAGACACTTCCCTAAATGAACCCTACAATAAACAATAGGCAAACATCATCTGCAAAATGATAGTCTATCAAACATGCAACATTTATGGGACTGTTCAGAACTGACTTGTTGGAGACATGAACATATTCACTTACAATGAAAACCTTGATTCTGAAGCAGCAAAAAAGAGATTTTAAGTCATTCTTAAAATATGAAAGCTGAAAAAATCATGCGAACAAGCCACATTTTGTGTTTTCTTAACTTACTTGTAAATAAGTTCTCCTAAGAGAAGCAACTCCTGCAAAAGCACATCCCTTTTTTATTTCTGATTAGTTTTTTATTTAGAAAAAACAGTTTGCAGAGCAGGAAAAAAACGTAGCTCTGTAGAGTATGCAGAAATGTTTTCTGTATTTTCAGTCCTCTTTGCTGTGCATTTTCTATAAACTCTTAGTACCATAATTATTGCCAGGGCAGTATCATAATATTCGGAGCTCTACACCTGCTGCTGAAGTCTCAGCTGAATACAGAATTTCACCAGGAAATGACCTCTGAAGCTGCTAGGTGATGGCTAGATTTGTAAAAACATTTAGGTGTGGGTAGATGCTGGGAGCTGCTGGAATTGTAAAAAGCCTCTACTGCCCAATTCATGCTAACTTGAAGAATAAAACACATTGGTGCTTTTAAATTCCAAAAGCTCATTTGTCTACATCTGCAGTTTTCTAAATTTCTCTAAAAATTTGAGCCTAAGTGTTTTGCCCTGCCAGAATACAAGTCAGTGGCAATGTAATTTTGCCTATAAAGCCATGCAGATCTCCTGTAGCAGCATGGGACCTTATCACACTCCACAGAAGCTGGTATTAGATAAATGCTGACAGAGAGGGATTTGAGTTCAACATTATTTACATTCATCGTAGCAACTATGAAAAGCAACACTCAAAAAGTTTGGAAAGCAACTCTTCTCTAAAAAAATGACTGCTATTACTACTGGTCTTACAGTACAATGTCTGTCCTGTATTTCATTAAAGAAAAAAACCATCCAAGAAAATGCAGATCAGATATCTACTGGGCTAAAATGAAGTATTTCACCCTCAGTGTCTCTTCTAAGTTGCCACATTAAAAGACTCCATTCATGTGATGGAACCCTATGAAGATCTATGAAGTCAGCATGAGAATCTTAGAATGATATTCTGGTTTGGGGCCTATTTTGGACTTAATGACCATCATATGGACTAACATAGCAAGGATTAACCTGAGAACTTTAGAAGCAAAAAAGGAAGAGCTGTTCCTGCTAATATTTTTAATGGCTGCACTCTTACCAAGGCTGGAACAAAGATGCAGCTATCTTAGAGATAGGTGCACCACACCTCACCCAGTATGTTATAACTTGAACAGTGTCCATAAAGGATCATTTCTTTTATTACCTCTCCTGGGTATGGTCTCTTTATGCCCTGTATAGGCAAAGACTGGGGGCGTGGGCCTGGATAGGCCTGCTGAGGCATCCTCTGCCCATGGGTGCTGAAGGGGCTCATTCCAGGAGGCCGAGGCTGGTTCATGCCCATGGGTGGCCCGCTCATGCTGGAAGGTGTCATTCCTGCTCCCATGCTTGCTGGGTTCATGTTGCCTGGCATGGAAGCAGGACCACGAGGACCAGGCTGGTTCATAAACTGGTTGTTGTAAGCCTGAGTTGGACCCATCTGGAAAGAGGAACAAACCTTCAACGGAAGAAGAAGAAAAAAAAAAAAATAAAATGCGACATGCATTTATAAAATGGGAAGGGGGAACTGAACATGCTTTTGGGGAAGGGAAGAAGGGGAGGATTTATGTCGCATTTTCCTTCAATGGTCTCTAACATTTGATGGGCGGTGAAGTTATTTATAATAAAAATCCAATTGGAATTGTAAAATGCATAAGAGGTGAACACAGATGTAAGCCTAAGGTGAGAAATTAATTGTCTGAACTGGCTGGTCTAGTACAGTAAGGTAACAGGTTAAGATGTTGGCTGTGCAAATAGAGCACAACACCACAGTTCCTAAGAGCTTTTCATCACCTGGCATATGGACTCTGATACTTCAGAATTCAGAGAAATAAAAAAGGTAAGGAGGAAAATCCTGAATTGATCAAGCCCCTGTTTATTTTAAGAAAAAATTATTCCATGACATCATAACACACTAGAAGTTATGGATCACTGGAAATGCATGTGTCACATAGCTGCCCATATAGACAACACTATTACAAACCAAATCTCTCTTCTATTGTTGTTTCCCAGTTTGAAGGGAAATAACCCAAATAACCAACTACAGTTAGCAAAATAAACAATTGTCCAAGAACTACAAAACCTATTGCAAGATTCTAGAACATTTCACTAGGTACTCAAATTTAGAGGGCTGGCAAAGACAGCAATAATGCATCATGTCAGATGCAGCTGCAACTGAAAAATCTTTCATTACTTTCAAGAGGCAACCCCTAAACTACAAAATACAGTTAGGCAAGTTTTACTGGGAAAAACACGGGGACTGACTCATACCTACATACACACATTCCAGCAGTTTCTCATAGGCATTTCTAACCATGCTCATGCACCAAAACAAAGAAAAAAATACAGTAGGCACCCTAACAAACACAACAGCGAGAAGGAAGCCAATTCCCTGTAATGGTCCAGCTCAGGCAGGAATGAAGACATAAGGGTTACCCTCTTACCGGTCCATACTGGTTCATGTCCTTATTCTGTGTTTCCTGAAGGGCTGCCACAGTGGCTGTAGCTGTAGCTGTTGCTGTAGCAGCTGCAGCTGCAACTGCAGCAGCTGCAGCAGCTGCAGCTGGCTGGGTGAAATCAGCTGGTGGCCTCGTGTGGGGGGGGATGCCCATTCCTGCAGGGGTATTTGGGCCTCCAGGGTAACTAACAGGGAAGAAGAGAAAGGAAGAGGGAATTAAGATGTGCCTGGTGGATTTTATTTTGAATGTTGGTGCGGTCCTCACCTGGAACTATTCCAAAACCACGTATCAATGACTAATGAAAGCCAGCAGGCCAGGTAATTAGGTGTGTACAGGAGATATGCCTCCCAGGTGCAACAGTCATAGGGCTGCCCCTGGGATTGCAAGGCATTGCCAGCAGTCATTTTGGTGGCAGTGAACTTCTTTGCAGCTCTGTAGCTTCCTGCAAAGTAGAGCTGAACTGCTGAAAGTAAATGCTTTGTCCCTCAGTAGTGCAGGGGCAAACACACAGGAGCAGGAACAGCAAACTTCCTCCAAGACAGCACATGAATCTGCCTCAGTGGAGAATTATGGCAAGTGTTCAAGATATCATAAAAGCGTTTCTCCCCGAACCTTAGCAGAAAGGCCAGGAGAGACCCAGTGCAATCAACTCCACTGGATCCCACACTGTGCATTCTTCTATTGAGCCTGAGATAAACCAAACTAAGCCAAACCATGCCTTTCCCACTTCAAATATGTTTATAAATATGGGCCAATATACTGTGTCCATTTCAGAGATGCTAATAGAAAGCTGAAGAAACTTTTTGGCTTGTTCAAGGTCGCTCAGTAGATCAGTGGCAGAGATGAAGGAAGAGATAAACTCTCTCTCTCTGAGCCCCAAGCTTATATTCCTCACACTAGAGTGCCTATGCTAGCAGCAGCAGTCTCTTATGCAGCCTTTGCACCATAAATAGTGGTTTCAGTTAAATGCCCTCACCATCCCTGTTTACAAAGTATAGACACAGAAAATCATCATGCCAGGCTATTACTTTTGGATTATATGAGTAATGCAGCATTTACTTCCTCAAAATAAATACACAACACAGCCATATTTTTTAACAAACATCTTCATTACCAATTCTTTTCAAATTCCTGCTGTGGAGTAAGTCTTTGGGTAGAAATATTCTGTTGCATAGCAGAATACTTTGCCCAGTACTCAAGCGTACTCCTCCATATGCACGTAGAAATTATACCATCAATACCTTTCACATCCTGGCCTTATTAAATGTTAATCATTCCTAAGCCTGTGGTCTGTTTAACAATCTCTCTTAATTAAAACTTTATTTTGGGGGTTTATTAGAGCTAATTGATTGACCTAAGCCATTTCCATTTACTGTGATGAATTTCTTTGCAGTTTGGGTAGCTGATTTCCAAAGCTGTAAAAGCAGTGTGTGCTTCAGTTAACCAGCAAAAAATAGCTACTGAGACTTTATATAATTAAAATAGGCCCATTACACTTCTGCCAGGTCACTAAAACAAGCTTTATCAAGTATTTACATCCATTTTCCACCTCAGAGAAGTAAATCTTACCTGCCACCAAACCCTCCACTTCCAGGATAATTGGGTCTCCCATACATGCCCTGCTGTATGTATGGCTGAGTGGAGCCTGCCTTGGCTGAAAATTGTTGCTGCTGTCCAGCAAACTGAGGGGAATTGATTCCAGGGTTGCTGGTTGTCATCCCAGAAGCCATGGGATTTCCTGCTGGGTTCATAGGGTTGTTAGCATTTGCCATTGGATTTCCCAGCACCTGCAAGAAGGAACACGAGGGTTAGGGGCTGTACCTTGAAATACTTCAAGCAAATTAAGTTGATTTGCTACAGTTGTTAAATTAAAACATAACCACCTGTACTCTGAACTCTAATGAGCACAGACCTCATTGACATTCCTGGTGATTTCTGCTTTTGCCATTTCCAAACAAACAGGTGATTTTCAACTAGATGAAACCCAAATTAATACGCTTATTAAAAATGTTTATGAGAAAGACCTGCTACGACCATGCTGTAACCATTCATCTGACTACAAGAAAGGACATAGTATTTTTGGATGGGGAGTGTGAGGGGGTGAGAGCTTTTTTGTTTGTTTAATTGGTTGATTGGTTTGTTTGATGCAGGACTTTGAGGTAACTTGGAAGTAGCAAGTCCCACTGGCACAATGCAAATGGTACTACAGAAAAACTGTGAAAGAACATATTTCAGTAGTTTAACCTATTCTTGACTCCCTAAGCAGTGTACAAAAGTCTATTGATTGTTTTTATTGCTTCTTATAAAAGAGTCCTCTGTTCTCTGTATAAAAGGACTTGTTTTGCTTGTTTAAAGGATTTTTTCCCCCAAATTGCTATGATTTCCATGGAGATGTAAGTGTGGCTGCCCATGGATCACCTGCATAAAATTTCCTGAAAAGGAAGTTTCTTCTACTTGGGAAGAAACTCAGATTTTTGCAGAAGACTAACTCAACAGCTTCAGGCATTTGAGAGAAGGAATTGGTGAACCCAGCTCATTCCTTTCCCTCGAAGAGCGCAAAGACTTACATGAAATCCTGACATTCATTTCAATCTGCTCTGAATAGCTATAACCAAGCTTCATGCTCCAGAGTTTCACTGTTTCCCTTGCAGTGACTCCGAAGAAGCATTTTCTTTCCTCATGCAAGAGATCTTTTCCTTCTATTGCACCTTCCTCTGAAGTACCATGAAGAGTTCAAGTAACATTACAGTACTCTTATGAGAGACAAAACTCTGAGTATTTTTTTTGCCTTTTAAGTGTAAAAGAAACTATATTTTCATTTTCTGGCAAATATAGACCAACATGTTTACTCAGGTATTTCTCTCCCAGATGGGATACCTTTTCTTTTAAGGTGTTAAAGAAATCAACAATAATAAAACATGTTATAGATCCTGTAACTGTTTCCTCTTCTTGTTTCATTGAAGAAGGTTTTACCATAACCAGTGCTTACATAACTGCTGTGTGAATATCTATATGACTTGGCCTCTGAATAATTTCTTTTTCAAATGGCTTGTTCCATTACAATTTCATTTTTAATTTTCTCAGCAAAATTAAAATAACAAAAAAATCCCCAAAAATTTTGTATGGGATCTAACACCACATGGTTGGAAAAAGTAGAAAAGACAGGTTAGATTTATGTACCATTTGCACTCATTAAAGATGGTAATGTGTTTTTTGAGCTGTTCACCTATGGTGTAAGCAAAGGCCAGACTGTCTGCATGCTTAATTTGTACCACATCCCTGGGAATGCATTATCACAAGTAATTGGTAACTTCTTCATAAAAGCTACTTCTTTTTGTATAGTATAATTCAACATACAACACAGAAGAAAAAGAGAGTTAAGACTGGAGAGAACCAAATGAAAATCCAGGAAGTATGGCTCTCACCTGGGAGCCAAGAGCCCATGCTTGTGCTCCAATGCACGTTCAGACATTTTTACAAAGCTAGACAGCACTAACAGGAGAGACTGGAAAGAACACAGCCTAAAACTGGTAGTTAGCAACTCAGTGTGGGGTAGATTTGGTACTGAATTTCACCAGCCCACAACACAACCCCAGGTAAAATCAACTACTATCATTTGGTGAATCTAGCTAAATTTTTTACTAGAACACATTCAACCTGAATTCACAAGAGGTTTGGGAATGCCCCAATCCCATGTTTTTAGTGTTGAAAGCATGCAGTGTAAAATACGAGGTAAATCCAAGCCTGACATTTGCATGCAGCCAAAGGAGTGACTGACCCTCAGACACCTCTTGTTCAATGCCACCAAAGAGGACATGACTGGGAAAATAATGCATCATATACAACACAGAAGACAGACCCTGCTATTGATCCCAAGAGGATTTTCCAAAATACCTTCCATTTTACAAAATTAGCATAAATGTATATTTGGAGGGAAGGAGGCATAAAAATGAAGCTTACCTGGCTTTGAGAGGTGTTAGTCACACCCCATACTGTGGTGACCACTGACAAAGAGCCTGGAGGCTGGTTGGTATTTTGTTGCCAGGGAACAGAATCATAAGGGAAAGACCCATCACTGCAAAAACAAACATTCAGAAGGGTGAGAATTTGGAAGTTTAAACTGTGGCATGTTGCTGACGGTGACAAAAGAATGAACGTCTGACATTACCTTAACTCTCCACACTTCCTCCACTATTAGCTTAGTATTTTCAGAGGTATGAAGTTTCTTTAACAGAATGTGATTGTATCAAACCACATAGAATGAATGAATTCCTCAGCTATATTGAAGCACAGGGCTTTCACCACAAAAAGGTCTGTTAGCAGTGAAAGTAAATTCAGGGGCAGAGTTTCAAACAAGGACACTAAGTTACTCAGAAGCATGCACTTTTTTTTGCAATTCATCTCAAACTCTTCAACAATCACTGCTTCAGCTGCTTTATATCAACTCAATTAGATTTTGAGACCAGACTGCAGCTCCACTGTCTGCAGTGGGTCCTCAAATGGCCAGAAAAAGCCGTTAAAGCAATTCAAAATCATTTGAAAAGGAAATTCAGATAGTGTTCTTTAACATGCCAATTAATGATTGATTGTATCAAACCACATAGAATGAATGAATTCCTTAGCTATATTTAAAACAGGGCTTTCACCATCTAGCAAAGTGAAAGTAAATTCCGGGGCAGAGTTTCAAACAAGGACACTAAGTTACTCAGAAGCATGCACTTTTTTTTGCAATTCATCTCAAACTCTTCAACAATCACTGCTTCAGCTGCTTTATATCAACTCAATTAGATTTTGAGACCAGACTGCAGCTCCACTGTCTGCAGTGGGTCCTCAAATGGCCAGAAAAGCCGTTAAAGCAATAGCAGCTCAAAATCATTTGGAAAAGTAAATTGAAATTCAGATAGTGTTCTCCCACACGATGGATAAGCTGCATGCCAAAAACGGTATTAGCTAATCAGCATTCTAGAAAATCAACTGCAGATATACAACACATCTTTCAGATAAATATGTGGATGAGAGGATTGGGTTTTTCCACTAGCTTTGTCCACAGATACAAGAAAACATTTCTTACAGTTCTTTTCATACAAAAGCACTGGTGGTTTCAGAATGAGCCCAGGATAGGCACGCACTTAGCGTAATTAATGAAATATCTTAAATCCAGTGAAAGTAACTATCAATCCTATGACCATAAAACACATTCCACTTGAAATTTACTCATTCTGGTACTATTAACTTGTAAATTAGATTTCAATTTGCATATATATACACATACACTCAGGTGATCCTTCCTCATCTACATATATATATATAAATACTATTTAACAGACACGCATTGCTCTTTCATTTTCAAACACCATTGATTTGTATTTTATATCAATAACTCCATTTTTGTCTTGACTACCAGCTATCACCAAAAATTCTATCGAAGGCTAACTTGCCTAAAGAATCTCTCCAGGCTCTACAGGCACTCTATCAACGTGCTTCAAAGCCTGCTCACTCTCCCGTGACCCCAGACAGTGCTCCAGGCTTGGACCACTCCTTCCTTTTGTGCTGTGAGCCAGAATCAAGGACTACCCCTGTGCTCATTCTTTAGCCTGCTCATAATGCCAGGTGTGAATCATTTAAGAACAGGAATTGCTCTGCACAAAGTGTGCATGTGTGTGATAAAAACTGCCTCGGTCCTGAGTAACAAATAATGCAATAACAGCAGCAGCAACTGTGTAAATGAAGCAGTGAATACATTTCACAAACAGCTAGGAAATTTCAAACAAATTCCACAATGCTCTGCCAGCACACCAGCAATGTATTAGAACATAACTGTGAATTTGAACTGACTTACTTGCTTCAAAGTACCCAAGTATTCAATCAAGGAATAAAATCACACAAAAATTTAAATTAGAGAAAAGAATAATTTCTCCTAACAAATAATTAGAGAAAACTAATGGTAAACCATAATTCTCTGTAAGGTGTGTGACATGTCATGTTTACACTGACAGCATCCATATAAACCAGTGTGTGAATAAGGGCATACTGAACACCTGGCAACCACTAAGTCCTGCTAGCCCATGTTTCTTTAAAACATTTTCTCTCAGAATCTTGCCCCTCTCACTCAGAGGCTCAGACAATGGCTTCAGTGACTAATATTTGCAAGTGACGCAATGCAAGTCCCTCCACCAGCATGGAGACAAATGATGACTAACCCAGAATTTGTGACTGCTATTAAGATTTCCTCTTTTATCCTGCTCTGAATGATGCCTCCTACTTTACTTCCTTCTCTGACTGTTTCTGATGATGTCTGCTCTGTGATTTGTTTCGATATTTATGGCACATATGAGTGTTCATGCACTTCAGTGACTACAAAGAAGCTCTCTCCATGACATAAGCAGTGAAAGGGCTCACTGCAGACATTCCTCTCTATTCCCCACTGATGTGCTGTGGACAGGTAATAAAACCTGAGGAACAAGGCAAATATTTTGCAAGTGTATGAGTAAATAAGAAGGGTAATGACAGGCAGGAATCAAACCACAGAGTCACTAAAGATTCTTCTAGTGCAAATATGCCATACAGTTTGTCAACACACTCCAACTTAGAGCAAGTGATGCTTCAGCCTGCTGTTAAGAAGTTATAATTATTACTTCACTTTCTTTGCCTCCTATGCATGTTCCTCTTACCCATTCCTCTCCTTTACAGTATGCACAAGGGATTTCATGTATCATTCCTCCATAGTTTTCAGTGGAGTGGAAGGCTACACTGGTTCCCAAACACTATATAACCACTTATTCCTAATTATAAATACTGAGTAAATCACTCAATTTTTACTATATTACAGTTAAAATGGGTGACACCTTAAGAAATCATATTGTTGACAAATAAAGCCTCCAGCACCACACAAAAGAGCCAGAAAAAGAGATCAGCTATAGATTTATTGAGAAATATTCATTGTGCACATTGAACCACGTGACTACCACACTATCCAACACAGGACCTAGTGTAAAATCTCAAACATTAATAATCACAAAAATTAGAGCAACACTGAAATAGTGATAGATGTGCCTTGCACAACATGAACTTAAATAGCCTAATATCCACTCACTGCCCTAAGCCTCATCCCCCAAGTTTCACCTCAGTCACCCCATGAGAAATCCAAGGCAATCTCATGGTTGGCATTCCCCAGCATTTACTCTGGCTCATCACCAATTACACGCATGTCTGAGTATGACTTTTGCCATACTGGATACGATACCCACCCTTTCTCCATCACATGAATACTTCCTTGGTTTCAAGCACTAAGAGATGCTGAGACTCATCCCACTCAGCTAGAGGATTACTTGTCCCTCCACCTCTGCTCTTTCAACTTCCATTTCTGTCCTTAAAACTACCCAAAGGAATATTCCCACCATCAAAGGAAAATCCATGTAAGTACCATAATGAAACGTGACCAATCCAATTCTCATTTGCAAAGAGCAGTGCTTTTCCCCTGTTATTATACAGAGCTGTGAATTATCCTGAAATCCCTCTCTTTAAACTTGAAAATGGCAGCCAATAAAGAAAGAAGCTTCAACCTCTTCAGCCAAAGCGAAATGCTGCCCATGACATTGTTCCTGTTGAACTGTACAAGGGTAATTAAGTCTCTCACTGCACCCTGGAGGGCAGTGAGTCAGTTTGGACTCAGCTGGAGCCCACTAAAAGAGTATTGACTAAATTTACAATAGTGCTAATGAACCTATACATACTACTGGTCAGCATTAAAGGCCAAACAGCAGAGGAAGGCACAGAGCAAAGAGGAAGAGAGGGAGGGAAATTATTTCTCAAAGTAATGTTTCGCTACTCTGAGCTAGCAAAACTGCTATCAAGCAATGAGGAAGGATTTCTTAGCTACTGGCAGATGTACTGAACTCACCAGTAATATAACACTCATGTTGAAGAAGTACAAAGAAGCACACTGGTAGTTAGGTCTGAAAAGCTTCTCTTAATCCCAGTACTAGGCAGATATTCAGTCTCAAGGAAAAGTTACAGACTTCATGTCAGACAGAGACTGATAGATAATTCTAATAAAAGTTGCTTAATAACAAGTGACATTTGTAGAATAAATTAATAAAAGTGAGTTGCTGTTATTTATACATGATTTGTGGCATTATTTGCTGTGTTTTAAATATGTTTATGTTGTCACTAAAGCAATAGTATATATATCTGATACTCTGTTTACATGTCTTCATTCCTTGAGGAAGGAAAGATTCAGATGGTTTAGTGAAGCATGCATCCCAAGAGCATTGGCACTTTACATATTGTGGAGGAGAGAGGAAACTGGAATTACACATTCCTGGTGATTTTCCACATCACTTGTTGAGAGGGCCAGGTGTCTAAAATACCACCTTCATAAAACATCTACCTCTGTTTCAAACACTGTAAATCTGCCAACTACTGCACCAGATGCCGACTTTCCAAAAAAGCCTTTTTAGTCCAACCACTGACAATCAAGTTTCCCACAACTGGGCCTCCAATGGTTGCTTTCTGTTGCTTACCCTTAAGCCAGCTTTGCAGTTCTGCAGGGGTCTCTACCACCTCTGAAGCATGGTCATCCCACCTGAAGGGCACCTGACACACACAGAATTCACTCACACCTTCAAATCTACCACCTCTATCCTAACTTCCTCAGTTGACACCAAGATGAGCAGGTAATTGCCACTGGAACACTGGCTGTCATTTCTCCCACATCATCTTTTCTCACCTATGGGCACCTTGAGAGGAGAGCATCTCATCACAATGGGTCAGGTCTCAGAGAACAACAGAGGCCAAACATGCCTTTACAAAACACATGGCCAAAAATCAGAACAGGCAAAATAGAACCCAAAACTGGGGCTGCTGATCTGTTCCTGCCTGGTGGCACCTCTCTGTGTCTGCACCATGCTCTGCCTCTGGGCAGATGTGTGCTCAGGGGGCTCAGCACCCCTTGCCTGTATTCTTGGTTGGAGCCTCTAGGTGACACTACTTTAATACAAACAAAACCATAACAATTTCCAAACAAGGCTCCTTGCTCCCCTCTTTCTGCCCTACAACCTGATGCATGTGCAGTGGAAAAATATCACAAATCCCACAATCAGAACAGGCAAGAAAGCCCCAGATAATTGAAGCACCAAGACATGAGTTTCATGTCTGGGTTGTCTCACAAGTTAGGCAGTTCAGCTTCTTTCATTCAGGTTTAGTTTTTGTTTTATTTGGATTTCTTGAGAGAACACCACTCCTGCAGCTTTATTTATTAATATGGATTCAGTTTGCAAGCCTTCTTGATTAGGGCACCACCATGAACCTAACATTAGAAATTGGGGGAAGAAAAAGGGGAAAAAAAGTAGCTTAAGTCCTTTCTGGAGCATTTTAGTATTTCATGCCAAAAAGGCAGTTCAAATTCAGTATTTGCACTGCACCATGCAAACTTCAGTATGACTCAATAAGCTAGGAATCCCTGACAACCTATTCAGATCAAATGTTGGCTTTTTTTTTTTCCCCTTTTGGTCAAAGTTCCACTGAAAATATCCCCAGCCTTGAGTATTAATTCAAGAAAACCCCACTGTGACAAGTGAAACCCAGAATTTGTTTCCACTTACTGCCAATCAAAAACATTTTGGAGATCTCCTTTTATTTTCCTTGTGAAAACCACTAGATATTTAGAAGGAAACTGACTTGTCATTTTTCATTGAGATTCTTTTCCAAAGAACCAAAGCCAGCACCTCCTCACATGAGATACATGCACCATCTTCACACACTTACAGTGCTTGGCCAATGTGTTTCAACTTGAACACCTGAGATTAGTTTATAGTCCACGTGACAGTTATAAACCCGTTACTATTCAAAAACACAAATCTCAAAATTTAACTGAGTTATCCCCTGACCTTTTGTGCTGTGTTTTCCATAGGCTCTGTAAATCACTCTATGCAATTTGTTCTGTTCACACAGAGGAACATGGCAGAGCCAGGAGACACCCATGTGGGAAGTACATGAAGACCACTCACAGTCAGCAAGGCTATATGATGACACATTTTAAAGGAATCAAAGAGTCAGCACCTCTGTACATCACACATGAGGTACAGAACCAAACTAAAAGCTGATGTTGTGTGCAGGTACCATAAACTTTTTACATCCAAGATGAGGAAAGCAAGAAGGTGGTGTAGTCAGTCTGTATATTAATAACTGACTTCAGATGGCTAGCAAGAATTAGCTTTTGATTGATGCCATCTATGTGATTCACATGTTCCTGAAATACACTCCTCTATTTTGCATTATTATCTGAAGATGTTTAAATTGTACTGGCATAAATCATGGCACCATCCTGCATTTCACTAAGCGAACACCTAAAACACAATCCCATCCAAACCACTGGGTGTTTTCATGTAATGTTAAAATGAAAAAAGCCAATTTGGAAGTACTCTACAAGACTTTATTTCCCTCTACTTCTTAATGATGTGACTACAAACACCCAGGTTTTACAAAGAAAATACATAGTTCCAAAAAATATCCCATCATGATTTCTCAAGTCTGTTGATTCCCTCCACTCTTTCCAACTAGATGAGTCTGTTCTCTAACTCTTTGCAAAGCTTTGATTCTCTGAACTCCAAATGCACAGCAGATCCATACCTTGTCCTTGCCTAAGAAAGAATTACCTCAAGTGTTGTTTCAGTATTGGAAGAAAAGCAAGACTGAAAGCAGTTAGAAATTTCATAATTCACTGTAAAAAGAAGGAGGCTGTTTTCTGGCAAACTGTATGCAAACACAGAAGCATTCTGAACCCCTTCTAGGTGAGCAGATGCAAGCAAAGCAGTCAAAAGGTAAAGGCAACAAGCCATTTATCAGCTCAGTGGTTTGGATGGCACCTGCTGCTAGCAGGGGGCTATCACCACCCCCCTGCCTCTGCTCTTTTAAATATCCACACACACATTGATAATAACCATTCATGCAGCCACACACATATGCACAATACAGGCGTTTGCGTGGAGACTGAGACAGCAAAACCGAGCAGGCAGTTCAGCAGGTGATACAAAGTACCTCTGGAAGCTGAAAGCCCTTAACTTTTTCTTTATATTTGTGACAAGGCCTGTGAGGCCTGCATGACTTATGACTGCACAAGGTGGGAATGCTGCCTTCCATTTCACACTGGGTTGATACAGATCGGGCTGTGACATGCTCGCTGCTGTGCTTCCTTACTCTACACTCAGTGTCATCACTTAGAGCCATGCCTGCAAGTCTCATGCTGCTCAGCAAGAGTTACTGCATCTGATTTTAACTCCTGAAATTAGAAAAATGCATTAGGCCAAATAATTAGATTAATTCTTAAGTTTTTTAACCTTCAAAAACCAACATTTCCCCTGCATGCACACACAGACCTGTTTCACTACAGATTTCATATCAATGTCCACACACATGCGTGTGCATACGCAAAGATACAGAGATAATGCCACTTATTTCTGTCCATGTGGAATAAATGATCACAGCTAAGCAGGTAAGAAACAAAAATGCTACTGAGACCCACTCCTGCCTCTAAGAAGCAGAAGGGGTTACATTGTCTGACATGGGGACTACAGCATCCATCTGATAAAAGGAAAAAAGATTAAACCATCACACCCAGCTCTATTGTCACACAAGTAGACCATGCAATGCATTACTACAGCCCAGATTACAGTTACAAAATCCACCGGTAACAGCCCTGCTATTAACATGCCACCTGTTACCTTTTACAAAATGCTGAAATTATCTTATGATCGTTTTCAGCTTGACAAATGCAGTTTAATCTTTATTGCATCTCACAGCACAGACCTGCTTCATCCATGTCTTATTTATCTCACGTGTGTCGGAATGCAACCCCAAGCCCTCAGTCCCCCCCTGCCACCAGGCATTCCTTCTGCTCTGCTTTATCAATATACCTGGGTTTCCATATCCGACTGCTCCTTTACAATAAAAAACACACCCACCCAGTATTCTACCATTGCCCGTTGCCTTGGTAATCCAAATGCCTGGGTACTCGCTGATTATCGGCGAATGAGACTCGCATTGTTCACACCGCAGCGCGTCTGCTATGTTAATGTGAGATAATGGCAGCCAGAAGACTCCTTTTGTTCCCAGCTTTGCTGTTTATTCATAGTGCCTGGAGGTCAGCGACTGCTACAACAACCGGGGAAGGAACCGCTGAGAGCGTGAGCAGATTCCACTTGTGCTTTTGCCTCTGAGACAGGGGGAAACACGAGCAGCCCCGCACAGCGAGAAGGGCACCGGGAGCTCTGCAGTCTGACTCACGCAAGGTGTAGCAGGCGGCTCGGAGGAAGATGTGATGGACTTGCACTTCCGAGATTTTAGATGAAGCTGATTTACGCTCCCCGACAACAGAAAAAAACCGCTTTCTTCCAGAGGCACGGCGGGAAGGGAGGGAGAGAGGGAGGAGGGGGCAGCACAGCACCGCCGCAACTCCCGGGGAGCGAGCCGGGCTGGGGGCTCGGGGCCGCCCGGGGAGCAGGGACAGCCCTGCCGAGCCCTGGGGGCAGCGGCCGGGCCAGGACCGGCACCGGCACCGGGGAGCGCCCGGAGCGCGGCGGGCGGGGACGGAGCGGCCGGGCAGGGCAGGGCAGGGCAGGGCAGGGCAGGGCAGGGGCAGCCGGGCAGGGCAAGTGACCTGGCCCGGGAGGGACAGCGCAGGGACAGGTCTGAGAAGCGTCTCCCCGAGCCGTCTCCGCGCTCTGCCCGCCTGTCAGGGTAGTTTGGAAATGCTGTCGGTGACACAGGGACACGGGCAAACAAACAGTCACATCGCATCTCCCCTGACGCGTTAAGTGGAAGCTGAGAGCACGAACAGGCTGTGGTACCTTCCCCGCATTCCCAGCTCGGTGGAGACGAGGACATTGAAGACGGTGCCCGGCTGGTGCGCTGCTCCTCAGCCCCGGAACAGCCCTTTCATGAGAAGAGACCACCGATTCCTGCTAAAGGCACTGCCAGTATCTAATTAATGTCACCGACCCATCTGCCCAGGTTGCTGATGCGCTGTCTCTGCCGAGCAGGCTTTGTTGTCATATCTACTGAAAACCAGCCAGGAGTGTCTTAGCTCCAATTTCTAAGCCTTTTTTTTTTTTTTTAGGGAAACCATTAGAAAAGCCCTCCACCACTGCAAATAGTAATGACTATTTCCTTTTCTTCTCACTGCGATTCTGAGCGATTTGAAAATCCAAGAGTACGGGAGTATCAGGAATACAACAATTGACAAAACTGAGCACCGGGAATTCACTCCTTTTGTAATCTATTTACAGAGAAATCCTGTGGAGGGTGACATTTTCATGTAAGTGAATGAATAACAGATACATGTAAAGAAAAGGCATCAAGAAACATCAAGTCTTAGACGAAATATACATCTGTGATCCTGCTGCCAAATTATCCCCAAAATCGTTAAAAAAGACAAGGCATTTGCCGTAATTGATGTCAGTAATTTTTACGCGCCAGGCTGAGAGCTCCCTCCCTGCTCAGGAGCCATGTCACCTCCTGGCAGGCGGGCTGGAGCGCGGGTACCCAGGGAACAGCGCTCACACTGAGCTCACACCGCGCTGCCCCCCGGCCCTTCTGCGCCTGCAAAGCGCTGCTGCACCTCTCAGGTGGGCCTGGGGCTCTGCAGGGTGAAGGGCACTGACTTGGTTCTGATGTTCCTAATCCAAAGGCGTTCCATCTAGTCAAAAGACCCCCAATGATTTCAATTAGTTTTGCAACAAAGGGCTAGGCAAAGAATAGCTTTCAGTGTCACCACATGCTTTTCGTGCTGACAGTCAAAATGGTTAAAAACCAGGGGTGCTGCCACAGTTAAATGAATTTTAACCCTACTGCCACCAGAAATCAGTTGGCTGCATTGAGAACAAGTGACAGAAGGTACCTTTCCAATATGCTTGAAGAGGAAAATCGTGTACACTCAGCACATATCACCTGCTTTTGAGAGCAGACCTCATGCAAAGAGCCATGACACCCCTGTGATAATCACTAAACAGAAATCACAATTGACCAGATATTTTCAGGAATTTGTTGTTCAATATGGCCCAAACATGAAAATGATACCTGTCTATTCAAAGCTGTTGCTGTATTTTAAAAATTAACATAACATAGACAGTACAAACTCTGAGAAGATCAGATTTTGCCTCAGTCAGCAGACAGACCTTAAATAATATTTGCCTAGTGTTTACTTTTAAAAATATCAGCTGGCATTTTATAATTAAAAAAAATCACTAACACCACAAGACTACAACATCTACAGGAAAAATACAGAGTACACAGCCATTTATATGTACTTATCAGAAAAAAATCCCACAAAATTATAGTAGTCCTGCTACATATTTGTTTTATTACAACAGCACTCACTTTGACTCACCAATCAACAGAGAAGACCTGTTTTCACATCTGTACAAGGTGCTGTATACACAAGAAAAGATGATCCTTATCCTATACCTTTTACCAAGCATGCAAAGAACACATATTTGAAATCAAGTTACCCAATACTGTTTCCTGTTACCACAAGAACTGACCACAAACTT
This sequence comes from Emberiza elegans, assembly GCA_024865655.1. Lineage (NCBI taxonomy): Eukaryota > Metazoa > Chordata > Aves > Passeriformes > Fringillidae > Emberiza > Emberiza elegans. The sequence goes on along the minus strand of JALJVW010000241.1, from coordinate 24,310,005 downwards.
ATCTAAAATGAAATGCAGATTTCTCACATGAAAATATTCAATATTTAATTATTAACAGCTAATGGTTACACTTATCAGTCTTCAAGGATAAAGTCCTCATAATTTTCTTTTAGCTTCAACAGGCTCAAGGTTTTCTTCCACCTCCTCCCCATTAAGTGTATGTGATAAAATTAGTATCAGTAGTTTCACTTAGAGGATGAGATGGACAGCTCTTGGGACAATACTTTGGAGCAATTAGTAATTAGTTTTATCTTTGCAATGTTTAGAGCATAAGCAGACTATTCTGAAGAAATTTTCTCTTTTTTTTTTTTTAAGGAGTGACTCTTCTACAGAAACATTTCTTGATTCTGAATTCTTCCCTATTCTCTCCTGATGGTAAATATTAACATTTCTTGACAGAAAGGAAAATGGAAAAAACAGGAAAGCTACTTTTGCAGAATCAGAAGTAATATACGTTTCTTTACTGGGTATATTCTTTTCTATTAGGATTTACCATCTGTTCAGTCCCTAATTATATTTATTTCACAACTCCACAACCAGTAAGATGAAAAGGCTTTGAAACAATTTTATCTTTTACCTCAAGAGTTATGAATGCTTTTGCAAAGTTTGTCCCTGCAGGCCAGAGCCAATGACATAATGGAGCAATCCCTACTTCTAAATGATGTATAAAACATGCACAACATGCCTGTTTTCATACAAGTGTGCATTGCTGCACCTGACCTCACCCAGACTTTTTTGAAGTGACTATCACTGTTGGTCAAAACAGCCTATAATACAAAATTGAAAAGGTAGCAGCCTTTACAGAACTTCTGACACTGTTTGTACTATTATGTTATAACCAGTTCACTCCTGATTGTTAACAATGCAAGAGCCAGTCCTCACCACTCAGTAAAAACTTAGACAGAATTACCATTCTTTTCCAAGAGCTCCTATGAAAGTTTAAAAGTTTAGCTCTTAGTCAAGTTTAAATTGGAAGAAAAAAAGGACAAAGCAAGCATTAAAAACAACCAGTCTTTAAAGCAAGTCTAGCCACTAAAAGGTATTTCTGATTGCCTGAACATAAAACATTAATGGTAATAAATAACACACCTACTGTATGATTGAATTAATGCTTCATTTCATCTACTGCTCAATTTTCTCTAAACGTTTGGCACTAAGTAATTTGTGATAAAAACAACATTATCTCCATATATTTCATCAAGCATGACCGCCCTATAGAGGCATTACCAGCCTTTGGTCACTAACTGTGAGACAGCTGGCAATTAATGCATAAGACCAAAATTTGGATCGAGAGTGAAGATAGTCAGAACCCTACAGATGCTCATGGCAACACACTAAACTGCAACTAACAGCTGTCTATTTCTAGGTGGTTTTGTTGACAAATAAGCTTTATTACAAGCTGTGCAAGAAATGAGAAGCCCCCCAGAGCTTGCCTGAGTCAGACTGACGTGAAAATGAACCAGGGTGCAATTCCTGCTGGGATTGATTGGAACTGTACCCATTTCAACCAAGATTCAATTTGATACACATGTAGAGGTCCACCACTTAATGTTATGAAGTGTTAAGTTGGAACTTCTTCAAAGCATTGGAAGGTGTATAATGACAATAATTTGTACTTCTATAACAGCATTTGCCAAAGACCTTATATTTAGTCGAAAATCAGGCACCTTGAGTAGTATCTGTTATTACAGACAGTTTGTCAGATTTGAAAACTACAACACTAATAATTGCCTTGCAAGCTAGAATGCAGGAAATTTCACTCCTGTGCAGAAGGGCTAGCCCGAAGACTATCAGCTCCCCTTAAGTTCCCCATAAATCCATTAAGTAGGATTTTAATTACAAGTTATACAGAATTAAGGAGGTGGATAGGTCCTACATTGGTCCTTCAAACAGGAGTAAAGTTTACTCACATGAATCAATAAAAAGGTCTAAGGTAAAAATAAAATCTCACACTCTAGTTAGAGCTGACTATTAGACTGCAAAGATTTAAGAAAACCCTAAGATTGGGAGGTTCTTTTTGACAGCCCAGTGCTCATTCTGCTCACAAAGCATAGGAGTTTGCAATCCAACCAACTGGCCTACATTAGACAATAGGTATTAAGCTGAATTTTTTTCTATATGCAACACTTGATCATTTTGTTAATGAAAAACTAAATTTAGAAAGAAATTACCAACAGAGTCCCTACTCTGAAAGCATTTGTTGCATGTGTGCACATCCTCACATGGCTTTCATTCTGCTCTCTGTAAGTGCATTTAACCAACAGTAACACTATGAAAGCCCTCCTTGATCAGTCTACTTTCAGTTTTCTCCCATAGCTCAATTAACTTTTAAAAACCAAAGATTGTCCTTAAAAACAGGCCAGACCTGAATTACTTCTAGTGTAAATGCCCATAGTTTATTAAATATGAATCCTTAGATTTAGATTCTTGTGATACATTATTGAGTCACAATTTATTTTAAATAGCTGAGCCCTGTTCCAACTTTGAGACTAAGCAGCTGTGTTTCTGTAGTGCCTGCTACATCAGGATTCTAGTCCCTGACTAGAGTTCTGGGTAATTTTGTTGCTAGTAAAAGGAACAGCAGAAAAAGCTCTGTGAGGAGTACTCAAGATCGTCTGATGACGGGGAAGGATTTAATTGTGTGTCTAATGATAATCAGCAGCTCACATATATCTACATTGCCTTTGTTAAGTAAGGTTCTTGCATATGCTCTTGGTTGTTCTAATTTAATATCTAGTTCTTTTACAAAATTTGAAGTAGCTGGCTACATTAATAGTTTCAGGAAATACAAGGCATACTTTTTTTTGGTTTGAATTAACAGAAAAGTCTTGTGGATTAGAGAAGATACTGTGAACTTTAATACTAAGCTTTTGACCCAATTGTAATCTAATGCAAATACAAATGGTGCTTCATCAACAGCTTCATCACTGATTGAAGCTAATACTGTACTTAATGGCTTTTCATCTTTTGTTTAATTAAAACAAATAGAAAACTCAATTCTTCTTCACACCATATTTCACTTCTGTCTTACAGACTGATTACGAAACATGCATGAAAATAAACAGTTCCAGGTGGAAAAAGAAGTTGGAGACCCACAGGATGTCCCATTCTAATGTACCACCTGAGTGATTTTGAGCAGTTACAGTTAAATTACAGACAACAGCACACACCAAAGCAGTGATGCAAACATTCCAAATCCCTAAGTGGCTGCTGCAGTTATTGTATATAAGAAGTTATGCCACAGAAATTCTGTTTCTAGAGGGGCATCTCATAGGTAAAAGGGAGTAATTTACAAATGGCTCCCAGTCTCTTCCCCAGTAGGGCAATTCAAGGGCAATACTCGAGAGAAATATGCAGGAACTGCCTAACCCTGATCAGGCTGCTCTGCTACAGGCAGGATATTGGATGACTCGGTGCTGCTGGAAATGCTGGTATTTAGGTTTAGTAGAAGAAAGTATTTCTTTTTTGACATGTGACAGTTTCAGTGGAAAATTGCCACAAAAGAAGTGAGTTGTGCCTATCTTATCTATTATCTAGTCATGTAGCACACAGCCCCTGTGAGATAGTCTTACTTTATAGACTCTAGAGGAACAGAGGCTAAAAGGTCAAATGAGAATCAGGCATCTAAAAACTACACCTAAGAGAGCACATACGCTGCACCACATTCTCTGCAGACTAGCCACTAATTCCACTTTGTCATCTGAAAAGCTTCTCCCAAGTGTAAAATTATTTTAAAGTATTAAGTTTTCTTTGGTTTTATGGGTTTTTTTATTAAATGTGTTTACAATCAGTCGTTTCAAAAGCAACTAAAAAAGAGGAAATCTAGGTGCTCTGAAAAGCCAGTGATGATACATTAATTATACTTCACAAAAGGACTTCATTTATTCTCAAGGGCTGAAATAAAAGGCATAGTCATTGCATGGTTTTCCCATAAATGCAACAAAAATAATGAAAAACTATCCAACCCAAACCCCCAAAATTGTTTGCAGACAAATTTGCATATGCAAATGCACTGGTACCAAGATGTCCCTAAGCTCCACTCTAACACAAAAGTTCAAGTTAGTTAGCCTATCACAGTACTTAGGTAAAAGGAATTTAGACTCATTACACTCTCATAGTCCTTTACTAACAAAAAAAACACCTACATAAAACAAATTTATACTATTTGTGATTATTTTTAATGTCATGCTGAGGTAAAGAAAGCCTTTAAAAAAACTCCCAGAAACAAAGCACTGAATGGATACTCAATCCTGTCTACACTTGATTTCCAGCTTTTGCTTTGACCTAGGTTGTGCAGACAAGAAATTACAAATAGCAATCCTCTACATATTTGGTAATCAAAGGCTTTACATCATCTTCTTTCAGTGTCCTTTAGCATCCATGTTTTCTCTAAATTAACACAAGTGCTGTCTGATCCTCACCTGATACAAGACTGTACAGGACATCCTCTGATCTATGGCTATGCCCACAGTGCAACTGCTTTGCATGCAATGCATTTCCAATAATGGTTAAAACACAGAACATCAGTGAAATGTTTTCAACGTCAAGAAAAGCCAATTGTATATAAATAAACATCAGGCAAGTGTCTGATGAGAGACAAGAGGTACAAGTTTATCTCTAGGGCATGACTTGAAGCTTGAAAACACACCCACTTGATCTGAGCACAGATTTGAAGACAGAGGTGTCATTTCACTATGCACGGGGCAATAGCAAAGAGAAAATCTGAGTTTTTCTTAAGTGCTTGCTGTAATTACAGATACCCTGTTGTCCCTAGTGCTGAGCAGCGCATGCAACAGTGTTGTTCCCCCCAGCAGTGGTAACAAGCATTTCAAGGAGCAGATCTGTCTCACAACACGCTGCCCAGCCTGCAGTGCTGGGGGCTGGGCCCACACTCACCTGTGAGAGAGGGTGGGTTTCATGGAGCTCATAGAGTTCATGGGGGGTTGCATGGGGAGCTTCCCGGGAGGATCGTTCTGCCGGCTTTTCTGGTGGCGAAGCAGCAAGAGCCGTCCCAGCTCCTCACACCACGATGAAAGCAGTGCTGTGCAAACAGAACAAATGGCAGTGAGCACACATCTGGGGAACCAGCACAGCCAGCGCAGGTGCAAGCCACTGTAACAGGAGTCATGACCTAGACAAACACCATGAGTGCAACGCTTGTCCATGAACCACTACTCACACTTTTATCCTACCAAACTGAGTCTCTAATTGCCCTACACTATCATAAGAACATTTTTACCCAAGTTACAAACATTCTGCATAGCCCAGGAGGCACAAGAGAACTTTTATCCTATCAAACTGAGTCTGTAATCGCCCTACACATCATTAGAACAGTTTTACAAACATTCTGCATAGCCCAGGAGCACAGAGATGAAGAATGGATGAAGCAAAAGGACATGGGATAGCTGTTACAGGTGAAGTAAAATGCAGAATAATTCATTTCACACTAACAGAAACATAACAAAAACATAGAGAAGACATCATTTACAGGGGGGAGCAAAGAAAAAAAAGATGTCTTTTCTGTTCAGCTGGTTTTTTTCGTAAGATTAATTGGAGAGAAACCCGTGTGCACAAATTAATTTCCAAAACTGCTATGAGCTACCAGTCTTGAATAGATAAACAGGAGAATGATGTATGGATACAAAGTTAGGCACTTAAATCTATATCTGACCCACCACAACCCCTAAATGTGTATTTCCATTATGTGCCTAATCTTGTAGTCAATGAGGGTAATTCTGTGCTTACAGGAAAATCACGCTTATGAACTACGAAGATGCAGAGATTTCTTGGAGGGAAGAAGAGCTTGCAACTCCTTCTCAAGACATGAAAGGGGTCATTATTCCTGAAAATGTGGCCTCTCCCTTATGCACCCACATTCAGAAAAGACCAGGCCCTGTTATAGAAACCACCTACTCTGCAGTAAGCAGAGCCCCAGAAAGTGACTGCACTGCTCTGATGAGTGCACCCAGCCAAGACACCCCACCAAAGCCTCCAGCAACATCCACTGGAGCCTTAAAGCTGCCTATTTAATTCCAACACCAGAAGTGGCTCCGGTAAAAAGTCAGCCAGGTATGAGAACACAGTGAGGAGTTTAACTGGAACAAAGTGCAGACTAATTGAAAAATTCTGCAGTGGAAAGAAATCAACTTTTCAAGTGGAAGTGCTTGGGCTTTTTTCTTCTTTAAAGGATGCTTTACAAAACTCTCAGAACAAAAAACCACTTCATGTTTAATTTTTAACTAAGTGCCTTCCTGAGGTGTTGCAGACTGAACACAAATCAACAGATTATATGGGTGGGTGAGAACCAGAAGACTGCTGAAAACCCAAGCTGCCGTAGCAGTTTAGGGGTAGTAAGAAACTCTAGATGTAATTTCAGGCTTGCTTGTTTAAAAGAGACAAGTGCAGAATCCTCTAAAATTGAGGCTCCTGTTTTCATGTCTTAATTTTCTAATGGTTTTCTTTCCACCAAATAACAATCATAAGCAGTAGCTAACTATCATTTCAGGGTACACTGTATCTTCTTTTCCCAGCAGCTACTCACATGCACTGTTAACACAGAACAAATTCGAAGAGACTAACTGTAAAGTCATATTTGTGGGGCAGAAAAAAGCACCTGCTTTACCAAAAATGCACACAAATATGGTACAAGAAACAACTGGATTTTCTCAAGTTAAATGGCCACACAAGAAAAATACTTATCGCCTGGGCCATTGCTGTGAATTAATCACACAGTAGCACAAAGAAGGGGTAGCAATTTTATTGCATTTGGACAAAGAAGAGGTAGCAATTTTATTGCATTTATCAAGCAGAAGGTCAAGAGAGGTGTTTAGGGAGGCATTTTAGAGCTCTGCTGTGACAAAAGGGGGCCATCGTTTCTTTATGTAACTAAATATGGTCACTGGGAAACTGTCAGCCTCACACGGAGCCTACAAAAAGCATTCCCTCAAGCTCTGCGAAATGTTCCAGCAACGAGTGTCAGTCTAAGCTGCTTCTCTATTAGCCAAGGAATCTGTCAACAAGCATTTGATCAAATTATACTCACCTTTTATCCCTGGCATATCATTACTAATGTGCCAGTGACAAAGGCCCCCCTCCCCCTTTCCAGCCGCCTGGAGATACAAATTCCTGCCTCACAGGGTTTTTCTTCCCTTGCCCACAGCCACGTGAGCTCGGGAAACACGAACAAAGTGTTCTGCCGAACACTTAACGCAGCCATCACGGAGTAATAGTGGATGAGTAATAGTGGATGCTGAGCACTTCCACAGCCGAGTGTAATTACTACAGAATCATCCATCTTAGACGAGGCTATGATGGGAGAAGGGAGTTGCTCCTTCTGCACACCTATGTGCACTTGACAAGTAAGATAAAAAGCAACAACCCAATGGATCTGAGGGCATGAATCTGCAAACAAAAGCCAAACCTGCTTGGGAAAAAAAGCAGTGTAACTCCTGGAAAAAGAATATGCCAATGAGAGCATTGCTTTGGTGAGGTGAAGATAAGAAAACATCTTAATGAGTTGTTATTATTACCAAATCATGTACGCAGATTTATAAAGGGAATATGTAAACCATCAAAGAACAAAGAGGTCCTCAAGATAAGCTGGATAGTTTTACTCTACAAGTTATCTGGAGAAGACTCATGTTTTTAGAAACTAAGAGACTACAGGTAAAAACCGAGGAAATTTACTCATCCCTATCAGCACTCATTATAGTTCAACCTTTCCTCCCTCAGGACATTTCAACTCATGTACCATGTATAATAATCACTCTCTTCCCTGTGTTGGTACTTGTGCATGGAATGAAAACAAAGCTGTTGGTAACCACCTTGGGAGTTAGCAGCTCCCCTCGGACCTGCTCTATCCTCCCTCTGAAAAGAGTCTGCTCCCTTCTGCTGGAACACACAGGGCAGCCTCCCACCTCTCCTGCCCCATCCACCTCCAGTGCTCTGCTCGGTAACATCAATATATACCCTGCCAACACACATCTGGTACAGCTGGCTTCTGGAGAACATCACTTCCTGGGCTATTCAAGCAAGATAAAACAAACTCAAAATGAATTTACAGATTACACTATTCATCTTTAGTGTACTTAGTTACTGCTTTTTATGCTGACAGTATTAGGCGTATCTCAACTCATTTACACTCAAAGCACGAGAATTTCAGTATCATACTATAATGAACAGATAAAGCAGCAAGCACAAAGGACAGCTACAGATGGTGCCAACAGTCAGTCTCACCCTCTCATAGCACAGCCAAGCAGCTGCTTTTTCTCCCCCTCGGCCCCTCCTCCTTGTACAACAGGAGCACAGATTTTGCAGATGGACCATCCACACCGTCTCTCGCAGCCCCTTGCTGCGGCAATTTAATGATCAGATTTAAATCGCGTTCCTTTGCTGCATTGCTACAATGTCCCTTGCATACAATGATGTGCCTTTCCTGCTTAAGTTGAACTCAACTGTTGCAATGAGAGGAAAGGAAGAATCCTTACATGTGCACAGCCCCCAAGAAGCCATGTACACAGCCCAGATGTAAAATACAACCTGGTTAATACACCAAAATTGACATTTTCTTTCAACCCCTGTTCAGTCATAGAGGGCTCTGCTAGCTCACGCAAAAAGATACAGAATAACGGCAATCAAATAACGTACTGACAGTTTAAGTGTATTCACACATTTATTTTGCTTAAAGGGACACTCTCTGGGATGACTGGTGCAATATTTGACCTACTTTTCTCCATCTGCAAAACCTGTATCATTCTTAATGGGATTGCATTTCACTTTTAGCACTGATCTATTTCCATAGGAATAAATCAATACCGATTTGCTAATGACGACTGCGTTAAGAAACCAACGCAGACATGAGCAGCCTCAGCTTTCACATTTGTGAAAAGCAGAAATACAGATTTAAAAACAAGAGAAATTTCGATTACAACTAGCCCAAGGGGTTTTCCTAAGGAAGCAAGAGAAAAAAAATCACTTCAGAGATATTCAGCTTGCTGCTACCCGGTCCCATTTTTGTTTTTCTATTCTTTGAAGAGGACCAGACATTGCAAGAGTGGGTCTCAGCACAGAATGTGACTGACCTCTCCTTAAAAAACTCATAAATACTCCCACACACCCAAAGTTGGCAACACTTGATGTCCTTCTGGATGTGTCCAATGGTCTTAAATTCTTTCATTGAAAAAAATCATAAGACATGGCAATGTATCCACGTTGGGATCCTGGGCACAAGGAGGGGAAAGAAGGCTGGAAGGCAATTTTTTTTTTTCCCAGTCAGCCCAAGTCACATTTTAAGCATTTCTCTGCAACCACAGAGCTAAGCCTTGCTTGAAAGAGAAAGGAAGCAATTGTTATTTAATCCCCTGCCTCTCGGAGCCAAGTCTTTAAGAACATGCCAAATATCACAAGATTTGCGACACAATTATTAGGACCGGCCACATCCCCTGGTACTGCTCCTTTCCTGTAAGGGCCCTTTTGTGCCGAAAACCTGCCAGGCAGTACAGAGAGAAAGGCCCCCACTGCTTGCTCCATGGCACCTTTCCATCCCTCACAGCCACGACTGCCCATCACCCACCAGCAGCAGCACAGCTGCTTTGTAAGTGCTGGGGCCCTTCCATTACGAAAATCAAGGAGCTTGAGCTGGGTAAGCCACAGATCATGCCCAAGCTGCTTGCCCCACTTAATACTTCTTGACAACAAATGACACTGGCATACCTGTAAATATTACATGATGGATGCTGATGATGCAAGTCAAACATAATGTTATAGCCATTGCACAGAAGATCGGTACAGCTCATGACAACCCTTTTTGGGCCAGGGGCCAGAAAAAGTAAAGAAACCAGGGTGTGCAGCCAATGCTACCCCAGAGAGGCACTGCTGCATTTCCCCAGCTGCACCCAGCCCGGCCCTGGGAGCTGCAATCTCTGGCACTGCAAAGTGCCACAGTAAGCACCTCGAGTGCAGGAGCTGCGGCTCCCTAGAAAGCAAAATACAGAGGAGCACAGTGCTAATCTATTTACCCATTATGATACCCTAGTATTAGTTACAGCTTATCACCTCAGTAAATCGCTGCCTCTTGTTAGGGAACCTGCTTAAAGGTGCAGCAAACTGTTATTTACAGGCAGACACTATATTTACAGCCACAAAGACAGGTGAGGAGGGGATAGGACAACAGCTCAGTAATTTCAATGCCTTCTGCTTCCCGGGAGACTGCTGGAAGAGCACAATAGGATTACTGCTTCCTTGCTGCAGTTAAGCTGCAGTAGATAGTTCAATAGGCAGACTGGCAGATCCGTATTTCTTATTCGCTGCAATGAAAATATTAGGAAAAAAGGAGGAGTTTGATTTGGAGAACTATCTGTTCAGCACCATCTCACTAGATTGGTTTCATGTCTCAGAAGGAAATGCATTTGGCTGAAAAGATATTTACAGCGTAAGTAAGAAAATACATCATTTTTCACCAATCATATCCATTAATTTTATATTGCTTTTGGAAACAAGTCTGTATTTTTTTACATGGAGAATTCCAGATAAGTAGAATACAGAGCTACTGAGCGCTTTCTGCTCTCTCCTCTACAGACTGCAATCTAAATACAGTTTTTATAAAGCATCCAGTGAGGTAATTTGGTGGGGAGGAAAGGGAAGCAGGAATGAGAAGAGAATGAGAGGAGTGGAAATAACTATTGTCTTGGTTATTTGGAGGAGTTATTCTTTCTACATAGAAAAACGGAGACTATATCACGTTTGGAAAAATACACTGAAAATGTTAACTACCTAAAGCTGAATGTGCTGACAGCATTAGAAAAATAAGGTCAATTGCATTAAAAGGATGGAGTCTTTGCAATTTTGTGAAACTGAAAATCAGATGTTTTCCATGTGTTTTAAAAAGCCATTTTGCTTTTAAAGAGCTAGGAAATGGAGAGAAGGAGAAACTGCTCATGTCAAACTATTTCGAGGATTGATTTTCCTGCAGCTCTCCTCCCTGCATACCCCAGCAGAGTCTGGCAGTGGCTGGCTCACCTGTCGGTCAGGGCAGCAGAGCAAGGCCACAACCCCAGGATGTGACAGTCCATTAGCAGAGATTTGTGTTTGTCCCTCCTCTGCAGTTCTCTCGGGGTACTGCTCCACGGCCTAACCCTGTGACAGAGGAGCCCTGCCCCCTCATTACACCAGCTTCTGCTCGGTGTCTGCCTCAACAGTGACAGCACAAAAGGAGTACACACAAAGCCAATTACAAAGCAAAAGCACTAATTTCTCAGCAGTCTGGCTGTTCAGCATGGACTCAGAACAGTTCCCATGGAGTCCATCCCTCCTCCCAGGCCTGTCTCTCCAGCTGCCACGAGATGCCCACTTTGCACACAGCAGCCCACGGCACAGAGCCAGTGCTTACTCCCAGGTGTTTGCTGCCACCTCATCCCAGGAGGCTTGCACCCAGCTGGCTGCTTTTCTGGAGCACCTGAGGATTGTGGCTGCTCTTCTCCACCAGGCAAAATCAGTGATGTTAGCTTAGAAATCTAAGTAAGTTGGATTAAATGGACTGATTTTATCTTAAAAGTGCCAACACAAACCTGCCCCTGGTTTGGAGAACTCCCTCCAAAGGCACACAGATTTAAAAAGTCCTCATCCCAGCAACTGCACAGCAATCTGCATGGAACTGAATTCCCCAGCAGAGCAAGGGGCAGCTGGCTCAGATCCTCATTCAGAAGGCATGAACTGCCCTGCTAATGACAACAGGAACACAAAGTTGACAGCCACAATTCAACACTGTGGAACAGAGCATGATACACACTTCTAACCCTAATATCTAAATAATGCCTTTTATCAAGAATGCCTCCTTCATTACTATAGCTACAGCTGTGTCCTGTAGAAATATACAGCTTTGCCCCAGTAGGATCTATAATGCAATTATGTATTACAATTAAAAAACAAAAAATCATGCAGGTTTGTAGGAAAATAGATAATGAAGGGAACACCTAATTAAACTGAATGTAGCATCACACTAATTAAGAGAGGTTTTATTCAATAAAGCGCTTACTGCAAACCTGAGAGTTATTCAGCATGTGCTTTCAGGACTGCTGCATGAGACTGACACAATGTACAAAATCTGGTCTTGAATATGGGTCCAGCTTGCCTTGGCATTATCTTCAATTCTTCACAAATACCTCTCAAGACGCATATATATGTAGGCTTCCCCAAAGGCCCTTGCCAACTGGAATAGTACATGCTGGAGACACAGATTTGAATACTGCTATCCTCACCCCATGCCTTCAGTGGAACTGGGATTCCCTAATTTCCTTCTACACTTGCCAAAACTTGGCAGAGCATCTTACCAGATTCACTACATTAACTTTGAAGTAATACATTACAAAACATAACAACAATGGCTCAATTTGGCAAGCACAAAACACTCTGTACAGATCCAGATAAAATACGTAAGCATCTCATTTAGGCTTAGCTCTGCCCAAGCTGCTACATCTGAAAGCGCAGCCCATTATATAAAGAGAAGACAACACTGGTGAAAGGCTACCAGCAAGTGAATCTTGGATAAGGCTTTTCAAGGAAATGCACTCCAATAGCATTAGACTGCTTGTTTTCTTACTCATCCCATTGTTGTTTTCACTGCTTAGACTTCAAACAACAGCATCTTTCATTACTGCTGTAGGCTTTTGTTTTGTAATGCCAGTGCTAGTCATCAACAGATTTCATACATAATCCAGACATCTGAAAAATGAGACTGACACACTTGAACCCATCTTTGTCTACAGCTAAAGCAGTGACCTACAGGTGAGAGGCTTAGTTTCATTTAATCCATCCTCAGCCCTCCAATTACTACTGTAAACAACTCCTGAGCTAATACCACTACTGACATCCGAAAGTGCTAGGAAAAAACCCAACAGATGAATTTAACAAGAGCTGGGACACAAGGAAGCCATGCACAATCACCACAACGGTGTAAGTCTGGAAGAGGGAAAATCTGGTATCTATCCTTAAATGAAAGAAAGGAAGAACTGGAGGTTCAGCTTCCTGTCATGGAAACCTAACCCAAATTATTCAAAAGGACCAAGAGGAAAGTAAAAAAATTAGTAACAACCAAAACTGACTTTTCAGAAACAAATCATGCCTTACCTCTGTATTTTCTTTATGCTAGCAGACAACAGACCTTGAGCGTAGATTAGTTTGATTTCAGTCAGGCTTTAGTGCTGCTTAACATGACATTCTCATAAATAAACAAGGGAAATTAGGTCTAGCTGAACACAACACAACATGGCAGGAAGCTTAAGGCTTACCAAACTATTAAACCAACAGTCACTAATAGAAATGAGCGCTACCAGATTGCTCAGAGGGCCAATGAAGGCAGTAGCTGTGCTGTGCTGCCAAAGCACACCCAGCCGGCCTCCTTGGCTGCATGAGTGGGACTCAAGCTTGGGAAATGCACAGTTCTTTCTCTCTACCCCACCACAATGTACAGCCACAGAAGGGAGAGAAAAGTAACCAGAATGATTAGAAAAAAACCTATTAATATACCCTGCAAGAAATGATGACATGGATTAGGGCTTTTGGTGGGTTTGGCTTGAGCTTTTCTTTTTTTACAAGAGGGAAGACTGACAGCAGTGTTCTGATTTACTGAGTAACAAAGCATTAAGTGTATCCACAGAAGAAACACCAATAATATAGAGATAAAAAAGACACAGGCTAGATATTAGGAACATTATAATGCTTTAAAATACCCTAAGGGGTAAGGTGAGGAATTTCCGTAAATGGGGATGCAGAGGAAGGGTCAGATACAGATCTAGGGAGAATGCATTCTTCAGCTAAGGGGGCATGGCACAGATGACTTTTTGAAGTCTTCTAGAATCAAATGAAATCTGTGTTTGTGAACAGAGGAAATTCAATCAGTCTGCATTGGGAAAGTATTTAAATCTGGCTTGTATTCACCATTATCCCAAAAAGACATCTTAGCTACAGCGTGGGGAGCTGCTGTAGAGACTGCTGAAGTGGCCATCCAGCTACATGGCTTACTAGCTAAGTTTTAAAGATGAAAGAAACTGAGAGCAGGTGATGTGCTGAAGGTCACACCATTTGTGACAGAACAGAGTCCCAGAACAGAGGGGATCATACACCTTCCTCTCTTTGCAAGGAAAAACCACAACCACCACATCAAGGGGTTACTGCTCTGTGCCCGCAGTCTCTGTGCCTGCCATGGAACATTTTCAAACAACAACTGTAAAACATCTGGAGAGGCTTTCAAGGAGAGGAAAAAAATTACAAAAACCACACAACCAAAATTTATAGCAGAAACGTGTTTCCAAAGTTAACACTGCGCAGCCAGAACTCAGAAGGACCAAAAGCTATTTTAGGAACTTTAGGCTTTTTGGTTCTGCCATCTTGCTTTTTGTTTTAACTTTACATTATTTTATATTTTTACAGGAAAAGAATGTTTTATCAGGTGTCCTCAGATTTTTTTTTTTTTTTTTGTATGACTAGTGTAATACAAACTTTGCCAACTTCTCTGTAAGTGCTGAAGGAACAAAACAGCTTGCTTTCAAAGTTGGGGGTTACAGGACCATTTTTCATACTATCCAAACTTTGTAGTTGAACAGAACGAGGCTAGAAGTACCCTAACCCTATCCTTCCACTCTCTAAGTACTGAACATGAAAACAGTTAAGGACAGCATGAAAAACTCAGCACAGAGAATTTTTAGCTTAATTGATTTCTTCTCAAACAATACAGGGCAGACAGACGTGGGCATGCACTGCAGTTTCAAGGCAGCAATGCTTCCCATCTCACTGCCCAGTTGATGAGGTAGTTTTCTAACAGAGTCATTACTTCTCTTTTTTCCCTCTGAGTCCTACCAATCCCACAAACCTTGTCATCTTCCTTTACCAGCAACCTGCTCTGCTCCTCTGGTACTAATCACCTTTTCTTGAGAACTGCCTAATTAATTAACATTCAATTAATATACCAAAGTCAAATACCAAATAATTGTTCCCAAGCTGCACTGGGAACTTGGTAACTAATCTGAGCAAGAGGAGGGCTTCTGTATCCTTACAGTTCCATTCCCTCTAGCTGTGTCTTCTGGGCTAATCAACATTTCTTTCCGACCTGAAACATATTACAGGAGCAGACTTTGTGAGCCATGGATGCTCTTGCTAAGGCATTCTGATACCCCTAAAGACTACACATATACTATGTTTATTTCATTTATTACCAATAGAGCAAAAGTAGCAAATCATCTATGCTCTGTTACAATTAGGGCCACAGAAAAAACCAAAGCTGGCATAAAATAAGAAACATCTAAACACCCCTACCCCAATCTTCAGATTATTTTAGTTGTAGTTTCACAATACAAAGTACTCAGCAGCAGTACTGCCTTGAGGCAGCCCTCTCTTCTGCTGTCTGTGCCCATGCTCTGCTGCAGCCTGCACACCCCCAGCAGTGCTGAAGCATTTCTTTGTGTGACCACCCTGCGAACCCGACCAGCTTTTTTTTTTATTCATCCTTTTTTTTGTTTTCAATCTTCTTTTTCCTCGTCTCTCTTCCTCAAAAATATTTGTCCCCAGACATGTATTTGGTTTTTCCCCAGGCACATGAAGCCCAAGGCTCGGGCGCTCTGCAGAGGCGGCAGGCGGCAGCTGCTCCCCGCACAGCGCTGCCCCACGCCGGGGCTCGAGTGCCCACGGAGCAGCCTCAGCTCAATTAGCCGAGCTACAAGCACGGAGGGCTGCAGCAAGAGACTTTTATTTAAAAGCCTAACGACGAACATTAGTTTTAGACAGATTAGAAATTGCTGTTTCCTTGTCTTCAGGGGCATGTTTATCATTTTACATAGGTAGAAAGAGGTTATCTGTGGAAGAGGGGAGAGGTGTAAAAATGAATGTGGCTAATTGCTTTTTACAAGCATCTAGGGAAGAAACCAGTAGAAATCATAGCCCAGACTGATTTTTCAATACCTTTCATTTCTCTGCCTGAAAATTAAAAAGAACTGGGGGAGAGGGGAAGGGTTATTTGTGACCACCTCTTCTTCTGGACATTTGCAGAAGAGCAGCCTGCCTAAATTCTCACAGAGGGCACCTGGCCACCTCTCCCTGCACACAAGTGCTATAATTTCAGGACTGGAGTGCTGTAAGATAATGTCATCACTGCTCCTGCCATCTATAAATAACTGCATTTGGATCAAGCTGAGTCACGTGGAAAAGCTGGCCAGCAACACATATATGTATGTGAGCGTGCCTTTGTAAACCCAAATAATTCTAATAATATTGCATGGAATAAGCTTTAGCTTTCCAAATTTAGCTCTGGTCCATGCACTCACTGCAGCTCACAGAGGACTGCTATTATTTCTTTTTTTTAATACTGTTCTTCCTTTGCAAGCTGCTGACTAGGGCATTAGCAGGGTAAAAAAAAAGCATGCAAAAGCGTCTCGTGTGCTGCTGCGCAGACAGACTGCTCAGAGAGGCAGACAAGAATCAATTGCTCCGGCAGCTCGGCGAACCCGCCCGCCCCTCTCATTGACATCTTCTCTCAGCCCCTGAAAAGGCGCATGGGCCCGAGCGCCGCGGCGAGAGCGGTGGGCGGGTGTAAATGGCAGCCAGACAGCCCAGCACGGATGGCACACGCTGGAGAGGCTCCTGATCCAGCACAGCATGGATGGCACACGCTGGAGCGGCTCCTGATCCAGCACAGCACGGATGGCACACGCTGGAGAGGCTCCTGATGCAGCACAGCACGGATGGCACACGCTGGAGAGGCTCCTGATCCAGCCCAGCATGGATGGCACACGCTGGAGAGGCTCCTGATCCAGCCCAGCATGGATGGCACACGCTGGAGAGGCTCCTGATCCAGCCCAGCATGGATGGCACACGCTGGAGAGGCTCCTGATCCAGCCCAGCATGGATGGCACACGCTGCAGCGGCTCCTGATCCAGCCCAGCACGGATGGCACATACTGGAGAGGCTTCTGATCCAGCCCAGCACGGATGGCACATGCTGGAGCGGCTCCTGATCCAGCCCAGCACGGATGGCACACGCTGGAGAGGCTCCTGATCCAGCCCAGCATGGATGGCACACGCTGCAGCGGCTCCTGATCCAGCCCAGCACGGATGGCACATACTGGAGAGGCTTCTGATCCAGCCCAGCCCAGCACGGATGGCACACGCTGGAGAGGCTCCTGATCCAGCCCAGCACGGATGGCACACGCTGGAGAGGCTCCTGCTCCAGCACAGCACGGATGGCACACGCTGCAGCGGCTCCTGATGCTGGTTTCTGGCCCAGCCCAGCACGGACCCCACACTGGAGTGGTTCCTGATCCAGCCCAGCCCAGCACAGGTCCCACCCTAGAGCGGCTCCCAATGCTGGTTCCTGGCCCAGCCCAGCACAGATCCCACCCTGGAGCGGCTCCTGGCCCAGCCCAGCACGGATCCCACCCTGGAGCAGCTCCCGATGCTGGTTCCTGGCCCAGCCCAGCACAGATCCCACCCTGGAGCGGCTCCTGGCCCAGCCCAGCACAGATCCCACCCTGGAGCAGCTCCTGGCCCAGCCCAGCACGGATCCCACCCTGGAACAGCTCCCAATGCTGGCTGAGCTGCAGCTCCAGCCTGCTCTGCCTGTCAGGATTGGAGCGGGCTGGGGCAGCAGAGGAAGTGACACACCCTAATCACACATGGAACCAGATTTTAGCATCGATTTTTTACAGCAAATCTGTCAGAGCAGTGCAAAAGGATGATTTTAAAAATAAAACAAACAAATTTTTTGGATGCTTAAACAATCCCACAGCAGTAGTAACAAACACGAATAGGAAACCATTTCAAATGAGCTGTATGGAGCTCCTCAGGGCATTTGCTGGGAAAATGACCGGAATACAACCTGACATGACCAACAGAGCCTGCAGTTTAAGCAAGGCTGTAATACCCACAAGACATTATCAGGGTAAGATTTTCATCTTTGAAAGCTAAAACTGAGGAGAGCACGTACTGAGGAGGAGAAGATACAGGAAGAGAGAGGGCGGCAAGGGACACTGAGTATTTCCCAAGACTTCAAGCACCGTTAATTCTGCAGAGCATTTCCCAGGGACAGAGATTCTGTTCCACTGCCTGTAGAAAAGCAGCAGTTTGTAAAAAAAGCACTGAGCAAACATCTTATCTAAATAGCAACCACATCAATTTCATGTTCCCAGAACATCTGGAAAGAAGAATCAGAATCAGAATGGACATCAGAACATCAAATATTACTGTACAGCACACAGTAAGATGCTGTCCAAAGCACATGGTGAATACAATTCTACCTTCTTGGTCAAAATAATTTTTATTAGCTGCTACTCCGACTGAAGTTGGTTGAAAATATTCTAAGTAATTTTAGTGGTCTGAAGCTCAGTCTCTTACATTACATTTACACAACCTCTACCAATACAATCTTTTCTCCTTCAATACACCATTTCAAGTGTATGATATGAAATGTAACTTCTTCATAAATTAAGAAATACTTTCATGTTAGTCTAGCAGATTATATTTTTAATTTTACTGATATAAATTAAGAAATGTGGGGAAGTGGCTACAACAGAGGATAAAACCCAAGAGAAATCAGAGCAAAAGATAAGATGGTATGTTAAAGGTAAGGTTTCTGAAAGGTTACAGATATATTATTGCATACAGACTGTGCCTGGCTACTTAATGCCTATATAAATGGCCTTTCACAAACACATAAGGACTGGCTCCTTCCATAAGCAACTTGAAAGAAATGCAATAAAATTTCAAAACCAAGATGTCATGGACAAAGCATTCTCATGGACATTATCATAGGAAGGTTTTCTGAAAGGAGCTGGTTGAATGAAAGAACAAATTCGCAGTCAAGTAATACAAAATTTTCTCCAAAGTGAATAGATTGTGGTAATTTTGAAAACATGAGTGTGGTGGAAGAGATGAGGAGAACCCTTAAGAGTAACAGAACCCCAGGGAACAAGGACCAGACCTGAGGGTGCTGTCTACTTAATGAGAATAGAAAAGGTAATTAGATGGGCTCCAAGAAGATGGAATTTTTTCATGTACCCCCACACACCCCCTCTCGCTGCATACTTTTCATCCTGTATTTTACTTTGAGAATAAGTTTCTACTACGTTTTCTTCCTGATCAGAGGTTTTACATGTAAGAAAGGCCTCCAAAAGCCAAATATCTAAATTTGGCCCAATTCAAATAATATTTTAATGCAATACTCACTAATCTGGCCTATTGCAATATCAAACAATCCATATTAGCAATCTGCAGTTTGATGATATGAAAACTAAGAATTACAACACTTAAAAATATCACAGTGTTGAGAACATCTTGTTTGTTCTCTCTTGGATTTCTCATGGATTCTTAAGATCAATTCAGGATACCAGCTCCAGTTCCACTGGCTGTCAAGAAGCATAAGAAACAAAATAAAGAAGGCAAGCATTGCAGCTTGACTGTGGTGTTGGCCAAAACAAAATGGTAAAAACCTTTTTTTTAACTTCCTACATAACATAGTTGTTCTCTCTCTGTCTTCTGAGTCATATCTGTTCGTGTTACCAAGAAAGCCCCACAGAGCCAATATGGCTAGGGAAGAACAAGATGTATTTTCAACAAGACTGTTAGCTGATTCCAGTTGCTGCAAACCCTTTCTCTCCAGAAATTAAAAAATAAGTAGAAGAAACACTCTGAATTTCAGCTTCCAGCTACTATAATTCATGAACTAGGGATAGTTGGTGTTGAAAGGCAACAGCAGACATTGTCTGTCTTTATAGGGAGGCAACTTTTGAAAGACCTTTCAAAAGGTTTCCTTCTACCTTTAGAAGTACTTACAATCATTAGGCCAGAAATATTGTTGATATTTCCACAATGTCCACAAAAATCCTACATATCAACACTAATACAAAACATTTTAAAGTTAGCAATAACAATAATACTAATAAAAAAAAGAGAACAGGACAGAATATTTTCAAATTGTAAAATGCTTCCGTTTTCAAGAAGCAGTATTCACTTCTAAATATCCACACACATGTTAGTAAGTATCTGTATCAATTATTGCATAACAGTATTCTACATCAGATGTTTCTCTAATGCAGAGTTGAGCACTACCAAGTGATCAAGACCACACATTCTAAAAGATATACATGTAAACAAAGCACTTCTTTTATCTGCAAGTTGCTGATAAACACTAGCTAATCCTCACCTAATCCTGTGAAGAGAACATCATCCTAGCTTCACAAGGAATCTAAGGCAGTGAACTAATCCTTTGAGGATAATACTCAGGTTAGAATGCCAGGGAGACAAGTTACTGGTGAGGGCACTGAGGTACTGACTGGTAGGATTATGTGAAAATTTCTGTCCCTACTCACACATTTCTGCTGCCAAGACTATCTCCACTTCCTGAGGAACCTCTCCGGGCAAATGTTGACTAAAAGACCAGGAAGGAGAGAATGAGTTTGAACATCAACATAGAAACAGGATTTTCACATCTATACATCAGGGTGTCTTGAATGGAGAGAGGAACTTCTCTGGAGGAGGATAATGCCAGTCAACAAGGACATACATTCACAGTCATTCACAGCATCCTGAAGAGGAGAGGATCAATGCACTCAACATCAGATGAGGGATTAAGGCTCTTTTCCTAGCCTGGATGCAGACCACTAGACCATGCTAATCTGACAGGAGGAGTTCCTGCAAGGCAGCTGAAAAGAAGCACAGATTCATGTAGCAGAAAATAAAACAGGCATTCTAAAAACTCACTGCAAATTCTTGCCCAAGCAAACATACCACTGAATGCTGGAGAATAAATAACAACAAAGTGGCAAAGCCTAAAAATCTTCCTTTTTAAGTGGCCTTCCATGCACATGCATGTTCTGGGAAAGCATTCCACTCTGCAGCCTATGTGACACCCAGAGCACTGACCACAGACAACTCCAGCACCAGTCCATCAACCCAAGCAGATCATTAAACAGAGAGAAGAGGGTTCAAAGCTGAAACCTACCATCAAGCAATCAAAGCTTTAAAGTGAAATAGTCTAGTTCACTGCAGTATTTATAAAAGGTACTGTCTCAAAGCTTTCATGGAGTACAGACTTAAGCCCCTGCTATTATAGACCTGAATAAACTAGTAGAGAAGGTACATTTAAAAAAGCCTTGTAAAGCAAAAATGTATTTCATCCTGGAAAAATCTAAGAATCAAAAAGGATAGCAGAACACAACATGAGTAAGCCAAAATGAACAGCTTGGTAAGATAAAAGGGATATATTAAAATGGCATAAAGACTTCATAAGAGAAGACTGGAAGAATGTTACATGACTTAGCAAACATTTCTATAGGTATCATGATGAAACAAATGACAACATTCTGTCAGGTTCTTGACTAACAAGTTTCTGCAGATAGACACTGATTAAAAAACAACCAGCAAAATCCACAATCTGGACCCCTGTGGGCTAAGGTGAGGGAGAAAGACTAGAGAGAACTACAGGCACTGCATTAATGAGCAGTAACAAAAGACCAATTAACAAAGAGGGTTGTAATGTCTTGGAACTGATACTGCTGTGTTCCAGACATTCTATGACTGGAAGTCATAAGGTCTTTACTAGAGACCTCTTTTGGTAAAGATGAGAAACTACAGTGGATGAACCAATGGTCTCTCGAGCTCACAGTGTATTTTCATCTGTCCAAGGCAATGGAAAAAGTGTTTCCAATATGCTTACTTCTTCAGATGCACCTTACAGGGGTCAGAGAAGACCCTTCCAGTGTTTGGACAGGCAACATCAGCTCAGAAATTTTAAATAATAATCCAGCACACTTGTGGAACTGAAAACACAGCAATCTCAGTCCTAACATACATGCGGGAAAGTTATAATTAACTCCAGATTCTAACCAAACCTTTTAAAGGCAGGAAACATTCCTTTTTTAGACAAGCTCCCAGCAGGGTCTCACTGAACACAAGTCTTTCAACATCTTTATTCAATCTGATGATACACTGCTTTCTTGGGGTTTTTTTTAATACTTTGGGAAGTTGCATTTAATCCAGATAAAAACTGGCTGCCTCATTATTGCTTCTATTACTACAGAGAGGAACAAGTGGCATAGATATCCCTTAAATAAATGTGACCAAAGTGCAAAAAAAGCAGCATTAAGTAGTAAGGTAAAAAAAACCTAAAGTATTAATCTGCTCCACTCTTTGGAGAAGAGACTGTCTCTGCAAAGATGTTTGCAAAGTGCTTAGCACAACAGGCACTCTGATTTAGACACAAGCACTAACCAAATAATAGTGACTAATAACAGCAAATACTTTAACCTCAAGTTGTTCTGTACCTGGTACTAAAGTAATGATGGAAAGAATGAGGATCATACAAGAAATAGCCCAATGAAATATTAAGAGAGATAGTACCTATATCTGGTGAAATCATTTAGCATTCTAAATTATTATCAAAACCATCAAAAATATTATGTTATCATATGCTGGCTCATGACTTGCACCATAGGGACTTCTCAGTTTTGCATTTACCTTGTTCAGTTTAAAACTCCAGATTAAGAAATGTTTTGAGAAATGTTTATTAGTAGTAAAGTACACTCAGAACAAGGAAGAAGAATCTACTGACAATGGCTACAAGAAAAAGATTAGCTGCTTGTTACCTTGCTTGAAACAGGGTAAAGACAAGTAGCTAAGCCAAAGACTTAAACAATGTGCAAGAAACAACAGAGTAAGCAGAAGAAAGGATGGACACAGTACGAGAGGGTGTGGTTCCTATGCACTAAGACCCCTGACAGGAATGGACACAAGAAGCAGGAGGCCACTGCTTGTGTTTGGAAACAGTGCACAAGACAGACCAGACCTGCAGATGAGCTCAGGAAAGAACAGGGGAAAAGGGAAGGAAACCTGGGGGAAAATAAAGTTTGTGTGGGCAGTGGGAAGTGAAACAGTCTCATGTTTCATGAGCTCTCCCATTATTCCCTTGCACACCTGCCATGTTCCAGTGTAAGAACAACTTGTCTACCAAGGACCAGAAAAAAATGAGCTCCCAACAGGCACTGGAGGATGCTCAATTCCCAGACCTGCTAACCCCTGCAGGCTGAAGGAAGCTGTGAATAAAGTCAGCAGTGCAAGCAACAATTCAGAACACTAACTGCCCAACTCCTAAGATTTTATTTTAATTAGCCCATGGTGTTTTTACATGCACAGAAGTTATCTAGAGTGATTTATTTCTTCATACAAAGAGTGATTATGTTGGGGGTTTTGGATGATTTATAACTAACCCAAATTTTCAGTTCCAAACAAATTCAAGTCTAACTGGTAATGACTGAACTTGAGAAAATTTATGTATAAAAATGCTCAAGCTCCTTGGATATTTGATCAAAAGTGATGATACGAGCCTCGCTCCCCCTTTCTCTAAGCAGGCACTGTAGTTCAGAAAGCAGATGGACCCCATTTAGATTGAATTGAGACTTCAGTAACTGCAAGTCAAGACAGAACAGAGGTGTACCTGAGCTGACCCTGACTGCCTGTGTAACCACAGGAGCCAGAGCCTCAGGCAGGGATGTGAGGTGTGCACACCTCCAACCAGGTAGCTCAAGGAGCAGACAGGGACATGATAGAATAAGTGGCACCACAAATATTGAACCTTTAAAGAAAAAGTTGAGATACTATTTCATGTTATTCAAGTGAATTCCAACATCTCTATTGCTCACAATATGATTTTAGGTTTTACAGCTTGCTAGAAAAGTGAACTATGAAGAATAATAAAAAAAAACACGTAACTGAACGTTTAAGCTGTGTATTACTCCACTATCTGTAAATTAGTATTCCATTTTGAACAGCTACACTAAAATAAGTTGCAGTCAATTTAAATTAGATCAGTTCACCAGTAACATATTCAAAATGATCCACTTCAACAATCTCTCAGCTTCCATATTTTTTCAGGTGGGAAATATCACATACTTGTGATAGCAGAACACGCAAACATCCTGACAGGAAGCACAGGACAAGGGATGCTCTAGAGGAAATGCTGTGATTTTTCTGATAGATACGGCATGCAGCTGAAATCCACAGCTCTGCAACAGGCCCTGCTAACACGACTGATTTGTGTGTCCCTGTGACTGGCACCGGCTGCTGAAGGGGTCTGGCCTCCCTGTGCTGCCTGGGCTTTGCCTGCTCAGCTGGGAAGGCGAGCTGGCGCCTGAGCACGCTGCTCAGCAGCCAAAGCTGGGAGCACTTCAAACATGGGCAGACTCGAGGAGAACTTCTGAGATTTTCTCTTCTAAAGCCAAGGAGGTCCCTTGTGAGTACTTACAAACCACAGTTATTCAGCTGCGTATCAGCTTAGCCAACACTGGGGAGATTTTTTTTTTAAGACAAAAGAATCTTGATGACTTTGCTACTCAAAAGCCACCATCTTGCCAACTGGGAAACACTCTGCTCTAGAAGGAAAAGATCAATAGTTTTTCTTCTTCATAAATGAAGTGCTGGCCTGCTCTCTGAAGTACATAGATAGTTTTAAATAAATACACACACATATTCCTTCTTTCCTTCCTCATTTTTTCCTTTCCCTCTTTTCTCCCCCTTCAGTTTTAGATGCCTACTTTGTTAAAATTTCAGCTTGAATTGTTAAAACCCAACAAAAAGATAAGTCCCAAAGCCAGTCTCATGATTAGTATGATGAGCCCTAACAATCCTGCTTTTATTAGCAATATACCTAAAACTCAGCTCCAATGTAGTGATCCATGTAGGACTAATTAAAAAATGCTCTGACAAGGGCTTTAATTCCACAAAGACTGAGTGGTAAAATTATCTTTATAACTGCTGAAATAAGTTTGCTGGTACAATACTGGTTAGAGCATATGACAAAGATTTTCTTTTTTACTTTTGCTGGTGATCCTGCCAAAGAGACACTTCTTAAACCACTATAAACCAAGTGCAAGAGGGATCTGTTCCTTTTAATAATTTTTTTTCAAGTTACCTCAACTTGTTGAACTGCAATTTTCACTTATAACTGGATACTACAGTTTTTCATGAGACATCTTTAGATTTTTACAGCTCTGAAGACTGGACTTTGCAATGCAGATGTCTTGAGAAACTATCAGAAAAGGTTATAAGAAGCACTTATTTTAATAGCCATTGCAACACCCTGGAGTTAAAAACAGAATACATCAGAAGTTTGTTATAATGGCAAATAAATTTTGTCATCTCATTAGATTTTACTGCATGTGTGTTTTTAAAGTAAAAAAAAGATTAATTCTCTCAAAACCTGCAACAAAACTGGATTATTCTCACATGAAAGGCAGGTAGGCAAAACCACAAAGGTACCAACTCATACCTGGAATAAGTTGTAAAATGAAACACAACTGAAGCCAATCAAGGTATACCCTAAACTAGATTTCCACTGGCTTCAGAAGTTGAAGTTATCATATTCCAAACTGAAAGATAGGTCCTGAGGTCACAGAGGCCCCTATACTCAGTAGAGGTGAACATGTGTACTATATTTATGCACTTAATGAAGGATAAAACTGTAATTTCATGGCATTATTTGCAAGGGGCAGCAAAAGGTAAATAAGTCTGAAATCTGAATTTGATTCTGCTTCTGACTTCCTCAGCAAGCATGAGACAGTTCTCAGTAGAAAGATGAGATGCCAGAAAACAAAAATCTCCTAAAACAGACACTCTACTAGAGAGGCTCAATAGAGCCTTGCTGCCCAGGAAGATGGTCTGTGGGACTATCACAGACAAGGCTAATTGGACACTAGATGTTTGACTCAAACCCCTGATTACTTTCTAGCAATCAATCATTTTATTTTTAAAATAGTAAAAAAATAAATAGAATAATCACAGAAAGTGTGCTTTGGAGAAAAGCTAGTTATAGCAAAAGTTGCTTTGTTGGTGAGTCCAACAAAAATACAGCTTCACTCACTCACAAGAGAAACTCTTCATGGACAGAAAGAACATTGCATAATTTGTAGGTCTTTGCAGGGTTCCCCCCTCTCCACCCCAGGACTCCCTTTTCCTCAAAACAGCATGAGCCAGACAGAGCTTTTTGCCCCCCTACCAGTCTTGAATATTTTAGGTCTTGTGTGAGTGAATGGTAAAGAACTGGGACACAAAGTTCAGTTTAACCAACTGCCAAACAGGAAAGCACTCATTGCTCCTTTAAAAGCATCCGTTGTGCAAATGACTACAGTAGAGCATGATGAATCAAAACAAGAAAAAAAAAATTCTACACAGGCAACATGACCAGTCCATCTCTCCAGCCCAGGGCAAGCAGCAGGCAGACAATACTGCCTCCTTCAGCTGCTGTCTCTAACTGACCTCCTTGAGTGTGAAGCCCAGCACCATAGTGCTAAAAACAGAGTGCAGGGGCAGACAGCTGGCTTGCACTAGAAAGTCAGCAAAACCCCTGCTGACATGAAATTTGAGTCTTATGAACAAGATATTTGGAAAGCTTGCTCAAGAAAAAGGTGGACCAATCTGTTCATTTCAGCAGTTCCAGCACCAGAACAGAGCTCCATGAGTTTTATTTACCACGTGCCTTACAATTAAAAAGGATGTAGGTTAATTGTACTCTGCACTGGCAACAGAAACAACAACAGAAACAATTCCTCCTTCATGGTGCTGAGTTTAGCCCATTGCTTTCTTCAACAGTGAAACACCTGAGGTGTGCAGAGTCCCAGTTCAAAGGGTTTCAGATCCGCTCACTGAAAACTGAACTGACCACAGCAGAGGCAAAGCAGCACAGACCTTGGAAGGTGCCAATGAAGCCAGGCCTGAAGTGAAGCTTGCTCATGTAACTCAACTGCCCTTTTGGACAAACCCTCTGGCAACAGACTCTCCAGAAGCTTGGTGGCCACGGGATCTGCAGCAAACTGCACAGTCCCCCCCTTGTTGCTGCTTAACAGGAACACAACCAGAACCAGCAGTCCTGAACACAGCAAACAATGAACAGGCCACGGGGGACCAAAATCACACAGAAAATTAAAGATGTTTAATGCATTCATCCAGTCTCTGGAAAGAATTTAAAAGTTACATGAAGGAGTTGCAGATGGCACATTTCTGGTTTAAAAAAAGACAATCTGAGGGGGGGAAAAAAAAAAGGGAATGGACAAGTGGATGCCATGCTACATTCTGTTTTGATGAAAATGACCATTTGTACAAGGTTAAAATATGAGTGGATTTTAGATATGTACAACCTTTCAGGATAAGGGCACAGCACTATAAAAATTATTCAAAATCATCAATTTATGATAATGAATAGAAACATGGGACATCAGAAGTAAATAACAATAGTACTTTAATTACTGCTACTAAAGTCAAAGGCTCATGGTTCAATGAAATAATAGTATGGTTTTGGTTTCTCTGTCTTAAAAAGCTAAGCAAGCAATTACAAGATTCAGACATCAGCAAACACAACTGAAGAAACACAAAGACACATGAGCGAGTAAACAGTAAATAACTGCATTATTGCTAAACACCAAGAGTCATGGAAAAGTTACACTTGACAGAAAGGTTTCAAAATTATGTAACTAGTATTCAGAAAAGACTACATGATTTTTTACTACTGCTAGTGTTTTTCCTTCACACAGTCAAGTGCATTGAAATACCTATTACAAATATTTATGAAGCCAAGAACAGATTGAAACTCAAAGTAAAATTAAGCATTTATATGCATACACACTCACTGACATTGGAAAATATAAATGACATAAATGGACATTAAACATTAGCTCTTGTTTTTAGAAGTATAGCAAGTTTCACACATTTGTCACATGTGACATCTATAATCAAAAGTGCAAGGAAAAAAAAGTAATTTCTTGAAATGTAGGTTACTAACTTCAAAAAAGACCTAGTAATTATTCTTTCCTAATGATTCCATTCAATGTTTACCTCTCCAATGAAAGCAACATACATAAACTTCATGTATTAGCTAAAAATAAAACAGACTTAGCTAAAAAAAAAGTGACAAACTGGAAAATGAGGATTAGCAAACTGAAGGCCAGAAAATAAGAACTGAATCATACTGATGCCTATATAAAGCACTGGAGCAGTGCATTTTAAATCAATCTGTTCATTCTAGGCAATATGTATAGTGGGACAATTATTTGTTTTCCTTTCTCTTTCTCCAATGTTTAGTCACCATAAAAACCCTCTACATGAAAACAGCTTGTGCTTTACAGTTCTAATGAAGCTCATAAAAAATTAACAGAATGCAAAGAAGGAAACATGATGATGCACAGAGATCATATGGCCAAAAGACAAGTATGTGCAGGTCACATTGATAATATGCTTATCTTACGTTTGCATCTAAGGCAGCATTTGACACTTAAAGGCCGGATTATAGAATGCATATCAGGAGTTGTTAGCTATCACGTCTAAAATGCACGTGAATTGCAGAGAATGTATTCAAGTTTCTATATTCTGGGGAATGGGAGAACCAAGAACAAGGAAATTAACTCCCCTGGTGCAATCTTCAGTGAGCTCAGAAGAATGGCAAAACTGACATCAATTGCTGCAAGGATAGGGTTTTATCTGTTAAAAATTCTGTTTACTTTTCTAGGGCCATGGATGTTGATCTTGCCCTCTCCATCACAAAACAACAACCCTTTGGTTCCTGGGCAGAGTGGAAGTTCCAGACCTGTGTCAGGCCGTCAGCCCCACTCCACACCCCAGTCCCACAGGCACACATTTCCCATGGTGGGCATGCTGTGCCATTCATCCACAGCAGCTCATCAAGGAGGAGACACCAGTGCAGAGCTTATTCCAGTCCTTTACCCTGGAAAACCAAGTGACTTATAAAGGACAGAATCTTGCAGTAAATTTGCTACAGAGTCTTCTCAGCTCACCTGGCATTTCTCTATATCCTCCCAGCAAACTTACATAGGGTTGATCTTTCAAAATCATGTTGAAGTGGGCCAGTAGAACTATTTTCTGTCTTCCTAGCAACAAATGCTAAGGTTGCTAAGGTTTGCTTAGGCTAAATTGCGTTCTGATGTCTTATTTATAATACTCTATTTCCTCCTGATACCTTAAGAAGAAGTGTAAATACACAAGCAGCAGCAAAAAATCAGATTAAAAACAGTACTGGAGAATGCAGTTCAGAACTGTATTTGATTCATAAATCCTTAGCTTATGCTATCAATGAGGGAATCAAACTCTGATAAGCAACTCTAAAGAGGCTTTTTTAAGGTTCCTCATTTATTCTCTTTAATCTTTAGACTGCCTGTTCTAAAACACATGATGAGAATAGGAAACCACTGTGAACTAATGTTCATTAACACCAGAGGTTGGGGAAGAAAGAAATCAGGTGCAGGTAGCAAATAATGAGAATCCCATTCATGTTTAAGAGCTGTGTTTGTTCATAACTAGATGTGGTAGATGGCTGACAAGGAAAAGAAAGAAGATGATCAGACATAATAGTATGCATTGTTTTCAGAGATGCTCTTTTCTAATAAAACAATACCCTTCTAGACTTCACTATTCAGGATAAAACTGAAAACAAAAACTCCTCCCTGACAGAGGAAACTACATCTCTCCACTGCTTATTGACACACTCCTAGTATCTTTTTGAATGAAGTATGTGCAACTCAACAATATATCTTGCTATAAACTGTATACATGATTACATTTGCAGCTGCCATTTCTCTGTAATTTCATGCTAATTCCTTCATGTTTATATTTGGTGCTTTTAATACTATTGTTTTCTAAGGCATTTCAAAAAAGTATTTACCTCAATGAGTCTGTACTGATGAAATTAAATTAAACAAAACAAAAACAGTTGCATGAGCCTCTCTGTTGTTGACACTGACTAGACTGTCTACAAAACCAATCTGCAACACTCCTCAAGTATATTAGTCAGCAACAGGCAAGTTGCTAAGCTCAAAAAGGATGAAATTACAAATACTAATGAGTCACAAGAAGACAGAAACTAAAATTCTAAGTTGATTAAAGACATCCTTCCATTGACAGGAACAGTGAAAGCAACCGTAAGGCATGTACTAATCCAGTGCTACCATAAACTGGTTAAGACTACTGGTGTCAAGATCAATCATTTCAGTCTTGTTTCAAATCATTCTTCTCTTATGCCCTTTTGCTACTCACATCTGTCCTACCTATTATATACCTGTTTATTTAAAGAAAAGGAACATATGGCACCAGAGACACAGAGATAGCAAATGCAGACTAATGGGTGCAGCTGTCACCCAGGAAAGGCAGGCAGGTACATTTGCCCATCTGCCTTTGCACACGCAGAGAGCAGAACATTGGCCACTCCCTTCCCTGAGCAGGAGAAAAACCTTGAAAACCTGCTCTCAAAATTGAGACAAAATGCTGCTATCTCCTTGTACATCAACTCTTCATAGGTTTTGTTAGCTGAACTTTTCAAAGTAAGTCACAAACACTCTTGGCAAGTATAAGCATATAAAGCAAAAAAGCACATCTGAACTTCACTATTGCTACTAGACACTATTTTTCCCCTCACTTGTTCCTCATATCTTCTTTAACTTAAGGAGTTCTTCCTCAGCCTAACATCAGATTCAGGTGTGTTGCCTGTCACTATTGGTACATTAGCATTTTGATATTCCTGTGGTCAAGGACTTCAGCTACCCTGCTTAGCTTTTGGATGTTATGACTCTTTATTCAGCTTGCCTTTATTCTGAAATTGGATTACTAGCAGCGGCTTTAGTTATGCAGCCCAAAAGAAGCACACACCATCTTTCCTGCTGACAGACACAACCTTTCTGCAGAGAGACAACACACTATTCTCTGGGGGGGAAGAACTGCAGGGAGAGTCATGTCAGTGTGCAGGGATCAGCATCACCATGCTGGCTACTTGCAACACCATGTCCCAGTCCTGAGTGCATTTCCACCCAAGCTGAGCTTTTTGTAGGACTGCAGCTGTTAAAGTTTTGCCTGAACTCAAATTCTCCCACTTTCTCTGTTCCAATGAAAATAGAAACTTTTAATAGTCATTAATAAAAATTGAAGAATTCAGTTTGTGATTAAGAGCTGAATTCTACAATTACTGGAACCAAATCAAATTACTGAATTGTTTTTACTCTAAAATGTTATTTTAGTAAAGCAGCATGCAGATGAAAACACGATTAATTTTCAAATGGAAAAACTACCTACAGCAATATAATCAGAGCAATCTGCACTGTGGCCTCCTCCCTGCATGCACAGAGTGCACAGAACAGGTGAGAACTGACAGGTTACAGTTCTGAGTTCAGCACAGGCTTCCTCAGGTAGGGAAAGGACACTGCTCTGCAAACAGGCTCCACATAGGAACCAATTTCAGCCCCACTTCGGGTAACATGTTGGTTTCACTGAACTGTAACATCAACAGTCAACTCCTGCTAGATTAACAAGATTTTTAGAGAGGCTAAACATGAAATTCCACACAAGTGATTATCAAATGCTAGAAAGAAATAATTATCACACCCAAAGTGCTAGAAGATGGAGAGATGTCTCATGTTATTGTCATTTGATCCAAATACTGATCTATTTGTCAAAACATAAAAGATAAGGGAAAAAATCTAAATACAAACACATTTCTACAGAAACAAATCAACATAGAAAAAGAAGACCAGCAGCAACACTATCTTTGAACAGATCTTTCAAACACAGTTAAAGGCCATTTGTCTGGAAAAAAGGGACCACATCAGTTTTTTGGACCACACAATCATTTTAATTCATTTAGAAAAAGCTTACAGATGTGGCTTAGACAGGAGTTGCTCAAGTTGCAAATATGCCCTGCTCTGGCAAGTCTCAATTTTTTCCCAAAGGGTAGGTCACTGCACAGAAGGACAAAAAAGCATCCAACCAAGCAGCCTTGGGAATATATGAAAAACACTTTTCACTCAGAGCTAGAAATGAATATTTTTATACTGAAACCAGGCTAAACTGCTTCTTCAGGAAATTATCAGAGGCAACATAGCTGAGGTTGCTGAAAGAGCAAGAGGGGTTGGGATGCATTTTGGGCAACAGTTTTGGGCAACTGCAAATTCAGTGAATATGGAAGATGTTGCTATCAATAATGTCAAACCCACTTAAATTGTGTTCATGCTTTCTTTGATAGTCCTTTGAACCTGAAACTCAAGATGAAACTTAGGATGGGATCAAGTCCTCCTGGACTGAACCCTATGAATTACATACAAAACTGCACCAGACTGATCCTAAACACCCTTCTCAAGGAGTAAAACCATATTTACGTATTTCCATAATGCTGAGAAGACTCCCTTGAGTGAGTGAATAGCATCTTGGTGTAGTTCAAATGACTACCAGTCTTTTTACCAGCCAGCCTTTCTTTCTCCCTACAGAATCTGTAGCTTGGCAGGTTTACCATTATTCATGGATGACCCATGACAAAGAAAATGATGCTATGGGCAAGGGGACTGTTTCAGAGAGATATACTGAAGTGCATCCAGGAGAGATTCTTTGGAAATGCAGTTGTTAGAACACACACCTTAGCAAACCTTCTAAGTTATCATTTTCATGGCAACTACACTGACTAACAAAACACCCAACAAATACAAACTCCAGTCTGCATGCACAGCACCAGATAGCAACAGAGCATTGTCCAGAAAACAGCACCCAGTGAAAACCTCAGAAAATTCAAATTGGCAGTAAGAGATAGTTACTTCCAGGAGCATGGTTCTTGCCTCTTCCATTCCTTGGGACCATTTCAATAGATTTTCTGCCAGCACAACGCTCCTCAAAAAGTTTGATATGTGTGCCTATTGTAAATACGGTTTGTATCAGCAAAGAAAAGTGATCTGGCTAGTTCACAACTAATACTGATTCCTTGAGTGAAACAAGCAGCATCAGCAAAACAGCATTTTTATTGTAGAACAATACCTATTCTAGCATTTTTGCCTGTATTGAGTGTTGTAAATAACCACAGTCCTTAATGGCATTTCCATGCACACACAAGTTTTATGTGCAGATCTTGCTCCAGGTGATTTCATCCTCACTCCACAAACTCCTTATCATTTGTACCTTAATGTCTTTCTTCCAGGCTTCAGAGCAATCACTGAAATCAAGTAATAAACTATCTCCCAAAAGGTACAGGTCTTTCAAATCATGTAAAATGGAAATTCAGTGGAGATCAGATAAGTTCTCAGAGCTCAGTCTTTAAAAGGGAAGCATATGCAGTTTTGTAGAAAAACATGAAGAAGTAGGGTAAGGTAGGCAGAAGTTACCAGTCTGATGGCTAATTTCTAGCAAAGTTTAACTTGAATTTATGACATTAGTAATTCTGTAACTATCAGAGAATTGTTGACATGGTAGCCTTCTCTTCCCCTGCATTTTTCCTCTTTTCCCTGCTTATTTGGAGGTGTGTTAAATCAGAACACAGGTCTCTTCTATTTCCTACACAGATGGAGCTATCTTCCTGCTTTTAAGAGAGAAATTACCATTACTGGAGGAAATCTGATTATGGATTATTTCACTGCTTGAGTCACTACTTGTATGTAGATGTTACTACTCATGCAGTATGAAACACAATCTTCAATCTCTACTCTAATTATGAAGAAAAAGGAGAGTTAAGGACAGACCACAAATATCTTGATCATCAATGAAATCTGCAAGAGAAGCTTCTGGAGACACTCAGATATTTCCTCCCCCCTTGGATCCTTTGATTCACCCAAAACTGATCTCAAAACAGATTACAAAAACAATGAAAATACATATGGGAAAACTCAGCTGTAGACTCCAGTTTTAGATGGTGACAACTGGTAACATTTCTTTAAAATGCCTCAGTCTGTTAATAATCTAAAGCCCTCTGAAGAAGACTTTAAACATTTTGCCAAATACTATGAGTGAATCTGTACAATAGCTTGAAATAGCATTAATTAGAAGGGTGGTTCACGGTGGTTCCGTTGATAGAAAATTGAGAGCCACAATCACCCTTCATCTTAAAGATAACAAGCACTACTTAGGGTGAAATTTTTGAAAAATTATCAGCTGTTTGACATGCTTTGTGAAGATCAACAAATACAGACACATTTCAGTGCAGAGACAATGAATAATAAATATTACTTTCACACTAAGACGTTAACTTCCATACTGCAGTCGGACATTTTGACAGTCAAAGTACTGCACAAACACAGGCATGGGAGCAAAACGTTAGGGGAAAGTGCCATTATGTAAACACAGAGCAGAAAGAAGGCAGAACTGAGCTGCAGAGGGAATACTCAGGCTACTACTTAGGACTCCACTGAAACAAGAAATGTTGAATTCTCATGCAGTATTGTTTTATCAGCCTGTACTTAATGCAAAAAAATTCCCTCATTTTAGTCTCCCTGATGCTTTGTGCAATTTGTACATCCTTGAAACTGATGAGATGGCTGGAAAGACAAATGCCTTTTTCAAATGAAGTGTCTGCCATCCATTTTTGTGGATGACTTGGCCAAAGTCTGAGTGTTCACAGGCACATGTGCTCTGACAGGAGACATACAATTGAGAAGTAGGATGCCCTAAGTAAAGAAACCAGTACCAGAAACCATTTCAACTGGGAATCAACACTGAGGATTAAATAACCCTAAAAATGGGACACAGCTCCCATTTTTCAGTGCATCAGCTTTGCCTCACTTGACACTGAGAAGAACAAAGCAGAGAATCAGGACTGGTGAATCTGGCCACTGTGGAAAGCTGCTTGTCTGACTGCACAAACTGTTTTCCTTGTTGTTTACTAAAAATTTAATTAAAAATAGGCATGATGTCTTTGCAATCCAGCTAAATAAAACACAGTAAGTACTGAAAGAAGACATTCATTGCTCCTCATTTTTTTCACACCATTATCACACCTTTGCCATGACAGCAGAAATAGCAACAGTTCAGGTACTTGCTCTTAGAACAGCCAGACAACCCTTAAAACATCAATTTCCCAGGAGGCAGAAAGAATCCCAAATTCTCATGAAGAGGCATTTGCTGTCTGAGACTGGTCCTTCTCCCCTCCCTCCACTACGAAACAATTGTAATCTACTCTGTACCTTTTCAAAATGCTGTGGACAATTACATTCAGAAAGAAGTCACTCATGCCTGACACTCATGTCCCAAGAGAAGCACAGAGAAATACCTGTCTTGCTACCACAAGTGCATCTTTTTTGCATCTGCTAGCAGCAACTGATGAGATCATTCACCAGACTGTCATGAAGTTAAAATATTAGCCATCAATATAGTCAAGCTCCTGGATCAGAAGAGACAGCCCATCTCATGACACTCACCAGGGCTGCCTGATGACAGCTTTCATTCCTACCTCTCCATTTCCTCTGCTTAGTAGTGAGTGTCCTGGGAGGTTCCTGAGATTTGTATACCAAAAACAAAGAAAAAAGATAAATACACCTGTAGGAAGGTCAGGATTTCAGAGCATTCCAACTCAGCATTTAGTATTGATGCAATTGCTCTAAAAACTGTAACAGGAGTTACGTTTTGGGGGGATGAGTATTTGTCTATTTGTCCTCCTCACCCAAGAGGCCAATTCATTCCAGCATCAATCCCAATTAAAGTCACCTCAGAAAACCTAATGTATTTTTTAAAATTAATTTTATTTATGGGGCTAACACCTGCATGCAGTTTAGCAGCAGGAACCACATTTTTTTTACCTTGCTTGATTAGGTTATATGGGAAGAGTAAAAATGTAAAAAAAAACCCCTAAAACTGCTGTAATATAAGGGCTTTTCCTTGCAAAAGAAATGGCTGCTGTGTTTCCCTCTACCACTTATGTGATAAGTCTCAAACAATACAGCATTTTATTTGCTTTATTTTGCAATAGTGTTTTATTAGCTTGATTCTCTTTCCTTGCCTTGCATCACCCTGCTAGTGGTAAGAAAGTGAGTCTGCATTGCCCTACTTCAGAAGCCAAAGTTGCATCACTCCTCAAAACCAAAACAGTCTTTAAAATGTGCAGTAACTTAAAGAAATGGCTCACATACAACCACTTCACAAAGAAAGGAAACTACTATGAAGTGAGGCTCAGGAATCTGGCTCAGATAAGGTGGCCTGCCAGACTTGGCCACAGGCTGCATGTGACACTGTCTAACTACCTCTCTATGGTATATTTCAATTTCTGTTGGATATGACACATGTAGTATCTCTCTGCTAATTAACTTGTGGTGTTAATGATCACAGGGACACCACTAAAATACTATAAAATTACTTTCAGCATTTCCACAGGTAACTGAAACCAACTAGCAAAAGGTAAACCATCTCAAAATCTCGTACTACCCTCTGCTCAGATTAAAGCACAAAGGTGCTAACTCTGAGGAACTGCAGTGTTACTGCCCTTCCTACACTCACTCTGCAGAGGACATTCATTTCCAGAGGTGTCGGTTCAGCACCTTCTGTGAGCACTTGGTTGAGTCCAACCTCCCTCAAAGCAAGCCTGACATTCCCTCCTGACTTGTGCCAGCCCTCAGTGCACATTGGCTGACTAAGGCACATAATGAAGCATCCTTATGCCCTTACTCAAAGGAACAGGTTCCCACAGAAATATCTCCAGACTTTAATCTACAAGTGCAAGAGAATGAAAAAAAAAAAGGTTATCTGGGACAGAACTGAAGAAACTGTTCATAAAGATGCCAAAGAAATGAATTTTTTTCTTCCCCTTGCCCTCCCCCAGTTTTAGAAATATTAACAGGAAATAAAAACAAAACAAGCAAGTAATGCCACTTCAACCAGGTCAAATGTGTGTTGAAGCAAAGGTAAGAAACCACTTAAAGCTCTCACAGGATTATAAACCCCTTTGACAGGTCTGATAATTTTAAAGGCTTAATTCCATTACAGTATCTGGCAGCCTGCAAGGGCACATTTTACTAACCATAGGCCACCAGGTCATAATAGATGCTGACAGAAAACATCAAAGGTTAAGTAGGCTGTAAGACCATAAAACATTTCAAGCTGCACAGTGCCAGCAATGTTAACTATGGAGCTGCTTGAGAGGAGAAAACAATGGCTGAGTCTTGCCCCCACCTGCAGTCCCAGGGAAGCTCAGCAGAATCAGCTGGCCAGGATGGCCAGCCTGTGGCCATGGCCATGCTCCTGTGACATGAAAGTGGTTTTGGCTGTGTCAAAGCCCAAATTTCCTATCTTACTTAAAACTCAGAGTGCAAGATCAGATTAATTAAGCTGAAGAAAACATATCCACAATAGATTTCACTAGTCCTCCTCATCTGGCAAACAGTGAGCAGCTGCAGCTGGAGCAGCGGCCGAGCCACAGAGGAGCAGCAGGGCTGGAGGCATCCTGGCAGCCGAGGTCAGGCAAGCTGCAATCGCCTCTGTGCAACACTGGAGCACTCTGACTTGGAAAAGCAGCGCTCAGATTATTACTGTGATGAAGATATAAGCCAGCAGTTAAAACAATTTAGCAAGAAACAGTAATTTTGCCTTCAATATCCCACAAAACTTACTCAAGCACTGCAACATAACCACTGCAGGTGGCAACACTTGCTTCAACTCCCCTTGAGAGTATTTATGAAACTTACACATGCAGTTAAAGTTCCAATATGTAATTTGGATTGCTCACTCTTTGAGGGGTGTCTAGATACAGCAACAATGGCCGACACCACTAAAATACTATAAAATTACTTTCAGCATTTCCACAGGTAACTGAAACCAACTAGCAAAAGGTAAACCATCTCAAAATCTCGTACTACCCTCTGCTCAGATTAAAGCACAAAGGTGCTAACTCTGAGTAACTGCAGTGCTACTGCCCTTCCTACACTCACTCTGCAGAGGACATTCATTTCCAGAGGTGTCGGTTCAGCACCTTCTGTGAGCACTTGGTTGAGTCCAACCTCCCTCAAAGCAAGCCTGACATTCTCTCCTGACTTGTGCCAGCCCTCAGTGCACATTGGCTGACTAAGGCACATAATGAAGCATCCTTATGCCCTTACTCAAAGGAACAGGTTCCCACAGAAATATCTCCAGACTTTAATCTACAAGTGCAAGAGAGTGAAAAAAAAAAAAAAGGTTATCTGGGACAGAACTGAAGAAACTCCTCATAAAGATGCCAAAGAAATGAATTTTTTTCTTCCCCTTGCCCTCCCCCAGTTTTAGAAATATTAACAGGAAATAAAAACAAAACAAGCAAGTAATGCCACTTCAACCAGGTCAAATGTGTGTTGAAGCAAAGGTAAGAAACCACTTAAAGCTCTCACAGGATTATAAACCCCTTTGACAGGTCTGATAATTTTAAAGGCTTAATTCCATTACAGTATCTGGCAGCCTGCAAGGGCACATTTTACTAACCATAGGCCACCAGGTCATAATAGATGCTGACAGAAAACATCAAAGGTTAAGTAGGCTGTAAGACCATAAAACATTTCAAGCTGCACAGTGCCAGCAATGTTAACTATGGAGCTGCTTGAGAGGAGAAAACAATAGCTGTCTTGCCCCCACCTGCAGTCCCAGGGAAGCTCAGCAGAATCAGCTGGCCAGGATGGCCAGCCTGTGGCCATGGCCATGCTCCTGTGACATCAAAGTGGTTTTGGCTGTGTCAAAGCCCAAATTTCCTATCTTACTTAAAACTCAGAGTGAAAGATCAGATTAATTAAGCTGAAGAAAACATATCCACAATAGATTTCACTAGTCCTCCTCATCTGGCAAACAGTGAGCAGCTGCAGCTGGAGCAGCGGCCGAGCCACAGAGGAGCAGCAGGGCTGGAGGCATCCTGGCAGCCGAGGTCAGGCAAGCTGCAATTGCCTCTGTGCAACACTGGAGCACTCTGACTTGGAAAAGCAGCGCTCAGATTCTTACTGTGATGAAGATATAAGCCAGCAGTTAAAACAATTTAGCAAGAAACAGTAATTTTGCCTTCAATATCCCACAAAACTTACTCAAGCACTGCAACATAACCACTGCAGGTGGCAACACTTGCTTCAACTCCCCTTGAGAGTATTTATGAAACTTACACATGCAGTTAAAGTTCCAATATGTAATTTGGATTGCTCACTCTTGAGGGGTGTCTAGATACAGCAACAATGGCCATCATCACAGACTTAATCTTATTTCAGCCACTAAATATGAAACCTAATATTTGACATTCCAAACTAGCGGAAAGAAAGACAATGCATAGATCATTGCCTGTGTGCATGGAAGAGGGTTGAAAACTGCTCTCTTCTGCATACTGGCTTTCTACAAGGCACTATGAGAATATACACAAACAGATCTGCTTTTTCTCTTCTCTATGCAAAAGAGCTCCCCTGAATGACATCTATCTGGATAATAAATTGCCAATACCACAAACAATTAAATGAGAAGCAGTTCAAAATGTAAGGGGGTGGGAGCTGACTACTGACCAAATCTGACATACAAATAGCCTGCTAATTTGTCAGCAAGCCAAAATAAATGGAATGGGCTGGCTACAGGTGCAGGTAAACGCCTCAGAAATAGACATCAATAAATCATTTAGCTCTCTATAACATTTTAGATTACAGTCATTTAACAAGAAGGACATTTCTGCCTTTGCAACATGATTCATGAGTGCTTCAAGTGAGTAATTTAAAGTCAGCACTTAAGATGGGACTTTAAAACTTCCATTTTTTGATCTCCTATAACCTACACTTAACTTAGCAAATATTATAAACTGTATCCTCTGTTCTGCTTATCACAAAATCCAAAATCCAAGATTATGGGGTATTGCACACTAACGATCAACTCTCCAAAGCCCCAAACTCTCTCTGTGAGAGAATTCATCTCCCTGATATTTTTTGTAGATGTAGAGACAAAGAGGAAGTTTGCTGCATGTCAGGCAAGCCAGACAGCCAACATTCTAGTTTTACTAGATGTGTCTACATAGACAGAAACATGATAAAGAGTGGGTCATCACATATTACAAATGTGTTCCTTGCAAGTAAAAATCACTTGGTCCTCATCCTTTTCCATCTCAAGCGTTTCAAAAAGCCAGCCTGCAAATAACTGTTCTGTCTGCTCAAAGACCATCTGTGGGGCCGTGTTTCTATCAAAATGATACAAGGTGTCACAAACAGTAACAGACAGACACTTAACTGCATGTTCTAAAGAAGGTCAGTCTTGTACTAAAGCCAGAAACACAAAACACACAAGGACCATCCACGCTTCTATTTTGCAAAGATCTTAAAAGCATGTTTACAAGTTGTAAAGTCATTAAGTAAAAAAAAGTAATATCTTCCATTACTAATGGACAAAGACCATATATAAACTCACATGAACATTTGTTTCTAACCTGATTCTACTGCAACGTTGCTCTAATGAAGTGTATGTCTTGACAGACACAAATTACTTCAAGGACCTTCCAGGTAAATCAGCCCATTAAGGAATTATTTCTACAGTATTTCCACCCCAAGGAATAGTTAGAAAACATATATAACCATTTGGAAAGTGGGCTGAAACAGCACAATTTAATAGTAGTCATCTATGTGCACAACAACTGGTTTCTAAGTTTCTTCCAGACTAACTTCTTGATTGCCCTGTTGCTGGAAAAACAGTAGGAATGCAAAGGTGTATAGGAACATGAAGAACTGCTGGTTATTTCCAAAAATATGGTATTTTATTACACCTAGCACAGGAGGAGTCCTTAGACACTTACAACTTCACATGACAGCCAGGCACATTGCCAAACATGCATTATAACCCTGAGCTAACAGCCAGATCAGGACAGAGCCCCAGTGCAGCACCATAGTTCACTAAGGTGCTCCCAAACTTCCTGAAAAAACACAAGCAGCCTGACACAATTCTGCAGAGTATCTGTCTGAGCAGGAAATCTGGAGTTAAAACCACTGACAGCAGCAAAATGAGGAGGCTGAGAAGTACCCGTAGCAGACCCCGCTAACAGAACCAGAGAGACCTACAAGCTGCTCAAGGCAGTCAAATAACAGCCTGTGATCAATAGAAGCAAATACTGCTGGCAGATCAAGCAGGATCAAGACTACATAAGCCACTGCAATCTGTATGAATAAGTAAATCATGACAGGCTCCTCTGAAAGCCATGCTGTTAGGCTGATGCGTGAAAACCTTAACTTTCGAAAACAGTTGGATAGTGCCAGTAGATAAGACAGTAAAAGTACTGTTACCACCCTTCTTTCAAGTCTGGCCTGCTATATGGATAAGTAAGTGACACTAAGTGGCACAACATCCCCTCCCTAGTATTTTTTCTTTTCCTACTACATACTAATGCAGGAATAAGGTTGTTAGTAAATGTTAAATATATTAAATCACAAAAGCAAACAGCAGGTCAGTAAAACTGGTTAGCATAGCTAACTGAGAACTGCAGGGAGTGCTGTGACAAACTCCTGTTAGTTCTTGTTACCTTCTCAGGCTGACCACAAAAAGGTAGTCAAGAATAAGTAAAGGAGTGCTTTTTGTGAGAATCCCAGTTCTTCCCATCTGCCCTGGTTCTGCTTCTACTGAAGCTCTACTCACTTTATTCGTAACTAAGTTAGGTCAGAATGATTTTAAAGATCCAGTACAGATAGTTTTAATGATAAGATTGTGAAAGAATGAACCTCTCCAGGTACTGTAACCCTATATCCAAACAGCATTCTAACAAGCTTGTATTCACCAACAATTGTGGGATTTTGTCTGCTTCCAGGATCTCAACAGAGAGTCCAGCTTGCCTACCCCCTGAAACTTAATTTAATAGATGCAAGGGACACTGAGGAGATATAAAACCCACAAACTACTAACAACAAAATTCAGTTTGAGGATTAGAAGTTTATAAACAAACTTTAAGGGTTACTCATCAAAATGTTGAGAGCTGTACTTTAGGTACAATAAACAACAAGCATCAGGAGCTTAGCTGGCTGTCAGAACATTTTATTGGTACTAATAAAGACAACTGAGAACAAAATTAACTTTTTTTTTTTATGAAATAGGTAAAACTGTCATTGGTTGCACTGGATTACTGTCAATAGAATGATCCCAAACAACCTAAGACTCAGGATTAGCAACACACAAACATTCCAGAGAATATTTAAGAATGATCTAGGGCAAGAACTGAAGAAATGTATAGTATTTATTAGAGGTGGGCTGAGTGGCAGCCTTCCACACTACTGAAGTAATTACTGTCCCAATGTCACTCATTTTTCTTTATAACTATACTTTGTCTTGATTTTAAGGAGAAAATTCTTCAAGTAAATTCTTCAATTAAAAATAGACATAAAAAACCTGTTTGTGATCACTCTGGGTTTCTCTTGTTTCCTTCCCAGATTGTCAGTGAAAGCCAGACTGGCTGGCTGCTTTCTCCCTGATGATGAATGGATACACACTCTTCCCCATGCCTTGAAAGCTATTACTGCTTTGCCTTTACTGCACATTGGTGTACCTCTCACAATTAGTGAAACAGCTGTTTCATTTGAAGGCTAGCTCAACATTTTACATGCTGGTTTAAAAGGCTTTGCTCGGTAACTTGAAATTGTTTCTAGTTACTTCCAAAACAACTGTTTTATATACCAAAACATTGTTTTGCTTCAGCATTTTAGAAGAAGGTATACCCCATGGAATTTTGGTTCCTATCCTGCTGTTAGAAGAGCCAAATGATATTAACTTAATATATTCTCTTAAGTGTGTTAACTTTTAGTTATTTTTAATTAATTTATTTTTTGTTTTGCTGACTTCAAAGAAACAGCCAGTAAAGCATACTACAGTGAAACAGATGTCATGTCTACCGGTTTATTTCACAGAATTTTCTGGTTTCCTCTGGAAAGGCAGTACAAGGAAAACAAACTCTAAGAAATTTAGGGGACACACAGTGGGGTCATTTGTTACATTATTTTTTTTTAAAGCCCTCTGGATATGTCTCTGCTGTGTCTTGCAGGGTACCAGAAGTAGTGAACCATCTGCTCAGCTTGCACAGCCCTCCACATGCCCAGCAAGGCTTCTGAGACTTCAATCAGATCACCCAGCTCTGCTTGCACTGAACAACAATGCAGCAGTAGCTGAGCAGCGCTGGGAGGAAGCAACTTTTCCCCACCTTTTTTTTTTGTTCCTTGAGCAAAAACCTCACTGCCCAGCTGCTTGCGAGCAGTTTCATGGCAGTCTGCTAGGAGCAGCTTCTCCTGTTTGTTCCACCCGAGAGAAAACAGAAGTTCCCCTAGGCAGGGCAGCCTCA
Organism: Emberiza elegans; assembly: GCA_024865655.1. Taxonomy (NCBI): domain Eukaryota; kingdom Metazoa; phylum Chordata; class Aves; order Passeriformes; family Fringillidae; genus Emberiza; species Emberiza elegans. Next base: position 24,266,955 of record JALJVW010000241.1, on the reverse strand, counting down.
GAGGAAGGTATTTCCTGTAGCACTCTCTGTTCTCCAACTGAGGGAACCAAACCAGAGAGTACCTTCACTGACGACTCTGAAACATAATTTTAACAGTGTTTCACAAGATGAAGTATTGGGGTTGTTTTCTGCTGGTTAGCTCCTTCCCTGGTTAGCTCTTTTGATATTTTAAAATATAATCTACAGTGTATTCTTTTGTTATGAGAAAAAAAAAGTTACGGTTCTGCCATCCCATAGAGTGACAGTTTCCTGATGGCTTCACTCTAATGATTTTTGGTCACTGTTGATCAGCAATATCCTTTTTGCTGATGTAATAGTCATGAGAAAGCAGCCTTGCATTGTCACAGTTCCAGTGACAACTGAGGATAATGTGGGAACTTCTGTGTCCTCAGCTTACCTCGTGACATAGAAAAACACTATTCTCTTGTCTTAGTTACACATCTTGTAATTGCAGGGGTTTGGGGCACTGGATTCTGAGACTCTCTTGAACTAATTGCTGTACTAACTCTTATGGCAACAGCAAGTCTGTTTTGCCAGACTATTCTCTCTAAACTATCTCACTGTAATCAATACAGCACCTGTAACTACAACAACAAATTGTTTATTCACTGAGCCTAAGTGCCCCTATTTTGCTCTCATTGTTGGTTTGCATGCTCTGCTTCTTTGCTTTGTAACCAAAAGCTGTCCCCTGTCCACTACACATGGACAAGCTTTCTTGGATGTTCCTGGAGCGTTCATTCAGCATAAGGGTCCCAGGACTAAATGCTGCTTTCAGCACAAGTAATACCAAGAGAGTGCATGTGTTTCACTGAAATTTGAACACAGCAACATGTCAGCCAGGATCACAGAGACATTGCCACACACAGCTTTGACATTTGTACCCATTCTATGATCTATACAAGATTAAAGGCTTATGACTACATTTCAAATCTCACTTATGATCAGTATTTTCAATTGCTAACATGAAACTGTACCTCACTCATTCAGATAACTTCTTTACTAGTGAAATTTCACTGCACTTGCAGATGTACTTCCCCAGGGATTTTCTGATGGCTCCTCCAGAAAAGGGTAAAGGTGGTGTTAACTTAACAATATTAAGTAGTTTTTTAAATCAAACTTTGACCATAAATTTGATACCAAGCCTTTGGTAACACTCTTCTGTTCACTTAAACTCGTGCATTACTGACTGAGTTCTACTGAAATAAATTTACATAACCCCAAGCTTTTTTTCCCATATTCTATTGCACTTTAGCTGCCATCTCAGTTTAAATGCTAAGCAAAAAGAGGAACAAAATTCTGTTAAGCAGATTGGTGACAGCATGGAGAGACATGCTTCTGCTCAACTCAGAGGCACTTCCACTTTTATGCATGATTAGATGCTGATAATTACTTTATTACCAATATATCTGTAATAAACTTCTAACTTGAACAAAAACTACAGGAAACATTAGGCTATGTATAGCAATTTTAGCTGGATCTTAGCTTTATGTACTTCCATTTCCAAGTAGTGTTTCAGTCATGCTAATTGTTTTTCCTAGGTCACCCCAGCCTAATGACTGGGTTAGCTTAACCTGAGACAAGACTTTTTGAAAGAAACTGTCTCCACAGTAACTTTTAATTCTAAAATCTACATATTTGCAGAATGAACACTGTCTTTTATAGTATTATGAGCCAAGGTAAGTTGTCATGAACATGGGTTCAATTTAACCAATTCACCTCATGAGATGTCTACAGAGAGCATTTATTTCATCAAAAGATGACAGACAGTAAGGGATTTTTAATCAGATCTTATAATGGGCTCACCTGCACTCAGGACAGTTTGTATGACTGAAGTTACAGCTTGTTTTGACAGTGGCGTTAGTGGCTCCAGAATCACTGATGCTACTTCATGCAAAGTCTATTTCACCTTACACAGATATTTTACCCATTCAAAGAGCTGTTATCTACAATAGCAACCTCTCTTCCCCCAACAGACTGTGCTGTCAACATCGGAACTGCAAGCACTGAAGCTGCATAGTTCCTTTGCATTTTGTTTTTGGCATACATTGATATATGCTATTTTATTAAGTTTTTAAATACTATTTGCATTAAGCCAACTAACTGAACTAAACAATAAAACTAATGTCCCAAATTCCAGTCTGGCATCACTAGTTTGAAACTTTATGATAACTCCTTAAATAATATGCTAATTAAGTAACCTTTTGAGTTTTTTACACAGGAAACGAATAAACAAGACACTTGTTACTACTGAACATAAGGGGCAAAAAACTTGTCAACTGGAATACCCGAGACTGTCATTGAAATATTCTAATACTACTTTGAGATCTTCTATGAAAGCACTCGCCACAGATGTGAGTTATGTGTGGCAAGGTCTTTATAAAGACGGCAAAAATGAAATGGTGGCAGCAGTATTGTCACTGCTGTTTGCAGAACAGCTTGTCACGTTCTGACAGTGCCAGACAGGCTAAAGTTGCAGCAAAGGCCGCTGCTGACCGGCGCTGCCTTTTGGTGGTGTGAGTGCAGATGCGGGCAGCAGGGCGCGGGCCGAGCCGCAGGCTGCGGGGCAGGGCAGGGCAGGGCAGAGCCCGCTGCCATCGCTGCCAGCCCCGCGCCGCCGCTCCCACAATGCACCCGCTCCCGCACGCACGCACACACACAGACAGACACACACACACAGACAGACACACGCGGGCACAGGCTCTCCCGGGGCCAACACGCTGCAGCACACGGCCCCGCTCCCGCACGCACGGCCGCCGCCCCCCCGGAACCAACTTACCCCCGAGTTACATCCCATTCACCAGCCCGGCTTCCTCTGCCGCCCCTCCTCTGCGCGCCCGCCTCTGCTGCTGCAGAGAGGCCACATATGTCTGCAAACACTTCTAGGCAGAAAGCAGCCAGTGCAGAACAAAGACAGCCGGGGTTGCCTTCATCTCAGCGCAAGGCAGCCAGTAGCTATTTTCAAGCTTGTTCGCTCTCCCCCTCTGAGGGCACCCTGCTCTGTTTCTCCCTCTCTCTCTCTCCTCTTTGCCTGTCCAGCTACTGCACAACACACATCAATTATTCATTGCTTGTCTCCCGGTTTCCAGGCAAAACCAATCACAGATGGAGTCTTGCTAATGGGCTCATGCCGTACTTGCCAACAGGCTATTTGTGCTCAAGCTACAACCCTCTAGAGACAATAAAGAGAATCAGGTTAAGCTTTAAAACTTCACACGTACGCGAACAGACCTAAAACGGCGATAGACATGTAAGCATCCCTATGACATTGCTTAGGAGTACGTCTTCGGCATACAGCATGGCAGAAGGCTGCTGTAAATCTTCCGAAAGGGCTTTAAGAAAATCAAACACTCAGAAAAATCTCACCTCAGCTGCATGTTACTGATATTGATGGTTCTCTTTTCTGTCTCTAGTGATCCATGTCTCGCTTTCCCATTACACAGAGAGGTATGTCCTTCTCTCATTCTCGTGCACACACGCGCACACGCACGCACACACACACAGCCACTTTGCCAGAAGGAAGAGAGAGAAAGAGAGGAGGAAAAAAAAACCACCCAGGCAGCTCACATTTCAAACTTGCAAGGAGGGGTGGTGCTTAAAACGCTAGGACAAAGCCTCTGCCTCTGGCCCCCAGTCAAAATACTAAAATAAATCCCCTCGATCAATTAATTGGAAGCAACACTTGTTCGAGCCCGCGTAACAAACCATTAAAGGCACCGGGGCTGAAAAGTCTTGAGATTTGGGAAATCTCGTACCCTCGCTTCCCCCCTACCCTGTTTGCTGAATGCTGTTGACTAAATCCATCAAACTAGTCATGCTAATTAGCGTCCAGGGCAGCCTCGGCGGCGGAGCAGCGCCCGGGGCGGGTGGCCCCCGCTGCCGGAGTTTCCTTCCGGACCGGCCGCCGCCCCGCGCCGGGCAGGAGGTACCGGCGGGCCCGGGAGGGAGGTACCGGCCGCCAGGAGGTACCGGCGGGCCCGGGAGGGAGGTACCGGCCGCCAGGAGGTACCGGCGGGCCCGGGAGGGAGGTCGCTGGAGCGGCGGCGCCGGCTGCGCGCCCCAGGGCGCCCCAGCGCTCCCGCCCGGCGAAGCGACGGGCGCCGTCCCTCCGCCGCCAGGGGAAACTGAGGCAGGCGGGTGCGGGGGCTGGGACTGCCACCGGCTCCGCTGTCACCTGCGGGACTGCCCGGCCCGGCGCCTCGGGCTGTGTTTGCGAGTTCAGGTCTTCACCTTGGCAGGCCGCACACTGCTCCCCAGACAACACCCGCTCCCACGGCACTGCCAGCTCGGGGCTGCCCATGGAAGAGTTTTAAACACGTCCAGCTGTGCCTGCCGTGGTCAGCGTTTCAACTGACAGTGCCGAAGGGGAAAAAAAAGGCAACAAACAATCAACCCCCAGGAAGCTAGTGTGACAATTCTTTGCTGCCTCTCAAAGGGAAAACTGGCAGTTTAAGTTGTGGCCAGCCGAGCACCAGCCTTTTCCTGCCACCCTCCGCGGTGCAGAGCCACTTCCTTCCCCGCACAACCTGCACAAAGGCACCTCCACCTCTTAAAGGCGCACCCGGCCCCCTCGCAGTGAAGCAGCCGGCAGGTTCCAGCGAGAAACAAACAAAATACAAACAATAGAAACAAGAGGACTTGAAAAAAATACTGTCACTCCAGCAAAATTCCTTTCAGTGAAAAAATGGCCCCAGCTCCCCTTGCTTACAGTCACTTAACTGTGCTTCCTGAACACCTTAGCAGAGAGCTGGCAACATGACAGATCGGAGCAGCAAACTATCACAGATATCAAAGAGCAGCTCTTCTCTGAAAAATGATTCCATAAAAAAGCATTGTCAGATTTCATGTTCTTTTTTTTTCCCCCCAGGGAATCCACTGCAAACAGCTAAGAGTAATGTGTGCTCTCACTTAACTTCCACTCCTGATGCAGGATCTCAAGGTCAGCCTGTCAGACAGGGTTATTGCTTTCTCTCCACGGCCATCAGACCAAGCAGAACTGCAAACCAAGCCCTCCACACTTGGTGCAATCTCAGAGCTGCTCAAGTGTGGCTGAAGAAACACTTCACAACAACACAGCTGCTACAGGTGGTGCAGGACTCAGTGCTGGGCCAGTGTCCAGAGTCTGTACAGCCTGGGCAAGCCTTCAGCTGGGTCCTCATAGATGCAGGCGGACCCACGGGGCTGCTGGAACAAACTTACACAAAAGGTAATTTCCACTGCAGTTGGTCAAATTTCAGATTCAGTCACGGAAGAAAAGTACAGAACCTTATAGAATTTTTTCATTGCCTTTCAGAGTAGACAGATTGTTAAGGAGGTGTAAATTAGACTGCTAGGCTGGCAGAATAGGTATAAGAAGCACAAGTTTCAGGAGACTGTCAGAGAGTTCAGACTTGGTGGATGTGAATGAAATTGATAATTGCTCTAAAGCTACATGAATTCTTGATTGAATGAACATTTCTGTACTTGTTTCAGGTTTTACTGCATTTATAGTGTTTCCACACAATTCATAAGCTATCATGGTATTTTGTTGTATTTTGAAAAAACACATGAAGCAGCAACAAGAACATATCAGGTGGTTGAGAGGTCCCAGATACTGAGACTGGCTCCTTCCTCATAGAAGCCTCCATTAAGTTATTTTCTGCGGGTGAAAAGTAATTTTATTTTTTCTGTAGAGAAAACACATTCCCCAGTATCCTGCGTTTCCTTCTCTACCTACCATCATAAGTAGTATCTCTCCGTAATTAAACTGCTCTTTCTAGTGCAACAGTGTAAGTTTCTCTTTTAAAGCTGCCTGTCTTTCAGAGGAAGTGGTTTAGAGTAGACAAATCACTTATCTAAAAATTATGTACTTCTCCTTTGACAAATCTTTAGCAGGTTTCTAATCCCACCCTGCCACTTGAAATATCACTTTCTGTGATGACATTTGAGTCACAGTTGTCAGAAGCATCAGGCTCTGTAGTCAAATGGATTAAATCACACTTCATAGCACGCAGTATTTTGAAGGAGGAGTGGTTTATCATTTGTAGAAATTAATCATAACAGTTTTTTCTCTAGGGCAAATTCCCAATCATTTTTAAAGATTACTATGTTTAAGCCCCTCTGACAGCAGTATGTCAAATTACATCACAAGGAAGGTTATCTCAGGCAATGATAACTATTAACACAACTCACTGAAGACACATACTACTGGGAGAAGCAGGTCTGTACTGGGAAGCACCTTTTTTTATGCAGGGGTGGGAGAGCAGGCTCTTGGCTGTGCTTTGGCTCTGTCGAGGCCCCAGGGATCTCCGTGTCTGGGGGTGTGCCTGCTGCTGGCTGTTGTCCCAGCTCAGCCCCACAGGGGAGGGGAGACAGCAGTTTGAGTTCTACGGGGGGAAAGAGGAGACCCTTACTTGCACCACCTCTAGCTGATTAAGGGGAAGAGTTGGAAGAGTTTCAGAGAAGTCCTGTTTATCTCAAAGTAGGAGGCAACGTTTGTCTGTTCAGCATACGCTGTCAATGCACAGCAATATCACTGACAAACTTCCCAAATCTCAATCCTGTCAGTCACTGCATGGCACAGAAGCAAACCCTGTTCTTATGGTACGGCTCTTTGCTCTCCATGCCAAGACACCTCTCTGAAGAGTGTATTTTTAAGATATCAGAAGCCTGTCCTTAAGTCGCAGACTTGAAGCCCATGGAACACCAATTTTTTATGGTGAACGAGGTAATGATGTGAACACATTCATACGTTCAGGTGCCTTTGATTGCTCAACACAAACAGCATGATGCTTATCTGCAACTGCTTCAAGTGAGGTAGCCTTTGGGCGTAATTCTCACTTCTCTCCTGCCTTGCCTCTCTTTGGTAATATTGCAAAAACTTAATCAAATAGATCAACACCTGTAATAAAAATGCAGACCACCAACAGCAAAAGAAGGAGAGGCTGCAGAGGGGTGGTGAGAAAATCACCCATCTGGATACTTCAGTACCAAGAAGACTACAGGACAGACAGCATCATGTTCTACTGTAACAGCATTGCGAGAGGTATGCTGAGAAAAGAGCAGGGAAAGAAAGCATAAATGGGTAAGGAAAATCTCTTCAAGTAGCTGTAATAGCAGTTATTGCCCACTGAGTCATAATATAATCCTTTAGCAATGCAAATTTTCTATGACCAAAGATTTAAAGGTTTATCTCAGGGGCCAATCTTTATTCATCTGAGTTTTGCTGCACTGCTGAACACAGCAGGGTAGTTCCTTACAATATTTGTCTAGAGCAGGTTATTTGCCCAAGAATTAGTTCCCTGGATATGTATATATTTTACTATTGATTTAAGGGATTCAAAAAACTCTTTAGAAGGCTTACAATTACATAGTTGAAATACACAGAATACATGGATCAGTGGCCTTGTCGATTTTTCCTGATGTTTCACAGTAGGTTGAATCAGCTGAAGCTGTTATAAATCTAAGGGCTGCATTCAGTAAAAAAACAACCATGTCCTTGAAAAAATAAAAATTAAAATCCTTTGACTCTGAATCATGTGTTGTTCATGCATAACCCATTTTTACAAAATCAAATAAACTCCTTCCAAAAAAAGGTGTGGAAGGAAAACCCAGCATTTAAAAACAAAGTAAGAAAAGACCCTTTGACACGATTGAGTCCTATGCTGTTTAAGTAAGATTACTACACTGCAAAGAATTCTATGAGTAAGGTACATACCCTTTGGCCACCTTCTGCATTAGGATTTATAACACAAAGGTAGGGAAGTTACAAAAAGTAGTAACACAGGATCTGCTTTTTTTCCTTGCTGCCCATGACCACTGTTTGCTTGTAGCCCTTGGTAGCTAAAAGTTTTAGTTAACATTTAGTTAACTCTGATGTGAACCTGGAAACACCAAATGCTGTTTGGATGACCACAGCAATTGGACCAAAACACTCAAAATCTTCTGAAAGCCCTTATGCCCTATTAACTTTCAAGATCCTGGACATGGTCATGTTCTTGTTACCCCATTACAAAACAATACTCCTTCAAGCCTCTGCAAAGACTCAGGACAGACTTTTAGGCACACTCCAATGAACACCTCTGTCAATTGCCAAAATATTTAGAAAGGGAGATCTACCTTAAGTCCATCTAATAATGTTGCAATTTTCTAATCTCTATTTCCTTCATTCTTTCTTTTAATGTCCTTACCATGTGCAGAAAACAAGATGCTCTATAAAATTACAATGCAAAAAACCACTCAGAAATACACAGTGAAGCCATTCACCATGTTTGTATCTTTGGTTCTCTTCACAGCTATACTTCTACGGAAAACTGCAAAGCAAAAGTAACCAAAGCACACAGAAATCAATAACAAAGTACACAAAGGAAAACAGTCACATTTGTAATGTAGCGTGGCAGTCAGAAGAGAGGCTTTGCAGACCTAAGGTGTCACTGTAGTGATGGCACCAGCTCAGAGTTGTCCCCAGCTCTATTTCACACACAGCAGAGCCACTGCAGCTGCCCCCTCACAACCCAACTTGTTCATCAGGCAATTTTAAAGACAGATACAACATATCCCACCTGTGATGCTCTGCCCTTATTTTAATGTATCTGTTTTGCTACAAATGCTAAAGTATGTTTTAAAATCTGCTTTTCACAATGTGGGAGCTTCATTGTTTTTCTAACTTTTGGATGCTTCTAGTGGAATTCCTTGGTAAACTGGAGCATGGCACAAATGGCTTTCAGTGCCTCTTGATACCTGGGCTGGAGTTCATGACATCTCTACCAAATCAGAAGGAAATCAAAATTAACTGAAGCCCTTTCCATTCAACATCCATTTTTCAGCATGATCCAAGTGGATTTCTAAAACATCCTGATTTTTCACTAAGTTTTGATAAAATATTTCTATACCACATCTTGCAAACTGCTTGATTGTCCTCATGTATTTTAGACATTTTTAGCCTTCTACCACTTTGGGGGATTATCTGATGAACCATTCTTTGGATTTCAAACAAACCTTTCAGCATTCATATGTTCTGCAAAGTACTAGAAAGTTTGTTATAATAAGGCAAGACTTTCAAATGTAATGAGGACTACTACCTCTCTAAGAAAGTTTTAGTACATGAAGTTCAATAAAACATTTTTTTCTGCTGCTTTTCAAGATGGTTAAGAATATATTCTCCCTAAAAATATTTGGTTTTACTGAGTGTGTAGCAGAAGCCCCACCTCTGGCAAGCCGTGGGTTAATTAGAGCTAAGCTTTCTCTCTCCCTGATTAATTGTTCAGGGGAATAAGAAGGCAGCTCTGAAGACAGCAACTTAATCAGGTCTCACTGAAAGAAGATAGAAAACTATTAGAACAGCAGCTTGTGAGGCAATGTAGAAGTAATGGGATGCAAAAGAGTAAATGAAACTGAAGCTTGGGAAGTGGAAGCCCTGCGAGGGCACCTGAACACTTCTTGGCATTGTAAATCCAGACTGAACTGTCTTGACTCTTCACAATTATTTTCCAGAAATATAAATTGTATGAATATTCCTCATTAAGATTTCAAAAGAACAAGCCCTCCATGAAGTCAATCCCAGAGACCTTTTTCTTTCATATTCTCCTTCTATGCCTTCATATCCAGGTGACAGTTCACACCCCAGCCCCATCACAGCAGTGTGAGGAGCTGCTGCTCTGTTTTTCTGGCTCCTTGGAGCTGTTTTCCCCTCCACATGGGGACTCCTCTTGGTCCCATTTCACCCAGCTGCCTCTACTCCAAAAATGGGTTTGAGAGGAAATCTAGGCTATTTGCTTATATCCTTTTTATTATTATTTTTTAAAACCAATCCACTAATATATGGAAGGTATCAGTTGTGAGAAGGAATGTGATACAAACATCCTGAGTGGGACATAAATGCAGCAAGAAAAGGTGTAAAGAGAAGATAACTCCTTCATTACCTTCACATTTTACATTCTATACACAGGAAAGTTCATGACAGGACTTTTTCTCTGTGCTGTGAGTTAACTGTGGGAGCATTAAAATGAGAAAGTTGACATGCAATGCTTTTTATTTTTATTTATTTTTAAAAACTCTGTGAAAACAACACCAAATGTCACTTTCTTCAAATCAAATGTGGAGTGTAGAAAACCACTGAAAGTGCTTTCAGATATTTTATGATGCCATATCAAACATATGAGGGGTTATATAATAATCAAATAGATAAAAGTCCAAAGTTACAAATTAAAAGAAAAGTTACAAATTGGTGGCTATGCATCACTGTCTTGGAAAGCTTCCATTCTGGAATACAAAGACATTCATCATTTGGAGGCCAGCTCATGCTTCTAGCTTTGTATTTAAACAACCCCATGTACCATCATCATACACTTTTTATATCAATGTGCCAGAAAGCCATACAGAGCTATTTTTAGAGGACTCTGAGATGAAGTACAGTTTAGCTTGCTAAGTAGCCTAATAAGGCAAAATGCTCTTGGTGAAGACCAAATGCAGTCACTGTCACTCTTCCCTCATACTCTAATCAATTTCTAAGAGCATCCCTTAATTTTTCCCACTTACTGAGGATTACTGTATTAGCAGCAGGATAGAACTAGAGGGAGAGAGGCATTCTTTATAGTTTTCTCTGTTTTGATAATCAAACAGAGTGATTGAAGAAAAAAATGGAATGGTCTGAAAAGAAAGTGGCTTTGCTCAGAGTTAAAGAAACCTCTTAGTAGACAATAATTTTAAGAGAAACAACAACTTAACATCAGTTTTTGCTTTCAGAAACTGGCAAACTCAGCTCTCAGTCCACTCCAAAGACTTCAAAGCCTCCAAGCTTCCAAGTGGACATAAAGGACTCTCAGAGCATACTGGTATGCTTAAAAACTAGCAAGAATCTTAAAACTAAAAAAGCTCCCAAATCTACTAGATTACTTACAATCCGAGAAAAATACTCATTTTGAAATGTTAATGCAGGGGGAGGGTGATGGTTAATGCTAGAGGGGGTGATTCTGTAACAATTTATGAGAACAGGATTAAACCCAGCAATTAACAGAGGTTTCTATCTTTAGTAATTATTCATATACCTGTTCGGTTGATTATAAGTCATAGCTCCAGGCTGTCTGCCTGCTCTGCTAGGACACAGACAGCAACCTTTGCTAAATTGACTCCACTGGCTACGCTCATGCTGCAGGAGCTGTTTTCAAGGACAGATGTACAATGTTATATGGGTAGAGAGAGGAGCAAATTAAAGATGGGTGTTCTGTCAGGAAAAGGACTGAAGAACTTGTGTCAGCATTTCTCTACATTATTAGGACCATAGCTTTTTAACCCTCCACTACCTAATACTTAGATTCAACAATAACTTTTCCTTATTATGTAGATAGCATAATTGCAGCTTCTCAAATAAAATACTGAAAACACAACAACTAATAACAAAATAAAAAGGCCCTCAAGATATATACCTACATATAGATATAGAGGGAGTAAGAGCATTCAATCCTTCTTAAACTGTGCTTCATTTGCTTCATTTTATGCATCACAGCTTGTGAGTTAAGTAAGCTGAGTAGAGAACATGAAGTTACCAAAACAATTACTACACAAAAGTACCACTCACTTTGACATCAACAATATATACCTGGCACATTGCTACCAAACAGCTACACTCATGTTTTTGTTTTTCTTTTTACCATCTTCTGTATATTCACTTTAAAGCAGTCTATGTATTTCTTTAAAAGATGCTCCAAATCTTCCAGGCCTGAGAAACCTTTAGCAGCACAACCACAGGAGGACAGCCCTGCTGCCAGCCCCTACCAAGCACAGACACAGTGCATACAGGCTGTGCCTTATACTGCCCTTATTGGGCTCTCACTGAAATCAAATTTACAACTGAGGGTTTCTCTGACACCACTAAAAGAGGACTTCTGGCATATAAACATATCCTACTTTACTAGAGGACTTCTAGCATAGATCTAGCCTACTTTGAGCCTAAGAGAAACTCCAAACCTTGGAATATTCACACTTCACAATCTTCTAATAACTACATCCATCTGCTAAATAATGTACATTCTGATAGAATATGAAACAATAGTATAGCAATGAAAATATACATAATCTGGAAAATATCCCACAATATTTAACACTGTTTCTTACTTCTCTCCTGCAACATCACATGGAGAGTTTCACCAAATGCTTTTATGATTTACAGGCACCAGAACAGAATCTTGTCCTAAGAGATGCTTTGATCAAGTCCAGAGTCCTTCCCCTGTGAATGACAGGAACTGTCCTCTATTTAATCAATATGCATCAGTTGAGTCCCTCTGTCCACTGTCACCTTGGTGGGCTGACTGTCCACAGTCAAAAGACTGAGTGTTAAGGATTAAATATTTCACAGCAGAAGCTTTAAAATGGGAAGTTTGAAGGCAAACTATTTTTAATGAAGCCTTCAAAGTAAAATCAGGAAATTTTTGCATGTTTCCTTAGGCCATAAATGTGGTTTTACTTTTTGTTTCATATTTAAATCCACTGTTAAGTAAACATTGTATTCTTTGAAAGCTTAACCAGACAACTTTATTTTAATCACTTAATTTCTTTTAATTACTTAAAGTACTTCAAGAACACACACTCAAGTATCTCCTCTAACTTCAAAACCTGAAGTGAAAGTTCAGGTGCATTGAGACCAGCTTAAATGAGAGAGTACAATCTGGAGAAGATGAGAAAATGAAATTTTGGGTACTTCAGCTTCAGAAAGCATAATTGGGTCTGATTTTCTAAAAGTGCTAAATCTCCTGCTGCTACAAGCATCTTAACAGATTTTCAGTACAGCACATCCATGAACTGAGAAACCACAGGTCATTACCACAGCTTTTAACTTTTGGCCAAACAGTCAATGTCAACTCTTCAAACTATTTACTGACTAGTGCACCTTTACAATCCACGTTTTCAATTCAAAAGTGCTGGCAGGTTATTTAAGTGAGGCTTAACACACTTTGGTGTTACTCTGTAGACCACTTATCTGGGCCTAGAGGACTTGCTGATGGAAAAATGCTAATGGGCTTTAGAATTTAAACTCCTGTTAAATTTTTTTCTTAAAGGAGATGTAATATACTTTCATACCTACAAAGAAAAGCTAGTAGAGTGAAAGCAAACTGTTTTTACCAAAGTTAAGAGAAATAAAGTTACAAAAGTTACATTACTTTTTACTTTAGACAAGGCATTATTAGACATATTTACAGAAATCAACATTAATAGAAACAATGATTCTGCTTTTGCTTAAAGATTATTTTTGTGATGAGATATTAGAAATGACAGACCTTCATGAGGCAGGGACTTTCCAGAAGGAAAGATGAAACTTCTACAGTGCCTCAGATCTCATCAAAACCATTTCTACTTTCTCACGTATAGGATATCCTCTCCAAATTACCTCTCTCTTGCTTTGAATCACCTTTACCTCTCTGAAGGCATTCTTCTGGGTGAAGACCCCTATGATTTCAATATTTATAGCCCTGACAAAATTAGGGTTTATATTCTAGTGCTATCTGCACTCTCATCTGCTGTTTCTTCCTGGGATTTAATGGTAGCTCTTATCTCCACTGAAGGAGCCAAGTTTAGTGACCTGAGTCTCCTCACTTAATCAGAATCATGGGGGTCTGCCACAAACTCCTGTATCAAAGTCACAGAGGGGGAAGTGGAAGTCAGCTTTACAAAGCCAGAACAAAGAAGTTAATGAGTAACTTTCAATACCACTCCTCAACATCTTCCTCATTCAGTAGAGGGAAATTACTATTTCAGCAAGCTGAGAAGACTTACACGCCTTCTAACTCTCTTGGAAGTCTTGTCATGCTGCTGGGACTAAGGGGGAGAAAGACAGAGGCAAAGATAAAATCAGTTTGTCACTTTTTTTACACTGGTGCAAACAGGCAGATGGGAGAGAGATAACTGGTTTCTCAATAACCCTCAATATGTCACTTCTGTGCTCCTACTCCCATTCCAGATACATCCCACTGACTGCAAACCCTGCCACCCCATAAGCAAACTATTTCAAGTCTACAGCACAAATTTGTTTTTCCACACAAGGAAAACAGACTTTTGCTTGGGTTCTCTATGAAAACGAAAAGGTTCCACCTAATTTTTGTTAGCAATACCTCTACAGAAAAGACTTTAGGAAGTAGTGTACATGGGTGTAGGTGGTTACTCTTGCTTCAGTTTTTTTATTGGCTTCCAGGGAATGTCATATATGATAACACTTCTCACCTAGTGCATGCCTATTCACCTGTACTCTCTCCATTGGCCTCCAGATAAAAAAAAAAATACACATACACACGGTTTGGTTTTTTCCTGTTGCAGCTTAAGTTACATTATTGAATACTTTTTCCAAAATAAAGCAACAGAGCAATCAGGAAAACAACCCCATGTATCTTTAAATTTCAAGTTATGTAAAAGCAAAAGCAGAAGACCCATGCAAGCAGTTTCTGTACTCTGGGAATAAACATGCAAATTCTGTCAATTTATGATGAGAAATGAAGAAAACCAAACCACTGATCAAATCAACATTTTGTTTTAAGCATCATCAGTGCTGCAGGGAGAGATGAACTAAACTGAACATGTATGGGTCCTATGTAAGTAATTTTCTCATGACTAATCACTGGAATTACACTCCTGCCCAGAGACACAAGGAGGATTAGAATACCCTTATAACAGAAATTATCAGTACTTTTTATAAACTTTTAGCTTTAAAAGTACACCAAATTCTTAAGACTTTGACACTGCCTTATACAACAGCAAGAATAATTAATAGGCATTAAAAAAAAAGGTCTAAACCCCTACAGAATGCCACAGGAGGGCAAATAACCTTAACCCTACCAAAATATGTAGCACAATTTATATGATTCTGATAAAATATTTATATTGCTTGCAGACAAAGTATTGACTGAGAGATCTTATTTCATCAAAAACATGAAAACATTATCTAAATAATTACATCAGAATAAAGAGCTGATATTTAAGCAACAATGCTCTTGCAGGGTACTCATCCTGCAGACAGAGGAATGCAAAGGTAAGGGAAAGAAACTGTAGGAAAACAACAGTTCTGCAGTGTGCAGAACACTACTGCAGATGACTGTGTCAATCAGCTGCAACACAAGCTAGCAAGTAAGCTCAAACATGGACTGTAAATCTGAAGGAAAATCCATACATTCTTTTAACTACCAGAGCAGCAAGTGGTGCCCTCGGGAGGAGCAACCAAGACAGAGGGAGCAGCCACCCCTGTTACCTTCTGGGAGGCAGCAACAAGGAGAAGGAACAGCTTCCAAGGCTGAGGTGTGCTTTGGGGAGGCAGCCACACTGGAGCCTCCTCCAAATTAGACCAAATTCTCCCAAGCAAACTGGCACACTTGGCTTTCTGCACTTACAAATGAAAGAAAGACATAGAAAAGAAGGCATTTTTACTCAGCATCTAATGAAATAAAAGCAGTACCCAACCCCAAGTACAATTGGTTTTGTTTACAAAGACTGTAAACAGAGAGGCAAGGAGGGAAGAAGTCACTGTGTCGCCACTTGAGCTCTGTTGGGAGGAATTCAGCACATTAATGTGATCGATTACAGCAGTGCTTAACAGCAAATCCACTGCTCACCTGGATCCCCACTGCAGGGAGCAGCCACTGACTGTGGGCATACCCCATAGGCAGAGGGTGAGGAGTCACTGCTCTGGGGGCACTGAGCCAGGTACTGACACAGAGCACTCAGTCCCTGTGGCAAGGCTGGCTCCCTTCTGTCACTGCCCTCACAGAAACACGACCCTTAAGCTGAGATCCTGGGTTAAACTGGCCTCCTGACTGCGCTCAGACCAGACCTCACAGTGGCAACTTGTAATCAGTCTAAAAGCTCATGTAACTCAGTTAACACTGTCCATTTCCACAGGAGGTTCCTCACGTTTTAAGAGCACAATCTCAAATCCAGGAGGAAGTGTCATGACCATAAACTCTGTAAATTCTTTATCTTCTCTCTCAAAAAAAGGCACCAGCAGAAAAACAGTGGTGAGACAAAGGCAGTGGGGAGACTCATGACAGCAGTTCCCAGTTCCCTGACAGGGTTTAACTCAGTCCCCACCCTTGCCTTCCTTTACTCTCTTTCCTATCTCAGTACAAGTTATTCATAGCAAGGACCTTCAAAATGTGTGCAGAGTTTCTTAGCACAAATGGCAGTGACCTCACATGGGGCCGATGAGAGTACCAGTGAGTAACATCTACACTAGAACTACACTACAACCAGTGCTGCATCAGGGCACCAGAAAACCCACAGATTACACCCTTTGAAAATTCTGCACTTTCTACTTTGGTGACTGCAGCAGATGATGTCACCTCCTTAGGACAGAGAGTACATTGACTACAGCTGGTAGTTGGTGTAACAAATGTTTAACTAACTAATAAACAGAGTAAGGCAAGAACTAAGTTTTTCAATAACTTGTTTAAGAAGGTAACGCTATATATTTAAGAAGGCTTTGAGTGATATCCTTCTTTCTTTTAAAAGGACATATCATTACAATCAAGAATGTGACTTCAACAATTGAGTTTCAAACTCTGTTCACTTGGCTAAGTGGCCTTTTGCTATGGTTTGGGGTTGTGATAAAGCCTGGGTTATCTTGTTACCATCAGCAGCACAACACAATGAGCACACTGGTCACAGCTCAGCTCTCATGCCTACATGGCCAAATTTGCCATCTGAACTCAGATTCTTGCTTAGGGATTCTGCTTTCACAAATGTTACATTTATTGAAAACATTTCACTTTACATTTGTCATTTAATGCTTAGTCAGGAGGCTGCATCCCTGAAACATCATCCCGTATGTGAAATTTGGGTTGTTTCTCACTGCTTTCCCCCACTGCCCCCCCAAAAAAAACTCCTTAAAAACATCTACTTCACAGCACAGACACAGCAAAGCACATCAGGCTTTCACCACCTGCTTGCATTCCTGCAGACTAAGATGTAACAAAAGGAGTAACAACCTATAGAATGATACCCTCTAACAGCATAGTACCTCAAAAACATGCACACACAAACTCTTGTATGTATTTTACGTTCATTTTCCATATAAGTGTTAAGTTAGCCATAAATTGATGAATTTCTATCAGCAAAGGTTTTTTTTTTGTTTGCCACTGCTTCCTTTTTATTGGTTTCTCCCCCATGGCACAAACCCATTATTTTCCTCTGACATCTTCAGAAATTAATCTCTTTTAATCTTTTGTTACCTTTACATAATGTCATCAATATTCAATAGTCTACCTCTGAAAACCAAATTTAAAAAACATCTAATATTTTCTCCATTCCTCTCCCAGTTACTGTACTGTTATTACCATTTATTCAGTCTCTTTTCTCTTGCGCTCAGACCAGACCTCACAGTGGCAACTTGTAATCAGTCTAAAAGCTCATGTAACTCAGTTAACACTGTCCATTTCCACAGGAGGTTCCTCACGTTGTAAGAGCACAATCTCAAATCCAGGAGGAAGTGTCATGACCATAAACTCTGTAAATTCTTTATCTTCTCTCTCAAAAAAAGGCACCAGCAGAAAAACAGTGGTGAGACAAAGGCAGTGGGGAGACTCATGACAGCAGTTCCCAGTTCCCTGACAGGGTTTAACTCAGTCCCCACCCTTGCCTTCCTTTACTCTCTTTTCCTGTCTATCTCAGTACAAGTTATTCATAGCAAGGACCTTCAAAATGTGTGCAGAGTTTCTTAGCACAAATGGCAGGGACCTCACATGGGGCCGATGAGAGTACCAGTGAGTAACATCTACACTAGAGCTACACTACAACCAGTGCTGCATCAGGGCACCAGAAAACCCACAGATTACACCCTTTGAAAATTCTGCACTTTCTACTTTGGTGACTGCAGCAGATGATGTCACCTCCTCAGGACAGAGAGTACATTGACTACAGCTGGTAGTTCATGTAACAAATGTTTAACTAACTAATAAACAGAGTAAGGCAAGAACTAAGTTTTTCAATAACTTGTTTAAGAAGGTAACGCTATATATTTAAGAAGGCTTTGAGTGATATCCTTCTTTCTTTTAAAAGGACATATCATTACAATCAAGAATGTGACTTCAACAATTGAGTTTCAAACTCTGTTCACTTGGCTAAGTGGCCTTTTGCTATGGTTTGGGGTTGTGATAAAGCCTGGGTTATCTTGTTACCATCAGCAGCACAACACAATGAGCACACTGGTCACAGCTCAGCTCTCATGCCTACATGGCCAAATTTGCCATCTGAACTCAGGTTCTTGCTTAGGGATTCTGCTTTCACAAATGTTACATTTATTGAAAACATTTCACTTTACATTTGTCATTTAATGCTTAGTCAGGAGGCTGCATCCCTGAAACATCATCCCGTACGTGGAATTTGGGTTGTTTCTCACTGCTTTCCCCCACTGCCCCCCCCTAAAAAAAACTCCTTAAAAACATCTACTTCACAGCACAGACACAGCAAAGCACATCAGGCTTTCACCACCTGCTTGCATTCCTGCAGACTAAGATGTAACAAAAGGAGTAACAACCTATAGAATGATACCCTCTAACAGCATAGTACCTCAAAAACATGCACACACAAACTCTTGTATGTATTTTAAGTTAATTTTCCATATAAGTGTTAAGTTAGCCATAAATTGATTAATTTCTATCAGCAAAGGTTTTTTTTTTGTTTGCCACTGCTTCCTTTTTATTGGTTTCTCCCCCATGGCACAAACCCATTATTTTCCTCTGACATCTTCAGAAATTAATCTCTTTTAATCTTTTGTTACCTTTACATAATGTCATCAATATTCAATAGTCTACCTCTGAAAACCAAATTTAAAAAACATCTAATATTTTCTCCATTCCTCTCCCAGTTACTGTACTGTTATTACCATTTATTCAGTCTCTTTTCTCTTGCATACTTCTACCCTGCCACCAGTCCAGGAAAAGACTACTAGGCATTGATCAAAGAATGACACTGGCTACATTAATCCTCATTTGGTACAACAGACATACTGCACCAAGTTTTAAAAATAAGATAAAAGTAAAATAGAAATAAAATAGAGGCTTTTATAACATGAAAAAGAGGGGTTTTAAAATATTCCCTCTAATTAAATAATAAAGTCACCGTATTAGCTCACATCACTACTTTTGATCTAAAAAGACTCTAGGTGGATAGCAAATAACCCCTAGATGGTAGAGCAAGGGACAACTTTAAACAAGAGACATCCAAAATACCTACACAGAAGATGTAGGGCATTTTAAAATGTGTACTCAAAACCAAAAACCAGTCTCCTCCATGGAGGTCAATAAGCAGAGCAATTTCTCACTGTCTGTGCATTAAAAGCTCAGGAGAAGGAAAATGTTTCCATCATATCTAACAAAAACTGTTGCTACATACATTGGCCTTTCAGACATATGCGGTCTTACACTTTGTCACTTTGGAGCAGATATTTAATCGGGAGGAAGTGATTTCAAACATCTGGAGACAACATCTGAGAAGGTGGATGAAGACCACACAGAGCCTTGAGGAAATGAAAAGTCTATGCAATTATGTCACTTCCTAGTATGAGTATTTAGGAGAATTCAAAAAATAAACACCAGAAGTTTGAATAGAGAACCTTCAAAATCCTTCCTCTCCTCTCATTTGCCTTCCTGCACCTTAGAAAATAATTGGTAACTGAGGAGATATAAAGTCCATTAAGCAAGGTTTGACCAATAATAGATACTGCATTCCTTAAAGGAAAAAAAAACAGGAAAAACCGCACCAATTTAGTACCAAGCCTTTAAACTCTGGGGGAAACTAAGCAAAACAGAGTAAATATTTAAAATGCAAAACATTACTCAGTTCCAGTGGGTCTCAGGTGTAGTGCAACAGGCCAGGTTCAGCAACTACACCTGCAGCACAGAGAACAGCAGAAGCCTTCCACAGAGCAGAGCCAGGGACACTCCCCAGAACCCAAGTGCCCAACTTGCAGTGGCATTGCTGGTGATGGCCCCAGACCTGAGCAACTGGCTGCCTCCTGATTTCCAGCTACGTCTCCAGAAGCCAGGTTAGGTCTTTTACTTCACAGAAGAGCCCAGATAGAAATTATCACCCAGCTAAGGTTTTTCTGCTTGGGGACATGATACACTGGGAAAAAAATTGAGGGGGACAAACAGATCAGTTCCCATCACTGTGAGTGGAGGTGGCCACGAAATTCAGTTTCAGCAAACATTCAGCAAGACTTGTATTTTTCAAAACTGCTTTCCTTAAACACAGCATCATCTACAGAAACCAGACAGTTACTACATCTCTGAAATTCTAATTTCAAATTGCAAGCCTTAACAAAATTAAAATCATGTTTAAATAAAAACACAAATTCAGCTTGGGTTTCCTACCCCTCCTTTCTAGAAGTCACTTACCATTTTATTGTACACAGGCTGGGCTTCTGCACTGTCAAATATGTAAAAATAAATGTTACTTTGCTAGGAAGATTACTGATTGAAAATCTTAAATTTAATTAGGATCAAGTCAACAAAATGGTAATAGTTCAGCTCATGCAGAGTTCATAAATCAAGAGGAAAATCACAAGGTTTCACAAAAATTATATGACCAGTAGTCATTTTGTCAATTCTCTAAATTGACAAAAACCAATCTCTAAAAATCTTCCCCAAGCGGATGCCAGACCTGAGAGCAGAGAACTGCTACATAAGAATCACTCTAAGTAGCATTAGAAAACCAGTGGTGTCTAGGAACATCAAAAGACCTTGTCATAATTTACAGCCCATAAAACTGCTGGAGTAGCTCCATGGCAGAAGTGAAAGACTTGGAAGAGGCCAGCATGGTGTGTTGTGCCACCACACATTCACTCATAGCTGACATGCTTTGGCTTGACAGTAAAAAAGTCTTTCTTAGAATTAAGCTACAGACTATGGCTTTATGAAAATAAAAAGGCAGCTCCAAAG
Source organism: Emberiza elegans (assembly GCA_024865655.1). Lineage (NCBI taxonomy): Eukaryota > Metazoa > Chordata > Aves > Passeriformes > Fringillidae > Emberiza > Emberiza elegans. The sequence continues at coordinate 24,246,067 of JALJVW010000241.1, read as the reverse complement.
AGCAAGATGCTGTTTCACAGCATGCATTGGGGAGGATACAACTCTGCTGTTTGCAAGCCCCCTGGTCTTTAGCCTCAGTGGGAGCTATCTGTTCACCTGGAACATCAGGGAATGCACACCTGACACTGACAGCTTTATCAGGGGTTTCTGTATCACAAGATTGTCTGGAAATTTCTGTGTACAAATCAATGTATTCAAATCACCAAACTCACATGCCTTGAGTACCAAAACCAAATTACCACTTCAAAGTACTGCAGTGTCTTCATTCCAGTAGAACTGGAACACAGAATTAACCCTAACACAAGTAGCAAAATTTCCAAGAAAAAAAGTATTGTTAAAAGCTCCATGAAAAACTTCCACTTCTGTCCTGCATGAAAATATGTTACCTCAGCTTTTAGTATTTTTTTATTTAAAAGTTTAATTAATTAGTTGCTATCAATTAGCAGTCAAAGACAGAGAAACAAGCATGCTCTCTCATCTCAGAGGAGTTATGATGGTACCCCTCAAAGCTGACTCAGGAATTAATGTAGTTGTTTCAAGAAACAAAATAGCAAAAGACTCAGTCTTTGGCAGCTTTTAAACCATCTGTTCCACACTATTTTAATCACTTCTGCTCAGTACAGAGATTACGAGTTTCAGTTCATTTGTGATGGAAAAACAAAGAATGCATTCCTTCAGCATGTGGGGGGAAATCCAGAATCCTCCCAGCTACCCTGAAACTGGGGTGTATGAAGAAAGTGAAAGGCTTACTGGGTTGCACGCTGGAGCATGGTAAAACCACCCTCCCCCTCCATGTGGGATTCCTCCCGTGCTTCCAAGCAAACACAAATTGGAATGTGCCACACTGACCTGAAAAAAGGGGGATGTGGGGAAGGAGCTCTTATTAGCCACTTTATTTTGGCAAAACAATTCGTATCATTCTTTCCAATGAAGAACCCAAAAGTTCCCATTGCTATTTGTTGTGGCAAGCTGCTTATTAATGTGAAGAATGTGTTTCCTCTTCTCAGAAGTTACAGACTTACAATGACCTCTTTGTAACACTAGAAGTTCAGCAGGGTAGGAAGCAGTAGGTGGGTTGGAAGGGATGAGCCTATCTTTGTAACACAGTGATTTCTTGTCCCCTCTCCCCATCCCTGAAGAGCAAACAGCTCTCCAAGATGACAAGCAAGCACAGAAGTCTGGTCTCACAGTTCACTCAAACAGATCTTCAGCTCAAAGTCTGCTCTGTGCAGGTGACTGCTGAATGAACAGAGCACTTGTGTTAACCTGCCCAAACTACAGAAATTACTATTCCCCTACACCATTTGCATCTCCCCCAAGGAACTGTAAAGTGCAATGCTTCCACTGTGTTGTCTTAGCAGTTTGAAGGGGATCTGACACAGCTCTTTGTGCTGCAGTTGAAATGATGCATCAGTTCCTTCTCAGGGCACTGAAGGGGTTTTTCCCCAACATCCAAAGCCAATGTGGTTCTCTTGAAAACATCAAAAAGACTTCTCCAGACCTAAAATGACTTAGTCTGTGATTTGATTAAGATGGAAGTAGCTGAACAGATTTAGTAAAAGGGAACTTGAACTCCACCCAAACATGTCAGCTTGCCCAAGCTCAATGTCCCACTGAAAAGGCTTCTTCTATTGTAAAAATTAATTCTTAGTATTCTCATGATCACTAACTCCCATATGTTACAATTTTATACTGATATTAAATGAGAAACTCAACTACATGAAGGCCAGCATGACTTCAGCTGAACAGGATTGGTGCATTTGTTCTGCATGGCCTTGGATGACTGACAGTGTTGGTTGGAGAATAAATAAATACATTATGCAATTTCTCTATTTTCCTTACCAGTTTTCAACTAGTGCAGTGTAAATTCACATTTACTGCCTTTTACAGTCATCAAAATTAGCAAGAAACTGAATATATTCATAAAATGCTTGATTTCTGCATATAGACAAAACATGCTCAAAAAATAAAAATAGAATCAACAGTTTACCTTGAATATAAAAGGAAAAGCATTTATTATGGTGCAGAATACACCCCTATGCTTGCAGTTTACACTATAATAACTCTCACTATGTAAATCAGGGAGCTAGAAAAGATCCCCTGGTTTACACAGATTTGTGCAGCCACTTCCCATTGCTGAAGGATGCTCTAGGTGGATTAGTCATCTCTGATCTCAGCAGACTCAGATTAAGCTGTAGGTTTCCACAGGAATTATGTTCTATTCTGCAGCAAACAAAACCACAGTGAGGTACTTTTCTTCCTCTTCTTCAACCTTGTTTTCCCAGTTTGAGGCCTTTAGCATTGATTCCATCTGGATATCCAGCTACTAAAACCCTGTAAAAATCAAGACCTGTGTGAATATCATATGTCCACAGAGGGTGCTGGTCTGAACCAGAAAGGGATTGTAGTGTTCTATTTTTAGGACAGAAATGTCACAGTCAATAGTGAGGCACATATCCTGCTTCACTCTGCCCTGGAGGTAACAGCTTTAAAGGTCAGACAGCAATGCTTTTTCGAGATACCCCACTCCAGCTTCTGCCATAAGAATGTGTGATTTCCCTCTTCAATCTGTTACCCATAGTGGTGAGACTTCAAACTGCTCACACCCTGCACACATGTGCACTTTGCACAGTTGTTTCCCCTTAGGACAGGAGTCTTTCTTAGAGTCCAGAGGATGCTTCCTGCTTTCTGCAATGCAAGTATGAGAGACAAGACTGAACTGTCCCCTAAGTGCCACCCAGAAACAGAAAGATAGAACAAAAAGAATGAAGCATGGCAAATGCTACTCAAAGAACTCTGCCCTGTGGCTGGCAAATGAGTGCCTTCTCTCTTCAACTGATTGTTTTTAAACAAGCTCAAATACTGATATTTGAGACACTTGCAAAAATTTCAAAGCCCTCATATTTCAAGACACTGCAGGGTCGGTTGTAACAGCCTCCTGCTACCACCCTCTGAAGCACCTAGGGAAACAGAGTGGAAATCCAGATAGAAGGCTGTGAAGAAGAGAGAAAACAAGTCTTTATTGAAGCCGCAGCTGTGACTCAAGACCTTCAGTAACATGATCCAATCATAATTAAATCTGCTCACTTAGGTGTTTTTTTACATGCTCTACTGTAACCTGTTACATATTTCGACAACTTCTATGTACAAAATGACTGTGCCCCCACTTTGATCCTTGTTATCATCATGAATAGACATAGTTTGACACTTACATCATGCTTGTATGCAAAATATGGAGAAAAAACCTAAGAAAATCAGTGAAGAAATATACTTGTTTAAATGAATTAAATCATCATCTTCAAGAGACACATTGAATGCAATCACATAACATACATAAAAAGATAGTCCACATTCAGGCTTGGTCTTTCCTTCTCCTTTGCTGGCAGAAATGATGTCCAGCAAGAAAGACAATTTATACTACATCAGTGAGAAAGCTGCTTGCCTGATGGGCTGCTTCCCTCCTCTAACTCTACTCACACATTGTCAGCAGCTGCTCCAGCTCTTGAGAGTTGATACTCTTGGCCTGTGGCAGGATGATGAGCTGCTGGGCCAGAGAAAAGGATAACGTGGGAGACCCAACAGAGGAAAGCTGATGCTTTGTCACCGACAACAGCCCAGTTCTCTCATCCACAGCTGCTCCCTCTCTCCTTGCTACCTCACCTGGCAAGGGGAACCAAGTCAAACTGAAGCTCTGACTTGACTCGAGACACCTGTGGGCCCACTGCTCTAGACTGTGAACGCAGCTGCCAACTGGCATGGAGTGAACTGCACCATACAGACAAATATTGACTGCAAAGTCACCCATTCTCCATCAGAGCTGCCTGCACAGTCAATGGAACACTTTTCCAAATGCAGTAGCTTTCAGTCACTGCTGGCAAAATTGATGCAGGTGTCACTAGGAAGGAAAGTGATTTTTAATTTTCTTTTTAAACCACAAAGATATGAATACATAAATTAATACATGTCATTTTCTGGAATCTAAATGAAGATTAAATTAAGCTTTAGACTCATGCACCAGGTAAAAGTGATTAGTAGGCAATATATACATTAACAAAATGTTGAATACATTTTAAAACACAACTCTAGATTTATCTGGCTCTCTTACCTGCTTTTCTCTTTTGAACTTATTCCTGTTGATGACTCAATTAGCTTCTTTTGCAGACCCTAAGTCCCCATGGTGTGAGTTTTACCAAGTAGAAGAAATCTGATCTTTTGCAGTGCACTTCCTTGATTAATCCCTTGCTACTACATCAGGGCAACTCTACTGTGTTACTTAGGCAGGGACTATAGTTAGAAGCTCACAACCAGCCCCAGCTCTTATACACAAGGTGGCTGAAATTCCCATGTGTGCTTCTGTGGAAGAAGTATCATGTTGTCCTTCATATTCCTACAGGGGAAATTCTTATTAGGCCCTTAATGATCCAACAACAACAAATAATAGCTTATTTATTTATGACATCATAAACTAAAATAAGCCAGGAAATCAACAGAATCAAAACTGCTCCTGTATGTCAGACACTCTTCCTTCAACACTTGTGTCTACACCTTTTCTTCATTTTTTTGTTATGAAAATGATTAGTAATTTGCCTTTCAGACACTGGACAAAGGGATTCATGTCATACAAGTGGCATCACACAAAGAAAAACACAAACCTGGAAAGATTACTGTGCTGGGCATAGTCCTGCCATACTGCAGAACACACCACATGGAGCAAAGATGCCTTAAAAGTACTAGAGACCCAACTGTTGGGTTTGGGTACTGTTAGCAAACACTCTAACAAACTTTAGTATGTTGACACATTCCTTCACTACTGGGACTCAAATAAAAGGCCAGCAGGCAGACCTCAGAAGAACGGATGGAAACTCCTTCCCACCCACAAAAATCATGCTTTGGGCCAGCAACGCTGTCCTATTATTCACTGCCTGAAAAATACTGATTCAGCAAAGAATTTAAGCATGTGCCTAAATTTAAGCAGTTTAATTAACTCTGACGTCAGTGAGCCTACTTCTGTGCTTATAATTAGATATGTGCTTGCTGAAGCAGAGCCCATCTGAATAGAATCTCGTTGATTTTAATTTGGCCCTTTGTCTTTGCCCCTCATTTATTCTTTGCAGCGACTGAAGGATTAGTGCTAAGGTTCTGGTTCAGGAACACACTTGAACAACTCATCTTCACTCATGACATACAAAAAGAAGCTTAACATGTCTCAAAAAATAAGTATAGACCTAAGTGCTTTCCAGAATAATGATAGTTTCATGGCTGAAGAACATGTGGTGGGCCAGTCCTCCTTTTTGTTAGTAAACTTTTTTTTTTTACAAGATTAATTCTTTATGGAAATGGAAAAAGAAATTGAAAGTAGTGTTCCACAAACTACAAATGAAAATTTACAAGTAAGCAGCTATTTCACAGAGAAATTAAACTTACATAGGAATCCTTTTGCAATGTTGTTAGTTCTTGCAATGTGTAAGAGTCTGCTGTAAAGGTCTTATTTGCTCATTTGAATGATGGCCTTTAGGTCCCAAAATCTGGGATATTTTACGGTCATGTAAAAACAGTCACAAAATAGTAAAGAATTAAATTAATTAAAAATCCAAAACAAATAAACAAAACCAAACCAAAGCAAACAAAAAAACCCCAACACCAAAACTGCATGGAGAATGAAGAGAATATGAACACCACAGACGCAGTCATCAGAATAATGGTTCAAGTCCTTGAGGTAAGAAGACAATGAAGGACCTCCACAGCACACCAGAGCAAAACAGCAAGATCAGAGATTCAGCTTCTGCCAGGCATTTCTGCTAAACACCTCTAGAGGAAAATCTGATGTCTTTTAACATGCCCACGAATTGGATTCAGCACACAGATAGCATCTTTAACAAGCCTTTTAACTCAGCTATTTTGGCCCATTCTTCCCCGTTTACGGCCTTTTAAAACCGGAATACATGACAGCCATTATTAACTGCAGGCATTCTACAATTAAAGGTGGCTTTAGAAGGATACAGCAGTGCAGGGGGAAGAGGAAAACAGATGGAAAACCAAGAACTGAGTTCAGTATGAAAAACACTGCAGGAAGAGTTACTCAAAGAAGGAACTCCCAAGAGCATTTGTGCTGAAGGCACTGCCATCCATCACAGTCCTGGTCTACAGAGCTCCCTGCAGGGCCCCCTGATGCCCTGTACCACAGCCAGGGTGGGGTGACTGGGCTGCACCACCCACAGAGTCACTGCCAGGTGCCTGAGCTGAGCCATGAAACTGCCAGGGCAAAGGATTTGTTATGCATTGGTTTGCATGAACTGTGCTGATAATTACACAGCTAAAATACCAACGGGTCTCTGGAAAACACCTATCTGAAATCCCACTGATTTCAGGATTTTTCAGAAACCATACCCACAAATGTGTGCATGCAGCAAGATGGCTCATCCAGCATTTACTCAAAATCTGTTGTCACATACCTAAATTTCTGCTGTCAAAAGAGCACTGGAAGAAAGTTTAAAAAGGTCCAGCCTCAAATTAAAACTGAAGAGAAAGCTGACAGTATAAAGAAATCGACTATGTATCTACTTCATGAGTGTATTTGGAGACATGAGCATAGAATAACAATGTCCCAGTTGGATTATTAAAGCAATATGCTTTAAGTGACAACTGTCAGTTCTTTTAAAACCTACTATCAATTTCTTCAAAGTCATTTAGGGTGTTGAGATAGGGTGACATATTGGGATTGAAGGAGAAGTAGAAAAACCCCATCTAGCTAGTAATTTTGGGTTTGGGGGTATTATTTCCTTATTAACTTGTACATGTTATAAGGAGAACCTGCAGATATCACAAAACTTCATTATCCTATCCCCATTAATTTGAATTTTTGAATTAGCATATGATTGGGTTTCCTGGACAAAACCAGATTTTTTTCACTCTTAAATTTATATTTTTATCCTAAAGTCCAGCCTCCCCCACAGTAACTCATTTGTCTAGAATCTGCCAGCTGTACAGGCAGAACAGGCATTTGCTGTCCATTTCCTCTGCTCCCATAGGGTGACCTCACCCTTCTTTGCTCTGTTTCTTTTTGCTGCATCAGTAAAAGGAATAAAACTATTTCAGCTCTGTCATCTCTACTCTTCTATTGCTTTAAAAACATACAAACAGCTGCCAAAAGAATGGGCACTGTTTATTGTGTGAGACAGATGATGTTTGGTCTGGGCACACTGAAAACACTGAATCTACAGTGTCTCACCATCCTGGGAAGAGGCTTAAGAGTTCATCACTAACAAATAATTTTCTAGGCATGGAACCTTAAAAAGTAACTCCAAAATTGCTATGTAAGACAGCTATTTCTGCACACATGAGCTTTCTAAGGCATGGTTTTAATTTTTCAATCTCTCTGCAACCTTTTTAACTTTACTGACCTCATGATAAGTAGAGTTCTGGACAGAGAGATGAAAGCCAGATAAAAACATCACTTACTGCAAGTAAACACAGCAACAGAACAATGATCCAATACAGACCTTTTTTTTCACCTTTGCAGACTAAATGGCATCTGCAGAATAAAGTTTCCTTTCATGGAGCAATGCATCTAATTAATATCTGACTGTTCCAAGTTTCCAGTATGTTTTCAAACCTCAGTCCAAATGTATTTACTTCCAATAGATACACATATATGCTCATAGTCCTTCCACATCCTTAGTTTAGTTTTGTTGTCTTTTCTCTACAAAACTCCTCTCCAGAGTGATTTGTATCACTGTGAGACTTGTCAGCCATGCATCAGTGTTAGCTTTTTGAAGACAACCCTTAGAGGTCACCACCCTTCTACAGAGTTTAGGATTATATGATTGACTAAACATAAGATTTACTTAAATGTGGGGAAAATATATTTCCCCTACTCCATAGATTTGAAAATATAATCCATCCCAGGGTTGGAAATTCTGGCTCTTTCACTTAATCTGAGTGAAAGCATATATTTGTCACTGAAGTACGAAGATGTGAATTCTACCAGAACAAGAAAATATGAGGAACACAGAAGATACTTTCAGCTGCAGAAGCCTGGCAGTCTGTAGTGCTGACTGAACCAAAGGGACTGTGCCAAGCCAGACATGGAAGTTAGGATTTCCTCTCTGCTTTTCTAACATTACCTTCAGTGTTTGCTACAACACATATTGCAATCAAAGGAAAGGAAAAATTGCTGACATGCCTCTGCACACATAGCTGCTCCAAAGGGACACTGAAAACCACTCTGCAGTCCTTCAAAAGGATTGAGGTTTGTTTGAAGCACAGCTCCCAGCAAGGATTCCACAGGAAGACTTGCTCCTGAACTCTGCTCAGCTGACTTCTTTGCCCTGACACATGGCTTGGGTTCTCAAATTGGCAGTAAAGTCACAAAATGTTTGAATTTTGATGTGTGTCAGAGATATCTCAAAATATCATTAGTAATTAATCACCAAAGGATCCCACTAAGCCTCCAGCAGTGATGTTATGATCCACCAGCTTTGTGTCACTGGCTTGAGAACTTTGCTCCCAGACACTACTCTTGTTTCTCATCCCAGCTTTCTGTCCCTTTACAGGCAGTGAATGATTCCGCACAGGCTGATCCTGCTTACACAGAACAGGAACACAACACTTCCTTCCACCCTTCTATCAAGATTCTCTAGAAGGCAGATCAGTGCCCAGACCCTGTTGCAGCACATGCCACAGTCCTAACGGCCACAGTACACAGAGTGTCACCCTAAAATATCAGAAACTCCAACCCATTCACAGTAACACCTTACCTCATCAGAAGGCTTCAGGCATCTGCCCATACAGAGTAACAGCATTCCACTTCAGAAGGTTACAAGTGTCTGACACTCTTGTTCTTCAGCCCAACCTTTCATCCCCTCATGTTGATGCATTGCACCTGCTCCCTTTGGTGGTTGGTCAGTGCCCCTGGGCACTCCATGGCTCATCAGCTCCAATAGGATTCACCTGTCCTGCACACCTGCAGCCCAGTGGGGATGAGGCCCAGCCCAGCCCCACCCCAATCACCACAATCTGTGTGCCTACAAGACCCCACACCAAGCACACAGTTTCACCCAATGCTCGTGATGTAACCCAGTGGCTCAGAGACAGGAGCTCCTTGAGTGACAGCTGTCACACTGTGCTGCCACCACCCTGGCCGAGGAGCTTCTGCTGCCCTTGACCCCTGCAAGCTGGGAGCAATGATTGGCCACAAAGAATCAAATGAACACTGAATCTCCCCCATCAAAGACTCTGTCTTTACCTATTATTTTTCCACACACCGAAAGAAATAAGAAGTCTCTCTTTTGGAACATTTTTTTCCTTCCATTTTGACAGTTGTTAGACCAAAATGTCAGTCTAGCTCTTCTCCAGCTCATCTAAGGTACTGAATGTCTAATTAGCTAAACTGCATAAAATTTTAAATCAGAATTTAAAATCAATTTACTGCCCTGTAAGACATGCTAGATTTTGTAACAGAACAGAGAAAGGAGGCGTGAACAATTTTGGGTCTAACAAAGACCTACCCAAATCTTTGCTTTTGCAAAGCAGCACAACACCGACACAATTCCAGTACCTCACAGTTTTTGCTTTGGTCAGGACAGTTACTGTAGCCACTGCTTATTACTTCAAACACATTTGGCTGTAATACTAGAAAACCTCCACAGCAAAATCCCTTTACTGCCTGCAATGGTATGTAGCTTTTCAAGGACCACTAGGTCCACTACAACATTCCTACTGGGAGACAGCAACTGTTATAAATTTCTGGCAATTAACCTCTCACAATCTTATTTTAGACCAGCAGTGCTTCATTTTTCACGCTGGAAACTTAGAGGTCTCTCTGGTTCTTTGCCTTAATTGAAATTGCTTCTGTAGTAAATACACTAAATAATTTCATTTTGTTTTTTCTGTGATGGAAAGACAGTATCTTACAGAGTGAGCAAGATTAATGTCTTTTGGGTCCGACCAGGCAGTCATAAGGGAAACTATCACACATGAAACAAATACCCTGCTTTGTACACAGATGTTCACTGTTCAATTTATTTCCTCAGGAGCAACTCCTGTTCAGCTTCCTATTATTGAGTTCAGAGCCAAGTCAGTCATACTTGCCTTTAAAAATGTTTAAATTTATGTTTCCCTTGAGAAATTGCTTTAGAAGATGCACATTTTAAACCATTCTGTGAACCTGAAACTAAGGATCGATGTCTGTGTCTGCAGGTTTGAATCTATAGAGCCCTAAGCAGGGTTTTGGGAAACAACAGCACAAGGCAGGCAGGATTTAAACACCTGTAACTTTTTCTATCCACTGAAATTGGTAGCCCCAGCACACCTTAAGTGCAGGCATTTCTCAAAGAAATAAGGAATATATGGAAGGAGGTTGAATTACTCATTAGTTTGATCACGTATTTCATAGGAGCCAATATTCTGCATGAAATGCTACAGCTTTAAGTTTTGCTGAGAATCAATCTCAGAAGTTGAGTAGATACTGAGTTCATACAAAACATGAAGAAACACTCTTTGTAACAGTGCACATTAGAAATACATACAGCAGCAAAGCAGATACACAACTGAGATATCTACTAGACAGACAGGTAAGAGTCAAAGAGATTTCCTTAGGATTCCACAATATCCAGGCATCTCAATGCTCAATCAATTTATCCTTCCTTCACATTAGGAAACCCTATATATGAGCTTCAGTCCCAAAACCAACTGCAGTACAGGAAGTCTTTTAGTAGACACACAATCATCATTATACATTTATTAGTTGGGCTTGACATCCAGACTTCCCTAAAAACCTGGTTTGGGTCACAGAAATGAGATTCAAACCAACTTAATTTTCTAGTTAGAGTCACACCTTTTGGAGTTTATTATTGTTAAACTACTAAACTTCATGAGGAAAATCTTATTTCTTCCATTTATTCCTCAGGTGTTACTGATATCTGCTACAAAGCATGATTTACTTTACATGGAACTAAAGTCAGGAATATAGTCTGGATTTATTGGGATATTGATATTCAGAAGTGTCCCACAATGACATGTATTGTTGCATTTTCATCAGAACACCAAAACAGGGAGTTATTTACCTTGGCATCCAGAAAACCTGCAGATGAGAGCAAATCTGATGGTTTTCTATACATGTTTTACTGGAAAAAGCAGGTGGAGGCAAAAACAATCCATAAAAAGGAAACAATCCAAAAGCCTCATCAAACATGAGCATACTGACTTCTACTGAACTTCTCAGAAAAACAGCTCATGTTATAAGGAACAATATGCATTTTTTGGGGAACACATTGCTTAAGAATTCTCTTCAAATCAGTCTTCCTTTATTCTGTGGTCTTTCCATTTAAATCCCCTCACACGAAGCTGCACAAAGACTGATAGAAATTATAACTATCTATGATGATGAATCTTTATGGTTTTTTGTTTATTCTTCACAGGTATTTAAATAAATGTATTGTATCACATAGAACTTCTGTAAATACTGTGCTATCAGCACACTTTAACAGGTGTGCTTAAATAGGAGCATTAGAAAAGATGAAATAAAACCATTTTTTCAAAACTTCTCAGTATGGAAATCTCTCTTTTTAAAGAGAAATACTACATATAACATCTTATCTACTAATCATTGTGTTTCTCAGAGTATCATGTCTAGAGTATTCAGAGCAAGAACTTTTTTTAACAGGCTGACTCCATGCTGCATACAAGCCTGGAAGAATTAGGGCTGGATCTGAAAATGTGAGCAGTGGCATCTGAATTGTATTTAGGAAGTGAACTTGCTGTTCTTAGAGCTTGATGATCTGATCTGTTCACACAGTTCATGCTTTCGTGGTTCAGCCCTCCAGCAGCACAAAAGCTTCCAGTGGAAGCCCCATGGAAGCTGCTATGCTACTGTTCTCATAGCTGGACTCCTCACAAATTCTCTGAATGCCTCCAAGACACACAGGCTAATAAGAGAGCACTGGCACCAAGGGACATTCAGATGTGCTGCAGCTCAAAAGGGAACAAGCTTGGGACTCCTTGCTGTAAGCTGAGAAAAGGTAACTTGTAAAGGGCAAATGTCTTTCTATGAGTTTGCTTTCTTCTCTCCCATGAATATATTCAGGCTTTCACAGCTCCCTCCCCTCTCACTTGCCATTTGTGACTTACCTCATCTTCAGAGGGAAGTCACTCAAAACAACATAAAATGAAAAATCAAAATTCACACCCAGACCAAGATCTAAGCTGTCTCTACCACCAAATCTTCAGCTGTTCTCAGCACATATGGAATCCCTGAAGCAGAAGACAGAAAACACTGATAGAGATCAACAGAAGTCTTCTCTGGAGAATGCCAGTTCCAGTCCAAGTGGAAGTGTGTTGCACACTTTAGGAAAAGATTCTTCCCAGGAACTGCATAAGTTAATGCACTACACATCAAATCTGCTGCAAAGAGAGCATTCAGGTAAGTACCAGCCTCAAGAAATCCAAGGCAGACTAAGAAAACAGCAGGGCAAGCTTGTTGCTGCAGTTGAGTGTCCACAATTTCTTTAAGTGCTATAGTAAAGGCATTAGAGCAAAAATGTTCCAACCTGGCAAGAGTTTTACTGTGACATCTCTCGAAGTCAGAATTGGTACCATGGTAACAAGGACCAGTGAAATGTCAAAAAGAACAGGCCAGATACACCACCTGGTATTTTGGCTAGTCAGAATAAAGAAGCAGCAGCTCAGCCATGCAACCTCCTTTATAAACATAGGTGTTCAAGTGTACAGCAGAACAGTGAATGCCAAAAAGGAACTGAATTTTCACCAAAACAATACCTATCTACAATAATATGTTATGAGGTCCTCAAGCTCCCAGTGAAAATGAAGAGGAGTTGCCTAGCTACTAGGAGGATAACAAAAATCTGACACAAGTATGATCTTGTTTCCCATGAGCAGAAGGCAGATCAAAGACATGAGGAGCAGACTTTTCAGGAAGGGAACAAGAACAACCCAAACAAATAAGGCCCAGTGGGGAAAAGCTTCGCATTCTGCAGGCTCTTAACCTCAACATGTTTGAGAGCTGACTACTGACATGTCTGCCATGTGTCAAGGCAACCTGACAGAGGCTCAAGGTACAGGATATAATTGCCAAACTGCAGGTCTGACGGAGCTTTGTTCTGAGTGAACTCATGGCTGGGACAAATGGGTGAAGTCCAGTGTGCCTTTTCTGCAGCCAACCTAAACTGGCTGTCAGAGACCACACACAGAATTAATGCTGCTTGCCACCAGTCAGCTCTACTGACTGCTTCCTTTTGGTCAAGGGAAGTTGCCCTCCAACTTCATTAAGTGAATGCCCTATTAACTTCATTAAGTGAAACTAATAAGACTAACCCCATAAACTAAATGAATTAAGAATTAATTACTCATTTATTTGTAGTATCCATACTATAAACCATTAGGAAAGAAAGACTTAGTTGCAACAAAGGTGTATCCTGCCAACATATGTACCAGAACAGAATTATTTTATCTGTATGACAACAAAATGTCCCAGCTGAAGCTACGGCTCTGCTGCTCTGCATAACTACCTACAGAGGAAGAGGTAGATTCCGCACTGCATGATACTGAATTTAATTAAATGAGATAAATAAAAGTGAGATGGAAGGCATATTATTATCATTGCTTCAAAAACAAAGAACTACAAGACTGAGAACAAAGCAGACAAGGGCACACAGTGAGAATCTGTGCTAAGAGCAGGGAAGTGAACTTAGAGATCACCTGAAATGTAGCCAGTTTTCAATACCAAAAGCTGTTTCAGAAGGTAACAGCTGAAAGAAAATAATACCTTGATTTTAATGAGAATTGTCAAGTGGATGGTTTTAGGACACCAACTCTAACTACCAGTGGATTAGGTATCTGCATGGAAATGTAGGAGAAATTTAGGACAACACAGATAAAAGGTTCTCAACCAGCTTCCAGCTACATCAAGAACCACATTACACAATTTCATACACTGAATTTTATCTTTAAAAAGGCTCTTTCACTTTTCCATTTTCCTTTACTCTGCTCCATCCCTCTCCACTGTCATTCTAGCTGAAAATATTTTTCATATGAAACTACCCTAATAATTCTGAATTCCCCACCTATTTCAGTGTTTTATTCAATTTACAGAGGTATGTTTTTGTGTCAATACTGTACTGTAGTGTAATAGCTCTTCTTGTTCTGAGTTGTTCATTTGTTAGTACTTACAATACATTTTATAACTCTGCTCAGCTTTTACTTCACAAACAACCCAAGCTTTTACTCTGCTCTCATAAAGCTGCTTACTTATTCTTATCAGCCACTTCCCTAAGTGCAGATACAGCATCTGTATTTCTTCTCCAGTCATATAAGACCATTTTGACTTGACTTGCTGGAAATCTTTGGTGTGAGGCATGAGACTGACAATTTATATGCTGTTTCTTTCCTAACACAGGCCTGTCAATCATTTGGTCCCTTCGAGCTGGAGGGATGCCATCAGCTTTGGCTGGAGTCATTTCTATTCTATACTTGTAATCCTTTTAGCCACCTCGCCTTGCCTTGTCTCCACAGATAATGCGAACATTATTACTGGAAACTTAGTAAAAGTGTTAATCTAGCCTATGCTCCCCCATGATCTAGACGTTATCCTTACTTTCTACCTTTTTATTCATTCACACTGTGGCATCATTTCTTCTCTCCTTTGATATAATTTCTGGGAGTTTGACTTGATAATACACCAAAATACTCTTTGCCCAATCTCTATTATTGCTTTGAAAATGTATCCTGATCAGGACATACCTTCAGTCTCAGTTTCTTGTCCAGTAATGTTTCAGAACCTCCATTTGCCAGCACTCTCACTGCAAACCCCTCTGTTAACCCAGGGCCCAGTTTAATTACAGCTTTGGCATTCTACTCACAAGAAGAGCCCTATTTTATCACAGCTTCAGTAGAATGACTGAAGCTAAGGAAATAAAAAAAAAAAACATAATATTGAGTCCACAATTACTATGAAATTTTAGTGCATACTTCATATAAAATCAAGATTATTAAGAAATACTGCTCTTGAAAAGTGAAATCAGAAGCACACCAAGCACAGCCTAAGGGATTGAAAGCAAAGTGATATCAAAAAAGGGTTGCTATTTCTGCTATCAAACAGCCAACATTTGGCTGCCTGTCCCAGCTATCACAGCATTTGTTTGCTGTAGCTGCTCAGTGCCTGCTAAAGTACCTTTTCTGCACAGTTCTGCCCTCAGGCTTCTTCCTTCCTCTCCTCTTTTACAGAGATAGGGAACACTGTCCTTTTCTGACAAAGCTCCCTGTATGATCTCACCCTGTCGTCCCCTTGTCTGGCCTCAGCTTGGCCTCCTGACAAAAGCAAAACTAGAAAAGTAGCTACAAGAGCCATAAAGTTCAGTAGCTCGATAAAGTACCTTAAAAAAAAACAACTCAGAACAGAAAATTGTTCTCTCTCTTTCTCTTTGAGTCCCCCTATTATTTTTAATAAACACAATAACTGCTGAACTCTACTCTATTTGAACAGTTAAAATAAAGCTACCAAATGACTTAAAATCTTCTACAGGAGGGAAAAAAGCATCAGATATGCTGAGAAGATGTCCAAGCAAACACTGTTCAGAGAGAAAGGCTTCAGGTTTAAGGAAGACAAGCCAGAATACATAAACACCTATGCACTCACATACTAAGAGCAACTCGGGTTACTGCAGCCTGGAAGCAAATGAGCAGGCAGCCAACCTGCTGGGCCATTCCCCATAGGTGTCACAACAAGGCAAAGGAATTTGCAGTGGAGAGTCTGGGGAGCAGCTGTCACCAAAAGAGACACATATATTTTTAAAGGCTTTGTCATTTGTCTTCAGGGTGGGAAATGCTGTGTCTGACCTCCTGCTGAGGCTGCTGCCCTGTTGCAGCAGCACAGGCTAGAAGAATAAAAGGCAGCAGCTATTATTTCAGGTACAAACACCACAAAGCAGAGACAAAAGGCACTGTCATTAAATCGTCATTTCTATTTAAAAACACACAGGGCAACTTATTAGTACTTTTCATGCTGCATGAACCTCCCCCCTAGGCATTCTCCAAAACAATTTGTATTAGCTAATTGCTAACTATCTCAATGACCAAGTGAAACAACACCAAAAAGCACATCAAACACTGTCTTGGCAACACCAACCAATCCTGGATGGGAGAAGCCAAGGACGTGACAGCTCTTGGACAGGTGCCCTGCCCTTCCCCAGCTGCGCTGTGCCACCTGAAAGCTGCCCCACCCAGCTGCAGCCTCCTGTCCCTCCCTGGGCTCTGATCTGCTATCTGCACCTCCCTTCCAGCTTAGCAGGGAGCCACCACCAGGACAGCTCGAACCAGCTGGGATGAAACATCATGAGGACATTTCCAGGAACCAAGGGGTGGTTTTCCCACAGAGTTGAGCCAAGTTAGCAGCTGGATGCTCTGTCCTCCAGCCTCAGGCTCCATCCCACTTCCATCAGGGATAAGTGAGATCCCCAGGTGCTGCCATGGGGACCCTGACTCTCCTGGGGCCCCGCAGAGACACAGCTCAGGGAGCAGTCAAACAGCAAAGAAACTGTCCCAGCAAAAGCTCTGCTGCCAGAGAGCTCCCTGAGCAAGCTGAGGGTGGGAATTCTGGGGAACAGGAGCAGGACACTGGTTGCACTGGGTCAGGCATCTCTGCAAACCAGCAGACCTGAGGGACGCTGGGCTGCAGGGCTCCACCTGCTCCACACAGCAGAGCTGCAAAGGCTGCCAGCCACCACTGCCAGGCGCCTCCAGGCTCCCAGCCTGCAGGACATCAGTCAACACGCCTTGTCCCCAGCTGTAGGGAGGTACTAACAGTGCATGGCCCTTGAAAGGATTTGGTGCAATTAATTTCCCCGATGTTCACCTACTCAAATATGTTTTAATTGGAAAATCTTTTTTTCTCCTAGCATTTAAGAATGTCAGACACTAAACAACATGGATTAAAAATGTTTCCAGAGTGATCCCATTGGCAGCATTAAATTCATACTTGGAGGAATGAATGCAAACCATTGTAAATTCCCCTTAAGCCTGGAGGAAGGGAAAAACAAATTCTTATTCATTAAAATTAATGCCATTTGATATCTACATCAGGGGATTTTTGCAGGAATGTGACTGTAAGAAGTGTTGAAGGTTTCTTTCGTTAGATGCAAAAGAAAACAGAAGGAGTTTCTCAAAACAACCTGCAAGCATCCCTGACAACAACTTAAGCAAATCACAAAAAGCAGCTTTCAATGAAGCACACTCTCTACAAGAAAAGCAAAGGACAATCTCAACATTTTAACAAAAACTGAATGAAGGAGCAGAGCAGAGAAATCAGCAAATATTAATGCACTCTGATGTGGAAAATAACCCTTTAAAACAAGTCTGTATGTTCTGAAATGACCTCACATTTGTAATCCCAGTCTGTCATTCTTTCAAAGCTGCCTATTCAAGGATGTAGCTCTCAGAGCCTCTATGTGAATGTGACATCCTTAGAGCAGGGGCTATATGTGACATTTCACAAAATATGTTATGGTATGCCCCAAAATATGAGTATTTAACACAGACAGTAAGAGCAGAAAATGCACAGTGTAGATGGACATGATGAAACCCCAGGAAGACCTGGTAAAACAACTGCACATACAATAAAACCAAAGTAGTGGTGAAACCAAATATTTAAGATCATTGAAAATAAATTACTTCTATATACAAGAGAAATAGGAAGCAAAGCACTGAGAAGGGTTTTAGAATATATTAAGTGAAGAGCATGTGATTTACAAGCTTTCCCAGTGTTCTATCAATTAAAAAGGGAGAGAGTGAACTCTGTACAGAGTGCTAAGTTATAAAGAAACCTCACATGTGTTCCTCAAAAAAAGTAATTACTGGTAGAAATCAAACACTGAGATTGGGCTTTTCTAGACCATGATGACTGACCAGCAGCTCTCAAGCCTACTCCCTTAGTGAGCCCTAAAGGAAAAGAACTGTAACATCTGACTCTAAGCCTCACCTCCTTTAACACACTGATGGAGAGATATGTCAGGAAGAATTAGTAAGAGAGGGGGAAGAGCTATATTTTTAAAGAAAATGTAATGCTGTCATAGCTGGAAATTCTTCCTTGATAAGCTTTAAAAATAAAAAAACCCAAACAGTCAAGAAGAGATGTGATAGCTAACTAATGGATAAACTTAATAGGAAGTCAAAAAAGAGACATTGTGCTTGGTCAACAGAACATTTTATCCTCCATACAGTTTTCCTGGATGAAAATCAGACAGCTTATTCAACATTTAGTAAGATTAATAGTTCCTTCCCATACAAAAAAAAACAAAAAAAAAAACAAAAAAAAAACAAAACAGTGAGTCCAGTGAATATGCTTTGATGTGAAAGCCACTTTTGCATGAGGAACTGCTTAGAACACTTAGGACAAAAGGTAGCCATTTTTGGGGCTGATAAAAACTGAAAAGGAACGTGAAAAGAAATATTAACACCCAATCAGTTGGCTAAAAGTCACTGTTTTGGAAGAAGGTAACCTTCCCCGATGTTCCAAAATGGGGACTGCATACCAGTTTAGTACTAAGCAGAAAAGTTATCCACGCGCAGTCTGGAATGGAACAATTATCTTCCTGTTTTCCAAGCCAGTGAACATTATGTTGACATTCATCAGCTAAGAAAAGGAGAACCAGAATTAAATGCTCCAGTTAAATCAAACATGTGAGAAGCAGAAAGACCCTGAAGTGCATTTTCTACATCTCTAAAAGGAGCAATGGCAATACATCATGATCAAATATTGCTACTTGATCAGAGACCTGTAACAGATTATTGCTGTAAAATACTGGAAAAATGGCTACTTGTTACTACAGCACTAGAATTACTACCCTCCCTTGGCTCAAAATTGTAATTTTAAGGACTAGATGTACCATGGTACTTATATGCACAGGCACATGAAGTCAAGGAGTATGAGTTTTGCAATAGATATACAAGGGAGTGCAGAATGGATGTGAAAGATTTAGAGGCTGACACATGACAGAAAATCAATGGTTTACCAAGACAGAGGGGTCCGAGTATGTTCATTCCCACCATGAAATTACTAAACATCTGTGCTTCTGGAAGCAGCATTTCATCCATGAGATCAAACAGGGAAACAAACAGCACTAGCTGGGGAAAATATAAACTTCCAAAGTCATGTATCCTCAGAAGAACATGCCATTGAAATGCTAAAAGCAACAGAACTATAACCACCAAATACGTGTTTGCTTTTGGTTTTGTTTTTTTACAGAACGCAAGACAGTCACAGGTAGCATTTTTTACAGAATATGATCATCTGAGAATCAACAATACATCAAAAAAAGGCTTTTCCTACCAGCTGATTTTGGAGTGAATTTGTCCCTGTTGGCTGCACATACTGCCAGTAGCCTGTATCCAAGATCCAAGTCAAATCCTTGCTGAGCTGCCACTCGACTAACCACCTGCAGAGGGAAAGAGAGAAAGCTTCATTAGGGGTTACTTGAGCTCTTGACAAAGTGACATTAACCTGCTTATCAGCACTAATGTTAGACATCTGAATCTGCTGCAAGAGCACAGTACAAACATGGTTTGAGGCAGTGCTCCCCAGTAGTTTCCAACACAAGCACAATGAACTGAAGACAGGAGTATTCTGGTGATCCAATTATTTGACCACCTGTCAGAAGAAAGGCCTGGTAGTTCCATGAAAATTGGAGAGACAAAAGCCAGAAGAAATAATGGAAGAGCAATGTATGTAAAGATTGTATAAAATACACCTTACTGTATTTGAGATGTGAGGATGAGAAATCCTCAGTCTCTCCCTCTGTTGTCGAGTTCCTGGCTCTGCTCCCAAGGGCAGTGCCCAGGTCCTTTAGGTTAAAATGCCCGCTCCACACTGCTGGGCAGGGCTGTCTGTCCTACACTGTGCTCAGTGTCACAGTTGCTGCATTTCAACAATACTGCATTGGGAAGCACATTTACCACAGTTTTAGAATGAACAGGCCTGTGCAAAAGCATTTGCCAAACATTAAATTAGGGTAAGACTGTTGTTGTTGTTGACTGATCTAGAAGAATGAGCAAAACCAGGCAAATTGAAGACTGTAGTGAAGGACAAAAAGCAGTCAACTGTTTCTCCAAGCCAGCAACCCAGCTATCAGCCAAGAACGTATCCTCTTAAAATCTGCACAGCACAAACACAATCCCACAGTCATTCTGCCAAATGATGCTAAAGTTATACACAGCACAGCTTTTCTATTGCCTTCCAGTGGCACATGATGACTTCAGACTCACAGGCACAGATAAAACAGATTATTCTTAACAGTGCCATTACTTCTTTGCATTAAAACAATGAAGGAACTGCACAAGAAACGGAGCACCATTTCCTGAGGCAAAAGAAAGTTCCTATCTTTAATAGCTTACAGTACAAGAAAATATCCTTCTCCCACCCTTTCTTCATCTGAAAACTTCTTTCTTAATGAATGATACTGCAATTATGTGTGTCCAGGACTGCAAAAAGCAACAGTAGGGAAGAGAGTGAAGAACAAATGTATGTGATAACTTACAAACATTATCCTATGCTTTTCCCAATATATCCACTTTTCCTAATTAACAATTAAAAACCAAATTTATTTCTTAAAAAAGACTTAACATGAATGAAGCTCCCAGGTAGATTTTTTGTGCTGTACTTCTATTCATTTAAAAATTAGACATTCATAAGACTTAATCTGTGGGAGTGTTCCCTCCCTAAATTTAACCCTTCCAGTCTCTGAGAAAAAAAAACTGAGATGAGAGCTTCAGGGAAAAGAAATGAAAGTGAGGATGATCAGTACAGTAATATACACCTACTGTTTTATCACATTTCTTTACACATACAGCTTTTAGATAGAAAAGTAAAAAGGAATAAAGTAAAAGAAAAAATGCAATTTTTTTGATAAACAAAAAAACATTTCCAATTTGGTAGATCAGCCTTTAATCCTTTACACTTAGAAGTCCAGTTGTTAGCATCCTGGGTCCAACTCTAGGTCCAAACTTGCAAAATTAGGAAAAAATAAACCTAATAATAATAATTTTTTAAAAATCTCTAAAAACCCACTCACAACACCATTAAAAAACAGAAAAACAAGAAGAGAATATGATACGTCATATTTTGTGCAAAAATAGCAACAGGAGTGAAGACTGGTGGGCTGCCATGAGATCTGGAAAACACTTACATACTTGGAAATCTGTTCCTCTTTTCTACTTCAGTATCACTGTAGTTCAGCTGCCCAAAAGTAGATATGGGGGGTGGGGGGGATGATGAGAAGAAAACAGACAGAAAGCTCTTCTGATAAGCCCAAAACCACACCTTGCAAAAGGCTCCTGAGAGCAGTGTCTCATTAATGTACAAACATTATTTAAACTCCTCTAGCTGTCATGTATTCTCCCATCACAGAGGAACACATTTCAGAGTGCCAATCTGTGAAACAATGGAGAAAGGGCCCTCCCATTTTCTGTTTTGAAACAGCATACAATCATTAAGCCATTTATTTTGAAGCTAGAGAAAGGCAGATACACCTGCTCATCAGTGAGCACACAGCAACTCAGGAAATGCATTGGCTGCTTATATGCTCAATTTGTTTTAATTCATGAAGCTACAAATCCTGAGACTGTCCTAGCAAGAGGCCAAATCACTACTCTCAACTGACATCTTGCTAATTATGGAAAAATTCTACGAAGTAACTCAGGAAACAGTGAGAACTGTAAAACCCACAAACGCCAAGTTCTGCTTGCCGTGTCTTCACTGAATGCACTGCAAAGCCTTGGTCAGTGCAGTCCTAACCACAGGCTGACGCCTAACTTTCTATTCTCCCACATCACATCAGTTTGCTTTTCTTCATTTCCCTGGCCAGAGGAGCAGTGCCATGAAGCTCAGAGGGGTGGCAAGCAGAGATTTCCAGAGTGGGCAGCCCAAGGCTGACCACACCCTGATGGGCACAGCCTGGCCTGGCAGCTCCCACCTCATCTGGCAAACAGCACACGAGGACTGAGCAGGAGAAGGCAGAATCTGAACTTGACAGTGTGCAGAGGTCAGCCAGTCAAGCTGTTACTTACTTCTTCATGCCAAGTGTGAGGGAAAACAAATCGGAAATTTGTTTTAGCAAAAAAAAATTTAAAAAACAATAATGTAACTTTGAAAGAAAGTGCTTCCGCTGACAAACTGCACAAAAAGTCCTTTCTTTCTCTCAAAAGAAACTTAATAGAAAGCAGCTATTTCTAATAAAATTTCTGTTTTGCCAAGAGTCATTTTCCATCTACAGTTTTCTTGTATGCACTCCATTAAATGCAGGAAGAGGGTCTATTAAACAAACTGGTGGACTTGTGCTCAAGAGGGCTTTCTCTGGTCCCTTCTGCCTCAGCTTGCTCAACATGAATAGGGCAGTACACATCTATTTCCTTTCCAAGGAATGGTTAGGTCAGCTATAGTAAGTGCTCACAGCATGCAGAATGAACTCATGGTTGAACACATGGTGCCAGCTGCATCCTGTCTGAATTTTTTAACAAGGCTTACAAATATTTGCATTGACTGTATTTCAAGTTTTTCTTTCAACTGTGACAGGTCAAAGACTTTTATTTCAAAATCAAGGTCAATGGATCAGATCATACATCCCCCTCCCAAGACCCTCTTTCAGGTTGTCTACAATTCAAGTCAGACATTGCGCACTTGGTACTTGTCAAACTTTCCTCTGTTTCTCTCTGTTCAAGGGACCCCTGGCTTTTTAAACAGACACTGAGAATTCTCAGAAACAAGACAGCAAATGCATCATAGGAGGAGGAATCCACAAAACACAAAGAAATAGCTACAAAACATTTGGTAAGTTTAATATATTCAGGTCAGCAGATCCTGATGAAATTTACCTTTGAGTGCCTCAAAGGAATTTACCTGGACAAACAGTGTAACTGCTAATGATTATCTTCAGAAATTCATTCAAGACAGAGAGCTTGGAGATATACCAAATCTGGTTTTAGGATTGTAAAAGGTGACTCTCAGAAAATACATATATCCAGACATACAACAAAAACAGGCATTAAAGAAGTACTAGGGTGAGCAATACAGAACATCATCATGAATACATCAGCACCATGCAATGTCCTTCTTTGATAAGTTTCCATATCTTAACTCTAATATCTTTTGACATTGACTTATGTAACACTATTTTAACAAAGGAATATAGACCAGATGACAGAAGTATACATTTCACTCAGATTATCAATTACTAGTCCTTGGTCAAATCATAACTTGTGCTTGTTACAGGTAATTTCTACATATTTAGTCCCTGACTTGGACAATGACAGAGAAAAATGGAAAACCTCTAGGTGGTTTTGCAGGCAAAAGAGTCTGCAAACACCTAACAGGAGAGGGTAAGAGTTTAAAATTACCATTATAACCAGGAAAAAGTTGCAAAAATGAGACCAAAAACAAACATGAAATACTACAGATCAGAAAGAAAGAAAAATTAAATGCCTAAATAGAAAATTAGGAACAGACATTCATCTTCGCAGTGTATATGTGACTTACTGGGAAAATGGTTGAAGTATTAAAAATCATCTGGCACTGGAAAGATCTACCTATCATTCTCTGGCTTTTGGAGGGTAAGGGGATTTATAGCAGACCAGACTGTATCAGTATCACATCCTGGCTTGGAGAAAAAGAGTAGAGAGCATGGTCCCTTAGGTCTGTCCCAAGCCAAACCTCAGTGATTCCAGACACCTGCTGCCTACTGGAGCCATCCAGCTCAGCCTGAACCCTGTCCCAGGAATTCTAGCACATTTGAAACCTCCTGTGATTTCAGTCTTACTCAGGTACCAGTGCAGATCAGATGGGATCAAGGCAACAATTTCAATAATCCATTAAATGTTATGGCTAAGGGATTATGATACCATTTGCAAACACACTCTTTCTCTAACTACAAATTCGAATCCAGTGTATCAGCAAAATTTCAGACAGTGTGTAGCTGGTACCATGTGTTCAACCATGACTTCATTCTGCAATGCTGTAAGAACTTATCTTACTTGACCTACCCATACATAACATTTCATTCCATTGAAAAGTAGTGCATTAAAGAAAAAAACAACAGACAAATAGACATCGTTTCCAGCACCACAACCATAAATTGAGATCATCATCCTTTATCATGGGTGAGAGAGGTGCTTGGCCAGCTCAAGGTTCAACACCTTATATTTATGTTATTTTACAATAACATTCCAGACAGCTAGACTTTATAAAAGGTAGCCTATTTCCTAAACACACTTGCAACACCTAGTTTTATTTAAATTTTGATAGGGCACTAACAGTTATTTTAAGCTGTCTTTAAGGGAATATATACCCTATCTGCAAACAAACATTTTAACATCAACTGCCAGTAAGAAAATCTGATCACTTCAAACCTCTGAAATCTTTAATCTGAATAATTCAGATAAACAGCTTTCAAAAAGGAGACATTGCATTCACTGTCTGTGACTCAGCTCTGCAGAGATCCAGATGTCTGAACTCCCAGGGTCATTGACAGTGAGGAAAAAATGATGAGAGTGAGGTTTTAATTACATGAAAAGCAGACAAATATGGCTACCAGCATCTTTTCTTCGCTGAATTTACCTTCAGTATCTCCCCCCCTTTCTCCTTTTGCAAGGCTAAGGAGCTTCACCACGGAGCTTCAGTCCCTGCCCTGCTCATCATCACCCCACGAAGTACTGGAACAATGTGGCTCTCAACCTAACAGCCCTGTTAATCAAGAGAGCTACACGACTGCTTATTTCTAAACTCCCTTCCCATTATGTTGCACTTTCAATGAAACTCTTAACTAGCAGCAGTCAAGAGCACTCCCCCCTGCTGGCATCAGAATGAATTTTACCAATTCAATTTGCTGGTTGCTCAAAACTAAAAATGCCAGCTGATTGCTAGTTCAGACGGCTCCGTGTTCAGCCACTTGTGCATACTTGAAATTATCTGAATGCAGTTTGAAGACTACAGCAGAAATTTTGTAATTAGAATTCTGCAATGTAGATGGTAATTTTTCCCCCTCAGTAACACACAAAGATCAGATAAACAGGAAGCAAATTGAGGAATTTTGCAACATGAATAGTGATCTGCCTCAAACAGGAAAAAAAAAAGTGTAGGAAAAGGAGGAAGAAATCTGCGATCTGAAGTCCTGATCTGATGAGACTCTTACACTCCAGTTGCAGAAGGGCTGCCTCAACAATGGAGACAATCAAAGCAAGTCAGGGAAGTTATATATATATATATATATCATTAAGTAGTTTCTTGCCTTTGATGCTTGAAAACAGACATTAAGTAGGTTCTGCAAATGTAAAAGATTTTACAGAGCCCTTGTATTCAAATTAAGAGTTTTCTTAAAAATTATTTCCCACTCTATAAGGTGGATAAAGGCCGTATTTTCAAAGTAAAACAAGCCAGTATGCCTGCCATGTACTTTGTGAGGCTTCCTGCAACGGTGATGTAACTCATGCAGGATAAGGGTATCTCCTCCTGTACATCCTCTTCCTCTCTGCTTCTCTCTAACAACCACGAACATCGAAGAGAAGGTCACTATACTCAACCCTCTCCACTGAAAATTATCCCAGAGGAAAAGAGGCAGGGACTGTGCTGTAATTAAACCAGCTGATCACTGGGTCACTGCAGTACTGCTGCACACTCTGAACAGTGATTTGCATCAAACACACCCTGCTCATACAAACAAAGTGACAAGGGAATCCCAGAAACACTTCACTTTGGAGAGCAGGACATCTTGATGAGTTTTAGATAAGCCATGACAAGCCTAACAAAGTTGAGGTAAAAAGGGCTTTAGGAGAGCACGAAGCGAAAGGACGAGCAGTAACACTGAGTTATTTGGTAGCACTCGGAACTGCTGGGAAGCAGAGTGTTCTGTGCCTGCTGGCTGTACCCTGGCAGCACAGCACGTACACAGCCCTGGAGTGCTGTGCTGCTCTGCAAACACAAAGCTCTGTGTTCAACAGATGCCTGGAGAGCATGATGGGAGCAGGATTTCTTCCACGTGAACTTTTTGCTCTGGAAGTCTTGGATACAAAGATTAAATGTAACATTTCTAGGGCTCTCATGGGCAGCTGCAACCTCCCATTTTCTGGGTATAGATATGCTGAACCAACTCTTCCACCTAATTAATCACATTCAAATCCTGATCTGATTAGAAATCTGATTTTTGGAATGTCACAGGTTGATTTTTGATTATGTACTTTTCTGCATTAAACAGAATAAATCCAGGCAAGCATTAGCTGCATTTGCAGTCTGAGGCATCCTGTTACGGAAACCATGCCATTCTAGGTTTTGGGTTTGTTTTTTTTTCTTCTTTTTTGGTTTTTGTTGTTGTTGTTGTTTTGGTTTTGTGGGTTTTTTTTGGTTTTTTGTCACATGTATGTCCTTTTTTTTAACCAATTATGCTCTTCATACCCTATCAGACAAGCTACAATATATTTCTGTGTTATGAAACTGAGAGCAGGTAGGGGTTTTTTCTCCTTAAAATGATTTAAAACAGTCCCAAAAGTCTCAATTCCAGGATTTTCTGAAGAGAAATGCAATTCAAAAGATTACTGTACTATTGTATCAGTATCATTAAAACATGAACTTTTAGCAGATACTTCCATCGGTTTATCATTGATGCTTGCTATTTCAGCAACTCTTATCTGCAGTACAGAGATGTAGTAAGAACTACAAGCAGAACAA
Source organism: Emberiza elegans (assembly GCA_024865655.1). NCBI lineage: Eukaryota > Metazoa > Chordata > Aves > Passeriformes > Fringillidae > Emberiza > Emberiza elegans. The sequence goes on along the minus strand of JALJVW010000241.1, from coordinate 24,219,354 downwards.
AAAATTTAAATGAAATCCATAACCTTTAGATGAAGTACAGCTAGGACTACAGCTTTGTGTTCTGTTTGTTTGCTTGTTTTAATTTAAAGAGAAATATTCTTTCACAAACACAGGTAAGTTTCCCACGTCTGATGACTGAGGTGGACCCAGTATTTGGAGAGGAAAATCTAGAACATTAAGGTTTGGGGGGGAAAGACATTTTTAATTACTATTTCAATTACCATTTTGGCATAGTTTTTTTGTGGACAATCTGGGTAGCAAATCTTGGCATCTTTTGGATGCAAAGAGAGACTCAGATCCCAACCACAGTGGCTAGAGACAAAAACTTTCACCACAGAAGTTCTTACATTCAGTGATTTACCAGGAGCCAGCTCAGGTAAGCACATTCTGCTTACCTAAATTCCTCCTACTGTCCAAAACCATTGTAGTGATGGATTTTAGTTTCTCAGATGAAGCCTCAGGTACAGCCACAGAGTAGCTGCACACAGCTTTGCCTCTTTCACTCTTTTATTTCTTGATCGGATGCACTGAAGAGCTATAAGAATGACAAACTTGGTGCCTTGTAAAGCTGAAGCACAGCAAGAGAACAAGGCAGTGCCTTTATGGTCCTTTGCTGAAGACAAGTCTGTAAATCTGCCCACTTTGCTCTCAGCTGTCTCCTCATTTGCATTTTTGCTGCAGCACCAACACAAAAATTACCCAAAGCTTCAATAAGATCATTTGCATGTTAAACTGCTTGGCAAGAGCGGACCCATGGGATGAGACTACACTGGACCTGAGAAGGGGCAGAAATGAACAAAACAGCCTGGGCCAAATGCTGACTGAAAGTTATTTGTATTGCAGTCTACTTTGAAGCATTCTTTCCTGAAAAGCTTTTGAGCAATATTTTGCTTTTGTATCCCATATACAGAGATATAATTCAATTATGGTGTAACTTTTTGCTCAACATTACTGTTAAACGTGACTTTTAGTACCCACACGGATTGGGAAATGGTTAGGAGAAAAGTTAACCTGTGAGTGATTAAAGTACTTGGATTTCTTTGCTTGAACAGGTATCTGATTTGGCCAAAATAGGGTTATTTTTTTAAACTGCTGTGTAGTAACTGAAACTGTTTATTTCAGAAGACTGTAAGTTAATTCTATATACAGTACATTTTTAGAGAATTAAATTCTTAAATTTTGCAAGACTATCAGCCTTGCAATAATATATTCTAGTACTAGAGCAAGAAACTTTTTCAATCCTAATAAAAACACAGCTATGCCTGGTTTGTAAAAGTTGTATTATATGCAAAAGAATACCATCTCCATTGCCATTTCAATAGTTTATAGAATCAATGATTTCAATTATAATTCAGTTTCTGGCCTACAGACTATTTGATTTGAAAATAACTACTGTTGAAAAAGAACACCTAGCTTTTCTTAGCAAGTTAGAAGAAATTTTATTGTCTCTAAGAAAGATCATAATTTGTTTGCATGAGTTCTGTAAAAGCTGTTAAAGGGCACCTTTCCACAGCTTGTAGCTTGCAAGAAATAAAACAGATTCAAAGCTTGCCCCTTTATCCCTGACCTATTATTTACCTGTTGAAATGGGCATTCCCTATAGATTTTTATTACCCACTCACTTTAGTGATTTTCTGTAGTGGGTGAGCACAAAAAGTTAAGCTCTAGAATTAGTGTCCGTCAGAACTGTTTGGACATGGCAACACGATGCACTTGCATCCCATTTTGGTCAGAAGAGACACAAACTTTTGGGACGCAGTTAATGAAAAAATATTTTCTATTTATGGCATAAGCCATTGGTTTACATATCCTTTTCTATTTGACTCTTTACTCTGCACAGAAATGCACCAATTTTATTCATAGGCCTTGACAGCATTAGGCGACTTTCTTTATCACAAAAGGAAATTATTTCAACTTGAAATGAGTAATCATTTAAAGTATCTGTTATGTGAAGTATTTGACAACTGAAATGAAGCTGACCTACCTTATTAGGTATCTCTGGCAAAATTTACCTCTTGTATCAAATCTTGAGTTTCTTCTAGAGATAAGAAAACCATTCCTATTACATTGCACACAACGTCACTGGAGCCCACAGTAGCAAATGTAACTTCAGAATTATAAAGTACTGCTGATGTGGAAAAACTATCTACTGCAAATAGCCAGTGTGCATCCTGTGCACAGATTATACAAAAAAAATCACCAAGGCAAGACAAACATTAGATACATGTTACATGTGTTGTTCAACAATTGCTGTCTAGTGAACTCAAGAAATTTCCAAGTCACCAAGATTTCTCTAAGTGCTGGTATTACAGTTTAAGAAAACCTTCTACAACAGGATATTCTGTGTATTATTCTATATATATTTTCTAAATATTATTATCAAAACCAGTAATTCCATAAATGAAGCTAGAAGCTGCTCTGCTATTGACAAGGCTGAGTATTTCTAAGATCATTCTTCTGCATCTGTTCCAAGACAGGCAGCAGGAATACAAACATTCACTTTGTACCAGACATTACTGACAGTCCCAACACAGTGTGTCAGGTAAACAGAATTACTTCTAAGAACCACTTCTTAAATTAAAGCCTTATTTTAAGATTGTGAGCATATCTGTCCTTTATTAATTGGATTAAATCTAATTGGTTAATTTTTACAACAGACTGTACATAGGACTTACATGATGCAAAGGATCTGTTATACCTATGATACCCATGTTGTGCTGATCTGCGATAACCTATTCAGCTGGCTATTCTTACCACAACAGATCTGTTTTGCTGCTCTGTCATTACATCTGATGCATTTCAACTCTGCAGTGTGTGAATGACTGTTTGCACATTCCTGAGAGAGCCTGCCTTTCTGCATTCATGACATCCTCATAAGTTTCAATTTGGATTAGTATCTGTCGTGTTAGCACTCACAGGACATGATCATTTCATATCCCTTGATGGTTCCAGAACAGCTTAGCATACCACTTTTTCCCTGGTCAGAGAGTTAATGGAACAGAATGTCATAAAATAACAAAAATCATTCTCAGTACTACAGAGGGGAAGCTTTATGAGCAAGCAAGCATTTTTAGTATTTGTAAAATTTCCAAATTAAATGTCTTAAAGAACCACACAGCTCAAATGTTGCAATGATGGTAGAGATCGCTTGCTTTAAAAAAGTATATCCAAACCCAAAAATTTTAAGGGAATTTAACTTTGAAGGTCATTTTAAAGGCTAGCTATCCTGTTTCAGTGATTGAATACTTTCATAGTCATTTTTCTTTTAGCATAATCCTTATAAAGAAGTAAGAACTGGTAAACCTTATCAGCATTAAGAAAAATAGGCTCCTGATAGTACAGAACAAGAAGCTATGCAGTCTGGTGTTAAATCTACTCATGATATTCCATTATTTCAGCTACCTTTGACTTATTTGCAACTTTCTGAATAATTTCTCTGAAAACAGACTGAAGTTCCATCACATTTGTTAAAAAGTAGACAAACCCTTTTTCCTGTAAGGAAATGAAAAGCCTAAAAATCCATGTTTGCTAAATTATGAATCAGAACTTATTAATTAGAAAGAAATTATGTACAAGTAAGCTTAAATAGAAAAATATACACATAAGGAGAAAAGATATTAAAAAAAAGAGACCTTGCCTACTGTACTGCTAATGTATGAAGAAGATACAGGAAGTACAAGCCTCTTGGGATACAACCATGCTGTTAAGCCTGTTTAATGGGAAGCAGGAAGAGGAAGAGGGATGTACACAACAAGAAATTAAAAAATATCTGTCTTAGAGGGATTTTAAAATTAAGAACAAGAAACATTCATTGCAGTTTATAGACATTCTGCAAACCCTGTGTATTTATCAAACACAGAACAAGCCACCTGGTTAAGTTCCTGTGTTACTTCCTTGTCAGGAATGCAATGAAATTACAACATGTGATAAAGATGCTGCTGCCAGTCAGTCCTACACTGCAGATAGTTCTCTCCCACAACAAGCTTGGAAAAAGGGGCATGCCACCCTGTTCACATTTCAGGGAGAAGTATGAAGCAAAGTAATACATGTGGCTCAAATATTAACAATACTTAGATGGTAATACTGGTTTTTTTTCCTTTCATTCTTGACAGAAGAAAAACAGTATTTTCATTTCAACACACTGAAAACCATGTGTTGTGTTTTACCTCACCAGTTTTCATGGAACATTTCCTGCCCACTTTCTGTACACTGTGAGGAGAATGAATCACTGGCAGTCAGACCTTATTGTGACCCTTCACTTGGGCAGGGCTGAAGATCTGCTCACGTAGAAAGAAAAGATTTAAACAGCAAGGAAGTCGCAGGTCAGACTCACAGTGTTCCAGCAGGGGCTGCAGAGAAATACTGTGCACAGACTGCCCAATTATACCTGAGGTGAATGTCTCCTTTCTCAAAAGCTATCCTGAAAAATGCTAGCAAAGTTTTTAAAAAGCATAAATAAAATATAGTTATGGTCACATTGGACATTGTGTACATTTTCTCATAATTGATGCTACTGATAACTTTTACTTCAAACAGAACTGTTAAATATTCTGTCTTTGGACTTTACCATTGTTAACTGCCTTTATTTTATTTTTTCTCTGACTGGAAGTCTCCTATTATAACTGGATTTATTCTAACTTTCTGACATACAAATCTGAGGGATGCTATACACTGGAGCACACTAAGATGGAGCCATTCCTTAACATTTGGATTTCAGGCAACTAAACCTCAGTCTTAATGTCTGTTTCATGTATACCAGCTACACACTGCATGAAAATAATCCTTGCACTTCTGCCCCACAACAAATAAAATGACAGTCCCTTAATTAATAATTTCAGAATTTCTGTTTCTTTTGTGACTACTTATTTAGATCATCTTGCTTGGCAAATTGCAGTGAAGCTTTTAACCCTTCTGCTCAGTCAGAATTTAATGAATCTAAAGTCTTGACTCTGCCTAACAGTTCTGGACCGCTGCTGCTGGAAAACAAAAGTTTCAAAACCAAAATGCACAGAAAAATATATATTTTAATGCATTATAATGAAGTTGCTCTAGGAACTACAGTGGTTTTAATGAAAAGTGAATGAAAAAAAAGCACTGAAATCAATGGAATTGTTGGAATTAGTATGTCAGGATGAGACCTGCAGTCAACTCATGTAACAAAGTAAGCTGAACAGGCATGTCGGAAACACTGTTTAGCTGGAAGAACAGCAAATTTAGAATAAAATGCAATCAGTCCTTCAGCTCTACCAAAATGCCAAAGGAAAATAAATACCTGGAAAGTTCATCACTCTGTTGGAACATGGCTCACTTAGCAATTTCAAACCATGAAATAATACTGTATGTGTATATCAATTAATCTAGCCTGTGCATTTGTAAGTAATCTAACTAAAACATTTAGCCCTCTTATGCTCTAACTTGCTATTGCATTTTGCTTCCTGTTAAGCAATGGAGTCAAATAAACAGTTCTTAGGGTCTGGCTTTATGTATTTGAGGTAAAATGACAAAAATTCCCTTAAAACGCAGATTCTGAAAATCAAGTTCCCTTGTCCAGAGAGAGTGAGCAGAGTATAAAACAGAACTGGAGCCACTGTCACAGGAGGGTGGACATACCGTCAAACAGCCCATCAGGCTCTGCTCAAACGGTCTCTGGAAGGCTCTGGGGTCCCCACACCAGTCCAGGAGCTCTGTTGCTGCATTATGGAAGTTTGCTGGGTTCTGTAAGTGCTGGAAAGGGAAGGTAAAGCAACATGGTAAATAACATACACAGGGCTGACACATTCCTTTTTACATCACATTATTGCAAAGTCTGGCAACTAGGAACAGCCTGTAATTCAAAAACAAGACTTTCAATTGCACAGTGGATGCAGAAAATCCTACTTCATTCTTATTAATACTTACACAGTTTTCTGACATGACTTTATTAGTTAGAGACAAGCTGTAGCTGAAATACGAGAGCTCCCCAAACTCTCTCTCCACAGCACCACCTCTCCCACCTGCAAATCACAGTGGATTCCACTTGAAAGTCCAGATTGTCTGAGCCCAAATTGAGGGGAACTTTTAGCCTCAGGTTCACTGTCTTTGAAGTGTGTTTATGCCCCACTGTTGGGACACACAGCACAGCACCTTCCAATAATCAAGATTTCAATTTTTGCTGCTGGCCAATGAGGCAAATGTGACAGACTCAGAAATGCCAGTGCCAGGGAGAAGCACACTCACTGTACCAATCCTCTCCAGGAACCTTGGCTTCTGCTGCTCGAGACATCATCAGCAGCAATTAGGGTGATCAGCTTCTGGATCATGAAAAACTGAGGGTTATTGCTTAACTGAAGATGCTTTCACGTGCACAGAAGGCATGCAGACATTTCAGAGGGGAACCCTACCTCTTCTGAAGGGGGTGGCAGGATTTTGAAAGGGGAAAAAAAATCTGATTTTGTTTTGAAATTTTCATGGGCAATGGATTTTTTTTTCTTAACTATCACATTAATTTCTGCCTTTTTACTGAACAACAGGAAGTCCTGATTTTAGAGGCACTTAGTAAACTTACCTAGTAAACTTAGCATTGTTCACACTGTCATCCCTCACTGTCTACATTGCCAAAGTATTCCAAAATTTTAGCTGGAGGAGAGGGATGGCACAGAAAAGAAGGAATTCAATTTACAACAGTAATATTGCTACTAAATTCTCCAGTTCTGGTGATGGTAGATGTGTCAGTGAAAACTCCAGAAACAAGAAAAGAGAGTATTTAGGAATTGTTGGGTTTTTTTTAGTAGCAGTTTTATAATTCTTGGAATTGCTGTGAAAAATATGAAAATGATAGGAGTGTTTTATCTGGGAGGCACAAATCTCAGGGGCATAATTTTTAAAATATATCATTACTTTTAAATCAGTTGAATAATTTGGGAAAACATGACTGCTCATTTCTAAGCATCTGGATGAACTATAATGTTCACAACCTGTTTCTTCTCCCTTCATCCCCTCATGCCTGAGTAGCTGCATATATTAACTTCATGACAAATGAAGGGAAAAAAAAATTCCTCCCATGGCAGGTCTTCAGGAGTTTCCAGTCTCTGAGCTTTCGGACCTCGTTCCATTAAATAATTCTTATTCAACGAACGCTCTTGGTCAGAGGCCTTGTTTTAACAAGGGATGACTGACATGCAGGGCATGGATTTTTAAAACAATAGCAGAATTTGAAAAAGCAGACAGGCATTGTGCAAAGTGGGTTTCTACCTCTGCTCTACCAACACGTGTACAGCTCACACTACCAACCAGTGAGAGCTTTACCTAGGCTGCATTTCAGAATTACATCTCTACCTGATCATATAATTATTGGTGGAGGAGTCAAATGGCTGTGTATACAGATTAAAGGCAAGAATCCAAGTGAGTACATGTAAGAAGCCATACTTTAAGGCTTCATGTAAAAAAAAATCCCATTAACAGAGCCAGTAGTTTGGGTTATGAATCTTCCAAGTAAAAGGGAAAAGGATTCTTTTTTGAACTCTTCACTTAAACCACCAGAGAAGTGACTGCCTGACACCAAACCTCAGTGAATACAGCACCTTCCACAGGCCACTTTGATCTGCAGGGGAAACAGAAGTTGCTTCAAACCTCTCTACAACAGCATGTGTAAGCTCTGCTAATATCAAATACACTATTTCCAGGAGGCAAGAGAGGCACATGAGCTGGTGAACAAAATACTGAATGCTGCTGCTGATAGGACTTAGGTCACAGATCTCTCAGAAGGGAAAAAATAACCCAAACCAAAACCACAGAAACAACATAAAGAAAAATTCACTGAAACCTATGCAATTTTGTATGTGAAATAGTTTTGAGTAACTCTTCTCTCCTTGTGGGAAAGGAAATGAATTGAGAGCCACTAATCAAAAGCCCAAGTAACAGCTACATGATATTTATTCTCACCAGTGCTGCTGCTTGCCAGCTACACACATCTTCCGCTAAAGCTTACAATGAAATTTCACCACTGAGAAACACACTGTACCTGAATGAGAACAATTTTTTTAGATATAGGCTAACAGATAAAAAGCAGGGCACACCCTTATCCACACGCTTTATTTTCAGCGTAGCACCACATAAGGGTAATTTGTACTTTCCATAACACCACTGAAAAGCAGTATTTTTTTCCTAGATTAAAGTTTCAACATGTATTAAACTGGCACTTTGCTATGGCAGAAAAGGCTCCTTTTACTTGCCTGTGCCAAAGTAGGGGTGACCTCAATGACTTGGTTTTGACTGCTTGTTCTGTAACCCTCCAGCAGGTTTTTTCACTGCATCAGGACTGACCCCTGAGGGACACTACCAGAACTCACTTAAATACAGAGGGGATACTGAAATCCTGACATCCTAAATGCAACTGCCTCACTGGAACTTGGTTAGAAACTCATTGGGCAAAACCAGCAATTCTATTAGTTCCATTATAGACCAAAATCTCCAAACAAAACACAGGAAAAAGTCAGAATACCAGTGGGTCCTGCCTCTGTGCAGTGGATTTGAATAGTTTACGGGATGAGATAAAAGCTAGTCCTGAGGACATTTCTTGCAATGTTGCACAGAATTCTGTCTGGGACATATTTCTCACAGCTTTCTGACTTTCTAAATAATTTTAAATTCAGGTTCTCCTCCAGTTTTTCTCTTTCACATTCAAGGCTAAGGCTACTTTTGTGGAAAACAAACAGAAGAACCAGATCCAGCATGAACCAAAGCATGAAGGCAGGTGCAATTCCTTCCCTCGGTTACATAATAAAACATTCCAAATGCCTGCTGTGATTTTTATTTATTGACAACTTAAACACTGTATGTGGAACAAAAAGCTCCAATGTCATTCTCATCCTCACAACAAAAAGCCTGCCTGGGAAGAATATTACATATACCATATTCATCGAGCAGGAAATAAAGAGAGATTCTCAGTTCTCTATCCAAGAACATAAGTACAAAACAAAGCTTATGCCAGATCCATCCATCAGCTTTGCTGTGAAGCATTTTACATGCATGGCTCAATCCTCTTCAACTGAAATTATTGGCAGCATTCTGAAGAAGCAAGGCATATGTCCGAAGAGTCTTGTCTGAAACTGTGCTTCTTGTAAACAAGGGGAAAAAAATCCACCTCATTAGCAGCTGGTTTAGACAAATGTGACAATGAAGCAGATCTGGATAAAACACATCCTGGTGTATCTTCAAAGTTGGAACTGAAGGGCCACCTAACAGCACCATGCTTGCAAGCAATGATGTTTTCAGCAAGTGGAGAGGATTTGTATGAATAAAATCTGAAGCAAAAATGAACAAAGCCAAATGAACTGAATGAAACAGTTATTTACCAGATTGCTTTCAGTATCATTTGCTTTTCAGAAGACTATTAGCAAAAAATGACAATTTCTATAATTGAAAAAACTTAGAAGATTTTCAGTCTAACCATTCATAAAATGATCCCCAAATCTAATATTCCCTTAGCCTGAACAGAACAGAAATCACAGGAATACTTGATGCATGTGAGCATCTCATTATTGTGGGGATCACCAGGTGATGCTCTGAAGAGAGAGTCTGAGTCTCAGAGTCATATTGATCTTGGAAGAGACCTCTTGCTCTTTGTAGCTACTCAATTAACAGTCTGGTGTAGGGGAATAGAGAGAACAGCAGAAGACTTTGCTATCTATTTTACTGTCTCCAAAGGAGAGTGAACTGTACCAGCAAAGCCCTTTTTTGAGGACTGCTGACATTAGAGCTGGATTCCAGGGAAGATGGGAACATCTACTGCTGCTCATGACCACCTCTGGCTTAAACACTCAATTCACCTAAAGAACAGACCGCCTTTGTAAATTTGTGTGGGCATACAGGAAGAGTGTGCAGGTCCAGTAGGACCCAAGTTCACAGATTCCACTGCAACTGTCTGTGTGCCCACTCCATGGTTTACTGCTCTGTCACCTCCTGGGGCAAGGGCAACAATGACAGTGTTCAGAGTTACATGCAACAGCTGACATGTATCCCAATGTTTCAAAATACAGCCACCCATTGAAATTGTTACTCCCTTCCAATCAAACAGTGATCTGAAAGTCTTGATATACATCAAAAACTCTGCAACGGGCACAAAAATATAAGCTTCATTCCACATTTGAATTCAGACCCTTATGAGTTAAAAAGGTACATATAATAAAGATCTTATTATTTAGAAGGATACTAAAGCACAACTGAGTACTCTCTGGGTGGGTGGGTGAAAAGTGGGTGAAAACAACTTCCTGCAACCCAAGACTCAATATGATTTTGGAGACTGAAACCAATTACCCACATTAAAACATGGCAATGAAGATGGCCTTATCTTCTCTAAATATAGAAAACTGCAACCCTTCTCGACACTTGTGTACCTTAGACAGAACAGTCTAGTAAGCAATGCAAGAACTTCAGTCAAAATTAAGAACAATTACAGAGGTTTAATATTATCTCCCATCAAGAAATGCTAACGTGATGGCAATAGTATGAAAAATGAATCATTTAAACATGAAATCCATATGCTCCTCTTTGCTGCTATAGAAAAAAAATGTTGAATTTCTATTTACAAATGACATCTCTAGTGGAGGGTTTTTTCCCTCTTTTCTGTGGAATACATTAGACTGAAGGCAGAGACCTAATTTGCCACAATTTAACCTATTCAAAATGAGATGTCATGCAAGTAAGTTTTCGAGCAGCAAACTGCTTAACTATGCTAAACAAGTTATTGCATTTATTTACGTGATGTCGCAGCAAATTATGAAGGCTGACTCAAGTTGTCTGTTTGTTTTGCCGAGTTACGTCTGCTCTGTGTCTCACTCCTTGATTTAATTGAACTGCTGAAGATAATATAACTTATCACACAGACATTATGCCATGTTGTAGATTCTAGGTTAATTAACAGTAGCCTACAGTCACTGAATTTCTCACATGGTTAGCCACTTGGACCCTGTCTACTGTCTAGCTTCACTAATCAACGAGTCTGGGAATTTTACATCAGCGACACAAAACACTGGCAACACAGGGAGCTTTTCAGTGCACAGAAAAAGAAAGCACAGAGAGATGTAGGTAGCCTTTTCTTTGCTCTGAAATTAACCCCTTCCTACACACCATGTGGCAAGACTGCACATTCTGGTCCATCAGCTGGGGAGGGTGAATCCAGGAGGCAGCTGTTCTCCTGTAGGACAGAAACTCTGGGCTGCTGTTCCACAAGCAATGGGGGCTGCCAGCCCTAGAAGGCTCCTGCCCCCTCTGCCTTCTCCTGCCTGCTCCCCTGCACAGCACAAGAGAGAGATGCCTGCCTGCAGGGTGAATTAGCCCCATTCTGCACTAACAACCTGAGCTGCCCTGGCCCTCCAGGATGGCAGGCAGGGCAGGTCCTTGAACCTTAGCACCAGCAGGGGAGACAGCAGCAGTGTGAGCCACTGCAGGGGAGGCCCTTCAGGAGCCCACGGGAATGGGCACGTGTTCCAGCCCAGCGCTTTTCCACACCAACACTAGTCTGAAGCTGAGCTAAATCCTAGGACACATTTGTGGGTGATGCTTAGTCTTATGGCAGGTTGTCTCTGTGACCTTCCTTGCCCAAACACGTAGTTCCAGCACTTTCAGTGCCTCAGACCACGCTTGCTGTTCTGTGATCTAACCTCCCATATGCACACTTTCAGTCACCACTCACAGTGAGATCCCTTATGTGACCACACAACCATTAGACCTGACTCAAAGAAAGTGGCAGCAAACAAAAGGTAGGGCTGGGAAGGTACCAGGAGCCTGCTCTCAGCAGCAGCTTTGGATTAAACGCATGGCGAAACTTCTCCCAAAGGTGGAGCTGTATCATCAATGTAAGAGGATGACACAGTCAAGTTCACAGCATAAACACTCCTCCTGCCTCACAACACCCTCCTTAAAAAAAAAAAAAAAAACTGTACTTTCAATTATTTCAAGCCAGATAAATATTTTGTTATTAATATTCCCCATTATTCTACATAAACATAATGAATACAAAGAAAGGTGCCAAAAGGAAAACAGGTTTTTATTGTTCTGATACTGTGCATATTTACTCTTGAGGTAATCCTGAGACTTCAGCCAAGTTTAGACAACAGGTTCATCTCTATGCTCTCAAAACTTTCCAACAGGTCCAGAATTTCAAGGTATATAAAACCCAGCACAAAGCCCATCTCTTCCAGACGATGAGGCCAGATACTCTGCAGGACATAAATTTTGTATACATTTGAACTGCCTGTGCACAGCTCTGAGGTTCACATGACTTGCTTGCTATTTTCAGCTGCAAATATGCAGGTTTTCAAGCTTTTCTTGACAACAGTGGAAATTAAAAATCTCATATCGCTGTAATTCTATCAACTTAATAACAAAACTGGAAAAGCAGCTATCAAAATTTATATCTAAAAGTAAGTATGCTCAAAACTACAAATGCAGAACCTGTAATTCCTTTGGAGATAAACTGATAATGTGCGGTGAAGGAGCTGACCCACTTCTCCTGTAGTGATGGAGCTGACTCCATTTCAGATCCCCTTCCACCACTGGCTGCCAGAAAGCTCCAGGTACGGACACACAGGACAACACTACCCAAGAACACACTTTAAACATGACCTGAAATAGGTGGTTTCTCCGTCTTTATTTTTTTACTGTCAACAGTGATTATGCACACCTTGCCCTATCCACAAGCAGCCATACTCAGTATATTAAAAACTCATCTGCAATCAATATTCAAAACAAATGGTCTTTTCCATGAGGATAGAGGGGAGCATTGAGCTCTTCACTGTCTTTCTGGAGTGTGATTTTTGTTTATCTGGATATGGGTATAGATAGTTCAATTCTCTACAGTCCCTTTCCATATCAAAGACTGTTTTATTTAGCAAAAAATTAAAAGGCTCAAGCTGTGCACTTTGCATTCAGATAAACCCCCCTCCCAATTTCATGTTTGTGAGATTGAGAGATCCCTAATTAATAGAATTATCTTGCACTTACATGGCTCATTCCATCGTAAGCTTTATAAATATTTTATTAGGCTCACATTTTGAGAGGCACTAGATATACTAAAAGAGAGATTAAGACCATGTTAGCCATTCCTACTTATGAAAAACAGAACAAATGGAGCCACCTTTGCCCCCTTTGTCCATTGCAGCTTTTTTTCAAAAGAAAACAAATACTGAGCAATGACCAGCACCTCTATCAGATGTTTTAAGATCAAGAAAACACTGTGCAAGATCACATGCTAAACAAATGAGAAAAAGAAGAAATAAAAAATATGAGCATCACCGAACTGAAAAAAACCCAAAGCTGTTCAGTTATGAACTGTAAGGAAACAAAATCTCTATTAATGCAGATTTTAATTGATGCTTCTTTCATACACTTTTAGTATAAAGTGTGTGTATAATTCAGTACTGATTGCAGAAAAGGTGCATGCCTGGTAATTGAGCAGCCCTGTTCTGCTGCCTGGATCTCCTGTACCATGAGTTTTGTGAGGATGATTGCACACCTGTATGCACGTGCTGGAGCAAAGGAAAGATACTGCAAGCTTGGCTTGTCCGTTAGTTTTCAGAAGTGTAAGGAATGGATTTAACATCTGATCCTCAAGAACTATACACAGAAGCCAGAAGAGCTGAAACAAGAATCATTCCTTAACTCTGCTGATCAGAACTGCAACATTGTCTTCCTTTCCATCTATGTAACTGCACTATATTTATGATATACTTTGATAAAACTTTATGTTAAGTAAGGGAACATGCAGCAAATTAAACTCCTTTAGTCACAACTTACTGTTCCACCCACCCTCCCCTGCTCAGGAGGAAAATGTGACTTGGGGGCCTAAAGGCTGTGATCAGATGTGACTGAAGATGGAAACGGGGCAGATAATGGCAGTATGCCTTCGTGTTCATCTCCTGATTGCTGGGGCAGGCTTTGCACCTTCCTTACCCCAAGATACTGCCATGATGTCAGCTGAGAGCAGTGGAAACAGTATGGTTTTCAAAGATTCCACATAATCCAAGGGGTCAGAAGTATTTTTCCTTAAGCACTCACAAACTGATTTTATGGGATAAAAGTCAAAAGACAAAGGTACAACTGTTTGCTCTTTCTCCAAGGCCACGCTCAGTCATGCAAGGCTCCAGTCTCTCTTTAGATTTGTAATTACAGCTCAACAGAACTATGCAATCTGTTTGCCTAACCAGTTCACTTGCTCTTCTTGGCAAATGAAACAATCCATTTTCCATTAGTATCTCCCTATTATACCACGCCAGCATGAGATATCTCTCTGCGTGCCTACAACAACAGTGCTGAGCTTCTTCAGCAGGCATTGCAATGGTACAGGGCTTTCTTCTCAAACACCCTCGTGATTTTCAGTCAGTAGTTTCAGCCCTAAATGTCTCAATGTATCAAGGAGTTAATTTTCTCCAAGCAGTGGCCCATACTCTTTATGTTACAATACCACTGCACTATAAGAATAATGTTTCATTATTACAATAATATTTACATAAATTGGTAATGGACTTTATTGATAAAAATAGGCTTATTTGTTCTAGACTTGCTTACTTGCTTTAAGGTAAAAACATATACTTTCATAATGTGTTTTAGTAGAAGATTAAGTGAAGGACTCGGGCAAAGTGGGGTGTCTACATAAATACTTCTGTGTTGTAAACCATTTCATAATTTTAGGTATATATCACCTCATGATAAGTTTGGGCCAGTGGTTTTCTTTCATGCAGTTCTTACCTTACCAAGTGTTTTAAAGTAGAACATCATCCCTTTACTGAAAATTATTGTCAATAGTGCCTTCTTTAAAAAGGACTAAAAGTATAAAGTGAGTTGATGGCAAGGGCCAACTCCTATGATATATGTAGGTGTCTACATAAACTTTCTAATGTGTTTTTGTAAACCATTTCATAATTTTAGGTATATATCACCTCATGATAAGTTTGGGCCAGTGGTTTTCTTTCATGCAGTTCTTACCTTACCAAGGTGTTGCAAGGGCATTAAAGTAGTATTACATCATCCCTTTACTGGAAAATTATTGTCAATAGTGCCTTATTTAAAAAGAAGTAACACCACCTAAAAGTATAAAGTGAGTTGATGGCAAGGGGAGGAAAAAAACATCCAACTCCTATGATATATGTACTGAATCAAATTTTTAAAATTAATTAAAATAGATACATTTATTAATTTTCTAAATTTCAGACAAATTCACTGATTTTGAAAAATATCTACTAGTCGTCAGTATATCCTGTTGAACAGCAGCACATTTGTTGAACATACTTTGTTCTGCAATTAATTTTTTTTACTCATTTGAGTAATTTACTTACTTACAAAGCTTTTTATAGCACTTTTAATCAACTGATTTAATCTTTATTATTTTAATCTCTTAATCTATGCAGAGATAAAATCTCAAGGTGACTACTTAAAATGATGACTACACAAACTGCTACCACAGTGGAAGATGTAAAATTCTCATGACTTATTCTCACAGGTCCTACCAGCCAGCAAGGCATTCCTGAGATATTTGCAAATCAAAAGGAAAAATGCTTCCCCAGACAGTTTGTCAATTACAAAACTGCCCACAGCACCTGCTGTGTGACCTGCCCACATCCAATGTGTTACTGCACAGAGGCAAGAAGGAGTGAACACCAGCAGTGAAAAGACTTTTCCTTCAGGAGATGACAGCAGAGGTCTGCACAGCTGAAGGCTCTTGGTATTAACAGCAACAACTGGCCACAACAACTCATTTGAAAGCATCTGCTTTTACAAATGGTAAAAAACTTACGTGCAAACTCTAAGCCATACCTCTATGGATTTGCTGTTGCACACAATAGCAGCAGCTCAAGTAGCAAGTGCATATGTTGGAAGGAAGATCCAGAAAATGCAGGACAGAAGTCAGAGATGTCACCAGCTGTGTCACACTTTCACTGCAAAGCCTGACCCAGCTGCTGACAAAAAGGATTTCCTATGCTCATCTGACATCAAGGTGACATCATGGACTCCACTTACAGATCCCTAGAAATTTCAAATATTCATCCTTATTTATCCAAAGAATTTTAAACCACAGGCCAGATTAATTTGCTGCATTGGAAAGGATAAAATTATACCAAATCCTATGGGTACTGGAGGTTTTCTGCCTGAGTTTAAAATGTGCATTTTCCATTTTGAAATGGAAATACTAAGGATACTAACACAACTGATATTAAGAGTAATAACACCCCAGCCCTCAAGGACAGGTGCTGGAGTAAAGCAGCAGAACTGGGAATGGGCAAAGTGAAGCTGCCACAATTTTACCAATCCACCTCCCATGATGGGTTATATTCCACCCACTGGAACCATGTCAGATAAACAAGCCAGCCAAATACTGCAAACAAGAAGGTGCTCTCTTCCCCCTCCCCACCAGAAGTGCTTCCAGCAAATTGCCTCTTTGCTCCTTCCCTTGGAGCTTTCCTACCAGGATGCAGGATCTAATGAGCAGGAATGTTGACTGACAAGTCTCTAAATGGACTAGAGGAGCCAGGAAAGCTGGTCTGCTGTCAGTTTTTCCTAAACATACTTTAGTCTAGCAGAGGAATAGTCCAACAGACTGAGGCCAAAAACAGACAAAGAACTTGTGGCTATAGGCCTCAGAAAAATAGATACCAAAAAATGTAGCTACTAACACAACACTGATGGACCATTCAATCAATAAACTGTAACACTTGAGCCCCATCAAATGTGTTTTTAAGGAAAAGGTCTTTTTCTCCTTGAGCCTTGTTATTTCACATTTAGCTGCTAAAACTCCTGTAACACAGATATAGAATACAAAAAAAAAGTATATTCTAAATAAATGCACTCTTCATAAGAATACTTCTAATTTTCAAAGTTCTTCAAGAATGAAATTTTTATGAAACTACTGTGGACAGTTTTGTAAGCACATGCAAATGAAAAAAATGGGAAGCATTTTTCCTTTTATTAAAATCTTTTCAGCTGTAATTTCATACCAGTCCTTGATAACCAGTCCAAAATATACTAAAAATGATATGTTTAGGACTGCTTAGCATTTACATGAGTTTGCAACAACACTGAAGAGCAGAAGAATTAGTTCAAACACTTCAGCGCTTAAAAACAGTTATGTAAATATACAAAGAATTCTATTTTCCTCTGAATTGCAAGCTACCAAAAACCTAGTTGCTGAGTGATGAAAGAAATGGGCTTGCTTGTTTCCAATCAGAGCAAGAAAATATCAACACAAACACACAGCAATTACAACTTTTAGCATATCTCTCTGAATGGCTGGGTAGGCACTAAAAAGCATCGCTAGGCAGCAATTCAGCAAGGCTTCTGGAAGGAACGAGGGGAGAAATGCTAATGGCTTTCTGGAAATCAGCTGTGTGACGTGTGTCTCCAGTTATGTGGTGATCCTGCACCCTTTGATGATACAGCTCCGTGTGCCCTGATGTACCATGACACGAGCAGCAGAACCAGCCTTCTCTGTTCCCACCATGATCTAATACTTTTGACACCAGAGAGCCTTTTCACACTTCTCCTTAACCTGTTACTAACATTTCAGCGCAGCTTTAGAACAGAGCCTAACAGCTGTACTCAGCACAGTGGGAAGATATCACACACCCTTTCTGAAAGGGGAGACTTCCTTGTAATTTCAATATAAAAAGGGTTTTTTTCATCTACTTCTCTGCAAGAATTTCAGAGGAAACATACAAAAACCTTACAAAACTGACTGACAGCAAACAGAGACACAAAAGGTAGAAGTCCCTAGATTCATTACACCTCCAAGTTTTTCAAGTAGACCCATTAGTAAGATTAGTAAAAGTAGAGAGATGTTACCCAACCCACTGATTTCCCCTGGCATTTGCTTCTGTCACCCAACAAATGCACTGGGCAGCATCTGGTTAAAGCCACCCCTCTGGACAGCTCTGAGAATGCTTTAAGAAACCCAGTCAATTCTTTTCTGGGATTTTCTACGCAGCAGGAGCCAAGCTGGCTCCTTCAGAAGGCTGTGCCTGGGCAGCAAGGCAGCTCTCAAATTCAGCTCCATGCCTGCCTGAACCAGCTCCTGCTGCCCCACAGCTTCATGGACATTGTGCCAGAGTCACCTGAGCCATGAGCAGATAAACAGATTTTTACTGCAGCCTCAAATATGGCAGGGAATTCTCAGGGGCCATCAGACCTTTGCTCTGCACAAAAGTAATTTTGTGGTTTTGTTTGTATGGACAAAGACTTAAAGAAAAAAGCCTGAACATCCAACTTCCTCCAGGGTACCCTGAAGAGTCTCCTGTGTCATGACAAACTAATTGCACGTGTTAAGGAAAGCCTGTTACTTTGGCTTTTTCCACTGTACATCAAAAAAGCTATGTTTGATTTTAAAGCACACACACTTACAAATACTAAGGGATTCTGCTACAAAGAGACCACACAAGCTGTTCCAGCCTTCCACAGAAGTCTGGGGTTTTTTAAAGCATAAATACACAGCCACCTCTTCAGTTTGCCCTTTCATCTATTCTGAAACACTTCTTAACACACACTTCATTTCCTAACTAGCTGATCATATACAAGTTTTGGGTTTGTAGCTTTAAAGCACTAAAAAAGATGAAGGTAAAACACAACCTTGATCCTGGAACAGAAGTCAGCAAGGATATTGTGGGTGTCTCACAAGTCACAGAGCTGGGAAGAAAGAAGCTTGTCCTGACCCTGTGCTGAAACCTGATCTAGTTAAAGAGGCACATGGATTACCATTTATAGCATTTCTCAGGGGCTGGAGTGAGGGGCAAGGAGGGCTGCAGACAGCTCTCAATCTGGCTGCAGGAGCCACTGGCTGCCAGCAGGGTTATAAAACTTGCAGATGCTGGGCGCCAAGGAAGGGTGGCTTTCCTCCTCCCCCTGCTGCAGGGCACCTTCCACACCACTGCTGTGTTAACCACCCCAAAAGCACGTGTGTGCTCAGGGGAACAGCAGCACTGTTTGTTCACAGTCTGGGAAAAGGGGATAACAGACGAGACCAGAAGAAAAGGCAGACACATTTTTGTCTGACCCTGCAGTTAATCCCCAGAATAGGTGAAGATACATTTACAAGGCCATGCAAGGAAGGGCTTTGCTCTCAAACTCAACATGGACAGGGCAGTGTGCGGTCCAGCTCTCAACGGGTGAACTGGAAATGACTCTTTCTAGTATTAGCCAGTTAATGGCCTGTCTCAAAGACCAAGGTAAATGTCCTCAAGCTGGAAATTTATGACCCTGTGACAGAGAGTTGAGTGTCTTCCAAAAAGGCAGTTAGTTTCTGTCTCTTTCTCCAGTACAGCAAAGATAACAGCACAAGATTCTGGAACTATGAAAAAGCAAACATCAGTTTTGATGCTACTTTCATCAACAAAACAAATTATAAAAAAAAAAAAACCAAACAGTCATTACTCTCCAACAAAACTACAAGTAGTGCCACTTACACAAAAAAAAAAGCTTTCTGAGATGTATTTTTGGTGTTCAGCCACTGTCTTAATTAACTACAGTTTGTCATGAGTTGAAAACAAGAGTTTTCTCCTTCTCTTCTTTTTTTGGAGCATAAACAGAATGGGGAAACCAGAATTCACAAGCATTCCCAAGCAGGATAGCTCCTTTACAGGCATCCTTTGAACTCTGACACAAGCATGCTCCTGGTCTACCAGAAAACCCCAAGCTTTCTTCCAGGATCAAAGCAAACAGAGTGCTACACAAATTCTGGGCAGCCTGACCTTCCTCCCTTCCCCCTGGCCTTGATCACTGAAGAAATATCCAAGCTGCATATGCAAAACAGCACTATGTATAAATGAAGTTAGTGGTTTAACTGACAGAGTACCCATTACATAGGCAAAATTATCTCTTTAAAACTTTAAGAAGTGTAATTTGATATTCTCTTATCTAATTAAAATAATATAAATTATGTACAGAAACTGACAGCTCTAGAAAAAGGAGCTGAGCAGCATCCTCCATTTGTCTCCGCTTGATGTAAAGGTCTGTTCTTACAGCCAGAAGGTTAAATTGTTCTACAATTTAACCTTCATTCTTCATCCTATGGGCTAGGATGGCCAAAAAGGACACCAATTTGTACCAGTCAAGGGCATGCTTTTTCAAAACCAGATAGTTGTTCATAAGAAACTGGGATGAAATCCTCAAATTCATATTTTCCTCAGGCCTCTGAAGGGCCATTAGATGCATTAACTTTCACTGCAGAGTGATGAAAGAGAGACACCACAGAGCGAGGATGGATTACCACCAGCAATTCTGCAGGAAAAGATTCCCATTTCTGCTCCTTGACCTATGAACTAGCTTTGTTTGATTCATTCTGAAACTCTCTCTTATAAAGGAAATATGGAGAGAAAAATCATCTGGTTTAGGTGTGAGCTATACCTTTTTCTGTATCATCCAAAGCATCACCTGCAAAACCCCACATATTCTTGCATTACAACACATTCTAGAAAATGTAAACTTCCATTAATATATAGGAAAATCTATAATAATATAATGATGGAAGATTGATGAAACTGAGAAGATAAACATATTCTTATAGAATCAAAGAATATATCCAATTGTCACAGACTTCTAAGTAAAAATAAGGCCAACTTCCTGCTCCTTAGAGGACTACCTAAAATTAAATCATGTGACTCAGGGCATCATCTGGACATTCCTTTAACTCTGACAGGCTTGGTGCTGTGACCACTTCCATAGGTAGCCTGTACCAGTGGGTGACCATCCTCTCGGTGAAGAGCCTTTTCCTAAGGCCCAGGCTGAACTTCCCCTGACAGTGTCACTGCATTTTCCTGTGTCCTGTTGCTCCTCACCACAGAGAGATCAGCACTTCCCCTTGGCTGCTTCTCTTGAGGAAGTTGTCCTTAAAGAAATAAATTTAAAAATCCAGAGCTACTCATCCAGTACCACCCCCACACTTATCTTTTATCAGTTCCTTTGATTCAGGGTGCTTGTGTCTACAACACAAATCTATGAACAGAGAAATGCTGTGCTGCCTCAAGAAGCAATATGCATATGTCCTAGGGCACAAGCAGGCAGGCAGGTTTTTAACTTAGCTAACACAAATAAAAACTAAAGCAGCAGGACTCTGCTGTGACCCAATCTGACAAAGAAACTGCCCAGACAACAGTGACAAATTATTTGGGAACATTATTTCATTGAATAACAAGTCTCTGTTTTTCCAGTCTAATTCAGAAAATTTCAACCAGTCTGAAGAGATGAACTTTGGAGCTCATCTCCTGGATCCAGATGGGATCTTGAAAATATCTGTGTGCAACTTGCATTTATGCACCTGTTTGCTGCATGCATGCATTGATTTAGAGATAAATACAAGAAATATCAACATGACAAACCATTCTCTTGCTCACCTCCTCTGAAAGGACCATTGCTATGAAAACTCTGTTAGGATTGTTGCATGTGGGTAACAACATACATGAGGGGAGACTACACACTGTCTGCAACCCTAGAGAGCCAAGTTCACTGACAAGGGTAAAACAAGGAAAGACAGTCTCTGCCTCCCTGCTGTTGCTCAGTTACAAAAGCATTTGCAAGCACAGTTACAGGGGGAAATCTGTAAATGAGACATAATTCACTGAAAGGCAGTGGCATCTGAAGAGCCCTTCATCTTCACAAACAGATGCTTCTGAAAATTTTACCTTGCAATCAGAAGTTTTTGCAATCTCCATGCAAACTGATTAAGCAGCACTCTGAGCACTTGGAGGCATGCCAACCATCCAAGTTCTGAGTCTCCAGGCAGTGCAGGTCTCAGGTCAGCTACTGGATTAAAATCAAAACTGGCCCATTGGAATTGTGGATTACTGTGCTCAGAGCAGCAGAATGACAGCTGCCCGCTGTGACCCTCCAGGGCTGAGCCGGCAGGACGAGTTCCACTCTGCTTCCAGCTGAGACAGATTTGTTGAGTCTCCAGGCTAAAGAGTTCTTAGAAAGGTGCACAGGAAAGTTTGGCTTTTGAGGTTAATACACCAGCTCTCACGGCAGTACTCTCTTCAATGAGATTAGTGTGTCTCATTGCTTCCCTCTGAAGGGCAGGACACTCATTGAGCAACAGGACACTGTGATGTGCATCACCTGGCACACCACACCCAGCCCTCCTTCAGCAGCAATGGCCTCCACCTTCACTCACCTGTTTTATGCACTGCAGCCGGTCATTGGTCTGCTGTATGTGCCTGTCCATAGAATTCATTTTGATTGTCTCCACTTTCTTCTACCTGAAAGCCATTAAAATCCCTCGATCTGCAAGACAAAAAGGACAATAATGATCACTGAACATGGTCCATATGCTTCCACCACCTGAACAATTGAACAGAGCTGCTTGCAAGAAATCCCTGAGCACACTGTGAGATAAAATAATAATAATAATCCCAATCACAATGACAGCCTGGCTTTTGCAAGGACAAGGGCATGGGGATTCTTCCTAATCTTCCTCTAAGAGAAAATACCTCCCATAAATATTAAATGAATCAGATACAGCAGAGTATTACATGGCCAAAAATAGCACAAAATGTGTGTCCTGAAGAATCTGAATTTCTGGATTGAAAATAAAAGCAACAGGTACATTTTGGACCCACCTCCAAATAGCAAATCTATTTCATGAACCCTTGAAATGGCCAAGATGACAGGGCAGGAAGGACTGGGATCCCCAACACAGCCCATACTTTAAGAATGACAAATGTCCAGATGCACAATCTATTTAGAATAGGCCCAGTCTTCAGAGCAAAGGGCTGCACAGTTCCTGCCTTCTAGAAAAACTACGTTCATTCAGGTATCTATAGCTGAACAAACGACTTGTTACTTCTGGAAAAACACGGCCTGTGGTCTTTAGGTCCATCTCTTAACAAACAGTGCAATTTAAGGCAAATGAAACCTTCCTGTAACATTAAAGAAAATCTAGAAAATAAAAATTAAGGCTCAGAGGAGTGTTTGGAGTTCATGAGCAATGAGTGGGCACAGAAGTATATACCCAAATCCCCTATTTACACCAAACTTTATAGTAGCACAAGCAAGGTCCCAGTCTTGCACAGAAAGCTCTCCCTCATGAACCTCTCCAGTGGCACTGAGTGGTTTGTTATTTGGAGCACTGTTCATGACAAAACTGTTTTCCACTCCCTCCACACACATAAGAGAGCAAATTTTTCAGATACTTGTCTGAAAGGTTAGAGAAACTGGCTGTTCACCACTTCTGGGGCACAATCCAACATCTCTTCAGTTAAACAATTCCAGCACTGTCCATACTCAACCCCCTTGAGGGGAAGAGGGTTCCCCGTGGTGGGAACCTTTACTACACAGCTCTCACAATGAGACAGACCCCAGACCACAGATCTGCAGGCATCCCACACACCCAAACCACCAGAGATTTTTGTACCTAGCTGATAATGTTCTTTCGTGGTTCCTACTGGATTAGACTCAGGGGAAGAAATCTTTCCTGCTAGACAACTAAAGGAGGTCCTAGAACAGCAGCTCAAGCTCCCCACCTCCAAGCTCTAGACACAAGAGGGCTCAATAAAGCATTACTGTCAATAAATTACAATACTTAGGAAACAGAAGAACCAAGTATGCAAGTATTATCTTCTGATTATGCCACTGCCTTCTCAATAGCAAGTGCCATCCAAAGGTCCTCTAGTAAATGTAAATTGATGTACTTTATTAAAAGCCAGTTACACAGTCTTATCTGCCTGTAGGACCCCCAAACAGACCTCAGCAGTCATGAAGCTTAATCTCTCAGTGGACAGCAGAGGTATTTATCAAGAGATAAGCTAGCCTAGACACGACAGTACTTCACCAGTGATCCATCTTACAACCAGGACACATTATCTGCATTTTAATTGAACATCAGCACAGATGGAGAAGGGCACACTGAAAACAAATACATATAGCACACAGACGTCTGTTGAAAAATTCGAAGACATGCAAACTGAGGCACCTTTTTTTTCCAAGAAAGTAATGACATTTTTGAATTACACAATTTCATGTGTACACATGTAACGCCACTCCAGTTCGCTATGTTACAGTTAACCATAAACAAAATCAGAGTTTGCTATCAGCTGCCTGAGCCACAGCTTACTATAGTACTTGTCCAAATTGCCATTTCTCCCACATGGCAATGGGCTTCTTATCAAAGCCCAACGAGGCCCTTGGAGGCAGGACTGGCAGTGCAATCCCCTACTCTCCTACAGAGACAGGGCACACAAATTCTGTAATAACCTGATTGATTTCAGTCTCCAAAATAGTTCTGGTTTAAAAATCCAATGGCTCTCATAGAAAAGCACTCTCTAACTCCCACCCTTCCCCTAGCAGGCTAGAAGAATTTTCACTTCCATGCTCAATTCCACTTGTTTTCATGTCATTAGCTCTATGGCTGAGTCTTTGCCCTGCCAGGCTTCCTGTGCCTTTTCTCCCTCCTGGCATGGATGGACGATCACCCACCAGCCCTTCCTGCTCACAGTTTGCTACTTCCACAGCCCAACCTCATTTATTCTCTCCTGGTCAAGAGAAGGCCCTCAGCCCACTAACTCCCCTGCACAGCAAACGTTTGCTGCATGCACCAAACAACCAGAATTGTACACGTGGAGCCCCATCACACACAATGACACAACACTTTGTATTTGAAATGCCCTGCCTCACCACCGGCAAGACTCATCTTTATCTTGCTCTCAGACACATCAGAAGAGCATCAAATAGAGTCATTTTTTTTCAGTGAGCATACTGGCTCTAAGTAATTTCTGCTATAAAAAACGCAGAGCTTATTAGTGGGAAACCATTATTATCTGGAAATTACTCTTTCATTGGCCTCCACAAGAATTAAAAGATTAAACATGGGAAGTTGAAAATTATCGTAGAGATCAGAAATTGCACCATAGCAGAATAAGCATTTTGACACCAGACCATTTTGGCTGGAAGAAAAATAACAGCAGAATTAAATTTCCAGTAACTATACCTACTACATGGGTATTGCTGTACTCTGGCCTCGTTCCCCACATCCACACGTCCTGAAATTTAAAAGAATACCCTTTCTGTCGATCTCATCCTATTTTAAAAGTAGCAGCAATATCACCTTAGTCGAAAATAACAGTACTTAAGATACAGAAAGGCTGTCAGGGCTGAATAAGAACAGACTTCTATTCGGTTAAGTGCTGTGCACTTATCAGGTCACAAGTGAAAACGACTTCGCAGGGTCCCTGGCTGGCCTGCGGTGTCCCTGCATTAGACAGCACGCTGAGATCCGCGCCTGCGAGCAGCTCAAGAGACAGCAGGGGATGTTGCTGATCGGGATTAAGGGTACTGGCAGAGGAGGATAGAGAAGGGAATTTTTCCTGGTGCTTTGTAACAAATCCCCTCTGTTTGGTGCACACATTAGCCAGAAAGGTTGTACACTACTGCTTTACATGCTAACCCCATCCAAAAGGATAAACAAAAAAAGAAGAAGTGTTCCCAGCACCTTCTGGTAATTCAACAATAAAAAGCCCCATTCTTCTTTCTTTTCTGAGGGTCTCTCTCTTTTTAAAAAAAAAAAAAAAAGGTGAATTATTCTTCATTTTTCCCTCCCTCTAGCACTGAGAGTTTATAGCCCTAGGCAGTAATTAAAGAGGCCTCATCTACATATTTATGATGTCTCAAAAATGGAGAATGCATTTTTTTAAAGGAACAGATGTATCGACCTGTTAGCCTTTTTTTTTTAACCCTAAACATACTGAATCTTTTAAACCATTAGTACAAAACCTTCTTCCACATTGAAAAATGAACAAAATTTTTCACTGGCTCCATGAAAGAGACTTTCACAAGATTCTACTACACTCTGTGTTGGGTGCCAGCTCAGGTTAGGAGACTGCAATTATTATATCAGAAACAGAACTTCCAAGCAACACAATTAAGAAAACAATTTCATAAAATGTGGTCCCCACCAATTCCTAAGGCAGCCTGAACAGTCTTGGGGGGGGGAAAAATTAAGCCAAACATTTCACCACTACTTCAAACATGTCTAAAACCCTTCAGCGTTTGGAAAGTTAGTGTGGATTTAGTTAGTTAGTGTGGATTCTCCTCTGGGCTGAGCTCTCCTCATGGCCAGAAATGCCATCCACAGTGAGAACTCTGCCCCTGGAGGACCAATGGAGCAGGAAAATCTGCTCCCCTGTGGCCAAGGGAGACCGGAACCATCACTGGAACAGACGCAGCCTTCTCCCTGAGTCTAGAGAGGCTCCACATGGTGCCTTCTGTTCTTGCTCCCCCAGGCTGCCCACCCTCACTGCTGGGCAGAGATGGAGCTGGAGCAGCGCTCACTGCAACATCAGCTGCTGCCCAGCCCCAAGCACTGCCTCCCAGCCCCTGCCGCAGCAACAGGGCGCCATTCCTCCAGAAACCAAGTTTATAGCAAGTAATCTTTCCACTAAAAACCCATTCTGGGAGCAGACGGGGAAAGGCAGCCCTTCCCAGGCGTCAGGGGAGGCTGCTGTGAGCGGTGCTCGAGGCCAGCAGCACAGCCTCACGCCAGGTCTCCATTTCCATAGGGGACCAGCCACCCTGCAGGGGCTGCACCAGACAAGATCCAATCTGGAGGCGCTTCGGACCACTCAAGGCAGGGGGACCGTGAATTAAAAGACACAGGAAACACCTTTATCGGTTTAGAAATTTTAACAGTAGGTGAGAAGGAAAATGAAGATCAGTTCCTTAAGCAGGGATTCAACACAGCAGCTCTAAACATCCCTGCCCCCTGCCGCCACAGCACACAAGTTGGTTAATGCTGTTTATTCAATCAGCTAAAAACTAATAATTTCCTTCAAGTCTCTGGCATGCTGAGGGTCCTACGAGAGGGCAGGCAATCTGTATCTACCAAGTGACTTTGATGAAGCAACAAGCCAGGCGGGAGCGAGGGCGGGAGCGGCGCCGGGGCCGGGCGAGGGCAGGTACCGCCGCGACCCGCCAGGGGGCGCCGCCGCGCCGCGCCACCGCGGGACCGGGGGGGACCAGGGGGAAACCGGGACAGCCCGGGGAGGGGACAGGGACAGGCCGGGGGGGACGCGGGGCCCGGGGCAGTGGTCCTGCGGAGGCCACGAGGCGGAACAGCCGCGTTCCGTCGCCTGAAGCACGGACCCCCGAGGAGCCGGGTCCGAACCAGCGCAGCAGCTCCCGGGAGCCTGTCACCTCCAGGGATGGATTTAAGGAACATCATTTCTCTTAGCGCCCTGTCCTGGTGGTAAAATGTGGCGGTCCGGAGGCAAAAACCATCTAGTTCCACTTGACATTTCCCTTGCCATTAAACATATTGTAAGAAGTTGTTTCTTGTACTATCAGAAAGCACCTCCGTGTGTACACCCAGGTTTAACGCTGCTAATTGCGTGTAATTGCAGGGATTCTCCGCCCCAGCCCCAGCCCCAGCCGTGCCCGCCCGCGGCACAGCCCAGCCCCGAGGCGCAGCCCCGACAGGCCGCACAGCGCGGGCACAATGCAGCTCCGCACGTCTGCACCCAGGCACACGGCTCACACAGCATTCAAAGGGCTCCCAGCCCGCTTTTCAGCACGAGAATTTTCAAAGATGCTTTCAAAGATCATCTGCTGGAAAAAGTTTAATATCTATCCATGAGAACCAATTTATTTCTTCTACTAGATACGGTACAAAAAGTATAAAATGTCAGGTGAAAAGCTGTTTTCATCATTAAACACTTGAAAAAGGAAGTTGTTTTAATAAAGCTTTATTTACCATAAGCTGATAAATAGCTAGTGCTGTTGGCTTTGAGCTATTAAAAAGGGCCAGATGTGAGACAAAGCAGCGTTTGTTATGCTGGGTGAGGAGAATAGATATTTGTGCTGTGCTGCTTTCCATTGTTGCTCTACAAATGTGCAGTAATCCCCAGAAGACTTTCTATCATCTTTGACTGCGAGAGAAGGAAAGCGAGTGTGTGTGCGCACACAGCACCCGGCAGGCACAGCTTCAGGGAGGTGGGAGCAGGTTTTTGTAATTTATGGTGGCTTGAGCTGCAAGGGCTGGCAATTTTGTCGGGTTTAAGGAAGCTGCTTCCGCAGCCGTGTGCTTGGGAACGTTTTTATACACAGAGCCCATTATATGCAGGCACCAACAGCCAGCCGGATCCACACAAAAGCAAACCCACACACGCTTTTGAAAAAAAGACAGCATGACAGCTTGCATAAGCAAGCCTGCCCGACTCCTCTGGGAGGAGGAGCGGCGGTGCGCACAAGTTGTTCAATCATGGAGCACATCTGCAC
Organism: Emberiza elegans; assembly: GCA_024865655.1. NCBI lineage: Eukaryota > Metazoa > Chordata > Aves > Passeriformes > Fringillidae > Emberiza > Emberiza elegans. The sequence continues at coordinate 24,191,136 of JALJVW010000241.1, read as the reverse complement.
CCTGATTACAAAAGCAAAGGTGGTCGGGCTAGCTGGAAGCACACACACATCACTGGGATATCACCTGTACTTAAAGTATAGGCATAGAAATATAAAAAACCTCACACACTGTATAAGAGGGAGCTAAGGAGAGAGCTCCCTTGAGCCTGGGCAAGCTGGTCACCAGCCAGCACTAACCATTAAGCACATGAACAGCCTTTTGCACCGGCAGCCCTCACCTCCAGCCTGCTGGCTGAAATGAGTGGTTTCCTCAGACCCAGAGCAGCATCTGCAGATCACAGGTAATTGCCCTGCTGCAAGCTTGTATTATAAGGTTGGTTTCCCTGCATTCCATCCAGCTCCTTGTCATCAGCTCTGTCAGCTTGTTATCTTTAGGGAGAGCAAGGAGGTAAAAGGACACTGCAGTTTAAAACAGCAAGAGATAATAACACAAAATTAAAGGCAAAAGTGTGTAGAAGTGTGCTACTGGGGAGCCAGGGCTGAGAGCCCTGCTATAGTGCTCTCAGAGGCTTTGCACACTCCAATATAGACAGATCTACTAGAACAAACATTGACAGTTCACAGCAGAACCCACTGATCCAGAGGTTTACTCTATGTACTGTAGCTTGCAGGTAAGAAATACTAATCCTCATTGGAACAGCTACAAGGAAATGAGCCATCCCTAAAAGCTTGCTAGGTTGTGCTCAAATGATTTCATAACCAGTGTCCCTGATCACTCACACAACAATGATGTAAAAAAACTCTCCCTGATAAATCACCCGTCTCCAAATGGAAGCAGAATCAAGCACCTCTTCCCACCTTCTGGGCTCAGTGGGAGGATTGCAGAAGTCAGGTGAGCCTAAGAACAGAAAAAGGTTTGCATTCTGGCATGCAATGCTTGCTTATTTACCTAATGAAAGCTGCTTCTTTCAGAGGTTCTGTGGTAAGATGCAAAGTATTTGCTGAGAATTCATTGTGTCTGCCTACCAAATCCTGCAAACAAGCATGTAGCATAGCTAACATCACCTGGCTTTACACACCTTCTGGGGGCTGAGTCTAGAGAGCTGCAACAAAGAACAACTATGAACTGGAAACTTTTTCCTGCTTTTGCTAGACATTTATCAGCTACTAAAGAAAACCAGCAGGTTTGGACATGAGCACCTAAGTTATTTGCTTAAAACCTGAGAGATGAGCTACAGAAGACAACCTAATATAAGCATTTTCTAAAGGTCTAGAGGAAACAGTAACGACCTAACCAAACTGTCAAAGACAGTCTCAGAAGGAGGAGAAAAGGACAGATGGCACTAGTAGCAAATATTTTTAACAATTACCTGTCAAAAATTGAAGATGTTACTCTGTGTTTGCTATGCTCTGATAACAACTCTCTTGCAGCAGGTAGCTTGCTATATAACAAAGAGAGGTCAAAATCTCCTGGGTCAACCCAAAGAAATGCTCCTACCAAGAACTATCTCAAGCCCACGGTGAATTAGAAGTGAGAAGAATTTGCACCCTGTGCACCCTGACACTGAAGGCCCTCTTATCAGATGAAACCAGGCATGTTTTGGAAGTTGAACTGTAGCATTTGAAGGAAATTGCTGATTTCTTCTCATGATACTGCACCATCACAACTTCTATTCCTCATTACTGAGTGGCAACACAAAGAATATAACAATCCCCTATCCCCAAACTATATTGCACCAAGTAAAGGAATGAGGATAGATTTGGACTCCTCCCCCCAAGTTTAGCAACATAAAGAAGGCAAATAATCAAAGTAGATGGTAATTTCTCCTTATTGTCTATAAATTAAGATCTATTAATCTTTTCTTTCATTTTATGAGATAAGGAAGTCTTCCTAAAACCAATGATTTCTCATAAGCCACTAGGGAAAGCATCACTGCTTTGCAGAAGACCACTCAGGGAGAGGGAAGGAATGGAGAAAAAACATTAGTTCAATCAGCAAAGTCTCTGGAGAACAGAGCAGCTGAATAGCTGCTTTGAGACACATGCTCCAACAATTTTGATATCAGCCATTATTCTGGCCTGTTCTGATCAAATTTAAATATTTACCCAAGCTCCCCAGAACAGAAGCAATATAAATTTCAGGAGGACCAGCAAAACCTGTAAAAACTAAATATACCTGAAAAAGTGAAGTAGATGTTGGATGGCTGTGAACTTTTATAACTGGAGAAACAGAGCAGTTGCTGGCATCCAAATTACATTGCCTGCACTGCTTTTAGGTGCTATCCAAATGGGGCTTCTCAGAAACTCTCCACTTGCTTTGAGTTATGACAATTTACTGCTAGAGTAACTTAAACTAGAAATATTGGGCATCTAGACAAAACAAAACTACAGTTTTGGTAATGTCTATAATCTTTTTTATCATCTTCATTTTAAGCCAGCTGACTGGATAGCCATCTATATGAATACTTCTGGACCTGCAGAATATACACAAAAACCAAAGGATTTGGTTTTACTGAATTGTCAACACAATTGGATAGACATCCAGTGTTTCAAGTCGCCACCAAATGACTGTGTATCCCTCACGGAAAACTCTTCTGTACATGCATAATCAAACATTGTGTGAACACAATATCCTGGAAGACTTGAAATGTGACTGCTGTTTATGTTAGTCTCAAAAGCTAGTATTCAAGGACCTGAAACACACCCAAAGGGAGAGATGCATTGCTACTGAAACTTTATCACAAAGCCCAGAAATACTTTGGACACCCTAGAATTGATTTTGAACACAACATATTTTAAAACTAGTTTCAACTGCAATGCTTTCAATTTTAATAAAGTCAAATATGCATACATCCCTGCTACTTGCCTATCTGTAGTGTAGTCATTGCTATTCATGCTTTCCAAGTGCCCAGAATTCCAGTAAGGCAGAAATTCTTCCAGACACCTAGATTACAAAATACTGCAGGAGCTTTACACAACACAGCCTGCTGCCTTCAAGAAAGATTTTAACTGACATATCCATGATCCTCTGCCCCATTTGGTCTTCTCACCTGATCAATGGAGAGGATCCTTTTATCTAGAAACTGGCCTCTAATAAATTACCAGTCTCCCACACCTCCTTTAGAGGCAAATAAAGAGAACTTAACACTTACCATGAGATAAGTTTCTTTTTACCAAGAATCTTAACAATTTAGTTTTCAAAGGTTTATGAATTCCATGGTTGAAGATCTGTCATGTACTCAGTTCACTATCAAACCTCTTGGGATAATCAGGAACAGATTTCAGTAGAATTTCTTCTGAGAGCACAGATCTCTGTTAGTTGTCCCTCCACTAGGTCTCTCACCCTCAGGTGATAGCACAACCAAAGCTGAAATGGCATTTGGCAGAGCACAACACAGATCTCCAGCAGGTTTTTGAAAATCCGCTCAAGTATTTGAAAGCAGCAACTATAAAAATGCTAAACTTGGCCAGAACAAAAGCTACTTTGACTGTAAAGACTAGGAATCCATGTGGTATCTCCTGTTAAGAAGAGGAGAGCACAGTTCCCATCATCCCCACTGCTGTTTCGACTGGAACAGACCAGGAGCAAGCCTGACAACTTATGATTGACAATTGTCTCACACACTGAAGCAGGCAGACTTCCCATTTTTATTACAGACAATGTAAACAGGAACACTATTGCTAATGAATTATTTATAGTGTGGTCCATAAATTAAGACATTTAGACTGCCTTCCATTTTTCATACCATCATTACTACAAAGTATATGCCCAGAAGCTCTTTCCCATAACAGCAGGACAAAGCCAGCCCTGTGAACAGAGACCTGAGCTCTTCTCCACCACCAAAGGCGTCACTTCTTCAGCTTCTCTGGCTTCCCAATTACACCCAGTGCTGTTTGGTGGATGCCATCTCCACCAAACACACACAGTGCCTAACACAAATCACAATTCAGGCTAGGGCTACCACAAGCTAGTTTAATATGAACAGTCAAGTGACAGTGTAGAATCATCAATGAATGCATTACTCGAAGTTGAGGATAAAACATCTAATGTTACCCTTCCTGAAATTTCAAGACAAAATTTTCATCATTCAGCCAGACATCCAAATACAGAATTAACTTGATAAACGTTGACTGTACATCCAGGTGACAGCTGGATAAAAGCAGGTAAAGTCCAGAGGGTATTTTCTTCTACTCATATCCTTCCTTTTTTTTTTTTTTTTTTTTTGTTTAAATGGTTATTATAACACAGTGAAACAGACCTCAAAAAGCTGCACACTTTTCTTCTTTGCTCCTGACAGCAACACTACAGACTCCAGAGGTCAGCTTTAGAGCCTTCAAGTTTTTCTGAAGCCCTGCCTGATTAGACATACTCTGGAGTGGCTTTCATTGTGATCAAATGTGATGTGCTGGTGACATGCATACAAAGCTGGCAGAGCAGCCACACTGCAAAACCTTCAGCAGGCAGGAGTCAGTGAAACGACTCTTGGAAACAACACTTGGCTCCCCTGAAAAGGAAACAAGGATCCCCTCTGAAAAGGTTCTGATGAACTCAAGGAGAGACATGTTATTGTGACAATATCAAACCTTGCAGAGAGTAAAACCCTATCCTATCTCTCCTTGTTTTTTGCTCTTGATTTTTGTGGTCCTTGAGTGGTTACATTTTGGCACCTTTTTTTTCTTTTTCCCAGAATAACTGAGGTGCATTAGATCTGAAATTTGGAGGGATGTATTTTGAAAGATGGTTCATTTCTTAAAAAGCCTAACTGCCCAATATGCCGTATTACAGGATTAAAAGGGTTCCTGCATATTGCATGACTGATCCAGGCAGGGATATAAAATGAAAGGACAGGCTGGCATGAAACAAGTCATGTTCCAGGAGCAGTCCATTTGCTCCTGTCCCATTTGAGACAAGGGAAGCAATTCAAACAGTATCAGATGTGAGAGTTATTTTTCCTGATTTTGTTTCACTTGACATACCCCAGTTCATGAAGAGGGAGTTATGTAGTAAATCAATCCCAATCAAAAAGCCATGTCCCAAACTTGAACTACTTCAGATTAAGGACTTCTTTGACCCATACTTTCCTACCTTTCCCATAGGTCAGATATTGAGCCTGACTCTGCTGTCCCTTGTAATACATTTAGATACTCACCAGTCCTGAATAAGAAAATTTCTACTCTCTTATCTTTCTATGCTGTCTACCAGCTGGCTAAGACCTAGGCACTTGCAGCTTTTCCTCCTAAGGTGATGGTGGTGTTCAAAACGGCAGACAGTAAACAACTAAACAATGCAGAGCTCTTTCTTTTGTCTATACACTTCTCAGCTTCTCATTTCACTGTTTCAACTGTACAAAGCATAAGAAGCAAGAAAACACTGGCATAAACACTGTCTTCACAGCAGACTTGTGGGCTTTTGGCAAACAGCAAAGCAGCAACAATTAAACAAGTCCTTAAGTCAGATGCAGGAAATAATGATTTTAAAAGAAAAGTCTAACAGAAGAAAATTAACCAACCTTTTTACAGGTTAGCACAAACACTGGAGAGGTACAGGCAAACAGGATTGCTATAATACAACACACGACAAAATATTTTAATGAAAAACCACAGGACAAAATGTGACTTCCCACTCCTTTTCAACAATCACTTCTCTTCAGAAAAGTAAGAATTATTTGACAACTTTTTCTTACCAGCTCAAATACAGAGGTATTACTATAATACTAGGCATTGTGACCATCTGTACAACAGGACAAGATTAGACCTTGAACCCTTTCTTGACTGCACAAGATTGTGTTCAGAAAGGAAGCTGTAAGCCAAAGAAGAAGAAAGTGATACTATGTGTAAACAGAACCCTAACCTGAAGAACTAGAGACCTGTGTCTGCCCAGAAAGACACAAAAATACATGTATTGAAAGTAATTTGTATTAGCAACCAATGAAAAAAAACCCCAAATGTAACAACTCTGTCACAAAGTCTGCAGAATATAAATTCAGCAACATTAATCACTTTCCTTTGCAATCATTAAAGCATTACAATAATTTTTCTAAGATTTTCAATAAAATATCAGTTTTTATTAAGCACCTACATGAATTCAATCATATACTCATTAACAATAAAAGAAACAAATAAATGGAAACACATAAGGGTACTGTAAGATCAGTAATTGACCATAAGGTCAATTCAGTCCCTGAAAATATCCCATGGTAACAGTCAAAAGTCAGTGGATCTTGGTTCCACAGAATGACATGCTACCACCTGCAAGTGTTATAAATCCATTGGACAAACTGCCTATTTTCAAGCTACTTCCCATTTTACTTTCCATGAGAAGGGATCCAGTTTCCACATAAATTTCTTTTTTTATTGCCTTCAGTAAGCCTGAAACCACGTAGAGGGATGCGTGTGACATTATAATGCAACACTGTGACTTCTGCTGAGCAACAAAATCATACACTTTTCAAAAATGCTAAGCGGAAAGCTATTTTGCTCAAAGAGTCACCTTATTTTAGGGAGCCAAACTTGCTTTCTACTAGAGTTCCGTTACTCTGGTCTCTTCCACAGCAGAGGAACATTGGAGGAGCTCAGTTGCATGCTCTCTAGGTCATTTGTCCAAGGTGTCAACACAGGCAATTTTGAACCTTTCACTTAAGCCCCAGACAGTGTCCTTCCCTCAACTGTCTGTCACAAGAACTAAGTCCTTCCTTCCCTGTCTGTCACAAGAAGCTCAATGTTAATAGATTGTCCTATTCTACTTCCAGCTGACGTTAAGAATGCAGATTCTTTCTCTGAAATGGTTTAAAACCCATTTAGATACCTGTTTCCCAGGATGACTCTAATTTATTCAAGTCTCTCAAAGTACTGCTAAGGACCTAAGTTAGTCTATTGCTGCCACCTCTTCAGGCTATCAGAGCTGCCATCACTGCTCCCCCCTGCCTTAGCTTCTCCTTCAGGACTTGTTCACATCTCTAGAAAAGATTGGTTTCTATTACCTGCAATTCAAGTTTTTTTTAAACATGGTTATGTAATACAAGTGCTTTTAATACATCACACCTGTCACAGAGTCAAGACTCACTAATGAACTGCATAGCAACTGCAGTGCTGTTGTGCAGCTATGGGAAGAAAACCTCTGAGGGGTGTTAGCAGCAAAGTTCTCAAGAGCTTTCTGACTGGCCTGTGAAAAGCACCTCACCAGCACAGAATTTTTTAATAAGCCTCCTTCCTTGTGAAAGCCAACAGATCTGCTATTGATTGAGCTTACACATGCAAATACAGACATAAACATACATGTGCACACAGAAAGGGATGAAATGCTGGGGAAGAAAGAATTCATATTACAAACTCAGGTAAACACTTCGTTGCAAGACCAAACAACAAATCCTGAGTGTTACAGAACCTGGGAGAAAAGCTCACACAACTCATACTCAGGCAAATTTGTCCCAGAAACAGGGATTTTATTCTGCAGCTTAATTCATCTATGATGCAGAACATGCCTAGCTTCAGCCTAGGTTTTTATGAATCATCCCATGTACCAAATTGTGAGGGGAAAACATGGAAATGTGATACATTTTGTTTGATGCATCATATTGCCACGGCTCTACCTGCAAGAAATTGAATTTCTAAATTAGTTTAAAACATCCATTTAAGAAAACATGTCCAAGAATTGAACAAGCAATTTAACACTCAATGGAATAAAGCAGCATTTAACCCTGAGGGTGACCCAGCAGCCTCCTCACAGGTTCAGTGAAGCACGGGCTGCCTTGTCAGTCTCTGAGAACGAGGCAGGGCCAATAGGCAGAAGGGAGCTGGCTAGGACACACACTGGCAAGGAAAATATCAGAGTTGGAAGGTCATATAAATTGCTAGACATGGAGACGAGATCTGTCAAAAAGACAAACTACCTAACAATTTTAACCTATTGGCTAGAGCTGTCCATGTCAGCATAATGTTAACATATATTATAACCTCATCACAAAAACATCCACGTAGATGGAGGAGAACTGCAGCTAAACCCCCTCTCTTATCTTCTGTTTAGACAGGAACTCATTCGAACAGAGGCTTAAGGAAGAATTTCTCTGGGTTTAGGGTTTTTTTTTATCAAAAGCTAACATATTGAATATATATTACAAGGCAAAAAAAGCCAGCTAACATTCTAAAAACATAGCTGTCAATTCCTCTACAGCTAGAGAGTTTATCAAAGCATCCATCACAAGCACCTCTAGTTCCAGACAACAGTGAGTTTTTTACTTATTACTACTTTAAAATAAAAGCTTTTCTGAACAGTCACTGAAATATTTAAAATAGAAAAGTGGGCATTTGCTAGACAGGAGATTAACTTTTTCATATTTTAAATTGTCTGCATTTCTCCCAACTACTACGACTAACTCAATCATAATTATGGAGCTGTGATTTTTCCTCTACCAGATGTTGATGACTCTCCATTTTAATGTAAAATCAAATCATGGTATCTCTTCTAATGAGATCCCTGTGATTTTTCTACACCACATGACTTTTACTGGCTGCCTCGAGCCCCACTGCTTTGCAGAATCTTGCTTGTGTCCCGTCTGCCCTGGCCTTATTTGGATTGGCATTAGAGAGAAGGCCTTCGGGAAGGCCTGGAAGCATTCATCAAGTTAGTAGGTGGGACACTTCCCTGGGAGAGAGTATTAAGTTAAACCTCCAAGAATACTCCCAGGGAATCCTGATATTGCTAATCCCCCAGGGTTTATGCATGAAATGTGACATTTGAGATTAGTTCAGAAGCATCTGTTCATAATACCGAGAACTGAACCTCCAAGAATGCACCACACATCGTTTTCAGAAAAAAGGCACCTCCCTAAAGCTTCATTTCCCTTTTGAGCCATTAATGCAAAAATCCGATGATGATGAAACTGACCTGTTTATCACGTTATGACCCATTAAGTGACACATGAAACCCAAATGACAAACCTCCTTCCAAGTTCCATTAGGTTAGATTCTACTTATGGTGCACACCCTACTTCCAGTCATTTTTTTTATTTTATTTTTGAAGAGTAAGTCAGAATTACTCTTACGTCTCAGGATTATTCTTACCTGTCAATTTTCATGGTAATCAGCCTGTTGAGCATGGCAATCAATGAAGAAAAACAAAGCCAGAAAACAGAAAATGAAGAATTCGTGGTTTCTGATTTTTTCTTTGGGTGGTTTTCTGGTTGGTTTTAGGTTTTTTTTCCTTTTTTTTGGTGGGTAGTGTTGCTTGTTTCCTGTTCTTTTTTCCCTTCTAAATACAATACAAGCAGCAGCCTATTCTGAAGGATTTGTAAGGGCAATGTATATTCCCTCCCAGCTATTCAAGCAGGCAGCAGATATTCATGAGTTCTGAGAGATGCACGTAATTATGCCTGAATGATTATTTATCTAGAATGAAGAGCAACTGTGAAGCATCTATCACTCTTTGTTCCAGGTCAGAAGTTTCAGATAGCCATTTAAAAAGAAAAAAATAGCATCACGTGGATGAAGCAACCAACAATATAGTGAGCACCATGAATACTGAATACAGAAATCAAAGGGTTTCAGCTCAAAAGTTAGAGCTGTTTGTCATGTATTGCTCAACATGACAAATTAGTTTGGTTCACAAAAGAAACATTAACAAAAACCACTAAATCTTTTAAAAGATGCATTATATGCTTAGGGTAGCCATTTTCTACTGATTGTGACATCTCTCCTGTTAATTTCTTTTAAACCAGACAGTAAACAGGATATATCCAAGAGGAGATTAAGTACAACCTATAGATCAAGGAGCCCACACTGAAGTACTGAATAACAAGAACAGCATCCCATACACCTGCACGGTCTAGTTCCCATATTGCCTTACCTTCAGAAGGTCAGAAAGGTGTTAAAGAGCTGCAACACTTAGATTCCCATGGCCTCTGGCTACAGAGCTCTCCAAAATGTGCTATTTCTACTTGAAAAAAACTCTAAAACTTTGGCATACTCTGTTTGGTGCCATTTTCAATAGTGCTTTCCATTGGCCAAGCACAGTCTGAACCAAGGCAGTATGGCCACACCTACCTCAGGGATTTCAATTCCCTGCCATTATTAACAGCATTTCACATGGAGGTGGATGGAAAGGAAAAGGCTATAGCAAAGGACAGCTAATACTTTGGAAATCTGCAGCAAGAGATGCAATTTTACTGCTGTGTCATTCTGCATGCCTGTGAAGCATGTGACCTGTCTGCACCAGGGCACCCAGCATCAGCTGGGGGGGTACCAGCAAATGGGGGCAGCTGCAAACAAACAGTTTGTCTGAAGTAAATTAACTTAGACCTTCTGCCATTCCTCACTGGTTACGATAGCACAGAACAAACCCTCATCCCCCTAAAAAAAAAAATCAGCAAAACAAAGGATGGACTTGGTTTGACTAACTTTGTTTCACTGCCCTGATTTAGAAAAACAAGCCAAAAAAGAAGACCATGGCAGAAAGCTGGAATTCATTCAAGTAAAAGGTTGTTGGCTTCATGCTACCCTTTCATGCACCAAGAAGAGAAAGGAATACTAACCAATTTCTAATCTCAACCAGGACAGTTTAACGCTCATTTTTAAATATATCATCTAAGAAAACAATGAATGAATTAGGCTTTAAATTTGTTCTTTCTTCAGGGAAAAGAAATAGCAAAGGTATTTAAAATTAAACAGGACATTCACAATTAATCTGCTTTTTAATTAACTTACTTTGCTGCTGTAAGTGATTCTGCATTTACTCTCATTCTTTTGAAAATTCCAAAGTGCTACTTCTGACCTGTGATTTACTGTTGCCGTACATCTTTATAAGCAGTACTTTAGCTTAAGTGGCAGTTGCATATTAATTACAAAGTTAATTATGTGCTATGTAATCATGCTGTAATTCATTAGTTTACTCCGCAGTGTGAAAGGATAATGCTAAATGGAAGACCTGATGCAGAGTATTTTAGTAATTTACAATTTTTGCATCAAATATTCAAAATATTAACCAGAAAACATTGTCTGCACTTAAAGAAGCCTATAAACCAGCTCATCGTTATTCTAGGAGCAATTGTGCTAGAACCTTTCCTCCTTAAAACAGCTGCAGCAATTTAAGTGTGGTAAAGTATCTTCTCTAAAACCAAGTACACAGTTGCCAAGACCAGGGCAAAAAATCAGAAATATTGGACAAGCATCCAAATTGGATACTTAACATGACTCATTGTCAAAGACACGGGCTCTCTGCTTTCTCAAATCAGTGTTTTAAAGATGTTTCAGCTTGAAAACCTGAACGCTGATGCATCCAGTAGTATAAATCACAGATGAAGATATTGGCTACAGACTTTTATTACTCTTCATTACTGACCCTTTGCATGAAGTTCTTAAAACCAGGTAATTTACTACTGGTTTCTGCCCAAAATCTGCAGGGAAATGCAATTCCTGTTTGCACTGGTCTCAAAATAACTCTGTTGCTACAGATCTGTGTTTCCCAACAGAAGTACTGAACACAAATGTAAATATTTATTTTTAATATAATGATTTTTGGTGGAAAATGAACTGAGCATGATACCATAAAGCTGTGTCTCTGTCTCAGGTTTAATTATCCCTGCAACTATTCAGCTTACTCTGATCAATAGAAATACAAGACCTAATTTTTACAAAGATGCTCTAAGTCATGAAGAATTCCTCTTCTAAGGGCACCCCTCCACCCCTCCAAAAGTATTCCAGCATTTACTGGTCTTCCTCAATCAACACTGCTTTTTAAACACCAGTTCTTGAGAAATTGTATTTTTTTCCCTTCCAATAGCTATCACTGTGACACAAAATGATGCTCTTTGTCTGATATTTAAAAATCAGAGGTAGGAGTTTGTCCTTCTAAAACTAACACCATAAAATCCATGATACACCGCAGTTCTATCACTTAAAATAAGAGACAGAAAAAATTACAATGCAAAGGGTCTATGTTTTTCAGCACATACACTTCATCTCTACATTGCAGCTATATTCACTTCCTAAAACAAAAGCAAGGCTACTTTAGCTATTGGTACATCTGCAGAAAATCAAGACATGCCATGAACAGGATAGTTAATTCTGTGCAGTGTTTTGACTGCACAATCTTTATTATCAGGCACATTGCATCAATGAAAGGAAGCCCTAAATATCCAAATAAACATCAAGAGATCATCAAATCCGTGACTGGGTTTGCAGCACCTCCAAAATTCTGTCTCATGGGCTGAACAAGTTTCTCCTTGAAGTCATTTGGGAAAAAAAAAAGAATCCATATTTTTACAGACAAATTATGACAGTGAAACTACTAAGAGCTTTTCACTTCTTAAAATTCTAAAACTGTTGTTTAGAAAACATCATAGGGACCTCAAAATATAAACAAAATGCACAAAGAGTAACTGAAGTTCCAGTGGAAAAAAATGGAATTAATGATACAGTACTACCAAAAATTTAAATACAGCAAAAGAGCATGCTGCTTTATGCTATTGCAATTTGTACACTACATATATAATTTTGTGAGGCTGGAGATGGTTACTTGAACTTTTTTAAACACCAGTGAAAGAAAATGCACATGTGCCAGTGTCTTTGTAAAAACAAACCTGAAATCTATGTAAAATCTTGATGCACTCTGTTGGTTCTGATAACAATAAAAAGTTCTCTTGCTTTGAGCAACGTGGTTCTGGATTTCCTAAAAAATGGAGCTGAAAAATTAATCTCAAGCACTACTAGAAAAAAAAATAAATATTCTGTCTAATACAAAAGGAATTTTTAGGGTTCCTAATCAGTGGAAAAAGCAATTTTACTTGCAAACCTGCACACAAGTACCACAACAGCTTAAAAAAAAAAAACAAACCCAAAACCAGTTACTCCCCCTTCAGAAAGAGCCACAAGACATCTCCCTTGGTCAGTAAAGCTTGGACTTGCTGAGCTCTGTAATTAATTTAGGTCTGTAGGGACTGGGTTACAGAGCACACAGATCTTTAATCAGCTTTGCCTTCTACTTCAGAGCAGGTATCTAATGTGTTGTTAAAGTGTGTATGGTATGGACAGATCCCTGCACTGGTTTTACAGAATCCAGAATGCTGTTTTTTGTGAATGTATGATGAAATCCAAAATCCAACAAAAAAAAACCAAACCCCAAACACAGCTCAAATTTTCTTTGACATTTAGCTCGTGGTAGGAAGTATTAGCCTTCTAGTTCTATTTGGTGGTGTAAAAAAAGCTTTTAAGAGCAAGTAAAGCTTTGAAAAATATTAGGAAAATTAATTTTATTTAATTTAAATAGAATATGGTTATATGGTTGACTCATCTTTTTAGGTGTCTTGGTGACTTCTGCCCAGAAAACAAAGAAACAAACCAAAACTTCTGGTTAGATTTTTCTCCTGCTTTAGCAAAAGGACCAATAACCTTGGCCTGGATTCTCAATATTATCCACCTCAAAGAGAGGTTTTTAGCCTTAGCTAAGCATCCAGGTTCCATCAACAGTCAACAGAGCAGAACTTTCTGAGGACACCTGGTCCTTTGCTAAGACAGATGTCAAAATTGGGTGGCACAAATTGCTCCCTGGAGATACCTATTTCTGATTACAGTGATTATGGAGCAAGTCTAGATAATTTCTTAGGAAGCCTGACTCTTCACTGACTAGGAGGATGATGAAGACTTTTTAATCTCAGCCTCATTTTTGAAAACAACACTTGTTTCCTAGATATTTCTGAAGTTGTGTACCAATATTACAAAATGCATTAATTTTAATTTCAGCAGAATTAAAAGTATCTGGTATTAGAATTCTTAACTGTTACATGGTACTTGGTTTCTCATTACAAAAATATAGCAAGAGTTTCTTACATAATTAGTAAGACCTACATCTAATTGCAAATTGTATGTAAATATGTATATTCTAGTTGCCTATTTGTAAAATATAAGTACACTCTCTTCCAAAAATCGTTAAAAATAAATATGAAGAGACCTTTCTCGAGGCTTGACTTTTGTAGAACATGGATAATTTATGTAAAATAATCAGTAATTTATATCAGTCTCATTCTCTATACTAACGTGCAGCTGCACACATGTTACATACACAATAAAAAGGGAGAATATTTTCCATTATTTGGAGTTCTAAACAAAGGGATTTGGGAAGGTGCATTCAACTTCCCAGTCACTCCTCCCATGGAAGTCTGGGAAAGTCATAGGTTCATCTATGCAGTTGTTTAACAGAAGTGGAATAATACACTTTCCCAGGGTGTTATGGGAATAGAGCCATAAAAATTATGATCTACTCAATTAGCCCAATCACACAGGTAACATTAAAGCATCTAGATGAAGTATATTGCAATACGAGTGTTTTCTTTGAATTAAATACATCTCTCTCAGCCATGCAATGAAGCTAAATTACAAAAACTCCCTAAGACAAATATCCTGAAAGAAAACAAGCCTAGAGACCAGTATGATGTATAACCACCTTTAATTATTAAAAAATAATAAAATTTACAAAATTCTGAGATTACTTGGGCTCTTTGTCTTTATCAACAAATGTATTCTAGACCAAATTTTTAAATCGAGCCCAAAACCAGGACTCTTTAGGCAAGACCATTAGCACATTCTTGTTTGTCCTGGTACAGCCTTAAAAGAAGAGAGCGCTACTGATTTACAACTTTGAAAGTAAACAGGACTGCAAATCTCCTGCACATATCTTCCTTATCACCCTTCTCAGGACATGCAGGCATGTAATGAATCCTCAGAGCAGCACAGGCTGCCACCTTGGCTCACCTCTGCTAACACAAGGCTGGTATTTCTCATCTGCTGCTGGCTGTCCTTGCACACCTTTGCTCCTCCAATGGCTCCCACCAAGGGAGGGGCAGCACACAAGGGCTGCTCCCAAAGCAGTGATCATCCCAAAGCATCATCACCCTGCAAGCAGGATGACACTGCTTTACCTCATTACTGACACCTGGACAAGCTGTGTTATTAAACAAAAAAGACTCCACAGTTCAGCAGTTCCTACTGAGTCTGAAAGCTCAAAATTTGTGTCCAAAAAAAAGTAATATATCCACTAATGGCACTCTAAGCCTTCTGGTTTTCCTTAGCCATTTTCTAAGATGAGCTACAAACCTGGATCTGTTCCCCACAGAATTCAGCAACTTGGTCTCACTCTTGCAATAAATTCCTCATCAATTGAAATGTCTGCCCACTAAGACCAAGTTTTGGTTACTCTTGTTATCCTTCAACTGCAATAAATACCAAGGAAGTAAAATGCTGAGTCCTTGCTCAGTGCAAATGTACCAGTTCAGACAGCATGCTCAGTGTGAAAAGTCATCAAAATTTTCCTTCTTACCCCTTCTGCTATAGGCTTCTCTATCACAAAGGGAGCTAGTAATTTCAGATCTCAAATGTTTTTTTTTTAATGGACCCCAAAATAACATATCTGAGTCCTGCATCTCAAGATGTCTCTATACTTAGAATTTTTAAGGTTCAATTCTCTTCTTCCTATGACAGCATCTCCCAAGACCTCTTTGTTTGTGAGACAAACTTTTTTCAAAGGTTTACCAGTCTCCATACTCATGGTAGAGCATCCAAAGCCCCTCAAGTAGCTTGCCCCAGTACCAGCACAGAAAATGAAGTTAGTAGGAGAAGTTTTTAATGCCAAAAGCCAGGACTGTCCCCTAGTGAGATATCTGTCAGGAAGCACTTCATCTTCCTAGGTGGGCTGATCAGTCAGGGGCATAATTACTGCAGCACACCTCCCTAATGCCAGGTCCAGCGTGGAACAGCAGGAGCAGACTGAGTGGGTTTGTGCAGCCCCGTGGGGCAGGGCTGGCACAAAGGGGCTGCCTGGGAAATGCTGCAAGGCCCAGCCTGGCCCCACTGCTGAAGGCTCTGCTCACCTCAGACATAGCCTTAGTTAACACACATCAAACACTAACTCATCCAACAGTATCTGCCCTCTTATTACATGCTTTGAAATGCTTGCCTCTCATCTTACAACCTGCTTTATTCTTTTGTTCACCTTTAGAGTATTAAAATTACTAAACTGGAAATGATACCTAAATGAAGAGATCCAGACACCACTGAAGCAGATAAAATGAAGTATACATGATCAAACAGGCAGTCTGAGAAACTCTGCATCCTGTTGTTTCATACTCTAGAACTGCTGATCCATCAGCAACTCAAAGCAACTGGGAATCTTGCAGTGTGCCTGGCAGCAGTGCTTGCAGTGTAAGCCTCAGGGCAATCTCTAACTTATTACAGACCTCTTTTTGTCAGCTCATGATGGCAGTTCTTTTTAGGGATAAATAACTTGAATATCTATATTTGCTGCATCTAAATAGAAATATAGTCCTTCTTTAGAAGTTGTGAATCAGAAGCACCACTACTTTCCACTTCCTCCCAACCTGTTTGACTGATGTTTTCAACAAAGAAGTGTAAAACAAACTTTTTGCCTTCAAAAAATACAGGGTTTTACAAACAAAGAGAAAAGGGAGAGAGAAAATTATGTACTAGAGGCCACAGATTAATAGAAGTAATGTCACAGTACTGAATATGGAAATTACAAACATACACAAAATTTGAAGAGATAAATAGGTATAATGCCACCAAAGAAAAAGTCATGTACTGTAGGTGTGTAAGTCAGACAGTACACAACAAGAGAATCACAGGGATCACTGTTTAATTAGAAAATGGTCTCTCAGGAAAACTGCTAATTCTGTAAGAAAAAAATGACAGCAACAAGTATGAAGGGCACATAACAGAAAAAGAGAGAGAAGGGGAAAGATTGCATTTTACAACACAAAAAACCATGAATTGTTTCTGAGACAGGAGCCTGAAGTGTGCTTTTGTTAATTTTTATTAACATGAGAATCTTCAAAGAAGAGGCTGCTAACAGGAAGAGCTGACAGACTTAACTATAACACAGAACAATGAAGGAAAGAACAGATGGAGGAGAAATGTCTTCTTTTCCTTCACGTATCTGTGAGATGTTTGACTTCACACACATCCCAGGTTAAGTATCAAAACTAAAACTAAATTTGATGGCTCATATTCCTAATAGGATACAGTGCCCTCCCCCTTTAGGTCAAGAGCTCAAATGCAAGCCCAATCAGTGGTGACCAAATGTTGTTACCATCTGCCTGTTTAGAGGCGTAGACAAGAAGAGAAAGGTTGTTCAGCTCAGTCCCATTGTTAATGGACAGGTGTCTCCATCACAGCAACAACCATCACGAGTGCTACTGACTGGAAGTTGAGTCAGAAAGGTCAAGAACTGAATGGGCATAAAACTAAATTAGCAGATTAAAGAGTCCCTCTAGATAAGGGTCAAGGCAGTTGTGTGTCTAGATAAAGAGCATTTCAGTCTTCAGGGCTTGCAGTCACATGCCTATCACTGAACCAAATTATTTTTAAATGGAAATTGAATTGAATAAAATTATTTATAATTTGATTTAAATTTAGCTATTAGACTGGTTTCCATTTTCTTCAGCATCAGCTGGAGCTACACAGAACATATGCACATCTGAGGCTTATGCAACAGCACTGCTAAATATCAGTATCCTGGATGTTCCAAGGATTTCATGTCCTCCAGTTTGACAGGTAGCAGACATGGCTACAGCCATGGCTATTTCACACAGTGCAAGTGGGTTTCATGCAGCAGCCCTGGAAACCCATCTGGGCTTTAAGTGCTGAGATTTGTAGTGACTGTAGCACTGGAAGGATGCACTAGGCTTTACTGATAATATCACACACAAACAGGAATCTGTATTCTTTTCTCTTGCAGAATGTGGTATTTGCAAATGAAAAGTCATTGTAGAGCTACCTTCACTAAACTCTATATTGATACTGCTAAGAAACTCTTGTTAGTTTTTACTCTGCTGCTTATTTTTAATTCCTTTATGTACAACTGTAGTTCTAACAGTGTCTCAAAATGCTAAGGGGCTTTATAGACTTAGTTCAAAATGTTTTTCTTTCCTCTACCCATACATGTATTTTTCCCTTCTACTTACATCCACTGAAATCTGACGATAATTACTTTGTTTTGATTCTCACAGTAAGTGTTGTGCTAGAGTCAACAATGAAGCAGGAATATGTCAGATGTGCAGAGAAGATAGCTTGAAGCATCAGCTTTGAAAAATTCTGTACAGATAGTAACTCTGCTCTCCTCCCTGCCAGGAGAGATAATCTGGGCTCCATGCAATTTAAAGCATGTATATGCATATGGATCTTTGGGAACATTAACAGGAGCATGAAGTTTGTCCAAGGAGGAGGAGCTAAGTCTGATTGCCCAACAATTCCCATATTACATGTCGTGAATCAGATATTTTCTCAAATCAGATCTTTCTCCTTGTCCTTGTACACAACAACACCTTTCAACATCACTTTGGGAAACACAGGAGTGCTCTTTTCTACCCTGCAACTCCCAGTGTTTCTCACTGGTCTCTTACTTGGAGCATACTTTTTGGATCCTTTCCACAAATCATATATACAAACAGTATTTAACATGAATATTTCAAGAAAGGAAACAAAGCAAAAATTCTTATTCACAAAGCTGTTTGAGAGAGAAAAAAAATCAACAAGGACACGGGAACTTGTTAGTCTCTGTACAAAGTCACAATAAAATTACAGTCTATGTAATTCTCAATCTGCACTGACACACCTCCCAGTAAACTATAGTTTCTTAAGACAGAAATAAAACAATTCCTACTCAAATTATTTTCTCTGATCAGACTTGAAGGCAGTAACACAATTGATGGGAAGTAACTGTCCTTCACAGATTATACCTGAGCTTGGCAAGGCACTAACCTGCATAAATGCACTGGGGGGTGGGGGTGAAGGTATGACTCAATACAATAAGTTAGAAGAGGTGTCAGTAAATAAAATATTTTTATAAAATATTTTACATTCCAAAGACTCAGAAATAGTAGCAATGGGCAACATCTTTATTGTAACAGCGTGAAGCACTCTCCAGGATGAAATGGGCCATTCCAAGGAAAAGGATAATTTGTCATTGCTTGTGCAGATAACCACCAATTCAACAGCGGAGTAACACCATATGGTCATTTACACCTAGGCCACCACACAACATTGTTTTTCCTTATTGAAAGGCTTCCTTTCCATGAGAAAGGAATTCCCATCCTTTTACCTTCACCTTCTCTTGTACAATCCACCTGTCTAGTAGCCTTTTAACAAATAATGGCCTCCAAGTTATTCTCATTCACCATGGTAGAATGGATAAATTATACTTTTAGCTTCTTCTCCTGGCTACAATATAATCCTGGGAAAATACTTTTCTGTTACTCCTATACATTGGTTATTCAGACTGCCCCTTTGGGATCAAAACAATCCAGTATTTCAAGACTATCAGATACAATGTGGTCACAAATTTTCATGCTCGACACAGGAAATTTATCCTAAAGTTCTCTGCTAATTGCTATAGGAAAATAAATTCTGTATCTGCTAAGGGTTAGGTTCAATAATCCTGATTATGCCTTCCTATTACAAGGTTCCTGGGAACTGGACACAGCAGCCTGTTTTAAAGAGTTAGGAGCAATTTTCTCCTATTTCAACTAAAGTTTGAAGATGATGCTTTAGCAGGGCCCCCCTTCCTCAGAAAGGGCTTCTCTCTGGATACTCTTCCTGCAGGGTTGAGTGCACTGGAATGCAACATGGAAACTACTGAAACCCACTGAGGCAGTAAAGCAACTGAACAAGATGATGCCACTGCAGTAAGGAAATAGAAGTGATCTAACTGCCATGGTTTGGATCATTTCCCCTGCTGTGACTCTTGAAATATACTCTGCATGCTTTGCTAAAAAGCATCATTTAATTCATTTTCCAGGTCATATTTAACAAAAGGAGAGACTTCTACCATTTAAACTGCTCCAAGATTTGTTTTGCTATTCTTGCTAATCATTACCTACAGTATTAAAATATTCTAAGCATTCTAAAAGCTGTTAACTAATACCCTGTTAAAAACTGAAAAAAGGAGAGTGCTCTATAGCTGCCCATAACGAATATATCTAGTGAAGTCATTTTTCAGTGAAGCTACTGAATTACAAGCTCCACATCTAAGATGCCTCACAGGAAAATGAAGTATCTGTCTAACGACTGCTTCCAAGGCACACATCCATCATCTTATGCAGCTGCTCGACCTACAGCACTGTTTCTTTGCACTCTGCCTTTGTATTAGATGATGCTTAATCTCACTGATGTACTACCAGCAGAAAATACAAGTAGGAAGCATGAACTGCGGAAGACACAGGAATCACATGCTCAACCCTGTTAACCAGTTGTACAGAAGAGAGAGAGAGAAAAGTTTTGGAAAAAGCAGGTTCTAACTGTGGTGTGTAAGCAGCAGTGCTGAGGTGCCTTAAACATTTCAGTTTGCAAGTTCTCATCACAAGCAATGGTGTGGTCTAAAACACAGCACAGCCATCCATGGGTCTCACCTGTCCTCCATGACTAAATGTGTAAGTGCTAAAGGATGTGCAAATGATGGTGAAAGGGATTAGGTGTGCAGGATCTTAGTATGGCTTGGTGATAAGAGTAATATTTGTATAAAAGGTGCAGCAAGAGGCCCAAGATAAACCCCACAGTTGTGCTGAAATATCTAAAAGCCACAGCCTCAATCTAGTAATCAAAACAGACTGAACCACAATCCTGTATGCGCCAGCTTGTATTACATACCTTGCCTCTAGAATCTGCTAGTAACACACAAAATCAGCTCTTTTAGAATCACTTGTAATTCCACAAAAACAGAAGAGAAACATGTTATTAATCACAGTCTAAGATAAATGTACAGATGTCTGTTTCACAGCTATGGTTTTTGACAAACACATCAAATCCATTTAAAGTTCTCAGAAAATGGAAGTACATGTCTGCAGAGCCCACTGACAGTCCTCCAGAAGTCTCCCAAGGCCCAGTGCTCAGCAGACTGCTAATTGATAGCATTGCAAAGAGAGAGCAAATCCTGGGCTGTTTGTTAGGCTGCACAGATAGCTGTGGATTGCTCTCTGTGACATTAGATAAAAGGGGATCCAAAGCCTAAGAACACATTGTGCTTTCACAGAATAATAGCAACAACACCAACAAGAAAACAAAACCATTCATTTATGAATGTCTCTTGGAAGCTTTCACAAACAAATTCAGAAAGGAAGGTCTTACAGCATTCTATCTTCAGAGCAATCAGAGCCACACCTATTGAAGGCTACAGTTGACAGTCAGGCAACAGCCTCCCCTAGAAAAGGGCTTTTTTGCTATCTACGAAAGTTTTTGCTATTTACTTTAAGCACAACTTCATTATGTCACATTTTACTAATAAGAAGACAAATCTAATAGAACTAGTGTGAAAGCTTAAATTGGTGAGTATATATAAAATGCACAGGCATACATATACACACATAAATGAATTGCTATTTTCTGAGTCTGTCTACCATCTTGGCCTTGCAAAGACAGCATTCTTTATGTTCATGATTTGTGTTATGTGTTTGCCTTTTGCCTTTCAGTTTCAACAAATCCATCTTTGTTCTTATGCTATGAAAAGAGACTAAAAGATGTACAACTGGCCTCCATACTATTCTCTACTTCATGTTCTTCCCATCCTCCCCCCTGCCACTTAGTTGTCTTCTAAACTCAATATGTCAATCTTTAAATTTCTTCCTCCTCTGAGTAATACTTTTGTTGCCAGCATTTAAATCTTGTCTACCCTGTCTATTCATAAACAGACAGAAAATAAGTTTTTATTCAAGGTGAGGTGGCCTGTGTTTCATCTTAGAGTATTTCAGCACTATACTTCAAATATTACCTCAGTCCAAATTCCTTTAAGTTCTACATGAAACAGCCTTGTACTTTTCTCATTTTGAAAATAAAAAATAACCCCTAAATTGATTGTACTTACAGAACTTTATTGATGAGAAATCACCTTGTCACGCCATTCTAGTTTTGTGAGGATGATTAAATAGGAATATGACTGTGTAAACAGCCTGAAAATACCCTGTATTATCAGTGATACATATTGCCACTATTACATCACTGGTAAAGAGTTTTCTTGACATTTGCAACTGATCACTAGTTATTATAACCCTTCCTTCACATACACAGGGTATATAAAACATAGTAATGAGAACAGGTGATGTTTGACAGACTCCATCTTCACAACCAGCTTCCCACGATAACAATTTTCCTATTATTAGAGAGGGGTTTGCTTTCTCTCTCACAAGGGCACCAACTCCCCAGCTGGTGCAGCACAGTTTACATTATCACACCACTAATGTGCTGAGACAGTAGCATGTTGTGGGTCTTATGTTGGAATTAAATCCCTTACTTTTATGGTTTTTAAGCTACCTGCCACACAAAACCAAGCACACAGAATTTTTCCAGTCTCCAGGACCTTGCAGAGAGATTCAGGTATCCAGCTGATGACTTGAGCCTCCAGCCTGGGGTGCTCACTGAAGTAAAGCACAACACAGCCTCCCACAAGCAATCCCAGTCCTGAACCCTCTCCTGCCCTTTTCCTCCCATTGCTTCATGGGCTGTTTGTGACACAGCTCTGCTTGTGATGACTATTGTCAAATCCAATGTGGGGGCAAGGAGAGAGCTTTGTCACACCAGCCCTCTCAGCAGACACCTTCTAAGCCCACTGCCCACACAACATGCAACCCGTGTGTGCTCCTTTTCTTCCCTCTGCCTCTTTACATCTCTGCACATTAGACAACACTGAGATCAGAAATGGCACTTTAGTCAGAAAATTATGACTTAAATTTTTGTGTAGGACTAAGGAGAAAGAAAATACAATTACACATACCAGACACACACACCCCCCTCATCTCTAATTCAAGGCAAACATTTCACAATCAGTTTTTTGGCATTTTATGTGAATATATATTAAGTCTAACCAGGCTTTATGTTGAATATGTCAACCATGTCATACATAATGCTGTCTGTCACAGTCTTTCAGGAGCAACAAAATGGTGAAACAAACATATTGGGGCTCCTGACTACTTTCAGGGGCATCTGAGTAATCTGTGGAATCTCATGACTGAAGTCATGGAGCCCTTCAGTATCGACCTTGGACACGCAAGGCTCCGAGTCCCCCTGGGTGTGAGCTGCCCACAGCCACCTCGACCCATGGGCACCCTGCCATACCTGCTCTGGCCCAGCTGTCCCATCCTGCAGGCTCCCACCACTGCTGCTGCTGCAAACACAGCACACATCAACTCCTAACACTGCTACCCCAGGCTGAGGACAGACTGTGGTTTGGCTCTTCAGCTCTAATTATTTCTTTTTCCTGAAGAATCATCTTTCATGCTATACCACCAGGCAGGAAAGTTTAAGATTATGATAATTTTCTGTTATTCTTCTCTGGCCATGTCTGATACTTTCTTATCTGCATTTCTTTTGCTAAAGACATTTGCTGATCTTAAACCTGGCTTGAATGAATAGCAATTGTTCCCTTCTGGTTTTGAAGGTACTTTGTTTGTCTACCCCATTCACTGGCCTGAAATCAGCAAGGCCTCAGATGGCTGTTGCTATGGCAACTCTGTTCATTCAACACTGGCATATAATGAAGACAATGTGTTTTCCATTTAGATGAGTTTTAGAGCAAAAGAGAGAAGACTCCTGCTTAACAGTCCCCGAGAATGCCAGGGTAATATAATCAGGGTTTCTGTAGTACCAGTAAAACCACCATGTGCAACTAAAAGAGGGAAGGAAAGAAAGAAAGAAAGAAAAAAAGTTACGTTACTATTTCACAATAATTACACTCAGGGCAAATTAATCAACAGTGTGACTGCACTTCTTTACTCTTTAAGACCTTCTCCACCAAGAATAATTCAGAAATAGATGTTTTGCTCATACTTTTTCCTAGCAGAGTGGCAATTTGGACACTACTGCCATCCTAATACGACACTGAAAGTCTTCTCTCTCCCCCATTGCTTCCTTAACCAAAGGGGCACTTTGAAAGCACGAGATGTGTGGGTAAGTGCTTGTTTTCAGAACAAGTTCTCATGAACACTGACAGGCAGAATTACTAATGCAACAACTTTCTCTGCCTCCTCTCATCTGCCAGGTCCTGGCCACACAGGCTACAGCAAAACAGAAACAAGGAACGCAGTTATCAAAGAAATGGCTCCGTAAACACAGATAGCATTCACTTTTCACGTCTATGCCCCACATTTTCCTACCTACCTCAGTTATGTCAAAACCTGGTGTAATTAAGTGCGTGGTAGGAGAGAGGAAGCAGAAAGGGCTCCTGATCACAGGGAAGGGCTGCTCCTCTCACCCTCTGGGGCTCACTCTGCTCCATGTCTCATTACACGGAGGGTGTTTTAAAGAGATTCTTACAAATATGAACATTTCCAAAAAACATACCACAGAAACTTATTTACTCCTTCGATTAATGAAGTCCAGACTTTTTCTCTCTCTCTCCCCTCTCCTTCAGTTTCTCTTGCTCTCCCCCAAGCCTTTTCTAACTTTTTATCTGGTTACCTTGTGGGCTTCACTCAGGAAAAGAAAATAGGGATTCTTAAGATCCCCAGCAATAACAACCAAGAAGAAAATGGAAACTAGTTCTTTTTCTATTTACAGTGGAAACATTGACTTGAAAAGATTTCTCTTTTCCACTGTTTTTGCAGAGCAGCAGGGAGCTAAGACTTCCTGAAGGGAAAGCCAGTTTTCCATACTCAAATGAAGTCCAATGTTTTAAAATTCTTCAAACAGGAAACATTACACTTTCAACTGACATGTCGTTCATCTAATCAGGTTATCTCCTCTTTATTTTACTCTATGGAGGTGAGTGAGCTTGGAACTTAGCTCTTTTCTTTAAGGAATCACATTTATGTCACTATTTTTTTAATGGTGAAATGAAAAAAAACCCTAATATCAAGATGGAGTAAAGATACAGGATCTACATTTCTCTGCCTACAAGGTAGTAGCTTTTGGGGTTTTTTTCTTGTTGCTGAAGTTAAGATTTCCAGGAGTAAGGAAATGGCCTGTTTCAATACACAGGACACTCTGTTCATACATGGAAGGGTTGGTGACTCAAAGTCAAGAAACCCTGGGTGTTCTTAGTGATTTCAGCCTTTGCATAACAGCAGTCTGTGAAATCACACACGCTCACTGCAACACATCAAGCACCCCAGAATTTCAAATATCTGCGCCACCACATTGCTTAAAATTTCTGAAAATAAAACAATATTTTCCATATAGATGCCCACAGTAAAATTTCTAATTTTCTCTCAAATATAAGGTTTCCCTTTATATAAGGGGATCTAAATAATATTTCTCTGTTATCCAAGCATGCTGGGCTTTGATGGGTTATAAAACTTGGTGACTACTCATACATTTTGTAACACTATCTAAGGAGGAGGATGATGTATGTCAAGATCTGTGTTTGTTCCTTTGCACTTCTACAGCTGAAGAAAGCAGTCATGTTTATGTCTGTCAGATCTTTTCTGGCTCTTCACTTGTGCTGACAGCTTACAGCCTTGCTTCAGTTCCTACAAAGCTCAAAACCTGCAGCTGCACTAGCTGGCATGCCCTTTCTCATTCCTCCCCTCCACCCCTTATCTCCCCCCTTTCACACCCCCATCATTATTTCTAACTCTTTTTTGTCTCAATCAAAAGCATATAGTCACCAAGCCTCACCAGGCTTCATGGAGAGACCAGATTTTAAGGCATAACTACAAACATGTTGTACATGCACTCGTGCTTTCCTCTGATTTCAAACAACCAACCCTGAATTCTGAACACCAGCTATTGCACTGATCTCACTTATTGCCAGCATACCGAAAACCAGCCATCATTTATGCAAGGAAGACAGCAATATAAATCAAGACAAGTCCAGGGTACTTGAATGTAGATTCATTGTCCCTCCAGACCTTGAGACATAGCTCTTTGGCTCCTGTCAGCTAAGTCAAGATTCAAGGTTATGATTCCCCAGATGAAACAGACAAACCCATTTTGTAGTATCAGCCTAACCAAAGGGCGGTTTTTTTTTTAAATCCAGTAACACCAAGTTTCCTAACAATACTGTAAGAAATAACATCAGTTCTTTCAGAAATCTCTGTATTACCTACAAGATACAAAACCACAACCAGCTTTTTAACAGGCACAAAGTCTGCATGAAGAATTGTATTGCAGAGTTTGCAGAGTACCCGTACTGTCAAATTAAGTTACCTTGAAGCTTTTAAAGAATTAGGGTTAAATACCACAACAACATTCAGGTCAAACTTTTCACTAAAAGATAAAATTGTTTCTTTTCCTCATCTCTCTTCTGTAGACAAAAGTACTGCAGAAACAGTGGTGAGTAGGGCAGAGCTGTAAAAGTGCCCAACACAAACCAAAAGAGCAGAGTGTGCAACAGCAGAGGGCTCAGAAGGGAAAATTTTGCTGGATTTCATAGATTCAAATGTCCTGGCTAACCCAAACAGACAAGACAGCAGCAGTAAGCACTACTGCCTCAGAAACAAAGGCAATTTCAACAAGATTCAGCAATGAATCTGCCCTGTATTTCAGTATCACTTGTCAGCGTTAGTACCACACGGCCGTCTCGAGGCTCTTGGCACACACCAGTACAGGAGGTGCTGCAGGGGCCTGACTGTAAATGTGAATAATCCCACAAGCATCAAGGGATTATTCTGCACGGTTCAGCCATCTCTGTCTTTGCACGCAAGGTGGGGGAGAGGACAGGGCGGCTCTGCAGCCTGAATGCAGCATGTGCACATCCCTGTAATGCAGCCTGGGCCCATCCAGCCTCGCAGCACAGGGATGACACCAGCCTCCAGCTAGAACTATTCCCTAGTGGACTTAGCTGAGGTGCTAGCTGCCTGAATGAATGCACACATCATCCTTGTGCGCAGAGCACCCTCCCTCTGGCAGCCAGGGACCCCGTGGTGAGCAGCACAGCTGCTGAGCCAAAGTTGGCAGGTCAGGCTTCTGTGCCAGCCAGAGCTCCCCACGCCACACTGGCAGCACATGAGGGAAGGGGGAACAAATGCCAGTAACATCTTCTGGGCTCATCAGCTTATGACCTGCACAGGAAGGGGAATCACTGGAAGATGGAGCACAGTAGGGTGGCTGCTCTATGAGATATTTCAGACTCCTTACTCTTTTTACCCCTTCTAACTCATAAGCTTGTGCCCTTGTCTGCAGTGAACCTGTGGCTGTAAAAGGGCCAGCAATGGTGCATGGACTGAGGGAGCAGGGAGGGGAATGCCCCGGTCCCAGGCTGGCTGTGTGCACCAAGAGACAGAAACATAATCTGAATAAGCACAAGGCTAAGGTCCTTACAGCAGAGGCCAGCACAGAGCAAAACACGGAAGATGGGTGGCTGTTTAGAAGGAAAATGGCACTAATCACCACAAAAATACAGTAGGAATTCCTTGTGTAGAAGATACAAAAATGGAAAAATCTTATTTGCTGAAACAAAAGGAAGTAATGTATTAACTAATGTTTATTGCACTCATTTCATCTACTTCTATGACAACGTGATTTATGTATATCAGTTTAGGATCTTTCCCAAGATAATAATCTGCACTGAAACACTGCAGGTTCTTGAAAACCAAAACATTTCCTTTGTATTTTAACTTTTTTTCTTCCTTGTATCATCTAGGTATGCATACTATCTAGCAAACTGCAGTCAGATCATAGGGGAGGTGCCTCCTAGTAATGGTATAAACAATTGAAATAATTGTTTCAGCAAAACCAGTTTGAACAGGGGAAATAAATTTGTTCTTTTCACTAATGCACTAATAAATAGCAACAACAATAAGAACAGAAGCAGCAGCAGCAATTTGATGATTCAATGTTGACGAAGCTGTGTAGTTTGCAAAAATTTCCAGGAAACTTTTAAATTTAGACAAAGAAAAATGTTTCAATTTAAAAAGTTTCAGCTATCTGTAAGCAAGCTGCTCAGGCCCTCAGTGACTGGGCTTGGTTTTGTTAGAATGAGCTGCTGCATACAGAAGTCTGTCCTACTGAACATCCACTGAGAATATAACATGTTCCAGGAAAATTCATTAGCACTTCCCCCCCCAATCATATGCATAAATACAGATGTCATTCTCACGCACACATTCTTCCTCATCTCAGGAACAATTATTGACCAAATTGAAAGCTGAGATTTTCAACTAAACAAAAAATTTTCATCAAAATTATAGAGATACATACAGAAGTCAACAGGATCGAAGTCTACATTAGGTAATTAAGTAATTTAAATATCAGACAAAGTTATTAATATTCTACATTCTTGCTAACTGTAACATGTGAGTCACCACTATGAGAATTTTGAGCAAAAGATAATTTTTTTGCAGAGAGCAGAATTTGCTTTGGTAGATGGTCAGCAGCTCTATGCTACTCCTTTTGGGTTACAATACCGTGCACCAGCTCACGACTTCTGTCTAATAAAGATACTACAACATGAGCAAACATCATGGCTAAACTAAATCCTAATGTAAACTACTGTTAGAGGGGTATTACACTGTTTTCATTTGCTCTGTGAGTTGCAGACTTTAGGATAATAATATTGCTCAGTAATAGTGATAGCTTAATTTCATGTTGTAACACCCTAATGACTTTATTGTTTCACTCCCATTCCAATTCCAACAGCTATTACCATTTAAACACCTGCATTATCAAAGTGCTGTGGTTGAGTACCTTCCAGATAATTTACTTATGTTACAAAAGACTAATTCAAAGGAAGGCTGGATGTTTCTCTAACTGTTGCACCATTTATCTTTTAGCATTGGCAGAATCCATCAGGAAAGTATGTGTTGATTAAAATCACCAGCCTACAGTTATACTTCATGAGCAGGACATACCTCTCTCAACATGATGATGAGGGGGAGAGGGACAAAAAAATTTTTATTGTAGGAAGAATTTCTACAAAATTTCCAGGGCAGGAAATTCATATTACACACAATTAAGACATTCTTATTTCACACAGAAAACAACTGCCCTCTGGTTAAAAAGGTAAAGTTATATTAGCTTTTAATTTCCATTTTCAAAGGTATGCTTATGAAGTATTTAAATTCGTAATAATTTTTCCCACCACACACAATGACTACTGTGTGTTCTCTCTTGTGCTTCCCATTTGCCTACTCCAACCACCCTCCACCCTGAATCTACATCATAAATAGAAATTTCACTATCTGTGAGTGTCCATATATAATAAATGGAATCACTAACACAGAGGAGAAAAAAACCACCCCATTGAATTTCTCTGCTTTTTCTGAGAAATGCATGAACCATATGAAAGGACCAGGATGTTGGATGCAGCCCAAAGATCTAACTGGAGAAATTGCTTTTAAAAATACTATTTCTACTATTATATTAAAAACATAACACCACAGTTTTAGAAAGAGAGTTTGTTTAATAAGGATTTTGCATTTCATTAGAACATTACACAGATTCTTGAAGAAATTCCTATGCACTTATTACTTGAAGTGACCAGCACTTAAGCAGGATTCTTCCTAAGGATGAAACAGCAAAGCAAACTACCATGTTTAGTGAGACACAGAGTTAGCACAAGCTCAGGCTCAAGAACTATTTATTATTCCACATGCTGAAATAATTTGTATCTTAATGATAAATTTCTAAAGGGAGTAAGGGGAGAGAGCTTTGCTTAGGCTAAAAACCCCACTCACTTTCTAAAGGCAAAACAGTCTCAAAATCTTCTCTTGAAAATAACATTTCTATGCAGAGGAAATCTGAAACACTCTGGATCAGCTGATTCTGGTAAACCAGTCTTGTTTTTCCTCTGTCTCAAATTCTTAACTTGTACTCCTCCACAGTAAAACCCCCTCCACCTCAGCATCCAGAGATTCCCACCAGTTGTGACTCCCAACCCAGAAGTAATCTGCTTAACACTCAGCTTTACCAACAACTGTACAAGGAGACAGCTGCTTTAAAAAAGGAAGTAAAAATATGCAGCCAAATTTAAAAAATCACTCATCTAGTTCACTATTATCTGCCCAAGCTCAGTTGTAATTACTTTACTACATGGCATCTACAAGGAAACTGACACATACTGAACAGTCCCCTGCAAAGGAAAAACAGAAGCAAATTTCAAGGAAGGCATCACATCCAATTTTGCAGCTTTCTGGTTCTCTGTGAGCCAACTCAAGCTCCATCTACCAAAGTGCATTTGGTAGTTGGTTGGCAGCATGTCCACTATGGACAAGCTGGGGCTCAGCAGGCTTCTCCAGGGCAGGACAGTGGAATGATAAATGCCACCACAGTCATCTCATTCACCTAAGAGGAAACTCGTGGACACAACACCTGAGTGTGTGCATGAGTTTTTCGCATTCAAAAATTGCAAGTGCCTAAAAACATCTTCCTTCTGATAAAAATCTAATTGTGAGGCTAAAATACCAAGGTAAGAAAAACCTGATTCGCAAAATTACTTGATGGAAGTACACTCTGCATTTTCCACCTCTCGCTTTTTGGAACAAACAGCAGCACTACAGCACACATCTCCAGAGAATAAAGCCAGACTAAAAACTCTGGGTTTTATCACTCTCACATACTCTTCCAGCACTTCAGCTCTTGCATGGCCTCTTTCTTGGCTAGAGCCACCTATGGCTGGAAGGGAGCTGACAGCTTCTCATGCATCACAGAGCAAAGCATGTTGCCTGAGCTCTCAGCAGTAGCCAGCACGTGATAAAGGCAGTACCCAGGAAAAGGATGTTAGTATTTAAAAAGCAGCAAGGTAGAAAATTCGCCACATGTATATCAGCCAGGGAAGATTTTGGCATACATATTAGCAACACCCAAAGAAAGCTCAGTGTAAGACTGAGTGGAGTCTGAGATGACAGGCACTCAGACTGCAGTGGATGGATATGGGTACTAAAGCTCAGCCTGGCCTCTGCAGAGGGCCGGGATGGGGAGCACATGGCAGCTCACCACAGGGCACAGAGGCTGCCAGGAACCTCCTGGCCTGGCTGTACCCGAGGGCAGGGAGTGCCCAGCCCTGGCACAGCCCTGTGCCAGGACCCCCCCAGCACTGCCCTGAGCCTGGCCAGGCTGCACGTCCTTATCTCCTGCTGACAGAAACCTTGTTTGGCGGCCACCAGGCATAACAGAGCTCAAATCTCACTCATGAAGTATTCCATGGCTTCTCACAGAGAATAATAACAGTATTTAGGAGATTCATTTCCCCCTTGATGTGCCCAGACTGTCACACAGATTAGTACCTTCAGAGAAATGTTGCAGTTAATACACTTTTCAGTCCAGCTCAGTTTGTTCCAATCTGATTCTCAGAAAATCACGTGGGGACTTTTCAGCTGTAAGCACCATTTCTTGCACTGTGTTATTTAATTACTGTACAGGAGCTGCTTACAGACCTGATAAAGCACTGCAGTCTCTAATTCTCTTGACTTGTATCTGGCCTTCCAAGTAAAAAGCTAAATAAAGGAGTCGTTCTTGGTGGTATTTCCACAATGTTAACAGTATTGCACAACTTGAGGAAGAAAGCCATGATCTTGCATAACTATGCAACAACATGCTTTCACTGACTTATCCTCAGACTGATTTTACCAAGTGAATCATGTAATAATGAAGAAGTCAAAGACCTCTGTTTGGCTAAGACTTAAATGAAAAGCCAGTAGCTTACCTAACTAAATCCTAAGATCTTTTTTTTTGGCTGCTAGATAAAATGTTTGTTTACCAGGAATTGCAAAACTAAACAAAAAAGCATTAGACTTTTATAATGCTCCAAGTTTTCACTTAACCCTGAGACACCAAATTAACCTAATTTCTCAGTGCCTGATAGTATTTCTGCAGGATATCTACTCTTAACTTTACAGTTAGCTCAAAATTTTTATTAATATTGCCAGAAACTAGAGTGGTAGGGGGAGATTGACTTATCCTTATTTATTTTTCATTCCCAAAGAAAAGAGGTGGTGATAAACTACATGCCTGTTAGAACAACATGATTTAAAATTTTACAACAGAATGAAGCTCCTGTTGCACCGCCTGGTTAATAAGCTGTCAGTTCATTTATTAAGAACTACAGAGATCTGATGGAATTTGGGCAAGCAGCTGACAGCCCATCATATTTCTAATTCTAAGGTACATCCTGTCATTCAGTAAAGTTTGAATAAAACAATTTCACATGCCAGGTTTGAAAGTGAGCTACACAAAGAACAAAGGCAGTTGGGAGGAATCTTGTAAAGACCTAAAGCTTTGTAGAGTATGTAGAGAAATGTATCTATAACCAGGCACTGAATCAGAGTCATTTCCCCTGCTACACTCCCCAGTGCCTTTTCTCCCATCCCTCCTCCATCCCACACAATGTTCTTCACCACTAGGAATTTTTGAAGCACATTTACAGAAGGTAATCACTGGTGGAGGGAGGAAGGGTAGGAGTTTTTCATTTCCAAGGCTAAATGAATGAAGTTGACCTTAACGGATAGCATCTGCAACTGTTCTCAGAGTGAGAAGGGGGTTTGGAATAGTGGAGGAACAAAAAAAAGTCTCAGCTTAAGCCTAAAAAAAAATGGTAGGGACAAATGGAAAGAAACATCCTTAGGAGTTGTGGATCTTAGCTGTCCAAACTGCCATTTGGGAAAAGGACTGCCTACCTTACAAGAACTGAAAGTGATGTAAAACTTATGTAGTAAAACTTAAAGCCTTATTGGATGTTTTACTACATCCTCACCAGGATCTTCATTAAAATCCTACTTCAGATTAAGTCAGTGGATGGTTGCAACAGCAAAGTGGCACCCCTGGGATGTTGCTCAATGTGATAAGCAGCACACAAAACAGTGCCACAAATTGTAGCTTTTCCAGCCCAGATATCCCAGTGGTTTTGTTTTCATTTTTAAGGAAACATCCAGAAACCTTTTAATTAAAAATATACCAATGGTTAGGAAATATCTTCTGCTAGAAGAGAAAAGGTGTGCGGCACTACCCTGTGGGACTGGCACTAACACAAGCAGCTCTTCTGCTGTGACAAAACAGCACCAGAACCAACAACCTGATAGGTGGAATCAGGGGAAACAGTTCTGTTTCTGAACATTTCAAGTGCAACTAACATTTTTTAAAATACCAAAAAACATAGTCTTCCTTATATTACACAATACTGGAAGACCACACATGAATAATGTTCTGATTTATATGTAAAAGATCCAAGTCCATCTGCTGCTGAAGTCTTTACAGGCCTCAGCTTTATTTTCAAGATTG
Source organism: Emberiza elegans (assembly GCA_024865655.1). Taxonomy (NCBI): domain Eukaryota; kingdom Metazoa; phylum Chordata; class Aves; order Passeriformes; family Fringillidae; genus Emberiza; species Emberiza elegans. The sequence continues at coordinate 24,158,061 of JALJVW010000241.1, read as the reverse complement.
TCAGCTGGCAGAAGAAAAGGAGTTTTACCTCTTGTTGGTAGGACAAACAATAAGTCACAGAAAGTTCCACTTATTCCCCCAAAACCACACAGGAGAGTCTGACTGAGCCAAAACTGAACACAACACATCCTGGTCAGAACAGGCCAATCAATCACAAAAATACCTACTTCTAACTCTGGTCATAAAAGAGAGTTTTGCCAAGATCCTCTGACTTAGAAGTCTCTAAAATCGGGAGTTCTGAAAATGGATTAATCTACATGTCATGACTAGTTCTTTTTTGGTAACATGATCTACATTACAGCTCCGAGTCAGGACTGCCATATATAATTAGATTCACACTAAGTACTCCACAAAATAACATCTTATTTAAGTTAAACACGCGTTCATGTTCTTTGCTAAGCTCTGGTCTTAACAGTGACATAAAAGTAAATATTTTTATAGCTCAAAAATCTCAAAACTTTTACCAGATCTTTTAATCCCTATTTGTAGGCATTATTATCTAAATGCATATCTTTTTATAAAACCAGAGAATACTGGTTTTGCTGTTATTATAAAAATATGAGCATCTTTCCATTTTTGCAACTGTAGGTAATGCACAAGGGACCAGAACTTGCACACATTTTATCACAGAGTATTATACAACAGCATTTCCCAAAATTGCAGTTTATTTTCTCCCTTAAACCCTTAGAACAAATGCTGACAGAACAAAAGAGAAGATACACCTGTTCTCCCTGTGTTGTAATGTTTTGGGGTATTGCCTGTTTTCAAATGCAAACTGCACAGAGTAACAACCTAATTTGCAGAAACATACAACTTCTCAATGGTTTGAGTTTAAATATAAACAAACAAAAAGTGACTGTAAAACCCGACGTAACAGTGAGAACATTTCTTTTGGTAAGTTACTAGCAAAACTTTCATCAAAAATTGCTCATCAGTTACAAGCCTTGCCAAGGAAACAAGATTGCCAGTCTTTGAAACCCCTCAGAGGAAAACCGTGGTAAGGGATGACATTGCTGGGAGTTCCTGTTCTCCTTCTGCCTGCTGGGATCTGCAGCACCCCTGTATGGACATCCCTTCCACAGCAAGGTCCTGTCAAACAATGCTGAGGTTTCCAGAATGTCCAAAAAGTCCTATGGGACCCTAAACTGAATAGCTTTAGCTCTAACCTTGTGAAGACATTTTTGAGAAACTCATCAGAGGCACCAAGCCTTCAGGAAAATTCCACACAGGGGCTCCTGCTTGCATGCAGCTCCTTGTTGGATCCAGACCCAGGATCAACGAGTTACACTGGGTTTCACAATGAAATAAAAATTTCTTTACAAAATGCTGGTTAAACATGAAGTGTTCTAAAATACTATGGCCCCCTGCCTGAGACACTGCAAACGTCACAGGTCCAATAATTATTAGCATTGGGACTTGCTCTTGAGTCAGTGACTAAAACAAGCTGGGTCTTGGTCAGGACTGCCCTGCCACTGCATCTCCTCACAGCTCAAGCTACAATGCAGGTAGTACATGAATATTTTTGTTAACAGAATGAGAATGGTGATGTAAACAAAGCTAATGAAAGAAACTGGAAAATGACAGCATTCTGCATCATTGTAAGAGACAGCAAATTCAAAACAAAGCAATTTTTTGTAAACTTTTTTTAATAGAAAATTTGGAAGACATGGATTTTCCAGTTAATTTGAGATGGAAATTCAGACTGCCTGAAATATCCTATTTCTCATACATTTCTCAATTCCAAAATGAAGAACTTCCAAAGTCTTAAACTTATAGTGTGTTTCACTGTAAACACAAGATGACAACACATATGAGAAAAACCAAAATGTATTTTAAACATCTTATCATCATTTACAATGTTGAAATTCTAATGGGGTTAAATGTTAAAAGAAATGCTTCTTCAAATAAGAGAGTAGAATACTGTTAAGAATGCTTAATATGTCTGCCATTGCCTAGGTAGCTTGTCACCCAGTCTTCTCTTCCTAAATCACTTTCATAACTCCAGTGCTGCAGATTTATTGAAAAATATAAATGGGGAGGAGGAGTAAGTCAGAGTAGAAGAAACCAAAACCATATTTCAACTCTCAAAATGCTTTTAAATATATTATGCTTTATCTATCACAGCAAGTTCTCCTTTTTCAAAACTTGAATCATGCATCTTTTTTCAGGCAGCACTACTTGCCACTAGCACTGTGCAAACCTCTAAACTTCCAGAAGTTTTAGGCCAGCTTCAAGAAATTGACACACTTACTAGCATCTCTTTGGCCCAGAAATCCTGGGAAAGTTTCAATTTGTCCCAATTTCAAAATGGCCACAAATATTTCAAGAATAGCCTTTGCTGGGGTATTACTCGTTCCTCTTCCAAGAAAACCCAAGCATCAGTTCAGAGGCATGTGGCAATGCAGTAAAATGCCTCTTGTGCCTTCCTTAACCACCTAAAAAGGATCAAAGTTTTGGAGAAAGGTTTGTTTTTTGAAGCAGGATACACAACAGCAACCCATGACAAGCATTATTAATGCTCTCTGCAAAAGTTCACCTCCTTTTACAACCCAAGTGGGAACATCTAAATCTTGTCTTCTTGGAGACACAAAATCTTGTTGCACTTGCACCTCTTACAGCAAAGGTCAGAATCTCACACACTGTGCTATCTCATTTACAAAAAAGATGTATTTTTTCCATATTTCCCTCATTGAAGTTACTGGAGCCAACAGCTGATTTGTACTTTTAACCTTCTGATAACCTCACAACAGTGACACTGCCCTGCAAGGAACTGAGCTTGTTCTGCCTCAATTCCAGCAAGAAGCAGGTTTTACACAAGGATGCATTATCTTCCCAAGACTGAAAAAGATTTATATAATAAAACTTTGATAAAAATCAGCTCTTTAGAGCAGTCACAGGATAAGCTCAAAGGTCTAAGCAAGGCAACAAACAGGTCTGGAGTCACGTTTGATACAATACCTACAAAGGCCAAAAAATATCACTGTATCATGACTAATTTCAGTGGATGCATGGTCCCATACTTGGCCTCAACTAGAGACCCTGTATATTTGAGAAATTAGGGGATAACCTAAACTTTTGCTGACCTCCTAAAAAAACAGCAATAATGCAAGAACTCTATTTTACAGAGACGAAATTTCAGCAAAAATAAGCTGCCCTAAAAAAGAAAAACAAAATAAACCCCTAACCAACCAAAAACAACACAGAGGTTTTTGCTGCCAGTGACTCACAGTATTTTTTTTTCCTTAACTACCCACAAAAACTTCAAGTCAGACTATAATTGTTTCAGCCTTTGCTGAAATATGTTCCCACTGAAAACCATCACTGCATCATCATTCAAGGCTTAACATAAGAGGTCTCACAGACAGACCACTACCACAGCAGCCCTGCTTCTGGTTTACCTTCCTATGGCAAGCTATCACTCACAGCAGGTCAGCAGCAGCTCTGCCAACCCCACAGGAGCAGTTCTGAGAAAGGAGCAGGAGGTGGAAGCAGCTCGGGCGCTGCTCACAGACCCAGGCGTGAGTCACGCTCAGGCACAGCCCCGGCACTGCCTGGGACAGCTGCACCCAACTGTACCGAGGTGCTCATCCCAGCCTGGCTGCTCCTTCCGTCTCCCACATCCCCGGCACTCCCACACCAGCCTCCTTCCTCAAAGTCACACTGCTTCCACGAAAGCCTAGGCCTTTGGAAGAATAAGGTGTGTTGTCTAAGCAACATTCGGGGCCTTTCCAAACTGCTGATGATAGCTGCAATATATGGCATATCCACACTAATGCAGAAAACTCACAATGGTTTTATTCCATGATGACAAACACATTTTACACTCACACTGTATTTGAGTGATGTTGTAAGCTAATAACAAACCTTTTATTTATAAACATATACCACCCCACCAAGCTTAAATTCCAGAATGACAAGCAGCAAAGTATTGCTCTCTTTTTTCAGTGGGACTAAATGGCTTCCCTGAAGTCCCACAGCTATCCAAGAAGTATTTTGTCTGTGCCTTAAGCACAAAGCACCCATCCCCAATGTGACACCACAGGGCATCTTGCTTTGCTGGACCCCATCGCCAGTGGGACACCACAGGACATCCTGCTTTGTTGGCTTCAGCAACTCCATCAGCAGTCCCCTCTGTCCAGGAACTACTGCACCACATGCTCTAATCTAGCGGCAAAGTGAAAAATCTCAAAACTGTTTGTAAGCCAATTAGCACCTTGCTAGCACCACCTTCATATTTAATTCTATTTAGGATGCAATTACCAGCAAAGACCTCAGTCAATACCCTCTCTACCATTAGCAAAGTCACACCCAAGGAACAAACAGGAACAGCTCAGGAATATTATCCAAAGTAAGTTGAACCACATGTACATTATATTGTATTCATGTCAGGTATGCTCTCTTTGTACCGTCTTCATTTTTTACTTTTTAAATTACTGCATCACATGACATCTTTTAAAAGCTACAACAAATTAAACAGCTTGACAGAAATATTATTGGAGAGGAGACTCTAGGCTGTATGCAGGAGCACAGATTAGACTTACATATTTATCCTTTCTGACATTATAAAACAATTAAAAAGTAATCTCTCTTATGTTACTTCAAATGGAAGTGTTATTTTGTAATTAAAGAGTCAAGTTCTAGAATTAAGTGACTATCACCTGTAAATTTTAATTTCTCTCTCTTTTAAAAATTTGGTACTGTGTCAGCAGCAAAATACTTGAAAAATAGACTTGCTGTGTCCTGATAGAAGAAATAACCTCTAAAACAACAAAACAAAACCACCCAAAACCTTTTTAAAAAATATATATTTTGCTCCTCTACATTGCAACCAGAAGCAGGTCGGGTTTTCCTCCCAGTGACATGCAAATCGATGACATTTTAACTATTAAACTCTGCAAAAGACAGCTGAATTTCCACAGCTGAGCCACACCACTGATGAAGCACAGCGCAGGGAAGGAGCTCGGTGCAGAGGCGCCCAGGCCCCGGGGTCGCACCAGGAGCTCTCCTGCCCAGCAGCAGCCGTGAGCTGCAAGGGGGAGCCGGCCGTGCCAGCCTCCCTCCCAGCGCCACGCCAGCGGGAAGGGCACCAAAGCAAAAGGAGAGGCAGACTGGAACAAGGGCCATCACATGGAATAAGGCAGCTCCTTCCCTCAGCAGCCTGAGCTGAGCTCCTTAGCGTGTCCGGGGTTAACAGCAATCTCACTGATCAGCCGCCCTGAGCCACAGGACACGGACTGCAACCATAACTAAAATACAGCTTATACAACAACGCCACAGAAAGACCTCTAATTTAAAATACTGTAAATGTTCATGTGTTAGGTTTTTTGCAGTTTAGAATGCATTTGCAAAACTTCTCAACAGCAAGGACAGCACAGTCACTCACATTTGTTTAGCTGAATGAATAGCAAATTTCATGTTAGAAGGTTTTTACTGCGTGGAAGGTGACACAGTGAATGAACTTTTTTGTAGATGAGTGGGCACCAGAGCAAGCTTAAAAAGAAATCCCTATCTCCATCGATGGCTAGTGTTCCAGAAAAAACCCTTTTATCCTTATTTCTATTATTTGTTTTACAATGATATCTAAAAGACCCTCTGCCAGATACAAAAGCAAACTGCGACAAGCATCCTCCCAGCAGAGATTTATTATCTAATAACAGGATATGGCATAGGTGAAGAGACTTGTCCAAGGTCACATAGTAGATACACGTCACAAATAAGAATGTCAATGCTTCCTGACACCCTCTCTAGCCTTTTGCTGTCTAATTCACATTGCCTTTCTACACCTTTTATGACAAACATTCAAACAACCTATTTAGCATGGCAGGAAGGGGACGTGTGTGATCCTTCAGATGAGTATGAACCATTTTGCTGATTAAATAAAAGGTTTCCATTTATCCTTAAATTGAATACTCACAGGTACAGTCTTTATTTGCCTTTACCACAAAAATCAGTAAAAGTCACATCAATAAATTTATCTACAAAAGTATGTCAAAAATACTTTTATTTAAAGATTGATTCTTAAAAACTGAAAAATCTACACCAATCTTCTTTTTGTGATATTTGTTGCTGCTAATTTTCAACAGATATTTTTTAAGGAGAAGCATTAAAAACATAAGCTTAACTATCTTCCTTCCCTGCCTGCCTTTGTTTACCATGTACATTGCCACCCACACACTTTCCCATATAGAGCACAGTGGGGTACTATTCACCAACACAGAGCTTCAGCAAATGCAGCTCCTGTCCCCAGCAGGAATAAAGTTGTGCCTGGAGTTCACTCTTTAAGTCACATAAATTGATCAGGGGGTAACAGGAAAAAGAGGCCTGATAAGAGCCACTGAGCTAATCCAACTTACACCTAATGGACCTGAGAGTGGGGGAATGGAGGGAGACGCAGAGCACAAAACACACAGAGAACAGATCAACTCAGGAAAAGTAAAACCATGAATTTACATTTTACTGAGGTTCCTTCATGACATACACACAACCAATATACTGTACACTACCCATCCAAAAATGTGCCAAAACAGGAAACCAAAAAGTAACCCAAAAATGCAGAACTATGTAGGTTTAAACTTCAAAACAACAAACATTTTTAAGAAATATTTGAGGAATGTCTTTTAGAATATTACTTTCTTCCTTTCAAAGGAAGTACTCTCTTTATTCCTTTCCTTAACAAATGCTGTGCAATCTCAGAATCCATTTATGAAGTGCTGTCCTACCACTGCATTCTCAGTGAAGGCACACGATGTTTCTCATGTAAGTATCAGCATTCAAATTTTTCTGCATTCAAAGCAACCCCATCTGTGTGCCTGCAAGCTGGAGGTTTGTCATATGGGGAAGGAGCTCCAGGAACAGCTCACTGCTCTCCCTTTCCTGCAGGAGCTGCAGGAGGGAGAGGCAGGGAACTCTTCCTATGCCTCAGTCTTCCTTTGGGTAAATTATTAGCAACACCTAGAGAAGAGAAAAAAGACCTCTACATTGCAGTATACCAGACTGCACAGGAGCAAAACAAACACACCTGTGAGCTTTGCACAGGGAAAAGTATTTTATTCCAAGTTCTCAGTGCAATACTACCACAGGGGAAGACAGGTGCTAAAAAAAACCTCACACGGAAGTAGCAGGGAGGAACAAAACCAAAACATTCTAGCATCCCCATCTGCAATATATTTCCTTTAGAGGTCCACATGGACACTAATGCACAATCAAAACCTCTACTTTCCCTCAGCAAACAAAATGCATGTTGTACAAACACACATGTAGCACTCCATGCATCCATTTACTAAAGCTACGTTCTTACATTTACAGAGGAAGAAAAACATCCAACCCTGATTTAAAACATGCAAAAATTAATGCAAAATGTTATGAGTGTTTTCAAGTATCACTTTTCCAGTTACATCAGTAATAACCTTTGTAATTTTGAGTTTCCATGATGGGGGTATCCCTTGCAGGTTTCAATTAGTAGTCTTTACTGTCTGAAAGTCTTTACTTTAATCTAATTTTTTTTTCCCCTGCAGTGAAATGTTTTGCCATTAAGCAAAATGGAGGATTAGGAATAATGACAATTAATGGAGCAAATGTTTGTATAATGAAATCATGCTTGTACCAGCAGCAAAGAGAGAGACTTGGGATAGCCTTTCTCCACTCCTGATTTTACACTGTGCAGCTTCAGATAGTACAGGAAAACAATCTAAAGCAAAAGATTACCCTCTGGCTCTTGATCTGGCATTGTTTACTGTTTTTGTGTTTACTAAGGACACACAGAAGTGCTGTTATCTCAAGTGACATGTTAGGCAAGCTTAGAACTTACATTTTGTTCTCCCTCTTTCTTTTTCACTCCCTTGAAAAGGTTTTGGGGAACATGGATTTTTAAGACTACCAAGGAATTTTGTGGCGGAAGCATTTAGAAATGAAGTTGCCCATTGTCTAGATACTATCATTTTTTTCAGTGAGACTGCAGTGTGCTTTTAGGTCTCTTTTCTGAAACATCTTCTTTTAACATCTATTTCTGACTATTCTTATCTCAAAATGCTTTATCCTAAGAATGAGAATGGATCTACAGATCAGACTACGGGCTTCCCACCCACAGCCAAAGTTCCATGGACAAGATAGAACAGTAACAGCCACCTTCCCACTTCCATGTAAAGAGTTAGATAGGACGTACCCACTGAGAATGCAGTGTACACCCTCAGAACTCCACTCTTCAACTATTCCCAGGTTAGCTTTGCCCCACAAGTGGCATCCGAGGCTGCAGAGACTGCTCAAATCCCCACAGGGGCAGAAATGAGGAAAGGTTGGTTCTCACTGACACTTCAATGCTGTTTTTTGCATTAAGAATCAGGCCTTGCAGAATGGATGGAAACAGCCTGTGCTGTAAATATCAGTATTTAGTAAGGGTCCTTTTTGTAGCGCCAAGTTAACAATCTCTGTAGGAAAGAAGCTGTGCTTGGGACTTTGAATGTTAAAATAAAGGTATTAATTTTGAAGGGAAGGAAAAGTCAATAAAAAGCAAACTCAATCATCTTCAAAAGACTTCAGCGCATAGCTCAGAAAACACTGGCAGGAGACACATGCCTTTGCCACAACAGGAGGACAAATGAAAATACGTATTGGAAAGGGGACCTTGCTTTCTTGGAAACTCTACTGTGAGTTCTAGAGGCCTTTGTTGCCACCTAGTCAGAACTTAGCAAGCTTCAATCCAGCGTGCTACCATTTCAGTTTTAAAACACACTCCAGCAGTCTTTCTTTAAAGGTTAAACACAAACAATTTTCCATAGGCAATTTCTGACACTTTGACAAGACTAGGAATGTGCAACATTGTAAAGTCTGGCTAAAGTAGTACTTCCAAGAGTTCTGCTGGTTTTTACCTGTGAAAAGCCTCTCTCAGTTAATTTTCATCCTCTCCCTGAAAGGGAGCAGGTAGCCACCCAAAACACTGCAACTGATACAAAGTGTGGGCACTTCACTAAATTTTACTTCTTTGCCCAATTGATACCACTGAACACTGCTTTTATATAAATATTTGAGCATACCATGTTTATTTAAAATATGTGTACATAAGCAGGAAGGACTTCAGAGAAACAAACTACTCTTCCATTGTCTTAATTCCCAAGTGCCCGAATAATGAATGGGTCAACTACATAATTTCTTCTTACTCTCTTTTCCCAGGAGATGGGAGGCGTGGTATACACTCATTTTCCACATGCTAAAAAACTCCAACAACTTAAAGATAATATGTGCACACACATGCACAAAATATGCTTTATTTATTCCTTCAACTATTTTAATTGGTTTTCTTTGGAGTCCCAAAACACATCTAGATTTAGTTTACTTCTGCCAACATGTCTGTACAACACAGCCACTCAAAGCAGTGAGTCTTGTGAGATCAGGGGCTGCTTATGCTTTTACTTAAAACTGCTGACATTAGTATCATGTGAGATGTACAGAAATCACGACTGGTAATTCTGGGATAGGTACTAGGTTACATTGTAATTTATTGACTGAGACAGGCTGTCCACAAAGGTAACGTTTAGATCTGCTCTCTCCCAAATTCTGATAAATCAACTGCAAAACTGACTTGTGATAAAATTACTTCTCCCAGCTATACACACAACAATTTTTCTTTGGTCAATCATCTGTGCCACAACAACATGAATTCTTTTTATGTATGGCGTTTTATAGTTCGAGCCTTCTGAACAATCCACTGAGTTAAACTATTCCATTCACACAAGTTCTTTCACAAATTTTGGCCATGTTATGGCTGGTTCTTCTTGAATGCTCCAACTAAAAGATTCATCATTCATAAATGCACACTGAAGAGTTTACAAATCCATTTCTAATGGAAATTTGCAGGCTGCTTACCTTTTCTATGGGCCATTTCCTTACCCAAGGTGTATGACTGGACACAAAACAAGCACTTACTATGGCTACTCCAACTACATTCCTGACAGAGAAAGAACACAGTCTATTCTTTAATTCCCCTTCTCTCTCCTTTAAGAAAAACCTCAAAATCAAAAATATGTCTCAATGCACAATTTCAAAACCTCTTAGGCTAAAATCTGTGGGACTCCCTCAGTCATTAATGCTGTAACAAAGAAGCCCTGCTTATCCATGTACTTCAGAGAGTATCATGACCCTAAGCCTGATTTTATACTCTGATTTAGTTAATATTTTTGCATTACTCAACAGCTTTTTCCTAGCCAGAGCACATTCTCAAGCACACATACACAACAATGTGTTCTTAATTACTCTGTTGGTGGGCAAGTCTGTCAGGTTTCTTACCTTTTATTTTTAGCCACTTCCAAGTTCTTTTTGTCCGAGTCTGAACCGGGGAGCAGGGAGCATTTATTCCTATTAATCAATCAATGATGGCAGTGGTGGTGCACTCTAGTTTTTCATTCTGACTGCAAAGCAAAATTAAAAGCTATATTTTGCAAATTTACGCATTATAGATCGTAGCGGCAGCTGGTGGACTGCTGCTGAGACAGACCGTCTTTCCCCTTCCAGTCCCCTGTGACTGAGAGGGAAGAATTACAGGACAGCACTAGCAGCTGCTGCTGCTGCCCCAGAAGCAGCAAGCCAAGGTCTCTGGAAAAATAATTGGGGAGGCGGGGGAAGGGAAGAAGGGGGACAAAGAAGTTGGGGAGGGGAAGGCATTGCCAAGGCTGGCAGCACAAACAATGCACTGCACCTTGCCCTCAAAAGAAACAATTGAGCTGGTTTGGGCTTCCTTCAGTAGACACAAGACTCTTAAGCTATTATGAGACTTGAAAACACTACCAGTTTTTGATAAGGACTTTCACAGAATTAAGAAAGAGAGAGAAAAGGCAGTATTCCTTCCAGTCTGATGCTTGCAGCAGTTTGCTCTCGAATCCTCTAAAAATAAAGCACAGTACAATGAGCAACACCCTTCCTTGCAGCTTCCCAACAGAGTCATTCCATGGAGCACTCTGCATTAGCACAGGCACAGCCTACAAGTCAATTCATGCCCTGTCTCTTGTAAAACAGGGGTAAGCAAATCCTTTCTCACACACATGTAGTCGTGAAGATAAGTAATTCATGACTCCAAGATATCATCAGTGTGAAAACACTAACACTCATTCATTTTTTAAAAAACTGACAGATTTGAAACCCAAGCAGTGGAACTAGATCTATGTTTTTTCAGCACACTAAAGCTCATCTCATTGAAAAACAAATGGTTTTTAAAACTGCACCTCAAAGCTTCCATGTTTCCCAGTGGATCTCCAAAATCAGGGGTCCCACTTGGGACAGCAACATGCCTTATGTGAATGGTCATCCCAAGCAGTGGCTCAGAGAGAGAGATAATCCATTAGCAAAATCAATGCCCATGCATGTCTCATGCTATTCTGCTAAGGGACACTAAAGCTCATCTCAATTTTCACAGGGGCTTTCCCTGAAAATTATATAATATATATTATATATATAAAGAGATTATTTGAAGAAAACATTCAGATATTCCAAAAGAAAAAAAGGAAACAAACACCACTGCCACCGCAACAGATGTAGCTTTCTTTGCCTTGTTTAGAAAGACTAATTCAAAAGACATACATTTATAGTTTAATTTCTGTATGTGAGAATATGCTTAATTTTAAATATTTAACTTATATTTTATTGGAGGACCTCTTTTTTTTATCCTGAAGACAAACAAAGTAAAAAAACTAGTGGCTAAAACAGTTTGCATTGGTTTTGTTTTGTGTCAGAACCCCTCTAAAGATAAGCCAAGAATGCTGTATACAAAACCAGTACCATTATAAACAGGCACAGCCTTCTCTCAATGTTGGTATTTCACATTCATTTTGGGAAGCTAAGCTAATGATTGCTATCTGAAGAAGCAGCTTTTGATATAGCATCAATTTCCTGAAGAACGTATCAGTTTACTGAGCAGGGGTTTTCAGACTCTTATCTCATTCAATAGTATTACGCCTTACTTTTTACATTTTTTTTTAAACTATAGTTAAAATATTGAGATGCTAGTAGAAGACACTTCCTCAAAATCTAACTACAGGTATCAGCTGCTAAGATTATCAGGGACTCAATCTGTTTGGAAGCTTTGGAATAAAGTTAAATAAATCCTTTCTCCTTGGCATATTAGATCCTACATTGTTTCTAAACACAGAGTATTTAGTCAAAGTACTTGTACACAAGTCTCAGATTAAATCCAGTACCATATGAATTTTTAATGCATATAGGAAAGAAGTTTCAGCAACATTAAACCATTTCTGCTGCTACAAATGCCTCAAAAGTTATGACTTCCAGATGTTACAGTGATGATAAGGATTAGAACATACGTACACCATTTATGTCAATTTCTGTGTGTGAGTAAACAGCTGAGGATAAGAAGGGTTAAATTACACAAAAGCCTTCACTGTCTTCTTAGCCGTCTTAACCATTTAAGGAACAGGGCAGGTTTTTTCCTCCATAATTCATAAGGAAGGATTTATAGAATGGCTTGGAATATTGCCACAAGAACGCCAAGGCATGTGGCCTCAGAAGTCCCAGCATCACACCCATGGAAATGGAGGATCAATAGAGACCAATAAATAGGGTACAATGACAACCTGCACCCAAAGCAGCCCATTTCTGGTAGCGATATCACGTGTCAGTTCTACACAGAAAATATTAGCTACGGCAGACCTCTTCCTCAGCAGCAGCTCCCTCAATGACATCTCAGACACTCAAATGTGATCTGAAGTTACTCATCTCAGTGACTACACTGTCTCTTTCTCCTCCCTCCTTTTTGACCCAAAGCTATTTTTGAACTTGACCTTCTTTCAGTCTCTCCAGTAAGAAAAAAGCCTTTGATTTTTCTCGCATTTGGGATCATGATGGAGAGGTATGCACTGTCCACTGTTCTGTGTGTAAGAATGCTTTTTGCTCTCCTTACATCATCTCTTTATCACTCATTTATTTATCCACAATCCACTTGTTTCATTTATTTAACAGATCACCATACCTGCATCTTTCTTCCCCTCTTGCCTGGGAGGCCTCTCAACACAAAACTTAAGAAAACCATCTACTTCATGAAAATTAATTCAGCAGATGTTTCTCCTTCGCAGTAAGTTACCTTGGTGTAAGTGGTTTTAGACCTATTAAATATAAACACAGATGGAGGTATTTAAGGTATTCTGTCATTCACTTCACTTTTCAGGACTGAGAAGTCTGAAGTTCAAGAACATAAGAAGTTTGTTTTGAAGACATCATAGCCTTACCACACACATTCTCATAAGACACTTGAAACCACAGACTGTGCCTGTACTTCATGTTTCATAAACACACCTACAGCTTCTACACTTGGACAATTACCTCACATTTCATGCAAAGGGCATTAGAAATATGACACCTGGGCTCACACATTTAGCCTGAAGCTTCAGGGGCAGACAATGCAGTGTGTATGTGTGAATGCACATTGTCCAAAAAAGAATCAACTGCAAGCTTACAAAAGGAAGAAAGCAGACCTACTGCTAAGTACAGCCTCTCCATCAGAAAGCACTACAGCTACAAATATTCTGGTAGCTTGTATAATATATTCATGTTACAAGTAGTAAATTGGGTTTGGATGTATTTACATCCAAAATAGTAAATTTACCAGCTACAGAAAACAAAGGCAAAACCTTTCTAAAAATGCTGGATGTTATTATGGGTACATTCTTATACCACTATCAAAACTGAATCCACTCCATTAAACTGTTTGCAGAGGTCAAGCTACATTTTGGCAACAAAAAGAGCAAATGTCGTTGATCCCCTGGTTTCATATATATATAAACCCAAAATATCAAAGAACCAGGTGGTTATTACTCAAAATGTTTAATAAGACAATTTGAGATTAATATCTACAGTCCCACACCACACTGGGGATGAAGGGAATAATCATTGAAATGAAACTCTACCACAAACCCTATTTCTAAAACATCTTCAATTCACTATTAAGATTCATTCTACAAAGAACTGGAAAGTAAACCTGATATCAGTTCAACTTTAAATAAACTCTGACAACACTTAAAAATACTTTGACAATGGCTATTAAAAGGAAAATCATATTTTTGCCAGACCTATTATTGAGGTTCCCTACTGATGAACATAATAGTTGCTGGCTGATTACTTTATTGTGTAATTACTCAGAACTCATCACATACACATCACCTCATAAGATAATGTGGCTTGTCTTACAATCTTCCTATTTTCATGACCAGTCCTTGCAAGAAGGTAGAGGCACAGGTTGGTTTGGAGAGTTTCTGGATCAAAACAGTATCTGACAATGCTTCAAACTGATAGCAATCAAAAAAAGTCACAACAGAGTCAATGGCAAGAACAGTGAAGCCTATCCTCCAGATGTTTGCCTTCAGTGAGATGGAAGGAAAACAGGCTTGAGCTGTGTACCGCCAGTGAGAGCAGCAGGATTATTTCAATTGAGAAAAGCAGATGTTGAGTTATCTAAAATTTAGAGCAAAAAGTGTTGCAGCATCTGCAAATACATTGAAAAAGCAATACAAGTGGAACAGTAACATGGGCATTCCATCAGGCCACTATGTACTTCTAGCATGCATAAACTACAATACCTGGTATACAATATGCATAACAAAGATGGCTCCTGTTCTGAACTTTATGGTATTGATAACTGCTGCACCATGTCCCTTACTTAGGAAAGAAAGGTCCAGAAAATGTCAATTTATTTAACTAAATAGCGGGAATAAAGTTCTTTTCACAAGTTTATAGCCTTATGGCTTCACACATACTTCTTCAAGACCAAAACTTACTTGTTGTGGCACATTAAAAGGAAAAATGTGACTGAAATCTATTTTTATCTACAAGCTCCTGGAGAGCTAGTATACAGATGTACATTTCTTGTACTTGCACATGTAATCAATATTTTACATTTTCTATTTTTACTGTAAAATGACAGCTCACAGGAGTAACTGCTAACTGCACAGATCACTAGAGACACGCTCTGAGTTCTTTGTCTATGGACATTTTTCAGGAAAGCCCACTGCCTTTAACTTGTAAAAATACCCACTAGAAATGGTTGGACAGAACTGGCTTCCTTATACATATTTTAAAGCAAAAGCTGGTGACAACCAAAACAAAATCAAGATCAAGGGAGAACAGTCCTCAAAATCTAAACTGAAACTTTACCCTCTGTGAAAGTAGTCTATATATATGAAAAAAAAAGTTCAGTCTTTTCTAATGAAAAAGAAAGGAAGCAGAGGGTACTGAAGTAATTTAAAATACAGTGAATAATATTTGAAATATTTTGACATACATGAAAGCAGTAGGAACAGAAAACACGCTATTGTGGGTTAATCCAGTCATCCCTCTAAGTGGGTATTCTGAGCAGAAGACACTAACGTAGGCGGGGTGCAGGAGCCCAGCTATTGTCTGTAGCTTACTGCCTGTACTCCCCAGCACCCACAGTCAGGCAGCAGGAGGAACATGAGCTTCCCTTCCTGAGTGCTCACGGAGCTGTCGGCCACAGCCCTGTTTAACCTGCTGATCTGCCTTCCCAGCTTCCTACAGCAGCAGCTCTGCCAGCTAAGGCAACGCTCCCATTGGCATAGCCAGCACTTCTCCACAAATACCAGCCCTGCCACCACTCCCTAGTATCCTTCCTAGCTATCTTACATATCTTTCACAGGAAACACCTGTAAAAATAACGTCCAGTTGTCCAGTATCCTCACCACTCCTTTTCAGTACTGCTCTGCAGCAGCCAGGCTCACCTCTTGCCCATGAGACTTTTCTAAGAATTTCCCATCACATGGAGTGCAGCAAGAAGAAAACAGGTATTAATTATCCTATAACAAATTGGCCCATCTTCTAGATTAAAGAAAACCAAACTCTTCCAACAGGCAAACTGTTGTTGGGGTTCCCCCCTCAACTACTTGGAGCACAGAAAGATCACAGCCATGCACCCCATTCCTTTGATGGCCACTCTGTTCTCTGAAAAGGTTAATGAACCCCTGACCAACCAGCATGTTACCTTGCCATTTCCACCACTGGAAGATAAACATCATTTCAGCTTCACTAGTTGTCAGTGATCCTTTCTTATCACTGTTTTATTTTTAACAAATGTTCCCACCACCCCAAAAGCTGCAGTTTAAACAAAGTGAAGGAAAGATGAGGGAAGACTGATGTGGTGAAATTTGCTATTAGACAGCTAGGCTACTTGTATCATGATCTGTTTCTTGCAGAAAGAATGATCCAAAGCTACTATTGACATGTTTAAGCTAACCCAGCCCAGTTTGCCTCCAATGGTGCACAGAATAATCATGTGAACTATCTAGATAGCAGATCTGAATGGCAGCAACTTCTGCCAGAGGCAGCAATGAGCTGCTGAGAACGCATGCTTTTCACAGCCTAATACTCTCCCTAAATTCAACCAGAGCTGTCTGAATGATGACTACATTTGAAAAGGGGTATCAAAATCATTATGATGGGCCACACACATGAATTTAGAAGGAATTTCTAAAGCACAAAGGGGAGAAAGGCATTCATCTCCCTTAGTATATTCAACCACATGAGTGCCCCTGCCTTGTAGTGTTAGGAATCTGCTCTGGAAACACCCACCTTGGAGCTCAGAACTTCCCATCATTCTGGACACCTGCTGACACCTGACACAAAAGCCAAATACTTGAATTCATGCTTATCTATCAGTTGCTGTGATCCATACAGAAAACCCCCCAACCTTCAGTACAGTGCTCTCACAGCATCTGAGCCATCTGTATCTATTATTCCCCTTCCCCTCAGTGTTTGTTGACTGTGCAAGTGGTGCACAGGTGATACACTGGGTTGAGACAGGGGAGGAACACTGGGGACCAATGTGTCATTTATTTTTTTAAACCCCTAATCTACATATTTGGAGAGGCAAAGAAACAGAGAATACACGATTCACCCTTGACATTCCGCCAGATCACTTCAATCCTATAAAATGCCCCCTAATGACCTGAATATAATACCATGGTGTTAGAGTGTCACTTAAATACTGCAGGGTTCTTCCTCTGGCAGTGCAGTCTGCAGACTTAATATGTAATGTACAGGATTATACTGCCACTAAAATATTACTTAGTGCTGATGAAATTTCAAATTAATTCTGGGAGCTAAATCATTATTCAACTCTGCCTTTGCAGAGATACATTCCCCTGGTTGCTTTAATAACAGTGATTGTAGAACTAGAAGGTTGTTACTGTCTCTTCAAGGCTTGTTTAAAAGGAGAAGTGGCCTCTAAACTGTCAAGCAAGTTAATGCAGTGATGCATGGATGTTTGCAACTAAAATATAATTTGAGCAAAAAATGGGCTCAAATATTAAGAGAGCTTATAGCAATGTGTCTCGTGAATGATTTTATTATTTAACAATAAATTAAGAGACTTAGCCCAGTTTTCTCTCTATATACACACACACACACATACACTCCCATGTTCTCACCACCACCCTCCTCCACAGACAGAAGATTTCATAATAATTGAGGGGACATATCCTTGATGAAGTAAATGACCCAGCTGCTGGTAACTGATGAAACTGATCTTTGCCAGTTGAGGATGTGGCTTTCAAGTCATTCTGAGCTCTAGCTTTTCAAACCTAAATAAACAAACTTGAACTTTTTACAGCTCTGGGTTTCTTCTTCCTGAATAATTCCTGTTACTAGTGAGTATCCTGTACTTTTAGGTAACTACAGCACTTCAACATGAAGGTGAGCCAATCCTTGACACTGCACTAGAGCCAGTGTACACAATAACTTGCTAACATAAGAAGTAAAGGAAGATGAAAAACAGTGAATGGGCTAATCATAAAAGCAAGTTTCTGTCCTCTGAATGTTTGCTCATTTTTTAACATAGTGTTTAGATTTGTTTCTGTTTCTCAGTTAAAATACCAGGCTGCTCACTTCTACAAAGAGGTTTCTTAAATCCAGGAAGCATTCCCAAGCTATATTGGAAAAAAACCCAAAACCAAAACCCCCACAAAACCACTGGTAAATGAGGAACAACATAAGGCCAAGCAGGCTGAAAACAACTTGGGGCAGTAAGTCTAAATTAGGCTAAAATAATCAAACTTTCTCCTTATTAAACTGTTACCTACTTCCTCATTTGTTAATATTGTCGTTGTTTACACTTGCAGCCAGGCCAAAGATTTTCCCCTCCCTCCAAATATAATTTCCTGCTATTGACAGACATGTTCAAGTGCTGGATGTGTGTATCTACATGGCATACTGCAGGCAGAGGCGAGCCTTCTTGGCCACCATCCAAGCCAGCTGTAAATGAGCCAGCTCCAAACTGGAAGCTGTGTAAGCACAATTAGCACAACAGTAAGCCTGATCTAACACATCCTGCCAAGAGACCGAGCTTATTAGCTTGAGCCCAACACAATGCACACGATGGATATGGGGCTTCTGCTTTGGCTCCACACAGAACGTGGGCAGCTGAAGCACATCAAGCTCCTGTCTGCCCACAAGACATGGTGTAAGTACATCTTCCCTTGGAGCATACCCTCTGCTGCAAGGACTGTCCTTTCTCTCTGCATCAACTCCCAAAATACTCTGAGTGCTGTGAGCAGATGGAGGGAACAGGGGTCTCCAAGTGAGAACTTCTGAGGCAGTATAAGAAAAAAGGCACCAGGCAGGTGTTTAGGCACTAGGCACCAAAAAGGCCAGAGGGAAAAGTGAGGGAAAGGCAGAGCAAAGCAGCGCAAGACTCTACAAACTAATAAAGAGCACTCCACTTCTGGATTCTATCAGGTCCAGAGCAATAATGACCAAAAACATTACCATACTGTAGATGTTAAATGGGCTCTGCACCAACAAAGAATTCACTATTTTTGGTGGACATTTGAACAGTCCAAAAGAGGAATGTGAGAGAAGAAAATCTGTTATCAAACTGGGACCCAAGAAACCAATGCTCCCCCGGTGCCATAGATTTTATTAAAGGAGTGGTGACAGTCTAGTGGTTGGCAAAAGTAGTCTGAGAAACTTATAAATTCAGAGCAAAATGAGACAAAAATCAAAGCGTAGCAATGAAAATCATTGGGGGGGGAGAATAAAAGGCATATTTTAAGAAGAGTGCCTGAAGAGGCTGGGAATGTTTACATTTAAAAGGGCAGTAATAAAATGGTCATTGCTAAACTATATTTAGCAGAAACCAACCTATACAAGTTATTGAGCTTCTGCCCACCCATTAAGAGAGCCTATGGGCAAGCAGAAATTCCACTGAAGTGCCCCAATCAAAGGCAAAAAAGAAAACACCTTACTCAACACATAATTATTTTGTTGCATTCTGTGTCAACAGACTGTTCTGTAGTAAACACTCAGGATCTTTGGAAGGCGGGGTTCATACCTGTTTTCTTTTCCCTCCCACTCTACTGTAAAGGAGTATTTTTAGCTTTCAGTTTGAGCTTTCTGATGTATGGGACAGGTATAAGCAAGAGAGAGAAGGGACCCCACAAGGTGTGGCAGACACACTCCTCCACACATTCAGATGCTGCAGATTAACTAGGTTTATTTTGACTTCTGAGAATTTTAGATTACATTGTGTATATGGAGGTTTTCCATGATTTGCTAGCTTAAAATATTTTCTTTGAAAAGGCTTAGTTTGATCTGGGGTGAAGACTACACGTCCTCAGCAGACTACAAGCAGTTTATATACTTGTCCCTGACCCTTGCCTGATCATCAGTTTGGGCTAAAACCTGCTGGAATTTCACACAGAGTTTCTCACACTCTAGTAACACAGATCTCAGGCATATATATCTTTATGATTCAAGGCAGCATTTGAATCACTGAAACCTGCTTCAAAGGAGTGTTTTTCTTCCCTTTTCCCTATCCTTTCATAAGCTTCTAAAAACATGACCAAATCAAACCAAATTAATCACACCAGGTTAAGAGACACAGACAAAAGAAAAACTAAGAGCTGAAATTACACTTGCACTGTTCTTTTGTCTTGGGAAGGAAATAATTTTCTCTCTGTTTTCCCACCTGAAGGCCTGAAAAAGAAAGCTATACTGTCAGAAATATCAAGGCTTAATGAAATGTGTGAAGAACCAGTCATACCTTGAACTTACTGACTTCAAGAAGGTGAAATAGAGAAATGTATTTAAATACTATTTGGTATGAAACACTTAGAAATACACAACGGGATGATTACTGCAGGTTAATTTAACCTTATTTAGCTTTTTCATTCATTTATAAATACATATATAATCATCAACCATAGTTCAGACAGCAACAACTGTTCTGAAACAGGATCTCAATTTACACACACATCTAATATATCTAAAATATACAGTATACATACGTGCAGGATATAAAAGTCAAATAACCATTCAGTCCCTTTATTTACACGTACTTCCAGTGAAAAGATAAAAAATCTTGGCTTATAAATCAGCTGAACTAAAATACCCTAAAAGAACACATTTCTAATAGAAGAAAACAGTGAGGAGATAAACACGATTAAGGGGAAAGGGAGGGTAGAGAAGTAAAGTATTTGCCAGTTAGCTCTGAATACTTTTGTATTGAACAAAAATAAATACTCAATCTGCGTATTATTTCTTTTGGAAATACTTCTTTGCAGAGAGGAATGCAAGTTAGCATCCTTTATAAGGCCATAAGAATCTTGCACATAGCACCATAAAGTAGGTCTAGTACAGAATACAGCAATCTCCCATGCAGTGACATGATAAACAGAATCCTTAAATGCTGATTTGGTCTCTCTTCAAAGCAATACTTATTAAAAAAAAAAATAAAGAAAGAATCAGAAGCCATCTGCAAAGGAAGTACCTCAGACTAAAAGACCTGTCTACATTCACTATGTGTACATTGCTTTTTGTTCAGACAAAGAAAAACCAGGAGAGAATGCAAGGTGTCTGCAGAAGGTTCTTCTGTTTTTAACTACTACTGCCCTGCCAGTATCAATTCATCCAGATAGAAAATCCTTCATTAAAAATATAATTTACTTTGGTTGCTTTCCACTATGTTGAAGTGACATCTTTCCCAAACACTGTCAAAGGCCATTAGGAACACAGAGCTTTTGGGAACAAGTTTCAACCATGACACCCATTGGCCTGCCTAAACAGAAGTTTCCTTAGGAAGGTTTGGGAGTCCTTAGATGGGAAGGGGCAAAGCCAAAGGCCATGAAAAATATTATTCAGCTATACATAGTATCATTACAAAATTACAGAAAATCTTTGCACTGTCTCATACAGACAA
Organism: Emberiza elegans; assembly: GCA_024865655.1. Lineage (NCBI taxonomy): Eukaryota > Metazoa > Chordata > Aves > Passeriformes > Fringillidae > Emberiza > Emberiza elegans. The sequence continues at coordinate 24,136,862 of JALJVW010000241.1, read as the reverse complement.
AGTGACAAACCAGTGAAATATCCTAAGGAACAAGACAGAACTTTGGAACTTTTCACCTGAAACTTGAGGTGCTACAGCATTTTACTATAAAGTACAATGCTGAAGACAACTCAAGCAAGAAGTTAGCAACATTTTACTCAGCCATACATATCTTTATGTGCCCACCTGGGGAAAAAAACACATATACAAGCAGATAAGCTCAAATTAAAACTCAGCTTGCCTTTGGAGTCATGGCTTACTTTTAAAAAAGGTGACTTATATATACCAGAGCATTTATATTTAAGCCAATATTTTAAACTATTTTTTCCCCTACAAATTACAGTACAAGGGTTTCTGAACAACTTCTTAGCTTCATCCTATTCCCTTCTCATTCAACTGCTCTAGCTAGAGACCAGCAGAGCAGGAGTCAGTGTAATAATCTGTGGCAATCAGACTTCACAAAACTTAGGGAAACAAAATGTAAGAAGTACTTTATTAATGTAAATTATTCTAGGCATTTCAACACTAGGAGAATGTAATTCAATAATTAGTCACACTTCAAGAAAGAATTCACAAAGTTCAGTAGGGGACAGGAGAAAGGAGTGAAGAAGCCCTGTCAAAGTGCAGAATTCAAGCCCTTACTCAATTTCAGATCCACCCCTGCTCCTCCTCAGAGTGCCAGTTTGGGGACTGAAGTTGGGAAAAACCAACTCTACTGCTTCGTACTTAAAAGGGAAGCTCAAAGACAAACTATGCTGCCTTTTTGTAACTTCTGATGCAATAAACAGTCTGATTCAGCAACAAGCCTCTCTTGATATGGTTATACACCTCCCACTGACCACGTCCTGAGCAGCCTCGTGGAATACACAGGCTCATTGCTGGGGGATTTTTCACAAAGGCAATCTGGAACAAGCAGTTCCTATCTCTGGCCACTTGTTACCAGCTCCTGTTGCACTGCCTTCACCCCACCCCTCCTGGGACAGCTTCATGGCGAGGCACAGAGGGACTTGGTTAAGCTAAAAATACTCCATTCATCCTCCCTCTCCCTCCCTATTTTTGCCAGGTTATTTTTAAAACAGATACATTCTCTGCTCTTGTTCAACAGGCAGCTTGGCCGGAAGGGGAAGGGAGGAGGAGAAGCTGCAGCTCTGCCAGCCCAGGCTGTAAGAGGGACTGCAGAGTCCCTTCAGCCCACCTTGCCACTAAGACATCACATATCCATGGCATTACAGACACACAGAGGTCACCACAATCCCAGTTTAAGCTGGTGTTTGCAAAGTCTGAGAAGGAGCACATACTATTCCTGCAGTTAGATGGAAGAGGTTTGCATAATCTTATCCCTCATATCCCAGGAGTCAGAACTGATTCTGTGCTTTTCTGATTTGACTCGGGGATTCTATGGCACCACAGCAGGACTTAGGAAATGGCTCTTCACTGTAACTTTGTCTGAGCGCTCATCTTTTGTTTGCATTACCCTGCCTTGCAAGATGACAGCTATCAAGTCAGATTACTGAATGCCACTCACAGTGACACATGCCAAAAGTAAACCATTAAGACCATCTAAATAAGAGCCAGGCTTAATATGTAGGTTGCCAGGTATTACATCTAGTAAGAAATCATTCTAACAAGTTCAGCAATTAAAAATTATCAAATATTGTAACTTAGTTCTTAAAATTCACTGGACTAATCAAATAAAAACTCTTCCTGAATTCCTAAAAAAAACCCTGCATTTCAAGTGCAAAGAATTTTGGCTGTCAAAAAAAAAAAGGGTTGGGGGAGGTGGGGGGAAATACAGCAATTTTTTGAAAATCCTTCTAACCCCCACTGTTTTTTCTGTGTGTTTATGAAGCCTCCGGAAATACCATGGCAAACATTCCAGCTCTACAGCAGCAAGGTCACATGACCCAAAGGCACAGCAAGGAACTTCTCTCCCAAGTTCCCTTACGGTACGGAAAAGTGATCTTTATTTTATCTTTGAAAATGAGGAGCCAAGTCTAGGGAAATCTCCAGGAAACTTTCAAGAGCACAGTTTTAAAAACAGGTGGTGGGGTTTGGTCTTGAGTTTCCTTTTGTTATTTATTTGCTGCATTTCTAGGCCTGCACGTACTATTTTTACTATCTAAGACAAGCATCTTAGACCTATATTCAGGGGCCATTAAATACAGTATACCATTTAAGCCACCTCTAAAAACTACTTGTAATGTTCTCTAATTCTTCTCTTAGAGTTAAAATCAGTACTGCTGTATTTCTTAACACATCCATGATCCTTTCCTGGCAAAAAATATGGCACTTAAAACCACTCCCCCTTCTTGTCTTTCAGGATTATTTCAGCTAGCATTATTAATGAAAGGATTTATGCAAATAAGCTTTGCTAAACATTACGAAAAAAATACTCAAAATCTGATCCTGAATCACAACCTCGCATTTTTACAAACAATCACGTGTACATACTTGGAAGTAACTGAAATGCAGGAGTATTGATGAATCGTAATGTAATATGTGAGTATCAGAAATTTGTGGTTGTCTGAAAACAACATAGAAGAAAGCATTGGGAAAGAAAACAGTCCTGCAGCAGAAATGCACAGCAAATGGCAGGCACTCACCACTAACTTGCTTTGTAACCATGTCAGAAATGCTTCTAATTATCAGAGGTAAAAGAGGGATGGCATTTCTGCTGGAAGCAAGTTTTACACTTCAGTCTTTCCTCTCCCTTCTTTTTCAGCCTATAAATATTAGTCTTACACATTTTTCTCCCATAGAGCTCTTGAAAAGGTTGAGTTTTTCAAGGCTGAGAGCAGATAGAAATGTTCATCAAGAAATGCCTTGAGGTCAACTGTCTGTAACTCATCAAAGTGCAGCACTGAAAATATGGATGGTGGATTATATGAGCATGGTAAAGCAGATTAAAAAAAAAAATCTATTTTCTGATGATCAGTAACATTTTTTCTGTTTGGAAATGGGTTCAGTTATGCACCCCCAGTGGTGATGGTCACAGGGTACTGACTTCCCCCCTAATTTCAGGTGCATTCAACACAACAACAGATGCATGAAAGCGGCTTTAATGCTATTTCCCAATGTAAGGAAATCCCAATGGGATATGAAAAGGATCAAAACTGGAGAAGACTCACACAGCAGTGTAAGGAGAGGCAGCTGGTCCACAAGAAAATGATGATGTAGGTCAAATTCTATAGAAGCACTGAACTGTACTGAAAATAAGGCAGAGATGAGCATACCTGTGGGTTTATAAAGTATTTTAAAATATCTAAAAAAACCCCCACAAGCAAAGGAAAAGCAGCAACAGAATAAGTCTGCAAAGATTATTTTTCTTAAGTGAAGAAGGAAACAGATACCCTGGAGTGCCCACTCTGTGCTTTTTAAAAAAATTCTGTACAACAGCTAGACATAAGATATTGAACATATTACCGAAACTACTGCTCACTTCTACTCAGGGATTTCTGCTTAGTTTATTATAAATGCACATTTATTGGCAGCAAGTAGAACATATTATTGCTCTGTTTTATAGCTGGAATGGCGCACGCACAGAGTAATTTGTTTGTATTCCGTATCAGGATCAATACTGTACCGGGGATAGCCTGAGGAATGTTTATGCTGAGGGCTTTGCTTGCAGTGTTTTGTTGTTGCAATCAATTGACCAAACAGGGCTGCTTCTTAAAACAACAAATAAACTATGATAGTGACCAGATCAGCCATTCAAGCATCAAACACGACACAGTGTCTGGAAAAAGAATGAAGGCCCATCCACACATGCTGGATGACACACACAGCTTTCCTACCTGAGTATTTCCCACCGGCCTTTCTTCCTCTCAGTAGCTGGGGACTGTTTCCTCAACGTCCTCACATAACAAGATCCATTTTCCTGCAATAAAAATACAGACACATCATGCTTCTTCCATTCTCCCGCAGAACACAGCAGCATTTGAATCAGCTCAGTGAAAAGACCTGAAATGAATTAAGAGCATTTAGGAGTCCAACAACCAAGCCAGGAGGACCAGACCTGAGGCTGGGTTGGGGTTCTACCCCAGTTTTTGCCACCCCCAGGCTTTTGAGACTCACTCAGCAGTTTAAGTATTACAGGTTTTCATGCCTGTAACAATGAAATAAGGAAAAGATAATGAGAATTCTGTTGAGGTTTATATCAAAATTTCCTGAGCCAAATAGTAATTTTTTTCAGTTAAAGGTCATGCTGAAGTCTCTTTTATTCTCTTTATAAAGGGTACTCACGGACTATTGTGAGCTAAGTGCCATTAAAAAAGATAAACCAACCCCCAAACACTACTTTAAAAAATACACCAAAATACCTCAGAACCACCATCCTCTCTGTAGCAAAACAAAACAGTTTTATGGATTACACTGGCACAGCACTGCAACTTCTAGGAAATGTTTTTTTAATTATAAAGAAAGATTGCAAAGGGAGACGGGGGAATGTTTACGGGTAGTCTGTATTTTGTTACATGCTGTTTCAGCAGGCAGACAAGGTGTCCTTACAGCATTATACTACCAAGCTCCAAAACTCAGCAAATATTGAGAAAAGGAACACAGTGACTACATTTTGCCTCTCTTTTGACTGACTTCCAAATAACTTCCGTACAAAAAAAAAATCCATTAAACATGAAAAAGCACATACTACTGGAAAAAAACAACAACAAAAAACCAACCAAAAACCAGCATAGCAAACCCCACAAAACTTGCAACCAATCGAGGTTTCTCCCCAACTACCAGCCGTGGGAGCAGACACTTTCATAACTCAAATTATGCAAAAGTCACAGGTGACTTTAAAAAAAGGCAGAAGAAAAGCCTCAGGTTATTACAAATAACTTGTTAGTTGCATTCAATGCTTGTTCTGCAGCCATATTTATCCTTTTCACTGGTAATTCACCGAGAATAAAAACATGACTGAAAACCTTCTTAGAAACAGTCATCCCACCCCAACACACCCAGAGTCACCAAGGGACTGTTTGCTTCATACAGGGACGCTGCTGGTTTTCTTGTCTCACAAAGGGCAATTTTAGAGAAGTTACATGTTGACAAGGACCCTGGGTGAATGTTTGGCTTTAAGGCCTCATTGAACTGTGAATGTCCTCGCCCAGAACGGGTTTATTCTCTTCCAGAAGTTTTCCCTGCTGCTTTTCTTCTGCTTATGCAAGGTAGGAATAACACTTTAATTGATTCAAATTTACTATTTGTTAACATGACTTTCTCAGCCAATGCAAACTGGTCTTTAATGAAGTTGTAATTAGTTATTTTAGTTTGTTTCTCCGGAGGAAAAGCTTTTTTTTCTGCCTGCCCTAAGATCTGGGTACCATTCCAGGTGTAACAGGGTGGGACTTTTGTCAGATCAGGCTATAGCATTTACCTGGACACTTGAATTTTGCCTCTCCCTCCTCTCTCCTGGAGTCGTACTTTCAACACTGCATTTGTGCAGCTGCATGGCTAGCTGGCATGGGGCAACTAATTTCCTTCAGCATGTTGTCTCAAACAGCTCTGCCAACACAACACAGGGAGCAGGCCCAAGACAGGAGTGACCAGCCATCATGGCAGAGGGTAGAAAGAGAGGCTGTTTGAGCCAGCTTGAACTGCACTGCTGCAGCACACAAACCAAAGCTTTGCTCCCCTCCTCTCTGCTTTATTCTGCCCATCTGTAAAACCGGCACCACAATTCCTACTTTGTTTTATAAAGCACCTCTTAAAATGAAAGGGCTAGCCATTAACATTTCTGTGAATTCACATTACTGACCACCCACCCCTTTCGTAAACCAGGTCCAAGCTGGTTCTAAGGACACTGGCAGTGTCCCCACCAGCATCTGCTCCCTGGTTTCCCCGCACAGCCTGCTCCGGGGTTGTACAATGTCCCCCCACCACCCCAGCCTGTTCCGTGCCCCCACGCCAGCCCCAGCTCTGCCAACACACTTCACAGGGTCCTGCTGGGAACAGCAATCAGCTTCTAAAAATAAAATTAGCTTCTGAAAGCCTAGTCCCTTCTCTCATCCTGCTTCTAGAAAGATCCCCAAAACAGTCTCGCCGGCAGAGTTCGGGGGTAGTGGGCTACACCTGAGAACGAGAATAAACGGTAGAGAAGAAGTGCCAGCTGGAAAGCCCTTACACCTGGCTTGCCACCCTTTCCAGGTGTGTTCGAAGCCCTGCTGTGGCACAGTAACTGGATGCTGCACAATTCCCAGCCTTTCCCACATGCACACGTGGGGCAGGCCGGTTCCGCAGCTGCAGGAGCGGACTCGGGAAGCACCGAGCCCTATCCGCAAAGAGCCGCCCGTGCCCGGCCAGGGAGCCGGGCCAGGAGGGGAACCGGCCGCGCTCCAGCCGGGAGGGCTTCCTGCTCTTCCAGATCCAGCAGGGGGAGCACAAAAACGCACAGGGTTTTGGCCATAAATGATTTTTTGGCTACGAACCGCTGTATCGCAATGCTGAACACTCTGCGTTAGGCTACTCCTACAGAAATGTGTATGGGGTGCATGACAAGTGCACCACGGGCAGAAGTCCTGCTCCGAGCAGATCACACCGCAAAAATCAGCTCTGTGGAAGAGCCGACCAGGACCAGGAGAGGCCAGGAAGGCTGCAGGAGCCGGGGGCAGGAAGGAGAGCCTGCACAGCAGGGCTGCCAACGCCAGCAATTTTATACTGTCCCCTGCAGCAGTAGGAATTTTTCCTAAAGCCAGCTCTCCAAAGTCTCATCATCACACAAAAATTTCAGCTTTCAGCTCTCTGTTTGTTTTTTTAAGGGATATATTTATCTCTAAGCTTCCAAAGTTCAAAACCAAAGCTGTAAAAATAAACCCCAAAGATTTAAAAAAACGGCAAAAGCAATAAAAGAATCCCTCAAATCTGTTATCTGTGCATCACGGGCAAAAGAATCTCAACTCTGGGAATTCCACATAATTCTCCTTTATTTACAATTAACAACAAACTGTTAATTACTGTTTCAGAAATTGAGGAGGGGAAAAAAAGGAGACCAAGCAGTTCAGCAGCTACTGAGGGGGAACTGTCATCCTGCAGCTTCCCAAGGGTCAACCTCACCCAAAGACCTTTTCTCGCCCAGCTGTCCTGGTTTGTGCCGTGCCAGACCCTCAGCCCTGCCCACGCCTCCAGCATAGCCAGCCACTGCGTGTGTCTGCAGCGCCCTCTCTGCCTGCTCCTTGCCCTTCGCTCCATTTCCCCTGCCCCAGGCTGGACTCCTCCTCCCCAGGTCCCAGTCTTCCCCAGGGATGCCCTTGCTTTGGGTGACCCTCACTGCGCTCTGGGGCAGGCACGATCCCTGGGGGACCCTCCTGAAGGGCAGCCCAGACAATGCCCCTGCAACCGCTGTTCCTAAACCCACCAATTTTGGCCCAATATACTACATAGTTTCAACTTCTTTTCTTATCACATGGTGCTCTGTTTCTCGGTGATTTTGCTAAAATTAATGGAAGTGGTCTATATGTATTGAAGGGAAACACCAAGAGCTACGTGTGCATTACAAGCCTTAAAATTAAAGCATATAAAAAATACTGTAAGGGTGAACTGGAGGAAATCCAATAAGGAAGTAACAAGGAGTTCATCTTTAAACCTCCTAATCCCAACTGTATCACTGCAATGGACCTAGGTCAAGCACCAAGAACTTTCCCTGCTTTCTCATCATATCCTGGTCCCATCTGGTGGCCACCAGATTTTAGAGACAAGTTTATAATAGATCTCTCTGGACCATCACAGATAGTCCTGGAATCCTGCTTCTCATCCTCAGCCTTACCCTCTGAGGAAAGCAAGAGTGAGCCCAGGGTATGTCACAGTCTATACCTCAGCACTTACCTTTGCTGGACTTAAATAACTGCTAATAAATCAATCTCTAAAAGTAACCAAGAGTAAACCCTTCAGTTTCCATATACAAAATATCACTTGGACTCCACATACCCAGACCAAAATAATGAGATAGCAAATAGAAAACACCCAAACAGAAATTCTTGAAAAACAAAAATACTGCTAGGACAGACAGCTAAAGAATGTTGTACAATCTTCCTATAGAAATGCATAAGGCAGGTGCATTTTAGGGTATTTTCCTACTTTCACAAATTATTTTGAAGTTCCAGCATTATTCTCCTTGAACTGCAGAACATGTTCAAACTCAAAATTCCTGTAAAACCACAGCATGTCAGCAATCCCAACTTCTCATTTATCCACAGCTGTAACTGGGTCATAAGTGAAGAACATGAAGTGCTGCTCTTCCTAAATAAGCTTACTGGTCAGCAAGCATACTTCTGCTATGTGAAAACATTAACAAACTTTACAGAGAGTTTAACTATTATATGCAGTCCTCATTAGGTATCATAGCTCTCTATCAGGACTTTTTAGAAACCTGGCCTTTCTTGAAATTTTAAAGCAACTCAAAATCAACAGTGAGTGTATGTCTGATGAGCATCAGATACCATCCACACTGACCAAGAAACAGCCTGCTAGTTTAATAAGAGAAAAGCAAAAACTGTTGTTAAACTAAGTAATGCAAAATAGGTGAAGGTGTTGGAGAGGAAAGATGAGAGACAGACTAATGTCTGTGCAGGTTGGTGTGTTCCTTATTGGGCAGAGACAGAACAAGGGAGGAAAGTAAAGCTGGGAAGATATGTGTGGAGGCAAGCAGGACTGCTGCTTCAGACAACTTTCAACTTGGCCTACACTTAGGCTTGGTCCTCAGTAATCCTGATTTAAACAAGAACCAAAAAACGCACAAATACACCACACCAAAATGCAGCAGCCACATGGCTGTAAAATACAAACATTTATCTGATGGAACAGACAGGACGGACACACCTTCCAAACACAAGTAGCAGAAAGGGCCAGGCTGCACTGGAACCTGCCGTGTGCCTCACCTGGCAGCACCCAACACGCCCCCCTCCCTGCCTGGGGAGCCCTGGAGCCAGCCTCCTGCCTTCATCCCAGCAGGGCTCCGTGCCCTGCAGAGCCCCAGGAGAAGCCTGGGACAGCACTCCTGCACTACCCCATTTCCTCCTGACATCTTTTGTTCCCAAAATAGAAGAAGCAGGTTCTCATAGGGGGCTGCTGCACTGAGCAGTGCAGCCACTCAGACACTCAGTCAAACCGGTGGCTCCTGTATCACATCATTACTGCAACCAGTCCTCCTGGGAGATTTCTCAAGCTCACGCTGTTAGGCAGAAGGCTACAAGGGCACAGCAAAGTAAGAAAGAATCACAGTAATAAGTATGTACATTTTGCTTGTGTTTTTCTCATCTTTCTCACTAGTGTAGAAGCAAAAGTTTTGTTTATTTAGTCATAATTTTTTCAATTAGTTTTCCCAGTTTAAAAAACCAAACGACTACCCTTAGTTTTTTTCTTTGCATAAACAGAAAGCCTTCTCAAACTTGTATTTCACATAATTTTATAAAATAAAACATAACTGAAGTATACATTTTCTCAGCTGCAGAAAGCCAAGAATTTGCAATTTCCTTATTTTGAGATGGAAAGGAAAGATCCAGGTTGTTGTCATACCCTATGCATTTAAGGTTTAACAGCAGCCATTTGCACTATCATGATCTCCAGTTTAGAACAACAACAATAAAATCCTTTTCTTCTCCCAAGTTGTTCTCCAAAAAGCTAATTACTAAAAGAACCACTTTTCCAATCCTGCTCTCTTCTTAAGGCTGCATCTAAGATGGGTCCAGTGCACCTAAAACCACAGACATGAGTAAAGATTGCTGTAGTCCATGTCTCTGCTCTCTTGTCACAGTCCTGGAAACCCAAGTCCCTGGGGCAGTGCTGCACCCCACCTCCCTCACACCCCAGATTTAAGGGGCTGCACATAAGTCAGTAGAATAGAACAGGGGTTTAAGCAGGAACAGGGAAATAGGACTAGGAGGACAGGCATTTCAGCATATCTTTGTGAAGCCATAATCTGATGGAGGTGGCTTTGGCCCAAGCTGAAATAAGAAAATTTGGTGTGGCTGCCCTCTGCAAGGCAGTCCAGGCCTGCTCCAGGCCAACAGCAGCCAGCCAGCTACAGCCAGAGTCAGCCTGGGGCTGAAGGGCCCAAACCAACCGAGGTTAGCAATTCGCTATCATTTCCCAAGTGGCCGTGGCAGTCAGGGCTCCTCCCCGGCCCAGCGGGCAGCAGCACATTACACTGCATCTGTTTGTGGCAGAGCACTGAGCTGCCAGCTCACAGGCATAGGATAACAAGCACTATTAATCTTGGCTTAAACGGAACCATTGTTCTGGAGATTGGACATCTCTTGTAAAATCCCATTATTAGAGACCATTTGCCATCTATTTCCGTAGAAACTTTTTTAGTGTGCTTTGTTCTATTTTAGAAAAAATTTTCCCCTTCCCTTTTCCTTAAGTCCTATTGTACTTACAGAGCCTTAAACAATAATCCACTCAAGCACAACCATGGAAGTGGCTTGAAGGAACAAAAGCTGCTTCTGGCATAGCCAGTGCATCTGACTCTCCCTGCATACAGCTGCCTGTACAGCCTCCGCAGATTTGCAGGGCACCAGCAGCTACTGATTTCCCTCTGCCCCTCCTGTGTGTTGGATACAAAATAAACAGTAAACATGAGAAGTCTGCTCAAATTATATTTGCAGCATCAGCTAAGGGTGCAGGTGAGTCACAAGCAAGTTCTGCAGCCTATCTTGCTAAAGGAACAGGGAGAAGACTGACCTTAAAAGAAAGCAGTAGGCATGAGTAAGACAATAAACAAACAAAAAAACCCTAACTCCAGGGAGACAAGGCAGTGGAAGCAAAGTGTCTCAGGCTCTGTTAAAGAAGATGATTGCCACATCTAGCAGTTAGTACCCACCCAAGTAGAGTGCCATCAACCTAATTCTCAAACGAGACTAGCAGAACAGCGAGACAGGATTAGACATGCTTGTTTTTAACCATTCTTTGCTCTCTCTGGTGTATTACTATCAGCACAGCATTGGCATCAAAATTACTACCCTTCAAAATGTGCAGAGCACATTTTTTAATTTTACATGTAGCAGTTATGTCATCTGGGGTTATTTATTTTTTAATATAAAGTGGTATAACATACTTAATCTGTTTTGAGAAAAGAACAAATTGATTTAGTGAGCAGTTCAAGGCTCTCCCTGGAGACACTCAGCCACACTCAGAAATCTGGATATAAGTTGAGACTTTGCTAAAGTCATTTTAATTGTAGGTCATAAGAAATGTCAAGATATAAACCACGAAGGAATACTAAAAATTAAGCCATCATCTCTGAGAGTAACAAATGTCTTATATTTGGCAGTAGAATAATTTCTAAATCTTTACAGCATTACTACTTAAGGACAGTGGCAGAGCAAAGGGCTTATAATTACACACAACATGTGTGCATTATTTTTGCTGGGGAGGGGCGGAACCCAAAAGCTGCATGAAGCAAAAAAATACTGGAGTGAAGGAAACTTACACCACCACCAATAAAAATATAGTGGTTTATCTTATTCACTTTGTTTCACTACACCTTGTTTCACTAATCTTCTGTTAATAACAGAGTTTTGGTCTGAAGATGTTCCTCCCTATGCAGTATGAAACAGAGCTGTGTACACAGCAACACGTATGTGCAAAAATGGAGACCAAATTGAGGAAAGCTGGTTTTTAAGAAAACTTTGAAAACAAACAAACAGAAACCTCTTTGTAGCCTTAGACCACTTCTAGAGCTTTGTGCCTAGGTTTTACAAAGAAAAACTCTTCATTTTTTTTCTTAGCTAAAAAGCTCTTCTTAAGCAGGTGTTTTTTTGTACAAGTTACACCCCAACTTCTGCATTTTTGAGCTGGATCCCCCATCTACTGAAACCCTTTTATAGAACTTAGCTGAAATCCCCAAAATTTTCCTCTGCCCACTTACTTCAAACAACAGTGATAAGACAGCTCTAACCTTAACAGATCAAAGTGAAAACCCCTCCAGTTTAACCTTATTAAAACAGAGGAGGTTAAAAATTAAGTGCATTTTCAACACCGAAGAACAGTATCTGAGAGCTCTTACTAAAAGTATCTAAAGAAACCATACATAAACCTTTTCATTCTCCCACGTTCTCCAATGTGAAAGTTAAAAGGTCAGCATTGTGAAATAAGGAGCAAGCTTTCTTACCATCTCTGCCTAATAACCGCTTAAACTTGATCAACATACACATTTCCTTTCCTGCCCTTCCTTCCCACTCATGGGAGTGGAGATGAGAAGGCTATTCCCCTGATTTAGTTAAATGATTTTAGTTAAATCATAATGGAACTCACCAGTGAACAGCAATTTGAACAGAAAGCAGTTCAAGTGATGTGAAGACCCATATTAACGGAAACAAGCTCATGTATGTGGAAGGAAAAAAAAAGGCAATTTAACATCCTATATTGCTGCCAGTCAACTCAATTAGGAACATCTGTTTTGTTTGGTTTAGCCACTGCCCCTAGCAGGTGTGCCAAGACTTATGGGTAAAATTCCATTTCTCTAAATGCAAAGGTAGGCATTTCACAGAAGTTTAAATCTATCCTCTGCCAAGTCCATTTTCTTGAGTGCTTTCACATCAGCTCACTGAGTACCCTAACCACCCTCTTCTGTAACACTAAACACCATGTACATCCAAACCCCATGTCTGCACTGGGTGCAATTGCCTGCTTTGCCTGCCTGAGTGGTGCTGTCATGGCAGGGAAGTGAAGGGCAGGAGAGCTGCAACACTACAACCCAAATAAGGTGCAGGCAAACACAATTTTAGACATCCAAGCCTTTAATGCAAATTAATGTCATAGCAATAAAAGCTCCAAAAGGAATAATTGCACAGATGTCTTAGAGGAAGAGTCGTATCTTGGGATTTAATAGCTAGAAGCAGTTTCCCCCCATCTTCTCTTCAGGTCATTTGGTTTCAACAGATAGTGCTCCTTGCTGTCTATCACACAAGCTATTACACAAGTACTCTCAAACTGGTAGCCCTGGATCCTGGTTTTCTGGTCCCCTGGAGGGCTGCAGGAGCCTTCCCTGATGCCAAGCCCTGCCAGACTGCCCATGTTAAAACTCGAGGTCATCCGCAACATCAGAGAGGCAGCGTTACACAACTCATGCTCTGCATGGACAGCTGAGCTGGAAAGACAGTAATTTCAAAGCAAGATGCAGTTTGCCTCAAGATCTTCCAAGTTTTACTGCAGGCTGTTCTTAAAATCTTCCACTGATAGCATTTGTAAAACTAGAATTAATTTTCTGTGACATCAAAAGAGGGAGGGAGAGACCCCAAACAAAACCCCAGTCCTGCCTCACTGACTTCACTCCTTATATCTGCACAAATATCCACTCGTTTCCGTGCTGTCCTTGAAAGCCCTTTCTCTGCAACACACCACAAGTTTTTAACCCGTACTGAAGCCACTGTCACCCAGCCCCAGCTCCAAACAGGCTCTGCTGTGCCAAAGCCACTGCTCTGTAAGAGAGGAGCCCTGGGAAATCTTGCCCAGCCACTGGGGCCATTCTGTGTGTCCCTGCAGCCCGCCGGCCAGGGGCTCACACCGCACCTCTGCTTCACATGGGCACAGGCTGCTGGCCAAGGAAAGGGCATTTTGTACAAGAAAGGGGACTGAGCTTCAACAACTGAGGCGAACAGTGCCTTCTGGCAGCTCCTCTCCGGGGGTGGGATGGACATCTGAGCAAGGGTGAATTAGAGGGAGAACAGCTGTTTGTTCAGTGAATGAGTCACAGGACTCAGCTATTTATTCTTCCTCTCAAGAGAATATGCCCCCATACCAGCCCACCCACCATCCTATAAAACAAACAAATACATAATGGAGGTCAGGGAGAGGGAGCTCAGTAAAAGGAAAGGGGAAAAAAAGAGGAAAAAATAGCCAAGCATTTAATATTTACATAAGAATGAAATGTTTCATTAATTACATATAGAATCAATTTGCAGCTATTTTCCTTAAATTTCTCAGTCAAACCCACAGATTTGAAGCACTTTGAACTGTGCTGCACCAGTAATTGTGGATGAATATTTTAGATCAGTCTTGAATCACTGCAGAGCACACAGCAAATGAACTAATAAGCTATTCATGTGTGGACTGCTAATGTATTTTCTTTCTTTGCTAGACAGATGGAATACAGTCTAAAATCAGTTGAATTGGCTACTGGTAATCTTTAGAAAGGCTTAGAAAAATCTTTAGTTCTACTGTTTTATTAAAAATACCACTCAATAGCCTGCATTCATTAGAAAGGAGATGGCAATATGCAGAAAATCCCAAACAAGTTTTAAAGATAGGAAGGAAGAAGAGTCAGGCATTTCATGTGACTGTAGCCAGCTGCAGAGAGTGACAATGAACAGTGCATTGTCAAGTGTTTTTAAAGGACTACTGCAAAGCTGGACACCCCTGCCATCTATTTGATATTTATCCCAATACAACCATTTATAGGCAGTCATTTTAAATCACATATAGCAATCTATCAGTTCTATAATCTTACAGATGTGTTCTAGTTTACAGAAGCATCTGTTGAGTCATCAGGACATCAGAATAGTTAATTGCACTTTGGGGATGCTTTCAGAGATTAAAAGTTGCCTTACTTCAAGCAAATTTTAAGTGTCCTTATAGGTTAAACTCCTTTTTTCATGTACAAAATTAACATATGTACCCACACTCCAGAGAAACTAATGCATGAAATGTAAAGAATAACTTCCCTCAGGGATCATCTGTTTTCTTCCGCCTCCTGTGCATTGCCTCACACTGTGCTCAGCAGTATGGAACAGAAAACAAAAATACAACTTGAATCATGCATGATTCTGAAATATAAACTAAGACATTGCCTACACTGTCTGGGCAAAGACTAGAGAAGAAGCTGCTTCGGGTCAAGAACTTTTACAAATTTCCTAACAGCTAAAAACTGGGAGATGATGCCTGGGTTTTTTTTGGCAAAATGTGTATAATTATATTTCAGAAGGTTTTATTACTGGTTATTCTAAAAGGAACGTTGTACAGGCTGTTCCTTTCACCACTACAAAAGCATGTGACAAGCCAGGAGAAGCACCCACAAAATTAAACATGGGCAGATAGACATTGAGCCATCCTCCAGCTGAAGTTATACCAATTGCTTCCTATACACAGCTAAGGAATGGAAGCAAGCAAACTCCATTCATACACATAATTGAATATTTGAATTAAAAAGAGTAATACTTGTGGAAGATTACTATGCATTTTCAATGTGTGTGAGCAGATGAGATCTTCCCCATGCTTCCAATCTGAGTTTCTTTGCAACTTTCTGGCCCCCATAGCAGTAAGAGGATTAAGGAAACTTACTTCTTAGAAGAAAGATCCATCTTACAAACTTTGATTTAAAACAATTTAGCAGTGCACTTTTTGTTTGGTTGGTGTTTCACCAAAAAAACCCCAACAAACCAAATGAGTCAATCAAAAAAGGTATATTTGGCTGTTTCTCAGAGGTGACTGAATCCATCTGGCCTGTAGCTCCCAAACCACAGGGACCCCATGATTAATTCAATGAACTATTTGGTTTCACTCAAGAAGTGATCATAAAGCTGAAGTGCAAGTGCATAACCAAGAGCACCATACAAGAACATAGACACCAACACTGCATCTGGGCTTTACTTCCTATAAATCCTGAAGTGACAGCACACCTCAACCTAAGTGGACTGTTATTCTTTAGTGTGGAGCAAATCAAACTTGAAGTGAGAGTGTAAAAGTTGAGACAAGCACTACAGTCATGACCATGCTTTAAAAAGGTGGCATACTTGTGAAGTTACAGCATATTCCCTTGCTACTAAACCAAACTGAGATTGCTGTCTCAGTTGCATTAAATTATTAGCTAATTAGCCCTGACTAAGGACAACAGTATGTTGATGCTGGCAAGCTGTGAAAAGAACACTTCAGCAAAGAATCAATAGCATTTTTTGTCTGGCTTACAATAAGAAAACTGCTGGCCTAGGTTATGAGTTTAAGCCATTTTTCATTTGGCACACAAGACAGTACTAGTGACAGATCAATACAGTAACTTTATGATAGGCTGCTGCTCCTGCAGATGGCAGAACCATAAACAGGCATCATTTTTAAAGCCTGAAGCAATCCATTACTTGGACAGAAACCACCTGATCTTTTATAATATTTACAGTTTTCTACTGAAAAAGGAAAATCAGAGAACAAAACAAGGGGAAATCAGCACAATTAGCTGTCCTGCAAGACAGAAGAGAATATTGCTTGTTTGAAAGTCAGTATTTAAATTAACAAGATTTATGCTATTTGGGAGATCACATTAAAGCCACAAGGTTGGCACCAAGGAACCACTCATCCCTTCAAAGAGAAAATGTTATTGGGGATCACATGTTATGTGATACAATTTCTTTATCTCCTGGTAATGTGGGACAACAAAATAAGTTATTTATTAATCTTTAGGGAAAAAACCCAATCCAATCAACCACTTTAATGTGTCCTTAAAACATTAAACCAGTTCCTTTTAACACCTACAATTACTAGGCATTGACAGAAGTCAGTTCCAAATGGGCAGTTATTTTTCCTATATTGCAGTATACACACTGCAGCATTTGCACATAGAGCTTCTTATTCTGCACCAGTATTGGGATTGTTGGGATTGACTATAGTGTCCCACTATTTTAACAAAGGCAAAGCAAAACAAGAGAAAGGTTTTAAAATTCTGGAGCTTTTTATGGCAAGACTTCTAGCTGAAGAGAATGTAAAGGACAACACCTTAATAAATTATTCAGGCCACATCTTCAGATAAGGACCCAGGTGGAGCATCTGGCCCTATACTTATAGTCTTCTTTTTACAATAAACATGAAATAACCACAGAGTATGGTGAATCAATCATACACCAGCTTGCCTTTGCCTCTCTGTCTGAGGCTGGTTTATGTCAATTACTACAGAAATATCTGCTTAAGCAGGAAACTAATTTTACAAAAGCACATTGGGTTCATGGGCTTTCATCAATACTTTTTGGTTGCTGCAAATAAGTAATTAACGTTAATGTCAACATAAAGGATAGAAGGAGGAGGAAAGTATTAAAAAGCACAATATAAAAACTGAGCTGGCTGATTCTTCCCCATACAGTACTGCCATGCAACCGGCTCCTAGTCTGTGCCTGAAAAATGAGATATTATTAATTTGGTCACTAATTTTACTTTGCATGATGTAAGCAAACAGCACTACGTTTTCCCCTTAACGAATGCCAATTATACACAACATCAGTTTAAAATACAACAGAATAGCACACAAACCAGAAGCCTTTTGACTGAGCTCCACTCATGCTAAGAATAACTTGGCACACACGTACATGATGCTAAATCTGCCAGTGATTTGTTTCACTCCAAAACTCCCCCCTCCGCATCTTCTACAAGATCCTAAATACATGAAGCTGCGTTAAAGCAGGAAACCTACGTATTGAACCTATTTTTAAAACAAATTGAATTTCTTTGAACTCAAATGCAAAGCATGGCTTCAGCAGTTTCACGTTTATAATCCCCTGCGTTTTCAGCAGGCACAAGGGCTCTTTATTCCCAACCGCTCGCAGACGCTGCCCGCCGCATCTGCCAGCCCACAGCACTTGGGCTCAGCCCAGAGACTCTGACAGCCTTCTGCAAAATCACTGCTGCAAACACACAAAGCAGCAGCCTACGGTTCTGATTCGCAGGACACAAAATATCCTTAGAGATAATGTCCCCAGGACCATGCTAAAAAGACACTAAATAAATTCAAAGGCTTGGGTTTTGTCATTTTGTTTGGTGGTTTTGTTTATGGGGGGGTTACATTTTTTTTAGAGAGTACTAGGCTTTTGTTTTCAAACCCCCCACCCCAATTCATAAGTAAAACAAAAATTGCAGCACTCCGAAGTAATTACTGATGCCTCTTTTACAGTGCCTCAGTGATACTGTGTCAATTTTAAGACAATCCAAAGCATTTCATTCATGCCATGGTATGTGGATGCAGGTAGTGACCTCACACTGGCTGTTCCAGAACTCTGGTTCAGCCTCAGCACACCTGGGATGCACATCCCATTTCAGGTGACTGCCGCCTCTGGGAAGGAGGGAGGGCAAATGGGGTTCAGCAGAGCTGAGCTGCATGGCCACTAGCTAAAGCAGTGTTTGGGGGGATTCTATAACCTGGCCTGGGGCTGCTCACAGAGAGAGTTCAAAGGAAGGCAAGGGCTGTGCCTGAAGTGAAGGGGAAGATAGCCCCCACCATCAAATGGGGACAAGGCCTGCTACTCCTGCACCTTTGACTGGTGGTTGCTTTCTTTTTGGTCTACTGACTCCTCTGAGAACATGCCCATATTTCCACTAATGCTTTCTTTCTTTTTTCCCTAAATCCTATTGCATCTAAGATCCATTACTCTAATTCCTTTTCAGTAAGGTCCTCACAACAATGAGAACTTTATTTCTCTTATTTTCCCTCTGTCATTGTTAAGATGCAAACTAAACTCTTACATCTGAACTACTCCCTGCAGATTCCTATTCTGTCTCTTCTTCCATCAAATTCCCGTGACTTTTTGTACTGAGTTTTAATCAATAACAAAATTAACTCCCCTTATTCCTATTTTACTATTAAAATGACATGGTTCTTGTCTGACAAGAAGAGCATATAAACAGCTTTATAGACTTGAACATCAGTATCAATGAAACCTCATTGAGGACCTCAGCAATTTGTTGTTGGAGAAAGAGTATATAAGTCACAAATCCACAAATACAAATGACCATGGAGCAACTCTGCTGTCCATGAGGTTAATTAAGTTGTAGAGAAAGAAAACCAGGCTTCCAACATCATACCAATCCTCCTCGTCATTATAGTTCCAGACTTCATATTAGCTACAAAAGCCACAAAAAACACCTTATTATCTATTTTTCTTTCCTAGAAAAACCTTTCTTGACAAGTTATGTCTTAACACTTGCTTCACATCTATTCAAAAAAACCCTCAAAAACCCAGAAGCACCCCAAGAAAACCTCTTTGTGTTTTGGAGATTGCATTCATGTGAGAGATATTCAATATTTGCTACTGTAACAAGAGCATAAACTATTAGTTGGATAGTAGAGCACTTATGGAAGACATCACCTCTTTGTATAGTCCCACAACCATATTTACCTTCATGATGGTGACCACAAGGCAAGCTCACAATGCATATAACACCACAAATCAGGAAACTCCAACTAGTGCATTCACATTGCACATTGTCTGCATCACCATCCACCAGAGCCAATCCTTTTGAGCGTAATAAAGTGAAGGTATTATAATTAGAGAGTTCATAATGCCATTTAATCAAGTGTGGAGCTGGAGCACAGTGGGTTGTACACCAAAGACAAAACCACATGAAGCAGTACAATGCTGAGTGCAAGAAAGGGCACACATATTCTTCAGGGAAAATAACAAGTTACTACAAAGCCCTGTTTGTTTTCAAGTACTCAGTCTAGAGTTTGCATACTAGGTAATTTTGCACCGTGAAAATAAGTTATTTCATAAACTGAAAATGAAGTGAGACCACAAAAACGTCTTTTGATTCTTACAGACAAAAACCCCAGTTTCAAGTTCCTAATTTGTGAATTAATTCCTTGTAGTTTTACTGGAAGAATTAATTGAGCTTCAACAATACTATAATTATTTTTTTACTACAGGTTATTATTTACAAAGTGCTTTATAATAACTAACCAGTTTCTGTGACACCTGTAGCAGTCTCCATGTAGTGAGGCTGAGACAGTTGTATCCTGAGCTATCAACATGAGAACAGCAAGGGCCAAGTGAAATCAGGAACAAACAGAAGACTTTTCCATAATCAGCCCATTTTTCCAGGGGTCACATGCTTAGCACAATCAAGATAACGATGCAAATGCTCTTTCCTGTGTCTCAAAACTGGACTGGGAATTACCCTGATTCTCTCCCATGAAACAAAATACATTTAAATTTAAAAAAAAAAAAATAGTCAGAACTCAGCAACGCCCCTTCGCAAATGGGAAGGATCAGACACAGACTTAAATGCTTTAGATTAGCTCCTGACAAATCTGAAAGATCTTGCAGATCTGCCAGCCCAGAACTCATGTTGCCAGAAGGCAGCAGTGAAGCCAGCACACACACACAAAGGAAGGACCCTAATGACAACAGCTGCGGCTACTGCTCGTTCCTTCTCTGATACACCAGAGATGTCCGGCACTATTCTTTACAGAAACAAAGACTAGTCCTGTCCTAAGCAACCCATATTTTACTCATACCATAATGTTTTTAGGAAAACATCAAAAATAGCTTCCATTTTATGTACAGAGAAACTTGCTTGACAAACACAGGAGCACCATCACTGCATGTTCCAAAACACCCTCATGGGAATCAGAGCACAAAATGTTATAGACTGTATCTTGATCTTGATTTGGGATTGTCAGAGTTCAAAATATAATTTTTGCTTTCAACATATAAAGAACAATAAATATGCCTAATCTGTGTATCCAATACATCAGGTAAATCTAAAACCACAAGAGCAACAGTTGGAAAAAATCTAGCAGAAAAATGATGTGGCAGCACAGAGCTTCCAAAACTACTTGTGGGCAAGTGAGAGTCTTCAGACTGAAACATTATTTAAAGATTACACATATAACAGCACATTCTCAAATGGTTGCAGATGAAGAAATGAAAAGGTGTGAGCTAAAACAGAGTCTGATTTAACAGCTGTTAAGGTTGCAGAAAAGACTCCCATTGGCTTTAGCCAGCAATGGTTGCACCCTGGTCACACCACACAACTTCCCTGTGCCTTTCAGCTTATTTGTGTGACAGCTCCGTCTCAGCCAATCCCAAAATAGCGAGGTGCGACCTTTCGTCTGCCCGGGGTGCTCTGCACAGACGCCAGCACAACACTCCTAACGGCCCAGAAAGGACTCTGCAGACCGAGAGCCAACCCCACCACACACTGCAGAGTCCCACACAACCTTTGCCTCCTCTAGAGAAGCACTGGATCATGAAACATTTACCTTACCATATTTTCAAAGTTCTCCAGAGTAGTTTCTTCCTCCTCTGCCCATCATGCTCACGATCAAGTTCTTTTTCATAATTGCATGTTTAAAGCAAGAAAGCCACAGAGATGACACGCTTTTATCTCTAATTCCCAAGTAGTTCATTAATTTAAGAACTTGCATTGATTTTATTGGGTCATTTACACATTTAAAATACTTAGGTGCTTAAGTTCTGTAGGAATGAGTATTCCAAAACGTCTCCTATTGTTCTGAAAGGGAAATTGTATGTTTGCACATCTGCACTCTAAAAAGTATTACTTGAAGCATGCGAGAATGCTTAAAACTAAAGAAAAATACAATTTAAAGTACACCAAAAAAAAAAAGGCAGGACAAATAGTTTAACCCTCCCTTAACAGACATACATCATAATTCACAGCTTTGAAATGGATGAAATAAAAGTCCACTCTTTATCAGTGGAGATAAATGTCTGTCACCTTAATTTCCAATATGCTATTTTTCCATAACTATGGGATATATTCCCAATTCAGTCTGAGGAATATTTAGGCGCCTGATGCTAAGCACAAAACTAGAGGAACACAAATCAAGTCAAAATATTGCAGAATACTTTAGCCACAAACTGTAGCTCCCATCAAACAGGACACAGCTGAGATAAAAAGCATGTTGTTCTAATAGCTTTAGGGGTTTATCCTGCCAGCACTAACTGATAGCTTTGCTTATGAGAGACACTGGCAAAACAGAGCAACAATAAGGGCAACACATACCTGAGATCCTTTATTGAAGCAGGTAATTTTAATGAATGGTTCATTCTACTGCTTTTGACTGTGACATGATACTAACCTGTTTGAATTCCCATCCATTTCACTCTGCTTGCATGTGCAGTGTTGATTCCACAAACATCCCACAAGGCCATTTACACCAAAGACTATGTTGGCTGTACTGATTACATACCTCAGATGCCATCCATGTCTGTCTTTCAGAAAGTCTGCAGCACCTTGTTTGAAAGTCAAGCTTTTTAAGAGCTACAAACTGGCAAACTAAAAATCAGCAGCCAAATCCAAAACTTGAAGGTTCCTAATTTTTTGTATGTTCAATAGAAAATTTTTATTTTATTATTTTCTCTTGCTCTGATAAATGTTATCTAAAATATTAGTCCTTTACTTGCACCATAGTTTCTTGTCAATGCATCAAAGTGAAAACCAAATGCAGCTGTTCCATATGGATTAAAACTATTTGGCATCCAGTTCAAATAAGTGAGTGTTCCACACCTAAATGCATTGCATCACACCTCCTGGTTTTTTTTTAATTTCAGTCGCTTTAATTTTCCCTTAGGCAAGACACTAGAATAATCACTTAATTGTTACAATTACTGACAATGACCCTCAGAAGGTGACAGCATTTTGATCCCATTTGATTACATTAGTCTTAATAGATCCTAATGAAAATACAAGTAAATCCTTTTTCTTATCACTCATTCTCATTACTTTCAGCAGTCACTATAACTTAACCACTCAAAGGGTTTTAAAGCACACAGAGCTCAAATGAAAGAACTTGCCTTTCAGATACATCTTTTATTTAATTCACTGAACAAGTTTAGGGAAACTAAAAATGAATTCCCAAGTGTCCCAAGACAGAGCTGTCACAGTGCCAACAGGGGTTAACCCTGTACTACACTGACAACACAGCAGCAGCCCACATGAGAAAACACCCAGGAAGGTGTCTACCCAAGAGCTCACATTCTAAGCAAAATCAGATAAACAGGGTGTACCTAAAAGGACATAAAAGAAAATAAATGTGACTATTATTACTGACCAACTTCTTGCTGACACTGCAGAAGTGTTGAGGAGTTAGGTGGAAATTGAGCCGAGCAAGCAGGGAAAGGAAAATCATGTATGGAAGCATGTCCCATGTGCAGAAGGTGATGCCAGCAAAGAAGTGAAGACTTGTCATGGGAGAAGCAGGTGGCCAGAGCATCAAGACACACATTACAGCCTTCTGTCAAAGGTGGTCACCTACAGGCGCTCACATCCACAGTGCCTGGAATTGCTCTGGCAAGCCAAACACAAATGCACAGCCCCAGTGTGTAGCTGTCATCCGTATTTCCCTATCTGATGGCACCTTTAGAAAACAGAGGATCTGACATGAGGAATCAGAGTAGCCCACAAATGAGCCAACTGTGCTGAAATCTGGTTTGACTGTGGAGGTCAGGACAGCTCATCAACCAGATGCTCTGCTATGAAAGTGTAACGAGACACTCACAGCTTGCTGCCCCTCCAGTGTAATTGCACATCTTGTTCTTTGTAATCATCCTTCCCACTTACACACTGCTGTAGAGACAGAACTAATCCTCCCAGATCCCACTGAGAGGTAGGCAGAAAGTATCACCATCTCCATTTTGCAAATGGAGAGAAATATATATTACCTACAGGAGTCAGTTAACGTGTAGAACAACCTGATGCAGTTCCACATGCCTGGGAGGATTCAGCCTCATGCTCACCAGTGGCCAACTTGGCCAGTCAAGAAGTCAGGTCAAGCCATTTGTCAAACGCCAAAGGGTGTTACTGGCTGAAGTGTGTTTTGTTCTCAGGCCACTATAAAAAACACACCCAGTAAATACCTTTGGCAGGTTGATTTGGGATTTTTTTCCCTGGAGTTTGGGGACCTAAAGGTTTTTTTTGTCCTTTTGGGGTTTGTTTGTTAGTAAACCAATGCATAAGGTATTCTAATTAAAAATAAACTAAAAACTTGGCTACAGTTTCTCAAGTAGAAGAGAAACTATCCATAGTTTTATCAATCCTGAAAATAAGTACAATTATAACTTAGTTTCTGCAGCATCCAGAAAATAAAATGGTAGCTACTGCCAGAAGAGAAAAAGTGATTATAAATGAAATGTGTAAAAAAAAGAGGGCAGCAATACACAAATGACATGATGCATATACAGGAAATAATGAAATGAGAAAGCAGCATGATATCTTTTTTGCTGTTATGAGACCACAAATGACCTGGTAGATGGAGAAAGTTTCAATAGCCCTTTTTTGTTATTTTTAAGGCCTCAAAATTAAAATTGGATAAGTGTAAATGGGTATTTCTGTGTATAAATCCAATCATGATCAATAATAACCAACCAACCATCCAAACTTCCATGACATTAGCTGTTCCTTAAACTCTTCGGCAGCATTTGATTTACAATTTCCATCTCTTATGGATTTAGCATTGCTAGGAATTTTGGGACTGGAAAATGATCCTATCAGCTTGGTTTAAATAATCATCTGATTCCAAAAAGCAAAGTTTTAAACACAGTTATCAACACGAGGCCAAGAGCGAGGTTGGGGAACTGGCGCTGCATTATTTTCAGATCCACTGCAATTGCTCAGTCCCGTTTCAATGTACATCACCCATCAAAGTAGGAGGTGTACAGCTTACAACCCTGCCCTGAAGTTGCTTCTCATTAGCAGGAAATATTCACAAAGCCATTTTAAGACACAGATTGATAGTTTTAGCCAGATGCACAGACAGAAACATCAACACAATAGCTAACTAGAATAACGCTCCCCCCACAGTGTCCTTATGCTGCTGAGAATTTTTCCATCCTTTGCTAATGTTCTTTTTTAAAATTCTCTGCTTGAACAAAACCCAGGAAAATGATTTTTCATCACCCTTAAAGGAATCCTCTCCAAACAACTTAGACTTGGGTAGGAGGTGAAAGGAGAGGATTTACCTCAAGAACTAAGCTGAGGAGCCAGCTGTTTGAACCAGGCTTTCCTCTGGTAAGGCACAAGCTAGAACAGCACATTTCCCTTCAGCACTGAACAAACAGTTCAATACCTGCTCATCTCAGGCATCTGTACAGAAACCAAATTATTTGGCTTTGGAAGTAGATACAGAATTGAATATACTTTACACAGCTGAACTCAGAAGACATGAAGGTGACACTATGTATCTGAAATCCAACATTAACATAAAAAATAACTTTCAGATAATCAATCCAGCTTGTTTACTGAAGTACCTGGCTAACTGCCAAAAGACAGTGATTTCAAGGGGTTTTTATAGATTCACTCACAAAATCAAAAATCCATTTCCTAGAATAGGACTCACAATTCACCAAGTCCTTAAGACAAAGGAAATGGATTAGAATTGTACCTTTTTTCAATCTTCAGTTACACAGCTTTACAGTCAAAGCACACATCTCGGGATAAAGCACCTCGCCTGTTTACATTACCTTTCATGTTTCCACATGCACAATTTGCCTACCAGTTTTTAGGGATTATGTAAATAGTTATTAACGTCATGTGGTTTTAACTACTAGGAGAAAATCCCAGATAAAATTGCTCACCAAATGACCTTTATAGCTTTCCTTTAGCACGCAAAATTAAGCAAGAAAGTCATGTAATAATCATATGTGCTTTTTAAGTAACATTATTTCAGAGAGAATGTCTTTTATTTCTTTTAAAGAAATAAAGCTGAGTTTGCACAAACCACTAGGGTTTGCACAAACCACTAAGATACTCAACACACAGATCAGAAGACACACTCTGAAAAATCTAGTATCAAAGTACATAAGCATAAAATATTTCCACATATTTTAGGGCCCCCAGAAATTATAGCAGCAGTCTCCTAAACTGATCTCTCCACGCCCACTAATAATCATTCAGTACCGCAGGGATCGCTGAGCCACAGTGCACTTGGCTCCTTCTTGGATTATATAGCACATAAAGGCATTTTAAAAGCTTGTTACAGATACAAATATATGTATACTATAGGCCGTTAGAAGTGTAAGATGAACTCAGAAAATATAGTACTTTTGTTCTTTTTAACAACATAAAAGTTTTTGATTAGCAAAAAATTCTGACTTCTCATTGTAGGACTGTAAATGAAATTCATCAACTGTTTGGTTTTGCTTTGTTTTTTCAAGTGGAAAAATGGAACTATTTTGGACGAAAAAACTGAGGGGAGAAGAGGAGGAAAAGGAAGAACAGTTAAAAAGCCAAACCAACCACCATTGTAACAACGCTGCAGAAAAGGGCCTTATTAGGTAAGGGCGTGGCTGTGACATGAGCCCAAGCACAGCCACCAGTCAACACCCAACCCCAGCTGTTCAGAACGGCACACACGAGCCTCCTGCCTCAGTTTCTCCACCTGAAGCAACAACATTTACCCACCTCACACCAGAGCCCTGAAAAGGGTGAATCATGTGTGCAAAGTGCTTTTAGAACGAAAGCACACTTTATTTGTGTCCTTTCAGCAGTGGCAGTCAACCTGGCAGAAATGTGAGTAGCCGGGAGCTTCCTATTCAGGCAGTTGTAAAAGTCATGGCTCTCCCGATAGCTCTGCGTGACCCACTTCTGCACCTCCAGCCTGCCACAGCACTATTTAAATGTCGAGGAGTTTATCAGTATAAAACTGAAATGTTAAGGGGGGAAACGTATTAGTGGGGACAGGAAAAGGCAAAATTTATGACACATAAAAGGTACTGCTTATTCAGATGAAATTTATTATATCCCATTTGAGTTAAAATATCACATATGTATGAGA
Source organism: Emberiza elegans (assembly GCA_024865655.1). Classification (NCBI taxonomy): domain Eukaryota; kingdom Metazoa; phylum Chordata; class Aves; order Passeriformes; family Fringillidae; genus Emberiza; species Emberiza elegans. The sequence goes on along the minus strand of JALJVW010000241.1, from coordinate 24,110,407 downwards.
CCTTAATGAAACGATAATCCAGACGGGAGCGGGCTGAGCGAGCTGCACGCTTGTGCAGAAGGAATTGGCTCCTGCAGCCTGGCAGGCAGAGGCGGAACCAGCTGCCTGCGTGCTCATGGCCAGCATCAGCAACGCAAAAACAAAGATCCCTAAGGCCCTGGAAATTAATGGAAGTGAATTGTGGAAACAAACCAACACAGGAAGATGTATCAAAGGTTTCAAATCTATTCAGTATTAGATGTTGCGGGGTAAAGGCAAAATGAATCACACCTGATTAGTGCTAAGCTTGCTCTCACTGCCTGCGTGCACAGCAAGTACCAAGACAGAAACCCAAACCCTGTGGGATGCTTCAGCAGTTTCCAAGACAAAAATGTGAAAACAACCATTCCCAAAGGAAGGGCTCTTCCACAGATTATTTAAACCAAGAGGGTTAGTTTGTCCCGTCCCTTACACAGGAGGCTTGGAGGAGGCTTTCCCTTACCCTTCCTGTGGATGAGGCATGGATACTGATGCCGGTTATTTGCAGATGAAGGAGTAGGAGCACAGCAACTGGATTCCTGTTTAGTCCCATTAAACATGTAGTGCTATAAGCAGAGCACGAGTCTGGCCACTGCCCTTTCTGCTGAAGCTGCCAGTGACTCACTAGCCAGGACACATGTACACTTACACAACCATGTACAAAATGCACTACAGCTGAACTTCTGTGCCTCCTTTTCAGAGGCTTCTTCCCACACTGCTGCTCCACCCCCTCTCATCCACCTCTGACCAGCACAGGCCTGTACCAGGGAAGTCTGCATTTACAGCCTGAGAGCTGTCTTCAGCACCAGTTAACAAGGAAGCCTGAAAGCATGGCAGCACTTAGAGGAGCCACTCTTATGTCAGCTGCCCACACGCAGTGTTACAGACAGCTGAAGCTCAGAGGCCTGCAATGGCACATCCCCTGCTGTCCTGTGAAGGCTTCTCCTAGCACTCACTGACTGGCACGCTTTATCTTGTCTCATCCAAAAAGTAAAAAAAAAATACTGTTTCTAATCCTTATGACTAAAACAATTAAACTACAAAAAGCCAGGACATACGTCCCTGCAGAACACGAGACAGACAGTTAAGGACAGACAAACTTAACTCTAATTTCCCTCATTTTGAACATGGTGAAAGAGGTTGAGAAAATCCATATGAGAAGTATTATATCAATATACTATGTTTGGCTTATGCCTGTTTATGAGCCTCATACTTTGTTAAACTTGCAAGTTGATATTAAGTGTTATAATTGAAGCAAGTAAATATGGGCATTATTCTTCAAACACTAAACATGTAGCAAACCCATAAACTGAGAAATATAATGCATTTGTAAATAGCACAAAAAAATCCTGTGGATATAATTCTGAACATCTAACATGAATTTTCACTTCAAAAAGACTAATTTCTCCATATGGACACTCATACATGACAGCAGGTGTAGTTAGAAATCTGTCTAATACACAGTGCGGCCTCAGCAACAACAATCAGAATTTAGGAATTCTTGAAATTAATGTGTCATACAAAGAATGGAACATTGACAGCTGAGCAGGTTATAAGGCTCCTTAAAATGCAAGTTAACAGCAGCTAAATGGTATTAATGCTTTTACATAATTATTTTCTGAAATACAACACACACCTATTGTACTGAAAACAGGAACTTTTCGGGAAACAATGAAAAATCTGGTCCAGGTCAGTGAGAGTAAAAAAAGATGTCTTAGCACGGGCAAATATTAAAAAAAAACCACCAAAATGTAACCATAAGAAATGCCATACCAACCAGCAGTAGTCTGTTTTTCACATTTTAAAATACCTAAATTCATAATACTGGTTTATACTTAGAATATCAAATGTATGACTTCACCGTAAGCTTCACTGCAAGCAATGCTTCCATCTCCTGGAGTTTGGCGCTTATCTGAGAAGACAGTATCTAGAATATGTGGCCACTGAAGCAGTAACAAGCAGTAGACGGAGGATTTTCCTCTAGATACCCTCCCTGAATTAGCTTGACTTGCTCTGTACAAACACCATACATGGGGATATTGCCTGGTAGGAAATGCTGCCTCTGAGTCTAGAGGAGCCCTGGGGTACCATTCCCAAATGCCTACAGAGGGGCCAGGTGCCCAGTTCCTGGCCCGACACGGGCTTGGTGGCACTGCCTCGTGCTCTGCAGTGAAATGAACAGCTTGTTACCAGACTGTGAGTTTTCATCATCCCTTTTAAACTCACTCAAATTAGGAAGTGCCCCTAGATAAGCCAAGGTGCAAGAGGACTGGCAGAAGTAGATGCTGTGATTTGTGCTAACGAGACAGAAATAGCAGCATGACTGGGACCTGAGTACACGAGGTGACACGTGCAGCTGTCTGAACAGCTCTGCTGCCACTGTCACTGCCTGCTAATGGCATTCCCTTCTGCTCGGCCTCCTCTCTCCACTTTACACACCAGCTTAAAAATTCAGGCCCTTCCAGCTTAACCTAGACTGAACTACTTATTTCAGCAACTAGGAAAAACAGCCACACAACTGGTTAAAATATCACTCCTTTGGAAAGGAGTGGGAAAAAAAGCTTGAATCACATGGAAAAAACTTAAATAGGTATCTCTTATTTAGGGTGTATTAAAGAAATGGTGGCAAATTTCTGGTTTTTATTCATCTTTATGGAGGTCCTTTTCAAAGGAAAAGTAGTAGGAAATAAAAGAATTTACATCTTCTATACATTAACAATCAATGAAATATTGTTAGAATATCAAAGGTGGAATTTTTGTTTACCTGTCATCTCCTTAGGAACATATTTTATTAGATAAACTACTTTGTGGTTTAGTACTGTGTGCAGTTTGTGCACTTTTACATCTGAAATGTCTTAGAACAATTTCAAGCACAAGAACAACGAGTTGGAAATATCCCCAGTAAATTACCAGTCCAACGGACGTATGCCCATGGTGCTGTCATGTCCCTTAATTTTAAAACCTTGCATAAATCTCAAGGGAAGAAACCCAGTTTTTTATTTTCAGATCTAAAGTCTAATTGCATTGTAATCCTAGCATGATGTTGGACGCAGCACTACTACAACTTCAATTTCTTCTTCATGCTACCTATGAAACATAAAATACCAAGAGCTAAAAATGTCCGTCAAAAGACCTTTCTTCTCTGAGTGATTATGTGTCCCTACAAAAGACATTACTCCATGCCAGAAAAACCCAGGTCAAATGAATTTAGGAGGTTTTGTGAGCATACATGTTTGGTAAAATCTAGATGCCATCACAGGAACTTGGACCTAGACTTCTCTTTCAGACTCTAAACTGGAGAGAAATTTTACACAGACCAAGACAAAAACCAGAAGCTTATTTGCAATTGGATTGTGGGACCAGAGTATTAGAAACCAGCTAAATACAGTAAAATACACACAGCTTTTTTAGTAGCCAACAAGAAGGACACTAAAACAGAAATCAATCTACCTTCCTAGCATAAAACATTTCTAGTGGAATACAGGGCTTTTCTGGGTCTGTCACCTGCCAGATGGACTCTGCTGTGAACAGTAAACAGGAGAGCTCCCACCACAGGCACCAGTAATCAGACAGGGCAATCAGTCACCAAGGAGCAAACCAGGCACTGCTGTGCCTTCTCCTAAAATGTCTGCACGGCCAACAGAAAGCATCTGCTCTCAACTTGTGTCATTTTGGGTGCAGGGAGGCACTACTCCAATCAGCTTTGGTAGACATGAAAGAAAATAGATGGTCAGCTCTTGTATATGAGGGCTTTTACCAGCTCTAAATTCTCTTAAAAAAATACCATTGCTTCAAAGGAAATTAAACCTGGATGTCAAAAGCAATGCAGAAAATCACTTCCCAAAAGCAAGCATTTCTTTGCAAGCATATTGACAAAGCACCAAATGCATTCAGAGCCCACAGAAATGTAGCAGGCTGAAGATTTGCAGATTCTTGTTTAAAACAAAACAAACTACCTTGTATGTGGCTTAAAAGGGAACTGCATATATAGATATACCATTAAAGATTGAGCCATTCTACCTCAGGCAGTTGGAGAAAAAAGAAAAGCAGTCTTTATGCCTGCCAGCCTCATACCAAAGTCAGAGCCCAAGATTCCTACTCGGCCTCAGCTGCAGGAAATGTTTATATCCCATGCAAGGAAAGCACAGTTATCTGTGCCTTGCCCCGCTCAGTGCCATGGGGCATTGCCCACTGCTGGCAGTGCCATGCCCCTGGGCAGGAAGGACAGGTGAGGGTGGGAAAGCCAAGTTTGATGGAAACATTCAACATCTGTGCAAATTAATGAGTTCAACTTAATTATCTCCCAACAGAAAGATTAAATAGGGTGCAACTGGTGATATGAAATCATCCTAATGGGTTCCACTGCTTGAATCCACCACTCATCAAGCTGAATTGATTTTTAAACAGTGGAAATTCAAACAACTCCCATGAGAAAGTAACACAATTCCCATCTCAATCAAATACATTGTAATAGTTACATATGAAATGTGATTTTTCAAGAGGGAGAGTAGATTATTTCTCCATCTTCCAGTTCTGTAGGGGACTTGTGAATTGATGGTATTATCAGTCAATGCTGGAATACCAGCACACACTGAGGATGTAAAGTGTACAAGCACACTATGAAGAGTATTCTGCAAATAACTGAAAAGCGCACTTTTAAATAAAGGCTGTGGCAAGGCATTACAAGCACTTGTTTTTCAAACAGGACAGTTAGCATATTGTTATAGTCTTTATAATCCCAATGTTCTAGAAATAAACTTGCAAGTATGCAAATGTCCTTAAAGTAATTTAAGATAGCAATTAATTTATATTTAATAGTATGTTCCCAGAGCAAATATTTCACATTCTGCTGCTAATTTTGAGTATCCAACTGAGCTACTTCAAGTGTACCAGAATTTAGAATGTATCACAAATCCTTTACACTGTTTTTACTTCAGCATGAACAATTTTTGAACAAAAATCACTACTGAGTTCAAGGAAGCCTTTATTTTAGAAAAAAAAGGCTGCATATTTTAATTAAAAGACCCCCTTTTGTTGTACAAAACTAATCCCCATCTTTTGACATGTATAAGAGAAAATTTCTACATAAATACATGAAATATCATACCTCTTTCTAGAAGAAGTTTTTCCGCCATGACCTCTGAAGACAGATTTAACTTGAACTATTTCCACTTAATTTCATCAGAAAAAGATATTTTAAAAAATCGTATCTACAACTGAAAATAACAATCTAGACCTGAGATGCTGCCTGACAAGTCCTATCTCAGACGTGATTAATGTGCTGCCAATTTGCCAAAAGAGGGTCCATTTATCTGCTCAGTGGGCAAGCAAACATTTGTGAGAACAATTGGTATCTATGCAAGGCAGCCCCAGACTGAGTGGTCATCAGGTGTTCAGTAGCAACTGACATTTTAAATGGAATCCAAGGGCTGCCAGCATCAAAGGTTCACTGAACCGGAGCAACTGGAAAAAAGGTAAAGGGAAAGGTAAAGGGAAGGGAGCAAATGAAACAGCTGGATGTCTTCTCAGTGGTACCTCTGTCTAATCTTGTTTTTGCTAATCAATACCAAAACAATAAAGTATTTCCAATATGGGTTTTCTGTAGTAATTCTTCATTAAATCATACTTGCATGAAAGGAAATCAAACTTACACAGCTTTAGAGTGAGGCTCTATTCCAGGTGACATCAAAGACTAAAACAGGAGGGGAAAATAAAAAGAAAAATAAGAAAAAAACACCCTGTGCAATGTTAAATACCTAACAGGAGATGACAAATCAAATGGGAATTACTGTGGTAAAAACATAATTAAAAACTTGATTGAAGTTAAACAGAATTTACATAACACTACAAATTAACTTTATGCTGAAAGTATTCACTGGGAAAGCAATAAAAAGGCATTTCATTAGTAATCTATATTTAAGCAATGTGTACAATAGAGTTGTTCTAATGAGAAATGTAGGGTTTTTAATAACAGCCGTTTCCAATGGCTGCCAGGAGACACTGCTATCATGGAGATCTCTGCACATAAACAAACAATCTTAGGCAACACCATGTGTGGATTGTAGCCCTGAGACCCAGCACAGGTTGGTGCTTTACAGCTTCTTGTTATAAATTAACTGCCTTAAAAACACTGGTACACAGCCCTGGGCTACCCATTCATACTGGGCCTCCTGACCTTGGGTGAAAGCACAGCCCAGTTTTAGCAGAACCAGGACCTCTGCTTTTCTTTAAGTTTTCCTTCTTAAAAAGGTATTACATTTTCAGAACTACACATCTGTTGCTATGACATTTCATTTCCATTCCTTTAGAGACACAAATTATTTGTGGTAGTGATGAAGAATCACATTGCAATCATTAACTAAGTCACATAAAACTAAATTACTGGTAAAATAGTAATAATGAAAATAGTACTAAAAGCACATTAAATAGAAACTACCCAGAGGTGTAGCATTTGCGCCAAATGCTAACGACAAAACACAGACAGAAGAAATGAACTTCTAAAACCCCATGATGGAAACTTCCTACAATCCATGATGGAAAACAGAAATACATTTCATCCCAGACTTCAGAAGGAATCCAGAAAGATCCCATTCCCTAAACAATTTCTCACTTCTTCCTTGTATCAGCCAAACATGTTTTTGGTATTTTTCAAGCCACAGATTCTTCACAAATCCTGCTGAAAGTTTAACAGGCTTGTGGCAACAACTCTGGTTACCTTTTATAAATAATCCAGCTGTCTCCTCAGGTCACCCAACCACAATCTTAGACCCACAAAACTAATGGGGTAGGTTCACATCAATACTGTTTCCAGGTTTTTACTTTTTAAATCTAGTGGCAAAGTCTAAAATTGCAAAAAAAGGATTTAGCTGCCTTCAGGTACAGGTAGATACTCCTGACAGCTTCTGACTAGAATTGGGATTTTGACACTTAAGAGGCAGCTGGCTGCCTTTCTCTACTGAAAACACTACAGGGAAGTCCAACTCAGGCAGCAATAACTCTGGAAGAAAAATAATCAACCAAGAGAAGAAAATTAATCAAAATCTCTGTTAACAAGAATGAAAGATAAGAGCTTCTCCTGGCACTTTTTGACCTGACCCAACTATTTTTGCATCTTTCCCATAAAGAAATGTTGTGTGCTCTGATACTATAAAGTAGAACCTAGTAAAACAAAGTAAAACCTACAAAAGCAAGATTTGCTCTGTCTCTTGGCCTGACAAACATCAGAGAGCTGCAGGTGAACAGGGGCACTGGATACTATGAAACTATAATGCTGAAATGGATGCTACCTTCAAATGCACTCCAGAATATTCAGAATAAGACTCGATTTCCTTTGATGTGCTTCCCACCTAAATGAAAGGACTTAAGTGAAATGGCTGTAAGCCATGTTTTATTTCCCAAAGTGCCCAAACACAAGCTGTAAGAGCAAAAATCAAGGGAGATGCTCTGCAGACTAACCAGAAGCCTGTAGAATAAGGAGCTCTTGTGAGTAATGGAAATGGATTGCAAGTTTTCTGATTTCTGCTGGACTACTGCACTCACTGAGAGACTGTCTACACTCACACCCCCAGGTTTGTTTTAGGAATCAATATTTTAATTTTTTATGCCATTAAACAGACAAATCATAAACAATCTAAGTGTTTGAGACATGTTTTCTTACCAAATTGAGTTTATTTGGGGGTTTTGTCAGTAAAAAATAAAACAAACAAATGGTGCTTCATCCTGTTTTGGCTGCTGAACTGCATTAAAAAATATATACATAGAGATTAATTTCCTCACATTTGTTGAAAGTTTCATTTATAATATTTGTTAAACACTTGTGCGCCATGCCAGTTTCACTTTTCCTGTCCAACCCCCCTCCCCCAAAGTTTTAGAATTATTTCTTTCCCTAAAACGTGCATATTTGTCTAAAAAAAAACTCAAAAAGCAAAACAAACCAGACCACTCTATCCTGCCTAAGCACATGAATACCAGTGTCATCTCCACAAATGGGTTTTCCCAGAGAAGAAAGGAGACAGCCAGCTTACAAATCTCTAAGTAGATGGCAAGTCAGGAAAGATGCACAGTGAGTAACATGACAAACCTCACCAGAACCTCTTTCCCGGCGGAGCAGATCCTCCCCAACTTGTTGTGCCAAGGCTGGATTTGTCCCACTGGCAGAGAAGGGCAGGAGGAGGCACATTGTCCCCAGGCTCACCCAGGAGCAGTGAGCTCAGGAGAAAGGAATTGCCCCATCAGTTCCGAGAAGAGCACGGACACACTAGAAAGCAGGCTGCACTCAGCTTTTCCTTTTTTAACACGGTGTATTTATACACAAGAGAATGCAGCTCACATGTAGTATCAACGCAGGTTGGGGAGACTGCACTTTCACCACAGAGGACATAGAGAGAAGGCACATGCTTCTAAAAGCTTTTCTATGCTAGCCTTATTGTGTTCCCTGAGGACAACATGCAGTCTTAAAGGGGATGCTGAATTTTGGGGCAGAATGACTTCACTAAAGCTTGCAGTGGGAATGAAAAATATTTTAAAATGTTACAGTAAAAACTACAGGTCCAGCCAAGACTGCAAGTCCATTGTGTTATTCACTGTGCAAACCCATGAACACAAAAAGGTATTTCAAAAGACTTGTAATTCAATGAATAAAGAGAGACAATCCATAGTATTTTTAAGGCCACTTACAAAAATACCAATGCCGAGAAATATACCAAGAAATGGGTTTTTGTAAAGTTGTTGCAAGCTTTATATTTTTATTTGGATGAAAGCTATCAAATCAATTATTCTTATTTGCTTTTTGAAACTGAAAAAATCTGTGACTTCATATACATATGTCAGGAAAAGGGATATTGGGAAAAACAGAGCCAGTGATGAGCAGGAAACAGAATATTCCAATATGCTGATTACTGATTATAAATAACTGACAAGGCAGGCAAACTTCCCAAAGCCTCTAACAGCTGTACCACCTCCCTGTTCACAATGAAATTCCATCCTCTGTCCCCTCTTCCAAGGGTGTGCTGTGCTGGCCAGCAGGTAACCACAGTACAGCCATTGCTCAGGCCTGAGAAGAGTGTACTGTGGTGTACAGCAACACTGCCTGCTGGCTCGAGCTTGGAGAGCACCAAGACAGCTGTGTCTGCATCATGGTACATTTTATTTCTAAAGCTCAAATTGTTCACACCAAACCAGCTCAGCCGTATCTGCAAAGACCTCAAAAATGAGAAGCACTGTCTTCCCACACATCAAATGCTCATGACAGCCCTATTGTAAAATTTTTGTTTCCAGATTTGACCAACACTAAGCACTTGGTACCTAAATCCTCACCAAGTGGAATTGATTAAGAAGTGGTAATAATTACAAAATTGCTTGCTGAAGCAAATGAACAAAAGGACAAGATGGGCTAGGTCCTACAACTGCCACCTCCCTTCTGCCATTAACATCTCCTTGCACATTTGACAACCTGGAACTATCTGCAACCCACATTAGACATGAGGTGGCCATGTGGCAGAAGATACCTGGGCACATGGGGATATTTAATCCTTCTGAGAAGACTCTTTAGCATATGCTTTTTTTTCTTTTTTTTTCATCTGTTCTGTCTGAAATGGGGACAGAGATAGCAGCACAACTTCTGAAGCTCGACCTGCTTCATAGAGCAGTAGCCACTACAGCAAACCCCTAGAGAAAATAGCAGAATAGAGAGGAAGCAATATAAACAAACAGCTCATCCAGCAAATTGGGAAGAACTCAGAACCAGAGTCATCTGCTCTTCCTGAGTCTGAACACTGCTGCTGTTCTCTTACTCAGTTCAGCTCAAAACAGTGAGCATCTCCAGCTATGTGCAAAGTGCTCTCAGCACCCATTTCCACAGGACCTCAGAAGAACTGCTCAGACCTCTGCAGAGCCCAGCCTGAGCAATGCCAGTGTCCATCTGTCCCTGCTTCACCTTGCCCATGACTCACACCACTCTTCTCATCCCTGCAGGCAGCTCTTTATGCAGTCTCTGCAGACAGCAACCTGTGACTAATTCTGCACAGGCAAGGTGGCAAGGCAAAGGCAAGCCTTCCAAAAGTGTCGGATGTCCAGACTAAAGGAGCTCCTGAACTACACTGTGGGACAGAGGGACTGCCCTGAGACATGGTGCAGCTCAGCATGGCATCCTGGAATGGAGCAAATGATTCCTTCTGCCTTTAATCCAAGAGCTGAAGCACTGCTGCTTCAAGGCAGCAGCCATGGCAGCCACAGAGACCATTTAGGTGAAGAACCAGAACATAAATGAGGTGCAAACCAAGGGATTCTGCAATTTTTTCATAAGAGAAGGAAGAAGGCTTTAGCTTTCAGACACACAGCATTCAGAAATACACTAGTTGTTGGTTTAGAGTCACTTGCTGGACACTGTTGGCAAAACAAGCAAGCTGAGGGCGAACTGATCTAGTACAGCAAATTTGTATAAAACATTTTTATTTTAAAAAACTGAATTATGGGTTAGAAGAAGTAAACAAAACCTAAAAACTGCTCCTACAGAGAGACACAATCCTTATGCAAAGACAATCTGTATCCTCATTTCATGTGTTGTACAGGTAAGATTTTTTTACAAACTATGGGAAAACTCACTTGCTAGATTTTATATAAGAAAATCAAAAAGTAACCTGTCATCTTTGAAGCTGCTGGATGTTGTAGGAAAGAGAAAGAACAGTGCTTTCAGCTGATGTTCACAATGCTTTTGCTGTCTTTCTCCATGGCCCAGCTTTGCAATCATCTTGTGCCTACTGCCACCTCCAAAAGTACACTCTGACCTGCCATTAGGTTCTTTACTTACTATGAATTAGCTCTGAACTTTTTCTTCACCAATATCCTATGTGCATCTATGCACACAAGTGGATACGTATTGTGTGGATTTATTTTACACAACACCTTAAAATTAAATAAAAATATGTGTTAATGGTGAGATAGAAACCTCTGGTAAATGCTCTCTTCCCACTTTCAGCAAGCTTACTGGAAATAACATCAATTCAGCAGTCCATGGCAAGTGTAAGTATGAGTTAGTACGTGTTAGCCAATTCAAAAGGCCTTCTACAAATCTAATAATTATACTTAATTTCATATACAAAGGTCAGCATTAAATTCTCTACAGTTTTGTATTTCAACAGATTAAAACTTCAGCAATAATTTACTGAACATAAGAAATAATACCACAACATTAATTACCTGCAAACAGCAACACTGCACAGATTTTAGCAGGGTGCATTGGAAGCTATACAGTATTTTAGCTAGTGCACACACACTTCAGCCATTTTTAGACCATATCATTAAAAAACAAGAAAACAAAACCCAAAGCTGAGTTCTAAACCCAACAATTTCTTTTAGTACTCTAAGTCAAAATAAAAGCAATTTAGTTGAAAAGCTGAATAATTTCCAGTTGTGAGAGAAGAGGAAGTAATAACTGTACCTGAGGTTGAAAAGCAGTGACACAGCCAGCTTAGAGCAACACCACAACAGGCCATTTGCATAAAAACCAAGGCTGAGCCAAAGACTCCTTAAGAGGCATTATTAAACAATTGTATCTCAACAGTGCACTGACATGTGTAAGATGTCCTCAAGTTTCAGTATGGCTGTGGCAGAAGAAGGGGATATTTATCCCATAATGATGCTGCTGGCTTCCCCACCTCTAATCTGCAGGCCAGGCTGACAAACCAGAACTGACAGAAATGCCACACGAGATGAAGCAGGTTGGGGGACTACTACAGAGTAGACCCAAAAAGGCTGGCTAGCCTGTGAAAAGGGGAAGAATACGTTGGCATCACTGCTTATACTCCAAAAAAAGCCTGTACTATTAAAAGGTAGGGGAATACTGCAAGATGCAAGGATGTAAGATTACTTTAAAGCACAAATGGGAAAAACCTATTGCTTGACCCTCTGAGCTCACAGAGTCACACCCAGATCCATTCATTTCAGTGTTTCTATTGACAGGCTGAAAAAAACCCCATCACCTCCCTTCTACTGGGGCTAGCACTAAAATATTTGAAATACTTGAAAAATGCATTCAAAATCCACAAAATCAGGCAACATTGATCCTAACATTCCGAAAGTGGAAGAGAAAGTCTGGTATACAAACAGCAACCCAAAATAGCATCCCACTGGCACAATGCTGCCACACCTCTGCCTTACGAAGCTGTCATGGAACTGAATTTTAAGAAAACAGAGATACACCAAACCACAGCTACCAGTGGTTTAATTTTCAAGCAGAACAATAATAACCAAAACCAATAATCCTGATTTCATGTTTCCCAGGTGCACAACAGCTAGACAGAAGCAAGCACACCAGCCCCAGCAGAAGATGTATTTGTGCAATGGAGGGCACAGATCATACGCGGGGGGCTGGGGGTGAGCGGGTGTGGGAGGGTGGGATGGCAGGGGGCATTTGGGAATGGCAAGAACTTGGCTCTCCTCAGCCAGATGGGTTTACCACACTGTGCAGGTCTGCACAGCACAGCTGCAATTTATAAATGCTGAGGCAGGCCAAGGCAAGTGGCATCCCCTCCAGCTGCAATTAGAGCCATTGGCGCCTTGGCTCCCTGGTGGGTGCCCGGGCAGAGGCACAGCAGCAGGGAAGAGCCTCTAACTGGGGTAGGGAGAGGAGGAGTGCTGCTTTATGGCAGCATGCTAAATCAATTGCATTTTTTATTTCCACTGCTGAACATTATTATGCTCTCTGCATGGCTTTTATGAATGTTTGCCCTACCATAATCTATTTGCCAGAAATCAATAGTCACTTATCCTTGCAAACTAGTAACCAATGTCACCATCTTTCCAGCTTGCAGATCAACTAACATTGTCCACTGCATCCAGAACAGGAAACCTGGTTTCTTAATTCTCACATTTCATACAAACCTTCAGCAAGGAAAGCAGAGAAATACACCTACTGCAAGGCAGCTGCCAACAGCTTTTAAATCAAAGCCTGTCTTAAACTACGCTCTCCCATTGAGCAAGTACAGAGGTACCATTACAGGCCCTCATTAAAGAAACAGTTCCTACCAGGAATATCAGCATTTGGAATTGCCACATCAGGATGTGTTGGGGATGGTTTACTCTCAAGAGAATTAGAAGGAAGGGAAAGATGCTCTTACACAATTCTTGAGTCAGTAGCAAAAATTGCTATTCTAAATGTAAGTAATATAGAAAGGATCAAATGTGAAAGGTGTTGCACATTTACCTAACAGTTTTAAATACAACAAACTTTTAACTCTCATGAGAAAAAAGAAAAGCAGAAGAGATGTAATTAAATGCAATACATGGAATTAAAACAAAAAAAAAAAAAGATACATGATACTCTACATATCTCATTGCTATCTCCACAAATTCCTTTCTTCCTCTATCAGCCCTCTGCTGAGTAACCAGATTCCAGTCTCCAACCTTTGCTCCAAAGTTCAGGGCAAGTTTCCTAGAATTTCTTCTTCTGAATTGTTGATTGCTTTTCCTTGTAATTCTTTTCTTCCTTCCTACAGAACCTCCCAAAGCAGGAATAATGTTTTAAGGTAACGTGTGTGTATATATATATATATGCCCCTAACCTCCATATTCTTCCTAATTTTGTTTTTGCTTGGTTTAAAACTTTTCTCTACTGTAAAGGGGATAATAGCTGTCTTTTCACCTTCTCTTGCTTATCTCCATTTACTGTTTATCCTCCTATTATGTATCTCCCAGCAGGCAGCATCTGTGAAACTGCTCTTCTGACCCCCTCCTGACTCATCTGCAGCTGTGGGGGTTGTATGGAGGAGCTCCACTGTGGCTGGCTTTCAGGGCTGCTGACTGCTCCCTCTGACCCTTACTGAAATAAAAATTTATTGTCCAGGTGATGATGCCTCAGGGTCTTCCAGAAAATCTTTAGGAAGAAGGGCTTGCTCATCACCCAGAATAAAGGATATCTTCTTTGAAAAATGGCAGCCTTTACTGGAACATGCAAGACTGCAGGAGGTTCTCTGCTCTATGTGAGCAAGTAAATCCTTTTTTCTTCCCATTGACATGGACTATATTTTAGCAGAAGTTCCTATGACTGGGTGCTAAATAACCCTAGAACTTAAAATAGCCAAGAAGTCCACAAGCAGTGCAGGTAGGAGCTTCTTTCCTGTCTGCAGCACTGAAGAAACAAACCAAGAGTGGGTTTTATATACAACTTCTGTAGGTAGTGCAACTACCAGACCTGTATCAGAAATGAGCTCCAGTTCCTGCATGCACAGCTGTGTGTGCCCTCAGCTGCCCTGCAGAAGAACATCTGCCACAAGCTCAGCACAGAGGTGACTGTACCCCCCAAGCACTGCCACGCTCACTGCCCATCGTCCACCCCTTCCCGAGGGCATCACCCAGCTAGAGCAGAAAGGATCGCCTCACGCTCTTGCCCAGCTCTGCAGCAGGTTAGAAGTCCATCTTTTTACAGGAATGCCTTTTCCTGTGACCATCTCTGAGCACAAAGTGCAAAATGCAACCTTGCTAGTGCCCCTGGCAGGCATGGGAGAGGAAGCACCTGCTTGCTGCTCCTGTGAGCAGCCCCCTTGCTCTGTCCTCAGGGAACTCTCTGCTGCTGTCTAATAACCTTCTGCAAACGGGCAAGTGCCAATTCCCACTCTGTCAGGCCTAGTAAATTTTATGTTTGTAATTCCTAGTTGGTGAAAAGAAAATAACAGTCTTGTCCATGAAAAGCCCAGGGTTGGTGGCACAAAACAGAGAACTGGGCAGCTGCTTTGAGCAGCTCTGGATCCATCAGGCTGGGCTCAGATTATACCTCTGCAAAGCCATAAAACTGCTTCTGTGGGGGAGAGCCATCATTCAAATGACAGCCTGAGATAAACCACAATCTGATGACTGTCACAGTCCCTTTGACACCAACACTTACCATCTCCTAGTGTTTACAGACTAATCAGTTTAGCCTTCCCAACTGGCTGCAGACAAGGCAGCTGCTCATCATGACTTGCATTTTCTTAAAGCTTCACAGAGCAGACACCCAGGGCTCTGTTATTTCCTCCACTCCTCGGTCTCAATACTATCCAAAATGAGAAAGAAAAATACATTCATCTGTACAATTCCTGTGTGGTTCTCATTTCCAGGGAATGCTTAGGATTTCACTAGCTAGTGATTAAAGAACAGCCTTTCATATAAACCCAAAAATTAAGAGCAATTACAGTAAAAATTAATTTAAAAGAAATAATTACAGAAAGAACTTTAAAAATACTTATATTACCAAATTTGAGAAAGGTTTCTCAGACACTGAAGTTCATATACTTGTAATATACACAGACATCTTGCTTAATATCTAACTTTTTAAAATAAATAAATTATATAAATAGGCCTCTTTGATTGCTCAGAGCATCCATCATTATGTACTGGGGCATAGCTTTAGGCATAATTGTACTACTGAATTCATCAGCTGCCTAATCATCATTCATTTTGCATCTATTTCTGCTAATTAAAAAAACTCCTAACAACTTTTACATAAACACTGTATTTGTTCTCCACAAAGACACAAGCCTAATTTACCAGTGATTAACTGATTATCTAATTTTATAGCTGTCACTCTGTAAAGACCAGCACCCAGAGCCACCAGGAAAGACCAAGCAAAGTCTGTCACTCCTTACCTGCTGTCCCTCACACTTGTCTGAGACGGGCAGCAAGGGTGGCAGCCTTGGCACAGGCTGTGCACACAGGCTCTGCTGATCCTGCTGGCTGCAAAGGACAGGTCCTCAGTCCTTTACAACCTCCCTTAGCTTCTGGGAGTGCTCAGACAGGGACTAAATGACCCAGTGGGAGACCTGGTGGCCATAAAAAATCTGTCAGTGGCACTAGACAGCACATGAGTTCAGGGTGGTTATGCAGCCTTGCAAGACCCTCACAGCAGCCAGTTGGAAATTAACTTCAGTGTGTTCCCTCTGCCCTCACCCTCCTGCCTGAAGCTCAATCTAATGCAGACTGCAGCAGCATCCCCTCTGCTTAGACCCCTGCTAACACCAAAATCTTTCACTTTCAAAGAACAGCTGTCAGCATTTAAAGATCTGCCTGGCCAGCACTTGGAAGCAGAGGAAGAACAGCCTCGGGTACCACCTGATCCCTCCAGGTGCACGTGCCCTGCTGAGAGCAGAACTCAACAAAACCGCATCCCCACCGGCTACCCAGACCTCCAGGGTGAACTGCAGTGCTCAAAAGGTGATGCAGAACAGCCCTACAAGGAGCAGCTTTTTGTTTTCCTCATAACCCAATTATGTTTAATTGGGAAACCAAATAACTTGAGAAATTCACCTTTAGCCTGTGCAATTTTCATGAATTTTCACCAATTTCCATGCATAGCTGTTGCCAACCTTGTCCTGGTTCCAGAGGTACATACAGTACAAGCACCTGTTAAAACAAGAATGAACAAGGGTAACAGCACCAACATTAATCTGGTAGGCAAGTGCTGTTCCTCTCTCCATAAATTTTCTATTAGAGTATTAATTAGAGACATTACCACTCCCAAACCCTCCACTCCCTGCAGGTGACCGCAGGATAGGCAAATTATTTCCACAGGCAGGGACAGGCATTTAAGACTATTATGGCACCTTGGATTTTTTTTAAGCTACATATTTCAAAAGCAAAAGAGGAAAAGCCAGCATAGTCATATTCACTTTTGATAACAGGTGAAGAATGACTTTCAAATATTTCTTTTTTGACCAAAGTTTGTAACACTCCCACATAGGAGAGGAGGTAAAGAGGAGAATTTATTTCAGCTAGAGAGCTACATGGTCATCTGCTTTTTTCATAAACTGGACAAAAGAGAGAATTGGGTATTTCCTGAGGTGCTTCTCTTGCTATTACTGAAAGCAATTCCCATCCCAGGGAAAGCATGTACAGCCTGTTCCCAGTAACTGAACCAGGAGAGTGCATCCTGGACCCAGCACATATGCACCGTTCCCAAAGCATGGCTATCACCATATGCATTTGCTGCGTGACAGAGGACCAAACCAGACTATGGCCAAACAGCAACCCTGCTGTTTGCCCTGACCAGTACTGACTCACAACATGCAATCCTGTACTACTTTTGAAGGTGTAACAGTCTGTCCCAATCAAAATTGTCATTATGATGCACTAAATTATGTGCTTCAACACATAACAGTGACAAAACAAATCAGTTACCTTGGCAGACTTCTTCCTAAGTGAATAACCAAGGTGAGGGGATGGTGTTATTTGAGGAGTGGAAAATTATTTATTATGAAGAGAGAATCGCATGAAGAACAGGATGCATTACACAACTCTAACTTGATGCACCAGAAAAGGTGCAACTCGGCGTAACTCTCTGAGGAGGATCTGCCAAACAGTGCATAAAGCTGAGAGTAAGCATGAATGCATCCTAGTGGACTATGGAGAGAACACTATATAAAGCAGCAATTAACTGCTCCATAGTTAATACAGTTGCTGGAAACAGTTTCACACTGATAGGGACTAAAATCAACTGACACAGACTATATATGAATATTGAGAGTACTGAAAAGCACTAATTCTGAACTTGATTAAAAAATGGAAAAAAGCAGCATGCTATTCTTGAAAACCAACTTCTTTGCCTCCACTTGACACAGAAAGCACTTGTATGCAAATTTAAATATGCAATATTAACTGAAATGATTGGCACCTACCATTTATTTAACACCACACTGAAATGCATTTAGAAAGACAAAACACTGATGTGGTAAGTTCAGGTTTTCATCAATATTTACAGAAAAGACATGCCACAAACACTTCAGACAATATGTATTTACAAAATACAATACATGGAGCTGACTGTCTAGCCCAACTAAGGTAGATTATAATCTTACTTTAAAACTTTAGTAACAGATAATACCTTAGGTATCAACTAGAGGATATAGTAACAGTCTTGCTAAGTTTATGGCTGAAGAAATAATGATTCAATTCTCATCAAGTAAGAGCAGATTGCTTATAGATTTCAAATTCGATTTTCTCCACACAATTTCTTGTACAAAAATCCAGTGCATTTTTGAAACTCTAATCTGGGGACATAAAACAATAACTGACACAACTTTATAGCTACAGCTGTGCACTGCATTTTAAAGGTACTGATATATCTGATGAATAAGATATGCACATTTTTGTTCAAGAGGCTCATGCTGATTTGTGGATTTTAGAGGCATGTAGAAGTGCTGGGCTGAAGCAGAGGAAGAACAGTTTTGGTACAAGGATCAATGTAAGTGAAATGTTCAGGGTTCAATGATGTTTTTCTAAATTTTAAAGTTAAGTCAATGAACGGTCTGGATGCAGGAAATGGGGACGTCAGGCTCTAGCTCTGCCATATATTATTACACAAATTATAGTCCACTTCTGCACCTGCAGCATTTATCCACAATAAAGGATATTCTTGGATATTCTTCCCAACTTATTTTGATGGTAAAGACTCCAGGCAAAAGCAGCCTGTTCCTGAATACTACTATAGCTACTAAAAAGACAAATCTTGAAGCTGCTGGAATATAAACCACAGTGGTAAACCTAGGATTATTTACATCAAAAATGCCTGAGATACTGGCTAAAATGTGTATTCCTAACTGGAAGCAATTTGAAAAAAGTAAATACATGTTTTACTTAATGTAATATAGTTCATCTATAAATTAAACACAAATTCAGACCTGAATTTCAAATCAAAGTATTAATCATGGTGTTAATGACCTGAACCACAATAATACAAATTTTAATACAAATTATTACATTTTTCCTGTTCCTCTTTATCACAAATGTTGTATTAATGGCTACTAAAAATCCAAATCTGTCACTAAAAAAAGATACATGCTTAGTTATGATGCTAGATTATATTTTAGAATTATGTGATATCTGAATATACACACAGGTGATTAGAAGAAATAATATTCATTAGCATTTTATTATAATATTCCTCAACAGAAGTAATTTCTATTTAATACCACTGTACAATTACAAATTGTACAACAGTGTTGCCAGATATTATAATAGACTGAAAAGAACAACCTAAACTTCAAGAATTTTTGCAACAGCATTTCATGTCATTGTGTATTTCTTAATATCTTCATTTTATGACCATTACAAAGTTAAAACTATAGGGTTCCCCAAAAGACAGGTAAAATCTGAAAACTGTTAAAGAAATAAATCACAGACTGAATTTAGATAAAGTGTTCTTCTCTTTGCTATAGCAAAGTGAAATACATACACAACTGGAATATCCACTTCTTCTCATTTACTAAGCTATCTTTTGCACCTCTCCTGTCAACTCCTCAGAGGCACTGCCTGGATCTTCTTTTGGATGTTACATTTGCTAGCGAAATCACTGATGGACTGAAGCCAGTGGCAAAATTCCTACAGCAACTTAATGGGACTAGAAATTTGATTCTGAACATTCATAATCTCCTCTCTTAACTTTTCAAGTGGCAAAGTCATTCCCAAGTATGAATTTCTTTTCAGAAGTGGTTGACATCCTCCCACCCCAGCAGCAATAGAGCTTAACACATGCAATCACATATGGTGCTCAAACATCCCTGCCATCTGAAATGCAACAATTAATCGTTACCAAGGAACTAGAAGGGGTTTTGACAAGGCAAAATTGCTGAAGTGCATTATCGACTTAGATTTTTATAATCCTTTGAAATGCATGCTTGAATTGCGAAAGAGTCATCACAAATGCATGCATGTTTTAGGTCTCCAGAAGCTGTACCTCGTGGTATATTCCAAATCCTTTACATTTAAGCAGGAGAAAGCAATCAAAGAGATGCGAGAGTAACAAGGATTAACATGTTTGCTCTTTCGTTAAAGGGACCGAGTCCCTGCAAGAGTTTTGTACAGCAATTAGTTCCAGCCTACAAGAATCTAAGACATCTATACCACATTTTCACATTCTCCTTGCCAAACCAGACACTGTACTCTGAGCCCTTCATTTCTAAATCGAGTTCACTTCTAAATATATCCTGTCATGCATGCAGATGAAGGGCACACACTGGTAGTCTTTTACGGCTGGCCAGCTCCACTCCTGCACCAGAGAAAGGGAAGGGTAGCTGCTGGTCTAGGACCTGGCTGCACATAAACACTTCCAGTGATGGGGGCTCATTCCCAAATACAGCAGTGAAGAGCACAGACTTGCAGCAGATGGACAGAAAAGGTCCCTGCATGGGGCAGCTTTTTATTCTGCCCGCTGGCCTCAGCATGCGGCTGCTCAGTGCTCCTTCCAAGCTGCCAACACAAAGCCACACAAGGCAGGAATATCACCCCCACCCAGATCCCTGCATCCATCTTTTCTTACAGACAGCACCACCACATTGCTGGGGAGCCCTGTGGCAGCTGTGAACAGGCAGGGAGGTTTCCTTCACAGGGTGAGGGAGCGTTACATCGGACTGTGTGTGACTTGGCTTCTCCCTTGAACTACGCCAGGAGGAAACTGAAAGAGCCTTCCAAAACGATTGGACTGGGTAATCCTGCTCCTGGAGGTCTCACCATGCCTCAGGCAGATGGCAAAACCAGTTTCCAGTCTGCAGGTGCAAAAGAATCAAGCCAGAAGTCTTCAGACACTCAGCAGACATCTAACATCCCTGAGTGGGCTCTGCCCTGTGTGTGCCAATAACCCTGTGCACGACTCCCCTGGGGCTCACCCTGCCATCCTCAGCTACTTGGACATGCTGCTGCCCCAGTTAATGCGAGGCATCATCCAGGGATCAGCACTCACCCCGTACTCTTCTGTGGGAACAAAAAATGCAATTAATGAGCCAGACATGCAAAGTCAGACAAATTACCTGAACTCTACTAGCAGCTTACAATAACTTGCCTGCCTCTGGAAGAAATCTGGGAGCTTTTAAAGGACTCCTGCCTCATGCAGGCTGTGGGGAAGGTGATATGCAAAAAGAAGAGTGCTGTGCAAAGTAAGTTCCTTCATGTCCTCATCTGTGTTTCACTCTCATGCAATCTTCACTTTGTGCTATGGCCAACCATCCCTCTGAAGACCATAACACACATATGGGGAAATACGGAGAACACATACTGTAAAGCTCCTGTTCTTAACACTGCATGTAAAATGAAGCTGAAAGAGTGAGGTTTTTGCTAATGAGACAATCAAATGGCTCACTGCTGTCCTAAAAGCTGGTTCCACTCCTGGCCACGCTCTTCTGCTGCCAACCTTGTGTTGGCTCTGTCATTCAATAGACTACAGAAACCTATTCCCTTCAGCTCAGCAAAGGCTCAGAAGGGTGGATATCTTTGGGCAGTTTGATGAGCTGATCCAGCTAAATCAGGAAAACTTAATGGCAGGCAGCTACATACTTGCCCAGCTAGTGGAGCTGACCTACTCAAGGGGATGCAGTGCAAACACAGGGGCAGGAGAACCATCTTCCCCTTAGTTGGTGGCTTCAGTTATCTTACAGAACTTCACTGATAAATGCTAGATCATGAGCATCCCACAACTCTTTCCTTTAACCTGACCTGAGATAGTCACACTACCGAAAATATAAATAAGAATTGCAATTACATAGATTTGCTCCCTTATCATCCTACAGCTCTCCTCAAAGCGTAGACCTTTATTAGAACATCAGCTAATGTTTTTATATATTTCCTTGCACAATAGTACCCTATCTTTAGTCACAAAAAAAGAGACTGACAGTAAAGCAGACAGCACTTTTCCCAGCATTAATATATTATTCTACAGTTATGTTAACCTCTCAACTCTCTCTTGTAGACCAATACACTTAGAATAGCCAAAGCCTTTTTGTACCTAGTGTTTCTTGACCTGGAGTTCTTAAACTCTGTCATGTTCTGCCCATTTCCTCTGCTGAAATGGCTGACATCCCAGCTTTTATCTTCTTTGATGCTTTCTTTTTCCAAATAACAACCTAACCAAACTGCCCAGAAACTTGCTTTTTAGATGTCTTACAGATTACCACACAGTCTTAAGTACACAGACTGGAAAGAGGGACTGAAAAAAGTATCCTACAACATCCTCCTGTTAAGTCTTATGAGATTCTGATTTCTCTGGGTACACTCGAGCTCCTACTCATGGGAACACCATGTGGACAGCAAAAGCAAGAGAAAAAAATTACCAAAATTAAACAAAAAAAGCACATTTTCTGTAAACTTTCCTATGTTTTTATGTTCTTGCATTTGAACTTTTTGATTAACAAAATCAGAAAAATATTTTCCTTCTTGTTCTTCTAATTCTTCACATTTAATCTCAGTAGAAAAACAATTATTTCAAAATCCAGTATTTGGAATAATAAAAAGTGGCATTCTAACAGGCAATTCAATAATTTAAAAATTCTGTGGTATTTCAACAACTATTTAGTTGAGAAAAATTTCAACAGTTTACTGTTAATCCTCCTATGCTACCACAATAACAGCTTCTCCTTGTACAACAGACAATATTACATGTGTTGTTGCCAGTGACAGATTGCCTGTACCTTTCCAGTAAGGGTACACCAGGCTTCGAAGATATAGTCAAGCTCAGAAAATCTAGTGCATAAAAACCCACGAGCAGATAAAAGTCTGAAATACATAGACAATTGGTAGAAGACAAAGCAATGGCCAAAAGCAGCCCAGGCTGCTGCCAGAAGGCACAGGGCTGCCCCACGACTGCTGCTGCAGCTCTCCACATTGGCTGAACAGGAATAGTAGTAGCAAGGGGAATGGCAGGCGAGGTGGGAAGTTTTCCAGAACGAGATTTACAGCCCTGCTATTTAAATATACCTTGCATAATAGCACATGAAAAGGGGTCAGTACTAGGACAATGCTCTGCAAGACTCAGTTTATAAAAATAAAGCAGACAGCTCAAACACGAAGTACAATTTACCACTGTGGAGAGAATTCTTACTTTTTCAGCACCATGTCACCTTTGTTGTCTTTTTGAAAAACCTTTAGTTCACTTCTACCCTTCTGCCCCTGAAAAGAGTTATAAAAAACTGCAGCTGGGGAGAAAGGCGGTTAAAAAAATTAAAAGAAAAAAACTCAGGAGAAAGGAAAAAAAGATAAGGCAATGTGAAGCACCAATTATTCTGAGTGTATGTAGAGAAAGTGAGTGGTGGGATGAGGCTGTGAGCAGGAGAGCAGACAGCCCTGGTTGATGGGGCACCACTGACCCCAGCAAGATTATTCCCTCCATCACTCAGGGATGTGAGTGCTGCTCTTTCTCTGTCCTCTCGAGAGGTCACCATCCCTCACAGGCTACCACACCAAATCCCCAGGCTTCTCCTGGGCCAGGCTTAATGGAACAGGTTTACAGAACCCAGAAAGGAACAGCCATAGCTACTCCCACCAATCACAAAATTAGTGTCTCCTCAGTCTCTCCCAGCTGTACTCATCAACTCTGGGGTTTGGTTTTTTTCCACAGGGCTGTGAAAAATCAATAAGATTTGTGCTGCAAACTGATTATTATGACAGGGAAAGCTCTGCAATGAAATTGATTTGTGTAACTCTAACACTACTACTTAAAACTCCCCCACAACTTTAGGGGGCATACACTCAAGAACTAAGACAAAAAGGTGTGAGGGCTAAAGCACATTTCTAAGCTGAGTCTTCCTTATTAAAGAAAATTAGCTTTGAACCAGTTCAAATGAAAGCAGAGATGTGGAGTGAGAAATAGTTCAGTAAATGAATGAAACCAGACTCATACATTTTATAAATTACATGCAGCAGCAAAGATTAAAGATTCTGATTTGTCCCCTGTGTTTTGTCCTCATTTCACCTCCTCACAAGTGTAGCACTTGACTATCTGTATTTCCATAAAATTTCAAACACTAAATATGGAAAGTCTAACATGAATATGGAAAAGAGAAAGCCATAATGAGAAACAAAAAAGCTGGCTGTCATTTTAACCCACAACTAATAGTTAAGTAGCTTGCACCAAAATAAGTCCACCCTGAATCAAGTGCCTTGATCAGTTCAGCAGGTGCACCACACAACAAATGAAGCACTGATGCAGGAATTGAGAGCTGTTTTGTCTTTAACACTTCACTTTTCAACATGATTTGTGACAAAATATGTCTCTTGTGGAAGGAAAAACAGGGACTCACAACTGCAGACTCAAATGTGGAAGTTCTGAGGCACAGACTGCCTGTTGCTTTGAATGACCAAGATGGGGTCCACCTGCCAGCGAAGATTAGTCCCTGCTGTAATACAACTGGTAGTGAAAGAACTACAAGAGAGCCTCACATTTAAAACACTTGGAGCTGCAGCCTGTTTTTCCTACCAAAAGTGCTCAGCTCTCTGATGGAGATGGCACATACTCACCAGAACTCCATGTTCAGTATCTGCAGTGACATCAAACAGCAGACACCAAGTAAGACCACACACACGTTCCAGCATTTGGAAGCAGGACAGTACACACATCACAGTGCTGTACCTGATGAACAGATACAGCGTGCATCTGAATGGCATCTACCTGACTCACAGGAACAACCAAGTACAAGTCCAGACACATGTGTGATTACATGTACAAAAACCCTCACAACATCACACATCCACATATCCATTTTACTCTTCCACAGAGTAAAATTGCTGCAAATCCTAACCCAAACCAGTACAAACTTAAGTGCATAATAAGATACTGTGTAGCAATTAAATAATGACAATTATCAGTTACTCAAAAAATCTTAAGACCAAAACTTACAAACCCCATCCAGTTTTGTTAGATTAAATGACCTTATCAGACAAGGTTTGTCTCCACTACCATTAATTAAGGAGGTTCAGAACTCATTTCAGGAACAAAGTGACCAAGCCCACCATAATGGGTTTGCTTTGCTTTCAATCTGCTTAGCTGCCCTCCATTCTGGTCAATTTGTACTTATTCCTAGAGAAGAAGCACAAAATACAACCAGAAGAGTAGATATCTCATGGCACAAATGTCCTCACCCTAATTTTTTCCCTCCTATTACCATGCTAGTGGAGCTCAAAGATCGTGCCCACCACCCCTCAAACATCAGGAACGTATTGTGCAAATGTCATCAAGTGAAGGAGAGAGTTCAATTTCCCCAAGAGACACTTCCACGAGAGAAAATGATAGACTTCATAACAAGTTTGCAATGCAAATAAGCAAGTTAAAAGCCTTAATGGTATGACTCAACACCATTTTAAGTGGGCAGAAGTGTTCTGTTACGTCCCATTGCTAATTTCTTCTTAAACATTAATTATACTCTAGTGAGAGGAATTATGTATTTGCAAGCAGGTATCAGTGGCCTGTTGAAACAAACATGCTGTGGTATATTTCTTTATAACAATGGAGGAATTTCTGTTCTCTGAAGACCACATTCATTGGTAAAAGCATATAACATATAAATGTATCTATAAACACACAAAATTTATCATATAGAATTTCTGGTCACAATATTCAGGAACAACAGAAGCTACAGACATGCAATATAGTATTTAATTTCTGTGTTACACATTACATTTCTTTCAGAAGAGACTGATTAGTGGACCCCTGTGAAAGAAGACAATTCATTCCCATGGAGAACTTTTAAGCATTCTTACAAAGGTTTAAATACTGTGTTTGGAGCAGGTAGAAGCTATAGCAAGCAGCTTGGTGCCTACAGCTCAAGAACAGGCTGTAATGAGGAACAGAGCACAAACAAAACTGAGCCTCAGAGAAAATGGAAGGAGCTTCTCAGGGACAGAAAAGACTACAGAGTTTTAGGCAACTCAGAAATCCACTGAGTTGGATAAAATCTGCTCTCAGTTTAAGACCCACCTGCAGAAACAGAGCAGAAAAGAGCAAGTTGCTCATAAACTCTTATTTTCACTTTTTAAATTCAGTATGCTTTGTATTTCTTTTTTCTATTTAAAAAAGCAATTACTCCAATACTTATTAAAATAAACTCTTGCTTTCAGAAATTAAAAGGTTTTATGTTTTTTTGGAGTAGTTCACTATTGGAAAAGCTCTAGGCATATCCAGCTCTGAGCTCCAAGTAATTCAGGGTCCTCATGGTACCCTACCAGAAAGATAATACCTAGCAACCTAGATTGGTCCTAGAACCAAATGCACAGTGGCTAGAATTCTTTTGGATAAGGTACTAGCCACACAGGCATGAAACAAGCCCAAAATATTACCTCAAATGCTTAAAATCATGACCTTGTCTGTATTTCAGAAGTCAAACTATTGTCAGACTGGATTTTGCAGCATAAAGGAAATGGAAAGCCCTCAGCAGGACTGCTAGACTAGAATATTGGTGATTTCACAGTCAAAACCAACAGTTCAAATTAGAAAGGCTGAGGACAAGACACCACATCTTACTTGCTGTTCAACATACCATTCTTAAAACATATGAACAAAGAGTAAGCTGCCCAGGTTTATACGTGGTACCCCTTTAGGAAGCACGTTTATCCATGCTGTAAGAGCTGAAGTAGTAATACCAAATGCAAGCAAGAGCCACGTTCTTCTCCTGTAGACCTCAAGTGTATGGTTACACTGCTCTGACATGCCCATGCTATTCCCAGAACAATACAAATATTTCTGCAAAAGGTTGTGCTATGTGAACGTACCAGAGGAGGGTAGTATTTGCTTGGGCATCTCTCTATGGCACATCATAGTGTTGCTTAGGAATGCCCTAAAACAGCAGATGAGCTGCTGAACAGTTTTGTTAATCTGCATGTCAATGATTTACTCAGTGTCTTGGTCCCATACAAGTCTACTATCAGGTTTTGACCCTTTTTTGAAATCTCAAGTTGACATTCAGTTGGGCACCTTCAGCTCCCTCAACATGAAAATTTCTGCATGAAAGTTGACTTTTAATGTACAGCAGAGTGTCTGGTCTCCCACTGTAATCTCAGAATACTAGAAGATATATTTGGACATTGTACAGGGGGGGGCAATTTATTTTCAAGAAAGGCTGTCATTTCTCACTAAAAGATTAACAACAAATCTTGTACTACTGTGGGACTCCCTTTCTCCTTTCCATGAAAGGACATGACCACTTATTCTTCTGTTCCCTCATTAACATGAAATCTGGAAGTTTGAAATCTCAACAATTATGACAGTAATCACAATTTACAATCAAAATAAGATTAAAAACTGGTTAAATTAATATAACATGCTGTTTTCTCTCAAACAGCAAAAGCTAGAAGCCTGCTGAAATGCAGCATTCTCATCACAGTAGTGAGTGTTCTGTGCTTTATGCTGCTCTAGCAGCTGCAGCCCATCTATTTGTTTTATTTGGCCTTTTGAACATCTGCATAACTTGCATTCTTCAGATACTAGGTTACTTCTTTCTCTGGATGTGGGGGTGGAGAAAAGGGAAGGGTGACAGAGCCCAACACCATACCTGATTTTGAAATCCACCATACCTGAAATCAGACACACAGACTCCCAAGCTTCAGATATTTTATACTCATAGAAAAAATGAAGAAAAACCTTTTATTTTCAGGTACAACTTTTAACAATTCACTTCTAGGTATGTATAACAAAATTATTAGTAAGAAAACCAGCACAACAACAATGCAT
This sequence comes from Emberiza elegans, assembly GCA_024865655.1. Taxonomy (NCBI): domain Eukaryota; kingdom Metazoa; phylum Chordata; class Aves; order Passeriformes; family Fringillidae; genus Emberiza; species Emberiza elegans. The sequence continues at coordinate 24,082,938 of JALJVW010000241.1, read as the reverse complement.
TCACAGCTCCAAAAACATTAATTCAGCCAACTCCTATGGCTTAGTGGAAGTTATAGTCTGTGAAGAGCTAGAAGAATAATTAACAGATCGCCTCTGACCTAAAGTCTGCTAATTATTACAACTAAGTCCCTTAGCACAGTGATAGCACAATAAATGGGCATAAAACATGCCGGTCTTGCTATGGATACTGTTTAGACTATTGCAACCACTTTGTTAGAAGTGTGGGTCAACACCCACCACCGAGAATTATTTGTACTTTTTTTTCCCTCCCCAGCCAGTAGTCCTCAGGCTTCACTGCCTGCTCAAATGGTTTGTGACAAGCACAGGAAATGAGAGAATGAGAATCACTGACACCAGTGACAGAGGAAGCCAGGCATTGAGAAGTTTGCAAGATTGTTTGCTGCTGTAATTTGCCTTGGTGCATGTATTAATACCACACCAAATTTTACTCAGTCCTACCTACAGTCATCATGAAAACCAGCAAAAGCTGCCCCTAGACTCCAAGTCAGTATAATCTACTGAAGGAAAGTACAAATCAAAGTACAGATCAGATTCACGGTAAACTACCAGAGTTCCAGCAGATTGACATCAATTTATATAATTTATCTTTTGAGTCCAAATAATGTTAGCTCACCAAGCCTCTAACACAAGCTAGTAAAGAGACTAGGAAAAACCCTTAAACTAGGGTAGGCAGTGCCAAGTCTCCAGGAAAGGACAGGCATATTATAGAAAGGAATAACCAGAGCTGCAGCAGCGGCCATCAGCTTCAGAAGCAGCCATGATTAAATAATACATCAAATTAAGACTCACATAAAAACATGCCATATTTCCCACTACAGTCCAACTGCATTTGTTTAATAAAAAATAGTTTTTTCAATAGGTTTCAACTTCTTTCATAGCTACACCTCATTTCTAGTTAGTCATGAAGATCAGATTACAAACTACCTAGTCTTTTCACACATTGCAAGACTCATTAAGAACCAATGACTCCTGACCTTGGATTAAGAAATTTGAGGCAGGTTAGATTGTCAGACTGAAGTGAATGACACTTAATTGCTCCATCAAAACATTAAATGTAACTCTGAAGAAATATCCACATCCACAAATAATTACTTTTCCACTGCACTGTCTGACCTAATTAAAACTGCTCTACCTACAAATCTTGTCCCAACAATTAAACAGGAATCCCTCTGTCTCTTCATTTTCACACTAAATACTCGTTTTAAATTCCTAAAGCAGAGAAACATCAAACCAATATTGTTTCTTAAGGTGATTTATTTCTCATTTTTGCTAAGATTACTTTAATGAACAACTGTAGTCCCCAAAAGATGACAGCAACTGGATAGAGGCATTACAACAGTTCCCATCTCTTTTTATCTGGCAAGTAGGTAATGCTTCAAACATCTTTAATTTCCTATAGCCCCAGGGGACTTCAAAGGAATCCAAGAGAAACTTGTAGACACTACTGAAAATCATCAATAATTGCAGCAGCCTTCTGGTTTCAGCCATATTTACCATTCACATCTTCTGTCACATAGGGAAGAGTGGCTGTGGATGACATCAGACATTTCAAGAACCATTTCATACACTTACCTCTTCCCTGCAAACAGCTCATCTCCACACATGCAAGAGAGATGGAAAAAGCTGGAGGAACTCTTAAGCAAGAACATTTTGCTATTAAACTGGGCAAGTAAAACCTATTATAACAATTCACAAATGACTGAGAAAAGTCTCAGTTAAATTACTTAAAATTTCCTGCATAAAGAATTCTCTGTCTGGGAGAGGTTGTTTCAAAGAGGAAAAAAAAATGCAGGAGAAAACTGAGGAATATCTGATCACAGAAGCAATTGATTTGGACCATTTGGAGAACAAATCCAAAACCTGCAAGTGGGCTTCTGACTTGATAATGGAAGTTCCAGTCAAGTTTAGCTGTCCTCATCCACAAAAAACCAGTCTCAATACACAGCCAATGTGTGTGTGTCACTACAAGTAATAACACTTTTGCACTAATGTACAATAAATTACACTTTCTTCTTCCTAAAAGACTGGTTTTTAAAATCAACTACAACCTGATCTTATTGTGATGTCTTAGTACAACAAATGTATGAAGGATTTTGATTCCATCCGTTTTATTTTCCACCCTTTTAGCCTATTTGATTCTATATAAAATACTAAATAACTCATTAAAGCAGTTCCTTGACTTCACTGGGGAACACATTACCTACACCTCTGTTAGCACAAGCACACATTGAACACAAGAACGCTGCAGCCATTGAGGTTCTAAATGTTGTTTTATTATCCTAGCAGCAAGTCACACTATGAACTGCAATAAAATCCCTTAACATTTTATTCATATTCACGGTCATATTAGGTCAAGTGCTTGTGAATAAACTCTAGAGGACGGAGGTCTGGCTTTGAGACCGTTGTTACCAGTTGGTTGCATTTTAATAGATTTATTATCCAGCTCAAATTACAGAGCTGTGACTTAATTTCATCAGGGACAAAATGTTTGTAAGATAAGTTTGAAAAGAGCAAGAGGAAGAAAAATAAATATGCCTCTACGTAAGTATTCTTAGAGCCACCCAGACAGATTAGATGATGATGTTGCTCTGCTAACTGTGACACCACACTAGTACACATGCTTCAAGTCCATTAATAATAATGTTTTGCCACAAAAAATGCAGACCAGTGTTAATGATACAACCATCTACAGTCTTCAAATATAATAACCAAAAGCAGATAAATTTGCTCAATACAAAACCCTTCTAAATACTGCTGTTCCTCAATAATGTGGTACAAACACAGCATCTGTATTTCTTGGACACTGAATTTTAAAAGTCCATCAGCTCCTTACAGGATAGCCAATATCCTTTTTCCTCATCTTAATGCTAGCCAGTTTGCTGAAAGTGTTATTTAATCTAATTATGGAATATCTCTCATAGCATAAATATTCCAAGCTCTACAGCAGGCTTCCATTTGTAACTCAAGAGTAGTATAAAAACAAGAGTTAATTGCCTGTACAAATATTTCAGGGTAGCGTTTACGTAATCTACAGTACATTAAGTACCAGAGTTGTGCTCTACTGATAGGTGAAAGAACAACTCTGAAAGGCAACTGCGTTGCCAATTAGCTTTCAACAAATATGTACACAAGCTGTGCTTGCAGGCTTGTGTTCAGCTTCCTCATTCTCCTCAGACTGCCTGCTTTTATAATGGTGAACTCCTTTCTACTCAAAATGCCCAGCTAACTTCACACTGATGGAACAAGTGAAGGTGGCATGTTTTATTTAGTTGGAGTTGTAACCTATCCAAATTTAAGATCATGACCTGTGACCAAAGCCACACTCCAGTCACAAGGACTGAAAACAAATTCCTTAGTCATGTTAGCAGGGGACAGAAATAAAAAAAAATTAAATTGAAAAATCTTTTGTTGTAGTTAGTCCAAAGAGGATGAGGATCTGTTTGAGAAAAACATCCCACAAGTCCCAGCTCCTGTGTGTCAGTCCTCCTCAAGGAGGCTGAGCCAAGAACATGTACACCCACGTGCATTAGCTCTCTGCAGCAACACCATGTTTTTACCCAACAGAGTTGTACGCAAATTAAGAAATAAACCTAGGTTCACAAAACCACATGAAGAGATTCATGTTTGCAGTCTTTGGGCAAATCTGGATGGTGCTCCACCCAGAAAACAGACTTCTTTTAACTCGGGAAAGCTGATTACCTTGGGCAGAGCCCTGTGTCTAGGACACTACTGCTTTGCTTTAGGTACCCAGATTTTGTCAATGGGCAGTAGTTTCAGTGTCACTGGACACCAGTATGCAAATTCATTGTTTTCTCTTCATGACTTGCTATGTAGACTACAGCTATCCACATTGTACCGGAGCAGGTCTACAAGAAATATTTTGCAATTAACCTTCCAATAAATGTTAAAACAGAGCTTTCTGCAATGCTTCAAATATCCAGCTCTTTTCATAAAACATTTTAATCCCACCTCTCCTGTTCCCCTTCCACGCCTCCAAATTAAAAAAAAAAGTAATTGCAGTTACTAAGATGGAAACCTTCTGCAGAATCAAGAGAGTTAAACCAATTCCAGAATTCTGCTTCATAAATTCCTTTGGCTCACATAATTTATGTTATATAAATTGTAATTTTGATAATAAGGCAGCTGAAAATAAGTCTAGTCTTGTAAGTTGTGTGGGTGTATGGTTATGCTTATATAAAAGTTTAGTTATCCACATTACTTCATAAACGTATGTTAAAATATGTTTTCATGGATATCTATGCTCTCTGTGAAGAAATAGTTTTCTTCAAGTATTTACGAAAAGTATCACTATGCCATATAGTGTAAAGCTTGTGAAACCTTTTTGTTAGGGCAAAGTCAGCAAAGCCAGTTCTTCAGCTAGTAACCTCATTGCTATTAAACTGGCTGGAGAGGGAGAGAGAGGAAGGAGGCATGGTGAGACATGAAAGTGGAGCAGGGAGCTGTGTGCCCATGCTACTGCTGAGCTAGAAAAGTAACTTCTCTTTCAGTTTCTGTAAAGCAGTCCATATCTGGACAGACTCTGTTACAACACAAAGGATTGCCTGATGATCATTCTCAGACAGCCTAAAAACACCAGAGAACAACCAGCTGTTCTTTTGATTCATTTATGTGTGATGGTCAGTTTAACATACTGACCATGTGGGTCCTTCGTTTGCTAATGCAGTGAACTGCACAAACAAGCTCCCCCTACTTTTTTTTGTCTTTTCATTGACTCTTTTGGAAATGCATTGCTCTCAAATGCCAAGCTGGGATGTCTTTCCTAGAGTGGCTTATTTGCCTACAACTTTAGCCTTTCTCCAAAGAGTATTTGAAATTCTGTTGAGAGACAGAGCACCCAACACGCATTTCAACAAAACAACAGGGTCAGCTTAAATTTACCTTCAAGTGCAGCAGTACTGAAAAACAACTCAGACCAGCTTGTGTAGCTTAGGTTGTGTACCCGAGCCTGAGCAAACGAACACCTCCTTGCTCCTGGGTGTGGCAGGCCACAGCCTCCCATTAGGAGGATGAGCAACAGCAGTCCCAGTGCCACTGCGCTGGGACAGAGCTTTCACACTTCTGCACTTAGGGTGATGTGCCTTTACAGGTCTTTAACAACGGGCTTTAAAGCCTAAGTTCAACTTCTCAGATAAGGAAGGGGATTCAAAAACTTATTTCTGATGCACTTCTTCCAGATCACAGAGGCCTTGGGATGAGTAACATACCCATGCACATGGTGGGTTAAAGAAGAAAAGCTATATACTGCTAAGTACACAAATTACTTGGAATGCACTGCAACAGAATCAAAATAAAAGTCTGAAAATACGTATGGTGACTGGACTAAAATAATTATTAAACAAGGGCCATAGGAGAAGAATCATTTGCAGAAATGGTATAAGCCTTGTAAGAAGCTATGTTGTCTTTACATTATTTTTTAAGTTTCAAACTGTGTTTGTATATATGTATAAACATACAGCTTCACATATCATACTGCAGTATCTAAGTAGTCAGATTTTTTATTATCTCCAATTACACAGTAACATATGTTGCTCTGTTTTAGCTTACATTTAGATGTACATAATCATTATTCTCCATACACTTCAAAACTTCCTTGTCCTTCCCCACACAGTACATACACTAGACCTTTCCAATTATATCAACTGCAGTTTTATTCCAATGTAATGATGGCACAACTTGTAAATGATATATATATAACAAGCTATGCACCAGTTTTACTTCCTCCTCCTAGAAAAAGGTCCGAAGAGGAACAAAAGATTTATGCTGCTGCTCTTCAATAAAATACAGTTGTATCCTTTAGTTTGTATTTAGAATTAAAAATACTCATTTGGTTTAAGAAACATGTGCTTTAAAACTATTTTTTAAACTTCTCTTTTATGTTTGTGTAACTGTCAAGTTTGTGATTTTTAACATTATTATAGCAGTAAAAACACGAAGAGGAAAAAACAAATAGACTTAAGAAAGATGAACATTTCCAGTCCTCTGCCATTCCCTCTAATCCTTTACATTAATATAACTTATGGTTAATGCTAAATATCTAGTGCTATAATTGAAGGCAGCATTTAGCCCTATCCATGTACCTTGATATTAAGTGTTGTGAAAATGCTTTCCTTGCTACCACAGTTTAAGAAAATTCAACTGATGGCAAGAGGAAAATTTTGGAAAACTAAGGATGTTCACACATAAGGATCTCTAAACTCTTCAGAGCTATGTGAATATAGAGTACCCACCCAAATCCCTAACAGTCAGAAATGATGCCAGTCAGAGGAACTGAGGTTTCCTCCTGGCAGCTCACTCGCTGCCCAACAAGTCATCTACAGAAAAGCTCCTTGCAACTCCCCACTCCTCTCTCCCCTCAGAACCACAGCCAACTTCTCAGGCAGTATCCTGGGCATTCTACTGCTTCCATACTGATGACAAGGTGAATATGGCAGCACGCCCTCAGAATATCACTTGAAAAAAATAAAGGCACGCAAAACAACCCAACTATGAGACTCATCATTTTGATAGCCTGCTGCAGATCAGAAACCAGCCCACATCCATTTAAATATATGTAAGGTGGCTGTTTGGCAGATTAAAGCCAGAGCTGCTTTGATTTGTCTTCCTGCTTCACCACCCCTCCACTGTGAAAGATGGAATTACTTCACTGAAAATTCCGGCAGGTGAAAGCTTGCACCAAAACAGGGAAATCTGTAGCAAACCAGAGGCAGCCCTGCTTGCTCACTGATGTTGATGTGCACGGGGAATATCTGTCATGCTACCTTCTTCCAGAGTTCCCCCTACACCCTGCACTAGGAGCACCCAAAGATCTTCCGTGGTGACACAGAACCAGGCCCTGAGATGGGAGCTGGGCTGCATCCCCAGCAGCTGCACTCTGCTCCTGCTGTGTGCATGCACAGCTGGGGATTCAAGGCAGGACCCAAAGCTGAACAGGGAATTTCAGGGCTCTCTGCCTCTGGTGGGGTGACTCCAGCAGCTTCTTCATCAGAGTGCAAAGGGTAAAAACCAAAGGAATGAGAGTGAGTGGCAAGAACAGCAAATGTTGCTCAAAAGGATTTCATGTTCCTTCTATATGCAATAAATGTGTAGAAAGAACAAGCTGATTTTAGCACCCTCACTCTCCCAGGTTTAGTTGCATTCCTTTTCTGCTATTTCACTCCTCCCACCTCAAAAACAAACAAACAAACCCCGCAGTAAAAGAACCCCAAATATCTGCCCTTATTTCTAAGTCAGGAATCCTTCTTTGCTTCAGTTCCAGGACCCAAAGCTGCACTAAGTTTGCAGAATTTTACCTAACTTTCTGATGCATCACATCAGTTTTAGACAGTTAACATTTGTCTCTCAGTAACACTAATCTCTAGCTGTACTAATTTTAGAACAATCTAAATCAATCCTGAAAACTGAACAAAACTATTGAAAGCACCATAGATAAAGCTCAGTTAAAATCCTGTGCTAGCTTTTCTCAACTGATATTTGAAACCATACCACTCATCAATACTATGGATTAATATTGACTTTTACTCTTCAGCTCACAGTATTTCTCCAGCTGTATTTAGTGGCTAATAGTAAAATTATCTGCATTTTAATTTTTCAGCATTCACACTTTTCCACTACTTTCCCAAAAGATTTTATTATCATTTTTTTGGCCCACTGCCCTTCCTCACAGTGTCCACAATCCATGGAGAAGAGATTGCTGATGGCGTTATCACAGGCAAACAGAATGAAGCTAATGGTAACAGGCACTCCTTGCTAGGTAATTATTATAGGAGAAGGAATGCAAATGAGCCCTAATCTGTCTCACACAATGGCAGAGGTCTCAGATTTGCATTAAACCTTTTGCAGCTCTCCCAGATTGGGGACTGCAGATAACAATGCATCTGCAGCCCAGGCTGCCCCAGTGGTTATTACATTGTGCCCCAGCAGGTACAGTGTCCCTGAATGACTCTCCCCTCCCCCTTTATATCTCCAGTCCCCTCCTCCTTCTCTCCTTCCCCCCCTCCCAGCTTTGCAGGAAAAAAAGCTAATTGTGCATGCCATTTGGCTCGATTCATGTTTACAATGAAGAAGAAAGCAGCGCTGTTTTATAATTATAAGAGGGAAATGGACATCAGGAAATCTCCATTCTATTCCCAGCTATGTAGTTCCCTTGCCAGGGAACTGAAGGAAAATAACTTTGCTTTTCTGTGCATCCATGTGTTCAGTCAGAAATACAGGGCTGGCATTTGTAGTGGCCCAACAGCGTCTTATTTTACAGAGGCACCTGCTGAACACTTCCAGGAAGCTAATGCTAGACTTCACTTGAATCTAGGCTGAGCTCATGATAAGCTGCGGTCCTTCAGAAGAACCACTGCCTAGATCTCAATTCCCCATCTGATAATGGGTTATAAAGAATGATACTCTTTTTCAGCACTGTGTTCTGCTATAAAAACACCTAAACTAACACCTGCCAGCTGGGGCCATGCTCAGGGCTCACACAGGTGCCTGCCCACTAGTAGATCTTAAAAGAAGGTGCAGGAACTATGATTGAGGTGTTCTGATCAGAAGCCACATAACAAAAGGTTTTCCCAAACCTTATCTTTTCTAGCTTCTTCCATGTGGCTTGTTTGGATTAGGAGCATTGGAGTCAAATGTATTGAACCTTTCCCAACTGAGTCCCTGGTCTGAGGTCAAAACCCCTTACCAGTATGAACAGACTTTTTCCAACCCTACTGCCTTCTTTCTTATATGCTCATTTTCTCCTAATTTTTTTTTTTTTTTTTGTCAGATAGGGTATTTTCAAAATTGATCTTCAGGAATCAAAGTTTCTGCCACAGAAATGCAGACTAGAAAATAGAGACTACCAAACTCTAAGTGGGCATACAAACTACTCTGCTTATTAAAACCCAGACAACAACAATACCAATAAAAAACCCAAAACAAACAAAGAAAAAAAAGAAAAACAAATGAAACAAAACAACCCCCTCCCAAATATCAAAACACTAAAATACTGCCAAAAATTAACAAACTTTTTTTACAACAATAGTTAAAAAACCACAGCTGTAGAAAGTGCTACAGTTTTTTTTTAAACACTAAGTAACAAGTCAGTTTTTCAATAATCAAAGTTTTGCTTATTTCCATCTCATGGTGCAGTAGGTGGGGCAGTGCTACTTCTTTATACAGTTACTGGAATACATTATACATGTCTCTGGGATGGTCTCTGATAGCTGGTATCCTCCAGCAACAGTCATCACACCTAAACAATCAGTTTAAAAACGCATTTATTTTTAAACAATTCTATGGCTCTGTTATGATATTGAAGGTCTCTGAAAGAATCTTCCATCTGCACTGACATCTAAGGTTCTTGCCACTTGGAAGGACTGATATGGCACAATATTATGAATGATCAATCTTTACATCAGAAAAGCAAAAGCTGTCCTGCACTGGTTAGTTTCAGTAAAACAAGGAGGAGGATTTTCGTTGATCTGGGACATAAAGCTGAAAACATTTTCCCCATATAGTCTTGGTACTAATTTTCCAACATTAGAAAGCATTTCATTCAGAACACAGGAGGGTATTTTTACATTATCAAGGCATAGCAGGTATCAGACCCTGTAATCGGGTTCAGATTTGTCACAGGTCTCTAGGCTGCTCCTCCCCAGTGACCAGTTACTAACAACTGCCCACTGGTGCCATTTATATGTGCACAAAATTTTTCTTCCAAATGCAGATGTAGTTGTGAAGAGCCTGATAGATTCCCCCTCGCTTGGACATCAAGGATTACCACATTGCTGCTGGACCAGCAAAAGCACCAGGGCAGAGAAAGTCCGCAGGACAGCCCGAACCAATTTTACTGCCACCTGAACACACCCAGCTGACTCTGCCTGGAGTGGACTCGGCTATCTCACCCTCCTCCTGCCTGCAGATCTGGGGCAGTGGAGGAGGAAAGGGACGAATCCTGGAAGATAAGGAACAGGGAGCACAGATGTCTTCATGCTCACTCTGTGACCCTTGGCCCATCACCAAAGCCATGCACTTCAGGACCACTCTCACATTAAGCATTAACTCAGGCAGTTCAGCTGTGTTGCCGAGTAGCCAGTCAAATATTTACAAGGGTTTCAGAAGGTGCAAGATTAACCTCATCCTTTCAGTGTAAAACCCAATGTCCACGATTTCATACTCTGTTTTTCCAAGCAAGAAGTCACAATTCCAAAGCTTTGAGACTTGCAACACAAAGTCGTTGGAAAGAATAATCCAAACAGGAAAACTAAGAGGGACTCAATGCACACTGTAGACAAAATATTGGCACCACATACAGTGCTGGCAAATAGAGCAGCATGCTGTGCTCCTAAGGGAGAGAACAAGTAAAATCCAGCTCCTGGAGTGGTGATGGCAACCTCACCTGAACAGCAGCCTTTCCTTTTGTCCAGCTGTCTCCAGGTCATTTTACAGTAAAGACAAAAATTGTCACTGCACTTTCAAGGATCTCAACAACTTTCCAACCCTGCGCTCGCCCCCACCCCGCCATTCTCAGCAGCCTTTTGAGAGTTTCCCTCTATAGCAGCATTCTCGTTTCAGGGATTCAACCTTTCAACTGAAGCATGAGAGATCGCTTATACTGCTGAACCGGTGGAGCTGCCAGCCTCCCCTTTGTTGCACAAGGATTTACACTTGAATGGCGCTGAGAAGCAGAGTCTTTTAAGGAAAGGCTGGTGGGGGGAAAACAATTTCCTTGCCAGCATCCTATTCGCAAATCACATTCACCTACCAGCTCAGCTTCTCCAGTTCACATAACTACCGGAACCTTATCGAACTGCTAGTTTCTAAGTTTACTTCGAGGTGACTTTAATGAAGAATTTGTTAATTTTAGCTTATTTCAACAAAGATATACATAGTATACATAGCCTTAAGTGAAGTTCATTTCGAGCCTAAATGTGAGCACTTAATGTAATTCAGTCCAATGTAAATTACGTCATTATCTTAATCTATGACTCATTTATGTATTTCCTATTATAGCCTTGCACTGCCATGCACATCATAGTCCATCGAATGGCTTCTACAGCTTTTCCAGAGAGACACCGGGGAACAGCACAATGGCACAGATGCACTGCAGAAAGCCATCTGAAACAAGAGCATGCAAGCCTGCTCCAGTTTAACAGTGGCACGCTGGCTTCGGCCCTCTACTTAACCATACACACAAGCAGCACCAGCCTGGTACATTTCTGTTCTTAAGTTGCAAATGGGTGGATAATTACTCATTGGTTTCAGGCTATGTTAGCAGTTACCAAGCAGGATCATATTGCTGCCTTTCAAACAGCGGCACTCTGGTAAATCCACACAGCTTTTTGTTTGTCTGCTTGGAAGCATAAAGCCTGCTATCTCCAAAGAAAAATAACAGCATCCAAAGTTTGAAAATTGGCAAATGTTAATCTGGCACAGAAAAAGATCTGTAAGGAACATTCCTTCTGGTTTTAAAATGTTACACCTGCTTCTGATTAGACTATTTTCCTGAATTCTGAATTGGCCACATGCTGAAACACACAGACAGCACAGCCTGCAGAGTGCAGCAAGAAAAAGGCTAGCACAATCCAGAGCTGGTGGCAAACCACAGTCCCCGTGAAAACCACATGTGCCAGAGACCAAATATTTTGCGTTTTGCTTACTGCTAATAAAGCTGCTTCACTTCATTAAAAGCAGCTTATCATTTTATCTACTCACTCTGATTAATTAGCCTCTAGTTAAAATGAATGAGCACTTGATTCGAGGATTCTATTAATGTGACACTGCTGAACCACCACTCGCATACTTCTTCTATCCTTTTCCTTTTACTGTCTTATCCTCCCCACACCCAGTGTCTTATCAGATTGACATTCCCAGAGCCCTTTGGTAATACCAAAACACTTTTAAGACAGAGGTGAGTAAGGAAATGTCCCACAGTCCAAAATTCTTCTGAGGCTCAGTTTTCCTGCTGGAAAATACAGATGTATGTAATCTACTTCTCACTGTAATTATGATCACAAGCTTGGAAAGAAACACTTGGAAAAAAGAAAGAGACAGGGAAATAGAGTGTGTTGCTGGGAACAGGGGCAAAATAAAAATATCTTTAGTACATACAATTTATTTGTCCTTCCAGAATAAAAATTTTAACTATGAAGCACAAACAGCAGTCAGTTCCATCAAAAACCTGACTTTCTTAGAGAGTGAAGAACTTTCTCCCAAGCCAAATACCATGTGCTGTATATGCATAAAGACAGCTTCTGCTACAGTATATGCCTACAGATTTCACAGTTACATATGACCGCCAAAATCTCAACTTCTAGCAGCAAAAAACGTATGTCACCATTATTTAGCCAAGCATCTGAAGACTGAAATACATCCTAGCTGCTCATTTTGCTGGAAAACAGTGCTTTGCTTCATATACCTAACCTTCTAGTCTAATCAACTGATTTTATTATAACTGTTAGAAATACCCAAATGTATTTGGGAAACTTTAAAAAAATAAAGAAAACCCAAAGCCACACACCTTCCCTTTTCCTTCTTTAAAAGGTTAAGCTCCCACTCTTGGACAACAGTGCTCACCAGAAGACTGAAAAATCATTAGGCTTAAAACTGCAACAAATCCGTATTTTGATGGAGGAATGGAAGGAAAGAAGGTGAGGAGAAGGGGAAATAAAACTTCCCGGGTCATTCTAACATTTAGATCTAATCTGTTTAATCAAGAATAGTAACTAGAATAGTACGGAAGTGACTGGAAGCTTTCTATTTATGTTACAAGCAATTTAAGAGATCTCTTTCAAGAGAAGAGCTAGGTTAGGATATGAACTGCAGACTACAAGCACAAGCTTGAAATTCACCATCCAGCCTGAAAGGCTGTATGCAAGAAGGCACCAAAGCAAGCTCTGGTTTACATCACACAGCAGGGCAGTAACTGACCATGAGTCACTGATGCACTTCATCTGGCTTTTAAGGCCATCAGCACCAGATAAAAATGTTTTAGGACATATTTTACAAAGCACTTTGCAGTATAAGTTTGCCTGGCAGTTCAAATCTGCACAGAATTTTCTATACAAAATTTATTCATGGCAAAGCTTTCAAGATGAATTATCTTCTGTCCTGCAGCTGGCAAGATATTAGTGCAGCTTTCTACTGTAATGACTGGGCTAACTGAACAGGAGTTTTCCCGTGGGCTAAGCCAAAAAGGGATGAGACAGGATGAATGATTTCTGCTACCACAGCCTGGGCTGCAAGTAGTACCCAGCCCTCACAATACCCCCTAGGGAGCACCACATAAAACCATGTGTATGCCAAACAGAGTAGAAGAGACAAAAAAACCTTGGAAAACACGATTGTGAAATATCAACTCATGACTGAAGTTATTTTTCCTTCTGCAGTAAAGTCTGCGATTTAAGTCTTCTCCATATCAGAGTAAAGAATTAATACCTGTAACATTCATGAAATGAAACTCCGAAAAAAAATCAAAGGTTTTAGTAAAAAGCAAGAGAGGGCAGGCTTATTGTTAAGTTAATGAAGTACTTAAAGACCTTAGCAGTGGCAAAGTCCTGATTTAAAGTGGGAGATGGTTAAGGCCTTGCAAATTGAGAACTCTGGAAGAACCTGTCATCCTCTCCTAAGGCGCAATACTGCTTTGACAGGCACATCATTTTACTGAATACAGTTATTGAATGAGAAATACTAACCTCAGAGATCTCAAAGGATTTGAGAGAGAAAAATCCAAGACCTGAAACAAACACCTTATTGAAATGCTCTACAAAAGCCCAAGAACTCTGAACTTGATTTATAAATGAAAAGAAAATTACAATTAGGGCAAATTTCCAACAGACAGCTAAGTTATTACAGACATGGTGTTTAACATACAGTGTCACCAACCCAAAAATGTTAACTACAAGCAGTACCACCTTTCCTTTGGAGATGGTTCAGGTTGATACAAATAAAAACAGAAAATAGGGAAATGATGAGGGAAGTAAAAGTTCTTGAAAAAAAATCAGTGCAAAATAGTCATTCTAGATGCACTGATACAAAACATAACTTCTGAAAAAATCTGAATGGAGGTAGGATTCCTCTTTTAACAAACAAAAAACTTGAAAATTATCTTTGCCCAAATTTAGTTTAGAAGAACGGGCAGAGAAAAGCACAGCATTAAAGGCAAAAACCAAAACACAGCAAACTGTGGCCCACTGGACAGCCTGATCTTTTGTTGCCTTTTCTCTGCCCTATCTCTCCCTCTCCTTTCTGACTGCCTCCTTCAACACTTCCAAACTGAGGAGTATTTGTTCCCCATCCTCCACCTCTACTGAACCTGCTCTAGAGTCCAACACATGGGCAAGAATTTCCTCTTGCTTTGGATCTCAAATTTCACTGTCACATCCAGCCTCTCCCCCAGAGCTTTTCACCCCGAGGACTACGGTCTGCATGACTGCATTTGATAATACAGACTCTGCTGCTTAAATACCGCACATTTGCAGACAGTTAAAGCATGTTTTACACAGGTACCATAAAGGGGCTCAGCAACACACACTTCCTGGGCGTGCAAGCCTGCAGCAGCTGGAAAGGGACTCTGTCCAACACGGGACAGTTTCCCTCTCCCCACTAGCATGAAAAGGAGCACCCAGAGACAAGGCCTTTGTGCTGGAGCCCTTCCCAAGCCACAGCTTCAGAGGAATGATCTGTCTGACATGTTGCAACCCAGGAAGCATGTACAGGAAAAGGAGGAGGGGAGCAGCAGGCAGGGATTCCCCTCCAAATTTCCAGGGCTGTGCAAGAGGGACAAACAGATGCACCCAGCCAGAGAGAAATAGCAGTGGGCTGTGCACAGCCTCTCAGCTGATGCTACTGAACGGAGCAGTGGCACTTGGCTCCACTGCACACCACTGCATATGACATATGCTGGGAGGGAGAGGATAACAAGAAGCGATGCCCACAATCCTGCAAAAGAGATCTAAAGCTTCCCTCAGCCCCCAAACCCAGGGAGTTTGAAGGCATTCAGGAACAGTACAAAAACTCAGCTGGAGCTATGAATCCTTATAGAATCCTCCCTCCACACGTGCAGCTCAGCCAAGCCTCCCACATCTCAGTGTGCCCCAAAATTTTGTGTTTCAAAGGAATTTTAGAGCCTTTGCTTGTTTGGGAGAAAACATGTTCAGAAGCCACAAGGCAGCTCCTGCAGGTTCCTCTCAGCATGCCACAGCATCAGTGGCAAAGGCAATGCCTGCCTGCAACAGCACAGGCAGCTGCATTCTTTAGTCTGGCACCAAGGAGGAAAGCTATCATCCATTTCTAAGTTAGATTCAGGGAACCAGCTGGGGACCAACGATTGCCATTTCTGAAGTGCACGAAGAGGAGTGTAACCAGCTTTTCCATAGTAACGAAGATGAGCGGCCTTGAGTCTGACACTCCTGCTGCATTAAAAGATAGGAGACAAAGAGAGACAGGTAATTACATAGAAGGAGCCCTGGGGAAATTGCAAACTCCTTGAGAACCCTTTAGCTGCTCTGTATGTTTCTCCTTGTCTCTGCTTCAGCTGAAGGTCCCCAAGAAACACTTGCCCATTAGATCATTAGCTTTATTGCAGAAAGTAGCCAGACAGCTGGTAGTGGCTGTTCAATAAAGACTTAGCTTGCCTCTGCAGCAGCGAGAATGAGATGGAGAATAAGAAAAAGAACATCCCAAGGCACATTACCTGTCTGGAGCTTATCCTTGATACATTAGTGTCCTTAGTCAGCACGAGGGTCTGACAAATGAACTCTGACAAATCTTGCTGGGGCAATTTAAGACACTATTGCATCACAGTGTCTTTCAAAACCCTTCACAAATGTTAGCACCATCAAGCAATCCAGCAGGAAAACTTGTACGATGCACTGGACTCTCCAACCCAGAGCCTAGCAAGTTAGCATAAATCCCTTCTCAGTGCTGGATTAAGTTAAGATGTCAATTCTGAACCAGAGTGGCTGAGGTCTAGACAGAAGATATTACCTCCACTACAAAGAGCATTAACATCTATCACAAAGATGGAAGAGGAAATGACATCTCAAAGCACTACAGCTCCTAAGCAAATACAAATCTTTAATATTAAAATATATATGCAATTTGTCTAGCAACAAACTTGAGTCTACTCCTGCAGCTCATGATGCTCTATGAATCAGCACTAATTTTTTGGACTTTATATATCCCTGACACTAACTGAATGCCTTGCAGTGAAAAGATGGACATGGATTTTCCTATCACCACATAGCTACAAAATTAAATTCCTCTCACACAGCACATTTTGCACCTCTGTCCAAAACTGGAAAAAGTCCGGATAGTTAAAGACTTGCCACGTGTTTCACCATTCAGAACTAGAGTTGTGCTTCCAGATAGTTCCTGTCTTATCTGTCAGGCATACAACCAGCCACAAAACCATGACAGACCCCAAAGAAGACATCAGGTTTAAAAAACTAACCAAAACAACAACTTATGCAATCTCTATTTGCCCTATCAGATGTACATGTGTGATAATAACCAAAGATGTATTTTGAGATATGATTCTTCAAGTTGTCTTCTCCAGACCTAACTCTCTGTCTTTCCATCCAAGCTGATATTCAGGCAAAGATTTAGTTAATCAGTCTGCAATACAACAGTTTAACTTTTTTTCCTCTACAGGTATTTAAAATATATCTCATCTTCTAGATTTTCTCAAGGGACAGTACCCTACACTTAGTAGTAGAGCAAGAAGTGCACAAAGCTCCTGTTTGCCTTCCAGCATTAGAAGGGCAACCCACATGAACCAGAAGTTTGGCTAAACTCCACAAAGACAAACTACTTCTGCCATCACCTGCCCTTCCAGAAGGAGCAGAGCAGGCAAGACACCTTGAAAACCAGATAACAATTGCCCCTTACCTTTCTGAAGAGGCCGCCGCCAATTAGCACATTCCTGGAGCTTCTGAATCAGGCAAGAAGAAGAAAGGAGGGGACGGGGAAAAAAAAGAAAGCGGGGAGGAGAGAGCTGTTTTCTTCTTCAGCACAACAGTATTTCCTGAGGGGAGAAAAAAAAAGTAGAAAAAAGAAATAAGCATTAGCTTCCATGATTTTCAAAGAGACTACTGATTACAACTCTTACTGGACAGAGCTACTGTGCCACTACTTCTGCACTTCCAGCAGACCAGTTTCGGGTGTCCTGTATTTCCCCCATTATCACCTTACCAAAACAGGGACTCTGAATGTCAAGTCAACGACCACTAACAAAAACAAAGCAATTCCTGTCAGAATGGGACAAAGCCCCATACTACAATGGGTTCAAGTCCAATTTAAAAATATTCTGGAGCACTTATTCTATTAAGTAAACAAGCTTCAGCCAAGCTCACACCCACTTCTGTAAAAATTCAAATGAGCCACATTTACTATCAAAATAGTTGGCAAAAGGCAAATTCCAACATGCATACTGAACATACAGGTATATACCAACCTTCAAGTGCCTATGCACTCTGCTCTGAGAGGATCATACCTACAATTATGAGGTATTTGCAATTAATCATAAGTTCTGTTTCTTTTTAAGACAACTTCTCCCTTTCTTAAGACAATCGATTCCAACTATATCAAATCTTTCAGTAACAGCAAGTCTAAGTATTTGTGTGGGGCTTTTTAAAACAGATTGAAGGAAAAGAGATCTAAAAACCCTTTTGACTAAAGGTACCACTTCGAAATTGAGCTTCACTCCCACAAAACCACAATTCCCCACCTCAGACCATCCCCCTCTCTCTGCCCTACTCCTAACATGACTTTAAAGAAACTTACAGACACAGAGATTTAATGGGCCCCTCCCTACCTCCAGTACCTGCCTCTGATGAAAGGCAGGAAAATCAAGTGGAAAATTATTTTAAAGCATGAATGCAAGACATTAACATCTTTGAGGAAATGGCAATCAAGGTTTTCCACAGGGAATGAGCAAAGGGAAACACATCCAGTCTGTTCTCCATCACAGTTTGTTGGCTTATATTACTACAGAAAAACTACCCTCTTCTCTCCTATGGAAAATCTGAACAAGTTCTCAGAATAAGGAAAAAGGTCTATGCTACCTTACATTTCCACACACACTTCTGCCACCTCTCAAAACAACAATTAACCCATCTGCTAACAGCATACAGATCCTAGTCTCATGGAAAACATTTGAAATAAGGAGCCCCAACAGATAGGATACAACATAAAAGGCAGCACTTCTATCACAGCATCTCCCTCAAAGCCACCACATCTGTCCAATTCTAAATGGCCACAGTTCCTGCATTTCTCTAGGGGACAAAAGCTCTCTTTTTCTCTCCTCCTGTCAGCAAGACTTAAAGCTGCAAGAGTAATTCTGTCCAGATTCCCCTCAAGATAGGCAATGATTTAAAGAATTCATGAAGTGGCAGTGTAAATAAACAATGAAAAACTAAATAAAGAACACAGACAACAACACACAGAAAATGTGCACTAAGGAGAGAAAGAACAAGCTCAGTGATTCAAAACCTCTTCTGCCTTCTTATGGGCATCCATAAATAGGCGCAGCAATAATTTGACAATGTGAAAGAATGGATCCTGACACAAAATGTAGCTACTCAAAAACCTGCCTCCTCAATCCTCTGCCTAAAGGCAAACCTTCCCACAGTGTTTAATTTCACTTTCTCAATGTTTTACACCCCTCATCAGTTGCATTTCTGCTTTCTGTCAGCTTTCACCAACTTGTACTAATTGATGCAAAGCAACTTAAGCCGAAACCTGGAGAACTCAAATCAGTTTTTCTGGTTTTTTTGTTTTTGGTTTTTTTTAAATGAAACAGTGCTACAGCCCTAACGGGAGAAGAAATGACCTGTAGTGAATTGCTCCTGACACGTGTACATCCCGAGGCTATGTGCAAATCAATACTTAGTGAGCAGCTCAGCACAGATCAAGTTGCAAAATGCAAGAAAAAAAAAGAAGGCGTATCACCCTCTCAAACATATTATTTTTGTATCCCTTAATCAAATGAATCATTTGCTTTTGTTTTTTATTATCAAATCAAAAGAATGCTTTTGACAGCATTTTTCTCCCTGCTAAGAAGCCCCCCCATCACAGGTCTCCTGTAATCTCAACAGAATCTCCAATTCTGTTAAGAATTCAAGTATTGGTTTTATTTAAAGTGCTTAAAAATTTTGCACTTCCATCCTATTACTAGTAGGAGGACTAATTTAAAGTAGACAAAGAAGATTTGAAGAAAGCATACTTTCAAATTGAACATAAAATCAAGAGGTGGTAAAAAGGAAGTCTTAGTGCAAAAAACCAAAGTTTTTAAACAACATTCTCAGGCAGACAGAAATCTGTCTCAAGTACCATTTAAAGACATAGGTTTGACTTGTTCCAAAGAAAGTGAGATTGGTCTGTTCTCAAATCCTCAGGCAAGAAAAAACATAAAGTGAAATAATGCTTTAGCCGAAAGTCAAATCCTAAGTGGAGAAACCTCGCAAAATTATTTACAAAACCAAAAGACTTGACTAAATTCCTGGCAGGGCCAGAGATAATTCGCATGGAAAAAATGTCAAAATGTTTTGGGTATACAGCCACTGCAGGAAGGAAACAAACAGAAAACTGGGAAATACAGTATCAAAACCCAACAAATCGTTGACATCAACATTAGATAAATGACTAGGCATATGTTGAGTCAAACACCCTCAAGATGGTGTGTGAGTCAACTCCTGCAATGAATTTAGCAGAGCTGCTTTCCTACATCAAGCTTAATAAAAATAATCCTCAATTATTCCAGCTAGGTCTGGGTTCTCATTAAATCTCACGCAATGTGTGCCCATTCTGGAGACGGTACTTGAGCTGGAGCAGGGATACCAAAATGCAATTTTGACTAATCTTGCCTGAATGATGATGCCAGCTTTATTCTTAGTGCTGCACAACAAAGGTGGTGTTTTTTCCAGGCACCACCCAAATGTAGCCCACTTCCTATACAAAATAGAAAAATCCTGTAGGACATTTGCAGGTTCTAGGTGTTAAGTGATCCAGACACTTTTTACATTCAGAAAATAAAATTTTGGGAAAGTAATGCCCCTTCACTTCCAATCTGCACTACATGACTGGTGAAGAGCTTGTTGACCTTCTCATGTCTGATCCCTACAAGGAACCCCCATCAGCTCTTAGAGCAACTCCTGTGTCAACAGAAGCTCCCATGGTACACAACCAACCTGGATGATTTTCTGGTTTATTGCATTTTCTAGCTCCATTATGGCTACTAATTGCATTACACTGAGGAATTAGATCAGAGCACTGCTGTATGCAACAGAACCCTCCCCAAACATTGTCCATAACATGAGGTAACTCAGGGTTTGAACCAAAGTGGGCATCATCATCAACACCTCTTAAAATTTACAGAGAAAACCAAGAAGTGTTCTCAAGGTTTTTCAATCTACATTTAACAGCCACTCTTCTTCAGGTGAATTTTAAGTACACTCAGAGTGTACTAATATAGGTCAAGTTTGTATCACAGTAAAAAGTTATTTTCTTTCTTTTCCTGTTGATTTTCAACCTTTTGATCTAGGAGAGGCAACAAAACAACTATTTCCTTAACATCTATTGAGGGAAGTAGCAGTCTCCATTTCTTACTGAAAAAAACAAACATGCAAGCTAAGAAAAAAGAAGATTAAAATACCTACCCTATTATAGCATGATGAAACTGAACAAAACCTCTCAACCTTGGATTATGAAGCCAGGAACCTCTCCTGCTTCTGAATCAGTTTTTTCTTCAAGCTATTTTCTACTATCTACAGCTGGCGCAGAATCAGGATGAAATAGAACTCGCACATTTCATTTCATGTAACATTTCATGAGAATACAATATAACATTTACCTTCAGCAACATGACAACAACCTAGAAATTAGCAAGTTCTCATTTATTTTAGTATGAATTAAAAGCATATTTCTATTATCCATGCATATGTGTTTGTGCACGTGTCTCACACATACACTCGGATAAACCTTCCACCACAAACACCTGTACTGGAGACATTTGTGAAGAAAGAAGCTTCTTCAAACATAAATACTATTTTCCCAGAACTGTATCTGTACAAAGACAAGAAGCTCTATGCAAAGCTCTTTTCCATCTATTATCATTGTATCTATTACAAAAAGCCAAGAAAATGTAACCAAAACATTCTTGCAGAAGCACAGACAAAGCATAAAAACATGGTAAGAGTCAATGAAAATACAGGTCTCCTAAATAAATTTTCCTTTCATTTGCCTTAGTGAACTCATGGGATTCACCACCAACAGACGTCTAAGTAAAATATTAGACTTTACTTACATGAAATACATTTCTTAAACAAGCAGTATAATTTTTATTAATTTGAACAAACTTTAATTCAAATGCCTAACTGCATTCCTATATCTTGGAATAGAGGTGTTCACACAATTGTTCCCTATGGCTTTAATGTTACAGCTATCTGTATTTTCCCACCTCATTTCCTTGGATCCTGAATAAAGCTCTTCCCAAAATGACATTTGTCCATGCAAAAAATCTGTGCTTTCTGAAAGCACTATTCACATGGATGCATTTAGGTAACATGCCTATTAAAGCATACCAACCTCTGTAGGACATTTACCTTCCAGTCTAACTGCAATTACCCCACCAAGAATGAAAAAAATTATTTAATTTTCTCTTAATCACCTGAAAAGGTACCTACCAAGCACAAGTAAGATAGACCTCATATTTTATATGCAAAGTCTTGAGGACCAAACTCAGTGCACTGAAGCACAGTGAGAGATACTCATCACTTGAAAAATGGGAATAGTTTTCTCCCTTTTAAGCTAGATCTAGAAGGAAGCAATATCTTTGTCTAAAAGCCTTGCCCCTCAACCTTCACCTGGGTGACAAGATGCTGACAAACCAGCTAAAATAACTGGTGGAGCATGGCCCAGGAGCCAGGACATAAGGGACAGGAGAGACAGGTGCATGGCCACATCTGGAAAGCAGCATCCTGCTGGGGCTCCCTGCTGGGGTGGCAACCACTGCTGCTCCCTGCTGCCAGGTGGTAACCTGTGTGCTGCTGTCAGTGGGCTAGTGCTGACTTAGCAACAACCCCAAGGATAAGGGGGGTGGGAAGGCGGCATGCAGAAGCATTTTTTTGCAGCAACTACCTCTATCTTACAAGCCTGATTTCAGGTTTTTCCATCTTATTCTTAATTAAAAAGATGATCCACTTCATGCTGGAAATAGGTATTTTTTGAAGTTTCAATCATTTAGCCTGTTAAACCCAAGCCTGTAATATGGGTGTTATTTCTTAAAAACATACAGTAAATGCATTAAATTATTGATAGTCATTAAACAGGAAAAAAATTTAAACAGCTCTCAGCTTTTATCAATCATTTATGCAGTTTCCACTTGCACATCTCACTGGGTTGCTATCATATAGCACAGAGCAAAGAGTACAAATCCTGAAGGCATGAATTCATTTTCTCTTGATGCAGAGTAAAAATATTCTTGGCAGCAGGAGAGAGGCTAAAACATGAAGCAGAATGGTTGAAAGGAGGCTTCTGTCTTTTGCAGTAAACAGGTAGCGATACCAGGGAGCAGCAATTTGAGGCACCAAAGCCCATCCACTTCTGCTGTAAGGGCCAGTAACAACGTCATCAATCACCTCCAACACCTGGAGCAGTTACAGCCAGCCTGACAGTGTTTACAAATTTGATCCCTATTTGAAATACATGTTAATTCAATGGTGTATGGGGAAAACAAGGAGCATTGAGGTGAATAGTAAAGCATCCAGCAACTTGAGCGAGATGAAGATTTCACCCCAAGCTGCTCACCAGCTCGTGAGCCAGTAAGACTGATGATGTACAGAAAAGCCCAACTTGTCACACTGACAGCCTGAGCTCAGAAAAATGGCAGAGACTGGGATGGTCTCTTGAAGCTAATATGAACCTTTACTGGGGCAAGTTATAACTAGACCTAATGCTTTGAGCAGGTCTGAATGACTCATGTCAACATGGGGAATCTGGAGATTATTGCCAGTTGGTGGCACCTTGCCTGGCTGCAATAGCCCGGCTACCAGTGAAGAGAGAATCTTCATCAGCATCCCATTTTTTCATCCATTTTATGCATGGAATGAAAACCTGTCTTACAAGAGCTGCTCTCTTACCTTTCATCCCTGGCAATTTATTGAAATTCACTACTTCACAATGTAACAAAGAGAGAACACGGTCCACGGCAACAAGTCAGGTATGATTGCAGCATGCAAGGACCCACCTGACGTACCTCTACAGCAGCAACTGTAGGTGAGCCTTAGCCATAAAAATATCAATGCAAAACACACAAACCCCAGCTCTGGCTGGATATTCAGACAGTGAAACCTTAGCCCTGCAGCAGGCCGGCTACTGGAACCCAAATTAATTTGTTTTAAACTACCTTGTGTCTGTTTAAATGAGCTGTAATAATAGCTCTGAAGCAAAGTGCAGACACATCCAAAAGCTAAACACAATGCTGAGGACTGCTCAAGAAATGCATGCCCACACCCAGATCCCACTTAGAAACTACTAGCAGGAAAAACTTGTCATAATCCAAGTGTTCCACTCCCAACGATGGCTTCAGTCCCTTCAAAAAACCATTTCTGTCCACGGAGGGGAAAAAAAAAAAAGGATGTTAGAGATTAGGAAAAAGTACAAAAAAAAATCATTGTCTGTTACCAAAATCTAAGTCCTGCAGAGGTTAGTATTTTTTCCTGAAAACAATTCAAGAATGCACTGAGTCGAGCAACTAGATAATGCCAAATGTTGATACAAAAGCAGCCAGGAAAAGCTGCAGTCACTGGAAAACATTTTCTAGCCTGATTGTTTACAGGCAACTATGTTATAAAATACAAAAATATTAATTTCCAACCATCATTAGTGCAAATCTACAACATGTTAAAAAAAACCCAGTCAATTAAGACACACATCTCATTACACTGAGTCCCAGGAAAAGCAGCACAGTATTTAAAGTAATACTATGAAAGCTATTACACCACAGAATTGATTTCATCGTATATCAACAAACTAAGTAATTCACAATAAATTTCAATATAAGATGAATCCTTATCTATATATAAAACTGTAAGAGTAATAGCCCATTAGTATTATTAATGCAGCACACAACCACGACCAGCCTTCACACTGGTCCAGGAACCAGTACCAAGCTCAGAGAGATGCCCACTTATCCTTCAGTTCATAAGCAGTGTTCCACTGTGCTACCTGCCAAAATAAGGACAATGGAAATCACTGACAGGAGGCGCTTGGGCCAGCTCCACAGCTGCCTGCCTGAAGCTGCTGCTGCAGCTGAGGGAAGCACAGCCTGAGCACCCAGCTTTGCCAGGGCTGCTGCCCCCTCCCCACGGCCTCCAAGGTGAAACAAGGAGAAAGTCTGGTTTAGGTGGGTGTTTGTGTGCATGCGAAAGTATTCACTGCTTGTAATGCATCCTTCTTGCCAAACCTTTTCTATTCTTTTTTTAATATATAATTTTTTTTAGACCACTCAAGTTCCTATCTCCTCCCTACACCCCAAGGAGAATGTTCATTTCAAGCAGCTACCAGTGCTATTTAATTTTGTCTGGCCTGTAAAGCACATTAGTCTTCCAATGAAGTATCTGGAATTTTTATTTTGAAGCCACAATCTGGATCTCTAGCTAAGAGATGTGGTGGAAGCACAGAATTAATTCCCTAGCATTTCTCCTTCCTAACCAATGTGAGGCCTGTATATGACAGCATAAGCAAAGGCTACAAAACAAACTCAAATCCCCAAACAGAAGTCTCATGACAACTGCAGCTAAGTCTAACGAAAAGCAACTCTGAACTAGAAGTTAAAGCCTTTCAAAATCTCCTTACTATTTGTAAGGAATACGTTATCAGCGGAGAGAGATGCATCTTTAGTACAGAATTGCATGTTTAACTGAACCATCATAGACTCACACTCAAGGCTTAACTATTTGAGTTCCAAAGTTTCAGAGGCAGGGCCTTTGTATTGGACAGTTGGGTTTGGTACAGCAGTGTCTGTGCATACTCACCCCCCACCCCTCTTTGTTTTAATAAACTGATTCCATGATAAAAGCCATTTAAAATAACAAAGCCAAACAACTGTCAAACTACCACTAATATGAGCCTGCAAACAGGTTTCCATTTCATAAATCATTTTGGTGATCTAGTTTCACACCACCCCAGGGAAAGTTACACACATAACAGAGAAAATTCACTATCAATATGCAGAGATCATTTGGCAACCATATCACTGCTAGTAAAGACCTGCGCAGTGGCACCATGCTTTCCATGCATTGCAAATGCAGGACAGAAAAGCTCCTTAAAACAAATGCATTAGCTGCAGGCTTGCAGAATCATCAAAAGACAACCAGTTCTGCTTCAGCTGCTTGGTCATCTGCTCCTCCCTGAACCAGCACATGGTGGGCGTGAGGAAGGTAACAAAGCATTAGTGGAGGGTACTAACTTGCTACCCTTGCCAGGAAAGTAATGTGAATAATTTTCAAAAGATTTGCTAATGACCCCAAGAGTTCAGATAATGAACCAAAAAGTTCAGAGATCTCAAATATGGAAGACATTTCTCTGTTAGTTGAAAACTTTTTCCATGTCTCCTGTTCAAAGCTCATGCTAAGAACATCATTATTATTATAATGTACACTACACACATTTTCAGGTATTTATTACATTAATACTTCCTATCATTTTGTAACAATAACCTGCATTTAAACTACTTCTCATTCTTTCTTTGCCTCTTAATAAATGGATTCTCTTATTCTGCTCACAAGTGCTGATGTATCTTTCCTTTGTCACAGACTTCTGCTATCAGTGGTCAATGGACAAGACCTAGTATTAGTCTTCCAGAGGAGGAAAAAAAATAAATCAGTGAACCATGATCTGGGTGTGCATATATAGCAGGCTGCATTTTCCACCTCTAGCACATTTCCTTGTCCTGAAGCTCAGATAGCCCTCAGTCAATACTTTTCCTCTGGAAATTCATCCAAGAGCTAATTTCTCATTACAAGAAATTCAACCTCAGGAATTTAATCAGCAACTAAAGCAGAGGGGCAAAACAACTGTCTCCAAGGGACTCTTTATGTGGATAATCTCCTGAATGAAACTCTTATTACTGACAATTCTGATGTTCCTAAAACAAAAGTATAGCTGCAGTATATGAATGCCTGATACAAAGTATGATACAATTCATGACTTAATACTATATATTACTCATGCTCCAAGATCAGAGGCTTTTCCATAGCTCATACTTCTCATGTGAATTATTTCCTCCTCTCATTAAATAATCTGAAATACTTTCAAACAGAATAGAAGTAAGTTGAGCAAGAAGTTAACTGGTTATCTGAAGTTATCAACTAAAGCAAGTATTTTCATAATAATTGCAGTTATAGCTAATGGGAAATGTGGAACTAGAATTCCTGTAAGAAGGCTTCAGCTGAACGTCTTCTGTGAACAATAACAAAAATGCAGTAGTCAAGAGAGGCCATTCAGGACTGGGGAAAGAGGTAACTGACAGAGCAGCCAGACCCCAAAATAACCAACAGGTAGCCAACTTTCTTTCAGTCAGAGGCTCCAAGTCTGCAAAGAGCACCATAGTAGGAATCACTTGACTTCACTGGGCTTTGTCCAAGCCAGTTAGCAAAACCAAGGTGTATGTGGCTGATCCTGCAGCTCCCATTTGGTCAATCCTTACTTTCACACGTCAGCAGTCATGTCTTAGAAATATCAGCTGCAGTTTATATTCCAACAATTTCAGGTAACACAGACCAGAACCACTGCACTTGCCTGAAACTTGCACACAAAATCCCTGGCTATTTTCAATGGTACCACCTGCTCCCTGCTTCCCCAGCCAGCGGCTCCATGTACTCATCATGCAGCATCCCACACTACAGCAAAGGCCTTGAGCAGGTGGGACAGGAACAGCTGATGGGTTTGTTACCAACATCTTGGAGATCAGTTCAGAACACAAAATTTAAAAGCTTCATTAGCTACAGGTCCTCTGTTTATGCTCTGTGTCAAGAGTTGAATCAGTAGAGAATGTTGACATAGAAGGAGATGGGGAATTTTTCAACACTACCTATGTGATTTACAAGGCTCAATCTCACTGTGGATCACTTGGATGTATTGAAAAGCTACTTCTGGCCTTTTCTTGTTATTCTATTAGATGTAACTACAAACTATCACTCTAAAATTTATGCACAAATATCACTTGTCAATAGATGTTAAGAAGTAGAGAAAAGGTACAATTTTTACCAGTCAGACTGTGAGAGAATTTCCCATCACACTGTGGCACATATGCAAAGCTTCTCAGCAACTTGTTCCACGACAATGGATTTGCAAAGCAAGAACTGAGGGGATTATTTGATTCAGCATCTAGTTCAAGTAGCCAATTCCTTCAGTAATCAATACTAATCAGCAAGCTAAAGCCTTGCAAGAAAAATCAGAATCCTTCCTGCTGCAGCAAGCAGGGCTCTGAGGCCTTATGGTCCAACACAGACACCTCAGACACTGCAATTCTGAAAAATGAATTTTACCTGGGGTTCCAAACACACCCCATGCTTCCTTTTTAATGTCAAAGCACAAAAGCTCACCTTTTCAATGAAATTCTGAGAAGAAAAATACATACATACAACTAGGGTCCAATATGGTCTATTTATTACATTGCACTTCAGCTGTGCAGGCAAGACTTATTAAAATGAGCACAGGGGACCAGGGAATAAAAGCAATACATTTTAGAGCAAAACACAGGCCATCTTCACATGCACAATTTCTCCATTAGTAACATCAGAAATTTTGGTTTTTCCTATTATTCATATATTTCAGGAGGAATTATTAAGAGATATGAATTCCATAGCTATGACAGTATGCATGGGGAAAGCTTAGTGTCAAAACTTTAATAAGAGCTTTAACAAAATCCCAGCACCTTTGGGTCCTTAGGAAAACAAAACAAGCAAAACACAAACAAAAAAACCCTCACATAAGGGATTTCAGCTAGATTTTCAAATGCCCCTTCTGTTCAGTTAAAGCCCATTCTTCATGCACGTCTATTTCCATTGATAGCATTTTAAAACAGAAGCCTTCATCTCATCAAGCAAACCAGAGGGCCTTTGGCAGCTGTTAAGGCCCAGTATTCGAGTTGTGTTTTAACAAACCTGTGAGCCCTTGCTCATCTGTCCTTAAAAAGCAGAAAGTACACAAATCTGTTTTCCCTTCCATTATACGGTCACTCCAAATCCCACTGCAATTACTCAGTAATCCTTGGCATAGCTGTATGAAAATGAGCAAACCTACATTCAAAGAGAGTAAGTTACTCTCTTGGCAGGGAGGCCCTGGGGACTAGGTGGAGGGGAGGAGTTGGGAACACATTGTTTCCAGGAGGTGCCACACACTTGGACACTAGGGCAGAAACCGGACAATGCAACGATCTGGTAGAACAGAATGGCTTGTCTGGGTTTATCAGGGGACAGCTTGCTTGGATAACAACAGGAAGCATGATGACTTCAAGCTGTAAGAGCTGCCAGAATCAGAAGGCAAAGTACTAGGGTTTGGGATTCCTAGAAAACAGCTGAAGAAAAGGAGCTACAGTCTTGTAGCTATGGACTGCTCTGCAGCAGTAAGTCTGGAAATAACGAACAACTGGGCAGATGTGAAACAAAAATACCAGCTTTCCCAGAAATTCACCTTAGACTCAAGCAGAGTCTGACCCACCAGCAAAACCTGGATTTTTGTACTTTAAGCAAATCTTTAAGAACAATTCAGACATGTATTTAAGTTACTGTGAAAAATATATGATGAGATGTTAAATGCTCTGTGCTAAGCCACTGCTAATCTGCCAGCACCCAATGCTCAGTTCTGTGCCCCACTCTTCATTCACCAAAACATACACAAATTGTTCCCAGTAGATAAATAATTTCTTCCACAGCCCTTTTAAGCTTGCAGACAAGTAAATATGAATGTGTATACATTATAGATACATTTATGTTTTTAGAAGCTTAATATATGGCTATACTTTGTACCTATTTACATGCATTTGCTATATAAATTCATACTTGTTTATGCAAAATAAAAACTCAACATTTTAGAAGTGACCAAGTTACAGTTTTTGCACTAGGCAATGATGATTAAAACCTGAATATTTCATAGTAGTGAATCACACTGCCAAGTCTCCAGAGACAGAGCAATCTGAATTGGCATAAATGAATGTTTCCCAGTCTTCTGCTGATTCTGTAATGAGTTATCTTCTAGCCCTGCCAATCATTTCTCGGAAGGCAGCCCCACTCTCCAGCTCTTTAGCTTTATTCACCACTCAGAGGTGCTGGGAAGGCTGTGTCTGCTTCCACAAGTGCAACTGTTGCTGTCTCACAACAGCACTTGTCCACACTTTGGCCCTTTTGTCAATGCCATCCATGCACGTCCTCAGCATTTTCATGACCCATGTCTGCACAGAGCCCATTCTCCCATCAGCTTTTATCTTCCCAGATCACCAAATAAAATAACTTCTAGATCAGCAATGACGGAAAAAGAATGCAAACAAAGCAGTTTCAATCCCTGTACCCACATTTAAACTGGCTGCCCTCTAAACACAGACCACGAGCCTTTTCACACCAGCAGCTCTGCCAAAGAAGTCTCTGGAAGCCTTCTGATCTCCAACACCAACACATTCCCCTGATGATACAAGTTTAACCTCATAAGAAGGAAAGAAAGGAGCTGCTCCACATAGGTTAAACTGGAGCTGTGCCAAATTAGGGTTACACCAGCTCCCTTTTTTTTTTTTTTGAAGGTACAAATGGGTTCACACATTCAAGTTTCTTTTTGAGTTTACTGTGCAATTACCTGAACTACCACCAAAACTCTGCCAAAAATACAGAGTTGCAGGGACTGGTAGGGACTTGCCTGAATGGCACAAGAACATTCTGGCAAACGTAGATATAGTTTTGCTTGAGGGGGTTCAAACACTTGCAAATTACTAAAATGGATGGGAGGTTAAACTGGAGACTACTAAATTCAGACAGCTTCTTCCTCCAAAGACTGACATGACATTGCCAATGTGCTTTATGGCAATACTCTAATTCTACAGTTAATAAAGTCAACAATTTTGTTTCTATGTTAACACACACAAGACAAATTTTGCTGATACCTATGCTTTAACTTTTCTTTTAAATCTCCCACAGGTCCTCAGCCTGCAGTTCTAGCAGAACATGTTACTTCTACCTTAAAATGACCTTATTTAGGAGAGTATTCAAATTGCTGACAAGACACACTGCTTCAAGCTGGCATCCTCCCTCCTACTGCCATTAGTGCATTTTTATTATCACACAACTGTTATTTTTTTGTATTTTAGCTTTGGTTTTGGACATTTCTTGAGGACTTCAAGCACAAAATCCAAGGTTCAAAGACTATAGGACAAGAAAAACTCAAACAGTGGTGAAAAGCACCAAAATGTATTGATTTAATAACATGTAACAGGTGTCATCATTTTATGAATACAGTGATCCTGGGTGCATGCATATTCCAGTATGTTGGCTCCAATGGTTGCAATAAAAAGAATGGGGGGGGGAAGAAGAGGTCTTTTCACTCATTCTAACGACACCAATGTCAGCCTGTAAAAATCGCTGTTTTTAGTAAAAGAATTATAAGCAAGTTTTTGGTCTGGAATGGAGAAACAAGAAAAAGGGGAACTTGCAATGGAAATTTCTGTCAGTAATAACCTAGTAATAGAAGTCAACAGCATTTTTAATCCATGCCAACTCCCAGCCCCCCAGATGCTAACAGCTGTTCATTAATACATCAGTTTTGAGGCCCCATACACCACCTCTCCTCCCTGCAACTCCAGCTGTGTGGAGAGGAAGCACAGGAGCTCTCTGAAGGATCACATCACTACAACTGTTTCCAATCCCCTAGGAACAGTGGTCTTGCTCCACCCTTTTGAAGTCAGACACAAGATGGTCCTCGATCAAATTTTCAGAAGTTGAAACTTCAGCAACACCCTGGGAGAAAGCCCAAAATGCCTAAATAAATCAAAACCACACTGAATGTGTATCCAACAGAGCTGTGCTGTCCATTTCCTGACAGCTTCTATCTAGCCAACAAATTACAACCAATTAAGTCCTTTGCAAAGAAAGTTTTCTGTTTACTGTAATGCTGGGGGTGGGGGGGAGCTAGGAGGCATTACTCCAAAATGTATTAAAATAATTAATCCATCCACAAACATCACGGGAAATTGCCCTGGGTTTCTCCAAAGGATTTTAGTTTTGTTATTGTATGTAATTATAGTAATCAAGAGTTCCGAACCAAGTTCTGCAAACATTAGGTCAGTTAGAATAAAGGAAATTGATTATTTCTTGCAACTCCTAGTCCTTCCCTTCCTAAAAAAAAAAATAAAAAATTGACACATAGATCAGTTCTTTACTCTTTTTAATCTAAGATCCTCACATATGACAAGGAAAAGCCAAGCTCTTAACACTGTCAGCATCTTACTGCAAGAATGCTAAAAAAACCAAAAGCTCTGCTTCTCCATAGCCACACATCCAAAAACATGAGCAAAGTCAAAAGGTAACTGGACTAGTAACCTGAAACACTGATTTCACAATCTATAATTTTGAAAATGTAAACCTAATAATAAATATTTGGAACCTTTATCATGCTTCCCCCATCCTAGTATCTTCTCACTGTTAGTCTAAAGCATTTTGCATTCAAATGACAAAAACCTTCATGTTCTTGAGAAATGCTTTTAATAAAAGCAGTTTAGTACCTGGTGGTGCAAATGAGCTCTCTCTCCCACATAGGGAAACTCTGGTGACATAGTTGAGTACACAGACACGTAAATGTTAATCTAATGGTCAAATCTAAAAACACTGAAAAAGGTGTTACCACAGAATGAAAACAGGTTACATGCTCATTTTATAAAGGTCTTGATTCACAGTATTCCATAACCTACCAAGCAACTACATTTTTCTTGAAGAGATTTCCACCTTTTGAAAGAGAGGCACAGAAGAGAAGCAAAGACTAAGCCATGACAACTTGCAAGAGGCCTTCTTGTCCTGCTCACAGCTTCACTTGCACTGCTCGTGTGCGCTGCTAACAGCACAACGCAGCACAGAACCCCTGCCACCTCCCGTACCCTCCCAGACACAATGCAAGAGTCCCTTGGATGTAAATAATGCATTTTGATGCACATAACCCATGCACAGGTAACCTCCACTGCTTTTTAGATTTTCCTGAAAGCAGATCCTCAAAATCATCCAACTGAATCAGGGCTAAGGAGGGCACGAAACAGGAGCAGCAGATCTTGCAGGACAAAGAGGGTGCTTCAGAATAAACTCCCTTGTTTGTCCTATGTGATCCCTGCACTCTGTTCAATATGGGCCTTTGTCCCTGGCCTAAATTCAAATGAGCATTGTAAAATATTAAAGCATACATTTCAACAGATTTTTAAGTTCTCACAGAAATGTCTATGAATTTCATGGTGCAGCACTTCAGCACCAGTGAGCAGGTTGTGAGTCCCAAAGCAAAGTTAGCTTATTCAAACAGAATGACTCTCTATTTCAGATGACTCTGGATAAAGAACCCAAGAAAGTGTTTTGCTACAATGGTATACCCCAAAATTAAGGGACAGCTGAAGAATAAAGCATTCATTTCATTCTGATATGCTTTGCTGGGTGGAACAACAGCTAAATAAGTATATATATTAAATAAAAATACAAAAAACCCCAATTTAAACAAATAAAAACCTCCCACCCTATACCGTCCATCTTTTTCACTACAAGTACCATTTGTAAATAGACCACCAGATTTCAATTCTTGACTTTCTGCCAGAGAGCTTCTGCAGTATGTTTCTCTCAAAAAACTCCCCTTATCTCTGAAGGTTAAAACAAGCTTGACAATAATAGTCAGATGCCATTTATCTGCACAACAAATTCAGTTACAAACCATCAATATTTATTTGACATAAATCTCAAGCCGTCTTCCAAGTCACAAGTTATATAAATTAATCTTACTCAGGATATTCATCAACATTATTTTCTAAGTTTAATATCAATACAAAAACATACACCAAGTACCCGTTGTCATAGAGAGCAGCTGTTTGCACTTAGCTATCTCTACCTTAATCTTATATTTGGAAAAGTTAACAAAATTAATATTCTAGCTTCTTTTCTCTTAAGCTTCAAAGTAAAACTGTGTCAAGTTAAAAATATGACTAATAAGTTATTATTAACTTGCACAGATGGGAGGAAAACAAAGCAATTGCAGTGTAAAATGCACTGGATGTTTTTAAAAACGTAACAAATTCAGAAAGAACTTCCAATTACAATGTAAATCTTTGGATCTTCCAAAAATACAGCTGGGCAAATATTTGGGAAAAATATAGCAAGTGATACCTTTAGAAAGAAAGGACAGATTTCTATAGGGCTTTTTAAAACTTTAAATTGTCCAGTGCTCTGATATTTTCACCAGCAGTTATGTTACTACATGAAGAATGTAGAGCCACAGACCAAGTTCACTGGTTTCCCCCAAGCCCAAAATGAGACACCATGATATATTTACAAATTCCTGCTCTACTCCTAAAATTTTTGTGGCACCAAAGATATACTCACTTCCTGCCAGGAGGCACAGAGGCTGCAATACAAGCAAGCCAGCAGAGCACCTGAGGTTTTTCAGAGTTTAATTCAGCAGCTGATGATATTTAAGCATATGGTCAATGTAAGCACTTTTCTGAGTAAGGACAAACTTAACATGTGCTTGACTGAACTTGAGCTCAAACAAATTTAAAATTTAACTCAAAACTGGCTGAATTAACAGTCACACAAAATAGACATGAATATACTCTGGCTCTTTCTACATATTTAGTTTTTAGAGTATGAAACACTGTCCTCTCTTTTTAGAGGTTACCATCAAGAACCACCAATTGCCCCTAATGATTTAACACACAAATACTTTGGAAGAGAACACACTCTCTGAAGATGTGATTTTGAGGATTTACCTCAAAGCAAATGGCTCTAAGACAAAGCTCAATTTACTCTTCCTGCCCAGCACAAAGACTGCAATCTGTGAGAAGTTTCTTCCAAAAGGAACAAATCCAATCAAACAACTAAATTATTCTAAGCAGTTTTAGGATAAGCGTTACTCATTTTTTATCACAGCAATTAAAGGTATAACTAATAAACTTTTGCCCAATTATGAAGCCTGTAACTGAAACACCCTGAATGCATGCCTCAAGATATCTAAAAATACAGGATCTACACACTATTTTTTTTTTGGTAAATACAGTGTGCAGTGGCCCACAGTGGCTTGAGGACAACAGCATTGTTGTGCAGTGTCAGCAAGCTCAGTGAAACAATTCAGACAAATAAGTGTTATCTTCTGCTCATCAACAATGATAATTTAACAATATTTTTCATTCCTGCAACACATAGGGAAAACTAAAGCTATGTTTCAAGACCAATAATTACAAGACATATTTTCAAAGAGAAACAAGACAAAGGCAACTTCATCTTATTCTAGCCATTCTTTTTCTTGGAGAAATATGATCTTTTAAAAGCTCCATCTCTTTGCTTATTATTACTTTGTCTTTCCATCTCAAAAAAGATATGAAAACCCGTTGTAATTCAAGGCTAATTCAGTCTCTAATTAGTTTGGAATCTTAACGTCTCTGATCCTATGTGTTAAAACTAATTTTTATCATGTCTGATACTTCACGGATGTGTCATGTTCTTGTTAATCTGGATCAGCACTTTTAGCAAACTTTTATTATGAGTAGAGTACTATGGAGAAATTTCAAATATCAGATCTTGTGAAAATGCACCAGAAAGCAAACATGAAAATAAAGCAGCTCAGTTGATTCAAGGGAGAGAAATCTTCTTCCCAAAAGAGAATTAGGGAAGACAATCCCCTTCCAAAATTCTACATCAAGTTGTCCTTTGACCTTAAGAAAGGGAAAGAAATATCTATCAATTCAAAACTGTTCACTCTAGCCACTTTTCTTAGGTAATGCACTTGACCACTACAAGTAAAATAGAACAGAGATCCTATTTATTCTTAAACCTGGTTTCGAATCAATTGCAGTCTACAGAACAGCACAGACAGATTGAAAGAGGATGAAATATATGTCCTGCTGGAGCAACTTTGGTTTTTTTGACATGATGGGTCTATTTGTTGGGGCTGTCTTACTGATAGTGAATGCACTGAACCCAAGGAGAAGCCAAATTTCATACTCCCATTATACACTCTCATCTTCCATCAACAGCACCCACTTTAAAAGCAGCTTCAAATTTACTCTAGCCTGAGCCATTAGACTTGGGCACATTATAAGATGTGAAGAGGTTCTCAACTGATTGGTACTATCTCAGTGTAGCACTGGGTGAGTAGAGTCACACACCACTTTACCTCTCAAGAGAAGTTTCTTTCCAAAATGTGACTAGTGTAAGCCAGCTGATCAGGCACATGGTAATAAGTCCAAAACCACCACAAGGCTTGGCACCACATTCAGTATTTCCAGAAAAGAAACCAGATGTATATTAATAAGGATAGAAGAATCCAGACAAATGAACACAGGTCAAGGCAGTAGAGATATATGTTCCACATCACCCCTCATTAGACCTGCCTCAAAAGGATGATGCTTAACTCAAAAAATCACAGAATCAGTTAGATTGCAAAAGACCTCTGAGATCTCCAAGTCCAACCTATGACTGAACACCACCTTGTCAACCAGACTGTGGCACTGAGTGCCACATCCTGTCCCAACATACGTCGCAGTCGAGACAGCCACAATACACAGAGTAGCACCACACAATTTCAGAAAGCTTTAAGCATTTGCCCAGAGTAACACCTTACCTCATCAGAAGGCTTCAGGAATCTACCCATACAGACTAAAATCTGTAAACTCCAGAAGACTGCAGGCATCTGCTCCTCTTGTTCTTTAGCCCAGCCTTTTATACCCCTCATGTTGATGCATTGCACCTGTGTGCCCTCTGTTCCCTTTGGTGGTTGGTCAGTGCCCCAGGGCACTCCATGGCTCATTGCTGTCAGTGCTGCTCACCTGCTACTCACAGCTGCACCCACTGGGGATGAGGCTTGGCCCAGCCCCACCCCAATTAACACAAACTATGTGCCTACAATATCCAGTCTTTTCTTGAACACCACCAGGGATGGTAACTCCACCACCTCCCTAGACAGCCCATTCTAATGTCTAACCACCCTTTCTGTGAAGAAATTCTTCCTGATGTCCAACCCCCGGTGCAGCTTAAAACTGTGTCCTCTTTTCCTGACAGTGGTTGCCTGGGAGAAGAGACCAATTCCCAGCTGGATGCAACCTCCTTTCAGGTGGGTGTAGAGACTGATAAGGTCTCCCCTCAATCTCCTCGTCTCCAGGCTAAACAACCCCAGCTCCCTCAGCTGCTCCTCACTGTGCTTGTGTTCTAGACCCCGCAGCAACCTCGCTGCCCTTCTCTGGGCACATTCCAGCAGCTCAAACTCCTTCCCTAACTGAGGAGCCCTGAACTGGGCACAACACTCAAGGTGTGACCTCACCAGTGCCAAGTACAGGGGGATGATCCCTTGCCTGGTCCTGCTGGCCACACTATCACCGATCCAGGCCAGGATGGCATTGGCCAGTGGTCAAGCAGGCACCCTGCTGGCTCATGTTCAGCCTGCCATTAATCAGAACCCCAGGTCCTTTCTTCCTGGCCATGGTCCAGCCGCTCTGCCCCAGCCTGTAGCGCTGCAGGGGGCTGTGGTCAAAGGGCAGGACCCAGCACCTGGTCCTGTTAAACCTCGCATCATTGTATTCAGCCCATCTTTCCAGTCTGTTCAGGTCCCTCTGCAGAGCCCTCCTGCCCTCCAGAACATCAACACTCCCCCACTAGCTTGGGGTCATCTGCAAATTTTACTCCATATCACGCAGTGAGAAACTGAAACCTATAACCATTACAACAGGGGGCTGAAATCTGAGCTCCTGTTTGCTGCTCTGGCATGCCCTTAACCCCACGAAAACATCCACTTGAAATATTGTTCAGGCCAGAAATTTGACTGACAGATTTTAACTCCACGGAAACTTTCATGCCATACTGAGGTATAACTTCACATACTCTGGCTCCCCACCTCTGCAGCAGACTGCGTGCAACATCTTTCTGCTTATCTTCTAACAAAATCACTAACTTTAAAAGAATGGTTTCACAAACTCCCACAAAAGGAAAACAAGTGGACTAGCACATGTACTCAGTCTAAGCTGAATTTGTTATTATGAACTGGACTCAATGCTTTCTTTCACATAACACTCAGCCAACTGTACGGTTTTATAAGGTGCCAGAGGAATGTATTTCCTGTTATCTGAAACACATCACTTCCAGAGCACATGAACGACAGTTTGTGTCGAGTGTCTACAATAAACTAAGAGGGGCTGTCAAGTCTGATGGCATATTAGTTTGTCACTTGTAAGAGGCAAAGCTGTGTGAGCAGATTAGACAATGCTACATAATTTAATAATTTTATCATGTATTCTACTTGACATTACCAGCTATTCCTCATGATTTCATCTCTCTATGAGACTAGAAGCCAGATGCAGAGCCTTTTTGCTAAAATGAATACTGTCTATCCATACACAAACAACATTGTCTAACCCACAAAAGGCAAGCTTGGCATTCAACACCAAAAAGTCCCCTTCAACTTTAATTCCTGAAAATTCACACATGGAAAAAAAAATAAATCTTACCATAGCAAAAAACCTCTGACAGCATCATTTTAAGAAAATCAAGT
Organism: Emberiza elegans; assembly: GCA_024865655.1. Classification (NCBI taxonomy): domain Eukaryota; kingdom Metazoa; phylum Chordata; class Aves; order Passeriformes; family Fringillidae; genus Emberiza; species Emberiza elegans. The sequence goes on along the minus strand of JALJVW010000241.1, from coordinate 24,045,156 downwards.
ACCTAATACATAGAACAACACATAGTATATAGAATACAAATATATAGAAATCCTATATACACAGACATCTCTATACATGCATACAGTTATCATGAATTAAGGAAATATCAATGAGTAGAACAAGGGGAGGCACCTACATGTGAACCAGCAATAGTTAAAAGTGTAGTAGCACATCGGCCACATGCATGTATTTGCAAGCATTGCAGCTTGCTTTGTAAACAGCTTCCAGTTCTAAGGCTCCAAAGAAAGTGGGAACAGACAACATGTAAGTTTCAGACCTTAGGAGGAATTACAGACACATTGAGTGAACTACTTACAATGGGAATTAAAATCTTCCCTGGAAACACTTTCTCCAAATTATTTACTCTGTGTATTACTCATTTCAAAATACAGAAGAAGGAAGAATTAAAATATTTTGCTCTTGACACTTCTCTGCAGGTATTGAATATGAAAAACTGTTTTGTACCAATACAAAAAATCCCAAGGGGGCAAAATGGGCAAAAATATTTTGCCCAAACTTTTCTTAGTTGAGCACAAGTCACAGAATTGTAGCTAAAACGGTAGCAAATATAGAAGTGTGGATAAGGCATTAGCAAAATCCAAACTACTGAAAAAGCACTGGGTTATGCTGAAAAAAATTCCTCTAAGTCTGATATCTGCCCATAGAGAATCAGCCTATCAAATTTTTAAAGGGCATTTCTTTTAACTAAACTCCTGTAATATATTTTATGCAGAGTTACATTACTAATAATTTCCATGGGATTTCACATAGAACTACCAATTACATCTCCCTGTAAGAATCTGTGGAGGCAGAACAAGGGACAAATCAGTATGCTTTCAAGGTTTATCTATAAAGCACCTGCACACTCACTTTTTTCATGTCAAAAATCCAAACAAGAAAAGCAGTTTCCCCCAAAGTTTGCTGAGATCACAAGTTAACAACTCTGTACAAGGAGTGATGCCCTCCCCTGCAAGAGCAGCTCGAAGTGTACACCCTGGTCCTATACTGCCTGCAAGCTGCTTCAGCTCTGTCAGCCAACTTTGGGCCAGAGCCACCCAAAGCTATTGCTAATGTGATGCAGTCAAAAACTTATTCTTATGATGGGCAAGGATTTGTTTTGTGTTTCTAGAAATCTGATTTTGTTTTAGGAGTGTAAAGAGAGAAAAAAAATCACATCCCAACTTTGTGAACATATAAATCATATTAGTGTAGCCCATAATGAAAACTTGTTCCTCACAGCTCATAAGTGTAACGTGTTCAGATGCAAATGTCCTTATCAGTGTTTACTCTTAGCAAACTCGTTGGTTTATTTTTCCTTTATGTTGCAGATATTTGTGTCACTTTTCAGCTGTTTATGTAATTCTGATCTAAATCAGGGTTGATGGCAATTTGCAACATCCCCATTTGATTTTTTCAAGTAACTGTTCTAGGAAGTCTTTCAAATGAGTTATTCTGAAGATGTAGAGAGTTTCTAATTTTCTAAGCAGTTTAAAACAAAAACATGACAAAAAAAGAGTCAGAAGGACTGGAAAAGCCACTCATCCAGTTCCCCTGATACCTCCCTGGTACAGGTAGTTAATCAAGATACTGAACAACTGCCTTCCTATTGTATTCAGACAAGTTCCTTGATGATTAGTTCTGCTTCCAGCTTCCATCTGAAGTTATTATAATGACTAATAAATCACTAAGTGTATATCAGGCAATCACTGCATTACATTTCTAATGTGATGCCACCATATACAAAACAACGTATTTAAAAGCAAACTTGCCTCTTCTTCTACTCACTATTTCTATTACTAAACATTAAAAAGGTGCAGCTATCATTTCAGTCACCACCAGAAACTGCAAGGAAGACCACATATGTAGTGAACATAAGAGACAGAAGTGACAGAAATTGATAAAAACTTCATCACATGGCTGACACCCCATATATCAAAGCCCTAAATCTCATTCTCTGCTTGCCTCCAATTTCCATCAAAGCCTGCCAGCTGCACATTTATTGAGAAGTTTGTGATCTGACAGCTACTGTATTACCAACATTAATGATGCATCAGTCTCCAGAATTACTGGGGAAACAGTCCAATTGATTTTATTATTATACAGAGTTCCTCACATTTCATTTCAGGCAGCTTCCTACCACAAATTTTAGCAATAACTAAAAATGCTACACAGCTGATGCACAAAATACTAGGGCGAAAGATGGTTACCACAGCTTCATGCCACTCCATTCTCCCTCCAGGAGAGCTCCAAATCACTCAGACACCACTGTGTAACCCATGAGTTATTGGTCCATAGCTAAAAGGACTTACACATTACAGGGCAATAAACAGTGCAGCACTAATATTCACTGATTTACCCAAGAAAGCTACAAACAGACACATGATGTCATCAGCTCCCAAAAAAAGCAGTTTTCTCAAAGTATTCTAAATCCCATTAAAAAAAAAAAAAAAAAAAAAAAAAAAAATCCCCAGGGCTGTGGCAGGCAGGGGGGCAGGCAGAGAGAACTTTCAAGGTATTTCCATACAGACTGAAATTGTTTCCACAGGTACCATAAAGAGAACACATTTTATTTGCAGCAAATAGCCCACTTTAGTCTGTCCTTTTCATCCTAGAAAGGTCTCTTCACTTAAACAAATAATAATCATGGGTAATAAAAAGATGCAATACAAGAAACCAAACTTATAGGGGCTTTTTTCAATCATGACCAAATATTTTAAATATATACATAACTTGAAATTTCCAGAATCAGTTAGGAAAGGATCTCTGTGAAATACACAGCATTTGTTTCCAGCAGTCCCCCAAAGTTACTGTGTCTTTTTGTTTGGTTTTTTTTTTGGTTTTTTTACAAGCCTGGCTACAACCTAGCACAGAATGTTTCCTGTCACTTTTTAAGTTTGAAAGAGAACACATAAATGCTGTCATAGTTTCAAGGTTCTGTATCTCTGGGGAAGGGGGGAGTTAGCAAGACAGAAAGACAGTTTTCCTTCTCTATTTTTGATCTCCAAATTCAACTTTTCCAAAGGTCACGAACAAAATATTTTTAAGCACTTGTATTAACAGTGGCTTACTCACTTCCTTGGATAGACAAGGTCTGCAGCATAGTGACAAGAGAAATACATCAGATGGAACAAACAAGAACTGCTGCCCAAGTAGAATGAGATCCTTTCACATTTACCTTTTTTAACTTGACAACAGCAATTCAGTGATGGTGAGTTTTGTAAGAAACGAATTTGAGTTATTAGAGGAGATAGACCTTCAAACGAATCAATACTAGCACTTTAAAAAACCTGCTACAAAAGAAAGTACTATATCTGCTTCTATAGAAGCTCCTCCCTAACTCCATAGCAAGATCTCAAATTAGAAGCACTGGAGGAAAAAAAAGCTCATCACTAGCAAATGCACAGAGAGTAGCAAGCTGCTTCCAGATGTGTAACACAACCCAGACCTTACACAAATAAGTGGTACAAAATGCTTGTTCCATTTTTCTTTCTTGTTTTCTTGCAGTCCACTCTTTAAGGGACATGCAACATATCACCTGTGAGGAACAGACACAAAGTCATCCTCCATCCTTCCCCCAGGCTCTGCTGCCCTGGCAAAGAGCAAACTTATCTGGACATAGGCATTACCTATATTAATGATGGGATCACCTAAAATGGATCCCAGTCTTAAATGTGCTCAGATTCACAAATTCAGACGTAGAGTCATGCTCCACAGTGCCCACCTGGCACCTGCCAGAGGGACAGTTGGGCTGTGATTAACACCTTACTGATCACAGCCTGAAAAGCCAAGGGCAAATGAAATGGGCCCTCATTCACTTCAGTACAAACAGTGCAGCAGCTCCCAGACAGAAGCTGAAATGTCGGAGGAAGGGGCAGTGTAGGCCAGCCCTCCTGAGCAGGAAATTGAACAGACAAGTCCAAAGCAGCAGATTTAGTGTGCATTGGTTTTTTTATTGTTTAGCTTTTGGTTTGCCTTTTTTTGTTGTTGTTTCTTTTTTTTTTTAAGTGCTACTTAATTATCCACTTACAGATGTATAAAACTTTCACCAATACTTGCATCTGGCATCAAGTGCAGCAGATACTTTCTCAGCATTACCTTTTGAGGTATCAAAAAAAAGAAGCAAACCACTCAGGAAGATAGAATTAGTTTGAGAATGCAGAACTTTTAAAGTATCTTCCTGACTGCAATGAGCTCAGGTTTAAATATCCACAGACAGTTTAGAGAACAGTCACAACCAAATCTTTTTACTTTACTGGAACAGCTTACATTTAAACACACACATTAAGAAAACCCCAAAACATTGAAATTATTTTATAACACATGTAACAAACTGAATGCAGGAAACTAACACGGAGTTCATTAACTTGGGAACAAACAGTTCTTACAATTAGTTACCAGAAAATATTCAGCATGCATTTACAGGTTTATTCTTGAATCATGAAGTACAACTCTAGGCACTAAGGCTGAACACCTTGGAGGGGGGAAGGGAACAAAAACCCTGAAGTATTTTAAACTACCATCAGTTACCCCATGATTTCCTAGGTAAAGAACCAAACTTACACTGTTTATTCGTGCATACAGCCACTCCTGTTGTTAGAAAGCTGTTTTTCACCATGCAAAGTGACAACTTCTGTAGGTTGAACACTAGCATGAGTAAGCTGATAAAAATCACGTTAAACGGAGACTTTTATCTCTCTTATACAGCTGGTGCAGATGCAGGCAGTCATACTACTATTCATGTTTCAGATTAAAAAGACTGCTTAAGTGGAAAACACTTAATATTCATTAAGTCTCTAGTATCTGGTTAGGTTCTTCCCTCTCCTCTGCCTTGTGCTTCACTTATTATATTTTCCACCTGGGCCAAAAATTGCAACTACAAAACCACCATTCTTTTGCTTTTAGCCGACACTCAATGTTGCTAAATAGAAAGGGATTTCTTTCCTTTTAGAAGCTGGAAAGGAACATTTACTCAGCAGAAAAACATACCTAGCTTTCAACTTAAACCAACAAATGCTTTTAACGTGCACTGACTTATGGTAAAAGCAAGTCACACTAACGTAATCTGTTCTGATAAGCCATTATTACATATTATTATATTAATAATTAGGCTCCTGGGAATGGGCAGGAAGTACACAGCAATGGAAGATGGGCCCTGGGAGACTGCACCGACCAACAGCAGCCCTGAACCCCGCATCCTCAAAGCAAGGGTTCATGACTACTGTGCACAGATTACGTGATGCCAAATAAATTATACCTCATGCCAAATAAATCCCCAGGGGAGAATGACGACAGGAAAAAACCATGCCTAACAATGAAGGCCATGATTTGACCCGCACGGCAAATTTTATTATCACAGTTCACACAGCTTTCTGAGGGCTTAGCAAATGCATAAACGTCCTTAAAGTATTAACTTTATTTCCTAAAACAGCCTTGTTCCATCGCAACCACTCCTTAAGCTGTGGCTCCAGTAGGCTGCTGTGTGAAAATGAACTCGTTTGTGAGAGCCACAAACCTGAGCTGCATCCCATCAGAGGCCCCTGGGCTGTGCACGCCGAGCTCCACACCACAGTGGGATGGTTTGGGTGGGAAGGGGTCTTTCCACCTTTCCCTGCAAGATGGGAGCACGGGGCCACTCACAGCTGGGGGCTGAAGCCCCCCTGCCCCTCAGCACAGCCATGGGCCCACTCCCCACAGGCACCGCCATGGGGCCCGCTCCCCACGGGCACCGTGCCCAGCCTCAGCCCAGACCGTGCCCAGGCCCTGCTGCCGCACCCCCCATGGCTCTCTCCCCTCAGGATCCTTCCTCTTTTAATTGCCTCCACTGCCCTCACTCCAGAGCAGCTGCAGGGAGCCTCAGAGCCCCTCCTCAGAGCTGAGAGCCATGGGGTGCCCAGGGCACCAGCAGCTCTGCCACAGTCCTTGGCACCCCCAAGCCACCACTCATCCTCCTCAGGCCTCCATTAAAAAAATACGCAAACTTATAACCCTTTTTGAAATAAACAAAAAAAAAAAAAAAAAAGATCTCTCAATTTTAAGAGTTAATACAGAAAAAAAAGAAAAAAAAAAAGGTGAAGTAGCTTAAGTTCATCTCCTCAGTGGTAATAAATAAGGCCTAAGCTTGGAGGCAAAGTTAACCACAATCCTGGGACTCGATCCAAGTCTCCCATGACAATAGGAAAACATTAGAACTCTAACATTCAAAATATTATTTAACTTTTAAAGCCTTAGCACAGTTCAAAGTCTCCTTTGTGGAACAGCGCTTTTGAAAATGTCGGTTGCCTTCCAGAGACCATTTCCTCCTAATCAGGCCCGGCATTATTTAAATAGCGAGGAATACCAGCAAGAATAGGAATCGCTTGGCTGAGCCAGGAAGGGAGAGAGTCTTTAAAATGACTGGAGAATTTTTAAATGCTGGTAAAACGCCTAATCCTATATAATGATTTACAAAATGACAAGGAATATAGATTTACTATGACAGTTTGAAAGGATGCCAACATAAATAAAATTACTGCTCACATGATGGCAGCCCCCGCACTGTCCCCTCAGTGGCTGCTGCACCCATAACCAGACCCCTTCACCACCCAGGCCTCCCTCACAGGCAAAGCCAAGGAAAAAACAACAGTGCAACTTCAAAAGCAAATTATTTGCTCCAAAGTAAAAATTCTTTCCAAAGCACCAGCTTACTCTTGCCAGTGCAGTGGTTCGCAGGTAACACTTCTTTGGATGGTTAATCTAGATTTAAAAACAAAACAAAAAAGACAACTTTTTATCCCTCTCTCCTCACAGAAAAACTCCAACTCCACAAAACTTAGACCCAAAGAGTTCTGAGCTTTAGTTTTATTCATTAAGTTTCCAACTACAGCACTGTGGCTGCAATACACGGGGCCAGAGCAGAGCACCAAGTATGAGAGACCAAACACACCCAGCATTTCTCCAGCTAATAAGTGCAATGTGGGTCAGGAAGGCCTGGTACCATTTATTTATGGCTTTTTTAATATATGGATGGCATACAGGCCCACTAAAACATTTCTCAGCTGAAGGGCAGATGAGGCAGCAGCAGGGCTGATGGCTCATGTGCCCTCCCCACCATCAGGCCCCGGTTGCTGTGCTGGGGTCTGCACAGCCCAATTATGCAGGTGCTGAGGGACCAGTTTTGCTCTGCTGAAGCAAAGCCATTCAGCTCCCAGCTGCCCGGCAAACACACCCAAGTGTGCAGGGGAGGGAGCAGCTGCTCTTCCCTGCCTCCACAGCACCAGGCAGCTGGGCTGTTGCTGTCCACAGGCAGCTCACCCCACACCCCAGCTTCTGCATTCACTTTCCTGCGGTCTGGATCCTTCTGCATCCATATTGAGGGGGGAATACCTCCCCTGAAATGGGGCCCTCCTCCTCCTCGATGCTACATCCCTTTATACTGCTGCACTCACTGCCTCCTCACAGCCAGTGTCAAGCATCTTCTGTAATGTGAAATTATGGAATAAATATGATGAATGCTCCCTCCCCGGCAGAGCCATGCCAAAGACTGTAAGCAGGTCATTAACTGCCAAGGTCATCTTGTTTGTGAAAAAGAAAGGAAAACATTACCATTAAGACTCTAATATTTCCTTTAACCCTCACTTAAAAACACATCTGAAGTCATCTGATTCAGCCACATGACTTTGCAAACTACCATTCATTGAGCAGGTCTGAGCTGGATTCAGCCCAGTTTCACACTTATACCACACATGCACCCCAACATTTTGTGCAGGATCCGTCAAACCTTATCTCAAAGCAGAACGCAATGAATCAATCTGATGTTTCAAAGGCATCAGGAGGGCCACCAATCCCCTCCTACCCATCAGCTTTTAGGGCACATTACTGAATCTTTGCATGGCCATGTGGGACTTGCCTGGGTGCAGCAGCAACTGCCCTGCAATCCCCAGCAGACTCCCCAGCCTCCCTCCCCCCTTTCCTGCAGGGAGCATATAAATTTTTCTCCATCTGAGCCTTAACTACTGTTTGTCTGCAGACTTGTAAAATACACTAAGAAATGCCTAATGAGACACTGATCTGGCATCCAAATGTTCTCCCCCTGCATTTCCCCAGCGGGCCGTTGCCTGAGCAGCACACACGTTGAGGCTCTAATTTGTTTGCCAGCTCTCCAAGGAAGGAAGGAAGGAAAGTGGGCGGGTGGGTGAGAGTTGGAGTCAGTGCAACATCAGCACATGGCTGGCTTGCACATGTTTTCAGTCACTCACTACTAAGAAAATACATACACACTCACACGCACACACAAAAATGCTGAAGGCCAAATGAAGACAAGGAGGTTGCTAGGATAACATCACTTCCTTCACACCAGGAGCTAATAAAATAAGTAAAAAAACACAGCTCTCAAGACAAAGACTGATACATGCTAACATTTTGAGAGCCTATGAAAATGCAGTCCTTCTCAGTTCCAGGTAGCTGCACTTCTGTACTACCAGGAACCTTGCAAATTATTTATCTTACAGTAGCACTGTAAAAGTAGCTTCTGCAGATCAACTAAGGAAGTCCAGGCAAGAGATGGAAGATTGCATAACTAACCTCGTGTGCTGACTTTTTCCTCTTCACCACAAAACGATTAATGCCAAACCAGCACACCCTCTTTTATTACTGGGGACACCCAGGCACTTGAAGCAATGTTTTCCAAGTTACTTTAGAAGTTTGGAGGGGAAAAATTAGCTGAAATCAGACAACCACTGCCTGGAGTTCAGTGACCCAAAGCCAAGCCTCCTGCCCTGTAACTGAGCACTTAACTATTGCCAGAGAGAGCCTGAACATGTAGACAAAAGCATCTCACAGGTTGGTGAGCTGTTCCCTTGCCTTCTGCTGCCAGAAGGAGCTACCCATGTGGCTGGGTTTGCATTCTCTGAATGCATCTTTAATACTGCAGCATAAGGCCTTGCACTATTTAATAAAAAAAATTTTTAAAAGTATTTTTGAAAGGATGTTAAATATTTTAAAAACCTGAAATAGGTTCCAGACTACAAATACTTACATACTTTCTTAACTTTATGTGCAAGGAGTTTGACAAAGTTTAAAAAACCATTTTTATGTCTAACCTTAACTATGTATATAAATATTTACAGGATTGTGACTTTGATTTCCCTCACCTGTCCTTAGTACATCACCTGGCTCTTGAGTGGCCAGGGTCACAAAGCGAGCTGCTTTCTCAACGGTCATGCATTATCCCTATCCTGCACTGCCTGGCTTGCTAACAGAGGAGGAACAATGGGGAAATCCAAAACCTAAAACCCCAAGCTGCTTTTAAGTGGTTAGCATTCTTCAAAAACACTGTCAAACAGCTAGACTGAAACTTGAATATTCAACTGTACGTATTCTGAAACCTCATGCAGATTAATTTGAGTGGATATTAAAGGGATGCTGTAAACCCATTCTGCTCTCTTCCTGCAAAAACTTACACTGAAGTTACTCACATGGGAGTTAGTAATGAGGCACCTTATGTGGCCTCAGTGGTGCTCACCCAGATAAGCCTGTGACCTCTAAAGACAGGGCCATTTAAAAAGCCTCAGGATTAAAAACAAAAATCAAAACAAGACCCTAAAACTTTTACTAGTTTAATCCAGGTTTATTCACAATTATTAAAATTTGGAAAGATACAAAAGTTCTATGAGTATGAGCAGCAGCACTCCCTTCTTGGTTCCCAGGAAGCAGGGCTCTGCCTGCTCTTCACCTTCCCCATAAACCCATAGCATACAGATGGGGGAAAAAAAGAAGAAAAAAAATTGCTGTATGCAGCCTAATTTCCACTACTGCAACATGGCTCAGTCAGTTTAAACACCATACTCACCTCTTCTTTCTTTGGCATCAGTCACAAGAAACATTTAAAACCAGTAAGTTGTTAATATGAATGTTACTTTCAGAGGCCTGTTTGTGTGTTTGATAGCACTTCAGCTTCACAACTTTTAACTATTTCCTCCCAAAGACCAGTTCATCTGCCTGTTTCCTCTGTTTGTGTAGTCTTTGATAGTGAAGTAGGACAGAAAAAAAAATTAAATGCTTTAAGTGCATGCATTTTTTTCTTTAAAACCACTAAGCCTGGCAGAGTGATTAATTAACAGTCAAAAACTCCAAACCATTTTATCTTTAGGAGAAAATCCTGTATTTATTTTGCACTTCAGTATAAATAATATCTTCTATAACTTTTTATTAATTTGTAATGCACTTAAGTCTCACCAATAATTTCTGAAACCTGTACAGTTCTTAAAAGCTACCAAAACACAGCATCCCATCAAACTGGAGTGCCAATTTCCCTAACATGACATTAATGGATGCAAGCAGTCTCTTAACTTGGGTAAGGCTAGAGATGCAAAATCAAATGTCTGTGTACAAACTGATTTCAATAATATGCTATCAGAGTTTAATATATTAATGAAAAGGATTTTCAACAATACAATTTCTCTAAATTCAATCAGTGCTGCTCAACAAATACAGTTATGAAATATCACAATGAATATTAATGGAAGAGGCTTACACTATGTTTTTCTTGATATCCTGACACACAAAGATTTCACTATGGTAATTTGCTTGGAATATAATTAAAAGAACCAATCACAAAAAGAAAAACCAAAACTCCGGCAAAAATGAATCTGTGCCCTTCATTTCTAGAAATAGTCTATAAACTTGAAAAACGTCAATGAATTTGGAGATGTTTGCAAGTCTTACTTCATGCTATTTGAAAGTATCAAATTTTCAGAAACAGCATGCACTGAAATAGGGACTTGTTTCAGGCATTTTGCTTTATCAGCTGCCTTAAGAAAAATCAGCATTTTTTCAAGAAAAATACTATTTTTAATAAAAACAGAATTTGGAAACAGAAATTAACGTGAGACATGAAGGTATTGACAATTTCTGTTTTCAACCATAAAACTTTTCCTGAGGTCGGAGAATAAGTTTGATTTTTTAAAAAAATTTCATTATCTGGAGCTATTAAAAGCTATTTTACAATAAAGGCTGATGCACAAAACATCTGTGTATGAGGCTAATCAGCTCTATTCCAATTTGAACATTAATTTCTTTATCAAAATCTTTATGCTGTGTGGCACCCCAAACAGCAAACTACTCAAAATCTGTTCACAACATCAGGACAAAGTCTAGACCAAGGTCACAGGTCTACTTCACTGAGATGGCTTGGAATGCCCAAAGTAAAATGCACACAAATACTGGCCAGTTTAAGGTTCTGGCTTGCTTTTTTATTTGGGGAAATATTCTCCAATACCCGAAGTTGACTGGTTTAGGCATTCTGTTCAACAGGGGCTCTGGAACTTCATTTGTGTAAGGCATGAAGAGTGATAACATCCCTTAATAACAAACCCATGCACAGTAAACAGAGAGAACATTTAATTCCATGGGAGCATGGGCACCCTACAGATGTAACACATCTACACCCACAAGGCAGCCAGAGTGACTTATTGCACGCTCCCAAGGGGACAGGACCACTCTCGGTCTGATCCCTGAGCTCCAGCCCCCACGCCCGCAGTAACAGAACACGTCTGAAAATACAGATAAAAGAAACACAGCGTGCCAAGGGCTTTAGGAAACAACAAAAAATAATTTAAAATCACAACTAGCACTTAGACAACACCCTCGGTTTAATAATAAGGGTTATTTTTGTTATCATGGTGCCCAGGAGCTCCAGCCACCAATCAGGGCTCCCACCGCAGCAGGCCTGCACACCATGCACAAGGCACCCTTTTAGCACAGCTTCTGCTGCGGCACTTCAGCCCCCGAACGAGGCTCTAAAGCTGCAGAAACGGAGCAGGGAGCAGGAGAGGCACAGAGCCAGGGGCTGCTGCCAGCTGGCCGGGGCCGAGGCCACGGCTCCCGGAAAGAGCCGCCTGCGCTGGACCGCCCGCCCCGCCCGGGCACCCACAGGAGTCACCCACTGGCCACTGGCTCCCTCCGCGAAGGGTGGGACAGCAAATGCCAGCAGGAAAACTTCAGGGCTGCAAACTGGAGCTTGGCTCTTCCTTCCAGGTTTTAGCTTTCGATCTTACGGCCCAATTTGTGACAGTACACAGCTGCCTTTTCTGCCAGGGGTGAGTGTGACAGAAGTATCCTGTAGCCACACCAACCACTTGGGCTTCGAGCTCCTGATACCTCCTCCCTGACTGTACAGTGCTAAGTTCCCACGACCTGGTTTGACAGAAAAGGAAATAATCCATTTCAGTTGAAACACAGCTTGTTCAAAGGAAAACAAAAAGTGTCTCCTAAGATCTGCATTAGGGCTTTTAGTCCGTGGAAAGCAGAGGCACCTTCTGCAAAACAGAAGCCTCAGAGCTGGGGGTACTTAGTCCAAACTGGACGAACTAACCAGGACAATGTAGCACAGCTGGCTTCATTGGCAGTTCACACACTGTGTCACAGAATATACAAGGGTGTTTTAAAAGGCTCAGGTTCTCCAGCAATCCCAAACTACCCATCCCACCCCCAGGACAGCACCAGGCAGCACAGGGAGGAACAAGGCTTGAGGGAGACTACTCTGTGTGATGGGTAGCCCTGGCCCTGGCATGCTTCCCCAGTGCCTTCAACCACAGCCCAGCTGGAGAGGGAGCTTTTCCAGAATCTTTTCACTTCTCCAGGACAGGTAGCTGGAGATGGCAGAGGCCTCCAGCCTCCCAAGATCACCCAGTGGATGATCTTGGCTTCAGGCAGGAACTGGCATGGGCATGGTCCTGCAGAACCAAGCTCCCTTTGTTTGGGTCTTGCTTTTGGGACTCCGGAGCAGTTCCAGAGGCTGCTCTAACAGAGGACAAGCAGTGCCCGATGTAGGGAAGGTTATGCGCAATTCAGGTTTTCCTTTAGTGAGAATCTACCTGCCCCAGCAACAGATGCTCTTGTACTAATAGGAAAAGAAGTTTATGCAAATCAAAATACTGTGGTTTTAATCATTTGATCCAATCTATTTACAAGCTGGGTTTATTATTTTCTGCTAATTGTGAGGCTGTGGATCTGTCTTATTTTCCTAGGCAGGAGAGCTAGTTAAAGCAATCTTTCCTGCCTCTATGTCTGCCACACAGCTCTGCTTCCAAATCCTCTGCTGCTGTCCATGTGCTGCTCATGGGGGATTGGTGCAGGCACAGAGGGAAACAGACTAGAGAAAAAATGTGTAAGAAACACAAAAGGGTTTTTTTGTTTCCATCCTCATCAGTTCAGCAGTCTGGTTCATTGTGCACCTGCACAAATATTTATGCTAACACAGCATAAGGATGGGAATAACATGCAGCAGGGAACCAAGAGGCTTAAGTAGTCCTGACAGCACAAAACCACAGGATGGAAAGAGGGATTGTCCACCTTTCTCACAGAGCAGCATGTTCACATTGGGCATCATGGTACAGCTCCCCTCAGTATTAATGGCATCATTTATTCCTGTCCAGGAGAAGTGAATGCAGAAAGCCATAAAAGATTCTGACCCATATACAAGCCACCCACCATGGTGCAGTGATGGCCCCTTGCTTCCATGCCACCCTACCTTTCCTGATTCCCATCAGCCTGTGTCAGTGGCACACAGTCAGCACCACCTCCAGGACACAATTTATCTGTTCCTATGAGAGGCACAGATGGGACCCAGCACACCTGCACACCTTCCCCTCTGTTACTGCTGCCAGCACAGAGGATGGAGGAAAGTGGAGGGATGTGGCCATGCCAGGGACACCACAGTCAAAGCTCTGTGTTGCTACCACCAAAGCTTGCACTTTCTGCAGCTTATCTTCCAAAAGTCACCATGCCACCAGCCAATGAATGGTACCCTTCAGCTAGCTCAGTATTAAATCAGGTGAGGCTGGTAGGAGGTATCCAGTTCAATGGGACTTAGAGGAAAAAATGCACATGAAGGTATCTTAACACATTGGCTATGTTACATAAATATAAAAACTCAGAAAAATAGCTTCTCTTGTACACTTAATGTCAGAAGAATATTCCACAAAAGAAAAAAAGAGTTTCTAGAAAACCAGGTTGTTGCACTGTTCTGAGGTATATGAAAACAGTCTTCGTTTTCTGGGGGAACTGCAAAGTGCCTGGACACTGAGAAAGAAAAGTGTCACAGCCTGAAGCCTGTTGAGCTGAGCTGAAAGGGAGGTCCTGGCCCTCCATCTGCTTATCTGCGGTGTTCCTAATGTTCCTTTCATTGATGCAGAAACCAGGCAGTCATGGACAGTGGTATCAATCGTTGCTAAGTCAGCTGAAAATGAAACTTAACAAGAAAACAAACAAAGAAACAACAAAACCAGCCACAATGAAAACATTCCAAACCCACAAAAGTCTTCTCCCAATCCAGTGATCAAATCCTGCTGCCTAGTGGGGGAGAGGGGTGGGGTGTAAACTGGGACACAATTATCTCATATTTTTATGATTCTATTCAAAGGACCATTTCTAATGAACACTTTGTTTGCATGATTTATGTAAACAGTTTCAAGTACAACAGAAAGACAACTACATTCTAACCGTTAGAACAGCACAGCAAAACTGTTGAGAAATCCTTGCAGATACTCAAGTTCCCCTGTCACAGTGGGGACAGGACAGCACTGCAGTCACACCTGCAGCAGCACTGCTGGGGCAGTGCTTGTTAGAGCTCCTGGCTTCACCAGAATGTGTGCTGCACCCTGGAGCTGCGCTCCCCAACACCAGAGCCAGACACCAGCACCCACAGCTGGGCTGCCCTGCCCACAGCTCAGCCCCAACATGCCCCTGTGTGTGTTAGCAACTTCTCCCATCATGGACAAAGAAATGACAGCACAGGAACTCCAAAGGCTAGTCTTGCAGGACTGCATATTAAAGCTGTGAATGAAAGTCTGCCAGCTGCAGCACCTTTCTGGAGCAGGGCACTGGTGTCACATTCACTTGTCTAAGCAAAGTGGCAGTAACTCCTGGTCATCAAAACTTCTAAGCCATTAATTTATCAAGATTAAAGTCTATTAACCAGAACCCAAGAGATTAAGGTTGAATTATGCATAAAAAAAGATTTGAACATTTTAAAACATATTCTGACATGTTATGCTTTTAGCAATAATTACATTATAAGACATGTGTTTGACACTTATTTTCTAGTGTTCAAAAATATTTCAGTTGCTAGCTCTTTGCCATCTGTTTCCCATCATTATTTCATTAAAATAGTTTTCATCTCCCTTATAGTAGAAGAGCAAGACTGCTTTCTATGTGACTGGATTACCACCTCCCTTACTTAGCCAGCACCATTCCAGTATTTTTTTTCATTTATTTTTTGAGGAGGCATATGTACCTCCTCCAAACTCCACCCAGCAAGGGCTAACAAAGCAAGCTTGTTAAAACCAGCCAAATACATCTCCTTCTCTCCACCTGTCAAGAACACTTCTCCAAAGTCTCTGAGGAAGCTAAATCAAATAACTCATCTGCTGCAATAAGCACGGGGATTTTCCTCCCTGAAAGGGAGAACTCACACTTGAATACACTTTGGATGAAAACCAAGGTCCAATGTACAATATGTACCTTACATCACACAAAACAGCATTCCCAGGCAAAATACTAGAGCTCAACAGCTTACACTGCTGTGAGTACCTGTGCAGGGGCAAAGTTGCCCACATACAAGGAAGAGGTGGTTTCTGAGCAGTTATCAGGAGCAAGTGCAATAATTCTTACCTGGAAAATGCTGTTTGCAGCTGCTCACCGATTTGTCAGCACACACGCTGCTCTCACCTCATGATTTATGATGCTCTCTCCAGCACTGAGACTTCTATTACTGTCCTCGTTTATTGCCTGCAGCTGTCATTCTCACCAACAATTCTACGGTTGTTTGTAGGTGAGGTATCAAAGGTATTTAGTGTGCACCTAGAGATGTAATTTTAATCAAACCTACTCACAGGCAGTATTTAAATGTTAGAACAACTGCACAGAGTGCAGCAATTAATGTGAACTTGACCAACCAAAATTATGACAGCCAGAAACATTTACTTATAAATGCCCCAAAAGGATGGATGTCCAACAGGCCTATGAACACCTGCTGATTTGTAAATGAAGATAAAAATAGTACCCATAGATCACAAAGCCTTCCGACAGGTATTTGAATACACAATAAATATTAACACAAGTTCAGCAATTTCACCTTCCATGGCCAAAATGTTGCTATGGCAGTAAATGCAGCTACATCTTTCTCACCACTTATTTTTCTCAGCCAGCTATTTCCCCCTTAAACTAGTTGGGTTTTCCAGCATCTCCTCAAAAGCTGCTGAATCTGCCCAGTTTAGAATAACGACAGTAGAAGGGGAAAAAATTTTACATCCAAAAATTTCACTTTTAGAGATCTCAGCATTTTCTAGACATGAAAATTTTGCAAATCAGGAGTTCTGACCCACTGCAGTCCTTACTTAACCTTTTTGGAAGCCACAAGTTGCTCAATGATTTGAAAAACATGCAAGCAGTGTTACTAAGTGTGAGTACCAATTGCACTACCCTGTTTTGAAAAAGGGAGGGAAACACCCTCTGTGGGTGAATTGGACCTACCACGACCTAACATGGCAAGCAAATGCAGCAGAAAGTGAGAAACAAGTCCTGGAGCTAAGCCTAATAGTACTTTCATGTGTACTCTAAAGCTCCAACTCCTTAAGTGAACCAATTATAACAGCATCTCTGTCCATTTAATTGAGTTTCTAGTGCTTGTGAGCCAAGACAAAACCTGAAAATATGGACCCTAAACCAAAGGGTACCAAAGGCAGACTTTGCAAAAGAATTCAAGCTTATTATTACTTAAAATTATTTTATATGCCTGGATTCCAATGGCTGAATATTTTAAGGCTGGCAATCTTAAATTAGTCTAATCATTAGTCTAAGCACCAAAATCCACTTCCTGCATTGAGAGTTGTTTTATTCAAGACTAACCACACTGCATAGCTTGAAAATGGCACTCAAGGCAAAAACAATTGTGAATTTCCAACCAAAAGATAGCCTGAAGGCCATCACTGTCACTGTCAAGCTTGATTTATAGCTGAACAGGTAGTGTCAAATTATAAACTACAAATTAAACACAACTCTGAAGTAGAAAAAACATTATGGTTTTACACTATGGTGATAAACTACCAAAGAAACTCTGGTGTTTGTAAGTTGCTAATACTTGCAATATATGGAGAAATTGAGTGATTCTATTACATCCCCATGCTCCAGTCCCTTCAGCCAAGGTGATGGGGTCACATTGAAAGAGTTGTGCAGATGCAGTCATTAATTGTGAGCCCACATTAGACCATGTGTGGGTGTGCAACAGTCTCCTTTCAGGTTAAGGAACAAAATCTCCTTGTGGAAAGAACACTAATTTTGGCACATTTCAGAGCTTGTGAATCTTTTAGTTATTTAAATCCACAATATACCATTTGTTTCCCATAACAATTATTAGGAAAATAGATCAGAGTTGATTATATATTCCTCATTAGGAAAATAATTCCACCATGAAAAGCTGACTTTACCTAGATTTTTAAACTTAAAGCAGCTGAGAGGTCATTTAAGCTATAATTTTCTTAGATTCAAACACAGATACACATTCTATCTTCAGATGGCGTCTCTAAGATCTGATCACTCAAGCATGTGTATGGTTCTTCACTGACAAACCACCTGACTCCTCTACTTGTGCAACTTGCATTACTCATAAGAAATCCTTGGCAGAGGCAGACCAACATATGTTAATTACTGGGCTGCATTATAATAGGTCTGACATCTTGTTTCTCATCCAGGGTTTAAAATAAAAGGAAACAACAGTGTCTTTCAATACAAAAGTACATATTTTTGCATCTCAGGCTAAAAATATTCTACGTTAAAAACACAAATAGATCAACTGCCAAAGAATCCCTGCCTCTTCAGTGTTCCTTTGGGGGTTTAGCCTTATTAAACAATGAAGGAAAGCAAAGAGCGGTTGGTGTATATGCATTCACCTTTCATTTACTACAAAATATTCCTAAACTGGGTGCAACCAGTAAAATGGGAGCTTGACTCCCCAATATTTCACTTCTTGTCTTAACAGTTTTTCAGATAATGTTGGCTGCCAGTTTCTTCAGCAAAGTAAGGTATAAATTGATGAACACTGAAGATAAGCATGACTAGAGCAAAATATATACTTGAAAATATTTTTTTATTTTTAATATGTCAGGAGATATGTACTGTTTCTTTATTTCATTATTTAATATGCTGGAATATTGCTAGGACAAGATGTTGGCAACATTACAAGTATTTCTGATTTACATTTCTCTTTATTGAGAAAAAGATACTGAAGGCAAGAGCTGCAATTTCAGAAAAAGGAGTAAGCCTCCACACTGACACTCTGTTTCTTCTTGGGTGACCAAATTAAAATTTTCACATCTGAATTTCAAATTCTGTATCACCATAAAATTTCTAGAAACCCATCAAGTTCCCTTTAAATTTTCAAAACACTAATATTCGAAAATTAGGCACTGGTACCAGATTTTCTTTCACAAAAAGTGTTGCAGAGAAGTTTATGCATTGAATGATTTTACAAGCATTTAGGATGCAAAACCTTTAAGAATACACTGAAAACGCTGTCTCAGAAGTTTGGGGTTTTTTCCCAAAGTGATTAAACAAGAGTATCACACAGCTATGACCAGAAACCTGCTGGGTATCCATGGTCCCTCCTGCCCAGCCCAGCCCCGGGTGCTGTGCCGAGGCAGCGCCGGTCCCTCTCCCAAGGCAGAGCGCCAGCCAAGCAGCTCCAGCCAGGAGCAGACAGATGGTAGCCAATAAGGAAACCATCACAGCGTCTTAGTCACCATGGCACAGCCTGGGCACCACACAATAGCAGCCTGCCTGTCATCGACTTTATCCTCCTTTCGGCTTGCTAATGTGTTTACCTGCATGTGCCTGGTGCTCCCAGCTCTGGGCACACAGACACCCAGCTGGAGCTGTCCTGGGTGGACCACCCCAGTGGAATGGGGCTTACAAGGACCCATCACAGCCTATCAGAGAGCTAAAGGCAGATATCCAAAGGTTACAAAACTCTGCCTTAAATGCAGCATGCCAACCACCATTCTGAGGGAGCAGCTATGCTCTAGGGTAGCTAAGAGGAAACATGCCAAACTCTTAAAAATAGATGTTCCAAGTACCAATTATTTAACAAAAGAAACATCAACAGATGAATCCTAAATTTTCAGCATTTTTTGTATTTATTTGGGGATAAAACAACCTTATTTAAGGATACGAGAAGCAGCACGAGCCTGAATTTAAGGCACTCATTTTTTTCCTCCCAGCCAGTTCCTCAGAGCTCCACTCTGAACCCTCCAGCAGCAGCCACTGCTGCTACCTCAACGTTGTCCTTCTCTCCCTGCAGACCCCACACCTCTCAGATGCTTTTCAATTGGTTCCATTACAAAAGAGCAATCTGCCATGAATACAGGTAGAATAAAAATGATTGCAAATATGTTCAGAACCCATTTTACTCAAAAAAAGCTCTGAAGTACTAACCATCCGCAGCACAGCCCTTTGCAGAAAGGGCCACTGCCTCACCCAGGCCTGAGCAGCACCAAGCACCATCTGCTCTGTGCCCCAGGGGGCCTTTCCACTCTCCCAACCTGCACAGCTCCAGCCACTGGCACTGAAATCCAGCAGCTCTGCTCTCCCTGCTGCACAGACTTTGAGGACACAGCAATTTCATGTGGATGTTTTAAAATATTTATCTCCTGTCCTGTTGCTGATGCCTTCTGAAGTACAAGCCATCTCCAAATGGCCATCCCTTGGGCATACCCAAGGATCACTCAGAATGCAAGGACTGGTCTCCAAAGTAAGCATTTATAATGCTCACACAAGTCCAAGTATGGCATCTTTCATATCTAAACTGTACCTTTGCTAAATACCAGGCTTAAGCATTCGTTATCAACAAACATTGCAAAGGTTCCCCAGGATTCTTTCTGTACTCTGTCTCTTGCTGGTCACCAACAGCTGGTGTTTTCCTTGTCCTCTGCTGAAGAATAACACAAGGCCAAATGAAACTGACTCCTGAGTAACACATAAACAAGCAAGTGCCTGCTGCAGAAGTGGGACTTTGTTTAGTGCAGTTTGAAGCCCTCCTGGGCATCCAGCTTCCCACGCAACTCCTGTCTGCCTGCTGCCACAGAGCCCGGAGCAGCAGGACCAAAGAGCCCTCTGGTTTTGCCTTCCTTCCCTCCTTCCAGTGCCACCCCAAGCATGTGGGACTGGGGGGTGAAAGCCAGGGCTGAGCAGTGCTGAGTGTGCCCTTCCTCTGCAAGGGCTCTCCACAGCCACACGAATTGCTGTGGCAGGGGCAGGTTCAGAGCCAGCCATGCAGCCTGAGCAAAGCAAAGGGCAAATGACTGAGAAAGGACACAGCTCCCACATGCTTATATTGCCAAAAAGCTGCAGGAAGAAGATGGGTGCCCAAGTGTTTTAGCTTGCAAGTCTGATTTAATGAAGTCTAAGAGGGCTCTGCTAGTGACCCAAAATAACTTCTCCTTACATAATACTGTTATGATTTTAATGTGAGGGATGTCAGAGTATTGCAGTGCCAAAAGCCAAAGCTACGCATTCATTTGGAAAGCTACTAGAAGCCCATCTCTAATAGTCTCTAACTCCAGCTGGACTGCTTTTTAAAACAGTGATGTAGATTTCTGGAGAAATCTCACACTTGAGAGACCAAGCAAAGACTCAAGTACAGTTCCTGTAACAAACATCTAAAAGCAGGACTGATAGCTGCTTAAGTCTCACCAGGTGAGACATATCAGAGTGGGTATCTCAGAATCAAAAGGGGACTTGTGAATGGGATCAATCTGAACACTAGTTTGTAGACAAACAGCCTTGACAGCACAACACACATGGAATTCACCTTTTCAGTCAGAACTACCATCCACATCTGCACATAAGTGCCCATTGCAACTCAGCATCCTGGTTTTCTGTGAAACAGAAAGGTAAGGTTTTGTGGTTTTGTAAAACACCTAAAGGTGTTTGTAAAACACCTAAAGGACAGTGAACTGAGTGTACAGATAGTCAGATCACAAAAGCATGTACAGGATGACAGTTCGCTGGCCTAACATCCCTTCGAACAGTTAAGCCAGTTAAAAAAAAAAGTTTTAATTAATGTAAAGTGAATCAACCTGTGCTAAGTGGAGAATAGAAGCTTTACTTGAAAAGGCTTGGGAAAAGCCTTGGGCTGCTGTAAGGGAGACCTAAGCATAAGCTGTATACCAGCTGTAAAGAAGTTAACTTCTGTGATCCCACTGCTGGGAAAAGAGTTATAAGCATTAAACAAACAGAATCTACAAGAAGGACATTAAGAGACTAGGTAGACTGCCTGACGACCATACCATTCTTCTTTTCCCCTGCAAACCTGTGGGATAATAACCACTTCTCTCTCTCATCTATGGGTAGATACATAAACAAACTGGTTTTCCAAGAATTCAGTGTCAACTAAGTCTCTAAAAGTGCTTTTTAAAGCATTTTCTTGCCCCCTTTTTTTCGTGGGAGGTAGGGTTGGTGCAGCTTGGCAGGAGAGGGGAGATAATCAAGTGGCTCTTCCATTTACCTAAAAATATAAAATAGCTTTAAAACTGAAGTGTAACAGTGCTTATTGTCAAAATAGTTTAGCTGCAGGAACTTGTATTTTGCAATGTATTTTAAGCAAATTCATTCTCTAAGAAATGTTTCATGTT
Source organism: Emberiza elegans (assembly GCA_024865655.1). Classification (NCBI taxonomy): domain Eukaryota; kingdom Metazoa; phylum Chordata; class Aves; order Passeriformes; family Fringillidae; genus Emberiza; species Emberiza elegans. The sequence goes on along the minus strand of JALJVW010000241.1, from coordinate 24,023,493 downwards.
TATAAGGCTTCTTTCTGTCATTTACAACAGCCAAGATCTTAGAGATGTGCAATACTAAGGAAAACTAAGGCTTATGTGAAAGCAATGATACGTAAGGTATTTCTTATTTTCACACTATCTGTGGAGGCATCCCACCTTCGGGCTGCACAAACAGAAGTGCTGCTCCCACTGGGCATAGACACAGCGGGACAGCAGTTGATGAGTTTCTCTCATTTCCCCAAGGAAGTGGCTGTAGTTGGAGGGGGGAAGGTCTTGCAACTCAGGGCTCAAGCCTCTCCTCCCTGTCATTCAGCTCTCTTGTGGTGGATTTTTTCCCCTCACACATCACACACTCACACCTCCAAAATAACCAAGAGCAGATGGTAACCTTTGAGCTGGAGAATGCCCATCTAGCAGGCTGCTGGACAACAGTCATGTCCAAGAGAAGAGCACAGCAGAAGGGTCTGAGTTTCACACAAAATTAAAGTCATGAAAACACCTTACAAGCTTACAATGATTTCTGCTTTTTGTGAGGCAGACTCCCTCTCTGTCAGTATGAGACCAGACAATTTCCAGGGAAGCCCCATCTCAATCCTTTTCAAGCACCACCTGCCCCACAGTGTCAGCCTCAGCTGTCTGACTGTCCTGCACTTTTCCCTCACCCCACAGTGCCCTTATTTACACAATGAACCAGTATTAAATCAGTTCATCTGTTTCCAGAAGGGGTGTTCAAAAACACAAGAAGAGAAACCTGCACTGCAGAATTTACTGATGGAGATACAGAGGTGTGTATTTCAGAGCAACCCAAAAGACTCCACTGTTCTCAAAGGGAATCAGGAATGTTGCCAAGAAACAAGCAGATACACATCAAGGGAACTGTTTTTGCTACTAAATGGCCAATTGAAGCCCCTACTATTCTGTCATATATCTATGTCACTGCAGTCCCAATAAATAATGCTTTCTGATTAGTTATGAGACTATCTAGAAATCTCTAAGACAGATACTGTTCACTGTGCCAGCCAGTCAGTCATCGGAGCCCTGAAGTCTCTAAGGAATGAAAAACTACTACATGAGTCCAAAAGACACACAAACTTGTTGTCAAGGTATTCCTTTTTCTCTTACTCCTCAAACATGTTTTTACCTAATCAGCAAAGATGACAAATGGTATTTCACAACACAAAGAGCTGCCATTCGAATGAGGCAGTTTGCCCACATTTGTGTATTAGATCAAGCAGTCAGTATTCTCTAGTTAACGCTATCTGGACCAAGCTGACTACTAAACTAAATGACCAGAAGAACTTACCAGTTACCAGGCAAGGAGTTGAGAACATGAGAACAAAACAGATTTGAAGAAAACCCAAATAAAGACAACCATCTCCATACTAGTTTTGCGTGACATTATCAAATGCTTTACTTTTGTGGCTTTCATTCTCGTGCTATCTTTGACAACACATATGTATTATCTATATGTTAGAGTTGTTTCCCTTTCTGAAGTCAGGCCCACAGCAGTGCTGCTGTTCCCTGGAAATGAAAAAGGCTTACAGCAACCACAGTCCCTCTGTGCCCACAGTCAATACTGACTACCAAAAAACTGGCATACAGCCCTACAGGAAGAGGATAACACAACTGGCTTTGGATCAGGCAGCTGGACCATCGCCTGGGTAGGTTTCACAGGTCTGAAGGAGAATGCCTTAGCGTGAGGACATGAGTTATAAATCAGGTCTTCACCATCCACTGACATAAGCCAGGACAAACAAGCAAACATAAAATTAATAAGAAATATATAGACTAACAATGAGCAGTAGAAGTAATACAAACTCACACTTTTATGAAACTTGCACAGGTTTGCAGCACTGCACATATAAATGGGGTTTTGAGCAATTTCTTTTCCTCCCTCCCTCTGCCTGGTATGGAGCCAGGAGCCTTCCAGCTTCACTTTGGGAATCAAGTCAAAGCTGGTCTGCAGAGTCAAAACAAACCCTGGATTACTAACCAGGACTATGCTTCCCACATTTATGTTACTGGAATGTTACTGTGATAGGTTGTATATCACTATCCCAATATTAGTACACTAGACAAAACACAAACCAGCTTGATCTATAGAATTCTCCATGTAAAGAAAAGAAATCCCCTTCCAAGCTTAGATATTTCACTAGATACTAAAACTTATTCTAAAATGCATCAACCACTGTCATCATTTTATTGCAGGGGTTCCATCTGCTGTCTCCTTATCACAAAAGTTCCATACCTCCTTGGTGTTCCTCGTGGGCAGCCCCTCAGAGCACTGACTCTTTCTCCTTCCCAAAGCAGCCAACTGGCTCCAGCTCCCCTCTCACCCAGCCACCCCACTCTTTTATAGCATCTTCTTCTCATTGCTTACAGCTGTGGCCTGGTAAAGTCAGGCCTGCTCCTCATCTTTGCTAATTGGCCCAGCTGCAACTCCTTCGGGGTAAGATTACTTTCTGCACTATCTTTATTTTCTTATATTCTATCCCCCTACAAACCAGAGAAGATTTCTTGGATGTTACACCATTCACTACAGGAGTAAAAATTACTTCCTCTGTCCTCTGCTACAGAACTAAAATGTATAAGCAACTGAAGGAAACTACAGGTGTTCCAGAATGAGTGATCACCTATGTGAGCCTTCAGAAGGGCAAGTTCTTTTAAAGAATGAGTCATTCCCTGTGGAGTAACTTAATTTCTATTGACACTTAGAGGAGAAATTAGGTTGAAAGTGATTTTGTCTGTCTAACAACAACTTTGCTTTTTTTACTGGATACCTAATACCCATAGAAATCTGCCCTGCTCCATAAAGGGAAGGGCAGAGCACTGTACTGAAGCCAGGAAACTTCATCTTTGCAGGCAATGTAGACTTCAGTGTATCTTAAATTATTAGAACCAAAAATAACATGTAACAAGTGTAAGGCCATCTCCTACTCTCATAATACACTACTGCCTCCAACAGTCTAGCTGTGGAGATCCATTACAACTCATTGCCTAGACATTTCCCTAGCAGCCTATATTCTCTTTAAAATATTCTAACATTAGCCAAACTGAATGTTAATGACCACGTGAAACCCAACGGAAGTGAAGAACTGGAAATTGCTACATAAGAATTTTCTGCTTTATAATAAGAAGGGGGGAGGAAGAAATCAATATGGCAAAACAACCTTTTAAGCCAAAGACACCATTTTAAAGCTGAAATTATTTCTAATACCACTGACAGCTTCAACTTGTCATCAGCAGGAAGGCTGACATACACTTGGAGTGAAGATGTGAATTCAGTATAAGGAGAACATACAGTATCTGAGCAGGAGGTCTATCTGTGGTGGTTCTATATTGATGTTTTGCTTACTGTGTTTTCCCATAAAACACGCTTAAATGGATCAAGAGGGCTTGTGCTGCTTGTCCTACAACAGGCACTTGACAAGAACAAACATAAACCAACATAAACTCTTCAGCAATATTCTTGCTGCTTTGCTGTAATACAGGATAGAATTTCACAAAAATTGGTCTAACTAGGAGTGAACAAATTAGCCAATTGCATAGTGGTCAAATTTGCTACCACAGGCATTAACTGCAGTCCTACTTATTTATGAGAAACAGGCTTCCCAGGTAAAGCCATAACAAGCCAAGCTCACGCCTCCTGCAGCATTTGATCACCCACGTTGTTAGAGCAGCACAGCAGGCACCACGAGTTCCTGGCCAGCCACTACTCCATTTCTCATAGTCACATTATCTTCTGTGGGACTGGAAAAAGGCTGGATCCCTGTTGTTCTGAAACCTATCAACAACGCTGGGGAAGGCAAAAGGAATTGCAACTCTTTCTCCTTTCCCAGATCTATTTTTCTTCCTTTTCAGGAGAGAAACCAGGCTTTCCAAGCTACTATAGAAACATTAAGTTGCTAAAAACCTTCCAACATTGTCTCCAACTATAGTATCAGCAATGTAACTGCCATCCAAGAGGGTTTGGGGTGCTGGTTTGGTTCTGGTTTTGCCTTTTTTTCCCCCAACAGAAAACCTTTGGAGCCCATAAAAGTGGAAGAGATTTGGGGCAAAGGGCAAGCAACTCCCAAGAAAAGTTATGAATGGAACTATGCTACAGAGAGCCTTGCCTTTCCACTCCTTGTACAGGAGAAATCATTCAGATGTTGCAAAAACTGATCCATTATCTTTTGTGGGTTTCTTAAAATAATCTAAAAACAGAGTTGTACGCCATACTAAGATTGCAGATTTATTTCATCCCAGAGAGCACAAAACATTCTCTGTACATATACACAGCAACTGACTTCTTTCCTGAAACAAAGTTTTCATTGATCCTTTGCCACAGACTCAATTATTGTTTCTAATCATGATCAACGTTTATTCAAGGTATTGTGAACTGTAAACAATGCGAACAATAAAAGCATCTGTCCATGTTGACATCAATGTAACTGGCAGGTTAGATACCTACATCAACTGGTCGCAAAAGTGTTCTTCTTAAATTCAGAGAGCCCAAAGTAAATTTAAATTACAATTTACAGAATAATCTTGAAATCAGCCACTTTTCACGGTAGTGTTATATTGTGTGGATAAAACTCACAATCTGTCAATTCAATCCCAGGAAATTCTTCATTGTTTTAAAATATAATCTTAAAGACTTTTTTTTTAAAGCTTCTTTCTTTTTTTAATACAGTGGATCATGCAAAATTCCTAGTCCTCCTTGCAACCATGGGGAAAAATAATTTTCCTCTTGTAATGTAGCAATTATAGATACATATGTAAAAAGAGCAGAAATCAAGGCACTTTGAAACACCACTTAAAAAGATAAAAAAATACTTGACTGTGGGATATTTAGGGGATTTCAAGTCAGGTTTTCCATAGCCTCACTGTAAAAATAAGCGACCTTTTCCTTCTCCTCTTCCCCACCCCAAACTCTGAGGAAAACAGCCACCAAATGCACTCAGCTAGCCTCAAAGTCACACGTGCTCCATTGCAGATCTTGCTTTCAATGTCTCTTTTGTTTGATGGCTGGTGTTTCAACATCCTCAGCTTGGAACAGAGAAAGGTCAGAGCAAGTCTTCTGGCATTCACAAACCTGCACCAGGCCCCGCCAAGAGAAGATTGATGCCATAGTACATTTTCCACAGTCAAGAGAAGGAAGTGGAGCTCTGAATCCACGACCAACCATGTTCGTCAGAGGGACTTGTTTCCCAAAGGTGTTCAGCTTTGCTACATTCCTTTGTGAAACTTTTCTGCTGGTGCTAGTAATGTTTTTGAGTTACCCACTGTACCATGTTACAGCCCCAGAATCGTAACCTGAACAGGTTCCCACCAGTAAGTCGTTTTAGCCATACATTCCAGCATACAGCCTTTTTAAAAAAAATTCCCCTCCAGATTCTGCTTCACCCCTACACTGCCCCCCCACCTGCTGCCCTCACCTTTCCTCCCTTTGTGGGGAAGAGAGGCTGCGCCATTAAACTTCCAGTGTGCAAGGCCAAGGTCCGTTCCACAGCCAGAGAGAAGCTGTTGCTAAAGATTCCTTAAAAGCTTTGGCACTTCACGGCAGTTGGAACTACTCAACCAGAGCTGGGAGCCAAAGCTCTGCCACAGCATTAATGGGCTTTTGCCCTTTTAAATTTTATAAGCCCGTCGCCTTTCTGATGCGTGCAGTTTTATTCAGAGCCCTAAATGGCCATTTCATATTTAAAAGAAAGCTTGCATAGGTAGCACCCTAAAACTACCCCAGGTCATTCATCACCCCAGCACTCCTACTGTCTCTTAGGAAACCTTTGATAGAGCATTTGTTCAGGCTGCCAAGTTAAATCCTCTTCTCTCGTGTCAATGCATTGAAAAAAGCAGTCAGAACACCAGCTTCACTCAGGCCTGCTGAAGTAAATGGAGAAAACCAATTCCTCTGGCACTACAGAGCCATTAAGCCGTTTGCAGATTATTAACTGAAGCACAAAAATACACACGGCGCACAATCGGACGACAGAACAGAGGTATGCCTTGAGTTTGCTTCGCTCTCGATAAACTGACGATACAGCCGCAATTTGCACCGAGTCATGCAGCTGCCGGGCTGGTGAGCGGGACCCCGGCAACCCCAGACAAAAGCGGCGATGCGGGGTCCCGCTGCCACGGCCGGGCAGGTTCCACCTTCAGCAGAGACGGCGGCGGGGGCTGCACTCAAGGGCACCCCCGAGGCGCCGCCCCGCGTCTCTCATCGCAGCCTCCGAGGCGGCACCGAAATTAAACTTTGCACGTGCAAAACAAAGTTTACAGTCTAAAACCCCGATTATAGTAACAACTTCCTCCCCCTGTCTCAGGCTGCCGTGCTCCTTCCCCGCTACCGCGCCAGCCCAGAATGCTATCCCGAGCCCCGCGGGGGGGTGGGGGGGACAAGAGCGTGGCTGGATGGCTCCTATTTTTATGTTTACATTCCTGAAGTGTCTTTTAACTGGCTGCCATTCTCCCTCTCCCCGCGAGCAGCTCCGCCGGCCGCCCCTGGAAGCGCTTCCCCCGCTCCCCTCGCACAAAGGCGGGCGAGCTCCGGACGGGTCGGGCCGGGCAGGGCACCCCCGGCCCTGTGCCCCCGCGCCCCCTCCCCTCCGCCCGCCGGCTTCCTGGACAGATGCACGGGGGGAGGGAGGGGAAGAGAGAGGGAGGGAGGGGGGCTGCTCCTTCCTCCTGCCTGGCGAGAGAGGCCCAGGTCCCAACTGGCTCTCAAAACCCAGACGCAAGGAATTTACACCCAGGCAAGCTTCCCGGAGCCCCGAGAACAGGCGCAAGCTCCCCCCCGCGTCTCCCGAGCCCCGCACGGGCGGCCGGGCACGCACACACGGCCGGCCGGGCACGCACGCCCCGAGCCGCAGCCCCGGCCCCGCTGCGGGGCTCCTGCCCGCCCCGACGGCGCTCGCCCCGGCCGGGGGCAGCCGCCGCCCCGGTCCCCGCAGCCCCCTTTGTGCTTGCGGCGGCTCCGGCGCCCGCCCGCCTCCCGCCCCGGCTGCTCCAAGTTCGCCCCGGGCCGGGTCCCCCCGCGACCCCGCGGCCGGCCCGGGAAGGGCACTGCCCGGGGAGAGCCGCTTCCCCGCCGCCGGGCCCGGCTCCGCGGCTGCTCGCTCGCCCTCGCCCCGCGCCCTCGGTGGGGACAGTCTGCCCCTTTAAGAAGTCTCCACACATTTTCTCCCCTTGCAGAATAAATACGTTGTTGTTTTCTCTTTTTTTTCCTCCCTGTACACCTTTTTCCCCAGCGTGGCCGCTCCATTGTTTCTGCTCCGCCGAGACGCAACCCCTGCCCGGCCGCGAACGGGGAGGTGCGAGCAGGGAGCGCAAATAGACGCGAAACTTACCTACGGATTGCAAAGCAGCCTTGCAGCAGCAAAATAATAAGGAAGAAGGCAGGCAAAATCCTCTTTCCCAACTGATTTGCAGCTCTACTCGGGTATTTTTAAATATATAATTTTGTTTATTCCCCTCCTTTCTTCCTTCTCCCCCTGCTTTCTTTTTTCTTCCTTCCCCCCCCCCTTTTTTTCCCCTTGCCCACAGACAGTGAAAAGGAGCTCAATGTTAGTGGGTGAGTAAGTGAATCAACTAGCAGAGAGCACAGCAAGTTGAAGTGTCAAATTACATTGGCTATTCTATTACCAAAGGGCCATGCTTTGTGGCTGCTGGCAAAATCTGTCCCAGATTCCTATCTGAAAGGGAGCTGCCTCCTACAGGGATGTTCTTCCCTTCGCCCTCTCCCTTCCCCTTTCCCCCCGCAACACACACACACACCCCCCAAATCACACCAAGTTAAAAATCTTAGATACGAGTTAAAATACAAATATTGTCTTACAGTGTCTCTTAAGGCGGGGATTCTCGTTTTAGTCTTCCTGAATACCAAGCACTCGGAAACCCTTCCACTCTGGAAACTGAAAGCTGGAGAATATGTATACTCCCTTCGGTGTTTTTGTATTATTAAATAGGGGAAAACCACCCTGGACCCAACACACACTCCAACATGAGGTGTCTCCGTCTCTGTCGTCTTCACGAGAGAATTTTTACGGGCATGGAAGGAACTACCGGGCGGGCAGGGGGATTACACGGGAACGCCGAGACATCCTGCCGCTCCGTTATTGCACTTTAGCCCCCCACCCCCCTCCATTTATTGCCACCACCCCCACCCTCGGGGCCGCTGTTATTTTCAGAGCCCGGAGCTCCCGCCACCCAGGTAGGAGCGGGGTTCTCCCGGGGGTCCCCGCTCAGCCGGGGAAGCCGGGCGGGCGGCGGTGCCCAGCGGGGCGGGCCCGGGAGGCGGCCCCGCCGCGGGGGGGGCGGTCAGGGCCGGGCCCCCCCGCCGCCCGGAGCGCGGCCCCCGGCGCTAACAATAGGGCGTGTTTTTGTGCTGTTTTTCTTCCCCTGTGCTCCTTCGGAAATCCAGCCCGATTTCCAGGGAGAAAATAAGAAGAAACCGTCCTTGTCTGACGAGCCCCAATCTGCTAAAAAACATCTCCCTCGACTTCTCTTCCCCTTGATAAAACACTTCCAGGACAATCAATATTTTATGATGAGTTGTTAATAAGCCTAATATATTCATCCCTGCTCCAACGGGGCTTGTTAGATTATGCAATTAAGATAAGCAATTTAAACAGCACTGTGTAGCTTCTCGCTGGTCACATTCGTCTTGTTGTTGGAGGAGGAGAACGATCGGGACTGTAAAGGGATGTCGGATCGCTCGGGGAAGGGGGACGATTGCCTATTTTTTTCATATTTTTGTCAGCTGCGTGCAGGCGGAACGGAGCGCTCCCGCCGCTGCCCGCGCCGCTCCCCCCGCGGGGCTGCCCCGGTCGGCCGCCGCTGGCCGCGCTGATCTGCGCGGGGCTACGCCAACCCCGAGGGCAGTGCCCCCGGCGCGGCCCCCGCCCCGCTCATTTACGCCTTCGTGGCTTCCTCGGAAAAAAGACCCCTCTGCCTGCCCTTCTCCCTGTGCCTCCGGCCGCCCCCGAGCGCCTCGGGGCGCGGGGGGTCCCTGCGGACGCTGCGCCCGCCCCCAACGCGGAGACAGAGCGGCGGCCGCGGGGCCGGGCAGCGCCGCGGGGGGAGCCCCGGGCGGGCAGAGCCCCGGCGGGGACGGCAGCCGGTGGCGGGCGGCGCGTCCCGCCGCTCCGGCGCGCTCCGGCTCCGCGTTTTGCGAGCGGCCGCGGTGTCAGCCGGGGAGCGCCGAATAACAAAGGCAAGTTTGAGAGCAGCCGCCGCCGCCGCCGCCGCACAGGCTGCGGTGACGTCAGGGAACAATGCCGCTGCCAGCCCGCCCGCCCGCCGCCCCTTAAAGGCGCACGGGGCTCTGCCGGGGGCCCCCGCCGCCGGCCCGGGGGATGGAACGGACGGGGTGCCTGTACTGGACCCCCGCCCCGCAGCCCCCGGCGGGGTCCCTCCGGCATTGCCCGCCCGGACTGGGAGCGGAGCAGATTCTCCGTCTCACGGCTCCTTCCCTCCCTCCCTCCCTCCTTTGCCGTGCCCCGCGCGGCCTCCACCGCCCTAATCGCTGCCTTCAGCTGCCCCGAAGAACCGGCGGCCGCCGGGGCGGGAGCGCTCGGGCCCCGCCGGCCCGGGCCGAGCTCCCCGCGGCGCTGGGCGGGCGGCGCTCCGGGCAGCGCGGCCTAAGGGCCCACTGCCCGCACGTACTGTGACCCGCCAGGGAAGCGTTTTCGCCAAAGGTCCGGCACCTCGGGGGCCGGGACCTGAGCGCTGCCAGCCACTTCGGCTTCTGCTCCCGCAGTGACCCTTCGCTTCCCCTGTCACGGTGCGCTGCCCTCCTCCCCGAGCCACACCGGCCCCGGGATTGTAACCTGTGGTCCCCAGGCTTAAGCCGTCACTGCAGCCAATTTCACTCCTGCATAGCATTAGATGGCTCATCAAAACAGGCACAGAAAAGGCCCAGCCTTTTAGGTAACCAAAAAGGGCACTGTAGCAATACAGTAATCTACTGATAATCACACATGTCAATTGCAAATGAATTCTTAAGGTACGATGCCCTAATACCTTTTTAAGGCATCAAATTTAATATCTTTTTAAGGTGTCAAAACTTCTGTCTTGGACATGGGCAAAGTCAAAGTAGTAGGTTTTGATGTTTTATTGCTTGAAACCATCTTGCGGAAATAAAATATTAGAAAATTAAATCTTTGTGCAGCAGCACCATTACAAGGTTACAAGGCCTGTCCACTATATTTAAGCACATTCCACTGATACCATTCAGGCTGAAAACAAATTGGTACTTTTTCAAGCTTTTTGTAGTTTTCTTGCAGACTATGTTCCACATGAGCACATCATGCAGGATTGACCAGCTGCATCATTCTGCCTTCTTTCAGTAACCAAGTCACCTGATCAATACAGTATGTGGCTAGGAAAATAAAGGTCTTGCAGGAAATCATTGTAGTGATTTAGCAGGTGCCTTTGTGCCCTCTGAACCTGCCTCTGCTAAATTGGGCTTTGCCACACACCGTTCAGAGGCACTAAAGGGGTTGGAAGTGCTACCTGTCCACAGGGGACGTGCAACCCTAGCAGCCTTTGCCACTTGCACTCATTGGAGCTCAGCCAGCATTGCAGTGACAGCACACGTTAAGTGGTGTCACAGCCAGATCCCAACTGCTACACCTGCCCACACAGGGCTCTTCACTTCTACTGGGGCAGGAGACATTTCCTGTTTCCTCCATAGGATGTGATGGTCATCCATGAAGTTTTGCCCCAAAAGTGGTTGCAGCAGTCAGTTTATCTACTGTATTTATCAGTTTATAAATTAAATTAATTCCATGAGAATTAGGACAACCTTAATTTTCTCTGACCTGTGCTGATAGGATTCATGAATTGAGAAAAGTGCCACTAATGCATGTTGATGTGTTTTTTTTCAGCCAGGGACCAGGCTAATCCACTACAAAGAACTTTTATAGCTGCTCCAATTCACTGCCAATTGACTGCTGTGGCATAAAGGGTGGACTGGTCAGTTGGACTGAAAAAATGAGTTAGGAGGTTACATGTATGGTAGGGTCAGCTTAGGGTATTCAGTGTTGCCCCAAGAACACCCTTCTAAACAAAGTCCTTAATTAGGCCAATCAAGCTCATTATCCAACTCAGTTGCAATGTCAGAGCAAAGCAAAAACAGTATTCAGAAAATGACAAAGGATTGGGCCCTTTTTGTTTGTTCTAAGAGACCAGTCTGCTCTTCATGTTCTCGACAATTCTGAGACCAAGACATCTCGGAACAGCTTTTGAAACAGAGGCTGCACAAGCCTCAGTGCCTGATCTGGGATCCTGGTGTAACAGTGTTCTGCTGCTGCAGTAGCAAAGCCATCAGCAGGCATGCAGACAGACAGTTATCCACATTATTCCATGCTCTGTGGTGGGCCTGTCCACAAGGGATTAGACCAAATCTGCTAACCTCATTTCTGTTATATAACCTAAGACAGATCTGAACTCTTTTCTCCAGAGGATTGTATGGTAAACCAGAATATCACCTCCCCCTAGCCCTCTTCAGCTGCAGTTCAAATTAGGTTTTGCTGCTGTCATAATTCATCCTGTACCATAATGAAAATGAAATTGATTGAGATGGCATGTAGACAGTGTGTCTAGACATACCCAGGTTACTTGTGTATACAAATTTTATCAGGTAACTGCTATCAATGCAGCTCTTTTTGGAGCATAGGGTTTAGCACAGACCACAGAGGCCAGAAGTGGAGAGTGCATGCTTAGATCCCAAGCCCACACTGAGCTATTGTGTGTTACAGCCATTGGTAACTGGGCTCCCTAGGTTAACAGCTCACTCAAGCCAGCCCAACAGGGACTGCAGGTGTACAGTATACTCCAAAAACTGCCTGCGATCAGTGCTGGTTTCAAAACAGGCTGACATCAGCATTGCTTTTGTAGTGGCTGTTTGCTACGCTCACACTCCTGGCACCACACCAGCTCCCCAGGTACACCTGTTTAGAAATCTTCTGAGCCCTCATGGGAGTATTCATCCATCAGCACAAGTCTCTGATCTCCTCCTCTCTCATAACCCATGGGTTTAGCTTAAGCAAATTCTTACTCTGATCAATAGTTGTGTTGAAGTTCAGCAAGCCTTTTTCTGATACAGCAAAGGATGCCAGGAATACTGGATGCAGTAAAATTACACTTGTGAAAGTGAGATTAACTTTCAGTGAGGCTGCAGTCAGGCTGTACACATTACTCCACACACATGAGAAACTGATATTATGCCCATTTTTGTCTTTTTGTTAATAGGACAGGAAAGAAAACAGGGTTTATTTGGATTCATAAATTAGAGATGAAATTACTATGCAAAGACATTAAGGAAATTTGCAGTTATGCAACTGGAGTCCTAGAGGAAAAAGTAAACAACTTTACTGAGAAAAACAAGTTGAAAACAATTACAAGACATGAAGAGGGAAGTAGCTGGAGGTTTGGACTTTTTTCTTTTCACTTTTCCTTTTGCATATTGTCCTAAATTTCATACCTAGGTCCTTCTCAACCTATGCTGCCTAAGTCACAGAGTCATTTCTGACTCATTTGAGGGACTGGATTGCTCCAAAGAAGCTTTCACATGGCAGGCAAGACAAGGAACATCAATGAGACATTTTTTGGTCACTAAGGATACACATCTTGTCTTTTATGTGATTTTACATTGACATATCCTTTTTACATTCATTCTTTCTAGACCAGACTGCTATTCACACCAGTCTTCTGCAAACTGTTCTCTGTACTCCAAGCCCAAAACTCACTAGGAGCTCTATGGGGTGCCACAGTGGGGCAACACAGACACTCAGCAAGCCTCCAGACTTGCAAGCATAAGCCCCAAGTAACTCTGACTGCTGAGCAACTTCACACCCATGCCTCAGGTATGCATGGGGTATATTCTGAGAAGGATCAGAGCTACAGTTCATAGCATTGTCCTCAGCTCTCACATGCACGCCATGCTGGGTTATACAGCGGGTTTTGATCAGTTTGACCAAGAGAATAAAGCCATTAAAAATTACATAGGAAGATAACACTGAACACCAGGATGTATGCCTTCAAGAGGCAAAATTACAGCTTAAAAACAAAAAACAAGGGAAGGAAAGGATAGGAAGAGGAGGTATGCCATGTATAACATACTGAAAAGGAGCTTAACATATGTGAGCTGAGGAAATGGAGCATTGTAAACATGCTGTTTATATAGTGCCAAAAGGATGCTTTTATGGGGATATAAACATTAGGTACCTCTGAGCCTGCAAGGTAACCTTCTTAAGAAGAGAAAGACTCTGCCCCAAGTCAAATCCAAGCCCAAATTCAGGAACCAAGCATGTCTCCACTGTGAGAAATCTCAAATCAAAATTTGTCCTGGGCTGAAGTCCCTTGACTCATCCAAACCTTGTCCTTAAAGCAAATTATTTCCAGGCATCCCAACAGAGATTGGTAAGTAGGGACTGCAACCACTTCTGTTGTTATTAAATGCTTTTCAAACTACAGTATTACAGTTTCAGGAGGAAAAGTGAAAAAGGAAACAAAACCTTATCCAAGTTGAAACTCAGGGGAATGTATTCAAGCAGAATATAATTAGCAAACTGGAGGATGGCCAGCATGAAATGTGCAACATCATAACAAAAAAAAAAAAACCCAAAGGTTTTAAATGACCACAAGCATCAGGGCCTTATTTTTAATCTGCTCCATCTAAAGCAATCAGATAACCTTATGTAACCCCAGACATGCTGTAGCTACCTTGAGAGCACCTCACTTGCTGTGTTAACTGAGACATCCATCGTATGGACTTGCATTTCATAGACGACAGAGGAAATACTACTCCATCTTTCTATCATCTGACTACCTACTGCCAGATTTTGTCAGGAAGCAGGTCTTCTTTCAGCCTCACTAAATTTTAATGGAGAAAGTTAATGAGATCTAAAGAAAAACAAATTAAACCATGTGTAAAACATGAATGTCACAGTCAAAGTTGGACTTCTGTTTTTCCCCTTGCTTTCAGTTTTTGCGTGTTGCAGTCAGGGGAGACAGAGACAACAAAAACCACCAAGCAGAGAACTTGGGTTCAGCTCTGGTCTGAGCATCTGTGAGAGATTTTAGTCTAAACTGGCTAGGCTGACAATGTGAAAGGAGGGCAAACAAGTGTAAAATAAGATGTTACTCTCAAGACAGTGAGAACTGCTTCCTATCAGACAGAGCTTGCCAGGGCACTATAACGCTTTGTAACGCAGCCAGTCATGCTAAATAAAATGTAGCCTTAAACACACTTAGGACTGGATTCTCAATGGGTCCTCCAATTTAGCAAGCAGCATAATCTATTTTTTCCCTAACCAACTGTATTTAGTACCACAAGGGATAGTTAATACAATCTCAAACAAGAAAAAATAAATTCATAAAATATGAATAAATACATAAATGTTCTGGAGCATGGGATTTTGTTCACTAACTGCCATACTGGTCATAAAACATGCTTGAGAGCCCAAAGTATTACTTTATTGCATGTAGCAGCAACAACTATCCTCTCAATTTTTCACTGCCCTAACAAAGAGTATGGTATTCTACTGTCTAAGAAGAGATGACAAACCAAACCAAACCCCACTCTCTTCTGTCAGCCGTACTCTGCAGAGGCACGTGTATATGCAAGTGGCACAAAAGGCCACAAAGGCTTCATCTGTGGTCTATGAAGTGAAGGAAACAAAACAAAAAAAGCAGCAGATTATTTTCTTTCCTATTCTGGGGGACTACTTAGGGCAGAAAGAGCAGTGCAGAATTTTGTAACATGGCTCTCTCGCTGAAGTACCACAGGCAACAAATTCCTTACAGCTGAATAGGAGAATAAGTGCAAAACTGAACACAACAGGAAGAGGTGTGGTCCCTAATGCATCATTTGCTGTATTTTATTGTATGTGAGCCAAGAAAAGTAGAAGGCCACTGCAATTCCTAGAGAACAGAAGAGCCCAGAGAATTAGCAGGCTTTCTAATGCTTGGGATATTTATGTTAAATACTTTCTATAATAAAGGAAGCGTGTGTTTTGCAAGAAAAAGCATTCATGAGCTGAAATTCCCCTCATCATAATTCAAAGATTAATTAAGATAAATAATATAATTAAGTAATTGGGAAACACTTTTTTCCCCAGTAGTAGACATTCAGCTTGACATAACAGCCAAGGGGCATGTCATGAGGACTCCAGTCATGCTGACACTTGTAACTGGAGGAAGAGTGCAAATACAAGAGAAATTTGGAAATTCTATTGAGGTGAACTACAGATGTGATAGAGGATATAGCTAGAACTCACCTATAGGTAATCAAGAATTGGGCATACTTTACTAACTGCAGAAGCTGTAGCATCCTGAAAACATTGCTGGAAGTATGTCTTGTATTCTCATCTCACTAGAACTCTAATTTGGACAGCTTATTGACCTACTTTCTGTATGCCACTGCTTTCAGCATGTTAACCCCCCCGCTCCTCAAACACTCGGGGCTATTTCGAATAAGTGCAAGAAAAGGAAAGACTGTGGTGCAGATGTTGCTTGTGCATACAATCAATGCATCCCTCCCCCGCTAAAGTTTAATAAGGATTGTTAGTACATCATTGTAGCTGGTAATTGTGTAGGTACACATGGTAATTGCATGTATTTGCACTAATTATGTAAATGCACAATAATTAAAGCTCCAGGGTTTTCATGGTAAATTTTTAAGACACTCATGGATTTGTCATGGCAAAAGTGTCAGTCATGTAACCTAGTGGGAAAAGGGAGGAGGAAGAAGTTCAGGAGAATATAGTTCTTAAATAAAATGCAGATATTTATATATAAATAAGTAGATAGAGGACACTATATTATCAAACACAGCTGTCGTGCCCAGGCACACTTGTTTTTCAGAGTCTTTTATCAGACTTGAAAAATAAAACCTAGAAAAAAACCCAAAACACATGGTTAAAACTAAAGATCAAGTACACCCCCACTTTTATCCACCTAACATCTCATCCTTTTCATTTAACCAGTGAGAGGCAGAAGTGAATTTGTGCTCTTTTTGCTGTTATTGTGATCATTTCCTAATATTACCAGTTTTCTCCCTCTCCCAC
Organism: Emberiza elegans; assembly: GCA_024865655.1. Taxonomy (NCBI): domain Eukaryota; kingdom Metazoa; phylum Chordata; class Aves; order Passeriformes; family Fringillidae; genus Emberiza; species Emberiza elegans. The sequence goes on along the minus strand of JALJVW010000241.1, from coordinate 24,007,459 downwards.
AGGCCTTCTCACACTCCACTGAACATGTCAGTGGAAATATCTTGGTACTGCTTGATTTTGGATCGATCTCCCAGCACGGTGTGCTGTGTTAGCACTAGAATCATTCACTGGAAATTCAAGTTGCTTTTGGTTTGGGGTTTTCCCCCTTTTATGCCCTCCCTTAAGACTCCAGGCATTCTCCTTGCCCTCAAATCTTCAGATACACACTTGCAGGTTTCCTCTGGGGAGCACCCAGGCCCTCCTGCAAGCACTTTCCTGGTGCAACAGGCGGGAGCTGCCTGTCTGTCCCCACCAGCCCAGGCTGCAGCCCCGGCTGAGCCTTTGCTGCCATGCCCCGAGGAGCTGTAGGCTCTGGGAGAGCTAACTGCACTTTAATGACTTCAGGCACATGGAGGAAATGCAGCTGTGGAAACACACAGGGTACATCTCCTACGAAACCAGCAAAGCGGGACATGCACGTTCCAGCTGTTTAGCTGGTTTCAATCACCTCTGCAGCAAACCTGAGCAGCTCCCTAGATTAATCCCATTATCCTTATGCCAGGATCACAAGGGGCTCTTCAAGAAGCACAGCAAGGTAACAGAAGGTACTGTGAAGTCAGAGCACCACTAAGCACTTCACACTAAAAAGCCTTCCCGTTCAAATCACAGTGGCTGAGATCTTAATCACTTAAGTCAAGTACTAGGTTTTTTGGCCATTAAAAATTCTCTACATTCATGAGACTTAGACCACTTATAAAGCATCGGCCTGATTGCACTTAATGCAGAAATAACCTGTATGCCATCACGCCCGGTTTGATTGTGGGTGTGCGTGTTGGTTCCACAGCACAGCAGCAATCTCACAGCTGCCCACCTTCACTCACAGACTCCTCAACAGAGAGTCAGCACAAGGGTTTCAAGCCACTAAAACTTGAGAGCTTAAGCCAAGGCACAAAAGAGACCTTCCTCAGGATTTACAACAAAACTATGAGAAGCTTTATCGGACTCAAATCCACACATCACTACTTATTTAAATCTAGACCCATCTGTGGGTCAGAAAGCTCTCTGTCCATCTCTCCTCCCATGGCTGTGCCCAGCACAATGCAAGCTACACTCCTTACCTGCAGGACTGAGGACAGGCCCCTGGGGTAACAGAAGATCCCAAACCACAGCCTTGAGCCACTTGTAAAGCTGCACTCCAGACCTTCCTCCAAGGTTCCCTGGGGTGTACCCAGCTGCTAATTTCAGGAGGGCTTTTAGTACAGCTGTTTCAAATTGGCTGCTCAGCCACAGCTGGGGCAATAATGAGCTCTCTCTTTAATACTTCCTGGGCTGGAGGAGTTGTCAGGAATGCTGTTACTTTTAAAAGCTTATTTTTGAATGTCCAATCTGCCAATTGTTTTCTACTTAAAAAAACCCCCAAAAAACACCAAACAAAAACCACAAAAAGCAACCTAATTCAACCAACCCCTTCTCCCTGCAAATGCCCCAGTCCTATTTCTGAGAAATGGACTAATAAACCTAATTGAAACAACCCCTTCTCCCTGCAAATGCTCCAGTCCTATTTCTGAGAAGTGGACTAATAAATGTTTCTGCACTTACTTAACAGAAGAGAAAAAAATGACCAGATCTACATTCGATACTGATACTCTTTCACTGACAGTCTTTCACTTTTAAAGCTAAAATTAAAGAAAAAATGTAGCTATGTGATAACAATGGGTCAAATCTAACAAAAATATTTTAAACACAGCTTTTAATTGGTGGCGTTCAATCCAACAAGAAAAGCTGTTGGGTACTAAGTAATTTCAGCTTTGTTTCTAACAATAGTCATATCTTTGAGGTTTTTTTCCCCTATGTTAATAAAAATTCCTATACTTGTGCTTGATGGGGATTAAAGATGGTAAGGTGTCATTTTAAATTTTTCAATTTGCAGTAATGTTTTATAATTACGTGAGAATCTTTCAGGAGCAGAGAATTTCACACAAATGCAGTCTTTCTGAAAAAAAGAGAAGCGTTGCTAAAACAGTGATCTGCTGTATTAATTTGCTTTAATTTCTCAGTAAATTCATCTGTTCCTCAGATAATGGATGATGGATGTCTAAAACCATGGAATATGGGGTCTGAGGGCATGAATGGAAAGCAGACGAGGTGGGTTACAGCTGGAGCACATTTTCTGTGTGTCTGTAGGGAATTTATTTAGCTTGTCTTTGTTGTAGAGCAGCATTGCCAGGTTAGGTTAGAGCTTTAACTTGTGCTCACGCAGGACCAAAGGTCTTTCGGATGTTTATGTCTAGTGGTAACTTGTATGATAAACACCTGCTTCCAACAAAGGGCTTCCCCAGCTGAGTAAGCCTGCCATCCAGTAAGGTCCCCTGGACCCAGTGCTGCCCAAATATATTTGCATAGACAGGAAAAACCTCATGCTTCTGTGTGGGGAAGATTTACATTTCACAAGGAGAAAAATTAATTTGCCTGGGCTCGAGGGATTTTTTCAAGACCTAGTGAATTTAAGGCATTTATGATATCTGCTAATATTATCCATATATATCCTTTTGATATCTCATACTCCAGCTGTGAGCTGCAGCACTGGTGATGCCAGGCCTGATGCATGCACAGAGCTCTTCTCTTGGTATTGCCTAAATGTCAGTGTTGCTTTTCCAATACGTTTCAAAGATCTTTTTACCAGCAAGATCAGTACCAGCATCTCCATTTCACAGGTAGGAAAACTATATCATCAAAAGGTGAAACGATTCAAAAAGTGAAATGAGTACAGTCACTTAGAAAACCAATAAAAGGAGACAATGTTTTAGTGCTAGTCATACTCACTCTTTACTGTTCCAGTACAGGCCCATTTTCTTTGTGAAGCATCTCTCTGGTCAGTGCCTAATTTATGAAAACAGTTTTGGTTAATCAGATTAGCAAAAGCAGTTTGGTGGTACAAGTGACATTCACATTTCTTAGCAAGAAAACTTGCACTCCACTTATCTCAAAATCATGTTCACAGTGTCTCAAATTTATAGCCTGGACATGAAAATATCTGCAGTTAGCAAACAGTTTGTTGGAAATTAAACATCTGTGTGATTCTTTTGGCCTGCCTGAAAAATATGAATAAACATTGTTAAATACAAATAGATCTAGTAAATACAAACACATGCATATCAATGAGCCTCACAGGTGGTGGCTGTGAAATGAACTGGTTGCTCCAAGATCCTCACCTGAGAAATGCTGTCACAGCAGGTTATTAGCAGGGACTGTTGGAATATACAAACCATGTCTGTTTCAAAGCTGTCCACAGCGAAGCTGCCCCTTACAGGGTATTTGCAACCCAAGCACCCAGCCACAGAAGATACTCTCACGAGTCCAGGCATCGAGGTTTACTCAAGAATCAGTGGCAGATGCTTGACCAGAACCTGCACCTGAACCTGTTTCTGAAAGGGAAACTGCATTGTCAAGTGCCTTGTTCCAACAAGTCCGCAACAGTGTCTGCATATTTTAAATGGCTGTGTTGAGTCATCGTCATTTCAGAGCAACTCAAACCACCTAAGTATGTCATCCTTGCTAACCTCCTGCACACAGCTGTGGAGCTTTCCCCTTGCAGGGCAGGCACAGCCCCATAAATTCATCCCTGGTGTGGGCCAAAGCTGGTCAGTTATTTTCTAGCTGCTGTACCACAATATATGGGGGAAAAGGGAAGCGTACTAGCAGTAGTTTGTTTGCTGTGCTTGTTCTTTTAAAGAAGAATAATAGCACTATTGTTCAAAGCAAAATTACACTTGTTCCACTTTCCCTTCCCCTTGAAAATTTGAAAACAGAAAAGTAATCATTTAAGTAATCATTTCTTTAGCTGGAGGGTTTTATTTCATTTAATCTCTATACATAGACATTTTTCCAGTATACACACTGAAACAGCAGCCATTTGATTTCCTGTTAGTGATTCTACATTTTCCGTGAGTGTTTTGTTTGAAACAGTGGCTTATGCAGCAAGTTTGACCTAAATTAATGGCTTCCTGACTTTTGATGAAATTCTTTTTGTGAATACTACTTTTCTGTATTTTTTATTTTCTTTCGGCAACTGGCATGCAGCAGTTATACCCTATCAAAATAGTCCCAAGCTGTAGAGTCCAAAGCTTTAAGACCATTTCTTACTACACCTTTAAAAACCTGAAATAGTACTAAAACTTGGAAGCACCTATAGCACACATTGTAAGGCTCCTACTCTGGGTTTTGTTTAAATACTGAATCAAATTTGTGGATGGAAACAAATAACCAAAGTTATTTCAATTCATGCTCCATAATTTCATGGGATGGGAAGAGTGGAGGTTACCAGTGACTCCTCCAACCTTATATTCTACAATGGCTTAGTAGGACTTGAAGATAAGATCAGTGGAATAGAAGGTACCCTCGTCAAAGTCCTGATATCACAAGGCAAGTTACTAAAGGAAAATTTAGTGAGAAGAAAGCAGCATGAATTCTCATGCTGCCTGTACTGCTTCATCATTTCCACAGGTGAGAGAAATCCCAGTTATGGGCAAGCTTTGCTAATGCAGCCCATCCTCTTTGCAGTGTTCCTTCTTTGTGTGATATTTTAAAATCAGTCCTTGGGGACTAAAGGGAGACTTTGTCTGGCCCTACAGAGCAGGGAAGAGACAAGCAGAGCAACCATCCATCTCTGTCACAAATGATGGAGATGGGAAAAAGTAAAAAAGTGATAAAAACAATCCCTTAGCCTGATGTGAAACATCCATCCTCTCTTATTTTAAATTGAACTGGAGGAAAGGGTAGAGAGAAGTGACTGATCTTTTAAAATATAAGAACAATCTTTTTGCTGTTTTATAGCAATGTGGAAGACACATCTTGCCAGAGCTGAATTCATGTAATTCATGAAATATTTAGACATCTGTAGTGAGATTATTTTTCATGTTTTAATTTGAAAACCCTGTGCTTCTCAGTCTTTTTTGCTGTTGAGACTACTGAAGAAGGTAGCAATTTCTCTGGGGAAAATGTATGTGAAAAAACCTGGTAGTCTGGCCCAACAGTACTTAAATTTCAAGTATTTTAAAACATATGTAGCAAGAAGGCTGTTGCTTTCTTTTCAAAGAAGATGAACAATGAATCCCACCGGGCATTGATGGGAGCAGAGTCAAACTTCCCTCCATTTCATTTTTATTCTGCTTTTGTGACATGAATTTAGGACCCAAGCTGTACAAAACACTCAACAGGGAAACTCCCACAGCCCAGTGCCTTCTCTGAGGGCCATTTACATACAATTTGTTGCAAGATTAGAATCAGGGTCTCTTTGCTCCCTGTCTCTCTCCTTAAATTTTATATTCCTGTTGTTATGTTTTTCTTGGTACATTTTAAATGGGTGTCCACTTCTTTAATTGTTTGACTGCCAAAAATCAGCAGTGAAGAGTTTGACTTCAGAGCAAGATGCAGGCTCATAGGAAAAGTGATAATAGTTTATGAGATATGTAAGGACCCATTTCTGCATGACTGAGTCAAGTCCTAAATGATCTAAGAGTACAGCAAAACCATGGGACATTCCCAGTGAAAATGTAGCCTCCAACTTCAGCTGTCCTCCTTCGGCAGAAGTCAGAGCAATTATGAATATCAGTCAAGCAGGGTAAGATCTGCCCCTTTTAAGTGGTCTTTAACCATTTACAAGGCGTGGTTGGTAACACAGAGGACAGAAATGGTAACACAATGTTCCAGAAATGCTCTCCTGGAACAATGCTGCAAGATAAAGCTGCTCCTCTGAAGTCAGTGGAGCTCCTTTGAGTCTGGCTGCCAAGTGCTATATGTCTAATCTAGTTCTGTACATCTTAGTTTGATGGTAAGATTTCTACTTCAGGATTTGTTTTCATTCAAAGTGTGAATAGAAAACAGTTGGCACACTGAAGATTTCTCATGCATATTTAAAAAATCATGTTTGTCATCAAAATATTCAACAGTAATATCAATATTGCAATACTTAGAATACCATAACATTGGAATCCAAAGAAATTGAAATGAGTCAGCATGAAATGTTATCCTCTTATCAGAATAAATTAGAGTATTGAAATAATGCATTTCTGCTCTATGCCTTTGAAAATGTCATTGAAATCACCACATTCTCACAAAAGATTTGGATTTCCCTTTCCACCTGAGAAGTGTATGCTGTATGCTCTCCATCAGGTGAGATGACCGAGAGGCAGAAGGAAAGGTAAGCTGGGCAGTCTATATTTACACAGGAGTAAGAGAGAGCAGGCAAGTGCTCCGTGGGGTGTGCTAGTGGGTGTTCATTCACACGTACCTGCTTAGAGGGATCCGTGGGCAGCTCTGAACGTTGTGATGTGTCCAATTTCTTTCTGTATGAGTAAAGAACAATATGAATACTTGAAAAGCTGAAGCCTGCGCTGGAGTAGAAAAGCCAGCCCTACTACAAAGAAATTCTTGTGCCTCTAATTACCCTTCTTCACCTATAGGTGGAATTTCCACTCCAACAGCTTTAGCAAGGAGCCTGTCAGCCTGGGAGGAGATTTCTGTTTGTCTTTGTACAGCAAACACTGGCTCTGTTGTGCAGTGCCAGTTTCTGATTCTAATGATTTCCTGAATTCATTCTCTTTTGTACCTCAGGGAAGGAAGAAGTGATCCTCTTGAAAATTCAGATAATTGCTTTTATTTGATTTTTATTAAACCTCATTCAAGAATAATATGATGGCTTTTTTTATTACATTGTTCATCACTGTGGCATTTTTAAATTTGCTTTTCTAAAAGAAAGAATTTACTAAGTCAAAGATTTAATTCTATGATTTTTGCTGAAAGAAAACCGGCAGTTCTTTTTGAGGTTTGTTTTGATTTCAAACACTTTTGTAATATTGGTGTCTATCTACTATCTCTGCTTCCTCTCTAACAGCCCAGGCTCCTTGCCCAGCCCATGCTGTGGTTGATTGCGGGTGCGTGGGGAGCTGGCCGGGCTGCTGCAGGGCAAGGGACTCTCCTCGCCTGCTGCGGCTCACATCGCCTGGGAGACGCTGATAGCGGCCCTGGGGAAACTGCAGGCTCCAGCTCCACTGGGAGATAAGCACGGGGTCAGGCACAGAGCTGCCATGGGGGTTTTCCACCACAGAGCAGGAGGAAAGCCTCTCTCTCTGGCTTTGGCTTAGTCATGGGCTCCAGGGTGACCACTCAGTCTTCCTGCTGGAGAGCAGGCACGGCTGGCAAAGTCCTGTTCCTTGCTTCCTTCCTCCATCCCTCCATCCAGCCCTATAAATCTCTTCTGTAGCTGATGTTACAGACATTATTCTCATTGTATACACATGGTGACTGATGAAGAGAAGCAAAATGTTCTGCACTTAGAGGAAATAAAAGTACACAAAATTCAGGACTGACCATTTCATGTTGCTTACATACAGTAAAGAATATGGGTCTGGGAAATTTAATCTATTTAGCTGTTTGTTGCCAGTGTGGCATCATCCACCATCCTTTAATAAGTCACATACAGAGCTACTTGATGTGTAGTTTTATGAGAGCTATTATAGAGTTGGTCATTTAAAAGTAAGTGTTTAGGAACATGAGATTTTCATATACTTTTAAAGCAAGTTTTCCCCTTTTTCCATTTTATCACAGGAAATGACATCTCAAAATACTGTGAAGACTTTGTAAAAGGCTCTTTTTACTCGCAAAAAGTTTTTAACAAGAATCCACTCATCTTAGTTAATCCCTTTAAACCGTGTCAATATTTACTTTCAAGTGGAGTTTCAAATACTCAATGAGCTGCACTCTTAGTTGAATCAGGACAATTCCCATTGACTGGGAATCACAGCTGAATACTGCTGGGGTTTACCTGAGGTCCTCATAGCTACAACTGGTGATGGCAGTAAGGATGGTGGGATGTCTGTTGTTAGCATATGCATCTGTCCATGAGTAAGTAAGTGGGTCCCCCAGGACTGCTTTTAGTCAGCTGCTGGGCTCCTGTCACATCTGTGATGTTCTCTGCCCCCCACAAGGTTTCCAGAAGGGCCCATGGTCATTAAAATAATCAGCATGGGACTTACAAAACAGCGTGTTCACCCTCGTCTGTTCATCCATGTCTTTTTGGGAGAAAGGTGGCAACTTGGCAACAGCTTGGCCCCTGCTCAGAAGGGTGACAGAGAGGACCAGTCACAACCCCAGCACCTTGTAGAGGTTTATGTGTCCTGAATGAGCAGCTGGTCCCCATCCACAGGGCAGTTTTGTCACTGAAAGCCTGTAAATACAGACAGGACTTCAACACTCTTAGAGCATAATGGGCAACTACAGTTGCTTCAGCATAGGTGTCTTTGACAGAGCTAAAGACTCTGATTTAGTACTGCAGCCACTTCCTATGGTTATCTGCAACCTTTAATTTGTAAGAGAAGTGTATTTTTAATGCTGCTGGCACATAGACTTTTGTTTTCTAATTTTGATGGAGTAATGGCAACAGACTTTGCACTGCAGGACAGAAGACAGGCAGATGGAGTGCCACTGCATTATATAGGTACCCTATTTCCCCTTCCCTTTCTTGAGGCAAGGGACAGGTTATTTCATTCCACATGGGGCAGCTTGCCCTTGCTCTTCTCTGGTAGCAGATGTACTTGGATCAGAGGAGACGTTGCTTGCTCCAAGATGTGGCTGACATTACATTCCTTATGGTATCTGGTCGATGTGTCCTATCCACATCCTCAGTATTACTAAGAAATTTCTGTTCCGCTTAAAGCTGGATTTTCCTTTGCTTTTTTTCTGTAACATGGAACAGAAAACAGTTGCTGTCTGTAATGGCTGGGAAGTTTAATTCAGTAAGTCCTCTGTTACTGCCATGACACAGGGTATTCACAGTACTCTGATGCCCTTCTTGTCTGTCTGTGATAAATCATAAATCCCTGGCCTTTTTTTTTTGTTTGCTTTGGTTTGGTTTTTTTAACTACAGTTCTTATTTATCCTGGGGAGCATTAGGAAGCATTTCCATAGTGGAGGATGTGGAATCATCATGCTGAGGAGCCTCCTGTCATTAAATATCTCTCCCACTATTGCAGGAGTCACTTTGGATTACTTGGGTGTCCTCTTCCAGGCCCACATCCCCAGGTAGGGGACATGTTTCCTGTCTGGTAACATGGTAACAGAGAAAGGCCTCACCATACTCTCATGATCTTCAATGGGGGGCACCACAGGGATACAGAGAAGGCAATGGACATAATTAATATCTTGCCTGGCTCCTCAGGATAAGGCCTGACTCGGACACCATGTTCCTTGTCATTTCCCTGACCATGTCTAAGTTGGTCACACACTGTTTGCCCTTAAAGTTAGTGAAGCAAACTGAAAATTATAAAGCTATGGCAAAGATCAGAAGGCAGAAAAAGGTGAGTAAATATAAACAGTGAAGTGAAAGACTGCAACTGGAGAGCAGCAAGTGCTAAACTGTGTGTTTCACAAGAATTTGAGCATGAGCTTCTCCAGGAACCATGCACATCTCTGCAACACAGCTCTTAAGTCTCCAGCTAGTCACCCTTTTCCTTCCAGATTAATACTCATTTTTGGACAACTCAGCTTCTGGCTTCTGCTGGCTCTAAGGTATTTATTTTCTGAGAGTCTGACTTTCACATCATGTAATAAATTTCTGGGATATATGGGGCATGCAGAGAACTGCTGGGTACATTTCAACTAAAAAAACCCAGACTAGATCAATCTCTCTGCATAGACATATTTCATTTTGTAAATAGGAAAAGAAGCTATAGATGATCTTTCTGGGTTTTTTTCCCCACAAAGAGAAGAAAAAAGGTGGTAACACCCTCTCTTTGCTTTTCATTTCCTTTCGGGTAGAAGTTTACTAAAATTAAACATTTTCAGAAATATTTTAAGCTCAAATAACTTTAAAATAGATCTGGATTGAAATTTAACTACATCAGAAATGCAAAACCTTTTCTCATTGCTTTCTCCCAATGTTAAAGATTCTTCATATAACCATGATGCAGTATTTTGGGATGCTGAGTCACCGCACAGAGTGACTCTGGAGTCCCCATCCGCTGTCACAGCTGTGGCAGTTCATACCATACTGAGATTTCTCCCATGTTCTAACGGCTTTGCAGTATAAATGGGCAAAGGCACCGCTTCTTTGCTTGGTCTCTTTGGAATCACTCAAAAATAAACCAGCACATATCAGATGAACCCTACATGTTTTGTCTCTCAGATTCTTTGCCATCTGGAACAGTTTCCTTAGGGCTCAAGAGTTTTTTTCCTGAAGACCACCCCGCACCAGGCTACTGAAGTATGCTAGTCTCTTCCTCTCTCCTCTCCAAAAACTTCCTTTTGAACATTATGAGTCAGTTACACATTTCCTTATTATTGTCTGGTCTCATGGTTGGTCAGAGGACTGTCCCATGCCAAAGTCTGTTTGTTGTCCTTTAACAGTGCTTGAATGGACGACAATCCATTCCAGTGGATCCCCGGCCACGCTGGCATTTAGGAGAGAAGAGCAGCTTCTGCAGCAAATCTCTCCATCATTCCCATTTATCCTGTGCGGGTTTCATTTGCTGTTCTGGTGCATATGAATCATATTCCTTGTGAAGGAAACTAAACCAGAAGTTCTACTTGAGGTACACGCCAATGGTGCTTCAATCCCTTTAGAGAGAAAAGAGATCCATGGCCTACACTTAAACCACACGGATTTGGGATGTCCAGTCCAGTAAATCAAACTAAATGCAGTCTGAAGTAAAAGGCCAAATCACATGCACTCTGAACGTGACTGTGAGCCCTCAGAGCCAGCTGCACTGTCCTGCTGCTCTGCTCTCACTGTGCCTAATGGCTCACTAATGTGGGCAAAGTCAGAGGTGCATAAAAGGTACAGCAGTTTTATATCATCAGCTTCCTAAAATCAATGAGTTCATAAGTTTCTGAGATCATTTAAGCTCCTGACTTATGTCTTCAGGCAGCCAGCAATATACAAATCGTATAGTCTACAGGACCTGCAGAGCTGAATTTGTTAGAAGGTGTTACAATAATTAATGGATTTGTAAGTGATAAAAAGATGGGGTGAGCAGAGCGATCATCTATCAGTATTTCACCTATTGGGAGCCATGATTAAGTCCTTGAAGCTTTGAGATGTGGTCAGGCTACAGAGCAGTTAAGGATAACAAGTGAAGACTGTTATCAGGTCCAATTACTCTCTAAAGGAAATTAAGAAAGGCAGAATATAATTACTTGAACTGGAACGTAGCCAGGGTGTTGGGATGATCATTTGCTATATGACCATTAATGACTGTGGTAGAAAACTGTGGATTTAATGCCATGAGGTAAATATTCAGTCTCACCAAGGAGTCTGCTCGTTAAGAATAATATGGATGCAGTCATAAAAGAATGTTAATTGAATCTTGTGTTTGGGTGAGCATTCATCTTGTGAAACCAAGTATCAGCACTAACATCACTCAAAATACATGGAAATGCTGTTTAACATCTGTTGGGGACAGGGAATCCAAAAGGCTCTCTATAATTTTTTTTGGTTCTGATGATAAGGGATAAGATGAAATTTCCATAGTTAGTGCAGACTGGCCTCTTTTGGAAACTACAGAAGCAAAGATACAGGGATGAAAGCAAAACTGCTAAACAGAATGGATTTAAGAAATGGCTTATCAGAAATACTAAATATAAAAATAAAATTTTGAGATTTCATAGAAGCCAGAGTGTTTAGCAAATTATGTGCTACTTTGCCTTTTGTCCTTTTTCTGTCCTGAAAGTAATAACCAGATTTTGTATGTCAGTAGTCTTTCATGCATTTAGATTACCCTTCAATTGAGTTTCATAGTACTCCAAAACAGAAGGATAAACACTATATGATAATTGCTTTACTTTTTACTGCAGTGCAGCAGACACATAACCACATTATCAGTAGAGGTGTGAAAAAAAAATCAGTGCTAGACAATGCTTGAGGAATTTGAGATGTAAGAACCCATTTTATACTTTTAACATTTGAGAATAAAAGCCTTAGTCCTACGACTATTTCTGTGCAATACTTTGGACATCAGCTGCCAAGATGGTCACATACATCTTTTATACCCAGCCTAGTAGTTCATACCAATACCCCTTAGGATGCTGAGCACTCCAGCAGTTGCCAGACTTTGAAAACTTTTAAAATCCTCTGCTAATGAGAGGTGGTTTGCTTAATTAATGCCCACAGTGGCCAGGGCTTCACAGCTCACCTGAAGAATGTGGAATATGTAGCTGCTCTGTGTCTCTCTTCACATAGTGCACAGGTTCAGTCAGAAAGATCCCTCTGCTGAAACAAGCGAGCTGTATCCACAGATGCTCCTACAAGAAAGAGCTTAGAAGAGGCAACTCTGAGTCTTTATCAGCTGGAGGAAGATCCTGAAATTATGTAATTCAGGTACAAAACTAAATCCTAATATCCACTAACATAGTTTATTGCATAGTTTACTAGTAGACCTGAATTTACTCAAGAGGCTCCTGTGCTCGCAAATTTTTTTGCAAGGAAATCTTCATAGACTGAAAAATGTTAAATGTGAAAAATGTTAAATACGGCTTGTGAAGCTTGTTGGTAAAGAACTGGCCTCTTAAAAATGAGACTTGATTCAAAACTTGAAAGGAGACTATCCCAATTCTGTGGCATAGTCTCCTTCACATAGCAGGTGAGGATTTTTGTAAACTGATGAGCTTGCAGAAAGGTTCATCCAAACCCAGAGAAAATGGTAAAGACATTTGTGAATGAGGACAGGGGAGAGAGAGAAATGGCAGTCTCTCTTCTTACTGCTTTCCTCAAAGTCCCACAAGCCTTCTTGTGCTTCTGGAAGAGCCAGAGGTAAGAGATCCGTTTGATTTAAATCAAGAGAATCTTGTTAAAAATATTCAAGCCTCTGAGAGAGCTGCTTACATTAGCATGATTATTTAGTCTGGAAAAAGGACTACATTGCAGTCATCTTTGGGAGGCCCAGAGTGCCAGCTGCAGCTCCTGTAAAAGGAAATTCCAGCCAGCACAGAGAGTGCTCCTGTTCCCATTGCCCAGAGTTCCCTGTGCCTGGCCAAGGCTTCTGCAGGCTTTGAGCCCCTCTCACCTACTGCTTTTCTACAGAGCCAGAAGAGTCCTGTCATAAACACACACCTTTTCTGAAAGAAAGGACCAGACCTGCCTTCTGAGGCACCACTGACAACTTTAATAACGTATCTGGCAGAGGACAACCAGAAGAAACCGGATCTGGAACTGGCAAAGGGACCTCAAGGTCAGCCCTATTTCAGCACATTGCATTTCATAATGGAATGTGAACAATAAATCCCATCACGTCTTTAATAATTCAATAGTTAGCATGCTGGGAGAGGAGAAAGTCTGTGGTGTAGTGCATCACGTTTTATGCCATTTTCTGACTTCTGAGCCTGTTAAGGCAGCTAACAGCACTTAACCTAACTGCTGCTGTTGCTACATAGGAAAACATTCATTAAACTGCATAACTCTGAGAAGAAGAACCCTTAATTCATCAGCCATGTACATCAAAGGGGGATCTTCTATAATATCATTACATGAAGGGTATATTTTTTCCTTTTTAACTGAAATTATGACAGGTCAGTCCCTCAAGCACCTTGTAATGGTGGTGGCCATGCCACAGGGTGGGAAGGATTTTATTGAGCATGAGGCCTTTCATACCACTGCCTGGGATGAAGAGGAACTTTATTCTAGCAGAAACATACAGGATATAGTGAGCAAACATGGGCGCTGGAACGTGCTGCCTTGCGCAGAAAAGAGCCTCCTGTGTATCCACAGCAGTAAGTTAACTGCTCCATGGACCATGTCTGATGTTCTGTGGTGTCAGATGCTGTGCATGGGCAGCTGACATGCAGGCATGTTCCCTAGTGCTTGGCAGAATAAGAGTTTGTGAGAAGCAGATGAGGATGTAAGGCTTGGGCGGGTGGGTTGGCTAGAGGGAGGAGTTTTAAATGTAATTGCAGTTCCCAAATTTGCTGCTCAGAGCAGCTGAGATGATTGAGCAGAGAGAAAGAGGCATCTGACTTTTTTAACAGGTATAAGCTTATAGAAAATATATTTTTCCACATACTTCTGAGTTTCCAAAGGTGTTCTGTTTCCCTTCTACTCTATTGTAGTCAAGTACCCATACTGAGGCCTTTTAGCAAAGCCACAGTTCCAGTCTTTATTTCTAGCCTCCTGGTATAAATCCATAAATAAAGTAAACCCCCTTATGGCAGAGTAATCTTCAAGAATGCCCCAACATGAATAACCTTTTATAGCAAAACATAACTCTTTCCCTGCAACTCAAATGAAGCTCATCTGATTTATATCTTCTGTTATTGTCATTGTGGACCACACTGAGAGTGACCAGGTTGCCTGTTTCCTGGCAGATAAAACACCCAGAGTACGAGAGATAGCAGGAGGCAGTTCAGTGGCAGGGCACAGGCAAACCCTTCAGCTGCCTGGGCAAGGGCTGTCACGGCTGCTGGGGCTTTCTCTGCCGCCTGCCGAAGTCTGTGGCAAAAGGAAAAACCAAATAGGAAGTAACATTTAGGTTTGGTTTTAAAATTAAGATGCAAATCTGCTACACAAATATCCTACAGCAGGCAAGTCCAAAGGGAGCATGTTTCATTTTGGATCAGCTTAAATTTCTTAAACTAACTTCACTGACATTTGTCTTGTGCCGGTTAATTTACTTATGTCTGCTTTACACGCTCACACTAAGCACAGATAAAGTTCTCCACACAAAGGTTTGCACTGGCATGACAAATCTTGGGCTGTAACAGAAATGTTTTTGTACCACACTGGCCCTGTGCAGCCACCACTGTGCACGGTTATTTGCTCTTGGCGGAACATTTGCTGTGTCACAGGCAGGCTGGGAGGAAAACGGGAATCAGCCTTTTGCCAAGGAAGATGCAGTGCAGACTTGAACAGCTGAAGGGAGGAATGGAGGCAGTTAAAACCTTGTGGGTAATTTTTAGCTGATCCTGTCATTCTTTTACCAGAAAAATACTAATTTAAAATATTTCATTAATATGGGTATTAAAAATATAGAGGGATTTCAATGCCCTGTGAAACTTGTAGTGATTTTAAGAGTAGAGGAATAAAGTTACTGTAGAAAGTTAATCCAAAAATTTGTAGGGATTTTTTTTTCCCTCAAAAATTATCCTGCTCTAATCAGTTCTAATTCTCTCTTTATAAAGGAGAAAGAATGAGTTTTGTAGAGTATTTTGAGAAAGGTATAAGCTCTCAGTCTTCACTTCCCAATCCTCCCACACCCCAAAAATGTCTTTACTTGGAGAGTTACATAGTTCACTTATCCAAAAGAAAAGTTAGAGTCCCCATTTCTGATATACCCTTTCTTCCAGTGTATCACAGTTCCTATCCCTCCTTATGGCTGCTTCTGCCTTTCACAACAGATAGATAAAAATAAACATGTGCTTCTAGTTCTGCTTTCTAAACCATTTAGAACACATAAGCAGAACAATAACATCAAGAGCTCAGTGGTTTTTTCCTTTGCACCGTTGTGATCCTGAGTCTTTTGGGGAGCAGCAGTCAGCAGCTCCCCATGACAGTGACTGAGCAGGGTCTGTGGGGACAAGGGTCAGTCTCCCACCTTTGAGGGTGGAGGAACAGAAATGTAGAACTCCCACAAAAAGCTCCTGCTTGTTTAAGGGCAGGAAGGAAGGCATTTTTTTCTGTTCTAAAGCAAACTGCAATTTCAAGCTCTCTCTGAATACCTTTCAAGTACATCTGCTGTAAAGCCTTTGGAGCCACTGTTATTTACCAAGTAGGAAAGTGCAACCAATGCAGATTATAAGAGCTCTTTTCCAAGAAGAAAGCAAGAAGTATGCACTCTTCCAGCATCCTACCAGGGCTAAAATTATGGTGGTTGCACTTTTAGGCAGGCAAACAGTCATTTAGCATGGTACTTAGCCTGTACAGTCGGTGCTTGCAAAGATTAATGGATAGGTTAATTTTCTCTATTTCATTTTAAATAAATAGCCCTTTTGGTTAGTTCTCTGCATATTAAGCTATGTGCATGCTATGTGCAAAGCCATCCTGGTATATACTGTCCCCAGGCACTACAACACTTTAATTTCCCAAGTTTATTCCAATCTTGACCAAATGAAGCAAAGGAAATACGAATTTTTTTTCCTTTTCTAGTTATTGTCACAGATGTTTTTGTTGCCATTACTTTTAATTTCAGCTGTTGAGTGAATCAAGGGTCTGGCACTGTTCAGAGTGATTTTTTCTTCTTCTGGTCTTTTACCTGCACTTACAAGGTTACATTTCCTGAAAATATTTGCTATCACAAAATTTAGCTTTTAGAATTTAAATATATTTGGGGCAAATTCAAAATAGAAACAAATAGGTATGGATCTGACTTAATGACTTCAATTTAACCTCAAATAATACAGGAGGTATTATTTGCTGCATATATATGAGCTGCATATATATGAACTATGAAACCAGGGAATTATTCTGCTGTGTTCTCTAGGTCCATTCTACCCATGATTTATTTTAAATTAGTTTGGGTAGGGTCACGTTCTTTTAGCATGTCACTATACATGACCATTTGTGCATGCAGAAGTTGATCATATCATAAATAGCTGTGGTGCTGGGATGAACCTATAGAATTCTTTTAAGGTGCAACTTTACATTGTCTTCACACCAAGGTTAGTACCTCTGTGAGATGGAGGCTGCATAAGAAAGGTCTCTGAAATAAAAGCAGAAAAACTGGCAAAAACTTCATTTTCCCAATTCAACAAAGAAATCTCATCTTCTCTCTCCTTGCCGCCCAGGACATTCTGCCATGCAAAATCCTGTATTTCCCCTGTAACATTTTATGATGGTTGGTTCAACTCCGTTCTGTCACCGCAGAAGGATTAGCGGATTGCTAACTTCTCACATGCCCCTTCCTCCTTCCCTGCTTTAAATGACAAATCAACTCACTGGGAGTCAGACACCAAAACCATTTATTTCTTTAAATGCTACCAGGCATCAAGGTCTGTCTCCAGCTACCTTTGTAATTTTGGCCTGACTGCACTTGTCACTCATAAGATCTACAGTTGTGGAAACTGTCAGCAGTGCAGCGGTATAAAATTCAAACAGTCTCTGTGTGGTGGTGTCTGATAAGATAAGAAAAGTTATTTTGTGATTTCAAGATAGTTTGTCTCCTCTGACAGCTTTCATTTCAGTGTTTAGGAGTTCTTGCACAGCATTTGTCCATACTTTTAGGAAACAAATATAGTTTAGGAAACAGTTTACTTGATATTTTAAAATATAATAAAACTGCCAATACTGATTTTTAAATAAAATTAGGATTCCTAAATGAAATATACTTAATAGTCTAATATGTGCATTTTACTATTGCATTTCATCAGGTTTCACTCTATTTCACTGAAAAATATTCAATCAGAAAAGAGAAAAAAATCACATGATACAGCTTTCACTAAAGTACTGTTATTTTTTAGATTAGTTGAAATGTTGAGAAATTATAGCGAGGAAGAACATTTTGAAAATTTTAGGTTGCCCTTTTAAAGATCTGATGTCTTTGGAATGGTGTAAAAAAAGAAAAAAAAAAAATCTGCAAAATAAGACCTTCATTCTGCAGTTTCATTCTGGCTGGGGCTCATGTAAGAACATAATTTCCTGCTTGGGAAAAGGCTCTACTTTCTCTTTAACAGAGATGGTCCTGTTCTCATTTTTTTTAATTTTCTGTTTATTGTGGACCAGCATTTCTAGGACTTCCAAAGTGTGTTACAATCATGAGACTGCAGTACATGCATTACCTGCTGCAGGCAGTGCTCCTCAGTTTCATCAGTCTCTATCCTGGGATCAAAAGGTTTTCTCTAGGCAAGGTGCAGGCAACATGAGCTCATAACTCCCTCTAAGACGCTATTGCAGAAAAAAATCTTAGTTTATATTGTGATAGTTTGTGTTCTTCCATGTATTCTCCAGTCATGAATGAGGTCTCCTGAGTGTCTTTGTCATGAAGCAGAGCTCCCCTGAGATTTACTAAAGGTGTTCTGGAGCACTGCCCACATGTGTGCTGCCATCTCTGTCCATACAGCAGCTGTGGGCTCTGCTCTGCAGGGTCCTGCTTTTCAAAAATCAGTCTCTCTATGAGTAGGGGTGCCATGAGCAAGAGAGGCTGTGAGGAGATGCTTGGCCACGTTCTGATAAAATATTAATGACATCAATTGGAAATCAATGTCAGTTTTATACTCCTTGCAGAGTCACTGCTGGATTTAAGCTAATGTAGAGCACTTCCAAATTACCCAAATGCACAAAGCTTTACCTGCTTGCAAGGGAGAACCTCACAGAAATTAACTGCCCCACACAAACCAAAGTTGCTCAGGACTACATGCTCTCTGACAACAGCATCCACCTCCACAGTCTAATTCTCATCCCACCTTATGATCATTCCTAGCAGTTCCTTTTCTCCTCCTGCCTGCACAGCTGCAGCATGGAAGTTTCCCCATCCCTGCTCACTCTGCAGCTCTCCAGGAGCCGTGCAGACATGTTCACAGCCTGCATCGCAGCATTGCTGCAGGACACAGAGGGGCCACCCAGGGCAGCAGCACTGCCCAGACACACCGCCTGGGACAGCTGGGATTGGAGCTTTCCTCACTGCTCAAGTCCTGACTCTCAGGCATGGGTGGAGGTGTGCTATGACCTTAAAGTCCTCCTGAAAAATACAGTTGAACAGATTAAGAAGTTTGCTGTAAGCCATGTCCATTTCCAAATTTCCTCTGCTAAGCAGAAGGCAATATGTGGGTTTTTTTGAACAGGACACAGCATTCTCTGTCCAGGGGTTTGCTCTCAAGCTAGGCTTACAAACTTTTGCTGGCAGCTTAGGAAAGTGCAACAGCATAATAACATTTCCTCAGTATGCAGCCTAACTTGCTGCTTGGACAGGTAAGTTTTGGAAATTTTTGACAAATGTATGGAGGGCTGCTGTAATTCATTTTAGCAGCTAATATGCCGAACTTCTAAGTAAGTAAGATTGTGCTGGTATATATTTTTTAAAAATTGAACTATTTTTTTATTACATTGAAGATTTGTTCTTTATCAGAATGAAGAACAGAAGAGGTTTAATAAATGCTCTTTTCCCCAGAGTCCTTTCCATTTGAAAATTTTAACTGCATGGACATCTAAGAGTCCAATTCACAGACCATGGACTTGGGGACAGTATTCTTCTTTAATGTAAGGAGAGGTCTGACCCAGGTCCCCAGGAGAAGACCCAAAGCCATCATTACATGCAATGCTCATCAGCCTTAAGCACCAGCCAACAGACCATTTGAACAGGTTTGGTGTGGGCCTTTTTGTCTTCAGTGTTTCTGTGGTGTGTGACCGAATTGAACTTTACAAATATCAAACAGACCTGTGGCCAGACTGCTGTGGCTGCAGCATGGACAAGGGAAAAAGAAAAAGGCACTCTTTGAAACTTGTAATTTTCCTCTCTTTGCTTTCTGTGTATTGCACTTTTAACATTTTAATATCCCTGTCTATATTTAGAGGGACCTGCCAGCCTCTTGGGCTGCAGCACTTCAGAGATCACAGCCAGAGTGTGCTGGCTCCACTGCCGCTGGCTTTGTCCTCTGCTTTCTTTTGCCTTGGGTAACTCCTGCATGTAAATATATTTTGCTTCCTGTTCTGTAGAACTGAAGAACCACAGACTAGTTAAAATGGGGAAAAGAGCCTGCCAATAATAAGCGGATGTTTCAGAAACATGATTTAAGATGTCTTGACTGGAAATCAATTAAAGTCCATCACAGAGTATTTGAACTTCAAGACATTTTAGTATGAAGCTGAGGCAGGAGAGAACACCATCAGGGTCCTTTATAATGGAGAGATCCAGTGTTTTCATGAAGAGATAAAAGCAGACTTTCCAAGGACAGAACACACTCCCTCAGACTTTTGCACAGGATTCAGACTAAACAACCTGAATTTAATTGAGATTTTCCTTTCTCTTTCCACATAAACCAGCAGCCATACTGTGCAGATCTGTGTGGTTTGTGTAAAATCAAGGTGTTTTCTTTCATTTCTAATAATAGTTTTAATCTCTATTCTGTGTATGTCCCAAGACTGGGGACAGCAATAGTACTGTAAACTGCTCCTTCCGTTTATATTGTTTTTCCATATGCAAGTGTGCTTATGTTTTTTGATAAAAATCAGCCGGTTAATTACTCAAAAAAGTTTATATTAAAGAACTTGTCCTGTCAATCACATCTGTGGCCTACTGGCTCATCCTTACCCAACCCTTCATAGTATAAGGCTTTTCTGGGAGTATTCTGCTACGGTCATCAAGTGCAGTATGTGATCATAATTCAGAGAAAAAGAAACAGGAATTGCATTGCAAGTCACCATATGATTGTAAAATGATTATTTTAAGTCATTTTTTTGTGTAATTGCTTTAAACTCTCTTGGAGATTACTAAGGTTAAGTTTTAAGGACATTGCTCTAAAAAATGGTGGTCACAAGTTAATAAATTCAATAATTTAGGGGCCTTTCCCCCATTTTATTAACAAAATCCTAGAACAATTTATTTTAAAATTGAATCACTGCTTTTTAATTTTTTTTTTTTTTTTTTTTTGCAAAGAAGGCCATCATATGTTTCATGTGGGTGCTGAAAAACAGTGCCACAGTCAGACTTTCTGCTGTTATCAGCACAGAGACTGATATAGTGAAAAATAATTCTTTCATTCCAGGGCTTTCTTTACTGTACTTTATGTCCAAATATCTTTTCCCTGTGGCATAATATCCTAATTCACTTAATGTGTACTCAGCTTCAAGGTCCAAGTCTCTCAAGTGGTTTGTAGGATATTGTTCAGTGATAATCTACAATACAGGGGACAGTGCATCTCCTGCACTGATAAAGAGTACAAAACATACACAGGAATTGTAGGGGTTGCAAGACAGTGATACCAGGCTGCAGTACAGAGCAAGAAATAACACAGGCAGCTTTGTAGTGGAACTTGAAACTAACAATATTTATAGTGTAGATTTAAAACTATCTTATTAAATAAATAAGGCCAGTTGGGGAAACAAATGTCTGGTAGAGAAGAAGTGCGAGAATGGGAAGACAGTTCTCTAGGAGTTATCAGATTGCACCTGGAGAACAGAGAAGCTAAATTTAACCAGCAAGGAGAAGTTGGCAAGAATACATCTTAACAGTGTGGTTAAGCAACATAAAAACACTGAAATCAACCAGATTCTGATATTTAATGCCTCATGTCCCAGGAGCTGACTCAACAATAGCACAGTAATATTTCAACATACATTTTACAACATATTTCCCTTGCCAATGTGCTTAGGCCAATCTATAATTAGACATAATAATTATGAGCCAGGTAATATATTATTTGAGTTGAATAAATGTTTTGCAGTAAAGACAAACACTTTTCTTGCTTGAATTTTCCTTAAGAAACTTGTATTTCCTAGGGATTGCCAGCTTACTACTTTGATTACTGCTTTGTCAGTTTTCTTGAATTGCAATGATTACTGTTTGTCTGGACTATTCTCAGTCACCTACACTTCCACAGGAGCTAATCATAGATAAAATAGAAGCTGAGAATTTGAAATTTTGTTTTGTGTAATCCCATTCTGTTATGGTTGTTACACACGTGGGTTCTTTTGAGGTTACATCTCTAAGAAAGTGAGGTCAGGTCTTCCTGTCAGGGCTATCATTTAAATCATCAGAAACTATTCTCTTGACATGTTCAGTGGAGGCCACATCCCTTTCAGGTTTGTTACCTTCTGCTGGCCTCCCTGTGATCACTGACAGAGGAACTGCACATGGACACAAACAGCCCTGCCTTGCCTTTCGGCTCCATTTCAGATGCATCTGGGAACCCCTGGGAAGGATGGAGGCAAGGATCTGCCTGTGTTTATGAAAAGGTGGCCAGTATGATGATTAGCCATTTTAATCTAGAGTCCTGGCCACCATGCTTAGGACTTCCAGGTTTTCTATGCTGCCATGGAAACACATATAAAGATTTACCAAGGGGAAAAAAAGGAAAAAAAAAAAGACAGAAATCTGGGAAAGGCAGTAGTGTTCAGGGGATGAAGTTTAATCCTCATTAAGTGGTATAATGTTGAATATGATTTGCTGTACTGCAGCTTTGTTAGTCAGCTAACAGCTTGATTTTACAACTGTGAGCACATACAGTTAACATTTTTATTTAAGAAATCCCAATAAAGGTAATATGCCTTCTTCTGTAGCTACAGCTTGAAAAATAACTGAGTTAAAGCTGAATTTCTTTATATGGTACTTAAAATTTAATAGTGGTTTTTTTTTCTTTTTATTGATCTTTTGAACACTTCATTTGGTACCGAAAGTAGAAGGAAGCTGAATCACCCGTGCCAAAGCCTTAAGGCAAGACTGGGCAGTCCAGATCTAAACTGAAATCTGAATATTGAAAGATCACCTTTCATCTATGCTGCTAAAACAAAACCTCCATTTCCTCCTCATCTTCCTGAACTTTGGAGTGGCTGATCTTGTCAGCCTGTGTAGAGGCTGTGGAAGAGAACAGCTGAATGTCACACCAACCCTGGCTACAAATTGGCACCTCTTCTAGACAAGAGCATTTTCTTCTATATCTAGGATACCCTCTGCTTTTACTGTGAAATAATTAAAATGCTGCAGTAGAATTCAAACAGCACTAACACCCTGTGTGGCCTCACCACCTGCAGCAGCTGTGGCTCTGCTGCTGGTGGCACTGTCCTGTTGGGGGCACATTTGCTGTACGTGCAGCTGTACAGCCAGGATGGGCTTCTGATTTCTCACCCTGGCTTTGCTACACAATGTGATTAAATTAGATCTCTTACATTGTTCACTGACTTCTGGTAAATTACACCTTTGATTTCTGGTCCAATGAAAAGGTGCTAATTATCTTTTTAAGTGCTCATTTAATGTTCTGCAGTGACATAAAGCAGGAGTGCAGCCGCCTGCATGCCCAAACCTTCCAGAGGTTTCTCCCAGGCTGCTCACTCTCATCAGCCTTTTTCATTTTTCCTCTGCTCCTTCCCTCTGTCCCTCCAAGGCACCTGCTGTGTGCCAGCTCTGCAGCTGAATAAATCTACAGCGTTGTTTGCTGCAACTGGCTCCATTTTAACCCATGAAAAAAAAGAAAATTGGCATCCTGTCTGCATTGCCCAGCTCAAATTATTGCTTTTCTCTTAGATGGAGCTTAGCAGACCTCACTTTGCAAATGGCTGCCCCTACTCTTCCCTTGAGAAAGAAGTTTGTATGGGGAAGCATTTCACCCATGCCTTACACAGCCTGCACCTGCCCTTTAGGTAAATAGTTTATGAAAGCTCTCTGCTGTTGACTGTGCTAATGTGAGCAGCGGCCCTTGGAGGCCAAGGTGCCCAAACCCACCCACCAGGACACACACACCCCTGGGGAGCAGCTGGTGCCAGGGACTGTTATCTCCTGGAACGCAGCCCATGGCCTGGGCTCCCCATCTCCAAAGTGGTGGAACCCTGTTAAAGTCCATGGATGTCCCTTGGATGGCTGGGACCCCGTCCTGCTCTCAAGCTTCTCACTCCACTCCCTGTCCCTAGACCTGGATCCAACCTCAGCATCTCAGCTGAGCTGTGCCAAAGCTGTGGCTGCTCCCCAGTCTCCCAGCCCTCACATGGGGACACGGCAGTGGTTCTGCAGAGGGATTTTCACAGCTGCTCCCTGGCAGCCCCACCTCCCCTCCCCAGGGAGAAACTGCTCAGCACTGGTGGCTCCCTCTGTACTGGCTCTGGGCTCAGGTTTCCAGTTGTGGCTTCACTGCAAGGAAAGCAGAGGCTTAAAATGCAGTTGTCACCTAAGTGCATGTAACTACATTCTGTAAAAAACCTGCCAGATTGGAACAGCCTGTATTTAAATAGTGGAAAAACCCCAAACATTGCTTTTCCAATTGCTAATGCCATCCCTGCCAGCTCTCCCTGTGTGTTCTGGTAGGTGTCCCCAGACCATCAGTGCCCCACAGTTGTTTTGTACACTGGGCAGGGTCTGCCCCACACTCTGGGTTACCCTGCCCCTGACAGGCCCCAGCCTTTTGACAGGCTGACAGCAAAAAATGTTTCAGTTTGGGTTCTATAAATGGTGAAAATCCAGTACAGAAGCAGAGTGGCACTGAGAGCACCCAGTGCCCCGCCTCTGTGGGAGAGGCCTGCTGATGGAACCCACTCATTTATTACAGGTGGACCAGGCTGAGGCTCTTTCACAGGAGATTTTCCCCTCCCAGTTTGAGCACTGTTAAACCTTTTCCCTGCTAGCTCTGTTGGCTGTGTCTCAGCAGGGGCTCTGCTCACAGCTAACAGGCACAGCCGTGCTCCCAGCCTCTCTCCCAGGACAAAATCTGTCTGTGGAGCACAGCAGTGGCCAGGTTCAGCAGGGCTGGCTGGCATGTGCTCATCTACTTCTATTAGATTTCTCTTTGAAAACACACTGGCTTATTTTTTGTTGTTACTTCCAAAGACGATTAAATATGCCCTAGTTTGAACTTGAAGAATTATTTTGCTTTCACTAAAACATCCAGCTATGCTATATGAAACCCAGGCTTTTGAGGCTGCTGCATGAGAACTGGGTTGCCCCCACCTCCTTTTGCAGAATCCTGCTGCCAGAGGTTTTATGCCCTAATCATTACCAAGACAAATATTCCCAGGTGTCATAGTGAAGCACAGTTATTAAACAAAAAGAAAGAGAGAAAGAAAATAAGCTACAAATCAGATTTCAAACAACACTTTGTTTGCTTTACCATCAGTTGCTTGTTATGTGCCAGGGAACCTGTAGATATTTGTGGGAATCAACCCACAGCAGTGAAGCTGCTCTGGGCCATCCACCTGCTCGCCTCTGTTCTGGTCCTAGACTCAGTTTCTCCAGTTGCCCCCACCCTCAGACACATTTGCTGCTGCACTCATTCATGGAGATCAAGCCCATGCTGAGTGGACAGCTTCACTTCCAGGCACCACATCAGAGACAAAAGAACTTGGATTGCATCAAAGTTTGTTCCCTAACCTGAGGCTGGGCACACAGTACCTCACTGGGGTTTGTGCTCTCCAGTGCCTCTGCAGCTCCTCACGCCCCACAACAGCTGCTTTTGTGCCATGCTGGTGGCTGGCTGTGCACCTTAGCCCTGTGGGCACCTTGAGTGGAAGTGTCTCTTTTATGTACGTGTGGTGAGGGCACTGGACAGACTGGGGAGGCCCGCAATTATTTTTATTGGCTGTGTATTATCACACAGCCAATCTCCCGCAAAGGACTGAAGCCCAGAGCACTGTGGACACGATTCAGTGCAGCCCCATTGACCTGTGCTCCTGGCTTCCCTCTCTGGTGTGGGCCCTTGGGATGGGTTGGGGTAAGAGCATTCTCCTGTTCGTTGTCATCAATTCTTCCATGCCTCCATCAGCCCTTTCCTGCATTGAGCCCTTGCGCACTGAAATAATTGCAGACATATTCTAACGAGGCCATGGGGGATGTAAGGACATCCAAGGACCAAAAAAAAAAAATTTTTCCTGGAATAGCACTTCTCCTTTACAACCTCTTTTAATATGGCTGCTCTGAACAGTAAAACAATATTGACCTAACCACAGCAGTCTTCAGAATTTAGTCTCTACCAAAACTTTGTACAGGCCTTTATAGTTTGCATATCCCATCACAGGTCTCAAATATGCAGAATTGAGAATAAATAAGACTATGTCAAGTAGAGAGACCTACCCAGATAGTAAGAAAGATTACTCTATACACAGACCTACAGAAAAGACAGATTTATTTATTTAGATGTAAACTGGGGAGAGTTGGTAGGTAGCAGTGATGTTTATGAGCTATTTCTGGCCAACTTGTGAGGTGAGTCATTGTTGTTTTATTTTAGAGAAGGGAAACCTTGATGCATAAAAATACGGGAGCGTAGTTCAACCTTATTGGGGGCACAATTTTTCTTACTTAAAATGCATTCTCACATTTCAACCAATGCACTTTGGTTTAAAGGAATACAGAGAAGGTAAATAATTCTTTCAGACTAGTAATTGTGTTTTGTCCTAAGAAGCTGTGAGGTTAAATTGTTAACACAAGATTTTTGATATATGTGTGTGATATATTAATGACCCAATCCATTCCCCCAAGGAGCCATTTGGTTTTTAGCTTTTTAACTACTTTTTTTATTTATATTGAGGAAACAATCAAACTCTCATCTGGGACATTTTGCATTGACATCGGTATGATTGCTTTGGGCTTTTATAAAGGGGAATTAATTAAGGGCACTGATTCATGATTGAATCAGCTTCAACTCTGGTGGCTAAAGAGGTTACTTCTGAGGTGATAACCTCAGCTCTTCTGAACTCGACAGGAGTCATGAACCAGAGATGCCTCCTGCTGCAGCTCACAGCCCAGCATGTTAACATAAATTGAAATCAATAGATGCTGGAATGAGTACACTGTGTGCTGTGAACTGGGGTGGTCCCTTCTGCCACCCTGCTCCAGTATCTTCTGCCAGAAGGGTGGGATGGACATCAGGAAGTGATAGATTTTTCCATGGTCCAGAGCCTGGAAATCCCCTCTGTGTTGTACCATCAAGCTACAGCGTGAAAAGCTGGATATTAAATATCACATCAAGTTGGATTTTTGTTAGACTCCTGCATCCGTTTGGCTTGGCTAGCACAACTAGTCTGGTTAATTTCAGAAGGAGTTTTGTGGAGGTTTATGGCTCTGCAAAACAATAAGCTAAATTCTGTATAATTTTACTTTGAAATAAGCCAGACAAAAGATATTCTTCCCAGTTCACATCACCGTTCCCTGCACAATAAGTATTTTACACATGATTTTAACTCAAAGGTGGGAAGAGCGCCAAGAATGAGTTCCCAAGGTATACAAAACCTTACTAAATTGGAGTGTAATACTAGGAAAAAAGTGCACATGCAGATGTGAATTGAACTGATCTTCAAGGGGACAACGTTTGCTTTTCCAATCCTATTCTCATTTCTACAGCTGCTGGTGATTAAAGCCCAGACCGTTGTAGCTACCGCCAGTCAAAGAAAAGCCTAAATGTAGGTACTGTCTCCAAGACAGGGAAAATTGAAAAGGTGCTAGTGTCTGGCTGTTAACACCTGGGACAAAGACCAGAAATACAGCTGGGTAGTTTTTTCAAGAGAAGAGACTTTCATCACAGAGGAACATTAAAAAAAACATACTACAATGTCAGTCAAAGTTAGTTGTGAATTTGTGCAAAGTTCAGTGAATTAGGTTCTGCAGATTTTCTTGGAAGAAAACAACATGTGATTACATTCCTCAAATGCTTCTATTTTTGTCTAAAACTTGAGTTAAATATTTTAATAATGAAGGAGGAAAAAGACATCCCAAGTAAACCAGATGGTTTAGGTACTCTTGGATAGAGCAGAGGTAGGGACACTTTCTCAACTGCTTTTGTTTTTAAATCCATAACTTATATGGTACTTATGGAGTACCAAATTTCTTTGACATTAATCTCAATTTCTGAAAATTTTGTATGTCAATACATAGCTATTTATCTTAAATGAATTTGGCCTGGAAACTTCTATAGATTTCACCTAATATCTACAGATTGCATTTGATCTCAGACCTGCCATATAGTCATTTCAGTAAGAATATATGTGATGGCAAAAATGTACAACGTTCTTATAATTAGGCATCACAAAACATTTGTCACCATTACTGAGCTGTAACTTAGGAACTATATTGCAAAAAAGTGAAAGACTCACCCAAAAGAGCATCCCCAGTCATTCTTCCCAGCACAGGCTGATTTCTGTCAGGGATTTGGGCCGGGGGTGGGACTGTGCTGTCATTATCTCATCACTACGTGCAGCCCTCCCTCTGCTCACTTTCACTGGGAAGGGCGAGGTGGATGAGGCACAATCTGGTTCTAACCAAGGAATGACCAAACCACCACAAGTCTGTCTGGTTCTGCCAGCCTCCTCAAGGCTGCAGTTCCCTGGGTGGTCTTGTATGAATTGCCAAACCTGGTACCACTCAGGCCATGGGATTATTTTTAATTTAAGAAGTCCTCAAGGTTTTCACTATTTGCAGAGGGCTGCCCCCCAGAGCGACCATGCTTCTCTCTGCAATGAGTGCTGATGCAATTCCTACTGCTTTCCTAGCAAATGGGGAGAGGTATAAGGAGTGGCACTTCATTTCTTATTTTGGTTATGAGTCATCAGCTCTCACCTTAAATACTAGGGCGAGGTCTCCCAGTCAAAAAAAAATTGGTCTAATCATGAAAGAAAAGTAGCCAAGCCTGGAGAGAAGGTTTAAACTGATAGTTGTGACAGGCTTAAGTAATCCCCACATGAACGGAGCCAAAACCTCCATAGGACAGGATATTTTGTTAAAAAAGCAGAGTCTCTACTGGCTTAGAAAACCCATTGGGACTGTGCCCACTTATGTAATGTAACCCTGTTGCATCTCACAGGATTAGAAAACTTATTTAAACTGTATTCTTTCTGAAAAATTAAGCCTTCTGTTTCTCCCCCCATCACCTAAATTGCTGATAATTATAGCAGTACTAGAGTTGCTAATTCTCAGGCTTCTGGAAATCAACTACCACTATTCTGCAGCAGAGATCTGGTGCACATGCAGAGCAGAGCTCAGTGCAAACCTACACTAAGCTGTGAAGGAGGCAGGAAGGGAATCTGATTTATAGCATCTGAAGGGCTGACCCAGAAGCTGGAGTAAATGGGCTTGATCTAGCAATTCCCAATATCCTCACACTCCAGCAGTATTAACGATCAATTAGGAGGCACTTTGTTTCCATACCGCAGCAGCACTAGCTTTAGCCCTCCTTTGAAAGGGCACAAAAGGGCAGAGGGCAATGGCTGAGCAGAGAGATGACAAAATAAAGTGGGGAGAAACCAGGGACTCTTAGGAACCTAACTGCAAATCTTGTAACAAAATGCAATTGGACAGAAGGGACTTGGTTTCAGATGTAAAGTAAGCTAAATAGGTGAAAGAGTTCTCTTTAAACTGTCATCATTAATTTAAGCCAAACTTAATTAAAAAAATAAACTGAAACAGCTGGGTGTAGGAAGTGGCTGGCTGACCTCAGTGCTGAGGCTGTTTTCCTTTCTCCTTTTAAACCATTGTTCGTCAGCTTCCACTTAAGGCAAACCAGAACCGTCAGACTAACCACAATCAAAACCATAGGGCTTGCTTGCATCTAATATTTCTCTCTGTCATGACATCCATTAAAAAAAAGTAAGGAGTATCGCTGGAAATGGTTTTACACATTCACATGGTGCCATGCTATGTTACCTGAATGAGAGGACCAGTGAAATACTTAAAGCCTCAAAGACATCTTCTATTCCAGAAGATCTTTGAATGCACTTAAGTGTTTATAATATTTGAAAAGCCATTATTTCTTCTTCTTATTCTACAAAAACTTCTGAATAAAAGCAAAATCACTGCTTTATCCCTGCCTCTTACCCTAGCCATCCTTTGTCAGGCTGAGGTAAACAGTCAGATCTTTGGGGTAGGTGCTATCTTATGACGTGTGCCTGCAGAGCCTCTCCTACTGCATTTCTGCCTGGCTGATCCATGCAGAGCTGCAGTCCAGGTCCATGCTCATGGCTGAAAGGCAGCCTGCTTCAGCTTGGGGGGAGAGCAGTGCTCTGCTCACTTGGAGGGCACACAAACCAGCTCATTTACTTGATTTCCAAAAAGTGGGAATGTGATAAACCTGCCCCAAAAACATTCTCGTGCTAATGTCAGTGTGCTAGTCCAGCCCAATGGCGGGTTCATTCCTGCACAGCTGTCACCATGGAGCCCTCTCAGAGGGAAGGACTACTTATGGCTCACCTAGTATTGATTTTCTGCTGTGGGATGTCTAACAGAACATCTGTTTCTATGGGAAAATACTAGAGTGTTATTGAAACTCATCAATTCTGCAGGAGGAGGAGATTACTAACATACAGCACACTCCCTATACATTTCAAATACAGATCAAGTGATAGTTTCTCAGAGAAGTTATTCCACAAGTAATCAATTATTCCTGTGAAGGAAACAAGATCTCTCAGCTTTTTTCTTAGCTGATAGTCATCAATGCCCTCAAGCACATCCTTTTTACTTTGGTGGGACTTACTAATGTGTCTGAAGTTAATAATATGTTTAAGACCCATATTTCAAGAGTCTGAAAGACTTATATAATGCAAATAATCATCCTACCTTTGCAGGGCTTGTCTTAGCTTGGAACAGCCATCAGAAAGTAATTCAGGAGCATGTTTTACCACACAGAGAACAGAACTTAAAAAAACATTTAACACCACACACAAACCCCAGGACGGACTAATGTATATTCTTGCAGGAGTGAGAAACCTTAAACTCATTCATCATGGTAACAAAATGGTGGTTTTACATCACAGCTCCTGCTGCAGCAGGAAACACTGCTGCACGCACATGTGCAATGTACAGACAACAGGTTACAGCACTTTTCAGTATCTCAGTAGCATATTGCCACACTTTGGAATTTCTAAAGGCAATTCAAGCCAAATATCCCACTCTGCAAAACTTTGATTTTAAGTGTCTTTATTTTTGGTGTTAGTTATCATGTCTAGATTCCTAGAACCACTGTAACAAAGTAGGAGTTTCTGGTGGTTTTGTGTGAGATCTCTATCCCTTTTAAATTAGTCTAGTTAATGCATTTTTATCTCAGTGACACTTGTCCTCCCAGCCCACTGCCATGGCTATGCAAGTTGTCTAATGCCTTTGAAAAACCTGCTGTCTTCTCTGGATCATTTCACACATTTAAAAGGACCATCTATCAATTTGCTGTTAAAAAAAACCACATCAAACTCAAACCCATGGTGGTTCTGTCTGTGGAAAGGAAATGGTGATCTGCCCATCCAACAAGGATTAAAGTTACCTTTTTTCCTTTCTGTTCTGGCTAGCTCCTAAAAATCAGCTGTGACTGTTGTGGATGCACTCAGAAATGTGCAAACCACAGCAGGAGCTTGTGCTGCAAAGGGCAAAGTGTTCCTCAGGGCTGTGCCTGGCATGTCCCCCTGTGGGCTGGGGGAGCACTCACCTGGTGCTGCTCTGGGCTGGGGTACTGCTGAGCAGGTCCCAGAGCTCCTGTCCCCTCCGTGGTGGGACTCCTGACACCTGGAAACGCTGGTGTTGCCTGGCCCGTGCAGCAGGGGAGCCCAGGAAGCATAAGAGGAGTGGCACGAGCTGCCTTCCCAGGCTCTGCAGCACTCTGTGTAGTTGGAGCAGTAGTAGAAAAACATCAGAGGGAATTTTTCCTGAAAAGCTTTGAAATCAATATTCCAGTAAATCATCAGATGCTGAAGAATAAACAGGTTGTCCTGAGATGAAGCAATTAATTTGTTTTACTCTTTGACCTGCTAAAATGCAAAAATTGCTGTGGAATTTACTCTGTGTGACATGTTCAAGCAACAGAGCAGTCTCCATTAGTGCTAGTGTTTTTCTAATTACAGCTATAAATAAAAGCTAACCTCCATCCCGATTCAAAATGGATTCCATGGACTGCCAGGTGCACAGGTGATGCAATGCAGAGAGATGAATGCAGCAGCATTTGCATCATCATATTGACTTACAACTCGGGGTTAATTATTGCATTCTTTTGCCAAGTACTGGGACAGCCATTTTTAGTCATTTCCAAAATGCTAAAAAGAAACTTGACAGCTTCTCATTAGATTAGAATAGACAAGAAGCTTGAATCAACAGTGGAATTTTATTAGGGACGCTCAAGTATAAAAACAAGAGCTTTTAATTTTGATATTGTATACTTTATGCTATATTGATTTGGGTTTATTGATTTTTAATAAAAAAAGTGTAAGTGTTTCTCCAATGGTGTAAATTAATTGTTATTGTGCCACAGAAAACAGAAGACTGCACCACAGTAATTAACATCTCCTGGCAAGGAAACGAAGTGAGCTTGCTGCTGAAATGGGCTTTAAAGCATATTTTGACATAGCACAAAGGCGAGCATATGCCTGCCGGGGGGGGATGGCAATCGCTGCGAGGACTCAGAGCAGGAGCCTGGCAGCTGCACAAGGTCCTGAGTCCCTGAGCTCAGCTGGGGCAGGCACAGGCTCCCAGCCCTCCTCCTGTGCTCTCCACACAGCGCTCTGGGGGCGGCTGGAATGGAAGGTGGGGTGTACCCCTCATGTAGCAGCTGTTTTGAGGCAGCTCACCAAACTGCAGAGGTGCAGCCGTGAACCTTCTGGTGCTCTCAGCTCTTGGCATCTGCACATTATTCTCTGTCATATCCAGGATGCCCTGTGTAGGTGCAGGGGCCTTCTGGGCAGTTTAGCACACAGAGAGACCCTCAGGTCTGGCTGGAGCTGCTGGGCACTGTGATGGACTAAGCTTGGTCCCACCAAACAAGGGAAAATGAAGCACCACATACAGCAGCTATTCCAGCATCAGCTGAAATGAGGAAACTGAAGATAAACATCTATTCTCTTCCTCCATGAGGCACCTTTAGAGGACTTGAACAAACTCCAGTAGAATGAAGTCAATACAGCTAATTCCTGAAAGATTACAGTTCAACTAAGAAGGAAAAAAAAAAGGACCTTCTCTCTAAGTAATGAGTAAGGAAAGGAAGATACAGATAGCTGAACAGATTAATTAGCAGCTGGGAGATGAATACTATTGTGTTAGCTACTGTAACTTAAACCAACTCAATCCCTTCTTTTGAGACCATCTACATTACAGACTAATTATAAGCTATGTGCTACAAGACAGGAAGCTCCTCTTAAATAAGTTAAAACACAGCCAGTGACAGTAATAAATCCATTAATAAAAAAAGAAAGCTCTCTATAGCTTTTCTTACACAACCAAGTTTTCTTCTTTTGTATTAGATTAAAAAAAAAAAATTGATGAAGTAAATAACATTTTAGCTCAGCAAAATGGCTCCACATCAACACATCAGCCAGAAGCTGCTCTGTGTGTACCCTCAGACAGAATGTAAAAACTGCTGGTGAAGGCTAACTCTAAAGCTGTAAGTAGCAGGACATGGAATATTTATAGGAATATTTAAAGGAAACTCAATATGAATAGAGGATGTCTGCAGGAAGGGAGAGTCTGTAACCACCCTGGCTACTGTAACCACTAAGGTCTTCTGATTTAGCTGAGAGAACAGCTAAAGCCCAGCCTCCAGATCAGGGATCAGCATCCTTTGGCCTCTCGGGCACCTGGTGTATATCTCTTGTCCTAATCTCCAGTTTCAGGGAAGATTACACTATTATCAACTCCCTGGTCGCTAGCTCTCTGGTGAAGATCCTACATCTAGGCACAATCAGAAAGACATTGTGTAAACAGGCAGAAGATTTCTGTAACTGTTTCCTTTTCCTTGGAAGTGATCCAAAAGTGCAAATTTATAGTGCTTTATGTTTTGTTCAGAGGGACATGGGTTACATGGATAGGTAAATCTGATCTCTCACCTTTCTCAAAAATGTAACTAAAGCTCAGGTTACTTCTGGATACTCCATCCCACTGCTGTCTTTTCCTCTTGTGCAGATCTTCACATGAGGGTCCTGTTGTGGCATGCAAATCAGACTCAAAAAGAGTGTCCATCTGTCTTAGCCTTTGGTACATGTCATCCAAGAGCTACCAATCTTCTTGTGAGAGCACCAGTGTGGTCCAGCTATCTGGAGCACAATTCAGTTCCAGGCTGCATTAGAGATCCCTTTGTGAAGCTTCTGTGAAACATATTTCAATGATTTTGGACAATTGAACTAGATATTGTATAAAAGTA
This sequence comes from Emberiza elegans, assembly GCA_024865655.1. Taxonomy (NCBI): domain Eukaryota; kingdom Metazoa; phylum Chordata; class Aves; order Passeriformes; family Fringillidae; genus Emberiza; species Emberiza elegans. The sequence continues at coordinate 23,973,772 of JALJVW010000241.1, read as the reverse complement.
AAAATCTCTCTCAAGATAATATCTTGCTATCTACTCTTCCTATTGTCAAGTTGATTTTTGCCTGTAAAGGGCAGTTATTGGTGTACACATATTCCCAAGTACTTCAGACATCCTGCTTGTTGATTACAGATGGTTCCAAATCAAAGCCTCAGATTTCCAAACCTTGATATTTCAGATAGATTTAGAAATAAAGGAACAGAAAACTTTATTCCATCAAAGTAACAGTTTATGAGATTAGTTATAATACAAAATTTATTCTTCATGAGTACCATTTTCCACCCTCAGTCAATTTTCCAGAAGTCCTGCTACTGGATGAATGACTCAGAAAGCTTCAGACCTGACAAGCACGGCCCATATGAGCAGATGGTATAAATTAAGGAAGTTGTGCTCTGTTATTTCAGCCGAGAATCTGAAGTTCAGAATTTTGTCTCTGCTTTTCATATAGCTGTGTTTGATATCAGGAGCCTAAATCAGTGCAAATAGCAGCAAAACTTTTACTGGTGTAAGTGGAAGACTGAGATGGGCAAGACTTCCTTCAAACAGGCTCAATAGAAGTAATCAGTCACAAAAGTGACAAAAGTATTAACACGCACATGGGCAAGATGAGACCTATAAGGCAAGAGCAAAGCCATGGGTGATTCTAACTCTGCTTGGTAGAGCACTGCATGATCAAAACTTGCTTTAAATTTTAGGAAATTCTATCTTCCAATGGGCTGGTACAAAATTTATCTATACTATTAAGTGGATCAAGGCATTATGGTGTTAGTCATGCTGATAAAGTTCTGTTACCCTTATGGTGATCTGTAGGAGAAAGAATGCTTGCCTGCAGAGGAGATAAGACAGTAAAATTGCTCTACTCTTGTACTGCTGTGATTCAGTGGTCAGGAGCTATTTCCACCATAGAGAAGTTCGGGTCCAACAAAAATCCTCTGGCAGTCTCAGCTGGTGACGTCATGACAGCTTCAGACAAAGCCTTTTGCTCGAGATAGGATGTGAATTGGAACAATCTGGTAAAGAAAAACATTCAGTCAGTATTCAATAGAAGTGCAAGTCTAAAAGTCTCCCCCCCACCAGACATGTTTTAATGAATACATAGTTACAGAATGACTATGTTATCTCATAGTTTTCTTGTGTCATTAACTGAGAAGAGAATTTTAAAAAAGTGTCCCCACAGAAATCTTATTCATATGTTTTATTATATGTTAAAGCACGGGCACCACTTTAGTTTAATGGTATGTTGGATGATGGTACAAATTTATAGCCAAAGGTTTACATCACAGACAGCTGGAATGAATAACAATAAATTAATTTAAAGTGCTACAAAAGTGCTCCCCATAGTATGCAGTGCTTATATGCTCAAGACTAATAATTTATAAATGCACATCTTTTATAATACTGGTCTAAAGTCCTGAAAGCAGCTGGTTAAAAAGCAGTCACATGACATAATTATTTTTATTAATATTCCAAATGCATGATTAGGGTGGGCACCATGGTCATTAACATTAGATAGCTTTAGTTTATGATCAAGTATGATGAAGCAATAGCCAGACAGAAACCAGCTAATCAGTGGCAAACAACCTTTGGGAGTCCTGGGGAGCTCCTGCAGGGGCAAACAACCTTTGGGAGTCCTGGGGAGCTCCTGCTGCTTCTTCCATGTGCTCTTTAGAAGCAAGTGGTCACCACAGATAGGGCCAGACCCTTCCCTTTGCTTCCCTGTTGTGCTGGCCACATTAGACACTCAGAAGGCTCGAAGAATAAAAAGAAGTGCTAGGAGTGCAGCCAGAAGCAGCTGTGCATCTCTGCGTGGCTTTCCTTCCATCCCCAAACACCAAATAGCAGCAGAAGGTGCAGGAGGCAGTGAGGGGCCCAGAGGGTGCTCTAACCCCTGCCCTCATTACACCAGCAGTGCTAATCTCAACACTGAGCAAATACTGAACTCTAGCACAAACTCCTGCTTGGATGGGGTAGGTTACCTGAAAACACTTTACTTGCTTTGGGATGACACATTTTTGGTTCTGTGTCAGGGAATAAGAGAGAAGTGATGCCTCCAGGCAAACAAGTATTTGCAGTAAAGCATTGTGAAGACTGAGGATCAGGGCAGACCATAAGCTTTTCTGTTGGGGCACAGGACTATTTTTTTCGTGCTGTAACCCAATGTCTTTCTGCAGTCTTCCATGGTAAAAGGGTATATTCACTATTACTAGTGAGGGTAAAAGAGAAATCTGCTCAAATAACTGGGGTCATGTTGCATCTTTTTCCCCAGTACACCTCTCTGGCATACCTCACTGCAGGGATGTCACTTGCCTTAATACCACCCTTACTTTCTCCAGGCAAATTTGGCTGCTTCTGACCTTTCTTGATGAAAAGAATTTACTTCTTAAATGCAGAGTTATTAATCTGAGGTTATAGAAGGAGTCTTTCACACTGAAAGAAGGATTGTGAATAATTTCTGTGTCTCTTCTTTTGGGCCACTGCCATGTATTAGCCTACATATTTGAGTCATGGCAGATTGAAAAAATATGCACCACAATCAACCCCTTTCACTTTGGTGGTTCTTTAGCAAAGGAAGTGGAGTGAGACACAAAGTGGGCAGAAGTATCATCATCTGCTCCCTCCCCTCCCCTCCCTCCTTTTAAAGAAAAGAAAGATGTTTGTGCTACACAGAATTCAAGCCTCTAAGTAACAATGCCTGATTAACTTTCTTTCAGTATCACAAATATTTGCAAGTTCATACTCTTTCTCCTCTTCCTTTCTGGCTTTCTTTGAAAGTACTTTGTAATGTAACACATTTTTCCAGAGGTCAATGGGGACATATTTGCATTTTGATACACTTCAAATTTTTGCCTCCAGCACGCCACTCAAATGCGCTGTGCTAATCAGAAGCCAGTAATGATCTCCTGCGTGCTTCAAGCGGGTGGCTGGGCACAGAAAAGCACCTCAAAATGCAAAATTCGTGAGAGCGCAATACACAGTAAAGATAAATAAATACAAAAAAGGGACGATGCTGGCAACAGCAGTTTGGATTTGTAAGCTGAGGGCTGTGCCTGAAATAAGCAGCTAATGTGTTTATGTGCACCACTGGAGTGATAAGGGGATTGGGGGCCTCCACCTCAGCCAGCTGCACTGATGGACTGCAGGTTTGCCTGAGCAGAGCACTGGGATGTCAATATACCCACATGAGGCATAAGCATTTCTGAAGGCTTTTTATATTGTCAGGGATACCTCATGTTCTGAACAATCCAAATCCAAGATTAGGCAGGATCTAGGAAAATGGGGCAGCCCCAAAGCATGGGTTTAATCTGGGTGGAGGTCTTTTATTTTTAGCAGTAATGACAGGTTTATAATCAAATTTTCCTGCCCAAAGTGAGGGGGTGGGGGGGGGGGTGTGTGAAGCTGTATGGGAGAGAAAAAAAAACCCAGAACACAAGAGATTATTTACTAATTTTTTTTTTGAAAGCATGAATATCTTTGACAGACAGAGTCACAAGAAAACCTGAGCACTTCCCCAGTAACCATTGCATCAGGAGAAAAACTCCCGATAAGCAGATGTTGCTTAGGCAGCAATCAGCCATGCAGTGTGTGCATGTGTGTGTGCGTGTGTGTGGAGGGGGAGAAGGATGGAAAGAGAGCCAGGCAGACAGGTATTAAGGCACTGTGGTGAGTGTGTGTGAGTGGCTGCAAAGGATGGCAAACTGTGTGTGAGAAAATCACATATGAGCAAAACCAAGCTGCTCTGCTGAGTATTTTATATGTATTTTTAAGAAAAAGCAGCAAGAAGAAACCAGGAGAGAGAGAGACTGAAAAGACAAGGCAGGAATGACCAAGCAATTGCATGTCTGGGCTAACAGCAGCATAAGGCAAGAAATCCACGCATCAGGGAAATCATCTGAAGCCATATTGATTCGTTTTGGAGGTGAGAAAAAGCAGATGCACTTAGCTACTATGGAATGGCTCTGACAGCAGCTACAGCTGCTTGATTTTTATTTTTTTTTAAACGAGTTTCATTCACAGAAAGCTGGCACCGTAAACCCAAAGCAGCCTGCACCCCTCACTGTGTCACCTCTTCCCCAGCTGCCATCAAAGCGTGCCCCAGCCAGGCAACAGAGCCCTCAGGCAACGCCGGGATGGGAGAGGAGGAAGAGAGGGACGGGGGAGGGCAGCGGATCAATGGCTGGAATCCCGCAGCTCTGGCCATTTCCAGAGAGCTGGGAGCGTTTGGAGGCAGAGAGGGCTCCGAGCGCATCCATCTCCCCGACAGACGGACGGACAGCAGCTCTGCCCCGGGAGCTCCGCCCGGCCCCGGCAGCGCACAAGGCAGGGCTGCAGAGGAGAGAGGGATCCAGGACTGGGCACTGCTGGTCCTTGCAGCCGGAAAATGGGAGGTGCACATGGCATGGGAAAAAAAGTGGGGGCAGTACTCTGTAGGAAATCCCGTGTGCTGGGGAATGGGGGTCTCTGCATGGAGAGGATGGGGGATCCTACATGGAAACACAACAGGTGTTGCCTGCACTGCTTCCAGTGAAGCAGCACTGTGTCAGGAGGGTCTTTGCTCTTTAGATGTGCCCTGACACCTTAATTCAGCTGGTCCTTCATCTATTTATCCAAAGATATAATCATAGAATTCATACAGAGACACCGTGGCTGAGATCTTCAAAATACTGCATTTCTGGAAGGCAGCTACCTGGGAAGGTGTGCCCTAGGTGACACGTCCTCAGTCACAGAGTGAACCTGATGCTCAGCCAAGGCTTCTGAATCTTCCCCAGACTCAGATTTTTCTCATGCAATCAGCTTATTCTCTGTGAAGTGTGATTTCAGACCTATAAAATTCAGTTCAAACTGCGAGCACAGTTACAGCATGCAGTTCAAAATTTTCATTTTCTGTTTAAAAAGAAACCAGACTCCACAACAGTGAGGGTAAGGGATGTCCAGGAAGGTTTCCTTAAGAATAAAAATAGTACTGTTTTATTCAGTCTGAAGTGAAATTTGGTGTGGTTTTATTATTTCTGGAAACAAAAAACTAGGTGCTGTTCTGAATTAAACCCCAGCTGCTCTCCTAGCACCTCAGATACTGTCCCATCCATCCTGTTTTCTACACCAAGAACCTCAAATGTAACTAGGTAGGGATGTGTACGTGTGTGCTCACTGGCTTGGTCTTTCACAAACATCTGCTGAGGAACATCTTATTTGTATGAAATGCGAGTTTGGCATAGAAAAGGTCAGAAAATTTCTATCAGGACAGTTTTCCTAAAGAAAACTGCTTTCAGGTAGATGGAATGCTTTGCAACTATATAAAATTCCATTTTTCCATAGAAAAAGGTATTCTAGTCAAAATGTAATATTCACTTCAATGAAGGTACATAAACAAATAATCAAACATTGTTCTAAGTGGCACTTATTCACATTTTTTATTGGCTACACTGTGGAGTGTAAATCCAGAGTAACTTCCTTGGCCTCATTCATGTTCCTTTGACTTATCCTGTTGCAAATAAGTTTGAAATCTCAGTCTGGTTCTTGTGATTAATATCTTTACCTTCTAGGTTTATACATACAGAGAAAAAAAATGTAAAAAAAAACAAAACAGTGCAATTCAATCCAAGAGGCTTAATGGATTCTGCATCAGGACTGTTTTAAAGAGTTCCAACTCCCAGAGGATTTGGTTTCAGTACCAGTGGTTAGAACATGTCAGAATGTGTAAATTTATAATTAAAAGTAAAAACATACAACCAAGTACTTAAAATAATTTACAACTATATCTTTATCAGCTATAATTTGAAAATTATCAATGTTACATAGAACACTGGCTCAATTTTAAAGGTTAGGTACATCTTCCACTAAATTAAACATACCCTAAAATATCTCTAGATCTGATGACTGAGTAGTTTAACAGCATCTTAGCAATATTGAAACATCTTTCTAAGTCTTTAGATTTATTAGTAGACCAATATATTTTCTTTTCACTTGCTAAAAAAATTAGTCATTTGCTTTAGCTAAAGAGACAAAAATTTCCATGAGATAGGGTGTGTCTTGTCCTCAGAAAACCTCAGACCATTCCCACAGAAGCCAAACACTGGGTACAAAGTCTTTGTATTACTGGAAGGACTTTAGGATCTGGATTATGAGTCAGTGGTAGTTCCCTGTGTGGATTCAAGTGGAGAAGTTAGTTATTAATATGCAAATGCTACTTTTTATTTTTAATTCAGCTGGTTTGCAGCAGGCCCGATCACTTCATCTGAAAGTATCAATTAAAATGATCACGAGTGCTGCACAGCTTTAGTGTGACAGGTATCACCTTGAGCAGGATCTCTTGTAATTGGCTTTTAATGCTTTTCCAAAGGAGTGCCAGTTTTCTGCATCTGATAAATAACTAAGTTGGGGCAATTCTGTTCTCCAAGGCAAATATATAAAGTGAAGGAAACAGGATGAGAGCAAATTAATCCCTAGTGTAAACTCACTGACTTCAGTGGTATTACACTAGAAATACTTGCAGATTGGGGTTTCTTATGCAAAAACTGACATGAATTGTGTCTAATAAGAAAGTACCTTAAATCATGCCTTGGGCAAAATAGCTCAGTTAATCCCAAAATGTTGTTGCAAGAAAATCCCTTCCTTTCCACAGTTTTCTAAGGGAGCTATAAGGCATGTTACATAGCCAAGCTTTCCAAAGAATTTAAATAATTTATTTTCTTGATTCAGATCAGCCTACTATTTTTGTGAAGCATTTTACTGGTCAATTTTCATCTCTTTCCCCCTCCCAGCCACATACCAAATAGATTTATAAGGTTACTTACTGCAAAACTTCACAGTTTCTCAGTCAGCTCCTACATATATTACAGAAGATGCCAATACTGCTTTCTTGTCTCTAAGCCCCTAAAATAATCTGGGTCCCCTTTTAATTCTGCTTGTATGAATTCAGGAAACATTTTCCTAGAGTTACATGAGCACTAAGTAACACAGTTGCCCAGAAATAATTTTTAAAAATTTCAGTATATAATAAAACCAAAAGAAAATGATGTGAAAACGGCCAGTGGAATGAAACATTGGCACTCAGACACAAGTTAGGTGCTCATTTTTACTTTCACTCTCCTGCCCTACCCTTTCTAAAATGAGAGAAAATAAACACTAAGGCGACAATACTGAAATAAGCCCTAAAACATTTCAGAAAAATCTCTGCTATGATTTTTTTTCCTTTGTAATTGACATATACACTGGTAAATCTTTTTGACAAAATAATGTTTACAGGCAAAAAGGATTCTGTCAAATAATTTTCAGCCAGCTTTCCAAAGGAACACTGCTGAGAAAAAATAAAAAATCCTTCCCAATGTATCTGTGTGGTGTGACTGTGCCCATTTGTGACTAACCCTCGAGCCCAAGAGTTTCAGGTTTGCCCCATTGCTGAGTGATTGCTTTGTTTCCCACCATTGCTTGAATTTCTGAAGATGGCAGCTTTCACATGAACAGAGCATGCTGCTCCCTGTTCCCTTCTCAGCACTTCCACGTGCAAAACAGCAGCCACACAAGTCCACTCTGCTTTGCTGGTGAGGTGCTACCATCAGACCCACTTGCAGTGCTGGCAGTCTGAAATATTGCTGAGTAGGGCCAGAAGGAGCTGGATCTTAATGATTTGCCCCCTCCCAATCATTTGGGTTCATTGATTTCTTTAATTAAATATGCATTCCACTTCACCATTATTCCCAATGATCACATTTAATCTCAATGACAGGGCCAGAGGTACGAGGGCCTTTGCTTACCAACTGCTTTTGCAAGCCCTGCTGCTCTGCAGGGGCTCTTGGGTACCTCCAGGTATTTGTCTGGTGCTGTTTGGCTACATCCTCCTTTCCTCATTGAGCTCTTTCCCCCTGCGTATTGAAGCCTCTCTTCCTTTCAGCTGAGCCTTCCAGCTTTGCTTTGGAGGGCTGGGCCTGCAGCTCTGTCTGACAGTCGTGTATGTAAAGCTGATTTATTTGGCTGCTGTGGCACTGCGCCAAGGAAGAGGCCTCTGAATGGTGAAGCTGTTAGGAAACTAATTGCATGATGGACTGCAGTTACAGGAGAGTCTTCACTGTTTGCTTCATCTAATCACATTTGCTACCAAGGATGTTTCTTGTTTGCCCCTTTTCCATTGTTTGAATTGGAGGAATACCAGGTTTACACCAGGCAAGGGCTTGGCTGATTGCTTCCCAAGCCTGTATCACTAGCTTGTCAGTCCCTTCATTTGTTAAAGAGACAAAAATACTGTCACTGCTGTGAGTGTTCCCTTGCTTGCTCATCTCAGTCTGGGAGGCTTTGAACTTGCCAACTCTAAGTTCAGCACTCTTGTTTGTTCTTCTTGTGCTGATGAAGTCACTAATCTCTAAATGAAGGGCAGGGAGCTGTTTGGGTTAGCAATTTCATCATCTTTAACAGAGAAAACAGAAAGCTTTGCAATACAGGTGGGTTAACAAGAAAAGGGTTTCCCTCTGCCCTGCTTTCAAATGTCTTTCTGAACAGTCAGTCTGAAATGAAACCTTGGGTTGCAAAATACCAGCCAGTGGAAAGAGCATAATCACAGAACTCAGTGCCACCAGATCACCTTTACGTGGGCTGTGCTCCATTTCCTTACCAGCAAACACCCTTGTTAGGCATTTACGTGACAGAAAAGCAGCCATACTGCTGCTTGTCTTCACTGTTTCTACTCTGGGCCTTTCCAGTAGTGCTGGTAAATGGTGGGCCTACTCATAAGCTAAGTGATTTCCATCCTCAAACCACAGCTCCCTTGGGGCCAGGGCCAACCACTCCTCCCCAGGAGCACCAGGTAGTTTGTTACCATGATTGCATGACAGCACTGATGCCGTTTCCATGCTGCTGGTGATCACATTTTTCATTTGAGAGCTTTATGTTCATCCTCTTATGGCTACAGGTTCAAGTCAACATTGTCTGCTACCAAACTAGAGAAACTTGAGGTGACAGCTCCAAGTTTCTCCTGGTTCCACCATAAAACTTTCTCCACAGCCACCATGCACCTCCTGGGAGATGCATGCTGCAGTTTGAGCTCAGACCACACTGGCACAGGGGAATGGCTGAAAATAGCTTTGTGAATATTTTGCAGACCCCTTATATGGAATAGTTTTAGAATCCAGCCTTACTTAAGTCACTTTTGGGTAACCTTTACCTGTTACATGTTTCAAATTGGACATGTATCACTCAGTTTTTCATTCTTAGCGAATGTTACTCTTCCTTTTTCGTTGCCTAAAACAGAATTCATCTGCTGGTCCTTTCTTTTTGAGGTCAAAGGAAAGTCTCCCATAAACTTCACTGAGCAGTGAACCAGGCCTGCTAAATTTCAATTGTCAGGGCAACTTTCTCCCCTCCCTCATGTTCTCAAAGACCAAAGGCATGTTGGAAGGTATGTGCTTGCAGCAGTCTAACTGAGCTCTAGGAGGTGCTCCCTCTCAAAGCCAAGAACTTCAAATGGGAGCCTGCACCCAGCAGTAACAGCCAGCAATCAAAAATCAGTCTGACAACTTTTGCTACATCCCCACAGAGAACTCAGAGAGAAACTTTTCTCAGCTGAAATCTTATTTACAACCCCTGGTGTTCTTTCTGCAAGGACAGAGTAATTTTTAAAGCGAGATTGGCTACAGCTTTCTCCATCTCCAAAGGCAGCTGCTAAGAGCTCTCTACTTAATCTCAGGATCTTGCAAATTTCTATCTAGTTCCCTCATTCATGAATTTCAGCCCAGGCTTGAGGAAGTTCAGCCAATACATCACCTTAGATCTTCCCCATGTAGGAAGCTGCAAACCCTGTCAAGCCCCAGGCAGACACCCTTCCTTTGCAGGGCTACACTTCTCAGCAATAAGGGGCAGGATGACTCTGGAAACAGAAACATTCACAAAACAAGATAGCTTTGTAGAACTTTTCAGAACTTGGCCTTCTGAGTAGGAAAGGTTTGGAGAGTTAGGGTTTCTGAGGAAAGTGGAAAAAAGGAAATAATTAAAACAGGATGATGAGTAGAGACTTACTTTGATACACCAAATAATAAATTTTAGCAGAGAAGCAGAGTCTGGTTGTCCTTGTGATATTTCATATCAATAAGTCAGGACTGCTCTGTGATATTCTGTGCAAACTAGACCTTATTGGTCTCTCCTTGCCCTGAATTTTTCAACTTAAAGAGAGACTGCAGATTTGATAAGCAGAAAAACTACGAGAAAAAGCTAGATCAAGATGCAACATATATGCTGCCTGGTCAGATGATAGTAAGAGTAGATGTAGGAGCCCGAGGCCATTCAGAACATTGTAGAAACATTGCAGAAAAGAGCCAGTGGCCATGCCACTGCACTGGTGGCAGCTTCGAAGAGATCAGGTTGCTGCAGCAGATTTGTTCTACACAGTGAGTACCAGCAGTACAAAATTAACGGATGTACATTTTTTACAAACGCATTTTCTATCACTGTTTTTTTGTGATCTCCCTCTAAGCCCTTGCATAGTTTGAGCTGCACATCCTCCTCACATACCACACTCCCCCAAAAGATTAACCGCGCTTATCTCGTGTGTGCCTGGGAGCATGCGCCGCCTGGCCGAGGGAGTTCTTGGCCAGCCCACAGTCATTTTTCTGGGTCCTCCTTAAAAGCAATTAGCAGCTTCCCCCTTTAACTTCAGAGGGCAAATTCAATCACAGAATAACTTTCCTGCAGTCGGCACAATTAGCAGGAATGCGTTTGACCCCGGCTTCACCTTTTCCGAAACGAAGTTCCTGGTACAAAGTGTTGCAGGGCTCTTGAGAGTGACATGTTATGAGTAACTGGATGTCAGGATCATTGTGAGAAAACAAACAAATCCCTAAATAACTGGAAAGTCCTGAACCAGAAACTGGCATAATAAAGGTAGAAATAATTGCCATCTTCTCCTTGTTACTTCTCCTTTCTCATACTACAAAACCAGTGCAATGTACCACAGCCCTCACCCCAAACATGTTCCGTTACCTATCAGGTTTTATCACAGCCAAAAGTTGGGGTTTGATGGCTGTTACATCATGGAAATGTAAATATCTATTTTCACAGAGGCAATAACTGAAGCACTTCTCAGTGCCATGAAGAAAGTGAACTTTTTGTTCCATTCATATTTTTCTTATGCAGCTTGATATTTAATGATTTTTTCCTACGGAAACAACAACAGCAATCTGCCTAGGCTTACACTGCTCCTCTGTTCATGTTTGGAAAGGAACCATTTCTCTTAGAGTTAGAAGGTTGGGATTCCTCAGTCAGAAGGAAAGTCCTGGACACCCCCAGTCGCAGCTGTGATGTACCCTGGGCACAATATTCTTATTTCTTGAGAAATACCACACACACTGCCCTGCCCCTTCCATGATCTATGTACCTCTCTTTTCCATGTCATACATGGTCTAATCCTTTTCCTGGAGTATCATTTGCACAGTAATCCTTTTCCTTCTGTGACAAAACAACAGAACTTTCCTCCACTCACACTTGTAGAACAATCCCTTACTTCCAGCAGCATGCAGGCAGAAATCCTTTATCTTGCCTTTTTTTTTTTATTTTGTGTTTACAAAATGATCATCTCTAGCTTGCCTCCAATATGTTTGCCAATGCAGCCCTTATGTTAATTCCACAAAGAACACACCATAGTCCTTTTATTCCCAATTTATCCAAACACAACTTTCATCTGACCGCTGTACAGTATGAAATGCAGTAGCAAAAATGCAAGGTATACAGCCCAAATTTTTTTCAATCTGTTTTAAAAATTCCAAATTTTTCACATGTTTAAAGAGAGAGACAAAAACATGTATATACAGGAGGAAGATAGAAATTTGGCTGTGACTCAGAACTTGAACCCAAACAGCCTTTTAAATTACTCTGGCTTGGGTACTTTACATGTGAAAGATTTTTAATTTTTTTTTTTTAAGCTAAAAAATGTTTTGGCTCAACACACACACTCCCACCCCACTTGCATCAGACCAGTTACCAAAGCAAATCAGAGTGAGAAGATAAGAGAGCAGTGACCAGGACTGCCAGTGTCATCAACTGAACAAGTAATTTAGCTTGCTTTACCCTGAGCCCTATCCGAACTCAAACAGCTACCTGCTTAACCAGGGTTTAACAGGAAAGCCCTACCTGTAGCTGATCCCCTGGGAAGCTGCAGAAAGACAGGAATCTGGGGAGGTTTGGGAATCAGCCCCTAATTTGATATCCCCTGTACACAGCAGCATTGCATTAGCGATGATTTGGATTTAAAGTGATCCTGTTTATTTCTTTTGGATTCCTATTTCCACCCTGCTGCACAGCATGCTTTCAGAACAGGGCTCAATTAAACAAATGCTGAGTGTGACCTTTTGCAGAGCCCCTAGTTTGGAGCCACTGATTCCCGTCCAAAACAGTGGGGTTTGCCTGCTCTTGGAGTGCCATATGTCTGCCAGGCTTGGTCTGGCACTGCAGCTTTGGTTACTGCACACAACTTCCTTGTGCCAGGACTGATCCATGCCTCCAGGTGCTGCTGTGTCTGTGACTTGCTGTGACATCCCGAGTGGCTGGTGCATTTGAGCTGCAGATTTCCTGTGTGTGCTCCCAGAACTGTGCTTGGTGCCTTTAGGTCCTGACTGGTACAGCCACAAGGGCTGCTGAATGAAATTCAGGTGGAAAACCACCACTGCATTTCCCACACAAAAATAATAATTATGGTAATTGTATCTCTTTAGCATTTCTTGTGTGTGTTTATGAACAAATAGTGTGAGCCAATGATAACAGCAGCTTCTTCCCTTCAAATTACCTTGTGTTTTGGAATAGCAGGGTAGATAGGAAAACTCTTTTAGTTTGCTATGTTTTCTTCTGCATCTTTTCAGCAATGCATTACACATTCACCACAATTCTTCACCTCTACTGTCACTTTTATGGCAGTGTTTTCCTTTTCCTCTTCTTCAGTCATGGGCATGCTAATCTTCTGTGTCACAAGCAGCACAACTCCTCCTTTATATGGGCCTCCTCCTGCCTGTGCACAGTCCTGAATTATACAGTCGAAAGAAAAAATAATTTCCCCCACAAAAAGTAAAACATTGCAATTTTTGCCATTGTTATTTTATTTCCATTACCACTAAATCCTGTCTGGATTGAATAATTAAGCAGCTATTTGTGTCATGGGTTTCAATGCTGAATGTAACCCATTAACCCTGCAGGAGCAAGGTCCTTGAATTCTGAAAAATTCTGGGACTAAGCTGTGATGAATCAGAACTGAGATAAGAGTCATGCATCTCTAAAAAAATCTGGAGCGTGTTCTTGGCACTCAAGGTTTTTTCTGTGTTGCAAGCAGTTTCTGCTCTTCCTTTTTTTTTTTTTTTTCCTTATTCAACTGACTGTCATGGGAAATGCAGAAAACCTCTATTTAGAAAAAGTGTTTTCTATAGTTCATCCTATTATTTTCTTATTTTTCCCTCTGAAATATTTTTATGTAAAGAGCACCTTACCATTCTTTGAGGCTCATCTGTTCATATTGCTTATTCTGTGCTTGGAATTGTCATAAATCTCACTCTGGTCTCATTTTTCCCTTCAGATAGAGCCTTATTAGCTGTAACTAGCCTTGGACATGCTGATACAGCATGGTTGGGTGAGCACAATCAGCAGCAACAGTCCTGGCACCAGTATGAGTGTGCTGGCCTGTCTACCTGGCTGGGGCCAAACTGGTCTGTAAACCAAAGGTGGGGAGTCCTCTCCCAATACATCAGCTGCTGCTGGAAGTGAGTGAATGTTTTCTACATAACACAGTCCCTTTCAAGATCTCTTCTGTAACAGAAGTCCTGGGAGGCAGAATGACAGCTCCACTCACAGATGCACAGCTCTGCAAAATAATTTTTAAAGAAGTACCTCTGGGCATGCACAACACCCTCCCAAGATAAAGATTCATAGTATCATATTATAGTTGGAAGAGATCCACGAGGATCATCTATTTCCTGGCCTTGGACAGAATCATCCCCAGAGTCACAGCCTGTGCCTGAGAGCGCTGTCCAAGCACTGCCTGAGCCCTGTCAGGCTGGTGCTGTGACCTCTGCCCTGGGGAGCTGTTCCAGCCACCCTCTGGTGAAGAACCATTTCCTGATGTCCAACCTAAACCTCCCCTGACTCAGCTTCAGGACATTCCCTCAGGCCCTGTCACTGTCACCCCAGAGCACAGATCAGTGCCTGCCTCTCCTTTTCCTCCCAGGAGGAAGTTGGGACTGCAGTGAGGTCTGCCTTCAGTCTCTTGTCCAGGCTGAACAGACCAAGGGACCTGAGCCTTTGCTTATTTGGCTTCCTCCAAGCCCTTCACCATCCTCATGCCCTCCTTTGGACTCTCTCTAACAGCTCAAGCTCTTTATTATGTTTTGGTGCCCAAAACTGCCCCCAGAACTCAAGGTGAGGCCACCCCAGAGCAGAGCAGAGTGGGACAATCCCCTCCCTTGCCTGGCTGGCCATGCTGTCCCTGGTGCCCTCCAGGACAGGGCTGCCCCTCCTGGCTGCCAGGGCACTGCTGACTCACATTCAGCTGGCCATCGACCAGGAGCCCCAGGTCTTTTGTCTCTGGGCTTCTCTCCAGCCTCTCATTCCCCACTCTACACACACATCCAGGGCTGCTCTGTCCCAGGTAGAGAATCCAGCACTTGTCTGGTCTGCTGCATAGAAGCAGCCTTACAACTATTTTGCCCCATAATTTCTGTATCAGCACCAACCACTTCTAAACAGACTGTCCCTTTCTGAGAGATAACCAGCTCTGATTCAAAGACTCTGATGGAGAACTTTCCCATATTTGTGATCAATTACCAAGTTTAGGCAATTGACTGCTTGCTTGTTCTTATGGCTACAAAACACTTATCAGCCCTGTGCATTGGCACAAACCTCATGTGTAGTCAGCAAAGTGAAAAGGGCTTCTTGCCTGAGTAAGGCTGCTGAGAGCAACATTGTGCTGGGCCTGTTAATTCAGGAAATGCAGGTTCCAAGGAAGGACTCAGTCTGGGATCTCTGCTGGTCATGATTAGCACCACCATTTCAAACATGTACAAACTGAGAAAAGTAGATATAGCATTAGAAGAAAATATTGTGAGAAAATTCATAAGTATATTAAAATATCTCAAAATATATCCTCAGTCCAAATACCAGACTAACAAACAAAACTTGATACAATCCATTAACATTAGTAATGCAGTTTACGTTGGAATAATCACCACCATGTAATGATTGGTTGTGAGACATATTCCAGAATATAGTACATTAGTAGTGAGCTTTGGTTTTGTCACAGGAGCATAGTAACTGCTAGGGACAAAATTCTAAAGAGGGGCAAAACACAAAAATAAAACCACTGCTTTTCAGGTCACAAAGAATCTTTAGTTTTCTTATAGTAAGTTAACACTTTTCAGAACAGCAAGGAACCAGAACCTGATGATGGATGCAGGATTGAGGGCTGACTAAGGGAATGTGTGAGCATCTGCAGGGGAGGGACCTTTGTTTCTTGAAGAAAATTTGGCATTATAGTAATAAAGAGATAAGTTGCCTATGATACCTAACATGAAATAGGATGAGCTAGTGAAGTTTAGACATCTTTGCAATATCCAGAAGTATCCTTTTCCCTTTGTCTTCCTCTTTCTTTTGCATTACCTCATTTTTTCTCCCTGAGGAAGAAACAATCATTCAATTCTGATTAATATACAGAAAGTCTCCCACAATTAATGGTTAACTTACAATGAAATAATTCATGAGCCACAGCTTTGGCTTAACTGAATGTCTTCTGTGCAGCTTTAGCTTTGCTTTATGGACCTCTAAGAACATAAGGCCTCACCATTTAAGCAGGACCCATAGTTGGTGCTGGAGGTTGAAGGGGCCTCCTGAAGTAAGACATTGACCTGTGAAGGACCCATTGTCTTGGGAAAATTGCAGTGTGAAACTGAGAAGAAAACATAACCACAGCAGAAATGAAGTTGCACATCTGTGAGCTGCCTCCAGCTCCTCATAAACAAGAGCTCTAACCTCATTGCCAAAGACTGAAAGAGCCCTCGGAGAGACCTGTTGTTCTACTTGTGCAGGAAACCTTGTTCCCACTTTCCCCATAGAAATAGCAGGAGTGGAGAAGGTCAGATGCTAACAAACCCTGTCCCCGCATCCCAGCCCACCCACTTGCAAGGGAGGCATCCAGTGGACTTCAGCCACCCATGGTGGCTGAATCAAAACGCTGCAGATATAAACTGCTGGTGTGCACATAGCAGGGCGCTAATGGTCAGTGGCTGAGATGACCCAACTTCATGTACGTGCACATGGCTTGCAGCCTGGGTCACTCTCAGTGGCCTGTGTGCTTGGGGTGAGACTTTTGCATATTAGGAGCCAGCTCATTCCCTGAAGCTGTGGAGGCATGTGCTGGGAAGGACCTTGCTTCAGCCTTGGGCCATGAAGGCAGGTGTCACACTGCCACCTCTGCCACTGCCATGATGACCCAGGATGTGGTGCCAGGATGTGTTTTATTAAGCAGGGATGCTGCTGAAGTGACTCTGGATTGACAGGCAATAGCTGTCCTTTCCAAAACAGAAATGCCACATGCTCCTGAAGGATTGGAGACTGCTGCTGAGATCCCTGGTGTTGTACACGATCTGCCACAGGTTCTCATCTAGCCTGTAGATGTGTGCTTCTCAAAGAGAAAATTACAGTCTGGGGAAGCACTCTGTGGGCTCAGTGTGTAGAGGAAACAGCAAACAGAAGAAGGCTGTGGTGTTGGAGAGGAGCATGGCATAGTTGCATGAGTCAGTTTGGTATCAGAGTATTAGAGAATAAATTGCACTACCCCCAACCTTAAGGACTGCAGATAATGCGCAGCAAAGAAGTTTTATCTGTGCTCAAGTACATATTTTTTATGCAGCTAAAGCTCTGTCGCAGATGTTCTTCGCTAGAATAGATTTTGCCTTTGCTAATCCCGTATTAATCTGCTGGCAGAGCCGGAGCTGTGATCGCCACCGGGCTCCTCGCAGAGAGCAGCCCGCGGTCCCTGCGGGCGCGGTTCCCCGGCGGAGCTGCGCGGGGCTCGGCGGGCGCTGCCGGGAGCACCCCGGCCCTGCTCCCGCCGTGCTCCGCCAGGAGAGGGAGCTACGACTCTGGCATTCAGGGCCCTTTGATGTCTGCTGGCTCGCAAACCATCCAGGTGTTACCGCTCTCCAACGCTAACCTAGGCTTTGCTCTGTGGCTGAGGGCGTGTTCAGGGGGCTCAGGATTTTCTGTGGAAGCCACCTGCTGAAGAGGTGCTTGGTTCGGGCCAGCACTCAGAGGACTCTGGTGCTCTGAACTGTGTTTTGAGGCTCTCGGTCCCTTTTATTGACTGCTTGACCAGGTGAACTCCAATGGGAGTTTGGGCTGGGTGAGAACAAAGTGAAGCCAACAGATTCTGGAATCACGCAGTAGGTTCAAAGCCACTGCTGGAGGGGAGAAGGCAACCAGTGGGTGCATAGCAAGGCAAGCAACGGCTGGGAGGAGAGAAAATTTTTGGTTAAGGCTACCATGTGGCAAACAGATGTTGGACAACATTTCTTTTAACCTAAAAACACATCAGCCTTCTTCCCCCTGCAGTATATGTGTTTCATTTTGAACAACTAACTGGCAGCTGGAGAAAGTTATTAGAAAATACTACGTCTATATTCCAGCACTTGCAACAGCAGCAAAATTACCTATTTCCTATTCTGCCCAAGCTTTCTGTCTCCTTTCTTAGATATTGTTGGCCTCAAGTCAAGTTTTGCTTAAGTTATATATCAGAAAGGGAATAAGTGGAGCTCCAACCTTGTTTAAAGTGTAGAAAAGGGAGTTTAAACAAAGCTGGCAGAGACACTGACTCAACTATTATCTAGGTTCTGGATATGGTTGGGCCTGCTGGTAAAAAAAACAGGAAATAAGTGAGAAAACAACTCTTAAAATGTGAAAACCAGCCAAATCTACAGGGCTCCACTCTGTGTTCAAAAGTCTGTAAGTGCTGATAAAAGAGCACACGTGATGTGAAAGTGCTGTGTCATTATCACTGGCCCTTTCAGTCTTATTATCCTTTCAGTTTTCCCCGAGTTATGAATTTATGTCTGGCAAGGGAAGAGCATGCTAGTGAAATCTGGTAGTGTTTCCTACCTGATTTGAAAGTAAGAACAGAGCAATTTGTTTGGGACAATTTTGGAAGTTAGAAGAAGAGCTTCTCAGACAGGGCTGTGCTCTGTTAGCCAAGAAGGGGCCAAGCTAGAGAAAATATTGCTGAATAAAGCACAGTGTGAGCAGACACTGGAAACAGTAAATAGTAAGGGAGGCTCCTTCCTAAGAAATGCATTTTACTGGCTCTGTATGAGTCAGAAAAACCCTGTGATCTGTTGCCCTCGTTGCACATTGCCCTGTGGTCCAAGGGGTCGGCTTTGGCTGCTGGTGCTGGGAGGCACCAACAGGCACTGCAGAGCACTGGGAAAGAAGCTGCTCCCAGAGGAGGGGCCAGTAGCCATCAGGGTACAGCAAGGGTTGGTAGCCAGGCCCCCAAGTTTATGGATCAGTATTTCTAATTTCAGAAAGGGCTCTAACTGATAAGGATGAATGGTGTGGAGTTGTGCATGCAAGAGCTGTGGTTGTGACTTCCTATCTCTGTACCAGCCAACAAGTTATTATAAAAATAAATACCTCAATGGCAGCAGCAGCATCCCCCAAGGGCCTATTTACTTCCACTGGCATGAACTAATTCCTGCAGAGGAGCTCAAGCCAAATCCTGCAGAGACCAGTGGGAATCTCTCCAGGCTCTAGCAAAGGCAGTTTGCACACTGGAGAAAATGCTGGTGCTTGGTCATATTTATTGCCATGTCAGTTAAAACATGTTGTCAGTCAACACCTTCCCTAACACAACATATATTTTCTAAAGCTGAAGGAAAGTGGTTTTTTTTACCTCTTTTTATTCTTCAGGTAGTTATTCTGATTTATTTCTGAAATTGCACAACACACTAAATGCTGGTTCATGAAGTGGCCAGGGATCAATTATTACCTTTTCATGTGCAAACTGATCTTAAGGCATCTATCAATCCCTTATAGTCCTATCTACAGAAGATATGTTCAATTTCAGAAAACAGAAAACGTATAAGGGGAGCTAAGGCAGGGTGACATTTGCTTTCCTTGGCTTGCTCTCTAGATGTTTGATGGGTGAGTTTATTATCTCTAGGAACAATGAACAAGCCAATACACCCTTTTCAAGGTTTACAGGTGCCTTAATGTAACTTGCTCATTTAATTTGGATCTATATCCTCCTGAGAAGGGCAGAAGATTTTCATTTTCAAGGCCTTATTTAGCCATAAAATGTGTATCCCGTTAGCTAAGAGCAGATCTATGAATTTCATTTCACTTGGTGACAGGAGAAATAGCGATGTATGTATCACCCTCTCAATAACTGCTATTAAAAGGTGTGTGCTTCATGAAGAAACAGTGTGTTCCATGTCATAACATCTTTCATGAAATATAATTCAGGGCATTTGTAGCATGAGTATTTGAAAAGTATCAGTTCGCTCTTATTTTAAGAGTCTGGGGAAAATACAAGCCCCTTTTGTGGCTGGAGCTGGCCACCTGAAAAATTAGGATGGATTTTGTTGGCTCCAACAAACTCAGTAGGAGATTTTCTATGGGCTCAATGGGGCCAAAAATTCTCCTAGATTTCATACTATTATAGATATTGTACAATTTAGCCACCAAGGTCATTAAAATGCTATAATCCCTCGTGTGAGACATGATGGGGTAAAAGCACTTACAAAGGTATTGCTTTCTAAACTGGTGTAATTATAGTGGTAATTCCCAGAGAAGTATTGCAAATGCATTTCCAGTTCCAGTTTCTCAATTTTTTTGTCAGTGTTCATTACAGTAGTGATATGCTTCTGTCTAAATCTTGTTGATGTCCTTCCAGAGGGCACTAAAAACCCTAAAGTAAGTAAAGAAAAATTTAGTTGATAATTCTGACTGGCTTCTGAATTGCTGCCTTTTGAGCCCTGTCCCTCAGCTCATAATCTATAATGTTTGCTCTTATACTACACAGACTGCTCGCTCCTTGTTTATATTCATCTCCTTACAATTTGTCTAACTTAAAGAGAATTAGGAAAAAAAGAAGAAAATTAAAGTCCTTGCCACACCAAATGTGGATGCTTTGGGCATTTTCAGTCCCTGGGGAGTTTGCAGCTGGGCAAAGCTGCCCTGTGGGGCAGTGGGGCTGCTTTGGCTGGGCTCTGGTGACAGAGTGTGGGGCTCAGGCTCAGAGCAGAGGTCTGCCCCCAGCAGTGCAGACAACAGGAAGCTTCTCAAGGCACCAAGGAAACACTGAGCTGTGAGCCCTCCTTTTCTGGTTTTAAGAATGGAAAGGACATCAGGGTCTCTGAATTATAGCAAAAAGGATTCAGTCTGAGATAAACATGAGCCTTGCAAGGGGTGAGAAGAGGGCCTGACTGTTTCATGATGGTTATCCTCTCAAAAAATCATGAAAATCAACCAGAGGTAACTAAAATTAAATGTTGTCTTTATGACAAGTGTGAAACGTTATTTTAGGGCCCACTTATTTTTAACCTTACAGTTGCACCATATTCCTCAGTGGCTGGGGATGAGGCACAGAGGTGTTGGAAGCTCTGGTATTTTGCTTTTCCCAGGACTTGAAATCAGCTTCACGTGCTGTACATGGGTGATACACGAATTTCCATCTGCTCTGAAGATGTCTAGATGTGCATTTCTCTTTGCTTCATAAAGCCACCTCCTTTCTACTGCTAAACTGAACTCTCAGATGTTATTTGAACAAAGAAGTGCTGTTCTTTATGAACAAAACCAGGAATAAGCCCAGGGTATTTATTCTTTTCCTTTGAGTGCTTCAGTCCTTTGACTAATGCTGACAGGATTTCTGTTCCTGGTGTGCTGCTAGCTTCTTCACGAGTGGTACCAAATAAATACATCAGTTTGGAAGATGATTTCTTACAACTGCCTGACAAATTGCAATGATGCTGTCAACTCATTCCTCACATGCTTTTATCAGAAAGATACCAGACTAAAGACTAAATGAACAATATCTACTTTGATCAGATACAAGATTACAACAATACTTACTAGGCCTAGATTTGAAATGGTCACTGGGTTCACTGTAGTTTTACATCTCCTCATCAGCCCCTGGAGGTATCCAGTCACCAACGGAAAACATTGCAACAAGGAGCTTGGTGTCTTCTAAGGTAGAAGGAAACCTGCAAATAATAACATTTTGATTAAATACACCCCTTGAAAGCTGGCGGCGTCTCAAACAGATTGCCAGTTTGGACTTTCAGAAACTATGCAATTCCATGTATCTTGAGAATGAAAACCATTCAACATTTACATCTCACAATTTCATATACTCTTTTCTAGTAAATAAAACCAGGAATTTCTATTTTTTCTTTAACAAGAATTTTGCTGATGTTTAGTGCATGTGTATAATACATGAACAGTCTATGAAATCCTTGTTTACAGATTTGTTGAAAGTTAAAGAGACATAGAGGTGAGTGGATATAACATTGGGCTGGGATTCACCATGCTCCCACCTGACTGGGAAAGACCCAGTTATTCCATAAGGTTTTGGATTTAATTTAATCAATTTGATTTTTGACTTGAGGTCTTTTGGCTGGCATAGCTAAGAAGCCACCACATTCTAAGCCAGCATCTCCAGTATTTACCCAGCAGGTGAGCAGTGCACAAATCAAGCCCCTTAACCGAGACTTTATGAAGCAGAGGGCTGTCATAAATTTCACTGATATAAAAGGGCTCACATCTCCCAACTGGTGGCTTTGGTTGCCATAATAAAAATTATAATAAAATTAGTGCCTGATATATTAAATCATTTTTTGTGATAAATAGCTTGATTAGTTCTATGAGAATGACAGAAAACTTGATAGGACATATAATCTACTGGGACAGCAGGAAATCTCTGTGGTTACTCGTGTATCTACATGGGAAACAGGAAAGCAAGAAAATGTAGTGCTTCAAGCATATTCTAAACAGATCATTGTGCAGAAAAATTCTCTCATCACAGAAATCAAAAGGTTTATGACAGGGAGAGGCAGTGCCTGCTCTGCAGTGACAGCTTCATGTTTATTTATTCTCGAAAGAATAAGAAGGAGATACTAAAGTAAAGACAGGATAATTTTATTCCCAGATCAAATAAAGGAACACAGAGTGTGTTCTCAACAAAGTGATTACTTTAGGGGGAACTAATACAATGAATGTTATTAAATTAAACAACTTTTTATAGGGCATCTCACATTAAGGATTTTAGTGTAAGTAATATTTCTGTCAGGCAAAATGATGCAAGAAAAAATAGCTTTTATAGAGGTATTCCTTAGCACAGATATTCCTGTAAAAATGCGTTCTATCTAGTATAGTTCCTCTGTAGCAAATTATCACTTTGCTTAGCAGCTCTGAGAAACAGGGATGTCAGCAGCAAAGATGACTATTCTCCTTTCACTGGATGCCTGAAATCTTTGATTTTAAATTAGCTTTTAGGTGCTAGTATACATAAAGCTGAGGTAAATGTCTGCTCAGCACAGATAGCTGGGAGAAATCCTCAGCTCCATAGGAGCTGTCTTCAGTGCAAATCCCAGCACCTGCCTGTCTGCCCTTCCGTCGGGTGGGAAGCCTTGGGAGCGAACCCTTGCAGGGCTGAGCGTGAGGTGCAGCTAAGCTGAATTTTGTACAGAAACCATGCTTTTTTACAGAAACCATGCTTTCTCAGTGCATTTACTCACACTGGCTCTGGCAATCAGAGCTAAGAATTGTGGACCTCCTGCATCTTTTCCTATCCTGAAATGGACATCCGTATATCACCACACTTGAAGACCCAGAGCTACGTTTTATTATCCTAGAATGTGAGAGGTCTCAAGGGGTAATTATGTATAAAATGACTAAAACATCTTGCCTCAGGTGCAGAGTTCTGGAAAGCCATGTCTTCTCTAAGGGTCGTGAGAGTGAGATGAAAAAGCCTGACTGCATCATCTTGTATTGTTCCCTCCAGTGCCTTTGCTGGTAATTTATCAAATCTGTATTTATCTTAGCATTTATATATGGCTCCCATTGCACCACTTTGCAGTATTCAATTCCTTTATTCTCACAAGGGCCCTATCTGGTATATTCTGCATCACATCTCATGCAGTCTTGAGGAGAAGGATCATAGCAACAGAAAATGACAGGAATGTAGTCCCTTTTACTTATTTGCTACCTCAATCTCTAAATTGTGGTTTGATGCTTACTAGATAGGGATTCTGTCTCTCATGTGGGAAATGTGAAATGAGTATGAAGAAACTGAGTTTGTTTAGAAATATGAAGGGCTCAGGGTTATCCTCAGTTTTCTGCTACTTTCTTCCAAAATATTGAGGACTTTTCAGGAGCTAGAGAATTTACACATCCTGTCACTGCAATTTTTTGGTCAAGGTCTATTGCTTTTATTATTCAGGAAATTTGACCACAAAATGCACATGTGTTTTTGTGCTGGGGTATAATTTTATTTTCTTAAGGCACTTGCTGAAATAAGACCTGCATGTTTTAACCCAGTTTTGTTTTTTAATTCTTTTACTTTCTCAATAAAAATCTAAAAAGCCCCCAAAAATTCTACGTAAAACAAAGAAGCAAAAAACAACAAATAAATAAATAACCTATCCCCCCAAACCTTTTGTTTCTCTTTGTATTGTGAAGGATTTCTAAATGTTTTAATCCTTGCTCTGACCAAATTTACTATCCCCAAGTGCTGAAACACCATCTTCAGTGGTCATATGTGGACATAGTTGAGATATCTTCTCCAATCCAACTTTTCTCTGGGACAAGAAATTTTGGATCTCTGTGGTTCCTGAAGTATCAAATAATCCCAGAGAAAGGCTGTTTGGGCTGGGTACAGAACCAAGAGCAAATTGTTGGGCAAGGCAGTGTCTGCCTATTTTCTTAATAATTCTTCCAAGGAGGGAAGCATAGCATGTGCTGTTAGCTATTTATGCTCACCTGGCTTCACAGAATCATGGATGGATGCAGGCAAGTGACACATGGAAAAACAGGACACAAGAATTCTACTGCTCTAGGAGAGCTTAAGTGGTAAAAGCAGTATCCAAGAACAATGGAGGATATATTTTGTATGGAAAATATATTTCTGATGGGCCTAGGCTCAATAATTAACCTTATAATTCCCCAGGTTTTTATTGGCAAAGCACACTACTTTCAGTCACAGTACTTACAGGGAACGTCAGCCCCTGCTGTCAGAAACCACCTGTGCTGACTTGAGTTTTTATTGGTCACTTGCACAAGCTATCAGCCAAAGTACAGTGGATAATAACACAGATTATGAGAAAGTCTGCTAGAACTCTTTCAAAAAGTTAGAAAGTTACCTACAAATATGGAAAAGGAGGTGCAAGTTCTGGCACTTTCATGTCTAGCCCTCAAACAGCCATTCTCTCCCTGTTGATTTGATAGTAATTCAAGTTTTGAATAATACATTGGAAAGACTGTGATCTTGAGGACTTGTTACAGACATTGTCTCAACAGTCCTAATCCAGACTGGAGGCTGGAGGCTTTGGCTACAGGCTAATTGTTGATTCTTGTTTACCCTCTGGGCACTTTTCACAGTTCTGGCAAAAAAAAAAAAAACCAGCCTTGAAGTGTTTGTAAAATATGGAATACATTTACATCGTAGCAAATGAGAAACGAGTCCCAAAGTCTTAATGCTAACATTGGTATGAATGTAAATTTAATAGACCTGAGGTTTTTCC
The DNA here is from genome assembly GCA_024865655.1 of Emberiza elegans. Taxonomy (NCBI): domain Eukaryota; kingdom Metazoa; phylum Chordata; class Aves; order Passeriformes; family Fringillidae; genus Emberiza; species Emberiza elegans. The sequence continues at coordinate 23,949,032 of JALJVW010000241.1, read as the reverse complement.
TTAACAGCCCTCATACCTTCTCTTTGTGATTCACAAGAGAAAACAACCCTTCAATAAAAAAATATTTTAACCTTAGAACCATGGAAAGAAGTACTATCATTCTGTGGAAGAAAGAGCATAAATTCAGTGTTATTTTCCATTTGTTTTCATTTTACTTTTCACACATAACAATATAAGCCTTCCCATCACTCCTGCTATTAACATATGGAACAGCTCAACTGCAGAAGTTGCCCCAGTGACAAGGTTCTCTGACTTGTTCTAAACCACGAATGTTAATGCCCAGACTGCCGAGAGGTATCATTCCTTCATTTATCAATGCACATTTATGAATTTCTGGGGTACTGAGCTGCCTCTGACTACATATTTTGAGATAAGGACAAGTGCTGATGAGACTTAAACCATCCCCTTGGCAGACTTTGTACTAAGGGGTTTGCAATGCACATAAATGCTTTTATTACAAATAAATGCACAAAAAGTGTGTTAAAAATGTCTCTAATATCACATGTTGATTTCACATCTTGTGTCTTGTTTGAACTCAAATTTAAACATGGCAAGTGAAACTGGATAAAGCACTTCTCACCAGCTTTGTAGTTTTAGAGAGATTATTTAATTCACTTTGCTGGAATTTTCTCACTGACAAACCTGAAGGAGTCACTGAAAATGATAGATACCAAATAGCCAGTGAAAATTTTTTCATGCCAGGTAAAGAATGGACATAAAGAATTTATTAGCAGGCTTAAGCGCAGGCATTCTCCAGTCTCATTTTAAAGTTCATTCCTCAATCAAGGCAAATAATAATGAAAAGAAATTAAAAAATATATTTAAAGTTTGCTAAGTTCCTGTAGGTATAACATGCAAGTAGTTTAGCTTTCTCAGCACTTCAAGATGTTTGAAAACTGAGCTAAAAAGGAAGCTAGACACCCAATTTGCAATGGAAATATATAAGATGATGAATTGGATTTAATGGTCTCCAGTAAATCATAACATTCATGCTATTGCATGATACTTCACCTTAGCACCAGATTAAAAAAAATCTGTCTCAAGCTGAAAAACATATGCTCTAAACCCTCCAAGTCTGAGAAAAGAGCCAATTACTATGAGATCTGTAAGCATATTAAGCACATCTGACTTTTGGTTTCAGTACAGATATGAAACATGGATGAAATATCCTTAAAAATTTTACTCTTTAAAATTTAATATAGGAATTTGCAGGACTCATAGACCTTTATAGATTAACATGTTTGTCACAGTTTTAAAATGAATTGAAGAGTACATCTGTTTTTGGGATGAAGAAACATAACCAATTTCACAAATCCCTTTTATCAAAACATCAATCCAGAAGAAAGAGCAGAAGCAGAAAACATAAATATCACACAGAGGAATAATTAAAAAATGTATGAGCTGTGAATGTTGGATTATAACCAACTTTAAAAAATCGTGAAGTCAGTCACTTTATTAGCTGCAACTATTTTGTCTGAATTTTCTACCTGAAACTCCAATGCCTTTTTTTTTTGTTTTAACATGACTATAACTTAACTATCTAAAATTGCGAGTGCAGTAGAAGCTTCTGTCATGTGGAATGGAAAGGAAGAAGTATTTTCACAACTGACTGAGTAACTAACCCAGAGAGTCTCTGTTTCTTAACATTTGGTCAGGATATCTTCCTAAAGTTCCTCAACACAAAAAAGAAACCACCTCCATGTGGACTTCCAAGTGTGAGCAGTAAAGAAGTTTCATACGATTTTCCAATGGCCTTTTGAAGGATGAGGAAACTGTAGTGCTCACTTATTTCTGGCCCTTCCTTCAAAACTGCACAACACACTTATTCAAGCAAGTGGTGCATATATCATTTAAACATAACTCTAAAGAAGGCAAATCATTTGGCAACCTGGGAATCTAGCAAAGAAAGAGTTATTAAAATATACACATAAATGCAACAAGTCATAGAAAGGTTGCAGAAGTGCAGGCATGATTACCTAATATTCATGGTTAGGAGAAAGATAATCCAGAAGTTCTCAGCTGTACTAAATCTACAGACTCAAAGGAGAGAGCAAAGTAAAAAGCAAAGCCTCCAGACCCAGGCTGGAGTGAAACAGACAATTTCATTACTTCTAAGCTTGTGTTCAGAAGGGCCAGACATGTGTCCTGGTGCCTCTGAGCTCCTTTGGGCTCACACAGAGCAGGCATGGCTGGGCACGGAGAGGGGAGCTCCTGCCTCCCTGCTCCATGGGCTCTGGCAGTGTCTCTGGCCCGTGGTCTCTCCCAGGAGCCACAGATCCACTCCTGCCCTTGCTGCAAACCTCAGTGGGTTATGAGCAGCTGTGCAGAGTCCTACTTTTTTCCCCCTTGTTACCAGTGTCTAATTAGACACTACCTAACACACAGAAAAACAAAGAGAAACCTCGGGGAAGAGGTTTTCAGCTGCAGTGGAGGAACCAAAGCTCATGAAGGGTCTCAGAACGTGGGTTTCCAAGTGCACATGTCAATCATGAGGAGACACTTGACTGACAGCCAAATTTGGGGATGAAGCAGCATCTTTTGGGTAATTCCTCCAAAGGACACTGAATACCCAGGTCCCCTATAGCAGGACAGGCTTCCTGAAATAGCCTCTCTCCAAAGGTTTGAATGACTGAGTGCGAAAAGACGGCATTGCCATTTACTGGCACCTTTGGCCAAAGGAGTTTGTTAAATAGCCATTAAAAAAAAGAGGTTAAAGAATTTACTGTTTCTCATTTTCAGCAGAAATAGAGGAATTTCTTCACTCTGCTTCAGAAAAGGGGAATCTTTTCCGGCAGAGAGGGAGTGGGAAATGGGCAGCAAGGACAGAATCACAACAGCTGACTGTCTGTGCAATTTATGGCATGATTTTTCAGAGAGAAGTGCCCCATCTGTGCAGACTAAAGAAGCTGCCAGCAGTAGAAACAGGCAAGGGTTTTTTTATATACTTGGAGGTGCTGGTGACATTTCCCACTTGAAGCTAAGGACAGAAATGTGGGGTGCAAAAGGAATGGTAGAAGTATTCCATGACCTGTTTAAACATGGTTTTAACAAAACTAGGGCTAGGGTCACCTAGGCCATCTACTTTTTTACTGCAACTGGGCATTTTGTTTCAGCAGATTCTAAGTGTCACACTGAGAATTTCCATACTTGCTTCATTTTATGCAAATGCCTGCCTGTTTTTCAATTGTCAATACATATGAGTGGAGAAGCACTCTGACTTCTCTACAAGACATACCAGAAAGGGGATGCATTTTATCTTTGGCAGTAGAGCAAAGCTTTTAACATGCAGTTCACTTATTAGCCTGACACCAGCCTTTAAGAGTTGCTGCAGTTATTATTTATCCTAAAATTGTGATATATTTTCTACTGTCTCATTGGGTATGACACAAAAGGAAATTACTCAGATTTTGCCTTCAACATCTCAAGAGCTCAATGGAGCAAGTAGAAAACAATTACATGAAAAAAAGGGAAAACTGAAGCAACCCCCCATAATTATTTTCTCCCACCCAAATAGCATGACTGGCATTTGGATTTCCTCCTGCCATCAGGAGAACACCTGGATTTCCCTTTCCATTGTACAGCTTAGGCTTCTATAATTTTTGCATACCCAGGGCAGAAATATGGGTGGCTCTCAGCCAGGTCAGAGGTGGGAGCTTGGGTCCTGTGTTCTGGGGTGACAGACACTGCTCTCAGATCATGACACCGTGCTGGATGTGAGGTGGATGTTGGCCATAGAACTTATTTCTCATGTACCACCAGCCCCAAACCAAGCTAATCCAGGAGGCTGGCTCAGCTTTGGCCAAGTCAGAATGGTCATCATGCCACCAGATCTTATTGTGCTATTGACCTTGATCTAGGAAAGATAATGGGTTTTGTCTGAGTCACTCTAACACTGAATTTGGTCCTTGTATTTAAGCCTGGGATTAAGTCCCATTAAAACATTGTTTAGGACACAGAATGGTTACTGTGAACAGTCTTACTTAAAGCCAGAGTGAACTTAGAGCAAAAATATTCATAATTTTTAATAAATGCAGGTAATGGGATCCTTCAGAACAGCAGGAACTGGGCTCAGCCAGATGTGTTTGTGCAACGAGATTATAATATCTAAATTTAGACAAGCACAACCACAAACATAAACATTGTGTAGTGAGTGTTTATGGCCTGCTCATTTATGCATGCCATAATTTTGTCTGAGCATCTTGACCCCAGAAAATCAGAGAATTGTTTAGTTTAGATCCCAAAATGTCAGTTTGGGTACTGCTGGCTTTTTTTCTCCATAGGAAGCACTTCATCTTCAGGAGGTGCTGAAAGAGATCTGTTCAACCTAATCCTGTGCTGGGCATCCACACAATAGGGGATGACAGCCATGGAAATGGTGACTCCATTCCTATAACTTCATTGCACTGACAGTTCAACACCTACTGTAAGTGAGGAGTTCTGTGACCCAGAGGTGCATGTGCAAGCCAGCACCACACATTCAGAAATCCACATTTCCCATAATTATAAACCTGGCTTATAATGTTCTTTAAGAAACAGATGTTTGCCTTGAATCTAGCAGCCTGTATAGAAACTGAGATCTTAGTGAGAGAGGGAAGACTTCAGAGGTACAATGAAAGAAAAAAATCAAGCCTCTAAAACAAAAGTGAAAGAAAGAACTGAAAAAAACCAATGCTATCTATAGCATAAATATTCTGGATTCTTTCCTGGAAGGGAAAAAAAAGGGGGGGAAAAGGCTCTTCTCTAGATATATGCAAGAACTTGAAGGTTTTGATTTGATTTGATCAGTTACTGGCATGATGCCATAACTGACAAGATTCTTCAATAAGTTAGATTATCCACCACTAAAATCTTGATATATATAGGGTTATTAAGATCCAAAGTCTTGCTAAAACCAAAGGAATTCAGAATCCAATCCTTAATTCAATTTAGATTTACAAGGTAGGGCTCTCTGAAGAGCTGAGAATAAATCCTGCAGACAGGTAGTTTTGGCACTGTTCCAGCTCTTATAAAAGCTGTGATGTCTTTTTAAGAGGTCCAGCAACCTGGGCAGTTTCTGAGTTTGTTTTTTTGAAGATACCTACTGTGGCCACAAATGCTCCTGCTTCTCAAACCCCACCGGAAGAACAGCACCTCTTAAAAACAGTGTGGTGATAATAAAACCTCACCTTAAATGGGGATTTTGTTAAAAAGTACAGGAAGGGTTTGAATATTCACAGCTTTTACTGTCTCATTCTATATACCCAGTACACACAGTGCCATAATAAAGCTCTTTCCACTCATACAACAAATGGTGCACTCTGTTGCTTAAAACTCACTCTCTGTGCACTTGCTCTCATTATAAAATGTTATTGTATTTGGAACTTGACATAATGATGACCATAACTGACCTGTCAGTGTAGATCAGAACAAATCATATTCAGCATGGCAGGTAATTGTGATTAAACCTTGGCCCTATTTTAATAATATGAACAAGCATCTCAAGACCTGACTGGGAAGGGTTCTAATAAGCAGAGCTCCATTTTCAAAGGTACAGAAATTTTGTCTACATAACAAAAGGGAGACAAGAATTTTAAAAATTAGAGAAATTAACCTGATGCATGTGCTGAAGGCTGTAGTTTAAACTTTGAGAAACACAGCTATCTGCAGCATTTTTACAGAGGTATATAGGAAATTTTTAAAGTAACCAATGGTAAAGCTATAACTTCCTTTCAGAACATCATCCTGTACATTTAAAATCACCGTTGGGGCAAGCCAGTGTTTTCAAGCTGCTGTCTGCCAAAATGCCCAGTGTGTCCTATTATCTACAACAGTATGTGTGCTATTCTTTCACAAATCAAAGCTGGTTTTCAAAACTGGACACATACAAGCAAAAACTAGAAGGGAGCAGGGCCTGAATATGGCCCAGGAAAGATTTTCAGTAGTTTAAGATCAGAGCATTTTATTCTTTTGGAAGGTGTTTGTTGGTGCTTGTTTTTTTGTGCAACATGATATTCCAGGTCTGGCTCAGAAGACACCATTCTCACATTTGGAGCAAGGGGATCCAGCCTGCGTGGCTGCACTAGATATTGATCATGTCCTCTGGGGATAGGCAGGGAAAGAAAAGGAGGATTTTTCCCTTTTAAATCCATGTTAGGAATTATGCAGTCCTCCAGTGGAGCCCCTAGCTGGCTGTATGTGCTGCTTTGTTTCCTGTAGGGAGAGGGATATAAAAAGTGCAGATAACGAAACCTAACTAGAAGGGTAGGCCTCTTAAAAGTATTCATTGTCTGGGGAAAGAGGGAGGAAGGAACTCACCTGACCTTGACCACCCAAGCTTTTAACACTCAAAAAGACTTTCAAAGCTTTCTGAGGGAGATTTACAACTGTGAAAGGACTCTGGAATTACACTGCGGCAGAAGGAATATAATTCACCTTGACTTACTCCCCTCCCCCAAAATCACCCAAGTCACTTCTGCATTTTTAGAAATGTGAATACATAGTTTTGGAAATTGATTGACAGAATCAAAGGAATTCCTGGCTTAACACCCTCATACAGTCTCTTCCTCTAAATTTCTATCACTTCTCTCACACTGGCTGCCTTTGCTGTGAGAGTCAGCCTCCATGTCCCAGCTCTCTGTGCTCTCTGCAACAAAAGAAACCCATCACCCAGGGGCTGGGGCTGCTGCAACTAACACATTACAGCCACAATAAGTTCCTAAAAGCACTTACTGATAACGGCAGCTGTTGTGGGCAGGACATAGTTCTCAGACCACTGGGCTCTTATTATCAATAGCAGTCCAGTCTGGATGCTCCTTACTAAAATACTGCAATATCATTGCTGGCTCTATCCCAAGAAAGTCCAGGCAGGGTTAGGGAGCCACTGTGTTGCACACTCAAAATTCACGGTCTCTAAATTTTGCATGATATTGTTATTGTGGTGATATGTCCCAACAGCAATAATCAAAAAGATCTGCTTCCAGAGGCGCTGAGAGAATGGCTCCAGATCAACCCCCTCTTCAGACCTCCAAGAGAAACTGTTTTTGTCAAAGACTTCTTGAATAATGGGGAATATACAAACAAAGCTCCTGGAATTCTCAGCATCTAAGGCTGCTGCTTCAGTTTTAACTTGCAAAAACACAGGACTGTTCTGGTGGCAAAAAGCAGGTGCCTTTCTTACTGTATTTGAACAATTTCAGGGCCTTTGGGTTTTTAGTGCCTAAGGGTACAAAACAATTCAGTGCCTCAGAGAATGTATCTCTAACAGTTTCCTTCAGTCAGAGAGTAAGTTTTCTTTTTCCCTCTTCTTTTCATGCATCAAGAAAATGATTAGAGGCTGGGGCAGCTTCTGGCAGGTGCAACTCCCAGAGGGGGCCTGTGCCACCTGTGTTGGTGGCAGCGATGTGTCAGGTGGCACATGGCACTGCTGTGCTGCCTCCCAGCCCGTCTCACCGTGCTCCTGCCCAGGGAGGCTTCCCAGTGCTGGCATCTCTGAATCTGCTTCCAAGCTCTTTACTGAAGGTACAAATCATCACGACAAGCTACAGGAATGTGACCTCTTCCCTTCTCTCCTTTCTCTTTGCTATGATGTATTATAATGAACATTCTGAGGCAGATCAGTAGAAAGTCCCTGAATATAAGCCTCTGCACTTAAAATATCAAAATTGCAAGTAGGACCGTGTTCCCTGAGTTTTGGAAAAAAATTGTACTGTTTTATTTGCAGACTTTACCGCTAGGATCTTCCTGAATTATTTTATTCATTATGTTTCTCCTTTACAATCAGTATTCATTTCACAAGTCAATAACATATGGGATGTATCAATACGCTCAAATGAAGATGACACATTCATAACTCATACAGCTGTTTTTTCACACCTGAGAAGGAATATAATGCTCCATATCAGTGCTCATCCACAGCTGTACCACATAAATAAAAAACCTAGATCGTGTGGAAAAAAGAAACAGTGACTTAAAAGAAAACTCAGCTGCCTAACTGCACATTGCTGCGCTCTTCGGAAAGCTGGGAATCTATTAAAGTTGTTCTTTCAAGATTAACTCTTTCTCAGGAAACACTGCACTGCTGACTGTGAGCTGTGATTGGAAATGAAACGTGTGAAGCACCAGGAGCAGGAACAGCCATGGCCTGGGCAGGGAACGTCCCTGGGAGTTGCATCGCATCCCACGACTTGGGAGCATTTTAGACCAGGAGGAAGGGGTTAAAGATTTTGCTGCATAGATTTTGCACTTAACTAAAATTCATTCATGCCTTTAAGACCCACGTATGGCTCTCTAGATGAACTTAAAGAGCCAAGACCCACACGCCCTCACAGTCTCTCTTCCCAGAGCAAAGCAAACCAACAGGCACTTCTGACAAATGCCAAAACCTCCCCTTTCTTGCCATCTCTCCTCTTCCTCAGCATTTCCTCCTCATCAGGACAAGCTCAGACTAAGGAACCTTTGCTCTCCTGACAGCACTCATCCTGGCCCTGTCTGTGGCAGGCACAGCCAGGTGCCCCAGCAGCCCAGGGGCAGCAGCAGCTCTGCTTTGAGCAGCTGGGCACAGAGGGCACAGTGGTCCCAGAACCCAGCCCCCTCCCAGCTCCAGATCTTCAACAATGTTCAGATGGTCTCCCCTTCATATCATCACCTGGTTATTCTGCTTCAGCTTCCTCATGCTGTGTGTTTGTGGGGGCGAGTGCTACACAGCAAATTCTAAGTGTTTTGTTCAAAGTACATAAATGTGTCAAGATTTTTAAAAATGGTTTCCACTCTTTTCATTTTTTTTTTTGCCAGCACTGTTTGATTTTAAAAAAGATCATCTGTAGAAAGAAAAAAAGTCTGTCTTTTAAGATATTTGCCAATTCTCAGACTTTAGAAGATAAAGAACTACCTGCTATTTTTCTCAGACCTAGACAGGACCTAAGCTGTATGTTCCTGCAGCAATTATGTAAATAAATGCCCTGACCCCAGAGAAGAACTGGCCTTTGTTGATCACATTTGTGAACAAATAAAGCAGCAAAAAGACAGAATAGTAATGATCCCACTTCTGCAGGAATAGACAGAAGGGAATTGGTATTTCCCAAATAGATTAGGAGGCAGCTGAAATTAACATTTTCCAAACTCTTTTCTGGTTATAAAAAAAAATGGAGGGAAAAATAACTATTAGTAAAATTCATTTACTTAAGGGTTATGAAACTCCTTCCTGTTCCTTCTTCCCAGCTGTCTATTACAATCTATTGCAGGACTGTGACAGCATTTAGGAGTTTAATGCCCATGGAATAGAAAGTTGTCACAGGTTGATGGGCTCCTGCTGCTAGATAGTGTCCACATCATTAATCATGGACACTTATCTCCTCTGCCTCACAGGAGAGCCATAGTGACACTTGCTCACTGTACAGTGGAGAACACCAAAAACTATAATCTACCAGAGGTAAATTTACCATGAGACTGTGACAAGGACCACAGACACATACAGGCAGCTCAGGAGCACATTTATCACCCAGTGATGAGGACTCCAGCTGACCTCTGGCCTTACCTACACATCCCTGCTCCCACCTGCAGACCCCACACGGGTGCTCAGCCCCTGTGCTGGGCAGTGGCTGCAGGGAAGCCTGGTCCTTGACTGCCCCTGTGCCAGCACCTCGATGTGCAGTCTGAGCTCATGGACCAGTAAAAACAACAAGTTTTTGCTCTGAACAGAAAGGAATTTTTTTCCTTTGCATTAAGCCCCAAACCCTCCTTTACTTCCATTTGACACAGAAGAATTTTGTTGGGGAAAGAAACTATTCACATTATTTTCTTGAAGACATTTCTGATGTAATTAATTCAAATGAAAAGGAAAGGTTAATTTCATGCTGCAGTCAAAAGGCAGAAGTGTGTGTAAAAGTAAAAAATTACTTGAAATACTCACTCTGGAAACCCAGATTAGCTGGAGTCCTAAATAGTACTTGAGTTAACAGGTCCATTTAAAAAAGACTATTGTAACTAATGGATTATAAAATATTCTAAGTGCTGTTAGCATTTTCTCTTCAAGCTGTCCAACACAGTAGGGAGATAGGGGACACTGCAGTGTCTAACACTGTAGATAAGCTCATGATGAAGAGTCAAGTCTGAGATTTGAGTCAAGTCAAGTTTGAGATTTGAAAGCTGTGCATAAAAACCAGAGCAAACATCTGAATCACATTCTACCAAGACACCAAGAAAAGATGTGAACACACACACTGCATAATATTTTGGTTAATTACTATTAGCTGGAACTCGGACAGAAAATACAATATAGTTAAGAAGAAAGAAAATTACCCACTGCTATGACTTATTGAAGGGAAGGTAGATGGCAGTGTACTCTATTACTTGAGATATCTAAATCTTTCTAGTTATACACAAAACAAACATAAAATAACTAGATTTGAGTTTGTAGGGACAATTTTCCTATGGGAGGGTAACTATCACCCCTCAAAGCTTTTTTTTAGTCAGCTGAAAAAGACTTTTTTTGCAGGTCCTACTTTTCTGTAGTAACTGATAATTTAGCTTGGACATCTCCCTTAACATGAACCAGCATTTCCATAAGAGCTGGAAAAGCGCTAATGAAAAAAGACATGATTATAAGCAAACAGCCCTCTTGACATTTGCAGCTCATATCAAAGGGCTGGTCAATGGTTTCTTTACTTTCTTTGGAGCAGATTTTACATTCAAAAGTCAGAAACTGGATATTTTTGAGTAGCAAAGTGCATCACAACTGATTTTGTAATCTCCTAGGGAATTATATTTTTCATTATTTTCTCTATTGCTTATATTTCTTTGTATGATCTGTAATGTATCCCATAAGCAGAAAAATAAACCAATTTCCTACTGCTTTTAAAAACTAAAAGAAGATGTTAGATGTCAAAAGAAAAAAATAACAAATCTTTATAAATGATAATTCATAAAATAATCAACGAACAAACAAAAGGTGCTAGATGCTATTCATCTTGTTAGATGACTGTTCAAACAAGTGAAAAGATGAGTACATGGATAAGGATGAAGTACTTTGAAATTATTTTGCTTAAAACTCAGTGTTACAAACACCGAAGGTGGGATTTTGATCCCACTGTGGCTTAAAATTGGTGTAATTTTGTTGAGTTAATTTGGCTTTATTGAGACATAACTGAGGTCAGAACTGTATCTTGATGCTGCTGTGAGTGAATAAAGGATGAATCAATATTAAGTTTGTTCTTTCCACGTTTGTGGTTTTTTGATGGCCTGTAACAATGAGACACCAGTGTGCTACTATTATCCTTCATAATGAAAACTTATCTTGACTTGGACTTTACATTTCAGAACTTCCTTTTGATATTTTTAGATCATTTCTCTGTAAAGATATGGATACTAATGTTATGTTGAAGGGGAGCAATAAGATACTGTTCTAGCTGAGCTGCTGACAAAGTCATGCAATTTATTTTTTTCTCAGTTTTGCCTTCATGAAACTCGTATTTCTTGATCTTATTTTAAAAAATGAAGCAAATCTAGTGATACCACATCACAGAAAAAAATGATCCCTTTTCCTTGTTTCTGTAAACCACTTAACTATTTGCTACATGACATAAAAGAAAAACATGCAAACCACACACAAAAGAAAGAAAGATGAAAAGGAAGTGTATGTTCTTAAGTGATTCTGACCTGGTCTGTTATCATCACTTAGGTACAGTGGATATCTTAATCTTTTGTGCCATCAGGTATCTGTACTACAGTATTGCATAAATCGAAACATGAGTGACCAGAGATGTCTTTTCTATAGCAAAGATTGAAATATTGGACCAGAAAATAATCATCAATCTTTTGAAAATTTGTGAGTGCGTGATTATGAACATATTTTGAGAATACTAGGAAAATTCCAGGCACTTTCATATTTTCTAGATTTTTTTCCACTAATTGTAAGATTTCAGATATGTTGGCCTGCTGCAGGTACACTTGTAACTTCCTCATTCAAACCCAGCCTAATGGGAACTCTCTTGCCACAGATTTACTTTGAAATATATGCTTTGCCCTTATTAGTTTATTTTAATGTCAAACATATTGTAAACCTTTATTAGTGATCATGGGTCAGAGTGGGAATGAAACAGTCAGGGTAAAGAGGAGGAATACTTGTTCACCTTGAATTTATTTCAGGTTTATTAATTTTTCCCATGTTTGTGCCTGTCTCTCATTCATCAGGCAAAGACAAATGAAACCTGGAATTAGTGCACATGAATAATTTGGTGTAACCACATGCAGTATATGAAAGCAAAGATCAAGAAGAAAGAATTACTTGACATGAATTCCCCTGGTTTTCTGACAGTTTTTCTGGCCTGATAAAATGTTAAAGTTGTATATTTCCAGCACAGTGTTCCAGTAGCATGTGCTCCTATATAATTCCATCCAGACTCAACCTCAAAGAATAGATCTGCTGCTTTCTTTCTCATACTTTACTTGAGATATTTAATTTGCTTTTAGTTATTTTCAATGCTTTTAAATATTAAAATGTGGGATATCAATAAACTGGCACCACAATTTAGGACGATTTGGTTTTTTACTATCTCCTGTGGTGCTCCTTTGCTCTGAGGTTTAAGACAGCTGGTGAAAAGTAGAAAAGCTACATTCCTGGAGAAGGAAGAAATGCAAAAATCTCCATTCCCCCCGGTCCTGTGCAGCATTTCAAACTCTCTATATCATTAGGAATAACCTTCCTTCACTGAAGGGCTTTGGCTTGGGACTGTGGCAGTAGGAAGCTTGTTCAGTTACTGTCTATTCAATTTTAAAACATATAATTGTGTTTGTTTAATCATGGCCTCTGCTGAGACATGATCTTATGATCCTATAATTTTTTTACCAGACTACCAGGCAATAAAAATCCCAGACAATTCAGTGCATCTCACAATAGTCACTTGATTTCAACTTTTGAAAATTCACCATTCAAGAAGTCTCTTCACTAGGCTGTGGCAACAAATCACATGAGTGCTCCAGGTCCACCTCAGCACAGGACTGCTTAAATTGCCTCTTCCCAATGGGTCAAAATGGAATCACTTTTTTAACAGCTACAGCTGTTTCAGGGTAAATATGTGAATAAAACTATAGGCTTTGGGGCTTTCAAAGACACCTGAGAGAATTCAGCATCTTGATTTTATGTCAGTTCTACAGGCCTTAAAACTTCAGTTGTGTGTGCTGAAAAACTTATCCTATATCCTTTTAGACACTCACAGTGACAAGAACATTTTGTGTTTGTACAATATATGGGTACATATTGCACCCACTTAGTGATAGGTATGAGGAAGTGTCATAAAGAGAAACCACATCATGTTGGATGCATGCAGCCCTCCATAGCATCAGTTTTATGTGTTCAAACACTGAAATTTTATTACAACTTATCTGTTTTCCAGGGAGACAAAGCTCACAATTATCCAACAAAGGTTTATCTCAAGTAATATTATTCCTTAAGGAATAAAAATTAATATGAAGCACCAGTTATCTGGAGATTATTTGTGAAACCCAGTCACATTTGCATTTATTCCCCTGTCAACTGATACAGGGATGTTAGGTCATTATTTTAAGTCTGCTGATAATTGAGGAGAAATAAACATAATAATGAAATCACTGCTGGATTACATTCTGATAGGTGACAAATCAGTTCAGTTATGATACTTCCTTTGTCATACTGAGGTATTTTATTGTGCAGATGAAACCTCTCAAATTAATAAAACTGTTAAATCCAAAAAGTCCTATGTACCAAACAGCACACCACAGAAAAAGTACCAATCATTAAAAGGATAAAATTGATAAATGCTAGCATGAGAGATCATTTGGGAAAAGAATCTTGCTTTCAAGAGGGTTATGCTGTAACACTGATACACCATGTTGTGAATACATGCTTAGCACGTCATCTATAGATATGGGCCCACAGAGCTATGCACACACACTGATGCTGTGACCTCTGTTACCTCTTTTGTATTTGATTAGTTCTGCTGGCAGGTACCAATTGCACGCTACACAGAAGGAGCCCAGTGAGTCCCAAACAGTTGCATCACAAGGTTTTTTAATAATTTTTCTGTGGTGCCTTTCATTTTTAAATGAAATATGATTTAATAACAAGAAATAAAGCTGTTATTAGGCTCTTTCTAACATGATTTAGCTCAAATGGGATTTTGTAAAATTGCTAAACTTGGGTAAAAAGGAAGGAGCTTAAAGAGACTTAAAAATTATGTAATAATGTATTTATTCAGCCCCCTTCCACCACAGACTGTGTTTATCTGCAAATGACTCATTCATGTTGCACAATACACTTCAAGAGGTCGTAATGAAGCTGTGACACCAACCACCTTGTCAAAGATACTTCACAGACAACCCTGGCAAATACAGAGTACAAAAGCTCTACCACAGTGCCCTTCAAATTCACGGTCTCTCTTTAGTGATCCCACCACTAAGAGCCATTTATTTGGTAACACTGAAAGAAACGACACTGAAAAGCAACATGGCACAAAGCAGGCTGGCCTGAAAATTTTAGGGAATTGACATATCATAAAGAAACTGAATTATCAGTTACTGGAAGACCAAAATTGTCTAGCCAATGGGTCAAGATGAACTTTTAATTATTTAATGCATGTTAATGTTTTTTTGCAGTTTGAAGGCTTTCAAAGCACACAAGGCAATAGTGCTAACTAATATTACAAAGAACAGCTCGTGTGCTTTAAACAACAACAAACAGCCAACCAACAACGACAAAAAACCCACCAAAAACCAACCAACAAAAAACAAACCAGAAAGAAAAAGGCTTTTAGTTCTTAAATTTCAGATTTTGGATTTTCAAATGTTCCAACACTCTATGTTGGGGTTTCAGTTTACCACTTCTTTTTAACAAAGGAGTGCATGAATGGACAGATAAGGAGGGGACTGAGGAATCACAAAACTCACTCAATCCTGGCTGCACTTCACAATTGAATAAATGACAAAACCTACTGAAACTTGCTCAGCTTCCAAAGATTGAAATAAAAATGGAAATTGAGATAGAAATTTCCCAAGATTTCCTGAGAAATCTTCATAGCTATTGTAGCACTCAGGTAGCCCTGTTCAGATGGGTTGTGTAAGCAGCCACTGAAGCCCAGGCTCAGCAGTGTGAGCTCTCTGGCCCAGCTCTAGCGCTGTCTCAAAGGAAGAAGTGCAGGGTGAGGGAAGGAGCAGCCTCAGGCAGCTCTCCAGCCCCATTCCCTTGGAGTCCTCAGCAAAGGGTGCTCGGTGTATTCAGAGGAGGAAGGAGGCTCTGCATGCAGCACCCAAGTCTCCTCTGAGGCTGAAGAAGCTCCTCAATAAAACCACAGCAGGGTCTGTTGGACCAGCACCTCTGAATCTTTAAATGGGGGTGGGATTTGTCCTTAGTTGCCTTCCAGCTTGTGTACAACCCCCCATGGTGCATAGACAGAAATCTGGATGGCGGAGATTCCTACACTTGTTAGAGGCTTTTCCTGTTCCCTCCTGGATCCGGCATTCTCACATTACTTGTCATGTCACAGGTTTACCTTTTAAGAACTCTTTGAAACTGTCATGTCCTATTTGACACTGATACATCCCCAAGTCAATGTGCATAAGATGAGTACATAGCAAGAGCTGTATTTTTTGCCATATGCCTAAAAATTCCCATCACTGGCAAACAGAGAAAAGACAACACATGTATTAACATCCTGAATAGGCTGGTAATTTTTCCCCCAAATTGGAACCTTTTGCTAGAGCATTAGCAGTTTCGTAGCAAGTAAACAACCTGTAGTTTCACAGTGATCAAATGATTACAGGATCTACCCAGCAGTCCTAAAAAAAGCCTTTTAGTACATCATGGGCCACCAAGACCAAATCTTAATCAAACACAATATATGTTCACTAAATAATGGAGCTGAAAGATGAGGAATTTCTATAATAATTGCCTATTAAACTGATGCTCTGAATATGTTTAATGAGTTGCCAAAAGAATCTCAGCCTAGCTTAAAAGCAGTAGAGGAAAATGTAAACTGCCCTGTGGCACATCTGTTGGTGCTGCTGGTATGGGAGGCTTGACTCGCTGGGATTCCAGGCACCAATGCCAGCCTGATTTGCACAGATATAACTCTCTTGAATTTTGAAACAGCAGAAGCACATATAATTCATAATGAAATATGATTCTGTTTCCAAGTAGCACTACAACAATGGAAACATCTTTATTTAGGCATTTAAAAATTATTGTTATTTTAAATGGAAATAGTTTTTTTCCCATGTGTTTATTCCTAATGAGACAGTAGTGGCAATTGATCTGATTTACTGGAAATTACAGGCACACCTTTTATAAATTCTTCTTGCAAAACCAGTGAGTTAAAAGAATTTAGAGTAGGGAGGTTTTACCTGCATCACTTGTGTCAGTGATCTGAAGGGAGGTGACAAATAGGCATATAATGAGACACATGGCTTTATACCTGGCAATCTCACACATAAAAAGAATGTCAAGCGTATTTGACAGAATGAAATGAAACTAAAATGTTAGCATTAATTGCTACTCAGTGCTGTATTACCAGCCCCACAATCCAAATCAATTACGAAGATTTGTATCAGTTGTGAGACCAAAAAGATTTTGGAAGCCTGTCAACTCTAGGGTGTCATTACCTGATGATGATATGACTGCTCTGGGTTCTGCTCAGAACAAGGAGAGTCACAACCACCCACTTCCAGGACTGCAACCAAAATGGTACAAATGGAGTGTTTTAAAGGAAAGTTGACAGGTGTACGGTTAAACATCAGAGGTTTGAACAAAAAGATGTATTTCCACATGGAAACAAAAACCTCAGATTGCTTAGGGGAGTACAACCCACCCTGCCCATCGAAGTTAAATGAGAATTACTTCTGTGTGCTGCTCCAGATTTGATTAGCAAAATTAAAACACTGATACGCTGAGATATTGTATACTTTTTTTTCCTAATAGTAGATATATTTTAGTACCTTGAAGAAACAGTTGTGTGATGACTTATCAAAGTTTGCTGTGTTGGTCTATTAAACAAGGAAGTAACTCCTCAGTGGTGACAGCAGAGAAGATAAAACCTTACAGCAGAGTACTTTTGTCACTGAGAAAGAAATTCCATCTAGAAGCCATGGCATTGGATTTTTGTCACTTCATTCCATCAATGAGATCAAATAATGATGATTTAGGAAACAAGAAGAAATTTCATGTTAAGGAATGGTAAGTGGATGTGGCTCTTTCCATAGGCCTTCCCATTGTGCTTGCAAAAAGATGGAGAGGATTATACTCAAAGTTCTGCTTTTATTAAGAAAATAAAACCAAAAAGCTTCCTCCATTTTCAAGGGAATAAGTTGTTCTCCCTTTGGAAGGACAAAATGCACAAGACTGTCCAGGAAGCGTTGCCTCCACCTTTGTGGTGAGTAGGCATCGGTGCAAAACACCTCTGCACCCATATTTAATTGTTTCATTTGAGGGAAGTGTTTTGCATGTACTGAGGAGAAAATATTAAGTAAAGCAAAATATTTTTGTAAAGAAAAATATTTCTGCAAAGCAAATCTGCAGACTGGAAGAAAGATAAAAGTAGAGCTACCCAGAGGCCCAGCAGCCTCTGTCTCTCAGGGTTTCTTTTCCCACTGAGCTGAGCTGTGATGGAATAGCAGCATGGACAGTAGTCACTCTTGTGTTGGGTATTGGCCTGATGCATCAAACATCTTCTACTTTGAAACTGCAGCCTACTGTCCAGCATTAAATGCAAATAACCAGTTAAATCACACAGCCCTGAGTTCTCCTGAGAATAACACACCTGCATTCACAGGAGAAGGAAAAGGAGAAGAACCTGTCAATGAAGCATGACTTCCTGAGTTCCAGTGGGTTTTGCTTCTTGGTTTTTTGTTGATTTTTTTAAAATGAAGATGGAAGTATCTGAGTCTAAATATGTCCCATCTTGTGAACACATTTAAGCTATCCCTATCTCTGCCTGATCTAAACTCTAAATAAAAAAAAGAAACAAGTAGTGCCAAATGAGTAAAACCTACCACTGGGTGAAAATATCCATTAGAGGATTCTAATTTTAGCTTTTCTTCAAGATCATCAAAGCATGCATTATTCTTTAGTGAAAAAATGGCAACTACTTTGTGCTAGCCAAAGTTTACCAAATAAGGATGCACTTTGGATGGCGCTGAAAATGAAAGTATTAATGTCAAAGCTGAACGAAGCACTGTTTTACCATATTTGATTCTTGCTATAGTAGACAGGCTTGAAATTTGCATCTTGGGACTGGCTCATCAGCACTTGTCCCACCCATCAGTTATCAGCTTGCAATATTTTATTGATGACACTACATGCTGAAGACAGGAACAGCTCAGGAAAGATCACTGAGTGAGGGAACAGTGTCCTTCACTTGCCTAGCACAGAAGTCTACTGTCTGCTTCATCTCCCTTCACCAGCATGTAACTGAGGTCAAGAAGATTTAGGACTTTGGAGTGTTTTAGTCAGCCGGAGGAACATTACAAAATTTGGAGAAAGAATGAAGTCAAGAGCCATATAACTTATTCTTGGACCTTGTTCAGTGGAAAGAAGGACATGAGCCCATCACATGGAAAAGCCAGGTTAATGTTTATGCATTTTCAGTGGTTTTCCCTCCATATGTAGGCAGTATAAAGATTACTAACATAAGATTTGATTTTTGTCCCTCAAAGCCTCTAAACAGAGTAGCAGTTCAAAATGTTGACTGTGGAGCCCTTGTGATGGCTGGGCTCTGAGTCTCCCACAAACCTTGAGACTTAGTGAAAATTGTTTTTTATTGAGCTACATCAAATCCTGTTCTAGCAGAATTTTCTGGTTCTCTTGACTCTTTTTCTTCTAAACTGCAAATTCACCATTCAAAAACAGTTTAAATAAGACATATATAGTAAAACTGATAAGAAATGAATGGAAAAAAAGAAGCAATTCCCTTTTGCAATAGCATGAAAATAAGATATAAATGTGCAGAAGTGGAAGTCTTACAATTATGTCTTCTAAACTATATGCTGCTACTCAGTGTAATTAGAGACCAAGTGTGAAACCCTGACCTTATTAATTCTAGTAGTCAGGGACATAAAATTATGTTCCAACTAAAAAGACTTTCAAATTTACCAAATCTTCATAATGTCTGTTTTCACTTGCATTTCAGAATACCATTACCAAGATGATCAGTGCTAACTAGTACTAGTTACCTTGGAAATTGTCCCATGATCGAGACATCAGCATGTTTTGGACATGCTAAACAGTATGACATATCTGGCTTTCTAGTAAAATTTTCAATCTGCTCCTCCATTTCCCCACCCCCAAATTATAATCTCCTTTCTGAAATCCATATAAAAAGTTAGCAGTGTTCCTATGAAAGATTTTAAACAGTTACCATGTAATTTTTTGGATTATATCTTGCACACTTTCAGAGAATAGTACCAGGTGCTTAAAAAGAGATGTTAGGAGAAAGTCTAAACCCATGTGTCCCACTAACTGTCCTGTTATTATGGGGTATTTTGCTAATCAAGATCACATTCATTCACAAGTAACATCTTGTTATATACTACCAAAAAGAAACTTGTTACACATGGTTAATTTTTCAGCTAACAAGCACCTTTTCTGGTTTCTTCAGTCATTCCTAAAGTCCATGGGGCTTCTTTTTGATTACATCTTTGCATTAAAACCAAACCAAACAGAGAAAGTACACAGAAGCAGTCCCACAGATTTGGCTACCTCTGCCTGCACTACAAGAGCAGACTCTGAGGCAGGTTGAACTGTGCCAGCTATCCTGAAGTTTATGGCCTCTCAAGGATGAATGGTGCACTTCAAGGAATAAGATTTAGAAATGCACCCATCATAGCTCTGTGAAACAACAGACTGGAAAGATGAATAAGAATCTTTGCTCTGGCCTTTATTAAGTCACAAAGGGTTGGAAAAACATTTCTGGGAGAACAACTACATTTGTCTTTTCCATTATAGCATTTGAGCCCTGAGCATCCAAGAATCCTATTCTTCTTTCCCATCTGCTTCAAAAGAAACCTAATATCTGGTGTTAATATCATTGATAGGCAGCATTCATATATGTAAAGAAGTAAGAATTTTACCTTACTTCGCACAAAAATCCTTTGTGTGAAGTAAGGTAAAATTCTAAAAAAGTCCTAAAAATACTGCCATTTTTGATTCTGTAATTTGTAATTGCAACTTGCGGTTGGTTCACATGCTCACAGTCTGCCACTTAAGTGTTTTCCATTGCATTTTTGGGCATCCTTCATATACAGCAGGTGACAAAACTCGGTGCCAGCCTATTCCAGTGGGACACCAACAGCTCTGGATCCCAGTGCTCCAACACCCAGCCAGACCTGGGCAGGGCTGGGACCAGTCCTGGAGCAGCACAAGCCCAGGGGTGGCTGCTCTGTCCTGGAGCACTCCTGTGCCTTGTAACTGCCTCACATCACCAGCAAACATTTCATTCCTTCAAGCACCCGGCTGCTTAAGATATATTCCCTCTGAATTTCATGTCTTGTTTGAAAAGATTACTCAAAATCAATGAGGAAGACAGGCTAGGAAAACAAATGTAGCCAAGTAATTTCTTAAGCACGGTTATCTTTACACTGAAGAGAGCACCAGGGAGTTACTAATCTTTACAAAACAAAAAGGATCCCTGAGACATGCTGCTTTCCTTTGCAGCCCTTTAGCTGATATATGAGCCCAAAGCCTGGTCAACACTTAAATCCAGACAGACTCCCTCTTGAATTCTCTGCACTGGCTCGCTGTTTTTCTGGCAAGTTGCAGCGGGTCTGTATTCAGCCCAGACAGCATCTTGCCTTAAATACATTTTTAATCCTGTTCTGCCACATAGACAGCCTACATAATTTGGACCTTGAGCCTGGGGAAGCAACCCAATAGAATAATTACCCAGTCTTTCCTAAGCAATGTGTCGGGCCAGGCTCTTACAGTAAAATCAATGTTTAGCATCAGCTCCCAGTCTCCACCCCTCCTCCCCCCAGCCTCCAAATCAAGCTAGTTTTTCAATAAAAAGAGGCCCACATAGATTTTCACAGACAGCCAAACAGAGGATTAGAAAGCAGAATTTACAAACCAGACCTGGTTTGATACAATAGATACTGACTAGGATGTATGAGCTTTGCTCAGTGTCCTCACTGACTGCTTCTGGTCATTAAAAACACCAGTTCCCAGGAGTATTGGTGCCTTTCCCACTCTGACATATTTCAGTGCAGCTCCTGAGATTCTCCCTTCCAAATCTGTCTTTTCTCATTTCAGCAGGATGCAGTATTTATTTACTTCTGGAAGGAAAATTCTTGGTCAAATTGACTGTTACAGTGCATGTCAACAGCATTTCCATTTGATTCCAAGGGGAAGAAATACATACAAAGAAATTCTGCTAGTTCCAGAAAGAGAGAGTCTTTAAATTCTTTAGAAAGAGAAATGCTGAAATAAATAATTTCCATTAAAATGCCTATTGCAAAGTGTTTGATCACAACAAAGGCAGATGCAAGAGAAGTTTACCTTTAGGTCAACTAAGTGGCAAAATAGGTTGCAAAGTTTTAAGTGATGCCATGGAAAATGGAATGAAAAATGGGCAATGTTGCTGTACAATTTATCCAGCAATCTTATCCTATTAACTTTGAAATAATGGGTTTGTGCATAAACAGGACTTTACTGCTTCAGACAACATTTCTTTGTGGATTAAAGTACCTACTACATGGCCTATAATTTGAGATAATGCTCAAATGTATGCACAGTCTCAAATAGCCTACAAATAACATTTTTGCCTTTTTTCTTTCTTCCCAAATGAGCCTACAGTTTTTTCATAAGTTCTATTCTCGGTATTTATCCAGTTCTCAGTTTAATTCTTTGGCAATTCTAATAAACAAGAAGAAAGAAGGTGAAATTCAAGATTGCTGCCATATCTCCACTGCTGCTTTTAACATCTTTCTATGTTTCAGAACAGTGATGGTTAGAATAAGCACACAGTGCAGCATTATTTTTACTCAACCCACTAGTTATATTCTTCAAAGGAATTAGAAATTGCATTTTCTTGTAACAACAGCACTGTCTAAGATAAATGCTGTAATAATAAAAAATAGCTTCTAGATTAATAAAAAATAGCTTCTAGATTATCATAATAAAAAAAAGAAGTTTAAAATCCATTGGAAAATGCAAGTAATTTAAAGATCTTTTGAAAAACAAGAGCTACTCTGGGCAGATCAGCATTGTATTTATTATTGTAACCATGGAAACAATATAAATTCCCATCTGTTAAGGTATTCGTTTGCTGCCTGCAAATGATGAGTATACTGTACTCAATAGGTGAATGAAATAGTTATAATTTCAATAAGTAGCCAGATATGTAATTTTTCTTCTCTGTAAAACACTGAAGAGAGCTCCTGGATGTGATTTAAAGCTCTATGAAATGTTTGGAATGAAAGCACAAACCCTGGGAAATTTGCCGGGCTCCAACGCTTTGTGACAAACCAGAAACCTGGACTCTGCCTTTATGAAGATTCCTGCTAAGATTTGAGAACGTGGGGAGAGAGGGGAGGGGGGAGAAAAAAGAAATAAAACCACAAAACCCAAACCCAAATAAACAAAAAAGCCCTAGCAACCAAAAAGAAGGGAAAAAAAAAAGGAAAAAAAAAGCAGGGGGGGGAGCAATAACTTTTTTGCCATCACAAGGTAAGCTCAGTCAATTTGGTCTGCTTGATTGAGTCCTGCTTTAAGGTTTGGGCTCATGCAGTGTGTGACTACAGCAGAAGTGGCTGCTCCAAACTCTTTGAACTTTCCACATGCTGAGACCCGGATCGGAGTGTGGGATTTGAACTCCACAGCTCCATGTGTCTGTGATGGGCTGCAATGAAACAGTTAAACTCAGCACTAGAGAAGCACATTTGATTGTGAAATTCAGGCCTATTTCTGGTTCCAAATTACAGTCAGAAATTCAGCTATGTGCTTTTTATTGCTCCTCCATGGGCACACTTTGAAATATGTGGCACCTTCCAGACATTCAAAAAGGTGTAGATTTTGTCTATCTGACAAAGATAGACTGTGTTCATCTGACTCTTTTGTCCTAAGGGAGACAGAAGCTAAAAGAAAAGGAAGCTGACAGAGCTAAAGAGGAGAGAAAAAAAAAAGTTTATGACAGTTTCTAAATTCTATATAAGTCTAAATGTTTCTTTGACAGATATTCCTAGCAACCTTTGGGATTTTGCAAATAAACTTATTACAATACAGGTGCAATATGGGAAAAATAGAGGAATTCAAAAGAAGCCCAGATCTGTTGTATGATATTCCTTCTGACTCTGTGTATATCATTATTTTTTATAGTGTGAAATAGCGATACAGGAAGGTGGCTTTTCCTGGACAGGACTTTTTTATTTGAATGTTTGAAAAAGTTGCTCTCCAAGAGATCAGTGGCCTAAGCTTTGAAATGCAGTATTATTACTCCAGAGGAAACTCCATGTTGCCAGCAATGACTCTGAAATGATCAGAAGATGAAAATATTGAGAATATCTGAAGAATGTATTGACCGATAATTTTTTCCTTTTCATACTATCCCCAATTAGACTAAGTATTAAAAAACTACTTTAATTATACTGAGATGTTATGCACTGTTGTCTTAAAGAGCATTTTTAGTTAAAGAAATGAATGTCAACAAACATGAAATTAAAAAAATAGTTGAAAAGTAAGGATGCAAAAATTATACATTTGTTACAAGTAAAGCCTCTTTCTATGTGTTTTTTTCAATCAAACAGCCTGACAGTGAAGTCTTAGGATGACAGACTAAAACAGACTACAATCTTAGGTAGTGCCATGAAAAAATCCCAAGTATAGACTTGCAAACTGGAATTGGTTCTGCTTTTCACACCAAAGGAGTTATCAATAGTGATCAGAAGTGACAAATATTTTTGGTAAAAATTTCCACCATGGAAAGAAAATGGATTGGTGTTCAGAAACTTAGGAGAGCCTGCACAGCCAGGATCTATGGAAAAAAACATAATAACTGGATTTCAGGATAATGTGTGGGATCTAAAAAGCCACTTGAATATTAGCATGCATTAAAAATTTCAAGGTTATTAATCTTTTAATTTAAGGGTTGTTTGAAAAATCTTCCTGCTTGCTTTTACTGCGGTTAGTCCCTGTATATATACAGATCTTGGGAATCTAAAAATAGTTGGAGGGAATGGATTAAAAGGAAAAGGCCAGAGGAGTGCTAAAATACACACCCAGATTTAAAGTTAGAACAGGACTTAAATTTAGAGGATCCTCCCTGAGCAGGTAACTTTGAGAGTCATCTACATCATAAGCCAGAGAGTACACCAAGATCCTGCTGGATTTAGCCTCACACATAAGCTATTAGGTTAGCCAACATTTGCCTTAAATAATTGTCAAAATTTTCACAGAACATCTTTTCAGAATTTGCTGAGCATCTATTTGTACATTCTCTGTGAATGCAAATGGTACTCATGTTAATGTGCAGCTTAATGTAGAAAGATACATTTGGGGAGCAGCAGCAGATTTTGTGGGCATATTTAAGAATGTTAATTTGAAAATGTGTGCTATAAACTTTGACAATTTTGGAATACACCCTAGAGAACTATGAAGTGGCAAACACACAACACCTACTCAAAAAAGAAAGAAAAATAAGGAGTGCATCAATTCCATTATAGGCAAGCAAGCAGAGCAGAACAGGAAAATTACCAGGAGGAATTTTACAAGACTGTATACCAGAATGCCTTGAAAGCCATCACCGACCTTCCAGACACAACTGATTTATTGTCTGTGGAAGGACGTGCTTAATTAACACAGAGGGAAGGTTTCTTTCCAGTGATAATTGCAACAGTAAACATAGACCCAAGACACTTTAGATTTTGATTTTCAAGAAGCATTCAATACTCAGTTTCAGATCAGCGATTGCTGGAAAGACACAAAGCCACTTGCTAGGTAGGGAACTGTATTTAGCAGCATCTTGCTTGATGGAAATTCAAAGAAAGAAGATCTAAGAATGGCTCCCCTCTCTTTGGAATAAATACTGGTGATTCAGTCAAAGAATGACACCATGAGCTATGAACTATGAGCTGATGACTACATTAATGTTACAAAGAGAACAATCTGTGTCCCAGAATAGTCTCACCATGTCATACCAGGTGGGCAAACATGGGAGACTCAATGTTTTTTATACTTCCTTCACTGAAAAATACTCATGCATTTTAAAAGATAAACAAGCACAAAACTTTTTGAGTTGTGGAGATTGAAAAAGACAGTCCAGGTGAATAACAAAGGTAGAATTAAAATACATAGAGGCTTTTCTGAGAAGTCCCATGTATTGTTCTTAGACTCAGTATACCATCACCATAACTACAAACTAGAGACCAGATCTGGGCTCATTTGTCACATCAGCAATGTAGACCTGGTAGCACTTTCAAACTGAATCCAACACCACCCAACCCTTCCTTTCAACACTTTAGAAATCTTTAAGTATATGACTGCTAAGTATAATATCTTTTTTCAAAGTAACTAGAAAGAGAAAATCCCTTCTCAGACTATGAAAAAAGGATTATACTGAGTCAAAGGCTTTTGCCTTGACTGCACTGTCATGGGTTCTAATAATGTTTTAGATTTTATAAAACACATATACCACAGTAATAATAAATATATATAGATATAT
Source organism: Emberiza elegans (assembly GCA_024865655.1). Lineage (NCBI taxonomy): Eukaryota > Metazoa > Chordata > Aves > Passeriformes > Fringillidae > Emberiza > Emberiza elegans. The sequence continues at coordinate 23,923,383 of JALJVW010000241.1, read as the reverse complement.
ACACCACAGTAATATAGATAGCATGTATGGTGTATATAGAGCCCTAGCCTAGACAGTAGTGGGTAGCAGGAGGCCAACAAGCAGAGAAGCAAGAGCTCCTTTATTGTCCTTCATGACTCTTGAAAGAAAAGGTTGCCAGACCTTTCAGAAAAGAGAACTGTGCCATACTATGCCTCCTGCAAGAGGCACATGTACCATGCAAGGGCAGTACATGGACTTACTATTCTGCTTATACTCCTGAGAGACATAAAAAATACCAGAATTTTGAAGGTACTGCAAAGCAGGAAGGTAGAAGGTGAAGATGTTCAGCTAAAGAACATAAACATTCATACAGTGCAGGCTCTTTCCCTTCAGACAAGGCCTGAGTAAAATCTTCACACACACATTATCTGTACAATATCTCACATTCCTTTAAAACAACCCAGGCAGACATGCATGTCCTTCCTCCTTTCTGTAACACTCTGGGACCACTGCTTGTCACTAATGGGGATAATTCCTGCCCCTGTAGGGATAGATCCTGTTGCAGCCCTCTGAAGTCATGAACTAATGCATCTCCTGCCCGACTTACAAGAAAGAAGGAATGAACTAATAATTACTTGCAGTTAGAAATTACTAAAAGTAGTCTCCACAACAACTTCCTCTTGCTACATTTTGAAGCATTGAACTTTACTTGTCTGTTACCCAACTATACCATCAAAAATTATAATGTGACTTCCTTTGAGAGAAAAATGAAAGAGCATGACCTCATGTTATTTCAGAAACAAGATGGGGTTTTTTGCATGTGTTTCATAGTGAAAATCCCTAGTATTACTCCCACGCTGTAAACAATACATCTACTATTGCCCTATAATTTCTGTATCAGTGTGAATAGCAACAATTTTACATAATTAAAATAGGAAGTGATATTGCTCAGGCTCTTGCACTCCAAGAAAACACATTGTTTTTAGTAGCACAAAGCTTTAAAGAGAGGCAGAGAAAACACAGGTGATGAACAGGTAAGACACAGAAGAGTATGGGATCAAATCCTTTGTATTTGCCAAGTGCTGCAGCTCCCTCAGTGCAGCACTGAGTTAGATCCTGCAGTTTGCTCCTTCTGTTTTGTCCTGATAGTACAGGAGAGAGTTACCACACCATGAGAAATATGGTCCATTCCCAGTTACCAAGGATATTCAGGGGACAATGTAATTGCTTTGCATACAGAACCTAGAAACTGTGCTCTAATCAATCACTGATGGTGGAAATGCTGTGGAGTTTAAGGACTGTAACTGCCCATCCATTTCATTTAGGTGCGGCTCAAAACTCACTTGGTTTTGTTGTGGAATGTTCCATTTAAAAATCAGATTAATTTCTTAAGTGTGGATGGAATTTTTAGCATAAAAGATGATTATCTAGATTATTCTGCTACTCTGTCTGCATGGTGGTATGATTTAATAAACAGAAACCAAAGCTGTGGCTTTCTTCTTTTTAGGAACATTAAATTAATTATAAAATTAGAGTTAAGATTGCAATTGTGATGCTGGTTTGAATGAAGAAATTGAAAATTCTGTGGCCTATCAAAGTTGGACAAAAAGACATGATTGTATTGCGCACAAAAAAACATTCTGGTATGATGAAAGCTGATGATGAATTTCAGTAAGGAAAAAAAATGCAGACAGGGTAGCTCACATTCTATCAGGGATGCTTTTTACACAGCAGAAGTTACAGAAATATTTTTCCCCCAATTTACACTGTATCCTGAAATTTGAACATGAAGCTTTTGTTATTGGAAAATGATTATTAATTAATAAAATATTTTGTGTTTTGTTGTTTTCTTTTTTAACTGGACACATCCAAATATTATAATTTATAAGGATAACTTTTCTGGATGTGTTTGTGACTTTTTAACATCTTTATTCTTATAAGGCTATGGACACATTAAAAATAATTTAAAGAAAGAAAAACTAATTTTCAATAGGTTTCCTTTGAGCATTCTCTATGTTTTATGGTATGAGGGTACTACTAAATCTGTTGAACAAACAGTGAGGTCCAATTAATTTCTGTTTCAGTCTTTTGAATTTCCTCAAATTAAAATTTACCATCAATAATTTAAATCTATTGTCCTATTAGTGTTTCATTAATCCAACATGGATCTAATTTCAAGCCTATGCTTACTCCTTATTGGCTCAAGGAAGGCATTTAGCAAGGGTTGGGAACAGGAAGAAAAGGTGTTTTACTAACAAAATTTATTACCAACTTTTCTCAGAAACAATTTCTTAGACCATTTATTTTGGCTCCACAGTTATTTTTGAGGGTAAGTCTGCCTGTGGAATTTGAAATAGGTTTCTTAGACTGAAACAGCAAGACTGCTGATTGTCTCAAGTGGAGCTTCCCACTCTGTGCAGTTATCCATAGCTTCAAAACCAGTCCATCACAAATGTCCTCACATTTCAAGTCTCACAGTACGGTTTTATTATTTCACTGGTCTAAACCCGTTTGAAGTTTTTTTTTTTTTTTTGTTAACAAAAGAAATCTTACTTGACCGTATTTCAGGAAGGTTTCCTGAATGGTTTTTTTTTTTTTCTTTTCTTACATCAGATACCGTAGGATTACATCAGAATGTTCTAAACTCAATGAGAAGGTAGGCTGAACACTGTTTATCTAGCACAGCAAGAAGAATGTTGAAAGGATGATAACTACTTCTTCTTCCAAGATCTGAATTCAATGCATAAACTGGCCACTGCATAACCTGGGAATTCCATTGTAATTCCAGAGTTAATTGACATTGAGCATTAAAAATTTAAACATGGTACTCAAACACAGTAAATTTGTAGCTCCTTAGTAGAGATCTTAGTGTCTGCTTTGTACCTTCCTTACTAGACCCTCACAGAAATTTGAGAAGTGTTTTGCTTGTCCAGAGTGGGTTATCTCTGTATCCTTTCTCTTACCCTTCTCCTTGAAAATCCTCAGCATGAAAGAGAAAAGACCTCTTGCTCCCCTGATACTTGTGACTTTGGGTTTGGAAACTAGGTTAACTAGAGAAAAATTTCTCTTTGAGACAGGTGTACAATATCTTCAGCTCTGGGATCTCAATTCCTTAGGATTTAAGTCTGCACCAGTGGTTTACATCAGTGGTGAATTACCTGAATTCCCTTGACTACCTTTGCTCAGTCTTTACTTTTGATTTTCTCAGGGGCAAACAGAAGACTCCCAAAGCACTTGCTAAAACCTCTTTTCAAACGATTGCCCAACTTTTTCCTCCTGCTCCCATAGGACCACCTCCCTCTCAGTTGCTGCCTCCCTGCTCTGCACTGCACCCACTCTGATTTCATGGCCAGCAGGCAATAAGAAAATGGATACAGCTGACAGAGTAGTTGTCTTTCGCTTCCCCAACTCATGAGGACTTTTCATGAACAATATTCACTGCCGAAGACACAACCACGCTGAGGCTTGTACTGGGAAATGAACAACAAGTGCTGCTACAGATGGCCTTAGCTCCTTAGCGATCACTGGTGCACGTGCTGACAAGTGTTATGATTCATTTGGAGTGCCTGGTTAAGGCAGGTCACTTAATGACAGGGGACAGAAAAAGCAATCTCTTAACATTCTACCACATGGAAATAGTAAAGAATTAAACAAGAAAGGCACCCACATTTCTCTGCCAAAAATTCTTGAGCAAAAACATGGACAGGATCCCTTGCAAAAGGTCAGGGAAGGCTACTGCAGTGATATATTTCCAAAGTGGATGTTCATTTAAAAGATTCAGTCTAATTTCTGTTAGCAAATCCTATTACATAAGCAATGCATTTTTAAAAAGTGCTTGAGGATTTAGGTATTCCTCAGTTTCATGGCTCCCATTTTAGTGAGCTTTTAAACAAACTAAAATTTTTTAGAAAAAATTTTTTTCAGCACTTTCTGTAAAAAAATGGGCCATTGTCTCTCTGTGAGCCTGGGAGCACCAAAACAGAGCTTGGAACTCCCTACACGAGGCAGTTCTGCAAATGGTGTCATTGGAAGCAGGGGTTCCCAAGGAGTAAGGAAGGTGTGATCACATTGCAGATCTTTGGGTACATTACAGGAGATGTGTGGAGCTCCCAGACCTCACATCCCGAGCTGTGACATGACAGACTTGGGGCTGGCAAGGACAGGAGCTGTGGATTGGGTCAAAGCCATGGCACCGGGGCAGGGGAGCACCGAACCTGGCTAGACCTGTGTAGAACCACTTGTCTTCTCCAGAAAGGTAGGAACCATTGACTGAGGGGCTCACTCCTTCTCCCTTGAAAATGTTACCTTTCATAAGAGGAGCTAGATCTGTCGTTCAGTTACCTAACTTTCAATGTGTGGTATCGTTTCTTTTCTCCCACAGCAAAAAGAATTAGCTCCATTATTACATTTTACCATTTGACAGTACTCTGGTAAACAGTCCTCAAAAGTAAAAATAGGAAGACTTTTAACCAGAATGCTGATTTACAGCTCCAGAGTGATAAGTAACCTAATACAAATAAAAATAAAATCTTACATATTGCCTTATTTTTTTCTAAATTAACAATCTCCATAGCTGTAAGCGAGAGAAATTAATTACGCCTGGCCTTACATCATGCTCAATGTGTACTGATGCAAATGCACCCTATTTTAATTCCTCTGAATGTTAATAATGGAGCAAATGAGCACTAGATTATGTTATACAAAAGCAATGGAAGTAATTAAACTTCATTTAATAAAATCATCAGGGATACAGAAGCATTAATGACTTATACTCCTCCTCTGCAGGGAGTGGAAGACATGTTGGTACACAGGAGCCTGAGAACCACTGAGATGAGAGCAATGTAAATACATAAACAGGAATGCTAAGGTAAGAAGTGTATCATATATGAAAAGTCTTAGAGTGAAAGCCCTAGGCTACAATAAATTATTTACTTTAAAGCACCAGGAAATAGTACCATCTCAGGCAAATGACAGCAAAAATATCTTCCATCCTCTGAGAGGCAAAGCATCAGCACTGAATTACTTTGTAAGTGCAAAGCTGGTTAAACGTTGTACTGACAGTGTTAGAGAAAAAAATGCTTGAACTCTGAATGATTGTTCACTTCGTACAGCCTTCTGTCCCTCTCTAAATTTATATTCACAAAGAGCATTGTGTTTGTACAACCTCTGTCTGGAATCACTGGTAGCTCTCTGAATGCTCTCACTTGGACACAAACCCATATATTCCTGAGTATTTTCTTTTTTTAAATGCACAAACTTTTTGATGTTTATCTCAGCTCAAGCTTCATTCACCTTTTCACCTTGGGTATATTATAAAAGGCAAACAAATATTTACCAGCACAGCAGAAGGGATTTGTCCTTAGTTTAGCTATGTCCGTGTCCAGCACTTTCTAGAAAAAAATTGGAGTGACATAAACTGAGCATAAAATATCTGTTACACAGTAAGTGATAGCTGTGGTATGTGATGAGGCTTTATGGGATTTTCTTGAAAAAAAGGCTTTTATGAAAATTAAATGTTGGTATTACTGTTTATAAACTCTTGCAGAAATATAAATATATTTGGCATAGATGTGACTGTCAAGAAAATGTGTTGAGACTGTGACATACATCAATGTTTTGTGTTATAAACATCAATAATAGACAATAATAAATTTTCACTTCTGCCAAATCACTCAGGGCTCTCTGCAGCATGGGTAGATTAGAAATACTGCTGCTCATTAGATAAAAAATACAAACTCGAAGGCCAATGGCTGGAGTCTGACCCCAGCTTCACAGGCCAATGTCCGGGGCAATGCCTTCTGCTCCCAAGGAGATACTTTTGGTTTGCATCACTGTGCCCAAGATCAATATCTCTCCCCACAAGTACAGCAAAGGGTGATTTTCCTTCACTTGATGTGCAAAGAAAAAGGGGTCATGCTAGGAACACTGTTCTCTTGAGGAAAGACAACAGCACAATAAAAAAAAAGGTAACAGCAGAGAAATGTTCAATCAATCCTGGAGCATTAAGGTGGCACATCAATTTGTGCAGCACTAGTTGTCACTGTGTGGATGCTGGCATTGGTGCCATTTTTTATCTAAAGAGATTTTACTTATTTTTTGAGCAACAAAAACCTCCCACAGTACCTAGGATCTCCTTCTCCACGGTGAGAAAGCTTTATTTTTATTTCTATGACAAGAGAGATCTATTTCAAGCTTAAGGCAGGTTGGATAAAAACAGAGTTCAATCAATAGCAGGATCCCTTTCTCACTTATATTAAAGAATGATTGAAGAGGAGTTAAAGACAGGTTGGTAAAGACAATTTCAGCAGTATCACTGAACTGCTGAGATACAAAGCTTGGCTCTTTTACCTTCCTTTGACCAGGAATTAAATATCTTATATTTTGTCAGATATGCAGTGCAGGAAACAAGATTGTGGAGGTGTCCTCAGATTTACATTAGTGTGATTGTGATCTGTATTATTATCAGCATAGTGCTTTTATATTGCTGTGCTTCTGTAATTCCCATTGAAGGGCATCTGTTTGAGGTACAGTAAATAGTACCTGTTTTGAGAAGCTCTTTACATTTGTTCACTTGAAATATTGATGACTGTTTTAAGCCGGTGTAATAGCATATCATATTTCATGAAAATATTGCAAAACTGCTCATCCACAAAACTGCCTAAAGTGATATTCAAGGTAAAGACTGCAGAGGCTTTTAAGACTAGCAAGAAACACCAAGAGTTGGTGCCACTGGTGTGGCTCATTTCAGAACCTCCTTGCTGAAGTTTTCCTCACACATTGTCCTTGACTCTGCCCTGGTGGTGCACACATCTGGCACATGAAGCACCCACTGCCTGGAGAAGTTCTCCAGTTCAGCCTAACAGATGCAAAGGGCGCAGCGTTGGAACAAACATATTTAGTCTGAACTCTAGAATTCTGTGTTTCTGTAGGTTTAACACTAACATCCATTCTTCTACCTAATTTCTAGCTTGTGATGCTACGTGTACTATGGGTATTTCAGACATATTGAAACGGTGGGTGGTTTTACAGACCATATGTGCTGTAATCTCTAGACACATCGCAGCATGTTAAAGATGGAGAATCAGATGCAGTCCTCAGATGGAATTTTTGGTTCCCTTGCTTTGTGGGTTTTTAACAGATTCGCCATAAAGTTAATTGAATTCCGCTTTCATTCGGGTTTAAGCAGATGTGTAAGTAAGAACTTTTATGTCATTTGTTGTGACTTGAAGTGAAAGGTGAGATAGCCAGCAAAGAATTGTTTACAATTTAGTGACAATCAGGATTAAACAAGTGACTTATTCTTAATTTACTTTGAAAGTTTTAAAGTCACCCTTCTGTTCCATGTTGTGTAACATCAGAGTACAGGATGCTTAGCAGATACTATTAATTTCTAGTTTTGTGCACTCTGGCATGCATGATTGGCTCATGAAGTAATAACTGTTTTAGACCACGATGTAGAAAGAAATGAATATTACTGCGAAGCCTTAGCCAATTTTAGAAGCAGTCTGTAGCCAAATCTTTCTTGCATTTTTTCATGAGAATCTCAGCTTGATTTTAAAGCATTAACAACGTTAAGAACTTCACATATGTTTTAGAGAACCAGTTGAAGTGTGCGGGGTTATCTGCATGGATCCTAGCTCACTTATTTTCATGTTTGTCTGCATGTAGTTATAGAGGATGCTCTTTTTAATATTTTGCTTTTTTATAATGTTTATTAAAAATATAATTGACAATTAGTCAAATAATTCAAAATACCTTTTAGCTATCTCCACAGATTTAAAGATGGTATCTCTGAAGATTTAAAAAGACCCATGCAGAAACCCTCTGTCGGAAATGAAGCTTGTCCGATAACAATTTTCCAAAACTGTTTCCCATCAGCATTTCATTATATCCATGCCATGCAGATATAGCTCCAGTCTCTGCCCCTCTGACCTGGATGCTAATGCTGTATTTTGCCTTGTGTTTTTGTTCCATTTTCATAATCTTTACTCAATATAAGGAGCTCTTTTCTTCCTTTCCAAAGAAATGTTTCCAGAGCGACACTTCCAGTGTGGTTAAACAAGGCTTAGAAGAACACATTTACCTCTTAATTTAACTAAGGGCTATAAATATTAAAAGGAAGTGAATTTCAGATGAAGTAAGACAAAACCAGAAAGCTTCAAGGATATTACCATAAAATTATAACCTGGGCAGATTGCAGAAATCAGATGATTCTGATCTAAATAAGTATTTAGAAGTGCAGTCACTACCTGTTTGTACCAGACCATAACGACTGAAGGTCTGAAACAAAAGCTAAACAATTTCAGTAAATACAAACTCTGCAAGGAAAATTTGAAAGCACAGGTTTGAAATGTACACAAAGAATATTGCTCATTTAAACTTTTATATCCAACGGCACCATGGTAGTGTTAAAATTTATGTCTCAGCTGGATTGGGGTGATCCACCAAAACCTTCACTTATACCTGTCTCTCAATAAAATTATAAATTGCACAGTGTCTTTTGGCTAGCAGCCTGTCAAATTATTGATACTGTTTATAGTCTCTTTAAATGATTACCAATGCAGTCTTTTGAATGAGGAAATTACACCATGGGGATGTAGCAAATCTGGGGGTCCTGGCTTATGGAAGATGACTAAAATGTATGTTTGAACAAGATTGACAGTGAGCACACTTAGAAAGCATTCAGCTTTAGTTTGAAGACCTTCCAGACCCCACATTCCAAAATATCTACAAAGTAAGGCAGAAGATATTAATGGTATACTGCTGAGACATGACATGCCAGGATATTATGCATGGAGTGTAGTTTATTAAAGATGACCTCTGGTAAGAGCTCTGCTGCAGAGTTTGTGTATTTATTACAAAAACCCAACCCAAGCAACCAGAACCCCAAGCCACCCACACCTTCATGATCAATACCTTTCACTTCATTAATTGCCCTGGATGAATATAAACACAGTAAAAAAAATTAAACAGAGTATAGCACACCTACACAATGTGACATGGCCACCACTGTAACACCATCAATGATGCTCCTAAAGGAGTGCTGGGACATTTCATAGTGCTGTCAGCTGAGCTGATGTTGTACATTGAACCAGACAACCACATGCAGGCATTCATACACAGAGATTTGATGCTGCTGTTCCAATCTTCAAGAAGTGATACTAAATAAAACTCTTAAGTTGCATCTTACCAGTAAAGACTCTGTGTTTTGATGCTCCAACTCACTGAAACACACACACACATACAGACAGCATTCACCTAGTTAGCACTGTGAAAGAGGTGCAAAAATGCTTATCAAATCTGCATATGCAAGGCAGCAATCTAGCCAGAGCATCTCTCTTCAGCTTAAGCAGTTGTAAGGCATCTACCAACTCGGTGTGCAAGCAGTGCTTAGCCATTTGTGAGCCAGCAAGACTTTTGTGGACCAGTGTCATTTACAGAAGCTACAGGAGAATTTTTGCTGAATGCATACATTTGGGCAAGGCACTTCATGGATATTCTGTATAGGAGATCATTTTCCTCATTATGCAAGAACACTTAGAGGAAAATGCACATTTATATCCAGTGAGATGAACTGGCAGAGCTCCCTCCCTCATGCTGCACCCCAAGAGATGTGGGAAGCCATATAACCAGAGAGGAATATTCCTTCCCCCAGCTACACAACCATCCATCTTTGGAAGTTATACAGGGTGCCTGCCAGCTTTAAACTGGCCCAAGTTACCTAAACTTCATCTGAAATTGCTATCATCAGAAGACTTGCTCCTCTCTCCACCCTTATCTGCCCAAAACAGGTACCCCTCATAATCTTATAACATTATGACACTATAAAGGCAATGGTCTTGGTTCCAAATGTTATTTCATTTTCATAGATGACAACCTCAGGGTAGAAATAATTCTCCCTCCTTCCCCCCCCCCCCTTCATTAGACAGACTCTTAAAGTAGGTGCTAGGTCTTAAATTAGTACAATTTGTTTCTCTAGAGATGTAAGTAAAACTACTTTTTGAAACCAGAAGAGTTAAATCAGCAAAACCCCATAAGGATACTTTTGTTTTAAGCCAAATACTTTAGGAACTGTTTCAGCTAAGGTAAAATATATGCTACTCTTACAGCACGATCTAGGGGATATACATCTGTTGAAACAATTCCACAGGAAAACGTAAAATGCAGATGATGAAGCAATAGATGAGTCCTTAGTGCAGTTATTTGCATGACTGCCAATATTGGTTCAGGTGGTTTCTCACAGTGTAACTCTTGTTCCAGAGTACATAAGGATGTAGAAGCTTTTATTGTGGGGATGGGAAACCAAAGGAAAGAAGTCGGCTAAAGAAGATTCACAAGGAAGAAAAGAATTTCAGGAAAAAACTTAGGCTAAGGATTGTGTGGTTGCCCCCATTATGTTTAAACATTTGTCTGCCATGTGGGAATTTGAGAAAAAGGAAGTTTCACTTGGAGCATGAAATAAAAATGTTAATTGTGAACGATGTCCATTGTAAAGTAGGCCCATTCATTACACTTGTGGCTATTAACTTCATAAGTGCCAGCAGCACATTGAGAAAATGCATGGAGAAGGATCATTCCCTCCAGAGCTGTGTCTCAGGGCTCAGCTGTGAGCTGCTGAGCCCCACCAATCTGACACCTTGACAGAAACAGCCGTGGGTGGGTTTGAGGACTTGCCCTTGCCAGCTGGTGCTGGAACTCAGAAATAACACATCAAAAGTATGGATTGAAAAACTGGAGAAAAAGGAGTAAGAGCAAAGAAAATCCTACTAATACCCTGTACCTCTTGCTCACACATGCAGCATGGTAATAATATTAGATGCTGTAAATTAAGAAAAGTACATATAAATACATCCATGTGTTTGTGGAGAGAGATCTATTTAGTCTAAGTTGAAGATACAAAGTTTTAGGAGGACCCAGAGGCCTACAGTCAGGAAAGCTTTTAAGTTTAAATATGTGTTCTAATCATCAATATTTAGCAAAACTCACTGCAACACACCGGGTGTCCCAGTGGTGTTAACACAGACTTTGTAAGTTTCTGATCTGTGTGTTTAGCTGACCTGGATGCATAGGAAGATGAAGCTTGCAAACAGGCTTAGGGAACACATCTTTTAGTGGTTTAGCATAAAAGAACACATAGAAGTGGAATTAAATTTGTGTTCAGTTTAATTTGGTTTTTTGTGTTCTTTACAATAAGCCTAAATGCAAGTTATGTCCATATACACAAACCAAAACAAAATAAAACAAAACAAAAAAAAACCCCAAAACAACCCCCAAAAAAAAAAAAAAAAAAAAGGTAACATGAATTTGAATTGGAACATTTCCTCCAGACTTCTCTTCTTTGAGGCAGGTTCTTTGCTGGTGCAAATTTCCATAATTTAAATGAGTTACAACTGCTTACACTAGCTAGACTTGGACCCATCTATCACCTCTATTATCTAGATAATGTAGAAAATAATCTGTTCACAGCTTTCATTTTGAAAACAATGTCATGTTACAATTCTCAGCAGAGTCAAAAGGCTCCCCAAAGCCATGCATGAAAAATAAACTGTAACCTTTTAAGATTTCCAAGCAGTATGATAAATAATACTGAACTAATAATAACTCAGAGAGAAAGAGAAGCACTGTTTATCTTATTTTTCTGCTTTAGGGGAAAGAATCTAGGTAGCAGATTTTGTCATGATTTTATTGCTCATTTTCTGTTCTGCAGGTTTCTTTCTTTGTGCTCATAGATGGTAATGACTTTTGCAAGAGAAATAAATTGTATTTCCATGGGAGCCGGGGCGTTAGGCAAATTGCAAAAGATGATGATGAAATTTGGACTAAGCTCACAACATGCTCTAGGTCCTGATGATTTAAAAACATTCCTTTAGCAATAAAAATCAAGTCCTTAAGTGCAATCCTAGCAGCCTGCATGAAAACAAAAACATACACAGGATTATTCTGGTTTGATTTATAGTGCTTTTGCCTACTGGAAAACTTAATGCAAGAAGCTTGCCAAGGTCAGTGCTTCTGCTTTCAGATTTCTTTATGAAAAAGGAGAAAGCAAGCTGCATTTTCAATTTTTTTTAAAGGCTCTGGCACAACGCCAGCCACTAGGCATTCAAGAGGTGTTCTGTAATCCATTCAACTGTAACATAAAGTTTTGTAAAAGGTATGCTAGCATATTCTGCACTGGCTCTGCTAATCAGTAATGTTCCATTAAATTGGCCACTGTCATATTAAAGAAAGATCTACACAGTTTGTGCCCTCTTGTAACAATAATATTTGACAATAATTATAGTGATACCAAGGTGTAGGTGGTCCAGTTGGCAAGAATAGCACAATATTTCTCTTTAATAGTGACTTGATCAAACATGTGTGGGTGCTTTGTTGAGGCTTGAAGAGGATTATAATAGCTGAAATAAGATGAGATAATTTGCTGACAAAGTTGTTTCTTCTTTAGAAGAACACATCCTTCTGTGCATGTGTGTGTGCACATGAACATCCCCCCACACAACCACCTCCCAGAGGAAATAACCCTTCAGCAGCTGTGCACTGAGAATGCTGATGGGGTGGAGCACTGTGCCAGAGGGAGAAGGGAAAGCACGCCAGGCTTTGTCTCTTTGGGAAGAGGCTTTAACAAACAAGGGCACAGCATTTCTGCCTTCAAATGAAGAAATGGTGACTGTGACATGGCAGACACTGTGCAAGGATAAATTTTGTTTAATACCACAGGGCCACCTCTCCCAGCTCTGGACAGTCATGTCTGCCACATGCTACAATTTGCCATACATTGGCTGCACCAGCACAATAAATGATACAACCCAGAGTGCTGGAATGATCCCCATTTAAGACAGCAAACCTCTCTGTCCTCACTGCCTACAGAGCACAGGAGTGAGCCTTCAGCAGAAAGAGCTCCCAAGCCAGATGTCCCCTCCCAAGCATCCAAATTATCCCTGCCTGTGCTGAACTCCCAGCTGAAGGGCCACATGATTCACTGGGCCAGACAGCTCTACAGGGCAGCCCCACCAAGGGCTTGGGGATGGTTTTTACCAACAGCTTAGCTCAGAATTCTTAGTGGTGCTCTCGACAGACCATTGTGTGACAATGCCCTTCTGCATCTTTAGTCTGCCTCGGCATGACCGGTGAGGCCAGTGAAAAATGGCAAAATGAGACATTGCTGCTGCTGCTGGAATAACCAGCACCCAGGAAATGGCCAGTGGTGGGAGCTGGAATAGTGGTTTTGATATTGTACAGAGGTGTCAATGTATGTGCAAAATAAAAAAAACTTCAGCTTTCAGAAATAAGTCTTTGAGATGACACCGGAACACAGAATGCTTGGGGTTGGCAGGGACCTCAGGAGATCATCTAGTCCAATGCCCCTGCTCCAGCAGGACCAGCTAGGACGGGTTGCCCAGTACACTGTTGCCAGGTTTTGAGCATCTCCACAGCTGGAGTCTTCACAACCCCTCTGTCCAACTTACTCCACTGTTCAACCACCTCCACAGTTACTGCTCTTTTGTGTTCCTGTGGAGTTTCACACGTGTCAGTTTGTCCCCATCGCCTCTGTCCTGTCTCTGGAACATGCAGCCTGAGCCAGATGAATGATCTGTCAATTCACACTGAATTCTGAATTCATGGAAGTCTGCATGGACACAGCAATCAGCCTAATTAAGAAACCTGTGCAATCTCTCTGACGGGAACCATATTTTTTCCTTAATTTCTCTCTCTGCTCCTTTTTCAGTGTCCAGTTTATCAGGAAAGCCTAATGTGAACATCTGTAAAGATGACAATTGGAAGAAGTGAATGGGGGCTGTGGGGTGGTACAGTGTGGTAAGGGTGTTACCTGGGACATCTGTTGAAGTGTCAGATTTTTTTCAGCTGTATAAGAAAGGTGAAATAATGAATGCTTCAGATTTAAACTTGCTTAGCCAGTTCACAATCTGGAATTGAATTGTACCATAATGATTTAAATAATTTGGTACTTTCTTTTTTTTTTTTTGCAAGAACAATAAAAATTAGTATTCTGTCAATTTCCAGATGTTTAGCCCCTTCTTAAAACAATAACATAACTGAAACTGACTGCCCAATTTCAATGAAGCCCTGTATTCAATCCCTGGTAGTCTGTACCCACTGCCTGTAGCATTTTACAATGCAAACCAGTGGTTAGCAATCAGAAAGGAAGCCAGAACCTGGACTAGTATTTCCCATTGCACTTACTGGTGATACCTTATAAGGTTATTATGAGATAATGCACAAGTTCCCTGTGGTTTCCCCTCCTTTTCCTTAGTGTCTCTCTTGTGTACCCTTTGTGGTGTTCAGAGGACACCACGCTACCCCAGCAGGAAAGCTGCCCCCCACACACAGAGTGATGCATTATGACATTGATCTAACACAGATGCAGGGCAGGACAGCAGCTCTGTGCTCCAGCCTGGCCACCAGCCCCTGGGAGCCCAGTCCAGCTGCTGATGTCCTGATGGAACACACCAGGCCACACAAGATCTCAGCCTGAGGTAATACGACCACAGGCAGATTTTCTGTGATTGCTCTGTTCCTCACCTCCACCTTCACTTCATGCTGAGAATAATTTCATTTGAGACACTAACAAATACTGGCAGACCCCAAAAATCACCTGTTGCAGTTTCTGCTCTGACTTTTCTCAGGGAGGACAAGAAATCCCTTATGGGGTATAGCTCATTGCTCCCCCTCCCACCCCTTCAAATCTGGAAGACCTCCCTGGATAACTTCCAGCAACTGTCCCATATGTCAGAATAGGTTTTCCTCTTTGTTCCAAAATATGTTGAAAATAACTGACAACAGCAAATAAAAGAATTAAACAACTAGCAAAGAAAGTAGAGAGAGGCAGCATTTGCTGGTGAAGGATATTGCAAGATGGTCACTAGTTAAAACAAACAGGCCAAGTTCTAGTTAGTCTTCAAAGATTTAAAAGAACCGCTTTACAATACTAATGCTTTATCATCAGTAAAATGATTTCTGGAATAAATAGATAATTTTGAGATAGAAATTATTATCCTGTCCTTGATTTATTAATTCTCAATAACCAGGAGGTGTGAGCAGGAATGTTACTAAAGCCACCTGAAAGCACATAACTGAATTTCAATTAGGTGATGTTGTAATTGTGCACTAATTCAGACAAATGCTTTGTTGACTTGTCTCTGAAAGAAGAATAGAAAAAGAATATTTTGTTTTAAGTTTTAATGTTTTGATATAGTTTGTCAGCTCAGTAACTCCAGCCCATGTTCCTGCTCTGTATATTATCTAGAGATGAGCATAAAAATAAGTGGACATTCATTTCCATAGGTATAACTATAAAATAGTGTGAGAGAGATTTTCATCACATTACATAAAGTAACTTTCCCTCTTGCAAGACAAAACACATCAACAAAACAGTTCAATATTTATAATGTGGAAGAAATATTTGGAGAGGAACCTGTTTTAGAATAAAAAGCAGTTCTGAATTCTTTCTTCCTTAAAGGTCATACCTGCTTTAGTAGGCTAATTTTAAATACATCTGAGACACTATTCAAAGTAATGAGATCAGAGCTAATGGGTTCATTCACCCAATCATAAAAATCTCATTTTTCTGTCCTTAATGCATGCTTGGGAAAAAAAATTAAAAATCAGGGTTTTTGTCATCCAAAGAGGAGCTAACAGTGAGCATGACAGAATAAGCAGTTTTCAGAGAGGAGCAGATAGTTTGATTTGGCCTATCTGACTGCTCAAGGCATGAGACATCCTGCTCAGCTAAAGGATGCTGGAGCCTCCACTCATCACATCACCGGCTATCTTCTTTGCATGGGTGGTTAGGGGCCATGTGAGCATTGAACAGTCAGCAGCCCAGGCACCCAGCAGGTGTGAAGCCTCAGCACAAGCAGGGGAGCACCCTTTATGTGCCAGCAGAACCTGCCTTTGCTGGAAAGTGAGAGCAGCTCAGCAAGTGTAAGGCAAAGCTTCTCGGGAAGTTTACGCTGGTTGCTTCAAAAAGAGCCAGCTGGCCACCATCACTGTAAGCTGAAGCCAACATGCAATTTAAATCAGACCACAGGCAGAGATTTATCTGTGCTCCATCTGTAATGTGGGGATGAGATCGAACTGTGCAACTTTGTGTTTGCGAGGTACCTTGAGACTGGGTGGAAGGCCAAAAGGGAGTGCCAAAGATTCTGTTATTATGAAAAGCCATTCAAAGATAAGCAAATGTTGATGTTAGCAAAAGCATCAACTTCCAAAGCCTTTTTTAATTCTTCTATGAAGTAAATCAATTTACATATGAAATACCCCAAATGTATTTTCTTTGGTAACGGCAAATTATCTTCCTATCAAGTAAGTACAGATTGCAGAAACCTAATTGGACTTTAACAACTTGTGAAAAATTATGGATGTTGTATTTTATACATGTAAATGTTTGATTTTGTTTAAAAAACAGTCCCTTACCAAAGGAAAAAATCAATACATTTCATGTAAATGAAGCTAAACATAAGTGTCCCTATTGTAGCCTCAATTTGTTTATGTAACTCCATTGGCAGCAATGGATGCTGTGTACATATCCAACTGAGTGACATATTGTGTTAGCAAGAATCTCACAATTACAGACAATTACCTTCTTTTTTGCACCTGGTGCTTACAAGCATTCTTTGTTTGCTAGATTTCTTGAAAAAGGAAAGATTTTTATGTAAATCTCTAATGTCTCCTGAAGTTAAATAACCCCCAAACCGAACCACCACAACCACCAAAAACCCCAGAACAGCCCACCAGAGCTACAAAATATCACAAACAACTCTTAAAACACCACTGATGGTGATGATGGTGGTTTAAACTGCACAAAAGTAAAAAAGCCCTAGGTATAAACAGCTTCTCTGTTCAGAAAGAAGCAAGAAAAGGAATACTGAAATAATTAGCAGTAGTCTGAGTCTCTGGATTATGCAAACATGTACTTACTGCAAGAAATCCTTTTCCGCCCAATCTTCTGCACATGTGCCCCCTGCAGCACTTCATATCAAGTCAAATCTGAGTGCTCAGGTAACACAGGAATTACCCTTGTTCTTCAGAGCATGAAAGAGGAAGGTGTGTCACGAGGTAGAGACCCTTATTCCCCAGATGCTGTTGCACAGAAACAGGAGCAGTCCCAACACCCAGGCTGAATAATAATTTCTGTTGTTAAAGAAACGTGTGGCATTTTTGAAAGGCTGTAACTTCCACTACTTAAGGTAAAATGCTGAAAGTTGACAGTGACAAATACCTATGATTAGAGGCATGTTCTTTGCTCAGCCTCTACATTCCTCTTTCAGTTTGGATAAGTTACTAACTTCTGAACTTTGCCACTTCCTTTAAAGCATCTGCAATATTCCAGAAATGTTGTGTGTTCAGCCAAAACCCTAACAAACATTACAATGTCAGGCTCATGCCTCTGCCAAAGCATCAGCAGTGCCACATGGACACTGATGCAGCAGAGAGAAGTAGGGAATGTCTCCTCATTCCCAGAGCTTCTGCTCACCTCTCTGCTCTCTGACACAGCCGAACCTGTGGGCTCTACTGCTGCTATGATGGAGTTCTCTCTTTCCACCCCTCCAACAAAATGAGAAATTTCCTTTGGATTTCCTCAGGGAGCATCCAACACCAGACCCCAATACCAGAAACTAATGGGTCTCTTCACAATCACAGTTTCTTCTACTGCAAACCAATTTCAGTTTAATTGAACTAATTTCAACTCAATTCTCTCTTTGGAAAAGTACAGAACTGCATATACAAAGTATATTTAAAATAACCTTTCTAAAATAAGTTTAGGTACTTGAAATGCACAGAGTGGCAGATCAGTCTGGCACTTGACCTCAACTCAGCCCTCTTGCATGTAAAAGGTATGATGCAGTCTTTAATTATATGGTTACATAATTATATTTCCACAGAAACCCAGATTTCTTCGGTGGAGTGGGATATAGAATGAAAGCATATGGCTTTAAAAATGTATTTATGGTAATTTAAAGAGATTAAAAAACAACCAGTACTGAAAAGATCATTTATCTCAGCAGTAGCAGATGGGGCTCCTGCTGAGATCAGGACTTCATTGTGCTCTGCTCCGTACATGCACATTAGATCAGACAGCAGTCGTTCCAAAGACTTTACAGTCTAAGTAGGGCAGTCAGGCAAAACTACAGGAAAAGGAATTATTTCCTCCATGTTACTAAGGGGGAAGTGGATGCACTGAAGCACAAATAAGTTAAAGCAAGGTCAAGTGACTGAATTCAGTTTTGCTAAGGTGAAATCAATTTCAACCCATTACTACTGGCCTCCTGATCTTATACTGGTTAGAGCGACTGGTCTGTAAGAGGAATATAGTTCTAGGCACTCACAGATTTAGAGGTTGGGAAGACTAACCGTGAGCTAGGTTAGTCTTAGTAGTTTCCCATTACTCCAGATGTCTCTAACTATGTGAAGGGAGGTGTCAGAGATGGAGCTGAGCCCAGCTCGGTGGTGACAAGCAATAGGAGAAGAGGAAATGAGCAGAAACTGATGCACATGAAATTCCACCTGAGCACAAGGAAGAAATTCTTTACTGTACAGTGACCATGCACAGGAACAGGGTGCCTGGAGAGGCTGTGGAATCTCCCTCACTGGAGATATTCAAGAGCTGTCTGGACACAATCCTGTGCCCTGTGCACTGGGATGGCCCTGCCTGAGCAGGGAGGTGGGACCAGGCTCACACCCTGTTGTCCTTTCCAACCTGCCCCCCCTGTGATATGCTGCTGTACTTGTTTATCAGTGTCACAACTGTAACACTTTTGCTTTTCCCTTCATGGCCATGACGCCAAGCTGCTCATTAACCTTGCCCTAGTAGTTAATTTTGTTATATAAAATTAAAAACTATCAATGAATATTTCCTCTTAAAAGGGAAAAGTTCAGAAAAGGCTTCACGAAATAAAATAAGATTAGCAGCCTTAGAATTAGTAAGTAACTGGGCAAGCATGTTACACAAGTGTGACATGTTCTAGTTGAATTTACAAGTTCTTTGCAAAAGAGAGGCAAAGCACTGCTAACAGAGTGCTGAAGGTCAGGACTAGGGATAATTTGTCTCTTCCAGAATCAACAGTGTCTAATATAAAACATGCAGTGGTCTAGACCTAGTACAGCAGATTCAAGAATTTCAAGATCTGAAAAAATCTGATGATAAAGGATCACTAAAGTTTTGCTTATGCAGGAAAAGGTTTGTCAAAGAACAGAGATTTCCTTTAGGCTAGTAAAACCCTTCAGCTGAAAACTCCTAGACAGCCTGCCTAAAGATTTCTTAGTTCTCCTTTGTCTGCTTTCTCTCACCCAAATGTGCTGCAGAATAGTTTGTTAAAGGGAGCTCTTTGGAAAGGTGCATGCAGCTTAGGGAAGACTTTGAACAGAAAATCAGTTAATAATGTAATGTTATTTCAAAAGAATACTATGCAGTATTACAGAAATACAGTGTATTTCTTCTTCTTTGGGAAAGCTGGAGCAAATATATTTTTATTACATGCATGTGTGTATAAACTAGTAAGATACAATGCATCATTCAATTCAATTAGTATGGTTAAAAAAGTTTTGTAAAACAGATCTCACATTTCCTTTACACACACGAATTTCCAAAAAAAAAATTCATCTATAAACCAACATGAACAGCTGCAGTGCTTTTCAGGCCTCAATGATACAGGTAATATAGAGAATATAACTAAACTCATTTGCTGAAGCAGAAGAATCAGTCCCTCCTATTCTGCATGCATTCATCCATCTGTATGACATACCTGAAGAAATCTTGCCATTCTAGTATTCTATAATTTGTAAATGTTACTACATATTTCAAAAAAGAAAACCTGTTTCAGTGCATAAGGAAAGCCTTTAGTCTGAACAGACTTAGACTTTTTCTAATCATCTCTATCAGACCTTGACTCAGAAAGAACATTCCTAATATAAATGTCTTAATGAAACTGTTAGAAGATTCAGGGTCAAGCCTTTGAACCTACAAGGTAATCATGAAGGCCAACTCTTCTTTCTCACAGCTCTTTGCTATGGTTTATGGCAATAGAAGTGGCAATCTTCTTTTACACTTACCCCGAACAGCTCTGAAAATGACACTAGGTGCTTTAAATAGAATAGGAAATGATGTGGGGAGTGTAGAAATTCCCAGTGTTGGCAAGATCCCAGCATATATAGGATAGATATATAAAATTGTTACTTCTGGTGCAAAGTGTTGCAATCAAAAGTGGATTTGTGAAGGCAAGAAAGTGACAAAACCATGTCTGACATCTTGCAGTTGATACACAAAGTAAGAATAATATATATAAGAATCAGAAAAGGCAGAGACAATTATGATGCATAGTATTTCAAAAGACTTCTAAAACTGAGTCATCTTGAAGCAGAATTAAAACAAGCAAAAAAAAAAAAAAAAAAAACCCCCAAAAACCCTCACCACCAAATTAAGTCCCTTATCTGTCTTTTTATATGTTTAAAAAAATGGAGTCTGGAACTCTTGTAATAAGAGGCCTCCATTGTTACAACAGAAGTTGTAACAGTTTTATTTCTTTGTAGAATTGCTGGACTAGAAATGTCTATAAAATATTAGAAAATACTGTTCAATTGCTAAAAGTTACAGAGCATTACATCATAGTATTATTATGCACAATGCAGTTATATGCCACAAGATATTCTTGAACAAGACTGCTTGAGCCTGTCCCTCCATACTGAGTTCTCAATGCAAGCTCAAAAATCTTAGCAAGAAAAAAAACCAAAGCTTTCAAGAGAAAAGAGATACACCACTGTCTGAAAAATGTTGGTCACATTATTTTACACAGGTGGTTAATTTCCCATCACATAAACAGAAAAGATAACACATTCTACTTGCAGAGCAGCACAGTGATTGTCTTCAAGTAATTTGGAACTAAATTTAGTTACATGTATATTTACCTATCACAGTGAAACATCATCATGATACTACTTTGGTTTTTACTCTGAAATTTCTGCTGATTAAAAAACTTGAAAGACTATATTTGTTCTCTCATAGGTTTCTGTCTTTCAAATTAAAAAAAAAACAAAATAAAAACTGCTTATGACTCATATGTGTTTGATTCAGAACTATGTTACTCTTTAGCAGGTAATTAGATGTAAAACAATAAAGGCTGCTCATCTGGCTGAAGTGAGGAAAATATTATCTGAAAAAAAACTTGACTAGCTTCTTGAGTAGCAGTACTGGATATGAGCAGAAAAAGTCAGCTTTGCATAAAGAAGCAGAAACACAATATCATCAGTTAGATCACAGTTAAATCTTCAGGATAAAGAAATAACCATGCATAAACTATTAGACTGAATATGAATAAAAAATAACTCTTTTATCCACAGTACAACTTTGGCTCTCTAGATAACCCCCAGCACAGTCTCCTTTACTTATATTTATATAATATAAAACATTTTTAGTCCATATCTGTACCACCAGTCTACGTTGCTTTGATCAGCCCCTCTACCAGCCAAATGTTTCAGATGGTTTTCAAAGGAACACATGTGCTCATGGAGACAAAGTCACGTTTCATGCTCTGAGGAGGACAGTGGTGCTGCTAGAGCCAACAAGCAAGTGGCAACCCACGGCTGATGCCAGGAACTCTCTCTTGGGGTGGTCACACCAACTCTCTGAAACTGAAAATTGTTTGTTTTGAGGAAGTCAGGGAGGTGGGGGGCTGATGCAGCAAACCAGAGAGAAAATGATGTGAGTTCATTTCTGAAGCCTTAATCCACATTAACTTTGCCAAGAGCATAAAATGAAATGGAGTGAACCTTACTTTTAGGATATCTTTTTTGGTCAGTTTTACATCCTGCTCTGTTTGTACTATGGGATTTTATTTACTCAGTAATGTGTTGCTAGTTGTGCTGGTTTATATCATTCTTGCCCTTAGCTGTTCCTTGCTGCCCCTGTGTTACCCCTCTCTCATGCCAGCATGATCATTTCTGCAGCTGATTTTCTCAGTTCACTTTACTGTGCAATCTGGCTTATAGTTAGCAAGAGAAAATGTGTTTTTTTCATGAACCAGTTTCCTGAACTTTTTCACTACGAATATGCAAAGAAGGAAATGCTTCTGAATATCTAAATTCTTCATGACTGCAAAGGGAAAGAAAAGCTTTCCTAGTATTATCCCGAAGGAAATATTCCGTATTCAAAGTAACAGCCAGCCTGCAGGACTGACTCCTGAAGCACTACTACCTTTAACAGGCACACAGAAATTTTGCCCAGTACAAAGCCATCTAAAGGGGTAATGGCTATCACACCACTTACAAGGGGAGCAGAGCCTCAGTGGAGCTGGGTGCCACGCCACACAGAATGTGATGGGACATCTCGATTTGTACCAGCTCTGGATCCAAGCCTGTACAAGGGAAGGGAAAGGTTTATCCCAGGCTGGTTCTAACTTTTATCTGCACGAGATTTCTCAAGTCAAAGAAGAGCCAGCTAAGCAGTGAAACACGACAAAATGCCTAATTCCAAAGCTAGCACTGCTAACCCACCAGCAGAGCACTAGTGAAAACAATCTGCTACAGTTGCCTATGTATTCATCCTAATATTTGGAAGACAGCACGCAGGGGGCCTTCAACAGGAATAAGCGCTTTCTGTTTTTTGCCTGTATCTCATCCCAAGCCTCAATTCTCAAAGATCTAATTTCTCCTGCTAACATAGCTTAAAAACATGTCTGCAGTGTTTTGCCTAAACCTAAATTAATTTTAAAAACAATTTTCTGTCTATAAAGTCGAGGTAGATTGATTTTTCTATTGAAAATTAAAAAAATCTTTTGGCAGATGATGAGGGAGAAATGGGTTCATGGAAAGCAAAGACATATTCTAGCCTTGACTTCTTTTGTCTGGTCATCTTTCCTTCGTTTGCCAGAAATTACAAAGCAATTGAGTTCAAAGGCACCACACATTGGGAGTCAGAGACTGGATTTCCAGCATGTTTATGTTGGATGTATTTGCATAATGGTTGTAGTGAGCTCTGTGGCCCTACACCAGACAGACATGCCTGCACTTCCACTAGCAGCCTCCCAGCACCTGGATGAAACAGGAATTCCTTGCTGGGTGGGACTCCCTTACACGCTGCATATTCACAAGAAAGCACTTTCATATTGGCGTAACAGATTCCTCAATAGTGATTTTTCTTAAAACATGAGACCTGGGCCAGACTCGGCCATTGTGCGTACTCTGAGCTCGTCTCAGGTGGCGGGGCAGCACGGCCGGTGCAGGCAGGAGTGGAGCTGTGGAGCTCCTGCCCCTATTCCTGCCCCATCAGTGCCAGACAGGCTGATGGAGCTGTGGAGCTCCTGCCCCTGTTCCTGCCCCATCAGTGCCAGACAGGCTGATGGAGCTGTGGAGCTCCTGCCCCTATTCCTGCCTCATCTGTGCCGGACAGTCTGATGGAGCTGTGGAGCTCCTGCCCCTATTCCTGCCCCATCTGTGCCAAACAGGCTGATGGAGCTGTGGAGCTCCTGCCCCTGTTCCTGCCCCATCAGTGCCAGACAGGCTGATGGAGCTGTGGAGCTCCTGCCCCTATTCCTGCCCCATCAGTGCCGGACAGTCTGATGGAGCTGCAGATCTCCTGCCCCTGTTCCTGCCCCATCAGTGACGGACAGTCTGATGGAGCTGTGGAGCTCCTACCCCTATTCCTGCCCCATCAGTGCCGGACAGTCTGATGGAGCTGTGGAGCTCCTGCCCCTGTTCCTGCCCCAACTCTGCCAGGAGAGTCTGATGGAGCTGCGGAGCTCCTGCCCCTATTCCTGCCATCTGTGCCAGGACAGGCTGATGGAGCTGTGGAGCTCCTGCCCCAACTCTGCCAGGAGAGTCTGATGGAGCTGCGGAGCTCCTGCCCCTATTCCTGCCATCTGTGCCAGGACAGGCTGACGCTGCACAGCCTCAGCCCCGGGATCAGCCTGGTTGCTGCCAGGGCCTGGGGGAGTGGTGTGGCAGCGGGGCTGTGCCAGCGTGCCATTAAACCACACTAACAAGGAGCCTCGCCCTGCTCCCTGCCCCTGGCATGTACCTCTGAGCCAAACCTTGCACTCTCTAACCCCACAGTGAACCTGCTCAGAGCACTCCACTGGCAGAAAACTCACCCTACCAAATGAACAAACAAAAACTTGACAACATTTCTGCCAGATTTCCTCCTCCACCACTTCAGCCAAGCGCTGGTGCTGTAGCAGCCAGCCAAGGGGCAAGGAATGCAATGTACCATTAGCTGAGTCCCATTCTGATAGCACCCATCACTGGATCATCTTGGTTAATGTGTCTAATCACATCCTGGTGAGACACAGGCATTCTTAGCCTGCTGTAGGCCTTAACAAGGGGATGGACAAACATAGCCTTGAAAAAGCTGCCCTGACAAGACTTAAACATATAGAGGATGTTCAATCTGGCAGATAAACTCAAACTCTGCACTTCCTTTCTAAGCAGGGGGGAAACCCAAGTTCTTTTAAATAAATAAGAGGGTTACAAATGGAGGAGGCGCTCATACGTGCCAACAGATGCTATGGCAAGGCCATTTTAAAGAAGCTTTCAAATTTTGAATTTTTACAGTTGTATTTGTGCCCCAAGGATGCTTGAGAGAAACAAGAAAAAAACACAGATGCAAAGAAAGCAATAGTGCAGCCCCAGGGAAGGGAAGGGAAGGGAGGGAGGGCTCTGTAGCATGAAAGTAGCTGAGGAAGTGACCATGGAAGCTGAGAGCACAAGAGTACCCATTTGGGGCACAAGACACTGTTCTTTAGTTTTGGTCGATGAACAGACCCACACGGGAGAGACATACACATTGTGCACAGAATGCTTCCTCTCTCCATTTAAAAGGCATGCTTAGGTCAGGCTCTCTCTCTGGGCTAATTGCCTGAGCCTGAAATGGCACTGTTGGTGTCTGGGAAACTGCTTCTATTTATTATAAGCCTGTCTGTTCCCCAGGCTGCACTAGCACAGACTCCACAGGCAGGATCAGACCTTTCAGGAAGGGCATGTCATGCTGCAGTGCTGGGCAACCGATGCCACTGCCTCCTCTGCTTGTCATCCAAGGAAATCTAAGGCTCTTGTTTCAATTATTCTTCATGCAAGCTGCTTGTGCTAACCAGCTGTCATTATTTCAAATGGAAAATGTGATGTAGAACAGGTTAGCAACTTGTGTTGTCCTGTTTCTAACTGGTATCATGTTATCACATGCTAGTGTCTGCAAATGTGGACACAAAGGCACCTTATGCCAAAACACTGTAGTAATCTTTGAATTCCTGCATGGTAGCGATACTAAAAAACAAAGCTGCTCTTTCTCTTCATAAAAGAAAGAAAGAAAAAGAATCAGTGTGGGGCAAAATCCCCTACCTCTAAGGTTTTTCTTTTCTACCCTGACAATTTTTGTGTGTGAACTATAGTAGCTTTTTGTATTGAAAATTGGCCACTCCTAACTGATGAGCTCACTGCTGTTTGCATCCTGAAGAGACATTAGGACAGAAACTCAGCAACAGCAAATCAGTTGCTTCACTGAAAAAAAGTGAACAGCAGTGATTTATGTCAGCTAAGAGTCAAGATTCATCCTGCTTAAAGACACAGCTTGTTCCAGCAAGGAACCTCACTCAGCTTACAGGGGGGATGAAGCAGCACTTAACCAGGTCAAAGGGTATGTGAGGAACCACAGATATTTCCAAATGTACAGTGAAAAAAAAGCCCCACCACTGGACTTGAAAGTTGCACAGTAAAGAAATCACTGATTATACCAGTACACTAGTCCTATAAATTTTTCAGGAGGAGGTCACACAGGCCAGGGCACATTTGATTACTTCATGGTGCAAGTGCAAAAACACATGTCCAGGAGAAGCAGCAAAAGCATAGCTCCTCAGACAGCAAAATGCCTCCTGGAGTTCCCTGGTACTGGTGGGGTGAGCAGCTCAGGGTGGAGTGACTGCAGATTTCTGCATTTACTGAAGAGGTGCAGTGCTTTTTCCCCTGCAGGTGGAAAGGAATAGGTGGAAATAAACCCTTCTCTTATCAGCCGTCTGCTACCCCTCCCCTTTGGAAGTCACACCTTGTTATCAGCTCCATCTCCCCCCTTCCCAAAATGCAGATGCTGCAGTTTGTGCAGATGCCCTGTGGTTCATGGCACAAGACCTTGGGGGAAACAGGAAACAATACATTCCTGTTGTTCACCTGATGTTAACTCTGTGCGCTCACTGCACTCTAAGAATCCTTTCTTGGATCAGTGATGCCACTACTGCACATATCAGTAGAACTACAACAGACTCATTCTTTCCTACATTTGAATTTCATCTTGGATTGATTGGGACAACTTTTTCCAGGAGGCCACAGCTAGTTCCCATTGTATTACTCAAAACAGTTATATTGGTATTTCTAACTGTTTCAGGACAGCAAAAACTTGTTTGCTTTTATTTCATCCCCCTCTTACTTATGGATCCAGTCATAGCTTTAAATGTGCTATGGCTCACAGTTGACAGCTGTGTAGGTTTCTTTTCCAGTATTCTAAAAATTACAGTTTGCCTTTCACAATTTCTACTACATGCCACTCCTACTGCTCAGCTGTTAAGCAACAAAGCACATTAAAAAAAAAAAAAAGAGAATTAGAGGGTGCCAATTCAGTTTAAAAGGAAAAAAGCCACATCACTTAATTCTGATTCAGAAAAGATCACGTTCATACCTGTGAACAGGTATGAACATTACTACAGTGTGCAAGGACTCTGAACCTACACCACAAATCAATATTTCCCTGCCATGCTTATAGGGAAATACCACAACATACCGTTAGGCAGTCATGATAAATGTATGTCTTTGAAAAGTTAGTTTCTTTTTGGAAAGTTAGTTTCTTCAGCAAGTAGTTTTCCACTTAAAAAAAAGCAACAACAACAACAACAAACAACCCCCTAAGAATTTGGCATTTTTCCCCACATTCTAGGAAATTTTAATTTTTTTTATTTGACAGTTACTTAGTAATTATTCAGGTCTGACATTATGAAAACTAATGCTATTCCATAGTATAAACTAACTTCAGAGGTCAGGTGGGAAAAGAGGATATAATCGTGTCTTTGAAATACACAACTTATCATTCCAAATTAGAACAAAACCACAACAATTAAAAATTGAGAGTTTTCAGAGTAACAATTTTGCCTCCTGACTGATAATTTGTTTTTAAGACCTCTGCACTTTTTGCTTTATGAATGATCTGCTGAATGGCCTTGTACAAGTCACTTATCCTCTTTATGCCTCAGAGCAGATACAGCTGAGAGAGATGCACACTAGCTATAACCATGTGTCACTATGCTGGGGCAATGCAGTGTGTCAACCTAACTATTATCTTATGCACCCTACATTGCGTGCATGCATGCAGATTTTGCTTACCTAGACAAGTCTCCCATTTGCAATTTCTAATAAATGGGGTAAGGAACATATACTGCAACTGCTCAGAGTTTAGAGAAGTAACTCCTCTCTCTCCCTGCCCCGAACAACAGCAATCATTTTCCCCTCCGTCTCTTGTGACTGCAGTTCTTGGAAGCAGAGCTGCATACATGATGCAGCTAAAGGCAATGGGTAGCTGTTTTCAATATCCGAGGCACTGCTTTCAGCTGCATAAGATGTTGTGGTCTCCTGTTCCATGACAGCAACAAAATTCAATGCCTGTTTTTAAGCAGTGGCAGAGAGATGTGATTGAAATGGCAAATACCCTCGAAAAAGAGCAGCCACATCCAAGGAGGGCAGGGGGCACAAGTGTGTGGGCAGCAGCCCTGGGGGTAGGTGTCTGAGTGGCAGGACCATGTAAATAACATTTTAAGGTGCATTACTGTTAGCTGCCTCCAAGATTGTCAAATTGCTACACCTCTGGTTGCTGCAGCCAAAATGCACCCTGTAGTTATGATGCTTCCCTTCTGAGGAAGCTGCAGGTTTAGAAGAGCTTTCTTGCTTGAGTGAAGACCTTTCCTGCTAACTACAGATCTATATATGTGGTATCAATTGAGCCACCCTGGAAGCACTTAATGTGTTAAAAGCAGAGTGCTAGAGGATATTACTGCACACAAATGCAAAGTCAGAAAGATTATATTAAGCACACATTAGGATACCTGGCATTAACTACAGCATGTTTACATGGTATATCTTCCCACAGCTTATATGCTTTAAATGCCTTTGCTAAACTGGCAGGTTTCCATTCCACAGTTACCTGAAAGACATGTGAGCAGGAGGAAACTCTTGGAGCTGCAGCTCTGTGCTAGCCATATGTTACTTGTAGATGCAGAAGACTTTACCTATTAAAATTCAGAGCAGCTGTGTTCAATGATAAAATGATAACTAGTATCAGCTCTTTCTCCAGGGAGCTGAGCCACCATCGTCTGTGTGAGGGAAAAACAGTAAACTGGATGGAAAGTCATGGAAAGCAAAGGAAGGACACAGAATCCCAGGAACTGGTTTTATTTACAGCATTCATTCAGGTCAGCTCATGAGGTGGGGAGTCCTTAAAGGACCTGCACACTTCACAAAATCAGACCTATTCTAGTATATCCTTAGCTCTTCCTTCACTCTCTGTGCATGGGAAGCTCCTTTCTAAAGTTGCCATTCCTATTAGAAGCACTTTTTATAATCTTATCCTTCTAGTTTCAGCCTCAGCTCAGCACCCACTATTTAACTGGCAGCTGATCCTCTGTAGCTGTGTGAGCAGCCAACAAAGGTCTTCCCATTTTTTATCTCCTGCTCTTTATTACAACTGGAGCTGAAAAATGAGATGACACATCAAAAGGATTTTGTCTGGATTTCAAATTTCACAGTATTCAGGGTTTTGTTGATTCCCTCATTTCGGATTCAGACCACTTTAAAAAGTCCGTCACCGATAGCTCATTTCACCTCCAGATATCTAGTTCCCTCACAGAAACTCACAGTACATCTGGCTACACAGCCCTAACCTGTTTTACTCTGAATTGCCTCTTACATGCTGCCCCTCACCCTGATGACAGGTCTCTGGTAGCATTGGACAGTGACGTCCACTGTTTACCCTTACTTTGCTCTCACAATTGCCCTTTCCACAGCTGCCCTTTCTGTGGCAACAAGAGAGTGTTGCACGGGCCAGCTGATCCTTTTGTGCTGGGCTGCATGCCCTCCACACTCCTGATCCATCTTCTCTTGAGTGATATTGTTTTCATTAAGGATTCAAATCCATTAGTGGAAGGAGGCTAGGGACATAATGCATCTTCAATGTTTCTTTTTGTGAACACTTATTTTTCCTTCTCTTTTGTACTTCTTACATTTACTTAATTAAGCCCTGAAACAAAATCACTCAGGCTTACTCAGCAAGTGTGACTGGTGTTCTCAAGATGAGAGTAAAGTACAGCCAGTAAATCTACAAGCATACACCCCAGTGGGCACATGTGTCAGCCTCCTGCCAGGGTAGCATGGGCTCTCAGGGTTGGAGGAGTAAGCAACAAACTCCTTTTTTCATGGCACTACACGTAACATGTGCACTCTTTCCTCTGAGATTTCTGATGATTTTCTTATTTCTGCCCCTTCTGGGCAGTGAGTCCAGGGAGGGGTGGCAAGAAAGCAGAATGAGTTTTCAGACTTATTCCCTGCTTTGGGCACAGCAGTCTACTGTCCCATTGCACAGAACGCCTCCATTTAGTTTTCTCCAGGATCTAGATGCCTGCTGGGGGAGGTCTCTGCCACTTGTGTCTCACTCTGAACTCCAGATCCAATGATGCCCTCAATCAGTGCCTGGGATCATTAAGTCACGATCAACATGATTTTGATCAGTGCTTAATCAAGTGCAAATCTAAAGGCTTGGAAATGAAAGATTTCCCCCACATGCTGTGTTTTTGCATAAATGTGAAAGGCTTCAAGAAACACAGCTAGGGATGGATGGCTGCAGTACAGACAAAAGTCTGTTCCCACAGATACATTGCATATGCAGGGCTGCTGCTTTTAAAAATTCCCTTCTCGTGTCAGAATAGGAGACTTACAAGCCTTTCTTAATTTAAATATGTGTTGTTGCCACCAGATTTCTAAATGATAACCTAGACTTTTGCCTACTGATAGTAGCACCCCAACCAAAAGGTGAAGGTGACACACCATCCTCTGCACCTCTTTATAGAATATTTTTGTTCATTGGTCTTAGCTGAAAGCTGGTGTGGTCAGGAACCTTGCTTCACTGGTCAGACAGTACCTGCCAGTAACTGAGAAGTAATTTTTGACTGGGAATAATGACAGTTTTTCTCCGTCATGGATTCAGTGGAATTGCAGCATGATAGGGGCCAGCAAAGATGTTTCAGAGCAAATCACAGCCATCACAAACAGGGGCATGTCAGAAACTCTACCAGAGCCCCAGTGCTACCACAACCACAAGCTCTTAGCAATTCTTACACTTGAAGGCTGTTCAAGCACCCTATGCCAGTTTTGTGCTATAATTTACTAATGTTTTGTTATTATGAAGATCAACAACCTTTCCTTCATATAAATATAGACCCTTAAGCTGTTGTCCACTCCTACTAGCCTTACTTTTTCAAGACCTAGGCATCAATTACACTTCTTCATTTTTAACCTGGAGACATCCCTAGTTTTTGTTCTTGTAACTGCTTTCTACAATTTGTTCTGTCCCCTCAGAAGCTTCCAACCTACATACTAGTTCACTTAACTCCCACCCCTTCCTTGAAATCAGCCTTTCTTCTACGGTCTTGTGCCAACACACAACCTGAAAATTTCATGGTTTTTTGGTTTTCACAGCAAGTTTTATCACTTCACTCTGCCCTTACCAAATAAATAAGCAGTGCAAGAAAATCTTCATTTGTGCCTTCTGAGACAGGGTTCAGTACTGTTGTCTGTACAGAGAGTCACTATCTGTACAGACAAGCCATAAAAGAGCAAGACAGAAGGAACCAACGTGTGCATTTAAAACCAGGGGAGCAATGAAAAGGCCAATGGGGTGAATAGTTTAGACTATCTTCCTAGTACAGAATCTGACCAGTTTTTCTATTCAGCATTTGTTTCATGTATTCTTAAAAAAAGTATTCATTTCTATTCATCTGAGAAAATTCTAGTAGCTGTCAAATAGGAAGTTCAGAAAGTCTTTTGCTTTGCAAGCTTAGAAATGTTCTCTTCTCCTCTCAACACTGAAATATGAAACCTGAGAAATTGCAGATTTTTATATGCTACTGAATCACTTCAGAGACAGAAACACAATGCATCTCCCCTCTGAACAAAGTTGTAATAACTACAAGAAACTCCACAGAATTTAAAACTAACATCTGCAAGAGCAGGCCATTTTTATTATGTTAAATGTATGGGAACTGTTGGTTTGGTTTTGTTGTTGTCATTTTTAAAAGCAGGTTCCATGTAGGAGAATTTCATATTTCCTTTTGAGGCACAGCTAATCCAAAAGTTAAACTTAGATGGCACAGCATGCCAGGGAAGATGGGACAGGAGCCTTGCTAAGACCACAGTTACACAGAAGCAAGATGAAAAGATGGAGAAATGGGAAACTCACTGATTATTTCCATTTGCTTTCTCTTTCTCAGGGATAATCATAGAAGATAGTGGTGGGGATGGATACATTTTAAAAATCATAAATGTAAGGTGCAATGAGGCAGCAATCCACAGCTGCAGAACATAATAACACAAACCAAGGAAAACATAAGTATAATACAAATTCCTATGCAACCAGTGAAGATAGAAAATATTAAAACTGTAAATGGGACAAAGAGTGGAAGAACATGGATTACTAAATCATTAATGTGCGGTAAAACTAATTTTCATATCAGTTTAAAATGAAAGTTGAATTTCTCCAATTGCCATTTTTGTTTTGTGTGTAACTTGATTAGCAGTAGCAATTGCTGATTTAAAAAAACCAAACAGCTCTCCCATCTCCCCCCCCAAAAAACCCCAAAAACAAAAACCCCCAAAGGCCATCAAACCCTCCCATGTTTTAGCATGATCCCATAAAATAGTTAAGTTTTATGATTAGAAATACAGCCCTTACTTTTAATTATAATTTTTTTCTCTTTCATAAAGTCCATAGAAGACACTTAAAGTCTTGGGAAGGAGAGAAAAAGAAAAAATCAGCTATTGGTGTTTCAGAGAGCTCTGGATGTAGTCAAAAGATCTTGCAGTTCAGAAACAGAAGAGTTTAGACGTGAACTTTTTGTTTGCTCCTGGAGATAGTCTGGATTGTTTAGGAGCAGAAATTTGTTACTGGCAGTGAGGATGCATCTGATTTTCCATTACCTGCTATTACTGGGCAGAAGAAGGTTCACAAGCAAATAAAAGCTTTCCAGTCTGCCACATCTCAGGTGAGTTAACACCAGCCTGAGTATGTGGATTTTTAAGTTTTGAAGAAGATCAATAGCCTTATGGCCTCCCCTAGCCCTGCATCTCCACTTCCCTGCTTGTGTGACAAGGGCAAAAATGAAACAATGCTCCATTATCACCTAGGGTGAGGAGCAGAGGCTGAGGCAGGAAAGGAGACCCATTTTATGAAATTGGGAAGCCACACACAGTGAGCCCAGGGTGCAACATGAATGATTTTGTTTTCCTTTAAAGAAGCAGCCAAATTCTTTCATAAAGAACATTTGCATCAGCCAGCAGTAATAAACCCCCAGGCCTCGATGCATGGCTGACACTGTCCTTACCCCCTTAAACAATGGGCCCCACTCCAGATCCTCTGAGGAAAGCAGAGCACATTTGGAGAGAGGCACAGGGGCCTGAAGCCACATGACAGAGCCTATAAACACAGCAGTAGGTGCTAAGGCTGCTGACAAGTGTCCAGGCAGCACTGAGAGCTCCGCTCCCTAAATAGACAGATACAAGTAACAAGCCTGATGTTTGTGCTTGACAGAGCCCTCGATAAATGGGCCTCTCCCACAAGCAGCACAGTGAAAATCAGAGCACCAGTGGAACACAAAAATTGCTGGTAAGGTAGGAGATTGCAGAGGTTTCTGGGGATATTTTCCAAATGAAATATTTTCATGTCCTCTATGAACCTGGCTCACCTCCCTGTTGCTGAACATGAAGACTGGCTTTAGTCATCAGTGACTTATGTGGTTTTAAATTGATCCAAAATCAGTGGCCTGGAGCTTTTCCTGAAAGATCATTTAAGTACCACAACTATGTTTTCATCTCTGCCTTTAGCCTTTGTTCATCTCAGACAGACAGTAAAGGCTTTCAGGAAAATGTCTTCTGGGTAACGGGGAAAGGAGGAAATAAGTTCTGCTATCAAGTGTAAAATTAAATCATGAAAGCTTTTAGATTGAAAAAGACCTTTAGGATGACTGAGTCCAACCATTAACCCAACATTGCCAAGTCCACCACTAACCCATGTCTCTAAGTGCCACATCTACATTTTTAAGTGTTTAAAAAATACTTCCAGGGACAGTGCCTCAGAGACTTTGCC
The DNA here is from genome assembly GCA_024865655.1 of Emberiza elegans. Classification (NCBI taxonomy): domain Eukaryota; kingdom Metazoa; phylum Chordata; class Aves; order Passeriformes; family Fringillidae; genus Emberiza; species Emberiza elegans. Next base: position 23,890,034 of record JALJVW010000241.1, on the reverse strand, counting down.
AAGCAGCCTGTTTCAGTGCTTGATAAACCTTTCCATGCAGAAACTTGCCCTAATATCCCATGCAAACCTCCTTCTGTGCAACTCAAGGCCATTTCCTCTTGTCTTGCCACTTCTTACCTGGGGAAGAGGCTGACCCTCACCTGGCTACAACCTCCTTTCAGGTAGTTCTAGAGAGCTATAAGGTTCTCCACCTCCATGTAAGCCCACAGTAATTACAGCTGATCTCAATTTGTCCAGCTTAAATTAATGAGCTATGTGCATAAAATGCGAAGTTGAACAATTTTGAGTACACTGGTTTACTAACAGAGACAAGCAAGTCAAAGTCCAATAAAGGTCATAACAACTTATTGTTTTAAATATCAAGTTACAACATTTGCATCCATCATGAATTCCATGTCTGTGTTCAAGTACTCATATGGGGCTAAGATAAAGATTTTGCATAGGATTTAAAGAAAACCATTTTAAGCTTCCAAACTCTGAGAGCTAAGAAAACTCTCTGCCTCTCAGTACAACTTGTTATACAATTAATTTGATCTAGGAACAGAGTATTTACAGGGTAATTTGCAATATGTAAACTGTTAAGCACAAAATGGCACTCTTTCAGTCATTAAACACAATTCACCTTCATTACAGGCACAGTTGGGATCCAGGGATTTCTTTTTTTGTGAGTGAGAGCAGAAAAAAAGGTTGTTGTCAGGAGGATAACTTCTGTAGAATTTAATCAGGTCTAATACCAAGTATAAGTGATCAAAATTATGTTTGATCAACACAACTCACAAAAATTTCTTCTCAACAAGACTCTGATATTAAGCTTATTAATGCACTCAGGAATTCACCTTTAATGTGCAACTCTAGGAGCACAAAGCAGTTAATGTGATCACAGTCAAATTGCAATTAGGTTTCATCAAGACTGATATAATGGTATTTTCCTTCATGCTAGATAAACTGTTAGTTAAGGGACTATATCATTGTTTCACATGCTTTCTGGTTTTAATAAGCATACAGACTTGAAAAAGCCCAACAGCGGCTGCTTTTTAGCATGTTTTAATCATCCCAGTCATTCCTAAACAGAATTCTAGGACTACCTTCAGATTTAACTGTTTCACTGAGTGGTTTTAAACATTCAAATTCAGTTTTTCTTCCTGTGATTTATACATCTGTGAAGGCAAATAACATTTTCCTAATGATCCTGGTCCTAATTAAGTATAAATTACTTTTCCTCATGTGAAATTCATGCTGATTTCTACCAGCAGAAAGTTTGGGTGCAAGTACCAAACACTACAGTCTTGTCTGTAACTTTGAAAAGATGGATGGGCCAACGGGCAGGTTCATTCTTGTGTGCAGTTTCCAAGTGCTCTCCCAAACTAGATACATGCAGCCTGTACATGTGATTGCCCATCTGCATTCACAATCCAAAGAATAAATTCAAAACCACCATTGTTTTGTACAAACAGGAACAACTCCAGTGTCAGTACTTATGTAGAAGGCAGCTGGCCTGAGTCTTACTCATGTGGAGGACAAGAAGAAACAAGAAAAGTGTTTCTGACTAAAGGAAACCCTCAGAAACTAAATTAAAGGAAACCCAGGTCAAGTCAGTCTCCTGTAAGAACCCAAGAGACTTTCATGCTGGAGTGTAAAAGGTATAAGGAGAAAGTAGAATTCTCTTTTCCAGAGAGACGTGAAGCTGGATTCACCATTGTCCTACCGTCTTATTTAGAGCAGATAACATCTAGTGAACGTACAGCACACAACTCAGAGAACTGACAACTGCCAGGGATTTTGATTAAGAGAAAGAAATAACTTATTTCCCAGCATCCAAATGAAATACAATTCTTAGAACCTGGACTGTAAGAAGTAAGAGCAGATTTTCAATACTTTCCTTGATTATTTTTTAATTTTAGTTGAACTAGATAATGTGTCTTGAGGTGGCATTTCTTAGACTACACGATTACAGCAAGACAAGCTTTTAAAAATACTTGTATCCTAGCTTATAGAGTTATTCACCTCTCTGACATTTTTGTTTGATGCATAAAAAATTAATCAAATGACCCAGATTTTTTTAGAGTTCCATATAAATTAAAATCACAGAAACACAGGACAGAAGGGACCTCAAGAGAGCACTTAGTCAAACTCCCTGCAAGAAGGAATAATCAAGAACACCTAAATCATCCTTACCATAGTTAAACTGTTCTTAAAATTGCTGGTTAAGAGTTTACTAGAATGTCTCTGTGTAAACCACTGCAATTTCTGAACACACAGAATTCAGAAGTTAAGCATATTGATTTTTGATATCATTGTAAGCCACTAAGAGTAAATATTCACAAATTAAGAATATCTGGCTTATACTTGAAAGTTCAATTTTTCCTGTGAATCTTTTGCTTTCTAGGATAACTAAGCAGTGTTTATTCAAACTTGCTCATATGCTATGCTTTACAGACATCTTATAAGTTTTCTATATGTAGACATCTTCTGTAGGGTGTGGCATCCAAAATTATTTACCAGCTGACGCCTCAGCCATGCTTATCACAGAGATATAGATACCTCTTATTTCTAAAGGGACATTTCTGTTAGCACACCCCAAAAAAAGTTCTTTTTTTTTGCAACACCATCCCATTCCCTGCTTATAACTTGAACTTTCTACCTGCTCTGTTTCTGACTGCACCTATTGATTTTACTCTTGTTGACACCAAACCATTACCTCAATTTATCAAGATGTCTTTGAATTACAGTTTTGTCTCTCAAAGTGATCACAGTCAAACCCTTTTGGTGTCATCCCCAAGTGATGTAACTGTATTCTGTATTTCATTGTATAAGATACCAGTGAAAATAATATAAGAGCTGAGTGTAGAACTGGTCCCTGTAGATATCCACTTGAAATTTCCTAGTATTTGAGAGAATCTTTTAACAAGCTGTGCATTCCCATTACAATCATCACATCAGGACTGCCCTTTTCCAATACCCCTTGAGAAAGTAGTGTTAGACAACACCAGATTCTTTATGAACGATATATCCTATCTACCATTTTCCTCTGAATCGTTTATCACAATCTGATAAAGAAGGGAATTGTATTGCTTTGATGTGATTTATTTCCCACTAATATATCCACCTATATTTTAATAATACTATTGTCTTCCAAGAAGAAAATAGTTCCTTCTAAGTAGATAATTCTAGAATATTTGTGGAGATTGATTGGTCTATATCACTCATATCTTCATTTTTCCATTTTTTTACTTTTCAAAGGAACATTCCATGTTTACTCTTTCCCAGTCTCCCGTAAGCTCCCCAGATTACTCAGAGGTTATTTTGGTTCGTTTCCTTAAGTAGTCTAAAATGAACACACTCTGGTCTTGAAGTCACATCCCTCACAAGCTAGTGATTACAAGAGTGTCTTTCAATTTTCTTGTCTGCTTCTTTCTGGTCCTGTAGAAATTCACAGTGTAAATAAATATGAAATGGCAAATTGTTCAATATCTATATAATGACATATAAATTTACACTAATGACTTGTGTGACATGGCGCAGCAACTCATGAAGCAAATTACTCTTCAATTCCTATTTTAGTGATACAACACCACTTGTCTGTGGCTGAGAGACAGTTAAAAGAAAGGTAAACTAGAAGTCAGGTGTAGATGGTGTAGATCAGAAAATTGTAGATTGTTGTTGCTTTGCACTGCAGTAAGAGCACAATAGAAAATTTAAAACATTACGAGTTTCAAGTCCAGTTATCTACTACTAATAAAATAGTTTCAGCTGATGCATTTGCCCTAGAATTCCTTGACATGTTTTTGTACTGCAACCATATTTTTTTCTCTCTTTGAAACCAATTTTGTCCTCTGTGGTCTTCCTGTCCCCGCCTTGAACCAGAGGGAGTATACTCACTGATTGAACATGGAAGGTAGAAAAGGTGGAAAATTTGTCATGCAGCAATTGTACGGAATCTCTTTTTTAGCAGCAAGCTAGAAACTTCATTAAAGATTGAAGAGCAGAGTTTCTATTCCCATTCCCACTTGCAAAAAATCCCCATGGAAATTTCTGGACTTCTACTTAAAGGAAAATTATTTTAACTCATACTTTCTCTCCTGGAAGTATACCCTTGATAACTGAAAGTTTAGTCTGAATGTTAAAATGTTTCTAAGTGTTACAATGTCCCTTATTAAAAGACAGTTAAAGTGCCAGAATTTCTCGGCCCAATGAGTAAAGTACAAGTGTGCACAGGTAAGAAGTGGACAGTTTTGTACAAAAAAGATTTCTAGATAGTAGAGAGGAAGAGGGAGGAAAGGCAGGAAGGACTGACACTGCATTGTGCAAATTAAAGGAAGACGGACTGACACTGCATTGTGCAAATTGAAAAGAAAAATACCCCCTTCTTCCTTTCAAGACCAACCCAAAGTAAAACCAAAATTCATGACAAAGAAACACTGCCCGAAGTGTTTACTAGCATTTTAAATACTTTTTTCCCAAAAATTATCTGTTCACATTTTACATATGTGATTCAAAAGTCTCTTCTTATACTGTACACAGTATATGCTGAAATATAGGTCCATATGTGGGGCCTAATGATATCAATAAAGCTCTGCTTCCTGTGGAATTACAGCTACACTACATAGGCAATAAAATTAGGGATGTTTTTTCAAAGTAACCAGAAAATGCAAGCATAAAGTGTTTGGTCACATTGAAGCTATGAATGGCATGTTCCTGCTTTCAGTCATGTACTCCTCTGTGATTTGCCATAAAATAGCAAGTTTGATAAACCTAGAAGTGGATATATTTCAGATGAAGAAAAAAGCTACACAAATATAATTCTCTAAGAAAAGATGGAATCCTAGGAGTACAGAAAGGGATATCAGCATTAGAAATTATTTCAAGGCCTAACATCACAGTATCACAGACATTTTAGACACTACAAACATAATAAATTATTATAATTTCAAAAACCTCCAAATATTTCATGAGTTAAGTTGTATAATCTGGCCAACATTTACTGTTAAACCAAATAAGTAACTAAGCTGCCCATTAATTCAGAGAGCAGAGTGTGATAATAAAATGGCTCTTAAAAATGGGAGTCATTGTGAATGACTGCTTTTAACATTTTAATAAGCATCATTAACTTCATATGAAAGGTTTATAAACATTTACTTTGCAAAACTCCTCTACTAGCAATAGCATAGATTTCATTGCTTGTTCTTACAGAGGTTCCTTTCTTAAATCATGAAGTGTAAGCAGGCAATGTGCAGCCCAAACTTCACTGCAAACCTTCAGACCGTATAAAATATTATAAACCTTCTCCCATTCCTGAGATCTACTTCCAACACATACCATAAGATGGTCACTTATATTCTACAGAGCTCACTTTTCTTTGGATATTTTCCTTCTTTGTCTGTTTCACTTCAGGCAAAACCTCCCTTCTCCACATATTTAATGGAATAAACCTATTAGCAGTCAATCATTAATTCCTAGGGGCTCAATTCAGTAAAGAAAAAATTACCTCCACAGTTGTCTGCTATGAGATCTCCTCATGGCTGTGCAGATGAAGAGTCTGATCAAAATACCTTATGTGGAAGTAATAAAAGGAATACATTGCAGTTTCGTGGTACTTTCTGACTTAAGAATCTTCACATATTAATTAGTGAAACTTCACAACACCCATGTGAAGCAGGTAAAGACTGTGAATGTTTCATGAAAGGATAACTGAGGTATAATGAGTTAAACAGTGCTTCCAAGGGAAAACAGTAAATGGTTGCTGAACCAGGGATTAAAGTTGCACAGAAAGTCACTCTAGGGTCTGTCTATGCAGTTTCTCACACAGCACTGCATTTCTGCAGGTGAAAGTTTTAAGCACACACAATTCTCTTTTTTTCCTCTCTGCAATGAATGCCAGTTCTTCACTGTTCTTTCCTATGCCCCTCTGTCACCCACGCCCAGCTGAGGGTACGTGCATTGCCCCTGATGATCAGAGGAATGTCACCAAGTGTGCTTGGTACAGAAGTCTAAATATCATACACTCAGCATTTCCTGACCAGTGTTATGGAAACAGGAAATTTCAAAGAACACTGGGTGCTTTGTGTGCTGGGCTGCACTGGAAACAACTAACACAACTAAGTTTACTGTCAGAGAATTTCTAATGAAGTCATTGCTCTTATTTGTTCCTTACAGCGTGCTCTGTTACTGCTGGGGAGGCATTTTATCTGCTAATTAAAATTTGGCCAGGAGTGCATTTTTGCTGGTAGCAAGGACATGATCCTTTAAGAGATGTAAGAAATACTAGCAAAAGTCTAACTGCAGAAAAACAAATATCAAATTAAAGGCACTTTTGTTGGTATAACTCATTTGCTTACAACACCCAGTATCAACTATACTGTCAAACCCATTCTTTTCAGCCTGGTTTCTAAGGAAAAGAATAATGAAATCATGCTACCAGTCTGTCAGCCCTGACCCTAATGATCTTGAACATGCCAGCCAATTTCAGCCACATCTGACAATGCCTTCAGGACACAGGTCTCAAAAATCTTCCTCTCCTAAGAGCTTAATGAAAATGGGGCGTTGGGAGAGGAGAGAAAATGGCTGTATTATTCCTTTCTCTGAGGAAAAGACACAGAGAAAGGAGGCTTTATTCACTTGGCAGCAGCTAGCTGGGCAGTCGCATGTTGTGTGGACTGCCTGATCAGCACGGCTCGCCAGTCAGCACAAATATCCGCGCTCCGGGTTTGCAGAGCAGAAAGCCAGAATGTAAATAGAGGGAGGGCAGGGAGAGGGTGGGAGTGGCACAGAACTGCAGGGAGCCAAGCAGAAAACGTGTGACATTGCAATAGGGAGTGCTTTTGGGAACAAGGGATGGAGGAGGGGTAAGGACAGGGATTTAGGAAACGGGGGGGGAGGGGGGCAGATTGTAAGCATCTTTGGGAGAGGGGGAGGAAATGGGGAGACCTGCAGATACTGTAGGCAGGGCTGCCATGAGCTGGCTTACTGAGTGCAGGAGATGTAGGTTAATTAAACCCGCTGCTTCTGGAATCATTTATTAAATTACCTGCAGCTTCTTCACTAGAAAGGTTGCTGCTCTGGATAGCATATTGTTTAGGACAGGCCTTACACAGGAGTGGCTTTCAAACACAAGAAGGACATTAAAGGGACTGTGCTTTTTGCTTTTTTCATGGTGGGCAAATAGGCAATGAGTCAGTTCAGCTAAGGGGAATGATTTAGTGATTGATCTAAGTGTCAGGTTTGAAATCACTGCTGTAGACTCCTTGAAGTTACAAGGTCATCTCAGCCCTTCATCGTTCCAAGGAAGAAAAATTAAGTGCCATGCAGTTACCACATCTGGTCCTGGCCTTTAAAAATGAAAGCCTATTTGTTCTACACAGATTTGAAAGAATCTGAGGAACCTGCTCACATTTTCACACCCCCTAGTGCTATGTAGCAGCCTGCATAACACAGATTTGTGTGTTTACCTACATCCAGCTGATAAAGTATATTACAGATAGATAAAATATATACATATATATTACAAAAGACCTCTAATACACAATACAATATGAATGAGCATACATTTTGCACTGAAAAATGAGAGGACACTATTGATACCAGTGCTAAGCATCATTCTGTGTGAACAGAGTTTTAGATGACTGACAATTCACCCCTGCTATGGTACACACATAAAATTATCCTCTTTTCTTACTTTACTCAAAGTAACAGTATAATGCTGAAGTCAAATATAAAAAAAAGAATTTATGACAAGCTCTGTGCCACAACAACAATCACAGAGATTCAGCAGAAGCAAACATGCTCACAGGAAGTTTTATTTGAATTTTATCTGGAGCCACATATTTGGGTGCTCATGAACTGTCCTGTTCAGGAGAAAATCTTGACTGAGAACAGCCAAACAGCACCTCTTCATCAGCTCTGCACTGACTCTGTGACAGCTGAGCTGCACAGTGGCCAAACATGGAGCTGAAACAAGTCCCTTACTACCAAAGGTTAGCTCGCCACTGTCCTTTCTTGCTTCTTGTTTGTTCAGCACACAGGGTACAGTGGGATCCTCCCCCATGGCTGAGACTACAATGTGCTACAGAAACCGTACCTGCACTACAGCGCTGATCATAAACACTGGCCTCTGGAACTGTCAGTGCATCGACTTTCCATCTCAGCTGCACATTCACTATTGCCAGATTCTCAGTTTTAGAGAAAGAAGTCAGATTCAACCATTTCACACTGAAAACTAAAAAAAAATAACCCAAAGTGGAAAAATTAATTTCATGCCACTTTTAAAATAAACTTAACAGAACAGAGAGTAAGGCAGGTAATAGCTACTTGTGTTTTCTGTAAGCTACTTTGACAAGAAATCAAATCAAGTCAGGGAAGCATGTTTCTCCAATATTGAGAATGTAGCTATAATAACTGTTACATTAGCTAACACAAATTGAGAAAGCCTCCAAATCTGTGACTTGTCTCCACATGTCAAAGGAGCATCTGGTCCTGTGATTTGCTGAGAATGAAAAATACAGCTCAGTGTAGGGGGAGGGCTGTAAGTGACTTCTGAACAAAGGACACAGCTATCTGAGTGCAGAAGGTGTCTGCTTTAAGTTCAGTTTAATCTTTGCACTTTTGCCTTCTTTGTTTGAAGTTCACCCCTGCTATGGTACACACATAAAATTATCCTCTTTTCTTACTTTACTCAAAGTAACAGTATAATGCTGAAGTCAAATATAAAAAAAAGAATTTATGACAAGCTCTGTGCCACAACAACAATCACAGAGATTCAGCAGAAGCAAACATGCTCACAGGGAGTTTTATTTGAATTTTATCTAGACCCACATATTTGGGTGTTCATGAACTGTCCTGTTCAGGAGAAAATCTTGACTGAGAACAGCCAAACAGCACCTCTTCATCAGCTCTGCACTGACTCTGTGACAGCTGAGCTGCACAGTGGCCAAACATGGAGCTGAAACAAGTCCCTTACTACCAAAGGTTAGCTCGCCACTGTCCTTTCTTGCTTCTTGTTTGTTCAGCACACAGGGTACAGTGGGATCCTCCCCCATGGCTGAGACTACAATGTGCTACAGAAACGGTACCTGCACTACAGCACTGATCATAAACACTGGCCTCTGGAACTGTCAGTGCATCGACTTTCCATCTCAGCTGCACATTCACTATTGCCAGATTCTCAGTTTTAGAGAAAGAAGTCAGATTCAACCATTTCACACTGAAAACTAATAAAAAAGAAATAACCCAAAGTGGAAAAATTAATTTCATGCCACTTTTAAAATAAACTTAACAGAACAGAGAGTAAGGCAGGTAATAGCTACTTGTGTTTTCTGTAAGCTACTTTGACAAGAAATCAAATCAAGTCAGGGAAGCATGTTTCTCCAATATTGAGAATGTAGCTATAATAACTGTTACATTAGCTAACACAAATTGAGAAAGCCTCCAAATCTGTGACTTGTCTCCACATGTCAAAAGGAGCATCTGGTCCTGTGATTTGCTGAGAATGAAAAATACAGCTCAGTGTAGGGGGAGGGCTGTAAGTGACTTCTGAACAAAGGACACAGCTATCTGAGTGCAGAAGGTGTCTGCTTTAAGTTCAGTTTAATCTTTGCACTTTTGCCTTCTTTGTTTAAATGTATCCCTTCAGATGGGGGAGGCGAAAAAAGTCTAAATGAAAGGAACATCAGGTACTGTTGAAACTCATTTAAAGTGCAATCTGCAATAGGCAGGGCCTTAGGCTGCTGACAGAATTATAGTGTCTGAGGGGCCTGGAGAGAGGGGCCTTAGCAAAAATGTGTGTGCTTTCGATCACAGATAAGCCTTGGCTTTTTTTCTTACATGGTCTGTGCTCTGTAAGAAGGCCTTGCTCCTGGAAGAGATAAACTAATGAGTTGGGCAAGGCAAGGAGCAGACAAGGAATGTGCAAACTAACTACGCACACAGAGGCCTGCAGGGAGCCTGAGCCGCTCCTGCTCCATTCCAGCCCAAAGGCCCACTGAGCTGCCCTGAGCTTCCCAGCCATCCCTCTTAAGGATGGGTGACATGAGAACTTGCACGCAGAGTTTTACTCCTGAACAGAGTAAATGTACTTCAAGGTATTGCCAGTTTATCCACAGTGTACTTACTGCCTCTGGATTTCAAAACTCATCTTGAAATATCTCTACACATTCTTCCCAGTTTTGTATGACTTAAACCCCACATTTTAATATAACCTCTAGAATTTCTTGGCCTTTATAAGACACCCATGAATAATGATTATTACTCTCGTCCTCTTTTTCCCACCTATCTGCAAAACACCTTCCCCCCTTCCTATTCCAGACCACTGGACTAGTTCTCATGTAAAAGTTTCCTCTTTGCTTCAACCAAGGACTGGCTGACCCTATTCATCTTTCCTTTCTCTTTCCTCTAGCTTGCAGAAATCCTGCTTGCTTGCATTTTTTGCTCTTTGAAAACTTATTTTTCTTTCCTCTTCCTTGTCTCAACTTTTCTCTTGAGATGTTTCTCTACTTCTGCAAAGTTGAACTGTGATGGGACTAGGTCTGCAGAAGCAGTTTAATTCACTCACTCATTTTGTGAAGGAATGTGATGTCTGTCCCTTACAAAGTTGGTGGGATAAAAGGTAAAAAACTAGGGACATGTAGAAACACCCCATATGGAATATAAATGAGGAATTAATCTTTCAAGGAAAAGAAGTCTGGAGTGTCTCTGCCAAGAATTCAGGGTATGTGGAAAGCCCCAGAAAGATGGATGCAGTTGGTTTCTTCAGTAAAGAACACCTTCAGTTTTACAAACATGGACTTTTCTCATGCTGTTTTCGAAGAGAGGAAAATCAGAAAAAAATGTGGCAAGGTATATAATTACTAATTTTCAAAATCCTCAGCATACCACACAACTCCCTATCCCTGCATTTTCCAGCATATCCAATCTCCTCTAATTTCATGTGTTTTTGACTCAAAGCTAAACTCCAAATAAAACAAATCTATGCATTCTTTTTCTGCTGCCCTCATCTGGTTATCTGTCCCTTCTCACAGCCTCTTAGAGGTCAGACATCAAGACTTCAAAGTTTAGCTGCAGCTTAGCTTGTGGTAAGTATTTATTCCTCATGGTAAGTGCAAGGGCTAATACTGAAATGCTTTGACACTGAGACTTGGAAGACGCCAGAAATCCTTCAGTGATTTGTTGTTTCACTCAACGTTGCTCCCAATATCCACAATCCTAAACATGCAATTGTTTTTATTAAAAGTGCTTCTGTATTGTTTATCCATGTTGTAATTTCTACTGATTCCAAGTAAGAGACCATAGAAAAAAGCAGAGAGAAAGGAATACACATCAGATCCTGAGCTGGTGTAAATAGCTATTGATTTACTGAACCTTTACTGAAGCTGAGGAAGCCAGGCTAGTTTACTCCACATCGGGATCTAGACCAAAACTGTGCAGGGCATTCCCCAGCTGAGTGTCACTGAAATCCGGGTGTTTCTGGATGTGTTTTGATATGGACAGGAATATATTTTAATAATTTATGTTCAGTGAAGATATCACAACTTGAGAAAAAAGCACACATAATGCTTTTAGAGTTTAGATGTAAAACCACTTTGTGGCCTCATTTAGGTAGATTTATTTCAGTGCTGACTCCCTTCCTGCACATTCAGTCTAATACTATAAAAATCCAACCTATCTTATGGAAAAATTTGATATCCTCCAAAAATACCTGAAAAGAAATAAAATTAAAAAGTTCTCCCCTCCTCCTAAAGAAAACAGAAAATGAAGCCTATTTTTAAAGATTATTTTTTACTCAGTTGTACTTATTGTTTCTATAGCATCCCTTGTGAATAGTAAATTTTTAACAGATGGTTGTTAGCCTGTGTCTGTTTTGAGGGGAAAAGATAGTGCAATCTGACCTCCAGTAAGTTAGTAAACATATTTATGCAGAGAAATAAGACAATCAAAAGTAGAAAAATTCCATGGAGTGATGCTTCTTGGTACATTTTAGATAAGCATTACTTTGTCAATACATTGATTGCCTTGAACCAGGGCATGAACAATTACCCTGTGTCTAAGGCACTGTGAGTAGTTGGTATTCTTACACCAGCATGCTATTAATCAGTCAACATAATTTAGAATTAAGGCTCTTTGTTTGAATATATTCCCTTCTTTTTGGTACAGGACAAGCAGCTTCTCACCTAAACAAGTGACCTTGAGACCTCTCCATTAAAATGTGCCCCAAGCCAGGTCCTTCCAGGATGCCACAGGATGCTACATGTTCTGCACAAAGTGCTCTTCTGGCTGGGGACAACTGGCCAGAGAATGGGAATTCAGTACTGAAAAGCATCCAAGTGAGACCTGAGACAGACTATTAGTCCTCACCACAGGTACTTCAGCCCTATGTTCATCACAGCAATTAAGCACAGGAGTAAGGTGAAGGTGACATTAAGGTGGAATGTCTCTCATCTTGAAGCCAGTGTCAGTTTTGCCTTTTCCTTGAGTAAAGACAATGTTTCACCACAAAGTATACTAAAAGTTCAATAGATTCTGAAATAATTTTCTGAGTACTTGCCTTTTTTGGCAAGTGCAAGCCCTGCTTTTTAGATTTTGTTTTTTTAAAAAATTCCCAATAGGGGATCTATTTCTGAAGCCTCAGATTCATGATACTGCTTTTGTCATTTTCTGGAAAGCTCACATTTATCTGGAACATAGCTAGCACTGAGACTAACGAGAAACATCTGAGAAATGCTGCTTTCTTATCACAGTAGAGCCAAAAAACCTTAAACAAAATAAACTAGCTCCTTTTTTGGGTATGGAGTGTCCTCTTTTATAGGAACTGTTTCCCATTTTATGTGTTAAATGGAGCCAGTCAAAAAATCCAAACAGATAATTCATTTGATAATTTGAGAGAGAGCTAGTAACCACTCTTTAAATATGCAAGTAAAAAGCAAATAGATTTCATATGAGTAGTCACTGTAGCTTCCTCATTGCCAGAGCAACATAATTGATTAAATATCTAAAATAATGGAAGTTAAAGAAAATAAGAAAAATGCTATTTCCAATATTTCCACTTTACTATTTCCAGCCCACATGTTCCTGTTACCTCAAATCTATTCCTTTATCCTTTAATTCAAATAAGGAGCATTATGCTGTTCCCATACTATTCCGCTGCCCAAATTATTCTTTAAAAACCTGAAGTTCCATTAGAGCATATGTTAAAATAATGTCCCTAATCAAGAGTGACCCAGCAGGATCTTGTACCCCAGAGGATGGCCAGGCCTGCAGAGCCTTGCCATACATTTTGGAATGCGTTTGATGGGGCTGGAACACCCCAGGGCAGCAGCTCCCGCCTTCCCTGCGCACCCTGGCTGGGCACAGCAGGGTCTCTGGGCTGCACAGGGAGCAGCCAGGCAGAGGCTCCCTGTGTCCCCAGTCCCTTGCAGGGCCAGGATTGTCCATGGCTCCTCGCTCACTCCCTTTTGCTCCTGACATGGCCACTGTAAAACCAGTGAGATCTGTACTCAAAATCATTTTAAAATAGGCTTCAATAAATTTACTTCTATTATTCCAATTAAAAACTTTGTATTTTTATATTGCATTCTTTTGGGGAAAAACCCTACTTTGGTATTTAAACTGGTTAATGCTAAAACCAGATGAATTTGAAAAAAAACAGTGAGGTGTGCTCTGTAGCTTTCAGTGCAAAACCAATGAAGTTCCTACTGAGTTCAGTGGAGATTGTGTCTAGTCTACAAAACTTGTCCCCTGCTAACCAGTCTTCTTTACAATGAGCAAGGGCTGCTTTTTAGAAAAAGAGCAGTCTTTCCTTAAGTTTAGAAAATGTCCAATATGTTGAAATAATTTATAGTTTTATTACACTTACTATTAAAATTTCATATTTATAACCCCCAACCTTTTCACCCCACAGGAGGTTCAAATCGTTCTGTCCCACATTGTGCACACACATATATATATTTATATGTATGAGCCTAAAAGGTTTCCTTCTGTGCATGGCCTGAGGCCATAGCTGTCTATACAGTGGACTGAAATCAATCAGAGGTTGTGTGATTCTCATTTTTTCAGCAACTGTATTTAATTTCTCTGGAAAATAGCAAATATTTTAATTTTATATCTTCTAGTCTCTGCAGCCATTGATTTGTCAGTAGAATGGAATGAAAAACACTATCAAGCTCTGGCAGCAAAACTGCAGTGGTGATGAAAGGTTGCCCTGCTTTTACTCTTTATTACACCACTCACTACCTTTCCAGTGATGATTTGTCTGCACTATTGTTTTTATTAGCTTTGGTGCAAAACAACGAATCCTCTTCTCAGGTCATAGTTAGAATGGAGAAAAAAAGTAATCCTTTCATTTCCATCAAGGAGTTTCCATAATAAAAATAGCTGAGAAGGAAAATCCTTCCAATTTGACGTCTATTTAATTCCTTTCCTGGCTATACAATGCTTAAAATATAAATTATAGCCAACGTTATGGATAAATTAGGCAAGCTGAAGAAATGAGACAGGGAAAAAAACCAACTTTTCACCATGCTCTTATCAATATGTTGTGTCCACAGACCTTGCGACTATCTCTTGAAACTTAATTTTCGATTAAAAAACCTCACATATCCTGAAACACTCTGTGGTAGAACATTTGCTTATGTATATTTTTCATACAACAGTAGCAAGAGAAAGAGTTGGGAAATCATTCAGAGTTGTTGCAAGTAGTCCATGTCCATAGGGATCAGTAATAATCTCCCCGCCTGGAGCTTGAGCCAAAGCTGTTCTTTATTTCACTCTGCATCTCCTCCAAATCAGAGTCTCTTACTGAGCATTTCAGGAATGTAACAAAAACATAGGCTTTGGATTGATTTGTAGACTAAAATTGCTTCCAACTCTGAAAAGGTCTTTATTTCATACTGTATTTATGGACTTTTGGGGAGTGGGCAGGGACATTGTGCTCAGTATGAGAAGGAGGAGGGGGAAAAACCCCACTCCACATAGAGATATTAACAGAGCCTGATATTCTGGGTCTGTAGCCTGGGTTTTTACTGGTGCAGGGAAACAAAGAGAAAGACATCATGTTTAAGGTCTACTAGGCTAACATAGATAAAGCACTCAGTCACGTCAGGATGAACTCATTGGAAATTTCACTCAAGAGAGCAATCCCAGTGAATGCAATGGACCTGCTCAGAGGAGTAAAGCAACCACAGCTCTGGTTTTGGACTCAGACCCACGGAGGATTCCCACATAGAATAGCTGATAGGACAAAGACACACGTGCTCAGCAACAACTGATACTGCTTAATGAAGACCATGTGTATTAATAGGCCTGAGCACAGGAAATGAGAGATTTCCCCCTGCTCTTCTAATGATGTCTAAGAGCAAGTTCTGTGTAAAGAAATATTTCTTTAGGAAATAGCTGACTGACTGGAATCCTTACGAAAAAAAGGAGACAGATTTCCATTACTTTTTTTCTTGGATTACAGTTAGTCTTGGTTTATACTCCCTTCCCAGATTTCTTAAAATTGTTTTCCAGACATTCCCACGGTGCTAATGTCAGACCAACATCTAATAACTTTTTCCTGAAGGCTGATATTCTAACACAGTATCTTTCAGCTCGGAGTGCATAAGCCAATTACGTTACTCTACCAGCCAACACTCAGGACACACAGAAATGCCTTCCTGCTTCTGATTAGTAGCAGATACGGTTTTGTAATGGATTGAGACAAAAGTTTCCAAGTGCTAACAAGTTTTCGTGACATGTTACCCATATATATGAGTCTTGAGCGGTCCAGTTTTAGTACTACAGAAAAATATATTTGTTGTTCTTCATAGTTAATTATTGAACAGAAGCTGAAATGTTTATTCTTGTACAATTGCCTATTATCACAAGTAAAACTTCAAGTGTAGTCATAATTTTTTACTGTTATTTTTTTATTGCTCTATCAACATAACCTGATTTTCTTGAGATGTGTCACTGCACTACCAGGAATTAGATGTAATTATATAAGGAAAAAACCCAGTAAGTTATTCCCAATTGCTTATTTATTAGACAGCATATCAAATTTCACTAGCAAATCAGACAACTTATTTTTGTTAAGCAAGACTGTGCACAATATTTATAATGCCACTACATATGCAATTTTTATGTACCTGCTAATAAAGAGATCTTGAGGGAACCCAAAAGCCTGTGTAGCACATTCTCACATATAAAGTGGCATCTATCTTGGAATACTATTACCTGTATTAAGATAATCTTATACTTCACACCAGATTAACCAAGCTGTGTCTCAGAATAGTTCTAAGAGGTCCAAGAATTTCATATATAATCCTAGCCTAAATCAGGAGTAATGTGGCTTTCTTCTTCAGACTGTTTTTATGGCTCTTTATACTTTACATGTTTAATACATTGTGAAGAGCATGAGGCAATTTCTGTGGAAAATGATCTTTTCACAGGACTCTTCATAGACCCAATTGCTCCTTAAAGAAGACATTTTATGTTATCTTCAGGAGCTAGAATAGATATAAAATGTATATTGCAAAATGATGGAATGCAGTTTATTTTAAAATCTGTTAAAAGGCTACCAACTGTTACAATGAAAAGCTAAATCAAACATGGTGATCTTCAATTTTCTGTTGCCAGCCTTTAGAAAAGCACTTTTAAAGCTAAAGTACTTTTAAAGCTACTCCATTCAAGTATTTGGCCACGCCAGTCTCAGTCTATATTGTTATGCAAAGTTCCTAATAGCACTTGGCTGATGTGATCGTGATGCTGCCCCAAATAAGTGGTTGCTCATATGTGTTACAGTTCTTAATCTGATTTTTCTTCCCTGCATTAAAAAGAGTATCCTGCCCTTTTTTGATACCTTATCCTCTACACTAGCTCCAGATCTAGGCAGGGAAGATATCCAATTTTCTTCATAAAGCTGAACATTCAGAAGCATGCAGATTTGTCTTTTTCTGGACAAATCATAATCATTTACTTAGTAGTCTCAAAAGAAAATTTTTGGAATGGTCTGTTGAATACTTTTTAAGAAACTCTTTTCTTTCGAAAAGAAAGAATTTTGTCCAAACTTCTGAACAGTGGTCATTTATGGAACTAACTGGAGGACCTCTGCATTTTTATGATGTTTATGCCACTAAATAGGAGGATCTCCATGTTTTTAGGGCGTTGCTGCCAGATAAGTCCAGCTGTTGAATTATTCACCAACATGATTCCCAGGTAGATCCTAGAGGAACTACTTTAGAGAGATTTACCAAATATATTTTGTGACTTTGAGACCTGTTCCTGGAATTGAGCAAGGCTGGAATAAGTAAATCCCCAGTTTTCATGGGATGACCTTGTAGCCTGTCCTCATATTTCTACAAGATTTTAAAAGCAGAAAAATGATGCAATAATGTGTCAAAAGGATCAGAGAAGATAACAGCTCAAAATATAGGCAATTTTAAATGAAAGTTCAAAAAGAATGAGTTTTCAAGTTTCCTTCTTTTGAAATTCAGTTACAACAAATCTTTTACTGTTTTGAAGATACTTGCATTTTGTATTCTGACCTTTTAAAAAAAATTTTTTATGAGGTTGAGATAGCTTGATGTGACCTTTATTTCTTATTGCTCCTGCACAGGACAAACCTCTGTGTTTATCTTTTGCAGTGTCCTAATCTGTGACCAAGCCAGCAGGGGAGGGACCCAGGTCTGAAGCACACAGCCCTGTCACTGCTCTGGACTGCAGGAGCTGGTTCAGGCAGTGTGGGGCCCAGCTGGCCCAAGGTGTTGAAGAAGAACCACCAAAGTTCAGTGGTAGGTGTGGCACATTTTTTCAAATATTTTAGGTGCCAGAGATGTGTGTTTGTGTGTGTGGGTGTGTGTATACACACACGGGACACACTAGAGACAACAAGATAGCAGCTGCCCAGAAGCTGGGTCTATGTTGTTTCATTTGCTCTTGCTCTGGAGACCTGGGCTGTCCCTCAAATCCATCACCGAGTAGAAGGTTAGCCTTCCAGACAAATTCCCTCCAGATGCAGTACAAGGAGGGAGAGCTGCACCTCCTTCCATGCATTGACCCCATTTCCCTTGGGAGGGACAGTGCCCTCAGAGAGAGTCTGCAGAGTCTGTGTCTGACCCCCTCCAAAGCCCTTCATCTCATGATCATTTTACTGCAGGAAAGCCCAAATAATCTTGAACAGGATGGCAATTAAAAATTACCTCACTGCCTCCTCTGAAGTACGCCTTTGCAGTTAGCAAAGGAAACTTACAGTCACTTATTGGTTTCTAAATGAAAAAATACATGGTATGGTAAAACATCCAGCAGGCTGAAATCAATTTGTACTTCTCCAGTCTAAGTGGAAAAAAGCCATCCGCAGATCACCACCTCCATGGGCAACAGAGCTCATGCAAAGCCTGGGGCAGACAAATGCTGCAGTTGCATGGAAGCAGCAAGGAAGGGCCTCAGGACACTAGGTGCCAGGGAGAATGATCTTCAAGTTTAGATTTCAAGAAATCAACCACTCTGTTTTAAGTGGATGACACTGTCCAGCCTGAAGAATTAAGAAATGTGTCATTCACTGGAAAAAAGGTAGTAGCATATAAAACTAATGAGAACTAATATGAATAATAATACGACTGTGAACTGTACCATGTGTTTGACACAGAACCACTGGGATAAGATCACTTATAACTGTAGGCAACAGCTTGCTTTCATACCACCAAGGGTGTCACTGCAGCAGAAAGGAAGGGTAAAGGGCTGACAGGTTAGAGAGGAACATAACCCCAATGAATGCCCTAGCATAGGGCAGTTTTGGTGCTGGCCTTTGGGTTCTGCCTCCTGCTGTCTACACCCACTTCCAGCAGAATGGTTAACCGAAGGAGAGATGCTTTTTGCTGCTTTACACTTCTGAAAAAACCTGAAGAATCAGAGTTGAGTGGACAAAATTTTAATTAATTCTTCCCACTGTGCAGAAGTTTCTCCTGAGATGCCAGTCAGCTGGGCTAGCTCTGGGTCCTGGCAGAGGGAGGGGCAGAGGAACCTTGCACCTGGCTCCAGTTGTTTGGAATTGTTGAAAACGCTCAGTGCATTTTCATGACGTTTTCTAGGCAGGGCTGCAGCAGGAGGAAAGGAAGCAGAACATGTGCCTGCACATGTGCCACGCAAAACTCAGCAGCCCCTCAGCATTAGCCTGCCTCAAGCCAGCACTTTCAGCTAAGGCCCTGAACTTCCTATTAAAGAGTTAAAGTACAAGCACTAAATTCCTTCTGCTGAAAGGAAGGGGAAGTATCGGGTAGAGAGGCAGACTATAAAACAGAGGTCAATAGACCTTAAAGTTCATTGGCAAGATCTCTGAAAGTGTACTGCCAGACCTAAGGCTAGTCAGACAACAACAAGACATGGAGCTACATAAAATTCACCTCTAGCATGTTATTTGTACACTCACTGCATTAATTAAAAAGACAACCCCGCCTCTAGTAGGATGTAATGCTTGGAATTAAAACAGGAATACATATCATGGTTTCACCTTGCAATCTGTTATGGTTCTAAACGAATTAATTAGGCTTCTTACCACAAAGATAAATATTCTCAATGATGTTTTAGATAGTCTGTTTATAAGTGGGCCCAAAAGACAGCTTGACTTTACTTTTTTTGCCAGTAGCTATTAAACGTATAAACTAGCATCCTAGAGACTGGCCTGCAAGTGACTCTGCCTGTACAGCTAAATGGAAAGTATTATTTGTTCTAACTGCTGCTTGCAGATGCTTTCTTTGTGGTTTCACAGCTTGGTCATAAGGCAAACCTTTTTAATTTTTATTTTTTATTTTTACAGCTGTTTAATTGGGATAGTCCTGTCTGGTATTTATTTGTGATGTTTATTTGCACAGAAGGCTTTGCAAAGGCCAAGTTTTGCTGGGAAGGGCCAGGTACAGTGTTTGTGCAGCTGGTCACCAGGTAACCCTCCCAAACACGGCTGGAGACCACTGGAATCAAGCACAAGGATAGGAATGGTGCTCTCCCCAGGACTGTTTTCATTGCAGCACAAGCTCTGATGTTTGCTCAGTTTTGTTTGATATCATGCAGACCCATAATTCTACTTTGAAAAGATAAAAACTGTGAAGCAGAAATTAACTTTCTTCAATAAGAAGAAAGTTTTTTAAGCAGAATAAAATTTTAAGCAGAATAAAATTAACAGTTTGATTGCTGAATTTGTCTTGGGAAAACCATGATGGCTTATTAATAAAGTTTCAATACATGGTTAAACTGATGCAGTCAAAAATCCCAAATTAGTCCTAGATGCTTAAAAAATATAAATTTAAAAAAATCACATTCATTCTCAAATAATGAATTTTGAAACTTTACTTTTATGTGATATTAGAGAATTTAGGTTTAAATTGCAACCTGTGTTTGAGTTTTTCTCTCTCTGGTTGAGGCAGTAACGAACGTGGGCCTGATTTTCAGCACTAGATTTGTTTCCTGGCCCCAGGATTAGGCACAGCATGTGTGCAATTAGCAGCCAGCCCTGCATGAGAAGCGAGCTCCCACTGTAAAGCAAGGCCTGGGGGTGCTGGCAGTGCTGGAGGAGCCTTTCTGGAGGGCATTGTTTTAGTTTAAGTACCACTGGCTGTTGATAAAGGTCTCTCAAGGCAGCTCTGCACACCTATGTGGAGCACTAACAAAAAGGTTTGAAGTTTGTACCAAAGAGTTAGAAAACATCCAGAAAAAACAAACAAACCAGCAAAACAAACCAAAAAACCCCACAGCCAATTGCCAAACACAGTTGAACACAATTGAATCTGGTAATGAGTGTTCCCAGCTGGACATTCATGGCTCTGGACTTAGTAAAACTCAAAAGAGCAACATCCTATACCTTCATGAGTAATAATATAAATAGTCTATAATGCAATTATGAAATCCTCTCTTTTCTCCCTCCTTTGAGCCTGTTAGAAGACATCCCCTCCCAGAATTACTTGGGTAGTTTGTGTGAGTACTGTTGAATAAAAATTGTTGAGATTTTCAGACAGTCACAGGCTTTCAAAAGCTACAAATTTAGAACAACATTTCTCACCCTGGTCACCTCTGAGTAGGCTTGAAATCACTTAAGTAACTGATTTATTTGGAACCACTGGAAAGCAAAATAAATGTAAATAATAAATAATATTTTCTTTTGTACCTTGTAACAATGAAGAAGCACCAAGACAGTACAATGCACATTTATGAGGCCTTGTATTTTTAATTTTGGTAATGTCCTGAATTTCATTGTTCTTGACATGTTTACATTTTATAGTGCATCTGTAGCATTTGTGGTCATCCTCTGAAAACTGAATTGTCACAATCCCACTGCAATTCTGCGCTAAGTGCAGGACAGGCAGTCTGCATATGGAAAACTGGCTTAGAACAGAACTTGCCCTACTGAACATGTTTGTGGGCACATGTGAGACAACAAAAGAGCAGGAAGGCCTTGTCCTTAAGGAATATGTCAGCCACACCCCTCACCCAGAACAACCTAGATGGTGAATGTTACTTGGTCTAAATTTCTATTTTCTTTTGCTTAGATCAATCACTGTGAGCCTTTTTCCTTTCTATCTTATAGTCACCTTCTGTCTTTTCATCCAGATACAACTTCAAATAATAGATTCCACCAGCGATTTTTTCCTTTCTCCTTTTCAACATTGAGGAGGAAGTAAAACAAGGAAAAAAGGTTCAGAGCAAATCAATGAAGCCGAGGTTAGTGGCTTTTAAAAACAAAACCCCTATAGTACTGATACTAGTGGGTAATAGTAATTTACCAATCTGTTTCCATTCCCATGGTAACTAATCTAAGTACTATGGTAACAAACCTAAACAAACATAAATATTATCTTTCCTCTGGTCTCAAAATTTTTATATTTAATGTTGTTTGATAAATAGCTGCACTAGCTGTTCTTCAACTCTTGTTCACAATGACATACTACAGTAAATAGTCTCTCATTGTGCCTACCAGAATCTGCAAACAATTGCAGTGCTTAATAAATAATAGGTGATTATACATCCAGAAATGGAGTTTTAGGTGAAGGTAACAGTGAGTAGCCATATGTCAATGAAACAGCATTTTAACTAAGACAGGCTTCATGAACTTACTGGCATGGTTTATCAGTTTGTTTGACAGTCTGCAAAACTAAAGCTATTTTCCATGTTCATAATGCCTTTCATAAATATATTATGTGATTCACTTATGATTGTAAGGAGAATAGATGCCTTTGAAATTATTATTCCAGTGGAAATTCATCTCAGAGTTCATGTAGACACATGGCTATTTTCTTCTTGATCTGTTTCTCAATGTTATATACATTATTATTTACCCACAATTCAATTTTTTTTGGTAGCTTGATCACATAAAATCTGAACTTTCTAATACAAATATACCCTGCTGCTCTCTTCCAAGTGAGCTTTCCAGTACACACATCCTGGAGACTTTGCAAGCAGCTGCCTGGGGAAGCCCTGCCTGTGCCCTGCAGCACCCACCGAGCCCTGCCCGCCCTGCTGTGGCCCAGCCTTGGGCTGCCCGTGCAGGTGAGCTGGCTCCAAGCAGCGCCTCAGCTGCGTGTGCTGCACTGCCCTTTGCACACTCTTGGGTCAGCACAGCCAGCTTCACACGGCTGCCAGCACACTACACACACAGCTCATCTGGCATGGAAGTTCTGCACAGGATTCTGATCACACAGCTTGGGTTTTAAGAAGACAGAAGACAGTTCCAAAATAGTGACTCTTAGAAAAGCAGTTGAAATGCAATAGTTCTCTCACTCATCTTTCCCTCAGAAATACAGAAAGTTTGACTGTGTTTAAGAAGACATGGATACACCCTCTTTATGAGGGAATATCTCCATCATGAAATAGTAAAAGTGGTTTCCAGAGCTGGGAAGCTCTTGCCCTTTTGTCACGTTCCAGTCTGACATCATATGGGCCTGCTCAGCACCGCAAAGCAAGCACAGACCTGACCCTAATGCTCAATCTTGTTGAGAAAAAATGTCTTCCCATAAAAATCTGTTTTCCAAGGTAAGCTTGTCTTTAACTTGATTTCAGGGTTAGTCATCAATTCAGCACTATGAGTTTTCTGTCTCTGGCTTTCAGTATTCCATCACAGAATTCCAACCAGAGTATGAAGAGCTCAATGTTCATGGTGGAGTGTGGAATTCGTTCAAAACTCATGCAGAGACCTCGTGGGCTCAGACATATTTATGTTGCTTGAAGAAAATCCTAACCTGGCCAAAGGGAAAGGGCAAAAACCACCAACTCAAGTACCTAAGCTCAGGCTCACATCTGCAATGTTTCCACTAGGACTGCTGAAACTACACAAAACACACCAGCCCTTGATCCTGGGCTTGTTTGGGTTGGAGGTCTAATGCAAAATCTGTTCTCAGCTCTAGTCAGCTGCTCCTTGGCTTTGGGCATGACCAGAGTTTTGCATTACCTCATTTTATCTGGAAAACACTTTGGGTTCTACACAAATACAGTTAGTCTTAAAATGACAGATTTCCTGCTTTAGATTTATATATTTTTCTGCAATGTCTGGTTCACCAAATGTCAGCAGAGAAAACTGATCACCAGGAAAACTGATCTTGTTGCCTGTCTTTCTTGAGCCAGTTCATAGCAGTTGGAGTTGCAATGGAAAATACATTTCCAGTGAGGCAAACTGTTATTTTTGCATAATGTGAGCTGATAGTCAATGACTGATAGTCAACTCTCAGTGGTGCTCACAGACACAAGAAGAGGCAATGGGCACAATTTGAGACAAGAATTTCCATCTCAATAAAAAAACCCAAAATCACAATTTGAGTATAGAACAGGTTGTCTAGAGAGGTCGCAGAGTCTTCATTCCTGGAGATACTCAAAACCTGACTGGTCACAGTCCCTGCTGTGACAACCTGCTGTAATTAGGTGACCCTGCTTGAACTGGGGGGTTGGACCAAAAATCTCAAATGTTCAGTGATCTCTGTTTCTGGGGCAAATACTGTGCAAAAGGTAAACCAGGAAAGGATTCATCAAACCTCACTGAGGCTTTAGCTCTTAAATTTTCTGTAGTCAACAGTGATATGAATCACACTATAGCAAATTCTTAATTTGTTGATAGAGAACTCAAAATCCACTGGGACTTCCAAGACAGATGCTTGCACTGAAGACCATATGAGTGTCTCAAGACAACTATTTCTTTCAGAAAGTTTCTAAATTCCCTGACCTATAATACAGGTATAGTCACCTAAAGACATCTGTTCTTTGCAGATGTTTTCAGACTTAGACCCAGAAGTATGTCTGGAATGTAAAAATTTCTCAATAGTGGATTGCATCTCAGAGGGATACAACTGGAGACTGTTTGCTTTTCTTTGAAGCAGAAAGCTTGGTTACTTCAACAATACAACTTAGATTGGGAAACTTTCCCTTGGTTTGCCATCTTTTATTTTTATTAGCATTTGTCTTTGCTGCTCTTTGTCAGCTAACACCTCAAAAAATTTTTCAACATCCAAACATAAGATTTAGCCTTTTCTCAAATCCAAGTTAATAGGTGCAAAGAAAAAAATCCTAGGCAGACCAACAGATAGTTGATGAACAATCCATGTAAGGTATTTCAATAATTTGCAATCCTTTTTGCCCGTTAATTTGGAAATGTTTAAAAAATATTTTCAAGTGGCCTAATCTTCAGATATTTGGTAGAAAAAGGCATATGCTTGATTTGTCTCTAACACAAGCAGTCCTGTTTTTCTGTACATGCACAAGAGTGTGCTCTGACGAGCTCACAGACAGGAAGTGAGGTATTTGCTTACCAAAATGCTTTAAAAGAAACCAGAAAATCTGACACACATGTGCAAAAGTTTGTTCTCCAAGCATATTGTTCAGGCTCTTAAAAAATAAAACTATCATTACATAGGTATTTAAGTGTCACTATCTGCAGTTTGAAGAAAATAGAAACATCTTTTATGGAGTGAGACACTGTAAAGAATTAAAAGGATTTGATTTAAAGAAAATTATAAACAATCCATACTTTACACAACTTAGCCATAAGGAATTAATTTTTACTGAATTATCAACTGCAATTCAGTGCAGTTTATTCAGATTATTTCTTTTACTGTCACTAAGTTGCTACTACAATTATGAAACGAAAAACCTGATCTGAAAAACTTTGTCAGCTGATGCTAGCAGACAGCAGTAATTGCAACAACTACTGCTTAATTGTACAAAAATCTGACCAAATTCACATTCTTTTGAGCAAGTAAGAAGCAGAAACTCCAGTTCCACCCAGGCTGCAAGTAAGTGATGAATAGAAAACAGCCACACAGTTCTAAAGCACTGCAGTGTGAAAACAGAGCTAACAGTAACCCTGTCATTCCCAATGGGTCAGATTCTCTTTCTTAATAGCCTAATGAACATATTAGAGCTAGTTCTAAGCAATGCACACCACCATTTACAACCTCTGTGCTGCCTTTTTGCTCTACACAGATCTACTAGCCATTAATATTTTACCTAAACTATGTGATACCTGACAAATCAATAACCATCACACTATAGCAAATTCTTAATTTGTTGATAGAGAACTCAAAATCCACTGGGACTTCCAAGACAGATGCTTGCACTGAAGACCATATGAGTGTCTCAAGACAACTATTTCTTTCAGAAAGTTTCTAAATTCCCTGACCTATAATACAGGTATAGTCACCTAAAGACATCTGTTCTTTGCAGATGTTTTCAGACTTAGACCCAGAAGTATGTCTGAAATGTAAAATTTCTCAATAGTGGATTGCATCTCAGAGGGATACAACTGGAGACTGTTTGCTTTTCTTTGAAGCAGAAAGCTTGGTTACTTCAACAATACAACTTAGATTGGGAAACTTTCCCTTGGTTTGCCATCTTTTATTTTTATTAGCATTTGTCTTTGCTGCTCTTTGTCAGCTAACACCTCAAAAAATTTTTCAACATCCAAACATAAGATTTAGCCTTTTCTCAAATCCAAGTTAATAGGTGCAAAGAAAAAAATCCTAGGCAGACCAACAGATAGTTGATGAACAATCCATGTAAGGTATTTCAATAATTTGCAATCCTTTTTGCCCGTTAATTTGGAAATGTTTAAAAAATATTTTCAAGTGGCCTAATCTTCAGATATTTGGTAGAAAAAGGCATATGCTTGATTTGTCTCTAACACAAGCAGTCCTGTTTTTCTGTACATGCACAAGAGTGTGCTCTGACGAGCTCACAGACAGGAAGTGAGGTATTTGCTTACCAAAATGCTTTAAAAGAAACCAGAAAATCTGACACACATGTGCAAAAGTTTGTTCTCCAAGCATATTGTTCAGGCTCTTAAAAAATAAAACTATCATTACATAGGTATTTAAGTGTCACTATCTGCAGTTTGAAGAAAATAGAAACATCTTTTATGGAGTGAGACACTGTAAAGAATTAAAAGGATTTGATTTAAAGAAAATTATAAACAATCCATACTTTACACAACTTAGCCATAAGGAATTAATTTTTACTGAATTATCAACTGCAATTCAGTGCAGTTTATTCAGATTATTTCTTTTTACTGTCACTAAGTTGCTACTACAATTATGAAACGAAAAACCTGATCTGAAAAACTTTGTCAGCTGATGCTAGCAGACAGCAGTAATTGCAACAACTACTGCTTAATTGTACAAAAATCTGACCAAATTCACATTCTTTTGAGCAAGTAAGAAGCAGAAACTCCAGTTCCACCCAGGCTGCAAGTAAGTGATGAATAGAAAACAGCCACACAGTTCTAAAGCACTGCAGTGTGAAAACAGAGCTAACAGTAACCCTGTCATTCCCAATGGGTCAGATTCTCTTTCTTAATAGCCTAATGAACATATTAGAGCTAGTTCTAAGCAATGCACACCACCATTTACAACCTCTGTGCTGCCTTTTGCTCTACACAGATCTACTAGCCATTAATATTTTTACCTAAACTATGTGATACCTGACAAATCAATAACCATCCTCAAAAATAATAATAAATGCAAAACTGAGAAGAAATTAGCAAATTTGACTTCCTATGAAGCCTGGGTATTAAAGAATTAAGGCATC
This sequence comes from Emberiza elegans, assembly GCA_024865655.1. Classification (NCBI taxonomy): domain Eukaryota; kingdom Metazoa; phylum Chordata; class Aves; order Passeriformes; family Fringillidae; genus Emberiza; species Emberiza elegans. The sequence continues at coordinate 23,863,022 of JALJVW010000241.1, read as the reverse complement.
TTGAACAAAGAGAACCTGAGAATAAGTAAGGAAAAAGTGTTAGAAATACCACTGCTAATAATGTAGTGGTCTTACAGACTTACAGAGAAATTAAAACACTTCTCCCAACCAGAAATCCTAGGACAGAAATTTACTGAAAGCAGGATTTTTTTTATGATGGTATTTCAAGGTATACTCTTTCTTGACATTCCTAGCTCTGATATTATTTTCTGTCTCCTAGTTACTAAAGTTCAACTTAACGAAGGTAGCTTTTCCTATGCACCATTATTGTCATTAGCTATGGATTTCTATTTTCATTATCAGGAAATCCAAACCCTGGAAGAAGAGAGGAGGAGCTGCACTCTGGCAGTAGGATTTGTCTCCTGCCTCATGGCACTGTGGGTTCTGGTTTTCCATTCCTCTGTTGTGGGGTTTCTCTTACTGCATGGCTCCTTTCTGTTAGAGCAGGAATGAACACTGAGAAGAAACAGTCATCCATTATTTATCTCTTCACCTGTCCCTTTTGGCACTGACATGATATGATACTATGAGGTTTTGGTGAAGGTCCACTTGTAACACAAAGATGCAACACTTTGTTTTAAATGGTGATTTGTATTTTATGTACACATATTGCCAGAAGCAGCTTTCTCTTTGTGCCCACCACACCACTGAAAACAAAAAGGACTGTACTCTCTCTTAAGGACTGGATGTATAAAAATATAATGTTCCTGTTAGTGGGAGCACGTGGCACTGAAGTGTTTCTGCTGACAAGGTACAAGGTATTACGGCCTGACCCCCCATAGAAATGCATTTCCACAGCAAATGCTCAAACTGTTTACAATGGCAGTGATACAGAATTTCATGCTTCTCTCCTGTCTTCCTGCTTAGACCAGAAGCCAAAAAAAGGCTGAGACTCCTGGATATTTCAGTAGCCTGGGAAAAAATGACCATAGGAGGCAGAGGTCCACTTTATTAAACTGAGTCAAAAGCTATGTTGGACACTTTTGTCCTTGTCAAGCTTGCACTTCTTAATAGTTTGTACATTTTGGTTATTCCAGTAAGTGTTTATTTCTGGTGATTACTGAATTGACTCTGCTTGGTGCTGCTGGAGAGGATAGAAACCATCAGCTCCTTGAGCACTAATTCCCTGCAGGAGGCACAGGGTGAGAGCAAGCTCAGCCTCAGAGATCCGAGCAGGCAGGTGTGGGAATGAGAACACTGAAGCACAGAGGAAGAACAGACGTGTCTCTGGTGAGCCATACCCAGAGCCTTGCAAGTAGTAAATAAGAAAATGGACAAGCCCTGGTAGCAGCTCTCTCTGCTGCGCAGCCAGCAGCCACGGATCTACATTGCCAAATACTTGAATGAAGGCAAGGGAAAAAGTAGTTTTCATAATTATGAGGCAAACTCTCCCAATTCAGCTAGCTGCCTCCTCTCATACCAGCATGGTACCCCCAACTTATCACATCCATAAACACAAAAAAATGGAACAGTAGTTGTAGCTGAACAAGTTCATATATATTGGTATATTGGAAACTTTCAGCTTTGCTTCTTTTTTTTTTTTTTATTTCACATTGCTGCAACAACCCACATCCCTGCTGGGCTTTGATTGCAGCTTTAGCTAATTATATTAGTTGAGACATTTTTTCACACAGTGAATCAGATCCTCAGATCCTCAACTGATCTAAATGAATGCAGCTGTACTGATGTTAGTGGAGATTTTCCTGTTCATACCAATTATTCATTATCTCCCCAAAAAGGAAAATGCAAACTGCCACACTCTAAAATACAGTTTTTAAAGCAAAGGTGTATACCTTTAGTAGGTCTTTGCAATTTATTTCCTAGAACACTTTGGGAACATCATTTGCACTCTGGAAAGCACCAGAAAATAGCACGCTGGCTAACAAAGACAAATGAACTATGACTTCAGTACATTCTCCAGATGTATTTTCCCATAGAAATAAAACTTTAAGATTATTACAACATCCAAATGTATTACATATATCCAAGAAATCAACTGGCATGGAAGTCTACTAGATGGCTATTTTTATACAGAGTATAGGAGAAACCAGAATAGGGAAGATTGCCTCACAGTTTTCCTCCTGACATGGATTGTCGCATAGGAACAACCATAAAAATATTATTTATTTTACACCAGTTCTATTTGGTCTGAAAATGGTTGTACTTTCTGGCACGTCAAAGCTAATGAATAAATCCACCTAGAAGCGCACTAGCTTTGAAAGGCTCCAGTGTTCTGCAGCTATTGGCATTTAGGCCACTGGATTTGCTTTTCCAAATGATGTGGCATGAGATAAAAGCAGATTACTTTCCTCCGTCAGCTACAGATTTTCTCAGGTTTTTTTGCACAGATGACTGTACACATTCTTCAGCTATCAGCACCTAAACATTCAAATTCTTCCTGGCAACATGAACTCTGGTTAAATTCCAGCTGTCATCCTGCCTTGTCCCTGGTACCTAGAGATACAGCTCCATAGACCCACTCATTTTCCATAGCCTTAAACCTTCTAAAAAAAAAAAACCCCAAAAAAGGCAGTCTAACAGAGGTTTACTTCTGCTTTGGCATCTAGCTTAAACTTCATCTATCAGCTATTGAATGACTTGTTTTCGCCGGCAGCAGCTGTGCTAGCGCGGCGGCTGGGGCTGCTCCGTGCCGGCAGGGCTGCAGGAGGCGGCGCACGGCTCCGCAGGGCTGCCCAGCCGGGCCCGCCCTTGGCATGAGCGCAGGCTCAGCGCGCGTGTTCCCTCAGGAGCGCAGTGCCAGCCTGCAGGGCAAATGCGGCTTTTGCAGCCGCGGAGCTGGCATTCGGTACACGGGCTGCTGCTGCTGCTGCTGCTGCTGCTGCCGGCGCCCGGCCCGCAGCGCCCGAGAGCCCCGCAGAGGAGCCGGGCCTCGCTGCGGGCGCGGGGAGCGCAGCGGCGGCAGCGCGGCAGCAGCTCCCGCTCATTAGCGCAGAGAACCCTCCAGTGCCTGGGAGCGGAGCCCGCCGCCCGTGCTAGCTCTGGCGCTGGCTAGATGCAAATAAAAAATTGCTCATTGTTCAGGTGACTGGTGCATTTCTCCCCTTTTCCTTTCAATTGTGTCAATCCTACTGTTCAAAGCGCTTCTCAGGCATAACAAATAAATTAACGACAATCCATAATAATCGTCTATGCCTTTTCCATTTCTCAAGGGAAACCCTTGAACCCAATCCTTCCTGTTACATGCAAACTGAGAAAATGCTTTCCTCTGTTCTTTCCGCTGACATTGTTACACTCCACCCCCACCGAAAAAGTCCATATTTATGAGACCACTATTCTTATAACGGCGATTTTGTTGACTTTTCCATCATAAAGCAGATGATTTTAAACAGTGCAGTGTTCAATTGCTTGATTGCGAAACTCTGATGTTAACAGGATTATTCATGCAAGCACTCTCCATATTACGCAACAATTGCATAATCACTGCCTGAGTATTGCCTCAGGTTCCAGCTCCAGATTCTCCAAAATCTCATCCTCCCACCCTGTTACAAGTTTTTATGCTGCATGCAGCTATGACAAAACCTCCCTCCAGTAAGTATGAAGATAAAGCACTTAAATGTGGATTCTTTCAGCTTTCTAATGCACATCTTAACTCTACAGCTCTAGAGAAGGCTTGATGAGATTTGGAGGATTTTTTCCTTTGATTCTGTGTCTGATTTTTTTTGTCCGTTGTTGTTTGCTGAAAGGAACAGAAATGGCAAAGACAAAACAGTTTTCCCCAGTTTCTTCTTACAAGTGAAACAGTTTTGTTTTATAGCAAACACAAATGGAAGTGCAGCTGTTCAAAAAGGATTTCTAGACTTTGCCATTCTGAAATGGAAAGAGGAAAGCTAGGTGATCACTGCTGCTTTTTCTCAGGCTCTCACATTCAGACTTTCTTTGTAGCCACTGCTCTAAAAATTTTACTACTCTTCTAATCATTACATTGTTTCTATGTGGTCAAAAGGTGGATAAAAACATTCAGCGTTTAGAAGGCACATTGCCCTGTAGGGACCAGGGCTCATCATCCATACTAGAAACAGTGGTAAAATTAGAGACCATCTGGCCTATTTACCTGCTGATGGAGAAGCCACGGGCCCCAGGCCAGCTGGAGCTGTGTTTGCCAACATTTTGGAAGTCCCCAAAGCTGAAATTAATGACCAGATGTTAATGGAAGCACAGCACCACCACCTCCACTTCAAACATCCTACTCCTTTCAGTCACAGTTTCAGTTGCCTTTGGGTGCAGAGAGCATGGAAAAGCTGGGCTTCAAGTCTCTGAGCCCTGCTTGGAGGCTTAGAGAAAGCTGATTTTGCATAGCAGTAGGGAAGGGATGGAGTGTACCAATCTGTCCTGGGTTTGGCTGGGACAGAGTTAAATTTCTTCCTAGTAGCTGGTGCAGTGTTGTGTTTTGGATTGAGCAGGAGAATGCTGATCACATACCTTTTTTTTTTTAGTTGGCACTACTTGGCACTGACCCTCAGCCAAGGACTTTCCAGTTTCCCCTGCCTTGCCAATGAGGAGGTACTCCAGTAGCTAGGAGGCAGCAGAGCCAGGACAGATGAGCTGAACTGGCCAAAGGGATATTCCATGCTACAGAGCATCATGCCCAGTATATAAACTGGGACAGTTGTTTGATAAGTGCCAGTCATTGCCCAGGATTGGGTTGAACGCTGCTCAGAGAGTCATGAGCAGTGTTGTTGTGCATCACCTGTCTTTCTTGCCTTTTATTTATTTCTGGTTTTATTCCCTCAATTTCCATTATGATTATTTTATTTAAATTATTAAATTGTTTCTATCTCACCTTTTTCCTATTCTCTTCTCTGCCTCCCTGGTGCATAAGCAAGTGGCTGCATGGTCCTTAGTTGCCAGCTGGGGTTAAACCACACCACCATGAAGCAATGTCAGTGACAGTAAATCTCATCTGAACCTCATAAATATGCTTGCCACTTTGAGAGCTGCATGTATGAAAAGCTGATCAAAATTCAAATGCTGTATACTCCCAGGCTCTATCTGTACTAACATATTTTCAGTTTTTCTGCACAGTATCATTAGCAAGTGCCCTGAGTCTAGGCTCTCTGGTTTCTTTATACTTCTATGTCTGTTTTTCCCCCACCCCTTCTGTCATTATATCACAGAGCTAGGAAAACACAGAGCATTGCTGTGTGTGCAGTCAGTATGTGCTGGCTCAGTGACACAGATTCCTTCAAAAGACAATATTATCAAATTTATTTGTGAATGCACTTGGCATGCAGCACAAGCTGTTGAGATATGGAACTTGAAAGATGCTGAAGCCAAATCCCTCAAATCTGCTGATCTTTGGGGAACAGGATGGCAATTGCTGTCTGATATCAGGAAGCTGAAACTACCACACAGTTATGGTCAATCTCAGTGGCACAGGAAGAACTGGAAGCAGGGTGGCCACATTGCCTTCCCCCAGGAAGACTCTTCTGCCACCTGACATCCAAGTAAAGGTTGGGGAAAACTGGACTGCAGACAATAACAGAGACTGCAGATTAACACTACAGAAGTTCTCCATATTATTTTCCAAACAAACTAGATTTCAAATATTCAGTTATCCTGATTTCACATCTGTGCAGATTTTTTTTCCCCTTCTATCTAGGGGACTTTTATTAAAGACAGGATAGGAGACATCCACTTCTCTACTAGTCCACAGAACCACTTATTTCATCCTAAGCAAGCCTGCAGATTGTTCAGGCATGGTTTGCTCTTGTCAATCTATTCTGGCTGCTCCCAAGCATCATCTTGTCCTAGATGGAACTGAAGATGGAAAATACAAAATGGCATACCGGTGACAGCCCACACAGAGTCCTGAAGATGACACATAATTATTACAATGGCAAGAGTAAATGCAACAAATGCAAGACATGAAATCACAAGTATAACAACTGACCCAACTCTCCAGTTCCAGGAAGTTGTCAGTATTCAGGCCTATTTTGTATATGTAGGATAGCTCAGATGATCCTACATTTTCTATAGCAACCACTGTTTGTTAGAGTAATACATTCCCAATCTCAGAAATTCCAACCTAATATAAACCAGACAATATCAGCAAAAGCCAACAGAAACCCCTCCCTCTCTCCAGTTCAATTGCTACCAAATGTGCATGGTTTATCTGAAGGGACATGGGGCATCTCTGCACCTCCCCATGTGGGTAGTGCTTGTGTGAGAAAAATATTAAATGCTGGCAGCTACATCATTTTATTAGGGAAAACCCATTAGTAACTGCAAAGCAGCTTGTCTGTGTTTAAACCTTGCCTTCACTCCTTTCTTGGTGCTTACAGCTTCCTTTGCTCAGGCACACTCCCTGTTAGATTAAGCGTGAGAAATTTCAGAAGCTGGCCAGTAACTCAACGAATTGGAAAACATTCTATGTGACAACTCATGTTACCCTTTTTCTCCATAACCAACCTGAGGCACTCTTAAAAATATTACAGCTGGTATTTGTGCTTACCTAAGGACTTATCTAGATTTCTTAGGAATCAGTGGCAAGGATTCCATCAACTGACATTGGACTAAACCCGTCCTGCTCAAGAGGTGACTTCTGTGCATCACAGGATTTAGACACACCCCAACTGTGTATGTTAAAGGAATGTGTGCAAAACCTTCAACTGGCTAAAACAGAGAGGTCCCATGTGGAAGGCAAGTCTATAACAGGGTAGATGAATGACTTTCCCCATCTTCTCACCCACTACTCCAGAAAAAATAGTCCCTATAAAGAAATGTGGGTTTTATTCTCTGTGTGTTAAGAAGCTCTTAAGGGTATTTTACTCTCGTACTGGTTTTTTGTCTCCGGGAAATATTCCTCTATATACTTGGTCAAAGGGGACTCTGTTCTAAAGAGACTTCAGTTCTGGGGAAAAAATAGCATGCTGAGGTGGAAAAGGAAAGGGGGACAGCAAAAATTATGCAGAAAAAAAAATTTAAAAATCATGGTTATTGTTCTAAGGGAAACTACTCAAAAAGTACTTTACAATTCCCAGGAACTATGCCTGCTCTAGAGCTCAGGTTTGGACAAATTTGAGTTGACAGCAAGACATTGTCAAACCCACATTTTTTTCCATAGAAAATAAGTTCTCAGGACCCTGCATCTGCACTGACTGACTCATTTTCTGTGAGCCTTGCAATTCTCAAAACGGATGGATTCTGGACAGACCTGCTGGGAGAGCAGCCCTGAAGTCGCAGGACAACTATTCCCATGTTTCCACCCAGTTCTTCAGCCATGCTTCACCGCAGGAAGTGGCAGAGGAGCAGAGCCAGGGCTCCAGCTGGATGTGCCACCAGATGCTGCTACAGGGCCACCCTGCTGGGGCTGCTCTGGGGGCTTCCTCCTCAGGACACGGCTTGCAGTTTCTGCCACAACCTCAGAGACACATTTTGCAGGGCTGTGCCCAGCTCTGGGGTGACTTGCTTAGGCTCCACACCTCCCTTCACTTCTGGGGAAAATCTCAGGACAGCCAGTTTTCCCAAGCTAAGTATCAAGTCCTTTCAAGATTGCTGGTCCTGGATAATCTGGATGGGCACCTCAGCTTTTGTGGTCCTTACTTTGGAAAGGTTTTGTTAGATGCAGAAACAATTGGGCAACCTTTGTGAACATGAGGAGTGTTTAAGTTTCCACAAACTGCCTTTTGGCATTTTTACATATAAGAAAATTCATTTGCCTGAAAGACCTTTAGCTTTAGTTCCTGTCTTCCTTCATGGGCCAGGTATTCAAAAGCTAAAGCTTTACCTACAGTCCTTGTCAATTGATGGATCCCAAACAAAAATTACATGCAACTAATTTAAGATCTATTCCATTAGTTCTAGTACAATTGTTTAGTCTTTTACTTATGTATTGTACTGCATTTATATTAAATTTCTTTCATTTCATGAAATGAATTCATGAGACATCTACTGCTCCCAAGATTTAATTAAGACCTGATCAGATAAGCAGGTTGTACCTTCCACACAAATATAACTACAGACCAGCAACCTAATTTATGAATATAAATGCCTCTTTCTACCAAAATATGTCCTATCTAACAGGTCTCTGAAAGCCAGTTAATAAATATGCCATGAGATGCTATCTCCACTTTACACATACAAGTTTGTGACAGTACTCTTGTGTGTTAGTAGCACAGCCATAAAAGCAAAGCATTGGAAAGTTTATACATATATGAAATGCTTTGCCAGGAACAGATGGGGAAATGGAATCAGAAGGAAAGTTTGCAGTATTAACAAAACACTTAAAGGAAGAAAAAGTCATGTGAAATGTTGAATTATTTTTTCCAAAAAAATATTTGGTCCTGTGCAAAATGTAGTATGAATTGTAACTAGTAATTTCAAAGTACAGAAACCTGTTGTTTCTCAAAATTTCATCTCTGATGCTTTCTCCTTATTTAGTTCACACCAAAAGCCATGATGAATTTTCCAAAGGGGAAACCCTAACTTCTGTCTCACTGTGATATTCCATTCCTCTAATAAATCCAAGCACAAAACTTCTATAGGCTATAAAGGCTTTAATGAAGCAATTGCAGTGCCATCATGCTTTTTCACAGACAACACAGAGATATTCTCTAACTAAACAAAGATGAAACATGGATGAAAAAACTAGAAGCCTTCAAAGCAGCACTGCTTTACTGAAGTGACCAGGACACCCCACAACTGCACAACTATTTTCCATAATACACTGCAAACAACTTGCAATCATCCTGATAGGTACTGTGTGACTAGAAGCTCCCCTTGCTGCAAAAAGCCTGAGTTTGTTCTTAGTTTATTTTTAAAATAAATTAGTTTAGTTTCTTTAAAATGTTAAATACCACAAAATTAAAACAAACAAACAAAAAAAAAAAGGAAAAGCAAAAGAAGTAAAATTATTCATCTCAATTTATTTTCAATTAATTTTTGTTAATAACTGTTCTTTTTTCAGGCTTGCATAACCCAGAACCCACAATATAGCCACAGATACTTCTCAGTTTCTGCAACAGAGTGGAGAGCACAGAGTGGAAACATGAAATACCTCAGTGCTGAGCCTGATGGCACACCCCACTTACAAGTAGCTTAAAAACTGCTTTAACAGCACTGCTGCAAGGATTTGCCTGCCTCCTAACAGCATAGAGCTGAGAAGTAGTGAACAGAACTGAATATCTCAGAAGATTCAATCTATCCCTTTTTTTTGTGTAAAGCACCTAGAGAATCTAATCCATTGTCTTTCCACTGCAAAAATCAATTTAATTGGTAGCTCTTCTGCCATACCTAAACCCTCAGTTTTACACTTCTATTTATAATTTTGACTAGATATTTTAGTTCTCCCTAGTTTGAAACCTCTAGGACAGAAACGGTAATTCCAGGTCTGCCTCTCTTTAACAATCAAACTAGCTAAACCATCAGCTAGTGGTGCAACTCAGTAGTTTGACAGATTTCCAATGTGCTCAACAGTTTAACAAAAATAGATTTAAATTCAGCTTAGCAATACAGGCTATCATGCACTCATCAGTTTCTATCTAAATTAGAACAAAAGGTCAGAGAAAAGCTGATGTGGTTTGGTTCGAGAATGTAGACATATATCCAAAATGCATACCTATATTCAAAATGCACCATTAGTCCCAGTGCCTGAAAGTTGCGGCTTATACTGTGTACTGTCTTAGAAAATGGCCAGTCTGGACAAGAAAGTCTGTTTATTTCTTTAAGTACATAAATAGGAAAACAGTGGATTGACCTCAGAGCAACTGAGCCATAATATACAGTCATCTACAGAAAGTTAGTGAACCTGGTAAATGTTTGGTCACTAAGAGGATGGACATTAAAAATTGAACCATATGGACAAAATGAAATAAAAAAGCTTTTACTTTTAATGGAATACCCTTTTGTCAATTATATAAGCAAGGTCAGCATGTAATGGGATAAAACCCTAGATACACAGGAAAGAATAAAATTTTTTACCATCTGGATAACAGTTATGTACTACAATTTAGCAAAATCGAATGAGTGCTTAAAGTCTAATTCCAACCTTCTTGGGGTGTAGCCACTACTGACTTCATCCCACACAATTTGGCTTGTAAAGGCCCTCTTCCTTCATACACACCTGCTTTTGCTGTGTGAGACTGCAGTGACACACTGCAGATGCTACTACAGCATTAGGCATGGATGGAGGAACTGCACTGGGATCACTGTTTTCTCTGTTGCAGGTTACTCAGGAAATAACTTTTTCTCTTGCATATTCCAGGTATTTGCTGCTATTCATGCAGTGATTGACATTCAGATATTCAGGTCAATTACCTGACTCACTGGTAAAATTCAGTTAAGTCTTTTTCCAAAACAAAACAAAAACCAAGAAATAATTTTTTTTTAAAAAGGAACACACCCCTGGGCGTCCTCCAGAAAATACATTATGCTCTTTTCTGTTTATGAAGGTCTTATTCTGCTCCAGAATTATTACAGTTCATTGTACTGTTTACCATCTCTAAAAGAAGTGTCTAAACTTTTCTGTTTAGATAATCACAGGAATTTTTTTTCGGTTTGTAAAGTTAGAATGATTGCTTTTAGGTTGAAATGTTTTATATTTTCTATCCCTTGCATTTTCTTGACCTTAAACAAAAAAATCCCTGTTTCATCTAGGTCATTCCAAAGAGTGAAAGAGGAACCTCATCACGTTTATATGTTTAACCTCCTTGCTTTAAAATAACATTGAATAGTTCCTTGGGATTTGTTACAAGCACTATGCACAAAGGCATGTTAATTATCTGATCTAAGTTTACATTTGCTTTATCTTCCTTTTGTGCAGATTGTAGCATATTAATTTCATGCTGCCTTCTTAAAAATGGTTATTAGAGCAGCAATTGGCATTCAAACCAGCTCAAGGCAGCTTTATACTGGACATCAGCCTCAACAGCACAGCCCTGTCCACTACACTCATATGAAAGAAAGATGAGCCCTATGATGAAGAAGAAAGAAATCAGCTCATCTGATGTTGAAGATTTCTTTGACTGTAATTCCTAATACGTGTCTGCAGTAATCTTCCAAGGAGAAAATTTTCTACTGAGTACAAACGTTGATTTTCAGTAAGAACTTTGTGCATGGCTCCCTGGGGTGTTTTGCAAATTATTCATTTCAGTGTCAGTAAAAATCCTTGTACCTTTTCTGTTAGCATAAATAGCAAACTTTGTTTAAAGGGGTAATGGGCTTAATAGAAACTTAAGGTGATCCAGTGTCCAGACATTACAGTACCAAGTGCAGAAGGTAAGTGGCCTTGTCAGCAGGTTTTCAGGTATTAGTCTACCTCTGAGAAAAATTATTGCATTGCAGGACACTAGAGACAGCTGTGAATGTTTTCCTTCATATGAGGTAAGGACAACTGAGGAAAATGGATGAGATTTTTCTTCATTTCTGTCAAATTCCATACACAGAGAAAACATTTCATTTCTGAACAGGGTACGAAGCAACCTGACTAAAATGAACAAGTATAGCTTAAAAAAAAATCAGGTATGAGATGGCAAGGACTGCTGCCAGCATCTATAAGAAATGATTCCATAGACTGGGGTAAGGTACATCTGAAATGACAGGACAAGATAAATATAGCTGTGTGTTACCAACTTCCAGTGACTCAGAGAATATAAAATCTAAGAGTAATGTTTTCTTCTGCTGCAGTTGGTCTAAAACAAGGCCTTCTATGATCAAGTATTTAGAGGCAAAGGCTAGGAAAAACGTGTAATTCTACTTGTGAATAAGTCACTTGTTTTTCAACCTTGGTGATCTCAATTAAAATTCCTGCCTTATGAATGAGGTAATTGTTTTAACTTTCATGACCAAAATACCAAACCTCTACCTTAAGATTTCTAAGGCAAGGAATACTTTTTTCAGGGTTAATGGAAAATACACACAAAAACAAGTACCCTCACACATCAGGAGGGCAGCAGATTCCTTCTAGGAATCCTTGGTGTGCTGTTGCATATAGGTGCCCCCACATGAAACCAGTGTTTTTGTGGTAGCTGGACTTCCTGTTCTGACAACGCCAAACATTTCACACATTTCCAACAGAGATGCAGAGATTCACATCCAAATGCCAACAGCTGTGATCTGGAACTTTGCAACTCAAAAGCAATCCTTAAGCACAAAATTTACGTTTAGGGGAGTGAACCACCTTAGCTAAAAGCTTGCTGATAGTGATGCCTTAAGTTTTAGCTTTCCTATTTTCCAGATTCTGTACTGCATTAGTGTGTAACTCTGAACTTCATATAAAGTGTTAGCAAGTTTTCCTCACAGCTTCCTTAGACAAAATAATCCTTTTCCAGCCTGAGAACCAAAGACACCATTTCAGCTTCAGGCCCAAAAAATAGAAACAGCAGTGAATTGAGGAGAGCAATCTAGAGGATGGGACTTGATAACCTGAAGGTGAAATCGGACAATTAACCCCAATTTGTAAATGGAAAAAGCTTACAAAAGTGTGAAAACTCATGACCTCTCATGCATCTTGTGTGGAGCCTCAGCCAGGCTCTTGTACTTTCCCAGGTGTATCCTTTGAAGGCCTTTTAATAAATCCCTGCCTTATTCCTTTAACACTGTCTAGCCTCTGTTCCAGGTAGCCTCTCAAGGCATCAATAGCACAGTGGAATTCACATTCTGTTTGCTTATGTAACACCCACATATAAAGAGCTTGTGAAGACAAAAAAGCCTGATAATTAATTATAGAAGCATTATGGGTCTTGCAACAATTGTATTGTCTATTTTAAAGATTATTCCAGAAATTTCTGTGAAAATGAGCTGAAGTTTCAGCTCTCAAGGAATTTTGAGGTGGAATGGAATTTCCACAGCTCTTGGAATTCCAGACTTAGGTAGGGAGCTCAGAAAACTGAAGAGGTGGCTACAATAAGGTAGGTACCTACACAGATAAAAAGTCTCTGAGGCAACAAACAAAAGCACAATAAAATCTACTGCAAAACATCCTGGAGGCAGAGTCCTGTTTGTGGTGAAATAGCACCAGTTTCCCCTAAAGGCAGCAAAGCCAAGGAGTGCTGAGAGATATCCCAAAAAAGTATAAGATTCCAAGAGACCAATGTCCCTGCTCATGCAGGCCCATTCCTCAATCACACAGCACAGGATCGTGTCCAGACAATTCTAGTATATCTCCAGGGAAGGAGGCTCCACAACATCTCTGGACAACCTGTTCCAGTGCTTGGTCACCCCCAAAGTAAAGAAGTTCTTCCTCATCTTCAGGTGGAACTTCCTGTGCATCAGTTTCTGTCTGTAACATGAGACTCTTCTAACAAACAGCAGCACAGACTTAGACGAGCAACAACTGGAAAGCAATGCTACAATTTAAGGCCCTTTTCTACATAGCAATTTAAGAAATAGCTCAATCCCTATTTATTCCAAACTTGAGGATGATTTGCTTTGTATAAGAGTTGCCTTGAAGTCTGGGGAGTGTGTGAACAAGTTGTTTGAAACAGCACAATGATTAGAGGGGACATCTCACATCTGGGGAAGAAATTACAAGGATCTGCAGAGAAATTGTTCCATGAGCAGTGGAGCTAACTACATCTGGTTTCCACTGGACGAGTGACTTCTTCTTGATTAACTTTTAACTGAATGTGTGAGGTCACCCTAACTAAAGAACCAGTAGGTCTTAGATGGAAAAAATAAATCTTTTTCTGTTGCTTTGGTGTTTGAAAGCTGGTAATTCACACAGGAAAGAAGCTTTCATTGAGGAGGGGATTCTCTAATGTCTGGAACAGAAAACACTCCAAAAGCTGCTTTTTTTCAAGCAGCTAAGCATCAATTATATACTATTCCGTGTAATTTTTTTTGCTTCAGTAAGAATTTTAGTGATTCTTATTTTTCACCCTTTCCAGTGGACATATTAAAAAGATATTTATATTTGCTTTCCAGGAGAGGTATTTTATTACTTATTAGGAATTATATGTGATTAAGACCTTTTTTCACAAATATGTCTGATTGAACATGGAAGATAGGTAAAGATGTTTTCATAAATCTTATTTCCTTAGGAAATGAGGTTTCAAATAAATCAGACATGCAGAGAGGGGGAAACAACCTAGAGGACTGGGTAAACTAGGAATTCAGAGTGGTTTCCCTGTTGATTAGTGAATCTTTTTCAACATTCCTCATGGTGGAAGAACAAATGTCCTGGGAAAACCCTAGCACTTCTGTGATTACCAGACCTCCATTTACTCCTGAAGGAGCCTGTGATCCATGCAAATAAAGGAGGGAATATTTTTGCTGTTTTACAAACAGGAAAACCTAATGCTGTTGCAATTTATGATATTGATTTCTCTGCATGTTCAAGGACATGTAGCTGAATCTCAGAGTTTGGATTTCCACACTGCCATTCCAAGGCCTTGAGCACAGACCTGCATATGCTCCTGGACACACTCAGGGATACACAAACTCTTCCATATGAGTAATCTCTGTGGGAAAGGAGAGGTCCATGCAGTGGGACGTGGTACCAGGCAGGCTGCCAGCAAACCCAGCACTGGTAATTCTGGATGTAATTTATAAAAGGCAACTTAGGCTGCCTCATTAGGTCCCAGATTTTTCTCATTATGGAGTGCAACAAAATAGAGAGACTAAGCAAAGATATTGCTACAGAGGATCAGGAATATTGGGTGACAGATAAAAGGCGCAGACACTCCTTGCATGCTTGAAACAGTGCTCCACTACATCGATAATGACAGGGAAAAACCATGGAAGGAAAAATTTGCTATATTCATGTTTTAATTTATGGAACTGTCAACAAAATTAACTTAAGGCTTTACTATGGGCATGTTCAGAAGAGTAGTAATGTGTTTTTGTTTTATTTTTAAATATGTGGCATCTACTGGGATCTATTTCAGAGAATGAGTTGGTTTGGAGATAAAGTGAGAGCATGCTTCTAACTGCTGCCCTTCTCTTCAAGTAAAAACCCCTTTTAGCACCAACTCCTGGCCATATAGCATTTACATTATACTTGGGTTTGGTTTTTCGTCCAACATACAAGTGATTTTGTTTCTTTTAAAATGAGTACAAGTGATAAATTTACTATGAAACTTCAAAGCCTACTGAAAGGCTTGCATTTATTTATCAGGGAACCAAATTAGACTCTACTTGGCTACCAGGCAAAATGTGCTTTACTATTTACGCTAGAGAATACAAATAAAAAATGAACTAACCACTAGAAAAGAGAGACAAGTTTCCTGTCCTGCTTTAACACAGTCAGAGAATGTGTAAACAGAAAAGAAAAAGGAAGGTGTTACCCTATTCAGAATGGAAAAAAGGCAGAATTAACTCAGGGTGCCTCCACTAATGATCTGCTTCAAAAGGAGTGGGAATTATGTAGCCCTAGGAACTTTCCAAGGTAGGAGCTCTAGAAAAAGCAGTAAGTAGTTCATTAGCCAATCCCATAAGCTGGAACCAAAAACATCTAAATTTAAAGCTAAGGACTGATTTTGTTGCTTCTCTCTTTTTATCACTTAACTGCATTAACATTAACCTGTTTGCAAGCAAACATGTCCTAAAAATGTATGGTGGCCTCAATGGCTCCTAAATGCTCTATCCCAGCACAGAACACCCCAAAGACAACAGGCAGCTGGACACCAAGTACCTCCACCCTTCAAATGCTGTGCATCCTGCCTTAAGGCACAGGGAAGAAGAAAAAGTAATTTGGTCATTCTCCTCAAACCTTAACAGACAGCTTTGGAGATTAGAGACAATACTGGATGTCTGCTTGGAACTACTCACTGGGTGATGGTGAGGAAACATTGCACTAACCACAAGTACAACCCAACTGCATGGAAACACTGCAGTCCCTCACCTTCACTCATGGGGGGTAAGCTGCTTTCCAGGGCACTGAGCAAGAGCAAAAGCAGTCTTTTGTTTCCCAGTGCTGCTGTTGTGATTAAAAGCAAGAAACTTATTACAATGTAACATCAAATATATGGAGCACTTGCACAGGTTCAAAAACAAGAGCTTTAAATAGCATAGGGAAGAAGGAACTTAGTGCAGCCCTGATCATATTGTAATTTCTACTCAATGTTTCTTCATTGAAAAAGGGCTTTCTAAGTTCCAGTTCTAGGCAGAATGAATCATTAAAAAAAAATATTTTTATGAAGAGATAGCACATTCAAATACTACTTCACGGTCCTTAGATGCATTACTCTGTAATGGGAAAGAGTGAAATCAGGCAGTTGGCCCTATAAGGACCACCATGGGAGACTGCAGAGCAAAAAAGAAGAAAATCCTTTACCTGCTTTACCCATTTCTCAAGTCACATTGGCCATTTTCCATCACATTAGTAACAGCAAGAGGTGATGTCATTTTGCACTGCCTCCACCCTCTCCTACTCCTCAGGGAGGATGCTCTGCCACTGAGAATTCAGATCATTTTTAGAAGCTGCCACCCCAAGAAATAAACCCCACAACCTTTTGGTTTTATCTCTTTTGTATCTGGAAGAAGAGACAGATTCAGATGCCTTCAGTATTTAAAGATGCCTTTTCATGCAGTCTGTCAAAACCTCTCTAAGGATTCCCCCTTTCTGACACAAATAACTTCCATAGGTCCAGAAGGAAGCTGATGCACATTTTCTGTCTGTTCCACACAATCCTTGTAACAACTGCTGCTTTTCAGCAGAAACAAAAGGGTAGTAGGTATCACTTACTAAAATGGACAGGGAAATCCCAGAGCCCATCTACAACAAGACACTTTACACAAAGCTGATCGTGCTCTCTGGAAGCTGTATAAGCAAATAATTATGTACCAAATAAGAGGCTGAGCATTTGATCCTCTTTCCATACTTCTGCTTTTACACGTTTTAGGCAAAACTCCAGAAAATAACTGTGGGAATCACAGTGTTGAATACTTTCTACCTTCCTATGACAGTATATTGGCTTTGAGTCTGTTTTTACTCAAGTTTAAAGGATCCTAAAAGAAATTGCAGTCAAATGATGCCACTATGGAATGTGAAGACAATACAGCTGTGAGTGACTTGGCAAACTTATTTAAATCCTCTAATGAAAGTTCTTTTTCTGCAGTCACACCTAAAATATTTTATTTCTGTAAGTGATGTGCTCTGGGACAGAGTTTTGCATGAAGGCATCCATTTTTATGCCTGACTGAAACTGCTGGCTGTCCTTTTTAAATATCATCTCATTCCTGCCTCAGGATAAGTGCCACCTACTGACAGCAAGAGCTGCTTCTGCTTGCTTAACTAAATTCATCAAGAATTCTAACCACAGTTCCTGTTGTTTTAGCCAGCTTTGCTTCAAGTCCAAATGGTAAACAGAGGCCTCCAAGATGAAGGAATATTTCAAAAATCTGGAATGGTATGTGCCTGATTCCATTTAAAACCTGCCTGTCCAAGGCGCTGATGATTGATAAAGAATTCCCTAACAGCACCATCACTAGTCACTCTACCAACCTTTTCTGAAAAAAAAAAAGCAAATCCAACAAAAATATTCATACTCTACAGATTATCAAGTATTTACTTCAAAAGACAAATCAGAAACAAATCAGAAGAGCCAAAAATCAGTAGAAATACATGTCTAAACCTGGACAAAGACAACAAAGCTCTATGTAAAGGAGACTGAGTACTATAATAATAAATAGGAATAATAAAAATACCACTGCATAGTAAAGAAGTAGCTGCATGGCTTCATTTAAAAGTGTTCTGGAAAAAATTTGCTATCAATTATGCCTCTCCTCTACATACAAGCTTCATAAATGAAGTATAGGGTTTTAAGAGACGTTTTCTCTTTCTTTTGTCAGGTCTGGAGTCATTAAACAGAGATTAGCTGGATAAATAGAGGAAGTGATTTTTAAACTGTTTGCAAACTTAATGTGAAGAGCCCAGCCTTGCAAATTATCACATCTAATCAGAGATGCACGCTTCACTGCTCCAGTAATTGTACTAGTATTAGTCAAATTCTTGTTGTCTCCTCATTAGCCATGAAAAGGAGACTCAAGATGTACTTCATTAGAGTATCCTGAATATAAATTTTTAGTGTAAGGAGGAAGAGATGTGTTACATACTGTACTTTATATAGAAAGAAAAAATATTAAGAACATAAACCATGCTGAATCATTCTGGTTTTCGACTGAATATATGTCCTTTAACAACCAAACACCTATTTTCTCTTTTCATTTTACTGTCTTGATCCCTTTTTTTATTTGCAGTGAGACTATAGCACTTGAAAATGTAACTTACAACCAATGTCATGAAAATATATTAAGAAATGTACTGTATTATGCAGCCCTTCCCATTTCCATAGCCAGAAGAATATAGCTTAATCACAAGCTGTCTTTAGTAGAGACTTTCAGTAAATTCTTGACTACTGGATAGGTGATCTAACTTGCATTAAATGTAGATCAAATAAAAAGGTTTGCTCCTTTGATCAGCAAAGCATTTAAGTACATGCTCATGCCCTTCTTTATTTAGCAATGCCCTTAAGTATATGACACTAAATCAAGAGAATTTAAACACATGCCTAACACGTGAAGCATGTGCTTAAGGGAATTGGGGTTTAAAACATCCAGCTTGAATAGGATTTCCAAACAGGTCTATTAAAAGGCTAAAAGCAAAAACATTCCCAAGAATTTCAGTAGAAGGAGAGGCATTGCAAATTTTCACATTTCTTTTTTCACAGCTATTTTTTTTGGTGCAAATCCCAGTCTGAAATATTTGTATTACTCAACAATAGTTAAGGGAAGCTGAAAAGGAACTAGGCAGGTCACCAAAATGCTACCAATAGATGTCTTCTACCTCTCTGCTTTATAACAATTAAGAAGAACCAGAAAGCAAATAACATGCAAAAATGTACCCTTTCCCCCCTGGAACTACAGCCCTAGATTACTAAGAAGTCAGATTTGGGCAAACTAGAACCTAAGCCAAATATGGTGTAGCATTTATTTTTGTGGAACTCTAGGAATTAGGACTGGAACAACTCCAAAGGGGAGGTGAATCCACAATGCATTGTCCAACAACTCTGTGTACTGCAAGAAAGTGAATTGGATTTCTAGGCCTGAGGTTTTGCTCCCCAAGTTGTCTCTTGTCAGAACCCAGCAATAGCCTCACTTAACTTCAGTTCTATCTCTCAATAAAATACTAGAAAACGCAGTTCATTATTATTTACTAATTTATACAGCATGCAGGAACTCATCATGAAAAGGATGATGCTTAGTTGGTCAAAGTATCCTGGACTTGAAAAAAAAACCTGAAATACTTCCAGGTGCCTCTTTGAACAATATTAAAACACTTCAGAAACCTTTCATTCAGAATTAATTAACATAAAAAACAGCCTCCACAATACAGCAGAGCCCTAAAGTGGTTTGTGGAATTTAATTAGGCTAACCTTCTTTTTACTACACTGGTACCACTCTATAAGAAGTGCAAATCATTATTAAATCCTTTGGTGTTCACTGTAATAACATTAAACATGATGAACTCTTTCAGTAGTAAAGTGCATTGCAGTGGTCACGGCCAGGGAAAGGCGTCCCGGCTAGCCGGCCTGCAACCAAGCAGCACTGGGGGCACTGGGGCACTTGCCCCGATAGCCGGGCTGCGGGCCAGCGCCTGAGGACACCTCCCAGCGTCATGGCCAGGAGCGGTGCCTTGTGCGGAACAAGGCCGGAGGAAGGCTGCAAACAGCGAAATAAGAGCGCGGACTTCCATTGTGGCGAATCCAGGCTTTATTAGTTCCCGGGGTGGCCAACAGCAGAAGACAACGAGGAGGGGAATGCAGGGGGTTTTAAGGGAAGAGGAATCCAAGGGAGGGGTCAGTCTCCAGACCAATGAAAGTACAGGGGGGAGTCGGGATCCGGAGGACTGACACGGGAAAAAGACCAATGGGAGCAAGCGAAGGGAGGGGCCCCGGTCCCTGAACCAATCATTGGACTGTCCAGTTAGAAGGTTCTAGCAATAGAGGAGGGAGCGGAGAGTGAATGACAGGGCACCGGGCAGGGGTTGAAAAAAGGAGACATTTGGTCACTGGGGCAACAGGGGAGGGGTATAAATGGATACAGCGGGTTGTTGGGGGAACCAGGGTGACAGAGCCATTACAAACTGGGGAGAGTTACAGAACGAACCAACTCACACAACACAACAGTGTATGTAGCACGTGAGTCTATAATTTAGCATTAACTTGAAATCAATTTATAAAATATACTATTTGTCACCATACACTGAACACTTAAAAAAATTCCTCCTCACCCTAGTATTAGGATAAGAGGATGGTATTGAAGATCCCATCCAACATAAACTAGTCTGTGATATGATTCTGTGAATAGTTCAGTAATTTGTAATTTTGGAAAGAGGAGGCATGTCAGTGTGGCGAAAACAAAATCAAAGGAAGGCCAAGTCCAGTCAGAGTGACTGTTGGTACTGGATCCCCAAGGGATCTGTGATACAGAGGTTTCTTTGGACTAACCCTGGTTGAAAAAATCTGAAGGAAAAAAACAATTTACCAGTTTTTTCTGTTTTTTCTGGAATTTGAAATAAATCCAGAACATTTGTATTTTTTGTAAAGAAAAAATTTACTGTCAGAAAACTTCACCTGCTCATCAATTGCATCATTGTGTGAAAAATACAGCATAGACCTTGAAACTCAGGAAAAAAAAGAAAGAGGCAGATACAAAGCGCAAGTGCTTGTCAAGTGACATATCTTGTCACTAGCAATGGTTAAATGATTAAATTTAAGATGATATCAGACACCAAACATATACAAACATCCTCAGTGAATGATACTAATGGAAAACAGTTTTGTCTTTCCACAAATGATTTGTTTTCATCACTGGACAATGCAAAATCTTTTATTAAAAATTCACAAAGGATGCATTTGGAATCCTTTTATCTGTCTGTCTAAAGTATTTCTAAGGTGCCAATCACTACATTATCTCAACACATTAAGAGAATGGCTGGATTTTACTAAACACAAAAAGAGATTCCAAAAGAATTCAAGATGAAAACACCTTATCCAGCTACAGAAAGCCCTTCTTGGTGCTGGGAAAGGCTCTGAGGCTGTGCCTTTGGCCAGGTGAGGACACAAGCAGCGCTGCACCCCATGTGCAGGGCCCAGAAGCTGATGAGAACGCATTTACTCCCACAGCCTACAGCTCTGAATTCCTTCTGAAATCATGGATATTACAGCTTTGGGACTGTGCTATAGCTGACATAAACTGTGTGAGGGTGGAGCAATAGCACATGTAAGCATATGCTGGGAGTGGGAATGAATTTTAGCATGTGTTTGCACACTTGGCTGAACCACACCCCTCACCACTTGGGCAGATCTTCAGTGGATTTTGCATCAGCATTGCCTCAGCAGTTGCCTCTCCCTTAAATTGGTACAAGTGAAATATGTCCCATGATTTTGGGTGTTGAGAAGTATTTCCCACCTTATATAAAAAATACTTCACATATATTTTACTCTATATGATTACTTTCCCAAAACACCAGGTTTATGTAAAAAAAGGTTATTTAAACAATTCCTTCTAGCCTTATATTTAAAACTGCACTTTGCTCTTAAAAAGGTATTAAGCTAATTCACATGAAAGAAGACTCTTCTTTGGAAAAAGTCAAGGATCCTTTGCCTCACCTATTTCCTTCCATGATTTAATGATGGATAAAATAGACCAGAAGGATCAGATCTCCTAGTATAGATAGTTAGCTGCAGACCTTACATAATAAATACCTTCCTCTTTTATATAATTTATAATGTTAATTACAGGAGACCTTGTAAAGAAGAATCAGCCATGACCCTGTGGTACAGCCTGCACTAAGTTTCCTATTTAAAATGTGCATTCAGCTATTTAGTAACACACAAAAAATTCAGTTCATTTGCCCCCAAATCAAAACATTTAATTTTGTATGGAGAAAACCTTTAATTATATATTAATATCCAAATTACTTTGTATTACAAGTGTGTTCCTAGTCATGCTGGAGAGCTCTTCCTCAGTCTGCATTTTTCTGTGTGTTTCTCTCACTGGTTCTGGAATTCACCCATCAGAATTAGAGAGGGACAAATTTCAATTAGCCTGTCCCTCATTACAAGAGCTGTCAGGGTCCTTCTGTGAACTGCCACAGTCCAGCACTGGCCTAATTCCAGCGCTGCTTCAGTGCTCTTTCTCCTCCTAACTCTGCTCTTTTTCTTAATCTTACTCTCCATTTTTTGATATGCTGTTTCCTGTCTCATTTTCCTTTCCCCAATGCACATTGTTTTGATATCCTTCCTCTATCCTTCTCTTTCCTCAATCCAGTAGCCAGCCTTCAAAACTGAAACACTTGCCCTTCTTATTTTTCTTTTCTCTTCAAGTCTTCCCCTTTGATGAAGGCCCCTCTTGTCTTCCAATCATCATTTTGAAAAGAATTCCCAGCAAATTCCCTCTCTGTACAAACTGAGACTTTCTCTAAAGCGACCATTTTTATCACAAAACACACTTCTGCTGATACTACAACTTCACTCAACTCAAGGTCATAAAATGTAGCTTATATATTTTACCAGCCTAGTGATTTCAAGTGTTTATTCTCAACATGTGTGAGCCTGAATTAAACTTTCCAGCACACGCCAGAAGTCACAGGTATTGCTCCAAACAAATTACTACTCCAATGACTTCATGACACCGTCATTCCAGGAAAGGTATCCTAGATATTCTATTGAAGGCTGAGCCAAGCACCATTTAGAGACCTACACACAATATTTATGCACTCTATAAAGCTCCTGTCATCCCTAAGTGTTCTTTTATTTTTTTTTATGAACTATCCCTATGTAGATGTCTCTGGGCTGCCTTTGTTGGATAAAAGTATCCCAAGAAGTTTTAGTAAAGTATACAGGGTTAGATTCTTATAGAACAAATGGTGTAGAATATCCGATATTTCTGGAACAAACAGAAAGCTTGGGACTAGAAGGCTCAGTAGAAAAATACCATATTGCTTGCTTGAAAACTTTATAATTGTATAATGGGAGAATAAAAGAATGCAGACTATTTAGGACTTTTTTTTTTTAATAAAAGACTCCTTGAAAGTGTTCTCAGCTATTGGCTGTGATTTAAAGCATCCTTTTGTGCATGGAATTGCATGCAGAGAAAAAAGCTAAGTCAATTAACTACACACAGAAATTGGGCCAGGTAACATTCATGCCACACTCTCTTTGCATAACACAGAACTCTTGTGAACATGAAAGAAACAAGAATTCTTCCCAAAATTATCATATCAAATTCTTGGCTGGAGTAAATGAGCACAGCTCTTTTGTGCTTCAAAAGTGGGAGGTATTTATATGGCTAAATTGGTATTTAATCATTGATTAATAACAAGAATCATGTCTCAGCAATAAGATTTTATAGTCCTGTCTAATATGCCCCTACAGGTTTTAGCTCTGCCTTCAAAAGCAGAGGTTACACAGCCATTTCCTAGAGCTTCTACCTCTCTTCCACGTTCAAAAGCAGCAGACTCTCCACCCAACACAAGGCATTGTAGCTGGAGCCATTTATTTCTCTGGGAAGAAAGGTACTTAGATGCTCCCACACCAATAAAATATCACAAGGAGCTCCTTGCCTCCTTTTCCCCATCACACAGCAGAGGGACAACTAGGCTCTGTATTAGCCCAGTGGTCAGAGCCTGGTGCTAATAGTGCCAAGGTTGAGAGTTTGACCCATGTGCAGGCCATTCACTTAAGAGTCAGAGTCAATGAGCCTTGTGGGTCCCTTCCAATTCAGAATATTTGGTGTAAGTCTGTGGTTTTCTCTACTCAAGCATCAGTTCCTCTTCTCCAAGGTCAAGGGGGCAATTGCAAGGCTATGCCCCTATCTAAGACAGGCTCAGTTCTCCAGAACAATGCAGTCCTTCAGCAAAGTGACTCAGAGCTTTTTGTGCCCAGGACATGCTTCCCACAGCAGACTGTGCCCCACACCTGCCCTGCTAGAGAAGCTTGCCTGGCAATTTGCAGTTACTACTGGCAGGGTAAATACTCCTGCCAGTACGTCTGCATGGTGTGACTTTGAAAGCACAGACTGCTCCCTGCTCTTCAACAACCTATGGATGTTTTTTACAGACCTCTTTGATTGTGTGCCTAAGCTTCTTTGAACATTACATATACTAATTCATTAGCAGCATTTTCAGGTAATCCCCATCTATTTATACGTTTCCAGCTACACCAAAAGGAAACTTTGCATGTTGTGAGCTAAAAATCATCTAAAAAAGTAAATGGATTGCTTGCAGTGTCAGGGAGATGAGGGAGGGGGGACATTAGGAGGGGTTTGGTAGTGGTCTTTGTTCATCTTCTAAGAATAAACTAACTCAAATAGTGAATATACTGAGATTAGCAATGAAGCTGGAATAGCTGGTGAATAGCAAAGATCAATGCAAGTCACTTTGATGCTGTCAATTCACATCTTTTAAAGAACTGTGATGAAACCAAGGGCATAGAGCTACTTGCAGTTCACTCATACAAAACCAGCACAGAACCTCATGGATGCTGCACAGGTTTCCTCGTGATGGCTTTTGGAGGTGGGAATCAAACTGAAAAAGAAGCTTCACCTCTATTCTAGTGAAACACCACCCACATCTATAAAGTTCATGGCAAGTCTACTGTGCCTCTATGACACAATGAGGAGAATATCAACCTCTTCCATCAGAAAACCCTTCTTCTAAAGGCTGGGGGTGATTCACAGAATCTGGTGTTGCCTTACTGGAGAGAAGCCTAACTGTGCCCTTCCATTAAATATGTTTGTTGCATCAAAGGATATTAAATAATTATTTTATCTAAGTATTTTAGGCTGCTTCTGAGATTGAAGCTAAGAGTTTACTACATTTTTCAGTCATTTGTTTAAGTGAATACTGCAACCCTTAGTAGCTTCAAGGAAATAGTCTTGAAAGGAAGACATGTTATTTGTTGTTTTGGGCTCACATAAGGTCACAGGATCTCAAGACACCTCTGTGAACTAAGCAGAAGTTCAGAGGTGATTGTGTTTCTCACAATTAAAGAAAAAACCCCTAATTTCCCACACCCTCACCACCTTCCTGGCAAATTCCAGCTCCCTCTCATGCTACTGTTACAGAGAAGCTACTCACTTAGAAATGCAGGCATTTGAACAGTGGTTTTTATGATAACTTATCCTGTGCATTCAAATCACTTTTCTTTACAGACATACATAACCTTACTTATAGAAATCTGTTAAGTTTAACACACAGTCAGCTTGCCATCAGTACTGAATGTATTACAGAAAATATGCTGGGTGCAAACTGGCCTTTCTTGGATATGTAGGAATGGGTTAGATAGAAACTGCCAGAGCAGCTCTGGTCAATACACCAGCTGACACTTCCAGCATATCATGAAAACCATCATTTTTCCTCCTTTGTGATTACTCCTACTTCCAGTCATGAAAGAAGGGAGCTACACAAACCAAGTACCAGGTCTCACTAAGGAAAGCAAGGAACAATCTGGAATCAATACAACCCAACAGTGTGAGAAAATATATGAAAAATGTTTAGAACTTGAATCCATGTTACAAATAAGCCAACTAACCAACAAAAATAAACCCAGAACAAAACCAAAAAACAAACAAACAAAACAGAGAACTAGAAACTAGAAAAACTTCTCAGTAGCTGCTGCTTATCTGAATTCTGAAGTTATGAGCAGCTTGTTTACCCTTTTGCCTGCTTTCATAACCTCTTCTAACTGCTCAGCACAGGTGTTCAGCATTCCCATTTCAACCTGCTCAGCACAGGTGTTCAGCATTCCCATTTCAGCACAGGTGTTCAGCATTCCCATTTCAGCACAGGTGTGAATCCTCACACAAGGCTCAAACAAGGAACTTGTGTGAGGGAAGGCTTCTTGGCTCCAGGAGAGCCCTCAATTTCTTTCTAGCAAGTTTTTGCATTCAAGCAGTCCCAATATAGCTCAGAGAACCTGACTCAGCAAGCAAGTTGCTCAGACTAGAACCCTAGTTCTGAACTCATGATACAAATGATGTGGAGGAAATGAAAAGAAACTTCATAATCTCACAGAAGCGTTGAAATTACTGACAGATTTGTTCTAATTTTTTCAAATAAGAAACCCCAAATTATCTCCTCCTAAAAGAGCAGCTCTTTTTTTACAGCCACTATTACGCACTTGCAGGATAACAGCATTACTAATCCAAACATTGAGCTGGATGTCAGAGAAAGGACAAAGGAAGAGGACTCAGTGAAAATTGTGTCAGTTTCTCTTTATTTGAGTTACGCCTTCCAACTCCTTCTCATTGCTGAGGACTTCCCATCCCCTGAGTCTGTTGATTCTTTTTACCCCATGCTATCCCCTGACCTACCTGTCTTGGTGGCAGCTGTCTCACAGCCCCACCTGCCATACTGGCCTTCCCTTCTAAAGCTGCGTTCTTCTCTGCCCACTCTGCAGCTAGCCTGAGCAGTACTGTTGGAATAAACTCCAGAATATAATAAATAATCTCATCTAGTGGATAAAAACTTAATCTTAAAATCATCAAACCCTCAGCTTAGTTATTTATATTAGGTATTTTTGAACAGGGAAGAGAAGACAAAGATGTTTTGCTAAATTTGTTGCAGGTTTTTTTCTTCCAGTACAATGCTTTTGACAAATTATTTTCTACAGGAAAAAAACAAAAAACAAAAAACACCAAACCTAAAAGAAAACATAACAACCCTACAGTAAAATTATGGGCAATGTCTTTCTTTTTAATCATATAAATTATTGCCAGCTGACTGATGAATCCACTCTGGGCAACATGACACAGTTTACAACCTTGAGGATTACAGTAGTCCAGATGCTATCATCTTAATTGGAAAAGCACAGTATTGCCAACTGTCTATGTTAGAAAATGGAAGATTGCATTATTATTATTTTTCCTTCACATTCCCCTGCTTTCCTTTCCTCTACACAGCCAAAAACTATTATATCTTTTGTATGGTTTTCTTTATTGAAGTCTTTTTATCAGCTTATAAAGACAGCATTTTTTGAGACAGCATAAGTCCCACTGCATGAGAGCTCAGCATTTTCATTCCCTACACTCTCATTTTCCTATCAAGGAGGGGAAGATGGAGGAAAGCCTTTACAAACATCAAGTTCACCCCAAGAAAGTGCCTGAGCTTAAGCTCTATGTCAATAACACAGTAATTCCAGCATATGCAATAGGTCACAACCGGTAATTACAGTGAGAGAGGGAAGAGGGATAACTAAGTTGTTATGGTAATCATCCACAAGTCAGGAACTTCCTGGTCTGACTCCTCTTGTTCTCCTCCAAGCTGTGTGCCAGAACAACAGTTTAGAGCACTTCTAAACATTTTATGCTGTTACCTCATGCTACTGTGAAAAAATATAATTATCTATTTAAGGCACACAGGGATTTTCAGAAACATCTGACAAGGCCCTGAGCTAAATTGGCAAGGCTCAGGCTAATGCCCATTGTTCCTTTTCTCTGTCCTTGGGAGAACGACTTAAATCACACAGTGTCTGAATTTCCCATCTCCAAAAAGCCCCCTGAGACTGCAGACTGTGTCATCAGGTTAGCTCCTTTTGTGGGTGGGAAAGGTGCAGTCACAATGCTTAGTTGCATAATGTAAAATAATTCCAGTTGCATCTATGCATGTGAAGCAGCTGGTGAAAACCTTCTTTAGGTCTGTCTTCCTTCAAAGTATCCAGAAATACTCCCTTGTGACGTGGCCAGTTTGGGAAGGAACAGGGAGGAGGAAGAAGAGGCTCGAGCCAATCTTTTGATGCAGGCAGTGATTTAAGGGAGATTGTTCACATGCAGTTCAAACACAGTTCTCTTCTGCACAATTGCTAAACAGAACAACACATTCCTACTGCTGGGGTGTGCTTATAATCCTTCTAGGACAAGCTTTGAGGATGGGAGTTTCAGAAACATCCAAGGGAGTTAAGGACAAACCTCTTTGATGTCTTAGTCAGATTTCTGTCCTGAATTCCCTAGATACTGTTAAAAACCCCTTTGCTTTACATTTTTGACTCCTTTTAGAGTATGAGGAAGAAAAGTTGCTTCTAGTACAATTTTTGGTGAGATCAGAATAGTCTCACAGTATTTCCTAAAGGAAAATCTGTCATTGGCAACTGCCTCATTCCAGCAAATTGAATCATACAAGTTTCTTTGTAGACAAGGTGGTAAGGGTAGGGACAAACAGTGAGATGCTCTGGGGTGGTGGGATCTTTATGGACTGATGAGATATGTACTACTTTTAAAAGGAAAAAAAGGAGACAAAACTCTCAGTGCCAGAGGCACTCTGGAGCTCTGCCTGCAGGATAAAATGAGTGGAAAATATACATGGAAGTAGTAAAAAAAAGCACTAAAGTAATTAGAATAAGATATGAAGTATTAGAGGGTAGAAAAAGGCTTAGTTTAAACTGCATAAAATTACATAAATAGCACAGCATGAAAAAACAAATTAACAAGTCCAAGATGTAACACTCTGTGGGTTTATTCCAGGAGTCATAACACCAGTTTACCAATGCCTACTGCAACCCTCATGCCTGATTTCGTATTACAGTTGTTATGGTTTGTATGTATTGTATTACCATGCATGTAAAATAAGTCACCAAGTCACTCTTTCTAACCTTTCAAATTCTCAGTTCCTCATCTCAACACCAGACACAGAGCAGAAGTGAAAAAGAGAGAAAAATCGTTTAAGGGGTGGAATGGTTTTCATATATGTAATGACTACAGCTCTTCAACCTGGAAGGAAGACAGCTGTGTGGGTGTATGATAGAGATGTTTAGAACATGAGTGGAATGAAGACAGTAAATACAGAATCAGTATTCATTGTTTTTTTCCAAAACAAGGGCTACAGTGCATCAAATGAAACTAGCAGGTAGAAATTTTAGAAGAAAATCTCTTACTGTGCTTTGCAGCATAGTTGTGGAAGTCATAACAGGGCATTAAAGGAGCTAAAATTTACATTTGTTCAACAACTGATAAACTCATAGCAGAAAAATCCACAAAGGGCTATTGAATGGGACAGTAATACATTTAATTTCAGAAAGACTGAACTGCAAATTGCTGAAGGCTGTGAAAGTTCGTGGACAATATTTTCCTGTTCTGTTCTTAGGAACATCAGTGGGTGCTAATGGTGTTGTGGGAGACACATGTAAATCCCACCTAGTTCTGGCTCATATTGTTTCTCAGCATGGCTCCTCTCAGGTCTGAGGTTTCAGCCTAGGAATTCATTTGCCCCCCCAGAGTCAGCAGTGATGGGTTCTATTCTGGTTTGCTGACTGGAGAGGAATCCTTTGGCCCTGGTGCAGTCCTGCCTTCAGCTCAGCCCAGTGCTGTGGCCCATCCTTCCCATGGGCTCGGTGGTCTGCAGCCAGGCTGCTGAGCTGCTCCAGTCTCACATGAAACACAAACAGAGACTCTGAGATTCAACAGAAATGCTGTCTGTGTACAGAAGTGTGCTTTGGGCTAGAAGGATGAGCAATTAAGCTTCAGAACCAAATGTCTGTATAGAAAACATTTTTTAATATGAATTAAAGGAGATGAATATTATAGATGATTATGCTCTATTCCTCTTCTTACTGAGGGACTTCAAAGTGAGTAAACTCTACTATTTTTTAATATTTCCATAAGTGGAAATGTAGCTAATGTTATTCAAGCTTTCATGGTTTTTTTTTCTTTAATTCTTCTCACCCTTCCAACATATGGTCAAAAAAAAAAAAAAAAAAAGTGGGTATCCTAATTAACCTTTTGCTTAATCAGTGAAAACATAATATTTCACCCCTGCTGACACTACAGGATTGGTCAGAAAGGTCACTGGGTTACTGTGCTGAACACAAGGAATCAGTGTGAGATGGAATGGGGGACAAATGGGAGAAAGATGAATTTGTGATAACACAATCATTGCAGTGTGACTGTTTGGCTAGGAGGTACATCCAGAGCCACTGTCTATCCTACAGCCAAACAATTTTCCCTTTTTTTGCTGTACTCGGTTGCCAACTAAATCCTACTACAGTATGTTGGTTCCCTTCACAAGATGTCTGACATCTGTGGATGCACTAAAGATGCCAGCTTGGTTTTCCGTGAATATGAAAAGCCACAATAAATCCAACACTTCACAACTTTGCTTGATGAATGTTGTATAACTACATGGATTTCCTTCACTTTATTATAAAATACTATAAGGGAAACTAGAAAAAAAGATCAGAGCTTCTTTGTACCAATTTTAAATGAACCCCACAACTTTAGTTTGAGATAGGTAGATGATTATGAGGACCAATCAGAGGTCAAATATTTGTTTTGTCATGAGCTGGAATGGGAAATATTCTAATTAAAACTTGTAGTAGAAAGCTTTTTTGCAAGTTTTCAAAGTTCAGTAGGCTTGGGACCTTATGAAGTGCTTAATAATGAAAAAATTCTACGGAGAATTTTAAGGCAAGGAAGAAGAAAGATGACATTTCTTAATTAGTTTGTAGCCTGTTTCCCCATTGGGCAACCACGCCCCTCAAAGCATTTTAAGTAAAGCAATCTGCAAGCAGCTGCTTCTGCGACAGACGCGTCTCTGCATATTCTCTGGATGGGTGTTTGATTTGGCATTTCAAAGTCAGTCAGATTCAAGACAAGGAGGAAGAAATCACCCAACAGTATTAAACCATATGAATACCCAGCAGATATTTTCATTTTATTCCAGCAGTGAACAAAACCAAATAGCCTTTGATTCATCTGCAGTGTTTGGTAAGACCTTCACCACCTAGTGAGAGATGAATATTCAAAGCTCTTACTATTGTTTTCAAAGTCGAGCTGTACAAACCTTTTCACCTGGACAATGCCTCACCACCCTCACAGTAAAGATTTTCTTCCTAGTACCCAATCTAAATCTACACTTTTTCAGTTTGGAGCCATTACCCTTTGTGCTGTCACTTTGTCAAAAGTACCTGTCCAGGTTCCCCGTAGGATCCCTTTAGGCACTCGAAGGTGTTAGAAGCTCTGATGGAACCTTTGTTCTCCAGCTTGAACAGCTCCAATTCTCTCAGCTTGCCTCCACAGGAGAGGATAAATAAAAACTTCAGCATATAAAGAGCTCAGAGCTTAGACCTTTTTAACTTTCCTTACACCTAAGAGCAGGTCTCCAACTCCTGTAAAATGTGTGCTTTAGTGAACTCCATACATTGTTTAGGAGATGCATGGAGGAAGAAATCTGTGGTACAGGAAGCCTTATTCTACAAGAAACTGGAATGATGACATATATTCTTCAATGCCATCTGCTGGAACTTTATTTAATAGTGAATTTTTCAAAAATATCTACACTTAACATGCTTATAAAAACAGGAGTCTGAAGTTTCATATTGTTTAGATTACAATGCCTAGTCAAAGAGAAACATGAATCTGGATTGCTCATGACCACTGCTTCACTTCCCCCATTACCTTCTATAAGGATATTTCATGGATTTTTAAAGTGGCAGGAATGATTGAACTATTAAAAGGTCCTATTTAATCTTTAACTATTTTCAAAATCTTAATTCTATTAGCTATTTCATACAACAACAATACAGAATAATTTTTTTTAACTAGTAAGGAAGGTGTCTGAGATACTCAATTTACAGAGGATTTCCTAAATCTATATAAAAATGTATAATCTTTATCTATATATAAAAAATGAGAGCCCTAATAATTACAGTTAATGACCTTTCAGTCAATGTTTCACCCATAGCCATTAACTGGAGCTTTTCCTTGCTCTTTCCTGAGTCTGTAGGCTCAGTGCACAGAGCAAACAGTGACGTTACAAAGCAGAGATATATTTATAACAGGACCAACAGCTGAAAAATCAGAGGACTTGTAAGAAGCTTAATGTGCAAAAGGGCTTGATGCTGGGGTGAAAGGGAGGGCACTGGGACAACCAGTGCTTCTGATCTCTGCCTAGTCTCCTTTTAACATAATGACAAATGATCCTCAATGATTTCTACATTATGGACTCCTGATTATACTTAAATTATTTTGAAAGCTTAGATTTATGGTAAATTAACACTTTCTCATGATTCCTAGAATAAGGCTGTTCAGTGCTGTCACAGAACGTAAAAGAGCTTTTGCAGTATTCAGGGTTAGTTTGGAGTGCTCCAAATTCTGTAAGGCATTTATCACGAAGTTATGCAATTGTTTTCATACTTCTTGCATTTGAGAGGAGCAGCAAGGTGGTTACTTAATTTTATTGGCACTTATTGTATTCAGTCTTTTGTGTGCTATTTTAATTATTCCAGGACCGACATATTTCAGAAGACCTTCAAAAGTAATCAGTCTATAAATCAATGCAAATTATTAACCTATTAATATTTTAAATTTTATGGAAACACTTCAAACACCACATATCAAATTCTGCATTCACTAACTGTCTCTGCAGAGTTAATCCAGGAGGAAAAAGTGGCTCCATGTCACAAGGGACACAACCAGACTAAAATTACTTAAATAGCACAAGAAGATTGGAATGGTTTGTGACATGTAGCGTGTCATTCCCCATTGTCTTGCACCTTTTGTAGCCATTTATATCAATACATTTATAGCAATGTCTGTAAATGGCACACACATACATGATTATATTCCCAGGAAACCCAAAGATACCAAACCCCTTTTTTACAGATAATGCACAAAGAAATGGACTACAATTTATACCCTGTTATTCATCCATGAAAGACTAATTTAAGGTTTTGATCTACACAATATTCATATCCTTTTAAATTATGTGAAAGCTACTCCTTTTTAATAATGGTGCCTCTTACCCATATTAATACAGAAAAATCACTTGCATTTAAAAAATTCTATTTGGTCTTTCTGTGCAATGACTTCCTTAATTTTGTGGAGATTCATTGACTCTTTAATTTCTGAATTCAGTATGAAACAAATGGATAAATCTTTTCAGGAAATAAGCAGGTTAAGAAGCCATAGAGGTTCTGTAAGCCAAAATGTAGAGGCAATCATTCAGCTCCAAAAAGAAAGAAACAAACAAAAAAAGGGAATAAATTTGAAGATAAAACCAAATGCTTCTCAGTTTACCTATGACCCCATTCTTATTACATTTTAGAAGCTCAACTCCTCCAATTAAAATAATTTTAAAAAATACAGAAAAGGCTTATATTTCATGAATGCATTGAATATATTTTTGTGCTCTCACCAGTAGGAGTTAAGTTCCTGAGTTTCAGAAGAAAGAGCATGGGCACTTGTTTGGAAAGACTGACATTTGTACACATTTATATACATTTATTTATATATAAAGGTTTGTATAATGGGAAAACTATCAGGTTTTGGTACAGTGTTCAGTGGTGTAAGTCAGATTTTTTCCAGCTAGACCTAATCCAAACTGTGGTATAGATATTAATTAAAAAATGAGGACTGAAAAATTGTTGATCTGGTTTTATGATAAGCTCAAAATTCAATCAGTCATATTTCAAACTATTGGAAAATTAACTTTTTTTTAGCATCCTCTAATTAAAAAATTTCCAAATTTTCTAGGCATGAAGCTTTCAAGAGGGAGAAAGGAATGGAGAAATCCTGCCCTAATGATAGTCATAGAAAATGAACCAGAGCTGACAAGTCTCCCAACAGAACCAGGAAGAGAAAGTACCAGATGTGGCCACAGGTAGAAACTGTGTCTATGATCTGGCACGGTGCTGAATTATCAACACTTTGACACAACTATATCTTGTTCTGTCCAACACTCCTTGTGATGGCAAGCGAATTGTTCCCCTAGAATTTAGAGCAGGGGAAGTAAAGGGGAAAAGGAAGGAATGTTCCTCATGACTAAAGTGTTAAACCAATATACTCTAAAAATACAAAGACTGAAATCTTCTTTTTGTATAAACCCTTAGGATTTAATTCGAGGATGAATTCAGGGTGAACATCTACCTAGCCTCAAATTAGAATAAAGATTTTTAAAAAGAGAATGCACAACAGCCTCATCTCCTTTCATGGAGCTATGCAGATTTACATGCCCCTATCATTTGTTCTCTTCTCTTGATTAGAAACTTTTTTTTTTTTCATCATTCCAAACTCGTTTGGGTTTTGCAGTTCAAGAGATAAACTCTGTGCACTGATTTTCATGCAAAGATGGAAAAAAAAGGTAGGACTCTAAAAACAGAGAAAGCATCAGGGAAAGTAAAATCAATCTGGTAAATATGTAAAAAAGTAGGCTGAGGCATTCGGATAGGAGAAAGAGCATACCTTCCTTCTGGGCCAGGCTTCACCTTCTCAGGAGACAGAGTCCCTTGTAAATGCATACTTCCTTTCTCCTTTTCTTTTTTTTCACTGAAAATTTAATGTCTATGACATAAACAGCTGGAATTAATGACAGCTAGAGTCATTAACTTTAAAAACCTGCTCTGAAATGCATCTTTCACAAAAAGCTTGATCTTTTGGTTTTGATCAAAACTATCAGTATTTTTATCAAGCCAGTATTTTGAACTCTCCTATTCTTTCTGTTGACAAACAAAAGAAATATGACATCACAAGCAAATGAGGAAAAAATGAAAGGCTTTTCCTTTGTGAGAATTAAAAAAACAATAAATTACTCAGAGGCAAAGATAAAAAGTGCTTATGTTACCAGTCAGAAAATCTCTTGAACTAAATGACAAGGAGAACCCTGCTCAGAGGGATTATTCTGTTGAGAACAGTGGTACCACACATCAGAGAAAAAAACCCACTCCTTTTCCACAATCAGGAAAGGGATAGGGACTATTTCAAAAATACCCACCATATGCATTAAGTCCTTTCTCACAAACATCAATCAAAACTTTCAGTAGGAATAAATTTTTCATCCTCCTAAAATGGAAACTGTAATAATCAAAATATTCTGCAAAATCTGGGAGGGGGAAAAAAAACCCAAAAAGAAACCAAGACTGAGGGACAGCTTTTTGGAGAACCACAGTATAGAGGGTTCTAGGTTTACTAATTGGATTTCAAAATTTCCATTAATTTGATCTAACACCATGAAAAGTGACAAAAGTTAATACAGGTGGGTTGGAAGTAGTACCTTAGTATTGTGATATTGCAATAAGAATCACTGTCCTAGAAGGAAGCACTGCATCTCTACAGCATCACAGACTTGCAATAGGAAAACAATTTTCAAAGTTTTCAAATTACTTAAGATATTGTTTGGGTTCATGAATATTAGGGGGGAAAAAACCCCAACAGCAGGATTTCCTAGCCTATAAGACAATCTCTTAAGAGAAGTAAAGGAATCTACTGTGATTTCCTAATTTAGGAAGGACAGGACAAAGTGCTGGAAAATATCCTGTAGTGAGCAATATAACATTTGCCAGTGAGTTGCATAAGATGACCTAATTTGCCTTTTGCATAAGCTAGTGATTTAGCCAGATGATCTAATTAAAAATATTCATCTGAGGGTGACTGATTACTAAGCAGAGCTGCAAATTTTTGGGAAAATCTGTCCCATGAACAGTCCCATTTTTAAAAGAAGAGCCCAGTGAGTGGACCAAGTCAAGAAATCAAAGCCACTGGAGATAGTAGAAGCAAGGAAAAAACCCCAAAAAACGGAACAATTAGTTGTTAGGTAATGCACTTTTCCCTTTTTTTGAAAATGCTTCAAATTTCTTTCCAGTGTCCCAGTTAAGGGAAGGATTTGGGATCTGTTCTTGCCCCTAGGTGTCTGCTCACTGTTACACTTGAAAACTAGTTGGAAATTATTGTCCAGAGGTGTTAAAAAACTTTTCTTCATGAACTATAGGGGTGGGGTAGTAAAATTATACAAAACTATACATAAATTTAATATAGTGCCTACCTCAGCCTCCATATATCACAAAGTCCTGTTGCTGATGCATGGATCTCTCTCTTATATATAATATTTGGGATCCATCAGCAAGAGTAGGCATGCAAACTGTGCCACAGGTACCCAAACTGTTCTAAGATTTACTACTGCACTGACATGAAACTTCTAGCAAAAATGTATCCCACTGCTCTAAAAACCACAGCTTGGATGTGTCGGGCAGCCTTCTCCAAATGCACCATTTCACAGGCTCAATTTTTTAATGATATTGTTAAATCTGAAACACAAAAGTTGGTTTGCTCAAAGCAGATGTTTGAGTTTTCAGTCAGGAACACACACTTCTATCACCTGCCCAGCAAAGCTTGGATTAATTTAATTTTCAAGCATTTTTGATCTCTTAACTCCATTTCTCCAAGCAGAAAGCTTAGAGTATTTAGGTGAAGTCATGTGTTTGAAGCAAAGGCTAGAAGTGCCTTTAAATTGATTTGTTTTATCATTTTCTGTTGTTTAATTAAGTGGGGCTACTTCCAAAGATTACCTTCAGGTACATTTTCCACACAGCAAACATTATTATATAGAGAGAAAGTGCAACAAACACAGCATTATGGTTTAACCCCAGCAAGCAACTCAGCTCCAGGCAGCTGTTCAATCACTCCCCCCTGGTGGGAGGGAGGGAATCAGAAGGGCAAAAGTGAGAAAATCTGTGCGTTGAAATAAAGACAGTTTAATAGGGAAAGCAGAGCAAGGAATTTATTCTCCACTTCCCATGGGCAGGCAGGTGTTCAGCCATCCCCCGGAGAACAGGCTCCATCACACATAACAGTGACTTGGGAAGACAAATGCCAGCCCTCTGAGCCTTCCCCCTTCTTTGCACAGCTTTATGTGCTGAGCACAATATCGTATCATCTGGACTGTCCCTCAGGTCACCTGGGGCCAGCTGTCCTGACCTTATCCCCTCCCAACTTCTTGTGCACTCCCAGCCCCTTCCCCAGTGGGTGAGGAGCAGAAAAAGGCCTTGGCTCTGTTTAATGCTGCTCAGCAGTAAGGAAAACATCCCTGAATTGTTAGCACTGCTTCATACCCAAAACACACACCCAAAACACAGCCCATGCCATCTACTAGAAGAGAATTAGCCACCCCAGGCAAAGCCAGCACCATGCCATGCCAGGGCCCAGGGACAGGGCTGTCACCCGGGCTGTGCGGGGGCAGTGTGCTGTGCTGGCACCTCCCACACACAGGCCAGGCCGGGAGCTCCTCTGAACTGGCCAAGCCTCACAACTGAGCCAAACTGCCAGGGCAAGGCTGTGGAGCTTGGAGGGTGATCAGCAAGACAAGTGTAGAGTTCTTCAAGCAGCTGAGAGAGATATCACTAGAAATAATTTGATGGAATTCAAAAAGGAGAAATTTCAGTGTAATATTTTGATGCTCTCATCAGTGTCACCAGGACTGGTGAGACTTGTTCAACTGTGTTATAATCATCCAGAAAAAGAGATGAAGTTTTGTCATAAGAAAAATGGAATAAAAAAATAAATAATTTGACACATCATTCAGATGTATAGTTTCTGAAGGAGTTCCGTACCAGCAGCTAGATAGGACAAACCAGATTTTTTCTAGGTCTGGGGCCAACTTCTTATCAGTATCTCTTCTCTGAAATTAGGAGAGCAATCCTGCCTTACATCTGACAACTTGACATTGAATTTCTGTGAGGCTTAATGTCTCCCTACAAAACACCTCCACTGGAGTCTCATAGGGATTTTGACTCTGCAATAATGTGACATGAAAATTTCCAAATTGATAATAGAAAACTCAAATATATCATAGGAATAAGTGGTTATTTTTTGCTAAAATATCTCTGTGACAGTGCAAGAGACCTGATGCCTATGACAATTCCATGCCAGCAGTGGAAGGAAGAACACAATCTGTTACTTTATGGATGAGGAAGCATGTTTAAAAAAATGTTTAAACATCCCTTGTTTTAAATGCAAAGCAGTTTTCAGAAAACAACCTGCTCCTTCCCATTTCAAGTATTTCATCTGTAAGTTGCATTTTTTTTTTTTTAGGAGAATAGACAGCTCTGCAAAAGGAGTTGATATTAGGATACTCATTACAGGGCAATTATAGTCTACAGCAAAGGCAGTCCTGGAACTCCCATAAAAATCTTCTGCCCCTTTTCCACTGGTCACAGATCACATTTTCCAGGCTCAGACATCAGAAACCTCATAACTGAGTAATCCTTAAAGAGTTTGCCTTCATCTTTTGCAACCTGCAGGGAAAGGTTTTCTCTGAGATCCGAAAGCTCACTGATGGTAAATGGTTCAGGTGAGACCATTTTCTCCAGCAGTTTTATCCTCACTGAAGTTAAACCCACTGCACTGAGTACTCAGTTGCTGTTTGAAGGGGAAAGGAAGAAAGAAAAGGAATGAAACCCAGTCTTTCTCCAGCTCAATCCAAATGCCTTTTCTGTAGACCTCAGAAACTGATTGCAATTTCAGTCAAAGGAGCTTATCTAGTGGGGGCTACCATTTTCTCACAAAGCCCCCTGGCCAAGGAATTGTGTACAAAATGCACCCTAGGAGGATGAAATCTGAGTGGGAGGCTCATTTCTCTCTGTCACTTGGTTTGCTCCAGCATGGGAGGGAGTAGTATGTTATCAGCAAGGGCAGGACCCATGATCTTAAACCCTTGCTTTGTCTGGGCTGTGAGAAGTGAGACCCGAGACTGGAACAGTCCCCACTTCCCTGCTGAGGCACGTGCTTGACAGCTCAGTCAAAGGTTTCAGCCACAGCATTTCATCAAAGCTCCCACATTTCCCACAACTCCAAACACACTCACAACCATTCAGAGAGGTGGAAATATTTCGGAAATAACAGCTGAAAAATGTGCTGACAAATGTTCATTGTGAAGGGTGCTGTCATAGCAGCAAAGGCCTTCCTAAATCCACACAAATGGTTTCCATTA
The DNA here is from genome assembly GCA_024865655.1 of Emberiza elegans. NCBI lineage: Eukaryota > Metazoa > Chordata > Aves > Passeriformes > Fringillidae > Emberiza > Emberiza elegans. The sequence continues at coordinate 23,824,372 of JALJVW010000241.1, read as the reverse complement.
GCAAGATCTGATGATGCTTGCTTGCAGAAGGCAAAATTGCCATTTATGAAAGACAAAGGAAAAAAATGAGACCATGGTTAGACTATTACAATATATTTATGTATTTGGGTAAATTGTATTTGCATCACTTTGTTTCCTCTTGACTATGGAAGAAAGGAGACTGACATCTGCCAGTCTTTACATTGTACTTTTCTAACAACAGGGCTTGTGGAATAAAATCTGTTTATTTGCCACTCATTTATCACCTCAACTAGAATTGTTACTACTGATGAATGGTACTCATATTGCAGCAGTGGATTAAAGATTTCCCTCAGAAGAGATGCCTGAACAGGGACTTTTCCCCAGAACTGAGCTCTCTGGAGCAGCAGGTGTCACACCTGCATGGAGGGATGGAACATCTCAGTCAGAGCCACAGGAGGCATTTTCAGCCAGCTGCACATGGGAGAGGCAGGAGTCAGAGCTGGAGCACACATCCTAACTGAAGGACCAAATGTATGAATTTCAGCTGCTTCCTTTCCTAGACCCTGCAGACAGATCTTAAAGGACAGCTTGCTATAGATTTAAACAGCTCTTCCATAAATTCAGACAAAATAAGAAAAAAATAATGCAAGGTTGTTCTTTGCAGGGTCCAGGACACTTGTTTGGCTGGACAATGGGTGCGAGGCTGTGCAATTGTTCCTTTACAATGGATGTTCTGATAGGTATTTCAATGCATGCTCTCCCACAGCTAGGGGAGACAACCCCTTGATTTTTGTTTCATTGTAAACAGAACAAATAACATTTTTTGTCATTCATTAACTCGCTAATATTTTCTTAATTTAATCTCTTCCACTTTCAATTATGAAAGCCTTTGAGATTTGAGTTGTTAGTCAGGCATGGGGGATGCTTCATTTAAGGGCTTTTTGCAGTGGTTTAATTAGCAATCAGAGGCTTGTCTGCTTTGCTCAGAGACACTGTCAGAAGTAATAGCGATCTTTTGATATTAAATTTGGAGAAGTAGATTTCTGCTGATGTTTGATGAACTGGGATAGTTCTGATTATTTTTCCTTTCTCTATTCTCAACACCACTATCATAAATATGTCCATTTTCTAGTTGTCATCCAGGCTGGTAATCCTTCTCTAACCTTGGATAAGCAGAACGTGAAATTTTCATTACTTAAACAGCAAAATTATTAAATTTCTGAGATGAAGGATGACCATTTGCTCTGATAATACAATGCTGGATTAGACATTCACAGTCAGGTCTGGATAAAAATATATTGCAAACTGACATGGCAGTGAGCAGGGATACTTTGTGTAGCCCCACAGCATCAGTCAGTTGCTTAGATGCTTGAGATCACCTGCACGTGCCAATTAACCACACAGGCATTTTCTGCCTCGATTTCCAAATAGATTATGAACCTGATACACTTTAAAGCACCTTTCCCTTGGTTGGAAAAACCAGTTTTCATTATGTAATGATTTTTCCATTTCAAATCCTTAATTTTAACACATAAACCCTCCTCCTCTGGAAAAATAGGCATCAGAATTCACAATATATCCAGACTGGATGCAGTTGCTTTATTTTAATGCATTTGGTGTTATCGAGGGAGAGCTGGCAGTATAGATCTCAGTTGAATACTGTAGATTTTAATACAGGCTACATTTTGAATTTTAAACAAGACTGTGCATACTATGAAATTGTAATTCATCAAGCTACCTAATTAATGCTTAGAGATAGCTGAAAAATAAGGGCTAGCTTGTTTCCTGCAGTAATTTTGACATTCAGAATTCTTTTTTGTAGTGGGCTTTTTAGCACAAAGGTATAATATGAAAGGGTGTTAAGAAATGTTTTAAGACAATTCTAGAAAGATCTTAATGAGATGTTTTGAATTACCTCATTGCAACATTTAGTTTCTATATTTTCATCAGAAATATAATTGATTTTTTCTCATAGAAAACTGTATCTTTTATTATTTTCTGCTGTGAAAACTGACTTAAAATATTTTAAACTGTGCTATTTCTGATGATTTAAAGTTTACATGGGCTACAGATGCTGTGAGATATCATATATAGAGCAGATAAAAATGTATAATCCAAATGATATAGCTGTAAGGCCTTTTTTCCATGTACTACTAAAGCTGTTAAAAACTGCTTTATTTCACTGGAAGTGGAGCCTCTGGGATAGCACAGTATTCTGTGCCTAAGTGGCCCGGAGGGAATTGTCACTAGGATTTCAGATGGAGTTAAGATAGCTTAAGGCCATTATAGGTCACTTTCCTGGCTAGGCCAGGATGCTTTCAATGTCTGGAGCATCATGTGGGCAATTCCAGGTACTGCACCAGCCCTGCCTTGCCCGGGCTGCTCTGGCTGGAGAAGGGATGAGAGGGCAAATGAGGTGCTGCACTGGCTCCCTTCCTTATGTCTTGGCACCTGGGGAGAGGCTCTGGCTGGAGTGTCAGTTATTTCCCTGAGGACAGTTTGCTAAAGAGGGAGGTAAATGAAGTGGGAAATACCTACAAGATGGCCAGACACTCAGCTTCAGGACATGAGAATGCTCCTAGTGAAATCTGAATTACTCTGAGAATGCCAGCTGAGCACCCATGTTCCTTTGGTCTGGGTAGCTGTAGGAAGCTTGATTGATGGATCTAAAAGACATTATCAGAGCAAGCGTAGAAGACAGTAGCAGAGATTAAAGCCACAATGATCCACATTGTACCTCATATTTTAGATAGGGTGAGCAAAGTCATAAAGTTTAAGAACCTTTGATCTATAAAACAGAAAAAAGTTTTAAGGTAGAATTCCACAGGAACAGCCCTCTCACACTTGGGAGAAATACAAGTAAGCTAAAGGCACTGGTCATGATTATATCTACTACTGCAATTGAATCTTTGGGCTTAAAAGAGTGGCAGTGATGATCAGTTACTGATTTATATACCAGAAACATGCTGTCAAGGCTTATTAAAAAAGTATTTTTAATAGATATTAAAATATTATATGTTTATTGCCTATTGTATGAGGCCTCAGCAATATGTAGAATTATTTTTAAAACAAATTACGTTGACAGCATTGAAGAAGAGGTTAATATAAATAGCTCTTCTAATGGAGACAGAGTGAATATCTGGGCATCTGAGCTGGATTATGGCTGGCTACAGTGTGTGCATGTGTGAATGTGTGTGACTAAAACGACCAGTTTCCCCTGCAGAATGCACCACTGGGGAGAGAATGATACAGGGAATGGCTTATGGCCTGTGTGTCTGATGGTACAAATCAATGACTTGCCTTATTGAAAGGTGCCCTCAGGGGCAAAAAGCAGTGAATAGCTTATTAGTTTGTGTGTGCATGCTGGCAGATGATAAAGCAGCATTGAAATCAGTCATAGACCATAATAAAGTACCCATCCCCATCTTAAAGCCAGTGCGTACTTCTGTCTCAGGGGAGAATGCCTCCATTAACCCAAACTATGCAGTAACTCATCTTTAACCACAGAACAAATATGCAGTAGAAGAGGAACCAATAACAATTTCTTATGGTTATTGATGCAAAAAATATAGCAGATAAATTACTGATGTGTAGGGCAAGATTTTTTTGGTGTAATATTCCATAATTCTATTTTACTGCTATTTGGAATGGTATGGAAGAGTTCCACTGTGGATCTGGCCTGATACCAAAAATATTTTACTCATTTTCAAAATAATAGAGGAAAACATACAGTGATGCAACAAAGAGTAGATGCAAGAGACAGAATGTTCTGACCTTTTTATCCTGTCAGGGAACTCTGCTTTGGAGTATATTCAAATCATCCACTCAGATACCTAAACCCACATACAACTATGTTGTCACCGAAGTATTTACTGACCTTAAGATGTTGTCATCCTAGGTGTGATATGCATTTGTTGGCATACATCTGATTAGTGCCAATAATGCCTTCAGCAAACATAGGAGTCATTAAATGTGAAGCTTTCCCATAAGAACACTAGGGTAGATCTGGCCTAAGAAGTAGAGGTGATGATTTCTCCTGGTTGCAAGGTGAAAGTACTAACTTCTGTAAGTATTTCATACTTTAATTATTTCCTAAGAGATGCTGAGGGCATCTGGGCTCGCACCCATGGATATAAAAAAAACTGATACAAACTGCGTCTTTTTTAAAGGACTTGGCCCTGCAAAAATGCAATATTTTGCCTTGAAATATGTCATAGTGATCTCTGTATGGGGCAGAATAATTCCCTTAGCTGGAGTAACTGACGTGTAGCATTTATGAAATAGACGGATAGACACGTGTACACTCACACACAGATCTGCTAACATTATGATAGCTGTGGCACTCCCTGGAGGAGGTGCCTCTGGAAACCACAGGCAGAAATCCTGTCATCATATTGTTATATAGAAAGGTGCTAATGGCTTCCATAACTGAGCTTTGAATGAAATGCTACAGGAAAAGAGTTCAGCACAGAGCAGTGGCATCCAGAGTCAGTAGGATTCTCGCATTGCTTAACCACGTGTTCCTGTCTTAGACATTTCTGAACTTCCCACTGCAGCAGCTGCTGCAGGAAGAGTGATTGGGCTATCTTTGCAACCCTGCTTATCCCAGAGGAGCCTTGCAGCAAGGAGTTTCTCAGGTGTAAAGTCAAGGGAAACTAGAGGGAAAGTCTGACTAAGCAGCTGGCTTCCACTGAGATTTGTGCCTTGGAAAGAAGTGGTGGAAGGATTGGTGAATAAGATAGATATCCAAGTAGAGAAATCTACAGCTAGAAGTTGTCCCCTCTTCTTAAGGAAGCAGTCCTTATCAGGCACAAAACATGTTCCTCTTAGATTTAGAATAATTTTTCACACTCCATCACAGTGTAAAAGACTACTCCCTTTATACTGTTGCAGATATATAGGGCTTTACTGAGTCTACAGATTAATTCAAAAGAAAAGCAAGAAACAGAAACAAAAATCCCTATCAACTTGATACAAATATTTGTTTGTTTGTTTGCCAGCAATACATGTACCATACTGCAAAGTACTGGCCAAGAGATAGAGAACTTGTGCTCTTCTCTTACTTTGTCTTCTTCAGAAAAAGTCATGTGTAATATTAGGCTGTAAACATTTTCAGTTACTAATTTCTTCATTCCACCATATCAGGCACTATTTTGAGGGTGGTCTACATATGGGAAGCCAGTCCTTGTGTGGTATTTTCCCTCCAACTGTGTAGGGCAAAAGCACTTACAGCAGTAGCATGATGAACTGATTGTGAAGAAAGATTGTGAGATGGCAAAATCTTTGGTAATATGGAGAACATATGTATCTAAGACAGATTAATATTGGCATGCTTTATGTGATATATTATATAAAATGTGTTTGAAATTTGTCAACACTGCACTGGTCCATTACGGATCAATCATTTCCTTATCATTGCATTTAAGGCTTTCAACACAATCATGAAAGAAATAACACAGAGAATCTGCATGCCAAAAGAAATGAAAGAATGGGAATTGCACTTAGAAAAGGAAGTGGGTCTTTCTCTACAAAAGTCTGTCTTTTATCTCCTCACAGGCCATATGCTGAGGAGGGCAAGCTATTCCCCAGATAAACGTGCAGGAAGGAAAAGCAGAAAGATAAAAATGAATCCATTATTACTGCTAATTCTGAGAGGAAACACAGCCTTCCTTGTGCAGGGCTTCCTCTAGTTCTTCAGAAGATACAAAGTAGTTTTGGACTTGTTGCACTGCACAAAGAGAATCAAAATGCCTATGCTGCCAGTATGGACAATTTCCCAGATGTTTTCTCCCAACCAAGAGTAAATTGCAACAAGACCAGTCACTGCACACTTGATTATTATACTTCCTCCTCAGAACATACGCACTAGTAACTTCACCTGCTGGGTACCTCAGTCTCTCCTAACTCAATTCTCTCAAAAACAAAAGGACAACTGATAGCCTTATCTGAGGACTGATCCCAAACCTGCCGCATTCTATGTCTGTATTCATGTTAGTGTTTTGGATGAGACCAGGCTTGTCCTTCTAGAAAAAAAATCCTCCACTTTTCCCTATTTACTGGGCTTTGGTTTGCTTTTTGTTTAAATGAAACTAAATGGGTAATGCACTCCAGGAGCATCCCTATGTATGCCAGCTCATGGTAGGATGTCAGTCCATGAAACTAGACTAGAACTCAAGTAACCCTCCATTCCCAAACACACACCCTGTAGGTGCCTTAGAGGCCACTCTTTCAAGCTTCAGATGCATTTCTGTTGTGCTGCCCTCCTCGTGAATAAAGATACAGCTAAAGAAATTCCCTTCTGGACAACTGACACATGCACAGCCTGACAAAATTGAAGAGAACCCTACACTAACAAAGGGGAAGATTGGGCAGCACATTAAGTCGTGACAAAGACTCCCAGCCAAAATGGGAAAGTACATTTTGTTTTTCTGTAATTTGACCTTTCTTCAGGAACTACAATTTTACACACAGAAAAGAAAATAAATGCAAAAATTACTGAATTGCTGTGGACAGTAACATTTTTTTTTGTGCTTTCTTGGGAACCTTATAATAAGACTATCTAATTCCCCAAGGAGGTAAATTTGATATTTCTCCAGTGAGAATCCAGACCCCTTCTGGATATTAATCCACTTCACAAAGTCATTACGAATAATTTAGCATAAAAGCAGCCTTTTTCCTCACAAGACAAAGCACAGAGACTGAAGCATTTGTAGAGCAGTGTGAAAAACATACTGTAACTGCCTTGGCTCCATTTGGATGGAGTATAAACAAAGATTTTGGCTGCAAATCCTGTCAGTCTCTTAGTCTTATTTAGGACAAATATTCAGGAAAAACAATGATAATATAATTTGGCTTGCCTTTTTTCCCCTTTTTTTTTTTTTGTAGTGCTAAGTCAGTGCATAATTACTGGAAAGAATTTCTGACTGAATTTTAGATGAGCATTTTGATAAAATATAATATTGGAAACAATCTTTATCAAACATTCATGTGTAGTGTGAGAGATAAAAACAGGAATCCATAATTCATATGGCAGAATGTATTACCAAGTGTGAATAAGAGGCTGAATTTAAATGAGGGGGTCTGAACAATATTGTCTGTGAGGCATCTGCTTTAATCATTTACATTATTCACTAGGTTTTCCAGAACTGTAAATCTTAAATATATATTTGTGTTAGTGAGAATGTGTATGTAAATACACACATATATGCACCCATACACAAAGCATTATACACAGCCACACATTAGCACATATTCACACAGATACAGAAATGTGTTTGTATACAGAGACACAACAGCTCAGGGCCTGATTACAAATCATTCTACATGAATGAGAAGACTCCTATTGACAGTGATGGATTTTGGGATCAAGACCTTAGTGCCTTGGTTTCTCACCTCACCCTGAGTTTGCACTTAGATGAATCAGATTAAGGTTAAAGGAAAGATAAGCCTTTATTTACCTTAAAATAGTGGAAACATTTCCTTATTTGACACACATTATAGGAAAGAGAAAAACCCACAGAAAAACCCTACTCTGAGATGAAATCCTTGAGACCTTTCTGTCAAATGGGATATACAACTGACCTCCTCACCCAAGTTTTCAGTACTGGCTCTCTGTCCTTGGGGGTGCAATGACAAGAAGACCTTGAGTAACTGTGCAGGGCTTGATCAAAGTCTCCTTGGGGGCCCACCCAGCCCCAAGGCTTCCTTTACCTTAACTCAGGTGGAAGGAATTTTAATCCTCCTCCCAGTGGTTTTCTCTGCCTAGTTCATGTTTATATATTAATATGTTATGTTTATATGTTAGTTTATATGTTAATTCCTGCCAAGGTAGCAAAACGGGTCACCTAATCATTGCTGGGTGCCTCACTAAGACCTAGACAGATTTTTGGTCCTTCAGGATTAACCAGGCCCTCTTCTCATTGTGCTTTCAAATACCAGAGGGGCTTTCTTTTGTTTTGGTTTTTTCTTTGTTTGTTTTTGTTTTTTGTTTGTTTGCTTGTTATTTTGTTTACAACATAATAATGCCGGGATTTCACGTAAACTTATCTACTTGCTAGTAATATTTAATGCCTTCATACAGGTATGCTTTATGTATAAAGCAACTTCTGGCTCAATTTTCACTTGTGTGAAGGCAAGTGAGGCTGATAATGATTTTGAGAGACTGCTGCTCCCCACCCCTCTTCTGGAGGGACGCCAAGACAGCCTGTCTTTTCCCAGTTGTGGTTACTCTTTCCAGTTCAACCCTCTTACTGAGAATTCCTTTTCAGGGACCTCCTTAGGACAGTGTAGAACCAAAGGAAGATTCATGATGGCAAATAACAAAAGACAAAGGCCAGCAGTAACCCAGACTCAGAGTCTGATGCTCACATATTCATTCTGACATTATGTCCCACATAAGAGCATCCGCTGTGCCAGCTTCTGTGTAACTATGTCATCTGCATAACTAATCCTTTTATTTCCATGTCCCAGTTTAGTGCCTGGTAAAGCAATGTCACAAAGCAGTAGCTGTCACTTTGTTTCAAGAGAAGGGCAGAGGACTAGAAATGCCTGAGTTCTACTGCACCTCTTCTGACAAGGCACAGGGATTGCCTGTTTAAAGAAATCTGTCTCTGCTCCTTCCATTACTGTTCATTTGCTACAAACAACCCACTTTTTTTCCCTTTTTTTTTCATTGGACCTCTGTGTGCCTTTCACTTCTCACTCCCTTCTATTTAATAATGTGTTTCTTGATTCTAGCAGATCTGTTTGTCAGGTCAGGAACAGCTGGTATTGTTGCACAGGAGGTTGTCTTACTCTGGCATCTATGTGCTTACTTCAATAATTGTTGCTTTCTTTGAGGGTAACAGTGAACAAATAATAGAAGAAAAATACTCAAACACTGCAAATCTTTCTTAATACAGCATTCACTGAGTTATATAGGGCATATTAAAAAAAAATCACATTTTTAAATTATGTACAACAGACAAGTCGATGAAGAATCATGCATGAGATCCAGGCACTCTGAAGACCCATGAAAAGGAATTTCACCTCTTTTTATGAAGCTGAGACCAAGTGATTAAAATGATTGTGTCCTATAATTTTAATTCTCTTTCCTCTAAGCTTTATTTAATGGCGCCCTTGTCCTCTGCTTAACCAAAATGATGAATTAATCCAGTTTCTCCCCTGTGGGGCAGAAGAAAAGCAATATTCACACATCCCATTCTGCCTATACTTCATTCACAAGGCACATTACATTTACCGATTTTTCCCCTCCTTGATTGTTTTATATTGTTATCCTGAGGAATAGACACAGACCATAGAATTTGTGACTGTGAGACATTCTGATAAGACAAGAAATCAGATGCAGTGCAAAACTGTGCAATGCAATTTGGAGCAAAGCACTGCTGAGAGCACGGTGAAGAGGGACAGGACATGTATTTCTAGATGATAAAAGGGGCTGGCTTGCCCAGAATGAGTACTCTTGAAGCAGTTACACAGCCCTAACAGCTCTGTGACATTTAGCTGGTCACTTGGGAGTACTGACACTGCTCACTAAAGTGAGCTGGGAATCTGGACTCTGGCTGTGCCCCAGCCAAACCCTTAGTGGCACTCGTGAGGGTATCCTCAAAGCCAAATGCCCTAACCATACCTAGTCTTTCCTAACCCTATAGCTCTTCAGGGCTCTTGCATTTCCTTGCTGGAAGTTCAGGAAATGTAACTCGGGGACTTTGAACAATGCTCAGGGTTTGGATGAACCATTATCCCAAAGTGTCCCTGGTGAAGGTTGCCTGAATCTACCAGTTTGTGTCCCACAGAGCATCGTGGCAGAACCCTCCACACCAGGCCTCACAAAAGGTCCTGCTAGTCCAAGGCACACCATGTCTCCTCAATGGCACAGGCAGAACATGTATCCTTTCCACACACCTCATCAGGACCTAGATCCACTGTCATCTTCTTGTCCAAGGGACACAGGACAGCTCAGAGGTGGGAGGTGGTGTAGGTACTCCTCTTCAACACAGTGCATTACTCCTAAGGTATTTTGGAAGGCTTTTCTGAAGCAGCACTTTCATTCACAGATCAGCTTGGTTTAGTGTCTTAGATGAAAAGTGACCAGTCACTCCTACTTAGATTTGGATGCATTCCTGCCTCAAGAATGAGCAACCACTGTAGATACTTGTCAGGGAAGCTGCTGTAGAGTTTATACATTATCCCAAAAGAGGAAGGCAGGTATTCAGTATTTTCACCCTAATATTTGCAGGGAATTAAAATCTGGTTTACAGATGTGCCTGTGGGCCTTCTCCAGCCAAAGAATGGGCATGAACCCAAAGCAAGTTTTTGATGGCCTGGCCCATGCACAGTTTAGGCAGTCTGTGTTGTACATCTGTGTCTGCTGAGGCTGGTCACAAACCTCACTCCAGTAAGAGTTGTTATTTAGGGCTGTATACTTGGCCAATGGGCCCCTTCATCAGTGATTCTCTGCTCCATCTAATGATCATGACTCCAGTGATGGAAATAGGTAATCTCAGAAGATGCCAACCTGTCTTTAGTCTGAGTGACAGCTGGCTGCTCTAAGCTGGAAGTCTTGATTAAGACTTTTTTGGTGTATCTTCTCTGAGTAATATTTCCCTAGTGGAAACCTCCTTCCATCTTCTTGGATAAACCTTAGTGACAAATAAGGAGTAATGCAGGATGTCAGTGAATTTTCTGGGTTATTCTGCTCACAAAAAGGGAAAGATTGGAAGTGGGGTTATGCATTGAACCAAATCTTTGTTACAGGAATGCAGGTAGGGTGAGAGACCTCTGTATTTGGGTCAAAACTTCAGGATCATCCATTATCCGGATTCTTGGCACAGGGCAAAATATTTTCACTCCATGAAGCCTTTTTCATGGTAATTGATTACTATATTGTCACATCTTTTATTTTAATCACATCTTTTCAGACACTGCCAAGGTCTGGGTTGACTGCAGCAGGGTCATCATGGAAGTTATCATTCAGGGAGAGAATAGATTGTGACAATAGCACAGGGCACCCATATGTTCCTGAAAACATCTTTTTGAGTGCCTCTTTCAGGAAGCTAAAACAGTGCAGAAAATGAAGTCTAGAAGTGGGCAGGGACTTTAGATGGCACAGGGAGAGTATTGGGCAGATTGGTGAGGTGAAGGCAAATACCAGAAGGGCCTTGCTCAGGGAGCTTAAAGCACAACCTCTGAACTGTTTGAAGGTTTGTCTAACCATGTGATATGGAGATGTGATTCATTTTGGGTAAGTAGCTGTCCTGTGAATTTGCAATGTGCAGCCCAGAAAATAACACTGGTGAAGACCCCCTTCCAGTGTCAGCAAAACCACTAGCACTAAATGATGACCCAAAAACTTGAGATAGCCAGCAGACCTCTTTCACTGACCTGTCACTTTTACCTTGGAGATGAGAGGTTGTTTGAGGCCAGTAAGAAAATCTTCATTTTATGCTTCAAGGCTCAGCAGGCAGCAGGAAAAAAAGAAAGTGAACAATGCCTTCATAGGTTGACCAACAAAACAAAGGAGATGCCCTTAAATGTATTTCCCAGCCTTAACAATAGCAACTTAAAAGGAAGCAATTTTAATGCTTAGAGCAATTGAAAAATGACCCAGAACAACTAAATCCGTAGCAGCAAAGATTAAAGAAAGTGCATACCACCTTTTTTGTATGGTCAATTTCTCCTTAAGAAAGATAACTCAAGCCTGTGTATACATTCATGAAAGAGCAGATTTAGATGAAATATTGAGCTGCAACTTGAACAAGAGCAATGTTAAAAGGTAGTTTTCTAATAAAGATTCCATCCACATAAATAATGGCTTTCTGCAGCCTAATAAAGCTACCCCTCCTACATAATTATGTAGGAACAGTAATACTGTGCTGCCTGGTCCAACAGTCTCCTCCCCATCACACACTCACACACAAATTCCATTTGTAATTAACAGGAAAATTCTCTGTATTAGTTTCTTTGCACTTTATAGAATAACAGAGATTAATTAAGAGGTCTGTATTTCTATTTCAAGGTTCAAGTACTTTCATTGGGCACACTTTGCTTTTAAAATCTGTAGCGTCAGCAGAAATCCTTACTTCAAAACACAGACATTTCTCTTCCTTAAGTTGTACTTTTATATATGCATTAAATGACTCTGAGTAGTTAGGAGGCCCAAATCACGCTGTCACCTGTTATGTATCTAAGCTGTGCTGTAGATGTGTGCAACACAAACACAGAAAAAAAAGTTTCAATGATGCTCATGACTTACTGCTGTCTTTAAATATAGCCTTTCATTAGCAAACCAGCTAAATGAATAGAGAAACACTATTTTCTCTCCAATTATTATCTTCTGTGAAAAAAGAAAAAATCTTATGTTTTTTCTACTTTTTCTTTTTTTCCAGTCGGTGAATCATCCGACTGAGAGGACTATTTATGTAGCTGGTAATCCTAAAAAATATTTACTTTTGTGACTAATTTCTCTACAGGAGTACTGCCTCTAGGTGTGAGAGTTAGTCTGGACAACAAGGGCTGTGATGTAAACCACTCAGTCCTGTTCAGCAGAAATCTTTCATTTTTGCTCACTAAGTTTACATCTCTCCTTAAAGATGAAGAGAGATTTAAGTGACCACCCTGAAGAGGAGTCTTGGTGTCTGCAAGTGAATATACAAAAATCAGGAAACAGCAAAATTGTACTCTGTTCTACTTGTGCCCAGAAAAACACTTCTTTGCTGTTGTGCCATAACTCTAGCTCTGTGAAACAGGATGGGATTTCTCTGGTATGAGAAAAATGTTATCTCATGACAAAACTGGATAGAGATCTGGGGCCTGACTTCTGCTTGTTTAGTTCCTAAGCAGCTGAGCATTTTCAATAAGTCCCATGGAGATCTGCAGGCATCAAGAACACTCACTCACTAATAAGGCACTGCCAATCAGGCATTAAGGGGCAATGCTTTTCTGTGGACCCTTGGAACCAAGAATCTAAACTCAAGGTCAGAGTTAAAATGAAGAAAGGAAGGGAACAATTTTCCTGCAATTCAGGGACCAAGGAGTTGTACTTTGAAGCTGCAGTAATTCTTTTATGAAGACTTTATTGTTGACACCATCAACACACAGAGTTCTTGTGAGTGAGAAAAACATTATCATTAAAACAAGAGGAGTTCCAGAGGCAACTGATCATTCTGGGATGTGCTTGCAAGGGCACTCTTTTTGTCCATCAGAGTTAGCTAGGCCTTACTTTATATGATCCTGCATAATTTTTAATATATAGTTATCACAAAGAAAAAGACGAAGCAGCAAATAACAGACCTAGATCCAACCACCTACATTCTAATATGTTGCTGAAAAATTCTTGAGAAATAAGGTATGCTTATATTTTTAAAATTGATTGTGGTGAAGTGCAATAAATTCAATATAAACTCTGAATACAGCTGTAGCTGATCTGCAGCATATAAAAACATCTGGGACCAAACTCTGAGATTACTTCAGTACCTACTCCCTTTCATTTCATGACCACGAATAGCATTGCTTAAAGACTAAGAAAAGGAATGGAATTTACATGTATTAGCAAATATGTTCTAAATATATTTTAAAGGCCTAAGGCAACTGAGTGCATCATAAAATATTCACTGAGTGCTCCACATTAGTGAATGTACTGGAATATACTGATTAACAGATCATAACACCATTGTTTTAGACAAAGCCTAGATGGTAAAGACAACCCAAAAGCCTAGCTCTTATTCAGAAAATGCAGTGGATGCCATTTCCCAATAATTCGGAATGCAGCTAAAAAGTTGTGAGCATTTTTAAAGTTCTGTACACCAGAAAATTAAAAGACAAGCACTAAATCAAAGCAAATATAAGAATCACAGAAATGAGGCATTGTGGAGGAAAAGTCTTGCCTCTGTGCCAGCCGCAGTCACAACACTGACAGGTTCCACTCTTGCTCAGCCCCTGGGCTGCATCACCACTGTCAGTCTCAGGCAGGCTGGAGCATTCATGGGTGATACATTTCAGTCAGACAGTCCAACCCAGAGAGGAGAATAGCAAAATAAGGTAAACAAGCTAGAAATATCAATTTTTTTTGGAAGGATGGATAGATTTTTGTGTGAAATAAGACCTTTTTTTTTTTCCTGGAGTATTTGTTGAAATAATTTGCAATGCTAAATAATTTTTGAAATAAAAAATATAGCATTTTTATCTGATATACATTGGAAAATCTTGATTAGTCTTTCAAGAAGTATTCTGTTTGAAGCTTACTTGCACTGCCTGAGAAAGATCCCAATGAGTTAATGTTCTGCAGGCCTTTTTCCAATTTCTAGTTGTCTTCTCAAAAATCAGAGAGCCACTTTGCAGTGCTTACCCTCCTTATTGAGAGAGGGAGTTGAAAAGCATTGTCATGAAAACATTATTTTGAAAAATTTGGAATAAATCTTCCCATTGTTCATGTTGATTGACTTTAGATAAACATATTGAGAAAAGACTGTATGCTTACATCAAAGAACTGAAACAACATATATAATTTACAGACAATTATTCATGATAATTTAATTAGCTCTTTGTTTCCCCTTGATTCACCACTGAACTGTAAGACATTTTGTCATGAATCTGCAGAGAATGAAAAAAATCAGAAATGTAGTGAAGCATGTATTTCAGAAAGTAATGAAATTTTTACAGTTTCTAAGTAGTCTTTAACAGCCTGTCATCCAAGGGAAAATCCCCATGGGTCTTCTAATCCCAAACAATATTTTTGGAAAATCCTGTCATCTCTTCCTACTACAGCCTTCTGTAATTGAGACTGAGAACAGGATTCAGTTAATCTTTGGGTCCACCTAAGTATTTATCACCCTTCAAGTCTGCCTTTCAAGGTGCCTACATAAAGCACACTGTTTTTTGAAGAGTTGACTGCTAAATCATGCTGTGCTGAAGATTTCTTTATGCAAACAAGATCTGTCTTAAAAATTGAAAAAAACAGAAAGCAGAACTATTTATTCCAAGCAAGGGAAACTCCATCTGCCTTTAATCAGTACATGGACAACAAAGAGACACTGCAGATTTTCAGACATATGCTTTTGCACAGATGTGTAAGCCAGAGAACGTGGGTGTGTAAAACACAGGCTAATACAGATCCCTGTGCATGAGTTTATCCCCCTGCCCCTAATAAATGACAGACACATGCAGAATTGCTCTTCCTCACAGGTTTGTGTCCACAGGTTTACACAGCCATTAGAATTCTTTTGTTTAAGTCAGAGTTATTCAGGCATATCTCATAAAACAAAAAAAAAATAGAAAATTGTTTGTTGTTCTTTTTTTTAGGATGACTGAGGGAAAAAAGGGATCTTTTAAAAAGCCATTGACAGTGACAATAGTTATGAGGTTAACCTCTACCAACCTGACCTCAATCTGAGAAACCTTTTCATCACCAGCTCAGATAGTAGAAAACAAAAATCATTATATATCAGGTAGTTGTTCAGAAATCTAAGAGGGCATGAATGGCGTACCTCGATCTATTTCTTAGTGGATAAATATGGATTCACAGTATGCAAATGCTTCTCATGCTGTCAAAAGTCACTAAATTAGCTGTGATCAAGGGCTGATTAGGAATCATAAAGGATATTCATCTTTTTTCCTCATCTAAAAAAACACTCTCTACAGAATAGGGCAGAACATAGAGGATGATGATGGCTTCTTTAAATGTCCATGGAGTTCAACAAAATGTGGGTCTGCACCTAAGGCTGTTGTGTCTGGCATCTGTCTCACAGCTACTTTTGTACTTCAGTAAAACTTGCTAAATTTATGGGTGTTGAACCATATCTGGTTGGAGCTCACTTTTAACCAAACCTTGTTCCTGAAACAGATTTAATATAAGAGAAGGAAACTTTTTGTTTCCTGCAGCAGTGTCATCACTCCGACTTGCCAGGCCCACACTCTGTTCATCATCACCTGGTGGGGTAATGAAACACATACCAACCATGAAACCCCCTGCAGTGATCTCCTTGCTCTTTCTCCCTTTCCCTCAGCCCTCACGAGCTCTGCTCCTTCAGGAACATGCCTGGTTTTCTCTGTGGCTCTAGAATAACTTAATTACAGTACTAACCTGCAACAGTATGAATGCTGTTCTGCAGAATTCCACCAAATTAATTTATTTTTAAACCATGTGTTTTAATTGATATATTCAGCATATTTTTTAATGGGCAGTATGGACAAGAGAGCAGTGGTCTTAAAATATTTTCCTTTATACTTATTTTAAAACTACCAGGAGGTAGGAAAATAGCATCATTTGTTGGCTTGGGATTTTTTGTTGGAGAAATGGGAAAGGGAACAGATCACCCAGTTTACTTCTGCGGTATCCTTGGGGATTGTGCCTAGTATATCTGCACAATGCTCAACTAACATATTTCATATTTTAGTTGGCATAAAGTTCCACCCTGTTGTATTTAACATACTTCATAAGTCCTGTAATGTTGTATTTAACATATTTCATAAGTCCTGTACCTCTCTGTTGTTGTCTTGAGGGCAGCAGATCTTCACAGCACAAACTCAGGACCTTCCTTAGTCAGGGCTCCTCCAAGGCTCTCCCTGTCTGGCCAGCCCACCCCCTTTTATCCCAGTTTCCTTGACTAACCACAGCTGCAGCCCAGTGAAGGACATCACAGCTGCAGCCCATCAAGGATAACTAGGACCAACCAGGGTAAAGGTATTCAAATACAGTACAGGTATATAATACATATATTTCAGGCCTTCTACACCACCCCATGGGATGCATGGCCCTAATAAGCCCAGTGAGATGTGGCCAGACTTGTCACGTTAGTGGGCTTCCAGAAAACAGTGCTAAATTCATTGCTTTTTTCCTGTAAACCTTGATTCTAACTCAGGTCTCAAGCTGAGAGGCTGCTGAATTAACCTAATGTGCCCACTTGACTCTCTCCTAAGTATCATGATAGATTTCTTTTAATCTGCTGCAGAAAATAAATTGCTGAAGAAAAAAAATAAAGATTTGTACTCTTTAAAGACTAATCACTTTCAGGCACTGTATGGCAAACAGCAAGATTCAGAATGAATCCTTTTACTGCATTACTCATGACAGCTTACAACCCAGACTATTAAACATTCATCAATAAAAATTTAACATCCCATCTTCCCTTTGATATCCTCAACTGCTCCCTACATAAGACAACAAGAAGGCTTTCCACAGCTCAGTGTGATGGCAGGACATCAAAGCAGCCTCCACAGCCAGCCTGCTTCGAACAGTGTCTTGTATTTAGAAAGTAGAGTTGTCACATGGGAGGAGAAAAAGCAATGCAGGAGATTCTCTCTGGTTTGAATATATATAATCCCTCCCAAGGGGTGCATTATGGCCATGTTGTGGCTAAGCAGCAAGTTGCAATTCACTTTTCTTCGTATAAGGATATGACAGACCACACAAAAGCAAAAAGAAGAGCTGGATATTTTCCTTTGTTAAGAAATGAGCACTGCATGCCAGACTTTAACTGCAGGAAAAAAAGAACAGGCTTTTGCTTAAAAAATTACCAGGTTTTATTATATCCTGGATTGACAAATTTGTTGTAGCTACTGTTTGCTAGAGAAGTGAAGATTGTAAACAAATAAATCTCTTTGCTTTTCTGCCACCTACAGAAGATTTGTGCTTGCCATTGAAAAGCCAAGCAGGGAATTTTCAGTGGGCAAATTCAGTTCAGTTGAACAACTTCCATTTTTAGCTACTTAACAGAAAAGAGCTGGAAAATTAGACCCTGAAATAACCCTCTCCCAACAACTGCTGGGCCTGTTGTACTTACTGTCCTGAACCTGACTCAAATCCCATTGTAAGAGTTCTGTGATGCAGGTAGGTTTTGGATCAGGGCCGACAAGCTTAGGCTTGTTCCATCTGCCTTTCTCCTGCTCCTAGATCCTAGCACTGGTCATTTGTAATACCTGCTGTCCACCTGCAATGGCCTGGAATTTCAGCACTGCTCCCGGCCAAAGCCTGCCTGTTTTAGGAAGAATGAAGGGCCAGAAGCTGGAGAATAAATCCCACATTGTACATTGTTTCAGTTATTGTGTTCAGTCAGAGGTTTGCTATGAGGAGGAATGTAAAAGGGTAAAAAGGAAGAAAGCAAAAGTGAGAAAGCAAGGCTCTCATGGTGGTAGTAATTCCTAGGTTTTTGAATCATTTGATTGGAAACTTCCAGTAGCTCAGCACAGATTTTGATCGCATGTTACAGTATCAGTTGAAATAATAAATTAAATTTATGTTAGCAAAGGACATGGAAGGAGAGCAAGTACTATCCACAATTATGTCTGATTAACCTGGTTTTGCTTAGTCTGTAGTGACCTGTTTAGCAGGTGGAGTGCTGCTAAGAAATCTTACAAAGGACATGTTCCCTGTTGGCCTCTCTGTCATCCTGTGTTATTATCAGAGAACAGAAGTTGCTCAGACTGCACACGGATTGCAACCACACCTGCTATGAGTGTTTGCTGTGGCCTTGTCCTCAGCTTTCATTTGTCTCACCCAAAATCCTTTGCAGTCTGCTCAATTATAGCACTAAAATATTTGCAGAACAACAAGCTAAGTTTAAAAATGCAGGAGAGGTGATATGTGCAGGGTTTTTTTTTCTGTTCTTAGATTTAAAATAAATTTACAGTATTTTAAAATTTGCTATAGCAATAGTAGCAGCAACCAATATCTTTTACTGAGACAAAAAAATGTCTGTCATAAAGTCACAAGTATTTTATAGAACAGTTAGTGCTCTAAAAATTAGTGGAAATTAATACATTTTCCTATTTTGTTTCCCCCCTTTAAGAAGCAGATTTCAATGTTTAGTTTGGGTTTTCTTTTCAGTTTGGAAATGATTCTGTATTCAGCAACCTTGGATCTCTCTGTAATCTGCTTAAGGGCTTTCTATTGACTTTCAAGCTCTAGCAGTGAAATAAAATGGGGTGAGAGAACAAAATTATCTGGGTGAGACAAGAGATTTCATCTGATTTTGAGTCAAGAAGAACCAGGGAAGGAAAATCACACCTCTTTATGTTGCTTCAGAGATGTAAAATCATGTCAATACCACCAGGGTAGGCACTGTGCTGAAATCCTACAACTGGTAGTGCAATCAGCAGTGCAACCACTGGCTATTTCAAAATGTCACAGTGCCTTGTATGTCTCAGACCACAATGTCATTTTTGTTTCAATGCCACTTCATTCAGTGCCTTTGCAATGAACAGATGTCACAGAATCAGTCATGAAATAATAAAATGGCTTGGATTGGAAGGTCCTTAAAGATGATGTAGTTCCACCAAAGTCCCTGCCATGAGCAGAGAGCCTTCCACTAGACTATGTTGCTCAGAGCCCCATCCAACCTGGCCTTGGACATTTCCAGGAATGAGGCAACTACAATTTCTCTGGACAATCTGTTCCAGTGCCTCACAACCCTCACAGGGAAGAGTTTCTTCCTATTCTCTAATCTAATCTAATCTAATCTAATCTAGAACTACTCTCAGTTTAAACCCATGCCCCCTTGTGTTGGCACTACGTGCTCCTGTAAATAGTCTCTCCATCTTTCTTGTAGGCTCCATTTGGGTACTGGAAGGCCACAACTAGGCCATCCAGAAGCCTTCTCTTGTCCAGACTGAAAAATCCAAATTCTCTTAGCTTTTTCTCATAGGAGAGGTGCTCCATCCCTCAAATTATCTTGGTGTCTCCTCTGGACTGACTCCAACAGGTCCTTGTCCTTCCATCCACCAGCACCCCCAAGTCCTCCTCAGCAGGGCTGCTCTGGATCTGTTCACCCCCTGGGTTGATACTGGGGGTGGCCCAAGCCCTGCACTTGCTCTTGTTAAACCACATGAGCTTCCCAAGGGCCCAATGCTTGAGCTTGTCCAGGTCCCTCTGGGTGACAACCTGTCTTTGAGGTGTGGCAAAAGCACCACTCAGCTTGGTGTCACCTGAAAATTTGCTGAGGGTGCACTTGATGCCTCTGTCTGTGTCATTAATGAAGGCATTAAATAACACTGGTCCCAATATAGAACCCTGAAGGACACCACTCATATCTCAGCAAAGATTATTCAGACTGAAAATTACTTATTTTCTGAAAATTTTGGACATTTCCCAGAATTTGTCGTGTTTTCATGAAAGTGATATGACTAACCATACATTCCCTTCTGAGATCCTTTTCAAGAGAAATTTAAACAGGTAGGACATGATTCACCCAAATGTGGTTTTGCCAGGATAGTGGGAATAGAACCTTTTCTTTCTCAGAAGTTCCATATGAATTTTAAAGCCAGCATCCTCTGAAGCAGTCTCTTTCTTTGCTTTTTCACCTAGTTTCCATTACACTCCTGAGCAAACAGAGTGCAAATACACACCATGATTTTTGGTTCAAATATGCTAATACTCTCTGCTAATGGGGGTGTGGTATGCAGGTTCAAGTCATATGGATTTGATTAGTGAAATTTAATAGTCTGAAAATTGTATGATAAACACGCCTATTAATAATGACTTTTATTCTTTACTACTAAAATTGGAGCAGAAGGCATTTCTAATTTTAAACAGGACATATAAAAATCACATGGTATGCAGAATAAGGCTTTGCTGCAGGGCAGAACTGCATCTGTTACCTCAAATATGTAAGCTGTGACTACCATTTTAAAAGCAAAATTATCTCACTTTAATACCTGTGCATACAATTTTCATTTTCCTTAAGTAGATTCCAAACAACCTGTCCTAGCTGCAAAGCAACTTGAAGAAATTCTCAGCACTTTGGTCAAAATTCACACCTGTGCAGAGAGACTGCAGACACTACTTTGTCATTCAAGTCCCACTCATATTCAGTGAATCTTGCCTCTACTCATTTTCTAAAAGATGATGAAAGGGGAAGGTGCTCAGCATGTCAGAAAAGCAGGCACAGTTTTTGTAATAGTGGGCATTCACTGTTTTCAAGTGCCTGAGGTAGGCGTTTTGCACAGCAATTAAAGAATTCTCTGGTTTAAAACCATGTCTAGTTATAATTCCACATGGAAGCAATCTTAGCTCTAAATTTGTAGAATGCTCTAAAATTCAATGATCTTTTCAAATTTGCACCCAGATGTAAGAATCAGGGGAAGTATATTGTACCAGTACCATTTGTAATTTAAGCTTAAGTGGCTTGAGAGTGTAACAGCAATACAACAACAGTGAAACTGTAAGCTGTAACTGTATTAATGCACAAGTCAGTCAAAACTGACTTTGATATTTGTGTAGTAGAAGTAGAATATAAAAATAACTCATGACAGTAGCATAATAAAAATATCAATGATACTAACATAGCTGGTAGATTTCCCCACAGTGAAAAAGTCCTCTACAGGCAACAGGGGGAAAAAAGCATCTCAATACATTGGACCTCCTTTTCCTGCTGGTAAAAGAAATTTATGGTCAAGTAGTCTCTCTAACATCAACCATCTATCTACACCTGAATGTTCTGGTGAAAAAGTCCTGTGTGTATAACAAATGCTCTTGTAAACTTCTTTACTCTTGCATACTGCAAATATGAACTATAAAGAAAATGCAAAGTATAAATTTTTTCCACTCAACCACTTTATTCTAACAGCTGACAATCAAAAACACATTAGCTGCTGTCAGTCACCGTCACAATTTTATAATATTGATATCTGTATAGCAGGAATTTAATCAACATATCAACTCATTTCACATATGTAAACCCACAGAAGATGATTCAGCCATGATAACCCTTCCTATGCTAGAGATTTTCAAATAACTCAACTTTTACTCCTCCAGCTTCCACTGAAATATATTATGAATGAGAGAATTTAAAATAATTGAAATAGTACCCTCAGTCTATAGATAATGAAGTAAAAGCACAAGCTTTTGTGGAATGAAATAAGTATCACACTGAGAAAACCACAAATATCTAATTTTCAGTGCTCCCTCCAAGGGCAAAGGAGACCAGAGAGTTCAGGGCTGACACCTAAACCATTGCAGCTCAGTGAACTCAGTGTGGACCACTGAGGAAATGCAGCTCTCTCAAAAAATGCCTCCCTCGCATAACTCTGAAGTTGAAACTCCTAACACACTGCCCTCCCTAAGATAACAGAGGTTTAGTTTAATTACAGCAGTGGTCCCACAAAGCCCTGCTTGCAGGAGCAGTTGGTTTGAAGCTGGTCTGCCCAGGAGCAATCACCAGAGTGATCCAACAACCCATAACTTATCCCGAATTACAGCTGACCACCAGAGTGATACCAACATCAGCAGTGCAGAGTCCTGAACCAACTCTGCATTCCTCAGAGTTTGAATATTTCTTGTGTTTGTTTCAATCTGAGACAAACTGCTTGAGATTCAAAAGTCTCTGTTAAGGAGTTGCAGCACAGTTGCTTAACCATGTATTTGAGCTCATCATTCATTCACAGGCTTTTCCTCCCAGGGTGAATTTGGCACAAAATGTGCTGGTCCAGGGATTTCTCACTGTTCACATACAGACTTTTCACACTGAAGCACTTGGCTGGTGTTGAGCTCTAGACTGCCACGAGTGCCACTGAACGTACTGGGATGCAAACATGCCAATGCGGGAGAAATTCTGAAAGCAGAAATGAAGAGCTAGCAGGCATTTAACACAAAATATCTGACCAGCACATGTTTATATACAATGAGCTGTCAGCAAAAAAAGTAAAAGTGGGCAATATGATGTTGAACTGTTCATTTTTCACTTAATTTTTCTCTTGTTGCATTTAGTGCAAAACAGTTGTTTTGAAGGAACTGCTGGTAAACCACTGTTTTGATATTTTACAAATATAACCAAGGCCCTGTAACAGAACCACAAAGCCTTCTCTGTGAATGTTGCCATTATTTGTTAAGTGTTACTCCCCACACAGCTGGAAGTGGGGAAGACAGAAAGTACTATCATAAACAATGATATTAAGGCACAAAATCAAAAAGAGTCACAACTCTGTATCTAGGCTGACACTGGTCTTAGAGATACACCATCAACAGAAGACAGTCCACAGGCCAGAGCTTAAAATCAGAACTTGAAACACAAGTTGGTCACACTTTATGTTAAAAATCCATTCGAAATGGTTTATAGAGGGTTAATATGTGGTTAGTAGATATTTAACACATATTGTAAGCTCTTGTAGTTTTTTTGGTGATTATACACGTTGCAGATGTTCCATGTATATCAGTAGAAAGTGATGGACAGTTATGAGTCACATTTGACCCTCCTATAAACAACCTACAATTATTTAATAAAACACCCACTAATCTTTTATGAACTTTTCACACACTACATATGGATTTCTTGGTTCCAGTGCTGACTAGCTGTCATTTCTCAGAACAGTCAGCTTCCACAATTATAAAACAAAGATGGCAAAATTTGAAGTTATAGACCTTATAAAAATGCAAACTAAAGTTAAGCTTCTGTGGCATGAGTTGTACAAGTCAATTGGAGCTACACAGCTTTGTCACTCTCATGATTCCTCCTTATAACAATTCAATATATTTATTTGTCACAGAAGAGCTCCATGATAGTTAGTTTTTGTGAAATAAATTCACAATCCTGGTTAAGGGCTCACTGCCTTATTTGGTATAAAATATCCACACAACAATCTGTACCAATGCAGAATTAAGAAAAATTATATTTCCTTTATGTATATGAACTGAGACATGCAAAGATAAAGGACCACATTTTCCTGGGAGATCTTTGCTTTCACCTGCAGCTCATACTTTGTATAGATCAGGAAAATGCCTGGGTTCATTTTTAAGATAAGGAATGCGGAGTAAAATCCAGTGCTCCAGTTTCCCAGCACTATGGGATATAGTTGTGCTTTTACAACAGGATCATCCTGTCACTACTTGTGAATATCAGACATATATTTAGATAAAGTCATCAAAAATTCAGGGCTGAGGACACCTGGGATATATATAATCCCATTCTCTTTGTGTGGGATCTTTGTAGGTCTGCCAATCCCAACTCAAAATAATAAAAAATGTGAGCCAGGCCTCAATTTTTTTTTTTACTTCAGTTTTTCTTTTTGAACCACTTAAAAAAACCTATTAGTTTTATCAATGAATAATCTCATTTTCCAAGCTTTGCAATCACATCTTCCAAGTATAGGAGTTAGAACCTTGCTTTGTAAGTTTTTAAATGAAAGCTAAATTACTTCTGAAAAAACCAGCAGCCTCAAGACTTGCTAGGAAACGAAAGAAGGTGGAAATACTGTATTTTTTACCATTCCTGAACATAAAATTTCCTTCCCAGTTAAACCAGTCATTCTGCCTAGCAGGTAAATAAATTTGAATCATGCCCAACTACAAGGAAATCCAGGGACCACACAGTAATGATTTTCTTGAGTCAATGAAAGTTAATGCAATTTCCACAAAGTATGCCATCAAGACCCATCCTAGCATTTTCATCATTTTTATTTTTGGTTCAAAGAAGAATACAAAAAAGGAGAAGAAGCTGAACTATTTTTAACTCAAATTAACTGATTTTGATTGAAAGGCTGGGCAAAGTTCCAGTGGTGAAGTGTGTGTTTTATACAATCCAGACTGCTTTGCCCTTTCCTTCACATAATGCTAATGACTAACAGAGTAACTTGAAAATCTGAGCAGTGAGGTGTGCTATCATTTGGGTTAGTTTATTCCAGTTTTAAGAAGGATTACGGATTGGGAACTACAGCTCTACTGAGGTGTGGAGCTGCATTAATGGGTTTATATGTCATACTAAATCACTAGACCTGTTCCTGCCATTCTTAAGTATCAGACTGCATTTGATTCCCTTCTCAAACAATTAGCCCAAGAATCTACAGTGCAGCAGAACAGAAAAGAGCAAAGGGGAGTCAGCAGGTGTTAAGCAAGAAAATGCCTGTATACTCTGCCTACACCATGTAAACACCCTGATTTTTGTAAGCCATCCAAGAAAGAAATCAAGGTTGAGTACATTTCTTATATCATTATGAGCCAAGCAATATTTTTATCTCTTGTCTTCAGAGGAAAGTAGTTAACACAATTGTTTGGAATAATTTTTCATGGAGATGCTATATTAAAAATTTATAATATTCTGGAGTAACTCTTCAAAGATGACAGTGATCCTGACTTTGGAACAGGAAGGCTGCACAGTTAACTCTTCCAGAACAGTTATTTTCCAGTAGCTAAACTGCTATGTTTCCTCATGTAAACATGGACACTAATGGATTCTCTTCAGATGATTAATCCCATTTATGCTTCTTTTATCCAAGGGAACAGTTTCATTCTCAACTAAAATTGATCTGAGTCCATGGTTCTGTCAAAAGGGATGGTCCCTTCTCATCCTTCAGTTGCATATGCCTACTACTTTTCTCTTGTAAACATTTGTGTTTGTATGATTGCCTAGGGGTCCAAAGGAAAGAAGAAAATTAATCCAAGTCTGAGAAGGGATATTTTTCATCAGGATCAATATCTGATCTTTCTGTGCTCAAAGTTCTCTAAGATGCATGCTGGCAGAATAAAAGATATTGCAAGTGCAATAAAAGTGGGGATATCCCATTTAGTATCTGTGTGAATTTGTATCAGTTGAAAGTAATAATGACAGTGCACCCTGGCATAATTTCTCTTTTTTTCTTTCCTTAAGATATGTCTTTCTTTTGAAACATAAAATATTATAAAAATTATAAAACATAAAAGTTATAAAACAAACAATTTACATAGGAACATAGTATTCAGGTGACTTTTTGCTTTTCCCCGTGAGTCAAACCTTTTTGCTCCCAAGATAAATTTTTATAAAATTCAAAGTTCGATTTATACATTAGGTCCAAAACGTAGGTCATTTAATGTTGGCAAGGCAAATGATGACAGCTGGGTTACATAATGCCAATAACTTCATTTAGCAAGGGACACTTACTGAGTGACTGGCTGCTGTCAGGGCTTCCTACTCTGTCAGCTAAATTAAACTTGAGGTGCCATGCCTGGAAAATGTTGTCAGGCAGGGAACATTCATAGCACTTTACTTTAGGCTCCTAACTCAGGTGAGGAAGTAAGAAATTATTATCTGGATCCTATATATATGCACTAGAGAGACAATAGCTTCTCTGGAGCTCAAGTCAAAGCTTCATGAGGGTACTGCAAATGACCAGAGAAATCTCTCCTTTTTACTTGTGACTCTGCAGAGCAAGACTTGACTTAAAGGGAAAAAAAAAGTAAAGCTTGACTTTATCATGTTAATAAAAAGAATGAATGATGTATCTTAGACCTTATTGGAGTGAGTTATATAGTCCCAGGTTTCACACTTGATTTGTTTGAAGAGACTGGGTGGAAATGCAATAAGACAGAGAGAGTGAAACTCATAAATCATAGGAATTAAGGATAAGGAGGAGAAGCTTTGCTTTTCAATTCCACAAGCTCTATAAAGTAAAATGGAATTTTCAGAAAGCCAAGACCAAATCACCTTTGAACAAAGTAATCATTTTGTCAAGGAGGATTCCTCCCTAGTCTTCTAAACAGGTCTCTCTATCAAAAGAAGACCACCAAGAGCACCACACCATCATTTTCTGGCTTCTTGATATTGTTCTAGATCATCAGGAATCTTGAGGTTACAATCATGAAAGTTGCTGTTACTCTTTCTCCTTTTTTTTTGTCTCGTGTTTTTAATTAGCTGAAAGATGGAAAAGGCTTTTATCCTTTGATTATAGAGTGTGAAAGTGTATTGCATGTACATGAATCTCTATGATCCTGTAACATTTACACAAGGAAGACGTCAGACAAGCATTTGTGAAACAATCTCATAAATATACACCAATATTGAGTTCTAAACTAGTATTGAGACAAGCTCATTGATTTCTTTACAGTCTGATTTGCATAATTTTAGAAAATGTTAATTTTGTGGTCATGAACAGTAGCCTATCACATGTGACAGCATTTTCTAAGTGTTAATTTAAAAAATATTTTTAATATAATGCATAAAAGGGAGTCTGTGTTTCTCTGATCAACAATGTGTTTCAGGGATCTTTCAGAGTCCATTTCGTTATAAGCAGGTTGACCTGAAAGCCCTGATCAAGCATGGACTCACACAGAATTCACATCCATTCCCACGTGCTGATTACATCTTCACAATTGGCCTTGTAGCTGATGCACCATGATAAACAGACTTGTTTTCCTGCAGAAAATGCACCTAAACTTTCTTTTCTCTTGTGTTACACTGGCCCCACACCAAGCACTACCCCAAAAACTTCAGATATACATTTAATGCAAATACAAATATACATTTAATGCATGTGCAGCTAAAAAAAAAAAGTTATGGGTGCCAGCAACATACAACCAGTTGCCTCAGGCCACTAGAGGCGACTGTAGCCTAGTAGTAATATTCATTTTCTAGACTATTCTGCCATATATTGTTTAAAAAGAGAGGGCATGGAAACAGGGAATAACACACTTGATATAATGAAGTAAATTGAAAAAAAAAGAAAATTAAATACATCTATAAAGAACTTTTTTGCCCACTGCAAAATATTTCTGACAAGAGTCTGAACAGTGGCATTAATTAAAAACAGAAATTGTTTTTTACTACATAAATTAATCAGTCTTTGAATTACCTTACACTCAAGGTATTAGAGCAAAATTTAGAATTTCTCTTTCCTAACCCTCAAAACCTCACAAATCATCCTGTTCTGTTCTCAAACAGGTTTCTAAACAAATACAGTAGGAACAACTCACTGTTGCCGTAGGCTTTGGTGAATCCTTTAAACAAAGGTAAATGATATCAGATTTGGATTAGAACCCCTCATGTCTATTTTATATTCTTTCTCATTTTCATAGAGATCATAGAGACTCAGGCTGATATGTTTTCTATTTGCTTTATAATTTTTTTGCTCTATTTTTCTTCAGATGAAATAGCATACCATTTTAATTACAAAGCAAAAGTGCATCTACAGGAAGCAAACTTATCTGGACCCAGAGAAGTTATGTGCATTTCTAGTACACAATGGCACCAGCACTCATTTCTGAGAGCTCAACAATTTTGTATAGCAAACAAGTAGTAGAAAACACATCTAACACTTTGTATAGTTTATGTTCTTATCCAGGCTAAGATTTTGGGCATTTGACAAGTGAGTAAAAAGCATGATATAAAAGTAACCATTGGCAGCATTATGTAGAACTTTTTATGAACATATTTAACATTATCTCCCAAGGGAGAATTTTAAAATGAAAGATGAGCTGCTGCAAAGGGAATATAAAGGGCACAAGGCAAAAAGGGATTAGGAACTCCAAAGCTAATGAATTAACATCAAATTGATGCTGCGAATTTACTTATTATTCAATTCTTAAAGAATTTGCACAGATTCACCTACTAAGCCAGTTCTAGAACATTAACCATATTCTATGTATTTTAAATGCTGACATCAGTGGTCACTCCAAACCCCTATTTTCTCCCTACATTGTGTTTGTACAGTAGCCAGCATGACAGAGACCTGCTCATGGGCTGGGCTTTCAAACACTAGCATCATGCAAGTGAATAATTTTGGGAAGATGATAGTGCAAGGGCACTAATACAGGGAAAATTCATTCATGTTTTGCAAACTCTTAGGTCACTGGTCCAACTGACAGCAGTTACCAGATTTTATTCACAATATTTTTAAAAACTACCTGCTCTCAGTTAGCCACTGTTTCAGAGGTTTCCAATTACATTGTCTGAAGCAAGTGTATTTTCCCTCCAAGATGGTTTTATCTTATCTTGTTTTAACCCGTTTTCCAAATAGGCTGTGAAGATAGCACTGCCAAAATGATCATGAGAGTGTACTTTAATGTATAGGGGTTATCAACATCACAAAATGGATCAGGAAAGAAACTGGACCACAACTTGTGCAGGGATTTATCACCAGCTGGGTCTGTTAGCAATGCTGACTTCAGAGACACATCTCACTTCTGGCAAATTCTTGCTAGTGCAGGACACTGCAAACCTCAGCCTGGCCTGGAGCCCATGCCCTGCTCCTGCAGCAGGCACTGCCTTGGCCCCTGCCCACTTTGGGCTGCAGCAGGGGACAGGTGCAGAGAGGTGGACGCTGTGCTGCTGGCAGCTTTTGTCTGGAGAAGGTCCAGAGCAAGCAGCTGGCTGAGCTCTCAGAATCCAGATGGAAAATCAGAACAGACATCAGAGGTGTGGGAGGGTCTAAACAAAGGCTACCTCTGAATCTAAATCAAGTTTTGAGTTACACAAGCTCTGATCAGGACAATAATGAGTTGCCAGTCTCCAGGGCAAGAAAAGTAACCCTGGATTTTTGGATCCAGTAACTGATTTTGAGTTACTCATGAACAGTCATTTTAGGAGGCTTCAAGAACATCATGGGCCATAATGTCTGTTTCTATGAATAAAAAAACACCAAAGGAAAAGGAGCTGCATGACATTTTGCTAGTAATAAGTTTGGCTTTACAACATCATTAACATAAATTACTGGCACAAGTTTCATAAGGGCTTTCTAAGCCTTGACACTACCTCAGAGCAAATAAATGAACAATAATATTAATATCTCTCATTCTCAGGGTATAATACTGGCAGTTTGCAACTCTTTTGGGCTCCCACTCCTGAAGTTTTTGGTGAGCTATGCTGGCCTGGGCTGAAGCACTTTGACAAAGATGGACAAACTAAAGCATATGCCTAACCAATTATTCATGTCTCGATAGACTCAAATGTAGTCTGCTATAGATCCCCAAAGGCTAATTTGTACTAAATTTGAGAGAGAATATTCATATTATAAAGAGAAAACAGACCTAACTCAAAAAATTCAGTGACAGTTTAGCCTTTGGGGTGTTGTGTCAAAATAGGGTAATTATAATAGTAAAAACTGGAGAACTGCTGATGAAACTAATTTCTATTTCTTGTTAAACTTTAGTCTCAGAATATGATACCCTGGTTCTTACTAGAATATATGCCTGTGGTAAGAAAATTATCAGTGTTGGCACTGGAGTTTTCAATTGATGATCACATAAAGGATGGTAGTAATAACTCTGATTTCAAGCATCTTAATAACCAAATCTCATAGACTGTTATAATGATTCATTCTAGGATCTCAATAGGGAGGAAAAAAATCGAAGTAAAACACCTTAATCATAAGTCATGCAAATGACAAATGTGAAACAGATTCAAAACCTTATATCCATTTCTTTTTGGTGTTATGTGAAGAGTCTTCTAACCTGGAGAAGTTCCTGGTACAGTGGCTGTAGGTGTGTAAACCATGGACATATTAATAACTATAACTGCATAGACAGCCATTAGGAGCAGCTCATATTTTAAGAGGTGTCAAAATAAGTTTGAGTGCCCCAGTATTCACAAAAAAGATGCTTCTAAAACCATTAACTTTTTAAAATGCAGATGGATAATTATAACCCGTTTATGGCCAGCCATACTAATACAGTTAAAATTTAGAATATATTTATGCACACAAGATTGTCTGAAAAGGTGCGTGAACTAATTTTTAATGAGAGATAAGAACTAGACATTTACATTTTGAAATTATTTCATTTCCGCCCATATGTGTGTAACTTTAAGTGGCTATTTCAAGAAATCTTATCCATCACAAAGCCCACCACATTGTTTGATGACTCTCTAATCCCTGAGAGGAGCAAGGAGTAAAGCTTTTATCTACACAATATAACAAAAGGAAAATAAAGAATTGTAAAATTCTTCCACATTCTAAAGACATGGGAGAAACAATCCTGCTGAGATGGTGGCTGCCAATTTACTCTGGTTTTTCAATGTTATTCCCCACACCCTCTTGCAACTGGTTTTCAGACTTCCCTGCTGCTAAGTTTGGTCTCATTGCTGTCAGTTAGTGATTTTTACCTGGCTGCTACATTGATGATGAAAACAATGGCAAAATCCAACTTTAGGGAAGATCTTCACGTGGTATGAATGTCTATCACCTTTAAAAGTCAGTACTCCTCACCATGCAAGTGCTAACTATGTATATCCCCACAGCTAATCTTCAGGATCTGAAAGGATAAAAGCAAACAGGGCTAAGAACCAACCTATCTGTTATAACTTTCACTGACCAAGTCCGATGTTTTCATTAGTTCAAAAGAAAAAATATTAATAAAATGCAATGTGCCAGAATAGCATTAGAGAAAAGTGCAGTGGCATTAATGCTTTTGATTGTCATTAAAATCAGAGGACTGAAGAAACTGAAATTTCTTCAATATAACCCCTTGGGTAAGTCAAAATTCATTGAGAGGCAAAGAATTTAAAATAATGCACTGTTGTAGCAGAAAAAACACACAGTGATGATTTAAATCAACCCCTTGTTAACAGTGATACCTATTTACATACTTGATGAACGTAAAAGCATCATTTGTAACTTGTATGAACATGTCCTCTGTATCATTAGGTTTCAGAGACAGTTTTCAACCTAACAGAAAGAGTGAAATTTTAATCACAGTCAGCTGAGTTCAGCCCAATGCAGGAGGAACACTTCACATTTAATTCTCTTGGCCCAGACACAGATGCCTGGAAAATAGATTAAATAGGTCTGCTAAAACATTATTTGCCCTTATTAATGCTGAAGTCCCATATTTCATATTCTCTAATCAACAATATTTCCCATGGACTAAATTAGATTATTAAAGTACTTATATACCTTTAAATATCTCATCTTAGTTCTTTAAACTAATTTTACTTCCTCAGACCAAACCTCTCTCTCTTGTTGCTGAGAAATTCACCATGTCCAAAATTTCTCCTACTCTGAAAACTTTGTTTACTTAGTCCAATGTGAAGAATGTATTTTATTACTTCCTGATTTCCTTCAAATAACAATAAATAGTGAATGCCCATACTCCATTTTGAAATGTCATTATTGTTTATACAAAATTTAAAAAAAATCTAATTTTTGACAACAATTATTTTTTCAGTCAATTTGTACTGTCTTATTTTCCATCCTTTGTCCCCAGCAATCACATTGCTTAGTCCTGATTCACTTGATTCATAGCTTTTAACATATTTTAATTGTTTATAATTTATTTTCACGTCTTGCTTATCATGCAAGTTTTCTTCTATATGTTGATCTCAAACCTCTGCTCTTCACTAGTTTCCTGCCTTAGTTCAAGGATTTGAATGCTTTACAAAAGGTCTTTTCTGGAACTGATGGCCTTGTTACTTCAAAAAGTTTTAGCTATTTTTTTTTGTTTCCTTTGGAATGCAAATTCCTTGGTTATTTTCAAGTAACTTAGCATTTTGTCGATGGGTGGATTTGGTCTTTGGGACAGTCTTCCAGAATGTGGGAAGTCTGTGATTTGCATAGATGGCTTGGAAAAAGTAGTGTGTCAGAAACGTTACAAAGACCCCTGGGGGATGGAATGGAGTCTCACAGCAAGACATGAGCTAGAGCAGTTCTGATGTTCATTCAAAGTACTTTGGGGTGCCAAGTGGCCCTGGTACAGCTTGGATATCAGAAATTACACGTATGATTGACAGGTATATTTTCTGCCATTCCCCCTAGCTCTGCCAAGTGCAGCTGATGCTCTTTTCCAAGGAATGTGAAGAACAGATTTCTCTAAATTGAAGATGATATCTCTATTTCTATCTATTGTCTCTGGGTAAAGCATAATTTTCAGGTATTATTATTTAAGATCATTCAGTGAATACTTAATCTAAATATTGTTTTCAAAATCTTCACAGATTCTGCATGAGATTCAGAACTGGGACATAGTCTCTGTTTCTTAATTGAAAGGTCCCCACTGCCTGCTTTCACTCAGAACTTGTTCTATTTGTCACCAAAAAAAATTATTGCTTTACTAAAGGTGATTTTGAATGCTGGACTGATACAGCTGTTTATGAAACCTATTTTTTAGAAAGTCCATGGAGGACACAGGCCCAAAGGATTCCACAGCTGAATTCATGAAGCCAAATATAAAAAAATCTAAGATCTGTTTGTGAATAATCACATGGAGAAGTTAATACAGAACACCTTCTTCCCTCCAACCACCTGACTCTAATGCCTCTTATTCTAGGGTTTCTTTTTCAAAGCTTTTATTGAAAGGGAAATCTGTGACAAGAAGTATTTTCCAAAAAGAGTAGTTGTTGCATACCCACAGCAGTTGCAGGCAGCAACATTCAAACACACTGTGGCTGTAATGTCCATTTGATTTTTATTCCTTTCCTCAAGGACTCACTGTCTACATGGCAAATAAGCACAGGTTCTTGTATTTTCATTTCACTTGTAATGATAATCAAGAGGCAAAGAGCAAGCACTAACCTATCACAAGTGATATGATTACTGTGTAATTACTGAGTTTCTAATAAACAGACTTCAGATTTACTCTATTGAAATAAAAAAGAATTATTTAAATAAAAAAACATAAAAAATTCTATTAAAGGGTATAAAAGGAGCATATTCTCTCAGCCTCACACTTGACTGATGCATTCCACAGTGAAATCAACATAACAAGGCTTTTGTTTTCTTTGTGTCTGCCATTTTGCAGCTTTGACAAGTAAACACTGTTTAGGAAAAGAAATATAAATATAAAGAGGTCTGGTTTAGCTATCAAGGCTGGAAAATCAGACTGACTAAAACTAGGATGCAATCACAGACACTACCTTGCATGCTGGCTGCACTCTAGGCCTTGGAAATGGCAATGGCTGCTCTGATTAAAGGTGTCACTTTTTCACTGAGAAAAATCATGCCTGCCAACACAAGGGCTACCCAGAGAGAGGCACAAGAATGTGGCAGTGCAGCAGAGACAGTAAACTGAGAGCCAGCAGGGCCCACACAAAGGGAGATTTTACAAGTGAGAGAGTGGGGAGGGAGCAGTTACACAACCTGGATTTGCATACTGGCCCAAAAGAAGTGAGAGAGACTGGAAAGTAGCTCTCACACAGAAGGAAAGCCAGTGTAGCCAGAAGCTAAAAGAAAGCTTTTATTGCGCAGTTTTGGAATGGAAAGACAATACAAAATCTCAAAGTTGCATGGGGATAACCTTATGGAGATTTAATAACACAAGGAGGGGGTAACAAAGCAGTAGGCTAGCCCAGTGGTAGCCCTGTGAGCTCCAGAAAAACACTCCTGGACCACTGGAACAGCCTGTTTAGCAGCAGCTTGTTACAGCCCCGGGGGATATGCTTGTAATGTGTCACTGCTTGACACTGCAGCCTGTCAGATACAAGGACAATGTGCCTCCCTCTCTCTCCAGGCTTTTCTGGGACTCTAACGTGGCTGCTCTCTCCAGCCTGGATCAGCTTACTGGGATATTAACTCTGACTGGGGCATGCCTACAAGGGGGTTCAGGCCTGCACCTCACTATCCTCTTTGGGCATATCTGTGTAGAAGAGGTACAGCTGTGTGTATGCCAGGCTCAAGTGGATTAAATAAATACTTTCTTATACATTCATTTTATTTTGTGTTCAAATGCCCCCTGCACTATCGCAAGCCAGTCAGATGCACCACCACCAAAGAGACCCTGGGAGGACACCAAATTATTCAGTGACATCAGCACTGTAGCCATTTACCATTCTCAGATGCTCCTCACTTCAACTGAGAACTTTTTTGAACCCTACTTTCATAAAAATATGATGAGATTATGTTCATTTTTAATTCCTGTGGACAAAGCAAATAGGTAATACACTTTTTATCTTCTTTATATTTTGTTACAGTTTTAATGTCATTCCACAATGCAGTAATGGCACAAAATGCTTTATAACTGCTGCTGTAATGAAGGAAGATTTGGAAAATTGGTATTTCATACTGAAACAGTTATGCTTTTTCCAGACTCAAGGTTTTTGTTGTTTTGTGTTCTTTAATTAGTTCAGCATTTCCTTAATAATAATTCTGACTTGTATTATAAAGTAAAAATTAACATTAAAATATTTAATGTCAAATTATATTTTTCTGATAATTTATATTTTCCTGAAAATTTGAATTTCTTTATCCAAATGGAAACTTTAAAAGGGTGCTATTTCTTGTAGAATTAAATGCTGATATTTTGGTTAGCTTTACTCTTCCATTTATGGAAGAATGTCACAGTAACTTAATGGTACAGTCACTGACATACAGGAGTGACATCCACTCGAACATGAGTTTTGTGGCAGTCCCTGCAAAGCGTGCTGGCTGTTCCAGCTCAGCTCATGCATATATCCATAATTCTGGTCTGAATTCATGTCAAGTGCCAGGGGTTAGATCTGCACTTGTAGCAAGGGAGGAGGAAAGTGACACCTGGTTCATGCCTCTAACTTGGATTTTGGAATGAGAGTGAACAGCTGGTAAACCTACTGGCTTTTCTTAATATGGCACCATCAAGGCTTTCTAAAGATGTGGTATGATGTGCGGGTCAGGCTTTTTTCTTTGCTATTTCTATCACCAAATTGCTTTTGTACAGATTTCCATATTCTACACTGTGTTAATTACGTATCATGTAGTTTCTGTGAACAATTCCTGGTAGCTCAGCCGCTGTTCATTTTGACTTGACATATGGGTCACAAGCATCCTTGATTAAGTAACCATGTCTGTGTAAGCATTAGCTACTCAGAACAAATATGATTCTGAATTAGGAATTCACCATCTATCTTCTGTGATACCTCTTTCAAAACTGTAGAAACAAAAAGGCACTTGTTCCAGAAAACAAAATCTGGGAAATCCATGAAAGTTGAAGTTTCTGATACTGAAACAAACAAGCAGCCAAGAAAAACAATGAAGTATTCCTACCACACTGTGTTCATACCACTCCCATGCTTATAAGAATTTGTCTAGAGTTCAGAATTTTTGTTGCATACAAACAATACCAGATTCTGAGTGGGTTTCCTACATGAAAAAAAGATTTAGAAACAAAAATGTTGGAATAATGAAAATATCTGATATGTGACAAAAATTAAATAGTGTGTCACAAATTTTTATATGACATGCTGAATTTTGAAAAAATTGGGATGCTAACTGTAGCTTTTAGATTTTTGTCCTTTTTTTTTACTTGTAAAAAATTTCTAATGGCTCATTCCCTTTGGATATCTTATCACAGCCTTCACAGCCTTTATTTTATTTTTACTACCAATAACAAGGTCACAGAGCTACATGATAAAAGAATGACATAAATAAATATGTATGCCACACAAGACAAAAAAAGAGAAACATTACAGAGCAGTATTCAGGAGGAGAATGGCGGTGCTGCATACATGAATGATGCTGGGCTTGGTGAGGCACAAAGGTAAGAGCAGCCCTCTCCTTGCTGCATGGAACGATGACTGGAATTGACCCTGATCCAAGATTAGCAGTCAGGCGTGTCATTGGAAACTTTTACATAACCATATGACAGATGTCACAGAGCATACACGGCATGAATGCATCCTAAGAGTCAGGATAAGCTGCACTTAAAACTGATGTGCAGTCCTTCTGCTTCCTGGGATTAAATGAGATCAGTTGCAGGGTGTGCTCAGTCACTGCAGCACACATTTGAACGGATTCTCTCATCTTCTCCTTTCAAGAAATTTAGCATTGGTGCTCTTACTGTATGTACTTTCAGTTGGGGGAAAACCAGTTGAAAGGTTTTCCAGATTATAACTTTTTTTTTTGATTGTTTTACTTGGATTGTTTTTGCCATAGAACACCAATGTACCAGGGAATCAGTCACCTGCAATATAATATTGCCATCTCCAGGAAGCAGTTATTCTGCACCTGCAAGACACCTTACATTCTAAAAAAAACCCAAAAAGCTGATAAATTTGGAAACATAAGTAACTATATAGATAAGGTCTTAGAATTTTGTTCTATATAATGAGAAATGCTTGAAAATCTTTTTTAAATTAGGATTGTTTTATAATTTATGCAAAATTACAGATTTTTCTAAATACATTCCAAATATAAAACTTATGGATGAGATTAGGATTAATTAGACTCAATTTCAAGGTAGAATTTTAAGCTCTCTCTTGCTTTTACCCCCATAAATATCAAGCTGATCAAGACCTTCAAAATTAAATGGCCAGTCATTTGGCCAGTGATTAACCCACATTACCACTCAGATTTCTTGTTGGAGAAAACGTTAGTCATTCACAGTAGGAACAAATAAGTAGGAGCAGAGAACTGGCTGCTTGTAGAAGTAGTGCTTAAGAAACCACAGAAGGCATGCATATGAAGCTTAAGACTTGTCTTAGTCTAATACTTCTACTATTTAATGTCATATCAGTCAGAGTTTTTAAATTCAATGTTGTGTTTCACTAGGGAGTTGTGGACTTTTTAACTTTGCAAGAAAAGTGAGACTTGATTTACTTTTGCTATTTAAACAGCTCACAATATAAAGGGTCAACTAAAAATTCCATATTTGTATTCCATGTAGACTTTTTCCCACATCTGGTAATAGACATATAATAGTAAGAACAAATGGAGAACTGTAAGGAGACCAATCCTTGTACAAAACAGGAATTTGCTATTTTAAATACATGGATTTATGCCAGTGCAAAACTAATTTCTCAAGGACTGCATCAACTTAACCTCCTACTTGGCAAATGAAATTGTAAACATATAATAAGACCATAAACAAATTTTTCTGTTATACTCTTAGCATAACAATTATAATTTTTTCTCTGAAAACAAAATATTTAAATTGCTTCTGCTATTCCTTTTGGTAAAAGAGATGTGACATGTAATATGCAATACAAGAAAGAGCTAAGCTTTTCTGAATCAGCTGAATTAGCCCTGCTGACCAAATCAGGGAACAGAAAACTTGGAGTGCTGATAACAACTGCAACTTTGATGGCTTAGGAGGGAAGGACAGGGAATCCCTTACAAAGTCTCTCAGGAAAGGTTTGTGTGAATGAAAAGAAAGCACTTTAAAAGCAGCATCTACCTTTCCGTCCGCACAACCTCATCACAAGTTAGGAAGCAGATGTCTCTGCAGGAGCCTCCACTGAGCAAACAAGCGAACCTCCATAGTCTGTTTTATATCTCTAAATCACTTGTTTGTTTGATAGTACTGACTGATCCCTTAGACTAATTTAAAGTCCTTGGATGAGAACTTCAATTACAAGGAGAACAAAATGTAAACAGAACTTGAGATACCTATTAAACTATTTAAGTATAATGTAACATTACAGAGTATAAAAGCATCAACAATCTTTCACTGACAAATCAATTTTCAACTAAGAAAAAAAATTCCTTTAAAGCTGTAAACAATGAATTTCATTTCAGATGATAGAAACCCCCTATTTCCAAGTCTTGGAAACATGGAGTAAGTCCAGGAAGTTGTCCCACTGACAGCTGGTTTTTAAGACTCCCAAAGATTCAGACCCATGCAAACCCCTGGAAAACAATAAGTAATATTTCTGAAACTTTCATGCAAGGGGCATATGGATTTCACTGTGTGAAAATCTAAGTTTTACAGTAAGAGATACAGAGCTAGGCTAAGTAAATACTCCTGTTTGTGCTATATTGCACTGAGATTTCAATGGTTTCAATAAAAGTCATACAACTCACAGACAGGTAGGACTAGAGGAAACAAACATATCTTTCTTAGGCTAAAAGTTACAGGTTTAACATGGACTGAAATACCAGAGGTTTTCAAATTCTGGTCAGGCCTTGTGCTTGCAGTTCTCTGGGTTACTGCAGACAGAACCTATTTCTCCATTTACACTCCTGTTACAGTCAGTGGTTATGGTTCCTAATCAGCAGTACCTACAGCAGATAACAGGTCTAAAATAATCAGCGAGAACACCTATATTTTCATCACTCTTCCAACAATTATAACTATAAACGGAGCTGGTCCTAAGTTTGTGTCAGAGCTGAAACTAAACTTACAGTATTTGCCCTTTTCCATCCCCCTGTGCTACATCAGGAAGTTTCAAATTAGACTTTTAGCCCTCCCATCCCATTCATACAGATGCTGAGCAGCCTGCAGCTCTCTCATTACCACTACCCCATGCTTCCATGTTCTCTGTCGCACAGAAGGAGACAGACTGAACTGTTGCATAGGTCCCCAACATCAGCCTTATTTCAGGCAATCCTGTATTTGGCAAACGATGTTTGTTAGGCTTGTGGGCTGCAACAGTATCTAAAGCCTTAAATGCCCTTGAGAAACATTGAAGAGAGACTATCTTCTTGTGAAACTGATATTACATGAAAATAAGTATGAGTGAGTGATTTGAAATCCAAAGGAGTTCTGCTATCTGCTTCAGTGGAGCTGGATTTCAGCAAGAGCCTATGAATGTAAATCTCACAAACTGCAATATTCCCAGGCCATATGCTCTCCCTCTGTGCAGACACTCATGGTGGAGGCAAAACAACACCGAATCACTCAGGGCTCTTCCTTTTTTACCAAACACAGGCACCTCCCTCCCTGTGAGTCTTGCCCAACAAGGGAGGGAAGAAATAAGTGTTGTGCACGTGGCCTTATACTATATAATCCCTCAGTGATCAAAGATACATCAAACTCTGATCCTCCTGGGCCGTGGTACTCCCTCGACTTGGCGTCATTACTGTCACAGGAGCTGCATGGCATTCTTCGTGCCTTCACAGACATTTGTCTTGTACTGCATGGAAGCATGCAAACAGCTGAAAGAAGCTTCTTTTGGACTATAACTTAGCCTCCCAAAAGAGACAAAGGCCTCATAAGGAAAGCCCTTGATCTTGAGGGAGAAAGGATAATTTTAATGTACTAATCTAAATGCCAAAAACCACAGGGGTAGATTTACTTCCTTATCTGTGAAGATAAAGATTAGATGAGATGAACTTGCCTTTGCATCTCTTACATATTTTAAGGCATTTACCCTCAGCCTTCATCTGGATTACTATTCCCAACAGAGTGTTGTGAAACTATTCAGATGAAATACTTTAAAAGTGTAGAATTGGCAATTTTTTATTGTTAGGTATGAAACCTTTATTTAGGTTCTACCTTTTATTAAACTCCAGGGTTCTCCTATTGTCCCTAATGACATTATACTGCATCAAAATTAAGCTGAAGCTTTTTACTGGGAGCTGTGCTATTTCTCTCAT
The DNA here is from genome assembly GCA_024865655.1 of Emberiza elegans. Classification (NCBI taxonomy): domain Eukaryota; kingdom Metazoa; phylum Chordata; class Aves; order Passeriformes; family Fringillidae; genus Emberiza; species Emberiza elegans. Next base: position 23,784,526 of record JALJVW010000241.1, on the reverse strand, counting down.
TACTTGGTAGTGCTAATGTTTAAATTCTAAGTCCTCTTATTGCTGATTAAACCTCCAAAGACTACAGGAAAATTTCTGCTTCACTGCTAGGAAAGAAGAAATCCAGCACAGTTTGTACCAAAGAGATCACTTGAAGAATGTACGTAAGGTTACTGCATTAATGAATAAAGCAAAGCATTATCATTTTTAATAGGAATTAAACAGCTAGAGGGAGAAGTAGGGCAATGCTGTGATCAGTGCAAAGAAAAACAATCTAACCATTTTAATTAACTGTATTTTAATAGCTTTAGTTATAATTGAATAATTTAAATACCAAGGGAAATAGTTAAATCTCCTAAAAGCCTTCTTTTTATTTACATTTTAAATACAGTTCATGGAGAAGGGGTGGCACTGTGAAGGCTTAAAATAAATGGGTGGGGAAAACCTTACTAATTTCTGCAGCTGCTGGACCAACAGGAAATATTTATGGGATCTTAGTCATTGCCCTCTGCAGGAGCTCCAGTCCAAACCCTAACATATTTTCTGCTTTTCTCTCCACTTCCTCAAAATATTGCACAGTCCCTGGTGCTTCTTCCCTTGACTGTTATAGCCCTAAAATGCACAGAAAGATAAATGTGAAGCAAGGATCATCTAATCCAATTTTTTTAAGTAGGCATTGGTGAAGAGGACCGCTGCAGAAAATAAAACTGTTGGTCAATGAGGAGTTTCACTTAGATTTAGACAGAATAAAGATATTTAGACAGAATAAACTGACACACACATTTGTCTTATATAAAAAGCCCAATACCAGCCATAAACAGAGCCCTCCCCTACGATACTTTCTGTGTTGCCTGTTAGGATGATCATTGACTTCTGTGCTGGTTTTCAGAGTCAATCTCTTATGAGGCTCGTGCTTCCTCTCACACAGACTTCACCTTTTCATGGTGTCACTGATTCTGTTCCATTACATCAGTTCAAGTGAGAGGGGCAGGATTCCAGCCCTGTCACTCCATCCAGTCTCTGAGATGTACCTGCCATGCACTGAGCCCACTGCCCTGCCTGCCACAGCACCCAAAATGCCAAACATGCCTTTGCAGGCTAGACACACAGTCTGTCTCTCTCTGATACAATCTTTTGGCACTCAGCAATTTTTTGCAGTTTAGAGACTTTCCCAGCAAGAGGAAATATTTCTGTGTTTGAATAACACAAAACAGAGTTTCCTTCCAGTAGTATCTCTACATGACTTTTAAAATGGTGATGGTGTAAACTTTTCATGTCCAAAGTCTCCTATGGTGAAGCCTCTCTGCCATGCCTGGCCTTCTGCTGTTTTGACCCTGCCATTACTCAAGGCCAAATAATTCTTCTCTTAGAAGTTACACTAAAGGACAATTTTCCAATCACTTCTGCTTGCTGGTTTGGGATTTAGTAGACTTCTGTCATATTCTCACTCACTGGTTTATTTTCCAAGCTGAAGAACCCTAGTCTATTTGATCTTTTTTTTTTTGTAAAGTTCTTCCAAATCTTTGATGTGCCCTTTCACACACGTCCACCTGTCTAAATCTCCTAAAACCTTCTCAAAACCAGAGAAACTGTAAATGAAGACACTATTCCATTCACACATTTTTACTTTCAGCAAAAGAATATTTCTGGTTTTCTTCCTCTGTTTCTCTTTTTTAAGATTTTAAGTAAAATGTGGAACGTATTATGGATGTACAGCATTTCACAAAGGATAGAGGCAAAAGTATCAGTAACTCTGATACCTGGAAATAATTAATATAAATGCATTAATTAAAATATCTGTGTGCACCTCATGAAAATATGTAAACCCAAATACAGCTAAGGAACAGCTTTTACTATTTTTTTAAACCAGGTGTTAATAATGACAATATTATGTTAATAAAATTTCATCAGAATAATGTGGTTTTTAATGGAATTATTTGTAAAGTGTTCAAAAATCCTGATCCAAAAGCCAGCCTATAAATTTTGATAGGCTCAGATTTTTAATTCTGGCTCAACTGCTTCTGAAAATATAAAGACAATGCTATTGAATCTCATTTTTATTGTTTTTCTGGGAGCCTGAAGTGCATTAGGTGCCTCACAAGCTAGGAAAGAGACTGGAGTCAGTATCAAAATGCTTCCAACCTAAACACACAAATCTGATTAAGACTTTAGAGGGTGGACCCAATGTGAAAACAAGATGATCATTCTGGTGCGGCTGACATGTTTCACTAGGGGATATTTGGCAATACTGTAATTTCTAAAATTCAGTTCTGGACATTCTCACATGTTTGATTCCTTAAGACCTGAACCCATCACAATCAAGGTTAACATCTTACGCAGTTTTGGCTTTTGTTTTCCCATTACTGGAGAAGTCATGACACACCTGCTTGCTGTTGCATGCTGTACATTTGAGTAAAGCCAGGGATTAGGAGTCCTTTGTTGCCATGAATATGAATAGCAAGCTGAGGAATCCCACAACTATGAATTGTGACAGGATTCCAGAGGATGCTTGACTGTCCCAGTGTACAGAGCAATGGGAACATCTAATCTAATTTGTATCTTATGCCTTTCTACTATGGAAATACAAAATATGAAAAACCACAACAGGCATCCAAATTTCAGTCCTGGCTTGAATTTCTCACTGGAAAATTTACTGTTTTTTATGAAATACATGAAAGTTTAAAAACCCAACTGAGCTTTTAGGCAACTGGTTGCAAAACAGTTTATTGACTCAAAATCATGTAGAATTAAGTTTCTGTATTATTCAACATAGGATATAATGAAAATTCTGAGCTCTTTATCATTAGTTTCCTGAAATTCCCAATTCACAGTAAAAACAGAATAAAGAAAGAAAAAAACCAAAATGAACTTTTATTAAGCCATAAATAATTGTAATTTCTACATTTTATCATAGTCTAAGAGAGGCTCTATTGCTATTTCTGATTCATGTTTAACATGAAATATTTTATGCAATTATTCTGGATCCCACTTGGCAACAATGCATTCACACTGTTTATTTTTGAGTCCTGAATTCATTCAGAATATATTTTTCTTGGTATTTTACTTTCAAGTCAGGCTTGGTTTCTGAAAGTTAGAAGGCTAAGAGTAGAGAATTATGATAATACCATATATGACAGAAAAAACCCCATTCATCTAAGATCAAGTTTTTTTCCATAGCTGGAAAGCACTAGGAAGAGAATCGTGTTCAACTGGTCTCTGGATGGGGAATATTCACAGTTATAAAAGATGTTGTCATTATTGCAGTAAGGAGAAGAACATGAAAAATGGCAGCAGGAAGAAATTCCAGGTTCTGGAAGTGAGAAAGTAGAGAAGAGGAAATCTTGAATTCCCCAAAATTGTCTAATATTTATAATACTACTACTACTAATAATAATAATAATAATAACCAGTGAGTAAATGAGGCAAGAAAAAGCATAAAACCACTTTATTTTATAGTGTCTGCCTACATATTTTAACATAATTTGGACAGGAAACCTGTGCGAATCCCAGACACACATACAGACTGAAGATAGGGCTACCTCCACATTTGGAGCTTTAGGAAAACACATGTTTATGCTATTGAGGAATACAGAAATGAAAAGTCAGCAGGAATCCTAGGGGCCAAGGTTTTTAAAAGATATAACTCATATCTCCCAATGAGACCATGACATTCTACCAATTACACTCTGTATATAAAGACACAGTCAGAAGTTTTAATATGGATACCATAGATCTCCTTCCCTCAAGTTTCTTTGGATGTCTATCAACATACTTATTAAGGATCTGATCTAATCCCCAATGACACATCTGGTGTGGGTGGCACTCATTAGAATATGCTCTCCAATAAATGATCTGCTGAGGTTATGACAAAATAAATGCTTATTTTCATTATCAGTCACTTACTCCCTGCCACTTCAAATGCACATCCTCCCAGGTATGGCTTCAATCCAAACTGACATCTGAATTACAGTCAAGCGTGATGCCAGATTTTAGTTGATAACATGAATGTGCACATGTAAAAGTGGAAGACAGATGCAGCTATTTACAATACAGGAACAGCCTCAGAGGTGAGGGCAACCAAAAGAAAATAGTGCAGTTAATTACTTAACTGGAGAGTTTGCAAGAGAAAGAAGAGAAAAATAATAAAGAACAAATAGCAGCAGTTTGAAAAGCCTAGCTACAAACATTTTAGTAGTCCCACCTATCAGTGGGAACAAAGAACAGAAATAGAGTGGTAAGAACTGGCTTCATTATTGGATTGTCCAGCAATCTGTTAGCAAAATGTACACCTGATTTCATGCAAAGCCTACATCTGTCTTTATAAAGCTTGTCAGAAACCAGAAAAGTGATGCAAAGAAAGGGTTATCAGGGTGCGTGTTTGTAGATCTGTGGTTACCATTAGTAGGGAAAGCTGGACATACTGAAAATAACTATATGATTCTTTTTGACATGAAACTAAAAGTAACGAAAGAATGTTTACAGTATGACTCTCATAAGGCAGAAAGATGATCTAAGCTGTGTGACAGATGTCAAGAAAACTGATGGGTGGTTTAGGAAGATGCTTTTAATGACATGCTTGCAGCAGCCGGAAACAAACTGTCAGACAAGTAGCAATTCTTTTTACTGCAGACCAGCCCAAGGAAATGTAAGTTCTGCCTTGGAAAATACTGAGGGGAGAAAGATTTGACTTACCCCAAGCAAACAACTTTCCCAACATGAGAGAAAAATTTTCAGAGTTGAAGTTTTCATCTTTATCTTTTTCAGAGTGCAGTGGTACATGTTAAACTATCAGTCAAATGCTTTGGACCATGGTATTTTACTCTTCAGTGATAGCCATGCCCTGCCACTATGTTTCAAATTCCACAGTGAGTGAATAGGTAATACTAGATCCTACTAATTTTAGAAACCAAGGCATAGAGAGGCTAAAGAACTGGCCAAGGTCATACACCAATTGAGCCCAGTCTCCTGCATCTCATTCAATGCCCTAATTACAAGATCTTTGTTTCCCTTTGTAGCAAAATAGGAGATTTACCTGGCGTGCTGTTGTGTTTGAGGTAAGAAGCCCCACAGGGTTTCTTACAAAGCAGGCTGAAAATATGGCAGGGAAGAAAGCAGAGAAGGGGGTTTGTACTCTGCTCCTTCATCACCCAGGGTGCTGTGCTAAGAGGAACTACTAAGGCACTTAAGGGAGTAAAACTGAGTAGAACTATGGGAATGTCTAGAGAATATTCACAACAGGGCAGTAGTTGGACCATATGACTTTCTGATGTACCAAAAGAACTGAGATCTTTCTTCAGATTTTAGCCTCTCTTTTAATAAATTAACATCTATATCATGGTAAACAGACTAGAATTCTCAATCCTTCGTTAATTCTGCAAATTCATATTTTTCTTCCCATTCCAGATGAAGTTAACGTTTTACTTGGTTTCCTTTTCTACTTGATAATTTAATGCCACAGCACAATCTTAAACAGATGGCAGCACTTCAGAGACACATGACTTCCCCAGAAAGGTCGGCAGTAACACACAATCCTTGGAGATGGAAACAATTATTTAAATCTATTGTTATCTTTAAAAGAAAACCAGTGCATGATTTCTGTAGACCCTTTTGCATCAGGTTTATTCTCAAGTCTCTTCTCACCTAATATTTCAGGATCTTTACTTTCCTTCAGAAGGCAAATTTACCCTTCCTTTCTCACAACGTATTTTTTATGTCTTAGCAGATGCTGGACCATCCAGTACAGATCATTTCCCTCTTATGATGATCTCTGCACGGGCTCTCCCATTAAACAGATCTTGAGAGTTAAAAATTGCTCAAGACAAGCAACCAAGGAAAATCAGCAATGAAAGAAATAGGACTTGAAATATTTCAATTTAACAATTTCAATTTAACAAATTGAAATTTTTCAATTTGTAGAAGTTACAAATACAGTTGTTAGAAATAGATGGTCAGTAGGTCTGTATTAGGTCTGTATTACAGACCTGAGATCAAGTCTGGAATGCAATTCTCTTATCTTTTTCACTCTTTTTTTTTTAAGAGGACACATAAGAGCAATGCATTTTCTAAAAAAGAGTATCTTTTCTTTTTGCATTTTTAAAAATCTTTATTTAAAGGACTACTTTAGCTTGGAGAAAGTAAATAAATGCTCTACACTTAAATCTTGATTTTAATGGCTGTCTCCGTACCACAAATGAGTCTCTGATCATAGCTATGATCTATTATTATGTACCACTGATACTTCATTACTTCAATGTGTAAAACATGGATTAAAATGTGACAGAAAGCGACTACAAAGTAACAAATCAAGTCAAACTGGACTAAATATTCGTGTAAACAGCATAAAAATAAATCCATTGAAAATTAAAACCTACTTTCTTAGCTTTGGGGTTTATTTTAGCTCATTGTAATTTTTTGTGCAGTGAACATTTCTTTTGAGGGCAAATTCTTTTCCTAATAAGTTTACATAATGTATATTTGCAGTCAGAAAATGATAATACAGAATGACTTTTACTATTTAAGAAATGGAGTACTTCCATCGGCTATCATTTCAGATGTAAAATTTTTCTTGACCACAGGCAAAATATCTCATTTATAGATTGCAGTAAGTGGAGGGTGAATCCTGTGGTCATAGTACAAGATGCAAGTTATAGGGTTCTAGGTCATATTCCAAGCTGTGTCTTACCATTTGCAGGTGAAAATAAACAAGTCACAAGCTCACATATTTAAGGATTAGTATTGATTACCATTATAAGCTGGAATTTTCTGGACCAGAACATGAAAAGTAGGTTGCATATTTTAAATAGTTCTCACAGTACCTGGGAATTACTTGATGCTACACTTTTATGAAAAAGGTAAATATGTCTGGGATAGGTTAGTTTTAGTCTTTCCAGAAGAACTGGGGAAATATAAATTGCATTGTGCAAAGTATAAACATAGGGAGAAATTACTCTGCTTTGCTGCACCATCCATGTTCAAGAAAGTATGCAAAATGTATGCAGAAAGGTTTTAGCATGACTGGGAAGTGACATGAGAATAGCCTTCCCAGGAAATTGAGGAGACCTGAGATTGTTTCTTCATTTGAAAATTAACATACTGATGGATTATGGTCCATCAAAGACAACAACTTTATCGAGAGCTGAGCTTTCGATGCTTTGGTTCACAGCCTGTATAAGAACAAAGAATAGCAAACTAGACAGAAAAGTTTGGACAGAGAGACATTTTAGCCACTAGAGAAATTAAGATTGCTAATGCAGCCAAAAAGCTGGTTTAAAGATGGAGTTCGATGGGGGTTTATGCTGCTGCTGTTTTAGTGGCAGAGTGGGTTTGATGACCCAGAAGTTCTGTTCCTGCCAATGATGCGATTTCTCTGTAAAATCACCTCAAGTCCTGAATTCAGGCTAATGTTGTTCTGCTTCTTCCTAGTAAAACAGTCACCAACATTTGAGAAGTGTTCAGATCCTTCAATGTTGACCACTATAATCATATCCTACCTCATTAAATCAAAAAACTGGTTTGCAATAACTCAGCAATACAGAAAACTGGTTACACTATTTTGTTTCATTCAGACAGATTTCCTAATTCTGAATTATCTACCAATATGCAGATATTTGCTAAACTCATTATGGCAGTATAAGTATTTTCTTAAATTGCTATTTAATAAGGTTAAGAAAAATTTGTAACATAATATGGAGTTTGCTTTGTCTGTACTTCATCACCTTGGGCAGATATACATGAGATATAATTTCAAGAATACTCATTATTTCACAAAACCCTCAACATCACTACTAATAGTCGAAATTTTACTCTCAAATAGGTTTGTAAGGATTTTGTTTAATATAAAAATGACTGAAGTCATAGGAAAACTCAAAAACTGCATAAGATTAAGAATAATACAAGGAAGAGCTTTTATTAAGGCTGATTTTCCTTTTTTTTGTTTTTTAACCATGAGTAGAGAGCTATTAACATAAGTTCCATTACACTAGCTGATAAACTGAGGCAAGAAACAGTGGTGCATATTTTTGAGAGTGATTATTATTTGATGGAATTGTTCTATATTGTTTATGTTAAGGTTTCAGCTGAAGCTTGCAGATTTAATTTATGGAAAATGCCTAGAGTGTTTGACAGATGCTATAAAATCAAAATGAAATAATTAACTTGTAATGAGAATAATAGGTCTAAGGACAAAGACATGAAAAGAACAACAAAGTGATTCAAGGTGGGGGAGCAGGGGAAGCATTAGGCTCCATATAATTAGAGTTTTCAAAAGATGACTGAAGAGTGGACTCACTGCAAAGGCTTTCCAGAAGCAAAGAAAGGGCAGTAGAGAGTGAGGTAGCATATGGAGGTTCAAGTATTTAGTTGGTTAAATGTCAAAAAACCTGACCATGGGTGAAGATTTACCTCTGGAACAAAACAGCCAAAAAAGACTCATTTGATATGTTCAAATGAAGACAGGAAGTCTTTCTTGAACAAGTACAGGTTAAAATAAATGAATTACTTAACTGACTATGCTGAAACATGTAAAGCACAATGGTCTCTGAAATACAAAAGGTGAAATTCTAAAGTAACACTAGAAGGGAGCACTGTAGTCACTTCTTGTGTAAAACAGGTATTGTGGCAATCAGAAAACTGACAGATAAGGCTGCTAATAAATTAGTCTATGACATGCCCGATTTACGTGCCTCTTTAAATGTAGGACTGCTCTTATAACAGGATCTGGGCATTAAGTTGCATAACTCCGTAATGTCTCTTCCCCCATCCCACATCACAAACAGACCCATCCCTGTTTGATAGCCACAGTAAACTCAAATAGGAGCTGATCTGCTGATGCAGTCAACATGGCAGATATTTTAGTTTCTTCACAATAACCTCAAGGCAGAGCTTGAAGACAATGTAGTGGAATTTGTTAAATAATACAAAATGACAGGGAGGCTACCATCACACAGCAATTGTACCCTACGGTTCTTAAGAGGCACGAGGCAGAACCAAACGCCTCCCTGACCCCTGCAGGCATGATTATTTTGTAATAACCATGCCCACACCCTGCAGCTGCTGTTTGCCTTATAAAATATATATCACTGTCCTATGGTGAATAAAGGAATTGTCATTCTTTACTAATCAAAAACACAAAAGGTGGCAGTTAAGCTTGTAATTAACAGCTCTAGTAGACCTAACATTTAAAAAGACTAGTCCAGTAAAGTCTACTGGCCCTTCTACCTACCAGAGACATCAGTGTCTGTTATGTCCTAGTAACATGAGATTAATCTTAGTCTGACTTTCTAAAGCTAGGCCCTGTAGCTTTCCAGGGTGCTCTATGGTACTTTTCAATAAAAGGCCCCTTTACGCCTTAGAAAGAAATAAAAAAAATAAATAATTTTAAAAACCACCAACAAAACAAACAAAAAAACCCCACAAACCTGTTTTATTCTATCCTTAAAGCATAGAAGGATAAATCTCTATAGTGCAAGAATAAAAAAATAGTCATCATAGGCAAGAAAGACAAAATGCTCCCATGTGCTTCCTGGCTTTCATAAGTAGATTCTGTCCTCTGGAAATGCTGTCATTCCCTGACTGTTTTACCAAGTTCAGTAAGGAGATGTTGATATGAACAAGGACCAGCTAGCAAGTTGCAGGCAACTGCAAGTGTTCTTAGGCAATCAATAGCTTGCACCTGGGCTGTGCAAGGAGGAGCCACCTCCTGTACATCAGTGGCTTAGTTACTTCTATTGTTTGTATGGCTCCCCTTGACCCTTTTGTCTACTTATTCAATTTGTTTGTAAAAAGTATTGTTAGATGCTTTTTTCCTCCTGAGCCTGCTGGACAGTCAAAGTAGGCTTCTTTTACCCAGTAAAAGGGAGTGAGGTTAGAGCTCTGGGATCATGATGTCTGTGCTACACAGGAGAAAGTAGAAAACAGACTGAATCCAAGAAAAACTTTCCATAATCATCTAGAAACACATAATAGCAATGTGAATATATACTTTAAGCAGTAAAAAGGGGAGCTGGAGAGATGTTCTTTTTTTGCCACAAAGTAGAAGTTTTGTCTCAAAACAAGCATTTGAGATGCAATTCTTATGGTGGTCAAAAAAGACCTGACATAACAAGTGCTGTGTAAACAGAGTTGCTTGAGGGTGTCCTTGCTATTGCTAGCATATGTTGGCACCCTATTTCACATAAAATAATTAAGCTCGCAGAGTTGATACAAATCTGCTGCCTGCAATAAATTCTTACTTTTGTAAGACCAAGTTATGTGATTGCCCATTTGGGAAGACTACGCCAGCTGAAGCTATTTATTCAGGTAACATGTACAAACACCACAGCCAAACAATGCCAGAGCACAATAGGAGCTAACAGGACTACTTTCTAATGCTGTTCTTCAAAATTCCCTTCATCAAATCATAATAAAGCTTCCATGCTACTACAGTTCATTACAAACTATACAACCTCTCTTTGTAGTTGGAGAGCTGCTTTTAATTCATCAGATTTAATCTTTCAAATGAATACCAAGTTTTCCCCTCCTCAGCCTTTCTTGTAGTTTCTTAGATAACTTAGAGTCTCTAATGGAGTATTGCACACAGAGCAGCTTTCTCCCTAATCAAGTTCTTGAAAATTACACCAGACACCTTTTAGACCTAAAGAAAAAGAACAACGACAAATTTGCTTGATGGAAAGAGCACTCAATCTCATAACAACCTAGCTCAATGATTCATGACAAATCATGGTCACCAAAGGGAAATTTGTGACTAACTTCCCCAGCTTTTAAGAGGACAATTGCCGAAGAACCCTTTACTTACTCCCTAATAGAAGCAAGACTTGAGAAAGAGACTCTTTGCTTAATAGTGCTAACAGGCTAACTCAAACATACACCCTATCTGCCCAGGTATAGCTCAAAAGAAAAATATGGAAGCACTTTCTGCAAAGTCTGAAGCTAATAAAGGGAGAGAAAAAGTGAGAAAAAGCAAGAAAATGGACGTATTTTTCTTTTTAACTCTTGTTTTCCCCTGCTGTCCCTCACAAAACATCTAACCCCCAATGGGATCCAAACTGACCCCTCTGAGCACCTCCTTTTTACAGAGTGCTGAAGAACCACTTAATTCTTGACAGCTGGGTCAGCCCAGAGACTGGAAATCCCTGTGCTTAGGGGATGCAGCTGTGGATTTCCCCCCTAGTCAGGGGGAGTGTTAACTCTTTCCAGAACCTGATCCAGCGAAATCTATGCACAGTTTCTGCTTGTAAAGCAAGACTGAGCTGTGGTCATGATGAAATGCTGAAGTTTTTTGTAAATAGCTTGTTAGGGAAGTATCTCTTCAATCTATATCACTGGAAATCTTCCTCAAAGAAAGTGTCTCAAATTTTTTCTCCCCCAAAATTAACATTTTCTGAGACTGATTTGTACTATTTTGCGCTCAGATGGTATTTAGCTGAAATCCAGCCATGCTGATTAATAAATTAGTCAAATATGTAATACTAAAGTATCTGTGCTACTCACATTTGGAGAAAATACTATTTAAATCCATAAAACTCAGACGAGTTAATGGCAAAGTGATATTGGATCAAATTAGCAACTTGGGGCTAAATTTGCCTAGATCCATTGCTCCATTAAACTTTCTAACTGTGTGGGGTTACATGCCAATTAAGCAGTCTAGCCTATTTAATGGTATGATAAACAAAATCAGCCTGTGAAGCCAGCAGTTGAGCTGAGGTGTTTGTTTGAAGGAGAGCTGTTTCATTCACTCATTTGGTCATGGCACAAGTGCAATAGAAGGAATGCCTTTCCCTCTTCACATCTTGCTGTGTGCCCAGGCTGGCTCCAAACACCCCAAGAGCACTTTTCCTCCATGCACTGCATTCTGTATATACTTCCCACAGTGCTGGTCCAGAGCAATCTCTGTGTTCATTCCCATGGGCTCTCTGGGCCATTCAGAGGCTGGATAACAGACCAGAGCACTCAGATATGGTGGCCACAAGCCACTGCATTCATTAGCCATGCTGCAGGAACCATACTGGGCCACTGGGCCCACTTCTCCTGCTGGCACAGTTACAGAACCTACTCTCAGTTATGAGCAAGCAGCTGTAGATTGAGATGCTGCCATTTACTGCATCCAGACAAAACTCCTGTGCCTGTATGCAGCCATGTTCAAGACTGGGAGATGAAGGTATACGTATGAAATGCGTGTTTTGTAGATACACTTATTTCATGTGTAATTAAAATACAGCATATATCAAATCATCACCAATCAAATTATTGATATTTTAACTGTCTCTATAGCCAACAACAACTGCAAGCTGCTCTGACTATCACTTCAATACCATGTATGCTGTGTGTGAAGTTCATGAAAAATGCTTAACAAAAGGCCATCAAATTCTGTTTCTCTGGAGTACTAGCACCAATTTATATGGCCCTTTTCATAAAATTATCAACTTCTGATAAGGTTTATTAGACATCTAATCAGCTTCATTCCATCTACACAGCTATTCCAAGACCTCTCCCTTAGATAGTAACAGGCTCAGGAATTTTCCAACCAATTTTGATTCACAGCAAATTTAATTTAGCTCTTTTCTCTCCATGAAGTTTATTCCTATGAATTAATTACATAATGTTACTCCCAATGGGAAAGATTAGACTAAACCCAAGTCTTTCTAAAAAAGTGATCAAATCTATATTTTTATTAACTGTGTTGACTCTTGGCTTTGAATAAAATGCACATATGAGAAGAGTTCCCACAGTTTTTAAGGTTAACACAACCCAGCCTCATGGGCTGCCAACTGTAGCTACTTGTCTGTGTCAAAGTCGTGTGAAATTTGAAGTTACCAAGACATTCTTGCTAAAAATAATCACACATATGTAGACCTTTTCTGGAAAATTTCATCTTACACTGGTAAAGACAGCAGTGAGACATTGTTCAGGAAATGGCCAATGAATCAAATATTGAGAAAGAAAAAAAGTAAATCAGCTCTCAGCCACAATGAAAATTTGTGTTATTTAGAAACATGCAGGGGTATTTCACTAACAGGCAGCAGAAACCCTGCTGTGCAATACCTGCTTTAGAGCTAGGGAATCTGCCACTAGTTCATTAGTGGCTTTTTCTGTTGATTAATACTGGTAAATTAGTTCAGAGCAGATCACAACTCTAAACTATCTTTTACTGTTCTAAAATATATCACAGGTTAGTCCTCTCCTAAAGGCCCTCCAGTTAGGCTGGTGATGGGCTCATGGGAGGAAATGCTCTTGTGGTTGTGGTACTCACCATGAGACAAAGCAGAACGTATCAAGCTTTTATTCAGATATCTATTACCCAATAGCCATCCATTTGCATGATGATGGAGAAACGAGAGATCTGCGGAAAGCAATTCAACAGCATACACTGGGAAATTGTCTGATACTGTGCATCTAACAATAAGTTACAGATTTATGCTTCAGGTGGACTGTGTTTTACCTCTGAATCTCCTTCTCTTGGGAGGAGGTGAAAAATGGAATTGGATTTATATCCCTGTGTTTTCTGAACCAGGCACTGCCTAATAATATAGGAGTCTAGGTACAGAATGACATTAAAGGCTGTAAGTATTTGATGTTAATCAATGGATGGCTGTCTCAGTGGGAGTTTGCTCATTTCTGCCTTAAGAGAGCTAAATTGCTACATCTAGCTATGCTGGGCAGTATTGAAGAAAGCAGTCAATACTTTTTTCCCCAGAATCAATATATTAAAAAGTAACTCAATGGAAGTGACCTGAGAAATGTGCTAGAAGGAAGAAAACAAGAAGCAGTCCACCTTGTGCACTATACCCCACGCTGGTTAACCAGACAAAAACACACACACACCTGTAAGAGGATACAGAATTTCACAGAGATTTTGCCTGGCCCAGAACTGGCTATGTAAACTTTACAACAGTAAGACTGAAGATTAAAAGCAGAGAAGACAAATATTTCCCCTTTCATTGACACCTGATACTGAAAAGCACTTAATCATTTGCTTAAGTCTACCCCAATTCAGCCAAGCTGTTAAGCTGAAGTGCTAGAAAGTCGATAGGATGGAAGCACGTGTTTAACTGCATTGCTGAAAGGGGCAGTCTGCAGCTCAGGATATGGAAGATGTGACATGAAACATGTTTTCTGCATTGGCCTTCCAGCTTTCATGGGTGGCAGCTGAATCCCTTTCCACCCTTAAACTGAGGGAATGGTAAAGATGTTACAGGTTATACCCCTGAGAAGCGCTGAGCACTGGGAATTCTCCTGATGTCTCTAAAGGACTACAATGTCTCCAGTGGAAAGTGAGGGAACAGGTGAAAGTCCCTAAGAGATAGCAATAAGTACATTTCTGACCCAAGGTGGAAGAGTGCCTTGCCTCTTACTGCTGCTGATCCTCACCATTAATCCGATATTTGGGGACCGCTGGAAGGGACTCCACACTGTTTTGATGGGAGAATAATTGACAGCCTTCCTAACATAGTCTGGTGCATTCTTGTGAAGCAGCTGAAGCACAAATGAATTCAACAGACTGGATAACCAAAGCCAGGGATAATGTGCAGTGACATGGTAACACTGAAAACATGTAGTAAGGGTGTGTGCCTGTGTGTTTATGTATAGGAGGAGAGCTGCACCTGTGCCTCAGTCCCAACATCTGCTTTATTAATGGGTAATACGTGCGCTTTACAAAACCAATTTTGTAACACAATTTGTGAAACATGAGTCCCAGGAGGATTTTATGGAAGAGTAGAGATACTCTGCTCCGATTTCCCCCTCAAAAAGTAAACATGAGATACAAAAAAAGGGAAGTATTATCTTTTAGAAGTAATATTTTCTTCCATATAAGCTTAACAATAATTCCATTCATTTTTCATGGTCTCAAAAGAGGCAATTAAATTTGCTGTATCACAGGACCCTACAAATTAGGAAGGAAATGTAGGTTTGTCATGATGTGCTTTTAAAATCACATCCACTCTCTGCTGGTAAAAGCTCTTTTCATATAAATGGAGAGGTAAGACCAAAGTGTACTGGGAAAGGCAGCATCCTGGAAATGAAGAGCACCTCAGTCCTTCTGTCAGCCTGGATTGTTGTGATATGTGTCAGAGATCTTTACTGATAGTTAGTATTTGGGGTCAGATTTGCACCTAAACTGATTTTGCCCTTTTTTATCTGTAGTTTTTTTCTAATATGATAGATAAAATGATAGCTTGCTGGAATATTTTTTCCCTTCAAGCTCACCAATTATGAAAATTGTGGGTGAATGGAGCAAATGCATTTGAGTTGTTGCTGTTTCTCTGAAAGGGGTAAATCTCTATTGAGCAGTATATGCAAGCAACCCTTCACCTGAACCAACAATCCAAAAATAAGCTCAGGGTTCCCAGGAACAGAAATATGTCTCCTCAAAAACTTCAAGGACTATTTTGGGTGCTAATATTTTCAGGCATTATGTCCTGGGAGAAAAGCAGTCTCTGGGCATAAACCATTACACTTCTGACAAGAAGCAGCAACAAAAAGAGCCTCAAAAGTTGCCCATGGCAGCTGAAAAGAGATGAGTGTTACTGGATATGACAGAACGTGATGGGGAGCTGGTTGCTAACCAGGTGTACATAGGCTGGAAATAGATGATTAAAAACACTGTTAGCCTCAAGTGGTGGATCAAAGGAACAGCTAATGTTTTTTCAACATTTTCTTGAATCAAGGGGACACAGTTTTTCCACTGTGACAAAAGTAAATAAAAAATTATTTTCATCTCTGGCACCAGGTAATTAATTGTATTGACAGTCCAGTTTGATGGTACTACTATAAAAAATCTAGCTTAGATCTCGTTCTTTATAGTCCTTCTTATGCTGCATTTCAGTCATCTGGGATGCAGGTTGAAAGTAACCAGAGTAAATTGTGCTCTGGTTGAGATGAGCAACTTACAGTTCAGGAGAAATTTTTTTAAAAGATCATCTGTATATGTATTTTTTTCCCCCTGGTCTTTGTTACATGAGTCTTGTGAGCTTTTTCAATTCAGCATTAGCTCAACTTTAGAATCACACCTAGATAATTTGAAAAGTGACATTTTATCTTCTTTTCATATCCAAGCTTGCGCATAACTACTTCATTCAGAGAAAAAGTTTTAATACCTTTTAATGAACAGAGCTGGATTTTCTTTAGCTTGAGGAGAAACTCTAAGTAATTAATAAATTTTTAAAGCTGTATCAATGAATCCTGCCATTACTCAAAAGCTATGGTGACATTAGGTTTATGGTGATTTGTGAAGATTTTGGGGAAAAATATGGAAAATGGGTGTCTAAGAGACAGCCCAGCTTTGTACCAATTTGACACAGAGCTCTCTCAGCTGAGAGCTGAGTTGAAAAACAAGGCTTCATTCCCACAGTAGGAAAATGAGAACCCGGTATTTAACACAAACTGACATTTTCACTGCTGATGTCTTGTAGCATGTTAACTAAATCACATTTGATCATTATTCCAGTGTCTAGAAATGTGGTCAGTAATACTTCTTTCATACTTCCAGAGACCTCTACAAGAATCAATTTTTAAAAAATCCACAGCTAACTGAGAAATGAGTCTTTTTCATGTGCCTCAGGGCATATAAATGATAATACTTACCCCAAATGGCACTTATTGCAGAAAAATGTAACCAGCTGCACAGCAATGAAAAATCGGGATAAGACTTTCTTTTACATACCAGTGCAGCCAGAAACATAACCTGGAAGGTCCCATTGGCCATTAAAAATTGTTCTGACTGTGGTGAGGTCATGTTAGGTCAGCACAGATGCATATATTACTGACATTTGTATTGTAAGTAGACATTAACTTGAAATCAGATGGCTATAACCCACGGGAGATTAAAAATGAGTCTGTGCTCTGTACAGCTGGAAAGGAGAACACAGGGAACTGGTACCCAGAGCTGCAGCTCCCTCCAAGAGATATTGATAGCAAAAACCAGAAACCAAAAAACAATCAAAGCAGCACCAACCTGGGGACAAAAGTGTTTACCATCCTGCTTCTAGAAAGGCATTGGAAAGAGAAGTAAAACAACTGACTAAACTTAATGGCATTTTCCTTCTTTGACTATGCATCTCACAATCACTACCAGTAAATTTCCTCAGTTTCAAAAAGATGTCCTGGCACCACTGGGAAGGCTTCAACTAATTTGAGTGCAAATATGCTCAGCTGAGAAAATTTTCATACAAAATGATTATATAGTCATAATATCATTAAAGGAGATTAAGTAATGGTTAATAGAGTTAAATTAATCATAGTTAATTGATTTAAGTATATGAACATTTTTTTTCAGCATGGCACCTTCATTTGAAAAGCAACTTGGTCTAGGTATGTAGGAGTGGGGAAGGGGGAAATTAAAGCAGAGAAATGTATTGAAGGAAGATGGCAAACCCTGAGAAGTAAATGTCACTAAAATCTGTGGGATTTAATGTTTCAAAAACAAAGTACCATGTAAATCCAAGAGAATATTCCCAGACTACAAGTGAGAATGATATAATTTGGGAGCAGCAAGGAAAAACACAGAATATTCCTCAAGCTACATCTCACATGTTGCAGTGCACCTGTTGTCAGACTGAACCTCTTTACTCCTTGAGCATTTATTAATAACTGGAAACTTTCCAAAAACCAAAAGCAATGTGAGTATAATAATATATTGATTTTAGTGTTTTATAGTGCCCCAATTGGTTTCATTTTCTTGAAAAAGGAAACACATATTTAATACCCTAATTCAGCCAAAAATACAAGCAACCATTTAATTAATTAAAGTTCATGTCATTCAATTAAATTATGAGTTTAGAAACCAGCAGACCATTTTTATAATTTTACAAAGCTATCAGAAACACTTGCTGTAGGCTGAAATTTTTGCAATTTTTGAGTTAGGTTGGTTTGTTGATTTTTTAATCTTTTTTTAATGAAGAAATCCATTTTGGTGTTATGAATTAAAAAAAAGTAAAAAACTCCAAACTTTTAAAATTATAGCTACTGAAAAGAAAAAGTAACAAAAGTGGCTTAGAAATATTAACAGCTCACCAGTTCTGTAAAATCCACAGAAGGTTTAATTTATTCATATCTCCAAGAGATATATCTAATTTTTCACTCAGGCCAGTGACCCTTTCCACATTTCAATTATAGTGTTTATCTATTCTAGCTTCCCCTTCTTGGGTTGAAAACATGTCTATAGAAAACAGTGGTGGAAAAGGAGCTATATTTATGTAATATCTGACAATTACATCTAAATTACAAGGCATCAATGTCCATCATTGATTCAAAGCCTTTAGCACGAGCAGGAAGTTTGTGCTGTGTGTACAGCATAGTGTGAGCTGCATACATCAGTGGTTTGGTCCAGAGCAGCAGAACAGTTTTCAAGTCAATATCATGTTATTTCTGTTCTCAGAATGTTGTGGTGTTCATAAACTAGAATCCAGTTGGAGAAAGCTAATCTGAAAGATCTGTCACAAGTGCACATCAAATGTGCACCAACACCTTTGGGAATATATGGGTTTGAATAATTTCATCCTTCCTACAATTTCAGACTTCATGGATAGCTGGGTGTTCACTCCAGGGGACCAGACTAAATTTAGTCTAGAGGAAAACACCACAGTGAGTTAGGGTAGACATAAAGGCTTTAGTACCAACTGTTTAGATGTACTGCCAAACTCCTATTGTGCCTAATTACCTGCTAACATAGTTACAGCCTAAAACTCTGTTGCTTTAATTTAGGGTCATTACTTCTCATTCTAGATAGTAAAACAAATTACTCTCTGAGTAAAAAATTCTCTTTCTCTTTTAAAATAACATTTACATACCAGAACACTGTCTTCACTCAGTCTTCAACAGGCATCACAGCCTAATCCTTCACTCTTTCAAGACTTTTCTCCTGGTTTTCATCTGGAGCTGCTCTAAGTACTCCACCCATTCCCAGAGTTGTGGTGCCAGCCTTTACTGGCACAGTGTGAAAGGCAAGGTTTATTTCATGTATTTTACAAGAGACACTTCTCTTTTACTTTCCAATACAGGATCTGCATTTTTCCAGTAAAGGAAATGGACATAATGCTGATTCTTATTCACTTCAGCTCTGTTAGAAGGCATCCTTTTGTACAAAATTGCCCCACAAGAAGCTGTTCTCTGGTGCATGTCTGTGAAGCTGATTATTGCTCTCTAAGCACACAGCCTCATGCAGCGTGGCCTACATAATCCACCAGCAGAACTCTGTGAAATTGTCATTTTCTATTTCATGAGAAATTTTGCTTATAGTCCCTACAATCATTTATTGGTACTTCATTTCATAGGAAATGTTGTCATATATAGACTTTAGAGATAGAAGACAAGTATTTGGGTTGAAAAACTTGATAAATTTCATTCTTGTTTTTACTTGATAAAATTATGTGTGTTAGTCTGAACAGAAATGATTGAAACACTCATTTCAAAGTAAAATGTGCTTTTGAAGAGCCTAAATGAAACACTTTTAGTAGGATGTTTTCCAGCTTTCAAAGAAATAGCACCAAAATTGATGTGCTTCAGCAAAATGTTTAAATGAGTTGACATTTTCGTATACAAAAATTTACTACATCAGAAAATTTTTGACCAGCTAATCTCTGTGTGATGTTATGGATAATTTCATTCTGGCTATTGATTTGAGAAAACATTAAGCATTAAGAAATACCTCAAAGGTTGATAATCAAGAGTGACTGGCTCTGTAAAATGTGGAGAATAGTTTTTCCAACTGAGATAAGTCTGTATTTCACATAAACATATTAGAGAGTTTAGAGACAGTACAAGCTGGCCAGTTGTTAAATAATGTGACAATAGGATACAAATTATCAGTGTCTGAAAAATGTCACTGAAAGAGTTCTTCATTGCAAACTGTTTTAAACTGTTTTGGACAAAGTTAAAAGAATCTCAGAACACAAATATCTCAAGGTGTTATTAAATAAGGTGAATAAAATTATAATAAAAATGCATGGACTTGATGAAAAGTTGAACTTTTTTTTCCCCTAAAGCCCTTGCTCTGATTTAATTTTCTTAAAACACATTGAAGATAGATAAATTCATCCTGATTACTTATAGTTTAAAAATCTCAACAAACACCTTAACAGGGCCTGGGTATTACTCCAAGACCTGCAAGTGCTCTCCATATGGAGCAGAAAGGTTGTAGCAACTAAATGGTCTCTGGATGCTATTCTACTCCAACAGCAGCAGGTCCCAAGGTAAGAATTTCTGTCTTGGCCTTAAGGTAATTCTGATCTGAAGTTTTAAGATGAACCTCTGTAAATCATTCTTTAGGGGTCTGTGTAGTAATAGAGTATCCAAAAAATTGCAAGCAGAATTCATTCATCTCATCCTCAAAACATGATACAAATATCAATGATTGTGAAACTTCAAACAACTACCTAAGGAACTTTTGTTTCATACATGAATAAAAATAAAACAGGATTACTTTATTTTATTTTTGTGATAACTACTCTGATAATTTAACCTACTCATTTTGAAAACAATGATTAGAATGACACATTTAATTAATGTGTATATACAATTGGCAGAGAGTTAGTTAGCATTATCCATAGTTGCTGGGCATTGCACTTGAGCAGATGGTAATTGTGCACATGCTCCGAAGCTGAAGCAGTAACCCAGAACACACAGCATAGAATGAAACATAACTGAATTACTGCTCATGCATTTCTTTTTCCACTTTCAGGGATGAAAACCTAGAATTACCTTGTCCCCTTTTAAACTTTCTATCCACTTACCTTTCCATTTGTCTTACTCTTTCTCAAACACCAAACTGAGCTCTAGATCACAGATTTCACCTGAGATGTGCCTGCCCTGACCTGTGCACTGCTTGCTGGCAATGCATCTTCTATGTATATTGTCATCAACATATTTTAAAAGTGAGAGCTGTGTCCCTCTGCTTCATTCAATGCAGTGCCCAGCACCATCGGGTCCCACTCTCTATCAGCAACTGTGAAAATCTTTAAATCAAGCAGTAGCTCCAGTACAATTTTTTTGGAAGGCAAAGCTGCGGCTGTGTGTTAAGTGATGAAACACAGCAAAGTTCTACCCCTTTGGTATTAGCTTTTTTCTGTTCTTTAGCTGGCTTACTATGCACTATGGGTCTGCTTCTCAGTTATGATAATATTAATTTGACAGAATGAAGGCTCTAAAAGTAGATGTAGAAATTCCCTCAAAATCCACCTTCTAGAGTGAGCCCTTATCCTGCAGCCTCTGCAGAGCATCAAAAAGGCTAAAGGGTTTTGCAGAAGCCCTGCTTACAGAGCCCAAATATTGGCAAAACTGGGGACTCAAGAAGTTTCAACCTGTGCACTCAACATTATTTCAGGTAATCTGTAGAAGGTATACAAAGGAAATACACATTTCATCAAGCTTTAATTGGCAGCACAAAGGTCATCCCTCCATTGGGAAATTCCTACAAACTGGAAGTTAGCAGAAAAAATATTTTTGAAATATTTTGAAATATTGGTGTTTGTTTCCATATTTGGTCGGGAATAACAGAAAATAAATCCACACACAGAAATCACAAGACCCCACCTATGCCAATATATAGGTGTTTTAAAGTCCTGTCTATTCTCCTCCCACTCTTTTAGCTGTATTAATTGAAATTCAGGTAACAGGGTATAAATAAAAAAATCTGGATTGTGCTTGTGTGTTCTAGTGGACGAAAAAAGCCAGCTGTGAAAATAGGTGATTAAAAATATCTGCTTAGAAATATCAACTTGAAACAGGATTACACATTTGTATTTTTTCAGTGACAGTTGAATGTGGCAGTCTGTGGGATATATATGATTTTCTTCTTCCAGATTCCTCCCACTAAGTAGAGGAGGTCGTCCACCTTTATTGGTAGCATTTGATCTACAGCAATTCCCTGTCCTTCAGCAGCATGAAAAGCCTCTAATCAGCTGGCAGTGTGGACCCCAGCAGGAGAATGCTGTAGACAGTAGTGAACGTGGTACCTGTTCAGAATGAAAATGTACTGCTCTATTTGTTTAAAGCTATAAGCAGCAAAGCATCACTCCTTACGTGTTAGTCAGTTTGGATTTGATCTTTGGAGAACTGGGGTTCGGAGAATTTGCAGCTCTTGGAAGGTGGCAGTGTTTACAAGAAGATGATTAAAATGACCAAAGATTTGCATGCAATGGTGCTGTCCCCCCACCCCCATAATGTTATTTTGAATAATTCATGAAAATAAAAAATAAACACCTCTGTATAACACCCTGTTTGTCTGACAAGGAAAAGAGCAGAAGATGTAAAGTATGCAAACATTTTTTGGTGTATAATTTTAGCACAACAGTTGTTGGCAGTCTCCCACAAACATCTCTTCCCAGGCAGAAATTAGTCACCAGGAAATACACAGACGTGACTGTTTACCAGTAAGGACAGGGCCCAAGACATCCCCTCTATAAATGTAGTGTATGACAATACTGTTCCCTGAAGATGTCTTCATAAATGCATTTAGCAGATCTATAAGGTGTGATACTTGACACAGTAATTCCTCAAGGCATTGTACAAAAGAATTAATCAACTGTATGCAACTATAAAAAGAAGGCACACACAGGCAATTCTTACATTTTGTGGTTTTCAGCAACTCCAGTGAATGCAGCCAGATAACAAAAGTTTCCTCAATAAATGCACCCAGGAAACCAGTGAAGGTAAGTGAAGCCGTGCAGGAGACACTGCAGCAGCCAGCAGAGAACAGCCAGCCAGTGGTCAGAAATGAGGATTTGCATTTATTGATAAAGAGAAAAAAGGCTAAAACAAAGATAAAACCAGCTGTGATTAGACTGCAGCCATGCAGGTGAGGAAGCAAGGAAGAAAGGGCAAAGACCCAGTCAATAACTTTCATTCAGACATGAGGTGGTGCTGTGGGGAGCTGGGGGCTGGCCACAACCCTCTGGCCCCAGTCATGTCGAAGCTGGTGAGGATGGTACCAGGTACTAAGCCTACCACATATAAATACTGATACCTGCCTGTGAAAGTAGAGTGCAAATTCTGCTAACTTCTACTAAGACATCTTGGCCAAGAATAAACCAGGGCAATTTTCCACGTGGAGAGCTACTATCTCTACAAAATGTTTCCCTTTCAGCAAAAAAGAAGAGTAAAAAACAGATGTAACAGGGCAACCTGTGCTTTCAACACCTTCCATATCCACATCAGCTCTACCTTGACCTTTTCCTCAATGGTGCTCCAGAATTTCTCAGAACAGATCTTTGGGCTGCATCTCTGGCTCATAAGCTCATCCGTGTTCCTAACTATAAAGCTTTTTTCCTCGCAAAACTTTCAATACATCATTATTTATTGTTTTTAAAGCTGCCTTCTAAAGCATTATTTATTGACTCATTTAAAGTATGTACAGCAGATAATGAAACAACATGCCAGACAATAAATATTTTTCCTTTACCTAATGCTTGATCTTTCAAGCATTATTAACCTCTTTTCATTACTGCTGCTCCCACCTTTGCTAGAAGAAACATCTGTATATTGCGGGAGACCACAAAGCCCTGTTAGCATTCATAGATATTTCCAGCGCAGTGCTTGGAAAATACTCAGCCTCCTTTCTCCATTTTCATCACCAGGGCAGGGCTGGGAACTCCAAATTTTTTCTAGAATGTTGGAACCAGGCTATGGTGATATTTCCAGAAACAGTGCTTTTACTCTCTACATGGAAAAATACAGGCTCACCAGGGCAGGGCTGGGAACTCCAAATTTTTTCTAGAATGTTGGAACCAGGCTAGCAGTACTCCACCCAAGTAATAGCTTTCCCATCATTTCCCTTGAAACTTCAGGTATTTTCTAGATTATCCTTGCTATTACTCTGAGGGAGATTTTCCCAACAGTCTGTTGCTTTTTACTCTCTACATGGAGAAAATGTTAGAAAGGTAAACTGAGGTACATGAGAGAGAGAGAAAATAATTTTTTGTTCTTTAGTCTCTTTATGCTCACCTTTTCCATGATGTCCATGAATCAGAGGAACCTATCATGAAGTGTACAAGTAGAGATATTAGTGAAAATGTCTTTGACTTGAAAGCAACATAGATAAATTCCTAGCAGGGAAGTTCTTGTTCTCTTTTTATTTTCTTCTTCTTTTCTAATAATGATACATAAATTCATGTTTGTATTTAGAATATGGCTAAACCGTAAGAAAGAATGACATACCTCATATTTTAAATAACTACTGTAATAATCAATGTCATGGGTTCTCCAAGGTTGAGAGCAAATTAACCAATCAACCTCCACTTTAATCAACTCTTAGGTGATTAGGGCAAGTGGTTTGCAAGGAGCAGGAACAACACATATCAGCTTGCTGTGTTTTGCTGACTCAAGAAGCCTTCTGTGTTTGCATAATAGATCTAATAAAGATTGAGAACTACAGCTGTGGAAGGCTGCCCGATTTGAAATATTCTATGAAGGATGTTATGATGATAATCTTTCTACTGCTGCCATACAAATAAGTCAAGTTGTATATATGTTTTGTTTGCACATATGCCCAATTACTGGCTTCTACTCACAGTGCAGCTTTTCAAAACAGTAATAAAAACACAGGCTGCCTCTATTTAAATACCTAATATGACTAATCAAGAAATTCTGTTCAATGTCATTTACTTCTTCCTCTGATAAAGCTCTTCTAACCATCGTAAATGTCCTCCTGAGAAAAATATCACTCCTGGATATGAAGTGTCAGGATCCTGTCCTTATCTGGTGACATAGAGAGACGAGAGAGATGCAAGATACCTGGTGATTCTGTAACCAGTAAGTGGTTT
The DNA here is from genome assembly GCA_024865655.1 of Emberiza elegans. Taxonomy (NCBI): domain Eukaryota; kingdom Metazoa; phylum Chordata; class Aves; order Passeriformes; family Fringillidae; genus Emberiza; species Emberiza elegans. The sequence goes on along the minus strand of JALJVW010000241.1, from coordinate 23,759,798 downwards.
TACCATGTGCAGCATATTTACTGAGAACTTAAGTGTCAGCGTATGCCACATGCAAGATGGGGTGTGGGGGAAAACTGTGCCTTCACATCCTGAGAGTACAAAACATGAAGTCTAGGATGCAGTCTAAGTTATCCAGAAGCCTACTGTGATGAACACCTGCAGACTCAGGTGCTTCCCCAAGAAAGATGCAGTTGTTCATGGCTCCTGAGGATTTATCCAAATAAGATTAATATTAGTAACAACAACAATTTTCTGGGCACTGTCTCTGGTGAGAACATGCACAGATAAATCAAATAATTATACAACTGAATCTAGATATTTAAAAATATCTGAAACTACTTGTATCAATGCAATGCCTCAGGTACATACACTCAGTTCTTCCTGCCTGCAGGGACAGTTATATTTTGCAATGTAAGAAACACAACTGGCCCTTTTGCTAAAGCCATCTTCTCTCCCCTGGCTTATTACACCTCCTGCTCCATTGAATCTCAGCAGGATTTTCTGGTCTCTTCTTCCCTTAGATATATTCTCACAGTCATAATCTTGTATAAATCAACGACAAAGTGCTGGACAGTCCCATCTCTGTTCCCAGGATATGGGAATCTCAGCTACTTTCACAGGCTGCTGTCACTCTGGGACTTGGTGAGAAATACAGCCTGACAATGTGAGATGATCATGGGCAGTATCTGTCTGAATTTTCAGACAGTCTCAGGAGAGTCAATTGCTGTAGCTTCTGAAGCTAGACAAGAAACTTCCAGGCCCTGAAGCCTAAATCCTTAAGAAAAAGAAATTGCACTGGGCACTCTGAGGCAGATTTAAAAGACACTCCTTCCCCACAGCTTCAGACCCAGGAGACCTTCCAGAAGTTCCTACTGCTTAATGTCCAGCCAAACTTTGCATGTGTTGTGGCAGTTAACATTTTTTTGATAAAACTGGCTTTAGCACCTTGTCAGTAGCTAGCAGCCTCTATGGCAGACATAATATACAGCTCAGATCAGCACCCACAGAAATCAACGAAGGCTCCAAAGAGCAGAAAATTAACGAAGGGCTGATATACAATTTTTCAATCAAGAAATCATTTTTACTCTGTATCCAAGCACCCAAAACACGTCTGAAAAAGTAAATTGAGGTTCAGAAAGATATAATACTTTAAGAAACAAAACTGAAGATACGCTATGCAATGTTACAAGGTCAGTAATGCTTTTTCATCAGGAACTGAAAATCTAAATAAAAAAAATTAAATGCAAGCAACTCTGTAAACCTATCAACTGAGAAACATCTGCCTTTTCACACAACAAAACAAAGAAATGCATTCCTTAAACAGTCACTTTTTAAAAAAATGTGTATTTATTTGCAGGTTTCCATGTATTTATGTTCAGAAGGACTTGTTCTCAGCCTTAATCAGATCAACATGCTTGTAAATGTGTATATTTTTCATAAACCTGGGTGGGCTACTAATCTGTGTAGCCCTAATAAAAAAAGCTGTGTGGCAATTAGTTCTAACCCACCCCTATATATAAGCACTATTACACACTGGCAGCAAATTATTGGGACAAGTAATTAGAGTTATAATAACGAGATCTGGAATATATTGAATGTCTGGTTACATAAACACAATCCAGCATACCCTAGGAAATTAAACGAAATATTACCCAAAGAAAAATAATCAGTCTTTATTTCTATTGTAATACCTTCTTTTTTTCAAATGTTTTCTCATTTTGTCATATAATACATTTTAAATTGAGCTGTGAAATTAGAAATACTAAGTGGCAAACTGTGGCAGCAGCTCTCTGGCCACAGAGAGCAACACATAACTTTCCCAGGCCTTTCTGGGGAAGGCTGTGAGAAGATCACAGAAAAGAATGAGAAACAATTCTTATCTTAACTTGCTGCACCTGTTATTGTGAACATGTGGAATGTCTTACAGAGATTTGTTTACCAAAGGGTGGTTTCTTAATTAGCCAGTGGTGATGGTGTTTTGATTAAAGGACCAATTAAGTCAACTTGTATCATAACTGCTTATAAAAGCAATGGGTTTCTTAATAATGATAATAACATAACAAAGAGATTGATCAGCCTTTGGTGAATCATGGAGTCAATGCTAATTATTACCAGTTCAGTGATGCCTTGCAATGACAGCAAACCTTTCAGTAAACTTTATTCTGAGGAACTTGAAAAACAATCCACTTGCAATGGATTGTTTGAATTTTGTGGGCAAGATCTAAATTGCAACTTGTATTTTGAAAAGAGAAAAGAGACAGGTACCAGAGCAAGCCTGAAAGCAGCTGGTGCAATGAAATAGCATTGATTCATACAAATCATCAGACTACTCATGTGAGCCGGCTGTTGTATATTCACACTATCTTCAGAGTGCTCTACTGCTTGTCACGAGAACCCAACCAGACCTACTTCCCATCTCTCCTGCAAATTCTTTCATACAGAGACAGGAGAGCCCATGGTGGGAGGATTTGTGGCCAGGCCACAGCTTTGGCTCTTGGCAACAACACCACTGGCTTCCATTCCCAGCTGGCCTCTCAAGGAGCAAGCCCACAGTCAGCCTGGACTGTGGGGGTCACCAGCAGTGCAAAATCAAGAGCAGACTGAGATGTCTTTAGGCTGTAGGAAGAACAGCAAAGGAATAATGCTCAAGGCACTTGGGAGTGACCCAGAGGAAAGGAAGAACCTACATATCAGCATGAGAAATTACTCATCAGCAGAGCAATCCCCCACAGGACTCTCAGGGTTAATCAATTTATACTTTATGTAAATCACAGATGAACCTGTCGCCTGTTTGCTGGCACTGTGGTCTTTAACAGTCTGTCTGCTACTGGATTATTTTAACATTCTAGTGACCCCATAAAGTCACAGCAGTGTTCTCAGTTTCAAACCACACCTGAGCTCAGGAGCAGCGCAGAAGCTTGAAGGAATGTACATTTCAGCATCAAGGTACCACTAATGTTCCAGCCTGTGGTTGTCTTGTGTACACAAACTGCCCATTTGTTATAGCTCTACTAAAAGTGACCTATATGAAAGCATCAGCCTGTGCAGGTACAGAGAAGCCAGTGTCTTTTAAAATACATCTCTAAACCAAAAAAGTATCACCATTGTTTTGGTATTTATTTACCATATTTTGAATTAAAGCAAAGTATCAACTTGTATCAAGCCATTTGCTTTATTCCTAATTATACGCTATATTTACTGGTTATTTGAATTTCTCATTATTTGAACTATCCTGAAAATAGGAAAAACTGATCTCAGTGAAGAGTCTTGATAACAGAGTTCAACTCTGTGGCTAGACAAAGAGAGCATAACTTGTTCTGCATACAAACTTGCCTAACTCCAAGTTATCTGCAGAAGCTCCACTGATAAAGCAAGGCCACAAGCCATGGCTCAACACCTAATAGAAAGTTTGGCCTTTGATCCAGTAGAGGAACTTTATTCTTTCATTGAGGATTGTCAGGTCTTGGCTTCTGTCCTGAAGGTGTGTCATTCACCAGAGAAGTTTGCTGTTTCTGTTTGTTCTCAGTACCTGCCCACATATATAAAGGTAAGCATGTGCCTAGTCTTTGCAGGCCTTGAAACCTATTTTATCTGCCACAAGAGAGCAACATTCAGTCCTTATAAACTATTTTTTTCATGTAAAATGCTTTTAATTGCATAAGACTTTTTTTAACATTACCATACATAAAGGAAACTAGCCAGAAGACCTTTTTCTGGGATTTGAGAAATAAAGGTCAAACATTTACTTTATTTCTGGTCTTTGACACATAGACTTTAAAACACGGCCAAGAAACCACACATCTGGCACCTTTGTTCTTACTGTATTAATCTGTTCCCATACAGTATGAGGCCTGAGTTAATGAATCACTGGTGCTGGATATGATCCTCAGGGAAGTTTTGAATTTACTGCTGTGTTTTATATTGATGGCATGGTGCTGCAGAACTAAAACAGACACCTGCCCTGGCTCAAAGGCATGTCTTTCACATGATTCAACTAATAAAGTTATATGAATAGGAATTTATTACTGAATTTTAGGAACACTAAAGTCACTGTTTATATAGTCCAAGGCTGGTCTGATCCTTTAGATGCTACAGTAAATTATGTTGCAGTGTTCTGCCAAATAAACTGAGCTGGCTGTGAATTAGCCTGGGTACCAGAAAGAATATAACCATATTAGCATACTGTCCAAGTAATACATAACACCCTGATCTACCCTTTTCTAAGCTAATATAGCAGCTAAAATTATTTAATGGAAAGTTACTCGAATCAAATTACTACTGTTTCTATTTGCTCAGTTGCACTCAGCATTAAGTGATTGGTCTGATCAGCACCATGACTAGAGACACCCTTCCAAAAATCTGTTATTTCTCACCTAGGCTAGGCAGTTTTCCCTGAACTACCCAGAAGAAGGGATTAAACAGGTTAGTTGATCCATTTCCTCTCTTGTGAGCAGCCTCGCATATGCCTGAGGGGGAGACACGAGCTCAGGAATGCTGATGAGATTCTACATTTATCTCCCTGATGAAGAGCTTGTTTCTCTAGTCTCTTCCTTTCACACAGTTCTGCCTTTTCAGTCCCCTTGTACTGCTTGTGCTCAGCCAAGGTACTGGTGAAGAAGAAGGTGCTCATTTCTGCTCTCCTCCCTAGGCCTGGGCCCAGGGTGTTCCGTGCTTTGCAGGTGCAGCACGGCTGCTTCGGGGCTCTGCCCTGCCTGTGTGAGCTAAGGGGAGCCCTCCTTCCCCTCCGCTGCTGACCTGTGGCTGCTACTTGCACAGAGGGATAGCCCTGCTGCCTGCATTCAAACAGCAAGGGATCCTGAAGGAAACAGTCTATCTGTCATCCTCATGGGGAGCAGGAAGGGTTTAACCATGGAACTCAGCCTTTACTCCCTATTCTCTTGGACAATCCCTTCTCTGTCTAACAGAATACAGAGAGGTACTCAACGCAAGCAGATTTCTAGGTAATAATACCGATTGAAATATATTTCATTAGCATTCCCCCACGTGTTTAGTCAACGACATTGTGACAACAAAGTTGAAAGATGGAAGATAAAAGAAATTTTAGAGGGAAAGCAAAAGAGTCTGGAAGATATATAAACTGGCTTAGTGTAAGTGAAAACATTAAAAAAATCATTAAAAACTGCTGGTTTTACAGCTCCAAACCAGTGTCCATTGAAATTATTGCTTCCTGTGTCAGTCCTGCCTTGCTGAAGACTTTCAAGGCACTTACCCATTCTTGCCACTCTCCAAGATTTCCCAAATAATTTTTGTAGTGACTAACTTAGGAGAGACGATTAGCAACCTCTTGTCACTAATCTATGCTTGTCTTAACAACTCAACCATCTCTAGTCTTTTTTACAGCCTATAAATGGAAAATTAATGAGAACTGTTCAAATTTCCTCACTGAAATTAACTAAAAAATGAAAATATCTACAATGCAAGAACCATAGACTGATGCTGTACAAATATGGTTATGAAACAAGTCAGGCTATTCAGGCTCACCCAGCCCCCAGTAATAGACAAGACTGAAAGCATCAACATGTCAGCTCCAGAGAAAAAGGGCCCAGAGAGGTTCTGACATGAGCTGGAAGCTGAAGCTTAAGAAATAAACCTCTATTTAAAAAAAAAAATATATATACAATTTTAAAATCTTGATTACTTCTCTATTATATTTATTACAAGAAAACAGTTTACACTTTCTCATATTTATTGATTATTTCCTCAGGTTTTTTTTTGTTTTGTTTTGTGGTGCTTTTGTTTGAGGTTTTCTTTTTGGTTTTTTTTTCTGTACACATGCATGATGCATGAGTGGCATGGTGCCACACAATAACAACAACAGTAACAAAAATGCCCCAATAAACAATATAAATTTATCACACTAATTAAATATTTATTCTCAGTTATTTTTTCAAGGTCTAATCTTCTCTTCTTCTCTCATTTCCTTTTGCCTTTTTATCAGGATAACAGGGTATGTAAGTCAGAATATCAATGTGGGTAACCATGCCTTCATTACAGATATAAATTATGCTTCTTACTCCCTTTGAACTCACGTCTATCTAGTAAAGGAAACTATAGCTATATACAGAAACTCCAAGTTTTAGTTTGCCAATGCCCCTGACAACTTCATCAATTAGTCTCCATGCTAATTGGATGATCTTATCTTACTAAACTTAAGCAGGAAGGGACTTTTCTTCAGAGGCAAGCAACCGTAAAACAATCAAGGCATCCAGTCCCAGTTAAAAGCCACCAAATTTTCCCAACTCTTTTACAATGCTAGGACAACTACTTCAGAGGAGTCCTTTTAGTTTCTAAAACATATGATGCTCAGCTCTATTTGTATCAGTGTTCTCTCTAAAGGCAAATAGTCCTTTTCCTTTTCCAGTCTTTCCTCCTAGCAGAAAGAACATTATATTAGGCTGAATAAATCAAGGTGTTTTTTCCTTCTCTTGGGACAGCATATGTTTCCCTGTTCATTCCACTCAACTTTTTCTGTTACACCTTGAAATCATCTTTCTTTCCTAAGAGACCAATGTGATCATCATTCCAAAAGAAATCTTCAACACTATCAGTGTTCCCTACATAAATAATTTTTTAGACACATGCTCAGACCACACCTTTTCCACAGTTGTGTTCAGTGGTGATTCATAACTCTAATAACTCTGTGATCAACTTAGAGGCCCAGAATTTTTCTTTCTCCATTTGTTTCCATTTGTATTTCTTCTAGATTATAATATGAACTGCTGCTTCACAATTTGAACAATTAATCCCACCTTTACAGACCATAATCCAGTTTTCTTGTGACATGCTTAACTTCCTGCTTCTAGGAATCCCTTATCCACTTCATCAAGTATCATTAGCTTGTGTTTCTGTGTCTGGGTCATTAAAAAAATTAATATTAGTCCTAAGAGTGGACTTAAGAGTCCTTAAAGGACTAACTGACTGTAGCCTTCCTTCCCCTTTCAGCATAACCCTCTCTCTCTTCTTTTCAGCCAGTGCCTTATCCACTTCCCAGTCCTTGCTCTAATCCCCATCTCACCTGCCTTCACCAATAATTTCCCAGGTGGCACCAAATGCTGTACTGAAGGCCAGAAGGGTTAGAACATTTCCCTTGTCTTCAAACAAGTTATTACAAAATCTGGGAAAGAAGGGTTGAATTTAGATAAAAATCCCAGTTAGAAATAGGCCCTGCACCAAAGGGAATATCAGGAAAGGAAACACTAATGTCAGGGAGAAAAAATGTAAACCTCAGGATGCTTTTGTTCTTTGAACAAAATAGGTGCCATTTAGAATTTTTGGAATGACTTTGAAAAGAAAGAAAGAGTACAGTAAGAATGTTGGCTCCTAAATGAATTTTTTTCAGGATAAGTGAAGAGGATTTTGAGGTGTAGAGAAATAAGCTGAGAGAGAAACTCCCCATGAATAGTCCTGGGTAATTGTGCTGCAGAGTCTGATGAAAAGTGAGAGTTTCTTCACTTGAGTTTCAGGCAGCAGCACTGGCCTTTTTTGATGCATGGATCACTAATAGTGATGAAGTAATTATCCATGTTTGTGACATGGTTATACTACTAAACTAAGCTAATTGAGGTGCCTCTTCTCTCCTTTGCTCCTCAGCTCCTGAGTCTTCCAAGTATATCAAACAAATGTTCTGATAGAAGCACAGCCTCACAGACTGTGACACGCACACATACAGTGTCAGCGTAGTTTGCATCCCAGATAACTCAAACATGCAACTTAGCCACAGTTTTTTTCCTTGCCACTGATTTATTCACACAAGTATTGGAGAAATTACCCTTGGTTTTCAGTGAGGACTTCTTGATCTCATATGATTTAGATTAAAAGTCATTTTAACTATCAGAGCAAATTCTTACACTTGTAAGTGCCATTGCTGAATGGATAAGTTCTTTGTCAAGTACGACATCAATTGCTACATCACAGGCTTTAAAATTGACTTTCGGGGAAAAAAAACAAAAACCAAAAGCAACCAAAAAATGTTTTAATTGACACTTTTGTTGTAGTACATTTCAGTCAACATTTTAAATGCAAAATAAAATTTAAAATCTAAATTTGCTTTGAGAAGTAATAGGATATTGTTAAATTGGACAGTCCACTTCAAGTCCGCACAAAAACTGACTCGGCCACATACTCAAGTTTAAAAAGAAATGTGGCATGTTTTTAACTGCTAAGAGTGATTTTTCTTTTCAAATAGCAGGTTCAGAGGATTAATGTTAAAATAAAGCCTTTCCTATCAGCTTGTGCAGGCAATAGAGCAGCATAGGATATTATGATCTGCAAATAATGTGAATTCATGTATCCTGCATGCTACAAGTGGGAACTTCATTTAAAACCTGAGTAAATGGGCATGGCAGGGGCAGCAGGAAGGCAACTCAAGGAAGGAATCCCAAGGACCAGCCCAGTAACACGGAGTGGCCCCAACATTTTTTTCTGGCCTCAAGAATGAAATAAGAGATGTCAAGATCCTTTGGTGTAGTCCTGTTGTGGCCTGCCTATAGATTGGGATATTTGAATTTCATTTCCCTGCCTCCACTAAGAGTGTCTTTGAAAGCCTGATGACATTGGCTTTGTGTAGGTGAGGTGGATTTCCTCTATAGTTCGTATTGGCACAGTAGCACTTGAAATGCAAAACACAAACATTTTCTTAACAGCGCTAAATGTCCTCATTATTCAAAGGCATGGAAACAGGCCAGAAACTGTTCAGATTACCAGTGAACCATTCAAGCTAGCTGTACAAAAGTAGGTATTATAACATGTGAGAAGGTACAGAGAAAAGTGATGACTCTGTTGACTGTAGGAACAAAGGCAGCGACAGTATAGGTAGCTTATAGTGCTTAATCCCTATAATCTGAAAGGTGAGAAAGGATCAAGAGGACTGTATTAACTGAACTATATCTGATTTTAAGGTTGTGGTTGCTGCTGAGAGATAATCAAGCAAACATTTTAGAACAGTGTGATTTAGAGCAGGAATAATTTCATAGCTGACATTGGAATTACTTATTCCAGAAAAAAAAATGTATCAGATGCTGCCCAAACAAAAATAGTGCAGAGGCAGGGACCAGAGGGCTCTCCTGAATCATTCACAAGACAACCACTATTATGTTAAATAAAATAACATTTTAAAAAATGAGCCTCAATTGGCTGAAGAGCCTTTCTTCCTTCCAACATTCCTGATGTTCTTCATAATGTGCCGTTTTTTAAACATTACCCCCTCAATTAACTCATAATTGCTGTCCGTGCCATATGAATTATGCAGCATTTGATGTAAATTCAGATTCCCTGGCACTGAACAAATCTAAGGGCATTTCAGAACTTGGTGTAATTACAAAAGTAATCCCTTTAGACCGAGAAAGAAAATGAATATCATCTTTTTTCATCCTGGCCGGTTTGTATGGTACTTCTGTGCTACGTTCCCCTTGGGCTGCATGGATTGGGTCTGGCTGAGATGGAATTCATTTTCCCCACTGCAGCCCTAGCAGGGCTGTACTCCACTGGTGGCTAGAAAGGTGTTTCTAACACACAGTGTTTTGGCCCCTGCTGAGCAGGGCGGGCACAGCATCAGGGCTGTCTCTCCAAGAATTACCCCTTACCAATAGGCTGGGAGTGGGCAGGATCTGTGGAGGAGACAAAGCCAGGAGAGCTGACCCAAAATGATAAAGTGCAATAAAAGCTAGGAGAAAGAAGGAGGTGAGGAGCATTTGTTTCTACAATTATTTTCTAGAGAAACCACTACTGCTTCCTGGAAAGGGGTTGTACATTGTCTGCTGATGGGAAATAGGGAATAAATCTTTTGTTTTCCTTTGTTTCTGCTGAAGAGGAGTGATAGAGAGGCTGGGTGTACACCTGGCATCCAGCCAAGGTCAGCCCACCACAGTGCAATAGCAAGGAAGATCCTAAACTGGGGTAAATAAGCACAGGTCAGGAGAAATGAAGGGATCTAGCCCAGCTGACACCAGTGATACCTGTGGCTGCAATTTCTCCTCAAATTTATCCTTGGTGACTTCTCCACTGAAAGGCTAACTGAACTAGAGTTTGAGTGGAAAATATTACTGAAAAAAAAAGCTCAAAACAAGTCTTGCAATGTACTATGCTCTGAATTATTCAACTGTTTAAAGATTTATCCAAAATAAGAGAAACAGGGCAGTAAATTGGCACATTTTAATATATGGCAACTTTTAGAATAGTGGACAAAGGAGTAAGACAAGAGGCAATGGGGAAAAATCTGATGCATAGGAAGTTCCACCAGAATATGAGAAAGAACTTTACTGTGTTAATGACTGTGTACTGGAACTGACTGTATAGAGAAGGTGTGAAGTCAAATTGTCTGGGTGAAATCCTGTGCAATGTGTTCTAGAATGACCCCACCTGAGCAGAGAGGTTGGGCCAAATTGACCCATGGTATGCCTGACTTTCTCCTTCAATCTCTAAATTCTATGAATATTTCTCTAACACATTATGTTTGTTTCTGGAATCAGGCTTATAAGAGAATAAATAAAATATTCTAGGCTGGGTCTGGATTCTAAGTGATTTCTAATGTTCTTGGAAAGTAACTCTCAACAAATATAAAAAATACAATAAGACTTCTTTGCATCATTTTTTTCAGTGTACCTAGCACAGAAAAAATTACTTCTGAAACTTCTGTCTCTCTACATCTGCAGACAGAGGTGGAGTGTGTTTCCAGGGCTGAGGAGATCCTAGTGAAGCAGTGACAAGAAATGCTTGGAGGAGCTGAAAAAGCAGAAATAGAGTGAGAAGACAAAAAGCAAAGATGGGAGACAAGATATCAAGAAGATACTAGGACTGGTAGCACAGGTAGATTGCACACCAAATCAACAGTTCTTAAAGTCTAATATTTTCAGTCTGAATTTTAGCCAGAATTTGGGCTAATGCAAAACTTCTCATTTAAACAAATTTGACACTGAGCTTGACTAAACTCAATCTTGAGCTTTCATGATTAATTTTTCTTCAATACCAGGAGACATAAAATTGCAAGACACCACTGAAAAAAGTTTTGCATAGAAAGCCTCAAATACAGACATGCCTAAAAAGTCAGATGAATGAAAGTCTATTAAGAATCTCTCCAAATATGTTTTTCTCTTAGATTAATTAAATAACACAACCATCAACATATATAAATACAATTACTTTTTTTAACTCCTTCCAACCTGAGCATAGCTCAGATTCAGTGATATGATGACATTTTCATCTTAATCTATTTAACAAAGATGTGCTATAACCAGTACAATTATAAGAAAGAATTTTTGAAATCCATCAAGCACACAAATACAACTGATAAGACTGTGATTTTCAGCAATTTTGTTATTGTGTTTGCTGCCCCTGCTCACTCTAAGAAACTTCTGAAGCTGCACAAGTAGGAGTGAAGATTGGCTGTAAGCCATGAAGTCACATCCTGCTATTGACCCTGCTGTCAGGGATGTTTATGCAGCCCTTCTGATGGATTACCTGAGTTTATTACGATCCTTATTGCAAGGAAAGTGTGAAAGAAAAAAGTGTGACTATTCCTCCTTTACAGAAGAAATGTGAGAGTCAAGAAAGATGACATGATTTTCCTGAGACAACTTTAAAAAAAAAGTGTGCAAAATCATGGATACTTAATTGAGCATGGCCAAACTTAGGCTTCCTCCTCCACAACAGGAGATAAGTCAAATTCTGCCCCCAATTTTTAAGCTGGCAATCACATTCATTTATCTTAGTGTGTGTGTGGGGGAACAATCCAGCTCCTTTCTCAATATACTGTAAACACAGAATTTTTTGCTAAAATAAAGAGCTGAAGAATCAAACTGAATAGATACCAAGTTCCATACAATATTGAAATAATAAAACCACTATTCCTCACCTTTAGTATTTTTGGCGTCTGGTGGTATTTCCTGATTGTCATAAAGGGAATCATTAATATTATCCCCGCTTTGCTGCCTCTTTGTCTCCCCCTCCCCCTCCTTTTCTCTATATGGAGACAAGCACTGTAGTCTCCACTGAAAACTGAAGTATAACAATCTAATTGTTAATCAGCCAGTAGAGAGTGGCTGATAAAGCAAAATGCCATGATGACTTCCACTTGAGAGTGTAAAAATTTAGGTAAAATTGATCTTTGATGTACTCTTACCATGACTTCTCTTTCTGCATCTCAGAGTCCTAAACCCACATTCTTAAAATCAAATCTCCTTCCTTTTTAACAAGCATTATTACAAATCTGAAGTCAATTGATGGTTTGCGTTGGCTTGAACAGGACAGTAGTTAAATGATGTGCCCAAGGTCATACAGAACGTCTATGTGAGGATGAGGAAGATTTTATTAGCTGTGTACATTAACATTTTTTCTCTCTAGCTATGACAGTTCTAAAATTTATTGTCATTTCCCTAGGTAATGCCCCGTATTGCTAGCCTGAAATCATCTAGAGCAAAATTATTTGCTTTCAGAGTTTTTTTTTTTAAGTATCCTAAAAAGATTACGGAGTCTGACTTTATTTTCTGACACTTGGAAATAAAGTTGCATTGCTACTGAAACAAAATGCAAGAGTAATTATGTTTCTGTCTAAATATTTGTCAGTAAAGCTTTTTATTCCGCCTCCCCTTCAAAGTCTGCTACATTCAAAATAGTTAGTCACACCACAGAGCACAGAAATTCCTTTCTGAACATTAGCCATCCAATCCAGCTTTTTTTAGAAGCCACCAAGAAAACGGTGACCCCTTCCACACACATATAATACAGACAGTCACTCATGCATTAACAGCCATAAACCCCCAAAGGTCGTTTCCATGACAACCCCAGGGTCCTTAATGACCCTGACAGTTCAATGATTTTGTTTTGTTTGAGAGTGAAGGAATAATAAGTCTTCTCCCATCACCCCCTACCCCCTCTGCTGCACTGATATGCTGTTCATTATCTGATCCCAGGCTCAGCCCTGGAGACAGAGCGGCAGCCAGCTCTGAAAGACAAGAGCCTTGCTGCAGACAAAGAGCATCGAAGGAGCTGAGCGTGCTCAGCATACTGCAGCAGCACCAGCCTCATTAATTCCATCACTAGCCCAATGAGTTTAAGCAAGTGCCAGGGGTATTACAATAGTTTGTAGCAATATGTTGCATAAGTGAGCCCCAAATCACTGTACAGTTATTTAGAAAGTACATTTTGCATACCACTAGCAGGACTGTTTCTGTTAATGATGTGTGCCAGAAACACAATAAGACATTGCAGCTAGTCTGCAGCAAGACCTATAATTTTAATGACATGATGAATAAGGCAATTAATGTACTTCAATCTATTTCCCATATGTATCATATTTAACTTCAGAGAACTAAAGAGATATCCGAGAGAAAGAAGCGTAATAATGCATCACTAAATGGGTAGGCTACACCTAATTCTTTGAATGCACGTTTCTTAGTACTGCTCTGCAGCTGAACCTTCTATTCTTTAATTAGAAATCAGCTACAGGCATATGCAGACTTCCATTCCCAATATTATATAGTCTTCATTAAATGCTACAGAAACTGGCTCATTGATCCAATGTCATTCTTTATGAAATTCCACTAAAACCTGCGTCCATTGTTTACATGAAACGATATCCATTCATTTGACCCCAGCCCAGCATTACCTCGTCATGACTATGGTCTTACTAGCGCCATATTAAACCAGCTCTTTGGTGACCTATTTTATGGATGGATGAATCTAAATTGCCTTCGTTTTCCTTCACTTCATAGATTAACTGTGCATTGAACATAAATGGTATAAATTATGGCTTCCAAAAGGTTTCTCTAAGTAGAAGCAATGGCCATTGGCTTTCAGAGTCACTGCAAGTTGCAACTGTGTGGGGAGACCACAGTTATGTCTTCCTCTTCCTACTCACACAGAGACCTCGAGGCAGTATCCTGGGACTAAAACCCTCAGTTACAGCTGAAAGGTCCCTGTCTTTACAGGTAGATATGCTACTGTTAAAGTAGTTTTGTACCCGTAACATAAGAGGTGGCACAACCTTTCTAATGAGAGTGAGAAGCCTTTAATGTGCTTTAGATCAAATTATAACAATTTTGCTGTGTTAAACTTTACTGTATAACATCCAATCCTTTGATCTAGAGAAGTGCTTAACTTCAGATGGCTTAAGGAGAAACATGCTATGGCACAATCCCCTCAGGGTACACACATCTTTAGAACACAGGCCCCATAATGAAGGCATCCAGAACTGTCCCTAACTCTTTAGTTCAATCCCCTGGAATTGATTAAAAAAATGTATCTTTTAGACAAATTACTATTCCCAGAGAAACTGTCTCCCTCAGTACTTGAACTCAATGAGCAGCTTGAATTTTTGTTGTTATTTGTACATAACATTCAGTTATTATTTGGGGAAAGTTAATCAGTATTGTCTGGGATAAAAAAAAATCTGAATTTTTGCTTTATTCTGAATAGTAGAATCTAATATGAATCAAACTACTCACAGAGGAAGTCAGAGATAGGACTGGAGCACAGGCACTAGACCCTTCTGCTCTTTCCTAACATTCAATTTCCACTCCCTCAAATATAATGATACGCCTTTTAATCTTGCCTACACTAGGTTTATTCCTCTTCACTGCAACCTAAAGCAAGGTCACTGGAAAGTCAGAGACAACACAGCAAGTCCAAGTTCCACGCAGGAAAGAGAGGTTTAAAGAAAAAATTTGGCATCTTGCTTCTACAGTTAATCATTCGCAGCAGCATGTCTTGATTGTACACTACAAAGGTAATCCAAACTATCAGTTACAGCCACACTGCAGCCTGTGTGCTCCCCAAATATGACATTTCCTCCTGCATGCCATCCATGTTTCTCTCCATGACGGCAGAGTTTCCCAAGTTCTGCAGAGCTTCCCCACAGAGTGCTATACACGCCTTCCCAAGCAAGCCCTTTGCTCTCAGTTTTTCATTAGCATGTTCTATGCATACCCCATGTTATGCAGAAGTAGTCTTGGTCTGATAGCAATTAAATATGCCCAGAGGCCTGGATTCTCTCTTCGAGTGCACATGCAGCTCTCATTAATGTTAATGTTGGCTGTGCACCTTATCACAAGGAGAAGCAGGGAGATCTGTAAAAGTACCTAACCTGGGGAAAATCTGGCTGGGAAGCAAAATGATGTTGAGTATATGCACTTAGGATGTAGTTCTCCATTTCAATGTAGTTTTCATAAACAGTGGAAAGTCTTCAAACCCACAAGGCAAAGAAATTAAGCACCTAATGTGTCAGGATTCTTATACAGCATCCAAATATAACCATACTCTGTTTCTGCCCTGCTAACAGTACAGCATAGTCAGCTATGAAACACAGTGTGTAGTTCTGTAGAAATTTTGAGATTTTTTATTATTTTTGTGATAACCAGAGACACTTTGCTCGAATGGGATTAGAATCTTACTGAAGTCTCCCCTCAGAAAAATGTCTAACGTCAGTGTCTCTAAGTTTAGACATAAAACAGGTAAGACAGACAAAAGAAGTGGTTATCTCCATTTCACACACTAGCAGAAGGGGCATAAAGATGAAGTTACTTTCCCAAGTTTACAGCAACAGGAAGCAGAAAGAGATGGCAAATTTCCTGAAATCTACCCCTACTCTTTCACTACATCAACGTCTTTCCCCAAATCTGAAAGCTTCATCTCCCATCTCATTCACTTCAGCAGTTCATGAAACAAAAATGCATCCCACAGGATTTTTTGTGGGATTGCCTTTTTCTTACACTTCATCTTTTTAAAGGCATGTAGCACATTGTAAAAGACAACACTTCAAATTCCTTTTCCAGCAGGGAACAAAAGACTCGCACAGGACCAGGTTCTACTACCCTTAGGAGAGATGCTCCACCTAGAAGTAAAAGATTGACCCGATATATAGGATGTGCCCCCAACTTTTACTTCTGTTTATAACCCCAATTTGCCAGAGACAATTTTAAAAGTTGTTGTTCTACACAGTTATGTACTAAACTAGTATGGTGCAGAAAGAAGAGAAGAAAAATCGTAGTTTAAATTTAATGAAGATTTGGGAGCATATCATCCTGATTCCCATCACACAGCATGTACACAGCAACCAGGGGATCAGGTTCAGCCAGCAAGAGTTCATAAAAGACAGGTCCCTCTTGATCAACCTGATCTCCTTCTGGAACAAAATAACTCACTTTGTGGACGAGGGCAAAGGTATGGGTGTTGTCTACCTGAACCTAAGTAAGGCTTTTGATACCTTATCCCACAGCTTTTTCCTGAAGAAACTGGCTTGGACAGATGTTCTGTTCCCTGGATAAAAAACTGCCTGTGTGGCTGGGTCCAGAGAGTGGGGGGAATGGAGTTACATCCAGCTCATGGCTGGTCACCACTCTTGTTCCCCAAGGCTCAGTACCAGTGCTGTTCCTGTTTAGTATCTATATCTGTGATCTGGTCAAGGGGATTGAGTTTGCAGACAACAGTGAGTTGGGTGGCAATGTTGATCTGACTCTAAAATTACCAGAAAGGAGGGTATACCAAAGTGGGTATTAGTCTTTTCTTCCACATAACTGTGAAAGAGGAAAACTAGCCTCACAGTGTGCCGGGGAGGCTTAGACTGCGTATTCTGAAAGGGTTGCCAAGAACTGGAGCAGGCTGCCCAGGGAAATGGTGGTGTCACCCTCCCCAGAGGTATTTAAAAGATGTGTAGATGTATCACTTAGAGAAAAGGTTTAGTGGTGGTCTTAGAAGGGTTAGGTTTATGGCTGGACTTGAGGATCTGAAAGGTATTTCCCAACTCAAAGGATTCTATGATTCTCTGAGGCACATCTGAATATTCATGAGGCAAACCTTTCCCATGAGGACATTGGTAATGAGAGGAAAAACTTCAGCAATTCAGTGTCTGCGCACCATGAGTCATCCCTTCCAACACCACAGCTGTTAAGTACAATTTTGTTAATTCATTTGGAAAACTTAAAATTTCAAGTTTTCACATATATACTGACTTGTGAAATAAAATTGCCATGAAGTAAAGATTTTAATGACTAGAGCAAGTCACTTCAACTGAGCTTCTATAAAGTGTGTCCTAAATGTCTGAGGTGATATGAAATGTACTTAGGATTTCAAAACATTTTAAGACAAACATATGGACAATGATTCAATGTAAGGATAAGTGTAAGGGAGTGTTAACTAAGTATAGGTAATTATTCACATTAATGTAGTATCTCTCTTTGCATATATAAAATAAATGTGTGTCCAAAGAGAAATTTCTTGAATTAGGATAATTTAAGAGCCATTTGAAACTCAGAAATATGCATTACCTTTTTTTCCCAATGGCACTGTTCACAGCTGTAATTTCCATAGCAATGAAAAGAAAGGCATCTGAAATGAAAGTGTTAAGAATAACAAGCTTTTTCCATTTCACTGTTAAAGCAGGACAATAACTGCTAAAGTTCAGAAACAGTAGACCTGAAAAAACATTATTTTTATCACCTGCATTGCTAAAATGTAATCTGTGGCAATTTGCCCAGGCCTCCTAAGGTTGAATCAGAAGATACTACTGTTATTCCTCCCAGTACTTGTTGTTTGTGCTAGTCTGGCACAGTTTGATGTCAAAAAACAGGCTTCTACTGCCAAGAGGACAGGTATTTAATGCTGGAATAAAATACACTGAACCACAGTAACCTCTAGCTTTGATGCTCTACTGCCTTATATTGGAATTGTTATGAAACTTGGACATATATTGTACTTTTTTTTACCAGCTGAAGTTGTTTTACATTATTTGTAGAATCATTAAGTTATAGATGATTTCTTCAGGTTCTGCAACTAATGACAATCAAATATTCTTTTCTCATACAATAAAATTATTCATAATCAAATCCTAGTGCTTGTGCACAGTACAAAAAGAAAGTACCAATGGAGGAATAATGTGCTGAGCAAAGGTAAAGCAGAAGGTGTTATGTGCTGTAAATTCCAGGAATCTGCTTTACCAAAGCCATCTTGGTATTCTGGAGGACAGGTTTTTAGAGGTTCTAGGTGTTGTTCTCAAAGGATGTAAGCATTTACACATCTGCTCTCTACAAAAATCAATAGATGAATTGCATGAAAACCCCAGTTGAAGGCAAAGCATTCCCAAGATGACACAGATAATTCAATAATGTGTTAGAATTCCCAATTCTCATCTGGATAAAACAAATTGGTTTGAGACCTTTACTTTCTTCTGAGTCTGACACAATAGGATGTTGACCTGCTCTCTTAAACCAATTTATGGAAAGCATAAGACCTCACCGAAAAAGCATGGAAGTTTCTCAGATGTAAGGGATTATGCTTGGTACAGACATCTCACCCTAAGCACCCTTCCTAAGCACCGCCAGCCTTGAATGCAGACTGCACCAGCTATGAGGAGTAACATGTTACAGACACAGCTGCACTGAAACCCACAGACTCACCAGAGCACAGGGACACAGCTCTGGTTTTGCTCTGTCAAACCAGAGCAACAATCACTAATAAGGATTTTGCAATGGGTTTCAGCAAAAATAGTTTCTCACTGTGTGAACACTTATAAGCTTTTCTGATCAAGCTATCTGACGCTACCTTACTGATTCATCCCCAGAGAAGTCATTTAGATTTTCATCTTTCTACATCAGGCAAGGAAAACTGTATATTCTATGCATTAATTTTCTTTCAATTTTCTAGCTGATATCTTGTTTGGATTGCTTCTTTTGAGAGCAATAATGGTAACCCTACATGTCAATAAATATTAGTTAAGTAACAAAATATCAAGCGGTGAGTTCTAAAAAGTAAAAGTTTTAAAAAATAATTACTTTCAATTTTTGAACTTTATGTGACAGAAAATTTTGTGAACTTGCCACACGGAATTAATTTGAACACAACAAACCTTTCATTCATTTTGCAAGCAGTTGTAGGAGAGCATTCATGGCAGCACAACACTGGAAATTAAGATGCAGATAGCAAGCTGAAGGAGCACTAACAAATCCAACCTTAGATGCAGAATCTTCTCTATTATTTTTTTTTGTATTTTCTTCTCACCCAGGTGCTCCACAGCACCACTGAACATTTTGTCTCTTATTTTTGTTTCTTGTACGGGTGTGCTAAAATATCTCATCTTTTAAAACAGGGCATTCAGGATTTCAGATAATATGATCAACTTTTTTAGATTTTTTTTTTAAATGCATTAAAACATACTTTCCTGTTCAGAAGAGTCTGTGCATACATTTATTTCTGTATCTATTCATCTATAAATTCCCATGGGAACATTAATTTGAAAATATTTTGGTTAAAAGAGAATCAGATTAGTCACCTATTCTGGCACACCAGGACTAGATTTACTGTTTCCATTAGCCCGTGAACGCTGCAGTGTCCTGTTACCAATTGCCATCCTGAGCATGTTTTGTAAGCAAGGCCACGCTACACTTGTGGACCAAATGGTGTATGCCAAATGATTATGCAGGCCTTGAGGCACTCTGAGTGTATAAACATTTACACTACAACAGATCTTTGGCCAAGTGGCCAAGTAATTGATTACAGGGCTATGAATGTCACTGGATTTTAGTTATAAAAATCCCATGACATTAGCTCTACTTTGGGCAGAATTAGTACTGGCAGTTCTTAAAAGTAGGATACTCTTAGGTGAATTCAGAAGCAAGCAGTCCCTGCAGAAAATGATGGAGAACAAATAGGAGCAGGTTTCACCCTGGCTACCACTTCGTCTGAATTCAGAATATCCGACAATTAGGCAAATGCATTATGAAGGTTCCCTGTTTTGCTACAACACAAGTGAACATGAAGAGGTCTTTCCTATATGAATATTATATAAAAGCCACAACAACCCTGACCTATGTTAAAAAAAACCAATAACCAACCCAAAAGAGAAAATAATAAAATGCATCAGAAATATTTTAAAATAAAATCAGTTGAATTCTTGCTTTAAATACAGACATTGAATAGAAAATGTCAAATGCTGGACAAGAGACAAATTATTATAGGAAATATGTTTTTCAGTTTTAATTAATTTTCCCAACAAATCTTAATTAATTATTTTGAAAGGTAAGGAAAAATTCTGTGGAAAATCAGGAGATATAGTGATTGTCATCTGTATAACATTAAAAGACAGAGGGACCATTTTTATCTTTAGAGGGGGCATTCTTAGACACACATATGATAATGAGGAGCCATGCAGAAGCATATTGGCCTTTAGTTTTAACATCTGCAAAACACCAAGCCTCCGACCCATAAAATCATGTGGACAGTTAACTCTACACATTGTGTTAAGCATCTTGACAGAGCATCTCAGTCAAAAATGCACATAAGAGCACATTCAAGTGTGCTTCTCTGGAGCTGAATCTGCTGTCCTGATTTCATCCCAGTTTAAATATTTTTTACCTTTTGCTGCTTAACTGGAAGAAAAGAATGTGCAAGTGCAACCTAATTTGATTCCCTGCATCAGACACAAAGGATAAATTCACCTCAAGTGACTGATAGACAAAAGCAACCTGTAGGTTAGAGACAATGATTTTTACCATTCCCCTTGTTTGTAAAATGACTATCTGTCTAAAAGCTATGCCTTTGCAGGGCTGAGGAAGAATGTGCTGCATCCACAGCATTTGTCACAAATCTGCTCAGTGTGTTCATCTCAGGAGTAACAACACATGCACTCTAAATGTGGTTTATGTGAGACACTGTTCTCCACATGCTAGGTGATTATATGTCCTCCTCCTAATTTACTTGAATTTCTGTATTATTGGTGTAGTTTCCTTTCAAGCACCACCTCTGGCAGAGATAAACAATTCTGCAAGCAAGCAACTGTGAGCATCACCACATCCACAGTGACAGCAATGGGACAGGAAGCCCATTCCAGAGTTCTGAGCTCACCATGTAACACCATGGCACTGGCTGTCTCCAAACTCAGATACACTCATTACAAAAAATGATGCATTGTTCAGAGTAAACAGTATGCAAACCTGGACTTGTACAGCTCTTGCTCTATTTATAAATGGTTTGTAAATGGAGAGAGTGGAAAACTGAACAGGTAACAATTCTGTCCCTCAGTTTTGATTGTTCCTTTAAACTTCTGAGCAAAACCACCCAAGAATGAAGTTGTGGCTCTAAGATCCAAAACTGTGTTCTAGAACACCAATACTAAATGTACTACTGATACCAGAAGTTGCAATCCAAAATGCAACACATGAATTGAACTTCTCTGTGATATAACTAGAAAATAATTGGCAAGATATGTGGTATGTGATATTTACATTAGAATAGCACCCAGAATTAAACACTGTTCAAGTACTCTGTGACTGTTGGGAGCAATGCCAAGTTGCTTCCTGGCAAGTCAACAGACCCAAGGAGTACAAAGGTGGTTTGGGGTTTGCTTTGCCTCCTTTGAAATCCGGCCCTGCACAAAGGTTAGTCAGACTACACTGAAGGTCTCAGAACAGCTAATACGTTTTTCTTTGTACAGGATCTGTAATTGGAAAGCATTTTGAGCAGCAGGAGGGTAACCATGCAGTTCTGAGAGAAAAGTAGTGCATTTCCTCTGTCACAAACAAGAAACAAATCACTTTCAGTAGTAAGAAGCCAGCAGCAGCATCTCTAGAACACATGTGGAACAGAGCTGCCACTGTTAGAAATGAAAAAGACTTATTGATCTGCTAGTCCAGCTACCTGCAAATTTAAGACTGTACTCTACAGGATGTCTGCTGTTGTTTATTTTCTAGACTGGTTTCAGAAGACCACATACTGGTGATCCCACTACTTTCCTGTTAAGTTTTATTCCAATTTTCACATTACTCCCTGTCAAGAAGAGGGTGAGATTGTTTGTTATCCAGACTTTTTTGAGTTCCTTGGACTGTATCTGAATGTCCCTCTAAATAAGTTTTTGTGTTTACCTACCTAGATAAAGTTTCCTTTTCATCTTTCTTTACCCAGATTTAATATTGCATCAGGAACCAGCAGTCCTCTGAGTGCTCATCCTGGTCAAATGACCACCACTGGACATTTTCTGGTTGCAAATTGCAGCTTGTTAATTTCTTTCTTTCTTTCCAAGCTCTGTGGGCAGCATAATTTTAGCAATGAGCTGTCCAGGATGACAGGCACAGCAAATAGGAGTAATCCAAGAGTGTAAGGACCTAATTAATAAACTAGGAGAAGCATGTAAATGCAGAGTGTCAGAGCTTAAAATAAAAACAGGGACAAACATGTTGGTTTCTTGGAACCTTTGTAATTGTTTCATGTCAAAAGTGCCCAAGGCTAACCAGCCTATAGTGGATTGATAAAGGACCAATGTGTCGGGTCTTATTTAGTGGAAGAACCCAATTAATTATTATACAGAATTAGATGCCATTTAGCATTGCTTATATTACTGATGACTCGCTAATTTGGCTGGCTCTGATGTAATTACAATTAATTTACGTCCTTAATCCTAATGCTCTAACCTGGCTTTGATTTAATCAAGCGATGTGGAGGTATCACAATCAAAGCAGCATTGAGGAGCTCACTGCTAAAAAGAGATAATTACACCTTACAAAACATATCCTTCCTACCACTCATATGTCTTGAAATACTGAATCAGAACAGTGAAATTCTCAGTCAGAAAATCTCAAATGGCAAAGCTCAGAGAAGATCTGAGACCACTGCCCAAAACTCTTCTTTTCCTTCTCTCAGAACATGTAAGAACAGTTCTAGTTATTTAGCTGCAATCTACAGATCTTTGGATAAGCCCAAAGCAAAGCAAATCTTCATACCATGCCACCAAGACACAAGAGGTGACAGACAGTAAAGCTGAAACTGCCTGTTACATCTGGAAGAACACATCAGTGCAAATGAATATAACAGCAACCTAGAGCTCAGCTTCAGGTTGCCTTGATGAGAAGTCAAAGCAAGAGAAACTACCAATCCATTTCTCCTGGGGATACTGGTCTTCTGCACCCATTATGCATCCCTAAATGCCAGCTCCCCTTAACCCTTCCACACTGTCACTGCCTAGAGACAGCTGTGCCCTCTATCTTATCCCAGAATACATAGGATTTCTCTATAAGGAGTCCTAAAGGTGGGGAGAGACAAACAGGTCTCTCTCTCTGAGCCACTCCTGCAGCTATTAGAGAGGGCCCTTGCTGTTGGTTTGTCCTCTGGTGCCAAAGAGAAAAGCAGTTTTGAGGAATCAGTCTTCAGATGCTTTCTAAGAAACTAGATATAAGGCAAGCCTGGACCCACAGAATTTTGCTGTGGGTTTTCTTACCTTGCTTCCTGATTTCCTCTTGGGTTGTACATCTGTTCCCAGACCCTAACAATACAATGTGACCTCTGCCTTTTTTTCTCCTTTTAAACTTCTGTTTTAATGGGTCTGAGAAATTTAATTTCCTGATTGTTATATGTCTCCAAAGCTAAACTATTAATCTATAAGTGATTAAGTTAATTTTATTAATTCTTGAAGAAATATTTTAGCTCATTCATTCTTTAACATATAACTGAAATGTGCTCCACTATGAAAACCTTCTTTGCTGTTGCAGAATTGAAAGGCACAGAAAGTCTCTCTCTGTTCCCTGTCTTGGAGGCCAGCCTGACAAAAAAGACTTCAGCTGAAAAAAGACTGCCATAGGAGAATGCACACGGGGGCAATGCAAATCTGCTTATTCTTTTGCAAACAGCACATCCTCTTTCAGCCCAGAATAGTACATATTAGTGAGGTTATCATAACACTGGAAGTTAAGACAGTTCACAGGCTGGAATGCAAGAAACTGTTGAGTGGGGGAATTTTATTTCAATTATCCTGGTTCTGTTGCTTTGCAGCCATTAAACCACTCTTTTTTCTTATAATCTTGCTGCTGTGTAGTGCTGTAGTACAGTTTGAAAGCACTGAATTTACCATTAACTGATGGCAGCCAAAAGAACTGCTGTACCTTACTGTCCCGTGTTTTGTTAACTAAAAGCAGGACATTTTTATGAGAAAGAACATTAGCTTCCACTTTTGCTTGCTTGCTATGATACCTTCTAACTATATGCAAGGTGAAAGATTGCTTTACAGGACCCACAACTTCCCATCTTTCCTTTTAGCAGTTCATAGCAAACAACCTGTGCCCAGGTGTAATGGGAAGAGAGCAGCACTCACCCCTCATTTCCTCTCCCCTTGTCTTGTTCATATCATTGTATTCAGGCTCCTGCACACTCAAGTCATCCCAGCTCAGTACAGCACTTAATCTTATCAAATATATGCTTAAGTGCCACTGAAGTCCCTGAGAGTTAACAGTATGTTTGTATGCTTTGTTGCAAAGCAGACTGTCAGAGACCTGTCTGTGTGCTCTTCATGGACAGATTGGCTCCAAATTGTTGCAAGCTCTTTCATTAGTCAGTCTCTAAGACAAGCCTGCTTTTATCAAGTTGTCAGATTTTGCACAGAGGGGAAAGAAGAGAGGGTAGTTTTGAGAGGGAAGGAGAGCTGTTCCTTCCCTGTGCATGCAAACATCTCCCCAACAGCTGACAGAACTGCAGATGTGTTGTTTTGAGATGCCTGCTCTCTCTACAGCAGGCATGCTCCAGAGGAGATAATGGCTGCCATCCCACCGAGAGTGCTGTTATATGATCCTCTTTCAGTTATTTGAAATATGGACTTCACTCAGAGGATTCTAGGAATAGCTGCTCCAGCTGTTCTGGAGAGATAGAAAGCTGTCACAGGAGACATTGTTAGACTCTGCTAAAATCAGCAGCTGCACTAAAGATCTCACATAAACTCCTTAATGGTTTGTACCATTCAGTCAGGAGTCAAGGAGAAGTGAAATGTGGTCTGTGACTATAAGGCAGTTTGTATTCCATGCATCAAGGCTATGCTTGTGTTTGGCAGACAGAATAGGAAAGACGCTAAACGGATCCTTTTATCAAGTGTCTGAGCAGTTACTTGATCTAAGAGGTTTGTATACCTGCAACCAGCAATGTAAATGTCTGAGACAAATTACAAGGCAGCAGTAGTGTTACAGTGAAGGATGAAAGTGCACACAGAAAGGCAAACAAGCAAAGCATTACAACAGCCACTTAATGGCAAACACATTTATTAACATCAAGCGCGATGTTTGTAGGTTTTCCCTGTCACAACCAGCTGCAGATGCCAGCTACTTAAAAAGATGAAACAGTGCAGTGAATAAAATTGAGGGATTTTTTTTTCCCAACGTAGCCTGCCTGCATTCTTGGCAGAGGAAGCAGGCTCCTGGCTCTGCCTTCGAATGAACAAAAGGCATGCTGGCACTCAGTGAGCAACTTGATTTCACAAGGCCTCCTGGGAAGGCTGTACGGGAGCATGGCTCTGTGTCTGGCAGCTGCATCCTTGAATAAAAAGAGAAGGAGGAAAAGGGCAGGAAGGAAAGAGCACACAAGGTCTCCATACCACACATGAGAAGATTTTACACACAATCAGACATCCTTGCCTTAAAGTATTCAATAAAAGAAGTGTTCAAGGTGAACCACAATACTTACTGCACACCACAGCAGCGCATTTCACAGGCTACTGTTCTTTTATTAGAAACATTTCTCAAAGGTTTTATTGCTACTCATAGATTGTAAGGGTTTGGGTTTTTTAAGTATAGGAAATACAGTGAAGTAGAAGAAATAAATAAAAATTTGAAAAATTGAGATGCTTAATAAAGCAAAAATAACATTCTTTCCTTTTACTTCTTGTTTTTACTCAAGAGAAATAAGTAGTCAAAATCCAAGTGAGAAACTGACCTATTGCAGCAGAGTACATCAGTTTATTTCAGTTTAAGGTATTGACTCAAAATAGGTATTTTAATCATGACAGTGGTGTGACATGGACAGAAAACAGCTACCAAAATTAATGCATAAACCAGTGGAAATTCAGACAGAGCTAGAGATACTCATATTAGTACTGGATTATATCTGAAATGTAAGAGTGTGAGATAAACCTGCCATACATATAATACTGATTCTCATCAAGTCCTTAATCTGGGAAAAGCAAGGTATGAGTAAAGGATTGCTCACTTCAGAACCTTAAAAATATTGTCAAGTTCAATATAGTTATGGCACTTTTCTTAAAAGGCACTTTTCTTAAAAGGTTCCTCTGTGTTTCAGAGTCCTAGAAAAGTTCTCGGCAAACTAGAAAAAAGGAGGGCAAAATTAGTATTACCACAATAATACTGGTGTCTCAGCACATTTCCGAGACTGGTCTTTTCATTTAACTCCAGTGTATTTAGACTCATGCAGAGAATTAAATTAATCATTATGCAATGGAAATCAGGACAAGTTTCCTTAAGGGCATATTGACATTTTATCTCTCTTGTTCATTGACAGATGTAAACAGGAGCTGCAAAAGAGTGAGAATCTCTTCTCTTGCCTATTTCACATTCGTAAATCAAAGTAGGGCTTAATCTAATACTCCTGTTCTTTCAGCTGGAAAGAATGAAGGGAGGGCATGCACTCTCTGAAAGTAAACTTCTGGCAGTGAGGCCAAAGAAGAAGTGTTCAATTCTTTAAGGAAGATGGTTATTCTAATAAAAATAAACATCTAGTTATCTGAAACCACTGTTAGAGAAAGTGTTTATTTTAACTATTAGCTGTACCTGGTGGATCAGATTAATTCTTCCTCCTACTCTGAATATACATATATTTTAATCATAAGTAATTCTGCTGACTGCAGAAGTTATAAGCAAGATTGTCATGGTTGTAAATTTTAGACAATAGAGCCTTTAAAGAAAAAAACCTAAGCAAACACACCAAAAACCCCACAACCCAACCCAACCTTCATCATGTTACTTGCATGCCAAATTCTCACTAATTAGGAAGTGTTTTCTGTGTCAAATACAAGTTGCTCCTATCTTGCAAATGTTTCTGAGAGTTTATTGAAAATTATGTACTTCAAACAAAACTGTATTGGATAGTCCACAATAGTCACCTCATTTCTTTGTTGGTTGATCACCTTGGGTTAGTAGTTTAAGTAGCTTACTCAGCAGAATCAAGTAATCCTCCCTGATCATCCACTTGACATTTTAGTAGTGTCTCCTTATTCCCCTTTAGCCCAGTTGATCTGAATAGTGGGGAACGTGATTCTCTTGACATTGTTTCTCTGAGCTTGCATGCACTATCTTATTGCAGTGCCTTACTCCAGCTTGTGCGTCACTAGTGGCCCACTCTTCCATCCCTCTTGGCAAGCCATGCACAGCACACTCTGCAGCTCTGGAGCCAGGCTCCTTCTCACAGACAAACTGGACAACCACCTTTTATAACAGACATAGGATCCACAGCAACTGGCATATTTACTTCTAATCAACTTTTAAAATGGCATCATTCAGCTGTGCTTAACCACATTACTTAATTTGCAGTCTGTTTTGCTATTGATTTCTTATATCCTCTAGAGATATAGGACATCACTCAATACAGCATTTTCTTTACCTAACACATTTATCTGTCAGCCAAAAAGCTGAGAAATTCAGTAAATGTTTATAAATTTAGGATTACAGCTCTCTTATAAATTAGTTGATAAGGCTATTTACTGAAAACATGCAGAATTATACACACAGTATTTTCCAAAATATCTCTGAAATAAAAATTAACATAAGGTATTAGAAAACTTAGCTTTGGTATAAAAAAAAGAAAAAGCGAAAACCAACTAACATCCTTTTTCTTAAAGAACACCCTAGCTCTATGTCCAAATTCCTCTTATATTCTATTCAGATCAGAGGATTTTTAGAGTTCATTGTTTTGTGTGAAGAATTGTAATTCTCGATGACTTATGAACAAAATAAAGGAAGATACATCTGGAAAGCTGAGAAAGTGAGAAATACTATATTTCCACTTAATTATTAGTTATGGGACAGAATGAATTATGGCTTTATCCAGTGAGGAAAGAAGACACCGGAAAGAATACAGAATGCTTTTAGATATTTATCAGTTAAAACCCTGACAAAAGCATGAAAAGAAGTTGCTGTGAAACATTTCTACTCTTTCTAAAGTACATTTCAAGTAGACCTCACAAGTGATACACAGGGTTTTCAGCTCCATCAATTCACAACATCTGATATTAAGCAGTTACATGGGAACCTCATTTTACACTGAAATCTGAGCACATTTCTATCTCTCTTTGCAGGGCGGGACATCAAGAGTGTGGCTTGACTATTCAAATTTGAGAGCTCAAATAGCAAAATCAAATTTAAAAGAAAACCACTTAATGGTAACAGTCTTGTAAAGATATTTTTGAAAATTGCACAAATTTTGGTACACGGGTTTCTTCATATTTGAATGCCCGTTTTTCTCAAAATTGAACTTTTTAAAGTAAATTGTAGAAGAATAATTCTTACTTATACTGCAACATTAATGAGTGCTTCTTGCTTTAAAATAAAATTATTATGTTCCAAAAAATAGCTTAGTTCAATGAATTTAAACTGTTTGTGAACTCATTACCCACAAATCATTGAGAACTCAAAGAGTGGTTAAAAAAAAGCCCCTATACATTTGGTAGAAAATATGCCCATTCATACAGTAAGTATTTAAATAGTCATTCACCATGTACATTCTTCCCGTTCTGACTGTAGTGTAGAGTCCATGTTTCCATATTCTCACTTTAGACAAGGAAAAAGTCTTAATCTCAACAAAAATAGAGACTCTAAATCAGAACAGGCCATTATCAAACTCTACATTTCATCAAAATTAATAAAACACCCTTTGGTTAAGAAAAAATGTGATATGACTTATTAACCTCTTCAAAGAAACAACAAATTTCATAGGAGCTGCCTGCTCACATCACTGAAAAGAAGAGCTAAGCAAACAAAACCTTTGCCTATAGGGACTAAACTGTAGTTAAATATGTTTGGTTTAGCATTCACTTCTGTACTAACCTCAGCCAAGTTGTTCAGTTTAAAGGGAACGATGGCTGTGAATGAATATTTTCACAAAAGATGAAATTTGAAAGAGCCGATGTGGAAACCTGCTTTTATGAACAACTATATTCAATCAGGGGATTGTGTGTGCAGTCAATACAATTCAAATTGCAAATATAAACAATGAATAGCAAGCACTCAAAGGACCACTGACAGAAAACACATTGTCAGCAGTTCACTGCCTGAATTATCTTAACAACAAACATTTGCTGAGTAATTGCAATCAACAAATTTGTTGAAACACATCCAGTCGACAGACAATTTATCAACAGGAAAAAGAAAGATAAACATGTGAAAAATCTTTGTAGTTCTTTCATTAATATTTGTGGTCCAACTTCACAGATTCGGAATTTGGAAAATTACCACAGGCCCTCCTGCCTCTGCTGTGATAATGCTACTTCTAATGCTATTTATAGCATAGTTACAAGTTACACCCATACAGGTAAATAGCCTGAGTCTTCACATAAGACTTTGTACTATAAGATTACCACAGACAACACTTTCTTTATTTGCTTATTCTCAAAGTGTGTATATACTTTAAAAAGAGTAATAGGGTCAGGTGAAACACTGGAGAGGGAGACTGCTCTTTTCCTGGAAAAGAACAGTGTGCTTGGAAAGCCAAAACAGCCTGTGGGAGGTAGCACAGAAAAAAGCACAGGATCATTACAAAGCACAGGGATCCTGATGCTCACATGCAGAAGCAGAGAGTTTGCTGGAAGTCCCAAGGATTAGATAGTGATCCATCAGAGGACAGCGGTATCCAGGGGTAACTGGAATGTGTGTTGCCTTTCAGAAAGTCACCATGGTGTATCTACAGAAGCATTTTAATAGCTCAAAAGTACAGTTTTTAAAAGAAAATTTCTCAATTCCTCACTATTTCACACTCTTACATCATACATCACAAAACTCTTCTGGAACAAAAAATATGGATTCCTTCTGAGTGAAATTACACTGAAAATAGTTTTACAGGAGCAAACCTTGTGTGCTTTGGGCACATCTAACCTAATGGGAATTCAGTCTTGAAAGGTATGTGGGTGGATGCCACTGTCTCACCATCAAATATTTCACTCTACAAAAACACCCCTCTTGCCCTACAGTACCTGTTAACATGGATGTAGCTTGAGGTGATGGAAACCAAGCCAAGAAGTAAAGACACATGTACACAGTCTTGATGAGATCACTATATAAACCCTGCATTCTGTCTCACATGCCCATTTCAATGTTTTCTTGGTGTTAAGTAGCCCCTTTTAAAGTATAGTAAAATTTGGGCTTTTTTGGACTTACAAGCCTTTTGTGTTCTGACAAAATAAAAATGTATAGTCAGATTTCAAGGTTTACTTGACCACAACTTGGTCATCTGAATGTCATTCTTTGAATGCACTTGCAATTTGGAAAGCTATTGCAACTGGAAATAACGTCCCACACAAACATTAGTAACAACAATGTTAATATTTCCTACTGAGAAACATAACTCCCCATATGTTAAAAGGCAAATAAGCAAGACCCAGGGAACTACAGCTCAGTCATTCTCACCTCAGGACCTGGAAAAATCGTGGTGCATGTCATAATTTCCACCTGGAAACTCTGCTAAGGCATAAGGTCGTTGAAAGTTAGCATGGCTTCACTGAGAGCAAATTGTGCCTGACAAGTTTGGCCTTTTATGACTGGGTTGCAGTCATGGTGGATGATAAAAGAGTGACTGATATGTACCTTAACTTGTGCAGGTATTTGGCTGTGCACTACATGACATCCTTGTCTCTACATTGGAGAGACAGGGATTTGATGAATGGACTACTCAGGAGAGAAGGAATTGGCTGGATGGTCACACCCAGAGTGAGGAAGCTTGAGTACACCACCAGGCTGAGTGGTGCAGCTGGCACACCTGAGGGATGGAATACCTCCCAGAGGGACCCTGGCTGAATGGGCCCATGCAAACCTCATGGGTTCAATGAGTCCAAGTGCAAGGTCCTGCACCTGGGTTGGAGCAATTCTGAGCACAGGCTGGGCAGTGGGAAAAACTCTGCTGAGGAGTACTTGGAGTACTGGTGGATGAGAGGCTGGAGATGACCTGGCAGTTTTCACTTGCAGCCCAGAAAGCCAATCATATCCTGGGCTGCCTCAAAAGCTGTGTGGCCAGCATGGTGAGGAAAGGGTTCTCCTTCTCTACTCCACTCATGAGATCCTACCTGGAGCACTGCACCAGCTCTGGGGTTTCCAAAATAAGAAGCACACAGACCTGTTGGAGTGAGTCCAGAGGAGGTCACAAAGATGATCGGGGGTTGCAGCATCTCTCCTATGAACACAGACTGAGGGAGTTTCGGCTACTCAGATCTGGAAAGAGAAGGCTCCAGAAAGATCTTATAGCATCCTTCTAGTACTAAAGGGGGCCTACAGGAAGGCTGAAAAGGAACTTTTGAGAAGGCCATGAAGTAACAGGACAAGGGGGAATGCTTTTAAACTGGCAGAGGACATGCTTAGATTAGATATTGTGAAGAAAATCTTCATCATGAGGGTGGTGAGGCATCAGAACAGGTTGCCCAGAAAAGTCACAGATGCCCCATCCCCAGAAGTGCTCAAGGGCAGGTTGGAAGATGACCCTGCCCTTGTGTTCCAAAGCATTCCATGATAATTGCTACTGGATCAGCATTCTAGCTCTTTTGTCATGCTAAGGCTGGTGTTTGTGCTTGCACCTATCTATTTGCAGATGCAGTCCTGCACACATGCATACCCTGGTGACAAGCAGGTGACAAGCAGGTGACAAGCAGGCTTATTTGGTCCATCATTTCAAAGGTATTCCCAGCATTAAGCCATGCAGAGTATGCTGCATGCCATAGGGAAATAATAAAAGGAGATTAAGATCTTCTTTACATATTAATGTATAAACTAAATTCCCATAGACTTAATTCATTGCAGTACTTAGAAGTGGTTTTTTTTTTTTTACTTCCAAAATAGAGAATATTTATGTAGAAGAGAGTAGGTATGTTGGGAACAAGCAACGAGCATAAATAAAACTACAGAAATCAGAGAAGACTTGGCATAAATAAGCCAATTACATAGACTCTTGAACTGAAATCTTTAATAATGCATAAAGTAAAACACAGACATGCAGCAGAGCTAATGCTTGCAAATGAGCAAGTCTACGATGCGGAAACATTTTCCCAAAGCGAGGCTAAAATAAAGAGTACAGTATGTAAAAAACAGTACAATATCTATCTCTCCAAAACCCACCCCAAACCAAATAATGAACTGGAAAAATAATTTAATAAAATAAAAATATATAAAGAAGAAAATCTATTCAAATTCTATTTAGAAAAATTTCAACTGAAAAGAAGTTGAAGCCTGATGGAGACCAATATATCATAATAAACCTTCTGTAAATAAATTATCATGTTTCCTCATAGAACCCCTTTGACAATTTAAGATCTTTGCAGCCCATTCTCTCTATTGTAATCCAGCTAATTTCATTCAGTCACTAGGTATGCACGTGGTTAGTTCAGCTCACAAGAGTTCCTGGGGACAGCTCCACTGTTCCACATTTCCTCCTAAATCTGAGTTGCCTTAAGATGCTGAAAATGAAAGCCCTGAGCAGTAAAAATCACTCTACAATTGCAGGAAAGCTGAAATGGTGTAAATTCCTTCACACTAATACAGAAATGAAATTGAGTAGAAGACTGCAATTAGATGGCAAAGGGCAGCAAGAACTCTCTCAATTCCTCCTGAGTGCTCCTCCTAAGGCTACAGAGAGGTGCAGAGATTCTGTGTGGATTGCATGTGGACAGGCATGGAGGTGCTGCAAGGACACATCACCAGTCCTTGACAGCTGCTTTGCACAGCACAGTGCAAGGACACCT
Organism: Emberiza elegans; assembly: GCA_024865655.1. Classification (NCBI taxonomy): domain Eukaryota; kingdom Metazoa; phylum Chordata; class Aves; order Passeriformes; family Fringillidae; genus Emberiza; species Emberiza elegans. The sequence continues at coordinate 23,727,097 of JALJVW010000241.1, read as the reverse complement.
CCTCACACACTGCTACCCTCCTAAACTCATCAAGGTGCCACATGCTTGCTGAGAACTGTGACTCACAGAATAAAACACAGAAACTGAATTATGCCACAGTTTCTGGGGACTCTGTAAATATGTTTTCCTCTTGTCTCATATTACTTGACTTTTACAGTGATGTGAACACTGGAAGAAAGATGAAAAAGAAAGTTGATACTCTTTGTATGGTGACAGTTCTGTGACCAACTTCCCTGGCCATTAACAAATGGTTGAGATTATTGGCAATATTTAAAATTTATTACATAGAATTTCTTGCCTCACAAAATGTTTCAAAATTAACATTGTATTTTTAATACATACCATAAAAGAGTATTTTTAAACTACTAGTTAATATATTGGGGCATAAAATTTAGTTCCATCAAACCCAAAATCCCACTCAAATACTTTGATTTGTTTCCCACATAATGCAACAGGTTTGATAAAAATTAACCTTGGATATTTTGAATTGAGTATTTCAGTACTTTCAAGATATTTAAGGATGGTTTCAAGTATTCCAAAGTTTTGGAACACTTTAGAAAATTCCTCCAACTTTTTAGAATGAAAATTTGAACTTGACTCACATTTTCTCATTTTTTTCCACATGAAACCATATTTGGTCAGAAAATGTGCCAAGCTTTAAGCAGAACATTATATATTCTATTACATGAAGGGGTAATTATTTTGTGACTAGTTTAATATCTCACTTCAGGTCACCCATGCAAAGGCTGTAGTCGTTTTACACATTTTACCTTTTGCTTTATTCATGAATAAGGAAGTAGGATATTATAGGACCTGACCTGTTGGTCAAACTTCCAATAGCAATTGCAAGAAATTATGGCAAGGTGAAATGTCATTGGGCACTGAACCCCTCCTTGTAACTCCAACTACAGATTGGGCAGAAACCATCTTTGTTTTATAATGTAGTCTGAAAGAATTCTCACTTTAATCAAGAGAAAAAAAGTAAAAAAATTGAATTCTCTCTACACTAGATTTTCACTGATTGAAGAATGTTCAAAAAATTATGTTATGCTTCCTAGATGTATTTACATCCCATAATTTTTGTCACGTGACTCATTTTAACCTGACGCTTGTATGCCAAAAATACAGGACAGATTATTATTTTAAAATATGTACCATACTGCTTATTTAACTATATAAACACTGGTAAAGTTTTGGCTAATCTGAAAAAAATCATTGATGCTGTCTAACAACACCAATTTCAATCTGCAAGTTTCACAAAAATTCAGCCAAAAACTGATCCACAAAGGTAATTATGTATTACCAGTTATGAAGTCATGCAGATTTTTCAAGTTTATTTTAATCTTTACACTATAAACCAACAGGAATGCAAAAACTCACTATCTTTATATTTTATTATTGATTATTACCTAATAATTATCAATTATTTGTTTCTATTTGTAATAAAATCAATTTACTGATTTCCTTACAAATAGAAACAATAAGAAATGTAAAATAATCTATTGTGATATAAAATAATAAATGTCTCCTTTGGGATCCAAGAATCCCTCCAGCAAAATTAATTACCCTATAACTGCAATTAAATGAAATCAAATACCAGCACCATAAAACTAATCAGCCCACAGAAAATAACTCCAACAGCCATCTACCTGTAAGGTCCATCCCCTAGGACACATCCTGCAGGCTTTTTCTACAGACTGGTGCATGACCAGATGGAAGAAATTCAGGCCATTTGGTACCAATGGGGCAGTAAGGTACAGAGAGTCATATCTCTTCACAAAAAACATCCTTACAACTCCCTCTAGCACTTCTTCATGGTATAGATGATCCAAATTGGACATCTGTGGGAATTGAGGTTGTGACTGCAAGGCCCTGGAAGGACAAAAATTCCTTTTGTAACAGGAATTTTAGTGTCTTATGGCTCTTTATATCATCAACAAATCTTCAGTCACATGTTTTACAACCATCAGTTTAAAAATGACCTTCAAGGCAATCTTTAGGCACCTACTAGTACCTGAAGAAGATCCAAGATCAGAAAGGGCAGCATGCTCTAGTGTCCTCTGCTGGAGTCATTTTCTGGCCAAAAGAAGCATGAAAAAAGTCTGGAGGTGAAGGGCAGGAACAAAAGTGATGGCAAGGCCAAAATCTGTCACCATCTCTCACTATAATCTGATAGATGAGCAGCTTAAAGTATGGGACAAGAATGAGAAAAGCTACTACAGAAAGTATTCACGAGGACAAAAAATAATTCTAAACTATAAAATATTTAAAAGTTACAAAAGAGACATGTAGAAACAATGGAGGTTTTGACGGGTAGGGTAAGGAGAAAAAAAAGTTGTGGCAGGGAGGTAGAGAATATAAGAGAGGAGACTAAGTAAAATGACATAGAGAATTTAAGAATTGTGCAGGGTGTGAAAAGCCAGGAAAAAAAATCCACTGTCAAGCCAAGACACGTAGCAGAGATGTAACCATTCTTATCTGTACTTGAGGGCATGAAATAATTCCTTTTTTAATTTTGCCTTTTTAATCCTGTCAATTGGAGCTGTCACTATGGATGTAATAGCAAGTATCCCAATCACAATATCAAAGACTCTTCACTGACACTCCTTGAAATAGCATTAATATCTGCTCACTGTGGGTACTACATTTAAATGTTCATGTGCAGTGCTGTAGCTCCCCCTTAGTCAGGTAGCAAGCCAATATTTCATGCTCTGCTTGTAAAATTATTAACAGCTGGCCTAACATTAGATCACTGGAGTGTGGTTTGCTAGAACAAGATGCTGCTAATAAGACTATTTCCTACTTTATCAAGTTATTACTGATTTTGTATTTCTAAACATCAGAATCGGCCTTTAAGCTCAAAGCAGGATTTAACTTTCCAAGAGCAATGGGCTTGAACCAAGATGTCAGGCTTAGATTTTGGGGAAAGAGGAATTTAAAATCTGAGTTCATGAATTCCACAAATGTTCTCAAAAAAATCCCTGGCTCAGTAAAATCCAGGCAGAAATGTCAGGTAATAGAGAAATATCAAAATCCATGTAGAAATAGAGTGGGTGAATTTGTGACGATCCCCACAAGATCCAACATTTCACCATCTTGGTTAATGCTGTTTCATCACCACCCTCAGACCCTTGCTCTCACTCACTTTGACATACAAAAGGGACGGGGACAGGAAAATTTAAACACTACAAAGTCTCATTCAGCAACACAGTAATTACTAAGTTCATGGACAGCTACATAAGACAAAATTAAATCCCATGATATGCAGAGGTCAAGCAGGTATATAGAAAAGAGTAATTTTATACCTTAAAGCAGTGGACTGCTTTAAAATGTTACAAGTTGCCTCTAAAAATGCAGATGATTAATACTGAATGACCTGTGGACTCCTATCTGCTTAAAGGATGTAATATCTAATTGGTTCACTGGATAGCAGGCGATTCAGAGGGGATACATTATATTATCAGTATATATTAGAAATATAATAAAATAGATAACAAATTTATTGCTTACATGAAATATTTGTCTAGGTAGGTGATAAAGGGAAAGATAAAACATGTCACTCAGAAGCAAATTAAAGAATTATATAGGAAGAGACAAAATATCTACTGAATTTATTTTGAAAATAGTGTTATCCAGTCCTTTTTTGTGTGTGATTGTGGTATCACTAGGAATTTCAAAAAGCTTCATTAAAATTTGGTGTGTGCTGATAGTTTTCTGTAGGAGCCTAAATAGATTAAGTGCTTGTGACCTTCAGTCTGGATAAGGATTCTCCCCTTGGGAAGTGTAAAGCTGAGTGTATGCTTATATGGGCAGTGAGATTGAAGTGATCTTTTCTGTGGTCAAGTAATGTTCTTAGATAGAAGGCAGTGTCGTGCTTAAACCCTTACTTTCTTGAAAATGCACTGAATTAAAAGTTTCCTTCATTACTTACCAAGGAACAGGACTCAGGTATCAAAGGACTGATATCTTACACATTACAGAACCAGAAGAAGTACTAACAACAAACTCAAGGAATAAAGCATAAGGGGTGCAGCTCTCATGAACCACTACAACTGGGGAGGTGCACATGTTAATCTGACAAGAAACATCATCTGACAGTAAACGAATTTACATTCATTTATACTAATTTTAATGTACATTTCAAGTTGATTGACATAACTCCTAGTCAGGAAACATCAATCTTTGCTCAATGTAGTAGTACAACAGTATTTTAAAAAACTGGATTAACATCTTGGGAATGCATAGGTAAATCTAGAATTCCCTTAAAAGTAACAGAAACATCAAAAAAACCCACCCAAAAATAAAATTTAAAATCTAGGGATTTAGTTATATAGAAGATTAAAGACTTAAGATTTTGAGAGCCTGCTCTGGGGAAAAAAAGCCTCTAGATATTGTGAATTATATTGTCTTAATTCTGAGAGATAGCAAAATTTCATATTTACACACAGACTATGAAACAGTCATGCTGAAAGTAGCATAACATATTATGATAACATATTATTTTTGTTTCATTCACATTTAGTAAAGCTTTTCTGCTTGGGCTAACATCCTTAATTTTGCAAAAGCCACTGTGGAAACTTATGGGGTCAGGATTTGTACTTCACCTCTTCTCCAAAGTACTTATTAATACTGAAATGTTGCACAACAAATTAAGAACTGTCTGAGAAAGGCATTAGCCATCTGCTCTGTTGCAAAAATTACTTCTGGTTTTTATATACATCTACCACACACTTTGAGCTATTTCTAACATGGCAGAGATGCAGACAGAAATGTGGGGGGTTTGTGCTGGCTGAGTTCGGGGGTGCTCAGGAGCTGCACCAAAATCTTTCATGTCTCTGCCCCCTGCTTTCCCCCCACTGCCTCATGTTCTGCACTCCTCTCCATTCCCAGACTTTGGCATTTCGCCCTGAGCTCATTTCTCAGTTTTCTATGGAGGACAGAAACCATTATCATATAAATATTTAAATTGCCTTAGAGCAATAGAAGTAGTGCTACTTGCAGGTAGGTATGATGCTGAAAGCTGCTAAGTGGGTGCTACCAACTACTTTTTATTTTCACCCAGGCCAGGAATGACCTAAGGTCTGCTGACCAGATAGTAAGTTATCTGTTCCCCCACATTTCCCACACTTTCTTAAATTTTCACCAATAAAAAAGAAAAAACATAGCAAGGCTCTTACTAATTGACTGAGTGCAACTTTCCAAGTTATGAATTGACACTCAGTGCAGGCTTTTGCATTGTTCAGCCAATTGCAAAACATGTAAAACATGCATATAAGAGGGGAATTAGTCTTTTAAAAGACTAAATTACTGCATTGGCTCCTTTAAAAGACTAATTCCCCTCTTACATGGAAGATGATACTTGATCATTCTCTGGACATGGTAGAACACAACCTGCAGAGTTCTGATTTGGTGACATGCTGCACTACAATTTCTGCACTGCCAGCAGGTGCAGGACAGCTAAGTAGATAAACTTTTGGCAGGAGATCTCCACAACGCCGTCCTGCTAGTGTTGCCACTGATCTTTGTGGAACAAAGTTACATCATTTTAAAAATTTCTGTTTAGAGATGCTGAAAATCAGTCCCATGTTATTTTCAGCTTTTGCTCTTCTACAAGTTAAAACATTCACTCTGTTAAGGATGTTTGGATCCATACAAGCACAGTTTTGTTGTATTATTGAATAAGGAGGCAGTGTTAACTGTAAGCATAGTGTGCGTATAACAGCATCCAAAAGGCATGAGTTAGCACCTGGGCCCAGATCCAAGGCACAGACTGAAGCAAAGACTCCAGAAATTATATGATTATGCATCAAAGAAATTTAAACAATATGCTTCTGATATTTTGTATTTCAATGCTTTAAATGTGAGATAAACATTTTTCAAGACCAAAAATCAAAGGACTTTGTTTTCCAAATAAGTTAACCTTGCTGTACATGTAAGCAAAGGTTTTGCAGCCTATGAATCCAAGTGCACAAAGTAGAGTGAAAGTACCACCATCAGCATAGATGCAAACATTAATAAAGGTAGTCAGCTCAAAGGGATTTGCTTGATGTTTAACTTCTTATCTTATTGTGAATCTATTGTGAAACAAAATACTTGAATGTGTGTTTATTACTTATAAAATGAATTTGATTATACAGTCCAGTACTGCCATTGCGCTCATCTCTAACAGGATCACCTAAATTAATTTACATAATAATCTGAAATTATAAAAGCAGATATCTCTCTTTGAAGAAGTAGGCAGAATTCTCTGTGAGGCAATGAATTTAACAAGAATCTGAAGAGAAAAAGGACACAAAACCAAAATATCACTTGCTGGGTTAAAATGTTAATTATCCTTCCCATAGCCCTGCTACAAAAAGTCCTTACTGAACATATTAATCAATGTATTCTCTGTAGAAAACCATAGAAAACCATTCATAACAATGGATCAAGGTTTTATAGTAATATTTGGCTAATATAGTAATATTGGCCAAGATCTTGGAAAAAAATTATCTTCTTACGTATTTTTAACTGAATTTTGTTGTTGTTCTATTTCTGTGTCATTCTCCTGCGCAGCTACCAGCAATATAATATTTCCTGTTACGGCAAACAAGGTTCACACTGACTAGAAAGATGTTTCATGACATGATGGAAACGTTTTCATACATGTTCATCTCTAACAGCTTCAAAAACCATTAGCATAACGAAGATGACAGGATAAGGAGTATTTGTGCAGCAGAATCTAGACTACTCGAGGATGGAAAGAACAATTAAAAAATCAGGATATTCAATAAAGGAACACATGTAAACTTTCCAATGATTTCTCTGGTATCTTTTCAATTTCCTAGAATAAAGGACATCCCAAATCCAAAATTTACATGTATAAAATTAATGCTTTGGAAGTTCATTACCTAGTTCTCATTAAGTCAATGATTTTTACCCAATTTAATGACTTTTTTTCAAATGGAATTTTCTTCACTTTGAGGTTCCAGGTCATGTAATATTAAAGTGTTTTGTTTTGGTTTTCTTGTTACTTTTTAGTTATGACAGAGCCAAAAAGTTGAGTAGGCAAACTCTATCAGCAGATCCGTCCCAGTTTAATTTTTTTCATGATTGTAAAAATCTCCTATGCTGAACAGAACACTACAAGGGGCAGAATCCCTTTATTCTTTAGGACTAAATTAACAACCCTGCAATTCAGCATCATTTCTGCTCCTTACATTGACTGCATCTGTAGAATGTGGTTTCTACATATTTCCAAAAAGATCCCCAGAGGACTGGCACTTGAAGCTTATGGCTAAAGATTGAACAATGAAACAGGTCAGCTTGTCCTAAGAAATCAGGTCATTCAGCTGCATTTCTTGTTATCATTTTGACAACAGGGGCGGGGGGAACAGACGCAGTTGTAAGGCAGCTCTTTGGGAGAGCCACTTACAGAGCACAGGGAAATGGCAATGCTTCTACTGTGAAACCAAAATTCATATTTAATACATGGTCCAGTTACTATGGGTGCTGGTATCTCTGTTTTTAAAATCTATTTATGAGGAGAGCAAAACTTGAAAGTAATTTCAGATTCATGACCCCACGTCTTGTTGCATTTTTGGGGGGTTTTTTTTTTTTTCTGAAGGCAATGCACCACTGTTAAAATATTCACTATGGAGGACATTTTTTGAGAACAGTTTGATCACAAATTAAACAGTGACATATTTCTTTAAAGAATTTTAGCTTGTGGTAAGATGCCAAAGCTTGAAATGGAAATTTGTTAAGTATCTATACACTTAAGAAAGATATACATACCCCTATGGCAACAGAATTTCCTTTGCTTAGTTATAAACTACAGGGGAAATACAAGATTTTCTCTGTGTATACCCACAAATAATTCTGACCTTGTCCATAAGGTCACAGAAGCTCTCCTGAGACGGGACAGTTCTGGTGATTTTGTCAGTCTCCATCTACAGGTAGCCTAAAGTGAAGACAGCGGTTGTTACAAAGCCTCTAACTACACCCCTACCTCAATGTAAGCAACCAGTGTGGAGAATGAATCAGAAAGATACTGAAGAGATCTACAGGGATGCCTGATGGCTGCAACGTCTTCTGTGGATGCCAAGAGAGCAGGCAGGTTGGAAGTGAACTTTTGATCTTCTAATAAGTAGAAATAGATGGAAATTGGAGAGCTTTTCAATTTGTTTGACTTTAATTTAGCTGTACCTGGGTGTATCTTGAAAAAAAGAATTTTGAATGGAACATTGCTACTTGTTGGAACCTCTAAACTTCTGCAGACAAAGAGCTTATGCACAGAGGCATAAATGTATATACATCTGTTTTCCAATGCTTTTATAATATCTTTCCTTTCTCTCAAAATAGTTAAGCTTATTTTATAGTCAGAAAATGGGGAGAGGAACAGTTCCTGTAACTGTAAATAAGAGAGAAGGTAGGTCTGTTTGATATGTTTTTCCCTGAAATGCAATCAAGATCTGAAGGTGTTTCCAAGTATCTAAACTAGCAAATAAAATAGAACATCCAACACACCTACTGATTCTGATCCTTGTCTTACACCTACTTGACCACAAACAAGTCTAAATGTGAACTGGGTAGTTGTGAAAATGCCATCAGGACCCTGAATTGGCCTAGACACTGCAGAGTTTGCCAAAAGTACAAAACCAAGAAGCACAAGAGAGCAGGACCAAGCATGGTGTGAAGATCACCCCATAGCTGGTACCCAGCTCAAAGCCAAAAAATTCTAGGCAGGTGAGGATCAAAACACACATGATGTGAGCAGCAAGGACTGTACATTTGTATGTAGGCAGATGGGTTGGGTAGGTGGCCAGGAAGCTAAACACTACTGAAGAGTGTGGGGCTGTGCATGCTATATTAAGAGAGGAGTAGCTGAGGCTGTTTGCTTCCTACTCTCTGGACAGCCAGGCTGCACTTTATTGCTCTGTGACCAGCAATGTGCAGTACTTCACTGCCACTCCACTCACAAATCTTCCTGAATAAAGGAAACTAAATTAATGATTGGTGCATTAAATCAGGTGTCTCCATTAAGGGTCACATATTTTTTTCCGGAAGGTCTTGGAAGGAAAAGCCACAATTTTACTTGCATTTTGGTTTTTTTTAGTTTATTTTTCCAAAGAATTGCCACATTTACCAAAAGAAATGTTTCACTGTAGTTTAAGTAAATTACATTAACATGAAAGAGCCTGTAGAATTTTAAACTGAGGTACTGACCTAAATCTTTACTAGAACGACATAGATGATTATCAGAACATTTACCTTGCTTTTTCTCTCTTCAATTTTGCCAACCAACATTTTGTGCTGGTGTTTAAATAATAGACTACATTTTTAAAAAAAAAGCTGTTCATGCCTGTTCCCTGATGAGCTCAAAACTGGGAAAAACAAACCAAATTCCATCTTGGAGAGAATAAAAAGTCTGCTTTAATAGTTAGCCTTTGACCAGAGTGCCAGGCCCTGAGATGTTTGCAATATTTAAGCTGCCACCTAAAAAACCTATGAAATGATGCTTAGCTACATCTTCAGAAAATATTTTTTCTCTGCTTCTCAAAGATGCAGAATCTATGGAAAATACACACTTCATCTACATCTGTAGTACTTTGATACACCACTTCCTTTGATAGTAACTTGTTTTGTATTGCATCGACCATCAGGCATTCAACACATATGTTGTTCATGAGGCACCATATTCAAGAGAATAAGAAGCAGTTGTACCATTATAACTCAGTTGGCATTCAGCAGTAACAATTGCATTCATTTCAACAAGCTTGTCTTTTAAAAATCTATTCTCCTCTATTCCCCTGGGGAATTCAATATAACCATAGCTAGGTGCATACAGTATACAAAACATCCTTCAACTTACTGTGAAATTCTAAACCCTACTCATAATAAAAAAAGGTGCAGAAAAACGTCTGTGGAGCTGCAGGATAAAGTATTCTTATTATCAGAAACACTCTGGTCAGAACATTTGGAAGATGCATTATCTAGATAAGCATTAACAGAAAGGCCTATCAGGAAAATTTCACCCAAACTACCACATTTTATTAAACACAGGGGAAATTTTAAAATCAACCCATTATTCTGATGGCTTTAGTGAGCCTGTTTTCTCTGACTTGAATGTAACATGAAAGAGATCTGGCTTAACCCTAGCACTAAATAATGTAGTGAACCACCTTAATGTCAGAGCCAGATTGAAAGAAATATTTTCATCTTGGCAGACTTCACAGAATCAGGAGCAGTGCCTTTTGATCAATGTCAGCCTAAATGCCAGGTGGTTGGCTAGCACTTGAGGACTGAGCTCCACATTAGACATATTTTCACCTCACCCACACTTGACACTTATTTAAAAGCCAGGGATCCCTCATGGAATTTTGGAATTGTGAAGTCTCTGACATCTGGACCACGGAATGGTAAAAAGGATTGTCCTAGGCAACTGTTCTGTCCTTGCAGAACAGTTTGCAAATGGAGAGAAAGAAAACAAAACTCTCCAGACAGATATGTTCATTCAGTATCTAAGAGAGATAATGATCACTGTTTGAGTGAAAAACAATAATATGAAAAATATAAACAGGAAAAGAATTTGAGATGACACTGATATTTTAAAGTGAGGAAAATGTGGTGTTCACAACTACAGTTTCAAATTATTGCACCCTAATTTTAACACATCATTTATATTGAAATATAAATGGGCACGAAAACCCAGCCCACAATTGGCATGTAGAGATTTCTCTAGCGAATCGAATGGGGTAAACCCACCTTCATTAGCACTTTATACTCTACTTTCATCCATGCTTATTCTTGATCAACTAGGAAGACTGACAGACATCTTTCAATGTGTCAACAAATTTCTTTATTAAATTGATTATAAGCTAAGTTATACCTGTTCAAAAGATACTGTCCAATCTTCCTCTGCATCTCTCTGGAATAATAATTTTTAAACACAACTTTAGGTCACTATTTCCATTTTATCCAAGTTGTAAATATTTTCTGTTTCTATGTTTTTTTTTCATCTTCCTCCCTAACTCACTGGTCTTTCTTTGGAAAGAGCAGTTGCATACTTTAGTACAGCATTTAAAATGTATCAACCAAATGGTCCCAATTGCTCTTATGCTTCTTCAGCCCTCAATGCCAGGAACTGTTGAGACTATTTTGGATGCTCCATACAAAACACAAGCCTATTGCTACGGACTTGTTTTTCTCAGTTCATCCTTTTTACAGACCACAGATTCCTCATATCTTGAGAAGGTTTGAGAAGGTTTAAAAAGGTTTCAGTTTGAAAAAACTCTATAAATTGCTAAGGACACCACACAATTGTATGGATTAATTGTTGCTGGACGTAATTTTTAATTTTTAGAGCACTCATACATCATTGACAGCCATGTATGGTTTCAGCGACTATTAGAATATACTTCAAGGAAATTCATACTGTGGAGCTTAAAATTTGTTCCTGTCAGCTCAAGATCTTTTCTGCATTGTTTCTTGCTTATTAGTCATAAAGAATTTAAGACCACAAAAACCAGATTTTTGTGTACTGTTTCAATGAATTATAACTCAACATTACTGTTTCATTCCTCTCTGCCAATAAATCTCCCAGAAAACTTGTGCAGAGTCTCTGTTGTTGAAGTCAAGTAATGGCTAGAAGGCAAAGAACTATAACTGCAGTAGCAGTACAGATGCCTAATTGTGAGCAACTTGGTCCTCAGGTATTTGATTATAGTTTAGAGATGATGTAAAGCTTTATTCTTTCTTCATAATTATGCCAGGAATCAGGATAGGATATTACATAATTTGTTTTAAAGAAAGAATTTTAATTAACAAAAAAAACTCCTATGAACAACTACACTGATAGCACAAGAAAGCATGATCTTATCACACAGTCTAAATTTTGGTCCTATCAAAAATCTCTCTTCTAAGTCATCCTTGATTATTTAGAATCGCCTCTCCTGGAGCCTCCTGATCAAATTTAATTAGATATACTAGATAGGAGTGAAACTGTAATAAGGGAGTTTTGAAATAATGTTCCATGTGTTTAAAAAGTGTTAACACACTGATGGGCTAAACTTTCCCCATGGTCCACGTTGCCCTAGAAAAAGTCTGGATAAAGGCTGACAGCCAGGTCTCTCTCTGCTTAGGTAATTTTGCCCACTGAATTAATTGAGACCAATGATCAAAAACGTGAAAATATCAAGGACCTGTTGGGTCATTTGGTGCACAGTTGCAGAGAGGAATTCCGTGCCCAGGAGCAATCATACCCCAGCTGTCTAGAGATTTACCATTTCCAAGAGTACTCTCCCTGAAGGTAAGGCCAAGATATTCTGGAACAGCTCTGCAAGAGTAATCTACACTTTGGTAACACTTATCCTAAACATCATTCTCAAGTGAGACATTGATATGTTTTACTACAAAGCTGGCCTGGGATCCATCTATCATACACTGTGAAAAACAGAGAGGCAGGACCAAAATTTACAGCATACCACCCATGCAGACACACAATCCACCTTGGAAAACACTTCAGAAACAGAGAAGAATCCAAGCCCCTCTGTATTTTCACAAAGGTACTGTGGTAACAGGTTGGAGGGGAAAAGGGCTTTTCATGGTGTAGGTGAGCAAGGATGGTGCCTGTCTAAGGCAATAAGGGCAGGCGTACTTTACAGTCCATCCACAATGCTTAAAATCTACATCATGGGTAGATTGCAGGTTCAAAGAGAGAAAAAAAGTTTTAGAAAGGTGAAATACATTAATAACCCATACTTCACCTTACTGATGAACATGATCTGGTCCAGAACACAATGGTTATTATCGGAAACTTGAAATGCATCTTTGCCAAATCTCATATAAATTCCCTTTGAATGTGAAATTATTTTAATCAGAAGTCAGTTTAGTATAAATTGATTTTCTGAGAGTGCACTTAGTAGCTGAGTATTTATTCCTCTTGCATGACTATTTGCTAAAGAAAGAGAAAAATGAATACCTAGTCAAGTATAATATTGCATATACTCTTTAATAATTTTTTCTCCTCCAAATTCTACCCAGTACACCTTGGGCTAGTTGAAAAACGGTGGCAGAGAGAGAGGAGGACCATTCTCCCCAGCCCAGTTTCTTCTCCATCGCCCACTTAGATCTTGGACCTGCAGGCCCAGTTGGTAGGGGTAAGTCTACTTTGTTTCCTTCCCCACCAGGAGTGCTAAACTCGCTGAAGGGTGGAAAGCAGGCTTGAAATGAGAACACACTTGCTCTAATTCCATTTTTTAGAAACAAGAAACTAGTTGCACTGAAATTGTAGAGATTATAAACATTGTGTTCTATATTGTGCCATCAGATTTCAAGCAGATGGCTCAGTTTATTCAGCAGATGTCTGGGTAGTATGATCTATTCCAGTGTTTGGCTACAAATAAACTGATGAGGTTGACCAACCCTAAAGGAACTCATGAAAACTTCTCATGTTCAGAGTAGTTCTCAACAGGAATACTTATATATTACTAGCTTTCCCATGTAAAAAAAAAAAAAATTTTTTTTTTTTTTATTACTGCCTCCATTCATGATCTCACAGCTTTTTAGGCATATATTAGCTTTCCTCTTCCAGAACAAAGTGCCATCATCTTTGAAAGTCTCAGCTGCAAAATGTAGGAGTGAAAATTATGCTATGAATTTTTTATGATCACATCCTATTTGGTGTAAAGTTCAAAGGTCTACAAATATTCAAAGATATGTAGGATTCTGTGGAATGTATTTCTTGGTTATATTCAGATCTGATAAAAAAACATTTGTGACATGAACTAGAAACAATTCTCAAAATGTGTTGTATTAACTCCCTGCTCATAATGGTAGATAAGAACACAGGACAAGAACTTTTCAAGTCTGTATACTTATAACTTTTACTTTTGAATAAAGTTCTCTGTAGGACTGCTAGCAGATGAATATTTTCTTTTTATGACTGAGCTGAGAGCTACAAAAGAAAAGACATTGCCAGTAACCAGGAGCTAAGCATACAAACAGAATGGAAACAGAACTTCAGAACCAAGTCAGCGGAGCTCTGCTGACAGCAAATTTTCTACCACATAAAGATCTGGTCAGTTATTTAAAAATTTCTTCCAGTGGAAGAAGTAGCATCTAAAGAAGGAACTATTTATTTCAACAAGATTAGGATAAATGGTGGTTACATTTTTGTCATAATAATAACAACAGTAATTTAAAAACCTTTCCTAGGTGTTTTAGGGCTTCTTTTATTCCAAGAATCTAAAGCTTGAGAATCTATTGTTACTTGATCTTTTTGTGCACACATTTGATTTTGTCAACTTCCTTACACTGTTGTATTTTAGAGTTTGATATAAACACAAAAAATTTAGTTCCACTTCTGATGTAACATTTACAGTTTGTAAATGAGTTAGTTTTAGAACATTTATAATTCATGGCATTGGATGCATCTAGAATATAAATGCAGATATTTTAGACAATCTCTACTTCAAAATGTTTAAAATTAAGCATATTCTTAAGTTTGTCAATGAACTGTTCTTTATAGTGGCCATATATTTCACTCGCAGAGGAATTAGAGCTTGGGGAACAGGAAATGGGAATCCTTACAACATAAAAACATTAACTGCACTACAAACTTTATATGTTATTGCATTTGTGGATCACTCATCCCCAAAGAAACTTGAAAACAGAATTGAGCTAATAGATATAATGGCCACACCTACAGATGTGCTACACGTTTACAAGAATCCCACACAAAACCTAGAAATCACTTTCCTGAAAACTAATACCAGTTATATTAAAATACATATGGACTGAATAGCACCCACAATTCCAGATATTTTACTATGATGAAACCTTACAAAAGCCTTGTTTCAGGGCCATGCTAATGCAGGCAGATTGCTTCTGGGCTCATACTTGTGTTTCTGCAAGATCTGTGCTGTGATTTCATACAGACCTGGGGTTCTGCACTGCATTGCATTGCACATTGAACACACACTAAAACAATTTTACAGGCAAGTCAACCAGGCACCTATGGATTAACAGGCACTTAAGCAACGAGGAACAATTTATATGCAAATTGGTTTTGATCTGAGACTCTTAAACTGCACCTCAGGTGAAACTGAAATATGTGAATCCCTTTTTTGAATCCAGAACTCTATGTCTTATGATTTTCAGATCTACCTGAAGTGCACAGCTAAGCAACAACGTAGTGGCATAAAAAGCAGAAGATAAAACTATTTTGCAGTAGAGAAATACTGCAGTGAGCTTGAAAGTGAATCAAATTAAAAAAAAAAAAAAAAAAGAAAAAAAAACAAGTGAGAAGCATAAGTCTGGGAAAGTAATAACATTCTTCAAGAAGCTGCTGCAAAGCAAAACATGAGTGAATTACAGTTTGCCAAAGCTTAAAGCAGCCTGAAAGAAGCAAAAGTCTGTCGGTGAGAGAGCATTTCCCTTCAACTCTGATCGTCAAGTTTAAAGCTCTAGGGCTGTCACCAAAAGGAGCACAAGTTGTTACACCACAGAGACATTTTTAACTCGAGCTACATAACAGCCTAGCTTTTCAGTTACAAGGTGTTTCATTCTGTTGCACAGAGGCTCACTTTTAACTACCAGAGGAGTACTTTTGTAGAGCTTGCTAGCTCGACTTGTGATCAGACTTCCAGCCATGAGCTACTGTCTCAGCTCTCATCCTTGCCTCCTTGCTTTCAATTAACTCCTTAATTACTGCTGAACTCAAGTCAAAGCACATTGGAGTGTACAAATGCTCTGTTTGAAAATGCCTCAACTCATCATTGCAAGATGAGAAAGATCTCAGGTGTGCCCTCAGTAACATTCCTGTTCAGTTTTTAACTTTCCGTGCAGAATTATGTGAGTCTCCCTGACTGTCAAGGCACAGACCACACCGGACACAACAGATTTTGTCCCCTCTCGAGGAGTACTTGGAGGATGCCACTATTATTAAGGCCTGAGCCCGAAGTGAGGCAGCCCCAGTAGGAAAACTAAAATAAAATTAATATTAAAAAAAAAAAGAAATAAAACAAAATTAAATTAAATTAAAATTAATTAAAAATAAAATAAAATAAAATATAACTTAAAATAAAATAGCTAATCATTTTCACAGTCGCATTTTGAACACTTGCTATTTGAAGAATACCATTCCATCTGATCTTTGGATCAAGCTGTGAAGCTCAGCTTTGCAGCCATTCCCACTTCACCAGTATCATGCCACAGGCAGGGAGCTCTCCTTTCACCCCGTGGGAGTTCTCACTTTCACTGGGATAACATGAGGGCCTGTGTTGTCCTCAAGGTCACTGAGGTGTCTAAAAGGATAGGATTAACAGGCACTTAAGCAACGAGGAACAATTTATATGCAAATTGGTTTTGATCTGAGACTCTTAAACTGCACCTCAGGTGAAACTGAAATATGTGAATCCTTTTTTGAATCCAGAACTCTATGTCTTATGATTTTCAGATCTACCTGAAGTGCACAGCTAAGCAACAACGTAGTGGCATAAAAAGCAGAAGATAAAACTATTTTGCAGTAGAGAAATACTGCAGTGAGCTTGAAAGTGAATCAAAAAAAAAAAAAAAAAAAAAAAAGAAAAATAAGGAAAAACAAGAGAGAAGCATAAGTCCGGGAAAGTAATAACATTCTGCAAGAAGCTGCTGCAAAGCAAAACATGAGTGAATTACAGTTTGGCAAAGCTTAAAGCAGCCTGAAAGAAGCAAAAGTCTGTCGGTGAGAGAGCACTTCCCTTCAACTCTGATCATCAAGTTTAAAGCTCTAGGGCTGTCACCAAAAGAGCACAAGTTGTTACACCACAGAGACATTTTTAACTCGAGCTACATAACAGCCTAGCTTTTCAGTTACAAGGTGTTTCATTCTGTTGCACAGAGGCTCACTTTTAACTACCAGAGGAGTACTTTTGTAGAGCTTGCTAGCTCGACTTGTGATCAGACTTCCAGCCATGAGCTACTGCCTCAGCTCTCATCCTTGCCTCCTTGCTTTCAATTAACTCCTTAATTGCTGCTGAACTCAAGTCAAAGCACATTGGAGTGTACAAATGCTCTGTTTGAAAATGCCTCAACTCATCATTCCAAGATGAGAAAGATCTCAGGTGTGCCCTCAGTAACATTCCTGTTCAGTTTTTAACTTTCCGTGCAGAATTGTGAGTCTCCCTGACTGTCAAGGCACAGACCACACCAGGACACAACAGATTTTGTCCCCTCTCGAGGAGTACTTGGAGGATGCCACTATTATTAAGGCCTGAGCCCGAAGTGAGGCAGCCCCAGTAGGAAAACTAAAATAAAATTAATATTAAAAAAAAAAAAGAAATAAAACAAAATTAAATTAAATTAAAATTAATTAAAAATAAAATAAAATAAAATAAAACTTAAAATAAAATAGCTAATCATTTTCACAGTCGCATTTTGAACACTTGCTATTTGAAGAATTCCATTCCATCTGATTTTTGGATCAAGCTGTGAAGTTCAGCTTTGCAGCCATTCCCACTTCACCAGTATCATGCCACAGGCAGGGAGCTCTCCTTTCACCCCGTGGGAGTTCTCACTTTCACTGGGATAACATGAGGGCCTGTGTTGTCCTCAAGGTCACTGAGGTGTCTAAAAGGATAGACAAGAATCTAGAGGGATTTATCAGCAGCTTGGCAATCAGTGATTTTGGTGCAGGTCAGACTACTAGATGGTTCTGAAAATCCCAGTTCAAGCCTGTTTCCAGCTGTAGGCACCGAAATCTCTTTAAAATAGGATTGCATGAGGGTCACAATAAGGTCATTTCAGGAGATCAAGGAAGCTTTAAGTGGCATGTGGCTATAAAAACAACAAAAGCAGCTGTGAAATGATAACAGCTTTGGACATGAGCTACAATAGTTAGGATGCTTTTAAACTGACCTTTTAGATAGGATAGAGATTAACAAAACAGCAATAAACACCATCCAAAAGTTCTCTTCTAAGTAGAAATCTGTGGCCAGAATTTAAAAAGTCACAACAATTAACTTTTTCTTCAAAAGACCTAATTGCACACTATTTTTCTTTTACTTAGATGTTACTAAAGGAATTGTTTGGGCTGAAAAAAAAAACAAATAATGAGTTGGACAAAGAAACTGTGCTGATGAGGTTGCAATCTCTGTTCAGGAAAACCAGCTCTGGTTATCCAATAGTTCTCATAGTCAGTGAAGTCTTTGGGTTCTACAAATAATGTACAGTGAAGTTGGGACAAAACCTCTGAGGTTCCAGAGTACTCCTCAGCACCTCCAGGAGCCAGTCCTCAGCTTTTCCTCTTGGAATGACAACTCCTACTACTGTTCAAGAATTTCCTTCTCTGCCTTCCCCACCTCAGCAACCTTTCTCTCCACATACTCTGGGCTCCTGGGCAAGCAGGGAGAGGGAATACCTAGAACAGAGCTGGGTCTCATGCAGAGGAGGAGGGGGCAGGACAAACCTGATGGTGTAAGGGACAAGGGAGACACCAGTGATGGCACAGGATCCTCCCCTGCCCAGCAACTACTGCTACCACATATCTTGGCCACCTAGAATGAATGAGAGCAGAGCAGCTGCCTGAGCTGAGTAGTACTTCAGGCCTATTTTCAAATCAAAGACAAAGTTGACAGTCTGATGTTCAAGGCAAGAGACTAACTTTTTTTTAATATATCAATGAGACAAAGAGGTACTTGAGGAAAATGGTACAGGCAATAAACCTTTAAATAAATGAAAGTGAAATACAGCATTTTATTATTAATTACAGTATGGTCAGCAACAACAAATCACACTAGTAAATTACTATAAGAGATAATTCTATGTATGCAATGATATTTTCATTGCCTGCTTATTTACTGGAATTTTTCCATGAGACAGGGAGTATTGTAACTGCTATGGAGACTCAGAGCAGGCAAGTGACTTACATCAGATGACAAAGGACTGGTTCAGCTAAGCTAGAAGTGGAAGCCATGGAATCCCATACCATCACAAAACAAGGTATCTGCTCTATGCTTCCCATCACAGTGCTCTCACATTGGCCTCTGCTGACCTTGTCTCAGAGCCTGAGCAAAACAAAGCAACTCACCAACAAAAGTCATCTAGTCATTCTTTGCTTTCAGAATTTATAAATAAATAGCCTGTTTGTTAACCTTCACTGAGCTGAGCTCTGCATTCTACCAAAGGCAAAAATTTGATCCAAGGAACCCTTCTGTGTCAGCTGGCTTTATTTTAGTCAGAATTGTGATGATCATATAATGAAGTCACATAAAATGAATGCATTTTAAATGCCAGCAGTGCTACAACAACAACAAATCCTTGCATTTCTGAAGGTTTTCTATTTCACTTACTATCACATGACTCTAGATTTGTGATGTAACTATTTTAGAATGCCTTCCTCCCCCCCGTGCACCCCCAACATTCTAGTTCTGCAGATGTAAAAGTCTAGGGTTTTGTCTTAACAATTCACCAATTTTAAACTCCTCACATTTGCCCTAACAAACACTACAGTTTTGAAGCTTTCAACTTTCAGGTGAATAAAAATCAATCCCAGTTGGAAAATAAAATTTAGGAAAATATCTTTTAATGTCCAAGGGTTACATAAGCAGCCTTTACAAGAGATTTCACCTAATGTGGGAATAAACACATTCCATTTCCCTCATTTATGTACCAGAAACTGCTTTCAGCTTCTTCCACTGTCCCTACTGCTACATTTATGTACATTTAGCTTTTCCTTGTGTTTACATGAAATTCCTAATTATTTTGCCATGAAGTTTAAATTGCCTTCTTTATCAACATGGAAGGTCACAGATTATGATAATGCAACAAACTTGAAGGAGAAACCCCCAAGTTCAGAAAAATGCCCTTTTTGTTCTTACTAGCTGCAACTAATGAACCCTTCCTCCATTACTGATCACTGCTGCTCTGTCCTGCCCATACTGGTGTTTGTACAGTTACATTGCAAAGTAGAAATGATTTATTTATTTAAGGTCAGAGCCACTCTTTATTTTTGTAGAGGGTTGAGGTGTCTGCTTAGCTGTTTTTCTAAAACCAGAAACCTTTTAGTTGACTGGTTTGCAGTTTAATCTCAAAAGCTGTTGTAGCAGTGCAATTGAAAAGGCAATGAACTCCTGCACTGAAATGAATGTCTGGGGGCAGGGAGAGGTGGGAATGTCTAATCTGGCTTCCTTCCCAGAACTGACACGACACAAATATGTTGTTTTCAGTGAAGCAAAATGCTGAGCCTCTAGGTAAATATTCCTATTTATTTTGGGTAGAAGGGTTATTTCTAGTCAGGCTAAGTGTCTACTGAAGTGTGTAATAATTAACAGAAGACTTAAAAAGATAGAAAAGTTAAACTTTTTTCCCCATAAGACACTGCTCATAGCAGTCATCAGCTTGATTTGAAACAAACTTCAAGGATCTCAGCAATAATAACCCAAGTTTATCAGAGGGGTTACAAATCCCAATTCTTCATGAAACTTGGAAAACTGGAGCATTTTTCAGAAATCTAGATCTATAGTAGTTTTAATTTTCAGATATATATTTAAGACTGAATTTTTAAACATTTTGACAACTAAAAAAACATGGGTTTAGAAGTTGTATTGAAATAAACCTCAATTTTGTTTCGAGATTTTTTCAGCTATCCCACATGCATGATCTACATAATTCAAAAATACAGCAACAGATGAATAGTAAGAACTATTATTATTGTTAAAAACTATACACAGTGTAGCCTTCAGATACGCAACCAGATTTGGATAATCTTATTGAGAGAAGTTACAATTTATTCTTCCTACTTAAAAACCTGAAAACAATAACCAGGCAAACAAACACTCTAAGACTCATTTAGCATTTTTCATCAAACTACTCAAAACAGTGCACAAACAACTACTGAAATCTTAATAAAGATGCCATAATTTTTATCAGATAATCAAATTATTAATAATGATTTGTCATTTTGTTTTTGTAAACATACACACAATTACATTTTCCCCCTGAATACTTCTGGTACTAGTGTAGAACAAAACATCAAATACCACAAAGGCTACAGCTCCAAGTGGAGTCCTTGATGATTCAGTAACATTTTGACATAGCTACCTGAAGTGCAATATTGTCAAAACACATAAATTAAGGGGTTACCCTGCCTTCCCCATACAGTCTACAGGTATCTTGTAATCACTTGATTTGAATGAAGCCTCAATCTGATGACACATTCAGCTCACTGAAGCTAAAGTGCTCCAACCATTAAGCTTCCTCTAAAATGCAAGGCAATTAATAATAATTGTTGTTGTTTTTGTTGTATAAAAATTCCTTTCATTTGGCTGGTATGTAATGACAATGCACTATGCCACTTCCATTTATATTTCTTTTACCTCACTTACTTGAATCTGTCAGGATCCATGGAATTCAAAACAGACTTTGTTTTTTAAACAGGCCTGCTTCTCCTCCATTTGTGCCTGCTATCAATTTCTAACAAAAACTTTTCATTTTCTTAAATGAAAAGTTATAAAATAAAATAAAAATTTTATCTTCTTTTAATGATGTTTTTGTACCTCTAATATCTAAACTATTGAAAAATTTAAACATCAGTTGCTTTTGTTAAAAAACTACTCAAAGTTCATATGAAACCCAGCTCCATTTGAACAAATAACAAGGCACCATTTACCTCTAAGGATCATTTTCCACACAATCTAAAACTCCCTTATTTTGTGTTTAGTCCACTTGATTCTGTGCTCAAGTATTTAGATTTGATACATAAAATAAACTCTTTTCAATTTAATTATTTTCAAAAACCTTGTTTTATTATATTTTTACCTCTAGGGATTTTTTTTTTTCATTATCTGGTTGGTAACAAGTCCAACACTAGGTTGGAAATTTCTTCCTTTGGAACCTGACCGTATCATGTTTGCTCTACATTTCTTGATTGTAATAGGAATCAGATCGTCAGTAATTATATGATCAAATATATTAGCCAGAAACATATCCTTTCATCCAGTGTCACATCAAACATTAAAATTATAGTTTAAATTCTAGACATTTGCAATATTTCCCTCGAGTGATTGAACTCTCCTGCTCACATTTTCAAACCATTTTTAAGAGTCCTTTAATGGCAGATGCATTCAGAAAAATAGTATCTTAGAAAGCTGATGCAAAGACCCCCTCTAAACAGGAATTTCCAAACCCTGCTCATGGAACCACATCAACCACAGAATTGTTGGAAAAGACCTCCAAGATCACCAAGTTGGGCCTTTCTGAAAATTGATTTGAATTGCTAGAGGAATGGCTGGTTGACCATTTAAGCTCATGAAACATTGCAGTCCAGAGAGCCATGTGCTGGTGGATGTGCACACTTGCAAGGGTATGAACTTCAGCTGTCCCATCTACTCCTGGGGCGTTTCCTGGCACCACCTGCCTCTCTAGGTTTCCTCAGCCCACCTGGAAGCTTTTACTTTGTTGGACAACAAAGAGTTCTCTGCCTTTTCTGGCCCCCAAATTTCAGGATTCTAGCAACTGATTTGTCTTAGAGATTCTTATTCCTCTTTCAGATTAGATTTGAAAGTAGAAAAGGGCATTAAAAATAAGCAGTAGATCACTGGCAGACACAGGCAGTATGGATACATAAACATTCCCATAGAAAACAACATTAAAATCTATATAATGCAAGCTTATTGATGGTTTCAGTCAGGATCTCTTATTACACATCTGTCTGTGTATCTGATATTGCTCACGAAAAATTTGGCATCAGAGTCATGCTGGTCTAGCTCCCATTTCTTTCATTGAAAATAGCTGTGGACTCCGCTGAGGAACAAAAGACCTTAGTGCATCAAAGAGGACTGGTCTGGATCAGAAAAAAATAAAGATCTTATATTCTAAGCTAGCTTATTATGATATATAGCTAAACAAGAAATTCTCTTTAAATGGATTTTTTCATTATCTATTTCTGGCAAAATCATAAAAGAGAAATAAAAAGGTGGAGATGCCATGACCAGGAGTGCTCAGGCTCTGCCCTGAGTGAGGAAATAGAGAAATCCTGAAAACCAGATAAAGGGAGTCAAGCCAACATGTTTTTATGCCTGACAGCCAAGTATTTATGCATTTTCCACCTAAGGTGATGAATCTATAACCTCAGAGTGTAGCACAGAATAACCATATTCTATTTCCATACAACAAAATCTTTGAACTTGGGCTGAACTCTGTTCAGGAGTTTTCTACTGAGAAAAGAAACTCCATTTGCATTGATCCTCCTAGCAGCTATTCTCTTCAGAGCAATGGGTTGTGCATTCTTGGTAGGCCTAGAGACACAACTTTTTTCCTACATGGTGTTTATGTAAACAGAGTGAGCTGTAAATTTCCAATACCACAAATTATTTCTTAATAAACTTGCCCTCAAAACACAATTTTACAGGTAGCAATGCTTCCAATAATTGCACATTGGCTGTTTATCAGAATATTTTATATTGAAATATGACAAGCTGAAGTAATTTTCCTACATATTTACTCTAATATCAGATATAAAATGTTGACAATTTTATGTGAAACCAAACTGGCTCCTGACTTACATCTACACCAATGACTGAAACTGAAGCAACAAAAATCACTGGTTTTATCTGTAATTATATCAATTGCAAAAAATTCAATTTATATAAATAATTTTAATTTGATTTTTATTTGTACATTTTAATAACTTTTCCAAAAGAAAAGCTGCCTCTTTTTGGGTATAATTTGATATTTTCCTCTGGTGCATATATTTTGTTTATTTCTTCTGCTGCCTGTATTTAACTCTTTGGTTTTACCTGATGACTTTATGTTTGCTTTATTTCTAATGTTTAGCTGTATTAGAGAAATTAGCTTAGAAAATACATAAGAAAATAACTTTTCAAGTTTGTATAAGGATGGGGTTTTTAAAGTTTATATGTATCAATAATATTTTGATAGAAAGTGGAATCTACTTAAGATAAACAAAACGAGCAATTTGAGATGTTATTTGTTAAATAAAGTTGTTTTAAATATATCTGGTTCCTTAGATTCTTGAAGTATTAATAAACTAATTTTCAGTGTAAATTCAATTTAAGTAACATGAGTATTTTTCTCCATTTAGTGATTCAAACATATTACTACATTCTTCCAGGACTTTAAGACACAGACTGTAAGATGCGGTGGAATGGTTGTTGCTTTTTCTATTCTCCCAACTGGATTTTAATTTTGCAATTAATTAATTATAAACTACCTGAAAAAAACCCAGAACACTAAAATATTCACAAGCATGGGGAAGGCAGTGTTTCTATCAACAGCTGGCTTAATATTTCAACAAACTAATTCCAGAAAATAACTGGATAACTGGCAGAATATCTAGGCTGCTTTTACTATTTTCAAAGGAAAATTGTTTTAATAGTTTGCAACAAATATATTGATGATATAGATTACTTTAAATTCTATGTGCACATAACACTTTTTTAAAACTACTAAATACATGTTTAGAAAGTCAATTAAAATGAAAACAGATGTCTTTTTTATCTACCCTTGAATGAAAAATATAACATCTGACTGCTGTACTCTTAAATCTTGGAGGGAAATCCAAAAGTGGTTACATTATGAACTGTGACAAACCCACTGGTCAAAAATTAAATCCATGAAGAGGAATAATTAATATCTTATATTTAAATAGGTAGTCATTCATCTCAAAGAATCCTGAAGCACTTTGCACATACACCTGAAACATACCTTCACAAACCTTGAGATTCATGCAAGAGCTTAAAGAGATCCTGTAAAAATTAACCACTTATCCAGCATCTCCTTTTCACCACATAACTATCAGCTACTTCTTCAACAATTCTGAAAACCAAATTCAAAAACTCTCTTCCTCTAGTAGCGCAGGAAATTAAAAGCATTTCATAAATTACTTCAGTCCCTGCTACAACTTAAAATTTCTCTGGGGCCACCTGATACACTCTTCTTTGATCTCCCCTTCCCCTTGTAAACCACAGAGCCCTTAGTCCTCAAATGAAAAACACACAGCCTTTTCATCTCCAGTCTCTGCAATGGTAGCTGATGCATTGACTCTGTGCCTTATAGCATTGTCCCTTTATATTGCTCCTATTTCACAATGATTTACAAAATTGTTCAGTGGAAAGACACTTCTCTATCTTTACTTGTGTGTGATGACTCCAGTGTACACGTAGATTAAAAAGTTCTGACTGATTGGTGGGGATGCTTATCATCCACCTGCTTACCCTGGATCTGTTAATGGATTTTATAATTTACCAGTGGACAAATGGGTTATAATAATTGTTCTTGCACAGGACACTGTGCCCACACAGCAGTTGTCACTCTGTCCTCTCCTCTATCCATCCAGTCCAGAAGCTCATCTCCTGCAGTGGCCAAACACCTCAACATACACCACATACCTCAGATAATTACACAGTAAGCAAAACTTTTATTCAGACCCCTGCAGCAGCTGCAATCTGCTTACAGTTGTCTCACTAATTGCACATTTGCAGTCCTCATGCACTTAGTGCATGTGATGCTCTAGTTTGTCAGGCACTTCTTCCCTACAGTTGGCAAAAATATGCCTTCGGCCCAAAAAAAAAATTTGATATTTCTTTTAAAAATTCCACTGAGATACTTAATAACATTAGGCCCTTACAAAGTAATGATTCAAGTTTTTGAAGGAATTTCATCAGAGCTGTGACAAAAACCAACCAAACACAACAAGCAATCATTAGGCTTTCTGTAGTTCTGCCTAATATTTGGCATGATCCCACATTTCCTCAAAACCCTTTAGGCTCAGGACTAACAGAACAGTTGCAAATACCTTTTTTGAGTCTCACAGTGTTGAACCAAATGTTATTTTGCTTTTTAGTATTTGACTTTCCATCTCAGGTCAGTGCTCTAACATCAATCAGACTCAAGAGAGTAACTGGAAGTGACATAATTTGCAAAATACACCCTGCAGCACAATGAAAATGATGTAGTTAAATAAAAACAAACAGTCTGCTGGGTAATTGGGAGCTGAACTTATTTATTACAAATTGAATGACTCCACAGATCTACTAAAATGCAGCTTCTGAGCATAACTAGCAAATGCAAAGGCATCATTGCAATGTACTCACTTCTCAGGCTAAAGGTATGCTGAGATCATCAAAACACTCACAAAGGAGCTCCAAACTTTGTTTCCCACCTTGACTTACCCAGTTGCTAAGACCCCATCAAAAGGGCAACAGTATCAGGGCTACCTTATTCCTGGCCTTAAAGGGCTGTTCCAGCAGCTGGAAGCTTACTCAACGATCAGGAAAAATCTGGTCTGTCCCTGCTCTGAGCATGAGAGGGTAGGGAAGGGGTGCTGGGAGGGACTGCTCTGGCATTTAATAACTGAAATATGCTCTTATGCTCAGGACATCCTTTACTGGTCCATTAAACTGACCACAAGGAAACCATTGCATATCTACAGCTCTAGAAATCAGTTGCATATTCCAACTTGATTATAATTCAGATAGTTTTTATACAACAAACTGTTGACATTGCCATTTCCTTATTTTATTACCCTAGCAAAATGGTTTTCATTTATATCTCTGTTTGGAATGAATTTCACTTTGAAAAATATAACCAGTTTCAAACCACAGCAGATAATTTACAAATACCTACAAACACATAAAGCTGACAAAGTGCATTCTGTTCCATAATAAGAGTCAAGTCTTAATGAAATGAAAAAGTAACAGAAAACAAACCAAAAGAACTAAAAAATTTGGTGACATTCTGTTTAATGCCAGGGCAGAAGTTTTACTGCCAAAGAAATTTTTGTCAAATTATAATAATGGAACAAAAAACAAGCTACCAGTCAAACAAAACTACTGGCAAAATTATGAAAGTTTCTGTGCCATGGAATATTTTAATATAAACACCAAGCCATTTACAAAAATCTAACAATGAACTTATGATACAGTGTAGAAGGAATGTAATGCTGAGATACTAAGTGACCATTCAAGAACAGGTTCCTGTATCATGCCAAAGTTTTCATTTACAAAGGTTATTTTTCCTCAGAGTAGCTTGACCTGTCTCTCAACAAGGTCTCTTTCTCCCCTTGCCATGTTGCTGCTTTTTAATGACTTCTGTTCTGACCACAGCATGTTTTTGCATACTTGTTAAATATTTTACCAGTAGTGCTGCCATCCTCACCAGTTGTAACAAAGACATCCCAAAATATCTTTTGTTGGATCTTTCTAGAAAACATTGCAATAGTTGGCTTGGGATGAGAAGATTTTTCCTTTCCATTAAGAGCAATCAGAGGGTTCTCTGAGAGGCTATTTTTGCATTGGCTGTATTTAAATATAGGTCCTATTTAACCTCCTTATATCTGGCAAGTAAAATACATACAACTCCATGCAGGTGTTTAAGACACCTGCTATTTTTCACACAAATGATACAGAAGTAAAAACATGGGTAGGCAGGCAGAACCCCTAACCAAAATGCAGATTTAATTTTTCTCAACTGCAGTCCACATGCTAGCTCTGATATTTAAGCTCCCCTTTGAAGCTAGTATAACGATTTAGTAGTTAGTAGTAGTAGTTAGTAGTTCTGATTTAATATGCAAATGACATCTAGCCTGAAACCCAGTAACATTCTAGTCCCATTCATAGTGCATTCTCAGGGAAAAGAATCTGTCATAAAGGAATGAGAAAGAGTTCTGGATTAGGATACAAAAAGAATGCTGTACTTCAGTGGTTAAATGGTTCCTAACAGAAATCTGCTATGGTAATTTCATTAGAACAGTTCAAGAGATTTTCTCTAAATTTTTTTCTTTCTGCTGTAGCTACATCAGTAACCAGTAACTGTGAAGAAACTTCAGACCTGAATCTTAGTGTGAACAGGCTACAATGCAGAGTATTGCATGTTACCTTTTTTAAAATTTTCTATGTAAAAAGAAAATTTATCATCCATCCTTGAATGTTTTTTGATCAAATTCAGATATGGTATATGCAGGTTGAACTGTATCTTTTGAGAAAATGTTAGTTTCATTTCCTACTGGTACTGTGTTTAGAAAGATACCAGCTTGAATTGTTGTATTTGGAATAAACCTGTGCATTCAGCAGAAGATGAGGGAGAGAAAATAGAATAAGCACCAGCTGAAATCCAGTGACAGATATAAACTAGGAGGACTAAACCTTTTGATCAGCAGTTTCATTTGCTGCAATAAAAAAAGTGTGAGAACCTCTCAAAATCTTTTTTACTGCTTTCCCATGGTTCTCAGAATTATGTGATTCATCTCAGTGAAGGCCTGCTTTAGAGAAAGACAATGTTTACAGCTAGATGAAAGGTGGCAAGACCATAGATGCACAACTGTGTGAGTCAGAAAAATATTTTGGATTCACCATTTACTTGCCCTGCATTTATTTATCTCTGTATGAACAATATCTGATTTCAATGATGACAAAGGACGTGCATTTGAAGATCACACCAGCATTCATTCCATGCGGAACTAAACTTGGTTTTGGTGCCAGCACCTGCCTACTTCAAACTCTTAAAACTTACATAATCCTGTCATATTTCTTCTTTTCAAAGGAAAAAATACCCAACATATTCATAAGCTCACCACACTGTGTCAAAAGCATAATAAATCGATCTGATTCTCCCCCCTCTTTGTTAGCCACACTTAACCAGTCATAGCACAAAAATATCGCCATGGCAACATACAGTGATGGCAACAACAAATAGCAAAGACATGGAGAGAACATCATTTATGTACAGTCCAGAGGCTTTTACTCACTTGAAACATTGCTGAGAGATTCTGAATAACAAATTAAAATTAGAAAATTTGCAATAGCGGAAGAGAGAAAAAGAACTCAAGGATCTTTTCAAAGAACACTCTTCTCAGACTTTTTCCATCTTTATGCACTTGTAACCCTATTTTTCTCACTCTCCCCTGCTGTGGAATGCAGAAACTTTCTGTATCTGCCACCTGGTATGTAAATCAAAAGTGTTCAGGATGTTGTATACTTTCCAAAAAACTGGAAATGCATTTAGTTGTGAAACTATAACATCTAGGTGAGAAAATCATGCCTGCAGAAAGCAACATAGTAACTGATATTTTTATGTAGAAAACAGATCTGCCCAAGACCTGATATGCTAGAGGGCAGGACAAATTCTAATGAGATTTATGCATTTTATAACCCAAATGTAAGTCAGACAACCACTTTCTGACGAGCCATGATGGCAGCTTGGAAGATTGCTTTCATTGTTGTTATTCAAGGAGAGAAAACCAGATGTTTGATCTTAATGAAGATCTTCTGAAATCAGACAGGTCTTAATGGATATAAAAATAGCAGTAGAGCAAAAAAAAAAAGGGGGGGGGGGGAAAGAAATTCAAAGATTGCTTCATAACTTTATCAGGAACTATCTCCAGTCAGGGTGCAGATGCACAGAGGTGACACAGGCATTGGTAGCATCAGGTTAGCCCGAGATAACAAACCAGTAGATCTGGATGTCTCGGTACGGATTTCAGGACAGCAAAGCACTGTTTGTGTTAGGAATGTAATACCCTGCACACACCTGATATCTCTCAGCACAGATTGCTGAATGACTGCAGGGCCTGCAAGGGTCAATTTGGCACAGAGGCCTTTACAGGAATATTAATTGCAATGGTGGTTTCTATGTGAGTCAACAATCTCACTGCTGTCACTGAATAAAAATGAAGTAATACCCAAAATATTCCAATAACTAACAGACTGGAACCTAGTTCTGTTGCCATTCCCATTATTTTTACAACTCTAAAACTTTCAGGATATAAAACTACTATATAAACTACTCTGTTTTAACCAAGGAAGATCACACAAAAATTCTTCTTATTAGTCTTGGATCTGAACATCAATACAGAAGAAACACCTGACACCAAAGCCAAGTGCACTACTTAGGGATATTCAGAAGTCATGCAGTTCACAAAACCAACAGAAATATTTCTCCCTCTCTCACTTAGTTGCTTGCTATGGGGAATAATGATTTCTCAGTGGGTGGAATTATGATGTTTGACTTGGCAATGCAGTGGAAGCATCACACTGTTTATAATGAAGGCCCAAAGTGCTGTTTCTATTATTGGTAGCTGGTTATGTCACCAGAATGTTCTCACATGTCAAGGGCAGGTGTCCCCACTGCTGATTATAAATAAAATCATTAGCAGTCAGAATTTGGATTTAGAACGAAAGAAGCAGCAAGCGACCAACTCCTGCACCTCCAAAGAACATAATGTATCTGGGATCACTTAGCTGTGAAGAGCAAGACAAAGTTCTATCAAAACTAGAAGGAGGAGAAACCAAATTTGCACACAGAAACCTAGCTGTGGGAATGGAAAGAAAGGCAGGAATGAGAAAACTGAGAGGGGAGCTTGAATGGAGAACAAAGGACTGCTTAAATTCCTTCAGTATAAAGTTAAAAGTAATACAGAAACTGAGTGAATTCCAGATCCTTGAAAATCAAATTCCGTTCCTAAAATACAAGCCCAGATGGCTGACTGGTGTAAACAAATGCAACTTCATTGGTCCAGAGGGAACAATATCAATGTATACCAGCTGAGGTTTTGGCAATTCCACCTTCTGAGGTTCAATCAACACTCACAGGTTCTCAGGTCAGTGGACAGAGATTTGTAAGATTCATTCCCTACCTACTGTGATGACAAACAGATAAAATAACCATTTGTGAGGTAATGAGGAGATCATTGCTCACCACAATCATTCTTCCCTTTATTTTTCATGCTAGAAAATTTTACATATTAATATCACCAAACCCATATTTTGGCAGACTCCACTGAATCTTGCCTGCCAGCTTCTTTCTATGATGTACCAAGTAAGTTATGTACATGCTACAGCAGAATCAATTTTAGATAATTATTGGCCTCAAAGAAGTACAGTTGATTTGAATTATTTTAAGAAAGAAAATATGATCTGCACCAACAGGCCTATAAAAAGACATCTTCTCAATGCATTAATACCAGTGATCTGTCTTTTGTGCCCCATCTGTAGGTTTGATGTTGGCCTGGAGTAACAATTACAAGCAGAAAGGGAGTATTTCAGTCTCACACATTGATTTAGCTCTTGGACTCTGCCCTGAGAATGCAAATTAGGCTACTGCTTGAGTGAATGACATCTGTGCAACTGGTAAAAATGCACATGTAACTGAACAAATACCGTTGACTTCAGTCAAGTCAGCAATAGCTCATTAGGGACAACAAGTAGAATGAATTCTGAACTAAGACACTGAAAGCATCAAGTCCTGTGGCATTGTTTCCCAGGTCTTACATGCTCAGAGAAGTCTAACAACTCGATCAAGGATATGATGGATGGCAATGTGTTATCAGGGTCAACTCTCTGCTAGCTCCCACCAGCACATCTGATTATTCCCCAGAAAGGAAATCACTCTGTGTAATGTATTTCTCTGCATACCACAGTGTTTATTTCTCTAACTTTAGATTTGTAGACAAAGTGAGCACAGGGAGTGGAAAATATGTATAATAGTTCTTACTTTCCACAAGAGGTGAAAGGAGCTGAGAGAGTAGAAGCACTTTTAGCTCCTAAAGGTGGTTGTTTATTGGGTTTTTTTCATTTTCTTGTCTTCATCATCATCATCAATAAAAACATATTTCCTGAAGAGAAGTGAGGAAGATGTAGGGAACATAGCAAACCAGTGCAAGCTTTCTCCATGACAATGCTTCCAGGTAATGGAATATGACACTAATTTTAATTCAAGGCATAAGTCACAATAAACAGAACACACACTTGACATCTGAAAAAATTCTAAAGCTGAGCAAAATACTTGCTTTGATATTTATAGTAGGAAGTAGAAACATTTGGTTAAATGAAAATTTTGCTGGAGACAGTTGCATATGGATTATTCTAGAATCAAACTTTTTTTTTTTTTAAGAAAAAAATGCAGCTGTAATACTTAACCATAAGCAAGCCACAGCCATTTAAAACATCTAGTACGGACAGAAATGTGAATTGAATACTAGCAACCTCTAGTTGAAGACATTTGGTTTCCACAGGTTTTCCTAGTCAATTTAAGTACCTTGAGCAGGTTCTAGCTGTCCCTTTTGAAAATCAATGCCCCTTATGTAAAAGGCACAATCTGAACTTCCACTGGAAAACTAAGTTATGTTTACCAAATAGTTGTGGTTTTTCTCCTTGTACAACCTTGGGAAGCATGTTTTGCACCACTAGGTAGAGTTAAATTGGGCATATGATTAAGTAACATGTGTCTTTGAATTTTAAAGCCTTATCACCAGATAAGTTTATAACCTAAATAAATGTATCTAACTATCAAAACAACAGAGCAAACTTGCTGAGTCCTCTCCTCTGGCTGCTTGAGGGACACTTCAAGTCCTTTGTGCCAAAAGCATAGTTTTATTTCTCCAATCTTCCATGGACAACAAGAAGTCAATTGTTTCTGGAGGCCGGGAAGGGGGGGAATGCTACCACCCTAAACCTACAATATTTGAATTACAGAAGGCTTTGGAATGAAGGGATACAAGACACCAAGGGCAATACCATCATTAAGCAGTCCAGAATTGCTTCATGTACAGCCACACAGAGAGCCTGCAGGGCTCATGGTCCAGCCTCAGGGTGAGCCCCAGGTGTCTTTTGACTTGGAGGAAAATCCCCATCCTTTTATTTGGCTGCGCTTAGGTTTTGAGCAGAACTTGCCTAGGAACACCCATGTATCTGAGTTGCGTGTAGGGTCTAAATTCTGGTCTGGGCCACTTCTCTAGTTACAGAATAATGAAAAGAAACGAAGATGTGTAATGGGTTTTGTCCATAATATTGAAATTGCTTTGGAAGCACATGCTTTTGTAATCCAGAGCAAACAGTTCAACATATAAAAATGACACTGATTTTCAGCTAGGAATGCATAACCTACGGTGCTATAATTTTGATAATGAAAACATATTAAAAGATATTCAAGAAATTAGAGTCAAAAGTCTCTAATTTCCTTAATAAACCTTACTGATGACTTGCAGGAGAATTTCCAACCAGACATTTCAGACATAGCATCAGTCTCTATACTTTGCTGCACACTTGGGCTTCTTACTGCTTTAATCAAGAGTGAGTCTGAAGGTTGTTGGGATTCTTTTCTTAAATACATAAAGTATTTTTCTTTACTTTCTCAGGGTCTAAGTACATTCTATGTAGGTAAGAATTAAGCTAATTTTTGTTTGCAGGCTGACAAAATTCACATTCCAATTGTCTTTCTGGCAATAATAATTGTTCTGTCAAAGCTTCTGAAGCTAATTCTGGGTTTGCTTTTTTATGTGATTTTATTTGTGTATGACAGGCTACTGCCCATCATTATCAGGCACATTAATAAACACACAAGTGTATACTTTACATGCATGCATTTGTTAAAGGACTTCATATAGGCAGCAAGGATACTCCTCTTCTGGACAGACAAGAAAACATACTCATAGAGCACATTTTAAGATGTTTTAAAACTCACTTTACAGATGCAACACTTTTCTTCCAAAGGCAGCATTAGCACTGAGTTGCAGAAACGTGACTTCCAAAGAACCCCAAAGCTCTAAGATGACCCACTAACATGAAGTTCACTTTGGGAAGAAAGACAGTTCTCAGGATAGCATGGAAAACCCCAAATGTAGGGTATCCTAACGGTATCCTGGGAGTACTGGAACTCTGTAGGGCCTCCAGACCTCTGAAGGTTTGGGCATGTGCAAACTCTAATAGGCTTTGCAGTAACACTCTTTGGTCAGTTCTCATCTACCTGTTGAAATAATCCACAATTCCTGGAGGCCTACCTGGCCTCCAAAGCAAAACAATTCTTTAGAACTGAGATCAGGACCCTCAGAGGTGGCCTCTTTCAGCCAATGAAAACAAAATGCAGCTGCAAGTTTGGTTTAGCTATGGTGACTGGAATGCAGAGCTACTGCCCCAAGCTCTTCAGGAGAAGAAAAATGGTCAGGCTGAGACTTCTCTGTTGCTTCTTACAGCATTCTCCTCCCTGTGTGGTACTGACTACCTACCTCTCAGCAAATGCAATCATTCACTCCTATCTGCAAAGAACAAGGAGTTAAAGGGTATCAGCTGACAGAAATTCCTGGAACTATAGACCAACACCGTTTATTAAAGAGTATTCACTTTTCTGCTGCTAATGTTGCAAATAAGAAAAAAAAGAAGTATTAAAATTGCATATGACATCTGATATGTGAAAAGCAGTGGTCTTCCTTATTCTTCCATGTGGTTTATACTTCTTATCCTAAAGACTTCAGAACAGCACAGCAGTATTTCTGACTCACATTCCTGAGCTCCTGGAGGCAGCCTACAGCCCTGTGAAGCTGGAATAAATATGTTCTAAAGTAACATCAGCAAACTTTTAAAGTGAGCTCCTTAAATTCAAGAGTCTAAAAGAAAAAAATAGCTTGTCAGGTGTTTGATACCAAGCTTTCAAAGTCTTCTTGCATGACAATACCTTCTCACTATTTAAAAAATGCATATAGTGAAAAAAACAGGAGTCCCACACACTTTTTTC
The DNA here is from genome assembly GCA_024865655.1 of Emberiza elegans. Classification (NCBI taxonomy): domain Eukaryota; kingdom Metazoa; phylum Chordata; class Aves; order Passeriformes; family Fringillidae; genus Emberiza; species Emberiza elegans. The sequence goes on along the minus strand of JALJVW010000241.1, from coordinate 23,692,615 downwards.
TATTTTCACATGGGATTTGCTCATTATTGGTGCTAGCAAATGAGCAAAGGAGAAATATCCTTGCTGCAGATCCTATATTCTTGCCAAAACTATGCAAGTAAAACTTAAACTTTTTGACTGAATCACAGTAAACATAGAAGAAATTCACTTGCTCTTGTCCTGCATCCTCCTCCAGAATAAGCTTTTTGACTTTGCCATTTTGTACAGAAACACAACAAAAATCTTATATAGCCAGGAAAGCATTCCTATCTTATAAATATAACTTTTGAACAGACTGAAATTGTTCTCAGAAGCAGATCTCTCAATAGTTGTTAGGTTGGTTTTTCTTTTTCAAAAGCTTCTTCTATTGCTCTTTCTTTAATACATCAAAATAAAAAGAACAGATGTTAACATACCTCAGCCAAAACTCAAGTAAGCCCTTATGGTCAGGTCTAGCAAGCCAGGAAAGATATCACTACAGTGGAAATTATTCCAAAACTGATAAATAAACACTGGAACATATAACACTACACAATGTCTGTAGGACAATCCCCTTGGTAGTGGACATATCTGACTCTTGTGCACTTTTGCAAAGTATGTCAAAATATTTTTCATTTCTGTGTTAAGGACAGACACAGCAACTGTGTCCTCTCTCCATGTAGTCTACAGGCCAAGTGCCACCTTGACTTACAGCAGTCCAAACATACAGGATGGCCAGCAATACAGGCATAAAAACTGGCATCACTATTTGGCATGTCATGGTAAAATAATGGCAGATCTATAAAGGATGAGGCTTGCTCCATGGCACCTAATTTCTAATTGTCTTCACAGTCCAATTCTGCTTCTTTGAAAAAGACTTTGTAGAACTCACTTGGTCTACTCTAGACCAATATTTCCAGTGTACAAACTCTTCCATCACCCAGTAACTGTCACCAACACAAGCAGAAATCTGCAACTTAAGCGGGTACTTAATTTCATGTATGTGCTGCTCACATCACTGCTGGCAATAAAAGGTTTTGCAATATCACATCAGGGCCTCAAAACACAGCTATTTCAGCAGCTGTTCTTTATTACCACCATGTTTGTTGGCTAATGAGAATGTCAGGAAATTTCTGTCTTATTGTAGACTGGGTAAAGCAATCCTGTGCAACATCTTTAAATAATGCTGTCATATGCATAATGCCCTTCTCCTTTTCAGAGCTCTATCATACCTAGCAGTTATTCATTGGAATTTAGCTGGATGTCAAGCTCTTTGCATATAACAGTAATACATAGACTCCCATGTCTTAAAAGCATAGTTTTGTTATTTAACAGACAAGAGCAGAACTGAAGACATTCAATATGTGCAACAACTTAAATCTATAGGAAGAGGCTCTGGAATGACTCCGCTTAAACAGGGAGGTTGACCAGATGACCCACTGTGGTCCCTTCCTATCTGACCCATCCTGTGACTCTGTGATTTTCATATTAATAAAAAGTTCAGAGAGAAAGGCAGCATCAATACGCAGATTAAAAGGAGGCAAAATAAAAACCCTGGGGTTTTTTAGGCTAAACCTGACTGATTCTACATTGGAAGGATCATTAGATTGTCTTCATCTGGTTGTTTATGCCATATTTCAACAATATGTAGCTGAATTAAAAAAAAAAAAAGGAAAAAAGGAAATATTAGAAATATTTAAGCCGGAAAGCTCAAAGCTGTGTCTAAAAACACACAAAAAGGCCTCTTTTTTTTTTTTTTTTTCTAAATAGTATTTAAAGTTCCATAGAATATGAGTTATGTGTGGCTGTCTGCTACAAGCTGCTTCTCAGCACTGCAATAATGGAAATAGCTTTCCTATACTAACCCTACATTGAAAGGCTGAAAACAACTTTTATTAGAATCAGTTCAAACCTCCAAATGTTCTTTATGTACAGGATAATTAGAGGTCAGCTATTTACTGGTGTCTTCCTGCTTTATTTAACTTGCTTTCTGCAGGAAGAACTCTTAGATCAGTGGTAGTCTGAACTGTACAAAGATGCACATAATTTATATATTTTACCCAGCCCTACCTAGCAGCGCAGGGTGAGTGCTGAGGTACACTATATTGTTTAGACAAAAAAAGCTGTGAAGTCAAGAAAGAGGCCACTACTATAGGGCATTTTCTCAACCTAGATCAATGAAACAAAGATTATATTCGTGAAGAGATGCATGATCCAGACACGAATATGAAGTCATAAATTCTTTCATCCTAAAGGCACCAGATCTTTATTTTGAGCTGTGCAAAAACTTGTGCTATCTGGGGTTTTTTTTGGTGGACCACAGGAAGGAAGTTTGCAGTATCAGCCAGGAGCATGTTGTCCCAGGTTACTATAATGTCAAAAATCCAACTACCGGAAGAAAATACAGACGGAACTGGGAGAATCAGTTCAACAGGATGGCTGTATAATGATGGATACTATGTGTACTACATGGCAAAAAAAAATCAGAGGTAGAGAAGATTATAAACTGCGCTTTTCTCCTCCTCTGTTACCACATTTTCAGAAGACAGACACAAACTAAATTAGGGCAGAAGCTGTAATTCTGAAAGTGACAACAAGGGCAAGAGCCTCTGTTCAAGATTTTAACAACAGTTCAGAGCTTCACACTGATTTTTACCTTTTCTTGGTACCAAGAGATTTACCTTGAATTCACATTGCCTCTGTATTTATCACCTTTCTTTACCATTCTTTATTTCAGACTCTCCATTTGATGACGTGTTTGTAGATGATATTTTTATTGCAGTGGATGTGATTTTGTCTGTTTGAATGGTCTGGCAATATTTAAAGAGGCTTAAGGCACAAAATGAATAGAGCTAATTAACTACTATCTGTAGTATATAACCCTTCTAGATGGGAAGGTCTTACTTTAGCAGTCCATCACTATGATTGGCTCTGTATTGTAGCTCCAGTAGAAAATGCCATAAAGGATTACTAATTAAAGCCAATTCTGTAAAGCAGACTTAAGTGTTGATCCAACACACGAATTAATCACTTATACAAACTTGTTCTGTTGGTTTAACAGGTTTTCAAGGTTTTGAAGCTTTGTATTGTCAGCTCATCACTCAAGGTAGACAGCATCTAGCCAGTATTTTGGTTAATTCAAAAGAAATTCAATCCTTCTGACTTGCCACGCTGAACTCAAATTTCTGTGACAAATTCAGCAGATTGTAGGCCCAGCATCAAAGAACATGGAACTAGACTCTCAAGCTCCGAATGAAAAGGTAAGGGGCTGGAGATGATCTTAAAACCCTATGTTGGCTCTCTGTATTAGAGATCCATGAAGGACAGCCAGAATTTCAAGGAAGTTCAACTGAGTAAAATGCATATCACTATCAAACAGTGTCTTGTATGAGATAATTTGCTTCACATTTTGAAAACAGTAATTATATGAAAAAGACATTACCAGAATTGCCTTTTATGTGTACATCCACAGTTCTGCACTCCTGACAGTGCAGAAATTGAATTCCATAGGCTGGGCTGCCAGAATGTTCTTTACTCTGACCCACACACTTTCAGATTCTAACTTCCATAACATGCAAGCTCAGTGTCCTGCATTTTTCAAATTATTAATATGTAAAGAAGATAAGACTGAAGCATTTTGAAAACAAAAACCAGACCCATCAACAAAATAGCTACACACACGGCAAGTCTGCAGGCCTTCTTACAGCCCCTCTTCTAAATCCAGACCTCCCTCCACAGTTCCAGACCCATCTGATTTATCTCTTTCTGCATCCTGTTGTACTCTATGTCATGTGTATGTATAAAACACACAGATACATAAGAACACACATAAATCTTTTTTATAGAGAGAAATCTCCCCAAAGGCAGTATGCTGCAGACTCTAAATCAATCTATTTTAATCTGATCTTCATCTGTAATGGTTTTCTTGGCTGCAGCCATCAAGGAAACATCCTGGCAGGTGGGAAAGAATGAAAATATATAACATTTGTTTCTAATGGTTCCTTTGCACCATGTAGTTTTGACTTTCCAGTACAGAAAAGCCTGAAAACAGCATGAAATATGACTGGGCTTAGAACTGACCTCCAATGCAAACTTAGATCTGCACGGCTGAGAACTCCCTAAAATATGAACATAAAGATGTAAGAAACTTCCTAAAATATCTTTAAAATCATTGAAGCAAAGTTGAAAACTGAACTTTTATACCTAAGAACAAAGCTGAATTTTTTCCATATAATAATTTCATCATATGGAAAGCCTTTTCTATTTCTAAGACTTTTCCTTCCTTTCTCAGTACACAAATTTCAAGTCACCCAAATTGGTTTTCTATTAGGAACTAAGACCACAAGCCCCTAGGAATCCATGTTTTGTCAGATTTTCGCTCCCTGTTGCCAAACTTAGTGCCTTACTAATTGCCTGGGGCTGCAGTGCTTTGCTTATAGAAACAAATTATTTTCCTGATGGAACAGCAGGATTTGCACCTGCAGAGACTCGGCTTAGGAAGCCTGGCAAGCAATCAAGTGGGCAGCTGGGGAGCCTCGCTGCCCAGCAGTCTGCAGGACAGTCCCTGGAAAGCCAGGGCGCCTGTCAGGTCGCCCGTCAGCTGGTGGGCAGCTTGCTGGCAAGGGGGCTGGCAAAAAAACAACACTCCAGGACAGCTAGTCTATCTATCTCCTAACCTGGCTTCTGCCAGTAACCCTGATGAATCAACACGCTGATGATAAAGAAAAAAATCTGCTCTGGGACATCAACATTTAACAACAAATGAAGTCGATCAGAAAAAATCTTTTTAAAATGCTAACCACAATTTTCCTAGATCCCTGAGCCCTCAGAAGGAAAATCAGCTTGAGGTTAAGTCAATGTTTCTTGCACATGTTGCACTGTGGAAAATAACTGAGAGCAGAGCAGTAAGAAATCCCCGGCAGTACCCTGGTTATGTGTAATGTAATGTCTGCACCACATTGGTCAAGGTTGCTCTGGGGCTTGTTCTTTGAAAGGCCACGGCTGTAATTCACCTTCATTCACACACCTCATAAAATTGCAGAGCTGAGTTACTAACAGTGGTAACCACTTATTCTTTTGACCACTAAAACAATAAAAAGTCAGTTTGATTTTAATTTATTAACTGAAAGGAGGTTGGCGGTCACAGATTGGTCCTCTCTGGAAGTCACTGCAGAACCCAAGCAACACTTGGTCTGGCACACAATAGGTGTGCTACAATACCATGCTGATGAACAGATAAAGTGGAATAGACACCAAAAATCTGCTTGTTGCTTTAAGCCACACTCTTCAAAGCCACAGGCAGCTTTCTATCAGAGGATCAGACCATGCCAAACAGGAATGCAACATCACAACACAAGAAAAAGGTTTCATCTCATCTATTACTCAATAGGTTTGCCCAGTTTTCTTTTTTCGTCAAATTGATCTGACTGCTGTAGCTGGCAGGAGAGAGAAACTAATGTTTTCACTGAGCTTTCTGGTTGGCTTCTTCTCCCAAACCAGACCTATACAACATATTCTGACTCAAAGAAGAGCTACTGAACATGGAATTTTCTATCACATTTTCTTACAGAATCATTGTTAGGTCAAATCTCACACAAAATTAAACGTTGAGCAAACAAAACATTAACATGAAAAAATATACAATACAAAGATTAAATATCTCTGTAAGTTCAGTTTTAATTTCTGAAAGTGTTCTTAACAAACATAGGAGAAAGACTACTTAAATAGTGTCCCTAAAACCACACTCTCCCTCAAAAAATGCAGTAATTTCACACTCAGCTCTAAATGTTGCACTCAGTTGCTGCAAAGACATTTCAATTTAGCCTGTAAAAACAGTGATTTCTAAATTATCAAAACAAAACACTAATTAAGAAAAAGCATCAATAAATAGGATGAAAAACAATAGAGCAGGTTTTCCAGTCTCCCTCTCTTCCCTCCCTCAAAACTGGCTCAAAAGAATACATGCCAAGAAAACGTGCTTTATTCACATAAAAAATCAAAGGTAGCATCAATCATTTTGATGATAAAGTATTGGTCCAGCTACTCCTCAGACCTCCAAAGCTACCATCTCATGTCTCCTGAAATAAAATGCCCTTTTCTCCTAGTACACTAAGTAAGAAATCCATATGGGAAAAACTGACCTCCACATCATAAGAATTAAAAATAAATTCCAAGACACATGGGTTTGGGTTGCATTGATGGGTTATATTCACTGTAACACAAGGCAACACGACCAGCTAACAACACAAACTGTTTTCTTCCACAGGTTGTACATGAGAAATGCTGATACAAGAATTCAAAGGAATTAATATAATGGGAAATAATCATTACTATTCAGCAGCTATTGGTAAAAATCAGAGTTCTCTATGAAGAAAGAGAAGTCAGGTCATTTTTAAGGAAACCTTTTTAAAAGTAAACAAAAATATGTGAAACAAGAACTAAAAGCAACTGGGAGCATTCTAGGATTTGTAAGCCTTCCAGGACCCTGATATTTTCATCTTTGCCATCTCTGTTAAGTAACTTGCTCTAGTATAGCTTCTGATTAGAAAGCCAGAATGGGACAATTGCAGATATTTCCACTTGCCAATCCTACCAGACATGATGTCTGTTCAACACAGAACTTTCCTGGTTCATGTGGGGTTCTATGATATATTCAATCTCTTTCAAATAATCACACATACACACACAAAAATGAAGATTTACTATTAAGAAATCAATAAAAACTTGAATATTTGAATGCAAAGGATTCATGTCAAAGATCTTTTGAAATATCTACAAACTTTTTCCTCCTGAAAATGTAATCACATATCACTGTAAGCAAAATATTTTTTATGAAAGCCAGTTCCTATTTTTGATCCTGACAGAGCTCTGTAGAGTACAAGGATGAGGAGCAAGGAATGTCTCCTTTCCATACCTCAATCCACTTTTACTTAGAACAAGAAAATTATTGTAAGCTACTTCTTTAGTCACACCTTTTCAATATTATTTAAAAACTCAACCTGCCAAGAAACCAGATCCTCATCCTCTCTGGACTTTTCTCCCTTTTTCACTACCTCAGGCAATTGACATTATTCTGTTTAGTTTTCCATGTGAAATATGTACATGTATATAAAGCTGCTAATCTTTATTGGCATCATATTTGCTTTGAACATCTTAACCTATTCTTTTCTTTCTCTTTTGTCTCCCACAATTATCTGCTTATTTGAGATTTATAGTGGACAAAGCAATCTAACTTTCAATAAAGGTACCATAATAATCCCAAACTTACTACCACTACCTAACTGCTATCTAGTTTTTTAATATGTTTCCCATTGTGCCTTGTAACAGCTAAAGAACATATAAAATATTGAAAAAGCTGTAGTTGTAGACATACTACTAGTTTGACCTCAGCAGTTTAATTTTAAAGCAATTGCTTTTAAATTTTTCATGCTTAACCATCTTCATTCTTAGGCAATATCATTATAAATTGGATAGAGTAAGAACTACCATAACTCCATAACAGTAAGAGGTTTTGAAATACTATGAATTGACAAGGCACCTTTTTTTTCCCCTGCAAGATGACTATTAGCTCTTAGATAATGCAAAGAACTTAAAAGAATCCGCAGGATCTTCTTATTTCTCACTGTTTCTTATATCTAGGGAGAATAAGAATTATTAAATATTTTAGTTCCCTGCTAACCTCCAAATTGCCTGTAGTACACTCATTTCAGACAATGAGCCAGGTGAAAAACAAGATCACTTTTAACTGTATTGCCAAGTCTTTCACTATAAAGCATCAAATGTAGTCTTTGTATAGAAAAGTGCCCTCCTGAGTGGCCTAGATAATGGAAAATAGTAGGTACCCAACATTTCAGCTTCCTTTGAAAGTCTCTTACATTTTTCAAGTAACAGGAAGTAAAAAAAAACCTTTTTCCTTACAAATATTTAGTGCAATGTAAAAGGCTGTTTGTCTACATTCTCACTGAAGGCTGGAACAGAGTTGTTAAGTCTCCCTGGCTATTAAATACAAAGGCTGGATAATTTCAAACATATCCATATGAAACAAAGGGCTCCTGACTTTTAACTGAGTTCTTAGCACTGTGACAATGAAGTAATAAATACCTTCTATTCTTTTCACTCCTCTAAGCTACTTTCTCTCTTCTTATATATCCATAATAGAAATGAGAACAAGTTTTCAGCATTTAAACTTTTCCAGATATGTCAGTGTCACAAAGAATGTGTCACAAGCAACGTGTATTTGGTGCTGAGCCAAATCCTCAACTAAGAAAAGGAGTAGATGGGGTTAGAGGTAGCCCGTTTATTTTGCTGGCAATTCACTCCATAGTAAACTAGCTCTATTCACTAGCCCATGAGCATTGCATGCATTTACACTCCCATTTCACACTGCAGTACATCAATCTAACGCAATCTCTCAAGGGGAACTGTCTACATGCAGTCCAAATGGCTTTTCAGATGAAAAATAAGGGCAACAGCCTCCTATCTCAGGAGAGTTTGTTCAAACCCTTGTTCAGGTCACAAGTTAAAATTAGTTTGGTGCTCTTCTCCTTCCTTGCATTTGTGCTCCTGACACAACTGCTACTCATTCAGGCACAATGGGGTGTGACTGGCAGTCCTGGCTCCAAGGGAGGCTGCCCATGGCTACCAAGGAAGAGGATACTGCCTGTGATGTGTGTTGGCATGGAAAAAAAAGGGAACCCGACAAGGGATGAGAAAAAAGAGGGAAGAACTCAGGGCTCTCATTGGTTTTGGCAATATGAAAAGCCAGTTTCTTTCTACTATCCTGGTCTTTTTTTTTCAAATGGGCAGCAAGCACATTGAGGCAGAGCAGTATTTCTGACTTTGGAAAGTGAAGGGCCTTCTTATGTGCCTTGGTTCCCTCCAGACCATACATAACATCTGCAGTTTCTCCCTGCCTACTCACACAACAAAGTGAATGGGTAATATACTTTAAATATTCTTGTGGCCATGATTAAAGAATCATTGTTTTTCAGACCTATATACTGAATCCTTGACATTCAGAACTACCTGACAAGGAATGGCCACCTGTCAGGAATTGTGCAACAGAAACACTGTCTTGGACTGTTTACCTCAGGCTCTTCCTGGTTTCCAGCTTTGAAGATACTCAGTCAGCTAGAAGGAAAGACAGTCTAGAATCTTGTTATTCCTGCCCAGAGTTGTCAATCCATTCTAACAATGAAAAACATCCTTTACTTTGTTGAACATAGCAGTAAATCAGTGCCATCTGCATAGAACACAGCAGCACCATCTGCATTATGAATGTCTCACTGAAGTTCATTATTGCATTATGCCAATTCAATAGCAAGAAATTCCCAGAAACTCTGTTGTACACCCAAGTGCATGTTAATTTCTAGCTTCTCCTGCTTTCCACTCTACCAAACAGTTTTCCTAGACATATGGATCTATAAAGCACCGACATGCATTTATAAGCAAAGTGTGTTTTACACCTAAATCTGCATAACAAGCTTATCTTAACAACATCTCCAAAGTGAAGAATTTAACCACAACATAAACCCTCATGTGTTTATTCACAACCGTATTCCTGTGAGATAAAGCAGGGTTATCCCCACATTACAGATGAAAATTGAAGTGCAAGACAGAATAACTTGCCCAAACCTGTAAAATAGCCGTTCTGTGACAAAGCACAAATTTGAACAAATCAAATTCTAGACTAGCTTCTTTTCCACATTTCTGAGATAAGCTCCTTCTAAAAAATACTAAATACCATTTTCTCAAATATGATATGGTGAACAAGAAAGAAGACATGAATGACTAAATTATTTTAGATGGCAATTGAAAAGCATGCAAAATAAAAAAGAATTTCATAGCTACCGTGAAGGACAATGTCCAAATAAATAATTTTTACAAGTATTTGCCCTCCTCTCTATGATGGACATGAGTTTTGGGGAGCAGAGTATGACAGAAATATGGCATAGATATAATTTTTTCCCCAAAACTACATTTCCATTAACAACTGAATTTCATTTCACTTGTATTTCCACTTGACCTGTACATGCCTAGATATAGTTTCCTGAACAGAGCTCAGAAAAAGAATGGACGCTTGTCATATTGGCTGCCACTCAACTTTGGTAATGCTCCTGTATCTAGCCAGCTTATGACTGAATGATTAACTATTCACTGCAGGTTTGTGCACACCACTATCGAAAACATCGATATTGTAATGTGTAATCTGCAATTAATTACATGAACCACTGGATATGCCACTTACACTAATTAAACTTCAATAGGCACTACTTTGCAATACATGGCTAGTTCACATGCAACACACTTTCTTAAATAAGGCACTTCACTAAAGGATACTGCCAGGATCAGTGAAGGGTTTCATCATCAGTACTGGCTGCAATTTATAGCAAAGGGAATATCCATGTCAATGATTGAACACCTGGGATTGCACCCACGCTGTACCAGTTGGTTACTATCTTTACCTAGCTTGGCCTGTTGGGTATAATCAGACAAATACAAAAATCATTTGGGGCATCTAGACTAAGATGGCAGGTTTATTCATGTACTGGGGCTTATAAAAGTTTAGGAACCCACAGTCATTCCTCATAAGCTTTTGTAAGACCAGCTTGGACTTCTCTGAAACTCTGTTCTAATCCTACCTTGAAACTAAAGTTCCATATTTTGATGTGTCATTTTTCTTTATTATGAACATTCAGGGACAAATTTTCCAAAAGTGTTTAGGCACCTAGTGATGCAAATAGGCAGCTTGTTATTTTTCAAAATCACTTAGGCAGGTTAGACAGCTAAATCCCTCTGAAATTAGAGAGAGTTAGGCATCTGACTTAGGCACTTAGAAAAATTTAGCCAATGCTTATTTGCATTTGCAGGCTCCTAATCATTTTTGAACATCTGTATGATAGGTTTTGATTTATTTAGGCTGGTTCCCAGTACATTACTTTCTCTCACCTGACTGAAAGAGCATACCTCATTAAGCAAGTTACAGATTTTTCTTGCAGACCATGTTAAGAAGACAAATAAGTGAAAGAGGTGACAAGGTTGGGTTTTTTTACTCTAATTTAATAATTTTATTTTATTTTAAATAGGTAAGGAGACATTGTGGAATAGTGGATAATATAAAAAGACTGTTTTATTCTAAAACCTACTCATTCGCTCAATAAGCTTTTTAATAACATTTAATTTTGTTTAGCACAAAATAGAATGAGGGTTTAAAAGCTGGCAAAATACAAAGCACTCAGTGTATAACTTGATCAGATTATTTTGCTTATCTTAAAACAATAAGAAAATCACCCCCAAAACAATTTCTCCACAGCTAAATGTCAAATTTGTCAAATTTGAGTAAAATTGTAATTAAATTTGAGAAACACATCAAAAAGACCTCATTTTATTGTAAAATATTTGTCTCTCCAGGTCCTTGGTTTATAGTTTTTCATTGAATGAGAAACTTTAGGTTATGAAATATTTCACCTCTGAAATTGTACAAGATTGAGATGTATATGTTTTAACCATGAAATTATTCATGTTCATGTTTCTCACTAAAAATAACAAAATATTTTGTCTTGTTTATTTTTAAGATGATGTTCTATGAAAAAGGGATTAATCGAAGTATGTCACACTACAATAGGTCCTTTACACCAGTTTAACAGCTTTTGAATCCACTATCAAATTTCTTCTATATCTGATTTTAAACAGATGAGATCTCCAAGAGAAGATGTTCTTAAAAGTGCCATGAAAATTTTCATCTGATTTTCTTGAGACACTATTTTTGGTTTCAGATATATGTTTTTTAGTCTGTGACAATTCTGATTTTTTAATTTTCATTTTCAATCAAAAATACCCTCAAGCATTTTTAAAATACCCTAAAGAATATCTGAGATTTTTTTTTCCCAAACTGTTATTTTGCCTCTTTTATAAGAGGATTTTTTCCAGTATACAATTCTTTTCACTAGAGAAAAGGAAATGAAAGATTTGACTGCCTCTGATGATTCATAATTGTACATTTTGTGGCTTCAATGACAGGATTTTTTTCTATTTTAACAGGCATTAATTTATCAAAGGAACACAAGTCTAAAGCTGTCTTCCTACATATATGTGGTGCAGTTTAACTCAAGGTACAAATTTAATCTTTTCCCATCTTATGTTTACATAAAGGGAACAGTGAGGTCCAAATGTAAGACGTTATATATTGTAAAATAATAATCACTCTAATGTGTGGGTGCTGAAGTTGATTACTGACTTAAAGCTTGTAGAATAGATGTACCAGGAGAGGGGAAGAAGCAAGGAAAGATACATAGAATATATCAAATTTAATCAGGCAAATGCATCCCTCCAGGCTATTTAGCCTGACCTAAGCTTTCCATCGGGAAACCGGAGTTCAGAATGGGATTTGTGCAATGTCATTTCAGGTGCAACAAAGTCACATAATAAAAAAAGCTTAGAAGATATTTCTCATGCTGTAATTTGCATGGCTAGAGAAGCAAAGGGCAGGAAATATTATCCACAACAAATCTATAGTAAAATAACTTATTTCATTCTGCTCAAAAGCCTCTAATTCCATTTGCCCACAGCTGTATAGTGTGGTCTCAAGATCCATCTTTAAATGAGTCATGTCTTTGACAGGGACAGGAAAAGCTGTCTGAAAAATTACATCATCTAGGTTTCCCCTGAAAGAGTTAAATTTGCTTGAGCCAAAGTATTTGCATTGAAAACAAGTTTCTATAAGACTTATAAAACTACTCTCTTTCACTGCCTCTTTTCACAGAGGCCCCACTTCACTAATACAACGAGTAGCAGGACAAACCCCAATCAACAAATCATATTCAGCTATTAATAATTAATGTATACAAGCACGTAAAAGTGTATTTTTATTAATATTTATGTACACACACACACAGATACATGCACATGTGAAAAGCTGTCCCAGAACATTTCAGTGTAAAACTCCATACCAACCACTAAGCAGTAAGCAGTAGGCAGGACAAAAAACAGAAGACATCCTGAATTTACAAACCAGGCTTGGGAAAAGATGTTCAGTGCAATGAAAGGTTGGCTTGGAGTTAGAAGTTCATGAGGTTTTCTCTTGAAAACTTTGGACTGCAAAACATCAAGACAAACTGTCCCTCCAGTTTATATCTGGCAAACACAGATGAGAAACCCTCACCTTATGACACAGGCATTGACAGGACCAATTCACCTCAAAGTATGAGGCATCAAGGTTTTACAAAAAAAGACATTAAAAAAACCCCATAGTGTCAGGAACTGCAGATGCCTGATGAGAAGATTCTGACAGTTCTTTTCAGTGATGAAGATTTATTTGGAGGTTCAGGTATCCATAAGTTTGGATGCTTGTCTGGACCTCCTCACTTGTGAATAAATACAGGATTTCCATCATCATATGAAAGATAACACAAAAGGATGGAGGTAAGGAAGCTGTGGTAAAGATGAGAATCTGATGGTATTTTGATATTCTGCTATTTATTTCACAGAAATGCCAGGAAACAAAGGCTGACAGCTTGTTAAGGAAGCAGAACTTAGCAAAGACAAATTGCATTCCCTGTTGAGATTGATGAAGATTCTAAATTCAATACAAGGTTTTGGTGGAAAAATTAATTTGGCACTTATTTACTACCATCTGTTTCAGATATTCCAAGTGTGAACAAACAACCTATCACTGACATGTGAAGGATTTGAAGCTGTAGAAGTAAACAGTATGGAAGATGATTCGTGCCTTCAGGAAAGACAATCCCTCTCAAACATGCCACATTCTAGGCCTCAACCATGAATTAAATATAGGATAAGTTGGTTAAAAATACCAACTAAAACTGTATCATTTCCAGCTTCAGCTACAACTCTAATACTATTGGATTGCATTTGACATATAATAGTAAAATATTTGAAAATAAAGGGATTGAAAAATTGGAAACAAGTACAGAGGAAGCATGCTTAGCATGCCATAGAAAAAAAATCCACATTCTGAGCCTGTTTTACAATCATGTTTAAAATTGTTATTTTCATTGAGGTTCACTGAAATGGTGAAAATGCAGAATTTATCCCAGTGACAACTTCTTCAAAATATTAGAGAGCAGCACCACATTCTCCCCGCTAGTCCGGCTTGGTATCACAAAAAATGATGAGTCCCAGCCCAGCCTTGTGCTACGTATCAGGCACAAGAGCTTCACTCCCCACAAGAGTGAAGAAGCGGAAAGGGCTGAACACATTCTTGTCCTCCTGAGTGCTAGTGCTCCTCTTTCTCCCCCAGTACTTCACACACATCACCTCTCTTCCCTCAACAACAACAAAAAAAGAGGAAAAGAAAAAGACTTACTTGTTTTGGATTCATTGTGTGTCTAACAGGTAATTTGGGTGCTAACTGCTGCTCTGGGTGTGTAGAGAACTGGTTGGGTTGTCTGGGAACAGGTAAGGCAGTGAGAGAAGACAGAGAAGACCCCGAGAAAGATTTTTTCCAAGGACTTCACTGACTTTCTTCTTAAACATTAAATGATATTACAAGTGGCATGTCTGTATCATTAAAGATTTAGTTGGCAAAGCCTTATCACACTAACTATCACCAATTTTCATTTAAATTAGGTATCCAGCTTGATGAAATATATAAAAGCTAACCAATTGAAAAAGGAGCAGTTTTATCATTTCAGAAGACAAATTAGAGATTGCATTTGAGTCTACCTGGTGGGAGTTTGGGGAAAGGTCTTGATTGGCTAAAGGTTTTGCAGATAGCTGAAGTTTTGTGTAGTGTTTGATTTAGTGCCTAAAGAAGGAAAGTGAACTCTAACTACCACGTGTGTGGACAGATTTCCTACTCACAGTTGGGCCTGCTTCTCAAGGAAATGCTACTTAGAGTCACAAATTTAAGAGTTGGTGTGGGTTTTGTTTGTTTTATTTTTTTAAGAGCTCTCTGTTCTGTGAGAGATAATAGGACCATCAATTTTTGTGTGCTTACCCTATTTCAGTGACCAGTGCCAAAATTATCTGGAGTGTGAATAGGCCACAGTCCCATGAATTTACAAATGGGTGTAATGAATCTGCCAACAAAGCTGAAGTTAACTGCCCAGTGCATACTTAACAGGGATCTAGAGGTAACCAGACATCACATAAACAGCAATAGTCACAAGTGCCACATCTTGTAAGAGCAGCTTACAGATCATAAAAGTGAATCAAAAATTGACTTTGTTAGAATTAGGGGGGAATTAAAGTGGGGATATGATAATTATGATGACAATGGAAAGGCAGCTCACAAAGTTACTTCAGATTTTATCTTACTGTCCTATAGTAAGGCATCTTCAATTTCATTTTTGTTTATCTTTCTTCACTGTGTCTCATCTATTTCTTTTTACAGCACTTCCACAAGGAGAAAGAATAAATCACCCAATATGTGACCATCTGACTTTTTTTTTGGAAAAGGCTTCTAAAGGGGCATAATTGAAGTTAGAAATTTTAAGACTAATAAAACTTTTTTGCTGCCTTATTAGAATTTGATTCATGCCATACACAGCATGCCTGATTGAAATATCAGGTGTTTCTACCCCTTCAGCTGAGAGGTGTCTTGTCTGTTATAGGACTATTTTAGTCCTTCAATTTTATAAGTTCCAGACACAGCACATAGATCACATTCACTAAGGCATTCAGCCATTTAAGACTTTGCCAAATTGCACTGCTTCAATGCAGAAGTTACTTGGCTTGGATATATCTTAGAAGTTAAGGTTCCATTGCCACATTTTTCTTTTTCACCTACAAGTAGTTCTGTTTATTCCCAACTCAGCAGCCAAGCTATTGATTAAATTGGCTTAGGTCAGTCCACCCTGCAGTTCCAGCCTCAATCCTTGCATTGTTTTCCAATAGCTTGTTTTATTGATTTAATGTTCTTGGTTTTGACTTTAGAATCTTGCTTTTAGCTTTAGCTCTGTCCTGTGTTCCTTGCTCAAGTTTTATTTTACTGTTACCTCAAACTGTCCAAAGAAATTGCAGTCAAATGTAAAGATGTGTCTGCTGGGCTAAAAGGGAACAAACTAAATTAGGCAGCAGTAAAAAGGCGCACAGGGCCTGTCACACACTAGTTTCAGAACACATATTTTTCAATCCAAGTTCATACTATGCAATATCAAAAGCCCTCTTCATAACAACCCTTGTACCATTTCTTCTGCTCTACTAAAACTTTCAGGAATCACTGATCCCCTCTGCCTAGCTGACTTGGTAGCCCTGGA
The DNA here is from genome assembly GCA_024865655.1 of Emberiza elegans. Classification (NCBI taxonomy): domain Eukaryota; kingdom Metazoa; phylum Chordata; class Aves; order Passeriformes; family Fringillidae; genus Emberiza; species Emberiza elegans. The sequence goes on along the minus strand of JALJVW010000241.1, from coordinate 23,676,440 downwards.
TATCTGAATTACTAAAATGTTTTCTATTTATGTGGATTAATTAAAGACAGCAGTCCAATTTTTTACCATCTCACATATTGTTGAACTACATTTGTGCTGAGAAAACAGTACAATCTTATTATTCCACTGGGGTAGAACTTCTACACTCTTTGTCCTGTGGGGAACCAGGCATACAAATCAGACTTGAGGTGTTTCTGTGAGACCCCCTACCTGTGAATCTGAGGGCAGAATGGGTCCCCTACAACACACATAGTTCCAATATGTGAATCTGCATTTTGAAAAAAATCCAGTGGTAGTCATTTTTGCAGTTCTGTATTATGTTTCTGCAGATGAAATTAGCATTCTGTCAGTGCATTTAATTTGCTCTATTTATTTTACTGAAAAAGCATGAGAGATTTGTGTGTGAATAGTTCTAAATATATATCTTTTTCATTGAACTAAAATATTGTTTGGGTTGGTCAGTAAAAGCTTTCAAGAAATGTACGCCTATGAAAATGTTTATTTCTGCAGAAAGAAATATTCCATTATTTGCGTAGTTGACAGTCAGCTTTGTTGTAGTTCCAAATGAAAAAGGGAGTATGTTGATTAGAGAAAATACAGCTATGTTCCATCTTCCTCCCCTGCTTCAGTAAGGGAAGAGCATTTGCATATTAATTCTAGGGCTGAACAGCTGCATTCCCTAGAAAGCTCCATTCATTGCAGCACTGAGCCCCTGAAACCAGGCAGGAGGAAAAAAAAGAAAAAGAGAAAGAAAGAAAAATAAAAGAAAGAAGTGGGCATAAAGCTTAGGGTAGATAGAGACTAATTTTGCAGTTCTTTATTTCCAAAAGGAGTACTTTTCATTTTAAGGACTGCACATAGACATTTCCATATGGCCTATCACAAGAGTATTCCAACCATCTGATGGGCAAAAGGAGTACTCTTATTTCCATATCACAAAAAGGCAAACAGAGGCATAATGGGATTATTTACAAGGCTTCAAAAACTATTTACCTATAAATTTAAGTCTCTATTCTGTGTGAGAGCCAGGTGATTTGCCCAGGATTACACAAGAGCCACGGCACAGTCAGAAATAATTTCCACCTCTAGCTCCCACTTCTATGTCTTATCCTTCACAATACAGATTCATGCTTTTGTCTTCTCTGCTGTTTTGTTGTGTTACATAACTTTAAAATATACTGAAAGCAGAGATACAGAGTTGTTTTGACAAGAACTACAACCAAGGCTTTGGTTTTTCTGCTCATCTGCAAAAATTTTGAAGATGGAAGACAAAGCCTTCTGTGAGGCACTGAGCATTAATAAGTACCATAAGTTGCTATGTTTGAAGCACAGAATAATATTGACAGCAAGAAAAAAGAAATTATTAATTCCTGTCTCAGATGAATGCCATTCAAGTTTTCTGTGAACTGTGTCTGCAGCTGGTTATTGCCCTTGTGATCAAGAGATGTAAACGAAAATAGGTAGCCTCCTACAATGCTTCAGAGAGAAGGATTGGTGGGAATCAGGAAAATCTCTCTTCACTCACAAGACAATACTTAATCTTCCTGGCATCACACACTTAATCTACACTGGCATCACAAGTGTAAAGTCAAACCAGAAACATAATAGAACAGACTGGCAGAACTTTTCTTGAGGAGGGTCTATTAAAAGAGTAACACTTGACATTAGAAAACACAAAATTGCTCAGCTGAAGGTCCAGTCCTGGAAACATTTTAGTACCAACATCAGTATGTCCAAGCAGATAAACAGGGACTACTTTTATGAGCAATGAAGCTGTAAAATTTCACAGTATATTTATCCAGTTTAAGAAGGTCTCCTGCTTCCAAGTTACTTTGGCCACTGATATCTATTCCTACACATACAAATGCTCCAGAGCCACTTGGAAAATTCAATTAATGCAATTACACAGTCTAAAAATAACTCTCCAAAACACTGGTTTTGATTCAGTCTGTTTGAATTCAATCATCAATGCTCTGCTTAATATCTACTAGCAATGCAGGCAATGACAAAATTCTTCAACAAAATGTTTCAAAGGATTGCCATTTATCAGTGGTTTAAGGAGAAAAAGAAGCATTATTAGTCTTATTAAATATCATAAATGTCTCCTGACCATAAAGTTAAGGAATTAGGAGACAGCTGTTGTCCACAAGAAGTAACTAAATGTCTTTAGCAGTTTACATGCCTCCTCCTCAGCAGGTTTACAAACACCAACCATATTTGCCTAGCCCCCCACCCTTGGAGAGCTCTTGGTGCTTCACAGCCTGCAATGCATGGTAGAATGCCATCTTTTCCACAGCTCACAGAGTCCTATGCACATTATCTGATTATTTGTTTTCTTCAAAAATGTGTGCTATGCACTAGCAATAAAAACTAGGAGCTTGCTCAGCTGCCTTCTGGAACTTCCAACAGTGTTTTTACAGAGACTTTTGCTTAGTCCTCCTCCCCCATATGTTTTTCTTCTTCTAAATTAGAACTTAATGGAACTCTTGAAAGATAGAATCCTAAGTTAAAGGCAAAGTAATATTTTTAAAGCTTTTTCAGCTGCAGCTATGAGATCACACGGTAAACTACCAGGAACTGAAATCATGCAGAGGAGAAATGTCAAGTCTTAACAGAAAATGTATTTGAAAGAATTGTGGTTTAAAAGAAAGAGAGGGGAAAGTCAATATAAAAAGAACTCTAGCATTTCTAGAAATGCTACCATTTTATGTCAGCCATCTAAAGGACTCAGATGAGCTTCTGTCTCACAACAGATTACATGATTTGAAAAGAAAACATACTTGGTCTTTGCTCTTTTTCCTTTCCTCCCATTTTCTAAGAAGAGTTCCTGCTCAACTGGCAATTAGCAAGAACTTTACCAGTGTATCATACTGTGCTCAGGAGAGCAAAACCAGCCATAGAAGAGAAAAATCATACATTCTGCAGAGTTCTTTCACAAATGGTTTTCATATTTGCTGGTTTTCACAATGCAGCATTCCATCTCCTGGAACATTTTATTGTGAGTAACGAAGGTTGCTGTGGAACCTCTGCCTTGTTAACCAACGCAACCAGGAGTCAGCGGGCCTCAGCTCAATGCACCCAACAGCCATGGTGACATTTCCACAGTTCTGTTCTTCTTCAGCATTACCCCTGTAGATTTAAAAAGAGCTGTAATGATTGTGACTGTCACATTTGAAAATAATTTCTGCAAAATTCTACATTTCTGCAAAGCTCTTCTATGAATTTTCAGCACAAAATCATTTCAACAACTTCAGCCTAAGCATGACAAGTGCAGGAACTTTCATCAAAATGCCTCAACTCTGTAGTATAAGCCCAGCTTGAAAAACTTCAGCATCAATTACATTCTAAATACATAGAATTTTGATGTCTGGAGCAAGCTTGAATTTTCATCAAACATAAGGTTCAAGTGATGTCTGACTGAGCAGTTCAAGAGGGCTTCTTTTAACTAGAATAGCAAAAACATATGTTGCCAGAAATTTGGCTAGAAATAAACATTTCCTATGAGATTTAAATGAAAGTTTTTTCTTGCCCAAAGAACGCTTTTCACAGTCACAATACCAGCCTAGGTCTAATTAACAGCATTATTCCACTATTTATTCATTTATTGTATAACTCTTTGAAGGTAAACTAATACAAAGAAAACCAGACTGATTACTTTAAATCAGTTATAAGGATAAAATTTTATGTATAATCAGGTTTCTACAACTATATTGATAATAGAAATTTTAAAAATACACTAATATTTAAAATCTTGAAGTACATCTTCAAGTATTCCTCATTGCTATTAGTTTCTAAAAGTATTAATTTTACTTAGGAAGTCAAGAGGTCATGAGCAAGTCCACAAGCCCACAGACATTAATTTAGGGGTTTTTTTTGTTGGGTTTTTTGTTTTTGTTTTTAATTTTTGTTTTTTTTTTTTTGTTGGAGGGGAGGACTTCATTTTTCTTATTGCCCTCAGGAAAAAAAATGTGCCACCTATTTCACAGTTTCACATTTTAAGCTTCCTGATACCTTGCAGGTATACCCCACTCCGAAAAGACAAGATCAAAATTTTATGCTTTTAATTTTTTTATGTTTTTATACCTTTTCTTTCCTGGTCAATTCATGTTTAATATATGTTCCACGTGTTTGAAAGAGAAGTACATAGTTTGGCATAAACCTACCACACACTTTTGTCTTGATGAAGACAAGCATACTATGTTCATGTCCTTAGCTTAGCTGAATGGCAGATTTATATTGATGTCAAAGAATGAGCAATTAAAAGAGTTATCCTTATCAGCAGCCCTACCTGAAAGATATTAGAGAGGACCAATCACATAAACCAGGACTAAATTCCTGCCAGGCTTTTGAACTGAAGCCATTGAACTGACTGGCTTGATGCACAGAGAATTAACTACAAACTAAACACCACTTTGCTGTTACAAAACAATATTCTACTGCTTTCCCCTGACTAATCCAGATGTCCTGTATCTACCTGTTTTGGCAGAGAGGAAGGGAACTGCTTGAAGCACTACCTTTTTCTCTGCTCTATTGCCCACTTGAATATGGGGGACAGTGTCACACAATCCTCGAACTAAGGGATGACTTCTGGTCAAACAAGTATAATCACACTTTCAGTTTCCACATGAAGATAGCTGAACATAAAACAGCTGGGATCTGGAAAGAGCACAACTGCCAGGAGGCAGAGTGTGTTAGCTCCATCTCAGTGCTGCTCTGCTACAGTTACTGGTAACTGCAGGGTAAACATGCATCTCCCTTTCAAGAAACTGCACACACTTGGGGCTTTTTGGTTTTTTGTTTTCCAGGCTTGAATGTCAGACTTTACAGTTCTAAAACTTTGGAAAAAGGGCTTAAAAGAAACCAAACAAACCTAAAGGTTCAGGACACTATCATATACACACATAGACACATACTAGATGATGTTAAGTAGAACCGTGGCAAAGTTTTCAGTAAAGACACTCTAGGGAGCTACAAGGCCAGGAGAGATGCACAATCCTCAGCATCCACATGAATGAGCCTGTTCTGTCCAAACCTGCTTTTCAGGCACCTCACCTGTTTGTTTAACCAAGTTCACGGTACCTGAGCTGTACCGAGTAAGTGCCAGGAAATCAGTGCCTGGGCTCCCGTGCAGATCAAACAGACATCCCCAACAGACTTTATCCACCTCCTTTCTGGGATATTTGGCTCTAATTAGTGTTCTGAAGGGCTCATATGCTTAATTATGAAATAAATAGCAAATAATATCATCTTTCCTATCACAATTTTCATACCAGAGAGAAATAAGTGTGCTACACACACATTGAACTAAAATCATTCTGTTACAGGAGGCTGAGGGTAGATATGTAAAGCAAAAACTACAGATAATCATATAAAGATAATAATCATATTAAGTTATAAGAAGATTATGAATTCCTGGTACTACTCATTGCATTTGTGCCACTGTCAGCAAGTGAAGGTTATGGTTGTGAAGCCCAAACTCAGCTGAAACATAAAAACTAGAAAACTTACAAATATACTGGAAACTCAAGACCTGTCTGAGTTTGATCTTGGTACGATAAAGAGATTTTGAAGTGCCACAGAGTTATAAAGGACTTTAGAGTATAGGCACACTCGGTTTAAATGCTACCAATGCAATAAAAAACCCCATCTTTGGAATCCCTAGATTAGAAAACTAGTTAGATTTGAATTTATGCAAATAATTAAGCTTGCTTAGTGCTTTAGAAGTAATCAGCCACAGCAGTAGAATTCTGACTTAGTGACTCATCTTCTGAGTTGCAAAGTGCAAAAGAGATTATATGCTGGGGCACTGCAGATAGGTATTTCTCAGTGTTAATTCACTTGTAAACACTGGATATTTCTGTAAAACGGACATATTTTGATCCCTTCCAACTGATTGATTACTGCACTAGATCATTAAAGTTTAAGAAAAAAAACCTATAGCATCTATAGTTACCTCCCCCCTGTTAGTTTTATAAGGATAGGAATATTTACTTGAAAGCAGAAATCATCACAGGCTATATTCCTGTAAAATCAATGTGCTGTGTCTTCCCCCCAGTCACAAGCTCCAAAAACCCCTATGCTCCTATTTTTCATGAATTCTTATTTAATGGAAATAAAAGATCAAACCAAACTTGGAACTGAGCAAATTACCTGGTTTCTGTGTACAAGATATAAAACTGCAAAAGGCATTCTACAGGTGAATGAATATTCTCCCCGTTATTCCACAGAAATGTGTTTAACTTTGTGTGAAACTTTACATCAAACTCAGATTATTTTACTTAGTGAATAGTAACCCTACAGCCTTTACCAAAACATGATCAGATTTTCTCACTAGATTACATATGCTTTACATTACTGGAAGTCATGGAATTCTTTTAAGCATATGAGAGTATTTTCATGCTAAATTACAGTCTCATTAAAGTGAAAGGATTATAACACAAAACATGGTGCAGATGCTGTATAAAATTACTGAGATACATCTCAAGACAAGAATGTTTTTTCTCTTTTTCTTTTCTGCTTAAGAAAAGTATAAGATCTCAACCTGCTTTTAGGGATTCCTCAAGAATACATTATCTGCCAGTGCACTCAGGTCCAGCTGCTGGGATAAATGAAACCTGTCTTGTGCTATGCTCAATTGTCCTTGCACTACTCCTCATTTTTCCTAACACATTTTTTTCCATTTCACATAGAGAAAATCTAAAGTACTGGACTAAGTACCGATGTTTGTGGAAAAACAAAACAAAATTAAAGTCAGACTTCCAGAGCCTAATGAAGCAAGCAGGAATAGAAGTTAGATGTGGGTGTTTCCCAGGCATACCATGTTATTCCTGCCTGCCTAGCTACTCCTGCCTGGAGTGCTGGCTTTGCCAACCCACTCCAAGTTTAAATTCAGCATCTCTTGTGCAAGAAAGATTTTGCAAATGCAAAACAGTTTATGTTTACTATTGTAATTAAAAGACAACATGTGATAAACATATTTATGATACTTTGACCCAGGATTAGCTGATTTCCAATACAATAGGAGAATAAGGCAACAACATAATAAGGAGCAGAAAAAAAAGTGAAATATAGAAGACCTCAACATATCTGAATGTCATTGCAAGTATGTGTTTGCATTTCTACACTAGGTAAGATTTAATTCTAAAATCCTTTATCAGTTACATGGTGTAGAAAGTTTAGTGATACTAAAGGAAGTCTATTACACTGAAGGGATATTAGTACCTTCTGAGAACTCAAATCCAGCCTGAAAGAAGAGACAGATCTAACTCACTTAATTCTTTTTCCCCTTAGAAAGCAAGAAACTGTGATATCAAAAGGGGTAAACAGGACTCCCAGCCTCTGAATTAAATCTCTGGAAGCAAAGCTGAGGGTATCTTATCACAGTTGTCAGTGACAAGGCAGAGAGAAAGCCTGTAGGCCTGGTTGTACTGCTGCTATCGACTACAAAATATCAGCAATTTTAAACACCTGAAGTACACTGTGTTTGTACTTTAGTACTGCATATATTACTCCTCTATAACCATTTTAAAATAAGTCTTTTATCTTTATTTACTTATCTGTAATCTGAAACAAACCGTGTTGCTTGCTGTTGTACAAATAAAAAAAAAAAAAAAAAAAAAAAGGACCATAAAAAAAAATTCTTCCATTCCTAAACTTTGTTTGACATAAAACTCTGTATTTATATTCCTTCATGGTCCTCTGAACTAACCTGCCACAACATAGTAACACAAACGCCACTTTTCACTGAGCTTCTGAACAGAGTGATCTGTGTCACAAATACAACTTACACTTTTCCTTCTGTCACAGAACACATTTGATTGCACTCATGTCAGGCTTCCCAGGTCCATCTACATCTCTCAACATACCTAATCTAAATACTAGTGGCTTTGCTGTCACCCTGTAAAGGTAGTGCAAAGTAGAAAAAGAAAAAAACCTCTTGTAAGCCTGCATATAAGTTTGTAAAGGTGTCAGAGGCCTAAGATGTGCAATTCCATCACCACACATCAGAACAATTCCCACCATGGCTCCCCTCAGAGTAAACTTTCAGAAGGATATCTCATTTCTTATTGCCATATGGCAAAAGAGAACAGGATGGCAGGTGTCAGGGTGGCTCAGGACTGGGGAGCAAGCTTAGACCACAGCTATTTTGTGAAGATCTTGGGCAGATGCCCATGCGCCCCGGGCCCGAGGCCAGGCCATGGTGCACGGCCCGCGGTCAGTGCCGCAGGTAATGGCGGCTGCCGCGGCCCCTCACGCCAGCCCCTCCTGCAGCAGCGCCAGGGGCTCCTCAGGCAGCCATCCGGGACTTCAGGGAGGAGCTATTTTGTACAGGACATCCACAATGCAGAACTGCACATCACTGCTCTATGCTGAGGTAATTATTTGCAGGCTGCATCATTATTTTCTGAAGGAACACATGAGGCTACAGCATTGCAGCATCATTTTCCATTACATTTCAAGAAAACTTATCCTTCTTTTTACTAATTGATGCTCAAGCTTCTTATATTCCTGATTAATTTTTATTCTTCTGTTGAAGAGCACTGAGCTGGCCTTGCCATCATTTCTAAAGCAGGCTTTCCTACCTGCAATGTGGTCTAATTTACCGTGCAGAGGTGGGGGATGCTGTGCCCTGGTACAGTCTCTGGGCCAGAACAGCTTCCAAGTGCTTCCTTTCTCTGCCCCAGAGAAAGAGGGGAGAGACAAACATTGCAAAACTTGTTAACAAACCTCTCAAACCACACATCTACTAGCTATATAGATCCCTTTACAAGAATACAAAAACACCAAAGTCCAGAATGACTGAAGATGGAAAAGAAAGGCATGTTACCTGTTACCTCTGCCACAAAGACAACAACAGGTCTTTGGCATGGATTTCAATGCTTTAAAAACTAAAATCATGCTGCTTAGAAAATAGAATGAGGAGAGCATAGCAACAGACCATTCTTTTGCCTCAAAAAGAGCAGAAAAGAAAGAGAGAGGCCCCTTTCAGGCTGTAAAGAGAGCATCTGTACAAAAAGTTTTAGTTAGCAACCAGAACAGCCAACACTTGTATGGAAGAAGGAAATTCCAGCTTGAAAAGCCAATTAACTTATCTTCCTACTAATGAATTTGATCTAACCCAAACCAGATTATTTGGTTTGATGCTCAGAATTTTAACATATTGACTTGGAAGCCTGACCTCTAACAAGCTTCTAATATGTCAGCTCATGAGGTCCATCCATATCATTTTCTAATGGTCCAAATCAATAGGATATTTTTTGCTTGTTTTAAGTTGTGCTGTATTTTCATGCTTTAAACGGCCAGATAGCTATATCAAGTCACAGATGTAATTCAGGGCAAAATACACCTCTTACAGATTACAATCACAATAAAAACACATCTTCACACATACTGAAGAACCAATAGAAGCACAAGTAAACCACAGTTCAAGTAAATTTAAGTCTTTTAGGCCTCTCTTAATAAGAAACATTTGTGCAACATCAAAGAAATAGTTTTTACTCAGGCAGTCTTTTGTATCATTCACAGCACACACATGCATGCTATACCTCTCTAAGAAGATTTTTATTTTATTTTACAAATCCTGTGACTTGCTCTGCCTACTGCAGCACTCGGGGCATGTAGTGTCACTGAAAGTGCTTCGTTTTTTTTGTACTACTCCTTACCTCATCCCATCTACCTGAGACCAGAATATCAGGGCTTTTATTTGTGCACATTTATAAACAGCTCCCTGGTTAGTAAACAGAAGTTAACTGCTAGTAGTTCTGACACAGAAGACACAAAAAAGCAATAGAAGAGAAAAAAGGTAGCCATCTCTTCTGTTCTGTTTGGGATAGGCTGTGTTTCAAGTCCCTCAAGAAAGTATAATTTTGGATTAAATAGGATGGAAATTAATAATCATAAATTATCACTGAATTCTCAGACACCTCAGCATAAACTAAGCTTTGCAGTGCCACTATAAAATCATAGAATACTTCAGGTTGGAAGGGACCAAACAAGGACCATTGAGTACAACTGGAAATCTGGAATGCTTTAGTTTGTACCACAGTGCTTCACAGAGGAAAACAAAATAAAACTTTGGGCACAAAGTACTTCCTTAAAGTAGAGTAAGAAAACATAAATTATTTGTTGTGTTCATTGTTCTTAGAACCACTTTCTCTGTTCCACCAAATCCATTAAATATTTCTTTTGCAAAAACCATAGTGGCATTGTTATTATGCGCTTGAAACAGAAAATCTTTCAGCAAGTGGTAAAACCTCACTGTGAAGAGCAATCAAAAACTATGGTTCATTTCTATCATTTCCCCATCTGTCTTAAAATTTATTGCAGGTTCTCCATTTTCAGTGATTAGACCCACACCCCAATAGCTCACTGCTATAAAGCAAGGCTCCTGTTCAAACAACTGCTTAGATAATCCATGTTCAGAAATTTGGTGGGACTGAAAACACAAGGACAAGAGGCAAGTTGACATGCAAGATAATGGCCTGATAGCACCTTCCTTTCCCCTTTCCACTACTGCTACCATTTTTCACACTTAGTAGTCTTTTAAACTATCCCTCAAATCTGGATGTAAGCTGAAAGAGGGATTCTGCTGCAAAACAGGGACAAGACCAATGAACAGAAATTAGCAGATGGCAAAACAGAGGCAAAGGAGAGATGCACAGACTTCTGTGGAAGGAAACTTGTTTCAAAATTCCCTTTTCTTACTGAGATGTTTATGGCTTTGGCAGTCCAAGACAAAATCCGCATCTTACACAAACATCATACATGCACTGTAGTTCTGTAACAACACCTTCAGCATAAAAACCAGAAGTTACAGGAATGGAAGTACACCACATTTTAGTTCTTAATTTAAAAAATGAACAGAAGCTTTTGCCTCTTCTTTGTCATAGAATAAAAATAAATACCCAAACTTCAGGTTCTGACCACCTTTACTATTCTTTTTTTCATGCTAAATAGAAAGTCATAAAATCCATTAAATCCTTTGAAGCTGATCTCCATCACCTTAAACTTGAAAACCAAATGCTATGGAGATAATATGAAAGAAAAATCAGAGGTTTGTATTTCCTCATTGAAATGGATACCAAAAAAACCAGCATTGATGATTCTAAACAATAACTAAAGTGACAATTTAAAAAATACCTGCCAATACTTGCCAGAAATCAAAAGCAGCTACAGTACCTCTGTATTGAGCAAAAAGAAACAATAAAAACAGATGTTAGAGCAGACAAAATATCCTGGGTTTAGGAAATGAGACACAGCAGGGATCACAATATTTTAATCGGTCACTACTTCTTTTCTTGTTTTTTTTCATTTAAATAATGCATTCTGATATTTGCAATCTCCCTCCCTTTGCCTTGGTGAACACACAGACAAACTATAATTTTTTGTCTTAATTAGTGCCTTCAAATGAATTTACAGAGGGACATTATACCAGCAATAACCCAGCTGCTAACACCAGAGTCCTCAAAAACATTTAGAAGGAACAGTTTGGACTTGCTAATTTATTTATTTTTGCCAAAAGAAGTCTAGCACAAGCAGTTCTTCCTGTTCAAGCTTTTCTCAAGTGAACAAGTACATGAAAAGCAATGAGACTGGAAACAAATGCTGTCTGAGTGGAGGACGTACAAGAAGTGACTAGAGACTAATCAAAGGGTACAACTGTACCAATTTCAGTGATTTTCTGCATCATTGTAGTCCTCTCCTCCCCTCTGATGCAGCATTATAACAGTTTCCCCATATTACTTTCTTCTTTGCACATAGCTAGTACCTCCTGTAACAGGTTTTATAAAATAAGATCTCTGAGTTACTGTACAAATTTTATTCCTATTAGAGAGGTATCATCTTCCAGCGGTACATATATGCCCACCACAGGAGTACACAGAATATGAAAGCAAGCAATAGACTCTGATAGGAGTGGAAAAATGTGCAGAAAAATATTCCCAGAAGAATCCAATTAGCAACTTTTTTCCCCTTCTGATTAACCTAAGGAGAGCCAATTAAGCATCAGAACTAAGAATAATACTTGAACTTACTGGAATACCTATGTACTAAAGAATCATTTACTTCTGTCAGCAGAAGACGACAACCAATTAGATTTGCAAAAATAGGTTTGAATTCCAGCCCTTTCCCCCTTGAAAATGTCCAGTATACTTGTTGGAGCCTCTTGAGACATATAGGTATGTGGAGCAAACTTTCCTGACGTGTAATTAAATTAACTGAAATAAATTATAGCTTAAACTCTTAATAAAATAAAATAAATCCCTAATAAAAACTATTTTCTAAGTTACCATTCTTTCTTTGTATCATCATCATCTGAGGGACTTTCTCCTCTGAGCATCTGGGAGCCATCATGTCAAGCTCCGGATATTAAATGTACATGTAGTTCTCTGCAGGCCTAATGAGTTACAACAGAGGTCACATTCTCCACTGCCCAAATGTAATTTGAACAATTCCTCACAACAAGAATTGTGACACACCTGTGTATAAACACTTCTGACAGTAAAAATGACAGTGAATTTTGCAATTTCTCTTCTTTTTTTTACAGCATAAAGATCCAGAATAGCAACCCAGTTTCCCTTATCACTGCTACTGTCTGTGACTTTTTCACATTTACTGCTCCAAGTTAATTTTTATGTTTTCATAGTAAAAACATAATACACAAGATGTGAAATATATTTTGAGAGCTTGGAAACAATCCAGCTGCTTCTAAGTAGTACTCTTAAGTCTTGAGATAACAATAGGTTTCTCTAAACTAAAAACAGTGTGTTGCCTTTCAAGTAACTATTTTTTTTCTTTGTTATAACAGTAAAATTAAGATCACCCCCATATTTCAGGGAAAATAAGGGAACATATACAAATATTTTTTGATTAAATAAAGCATTTCACATATGGATAAATGCTAACTCTCTAGCATGGCAGGAAGACAAGCTGAACAGGATCATTTCTGCCAAAACCATTAGCAAATTGCCTTACGGTGATTGGCTTGGCTGTGAGTCTTAGGTTTTATGGGTTTGGGATTTTTTCCCTCCTCTGTTTTGTTTTGATTTTGACTTTCTTTGAGGATGGAGGTATTGGGTAGGGGGAGGATCAGGGAGTTACATTAATCCACACATAGCTTGTAAGTTAAGTCATTTCTTCTGGATATTTTGCTACTTAAGTACATCTGGCTTTGTTTAATGTCAGTTTTTTAACTGAACCACATTTTTGCTGCAGTAACCTACCATACAGTAATGAAAAGCTTGCAGTATGGCAAACACAATTCATCCATTTCTGCCCATTTCACACTGCTGCCACAGTCACTGACTGTGTAGAAGTGGTTTTGTCTCTTACTACTTTCCAGGAAACCAGCAAGCCAGAAATGTTATAAACATGCATGCATATACATACACACACATTTTCACACCACCTATCTCTTTCTGGCTTTCAGCAAGTGCCCTGGTTTTTTTGCTGTTTAAAGAATTCTTCTGCATTCTCAACTACGTGACATCATTTGCCATTATGGATATCCCCTGCTGGAAAGCAGCCAGCACAGATTTTTCTGAGCCCCCTTTCTCCATCTCACCACAAACTCAGTTTCAAACCCTTCCTTGAATTGCTTAATCCTTCTGCTATTGTGAATTGAACATTAGGGAGGAATCTGAAGCCATGACAACAGCTTGCTTCCTGAAGTCTCTGCTCTGGGCCACTCTGGAGGCATCCCCACTGCCCAGGCCAAACAGTTCAATGCACTCAATTACACAGCTTCTCATCTCTACGGAGCACTGGATTTAATGCCCTTCATTTAACGAGGGAATCTCAAAGTGTCTGAAATTTGGGCTCACCTCTATTAAATGCATGGATGTTCAGCAGTTTCTTTGGAGTTTCCCAAAGCTTGTAAAAGTTCCATCCATCTTTCCAATTTAAGTAAGAGAAATTAGTATTTTTGACATTGTAAATTGTGGAGAATGAAGATTGTGTGGAATTGTCTATTTGCAGCATTTAGAGTCTTCTGTTTTGTCAATTTCCAAATGGTTCAAACGGCACAAATTTAATCATATTTGAACAGAACAAAAGCAATCCTCAAAACTCAGACAAACAGCAGCTTAAGAATAATGATAATAAAAATAAAAACTGCAAAAAAAACATAACAAGGAAACCTGTCCCCTCAGGTTCTAATTTCAGTGCAGTGTGACAATAGTCCACAATACTGCACATTAACAGATGACAGGAAATTCTTGGATATACAACACGTGATTTAACCTATAGAAGCTACCAATATGTGGTTTCACTGAGACACTTGGCCTTCCTGGAAGGATCACATACATATAAATGCCAAGAAATACATATGGTACAAAATTACAGATATGGCAAAATACACACATCATCACGAATAGAGATCCAATTTTTTTCTAGTAAAAGCCATCTTTGTCTAACCCATTGAATATTTAGGAAAGTAGGTGTTTGACTTCCCATTTCCCCCCCCACTGGCTAGAATAAAACACAAAGTGGACAAGAAGTATTTTGTGAGAGCTTTCATAGGTTTAGCTCAATTAAACTTCACCAACTCGAAGATTCTGCACCTAAATATGATATTTGAGCTACTGAACTAACAAGACAACACACAGAGGCCTATCAGTCAGCATGAACATTCCTTTCAAAAATCATGAAAAAACAAACACCCTTTCAGCAGCAGAGATTGGTGGAAAGCTGGGTATCCCAGCACTAATGTCTTGGCATTGAAATCCCAACAGAAGTGGAGAGGCAGTTCACTTTTTCAGGGCCTGACTCTGGGCAGCATGAGACTGAGGCGTGCACAGGGTGCTCTGCAAACTCTGCTGGCTGCCTGGATTGTTTGTTCTCCCTGTGTAAGCAGCACTGAAACAAACACTCAGGAAACACAAGGTACAGGGAGTTGGTCAGGGAGAGAGCAAAATCAGGATATGTAAACAAACTAATGAGATCAGTGCAAACAGCAATAGCACACTGTGTTTCAAGATGTGTGTAACTTATTTGGTAATTTCAGGCTGCCCTTACAGCATCCCTGGTCTCCTCCTTTCCACTGGGGCTTCTGGATCCTAAGCAGCACAAGTAGCTAAAATATTTTGGCTACAAAACTCCTCCTCGATAAATCGTGTTAGTTAAAAACATGTCAGCATTAAAAGTTGTCTGTCGCACTATATAACTGTAAGTGCATCCTGCAATGTTTTCAGTGCTTAGCAAACAAAAATTTTGACATATTTTTATATTTGTGGATGTGAAAAAGATGTTCCTTGACATTCCATCCCCTTCTCCCAAAACTAGGATGCCAATGATAAGGGGGTTTGTTAACAC
Source organism: Emberiza elegans (assembly GCA_024865655.1). Taxonomy (NCBI): domain Eukaryota; kingdom Metazoa; phylum Chordata; class Aves; order Passeriformes; family Fringillidae; genus Emberiza; species Emberiza elegans. The sequence continues at coordinate 23,661,131 of JALJVW010000241.1, read as the reverse complement.
TGTTCCGTTACATACTCTCTTGTCTCCACTGACAAAGACTTCACATGGTATTTTATGAAGACTGGAGGACTGGAGAAAATTCCTGACTACAGAAGGAAAGGCATATCACTGCAAAAAATGTCTTGAAGAGAAAAAAAAAGACAAAAAACAAAAAGAAAAAAAAAAAAAAAAAAACACAAATCAACCAAACCCAACAAAACCTACCAGACCTCTAACATTTGGGTGCTGTAGCTGTTCATACAGTTGTGCCATCTTCCCAGGGGCCCTGTCTGAAAGCAGCAAGATCACACTGCAAAATTAATTTTTTTGCCTGTATATTTTGCCAGTGGATCATATGACACAACGAATAAATAGAGCCTGTGGGATCAACAGCAGCCAAAAAAGTGCTTCCGTCATTCTTCCCTGAGTAAGGGACATGACTAAGCCCATTCCATTCCTCATCTCCACTTCTCCAGAGACACAAGCACACAGAAATAAAAGGTGCAATGACATCTACTGTTTCCAGGTAAAAGTGATTTTCTTTTCCCAAGAACAGGCACATCACAGGCATAGAACAGCAACATTTCAGCTTACTATGGGGAAACTGAAGTTTACCTATAACCATGTGCATAATTATTAGAAGAAAATTATTTTCAGATTTTTTTCTTGTGGTATACAATCATGCTACCCATGGAAAAGCATTTTCATTTACAATATTTTGTTAATTTTTAATTATAGTCTAAGTTCTACCCCACATGCAGGCACACTCACTGTCACTCACTGAAAAAGGCAAAAAAAACCCTTAAGTACTGCATCTGGAATACTCACCAGTCAGAAATTTATTTCAAAATACTAATATAATATTTAAATTATCGGTCTGTGGACTCAGTTCTCTCTGAAACTAACTTCTTTACAAAAAGAACTCCCTGCATTTCTTTCTCTTTTGTTTTTAATTCAGAAAAATTGTGTCTAAGTTGTCAATTTTAAGCGACCTGAACTTATTTACATGCACACAGCAGAGAAGAGAGTGTTTATAATGGCTCAATACAGGCAGCCCCATGAAGCAAGCCAAGCATTCCTGCTGGTCTTACATATAATCAATGAGCCTGCAGTGCATTCACTGATGAATTGGACAATGAGACTGAGGGTCTGAGTCATATTCAATCAACTCCATTTCCAGCAGCCTGTCAGGGATGATGGCAGATCTATTTTGCAATGCTGTACACATCAACCCAGTTGGGAGAGTGTGTTTTTATGTGTGTGTGTCTGTGTATATAAATGTGTGTACATATATAAAATAAGTCTGTTGGTGTATATATAAAGATAAATTGATGGATTTGTTCAAGAGTACATTTCAATGCAGCTCCTTGTTTGCCTTTTCTTAGCAACTGCATGTCCACCCAGAAGCTTTTTTCCATCAACAAGAAAATTAAAGTACAGAGAAGCATATTCATAAAGCTGTGGCTATTCAGACTGATGATAAAAAAATTACAAGAAGATGGTAGATGCTCAGCTAAAGAGATGTGTCTCAGGGGCAGACCTCTAAATGGCCTATTAGATAGGATGAGATAGTAAATCTAATTTGCCAAAACGCAGGCGTGCTCATCAACGTTTCATGCTGTCAATATTCCATGCTAGCTTGCAGCCTTGATAGAGTTCCCATAGTAATGAGCCTGAGAGCTTGGGAGGATTTGGCTATTCTCTAGCCAGTCACCCTTTGTCTCACCAGTGAATTAGAGCTCCAGAATGTGCTCCACACACTGGCTGAGCAAACAGCCCTTCAGGTGGCAGAGCTATGGCAACTGACCACTGATGTAAAATGCAGGAACAGCTCCAAGAAACACATGCCTCCTAGATTCTCTGTGCAGGAAAAAAAAAGGATGAAGCTTTTTGTTTTTTTTTTTTACTTTTCAAAGTTCCAAATATGGTTTCATTTGGGAAATGGACTGTGCCTTGGAAGGAAGTAGGCTGCATTCTAAGAAACAAGCATTAAGAAAAGTAGTGCTGAGGTTTTCATTTTTTAACTTGGGGATTCTCCTCTCTTCCTTAATGTTTCTTAAACTAAAGTTTTCATCTCTTAAGCTTAAGCCTTCACCAAATTCAGGTCCCAGATCTTCTGCAGGCTTGTTTATCAGACTTCAGGATTCAGATTTCACACTGCTACATCTACTTCAACAGCATATTTTGAGAAATATTTAACACAACTTTAAAGAAATGCTTCTAGCAGAACAAAAGTACGAGAAAAACAAAAGAATAAAAAACCAGAGAGACTACACAGGGTACTGGAGTGACATGTGGTACACTGACCAACCCTATTTTCATTTCTGAAGGATGTTTTTCCATTTCCTTTTGAGAATCATAAGTGTGTGCTTCTGTGGGCCACATTAACAATGCACTTGTACCAAAATGGGAGAAAAACTCTGGAGCACAATCTCCCTTCTTCAATTCTACCTGCTCCAATGCACATGAAATTCCCCAGTGAACTTACATAACTCATTAATCCAGCAATTAACTAACACAATGCCAAAAAGTAGGTACTAAAGGCAATGGAGGAGCATGGCCAGAAGCAGACAGATGTAGTCATGAACTCTCATAAACCAGTCACTCCTTTTTTACAGCCTACTGTCCATAATCCTGTCTTATCTCATTTCCTAAGGCAAATCTGGAGAAAGAGGCTATCTGGATGATACTATTCTAGCCTTCTGGTCATCAGAATAGGAGTCTTTTTCTTAGCCTTATTTGACCCAGATATAAATGATGGGCCTGTTCCAATGAGAGTGATTTTTCTCTATCCCACGCAGTAAAAGAGTCCTGAAAAAAAACCCTTTGCGGAAGAAGAAGGGATAAAAAAGCCTCTACCTGGACAAATCCAGATATCCTTCCTGGATATCTGGCCATTCTGATGCCAGAGATCCAGGAAGTGGATGCAAACTGAATTCCCCACACTCAGCAAAGAGAAGAAGTTTGTGCTGTATGAGATACTCAGCTGACAGCATCTGTAGGTGTTACCACAGCATTTTCCTGTGAGGAGCACCCCTCATCGAGGTTCAGTGTATGGCTGTTCTGAGGTTTTTTTCACCTTCTACATAAAATCAGATGTTAACTTGCAGGCCTGTTGTAGAAAAGCAACATCTGAATTTGTTGCCACTCAACAGATTCAGGCTTGGAGCCAAGGTTGGACTTAAGACACAAAGTTCCAGGCCCTATCAGTAAAAGGGAAGCAAGTTACAGAATACTAAGGCAAAACTGAGGTCCATAATAGTACAACATCATACATTAATTGCCCAAAGTTCTTCCAATAGCTACTGCAAATGGCTGATCTAGGCCTCCTGTTACAGAGAGCTATAATATCATTAAAAATGCATAGTCCTGGCGAAACCTGTACCAAGAATCATATTGGCTTTTATGGACGTGTTAAGTATCTGACATTGCTTGACAATTAACTTGAAATGAAAAAAAACCCACCTTCTGCTCCTGACAAACTCCTTGAAAATTTGTACTTTTTGTATCAAGACATGATTTTTTCAGTAAAGACAGCAATCAACTTGATAAAAAAAATCTAAAAGAAGGTAACAGCAATAAGCTTATGGTGTGAAATAAAAATCACCTGTGATTCACACTTACTGAAGGAATAAAAACAATTTTCCCTCTACCTCTGACACTTTTGCAGGACTGAGTCAGCACAAAGGCTCTACTAAATGCTGTTAAATGTTCTTTAAGGAAGGACTTTCGCCAGGATGCTGTGGTAAAAGGTCAGAAAGATGGCTATTTCAGCAATGACCTGCTCAATGGACTTAGAAAAATAAGTTCACACGTGTGTATTCTCCTAATTACATTTTTTAACCACACAATTTGCTTTCACTTTACAGTTTTAAGCTAGCAGAGATTTTCAGATTCTCCTGAGGTAAATCAAGAGCTTATTAATGCACCAGAAATGCCAGATTCTGTATGCTGAAGAATATGCCAGAACAACATGGGATGTTATAAACAAAACAGTATTTCTAAATATGAAATCATAACCTTAAGTAGAAGGTGGGTTTTACTCTGTTTTATACTAAAATCAACAGGGGATTTAACAATCTTGAATTTTGCTGGTATTACCAAAGCCAATAGTATTTTATAAAAACAGTAGGATTTAATGCTTTCTTATAACCAGATAGAGCACACAATATCTTCTCTCTGGGAAACCAGCAGAAGAGCCCTTAAATACAAAAGCACTCCCCATACTTTGGTTAGGGACATCTCAGCAAAGAAACTAGATACAGATTTTCATAAGAGATATCTGAACAGTGGGGAAAGAATGGTTCATACTTACAATATTTCAAAGCAACAAAGGAAGAAGCATGAGCCACAGAAGGAGAATTAAATAAGGAGGTAGTTAACATATATTTCTGGGTGAGCCACAGAGAGAAAAAAGTTAGGTCAGACAAACTGTGTAAAGGTGGTAACAAGGAACTGTTTAGAAGCTACCTGAGGCAGTGAATAAGGCATGGATTTCCACTTAAAAGGTTTATCTTCAAACAAAACTTTACAGTGTGTGCAATAAACATGAGGTTCTAATGTTGAAATCCATTCAAAGGGCATTTGAAAACATCTGATGCTCATATTTCAGTTTTCAGCAAGGCTCTGAAGTTTCGATCCAGCACTTTTATCTTTACCTGTTCTTCACTGAATTTGTAAGAGCCCTCATTTTTCTAGTGTACATTTCTCTGCCTAGATTCTTTCATCGGGTAGCTGACTCCTGCACTTGTGTTGGACCATTTCTTGTTATTGGCTGAATAGAGTTTGCAGTTTATCCTTTTCTAGCACAAAGCAGTGGCCCTTGTATATGCTCATTGGTTTGCAGGCTACCCAAGCCTCATATATCCACCCTGCTGCTTTTTTATCCCCCATTTAGATTATGTCACAATTCAGTTAACACAGGTACAGCAAATGTATTTCAGAATCATTAAAAAAATTTACAAAGCCAAATTACCCCAAATAAATAACCACTGAAACCAATGTATAAATAAGTGAAATTGTATGTAACTAGCTCTGAATTCCCAGTGTTCCTAAATACCTGGGATATTGTTTATTCATTTTGTGATCTAGGTGTCTAATTAGATTTGTTTTCTAATTAGATTCTCTAGCCCTATACCCATAGCTTGTTGGGGAGTTGCTGGTTATGTAGGCAAACACAAAAGTCTGCCACCATTCCCATTATATCTAGAATACAATATTCCATGATTCACAAAGAATGATATCTTAAAACTAAAACTTGCCTAACGAGTTTTCATTTCAGGGCATTTCCTTTTCACCTCTTCCCCTTTCTGAATTACAGCTTAAGAAAGAGATATATTTGATTTTTTTCAATAGAACAATATCTTAATTTAAAAAAAACCCCAAAAACTAAAAAAACCCAAACAAAAAAAAACCCCAAATGGTTAATGCAATCAGTAACTCAGTTTCCAAATATTAGAATTTATTTTCTAATTTTTCACAATGTGAGATTTCACAGAATACACCTGTTTTTTTTTTTTAACTGCAGCTACCACCTTGGTAAAAAGACAATCCTGGGCTAATTTCAGCAATCTTGTAGCAGACTTGATGTTTGGACTGTTCTTCTACAGGAGGCATTATGTCCCTGTGAGAACCGTGAACATGGTAACCAACAGTTGTAGCACCATGAACATCATCTGCAGAATGAGAAAACCTGGATGCTGCAAACGTTACAGCCTCAGACCTGACATCCAGGGAAGTCTAAGATAAGGAAATACAATGCCTTTCACAGTTGTGTAGTCTCACACACATTAATATTTTCAATACTTTCATTAATACCTCAGTAAATGCAAACTTGCTAAATATATCCAAAGTGTTGTGGTTTGGTCTGCAAACAACTCCCTTATTTTACATGATACCATGAAAGAACAAAGATTCATGACATGGCTCCTAATGACAGGGTAGAAATCTCCACAAAACCTAAACATTTCCCTCCCTTGATAAATGAGATCTCTGGATTAGCAGCCTACAGATAGCATTGTCAACAGTCTATTTCTACACTTTTCAAGTATCCTTATTCTTATGACAGGAAATCAGAGGAAGGAAAAGTCCTAAAAAGAGATGGAGAAGATGTTATTAACATCTCTGGCAGGTGAGCCTGATACCCAGTGGAAAAAGAAATGTAAAATATTTTGTTGAAAGATATGTAACTAATCATATTTGTCACTATAGCAAAAGCAGAGAGCCTTCACCAAGAACAGAAATGACTCCCCAGTCATCAGAGTAGAAAGCAGAAGGGTTTAATGGTGTCAAGAAGCTATGGAGCCTGTCACACAAACTGATCCGAGAGTAAATGATAGACATTTGATTTAACTACTCCATCTACTGGCAAATAATTATGGCTAGTGTTGAGATATAGGAGTTGCTTATATAAAGCTTTGTCCACAGAAAAGACTCAAAGAGGTATTTTTCTCTTCTCTGAAAAAGCAGCCAATGCATTATCATCAGTGTAGTTCCTTGCCAGTTTCCAGACCCTGGGGTTTATATTAACACCATATCCCAAATGACATAGTTTCAAGCTGAGTTTTACTTGAAGGGTGTGAAGATTTTATTTTTTTTCACTAAAGCTCATAAACACACAATATTTATATTACCTGTATCATGATATACTTAACTTTTATTTGTAGTCCATCCAGTTGATTCTTACTTTAATTGCTTGGGAACACAGTAAATCTTATGGCAGATTATTCAAAGCTCATCCTAAGCACTCTTCATCACAGCCAATGTGTTAAGCTACAGTGACTGCACAAGATACAATTTTAATTTCTTTTCTCTTAGAGGCAGTAGAGTAGCAGAGGTCTGCAGGAACACACACCAAAAACCAAAGATCTATAAGAGCTAAAATCATCTGAACACAGGAACTGGAGACTTTCTTTCCTTCAAATAAAAGTCTGCTAACAGTTCATCTTCTCCAAGATGCAACATGATCTCTGAAACCTCACCTTTCCTACCCTGAACATCAGGGCATTCATGATTTTATGTCTTATATTTTTACATAATGATTATTGTAGAATGCCAATAAGTCTGCATTGCCACATGTAATTAGTTAAATTCCCTTTTTAGTCTTTTCTGCCTTTATTTTCTGAGTCCTTTGTGTTCCTAATTTTTGAGTTGTCTAATGTAAATTCAACACAACAACACAACAGGCAATTTTGTTCACCCCAGTGGAGGAAGGAAATTTGTGAACCACACCATACCCTCTTCTACACTCCTGTCTAGACTCCCAGGAAAATGTTTCCTGGGTGTAGAGACCACAAACACAGTGTCATACTCCTCTCAAAGGCCCAGAGAAGGTTTCCCATAGTTAGGGGAGCAGGTTTTGGAAGGAGAGGAGGTGACAGCTGAAGCACTCTATTGGTTGTGAAATTAAAACCAACAGCCAACCCAATACAACTGGTGGAAACATGGAACAGCAGGTAACAATGGGCTTCTACCACTTCTGGGAAATTTCAGCCCTTGTAGAAGCATGGGAATAGAATATGAACAAGAACAACAGAATTAGCTTTTATCACCTATATCATCTCTGGAGCACTTTTGCAAGTCCTGGAGCTGCAGCTGAGATAAGAGAATTAAACCTTATAAACACAACATACAATTCTACACCCACACACCATCATCTGCACCCTTTCCTATAGATTTGGTTCATGAAATCAAAGTTTCCAGTCACAAGATTTTTTTTTTTATCTTATTCACTGTCCAACAATTTTCCCTAAAGCTACTTACAACGGATAAGTACAATTGCAATTTGGAACATACTCACTGTTACCTCCAAAGGGACAAAGCTGATAGATTTAGACCAAGAAGCACCAACTCAGTTATGTATTTTATTTCACAGCTATGCTCAACACAAATGAAAAACATTGGTATAATAAGATTCAAATAGTTCTAAGGGCAGGAACTGCAGTCTGATTCCCAAAATCCTTCCAATTTAAGCAAATGTGATGGCTTTTAAGAACTCTGTTTGACAAAGAATAAATAACAATGATCAACCAATATACTTCCTATAGTTTTGTCAATTATTGTTTCATCAGGGTTTACAAGTTTGCAGTTTAACAACTTCTGTGTGATCAATCTGGAGGGTTTGATGTGTGTGTCAAATCTGTTGTTTTACTTTACACCTCTCAGGGTTAAAAAAAATTCTGGGCTATGTTTGGTTGCAATAGTAAGTATTGGTGTGTTTTGCATAGTTAAAGGTTTACCCAATATAAATTAGGATTACTGATTACAGTCAGAAAAAGTGCTGTTGGTTTTTTAATAAAAGTTTAAAAAAGCTCTTGAAAACTTTGCTGGATGTTGCCACAGGAAGGAAAAAAAGTTGTACAGTAAAACAACAAACTTTCCCCTTCTCCATAGCTGTGAGATCCAGACAGGGAATGTGGTGAAGCTCCCTCCTTCTCCTCCCCTCACAGTGCACCCAGCAGGCAGCTGTAAATGTACGTGCAAGCTTCAGCCCTGCTCCTGGGACTCTGCTTAAAGCATTACACTCATGTGCCAAGTTCAGTGTCTAAACAAAACACTGGTTTGTTCCTTTAGTAAAAGCTCTTCAACAGGATAAGAAAAAAGCGTGTTGATTTTCAATAATGAATTAAATAGCCACATATGTTTTCAATTTCTATTCTTCTGGGGAAAATTTTTGCACTGGAATATTGGCAGCTCAGGCTCTGACCTCAGGAACATCTCTCATGGTTTCAGAAGGATCTCTGCACCTCTTGTGTTTAAACAAGATAGAAATCTTGTCCACATTTCAGGTGTTTCCCACTGCTTTAAGATGAGTAAAAGTCTGTTCTGCTGAAATCAACAGTAAATGTTTTAACAGGGAGGGGACAGGGGTTTTGTTGAATTTCACTAAATTGTTCCTACCATCTGCAGGTTCAGTGGTTATGAACATAACTTCAAAAGGAGTACATTCAGATCCTCTAAGTTCAATAAAAAGGAGATAGACACCTAAGTGACTTCAGCATTAAAAAAATCAACTGTTCTTCTCATTCAAGCATAAATTATAGACAACCTTTTCCTCTAACTTCTGCAAAAAACTAATCAACCACATGCCTCATGTCTCTGTTAATACATCAGATTTTAAGTGAAATTACAAATCTGCTTGACCAAAGCGTTAGCATTGTTAAATGAATCAAGGTGAGAGTTCATGGATCTACATTTTTTCCTAAATATATTCAGGCAAAATCTTTAGGCACCCTGAATCTGGATTTGAACACAGATTCATTTGAATGGAGAATGCAGAGAGTATGTACTTGTTTCCCTGTCAGGAGCCAGAGGATGTCCCTCATCTCTGAGTGTGAACACCCACAGTTCTTTGTGCACTTTCCCATGGAGATTTCAGGCTGATTCTTTGTTCAGATTCAACAATTTTTCAGTAGTCTTCTCTTTCTGTGGAGATCTCTGAAAATAATGCTATTTAAAATTACAGCATTTTACCTCACCAAATGCCTGCAGGCAGCAGAAGCAATTGTCAACAAATATCATTGTTAATTAATTGGTAGAGGTGGAGAAAGACGAACACAGGCCATGTTAAGATTTATATCAGACCCAGGAGTACATCTCCACTTCAACCTTTATTTGTTTTGTCAATATGTAAGTGTCTGTAAGTGCAAGTCTATAGCTCCCAGCTAGGGGAAAAAACTGTACAGAATAATACATCAACACAGCACCTTTGGGAATTTTAAAAATTTTATCAGGAAATCCTTATGGATTCCTGACAGTCCCCTGCACTTTTGCATTATCTGATTCAAATTAGCCTCTTGAACAGCACACAGAACTTGAGGTCTAAAAAGGACCTGTATAGAAGTCAAGAGCAACAGTCAAACACAAACTGTGCCATCCACACTGTGCATAATTATATTATGAATTACTATTAACTGTTAACACAATTGTCAGCTATTAGCCTAACTGTACTGCAAGAAAATTATCATACATGGAAGAAATTAACCCTCTCGAATACTTCCAGTGAATACTGGAGAAGTTGTACTGTCTCTTGACTCTTCTGCCATAGCTGGAGCAGCATTATATCTTTTGTACTTTTGGCCAATGTGCCTTTGGGTCAGGCCCCTGTTTCTACCTGTGTCAGTAGGGTAAATGGGGTAAATGTCAGGACAAAGAGTGCAAGAAATAAGAACAATTGTCTGTATGTACCCATAGACCGCTAACTACAATTACATCAATTTTTATGCATCCTGTTATTAACAGAATATTTAATTTTGCAAAACAGATTTGAAAAAGGTAATTTCCTCCATTTTATTGCCATGCACATGGTAAAGAAATGTGAGAGGTATACCTCGATTTGGTACACATTGATCTGGCTATTTCTTGCAGACTCAGACTCCTTGACTTTGCTATTTCATTGAGAGTTAAGACAAAAAGCAGAATTTTAAAAGAAATAAAATTATTTCACAATGAAGAAAACACTATCTCAGATATATTTTATGCCTTATTTTTTGAACTTTTTTGCAAGAGCTTAGGCATGCACAGAACACTCTGAATTTCAGCTAGTGCAAAACTACTTTTGGAGGCCAGAAAGAGCTGTTTCAATTAGGTCTTCTTCTCTCTCACAACACACAAAATAGATATCTCCAGCAGTAGTTTCTATATCAAGATCAAACTTCAAATTGAACAGCACTTATTTGAAAAAGGCAGTCAAGCTTTAAAGAATTCAGTAACACGTGGTAAAGGAAAAAACCCAAACCACAACCAGAGGTACAAAATTAAAGGAGAGCAGCTATTACAGACCTCAGAACATGCAGTTCATTCCTGTACCCTCAAGGCAGCATTTACTTTTACCTGAGCAGCTTGGGGTTTATGCTTATCTAGTTGGTTCTTCACTTCCCTGTGGGATGTTACTTCCACAATCTCCACTCCTTAGTTTAGGAGACTCATAGATAGCTGTTTTTTTCTAAACAAACAGCTGAACATGACCTATATCAATGGCATCAAATGCATTCCTTCGGTGCGGATATAAAAAAGAACATGTCCTTAACTTAAAATGTTAAGGGATTAGGAGCCAAGTCTTCCAGTTTTAATTATTCAGATATCTTTAAAATATTTAAATTGATGACATTTCTTATGAAAGACTGAAAGACTGGACAGAATGGTGCATTTTTCCCCCTGCTTTTGCTCAAGACACTGATAAGTTATTTATTGTTGCAACTTAAAAGTAACTCCCATTTAAAAATTAGAATGTGTCTGAACAACAGTTCTGGATTTCTCATAAGGCAGTTCAAAACCATCAGGATCTGAATTATCAATCCACGCCAAATTTCTGAAATAATTCTATGATACTAGAAACATACTCTGCCATAAAAACCTATTTCCAAACCAAGTTGTCACCTTATATTGTGAATTATTCAAACTTGTTTTTAGATGTTTCATGGTATTTTGCACATATATTAATTGCAGACAGTAGGCAACTCTTGGTGGAGGGAAAGCCAAGGTGGAGTTCAGAAGGTCTTGAGCCATTGTTGGCCCTGGAAGGATCAAATAAGCCTCATTACAATACCTCATTTCCCCACTTGTGGTAGTAATGCTTCATAAAGCAGAGCTTTCCAAGCAGAGAGGAAAAGAAAAAGCAGCTGTTTTACCTTAAATATGGAAATATGGAGTCAAGCAGACTCCAAATACAGCTCCCCTTTTCCCAGATAAAGGTTTTATCTATGAATTGCATCACTCAAACCGAGATTCATCTTCTTGGGTTTTTTCTTCAGAGCAGCCCCAGACAAGTGAGGAACATTACAACTTTCAAAGGCAATGTTTGTATTTTAAGCTCAGCTGTATGCTACAATCTTTTTAGGTCAGGTCAGTTCGAACAGGGGCTGTGTATGGAGGGGGGAACAACAAACATATTTCAACTGTCAGTTGGAACTGAAAGAAACAGCATGAAAAGAGGCAGCTTAGCTATTGGTTTTGAAGCAGTGGCATTTGTCTGTGAGCACATAGCCTACAAAAGGCGACAGGTTCTAAAATAATGGTACTGGAGCAGGCACTGAAATGTAAAACATATGTCACACTTCTCCCTGCTCGCAGAGAGCTTTAAAATATTTATAATGCTGCACCTTTCCCTGAAAGGTTTCTGCAGCGTTCTTGGGTTCACGGGTAGGTGAATCATCTCCCTGGAACTGCAAAGCTGATGCAGATTTGTTCCTCTGCATAAAGAGAAAGGCACGAAATTTAAGGTGCAAAGGCACGGCTAAGCAGCAGCCCTCAAAGAGCTATTTTGGCAACATGCATTCATCCTGGTGCAATGTTTGCTTCCTCAACCAGATTTTTTGTTTTAAACTACTGTTTCATTCACAACACAAGCTGAAGCAATGATATTATGACTTCCCCATCTGACAATACGACAAATTTTTCAGGAAAGTGAGATCTAGGGCTTTAAATTAGGAAAAAAACACAGAGAACTGGAATGTCTCTGTGCATCCATAGACAAGGACACAAAGGTAGGTGATATGCTTTGTTTCTTTATCAATGTTCTGTAGTGTGCATTTGATTAGCATTGGAGAGGAAATTTTTTAAGAGTAAAACTAAAAGGGACATAATCTATTTTTTCATTTAAGGAATTAGAGGGTCTTAAGAACCATCTGCTCACAAGACATTTGAACTGTGGACAAACACATCTCTCTAACACCAAGCTGCAAGAAACTAAAGGGCTGGTCTCTATTCACCAGGCATGTAGAAAGGCTCAGATTTCCTAACTGAAAAGCTTTTTAGCAGCTGATGTAACAATCTTTCAGCATCCAAAAAACCTGGAAGTCAGTTAAACAGAGGCAGATGGGATGTATGTGCAGAGTCTCATAGGAATACATGAAAAAGTTCCTTTTGGGTCAAAATGAAGCAGACCCAGTCAAACACATGTATCCAGCTAAAGATCTGTCTGAAACCAACATATTGTAGACACATTAGTCAAACTTGTAGGAAAAAAAATTATCGAAGGCATGTTCTGGTCCCTCATTCACACAGTGATTTGGAGGATGTATGGATCTCACTAAGAATAAAGGACAAAAATTTTCTATGATTCCTTGTTCTGCTCTGCCTTCTCTTGCTAGCAGGGGAATTAGTAAAATCTGTAGAGGTTTCTTTAGAGTGGCACTAAAGCACCTCTAGAAGGTACTGCATTTAGTTAGAACTGCAGTATTACAATATGATCAGATTTATGACTGAGATGAAACTCACAATTAGTTTAAAAGAAATTGTAACTGAGTATATCACATCACATTTTATACAACTCTGCAGCTCTCAAGATGGCACAATACTTCCCAGATAAGCCAGAGAAGGCAGCTGAAGCACAACTTCGTGCTGCCACAGTGGACCTGGATGTCACCCATTGTCCCAAACTGAGGTGATACCCCTTCAGTTCCCAGTCAGCCGCAGCAGGTGTACCTTCACTTCCTTCTTGCCTGCAATCAAATACTATTTTCATGCTCTGAAACATCAAACAAATAGTCAAAATAAGAATACAAGAATGAAACAAAAGTGTGACCCAGAATCTGGACTAGGGAATATTTTACTAGCAGGAACAAGGGAAAACTATAGGAAACTCTGCATGAAGATTGGTTTGGACTGTGCACATTAGACTCAGAGATAAATGAGTAGTATTAGCACAGATATTAAAAATACATTGTACATTCCTGTCTGAAATCCTTTGAGTGGGGCCCTGAGCAATTCCTCTTTAATTTTTGCTGCTGCCAAGGGGGTTGACTCCTCAGGTTTTATGAGCAAAAGTAGGATTACATACCTGTAAGGAAAATTGCATATAAAATGCAACATTTCCAAAATAAAATGCACAGCGAGGGAGTAAATTATGAACTGTCCTGGTGTATGTTTCTAGATATGATCAACAAGAAAAAATTAGGTCACTCCCTTGGTACAGCAAATTATCCTCACCAGGCCACTTATTAGAGACAGTTTTGTTCCTCACAGATTTACAGGTGTCAGTCTGTAAAAAGGGTAATGGCTTCCTCTTAAAATGTTCTTGATTTGAAAAAGGAAAAAACCAGCATCATTGCTGTGCTCCCCCACACAAGATGAAATGGGTGGAAAAGGAAGTTGCACAAATTTAAGGAACACTTCAAGCTTATTCACTGTATGAGCATAACTCAACTGTTCTAGTCTGTGAATTTCTAGTGTATACAAATTGGAGAGCATGTACTTACAACTTCAACATTGCATATACTTCTGTGCAAAATTCTGACCATTGAGACAGGTACGGAAACTCAAGTATCAAGGATATATGAAAACACCTGATAGGCATTTAAACATGTAAAAATATTCACTGAATTTTCTTCATCTGCTCATATCTTACTTCTGCCTAAATTCTACCAGACTGGAAGTTGGAAAATAGATTGCAATAAAATTTATATATCCCACTGAATCCAATGTTAAGACTCTTCACAATTTACAGAAAAAAAAAGTCCCTCATAATAATTCTGATGTTTCAATCAGAAAACATTTTTATGCACCACTTTTTTCTTGGGCCCCAACAGTAACAAAGTTACTGAAATATCAAGCATAAAAGCATATTCAGAGATAAGCTGGGACACATTCAGTGAAGTATTTATCACAGTCAAGATTCCAAATTATTTTTAGCCTTGTGCAATTCATTTAAGTTTGTATTAAACTTAGCCAAGCATCTAAAATGTTATGTATCAGAACCAAGCCTATGCAAATCTGCTCTTATGTGATGCTAATCATCGTTTGAGAGCAATAGGCACTCCATACTCAGACACAGGCTATTAGCAGCCTCTAGCTTTTTAATTGAAGGGGAAAAAAAACCACCTCAACATTTTTCCCTGTTTCTTCATCCCAATATGTTCCCCAGTTTTTTAATGTTCTTCTCACAGTGCTTGTATGAGCACCCACTTCCTTTTTTAAATACTTTGCTTCATCTAAGAATCAAGTACCTGAAGATCTTTGTAAGTATCTGGTTCTGTAATAACATTTACCAAACCATTTCCTTCTCTCCACAGTGAATTACTTCTGGTGCATGGTAGCAATTTGGACAGCAGGCTATGCAGACGAATTTTTGTAGATAATTAGCTGAGAGGATATTCAGCAGAAGTGGGTCATATTGTACTTGTTCACAGATGGTTCAATAGAATGGATTTCAGCACTTCCACTTCTCTAAATGCATAACATTTTGAAAGAGGAAAAATAAATAATTTTGTATGGTTTAGGAAATGCTAAAAAATGAATCCTTTTAGTGTAACAGATAAGAGGTAGACAAAGGATTTGACATGTGCAGTGAATGCACTGCAATGTGAATTAGTAGACAAAGAAAGGCACTTTTAGATGAAACTTGCCAAGAAAGAGACAGAGCAATCGCTGCACCTACAGACTCTGCTGTCTTACATGTGTCAGTGATGTCTGACCAGAACTGTCATTTCTCTCCACACCCATCCTCAGCTACAGGTACTACTGACTGACTGGATAGCACCATGGTTAGGCAGCTCATGGGCACAGGCTGCACTCTGGCTTGAGCAGAAGCTGGTGCTTCCAGTGCCATTTCATAATGCAGCAGGACTGCATCACCAACCAACCCTCCTCTGAAGCCCAGCAGAAAGAATCACTACAGAATTGTTATAAATTCAAAAGCACAACTCTTCATTTTCCTAGGGTAACTCCACATGTGGATAAAACATCCTATAGAGCCCAGTGACAAACAGCACAAAAACACCAGGAGAGAACATACAAATAACTGAGCTACTAAATCCTTCCAGAGTTATTGCCAGTCTTTAAAACCAACAGTGGAAATCCAAGGACTTCACAACACTTTGATGTTGTGAGTCCAGGAGTCCAATCTCTTTAGTAACTTATTATATTTCTCCACAAATGTGATTATATCAGTGTCATGAAAAGATGGAGAAATCTTTCTGTGGCATTTGTTGTAGAAACGTAGTAAACCTATTTTCTCCTAGCAGCAAGCAGCTGACATAAAATTATCACACACCGAAAAAGATTTACCTCCAGATGAGGAGACACCCCCATAAAATGTAGCCTTAATGTGCCCTCAGAGTTTACAGTGGTCACTGATGTTCATTCTGCAGTTTTCTGTTTCAGAGCTCAGACTGTGTTGAAGACTGTTTGCAGAGCAGATACTGTAGAGAGAAATTAATGATATTTTCAGGTTTTCCAGAACATGCAATTGACTGGATACTCTGTCATAAAGGGAGCACGAGAACCCAAATGTTAGTGTCAGGTGTTAAATCACTTTTTGCTTTTAAAGATATACCTCTAACAAAGGTTTGTTACAAAGAAAAAAAGGTTGGAATAATTCACTTGGTTTATATTTACGTACACGAACACAACAGGAGTCTCTTGTTTGATGGTGGCTCTTAAGATTTTGATGTACTTATCAAAAGGACCCCCCAAAGAAGGGTATGAATGCAAAATACTGAATATAATTTGTCTGTAGTATCACACAAGTAGTGAACACATTCACAGACATTAGATTTTGCCGTACATGAATCAACAAGGTGGTCCAAATTCAAATAAATCATCAACAAATAATTTAGCTGCCTGTATTAACTGCCATGAAGTCCTTGACCATTATTCTTATTTATTTTTTTCACTCTACCTTTCCTGATTAAAGAACATTGTTACATAGTAGCTACCTTACACCCCAGAGCTTTATCCCAGACAACATCCTGTCAGACAAACTTTTGTTGGTAGGACAACATATTCTTCTCAGGTACATGCAGTGTCAAAAATGTATAAGGTGGGACTGAGCACTTTCATAATGTCTGCATTCAGAAGTTACAATTTCACTGTTTGACATTTCACTGTTCTTACAGTTAAATATTTAAAAATTTACCCTTTCCAACATACTGCTAAAAGACAAAAGAGTGAAACACATGGGGAGGGAGGAGAAAGGATGTGTGCCTTCCAGATCAGCAATTTCAATTCCAGGAAAATAAGACTGAACTTTAGAGCTGCACACAGAGTGAAGCACTTAAAAATCTATAAACCAGTGATTTAACAAACCACTAACTAAAAGGAGGCATCTGATTATATAACATTACTAAGCAGATGCCAAGAATGCTGTTATGGTTTCCATTCATTTACTGCCTAAACTTCACTCCACAAGTTTTCCTAAGCAGGTCCAAAATCTAGCCAGCATGGTAGTTGGGAAAAAATCTGAGGAAGCAGAGGGATATGACATGACACCAAACAAAATCAGAAAACACCACCACACCCAACTTATTGTCTCTTTACAGTATTTTCCACTTTTACCTTTCTACAAACAAGATATTTTAGGAACTCAAAGAGGCAGCACCTAAATCAGAAAGAACTGGTTCAAGGAGGTAGGAATAAATTCAACCTTATTTGTCACTCAAGTTTAAAAAGGGAAGGCAGCAAATTAACAAAAAACCTAACAGAATTAACAAAAAAACTAACAGGCTTACAATCCCTTGAAGAGTTTCACTTAATAATGCTTAAAATTCACCAGTCACTCATTTATGCAAATGTTAGCAGAACATGGATAAGAACCTAAGATTTAAATAAAATCAGCTTTCAGTGACACATCAATCCATAATCACCTATAATTGTTTCAAATATTACACTCTAAATTGTTTTAGAGATGGCAAAGATGCAATAAGGCTGACAGGTTGCAAAACAAATGATCAGTGTATGCATTAGGCCTGGAAGTTGTGACTTGCAGTATAAAATATACATGAAAGCAGGAAGAATTTAATCATTCACCATTGCATAATTCACAGCATTTTTCTGCCTTTTTTTGTCATGGTGTGCATCCTGTATAAGACCTTGCATAATTACATAGGTAGTACAACAGGATGAAGTTGCTACTCTGAATTATAGGTTGATGTATTTTGTATGTGTACTTGGTACATAGAAACAGCCAAAGTAAGCCACAATCAGTACAAAGAATGTCTGAGGGTGAATGCAGTATGTTACACCTCATGGAGGAGTAAGTATCTGCAGTGACATTCTCATTCCCTTGGGAAAAATAAGGACCATCATGGACTGCTCTTTCCCAAGGAGTCATTTGAACTTAGTTTTCAAAAGGCGTTAACCAAAACTTTGCTGAACTGAGCTATTCCATTTGGGGGCACAAAAAATTATGATAGAATGTTATGCATTTTCTTCCAGAAAACAGCTAGCTGATTCATTCTAACAGTGTCCCTGCATGGTCATTCAGGGTTTAGCTAATATATTCCATCTTATATTAAACCATTAGGAATAAAGGCACTTGCTATTTGCAGCTTGATTCTGACTCATCTCACTTCTACATTTTTCAACTCCTCACACTTGATCCTGAAAAACTAAAAAACAGGAAACATATACAACTAGATGTAAAGTGCCAACTGGTATATTTTAAACACTGTCCCTCACTGTCACAAAGATAGGGGAAGAGAATCGCCCTTCTTTCAGTTCTATTCCTTTATGCAAGCAGAACGGAACACATTAATGAAGTTAAAGAGAACAAACTGAGACCTAATAAAATGATTTGTGGCTTGCATGATCCACAGAATCAACTCACCATGGCTTAAAAGTAATCAAGTCAAGCACTGGGAACATATTTTACTTAAAAGCATTTCAGAGTCTTACAAGTGGCAACATCTGATAGACAGTGAAGAGACTGAATCCAAGCTGGCCAGGATTATTCAGAGCTGAGAAGCCTCAGCTCTCTCATGGGTCAGAAAGAAAATTCCTCTATATTATGAGATACTTTAAAGTAGTGCAAGAATTATGCCAAGGGAATGGAAAGGAGGGAGGAAGATTATCTCAGCTTGTGTTCACAGACAAATTGGAATGGACTGCAGTGATTCCAAAGGGGCTCTGTAAAAGTATGTGGAAGCATTCTATTTTTTCACAGCTATTCCTCACTCCCCTGTGTCCATTATACATGGAGTGCACAGGTTCCAAGCCCCACCAGTGCTCAGAGAACACAGAGTGCTCACTGCTGCTCCATGAAGACGCCATGCAGTGTGCACACCTGCTTTCTTATTTAATGCTTCCCTATTCTTTCAGCTCTGCTGCTGAGTGATGTCAACTACCTGGAGTGAATTCCATCACAAATAACCTATTCTCCTGTTGCTTAATGCAAAGCCAACAAAAATGCAAACACTTGATTTCCCACTGTTCTCAGCTGCTGTTCTGGGGAGCAGCATGAGTAAGCCAGCTCACTTCCCAAAGGATAAGAACTTCATTGCCAGATTTTTCTAAGACTTTAGGGATCCACTGAAGTAAAGGGAGGTGAAAAAGGAGGAGGAATGTGAGAAGAGATTAATGGAATGATAAATTTCCTTATAGCTTTATGCCTTTCAAGAACAGTAGAAAGTATCATGTCTTGAACTGACCCACTATATGAAATGCCATTATATTTCACCCAGTCATCCCCTGCTACTCATGCTTTGTCAGCTTATCTTCCAATTTTGATATAAGAACCCATCAATTCTCATGGCATTCTATTCAAAGGGATAATCACGTTATCTGAATGATAGATAAGCATGGATCTCTAGAGTCAATGTATACAAGCCAGCACTAACACAGACCTCTCTCTATATTAGCCATTATTTCTTGAATACATTTCACAACCCCCTACAGGCTGCCCCTGCTTTCTGTTAACTTCCCATTACAACACAGATGTAGCCAGGAACCTATCCAGAGGCACAGAGGAGGAATTGCTAATTGCTGAACCATAGGAGACACCAAAAAATAAATGCCACCTGCCACCACCATGCCCACTGAAATGCTGAGCAGTGACAGCAGTGTACTTTGGAAATTCCTTGTTCTAATTTCTCTCCCTGTTCACATAGTAGCTACTTCAGGTATGATCTGCTACATTCAGCATAGATTTGCTGTACAAAGACATTGAATGCACCTTTATTTAAAATTAACACATTGATGCCTATAATTCAATTTCAAGGCTGTAATTTAAATATATGCAATCACATGCACAACTGTTATAGATGGATAAATTGGAATAAAGCCCAACACTTAAAATTAATGTCTGCAAAGTTTGCCTTCACACATAGGGAGGATTCACACAGAAGACAGGTGTCAATGGATATATGTAACACATACAGTTACAGAACAGAACAATTCTTGTTTCCCTAGGTTTGCAACAAGATGCTTTTCTACATCGGAGTCATAGGGTTTCCACAGCATTTCTAGGATATGCTGTTTCCAATTTCTTCAGTGGAACCACACACTGCCAGGTGCACAGCCAACACACTACTCAGCATCTTCAGGCAGCATCAAAGATGCTACTTCAAACCACTGCTACTTCAAAGGACCGTCATACCAGAGTCAAGCAGTGAGCAATAGTGCTTCCTACAGGAGATTGAGGAATTTTCTCAGAATCCATGCAATTTCCAGTATGCTGCAAAACTCCAAGCAAAGAAAACTCTAAATTAAATATTTATACAAAAGTCTGGCAACATAAAACACATGGGGAATTATATGAGCCTGTATACCAAGAGGTCGGTTTTAAATTTGTGAAAAGAATCCAAATGTTACAAAACAAAATCTATTTTGATCTGCTACATAAATGCAGTAAGACCTCCTTGAAATCTTTTACGTGGTGCAATACATATTAAATGTACATTGCATCACCCAAGTTGCTTTTCTCAAAGATTTTAAGTTTTCATTGAATGTTCATATTCCTGATGTAGAAACTTATGCTAAGAAACCATAGACCTGTACATCCAGACCCACTGTTTTTAGTACTGCCTTAGCACACATTAAGAATTTTAAAAGCTCAGGAGAATTGGTCTAATGAGGGATCCATTCAAACTGCAGTGGCCACAGCCAGTTTTCCATGTACAAAGCATGAGTCCTGTAAAGCAATAAAATTAAATGTCTTGCAATATTGAGAATGATCTCTCCAGAATTCACCCAGACCTGCACTGGCTGTCACAAGCTTTGGCTGTGGATCTGATTGTAGGATGAATAGATACGGGCCTAAGGTGCCAGCCTAAGACACAAACTGGTCTTACTCCCTGTAACTTCACTACACAGTTGGTCAGAAATATCTAATTTATTTACATATGATCCAAAACATACTGTCAAATCACAACAGTGTAATTTATTCTTTTCACTAAATCCTTCTTTTAAAGGCATATGGGCAATTATGAATCTATTCTGCTGATATTACTAATTAAATCATGTCCATATTACTATGTAGGCTTGGATTTGCTCTCTTATTATATGAGATTGGTTTTCTTTTTGTCCTAGAAATTATGGAAACACATTTATCTGGGTATTCTCTCAAACAGCTCTAAATGACACAGTTAGATATAAACATATTAAAATGGTAAGTAAAGACAAGTGGTTATACCAAATTAAGTTAATCTAGGCTGATGTAGACAAGTTACAACTAACTCTGCAGACATATATATATACGTCAAGCATACAATTTTTCTTAACCTATAATTTAATTTTTTTTCTACTTGTTTATGATTCTTTTGTTAGAAGAATAATATTGGCCAACACTTACAATAGTAAAGCTACAATGATGAAGGATTTTAGTGCATGGAATGAAAACTGGCATTACTGTAAATCTATTTTGTAATTTAAATTTAACAATAAAAGTTACAAGACCACACACTCCTTTGCTCTGCCTTTTGGGAAATCACTGGTTTATGTTACCATACTGGGCACTTAATTCATACCTGTGATCTCAGTTAAACAAGAGGCAGACACCACAGAGTGTTAAATACAGTGGTGTGCACATTTTTTTTAATTGTCTTCATAGGGATAACAGTTCAATCTCTCTGGACTGTTACTGTGCTTACCGAGCCAAGTAGCATTCCTGAGCTTAGAAAGACTTTCCAGATTAAAGAAAACAAAAATTTCTTGCATGCCTTGGAGAATACACTGTCCAGGGAGAAGGAAGGGAAAGGGAAATCATCTCAAATTTAGAACAAATATATTTACCAAAGTGAAAATAGATAGAAGATGTGAGACTTTCAGTTCTAATCTACTTTGTATGTCCAAAATCTATTTGAAACACGGCCTGATGTGCTATCAGTGAGTCAATTTTCCCCCTCTGCCTTGCTCCTCACTGCATAAAGCCCCCACTGCCATGCTGTGCACTCTGTGGCTCACCTCATCCTCTGGCCCTGCTTGGAAATGCTGCTTCTGCTTAAAAACATTCAAAGCCACCCTTCTGCACCCATTCATCTCAGAAAATACACCTCACTACTGAGCTGGGTGGGCAGAACCAAGACACTTTCAGCAGGAGCTAGTGCCTTCCTTTATTGGGAGGAAGTAACCTCAAACAGGCAAACCCTGCAATCACAGCCCTCTTTTGCAATGAAATAGCAACTTTTGCTGCCAGTTTGGGGGTATGAGGGTGGAGTCAGGACACCCAGGAAAAGGTGAAAAGAAACAAACCCCATGTAGATTCCAAGTACGTGCACACACATTGGGAAACTAAAAAAATCCTTTGGTTAGTTGCAATAACAACTCTGCATGACTTGGCCCCACGTTGTTAACACTTCATTCCCATCATTTGCTCACCTTTCTGGAGATCACCAGCCTCTAAAAGGATTAGAATTATGCTGCAAAATACCACGCACTTTACCTAAACCCTGTACATATGCAGCTTTATTTACCTTCACCCTCCTGTTATACATGCTCAATTAGTTACAGCAGGCACACCAGTACAACAGGAATGTTTCCTATGCAGTTTTGTTTGCTAAATAACCTTTGTGACAGTTTCTTGGCAAGAACTGCAGCAGAGAGGTTAACATATGTTAAGAATACATACAGCAGGCATTCCTAGTTAGAATGCAAGTAAATAGGAAACATCACAGCAGTAGCATTTCCCATGCCCACCATCCAAGTGAGTTTGCTTCAGAAGTTCATGGCAGATTTCAAGAGAAAAATTTTCCACTACAAAAAGGGATCTTTGTTCACAAATTTATATTCAAGAACTTTGCTCATTAGTGATCCTAATTCATAACCAGCCTCCTATTTCAGAGACAGTGGTCTGAAAAGTAAAATTACAAGTTGGGAAATGTAAAAATGAAATCTACTTAGAGCACAGGAGTAAAAGAAAAAACCCTTTTTAGCATAAGGTCTAGAATTGCAAAAGAAATAAAGCTCTTCAGTTCTTTAAGGCATATAAAAGATACCATTTACTTAGAAATTGCTTCTCTGCTAGCACCAGGAACTTCAACATTCAAGGTTTTTTCCCGTTCTTGTCACAACCATGTCCTTCCTTTTTCCACACTGGAAAATGCTCAAGTCGTCCTTCCACACCGCAGAGCAGTACACAAGCATCACTGTGTGCTGATGTCAAAAAGGGTGAAAGGTTTAACAATGGGAGCTTCTAAGAGGTTGGAAAAGTTTCTCTGAGAGCTGCCTGGCAGAATGCCAGGTGAAAGGTGTGAGGAAGGGAGACCTTGGTGTCACATGCAGTGCTCAGAATCATCTCTTTATTTTTGCCAATATAAAAGAGTTGGAACTACCATAACCTTCCCCACAGTCTTATACAGAGAAACCCTGACAGTGCCTTCCTTACCAGCATCACGCAAACTACCTTAACCCCTCCAAAATCGCCTTTCTCTTGGCTACTCCAGCAACAGACACCCTCCTTCCAACTCCTTACCTCTATCCCAAATCCCTATGGACTCATTCCTGATCAGTGACTCGTCATTGCTTGCTCTTTCCATCCATTCCACTCATACTACAAACATGCATTTTATCACCCTAAGGGCAGTAAGCCTTGAGCTGATTGAGGTCCCAGGTTCAGTCCTTAAAAACAGGACTCCAGAGGTGAGACCCAACACATTTCTCCAGAAAATGTCAGCTGTTAGTGATCCTACTAAAGCCAAAATGAAAATAAAAATTAGAAACCATACATATTTCAAGTCTACTTCTCTGCATTTTTGGAATACCTACATGTCATAAATGGTCACCCAACTGTGTTACATACTGTATCACAGAAAAAAAAATTAAATTATTACTGCCAACATAGTAGAGTGAAATATACATAAGCATCACAGAAAAAAAAGAAAAGCTAACTTAAGGAAGAATTTGAAGGAGACAAGAAGTTACTGGAAGAAAGGCAGGAAACACTTAAAATATAACAAGTAGGTGATAAAGGAGACCATAAGAGGCCAGTCTTAAAAATCTCAACAGAATGAGAGAATGATAGGTAAATCAGGGATTAAATGTGAAGGGTCCTTGAAACCAAGTGTTATTTTTTAGATACAGATATTTTTCCCATGCTTGAATGTTTCATAAAACCTGGAATTTTCGCTTTAGCAATAAAGTTACCCTAGGAGAATCCTAGGACTGTTTTCTGGCTCTAAGCAAGACATGTACATGTATTGTGCCTGAGATGCAGGGCTTTGCTGGACCAATCCAACAACCTGTGCACAGGGCACTCAACTTTTTCTATGCATCTTTTTATTTGAGAGTTAAATCTAGTTAACATGTAATTAATTTGTAATGAAAAATGACTACCGGGAACTTTTCAGGCTGAAAAGGAGAGATAGAATTTGAATGTAGCTACACAAGCATGTTACAGAATAGTGTTTGTGGGGATCATGTGTAAAAACACACACAGAATGCTTCACAAGAAAAATTCCCAATGTTAACTAAAAGGAGTGTTCCTTAATCATTACAGATTAGTGCTTTATTCTATATTTCATATTGGAAGTGTAGTCTAGACAAATTGATTTCTTGTCATTACTCTAGCAAGCACAGAAAAAAAATGGATCTCTTGAGAAAGTTCTGGGCCAAGTTTGGATTTTTCTGGGCTACTCTGAAAAATCTAGTGTCTTATGCAAAAACATCAGGAAATGAGCAGAAAATGAATCATGATAGAGATCTGCTCCTAATGTTTTCCAGAGTTTTCAGTTTTATGATGGCATAACACTGGCATTTGGAATGAAAATTGGAATTGGCTGTTTCCACAGCTTTTCTCCATGATTCAGCTAAACTTCCTCAAGGAAAAAAAAAAAAAACCAACAAATCCTGTTTATTCAGAATATTCTAAAAATCCCACCAAGAGAATCCTTCCTTCTCAATCACTGTTTGAGGCTACAGACACATGTACATTTTATACTGGCATAAACTAGCTCCCATGACTATTAAGAATGCTGCTGCTCACCCCATTATCCATTCATTGCTATTGCACCACCCCAACCTATTCATTGCTGCAAGTCTTTGAGCAGTCAGCCTGTGAACTGGACTGGAGCTCAAGCTGCACATACTTTTGGAAAAGGGAAGGAGTGGAGATGATTTTTGTATTGCTGTCCTTCCCCGTATGGCCTCACACCCAAAGCCTGCTCACTCAGCCTGTTTAAACATCACAGAGATGAGGGGAATGACAGGAGTTAAGAGGTTTTCTTCTCACAATACATTTGCTCGGATTTTTGGAGCCATGGGGGATGTGCATTAAACTCAACATCACCCAAAATCACCAGGCTAAGCACAGATGCAGCTATTTCCTAAGAGACATCTGACCTTGCTACCTAAGAGCTAGAGGAGTTATGACTACAGATACCTTGATTTTTTAATGATCTGGCTGTAAGTGTTCCACAGCAGGTCACACAATAACAGCCCCCACAGAGCTGTTTCCTTATTTGCCCTGCTCCAGGGAACCTCTCGCTCCCTTGCCCAGTCTCCTTCCTTTTTCCTTGTCATTCCTTTTCAATCATTCCCTCTGCTTCCCTTACACAGTTAAAAATTTGGTTTTTCCCTCTTTCTGAAGGCTAAATTTGTTAATTTTTGTTTGCTCTTTCCCCAGTATCTGTTAGTTTGCTTCACCATCCTTGTAAATTCCTTCTAGTGCTTCTTTCACTCTCCTCTAAACTCTCAGATGCACTTGTGTTTGCTGCTCCCTATTCCCCTAATCTTCTGCTCCAGCTTTCCTTTACAAACATGTCCCTTGCTGCTTTTTTTCACTAACTACCACATAAACAAGTAGTCTGCAAACAGAATGTTCTGTGGGATTTTCCTGGAAGTACTGTATCATCTATTCTCAGTATGGAGGGTTGATGCCAAAAAATGAAATAGCTCTACTAGAAGGGACAAAAACCACTTTACTGATAAACAGACACAGTAGAAGAGATAAACTCCCAAGTGACTACAACCTCCTATCAGGTATTCTAGGGAGAAATGAGGATCCCACCCCCCCTTCTCCAAACTAAATCACCACAATTCCCTCAGCTGCTGCTCTCAGAACACATTTTCTAAATCCTTTACCAGCTTCACTGCCCTTACATACCTGATTTGTCTTGTTCTCATTTTAGGAGATGAAGGGAGAACCCTTAACATTCAAGCCAGGCTTTTTAGAGAATACAGGAGGGTTCACTATCAGAATATTTGGTGGAGAGAATTCTGAACTAGTCAGGTAACTTTGTATTTAAATACTACAGCAATCTAATAAAAATAATGACTAGGAATTATAAATTTATAAGAGAAGAAGTATTTTATGTGTATTAACATCTATTAAGTCAAAGTTCATAGAATACATATTTTTATAATAAAATGTGAAGCTATATAATCCCTTTGGGGATACTCATAGAAGTGCTTTTGCCCTTCAAGAATCAGATCCTTTCAACCTACCAATGTAAAACCATTTTAAGTTACACAGGGAACTGTACTAACACACAGTAGGATGTGCAAATTTGTCCTAAATTGTGATATGAGCTCCAGATATGAGCCCATTTTCACAAATTTCAGGAAAAACAATCTCCTGAGGAGTACCAAAGGTTTGCTCTTCCTGGAGTCTAAATGAAGGAAAAGAGCTGAACCTGGGTAATGATTCATTTAGACAGGACAGCTGGCCTCATTACTTTAAGCAAACTAAAGAAGGGAGAGAGACAGAATGGCCTCTCTCTGGAGCCTCCTACTGTCTCTACAAGCCAGCGCATGGAGCTCTGGGAGGCAAGAACTTGCACTTCACAGGGATAAAGTTTGCTGTGACAAATTTTTAATTCTATTCTCTTGATCAGCAGATATATACATATATATATATATATATATATGCACTGATGATCTGAACTCCAATAATATATATTTTTTAAATATAGCCTGTAAATACAACTAGAATGCCAGCGGTTCTTTCACTTGAATTCCTGGTGAATACTTCTCTCAAGCTGCACTGACCTCAAGGTCTTTTGTGGGCCTTTCTTGAAAAAGAAAATAAATTAAATTATTCTCCCAGATGGTGAGCCCAGAAACTCAGACGCTAATCCCCCAAGCTCACATCAGCCCATTCACAACACATCAAAGCACAGATCTTTTTTCACTACCTAGAAAACATTCAAGCAAGTGGAAGAGCTAATACATGCCTTAAGAAAAAAAATTGTCAATCAAAATGTAAAACATTAAAAGAGATATTTGAAGAGTGGCAGAAAACAGCCTGTTTCTTTCATGGCTAACAACAGGAAACAGAAAACACCCCAAATTCTGAAACTGCTTCAAACTACTTCTGTTGTTAAACTAATACTGTAATATATAGTACAAGCAGTGTGAATCATATGGAATTTCTGTACACACTGCTATAAAATTCCAAGTCACAAATATTTTGCAAGCTGCTTTTCTAGTAACTTTCCTGAAGTGGCTGCTGCACAGCAACTAAGATTAACCAGGGCTGCAAGGAGGCTCAGGGCAGAAAGTGCATTCTGCAGATGGCATCAGGACTAATAGTGAACCCATCAACAAGGTTGTTACAGCTAACTGGTTTTCATTCACAAGTGTGGTTTTGCTTCCTTTCCTCTCAGCACCCTTTAGCAAGTGGGAAGTCAGGCTGTTCATTTTATTGCTATGTGCTACAAAGAACATTTATGGTTAAGGTGAACACACAGAGCGTGGCTCCTTACTGAATATTTATTGTTATGGAGAAGGGATATTTTATCACACTACAGATCTTTAAATAGCCTTGCTAGAAAAAGAGATGTGAAGAGTTTTTTAGGTAAGCAAACACAGCTCCTCTGAACTTACACCACTGCAAAACAGTAATGGATTTGACAATATCCAGTTCTCAGCAGTTTCAAGCCAATACTTCCATTTCACTGCTGTTCTAATACAGAACGAGGCTCAGTCAAGAATTAAACACCAGCTTACAAAATATCTTATTAGGTTACAGGAAGATGTCTTCTTTTCCTAAAATATGTATCAAGCACTAAAACCAGCCTCATGAGGGAGGTGTCCATCTTGTTTTCTAAATACAGCTAAGAAATAATGGCAATGAGAGTTAAAACTTCTTTGTTTGATTCTTTTTATCTACACAGAAAAATTATGGCTATCAGATGTTACTAATGCAGGAACAAAGCAATTCAAGTAGCTACAATCATCAAGGGTGGTGAGTTTTTTAAACTTAGTAAGTTCCATCTTATTAATGGTGATAAGGCCTAACTGGAAGGACAACTTGTTATTTTGGGTACCAGTTGGAGTGTAGTGGAGCAGAGCAAGCCATAGGAACTGTTACCAGTGATGCTGCTTTGTACAGTCTGCTGCAGACCTCTTGATGTGAAGGGAGACATTAAGGATAAAAAGCATTGAGAGGAAAACTTTTTCTCATCCTTTGAAGAGATTTCTTGCTGGGTCCTGCAGCAAGAGCAGTGGGTTAGCACTGGTGGGATACTTGGAGGAAGATTACTAGTGGGAGAAGAAGAGCTGTAAGAAAAGGGAACAATGAGATTAAAGGGCTTAAAATGACAGGTAAGAGCTGAAGGTGCAAGAGCACCTGCACAGGAAATGTTATGTCTGTTCACTAAAAAGGCATCACAGTACTGAGATCATTCTGCAGTTTTTCCCCCAGAAAATAAGTATTTTCTCACTACCCATATTTTTTGATTCAATATTGATTGTTTTAGTGTTGCCAAAGTCTGAGGTGACAGTAAAAAGTGCCACAGAAGCAAAGCTCCTCAAATGGAAGAGGCTCAGTTTATTAAATATCTCTTCATTGATCTGGCTCAAATTAGGCTAGGACTCCAAAAGCACAGGGATTCTGGCAAGCCAGACTTAGGGGCTAAGCACAGTGGCTTGAAGACAGAACTTCCACTTGCTCTTTTACACAGTGTGGTAAAAAGAAAAGGAAAAAAAAAAAAAGATCATCCAGTGCACCCCAGATTGCAGAAGAAAACATAGAGCCAGGGCTGCTGGGGATTCCAGCTTCATGGGATCATCCAGACAAGGAATCAAAAGCACATGGGTGAGAAACAAAAACAAATCCATATGCTGCCTAAGGGAGGAGTGCTAAGCAAACACACAGCAACACGTTAACTTCTTTTTCTCTCCTCATAGCCAAGATGCACTTCACTAGAAAATGTCACTATGTTAGACAATGATATGATTTTTAAAAGCCTTTAAAAATTAATTATCTCAAAATTAGAAAATAATTTTGAAGCAATAGTTTTTAAGTCTTTTGATGATTTTACTGTTGGTAAAAGAGGATAACAGTTTTGCATCTCAGGACTCCTCACTGAGCACACAGTCTCAAGAGTGGCAGGAAGAGTAGCACCTTTCCTCTCAGTTTCTGGAGTTTGAATTCTCATACAGCTTCCAATGCCTGTATAAACACTGCTGCCCAAGCAGGGTGCACATCAGCATTAGTTCATAGCAAAGCAAAGTGACAGACTCTGACCTTCACTGATAGCAACAGGGAACTGGAACCTGTCCTCCAACATTCAGGGAAAACAAATATCCCTGGCTTCCATATTAGTTCTCACCTTGAATTCTTTGGGTCAGTACCTCCTGATGCCATTTCACTGCTGAGTTCTCTAATCTGCTTTAAACCCTCACTGACCTTTCATCCCGCTTCAGTAAAACCATTCCAAAGGAAATCCCTTAAGGGCGTGCCTGCCATCAGCACAACATGCCAGGTGTATCACCTGTAAAATGCTTTGTTCCACCACACCTTGATTTATATTGAAATTTGAATGGCTTTGATGTGCAACTGTGAATCCACTACAAGGATCAAACAAAAGAATATCCGCAGAGGTGAGGATTTGCAGCCTTTTTGCCTTTCTTTGTTCCACAGAGTACCAACAAACAGAAACACATCCCTATATAACTGAAGAGTAGCTGGCAACATACTTTGTAACACTAAAACTGGTGTTAAATCCAAAGACTATCAACTGTTTGGGCTTTCCTTTAGGAATAGGCAACTTAAATTAATATTAGGCAGTTAAAAAGTACCGAATCTCCTGCGAGAGGCAAGACCATGCCACAACAAGTCTGAAGCAACAGAATGAATTCTCTTCACTCGGGCAGCACAGCTCCCTGGGTCTGCATTGATGGAATTACAGCTCCATCTCAAGACTCAACAAACCCTCCTCCAAGGCATTATATTATATATACATTGAAATTTGATGCTTATTAAAGCATAATTCAAGAAGTTCACTGCTATTACTCGAGACCCACACCTATCACCCCCAAATCAGTCAGCATGTTAACTGCCCTTAGGTGTCATAAGAAATCAAATAAATGGCTTGGTTAGACAATTTCTCTACAGATTCACATTTAATGGATGTTCTTGCTGAGCACAAATGGAACCTCTTCCAATAGGTCAGGGGCAGAAATTGATGTGGGGAGCCACACATCTGAGCATCATGTGCAAGCACACTTTGCAACAACATAGTATTACCTTAGTACTAGCCAAAAATCCTAAAAAGCACAAAGGGAATTCCACCTTGAGCGGCAAGTCTACTATGCTGTCATTCCTTCTGCTCACTGCCAAGCAGCTGACTGAAATGCCAGTTTGATTTTTTTTTGGCTATTTGGATTTGAAGAAAATTACCTTTCTTCAGGTTGTAGTGACCAGGAGACATGCAGCTGAACCTTCAGGTCGGAACTGACCAGTACAAGCAATTTCTATGCTACACATATTTTACAGAGATTTCTATCCCAGGTCCCTTACTGGTGGTGACACTGAGAGGATTCAGGACTCAGAATAATTTTCAAACTTACATTAGCATCAGGCTTTTCAAAAATGTATTTGTTAATCTGTTAGGGAATAGAAGTGGAAAAAAGCCATCATATTGTGCCCCTTCTACTATGTTAAGACTTTCAATTGGCTTCAGTAAGATAGTTTGTGAAAGCAAAAACTGCAGAAAAAACACACGCTCTCCCACAAGAGGAGCCCTACTGTTCCAGGCCTTCGAGGGTATCTTTAAAAGAAGAGGGGGAGAAAGTACCTAAAACAGCAGGAACAGACATGGATCAGTTCTTAACCTTTCAATATTTTGCAAGTCTGGCCTTTATATAGTTTTTCTAATTTTTTTTTTTTTGCATTATCCAGCAACTGTTGCCTTTTCTCAAGATCCAAAAAACCTCTTAATGTTAGACAAATACTCATTCACTGCCCTATGATATCACCTTCAAAATAAAAAATAGTAAAAGTGCCCAAAATATCACCAAAACTGGAACAGTACAAGACAGCTTCAAGTGTCATGACTTAGTACAAACACATAGTATCATATTTGGACAAGGATTTCAGAATAATCCCATGCCACGTGTAAAATAAGGGATCTTAATTTGCCCTTACTGCAGAGGAATTACCCTCTATGAGATTTTCTGCCTGCCTTACTAGAAGCATCAAATACACAACACACACATGAATAGGTATGCACAGGCATTCTACAGATGGACGACCCACAAGCAAAGGGGCAGAACCAGAATACTTCAAACTCCTTCAGCACAATGCACAGAATGCAGCCCTGCAAGACTGTGACTTTGTCCAGGATTTAGTCCAACCAATCTTGAAATCCTTGACATATATTTTCCCCCTTCCAAATAAAACTCCCAGATTAAAAATAAGACCTTTTTTATAAAACCCTACATAGCACTGCTATGCTTGATATATTACTTATAGCAGTTCTTACCAAGTTGTATGTGAAAAATAAACAAAACCACTAAAGGAGGCAAGGAAGCAGCAAGTTTTATATGCTTCTTGACTGAAAGTGATTTGTCCAACCCAAGGTTTCTTATCTGTCCTAATTCACACACAAAACAATAAATCCTTCACAGTATCACTAGCAAAGTCACTCTACAAAATAACTGCTTAAGAATTCTACAAATCAAAACTATGATGATTTTCCTGTAGTGGAAACTAAATACTTATTGGGAAAAAAATATATATACATATATATGAAACAGAAGAGATAAATATCTGCAGAACAATCCTAATTTTAGTAGAAATAACTATGTGGGTGAGGGGGTATTAACTCTAGCAATTAATTTAACAAAAACTTTAAGATTGACTTTTTTGGATAGTAAATATTCAAGACCTGAATCACCCATAAAAAATTATACCTAATATCCTGTTTCTTCTCTTATGATATAAACTTTACAAGTTGATTCATTAATATAAAGTATGTATTTAAATTACAAGCACTGAGCTTGAAGCAACGTGACCCTGCTGCACAAGAGTAAAGGCTGGGCTATTTGAGAACAAAAATATATTGAACAAAAGCTCTGTTGAAGCAGCTCTACTTTGTAAACATAGTGAGTGCTGAACTGCATAAGGGCCTAAGAGTGAGCCCATACATACTAAACTAATTTCTGCATAAGTTTTGTTTTAATAGCTTTTGACTGGGAACAGGTACACAAGTAAAAATCAAACCCTTACCTTCCAGTTCCACTCCTAGCTGATTGATAATCTATTAATTTTACACGCACTGCTGCTGAGTTTTTATATTAGGGTACAGCTGAGTGATTCTGTAGAGGTTTAATCATTTGTATGGCAACATAAAAGTGCAATAACAATTTACAATGAGTTCTAATTAGTACTAATGAACTCAAAAACTGAGCAGGTTGAGTTTTTTTCATAGTTAATTCAAACTTAAAATATCTGTATTCTTATAAATTAAAAAGATTGTCCAGAGAAGAAAAAAAAACAGCACATGGGGTCAGTTCTGCAAAGCAGTTACTTTAAGGAGAAATGCCTCTGTAGAAGTCACTTTTTCCAAACAGTTCAGAACATGGTTCATTATTGCAAAGTGTTCATCAAAAGATGCTGGAAAAATTTCCAAGTACATTTATAAAGCAGAAATTCCTAAGCATCAGAGTACAGCAAATCATAAATAACCGCACGACAGGAACAATGAAGAAAACATCATGCAATGATGTTTTCCATCTCTGCACAGATAACCAACTTCAAGCAAAATTCTCTGCATCTCTGAAAGAAACTGAGAAAATGCAGGGCTTTTTCTGATGCTAATAAGCAAATCAGCTGTCAGCCCCATGCAATATGATTGGGGACTGAAAAGGAAGCTGCTGCTTGTCTTGAATGGAGAAAAAGCAGGTATTTTGTGAGAAGACATACCTGCCTCCAAGCTGGTTTAGCTTCTAAACCCAGGCCGTGTCTCCAGCCTCCATCTATACAGTGCATCAGAAGAACAAAGCCAGAGGTGACCAAGAGCCTCCAGAACAGGTTAAATCTGATGCGCACAATTTCCCTTTCTCAGGAGGAGAGTGGATGGCAGGAGGTGGGGACAGCAAGGAAATCACTTCCATGTGCCCTGAATACACAGTATGATTTAAGACTTAAAAATTCTCAAACAGTTGTTTAGTCTGCTGAACAGCGATATTCATGCTGATAGCTTTCACTGACGGACTGGATGTCTGAGTTGACAAGCTTTATTTTCTGATGGTGTCTTGGCCCCTTGGGCTATTGGTCTTCAGACACTGGACACAGAACATGAGGTCATGTCACACAAGAATATTTCATGACCCTCCTGCAGCATCACTGCTCCCTGTTCTTACACAGTCCTACAGTTCAGGGGACCCATGTGTCCTCTGCACTGGGGAAACCCCAGCCACAGCAAAGGACTCAGCGTTGCTGTCTGCAGGTAGCACTTCTACCACTTGCAAATTAAATCAGGAGATCCTGAGAAGTTACAAATATTTGCTTCTACCTTAGAGTTTCTCCTCACAATTCAGAGCTCTTAGCATCTTATTAGCCATTTAAGACATTTTCACCAGCTCACTGTCTGTTCAGGGCAGAACACCCCTGCACAGCTCATCAGAATTTCTCTGTCTTCTCTAGGGCACTCTTCATAAGTGAGAGCCTTTTAACTGTGATCATTTAGCTATCATATTTTCTCAGTGTTGGTTTTGACATTTATATAAGGAGAACACAGCACAGAAAACACAAATAGAAAATAATTGTCAATAGCTTGTCAAAAGCATACATTTCTAAAAGCCAGAAAGATCATTAGGATTCATTTCCAAATGGAAAAAAACAGGAGTCTGGGTGACAGGCAAGTAGGCTGGAGAGTACTAGTTATGAAATGCAATCTCTGAGCTGACTTGATAACATTTCTTATGTTCAGTATGTACAATATTAATTGGTCCCAAAAAAATTAACCCAGAGGAAGGAAAAAACCCCTGTGTTCCCTCATAATTTCTGCTGTCTGATTTTTTCATGTCCCATCATTGCTGTCACTTTCTTCTTCCTTACTTGTCTTCTTACAATTGACTTACAAGAATACTTTTTCTGTTGCTCTGATTAAACGTTCATTCCCTTTCCCTCCCTGTATGTATTTAACAGAAATATTTATTTTCCTCATTGTGCTTTTTCTTGTTAAGTACTTTCCTTTTTTAGTAGTCCATCTTAATTGCAGTTGTAGTGAATTCTCCAAAGTCTAGTCTCCGAGATCACAACAGGAATCTCTGCATGAAGGACATGATGTAACAATGTCCATTGTCATCACTTACCTTTCAGTCAAACCACCTCTAGCTTGTCCAGAGTCACCACACCAGTCATCTTTTTCTGGCTGATTGAGTTAAGTAACAGTCCCACAGAATCTCAGACAAAGCAGAAGGCTGCATGACTAATACTCTTGATCACTTTCATCTCCTGGTCTTTGCTGTTCCACCTCTGTTGGAGCCTGCTGACATTATAGTTTCTTTACAGAGGAATCTGCCGCCAATGTTTCTTCACTGATACTTGTAAGAGTTAGGTGGAATATATCTCAGCTATACCAGATTTCTTCCTTAAAGGTTACAGCCCTCCTTTCCACAGCAAATGGCAGCATAAAACCAAGTCATCAAAGCCATATTTGTTTGAGACTAGATGCATACATATAACCAGCATTTATGGGAAACCACTTCTTTGTTTAACTATACATTCTTTCTTTTTAACTAAGATAGTCATACTATTTACAGGGAATATGGCAGCTTCTATCTCACCATGGCTCAGTTTATAATGTCTACTGACTACACACAAGTCCAATATTTTCCCCTTTTCAGTATGCTTCCCTAAGCAGATTCTCCAAATATTTCCTGGAAAGAAGAAAAAAAAGCTGGAGGAGGAAGGAGGGGTGGAACAGGACCAGGCCAGCAAGCCAAAGCTATTTTCCAGCAGATGGTGCAACAGGGAACTGAAAACACTTGGCAGTAATAAATGGTTTTCTGAAAGTTCTACCAACTAGTTCAGATAAGTTCTTCAGAATCACCCAGGCAGCAGCCTAAGAGCTCAGGTTTTTTGGTGAAGTCACTTAAGTTATGAAAAAAGGCTTGAGTTATTGCAAGAAGTTCAGGCCATCTGCCCCTCATATGTTTACACATAATCATTCAGGTGCAAACAAGAGCCATTAACACAGGAAGAATTACATCCCTTGCAAACACATTCAAACTGTCAGAGAGTCAAAATAATGCAACAAGAGCTATAAATGCTAATGTGAAAGGTCAAGGGCAAGAAAGCAATTTCCTTTTTCAGAAGTTTATAACTACAATCATACAGTCAAATCTCAGGCAAACATCTTGACTGGTTGGTCTTTTTTCCAGATGGGATCATTAATCTTTTTTTAAGATCTGAAAGCAGTGAATAGCCCAAGGATCAGCCAACAAATAAGTGAGCAATTAACAATTTGAACAAAGTCAGGAGGTGTGATGAGCTTCAAGACTGTGACCATTTCTAGCTCAAGCAGTTTTACATCAAGATGTGCAAGAAAAACTCCTGAAAGAGCAATAGGATAGTTTCAGTCTCTTACTGTGACACTGTTGAACAGTATTTTTTCCAAGTGGTTGGAAAATTGTTGTTGTGCAGGGAGGCTGCCTCTCACACAGCAAAGATTCCACCTTGTTCTTAGCTGGCTTTGCTGCTATCCCAACAAACTAATCTCTTCATTGAAAATCAGGACAATTTTATAGTTAGCTGAAGATAAGGAGAAGCGGTCTCAAAATCGCTAATAGAAGCAGAGCTGTCAATTGGCAACTATAGCACCAGGAAATAGCAGTGACAAAAGCACTGCAGAGAAAGAAGCAGCAATGTGTTTAGGGAGCCAACACAGCATGGAAAGGCTAAATGAAAGAGCAGATAGAAGGTATAAGTGGATGAGAACAAATCTTTTTGAAAAAGCATTTTTCCAATAAACTGTTTGCAACCAGCAAACTGGGAATAGTGAGAGTTTCTCTCTGTGTCTTTCCCCTTTAGCACAATTTCTGCTGTCAGGACTGGGAGATTTCTTTCTGTAAAGGACTGTGCCACTTCACTTTCTTTGGGTCATTTCTAACTGGGACAGGTCTCTGCAAGGCCCTCTTTATTACAGCATGTATGTTGATGCCACACGAGTGAAAATATTTAAAAGACAGAATTTCTTCTCTCTCTGCTTTGAGCATCAATCTTTGGGCTGATTAACAAGAGCTGCATTCCTTGATTTGCATTCTGAAAGCACTCAGGAGAAATTGAACACTTAGATGATATTCAGGCAAATGAAGTTATATTTGCAAGAGCTGCCATTTTTGTTGTCATGGAATGTTTCATGAAAGGACAGTTGTTATTTTGCAGGCTGTTTTTAGACCACCAATGACAATAAGACATAATTTTTCAATATTTAGTTCCCAGAAGTAAGATGATATTTGCACCAAAGGATAGACAAGAAGACAAGCAAACACAATTCTAACTAATCCCAAACTAGGGCCCCGCTGTCTGTGGTACCCTCCTTTGGCACAGTTTCTCTGACTGTAAAACTTTAACCGTAGTACTGATGTTGGTAAATCACAGCCTACTGAACAAGAGGGTACTAGAATTAGACGCTACTGCATTACAGCATCTAAAATGAAGCATACAATTGATCCTTAAAGATCAATGGGGGAATCAAAGTTCCAAGTCTTGATTTTAGTGATAACAAAAGACATCTTTTTTTATAAGTTAATAAGTGGCTTTGGATTTAGATGTAGATCTACAGAACTATCACTGCATAAGAAGTGAAAATAAATAATAGCTGTTTCTAGTATTGTCACAGTTTACTAAAGTACAAAAATAAACTACCTTCAAAATAAGTAAGATATCATTGAAAATTATGGAAGGCACAAATATTTTTAAGCTACTGTCAGTTTAGACAATTTTCCACCCTATAATTCAAAATATCATATCCCATATATTAATCATTATATGAACCATGCTTATTTATGGATATACTAACTGCCCAGACAACCAAGAGGATATTTTCCTGTTCTCCCAGTAAGCAAACTATATAAAATTTGTTTGGCAAGCAGTTTAACCTGAAAGATAGCTAAAAGTAGAGATACTCATTAATTGAGAATACTATTTATATTATATTATTTATATTAGTAAAAGCTGGGGGTATCTTTGATTTGCATTTGGATACGGGCCAAAGCAATCAGAGCCAATAGCTGTTATGTGAGGCTAAGACCACTCAGCTTGCCTTCTGTTCCCAGAAAAGTGCAAATAAACAAATAATGAAACACTATTTATAAGTTATGTGAACACAAAACTCAAAGATTAGTAAGAGTTAAAACAAACCAATCTTAATTCTTTTTACAGTAGGGAAAGAGACCTAAAAAATAGGAACAATATGGTAATTACTGCATCCCATCTTGACAATACTTTGAGCACTGCTTCTTGAAAAAGCTTTTGGGAAACAAGGACTAGAAAGGAAATTATGAGAAGACGTGTGCAAAGCTGACTGGATTCTGCATCAATTGAGAGTAGTTTATAACAAAATCTATTAGCTGGGGTTGTTCATACATCTGTCCTGGATCTGGTACAACTTAATTATTATCACAAGATATAAAAGTAACAGAGAATATAAATGTTCCTTTTTGCCTGCCTGTCTGATTGCACAGGAAGGAGGAAGAGCAAAGACAAACCTCTTAGGCTATCAGTTTGTTGCACTGGAGAGAGTGAAAAGTGAGGTGAATCAGTGCTCCAGGCTTTCGTCTGGGCACTTCTTCCCACTTCAGGCCACAGGGTTGAAAAGCTTACCACAAACTGAACTGCCTTGCAGGAAGGTTTGAAGGTTCCTTTTCCTTCTACAGGGTTTATAATCATACAAGTTATGACAAAACTGCAACACAGTGACCTCAAAGACAAACACTTAAGCAGCCCTGCCCAGTCAAAGGACAGATCTATTGAAAAATCCTGTGTACGCTTAAAAGCCTATGGTCTTCAGTCATCTCCTATTGTAAGACTAACATGACTTTTTGACCAAATAATACCTTGTTCTCCAAATGCAAGATACACTGCAAAATCTGTATCCAGTTTATTTAATAGTAAAATATTTGTGTTATTTTGTATATTTCATATATTGTTGTTAGAAAGGTGTTTTCAAAGAGGTAAGGATCAGTTCCTTCATCATTCAATTCAAGTCTCATTGTCACTTATCTCTACACTACTTAAAACTTTTCATTCAGTAGGGAAATGTCACTTCAAAACCTCTGTCCTAGAAATAATGGCAGTCTGTACCTCCACACAACATTTTACAGGAATCCCCATTGTACTTCCTCCCACTGTAGGCTGTGACATCTCTTTAGAGCTTTCAACTCACTTCATTCAAACATTTAAAATTTTAAAATTTACTGATACGTAAAGAACAAAATTTAAGCTATATGTAGACCAAGATAACACTAAATAGGGGAGAAAATACTTTCTGCTGTCCTTTATTTCCTTTTGTACTGTCTCTTGGCCTCAGTTTGGACTGCCTGCTCTTCAGATAACAGAATGAAAACCTATATATGGATATATATAGACATATATATATGTGTGTGTGTGTATGTGCTTGAGAGAATATCATATATATATATATATATATATATATATATATAAACTTTAAAACATTATTGGTGACTTTGAGCTATTACACAAATTCTGAACTTTCTGAGCTCTCCTGCAATGCCTATGCCTAGCAGAACTTCCATTCACATAAATCTCTCCCTAGCAGCTTCTCTGTGATCCCAGATTGCACTGTGACAGCCTAGACTATAAGGACAGGTGACACTGAGCTTCCATCAAAGCTGCTCCAAGTAAGCAAGTTCCCCTCAAATTCTCTCTCTGCTACAACAAAGTAGTCTCAGTCTCCTTAGTATTTGCTATGCAGGAATTAAAAAGGAAAGAAAAATGGATAGACTTAATTTTAGAGTGGCTTTCAATAGAGAAAAAGCACTCAGAATGAACCCAGTGTAAACTAAAAGACATTTTCTAAGGTATAAGCAAAACAATTATGACAATAAATTGACAGATACTACACCACTATCACCTCTTGAAGGAGTTCAATCATTTACCATTCAATTTTTCTCGATATCCTTGAGAAAATCCCAAGGGACAAGAGTCATTAACAGCAATTTTGGCATACCTACAATTACAAACTAAGAGGACATTTCATTTAAGTTATCTAAGCTGTATTCTTCATAACCACGCCCAAGGTCAAATCCTGCATTGATTTTCAATGCTAGAAGTTTTGTAAGAATAAAAACACAATTCAGAACAGAATTTCAAAGCTATCAGTGCTGCAAAAGAAATAATAAAGATTGATAGTCACAGATCAAGCAATTTTATGGGCATAATATTAATTTAGAATAAGTCCCACTCTTCTCCACTACTGTATACAAATTCCCAAACATACAGAGACAACTGACATCAGCTTGCTTTCCTGACAGCAGTGTGACTTTACGTTCATGGCTGTGCATTCTCTTTCACTAGCTGCATCCTAAAAGCACTGACTGATCAGTCAAATGTAGGCTGTGCAATACAGAGATAAATAATTATATTTTGTAGGTCTAACATGTTTAGTGTTTTACCTGGGACATTACCAGCAACAGTCCCTTTGACTTTAACAGGACTATGTAAGTAAAGAAAATCACAGACATGTTGGTGAGCAAGGGTCACAGGTGGTCTTATTTCAGTTCTCCAAAATACTACTGACTATAAAATGGGCAGACAACAACTCTGCTTCTAATATAATATTGTTTATTGTTATTCTTACAGTTGGTTCTACCAACACAGTGATGGTGGAGGTTTTGAAGAAACAGACACTTCCCACTCATGAAAAATAGATATCCAAGAACTAACCACAGGAATCATCACTGAAGGCTAAAGTTCTTAATTCTGCAGCTTTTCCCAGGTTTCCCACACAGGTTATTTTTTTCATACTGTGTATTTAAGAAATTCCAATAGCTGTGCAGAATACAAGAAAGTTCACTACTATATGAAAGAAACACAGCAGGCAAACAGCTGCCAGTGTCAAGGGCTTCTTTAAAACAGCAATATGTTATGGGATTTTGTTACTTCTGTTTCAGTGGGTTTTTAAGACTAAGAAAAATCTCAGACATACTCTATTTTAAGTCTAAAGGTACAAAAGAACAGGAGCATTATAACAGCTGTTCTGTCAAGGCACTGCATTTTTACATATTAAAATTGACAAGACAGGTGCAGACAATGCAGGCTGCTATAGATTGCAGACACACTGATCATTTCTATAATTTTAGTCATCTCCATGTGATGCACTGTGGTCTTGTGTTTACAGAGCCAGGTTTTTTCCTTCTACTGACTGCCTAGTGACTGCTGTGTGGTACTCCAGCTTGCCATGCTTTCATCCCTCAGCTACAAAGGAAGATACTGGAAGTTTGTTTCCTTCTATTTTAAATGTTGGACAGTGTCACTGACACAAAATCAACAATCAAAAAAATTCAAAGGCCCAGTGCAAAAATCCTAGAAGTCAATGTTTTTTGTTAATTATTTCAATTGTATTTGAAACAGGTGATAAATTATCTTGGAATTTAACACACAGCTGAGATAATACTTAAAAATATAAGCCAAAAGTTTTTTAGAAACACAAAACCTTTAGAATTACTGTATGCAAAAAGAATAAAGTGTCACTAAAGCAATGACATTCTTCTCTTGGAATATAATTTAGAACCTATTTTCATTTCATTTAAGAAATGCTATATTGTTTTCATGTAAAGAAAATTAACATTAGTGTTTGCCTAATATTTCATTCAAAACATTTGCATTGCAAAGTTTTTAGAGTTCTACATTTGGAATCACACAACTTATGGCACTATTTTTCCCCTATAGATGAACAAATCTACAGTAGGGACTTACATGGATCTAAAAGAAATCAGGGAAGCAATCATTCTAAGCATTTTGAAATGCACCCAAATTTTGAAGATTCAAGATAGGGCACAAATTATTTATTTTGTTTTTTCTGTTTTCTTGGCCTCTTATTCTATCATCTGGCCTTATCTGACTTCCCTTGAGACAAGCATGATTATGTGCTAGCACTGCAACAACACTGCTGAACATTAAAAGGACTGTAAGCATGATAATGCAGGTGATTGGAGACTATAAATGGAAGAACTTTCTTATACAGTTAGAAAAAAAAAAATTATCAAAGAGGTATTTACCCATGAAATTTGTTCCTCCTATTTTCCTTTTCTCCATTCAAGCCCGTGGGGTTGATTGGCACAGGGATTCATTATTACTCCTGTTCTGATAAAAGGCATCATACTACTTGAAGGCAACACAGTATAGTTGGTTTATACCAGGCATAAAGCTGATCTTTTAATTTGACATTTGCAGAGCTGTCCTTATTATCATGTGTGAACAGCCTAAAGAAATCAAATACACCATGTGAGTAATTTTGTGCTTTTGCCTGAAACTCTCTGAAAAGCTTATATGGAAACTGAATGGAAATAGATGACAGACCTTACTTTGGAGACAGACTCAACTGAGTAATTAAAAACATACATTAAATACAAACTTCACTGTAAATTCATTAAGGGAAAAGGATTACTTTACTAAGTAACAATAAAATTTGCCCTAAAGATGCAAATATTGTGTTGGATAGATCTCCTTTTGGTATAAATAAAGCAAATTTTTTTATTGCAATGCAGGTAAAAAAAAGCTCCCTGGTTAAAAGGAAAAGCCCAATCATACTGTGAGCCAAAGATCCCTGAAGTCCACAAGTTGGCAGTGAATGCTCATGCAGAGTCCCAAAACCAGAACTAGATCTTGTCTGTGGATCTTACTGTCCTCTGAAAGGTCAATAACTCAGGGGTTTTGTAATCTAGGTAAAGCATCCAGATTTTTGTATTTAACAGCTCACTATGAACCTTTCTGTAAAATTCTTTAGGTGTTGACAGGATCACATGAGTTGGGTTACACAACATAACACTTACACACGGCATGGGAAAAAACCCAACTTACTTCAGTCATATAATCATTCTCTAATCACTTCCCCCAGGCTGGACTAAGTTCTCATGTAGTCTCCATTCTGCCACTTCTTTTCAAGCTCAAGGGGCTGACCCTCACCTTGAAAGGAAACCCTTTTTAACCCTTCTCTGTGAAGTGTACTGTTTCTTCAGATGCTTTATTCCTTCTTCCTTGGGAAAATTAAAACTGAAAGAAAATTCAGTAAATGCATGCACTTTTTAATGATATAATGTGGATGTGGGGTTTTCCCGTAGTATTTAATGCAATAAAATTAACTTTGTAATCATTTTTTTGGGCATTTGACAGCTTCAGAGTGATGAGCTGATGTTGTCAGAAAACTGTTCATAAGAGGCTTGTCTAAGTTGTGGGACCAAAACAAGGATTCTCTTAGGGGTTGGTGAGAATCCTGACCAGCTATGCACAAAACCAAGATCTAGGTTCCCACCTTTGCCTGTCAAAACAGACATGTGTAAGCAGGTGAAGTACAGAAATGTGCTCCAGTAAGTCCTTTAGTTTATATTCCTAAAGAATCACAGCCTTTGGCACAACATGAAGAGTTATCCCATAATTAATATGGAAAAAAAATCTCTACCATCACTTCCCTCAGTATGAATTGATTTATATGCATGTACACAGAGACACAGAGAAGATTGTGTTTTTATCAGAATATGTTTATTTGCTCTCAGCAGAATTAACTTTGCCATTAATTTTTTGTCTCAGTCACAGTATTAGGATCTTTCAGATCTGTTCCTATATACATTTTTACCCTAATAAGAAATACTATTTGAGTGGTGAATTCCATCATTTTAAACACAGGTTATAATCCTCTCAGAAACATGGCGGAAAACCAAGACAATCACCCAGCTAACAGATCTGTTGAATCAAAGGCAATGAATTCTGTATGTACACAGAAATATGCCCAAACTGATCTAACCGCAGGATCCAGTGTTAAAAACTACTGCTTCAATAACACAGTTCTTTAATATGAGATGTTGTTCATTTGATACAATTATCTACTTTTATCCAGATAAAATAATCAATCTACACTTTCAGATAATTTTACTTGAGAGCATTGACATTAGGGAAAATTAAAATGACTGTCAATTAGGGAACCTGAAACAATCAGCCAAGGAAATAGGAATTAGGGAATCTTTTCCCAAAAGGCTCATCTCATGGGATGACAGTATCCACAGGCCACAGTTTCTACTCTAGTCAACTCTGCATCAAGCTCTCTGTTAAGCATATCTACTAGAAACACATCCAGGGCTGACTGGAAGATTGCAAGAGGCAGACTCCCACTACAGTATTAGGTACACTGTTCTACTGATTAATTGCTCTTGCTTTTAAAAGTTCACATCTATTCTTCAGCTTATTTATCTTGCCTCAGCTTCCGGCCTTTTTGTACTGGATTTAGTAACAAGTTAGGAGAATACACGGATAGACTACAGGAGAGCAGACAGGAAAAGGCAAATAACTGGGGGGGAACACTATTTACTTCACTTTGCAGCTCATAGTTCCAGGCTTTCCTCCAAATTATCATCATTAAAAAGAGCCCTACACACTCAGCTACCTTCCACAGTCCCCAAGCCTGCTTACAGAACTTCTAAGTTTATTTTCCTGCTGTATTTCTGCTGATGTTTAGTACACTTCTTCCCAGCTCTTAAAAGGGGAATTGTAAGAAGTACCTAAATTATGCCAATGGAATGACCTAACAGAGATCAGTTCCTGGTGCTGCTGTCTTTTGCTCATTTCCCAGAGTAGTCTTTCCTTGAGGAAAAAGCATCTCCCTCTCAGATCGAGTACGCTTAGGGGCCCAGCTGTGTCTGCACTGCTGTGCTCTGAAAACCTCCCACATCCAACTTGCTGCTCCCAACCCACTGCAACCCAATCAATAATGTGAGAGTTACAGTCCAAAAGAGATCGAAACTCTGAGGAAGAAAACAACCACAAATTTGCTAGCTTGTCAAAATAAAGTGTCACAGTGATAGTGTAACACAGCCTGTGCCCATCTACAAATATGTCTTTTGCTATCTTTGATGCTTCAGAGGTTCATGAATTACTGAGATCTTGCTTGCATTACGGAGTTTGATTTGTTTGCTGCCTGACAGGTTAGGAATGGCAGTTCACTGTTATGAAGCGAGCCCTTTAGATCTGCAGGAGGAAGTGAAGTGTCAAAGCACTAGCTGTAGTCATGCAAGGAGGTGACTGGAGGAGACTACCCCAGTGACAAATCAAAGTAGCAGTTGTGAAAGAAGCATGGGGAGGCTGCAGGAGGGAACAGTTCACTTGTCACTTCTGTACTAAATAACACGACCTTTACAACCCCATGTGTGTTCTCTTGAGAAAACAGAAAAAGGAGAAACAGCAGAGGGACTCTGCCAGCAGATTTCTGCCAGTTTTGGATGCCAGAATAAATGTGCAACCAGAAGGAATTTGGTAAATGATGCATAACTTAAATCTATATGATATGATGTGATATTCCAAGGTGCCAATAAATGAG
The DNA here is from genome assembly GCA_024865655.1 of Emberiza elegans. Taxonomy (NCBI): domain Eukaryota; kingdom Metazoa; phylum Chordata; class Aves; order Passeriformes; family Fringillidae; genus Emberiza; species Emberiza elegans. Next base: position 23,616,225 of record JALJVW010000241.1, on the reverse strand, counting down.
AGAATTCAGGTGTCAGGATTGTGCATGCTGTGGCTCAGCCAAATTAACTACACTTAACAGTGATGGAGTACTGCACCAAAAAAGCCATACTAGTACTTCAGAGCTAATTCATGTATATTGACACTACATTATTTTGTAGCTTAGCAATATAATCATAAAGCTTGTAATAAAAAAAAAACCACAAAACCAAACAAATAAAAACTACAAAACAAAACCACAAAAGAAACTATGATACTGAAATATTAAGATATAAGAAAATGTCTTAGTGTGTTATACTAAGGACCAGAAAAATAATTTTGCATGCACTGAACAGCACTGAACTCAGAAATAGAGCTTCTGTATGTTTGGTGACAAGAATGAATCAAAATACAGCATTCCAGCCTGCAGAAACCAAGTGCACATTGTTTTTAAAATTCATTAAGAGGCATCTGAGGTATTAACAGTCTCCATGGCAGCTTCTGAACAGGCTGCAAATTAACACTCCCTGACAACTGAGCCCCTTACCTATTTGAATTCTTCATTGACTGGTTGAATTGTTAAGAGCTAGAGTTCTGTCCTGTCTTCATTTTCCAATTATTCTAATATCTCTTTCTGATCTGTTACTCCTTGACACAAATGGATTAGCACTGCTATACCTGTCATTCTCCAGACAACCAGTGGAATCTATTTAAGTGCATAAATACATGCATTATGTCTGTATGTACACACACACACTTAATAAATACATGTATATTTTAGTTGCACATTACCAGTATCTACCAGAAGCACTTAAAAGTCAGGAACTGAGTGAGATTATAAGAGATTGCACATCCTCAAAAATCAGTGAAATTTCAGGATGGAGGGGGGGGGGTGAGGCTATGAAAAGGACCCACAGCAAAAGGCACACACTACACTAGGTTTTCCCCCAGAAGGAATATACAATCCTTCAAAAAAGAACCTATGAGCAATTAAACTAAGAAAAAAAAAAAACACACACACAATAATTCTCAGAAATATCTGCACAGCTATGAGATATTCCAAAAGGACTCTGCACAAAGCAGGGACTTGGAACAGAAAATATGAGTCTAAACAGTTAATATTTGGTAATGCTGTAAGCAGCTGAAGACAAAAGCCTACGATGGGAAGTGTCAGGCATCTTAACAGCCAGCAATATAAGCACCACCTATAATAAATGAGGGAGGGACAGAACAATAGTACAAATAAATTAACTAGAGCCTAGAAACCTCAAACAAGTGTCTCACTTTGCTGAAAATAAGATTTTTTTTTCACTAACAAGTCCAGGATTTTTATATGACATATTGAGAAGTATATTTCTTTGTGATGCTGGTCTATCTCAGAGGTATCATAAGTACAGAACCATGTAATGTGGCTGTTACTATGGAAACAACTCCTTTTCTAAGGAAAATCAGAAGGTATAAGTCAAGTAAAATCTCAAATAATTTCTTGTGACACTGGTCAGACACCTTGTTAAACTGCACCCTTAACTTATTGCGTTCCTATTTCTGTCAATTCTTTCCTATTGCTACATGTTTCACACGGAAACAAGCAATACTCATTTTTCCCCACATTAATTGAAGTAATATATCCTGAGTATGCAGCACAGATTTCTTCACCTCAGCAGTGAATGCAGAACAGTCAAATATAGCTCTGAGGACACCGTTGCTAAAAGATGAGCCTTGTTCACACAAGAATCTATCTCATCAAGGCATAACTTTCCACCTTCCATTCTAATCAAAGAAAAAAAAAAAAAGGGACAAAATAAAACATTATGTCAATTATACAGCAATTTCTTTATTTTTCTTACATAAATAATTACATACAGTTAGACAAGTCACTATAATAAGTGCAACACTCAGGAAAACAGAAAACAAAGATGTAGAGAATGAACTGCTGAGGGTCACCACTACAAATTAATCTCTCTCCTAAATGTTTAAGGATGCTATTTGCTCATAACCCCATGACTCTTACTTGTCCCCTCCAAGTACTAAGTCTCAAATGTCCACAAAGTCTCTCCCTGATAATTAACTGTGAATAAAAGCTATAATGTTTAACATCTGTTTCTGCAACATTACCCAAGCCTGGTCACCAGACTACCAAATATGCTTCCCTTATTCCATCTACCAACTGATTTTATCAACTCTCCATTTCCAAATCCATTTTTTCTTCTGTAAGGTCAATGCCAGTGTAAATCTGCACCTTCTTGCCTATATTCAAATAAGAACATCCTCAAGGCACTTCCTGGGGAAAAAATGGGGCTACAACTCATAACAAGTTCTTTCTTTCTCACAATCACTTAAGCACATCAAGGGTTTGTGCTACAAAAGGTGACAATTTGGGATCATAACAATGCTTGACACAGAAAACCAAAACAAATTTCAGGGAAATAAAAATAAACTACACTTTTTATGTGGTTCCAACATTAAAGATAATAAAATCAGTAGACAGGGGCCTGACTATCCTCTGCCCTACTACATCTGTAAACACCCAGCCCTTACTTTTCATGAATGTAACAGGAGAAATTTAAGCCTGAACTCTACCCAATATATTTTACATTAGCCTTTTATCTGAATGAATGACACCTCGCTCAATGCCTCCGTGATCCAGAAAGGGAAAAGATTAAGCAATTACAGGGAATTTCACATTCATTGCTGTCTCTTTGTTTTGGAAAACAAAGCATGAGCACTGTCTCTTGTCTGAATACTTTTCTGCAGTTTAAAGGTTATGCTCAGCCAACTGGGGGAGACAGACTCTCCCCACATGTTTTTGGGGACCAGCTGCAGCATCCAGAGTCTGTGACTGCTCAGTATCTGGAAAAGTCTTACCTTATATGAGCATGCTAAAAAAGAAAAAAAAGAACATGGTTGAGAAAATTTGAATAATACCTAAGTTGAAAGACATTGTCATCTGCTGGAAACCACACAAACAGAAAAAGGGGCTTCAGTAATTCATCAAATGAGCTGCTTGCCATGAATTATTCACTTAGTTTTACTACTAAGGCTTCCACATGCTTCAAGTCACACAAGTGTGATAGGGAGATAGCAACCTGGGAATCAGGGTTGTGAAGGTCTTGCCTGCTCTTACATTTTCCAAGAGAGGAAATGGAGTTAGAATAATTATATTTTTCTATTTTTATCTTTGCTATTAATCTCTTGGCTGGATTACTGAGGGATGCAGTATCTCTGCTTTGCCCTTTCAATGCCCATTTCCTTTATAAGTCGCTAAGGGGAATTCTTCCTTTCAGCTGTACTTTTCCCCTTTGTGAATAGTCTCTAATGATCAGAGGAGTCTAGAAGTGAGCTAAAGAGCCTGTGGATCAGAAGACTTGTCTTCAGGATGGTACCCATATTCATGAAAGCAAGCAATCCAAAGAGAAAAAGCTTCAAGAGAAGTTTGATGATAATATTATAAAGAAGGGAAAAAAGAAGAGGAAATGAGAGCCACCTAAGGAACAGCATGAAATAACCATTAAGATGCAAACAGCTTAAATGTAGAATCCCTTCTCCTTGAGTTCTTTTTAAATGGAGCTGAAGTTCCAAAATATATCAAGATCATAGAGAAAAACTCAATCATGTTATTCTGATAAAAGACACTACTGTGTTTTCTAGATCTCCAGACAGTCCAAAAACCCCCATGTCTGTGAAAATAAAGGTCCTCCCTCAGTCCCTATAGAGCTGCAGAGTGCAGCCTGCATTCTTAAGCAGATCTGCAGGTAAATACGGTCCCTTAGATGCCTGACAACAGCCCAGGAACAAACAGACTATTCCATTTACTGAAGCATTAATTCCATTTGCTGGAGCTCTAGAAAACAAGCTCAGGGACACACACAGTGAATGTCAATCCACCTTCACAGTTTGAAGACAAACTCACTAATATCCAATTGGATTATCCCAACTTGTATCTTATAGTTGTACACCCCTAAGTCTTCAAAGCCAAAAAACTGAATGGAAATGGATTCTGCCTTAAGCAGTTCACCAGATGTGAAGAATTTTCATATATACTTTAAGGAAGTTGCTTGATGTATTTTTCCAAATGGTATTTTATTTCCCTTTTTTCCTTTGTTCAATCCTACCTGTTGCAGTGTAACTTAAAACTAGCAAATGTGTGCAGGATTTTTATTACTTAATAGTTGTAAGATTAATAGTAATGGGTGATGCCTGTATTTAATATGTGAATGAAGCTGTGTTATCCAAGTTAAACAATTTTAATTTATATTCATTCTATTTGTGAACCTACAAAAAACTTCAACCAGAAAATATTCCAACCAAAATCAGTATTGATTCTGATCCCTGAAAAATGCACACATTGTGATAATTGAAAATTATACATGTCTAAAGAATACTTGCCAATACTGACAGGAAGAGAGGTATCTGGAGTCATATGAAAACCAACTATGATGAACAAATATGATATTTGTCTTACATTACTTATAAGAGCCAGAGTAAAAACATACCATTGAAAAAAACCTAAAGTACTACTTGCTTGCTACAGGCTCACAGCTACTTGGTGCTGAGGGCAGCACTGTGGGAAGGAATTCCATTTGTTTTATATCATAAAAGGACTTGTAATAATGTCCTTTTCATTTCTCCTGACAGTCACTATAAATATATCTCATTCACTTTCAAATGCCACAGCCCACCAGTTGAGAAATGCTACTCTGCTTCTAGAAACACTTGCCAGGTTCTCCTGTATCCACCCTGGGGTGCTCAGGTCTGCTGCTCTGTCCTGCCCTGACAGAGGCAGTGCCCATGGTAGAGGACGCTGTCACTGCTGCAGCAATCAGATTCTGGGCCACAGTTTGCATCATCAATCAATAATATCCGTAAAGTGGCAGGTTATCTATATGCATAAGTACGAGGTTAATGTTACTCTTAACCTTCTCATAAGGACTATATAAGTTTATTTATACAAATATATACAAAAATGTAAATTTCTATACCCACCTATTTTTAAAAAACAAATGCTAAGAAGCAGTTAGCGAGCTGCCAGTCACTCTGATTGTCCTGCCATGCAGCCACGTCTGGTGTGTGGGGTTTAGGGATGTTTGGCACTCACTGTGCTTATGGTCCATCTGCTCACAGCAATATCAACAATGTGCCAGGTTTCTAACTGTATTCTTCAGCTACATTGTTTATTGTTCAAGTAGATTGTTTTCCTACTACTCAATACTGATTTGTAAACTGTGTCTCTTTTTAGCATTGTTTTCATGAAAATGAAAGGAAATGCAAATGAGTAACAACCTTTCCTTCCCAGTACTGCAGTTTAGGGGAGGGCAGGGGGGAGCCCATTATTGTTGGTTACAGCTAATTTACTGAATAAGAGAAGGTTCTCCATCTAAATTTGAATATGTAAATAATCCAGTCAGAAACACATATCTCTCTGCTGTGTATTTAATTTCTACTTGCTATGCTATTCCCCATGCTGCTTTGCATCTCTGTAAGTCTTCAATTATTATCATTGAATCAGTCACACAGCGTACATCCTGACTGTCACATGGATCTGCATCAAAGTCACACAAATATTCTCATGCCTCTAGTTCAACTTGATTGTTTCTATGGTTATGACAGATATATTAGTGCTTTTCCTTAATTATATACCTTGCTATTGACCACTCTGTGATCCAGCCCCTACATTACACTCTTAAAAACAGAGCCTGCTGACATGAAGAACTAATATACCAATCTATTTTTTCCCCTGAGATGAGAAAAACTGAAGGGCTAAAGAAACTGTGCAATAAAAGTCAATGCAGCCACAGATAGCTATGGACACTGATTTAAAGGACACGATAATATGAGACCTATACTACTGTATGCAACATTTTGTGAGATGTTTTGATGAGCAGGGTTCTGGTTTTAAGCCATTTAATCACCATATCAAACTTCCTGTGGATTTTGCTACATGTCACATGACACTGTACCCTAATCCTATACTTGGCACAACAATAGCTGTTTTCTCTCAGACATCTTGCATTTTATGCAAACTGCAGCTCTTCAGCAAAAAACATGTGTCTGTTTGGAGAGTTAATAACAATTTCCTGCTAATGTCACATAGGTTTATGCTGCTCCAAACCTAGCTAGCACCATTATCTCATTGTTTGCCTAGCATGACTCACAGAGGCTACATCAAGTAATCAGCCTAACTCTTACACAATGGCCAAGCTCTTAAGATTCTTTGCTATGATCATCGCAGTGCACAACATCAGCATTCGATTCATTCAGCATGTCAATTCAACACAATTATTTTACACCAGGTGCCATCAGCATCTATTCATTGTGACACAGTACATTTTAGAAGAAAACCTTTCTTTAAGAAAAAGAATGGAAACTCAGAGAAAGAGGGATTTCCACACTATTTCATCTGCCACAGCTCACTAGGCAGTGTGGCACAGTCACCTTCCTTTCTGAGAGGCCAATGCACTAACAAAACAGAGGACTGTGCTTCTGATCTTCATCCATGCACTTGACCCCCAGTCTCCAGAATCTTTTGGGAGCAGGTGGTTAGTACCAACTGCTGGTTCTTACAGCTCACTACAGAACCCATTTCTGCACCAAGACATGTCATTCAGGACAGCATTGCAAAGAACAGGACTGTAAGTGAAATACCATCCCCTCCTCTTTATTGTGCAAACTGGATGCTGTGGAGACCTGAGACATTTCCATCTCTTCATCCCTCTGCAGTAATACCACCTTAGATTATACAGACAAACAAAAAAAAACATCTAACTTGACACCTACTGAAGTCTGCACAGAGCCCTGAGACAGCTTGGCCTGCCCGTGAAGGCACAGGCAGCAGGGAAAGGTACTATGAATGTAGAATTGTGATGTGAACAGGATGCACATGCACACCATTTACTTGTGAGCAGACTGAGTCCAGAACAGAAAACCTCACTAGAAAAAGAGTATTTTAAAGCACAAAGACTGGGGATAACATTGCGGGTGGGGGAGAGGAGATCAATATCCATGATGTGAGACGTGTGAGAAAAGGAGAGAAATATGTTGGACAAAATACTCAAAGTACTGCAGAAGAGTCCTGCAGAGCAAAAAAGGCACTACACCTATTGGAGAAGCACTAAATAAGAACAACCTCTAATTCAGTAGAAGCAAAACATAAAGAAGGGATGGCCTACATGTTAAAATAATGATAAATAGCATCTTAGACTTCCCCTTTTCCCAAAAGCACATCAGACAGGACAATCTAGCAGGGAAGCTGTGGGCTGAAGCACAGGGACTGCTTAGCAATGCACACAGCAGTGAGGGGCAGGAACACAGGGATAGTCACATTCAATTCAAAGGATAAGAAGAACTAGGAAAGACAGAACTAATTACTTCAACTGGAGTCTTGCCTGCTATAAAACCTTCAAGAGGTAGAACATCAGGTACAAAAGAAGACTGGGAAGATTACATATTGGAGTTCTGAGAGCACAAAAAGGAAATGTACCACAGAGGAAGAAAGCAAAGCCACACAAGGGGCTAAGCTAAATAACAAGAAGTTTCAAGTGAATTAAGAACATGAGGTCAGCAAAGGAGACAGTATGACAGTCCTCTAAGAGGTAGGAACTATAATTTATTCACCAGAAGGGGAGGAAAGGCAGTAATTCAAAGTGTGCTAGAGCCCAGAATAAGTGTGAGGTTCAAAAACTACACATTCTGTCAAAGGAACTTGAAAGAGACATAGCACACCAGGTCAAAACATTAGAATGGGGCAAATTACTTGGAAAAGATCAACTAGAACATCACTGGTTTTAACCTCAGCTGTAACAAAAGATGCAAAGCAAGCCACAATGGTGATGAAATTTAAATCAAAGTTGTAAATAAAATTGTAAGTTTCAAATGGAAAAAAAAGAGAAAAATAAATAATAAACAATACATAAGTAGTGCAATGAAGGTCACCGGCCAACAGGAAGCATTTGGCATTATTAAAAGGATTAGCTAAAAAAAAAAGCAAAATGTCAAATCTCTGGTGTAAAGAATACATCATAAAACCAAATTTTCCACCAACTACTGCAGCATTATATGAGTAGTGAAGAGATACATGCAATGGCATGACATCTTAAATAATGACCAGTCAGGACAGTGAAATGGCCTGAAAATCCAGTCACGGCATCTCCCTGGTATGCAGAAATTTAACACAGTTGGATCCCTCCAATGATCCTAAACTGCAATCAGATATTCTGCAGGAAAAGATCTGGATCCCAGTATGGAATTACAGACTCAGGTCCCTGTGGCTTGATCCATACTTCAATAATGTATTTATTAATGTCTCATCTGCCAAAAGAACCCTTCTAACATCTTTCCTTTATTTTTAACAAATAAAGCATATAACACCCCCCATGCTTTCATGCCTACGAATAGGAAAAAAACCTGGAAAGGGTTCTTATAGACAAACTAAGTGGCATAATGATTCTATGAGCACTTTCTCATTAAAATCCCCTTTTGCTTAGCTCCTCAGGAAAACTCAAGTGTCTTTCAAGCTACAGAAATCCAAATAATAATAATAATAAATATTTTTTCTTTACAAATCTACATTCATAACAAAAACAAGATAATATTATTGAAGACCTCAGTATATATTCACAGAGTCACACCCACAAAGAAACCTATCACCTTCCTGATTTAGAAGCCAACTGATTTTGCACAGGATAAAATAAAGACTTAGAAATAAAATGGTGAATCATTCAATTAGTTTTAGCTTTCCAATGCAGCAGCTAAGGGAAATTCTGATCAATACAGTGAACGTGCAGCTTCCTAAACAAAAAGCACATTTCATACAAAGCTGAACATTTTTCTCCTTGTCACACAGAATTATCTTAATTATTGTTTCAAGGAATAGCTTTACATAGAATCATCTAGGAGTCCAAAATGCTGCTCAGAAACTCATCACTGGAATAATTTATGATTTTTTCTTCCTAACATCTTGGGCTTGTTTGATATGCTTGCCATTTCTCTCTGACAGGGAGGTCGATTAAATCACATTTATATTGTAAACGTATGCATTGCTTTTTACCCTAGGCGGTGGATGAAGAGATACAGAGCCCCATGGGAAAAGCAAGCCAATCCACTTTCATATTGCAAACCTCTGCTGTTCCGAAGAAATGAATGGTTGCCAGGGAGAGCTGGGAATTACTCGAGGATGCAAAATGTTATTTTAGAATCCTTTTGAGAGAGGTTTTTCTCTCCCCCACCTCACCATTTTCACATCTCCAGCTAATGCAGCTCACATCAGTTTCTATGAAAACACTGAAGGAATGCACTTCACCAGCATTCTTCAGAGGATCTGTATAAATCAGGCTTTAACTCTGCCTGCATAAAGCAGGCCATTTCTTTACTTTCAAAGGGAGAAGGGAGAAAGGATTTGTAACATTTTCCAAAGCATTATGTCTGCCAAAGATCATTTGAGATGAGGAAGGTCACCACAGGTTTTTGAACTAAAAGAAAGTGCTAAAAACAGGGAGGGTAAAGGTCATTGCTTAGGGCCATGGAAAAATGAGGCTGCAGTATCATTAACCTAACAGAACTAATTAGGAAACATTCAGCTTTTATAAATTATGCAAAGCACTCCATTTACACTTTTTCAGATTTTTGCCATAACAGAGATAATTAGGAAACATTTACAGCAACAGTGTAACCTAATAAAGCAACCCTTTCATATCAGGATACCTTTCCACTAATACTTGCATATCTATAACAGTGAGGAAGAGGAATTATTACCTAAAAAAGCTTTATGGAAATAATTTCATCTGTGACCAAAGACCAACATGATCATGTTTGTATTTCCCCTTCACTTGAGGCAATAGCAAAAGTCAATCAACTCAACTAAGTAAATAACTGACTCTTTGTAGTTCTGAGGGTTTGTTGCTAGTTTAATTATAAGATAAAATTAGTTGCTGTGATTTAACCTTAAGAATATAAACCTTGCCATTCAGGGATTATGTAAACTCAGGGTCAAATCCTACAGTGGAGTCCACTCCTACTTAGAACCCCTGAAAAACTGGATAGATTTGACATTTCAGTATTAAATTTAACAGCATGAAGTACTCTGAAATATCAGCTTGGTTCTCTGATTCATTTTTACAGGATTTACATTGGCTAAGTATTTTTAAAAAGGATGCTCTAATGAAAAATCCTGAAATAAGGAACACTCAGCAAATAATGACTTCTTTTGCAGATACAAAAATATTAAAGTTATTTATCTCCATACATCCTGAGTTTGTTTTCAAAACATAGTTTGTAAAGCTAATCAGATCATTTTCCTCCTCCCATCAGGGAGAAGGAGACAGAACACAAAATATAAAACATGATGAAAAAGAATGGGGGCTGAAATCAAATGGGGGAGGGATGTGTTAGGGGTGAAATTGGATAAGAGGAAAGGGGAGGTAAGGAAAGAAGTCTCATGAAAGTCTAAATTTATAAGACTCAACCACCTCTAGTATTTCAAGAGGTTAAGGAGATAAGCAAATACACTCCTGCCTTCAGACCTTCCACTTGTAATGCTCTAAAGAGAGACTTAGAGTGAGACTCAAAGGAGTCAGTGGAAAGATTCCCTGCACTCATCTTTAGATGTTTTGTATGAAATACAACCTGATTTGGCTATAAGATTTTGATGACAACACAAAAGACTTAACATATAATCATAGAAATTCAGCCTGTGAGCTGGGGGAGATAAAGACCAAGAATGAATTTTGGCACACTACAGCTTTCAGAAAAAGTGCAGAACATAACTCAGTGAGTTTTCTTGTGTATCATCCATCATGTTTCCTCCCATGAACTGCACAGTGAAAACATACACCACATGACTAGAACATCCACGTACATTTCTGGTATTTTCCCTCTTCACCAAAAATTAAGTTTTCACAAAAATATTTGGAAAACTCTGATGCTTCTACTACTGACATAACTCCAATACTGACCAGCTATACAGAAAAATAACTCTTGAAACCTTTTTACAGTATCACTGTGTAAATCTCTGCCATGAATCAGATTTAAACAAACATAGCTTTTCTGCATCACCCATGTTTATCCAGTTATAGCAAAGGCCTCACATTCCATGGTCTGGTCTCAAAGCAGTGGATCAGCCTCTCAGCCAGGTACACTGCACTCCCTGATGCATGGGGGAGTTTGCTCCAGTGATGTGTATAAAAACCAGCTAACATTGAATGATAGCTAAAGAGTTTTAACCCAAACATTAACATTTTCCTTACTAGAACTATCAACTCTCTAATATTTATATTGGTTTGTGTTTATTGTTGTAATTCTATTTATGCAAAGTACTGCCAGTGTATGAATCTCTTGCTGTTCATACATTAGAGTTTTGTTCATGATTTTATATGGTTTAGCACTACTTGTACCATAAATGACAGGACAGCAAGAATTTACACCATATCATGAAAAACTGTTAAAAATAAACCACAATCAAAATCTACAACAGTATAATTCAGTATAGTCTGATACTTTTAGTGACATTAGCCCTAAGCAGAAAACAAGAAAACATGAGAGTATATCTTTGGTTCTGCCAAAACCAAATCTTTGGTTACCTGCTATGTAACCATGGTAAAATAATGATGGCTGCCTACTTCCATTTCTCCTTTTCTTCACTTCTTAGGTGTGTTAGGCAAAAAATATTAATTTTGCTGGAGGGTAAAAGGTACAATCATGATCCTATAATACTACCAAAAGACAACATGGGCCTTGAAAGATTAATTATGTTTCGTATTTCTGTGCTTTTGATTACCTGACTGGAAGATTACCTGGTGAGTCACGAGAACATTGCACAGACTGACAGCTACACAGGACATCAGGATGTGCAGTAATAGATCTCTGGTACAATTTATCCAAACTTACTGCAACTATGGTTTAAAAGACAGCCAAGATATTGAAGCAAAACAGAGAATAAAAAAGAAGCTGTGACAAGTGCTTCATTACTTCCATTTACACTTAAGAAAAGACACCTTCCACAGTTGGTATTAAATGCCAGAAAGAAGAGTTGCTCCATTTCATAAACAGAGTTCCAGCAGAGCTGCCAGAGTTGCTGACTGAACTTGGAGAGCTTCATTATCTTGGGGCTATCATAAAGACTGAATGTACAAATTTATCCATACTTTCCCATAAACTGCAAAGAGGTGGAAAAACAAAATAATGTTGCAGCTTTGCAGATGGCACACCTTGAAAGCTCAGCTCTAACAGCCACATCTGTGGCTGCAGCCATTCAGGAGAGCTCTACCTACAGATTTGCAAGCTGTTCTCACCCAAGGGCACTGCTGTGGCTACAGCAGAAATGCTCTGTGTGAATTAATGTGATCTCTCATTACATCCAAATCCCATCCATGTTTCAGTCCTGATATGTGTAATTTGTTTGTTCTTCTCTTGTCTCATATTCCTTCAAGAGCAGGTGGCTGAGCAAGTTCTCTTTGAATAGCTAACTTTTTCAACTTTAACAACCTACTGCTGTCCCAGGCTTGCAGAGACATACAATCCAACCCTGCCATCCCATGGCTATTCAGTAATAGAGAGAAATTCCCTCAGCAACTTCTTCATAATATTTAGAAAAACTCTGAAGTTGAAATTTTCTCCAATCTTCCAATACCATTAGTGGTCTTTAAACAATCTTCTCTAAGTTCTACAAGAACCCTGTAGCCAGGACCCAAGTCTCATGAACCTAAGCCCATTATCCTAACCATTGTCATCTTGAGCAAATGTCTTTTTTTTAATAATGAAAATTGATCAAATTTTTTTCAACCTCAAAAAGCTGAAGACTCAAAACAGTCTTTAAGTAAGCCTCCCTTCATTCAAGAGTTCACCTAGTAATTCTTTTTTCTTGAATTCCAAGTATAAGTACAACTATATGAATGAGAAACATCTGCCTACATAAATAAAAGCTGCTTTGCCTGGTCCCTCATTAGTACAACCTGTCCTTTGTTTTCAGCTTCTGGGTGAGAGGAACAGATACACACTGTATTCATTAGAGTCCTCATTATGACTCTCACTACAAGAACAAGACACCCTAATTGTAAGACAGATGAGAAAGACAGCGGCATCCTGTAGTACTGTGACCTTTCCAACCCTTCATATTTTGACTTGCTGACCATTCCATCTGCTTGTTGCACACTGCAGGGAAGAACAGGATAGTCATGCATGACGGCAGCTGGGAGGGAAGTTAACCCATTACTGTAAACCAATGCAATCTCACTACAAGTTTTAGTTCAGTCCTGTCTGTCTCGACTCCTGCTAAACTGGCAGGGCTCACCCTGTATTTCCTTTAACAGTGGCAATACACATTTTTATTGCATCTCTGAGATCCCACTCACAGACCACTTCTTTTGTGAAAAAGCAATGATGAATTACTATTCTGGGCAACCCTTTACAAAAAGTGACAAATCACTTTTAATTCCTTGGATATTAATTATCATAACACTAATCCATCTGGCATTAAGGAAGGAATAATATTCAGGCCTGTATTCTTTCCTTTGCAATTTAGTACAAATCTTGAATAGCTTTTGAGATCTTATTATCAGAGATCCCCAGGGACTTACATATCATATAAAATACTCCAAAATATTACAGTCCCACTAATGTCTCAGAATTTTTGTAACTTGACTTCCATATTACAGCATCAAGTTCTTCAGATAAGACTTGGCCTTTCCAACAGCAGTGGCACTTGATAACATCATTACTCCCCATTGACTCTAAAAACCGTCCAAATTCCTTGCTGAGCATAAATGTTTGCAAAACTAAAGAAAATAAAAGCCTGAAGCAATTGATAGTCCATACCAGGGAAAATGGGACACTCTTGATCTCTCTCTCCAAGTAGACCTGCAGACCTTAAAAGCACCTTCCAGCACCTATGGGTGGCCTAGAAAAAAGCCAGAGAGGGATTTCAGAAAAGGGCACATTAAAGAAGAGGGAATGACCTTAAAGTGAAAGAGGGCAAGTTTAGATCAAGTGCTAGAAAGTAATGCTTCACCATGTGGGTTGGGGGGCACTGGGAGAGCTTGCCTCAAAAAGTTGTCAATGTCCTACTCCTGAAAGTATTCAAGGGCAGCTTGGATGAACACCCCCCTGGTCTCGTGGAAGGTCTCTAAGGCCCTAAGGTCCTTCAATTGCAACCATTCTCTGTAGGAAGTAATCATTTTACGGCACAAGCTGTGAAAAACACTGCTCCAACAATGACCAGAAATATATATACACACACACACACATATATATAAATGTACATATCTTTAAATAAAACTTCAATTTCTTTTAAGACTATGAATGAAGAACTATGGTAAAATATTACAGATCCAAGATCTATATCCATGTCTCCTTTCTCTAAAGACTGACTGAGCCATGGAAGCAATCTGAGAAGGGTAAACCTCCCCGAGATGTGGCCAAGGGCCAAGAACAGGAAGAAGGCAGGTTACAGAATTGTAGGAACAGTTTCAAGGCAACAATCCAGACTGGAAACAGGAAAAAGAAATACAGCAGAGAAGGAAGGTGTCAGATATTTAAAAGAGCAGCAAAATGAATAAAAGAGCAACAAACAGAATAAAATTTTACACAAAATCAAACAGGCAGTCATCAGAAGGCTGAAAGAATGAGCAGGAGTTGGTTACAGCATCACAGAAGTTACTCTCAGAAACAGAAAGGGAAGCAGAGCTACAGGAATGCAATTGAATTTGAGATACTGAATTTAAGACAAGAGTGGTCCAACAGAATATATTAAATATATAGTCAAAACACAAAACTGCTAAAGTGTTACTAGGAGGTCTAGTGTGGGAACTCAGCTCATCTTTCTGGATGTCCAGAGTTGCCAAGAACCCTTGGGGGGCTCGGGGACCCCAGCATGTTGCCCAGAACACCTGGTGGATTGATTTTGATCCTTCTAACGAAGTGCCACCTGTGTACGAAGACATGAGAGCCACACAAGTTTGAATGGTGTGAGAATGGAGTGTTCACAGGGTGAAAATATAGATTTTAGGATTTTTGGTATAGGGGTTATGGAGACAAGATGGAGGAATCAGGATGTGTCTCGTCCTTCTTTCTTCTTCTTGTTCTCCATTTTCTGCTGTGATGTTGACACTTGGAGATTGGTTTAGAATAGAAGTGTACTGTCTAACATAGGTGATAGGTATTAAGAATTAAAAGTAAATATGATATACGTAGTTTATAATATAAAAAACAACAGCACCTCAAGAGCAGTAAAAAGTACCTCAGACTGTCTTACTAAACTAACCTCGTCAAAGCAAAAAAAAAATTTTATAGATAAAATAAACAACCTTGAGACCAAAAAAAAACCAAAACCCTAACTCCTTCTTCAAACACCAAGCTAAAAAAAAAAAACTTTCTAACTTTTCTCAAAGTCACTCTAATAAACTAATAATCCCGACAGTCTAGAGGAATATATAAAGCAAGGAATATCAAAGTTAAAATGCTACCTTACCAAGAGCACATCTAAGAGTAAACATATCCACGTGGGAAATCTGATGGAAATTTGATTGTCAAAATTAACCAACAAAAACCCAAAGCAAAATCCAACAATAGCAAAAATACAATCTCAAAAATGGGCAACAGCCTGGTATTTTGGCTTGTTAAAGTTTGATAAAGCTACACCCTTCTAATTGTTCTTTCCCTAAATACTATTCAGTATGTAAATAACCCTAGTCATGAGGAATTAATAATTCGTAAATCATGAAGTTAAAATTAATTTTCCCATGTCTGATTTTCTTTTAAAAATACATTATACACAGTGGAAATGAAAATGGGTCAAGCTGTTTTACACTGACTAAATGTATTCATGTTTTCTATAGAGGACTCTTTCTCTTTGTATGAGAACTGTTAAGTATTATTAATATTATTATTTAATAAGATTAGTAAAAATTAAACTCCATCATTTAAAAAGCCAAGAAACATGCTTCCCTTTGTTTACAGGTAATTAGGTAATTTTAAACCAGCACACACAGAAAGAAATTAATTAATGGGGGAGGAGGCGATACAATGACTAGAGGGAAGCTGATTGGTACTGTAGGAGGACTAAGGCACACTGCTGTTTCATATATTCCAGTTACATAGCAATATCTAAAGTACAGAGAATTTGAAATGCACAGAATTTTGCAATGCATTAACTGCCTTTCCTGTGAAATAAACCACAAATGAGGAAATGGACAGATTGTAAGATTTTCACAGAGACTTTTCAGGTGCATTTATAAATCAACATTGTGAGTCAGTGATGTATCCAGTGCTGGAGTGCAGAAACTCCTGGCATTGAAATAAGATGCAGAGTAGTATCTGCAATTATCTAAGGGATTCATCCTCATGTTGGACGTTTTGTTTCTCTAAAAGCCTTTGATATGCGTCCAGTGTTGGAGTATGGGACTGTACAGATGTTCAACATGCAGCAAGTCAAATGTACTTGTAACTGCTGAGGGCCTCATGCTGGTTTCCCCTAAATCACAGAATGGATTCAACATAAGATTCTGTGCTTAACCACAGTCTGCAAAAGGAGCCTCCAAATTACCCAAACCAGCTACTCCAACACATGCTAAGAAATACACATACTGAGGGCTGCAGGACAAATGGACAGAACCAATCACAAGCAGAACACACTTCTGCAGTAAGGGCTTGGCAAATACATTCAACACGTGGAAAAGTCACTGAGCTGAAAAAACTGAGTGCACAAGAAACAATTTTGTACCATTCTGAGATAAAGGACTGCAATCATTCATTAGTAACAGAGCAGCCATTTACGCACTCATGACTCAGACTGCATGAAGACCAGATTCCTTCAACACAAACTCCAATTCAGAGAGGCATTTAACCATGTACTTAACACTAATAGCACACACATGCCAATTCTTATCAGAGGATTGAATACTTTGGCATTTGAACAGGGTGACCAGGCTGTCCAGCCCTCTCTTGCAGCTTGGCAGCTGAGGAGGGCAGGGCCTGCCCTGCACTGGGAGTCTGGGCAGTTGCATCCAGACCCCTCCCATTTATCACCTATAATTTTGCTATACTGCGCTGGAAGAGTCCTTTCATTAACATGCTTTGTGGGTCAAAGTACAAACAAATATTCTCAACTTGTCCATCACCTGAGTCTTGTAAAGGGAAATCCCTTTCATTCCCTGCCAGAGGCTCTGAGGCAGAGATACACATTCTTCACCTCTCAGCAATGTGGGGCACACTTGATTTACACACTGAGTAATTGCCTTGATTCTGTTGTGTATGACCAGCAACTCCTGATCACTTAAAGGTGACTCCTGAACCTTCAATCTTCACACCAGTTTGTGAGTTGCAGGTTTTGGCTTGGGGCTTTTGGTTTTGATTCTTGGTTTGGTTTTTGTTGAGTTTTGAGGTTTTCTTTTGGTTTGCATTTTGCTTCCTTTTTTAATCCTTTTGGTTTGGTATGGGGGAGGTAACCAAAAGGAAACAGAAAAATACCCCTTCAGCCTTCAGACTTATTATTCTCTGTTTATATAAACACAAGCAGGCATTAAGTTTTTCCTGAAATTGAACTTCTGCAGTTAACCAACTTTAAAGTCTGTTACTAACATATTTGAACAAGATACCAATAGTTCCACTGAAAATTCTATTTCAAGTACAGTGTGAAAGGGTGATAAGTTATGTGAAAGTACACCCCTACAGAACACCCAGATGTGGTCAAATTGAACATAAAACTAATGAATATAACTCATTAGGTTGACATTGAAAGTCTGTGATAGCAATAGATTAGAGTACAAAGCCATGTGACTGCCCAAATTATGTGACAGACACCAGGGTGCAGAGCACAAGCCGTATAACTTTATAACAGTCAAAAATACATCCTTCTTTCAGTTATAGCTTAGTGAAGAGCTAGGTAAAGCAAAAAAATCTTAAGAAATAAAATGGATGTGCATCATATCTTGATACTGTGTGTCATACAGTGCCTTTCGTGTAACACTTCCCGATTTACCACTATTAACGTGCCATTTGTGCTAGATCATCCTCAGTCAAGAAAATAAATGTCAGGCTTTTCTTGAAAGTCCTCTGCATTCTTGTTTTGAAATACCAATTGGTCATACTGATTTTAAGAAATACCAGTATAGTCAAATTATCTTGAAAATTCATTTTTAGTCTTTCTATTTCTACTACCTTAATTCAACTCTATTAATTACAGTGTTTTTCTCAGTAAGAACTTTGCTGTTACAAAATCAGAAATGCAATTTTCAAAAACAGTCAAATAGTACAGGATTATAAATCCAATTTCAGCTATGGTAGAAATACAAACACAGCATATTTGCAGCATTTTTTAAAGGATTCTGCTGTATCAGTACTATAAACATAACAGTGTCTGTAAAAAAAAACAAACAAACAAACAAACCAGAAGCATCTACAACATTGTATATAATTTTTTTAATAGTATTTGCTAGCTTCCTAATCCAGAAGGCATTTTCAGAATTTTGGTAAGACATTACAGCTATGACATGGCCACCTTCTTTTCTAAGGCAACCAAGAGAGCGCTCTCTCTACTTAACACCTTCAGTGCTGATAGACTGCTCAGTGATCTCCTGGCACCACAGCTCTCAAGAGGGACTACGCTCAAATGAAGCGGTATCTGAGGATTCTCACCACAGCTATTATTTCCTAGGTGTACCTGGTGGAAGTCTATCAGCATTAGAAAAGTTAATTAGTCAACTGAGAGCTGGAATCTCACCAGGCTAATTTTTGCTGTCAGGGATAATGATAGATTTTTCAAGCCTTAAACCAACAATTGGTGCAAAAGATCAACTCACTAATGATTGTCAATTAGTCGTGTGACTGTTGACTTCATTTTTCTGCCTTTGAAAAACATGTCATACTCATTCAACAACAGCCCACACCACCTGTATTTTGCAGCTGTGAAAATACAGATATTCCAAATGAATCCCCAGAGACACCAGAGCCAAATGTTTTTCAGTAAACAGTAAAAGCCTTATCATTGTAGTGTTATTAACTATGTTAATTTGTCTAGCAAAGCACAGAGCAGCATTCATAACTGCAGAATAACACAAACATTTCTGACAATAAACTAAGTCATTCACTGTATTTGCTTATAGCTATCTTCACACAAGGACAAAAAATAAGATTCCAGTTAGAAAACGGAAGGTTCCCTCTCAGAGCGCTGTCATCTGCAACAGACATGACTGCATCAAGATGTTTGTATGTTTGTATGTTCAGCTACATAATCCATAATTGTTGCAGTAGCAGAAGAGGTGGACATGCTCTATAAAGGAGAGTAACACTTTACAGAAAGCAATTCAGGTAAGAGAAATTTACCTTCAACCCAACTGAACACAGCCTGTACTTTAGCAAGTATTTCCTTTCACATGAAAGAGCACATTTCAGTCAAAGATTTCAAAGCATCACCTCACTGTATAATCTCAGCAACCACAGCCCAGGAAGTAATGGGAACTTCTTGAAGTCTTCCTAATAAATAAGCACATGCTTATCCAAAGTAAATAGAAAGCTCTACTCCCACAGCAAATTCTCAAATTGGTGTGAAGTTTTCCCCTCATACTAATTCAAGGTGGGCCTCAAACTGAGCTGATAGAGTAGCTCTGCCTCCACTCTATCCCTGCAACTCCCACATGATTAGCAGAGGCATCAAGTAGTCCTAACAACAGCAATACTTTCAGCAAAATCTCTGCTATTGTAAATCTAGTCAGAATCAAACTGGGCTCTTACCCTTCTTTCACATTTATTAGTGTAGGTTATTATCAACACAGACACAAAAATAACACCCCAGCATTTAACTGACACTGTTGAACACCGAAAACTTAGTTTTATGTGCAAAAAAGCACACTATGGAGCCAGGTTCATGCAGAGAACTGCACAAACCCTCCTTGATTCCTAATCCTTTTAGCCTTTTTATCATCCCACCAGGCCCCCAATAAAAAATCTCAACTACAAGTAGTTTAGCACCCTTTACCAAGTTTTTTAGCCTTGCATGGCAAGGTCAGTCATTTCACATAAAAAGGAACATGTTCTCTTCCATCTCTCTCCAGCTGTTACTGGTGGATAGAAAGTCTGGCTGTGTCCTAAAAGCCTTCTACACTGGTTTTCATGGCCACAACCACTCTGCCTCAGCCCTTGTTACTTGCAAAAGGAACAGAAAATGCAATGATCAGCCTCTGAAGACACAGTATGAGGCTGAAAGATCTATTTCCCAGATCTTACAGATAGGAGTAACAAGTTCCCAAGGGACTGCAGGAGAACCAGTCAGACAAAGCCCTAGTGAACACGCACACACACCACACTTAGAACATGAAACTCTGAAGGTTATTATAATATATTGCAATATGCCTTTCAGAAGATTCACAGAGACTGCTATCCAGGCTCTACAGAAAGGCAAATATCAATACATGTATAGATCTAACATGCCTTCCTGAACTATCTGGAGAAAATTACTTTCCTAGAGAACCTGTTCATTATTTTGGAAAGAAGATCATTTTAAGAAATCTGTTAAAATAAGATCCCTGTGATTTCATTCAGAGAATGAAAATTGATAAAAGTTGTCACTGTGTTATAGATGGGGAAAAAAAAGGCCTTGGGAAGCTGAGCAGCCCGTTAAGTTCCTCTCATATATCAGTGGTGCTGAAAGGAACTAAGTTGTAACACTAATTTATTTACCATTAAAATCTAAGTAATTTATATACAATGAAAAGTGGTTTAGGGCTTACTTTAATAGTTCAATAAGAAGTTCCATTATCACTCAAGTGTTAGAAACTTGTTGAAAAAATATTTTTAAAATTATCCCAGACAATAATAATAATAATAAAATGTTACTCAGATGTTGGAAAAGGGCATATTTTTAGCTAATTTAATAATTTTAAATATGCTAGATTTCTCATAAAACTCCATCTGAGTTTTATATTCACAACCTAAGCATATCACACCATAAAAAACCTTGCTTGTAGAGCCACACCAGCCTCAGTCTCTGCTCCTTCTTCTAAAGGGTTTCTTTAATGGCTGCTACTTCCCACTGTCCTTCCTACATCTCATAATTGTCTTTCAACAACGCTTTTCTCTTCTCCTCTCCTTATGTGTTCATCTGTTCCTTCTACCAGTGGTCTTCAACTTTTTCCGTGTATCTTAAGCACCTGCTCCAGAGCAAACAAATGCTAAAGATTTAGTAAGTCGGAATTATGGAGTACCTGATACTCTGAGTAAAAGCTAAAATTTATAAAAGGAGAAAAAGGTGTTCATCTCAATACATAAAACCTGGCATGAGAAAACTCCCTCTGAGAAGCTGTGGGCACTCTATGCAATGCATAACAAGATCTAGGAAAAACCAGAGGTAATCTTAAAACATAATGCTTGATTCTACCTTTACTGATAACTACTAAGATTCATTCAGAATTAAAACCTAGATAGACAAAATTCATCTGGATATATCATCTCCAAATTATAAGATTTGGAGCCTGGTATTTGATGAGCAGTTTTTGAGCCTCACCAAATTGCAAGTTTCCCATCAGAAAGGGTTAGGCCTATTTACTTATTTAGTAACAGCAGCTGAATGGATGGTGCAATTTCCTGATTCTGACAGCTGGCACACATAAAAAAACAACAAAACCCATGACAGATCTAATAAAAATCTCAAGAAGTGATACTGCCCCCTCTTACAAAAAGGCTATAAAGGCCAACTCTCCAAAGATGTTGAAAAGACACTGCTCGATCAGATGGGAGCTGTGAGCATTTAGCAATTCCAAAAGAAAAAAAAACCAAAACACAAAGTACCCAGATCCCATCACATATCATGGTCTAGTAATTAATGTACTCTGTTTCTGTATGAATCATCACAAGGAAAGCTGATGCCAAAGCAACTTTTTAATTATAATTTTCCCAATTTCCCACATGGAAAAACAACTTTCAGTGATTTTAAAATTAGTATTCAGAATTCACAGGCTGGAGTGTAACTTCTAATTCAGGTCCTGACTTGAGAGCAATGAATAACAGGGAGAACCTTCTAACTGGTACTGAATTCTCTTCACCAGAATTCCCATGTTGATTTTTTCCACCAATTTTCTTATTTATTTTTTAGAAAGCACACTCCTGGGAGTAGAGATTGCATTCTGATTTGTGCCCACATGAAAAAACATGATTCCATCTTAACTGGGGGTTTCCATCCTGCTTGGGGACAGAAATGAAGTAACCTCATTTGTATTTTTAAAAGCAGGCAAACACAGCAAGCTGACCAGTAAATGTAGCAATGCCAGTTCCATTTGTAACTTCCACAGATACATTTCAAGAATAGGGCATGCTGTAATGAAGCTTAGTTGTTTCTTTGGTGTTTTTTATTTTAGATTAAATTTGAAGCTAGGCTAGACAACACATCATATGGGAAGAGGGGGGGAAAAAATCTTCATGCCATTGGATTCTGTCTCAGTGGGGGTTGAGAGCTCGACTGTTCTTTGGTTATTGCTATGCTGAGTGCTAAGATGGCTGTTAAATATTTTATCAGCCAAGACTAAAACCAAGAAATGTGCTGAAAACAAGAGTTGAATGATCTCTGTTTTGAGTCTCACATTGTGTAGATACACAAGCAGGTTTTCTTTCCTTTTTTTTTCCTCCCCTGCTTTTTCTATTTTCATTTCTCTCAAATGCCTCCCCCCAAAGCAGCCACTCTGAGGGTTTTCTTTGCCACAGCAGCAGCTGTGGTACAGTGCACGTTATCAGGGCTGACAGTTAACCCAAGTAAACATAAGGACACAGCAGCATTAGGGTTGTCAGTCTGAAAATAGAATTTCGTTGTAATTCTCTGCGTGAGGTCTCGGAACAGCCGATGGCTGAATTAAGAACAGTGCTTTTGCAGATTTTATGGGACTGATGCATGTGACTACCCTCCCTCCCTCTGTCACACTAGAGGCTTGGATGATAAAAAATCATGCAATTATCTGTGTGTGTACGTATGCATGCACAGCAAAACATTTCTATTCTCGGGTTCTAGTTTTTCCTTTCTTAAGTCAGATCTTTTCATGACTCCCTAACACCAAATACTCTCTTTTAGTTGTAGTGGATGAGCACAACAAATAAGCAATGCTCCTTTGCCACCTCGCAGCCCACTTCCCCTTTCCCTCCCCTGCACACACCAGGAAGCCCCTCTTAAAATCCGTTCTGCAGCAAACACTAACTTCCAGCTATGAATTTGTCTTGGCTTTCCACTGTCACCTGCTAGTAACAGAGCTTTTACCACCATCTGCAACACTGAGCTCTTCCTGCGGTTTCTCTCTGCCATTTCTAAGAATTTGACAAATAAATCACATTTTTTCAGCAGATCAAATGAGAAAAATACGGGCCCTGCATTCCGGCTTGTTTCAGGGACTTTAAACGACAGATGTGTGTCTCCTAACACACATGGGCGCAATCAGCGAGAGCCCCGGTTCAGGCTGAGCAGAGTCCAGAGGGGGGATGGCAGCTGGGACTGGGCTGGAAGCAGAGCGGTCTGACTCTGACAGAGCCCGCCGAACGCGAGAATCCGCGCCGAGCCCGGGCTGTGCCTGGAAAGGGTCCATCTTTGTTTCGTAAGGTGGAGCCATTTCCTTGAAAGTAGATGGGTTTCGATAAGCGCAGGAGGAGCTGGCAGTGAGCGCCGCGCTTGGCTGGGTGGTCTGTGCCTTTCTCAGGAGCCCTGGGCTGGGCACATGTCTGCGGTGGGGCCGGCTGCGGTTCCCGGGCCATCAGAAGGAATCGATCGTCCCCAGCCGGCCGCACCCGCGCGCGCTGCCGCAGCTGCCGCCGCCCGAGCGCTGGGAACGGCCCCCGCATGTGAGCCCATTAGTCACCAGATGTCACCTTCTGCTGCCAGCGCCTCCAACAGCTCCGGCACACAATGTCCCCAGCATGCTGAACACGCGAGCGGCGGCTGTGGCAGCCAGGCGGACAGCGCCGTGCGCGGCCCTGAGCCATGTTTACAGTGACACCTACAGCCCGAGGGCTCCGCCGCCGCCGCTGCGGCCAGCGCGGGGGGACGGCTGTTCTTCTCCCTCCGCCCCGCTTGTTTCGGGGTTTTAATGTATTTTAAAGATACACCTCTTCTGAAAATGTAATTGATTTTATTCACCGGAGGAAATACCAGCTTCTCTATCGATTTCTACATTTGCTGAATTTATTTTGTTTTCTCCTCTGTGTGATACCATAAAATGTTATTAAAAAGGTGGTGTACATCAAACAGAAAATTATTTGTTTTCCCCTGGAAAGACTAATTTTTAAAAACCACCATATTTTAAACATGTCCGCTCAATGGCAGGGAAAGAGATTATTTAGCATCCACAGCCATTAGCCGATGCTCGTTAGCAAGTTGTTTATGGGGCTGCAGAGCGCAGGGCAGAGGCTTCTCTGCACCTTCCCTGCATTCATTTCTTTTACAGCCTCACCAGCCTCCCAGCATTTCACTGCGAAGGAACAAGTATGTATTAGAATAAGATTTTCAGATGTTTTTTAAACAGTAAACAAAATCCCATAGAGAAACATCTATGAAAACTACCAGTGCTATAAAAAATAACATTAATAAGGCTCTGCTGAATTAAGTAGGGGAGTGCGTACCTGGGGTTGTGTTAAGAGTGTTATACTCCACAATCAAAAACTGATTCGAAATTTGCTCACAGTACAACAGTAGTGTCAGGATACTTGAGTAATTGTTCAAGTATTTCTGAGATGAATCCAACAATGAAAAAGCCCAAACAAAATAGATGTCAATTGAAATCTTTAGGTGCTCCTGATTAGACCAAGGAGAAACAAATCATGCTATCAACTAACATGCATTGTGAATATGAAATTTAGAGGACATTTGAGGTAAAATCTACCAGAGAGGTGTGAGACCTACAGAATTTTCAAGCTAGTGAAAAATTTAAGTTAAGCACATGTTTTAACATGATATAATGCTGCATGAAGCTTCTTTTTTTTTTTCAAAAGTGTAAGAAAAACATTTTTTATTTCTTAGATCAGATACCTTGATGCTGAAATAGACAAATGCATTTTTTACAGATTTTCTGTAAGGTAATTTCCTCTCCTTTCTTTACACCTTGGGTTTGTGGTTGTCCTGTTTTTTAATCTGATAAAAATTTTCACATGTAATTATGATCACACAGAAAATAAAGGATATTTGGCTACTGTATTGAACAGGCTAATAATCCACTCCTACACTTTGAACAAAACATAGGGAATTAAGCAAAAATGCATTCTGCAGTAAAATAAAGTCGTATTTTGTATCAAACACAAAAATAGCTTTTGTGATACCTTGTAATAATGCCATTTTTGCAAAACATTAATTTTTGAAAATGCCTTTCTTATATCCCAACTATATATATATATATATATGTAAAAACAAACACACTTTATCTGTGGGATATTTCACAATAAAGCCTAAATAGTAGGTTTTAGATTTGGATATCCTGTGAGATTCCTGCAGCTTCTGCATCTATTGCTGCAGCTAAGGTCAGATACCTTGAGGCACTGAGATACAGAACCCTATTTCCCATGTTTCACTTCAAAAATTGGACTGTTCTTATTAATTTCCTTCAACTCTCCTACTTCATAATCTGATCTGCATATAGCAAGGGGTTTAGTTATAGAATATTTGTTTTCTGTTTGGGGGGAAAAGCTTAGTACCCACACCATCACAGAAATGAACTGGTAAATTTAAATTTATACATGACATATTCTAACACAGGTGCAAGAGTATTCAGGTTACACAATTCAGGAGATTGTTGATATTTGTTTCCTGTGCATGTTTTCCCCATACCAGAGCAATACAGGGGCATCCTTTTTGTCTGCCCTGCCTGAGGCTGGATACTATTAAATGTAGCCTGCAGTGAAACACCTGAAGTTAATGTAATCTTTCTGCTATATACCTTAGTATTTTCAAAATTCCCAGAAGTTCAAGATTTATTTCTACAAATAAATCAGCTATTAGCACAAGTGTCTATGAACACAGATCCTTAACCACCACCTACTAGTGAAGGGCACGCACACAACCAACATATTTAATACTATGTTGAACTCCAAAGTTATTAATTCAAACAGTCCAAAGTGTTTAGAGAATACTTTCAAACCATTAAGAACTGCCATTTGTAAGACTTTGGAATCTGCAAGTGCTTCATGTAAAAAGCTGTTATGCTTCTATTATCAACACGCCTCAGGACTTAATAAAGCAGGCATTTCAAAACCCAGCATGCTGAAATTTGGCATTTTCATTTAAGTGCTTACATGTTACTGAACAGAGGGCAATGTAAGGAAGAAAAAGAGAAAAATCTAGCAGGAAGGTCATTTTCAAAATTAAGAATCTGTATTGTTGATGTTGCTGGTCAAAAGGTGCCCCAAACCATGTAAAATTGATTTTGTATTTTAGCACTAATGATCAAAATCTAGGGCACAGGCTCTGAATTAATGATCAATTGGGTGGAGCTGATTGTATTAACCTCAGGTGCTCATTAATCTCTACAACTACTTCTATCAAGGTCATTAATGCTATTAAAAGCTAAATATTTACCATACAATTATGGGGTTTTGCCTTATGAAAAGACTTTCAGCAGAAACTCATTGATTTTAGTTGTGTAGGTGCACTTTCTGGGGTCCCAGTAATATGTCTACAACTTGAAAGAACTCACAAAAATTGTTGCCACATTTTCTTACCTTGTTGTGATGCAAATTAATTTTAGGGATTGGGTCCTGGTATACCTAAATATAGACAAAATGTGCACTTATAGTCAGTACTTGTTATTTACACTGACATGCAGAGGCAGCAGAGCTGGCAAGGACTCACTCAAAGCCATTCTCAGCTGGGAGGCAGGACTTAAATCCCTTTCCAGCTGAGACAGCCCAGTGCACAAATTTTCTTTCTTTGACTTTTATCTCAAGGAGGTGGCAGGCTGTGGTTTCAGCTTGTAATGAGCACCTTTTGCTCCCACCTCCTAAGAACAGAGATGAGCCCTCATGCAGCGGGAGCAGCAGTCTCTTGTGAAAAGCAGTAACTAGGTGGTGGTCAGAAGAGGGTTTTGGAGTTCCTTAGCTGTGCTTTGTGACACATCTCCTGTCACGCTCTGTGCTGACAGAAGAGCCTGGTGGCACAGTGTCTGCAGCCTCACTGGGTCACCCGAGGTCCAAGCTTGAGCTCACACCAGGCCAGGCTGACAGTGAGGCCTGGGGAACACAGGAAGTGTTTAATAATTTACCAACCCACCCTTCCCTGAACTCTTAGGTACTTATTACTAGACTGAGTAGCATAATCTTTATATCAGAAAACATAGCAGATTCAATATTTATCATAAAAACATGAGCTAGTTTTGATTTGTGCCATAATTTTTGCAGCTTTCTTGGTCATTGTCATAAACTGAGATATAACCAAATTATCCATTTGGGATAGCACAGCATTGTTTTAGCAGCAAAAGGGCACAGACTGGCAATGATTTAATTAATTGTTATTCTCATCCCTGAGACCAGTCTGCTCTCCATGGTAAGTCTCAAACCCATAAGGCTTTCCTACATCATGGTTTTTACTTTTGTCTTTTGAAAGAGAAGCAAGCTTATATTTACCTTCCCAGAAAAGAAAACAAAGCTTGTAGGAAGTGAGCCTGAAATTGAGCTCCTCATTATCAATTCCAGTTCCCTATCAGCAGCACCATATAATGTAAACTCCTTGGTAATTTCTTGCCCTTGCTTCTTTAATTAAAAGGCTACTTCAAAGCCTGACTCCTTCTATGGCAAGGGTCCTTCTTCTATTTCCAACCTAAAATTTATTAATGACTGACTGCTTTATAACCATTTGTTCCTGTGCCTGTCCTTTACGTTAAGCCACTCATCTCTTTTCCCTCTCTGTTTACCTCCACTTTGTTTGATGTCCAGTCAGCTTCATTGTCCAAAGTTAAATGAGCAATTTCTTTTCAGTCTCTTCTCACAAAGGCTGTTCTATAAGCTCAGAGTAGTTCTATGTACCTGTTACAGTTTGAGTTCATCTTTCTGGAACATGGATGAACAAACTTTTAGCCTGTAAAGTCTGCCATTATGTTGAACTAACATTACTCAGTGTCAAGCGGATATACTTTATTTCCCAAACTCTAGGACTGTGTTCCTGCCCTTCTCCAGCTGTCTTTCTCATGGACTGACTGACCAACATGCAAGTCTTACTCTAACCCTATCATTTCCAGCTCATGGTCTCAGCAATAGTAAAATCTCTGTAAACAGAAAATAAAGAGGAGAAACTTATTACAAAATCTCTTCGTGATTAGTCCTCCATTGTGTTGAAACCAGTAACTGGCAAAAAAACCTCAAATCCCAATTTTAAAAAAATCAAAACAAATGTAATGTTAATAGTCAATTCTTAATGCATGCATTACCCAATGTTCCACACAATAGCAAATTAATCTGTATATCTGTATTTCTAGTAATAGAATACCAATAGTCTAAGGCTTAGGAGGGTTTATTTTCCAACCAACGTGGATGCTTCAGTGCCTCAGGAGAAAAAAAACCCAAACAAAAACAGCCCACCACAAACAACAAAACACCAAACTGATCTTTTGATTCTATAAGCCACAATAATTTCTTTTATATTCAAGTAATGAAAAAACTTGTCACTGCGTACAATGTCATTAAGAGTCCTTAATTAGGAGAACCCAATTTTCTCAAAGTTTGTTCCTGGCAAAATTACAGCTCTGAAAGAGAAGTTTTGTGTGTCTCTATTTGCATCGTTTTAGTTACTCACTTGCTTAAGTCCAGCTTAGCTGCACTGTCAGACATTGTACCCAGCAAATTAGCCTGCTAGGGTCAGTGCTTTCCCAAAAGTAGCTTTAGTTTTATTTACAGTCTTGAGTTTGGCTACATCAAACCTTCAAATCAATTCAAGTTTTTTCCGGTACACAAACTATTTGTATCACTAAAAATAACAATGGGAAAAGAAACCACCACTAAATTGTCACATGCCACCCTTGTAGGCATGTGGTGCATGGGAAGATTTTTGGGGGAAAAGCAAGGTTTTTTTGGTCCTTTGTAAGCTAAGTGAAACCTCAGAAGTGGCACACCAAAAAAATTTTATACTAGCAGAAAAACTGCCACAGGTTTCTTTGATCTTAGAGGAATGAATGAGAAAAGCAGCAATTTGTACCCACAAGTAGCATCTGTCAGTCACCATTGACTTCCTGTACTCCTCAGGTAGCACCACTGTAGCCAGCATGAGACTGCATGGTAACAACTTGACCCCTTTATGTCAAATACAAAATTTAGCTGATGGGCTGCTCTCAATTTTTCAGCCAAATCAAACTTCTCGGTGTCTCTTTGTACTTATCCTGTTCACTTCTGGCTAATTCAAACATGAGAAAATGCAGCTGAAATTTTCACAGGATAAAGCAATTGTTTAAAACTAGAGTTAAGAGTATTAAACCTGTCTGCATGTACAGGCGTTTCATTAAAAATGAAATCTCTGAGAAAAAGCAACCCTACTTTTCCTTTCTTCAGAGATTCACAAACATCTCAGCAATAAAACCAGAGTTCTATTTAGCAGTGATGTAATTGGGAAATAATTGTTAATATTTCACACATGCTGCAGAGCATTCAGTCCTTTTTCATAAACAAATTAAGGATAAGCAAAGTGACTAAACAGAAAAATACAAACATTCATTCTCATTAGGAACTGTAAACAAGGTTTGAACATGAATGTAATGTCTGCTATGAGAACTCCTCCTGTCTCTAGAGACAAGATTGCAAAATAATTTCTCTCTGACAACTATTCAAAAATATAATGTGCACAGTACTGTCTTGTTAAAAAAACTTCTAATATCAAGTTGGTGTTGCTGTAACATCAAAAAAATCTGTCATTTTTCCACAACTAAACACTTGAGAATGAGGGGGAAAGCAAACTGAATAATAACAACAAATTTTTCTGACCAAACACATTTGGCAATGCACACATTTATAGCCATCACCCTTATAGGTATAAAAAAAGAACATAACCTTCTACAAAATTCTAGTTAAAAAATATTAGTCTCACTGATTTTGATTTCCCTGAAAAAGCCTTCCTCCACTCCCAGTACCCTTTCTGTCAGAGAGAGCAGAAACTGTTTAGTGCATGAGTTAAGATATAGGCCAGGATGAAGAAGCACACAGCAATCAGCTTATGGAAGTGCAGTTTGAATAACAGAGCAATTGTCTGCAGCACAGTGGACCGATTGGCTGCTGTTCCCCAGCACTTCACCCAATCACATATTATGGAAGCATCATATGCTAACACGTATTATTTAACCCTTCATGCTCTTTCTTTATTCTTACATCAGGATGTAGCCACCACCACTGGTTTGTGGGAGCCCTCATAAATAAAGAAGAAAGCAAATGCCTTCAATACCTTATCATTGAACTGAGCTAGACAAGCAGGAGGTCAGAAAGAAACATAGAGCACAATAAGGCTATACAGATTTTTTTAATATCTGTACCAGAACAAGTGAAATTGGAAAGAAAACATCTATTTAGATATTGTGAACACAGAACAACATGAGCAGAATATCTGGCAGGTAATACAAGGTATCCCTATGTAATTGAGTCAATCACTGCAAAAAACCCTAAAAGAATGTAGGAATTTGAATCATTCTCTGTCATGACAGCATCTCTCATCTGTGGGCATGCCACTGCAATTTCAGCAGCTGCCCCCCAAGGATCAGCAAAGTCTAGCAGCTTTCAGGATGAGCTACAACACAGAGAGCAAGCAGGAAACAGATTTTCACTTTAAATACCCTGTTCCCTGAGGCACTGCTGAGAGGACAACTACATTTCTGATATTGTAGCTCTCCCTACGCTCCCCAGTTACATCCTATTCCCACTGGAAATTTAATCACTATTTTATGAAGTACAGGATAAGCTACAGAGCATCTCATATCTATGTCATCTAAGAAGCTGCCCTGTAGACAAGTTTCCAAACAAAATGCTTTATGTCCTTGTCAGCAGGAGCCTTATCATTCCAGTAACACCTTACTTCATACATTCTTCCAACAGTGAGACTTCAGGTACTGGTGCAGTACAAACAGTTTCATTCACCTTCAGTAAAGGCTCAATACAATCAAATCATAGATTGGCTGAGGTTGCAGAGAAACCTTTGAGTGTTATGTAGTCCAAGCACACCATGACCTCAGTCAAGAACAGCTTCACAATGACAGCAGCCAGCTCCTCACCCACTGGGGCTGTATCCCATCAGGTGCCATGGATTTATGATCATCCAGTTAATTTACAAGTTCCATAGCATGCTCCTCTTCCATTCTAGGGCAAGTCTACCTTCCTCCAGACTTTCTGACTGGTTTGAAAGACCTCTGTCCTGAACATTAGCCTTGCCAGTACAGACTGAAGCAGAGAAAATGTTGATTACCACTTTTTTTCACACCCTTTAGAGTAACAGACATGCTCTGAGCCAAGCCCTTTCTCTTGAAACATTTTCTTCACAAGGACAGCTCAATCTATGAAAAGCAGTCAAGCTATTCAGTAAGGCCTGGAGGAATTTGTGTGGGACAGCACAAGCTTGTGTCTGTACTTTTAAATGAAGCTCACTACAGAGAACTTTTTCTGTTGCATCACTTTCCATTGTGGCATCTTTTCACACTCCTTGCTCAGGTCTTTTCAGCTTCTTTGTCCTGGCTTCTCGCTGGAGTATCTGCTGCCCATATCCTTGACCTGGCCTTCCAGTGATTCCCCAAACCTGCAGGATATTTTCAGTGAGTAATGACTATAGCAGTGCAAAAGGAAAACTGTAGGGAAAGTAGACATGTTCAAATCACTAGCCAGTCCTGACCAGACAAAAAGTGCCTGTGTAGTTTCTGGAGCAGTTTGGAGCAGTTTCCCTGATCCTTCTCCCTACTGAAAAGCTACACCTCTTCAACATTAAGGGGCCCTAAAATTTTTACTGCTCTCAATCTTCCCAGCTACTTGCCTGTCCCATTTTGGCCATGTGGATTTTCTCTTTTGTGAATCCAGAGCTAGTGATCTGTGCCTGCCAGGTTGCCTGAGACTATAATCCCTTCCAATTTGGTTTCTGATTTTTATGTATCTATGACAAAAATGTGCAGACACGCATAGATACTCTAAACATCACAATCACATTCCCTGCATCCCAGCTGATCAGTTTACTCATCAGGAGCACTTGGGATGGCATGGGGGCCACCTAAGTGTTGCAGTTTGGCATAGAATAGTGCGCTATGGTAGTTTTTACACTGTCTCCTATCTTAATGCAATCTCTTATCCTTTTCTGTCATAATCTATGGGCTGAATGTGCTCTACAGGAAAGAATTTCTTTTTCATTATATATCTCTGTAGAACCTTTAGTAAGTCCAAGTCCCAAAGCTGATACTCCCTAAAGCACCTTTCCCAGAAATAATAAAATACTATGTTTCACACAAAACAGGATGTCAAAGACAGAGGAAAAAAATCAGTCTTAGATCCCAAAAATTTAATTTTTTTTCAAATTATGCCAGAATTACCTATTCTTCATGTGAAGTCTTTTGACATCCTGATAGTTCAGCCTCCAATAAATCTTTGCTTTTGTTGTTTATCTTTCACAAGATTTTTTTCATAGATAAGCTCAGAATATGCAAAACTATCCATTTTAGCCCCTTTTATTACCAGAGTTAGTCTTAACAAGGCCCCCCCTTGGCATATAATGCTCCTTGATTACAGTATCACAGATACAGAGAGAGAGCTGCATATCACAGGTCACAGAACCCACCAGTACTTTCAGCGTTTATCCTTGCCTATATATTCATGTTGCTTTATTACAACACAGTTTTAAATCACAGTTTTCAAAGTAAATCCTTCTTTTCACTCCAGGTAATGACCATAAATCATTTTACAGAACACAGTCCCTTTACAGAACAGTCCCTTTTCCTCAAAATTTTTAACTTATTTCCCATTTGAAATTTCACATGTGAAGAATTTTACTAGTTTAAAAAATGTTTCACACTTGAGTTTGCTCATTATCTGAGCTCACATAAGTCAGTCTCAAAACATAAATTTTCCTTTTGGCTTTGAAATTTGCCTAATTTTCTAATTTTCACAAATCAGATCATGACACTGAATTGGTTGTTTTTGTTTATTTTACATGTCATTCTACCATACTTTTCTTCTACCCTTTCTTGTCATCTCATCCTAACTCAAGCCAGAAATATATTTCCTTTACACAAAATAGGTTCTATTTTATCTCTGCATTTAAAATTATTTCTAAGGAAAGGAGAGGCAAATGTTGAATAAAGCACATATTGGTGGTGCAGTGCAGCTAAGTCATGTATTGCATGCTACTAGTTTTCTATAAGGCATCAGACATAAAAGCTGAACTTTTGGTTGGATTCTGTCATTTGAGATAATCTATTTCTGCAGGGAACCACGTTGGCAGTGTCAGGTAAGGGTCTTTATGGTCTAACTGAAATAACAATCAGGCAAGGCTTTACAGAAAAGCCAAGTATTGACCACAAGGAAAAGGAGAGAAATAGCAGCTTGTAAGGGCTGACAGGAAGCCTAGCTTCCCTTACCACTTAGTTGTGTGTATGAAAAGGTCAGAACTGCACTGCAGGATTGTTCCAAGCCTTTCAAACAAAATAAATAAATAAATGAAATAAACTAGTCTGGTTTTCTCTCTTCAAGCTCATTGTTGCTGGTAGATGAAAAGTTTACTTGCATTTCTGCTAAGAGACTCTTTTATACCTAAATGGTCCCTGACAGGGCCACCCATTATGGTATTGCCTTCTGTGGTTGACAACGAAAGGGAGCACAAACGAAGTAACTGGACCAAATCCTAATGTAACTTCTTTCCAAACAGATTCTTGGTTCTGACCCATTTAAGCATCACCCAGGACCATAACATGGCATGAGGCTCCCAATTTTCCTCTGTGGTGAGGAGTGCCCTACCTATTTTAAGTGACTCTCAGGCATGTTTGTTTGTGGCTAAAAAACTGCATCTTGTCATTCCTCCATAACTATTAATAAAACCCCATCTATTAACCAGGGATTATTCTCTGCAGAAAACAAATTTCTTCTTTTCCCTCCAAGTTATGTTATCCAGCTCAAGTATAGTCAATTAAAACAAGTCTATTCATATAAATGGGGCAGATATTGCTCAACAGTGTGCACTCTCTGTAAGCAAGGGAACCATACACTTGTCTGTAAGAGTTATGGAAAATAGTAAAGAATTAATACAAAAATGTCTTCTACAACTCAGAAAAAATTCCTTTAATACAGGTCATCCCTCTTTTTGGTTTTGGTTTGGTTGAGGCAAGGGTTGTACTTTAAATGCAGTCCGTCTCCCTTCAGATTTTTTTCTATATCCAATTAGCTCTTGTTTAAATGTGCCCCAGTCTACTAAGAAATAAATTAGAAATGTATACATAAATTAGTTACAGCAGACATCTATTATACAATTTGCTTTTTTGTGTAGCAAAATTGCAGCTATTCCATTTGATTCATGATTACTTTGTTTCACAATCCAGAGGCAGCAAACATTAGCCAGACTCAGAATACACATCTCAATGCAAGTCCGTTAGCCATCGTTCCCATACAGAGGGGGACTGTGCTTACCAGAGCCTTTGTAGTCCTCCTAACATTTCTCCAGGTTTTTTATAACCCTTATTTTAAAAGTTGCCTGCTAGAAAAGTCAGCTTTTATAGTTCACTGTTGCAGATCTTTCAGAGATTAACAGTTCTCTGACAGACCTGGTTACTAATTCCACTAGTTACAAATACCTGTGCAAAAGAGAGTCTTTCAAACCTGGGCTGAGTGACTTTGGAGAAACCAACCACCTAATTACAGAGGTGCAGAAAGGAATCATTATCATCAGGAAGAACCTCAGTTCACCATAAAATGCACACTACCTTTCTTAGCTAATATCTTTCTATGGCTATAACAGGTTTTCACATACAATGTCTTGGTTTTTAAAGGTCAGGTAGCGCATATCACATTGAGGAAAAAATTGTCCCCTATAAGTACTGTTAAGTGGAGGATCTTTTGTGGAGAGAAAGGCATTTAACTTAAGGTTGGGCTGCTGTCCCTAGTCATGCTCATCTATGTTCTAAAGAATGAAATAAAGCCTAATGATCTCTCAAAGACCTCAAATTTATTTAAAAAGTAAAAAAAAAAAAAAAAAAAAAAACCAAAAAACAAACTTATGTGTTTTAGACACAATCAATTTTTTTTTCAGGTTTTGTTTTCATATTTGAATTTAATTCAAATAATTTCAAGAAACATGTCCTGAAATCACATTCTACTGAAAAGTACATTTAGATGGCTTTATTATAAGAAGATCCTATAACTTCTCAGCTACTTGAAATTCATAGAACTTCACTAATTGAATCAAAGTGCTAAAACTGGTGGAGTAAGATCAAAATTTCAAAATCAATTTCTACTTCTCATCTGTTAAATTTCACACATGAGGCAGGTTTTCCACTTTGGCATTATGAATATAATTCAAATAATTTACATCATTCATATGCAACAAGATACATTGCCAACATGCAGTGAAAGAATTAAGTTTAAGGTCAGAGATATTAGATTTCTACATTTGGATCTTCCAGGCAGCAGAGGTTTATATTTTCCTAGGCACATCAAACCAGAAAGAAGTATACACAGTGTAATCACTACCCCACCCAGAGATTCTCTGCTACTGCTACACAGTACTGCTCAAGGTACTCAAATACACAGCATAACAAGCACAACACATACTTGGATCAGTTTTATACAGCTTCTTTTCAAAAGTTTTCCCTGCAGAATTCCTTATTGTGATAAGCAGCTTGTTTCCAGCTAATCAAAGGTGCGTGGGTGAGAACACCATGCACCCAGTGCCATCCTCGGCCTGGGAGTCAGCCACAGCTAAGGGACAGGACTCTGCTTCCATCATAAGGCAAAGGCTTTCAGCATGTAGAGAAGGAAATGCTGTTAAACAGCCATTTTTGCTTTTGTCAACCCTCCAAAAAAGCATTTGTCAATATAAAAATTACGTACCTTGCTGACTAAAGTGTTTCCTTCAAAACCCTTCCCATACCAGCTTGCTCCAAAACAAACTCTGATCACACTACCCAAACATTCATACAATTTCTGCTTCACTCACTATCTTTTTTTTCACCTACTTTGATCTAAAATAACCAACTAGAAGTTTCTTTACTCATTGTAGTGTTTATGCTGTCCATTGCCCAGAACTGAATAAGCAAACATGAATTCATCTTTTCCTTGCTGTTTGTAGAGAATGAAAAGGACAATAATTTCCACTGGAATCTCTCAATCACAAGCTACTTGGGAACCCTACCTCTTTTGACCCAATTTTGCAGAAGCGTGTATGCCATAATAAAGTTAGTTAAAAATAAATATTTGCCTATTGAAAGTAGTGCCCATTTTGAGGCCTCCTGCAAGCACTGACATGGAGTGTTTGAAACTGTATCCCAGGGCTGTATTAATTATGCATTACAACAGCTGCCATGGATCCAGCAGTGCCAGCTCTTTAGGAAAGGTAGGCTTTGCTATTTGAGTCATGAATACAGGAGTGACACACTGACAGCACTGTGCCTCCCATCCAAGCTGAGTACAGTCATTAGCTGTGATTCTGGTGCTGCTGCAGAATGCTCTTAAATCTGGATTTAGTCATGTTAGCCCTTCTTCAATGTCAAGAGCTCTGCATTATGTTTCATCTTAAATTTTATCAGAAAATTGTAATGCTCCTACTTCCACACCTGGGAATTCTCAGGGATGCTACTCAAAAACAGTATCAGAGATGACAAAATCCCTGTCCTTGAAGCATCCTGGATACTGTGAAATGTAGCAGTAGAAGTTGTACAGAAGAGCTTGGTGATAAAGCTGCTTGTGCAGAACACAAAGATGAAAGAAAAGACAGGGAAAAACCTGGTAGACCAATAGAATTTTGTAGCAGAATCTTATAGAAGTGGAAAATGATTCTGGTTTTAACCAAAGAGATAAAAATATTTTGAATAAGATAGAGGGAATAGGACATGAATGCTAAATACATTTGTCTTGCAGGCAAAGCAGCTACTTTTTATGAACTGAATGCAAAACGCTTGAGGTGCAATACATCTTGGAGACCATCAACTACATTTATTATATTTGTCTTTCCTTATGCTTTAATATTTCTGCAAGGTCCTGTGATCTACAGTGACAACAGTCTAGTTAGAGGCCCTCGTACATAGCAGCTAGAATATAAAGGTCTAAAAGTAAATTTCTGGAGTTCCAAAGCACTTTCTTTTTGTAATTCGCATTAAACTTGCATGTCATATGCATAAAAAAGGGAGAGGTTTAGGAGGAGAAAGAGAAAAATATCAAGAATAAGCCTGTAAAAACACAAAGGACATCTCATTTGTCTGCTGTCTAATCCCTGTAATCCACACAACATTCTATTCCCAGCTACTATTCTTTGCAGTGCTTTCCTTTTTCAGGAACCCCTTTCCAGAGCAGGACACTCACACCTAACTGTGATAGCATCACACCCACTTTGCTTTCAAGAGAAGAGGGGGCGTTTAATTCTCTATTTTTCATTTCCATTTCATTTTCTAGAATAGCTGCTCATATCCAAGTTGGAAGCATTTTCCTGCAGGAAATGTAAGCGCCTAAAGATTTGCTGACTCTTAACCGCAACACGGTATCAGACAAAAAAGGAAGGTAAAAGTTACCTTCCTTTGATCTGTCAAGTACAGATCAACTGTGCACATACAAGTTTTAGAGTAACTTGTATGTGCACAGTTGATCTGTACTTCTCTTTCTGTCAAGGAAAGCAGCCTGTTCTCCCACCAGCCCCTGTCTCATGGAGTCATCTTCTCCCCAGACTCTCAGCTCCATCATCGTGTGCTGCTTGACCCAAGACATATGTGCTTAGGCAAGTCCCAGCTTCACAAATAGCTGGGAGTAGTGACCTCCTCATTTTTTATTTACTAATTTAGTTTACAACTTTTGTTTTTATGAACAAGAACATCTAAGAACCAGGAGCTGGACAGCATTTTCTGTCATAACAAAAAATATTTAGCCCCTAATCCAAAAAAGCTCTTAAGGATGTATGTAACTTCAATTACATTGACTTCAATGGGATTACATGGAAGTGTTGTGCTGGATTTGAGTATCCATGGACTAAATTTATATATAGCTAGCACTGTTGAACTGATCTAATTATTATGTGTTAAGTACTACAATAAACATTTCAGCATTTAAATATTCATG
Organism: Emberiza elegans; assembly: GCA_024865655.1. NCBI lineage: Eukaryota > Metazoa > Chordata > Aves > Passeriformes > Fringillidae > Emberiza > Emberiza elegans. Next base: position 23,578,078 of record JALJVW010000241.1, on the reverse strand, counting down.
CTAGGATCTGCCAGTACAATAGTTTTTGTTGAACTATTAAAGAGAAACAATAAGCCTGCAACAGATTTCCTGATAGCAGATGAGCAGAACTGAGTTGACAAATGTTTACCATGCATTTGGAGTCTGAAATATACAGAGCTCTCTACATAGATCTTCTCCTGAGATGCTTAAAAAGAAAGTGAGACTGGTGTTGAAAAATAATGCTTCCCTGAACCAAGCATACCCCTCCCCCAATAGTTTAGAAACGGTCTCTTTTGGTAATTTTACATTTAGAAACTCCGAATGAGCTAACAACATTTCTAGAGGAAAGGAAACATATACATAAAGAAAATTTTAGAAACCAAAGGATGTACCTAGCAAAAAAGGATCTTGGAAATATTTATAAGTTTTGTTTTTCAAAAGAGTATTTTTGGTGAAAAAAAGGCAGGTTAATTAAAACTATGAATCAATTCATACAGACAAAGGAATGGAAGAGAACAAAAAAAACCCCAGTCTTGCTCTTTGGATTTATGAGGTGCCTGGATATTTAGAGCAGATATAATTTTACACAGGACCACACAACAAGCAAATTTCTCCCTAAAATCCTCAGCTGAAACCACTCCAGACCTGGAGGCACTGTTGAGTGAAAATGCAGTGCTGTTACCATCCTCCTGTGTCAGATGACCCAAAAGTACGGCAACTAAAAACCCGCAGATTTTTCTCAAAATGCATTATTATTAATTATTAATGCATACTCTGGGAATTGCTTCCATTCATATTATTTGATTGTTTTTCATGCTTCACTCACTATCCCTCCCAGACTTATGTTCAGAAAGAAGCTTATATTCTGCTCATTAATTTAAGATCTGAATGAAATTTCAGAAAACATAACAGAATATTTTTTTTCTCCCTAGAATGAGATAAATTAGTTTGAAAAGTCTCAGAAAAGGTGGCTGTAGAGAAATCTGTTCAAGTCACTACTGTAATTTTTGCACCAGTGTCACGTTCAGCAGTGACTAGACTGTTTTGGCTCAGGAAAGTACATGATATCAAGCATCTTAAATGTTAAACCTAGTTGAAGACATATTAACAATACGTTTTAGATTTGTTACTGATATATTATGACAATTCTTGTAACAACAGAAATCTTAAAATGCTTCCAAAGGTAAATTTCATTGGAAATGCTGCAGGCACTGTTTTTGCTGCAGGTTAGCACAGATATGCTTCATTCAGGTTAGTCCCAGGACTAGCTTGACAAGATTCTCAACATGACACCACCACTGCGGATATGTCACGTGATAAAAGTTTCCATATCTCCTTTCAGAAAGGACACTTGCACTACAAAGCTGATGTCCTGCAGGTACAAACTTTCACTTTTGAAAGCTGTTCAGGTACTAGAACTACCTTAAAACCCCCTGGGCTTTAGCATCTCATTGAAACTTTCTCAGCGTTTTTAAAAGAGAAGCTGATAATAACAAAGTAAACAATAACTTCATCTAAACCGAAAGCACTAACCAGGAGTCTCAGTTTTAGATTTTACTGAAACCTATCCCACAGATCACATTGTATTTAACATGAAATCCTACTTTATATATTATAACATCCACACTAATGGACACCTTTAATTTTCTGAAATGTGCAAACACTGCCATATCCCTGTTACCACATTTGCCTCATTTTAACCACACAGATTTCTTGATGGCAGCATGGTAATTTGTTAAAACAGTCCTAAAACCCTCAGGGCCACTCATTTAGCCACAATTATCCAGTTACTGAACTTCCATTTTAGAGGTCTGTCTCCCACACAAGCAAAAGGAACAAGGAAATCTATTTACAAGGACAAAGCCACACACACTGCATTCCCTTCTGTTACATGGGGAGACACCCAGACTGAAACCCTGGATTAGAGATTTTATAACTGCAGTTTTTTATGGATGACACCATTGGAAACTTAAGCTAAGAAAAGGAACATCACATTTGTTTGCTTTGCATTGCAAAGAAGGAAGATTATCTCACTTGAATAGCATAGATTTCCCTTATTTGTCATTATTTTTTATTTTAATAATGTCACATTGAACCAATACAGCACAAATAGCTAAATACCCATGGCAAACAGCACTGCTGAAATCAAATGTTAGCAGGAATGACCACCATACAGAGAGGAATCTTATATTGCATTATAGCTCCTTCAGGATGTGAACTGTGATGTCCAACCCCAATCCAGCCAAAGCCTCTGGAATTACTTAAGCCTTCACACTACTGGTAAGATTTTCCTTCCTTAGAAACATCATCTAGTGGCTACCAGTAATGCAAGGACTTTGGATTGACAACCAGCCATTGCTGATGTAGTATTAAATTCACAATGCTACAATTCCTCAAGTAGTTAATATTAATTAAACAAGCACTGTTCTAGCACCATCAGCTCAGTCAACTTTGTTACCCACAGTGGTTTACATTATGTATTTTGAGATATAAATTACTTCATACTAAACCACATTAAAAATAAAAAAAGCAAAATAGAAAACACTACAAATTTCCTAAAAACCTGAGCCTAATTTTATTTCTCATAAGTCCATATTATGTACTACTTAAAACTTGGTACTAATAAGGGATTAATTGGTTTCTTGTTTGCATGAACCTCAGTCAGATTTTCAGAGACAATTAATATAACAACCCTTTAAAAGAAAATAACAGATCCACAGCTTTTCATGCCTGGCCTACAGGTTTGATATGAGAACTTATTTCCTATGGAGCAAAGATCCCTGCACTGACTCACCCACATAGCCTGATCTCCAGAAAGAGGGCATAGACAAACTGACACAATGCACAACACCTCAAACCCCATTCCTGAAAACACACGTAGTTAGTTCACTATTAGCATTCTTTGCTGATAATACAGTGCTTGCTACAGGTCATAATATTTACACTCTATTTGGCTTTACATAATAAGGTCATGTAAGGCCAGCAGCAGTGAAAACAGGGTAAAGCTGGGATATGAAATGGAACAAGTATATTTCTACTTGGAAGAGACAACAATACAAGCCCTTCTGCCAGCTGTAAAGCACCACCATTACTAATTCATCTCAATCAATTTAAATAAGAAAATAGAGGCAAAATATTTAATTCCCAGTTAAGAAATTTCTAAACCATCAGTGACACACACACATCTCCTATAATGTATCCTGTAGACTCTAACATGAACCATGATCAGAATGGTCTTCATCTCAGTAAATGCATTTTTAAAGTACTTATAATGTACTGCTTCATCACTGATATTTTTACAAGGTTGTCAAAGAGAAATATAATTTTCATCCTCTTTTATTTCACTTTACTTCAAGATGTAGTAATTAACAAGAGGCTTTAGATGCTAGCAAAACTGTCCCTTTTGAAGTTTCTACATAGCTGTCACCCTGGAGATAAAGGCAGATTATTCAATCTTGACATTATAATGGTGAATTCGAGATAAAAGACTGGATTAGCAACTTCATAACTTCATGCCTAGAAAAAAAATGAGATCACCATGAGGTAATTTTACTTCTAGTTTTGAGGGTTTATGAAGTTTCTTAAGGATGAAGAGAGGAAGAATATAATGTCTTGAAAGGGTATGAAATGAATTATATATCCTTTTAAGCATTCCAGTAAAAATATTAAAGTTGCCTTTTATTTTTAAAATCATACAAGAATACTACGGTAACCACCTGGCAGGCAACTTATTCCTACTTAAATGATGAGTACTTTTATGTGTTGCAGCTAAATATCTTATTTTTTTTTTCCTTCCTTTGTACAGCAATAACAGGAAATGTGGAACTGAGCACATCAGGAAACTGATTGTCCCAAACCTTTGCACCTAAGGCACTGCAAAAAGAAATAGCCTGAACACCAAAGAACTCTGTCCCTATAGGCTATCCTATAACTCTTAGGAGGTGTGCACAGTGGAGTTCATCTCCAACTGAATGCATCATCTCTTTCTCATAAAACTGGAAACTCTGAGGCTGACAATCTGAGCTCTAAATTATGAGGGCAAATTGATTGCTAACTGCCTCTTACATATCTTTGCAGTATTTTGGGGCATTCTAAAGGAACTGCATAGAATCAAATTCCTTTGCCCTTGGAATACTACTGATCCATTCTGTGGTAAACAGGAAAACACATCAGGAAAACAACCCATCAGGATAGAATTCAGAGATAAAATTTAAGCCTTAAAAAGAAATATTTCATGGGCCTGCTACTTACAGGTCTCCCAAAAAATCAGAGATGCAAACCTCATGTTGGAGCAAACTCAAAAGGCTTAGTGTGGTTCAGAAGCTTACCAATGAAGAGTCTCACAATCAGCAAATCAAAATGACAGAATGAAACCAGCACAGCTCACCAGAAGAGTAAGGAAGCCTCTTTGGAGCAAGATATCATTCAGAAAGCTGGGGCTATCATCAATTTAAAAAACCCTTACAGGTGTAAAAGAAGTTAACCTAAACCCCCCAAGGTATACCAAAACCAAATCCAAATAAAGATTATCAGGACTCATAACTGCAAATAAGTTATTCTCCACATACATCAAGAACATAAATATTATAAGACAAACTGTAGGAACACAAATAATCATAGATAATCTGAAGGTCAGGTGATGATCACAATGCATAAAAAGGTTTCAAAGGTGCAGCAAAAAAATCAGTCATTTGATTCAGTGCTGATCATGGAAAAGACAAGAGAGATTCCCATGCTGTCATCCTTAATTTTGGAGGAATTCTAAGGGTCTCTCTAAAATTAAAACGCTCTAAAGAAAATAAGGAAAAACTAGACAAAGTGTGCGATTCCCAGGATTAGGTTATACTCAGCTAAGGATTCAAAAGGAACTCAGAGTGGAAGTTTAATCACTAGCAGTAACAATTAACAGTTTTGCTTAGCACTGTTATAACTCTTGAAGACTAATCAGCAGCAAATGTGACTCCTAGACAAAGAGGAACCAGGGAGATTTAACTCAGGGGAAAACTACACAATTTCAGAAAGGAAAAAAGTACCAAAGGACCGATACAAAATGAACATCCAAACATCTGAACAAATTGTAAGTTCAAAAGTACCTATAACATATGACATCCACTTGCAATGTTCTTACTCATCCCAGGGCACGCACTTCTGGCCACTGTCAGAGATGAGACAGACTGGCTACAGAAGCACCCCACTAGCCAGAAACAGTACAAGGTTCTAAAGTCATGTTAATGCATCTAATTAAAATTCCATCACCTTATTCATGACTTTTACAAAGTCAAACACAAAGACCAGACCGCACAGACTAGCAATAATCCTGATATGTAATTGACTGGATTGAGTAAAAAAAACTTAATAATATGCTATGCATATGTTTAATAAGCTCCTCAACCCTATACAATATTTATGCTGAAAGAGTGAGACTGGGAGTAAATGTGATCATCTCTATCTCTGTACAAAACATGCAGCTTCAGCATCTGATCAAATCCCACAAATTTACCATGTGGTCAGAACAGGTGCTATTTCATTCTTAGCTCATTTCAGTAAATGTCTCAGACATGAAAACCCAGCTAAGAAAACACGTGTGGAACCTTCTCTTAGGACTCTTGAACTATTTGTGTCATTCTACAGGTCTTCTTCTTCACACTTGGCTCTGCTGGGATACCACTGGGTTTTCCAAGGGGATGAGTGAGAATCCCAGCACACTGCTGCCACTTCCATTTAAAGAAGTTTGATGGGACTAAAAGTCAAGGTAGAAAGAGCAGGACCTGAATGGCATCACTTGGTAAACTGGTGTAATAACTCACTACAAATCTCTGAAAGATCTTCATTTGTAACCTTATAAAATAATTCAAAAGCCTTCATGTTCAAAGAAGATTTAGTTCTATGATGATTACGTAGTTTAGAGTATTTCTCAAATATGTCTGTTTAGCCCAAAAGTAAGGACTTTTCCCTCAAGAGACTTTTCCCTCTGGTAAACACCATCTTCCAGCTTATGTGCAATCAAAACACTTGTCTGAACTCAGAGCTCGCTCCTTTTAAATGGATTAATTAGATGTGATCACTGTTCAGCTAAACCCAGAAGCCTTTTTTTTTTAAACTAAAAAATATACCAGTAATCTTCAATGATATGGAAACCTGGGGAGCAGTGCACCACTTAAAGAAAATCCTTTTAGATGAAGTATTTCAAGAGCAAAGCCAGAAAAATCTGCAGTTCTGCTGGAATAGATGGCTATTTGCTGAGCTATGATTGTTAGGGATATTTTTATCACAGTAAAACAGAATAAACATATGATAAAATTCATTTTGAAGACAATAATTTGCCATGAAATTCAACTGCACCTGTGTTTTCCTCTTTTCCTCCCTACACAGCTCAACAGTTAATTTACATTTGGTAAATAAGATCTTACGATACTGCACACTTTGACCTCCATTTCTTATCAAAAGGTATTTTTAAACAAAGCCTTTGTCCAATTAATTAATAGAGCAACTGCATTACACTAAACTCTGCTTTTTTCTTTTTGGCTTTTCCTACATGCTAATTGCAGCGACACATCAATAAAGCAGATGCATTTTTCCGCAACAATTATGTTTAGTGCATATTTAAGGTGACTTTTTTCCCTTAAAGATCCCAAAGTAGTTTGTAACCCTGAAATATAAAGTCTGAGAAAACAGGTGTAGAATGCAGATTTTTCTTTTGCAAGTTCTTACTCAAAAAATAAAATGGATAACGACAGCATGAAATGCAGGGCCTAGGAAAAGGAATGCTCAAAATCTGAATTTGATAAACTTAGCTCATTTTAAAGTTAAAAAAACTAACTTGAACCAGCTCTCAGCTGATTCACACCAGATTCATGCATTTTGAATTCTCCTATCTATATCACTATGTGAGAATTCACAGAGCACTGAAGTTGCCAGCAGGTCTCAGCTGATTCCAGAGCAGAATTGTGAGGGGCAGGAACTTCAGTATACCCACTCAGTCTGTTTAAAGAAATTTTGACTGTTCAACTTTTTTTTCCAAATTCACTATCACATACCTGTTAATTCTTAAGCTCGATGAACTGATGTCTGTTCAATGTAATGCAGTATTACTCTACCAGTGCTTAGCTGCAAAGAAACAGCTCTAGGATTTATGACTACTTCAGATTACAAAGACTGAAGACCTCTACAGGCTGCTGGTGTAGGACTTGGAGTGAATTGAGCACAAGTCACACAACACACAAAACACTCTGTCAAATTTGCTGTAAGAATTTCTGTACTATCAGCTGCAACAAAGAGCCAAGAGTCTGAACTGAGGGGAGGCTAAGCTACCTCCTTTTCCCCATCAGATCGGACCAAGGCAAATTTGCCAGGGTTAAAAGAGAATTCTGTACTTCTGATGCTACTGTTTTGCCCGTTCTGTCATCCAGTGCCATTATTTTGTTTACATTTCTGTGAATCTTGCACATTTCATCAGCAGCCGTTTCCTTTCTGAAGTCCTGAAAAGGAAGTTCACCTCCATAACAGGAAGATTAGCAACATGAAAAATCACAAATTACTTTTAGAGTACCCTAAAAAGGGAAAGGAAGAAAAGAATACCAGGACAAAAAGTCCTGTTATAAAGTGTGTGTCCTTATATTCTTTAATTTGAAATGTTAATGAAATTACTGGCAGGCAGTAATCTGTTACTGTCATACGATAGCAGAAATGAAAGACACGGCTTAGTACTGTCTTTAAATGTTTGAAATAAATTCATAAGAAGCAGGTGTCAAATTATAAAATCAATCAGAAAAAATTATGTGGTTTTCTGAAGATTTATTAATATAAAAGCAAACACTTAAGAGAACCCTAATATTATTTCTGTGGCATTTTAAAAAATTAAGATATTGTAGAAAATAAAAGATAAGTACTTCCAAATATGGAAGTACTTAGCATTTTAAAGTGCTATACAGCATGTGAAGAACCTCTCATCTCTAAATGAATCATTCTTACCACTAGGTTAACTTGAACTGCTGCTATGTCGTCAGTGAGTCTACAAAGACAGGGGCAAGTACTTCACTTAAGGATTCATGCTTGAATTGTTGTTGATAGTTCTGATGAAAGCGTTTGGGTTTTCTTCAAGTTTTTTTGTTTGTGCTTGTTTTTAATATGTGGGAAGGATACTTTGCAACCTTGGACAATCCTCCAGAGATAACTGAGCACCAAGCACATTTAAGAAGAAACTCCTTCTGGCAAAGTCTGCCCATAAAGACAAAGTTCCCAGGTGTTCATTCTTACTATTAACTTTAGACTTCAAGTACATCTTAATAAAATAGAAAAAGAAAAAAAAAAAGGCGATATCCTAGAAAGCACCAATGTTTCTCTGACTTTCCCTCTAAGATGCAAAACATGAGAACTAAACAGTAGTCCAAGAAACTCAGCAATATAAAATGGCATGGAGAAATACAGTTCCTTTCCATAATCCATTTCCAAAACAATCTCATTGTCAGGTTTAACAACCAATGAAACCAACTCAGTCCTTGAAGAAAATGCTCCTGTCAAGGCATCCTTATCAAAATGACCAGCATGCAGTTTGTAGCAAATCTAAAACTCCTGACAGCTGAAGTTCTCTACAAGACATATGAGGCAACCCTGAAGGAGATGAAATAGAGGATAATTACAGAAGGTAAGTCCACAGGCCCTACTCCCAGCAAAGAAATCACCTGCCGAGCTGCAGCTGCGTGGCTAGAGACAAGGGGCTGGGGGTTCATGTGGCACAAATGAGAACAGACACCTATTTCTCCTCACCACTGGTAAATCCTATTATCCTTTTGCTCCTCTGTCCCAGCTTGCTTCCCAGAAGAGCCAGTTTCAGAAATTTAAATAGCCTCTGTGGTTTCCCATAAAAACTGAAATAATTGGCAAAATCAATTCCCTTCAGTTGGAAGGGGTTTTTTTGGAACACATTGCAGAGAGGGGAGAATGGGGTTTTCCCATGCTGTCAAAATATTTTGACATATACCAGATTGAAATAGGCCAAATTTTTAGTTAGCATTAACCTTATATTTTCAGTTTGCTTTGAAGTGCTTCTTTAAACAGAAATGCTCTCTGCTGTCCAGCTTTACCCTCCTGCACCTATGGGATGGCAATGGACTCATCTTCTTGTTGTGACCTCCAGCAGCCCTTATGCAAGCCAAGAAACAGCAGCAAGCTGTCACTTCTACATGGCCATACACTGCAGAGGCTTAGCTAGGAAGAGATTAGTCTGATTAGTTCTCCTCTGCAAGTTGGGACAGAGAAGAAAACTGCAATCATCTGCTCTTAGTAGTAGAGGTACAGTCACAAAAATATTAATTCCTTTTTTTCAATTACTTTTTTGTTAAGGGGTGTGTTCAATCACAAGCTCAGCTCTGGTTATTTTGATTTTTTTTTTTTAATTAGTAGTTTAAAATATAACTAGGTAGCTGGGTATATGAATACTGCCTCTACCCAAAGAGAATGCCAGTATTCATCTAGGGGCTGTACCTAGCTGCAGTACATTTATATTATATGGAGCTGAAATACTTCAATAGAACTATAGGCAACTTCTAAATAAACAAAACTGTACAAGGGAAAACTCAACCAATTGTGTCTAGTTCTGGGCCCCTCAGTTTAGGAAGGACGTTGAGATGCTTGAAAGTGTCCAGAGAAGGGCAACAAGGCTGATGAGGGGGTTGCAACACAAGCCCTGTGAGCAATGGCTGCGGGACCTGGGAAAAAGCCTTGAGAAAAGGACACTCAGAGGTGACCTTATCACTCTCTACAACTCCCTGAAAAGTGGTTGTAGTCAGGTGGGGTTGGTCTCTTTTTCCAGGCAGCAGCTGAGAGACCCAGAGGACACAGTCTAAAGCTGTGCCAAGGGAAATATGGGTTGGATATTAGGAAAAAGGTTTTTACAAAAGGGGTGATAAAGTACTGGAATGGTCTGCCTGGGAGATGGTGGGGTCACCATCTCTGGATGTAGTTAGAAAAAGATTGGATATGGCACTCAGTGTCATGGTCTAGTTGAGGTGTTAGGGCTGGGTTGAACTCAATGATCTCTTCCAGCCCAGTGATTCTGTGATTACATGCATTCCACCAGTGAAGACATGCAACAGCATAAGTTAGGAGCATGTTTAAAGTTTAAATCCAATGTACCCAGATAGATTTGGAAGTCCATCAGCAAAAACTTGAAGACTAACCCACTAATGTCATCTAGTACATTAAATGGTCCCATTAGAGAGACCTCATAAGAGCAAAACATGAATCTTGACATCAGCCCAATAGGGGACAACTTGTCCTACACAGATGCTCAAGGGGAGGAAAGAGCAGGAAGGCTTCTTCTTTCATCTGTCCCCAGCAGAGAAACTAATCAAAACTATTGTCCTCACACTTCACAGGGTAACTTGCACCAGAACTTGTGCAGAAAAGTATGACAGCAACATACACCAAAAAAATCTCCAAGCTCCTGGAATTAATACTGGGATTTATTCACAAAGGCTCTGGAAACAGATACAAAACATACCACTACCTATGGGAAGCAAGGACTAGATTAAGGAAGGGGAGAAAATGGTTCTGCTTCACATAACAAAAATAATTAATTAGGGAAATCAGCCTACACCTTTCTAATGGATTACAGCATGTGTGCCCAGCCTGCCATGACTGGAACAGCCCATGAAGAGGCAATTCTTTCCCCCCATACCCTTATGAGACATTATGCTGTCCATATACTGAGGCTTAATAAAAACTGTTTTTCAGAGACTGCTTGAGGCTAAAGCTTGCAATGATGCAGCCTCACCATGCACAAACAGCACAGGCCCCATGACTCGTCCTGCCGCAGGCACAGCTACAGCCCAAAAGGCTGCTCTGAACCCCTCCTGGAGCACCTACTCAAGTAGTGGGGCTCTCCCGTGCCCCCTGTCCCAGAGATATTAGCTCTGGTCTAGCCCACCATAGATATGCTAATGCCGCTAAAACTGAGTGCTCCCAAATGAAACTTTTCCACTCACAAGCATATTGTGTGCTTAAATGCCATAAAAAATATAAATTGTTCTCCTCAAACCCCAGCAGGTTCCTTAATGACTAAGCTCCACTAATTAGTAACAGCTGGTAATGAAGTGAGCAGGTACAAACCTAACCTCTTCAATTAATGCATGAGATTCTTAGACTAAACTAAAATTCAAAGGAAAGCTGTTAAGTTAGAAAAAATAACATTCAATGGTCAATATTTTTTCATTGCTGAGACCATATTATTTCTTCCAAAGCCAGATATATCAGTGTTTATCAAATGTAGAACCTATTTGTACTAAAACCTTACAATTTCCATACAGCTTAGGCAAACACAGCCTGCCATTACTTTGAAAAAATGAATGCATCCTTTTTGAACAAATAAGTCAAGACACAAATACAACAATCCAAATATGCAACACTGTTAATGGCCAGTTAACTCTATAATTACATCTTACCAAAAGTTATGCTTTCTGAAAACTTGATTTGTCAAAGAGTCCTTAAAGAACCTGAGAAATTGAAGAGCTCTCCATTTTCCCAAATATGATATGACACTATTCCAAATACTAGTCCTCTCAATACACCTGTTTTCATTTTAGATCGCATTGGTGAAAACCTTGTTTCATGATTATTTACAGAGAATCACTGCACAAGGAGATTTATAGCTATCTTGAAATGTCCTTCTCATGGATGAAATTAAATTATTTTTCCTGTTATTCCACTAGTGAGGAACCACTACAAGTCTCCTGTTTATCGAGTCCCCTGTGCTAAGAGAAAATTAGATCAGGGACTTCCACTGTCATCAAATGTAGTAGATTTTCCATCCAAAACATTTAATTGCCAATTAAAATAAAAATATTCAAATGAACACTCAAAATCAAAGTTTGCCTTTAGCTGCATTCTAAATCTGCTCCACAGAAATACCAAGCAAAATTTTCTTAAATATAAAATGCTATGGAAATCTCCTGTTATTAAAGAAGCCATAAAAGGAGGAAAGCAAGTGAGGGAAGGGAAATGCTTTCACTAAGTTACTTGCAAACTGTTTGCCTAACCTTGACTACCACCCTTTGTACTGTAGGTAGATCTGTGCAGATGCCTGGTTAGAGCACATTAGAGATCCTTTGGGGGTTCTCTGTGATGAAGTAGCAAGTAGGGAGATATGACTGGGGACTAAGGGTTATGTATTTACATATTGTCCTTAAGGATCCCCACTTTCAAATTCTTTATCCCAAGTGGTATTAGTTGTAAGCTAATAATCACTTATTATCTTAGGTAATTAAAACTATAGAAACATCATGAGTTATTCAGCTAACTGTATTAGAACATAAGTCTGGGATTACCCAGTAGAGGGATTTTTGCTCAAATACAATATGCCCTAGAAATCCTGAAATATAAAAAGAAGAAGAAAAGAAAAGAATCATCTATATGTAATGATTTACAATAATGAGGCAGCTTGGGAGGAAAACGAGCAACTCCAAAGAGCATCATCATAAAAAAAGAAAACAAACCCTCAAACAGATGGTCATCATCTTTTAAAAATAAACATTTGCTTGGTCTTTGCAATTTTTATGCCCAGAGCTTCACACAAGTTCTCAAGACCAAATCTGTACAAGCCAGTGGAAAAACCCCATTCAGATGACTGCACTTAGATCATTGCATTGAGATCTGGGTCCATGACTGTTCTCTGGACACAGTTCCTGTACCAATGTCTCCGAATTATTTCATTCTTCAGCCCTTGTCCCCTGTGAAGCTGAAGGTACGTCAGTGCAATCTTGCTTTATACCAGCATATCTTATTCCCATTTCCATTAGAGAATACTTTGCCATCCCCCTGAGTATTCTCTTTACTAGAGGATCTGTGGGTTGAGCAGGGATCTCATATGCTTTCATGTGCAAATAAACCTCAGACCAAGTACTAAGCCTTGCAGGTGCAAGCCCACATGGCCATGTAAGATTGAAAAAACTCTTGTAACTTCAGAGGGCACAGTGAGCATGAGCTGGGTGGTAGTGGCAGAGTAAGAATTGCTGAGACTTCTGGATGCCAGCCATACAATTCAACAAGTTGCCAAGTACCTGCTGAATAGGCAAAGTGGGGGAAGCTGGTCTGGAACTGACTGTGAGAGTCAAACAGTGAACTACCAAGCAGTAGTTGTTACAAGCGGTGGCTTATTTCTACATTGGCATGAGTACAGTTGTGAACTCAATTTGTTTTAAACAAAAGATAGCAACAAGAAATAAAAGCTTTCATGGTTTTTTACCCTTTCTTTTTGGTCTTTCCTTAGGCCATACAAATTTCCTTCCAGTTAATATCTTCAGAGTTAAAAGACACTTCTGATGGCAAACATTGCACATAGAAAAAGATTCTTGAAATACATTTAGAAATAGTATTTACAGGAATAAGAACCAACTTATTTCCCTTCATTGTTTTGTTCAGCCAGAAGATCTGTCCAGAATAGGCTTTTAATTTTTCTCCAAATCTCAAAACAACAGCAGGGAAAAAACCAACCCACTTTGCACAATTTACCAATAGCTGAGTTTGTGCTTAGCAGAAGCATTTCTGAATGTTTTACCAACATTCTTAGGCTCTAGCAAAGACCTAAAGTGTTCTTCTGCCTTTAAGATAAGTCACAAAAATTTGATGCTCTCCGAGACATCTTGCAGCAAATCTACCTCAAGTTGGTTTAACACTGCCACCCTCTACTCTCTACCCTGTCCCTCTGCAAAAAGTTACGGCTCATAGAGAGTTTTCCCACACAATAAACCCAACCATTAGCCAAATAGCCACCTTGACCACTTTCAAAGATGGTACTACATGGTTGCCTTTACCAAAAAAAATATTTTAAGTTAAGGATGGGAAATTTAGTCAAAAGCTAAACATAAGGTAAAGCTTCCACATGTTTTTAGCAATACAAAAAATGACACAACATCAGCATTGGACAGCAGTAAAAACCACGGGCAGTATCATACAGCAAATTTTCCCAGTATAATACACAGTAGCAAAAGGACATTATTACATATCTAGGAACTGGTGTTACTACACTTGACTAAAAATGATACTGTTCATCTTTCAAATGAGGCATACAACACACCTGTCTAGGCCATAATTTTTAGTCTGTCTGCTCCCCCTACCCTTGTTTGGCTTTTTTAACCTCCACATTAACTCTGTTGCCGGGCACTTGGGAGATTATCAGCAAATAGTGAAATTTGCAAAAGCACTCATTCTTTGCTGGTCAGGTTGCATTCTACACAATAGCAAATCTTAAATAGTTTCCCTAAAATCATTAAAAAAATTTAGCTCCAGCCATAATCAATCATATATATATATATATATATATAATCAGCCATAAGAAAGATTAAGACGGTGAGATTTCTTTCAGTTCCTTTTTGTCAGTCCTGCCTGAACACAAATATAAACAGAATCCATTTATATATATATGTATGCCTGTGTGTAGATATAATCCATAAATCATTGAATATATGCATTTGAAATTAAATATTGACAACTTGTTTACTTTTTAAATTTCATCTATGTGGAGTTTGAAGCTATAACAAGACTCAGTCACATTCAGAACTTTAGCATAAAAAAAACCCCAAAAGAGTAATTTAAGTCTGTCTTGAGTGAGAACATTTAATGAATCTTCTAGATGTTAAGAGGTTTTATACACTTAAAAAAAAAAATCATTTCCCAAATGCAGCGCCATGCTATTGCCTCTGAGAGCTGAGATAAAGTGATACACATATGCTCAACACATGGATGGGAACGAAGTGGTTACCTTGGCAACAACAACCTTGTAAAAGCTTCTTTCTACTAAATTACTGTAGTGACTATTGGAGAAAATATGTTTTTTCCTCAGTCAGATCTTGAAAATAAGTTATTATATTTCATTTATAGATTTTTCAGAGCCTTGGACCTTTTGCAGTTAAACTATACCTGCTTTATCCCATGTACCTTCAAAGTTCTAATACATAGAACTTTTGTAGTATTTGGCTTATATTGATTTCCAAATTCAATAAATTTCTTATTCAAATAAAGCTACAGATATATTTAAATGGACTGAATTTGCCACCATCATCTGCAGCTGCAGATATTCTACATGCAACAAACATACATAAAATAAATATTTTTGCAAGGTTTAACGAATAGCTTTTAAAAATAAAGCCACACACAAGAACCTGTTAATAAGAAAAATATATTTCCATTACACAGAACATTTCCAAAGAATTGCTGTGTTTCAAAAACACAGCTTCAACTAAAGGATTTTCATGTTCCAAAATTACTTTTCTGCTTATGAAAAATTACTTTTCTGCTTATGAAAGTCCTGTGTCACATAGAGCTAAAGAATGTATGCCTGGGAGCATTTGCCCAGGCCATCCTTTGCCAAAAGCAAACACGCTCCTTTTTCTGCTAGAAGAGTCTATAGAACATTCTTATCACATGTGCTACAACGTGAGACACAAAATACTTCCAAAAAGTTAACAAATTTTTGATTGGTGACAAAAGACCAAAAGCCATAGCTCAGTGTGCCAGAGGATGAAAGCAGGTAACCTCAAGGACACAGTGAATATTTGATCAGGCATCACTGAGGAATACAGCATTCCCAAATTTTGCACAATGCATACAGGCAAAGCCAATAAAGTCATGGTCATAAGTCATATCTTCCTGGGATCCCAGAAGGTTTCCCAGTGCCTTCAAGAGATTGGAAGTTTACATTGAATCTCTCAGATACAAAGTACACCTACCAAT
Source organism: Emberiza elegans (assembly GCA_024865655.1). Classification (NCBI taxonomy): domain Eukaryota; kingdom Metazoa; phylum Chordata; class Aves; order Passeriformes; family Fringillidae; genus Emberiza; species Emberiza elegans. The sequence continues at coordinate 23,562,391 of JALJVW010000241.1, read as the reverse complement.
TTGTATTATATTCGGCCTTATAATGGCGTAAATTACTCATTTTGTTCTTGCTTTCATTCAGTGTAGCCAGCCACTACGATAATCTTACATTATTTAGTTACCACTTATTCAGAAGTACATTAAAATAGTATATTAGCATGAACATCCAGCCCAGCCCAACTGCTTCTTGGACAAAAGGATAGGAGGGTTACATTTATATTATATTATAATTTGTGTTCAATACATTCTAAAGCTTTTCATGTGCCTCAGGAAAGATATACTTTCTGAATAATAGTCTAATATGCTAATTACTACCGACTATTAATCACTTATGCTCAAATTATGTTAATAAGTCATGAACCAGACAAGTCTCTGGTACGTCAATTTGCCAGTATCCTACCCAAACTAGACAAAGAAAAGGCTGTCATGTCCAGCATGTCCAGTTACAACTTAATCCCAGTCACATCAGACAAAGTAATAAGCTAGTAAAGACAACAGGAAATTACAATCCTCTACCTCTTCCACCTTCAGTTTCATACACATTGTAACCTAGGAGCAGCAGTACACAGAAGTAGAAATCTTTCTTTAGTTACAGAGGAACATGGAAATTGGTTGGATGAAAAAGTACAGGATCCATGAACATCCACATAAGAAAAAATTCTCCAGTTGTGCCCCATGCCCTTCCATGGGAGAGAATCCCATGATGGACTGCACCAATGGATATAAAGCATGTACAAATATTGGACTATGAGACACATAGAGCCAACAGTCTACAATGCACCTTGTTATACCAATAATAAGAGGCACTGGGGACCTGGATGAGCAATGTTCCTGCTGGAAAAAGCCATCAGAGGAATAGTTTAATGTCATTGTAATCAGAGACACCCTTTGTTGCCTGCAATCTACTTAAAGGACACTGCACATCCAGAAGACCTCTCTTCTGTATATGCTTTCAGCCTACACATTTGGAGAAGCCCCTGAATTCAACTTTTGCCTCTTGTGTCCCTTCTCAATAAGTTTGAAACTTGCATCCCTCCTAAATCCAGCCATACCCTTTGCTCACTGCTGAAGCCCCACTGGCAGCACATGACACAGCTTTGTCGTTGCTAAGAGAATGTACGTTTAACTCATGACTCGCTTACTCACATTTCCTGGTCATTTGGAAACTACTTCTAAACCTTGCTACGCTGGTATCGTTTATTTGAGCAGAAATGCCATTATAGCATCGTTTAGCATTAACATCTCTCCCACAGAGTTAACTGTTTGTGACCCCCACAAGTCAATTACTGTAATTCCTTTCCAGCAGTGATTTGCTGCCTCTGCTTAGAGCCTGGCACACACAGGCCCAAGGAAAGATACACTAAGCAGGATACAAAGACCGTATGCTAATAAATTAAGGATGTACTGGGTATCCAAACTGGGGAGAGACAGCTCAAATCAAAACTTCAAGTGCTTCAATAATTTTTAAAAATTCTTTCTAGTGTTACAGAGGTTTCTTAAAATAATCAGTGCAACCAGATTAGAACAGTTTCACATCACAGTGCCATAATTAGCTTCAGCATCCTGGTACAATTACATAAGCAACAGCTGCTGAACTAACCCCTCAGCCTTCCAAGGAGCCTCTTGCCTTCTAACTGCCTAGGAAGTGGATGGCCTAAGGCTTCACAGCCTCTAAGACTCTGCAAAACTTAGGTTTTGCAAACTATAAACATTCCAGTCTCATGGCAAAACACTCATATGGCTGATGGCTAGTATCCAACTTACTCTGTTAGGAAAATAGTCACAAAAGAATGGAGCTAAGAAAAGAGACACTATGTACTTATATTTTTATCCAGAGTTAGCTAAAAAGAACACAGGATCACCAGATTCCAGACTCTAAATGCTATTTTAAATGCTAATTACTGGACCAGAATATACTCCCTTCTGTCTGACTTAAAAGTAAATGGAAGGGAAAGATACATCCATGAGCATTGTTCAAATGAGGTATTAAGAAAAGTGTAAGCTTGAAATCAAAGTTGTGCAGTTCAGCAATTAGCATTTATTCCATGTATTTGTGTGTTTCACTCCCCAGATAGTTCACTTCAACACAATCTTACAGGAAGATAGTTCTTGTGATGGATTTTACTGGCGTATAGCTGTTAATTTAAGATTATGAAAATTGCCATACTAGACTGAAATAAAGCTCTGTCCACTGCAGACATAGGAGCATGCATTTTAAAAATTAAATAATAATAATAATTTTTTAAATTAAAATATTCCACATTTAGGTTCAAACGTAACTTACTGATTGATAAATAAACCCTTTTAGTAGAAAATGCAATTCTCAATTACTACAGTTTATGCCCAACAAGAGCCAGAGGTCCATCTAGTGAACATATAAGTGGAGCTATTCCACTTTTCTTATTCTTACCCTGCTCTAAAGAGTATAAATTGATCAGCTAGGCCACAGTGAGATGGGAAACCAAGGTGCAGTGAGGTGAACTGATTTGCTCCCTGTCACTTCCCAAATGCATGTCAGAAATTGTGAACAGAATCAATGCCCTCAGAAAGCCAAATCAGATTGCTTTTATGTTTTGTACCACAGAACTTGAAACACACCTCTGTGAAACCATACAGGGCATTTGAAGATTTCCAGGTCTACAGCATTGTTATTTTTACATAGAGGACCTACAAAACAAAGAAACATGTGAAACAACTTAATGCAGGAAAAATCTGGATGTTGCATTTCGTACCAAAAAAAACAGGTGTTGAAAATAATATGCTGCAGGAAGCAGAAATAGAAGGAAAGAAGAGGTATGAGATAAAGTCATTTATATCACACTTCAGCAACCGTATGTAGCTCCTTGCCACCACAGATCCGCTTTCCAACAGCAAATAATAAAATTATACTTTCTGTGCTGTTAATTATATGCAAATTAAAATTGGGTTCACATTAATGCAAAGAGTTGAATATCCATTTAATCAGATCCTCCCTGCAGGGTCCAATGATAAAAATGACAGAAGACTTGCATTACTAATTCTGAACTTCTCACATTTTGTACCTACTTACCTTGCAAACGAACAGCTACTGTGACACCTGCCTGCTGGGCTGAAGGTTTATGCTGATTAGGTCCTATAGACCTAATGGTAATCCTCCTGAAGGGAAAGTTCAGCTCCCTGAGCTAGGAAATCTAAAGAGCAAATCCCTGCAGTAGCTGCAATCATTTAGCCGCTGAAATCAACAAGTTGCTAATACTCAAGATGATTTGATAAGGATTTAGGCTGTAGTTATTCTAATGTGCTCCATGGTGAGGCCACTGATCTATAGTTTACATCTCACTTCCCTCTCTTAAATCAGCAGGAAAGAGAAGTATCTCCAAACTATCCGATGACATATATCATCTCCATTGAGTTTTCCTTCCTGAAAAAGAACTGCTGAGTATCCATCCTTTTCTCAATGTCTATTTTTTTTCTGCTCTCATCTTCACTTCTAACTCTAGCATTGAGAGAAACTTTCCAAGGAACAGAAGGGCAAAAAATCTCCTTGGTGTAGATTCTCCACATTAATAAAAGTGACAAGAGGACTCTTAACCCTGTTTAATAGCTAAAAAGACAAGTGGCAGGGGAAGAAAACAGAAATTTTTACGAACGAGACCATATTCTATTATGCTGCCTCACACGGTGACAGAATAGCCTCATGAATTTTCATCTGACATGACAGTTGAGATCATTCCCTGGGTCCTAGTGCAGGGAATGTAGATTTGCCTTCCTCCCCACCTCACAAGACTGTTCAAATCAGCACCAGGTGGTCTGGCTTCTCATGAAGTCATAATTAAAGGGAAGAAGGATAAAAATATTCCCATGCCACCCCCTTCAAATATACTGCTTCATGGAAAAGGTGCAATTCCTTTGGGATAGTAAATACCACCAACCTCAGGAAAGGCTCCCTTACTGTGAAGTTGCACAGCTTTGCCCAAAACCCCCAGGCAGTCCTGTTTAGGCAAGTAACAGTGATAAAACTGAGCTGGGGAGAGGGCATTGAGTAGCAAGAGTGATGCTTGAAGGGTTAAATGTGTGTCATGGATTAGCTTCCATTCCACCCAAGGCTGCAGAGCTGATAAGGTGAAAGGTGCAGACATGATGGGTGACAGCAGTGAGCCCTGATGCAAACCCTTCCTCCTGGGTACAGGCAGGAAGGACTTCTCTTGGAGCCAATTGCTGCAGCAAAAGTACACACCTACTGGAAAATCAGTGCCATCTCAGTGCAACACTCTCTAGGATCTAGAGCATCTGTGTGTCTAGAAGGAATTCAGTTACTGCTCTCTTATCAAGATCAAAGCAGTAAGAAATTGTTTATTTTGATGTCATCTAAAAGGATCAAAAAAGTATTTCATCACACCATTCAGCCTACCTCATACAGCGCCTCTCAGATTCTCCTGTTACTTTTCTTCAAAGCTGTGATCTACAGCAAAACTGGGGTTTAAAATCGGTTTCATTTCCTTGCTTTAGTGGTTGCTAATCTAACATTAGCTATTAAATAAGCACAGAATATTTTGTTTAAAAGTTTCTACAGTATATTATACATATTTTGAAAATCCCTTAATTAGACATGCAATAAATGCACAAATGTAGACTTCAGAGAGTGTATTCTTTCCTCATTAAAGTACAATCACTGTATATGACTACCAAGTATATAATTAAACCATGACAATGTTTTAGTGCCACTGCCTCACTTGCAAACAAGAATCTTTATGAAATAAATTGCTGATCTAACATGGTATAAGCTCCCCTTAGACGCTTTTTTACTATATCCATTTGACTACCCCCGTAAGACACACAGCTGTAGAAGAGCTGTTTTCTTGAACAAACGTTTGGGGTTTTTTGGTGTTTTTCCAATTACAATAATTTTGCTGTTTTCTTGGTGTTCCTGACTTTATTTCTTTAGTAAGCAGGGATAAATAATTTCAACCTTCTTAATCAGTCATATTAAAGCCACGTTTTTACTTAAATTCATATTTGTTCTCAACATCTACTAAAAATGGCAATAATGTTTTCTTCACTGGGTTAAACTTATTGAGGAAATAAATTTTACTTTCAAAAGAGATCGTGTTCTCTTCCATCTCTAAGTTAAGAAAAAAGATACAAAAGACTACAAGACTGGAAGCTCTAAAATTCTGAAATATGTGGGGAAAGACACAAAGTTTTTTAGACACCTAAAGTTAGGTTGATGGACTTTTTGGGATCTACATCTTTGAAAACACAGTGTGCTGAGCATAGATATGCACTACAGCTAATGTACTTTCAATAATTACTGAACAAGAGAACTAAGTTGCACTTCTTTATTATGTGTTTTTTTACCATCATGTATCCATCTCCTTATATGTTTTTCCTTAAGGAACCTAACCAATTACTTAATTTACATTTAATGAACCAAGGTATGCTTCTTGAAAAACTCTATGTGAGAAAGTATCCTCAAAGCAGAAAACAAGCAATTCACCATTCTCTAATACCAGAAAATGCAAAAATTAACAATATAAGTAAATGCATATTAAGTGACGTAATTACTCACATACTTATTTTAATATATCTTTCTCTATTAACAAAATATATTATTATTTAATAACATAAGATTGCATCTGTTTGCAAATCAGTGTGTTTTAATTGTTTATACCTACCAACAGGACTGAAATTTCTTTAAGAAAATAATTAAGTACAGATTAAAATTAATTATCTAAATACAGGGCTCCTGCCTGCTGACTTAAATCATTATTAAAATTGGTGATTTAAATCAAGCCATCCTACTGCGACCTACCAAAAAAAGTTTTCTGAATTGTAATCAAATAATATGCAGTGTTCAGTATTAATTGGAGTGTTTTATGTTAGTCCTGGTTTCAGGAATAACACATGCAAGTGCTTTCCTAGGACTGAATTGTTAATTTCTCATTTCCCCTTTCATTACAGATGTCAGTTACAAGGCTTTATAGCATAACATGTACAGTTTCAAACCACAAAAGATGGAGGGCACGGAACTGCCCTGCAAGAGACAGCCTTTCTAAAATCACTGAAATATATCAAATGAATAACAGGCTGACAGGAAGGCAGGGGTCTATATCATCAAAATACCTTAAGTACCCTATAGAAAAGCATTGGTCAAATTTGCCCATATCCTTAAATGATTTCTGAGCTATTATTCTAACTCAGATTCCACCAATTTCTAATTACCAACAGAATAAACCTTTCTGAGAGTACCTATGCATGTCTCTTGTCCAACATACATAAAACTTTCTAAAGGCTTCTGTATTTACCATGCCAGCAAGCACACTACATGTTCAGTTGCATGGAACTCTAAATATGTTTTCCCTCATTGTCTTTATATATTTCACATTACAAAGAATATTTAAACCTAATGTTGCTCACTAGCAAGTCTGCTTTGGATCTTGGAAAAACCAGCCTTTCTCACAGTTTGTGCATTTTGACTTTCAACCTAGTCATGTTTGCATTTGGGTATCTTTCATTTGCATAGAGAAATTAAAGATAGAAAAGGGGGTTTATTAGGCAAAATAAGATGCAGCCATATAATCTCAAAACAGCATACAGAGATAGTCTCTATCATGAAAATTTCTCCATTCCCTAAAAACTCACAGTTATAATTGTTAACATTTCAGGAAAATTTTTCACCTCCCACAGATTACCACAACTATTTAATCATTAGGACATAACTATTACCAGGGCCAGATGATATCTTGAGATCTCTAATTACAAAAATAAGGCAGGGAAACTAGTTCAACAAGAAATGCAATTACATCATATAGCTGACATTAGGAGGATGCAGTTTATAAAAATTATTTTATGTGATTGATGATTTACAGTTTTGTCATAATGAGATACACTGCACTAACCTTTGGAGCTTTAGTACTGCACAGAAAACAGGGATATAGTTGTTTATTAGATGTCCATCAAAATTTTAAAAAATTAAAAATTAGAAAAATAAATCTGCATCTCATGCTATTTCAAACTCCAAAGTCCTGGGAAAAGGACTTGATTGCAATTCTGACAAATCTCCACATTTCCTCTGTGTTCTTCTTGGGGCAGCAAAAGAATAAACATGAGACAAAAAATATTTTGGCACTATATGCATCTCTACATTTAAAGTTTCAGCAGATACGATTAACTAACATATGAACATAAACTTGAGTGACATTGTTGAACCTTCATATTTAATTATTTTCCCATTGCTATGGAAGAAAAAAAAAAATACAGTTCCAGTAAAGCTGCTCAATTCCATTCACAACTGCAGTGTCTGCTGGAGGCCAAGTGACAAGCTAATATGATAGCCAGTGGTGTGTCGCTTTGAAGTTAATCAAGCCAATACCTACACTTCAGAAATCCTGGGCTGGACTTCAAAAGATTGCAGGAAAGAAGAAAAAAGAAAATCAAGAAATCCTGAGGGGGAAAATATGATGAAGGACAAAGAGTTGCCCATTTAGATAATTATGCAAATGGTCGCAAAACTATGTCTGTGAAACTCCAAGACACTAAAGGGAGAAGCATTCATAGGAATGAATTAACTTGATTTGAAATGCAACAAATCATAAAATTTGCACAGAGATCATGTCTTTCATAATTTAATCAAAAACTTCCTTGCTCAACATAATAGTTTTAAAACTTAGCAGGAGCATCCAAGTTAGAGTTACTATTAGTTCCTATTATTTCACCTCTGCTTGTGTGCTACCTTAATACAGTTACTTTTATCAGCCAAAAGTTCACTGCTCAGGATGGTGCTGGGCACCCACCAAAAGCTCACAATATAAAAATCAAAACAATTCCTCAAGGAAAAACAAAACAAACCAAAATATGAGTGACAGAAGAGGAAGAAAGCTGTAGTGTGTGCAATTTCCTCCCTTAGTTCTTCAAAGTAAGAAATATGCCAAAATCCTCCAGGGAGGTTTTCAAGGTCACAGAGGAAGCTGAATAGCTTAGGACACAGACCCATATGTGTTTGATCTGGCTGTTTGCCAAGACAGACTTGAAGTCAAAAGATACATGATGTTCCTCTGCATCAGTCCTCATCTGTACTTTCCACCAGAGATAGCAACACAGCTGTTGCTTCAAATTTCATTTTGCAATTTTCAGGGAGGGTCTTGAGGCTCTATTTTTGTTCCCACTGCTTGCTACCTTTCAGGCAACAAGATGCACTCATTTTTATCACCTCTGGTTTATGCATTTCTCTTCTACCACTCTGCACTCACCTAACTATGGCCTCAATGTACCATCAGATGCTAGAGTTACTCTCAGACACGTGTAGTTCACAAAAGGGCTACCACACTTGAAAAACAATTCTAAATTGTTACAATGCAAATAAAAATAGATGTTTAATATTAATCTTCTCAGGACTGAATGCTTCCAATGCACAACTTGCTCTGCAGTGTGAAACCATGTGAGAGGACTGCTTGATCTACCACAATGTCATGCTGCACCTTGCTAACATCCTTCCCAAAAACAATCACACAGAAAATAAAAGCCTTGAAACAAAGCTAAGTCGCCAGAGCAGGGTCAGGCAGAGGAACTATGACAACTCAGTGACTTATCTGTCCTCATTCTGTGAGCTATAAATCAGGAAGAAAGATGAGGAGGTTCCCAGGTTGGACATGACAGAAATGGTAAATCCCACAGTTTTCTTACCAGGTGATAGAAAAGAAAATTTAAAACACAAATATGTCATATTAATAAAATGTTAATTTAGGTGCACAACCATCTCGATAATGACTATTAATAACATTTTCTTAAAAATTTATATTAGTCCATAAGCTTTCTTTTTGCAAGTAAAGAAACTCACTGAGAATAGCAACAGTTGAGGCTTCAGACATTTGGTCTCTGTTCACTGCTGTACAGTTTGAAAAATTTTAGTGATTGTTGAAGCTAAAAGAGATAGAGAAGGTGCAGGGCAGCAGCCTGTCATCAGCCCAGCCCAACACTGCTCTTGCAGGTTTCTTCCTGTTCTCCATCCTCTTCCCTTACTGGTTATACCAGCATGCTCAAAGAACAGGGGCACAGATTGTGTTACACCCTGACCTTATGAGGGGATCTTCCTTCCCTGACATTGTTGCACTGTGGCTTCAGTGCTTAGGTAGAGACAGCTGCTGAGCACACAAATCACAGGGAAGCAGCTACTCAGGCCCATATAGTCTTCTACCATTTTTCTTTTCAACTCAGGCAAGACTAATATGTAGGTTTTGGTAGCTGGGTAATCTTTTGAAAGCAAGCAGAGGGCGAACTGTTGTATTTCAGACAGATAAAAAGAACTCTGTAAGAAGGATTTTTTCATCGTTTTGCCTAGTTTGCTGATAAACACAGACCATTGCACTCAGAGGGATAGGGAATTTATAAGGCTTGGCACATTTGTTGCACTACTAAGGCATTCGCATACACACACACACACAAAAAAAATCAAAGCTTTAATCAGCCATGAGCAGTAGCACAATCCTGCTTCCACTGCACATTTGTCAGATCCACAGAAATTAGGATTGGGTCCTACCATTACATGTCTACTGCACACAAAAATTGCTTGACATTGTGCTGGTTCATAAAATCAAAACTAATTGTCCCCACTGCCCATCAAGTAAGGACATAAGATGAGACATCCCTAAGCAGCTTTCTCAGATATCAAGCACTAAATACAAGGAAAAAATATCCCTTTGCAAAGCTACGTCAAAGCATTCAAATTTACCTTAAAAAGATGTTCAGAGACATGTTACAGGAAAATTTGAATTAAAAACCACCATCAATAAGACTTCCAAAGGACTACAAAATCTCACGGGAACTCAATGGCAAACTAATATGAAAATTCCATAGGCTTCCTATATAAATTTCAGCCAAATTATAATTATCCAAATCTGCTTTGGATATTTGGATCAGCATGACACCATAAAGCTTCCAAGTGAAACATCTATTCTATAAACATCCTTCAAGTATCACTGTTTGTTCTCTGACTTACTCTTCCTACTCTCTCTGTGGGCTTGAACTCATTTCGATTTTCTGGCTTAATTTTATTATTTTGATGGGGTGATAAATTAAAACTCAGTATAACAATACAATTGATAACAAACTTAAGTTTCTCCTAATCATTTTGTTAGGAAAAAAAGTCACATATTTCAAAGTTTCTCTTGTTCTTAAATATTTTCACTTCAGCATTATCCTTTCAATACTTAAGGGTCATTTTCTTTGATAGCTCACATTTAATAGAAATAAGAATATCATGCCTCTTAATTCATAGTCAAGCAAATTTTGAGTTGAACCCAGATTCAAACTTCAGAGACATTCACAAGCATTAAAACATAGACGGATGTTTATTGAGTTTCAAAAGCAGCTGAAGACACTCAGTTCTGAAGATCCCTCATGGCATCTACTTGTACTTGTGTTGTCAAATATCTCAAAGTCTCACTAGAATTGATTTTCCTGAAAATATAACAGTATTTATGGGTAGCTAGAATTTTGATCTTATTTTTAAAACTACTAAACACACCATTTTTCTCAGATAATTTGGGCTGGAGATTTATTCAGATAATGAAATAGAGCTTTAGCAGTCATGAGCAAGATTCTTATTTTTGAAGTACTTAAGTAGATTTTTAAAGGAGAGGGGAAACGGTTTCATTGTCCTTTATAATGCTGGACCAGTCACCTTGTTGTTTGTGTCAAAACAGCTCCCATTTTGAGTATCTAGTCCAGCTAAGATGACAATTCTATTGCCAGGTAGTTTAAAGATGCTGGATGACTCAAGAAAATGAGATGGGCCCTCACTGGCCTCTGAATTGAAAAGTCAGAAACAGCCAGCATGGCTTTGTGTTTAGTCCCCCAAGCTACCACTTAAAACTGTGTGTACTCCCAAAGACACAAAAGTCAGCAAGGAAAGGTTCAGTTCAGTGAACATTTTATATCATCACCCTGGTGATTTTTTTCAGCACACTTAATTCCTTCCTCAGATACTTAGCTTATATTTGGAATGCAAAGCAACACAGAGTTACAGCTAACAGAGCAGTGAGAGCCTCTCTGAAGACTTGACTAAATGCTCTGACACACAGAACCATGGTGATTTCCAGACAACACTATGACATCTGCTCCATCATGTAAAAATGAGACTTCACAAAGCCCAACTTCAATTCATTTGAAAGCCTCATTTGAAGATCCCATTTTAGACTCTCTTGCTGTAGATTTCACTTCCCTAGCTACTTAACATGCACATTGGACCCTCCAACACTGAGCCATATAGATTTGTCTTTGTCTTTTGTGTTAATTATTAGCTGCTGCAGAGCTGTCTCTGCGGGTGAACGCACACAGAAACAAAGGCGGTAAGGTTGTAAAACCTTTTATCTCTATCAGGGCACATTATTTGATAAGGTGCTAAGCTAATAGCAATGCATGTCAAATTGTGTTTAGACAGATCAGTGTGCTGGGAATTGGAGGTTATATTTGTCTCTGCAAACCAGCACCTGCAGAAGCAAAGAGAAATTCATACTAATATTCACAACGCTATGTAAACCACAAAGCATCTCAAAGTGGTTATTTTACAAATGGCTCTAAGATAACAAAGCTCTGTCAGTTTATTCTTTTGAGCTTTAATCATTCATATTCTCATAAAACTGTGAAAATAGGAAACTGAAAAATGGACAATAAGCAACATTATATGGCCTACGCATTTGGAAGCATATCTGAGCACCCAACTGGAGACACTAATTTTGCAGTAAAATCTGAACATTTGTCCTTGAGAAACTGACAAGGATGGGTATTAAGGCATCCAAAGCTGACAAAACAAAACACTTTAAAAAAAAAAACAAAAACCAAAACCAAATCTTCTGCATGTTAAAAGCAGTAACACAGTGTGAATTTAAATCCAAAAATATTTTTTATCTCCTGAGGTTTGGAACTTATCTTTTGTTTTACCTGTATTTGCCCACTTTCCTCAAAGATACCTCTATTCTGATTTTAGCTAACTACACTAAACATGAGGCAGCATCTGGACAAGACCACTTATTGGAAAGGCAACAAAAATATCACTTGCCCCAAATGTGAACAGATGAAAAGAGAACCTTGCCAGCCTGGAAAACACACTGTGGCTCTTCCTCCAGAGACCTTTACCTTTTCAGATGGCTTTGTCAACTTGCACATTTGAAACCTGAGTCTTATTAATCAAGGCTGTATATGTTCATTGCCAGAGTCTCTTTCAAAATCCTAAAGAGATTTTTATGTGGCGATCTCAAGATATCACAAGGAATTACCCCAAATGTTAGGTGTCTAACTTACATATAGGTTACAATGTTGATTATCTCAGTCACTGGAACCAACAGACACATTTAGACACTAGATTTCAGATACTCAAGGATGGCTTCAGCACAGTTAATAATTGGACAAAGTTTGAAATAATTAAGGTTCAGATAATCTGAATTACTCCACACACAAAGTTGAGATTATTTCTCCTTCTGTACATACCCTGTGATCCTCTTGAAATTAAAATCTTGAAATTAAAATCTTTCAACACTTCAGTACTAAAAATTGCACTTGCAGAGCTATATTAGATTGAGCTTATATGATTGTGTGAGAGTTTATATCTAAGAGGGTACTTAGGCATTTTTGTTCTTGCACTGGTTAATGGGCAAATTTGGGTTCAAAATGCCACACAGACTAAAAAGCACATAAAGCAGATGTTTTTTTTCTTCAATCCCTTTTTAAGGAGAACTGTTGATGAAACATCTTTAATATGAGTAATGGTAACTGAACTTCAGAACTAAGAAGAGTGAAGATTAGGCTTCCTGGAAAAAAAAAAAAACAAAAACAAACAAACAAAAAAACCCACCAAAAAAAAAAAACCCACCAAAAAACCCACCACCACACTCGGCGTTGCCTTCAATTACTATTAATTCAAGATTTTCTCTGCTGGAAAACCTTTTGTATTAGTTCTCTAATACTGCATATTGTCTACATCAGTACTGATACCAGCCTGCTTTGCTTATGGTACAAGCCAAGAAGAAAAATACTGACAATATTCAGTATTCAAACCAGGAATCCATTTTCTACCTGCTAAGAATAACCATAAGAATAAGCTGGAATACATGTAAATTAATTGATTGTGAATCAGTAAATGAGGGAAGTTGCTCTATCTGCAACTAGGAGGCAAATTCTCCCTTTCTGACCAGATCATAGGAGCTGCAGAAGCCACAGAGACAAAAATATTCCCTCTCAACTTTCTCTTTACTGTTTGTCTGGACAAGTAGAGACCTTCTGTGTACTCCCCAGTCTTCTGACCACTGCTAATCATACATAATCCTCAGAGAAACTGCTTTCTTCCACCTAAGTTAGCCAGTCACAAGTTCATCAGCATCATCCAACTCTCGATTTTGGACACAGGAAAGAGAAGAAAAAAATTCAGGGTGCAGTCCAGGTCCTTCCATTTGAATAAGCAGGCCAGCAAACAGGCAGATGGCAGGAGCAAAACATATGAGAATTAATAAACCATTACACAATGCTTTTCATCCAAACACGTACAAGTGGGTAAACAAAAACTTCATAATCACTATTCCAATCTTAAAGGTTAAGGCATGCAACTCATACAGAAATGAAAACACTTATCCCAGGAGGCCAGCAGCAGAAGGGAGAATAGAGGCAGCAAGGAAATGCACATCTCCAGTCCTCCTTTCCCTGTTCTCTTCTAAATGATTCTGTTCATCCTTAGAAATAAACAGGAAGCACCTGCTTTTTTCTCACTCCTACTAAATATAAAGTTATTTTAATACCTTGTAAAATCCATCCTTCTCAGTCTAACTCTGCTATTAGTGTAAGGTTGATAAACAAAATATAACTATTGAGTCAAAACATGAGGAATTATTTCTTACAATATTGATTTTAACAACATCACTGGCTTGTATGTTATACCATTTAAATATATTTTCCAGTCATATCAATATGCTTGCATAAGGCTTCTGAGCCACAAATATACGTAATTCATAAGAGCATGACACTCAGCGAGAGGATGCAAATGAGAGCAAACAGCACAATCCAGACAGAGAAACCTCATCCACCCACAAAGATGGGTTGTGCAATGTCACATTTTCCAGCCTATTTCTCTTAAACATGTTTTGCACTTTCTAGGAGCTAAAAATAACTGTTACATTAGAAAAAGAGCAGTGTCAGAAACCTGTGCTTTCCTGGCTTTTTCTCCCCCAGACACACTGTTCTTTAATTTTGATAGAAACAATTTATCTGTGGCTTTTCAGACACATTTAACATAGCTGTTAAATGGCCATATTTAATATGAAATAAGCAGAAAACTGTATTTATTTTGTCTTGTGCAGATCTAACCACATCAATTCTGCTTTTACTGACATCCCTGTTTATCAAGTGGCTGAAAAAAATCTCCCAGCTGCAAAACTAGTGAGGATAGAGTGACTTTAAAAGTGAATACATATGTGCACACACCTAGACACATTTTTTTCATTGGTGGGTTTAATAAGATTATGCATTTATTGTGTAAGTTACCACACTGGAAAAGCAGTGCAACAACAAACCTCCCCTCCCCATAAACAGATATCATCTTCACAAGACCATGTTTTGTTTTACCTCTTATGTCATGATGACAAAATTAAAGTGAATGTGAAAACAAAGCTATATGTTAAAAACTGATTGTTTTTGTAGAGACCTCTAAGCCCTTTAACAATAATTAACCTTTGATACATAGAAGTTAAACATGATTACTTCTCCAGAATTTTTTCACATGAGTCCAGCAAACCTAGTCCAAGCATCAGTTGAAAAATCAGTTCCATAGGTCTTGTTCTTTATTATCAATATAACACAGAACAGTCTTAGACACATTTCATATATATTGAAGTATACAGGAGTTTTTACTATTCCTTAGGAGAAAGGACATATGTACCTGCTTCTTCAGACTGGGTACCTTATTTAGTGTTTCCATAAAAACCCAATTGAAAAAAATCATCATATATCAACATATACCTGCGCACTGAAATAATTAATGGTGTTAAGCAAAAGTCACCAAACAGTGCCACCTGCTGTAACCTGCCCATCAGTGCCAGTCAACAGCCTGTTCTCCACCTCCTGAAATAAAGTATTGCACAGCCAAATGCCTTCATTCAAAGGAGAGACTAAACAGCCATAGAGAGAAAGGAACAAACAAACAAACATCATTTAACAGGGCTTTGCTGGATTCAGAGTGATATAAATAGTCTGTTGTTCCAGTGTCTATCTGCTTTTGTGGTGCCACCCAGATCACTGAATTGGCAGCAATCTGCATAAAAAATCCTCATAGAAACGCTGATCCTCATAGGCTGATACTGATAGGCTCACATGTGAATGGCTCTAGGAGTTTAATTTATGAACAGCTCATTAATAAGTGTGATATGTTACTACTGAGATTCTAACAAGAACCTCCTACAGGTTCCAGATGAATGGTTTTGCAGTTGAAGAGACAGAACAGATTGCACTGCCACAACCTGTGTGTCACAGGAATCAACAGCAAAATTCCCAACATGTTTCTACAGTACTTAAAAACAACTAAGATAAAATTTCACTGTAAACTATAG
The DNA here is from genome assembly GCA_024865655.1 of Emberiza elegans. NCBI lineage: Eukaryota > Metazoa > Chordata > Aves > Passeriformes > Fringillidae > Emberiza > Emberiza elegans. Next base: position 23,546,846 of record JALJVW010000241.1, on the reverse strand, counting down.
GACAGCCAGGGTGGCAGGAAATCTTAACCTGGGTATTTACATTTTGTGGTGATGAGAATGAGTCAAATAATTAGTCAGGGCATTAAAATATGTTCAGAAGATACCTGAATCTGAGTGTGTCCAAACAACAATATGATTAATTCCTAAAATAGCCACAGCTCATGAGAGAGACAGGATATTTTCAAGGAGGTCTTCCTACAATTTTCGCAGGATCCAGAGAAACAAGCATAGCAGTTTACACAGCAAAAGATGAACTGATGTAGTTGAATTCACACACAGAGTGAAAAACAAAGCTAGGTCTCTTCATGCCCATGATGATAAAATCCACCCTTACACAAGTAAACTGAGCTAAATGTATTGAAACAACATATTCACACATCTGGATAGAACAAGCTTTCTACACTTTCATAAATGTCTTAGACTTGAAGCTGACCAAACAGGTCAGGTTGACATCCCATCTTACAGCAGAGTAGTCCTCAGCACTCCCTTTCACCATTTAGATCCTCTACCTGGGGCCAAGAGTTCCACCTCTGCCAAGCTTTACATTTGCTACAAGCCATTTTATCACCACCACCTCAGAAGTGAATCAAGTTGCTCAATAGAAGCATATCAACCTAGCAGTTAACCAAACACAACATGAATGAAATTAGTCAAAATGAATGGAAAATGCTGCATTAATGTAAATTTTTATTAACAGGACCAAGGATATTTCGGTGCTACTTCTATCGCTAATTTTTGAAACACATCTCTACATGACTTTTAATTTTGCAAACATAGATTAAGTGCTGATTGATTTGTATTTTCTAAATCACAATGAAATTGCAGGTCAAAGTGTCATGTCACAGGTAAAACTGAAAAGCCACAGCAGTAATGACAGTAATGAAAAAGTATTCATTAATTCCTTGTACACTTATCATGTAATTTATTTTTTTAAGGCACTGCTTTTCAGTCTTGTAAACTGGCTTCACTCAATAAAGATAGATCAGGTGAAAATACTGGAGAGATAGATTTTTCATATATCCCTAAGGAGCCCTTCTCCTTGGCTGACTGCAAAGGAACTCTAAATCAAGTAGATACTGAACTGAAGGCTGCTACAATATCCCCTGCACAGTTATTCATATTCTGAATAACTAAGCTCTAAGCTCTCATCTTTTCACTGGGTGAGATCTAAGCCTTCAGGCTTTCCATGTCTGTGTACTCTTTCAAGCCCTATTGCTGTGACCAAGTATAAAACTTCATGCTGCTATCATACAAAAGTGTTTGCACAGAAATTAGCCTTTCTACTAACATCAAAAACCCCCAAACACAGCAATTGCAGGTAAACTATTTCCTTGGAAACTCATGTGATAAATAGATTGTTCATATTTGGAGTTCAGTACTAGACAGCTTTAGAGCACTTGGGCTTGTTAACACTTGGCACTGATTGGCTCCTTCCTATAAGATTATGGAAGTATTTTTTAGAAATTAAAGGAATTAAAACTGAAAACATCTTTGCAAAATAAGAAAGTTCTACTGTCTTAATACAGATGGATGAACTGATGAAGCATTGAAACATTAAGGGCAACATCCTTAACTTTAGGTAAGGCAAAGCATAAAACTCCTAATTCATGCATTTGAGGAAAGAGCTGCCTTTAAACAGGAACTGAACACGTGGCCTTACAGATCAAAATGTGGTGAAAAAGTTTTTAAATCCAGTACTGAATCCAAACCCCCAATTAAAAAACAACATTGGAACATTGTCTGAGGCATCAAATAAATGAAAGTAATTATTAAAAATAGTCCAAAAATATAGTTCCATGATTATAGCTTTCAAGTTATTTTGAAATGTCAAGTTTTGTTTTTATTTTTGACTGCGCTAGTGACCCAGAAATCACACAATGCTGTAGTGAAAGATGACTCACTTGGCAATTACCACAGCCTCCCATATTCAGGAGTGCTAAAGTGTAATCTAATACAATTATTAAAACTGCCCAAGGTAGACACTAGTTTCATATTAGGATATATTATTACATATACCTAGATAAGTATGTGTGTACAAACCCAGCAGAGAAACTTTCAGCATTTTTCTCCTGCTTAGTGTGTGTGCCAACAGGACTGAAACAGATACGGGTATTTAAACCTTTCCTTATCCAAACTTATAGAATAAATACAAAATGGTGCTTAAAACATTTGCTTGGGGTCTCACTCCCTGTATAAAAGTTTATTGGTCCCTTCATTGACATACTAAAGTCACCTGCAGCCAGCCACCTAGAAAAAAGCAAAAAACTTGAAGAGTATTTAGTGAAAAGGCTGCTTTCTATGGCTTATACAAGGGAATGAAATTTTATGTGTATGTTGAAAAGAGTGTTACTTAGAAAAGCAAAGTAGACAAACCCTGAAGGTTGTAATGAAAATATATTAATTCTTACTATACAACGTAACTGAATTTCAAGGGAAAAGTTCCAAACTACAATAAATTTTGCAACATCCAATCAAACAAAATTACTATTGGCATAAGCAGCAGACATTTTTCCTGACTCTTACATGCCCCCAAATTTGAAAATAATTGAAAGATTCCTTTTTATAAACATATATCAGATACACCCAAGATTAAGAACATGAAAAATTTCAGCTAAAATTTCTGAATATTTTCACTAAGCCACAACCCTTAGTAGCATAAACCGCATGCTTAACTCCTTTATCAAGAGAGCAAAGACCTAAAAGTTATACAGTTTCATATAATCCACATTTCCACCATCTCTGCATCACTTCTAAAAGTATCCATTTGTATTCAACAATTAAATACAAGAGATTCTTGGATGCTACTTAGGATCAATCTTAAAGCAGATGTATTTATCTGCAGCCTAGGAATTTAAAGCTGGTTCATAGATATTCAGGTTGATACTCTGACTTTAGGACCTATCCAATGAACACTACTTGAAACATCTTCAGTAAGATGTCACTTAAAATAGTACATAGTTTTTGTCACATTTATGCATGAAAAACAATTTCAATTGGAACAAATTCAAAGAGGACCTATTGCAGTGATTAGGAAAATGGGAGTGTCAGCAAAGTGCAGATAAGAGTGAACAGCTTTATTTTGCTAGAATAATAAATGCTGAGAAAGAATACCTGACTTCATAGTATAATTATCAAGGAGGGATAAAAACCACTTAGGACAGATTACAGATCAAATGGCTTTAGTCACACATATTATCCCAACTAGTCCTACAAGAGTAATCTTTCAGAGTAGCTAGTACAAGAAATATAACACTGATTGTTGTTTTTTTTTTTTTTAAGCTGAACACAGAAATTATCTTCGTATTTGAATCCACATGTATCTGGTGTGGTCTCTCAAAGAGAGTGCTTAAAATGCAACTAGATTATTGTTTATTTTTCATTATCATTTCACCTATGAATCCCCTACATCAGGACAGTAATGGCTACCTACAGAAACCTGAACAGGAGACACTTTTCCCACAGTCAGCACAGCTTCAATTCTACATAAAAGAAAAAAAGAGGAAGAAAACCACTTCCTCTGAACAAGTGGAAACTGCATGCTGCTCATGAAAGAATTTGGGTAATGATGCTTCTAATGACAGTAACATATTTCTCTTACACCTAAAATTTAATTTATCTAGACCATTCTATCTATAATAATCTTTGTCAAAATTATATTTGATGAGATCATTTGCACTTCGTTTTGGTGTTGAGGATTTTTGAGGTTTGTTTGCTGCTGTTCGGTGCTTTTTATTTTGCTCTTACTTTTGTAGTGCTGCAATCCAAAGAATCATCTAGTAACTAAATTATTAAACCCATTGAACCTCATTGTCACTACAGGAACACTGATGTACACTATTTCCCTTCTATGTCTTACATACACGGACATTTTAAGTCTTGATAAAATATTTCTTACTGTTGTATCATAGAGAAACTATGTATTATATACACACATTTATGTGTATGTAGGTATCTATGCATGCAAAAGATATTCTGTGGATTCCTCTCAACTAGATTTTAAAATTACTTGAAATTACTAGGCAGCTGCTTGGTGAGCCAGTCTGAAAGTCCTTCCCAAAACTTGCTTATTTATTCAATAGTCAGCTTACAAGAAGAGAGTGGTTATGGAGCGTGGTATTTTTAGTGCACTCACTTCTACAAGATGTCCATGGTCTAGCAGGGAAATTACCTGGCAGGTAAATTCAAAGACAACTAGCAGGCTGAAATAATTCCTCCCTTCAGTTGGCAAACTAGCTCCAGATCTCTCACAGCAAAAAAATGTACAGTGTTTGTCCAAGATCGGCCCATTTGATTTGTTTGTGGTTAAGCTTCGTTCTCTCACTGCTGAGGCACTATGTGGAAAATAAATTGAAAATCCTGTGAGTTTGCAGGTGGGTAATTGGCAGTAAAGGGGCATCACCAACTGCAGTAAACCACCATTTAAGCCATGATTCACATTCATGATTTGTACTACAATTGTTAAAAACGTTCATCTTGACTGTAAATAGTAGTTCAAGGAAAACAATTTATTAACAAATACAAATATATGTTTCCAGATACAAATATAGTGTTAGAGTAGTTGATTTTAATTGCAAACTCATATTCAGTTGCTACAAATCAATATTTCTGATTATGGTCTTAAAACCACAAACGAGCTGTTAATTTTTACTTCTCTGTTACAACAGTGACAATTACTGCACTCATGAATACTTTTATGCATGTCAAAAGGAGCTACTTCAATTCCTGACTCTTTACAAAGCAGCTTGAGAACACATACTCCAACAGCTGCTTTCTTGAAAGGACAAGTAAAAAGAAAAAGAATTAAGCAGAAATTGTGCTTTAAAAAAAAAAAATTAAGACCATGAGGGTTTGTGTATCCTTTGCAAGGCTCTATGCTTCTTCAAACTACTTGGAAAACAACTTGCAAGATAATGAGTGAAACAACATCCCTCCATAGTGAGTTCTAAAAAGCATACTCTGACCACTTACTGTGTTTTAAGACTATGGATATGAAAATTTTAAGAAACAGCATATGGGGCAGTCAGTGTCTGTACCAGAGAAATATAAGACTTAATTTACATCGCTACACTGCTGCCTTGCTCTCTGCCAGGGGTGGAGACTGGTAGTACTGGGCACAAACATCTTTTTCTTGTCAATCCTCCTTGTCCCATTGGTACTCTTATCTCAATTCTTCTCTTCCTCCTCCCATTTCAATTTTTTCTGGCCCTTCACCTTTACCAAACTTTCTCACTTAACACCTCTATTTCAATTCATTCACCCATTCTCTTCCTTCCAGCCCTGCCAAGTCCTTTCTCTTCATGTTTTCCATGCAATGAGCTTTATGTATCCTCTGAAGGTAGCAATCCACATAAAGATCACGTTCCTCTGTTCAACTAAGTGACCCAGAAAATAAATGGGGACCTCATGTCTAAATCATTAGCAAACAGGCAGAGCTCTTCACCATTTTACTGTCTATGGACACAGACCAAAAAAAACCCCCACACCCATTCCATGAAAAAAATGTCAGCACATCTTCAAGCCAGAAGTGCACAGATACTCAAATTACAAGTTGTGACTGTAATACATCTACATTAGCTATGAATGTCTAACCACATCTCTGGTATTCTCCTTCTTGCTCAATAGATAGCAAGAAGGAAAATAATGTTAACCCTATGTGCACTATAAAATAGAAAGCAAAAATTAGCATTACATTATGTTTCCTATGTTTGTAGAAGAGGTTTACACCAACAGGTCAATAAATCTAGGGACTCACTGGTTTTGCATTAGTAAGTAGCTAGTGTAAATGACCAGAAGTGGAAATTCAGTTATCAGCAGCTAGTGGAAATTCAGTTCTCAGCCAAGAGTGATGGTAAGCTGAAATTTGCTTCCAATAGTAATATCAGTGACAATTTTTGCAGTTTTGCCTTCCTGCTCCTGAAAATACTGAAAACTGGCAACTGATGCCAGGTGAATATGCCTAAAATAGCAAAGAAAAAAAAACAAACTGGGGGGTTGGGAGATGGGGGGCGGGTGTTTTTCCAGTTGTTTTTCGTTTTGGGGAGGGGGAGTGTGTTTGTGGTTTTGTTTTCCAACTGCAATGGTATCAAGTCAGGCCCAAGGACCTTCTATAAGCACATGCCTTCCAATAAACTCCAGGAGGTTTTTAATCTTTTTTTTTCTTTGAAAAGGGTATAATTTTTCAGAAAGCACGCATACAACTTTTGAGGCCATGAAAGTTCAAGGCAGATGTAAAAGATGCAGGCAGTGGATTCAGGATATTGCCAATTTGGCTACCATGTCCTGGCTTTATTCTCTCTGCCTATTTTGTGACTAAGCCAGCCAAATGGAAAATGCTGATAGCAAATAAAATCTACAGAGGAATGAATAGTTTGAGCCATTATTTGTACTTTAGAAGAAAATTCAGTACCTGGTAAAAAATTATATTTTTGTATAAGGTGTACTTAAAAAACATAATTGTCACAGGACTTATGCTAGAAACCACAAGACAACGTGGACACATCATCCTTTTTCAGCCAGACAGAGCAGGTATGCCAAGCCTTTGGCAAGAGCATTGCACCTGCTACATCTCCTCCAGTGCATTAAACAGTCTCTGGCGCCAGTGGCAGTGTGCCACCCTCGGAAGAAAAGCCATCCATCAGCTAGACTGTTTCAGACCCACTTACAGCTTATGTTAACGTGCACATGAAATGAAATCCAATTAGACCACAGCCTCCAAATTCAGAGCCAAACTTCCTATGAAGTTTAACCCCTTGTTTGCAAGGGAAAAACGTCTGCAACCTTGAGATGAATAATTCTTCTGTGATAAAGCCACATCTTGATTTTGAAGTCTTTACTTCCAATTTCATGTATTCTGGGAAAACATTCTCACCAAATCCCAAGTGTCATGGGCAGGGGGCTGCGAGGTGTGGACACAACAGACAAAAAAGCAAAGTCAATTTTTTATAAAATAGTACAGTGTTATCTCCAGCTCAGCACTTCAGATTCCTTATTTGCCATAGCATTTTGCCTTACAGATATTCAAATCAAAACCAAAACATCCAAGCTTATTCTCTCCCCAGAGGGCAATTTTAAAGCTGATTCTTTATATATTACAGGACTCTTCTCATTCCAAAAGGATATTCAAAGTGCTAGCTAGGTCTGATCTATAAAGCTTAAGCATATTTTAGCACAAGCTTAATTTTAATATTCTTAAGGGTTTGAGGCATAGAAGGTTGACTAGAGAAGCAGCACCTTTTGGCAAGTGTTTTACACAATAAATATCAAAAGTTTATCTTCATTCATCTTGGGTTTTCTTTGGTTTATAACATCTCCTAAGACTAAATGGGATGTATCATCCTTTAGCAAAAAATTGCATCCTCCCTCTAACTACTAACATTTGGGATATTTTTATTTCATAAAATGTTGTTGTGGTTTAAACCCAGCAGGACACTAAACACCACCCAGTCACTCATCTACTCCCTTACATAGTGGAACAAGGACAAAAATGAAGAGTAAAAGTGAGAAAACTTGTGGGTAGAGATAAAGCAAGTCCGATAAAAAGTAAAGCAACAGCCAAATGTGTGAGCAAAGCAGAACAAGGAATTGATTCACCACTTCCCATGGGCAGGCAGGTGTTCAGCCATCCCTGTGAAAGCAGGTCTCAATCATACACAATGAGGACTTGGGGAAACAAACTCCATCACTTTGAATGTCTCTCCTTCCTCCTCTCCCCTCAGCTTCCTATGTTGAGCATAGTGCTATACAGTATGGAATATTCCTTTGATCAAGTGGGGTCAGCTGTTGTGGCCTCACAACTTCTTGTGCACCTCCAGCCTCCTTTCTGGTGGGGTGGGGTGAGAAGCTGGAAAGGACTCAGAGGAATTTCTCAGAGGAACTGCTTTTCAGCAGTAACAAAAAGCCTTCTTGTACTATCAACACCATTTCCACCATAAACCCCAAAACACAGTCATACTAATTGCTATTAAAAAAATTCATCCTACCCCAGACAGAACCAGCCCAAATATTAATTCAGCTGAAAACTAGAGTCTGGAAAAATTAAGTTTCTTTGCAGAACTGCATATTCATATAAACCAGCACTTAATCAATTCGTGGACGCACCACACAGTTCAAGTGTTTTAGATACTAGATGGTGGCAACTGGGAGAGACCCTTTGCTATGGGTGTTAGGCATCATGTCCCTGTTTCCTTTGCCATTTATATGGTTTTCATATTTGAGGAAAATTCTAACTATATAAACATGTTAAGAATCCTTTGGCATTCTTTATCTAGGGTAGGGTTCACATAAACATGTTACGTAGAAAGCAGTACTGACAAGGACAGGATTTTTTAAAATATCCTGTATTAATATAGTTGTGAACAAAATGGTCTCACAAATTATACTCCAACACACTGTGGGACTGCTTTCCATTCATATTTACATAAGGACAAATTAGTGAGCACTTACTGAGACTATTTACCACAGCTCTGGTACATAAGTTGGCAACCTGTATATAGAGCTACCCCAAAGTCACTCTGAAATTCAAATGTACAAGCTTGGGCAGGTGTAAATCATGTTAGCTTTCTGATGAAAGCATAGAACACCCATAGCAAGAGTGAGATGACTAGACAAGGATGTCCACATATTAAATTTATACTACAGATCTAAAATCCCTTGAAGCTGGAGCAAAAACCCTGTAACTTTATAGGCTGGGCATTTTCCAAGAAATAATTTCCCAATTCTGCCTCAGTTCTGCTAAAGAAGCCCAAACAAACCCAAGTGTGTTACTCAGTTGTATAGTTTTAAAAGATTAGAAAGAGATGACTGGTTCTGTCTGTAGACTTTTTCCTTTCCTGTGAAAGAACTGATCCATTTTTTTCTAGTTCTCTGACTTGGAGCAGGAGAGTCAAAGTATTTATCCAAGTAATAGCAAAGGATTACACATGTAGATGGATTTACGAAACATCAATCCCAGCAGGCTTCTGAAATTAAAAGAGCCTAATGTATGAGCAGTGATATATTTTACAATAAGGGAAATGTCAAGCTGTGGAAAAACTATTCCAGAAGGTAGCTGCGAGTTAAGTACAGAGTTCACTTCTGTTGTCACTTGATCCTCTCCTTAGAATTAAGAACTGAACTTACCATTTTGAAACATGTAGAGTAGCAGTTATAAAAATCCACCACGAGAACATTCGTATTTGGAAATTTTTTCTTCTTTTACACAAGTTTAAGGGATTGTCAGAGGTCAAAGAATTGAACATCCCTGCTGAGTCACTTCCATGAAAGGCATGCTGTGGAACAGTGTAGGTGTACTTACTCTTCACAGCTATACAGACAGGACCAAAAGAAAAAAAAAGGAAAAAAAAAAGATACAGACTTGCTCATTATGGAGTCCTTAGGCCTCAGTAGGGGCTGATATTTCAAACAGGGAAGCAAGGATTTTCTACTCAAGAAAAAAAACATATTCACAGATATTTCAGTAACCAGTAACACAATTAATTATGGCTTTTAGGACAAAGTAGGTGTGGTCATTTGGTCACTGTTAGGTTAAATGTGTATAACAAAAGATTTTTTTTGTCTTTTTGCAAAACAACAGCACAAGACACTTGCAGGTCTCAAAATAGCTTTTAATGAAAAACAGAACCACTTCTTGGCACAGAATGACACATACACCAACTGCCCCTCCCCAGCTATCCATGGTTGCTTCTCTCCCTCCATAGGTGGCAGGTGCCTTTATCAGGCAGCCAATACACTGTGTTTGTCTGGCAGGGGGCAGGCTAATGAAGCAGAGTAGGAGCATAGCTCCCATTTAAATGCAAGATTGGACTGAATACTTTTCCAAGCTCTTGGAGATGCAGTGCTTTTATTTAAGAGACTTACAGAGCTTATTCTTAGCAGCTTTTAAATTCTAACTGCTGATGAATGCAAAATTTTCTTGCACTTGGAACATATTAAAGGAAAGATATACCAGTGCATGACATCATCAAAATCCTAACATAAAACAGCATTTTAATAAATGCCTTCTTTAAAAAAACTAACCTTCCACATCCCAGCAGTGCATTTATAACAGGGGTTGGTGCTAGAAGTAAAAGAACTATTGAATTACGTTCAGATTCATTTCCTTACTGCAGAATCTCCAGCATTTGAAAGAAAGCTGCCCCCTAGTCCTTCCTGAACAAATAGCTTTATATACCATTAAAACTACCATACACCATTAAAACTACATTGCTTGTGACATACCTGTCCCTTTGGATGTTTAGCAGAAGTGCATGAATAAGCTGATCTCTGTTCAGGAAACATGTTAAACACATAAGTACTTAATCTGTGAGTTATCTAATCATCACTACTCCTCTCCATGGTAGGTACAGTGAGCTGTCATTTGCATGTGAATTTTCTGCTGATTTTAACTTTCAGCATTTTGGCCTGTATAGCTCACTCTTTTAAAAAGAGTTCAGAATTAACTGTAATCACAGCTGTACATCAGATTGAATGCAAATAGTCTGTGTGAAAACTCACCACAATGGTTTTTGTTCTAAGAATATCTGTCATAAAACACCTTATAAGTGCTAACTAAAGGCCTAATCAGGAGTAAATCAGATAAATAATAGTTTCCCATGACATTCTACTATTACTTACAAGAAAATTACTCAGTGCTGCTTCACAACACAGTTATGTATAGACCATAGAAGCTCAGCAGATATTTGCATTTCCCTGAGTGCAAGCAAAGGATGCTCACAAACAGTAAGGTCAAAAGGCAGGGAGAGCCATCCCAAATCTCCATCCCCTTAAACTTGAGGATCCCATGCTGTGTCATGGCAAACACCCAAGTGAACTGCCAAGAACTGATGAAAGCAGATTCACAGCCTCTCCAGCACTATAATTTACACAGACATGAGATACATGAGATAATTCACACAGAGATACAAGAAACCTGTCCCTGGTGGAAGGTGGACAACTGTCTCCCTTTTGACTGAGGGTACCCCAATTTCTCTGTATAACTGAGGCCACTGGGGGTGGCAAGCATGCCTGGTTGCACATCTGATCCTGTAAGAATATCCAAAGAATTACTTACTGCTACATCTTAACTCCTTCACACCTTAGGAACTGCAGAGAATACAAAAGCTTGCTCACTGAGTGGGGAAAATGAATTTTGTCACTAGTCAAAGCTATTGACCACTGGAGTCTGGTACAGAAACAAGATGCACAGAAGTCTACCTAAAACCAAAGCAAAGTTAATGACAAAGATTTTATAGTATCTGTATCAAAATTTCATAGAGGGACATACATAAGACTGGCATACAGCACAAATAGGATGGGTGAGTTCTGATAGTGGAAGTGCAGCATTAGCTGCATATCTAATGTGCTAGTAGGCTCCAAGAATGATTGTTCTCAGACAGCAGCTATCATAATTGCCTTTAATAGCAAATTATGCTTCAGTGTTTTTTTAAAAATAGCATAATAATAACCTTTTAAGCCTTGAGGCACCCATTGAGAAAATTAATCTGTAGTAAACTGCATTTCCAATATAAGCTAAGAACCAGTGTCCATGCCTTAAGGAGGAAATCAGCCTATGAGAGTATATTCTGATGTTGTGTTTCATCTAAGTGACTGCTGGAGCATGGCATTTCACTACTCTTACTGTAGAGGTCCAGGGCTAGAGTTCACTCTGAGGTTACAGATTTTTTTCAGCCTGGCTAGAGATAGGTAATTACATAGGCAGCAAGCTCATGCCTGCTATGACAATGGGTTACATTTCATTTTTCTACTACTGTCCTGCACATCCATTGTATGGGTAGAATTTAAACTCCATACTAAAGAGATATAAGAGCACAGGACTATATATTTTTTTTAATTAGAGGTTTTTAACCCAAAATTCTGACAAAGGAAAATTACAAACCACTGAAATAATTCATGTGCTTTCTGCTCTAGGTGATTCCACATTAGTAACACAATCTGTATTCAGGTTGTTATACATTTAAAGCCAGAGCTCTAATTGAATAACTGGTGCCTGGTGAGTCTGTAGGTTGAAAAAAAAATCCAGCCCAAGATCCACACTAGACCTGAAGTGCTTCTAGTAATTCTACCTTTGAGCAAGCTTTAAAATTAAAATGAAATGAATTTACAACATGTCATTATTCCTAGACCTTATGGAGAATATACTTTACTGCCAACAGAGACAGCTTCAATCACACTCAGCATTAAGCTGAATTAGTGTCCCAAAGTGCCTACTCCCCTCCTCCTTTTAGCTGGTCTTGGTTTAAGGCACAAGGTCAAAAACGGAGATGGGCTACATGCTGTTTCTGAGTCCGTCATCTGCCTATTAAGGGGGAATCCTGAGTTTTATGGGTTTATGTCAGCCAACTATTATTAACTTAATTTATTAGGGGAAATAGTGATTTATATATTTGAAATAATGTATAATCAAGCTATTCTGGCAATGCCCTATTGACTTATAGGCAAACCTGTCCTACTCAGTACCTCTGTACTATAAGTCCATCTTTCCATCTGGGCTCACTTAAGACGCTGTTATCTTTTGTATTTATCATCCTTGTGAACAAAACTTGCCTTTCTTTTCCCCTAACAAAACTCCCTCTGCATTCTACTCCAAGATGGTTCCCCTCAACCATTCCTTTTTTTTTCCCTCTCTGCATCCTTGGGGAATGTTGTCATTCTCCACTCTTCAGAAGCGCGACTGATTTGCCTGCATGAGATCCAGGAGACAATAAAAACTTGAAAAAGAGAACAAAGGTAATCCTAATGGAAGATGTGGAGGTAGACTTTTATTCTTCCCAACACTGGGAGCAGCTGCTTTTCTATGTAGATCACACATGTGCTTCTAGGATTTGTTACCAGTTAAGTCAAATGTAAAAATACTATTTCTAGGGTTCCCCTAATGGTTCATCAAGCTGGATGAAACCCTGATTGTAATATCCACATCTTATTTTATTAACACTGTCAATGAAGATTCGTGTTAAGTCTGTGCATTACAGATAATTAGTAAGTCTTGAAAATAATTATTGTGCCAGCTACATATTTCCATTTTAAGGGAACCAGAAAAGACCCTTCCAAATGACGCACAGGAACACACACAATAATTAACCTAAATTTCACTACCTGACCAGATATCCTTATCAATTACACACTTCAACTCCTGCCTTGAGCATCCTTTATTTGGGACTCTGAATTTATGGACAGAAGTTTTGATAGCCACACTTAGTTAACATTTGGGAATAGAAATAAAAGTGCTAAAGAAACTTACAAATACATATGAACCATTCTCACTGTCACTTAAATATGCTGCATTTCAGTATATACACCAAGTTGAGGTTGTTTTTCAATCATCACATGCTCTGCTATTTCAAACAGTTCAGCATTTTGAAAACTGTTTAGAGTGATCTAGAATGAGACTGCTCAGCCATTACTTTCTATTATGGATCACGCTTTGACATCTGAAATAATTTATCAGCACACTAAAACCAGCCCAAAGAACAGTCTTTCAACAGAATTATAAACCCTGCACAAAGATACCAACAATACTCTCATAATTTTGACTGTTCTCCAGAGCACAGGTTCTGATTCCACATGAGAAATACAGTTGTCAAGTTCGACCTCAGTCATTTTGGACAACCCCAACAAAGCTTTATTATTAAAACAAACATTTAGAAGTAGCCCATGTTTATATACTATGCTAAGATAGTCTTATTTAACATTTCATGTAAAAAGCCCCAGTAATTTTGGATAAGCTTCCATCATTCTTAGAAGAATCCAGCAAACAGAGGTACACTTTCTCAAGTTAAGAGTTACATCTAGGCACTTAGGGCAAAAGACTAATAGAACACCAGGAGTTTTTCTGTTAGCACAAACTTTGAAGTTAACTGCTTGAAAGTGCATGGAAGTGTATGAAGATATTTTAATCTTCTCCAGATTATTATCTCTGTGAAGTATAAAGAGTTTCCTCTGTATTAATTATATCATCTTTATACTAACAAGAGTGAACTCCCCTGTGGGCAGCAAAAAGCATCCCTTACTGTAACTTACATGGAATGACACATACTCAGTCCCTGACATTTGCAGAAAAACTTCCTGAGGCTGTACTAGTGTTATTGGTACAACTACAGAGTCCATAAAGAAGTGTACATGGGTTAAGATAATTCCAGTGCTCCCTGAAGCTTGGAGATGGATCTAAAAATAGTTCAAACAGCTACATTCACTTCTCACACTCATCCCAGCATCAGCAGAGCTACAGCAACAGTGACAGGTTATCTATAAGTTTTCTACATGATCCAGACTGCAGGATATCAATGGTACTACTATGTAAAGAGTATAAAAGAAACCACATGCTCAAAGCATATTCATCAGGCACTACCAAAAAAAAGTTCTATTCCTTGAAATGTTCACTCCTTTTGGTAAAGCATTCAAACTATGTCTCATGTTATTCAAATCACAAAATACTTAACAGAATATACAGAGCAATTTTCCATTGTTATCTTCTGTTAATGGTTTCTCAATGACTTGATTCCCCCTCTGTCCAGCCATCACCAGAATGCTAATGTTTAGATGGATTAACAGCTGATTTCCTAAAGAGAACCTAGGAGCACTGAAGATTTATAGCTAAATACTGCATAGATACCTTTTAGTTACAAGATCTTCGTGTCATTTCTATCCATTTGTCATTAAAGGTTACTCAACTCTATCCTAAGTTATTATTCTTAGAAAGAAATTGCAGGAGAAAAATACTTCCATAATAGTTTAATTTTAAACTGCATTCTGCTTTTCAAATCTAGACAGCCTTACTATAAACTAAGAAAAGAGGTAAAAGGAAAAAGACTTTTTTTGTCACATTATTAGTTTGTCAAGACTGTCATCAAGAGGTTTGATTTAATCACCTCCACAAAACATGTGCCATGTTCACCCTCTTGTCAGTATCTCCCAAGGGCTGTGGAACTAGCATGTCAAAAAGTACAGATGTGGTTAAGATCAGTCAGACTTAAACCCTGGCTTCATGTCTCCCAGGTATCCTTTGCTAGCTTGGCTCTGGGGATTCATTTTGAAGAGTAACAGTAGTATTACTGAATTTGAGTGAATGGGATATTCATATTCAAATAGACCTGCTGAATAAGTTTTTATGTCAAGACTGACATGCTAGTAAGTTTCTCAATACTTCAAAAGGAATTGGATTGAGTATACACAGAAAAATGAACAAACAATATTAGCTATATCCTTTGCATTATTAAGACATTAGAACATTGGGAAACAGCCATAACACTGTAACCTTATTTTAGGTACTGAATTTCTACATTAACAACTTCTGACATCCAATTATCAAAATTGAGCCTTCAGTAAGCAAAGAACAGCCATGGATATTTAACAGTGATTTATAGCTTGTAAATAGCACAATATCATACTTCTGCTGCTTAAAATAGCAGAGACAATTTTCTTTCATACACCCTAGCTCTGGGCTTCACTTTCCCTACCACTAACACACATAAGAATTCCTTATGGTGTTGAAGTACAGAGTCCTGGCATTCTCATAAAACACTGAAGAAATGAACACCTGGGACATTAAAGTACAGAGAAGACAAACTTCCAGAAATTTTTTGAACAAGCATCCATTCCAAAGACTTGTGTTAACAGAAAGGCTGCAGCTCATGCAAGCAGGTTTACAAAAATACGTCATGAGCAAAGGTTGGTCAATCTCTGTTCAAATACTTCAGCTGTGTGGGATTGGCCTCTTGTGCAATGGGTGAAAGAACCCATTCTGGGGCAAGTCCTCCAGATGGAAGTTTATGGACAGAAGCAGGGAAGCTCCCACCCAGTACAAAACAGGGAAATAGACATACCATGCTGAGGGTACCCACAAAACAAACTCTGCAGCTAAATGAGCAGCAGAGCCTGGGCAGTCACAGCCACAGACCAGCTGACCACACCTCAGAAAGCAATACTGTGCACATCCTGACTGCGCACACGTTGCTTCCCTTCACACATTTGAAGGGTTTGAAAGGCTATTATCACAGTCGCAGTGGCTTTTGTTGTGTATACTCCAGTGAGTTAGGATCAAATTCAAGGGCAAGAAAAAGCAGGGTAAAAAAATTCCTCTCTAACATGTTCTCATTTTTCTCCTTGTCAGGTTCCACAGCTCAATCGAGCTTCAGTTTTGAAGAGGCTCTCCAAACGGCAGTGGAATATCATGCTGAGCAAAAGCTTCTGAAAAGCATCTCCAGGTCAGGAACAGAATAGTCTGTATCAGGTGTAAAGTGCAGATCATATCAACCAGCCACACATGGAGTAAAAAATGAAAGTTCAAGACAAGACTATTTTTCCCAGGACAGTCTTGTAGGGAAATTTACCATAAAAGCTGAGGAAGGGAAGCTAAAAAACTCACCATGAAGAGTGAGGTCTACTTTTACTTCAATCAGCACAAGCCAGGAATTATTTAACTACAATAAGCACAAATATAACCCAATGATGTTAGGTCTAAGGGAAGAAACTCATGTAATTAATGCCCATCAGCTTGTGCATTACCAAGTGGGTACTAGAAAGCAAGAGCAAATTTCAGCAGTCTGTTTACACATGCACATCTCTGCCTGCCATTCTTTCAATAGATATTTTCCCACTCTACATGCCACATCTAGAAAAACATTTCAAAAAAAAAAAAAAAAAGAGCCTCTGCCATCTATCTTCTAAATGCTGTCTGGAAACTGATTGTCCCCTCTTTCCTTAAAAAGTCTTGATTTCTAACTCCTTGCTACCATTTAACTTTATATCTGTATTATCTAACCACACATAGACTTTGAGATATCATTTTCAACAAAGATGCTATAAAATAAAGTGTTACTACACTATATCATACTACATCACTGTCAGGGCTCTTATCTGAAGTTCATTCTCCTCTGCAGTGAATTATTTGTTCCCCAAGATAAACAATAAAACAACTCTGAAGAATTCTTTATTTCCAGTTCAGTCTGTTGTGCACATGTCCAAAAAAGCCCAGCTTATTGCTTCAGTGTTTTATCTACAGCATGCAAGATGGATTTTTGTGTTCTTGTGGTGAAGGACTGACACTCAACAATTTAATGTTTTATATCCTCTATTTAGGGTTATTTACTTCTGCTTCAAGGCAAGCCTACTATCTACTGTAAAGTGCCACAGCCTCAGAAAAAAGTTCTTTCCACCATGAAGACATTTCTCTCTGAAAATAAAAACACTAAAAATCATCTCTATTCAACTCAGGAAAACATCAGCAAGATATTTGTTGGAAAGATTTGGTGGCATTTTCTTCAAATGTGTTCACACAGTTTAAGCAATACTTCTTAATACAACTATAACATCCTTTTTTAAGTTACTGCATCTTATGATGTCTTTAATACTTTCTAAGATTTTCTCCCACTGTGTTGGCTATTTATTTTCTTGCATTCACAACCACAAGTAAACAAGTATCTACCACACTTAAGCTCCTATCTCCTGGAGACATCACCTCTACTTACCATGAAATGCTCCTGTCCAAGCAAACAATCTGCTGTTTGCAATAAAATGAATAAATAAAACAACTAAATGTAGCAGTCTAGAATTAGACAGACAGGTGATGACATCAAGTTTTAAACCATAAAGTATCCGAATTTTCACACCATATTAGCTCACTCTTCAACACTAATTTCAACAATCTAAGGCTTTTCAAAGGAGGGTACTACAACCATTTTTCTTAACTGACCAGTGCAGTATTCTGTTGTAAGGTGACACAATGTTTCTTGAGTATCTGCTTGCAGCCCAAGAAACCTCAGTTACAATATAAGGCATGGGATTTAACAGCTTGGTCAACAAGTCATGTAGCAATACTGTGAAGAGAAGTTTAGGCCTGGTGCACAGTAATGGAAATAGTTTATAGAAAAAGGAAATTATATTTTGGGTAGTATTCATATCATAGAATATCCTAGTTTAATACTCCAGTATCTTGAAAGAAACATTTTAAATTCATTATCTGATTGTTCTTACTGACCTCAAATCTTCTGTAGAAATAAACCTTACCCTCTGGGATTCCTACTAAACTTTCATCTGCAAAGTTAAACTCCCAGTTCACAGACAGCTGCAGAAAGCTTTAATATTTTTATTCAATGAATCTGAGCTCAGCAGTCAGAAGCTAATGTTCTGAGACACAGGAACCAGCTGCTGTTCTCTCAGCAAAACCATTTGGAAAATTAATCTCTTCGAAATATAGGAAATATGAGAGACTACCCAACTTCAGCCCTCATTTAGGATGGCAGACATTGCCCAATAGGGTAGGTTTTAGAACAAAAAAACCCAAAACTAAAAAAAAAACTAACCCCCCACCAGAAAAATAGAGCACACTGAAGCACAAGTGCTAAACAAGAAACAGAAAAGAAAAGGCAATGACATATTTAGTTTCTGGTAAGTATATGAGACAAATTGTGCAAAGAACCTGTTCATTCTTGCAACTTGGCTAGAGAATCTGGTGCTGGCTGCATTCGAGACCATTATGTGACAAAGGGGAATTAAAATGCACAACTTAAGGAAAGGCCAGCAGCTGCAGCATCTAAAAGCACAGCACACCAAAAAGGAAACAGCATTCAAAACAGACAGTGCAGACCAATCCAGATACACCACACAAATAGCCATGTTATTACTCTGTAGAGATAAAAAGAGCAATTTCAAGAAGGTAGAGTTGTGCCAAAATAAGAGCACTGAGCTTCATCAGTACTCCTAGACTTTTTATGCAAGAAAACTGGGTCACAAAAGATGTGAAACCACTAAAACAGATTATGTAGATACTTCTTGACTGAATTACTGTGGTTGCTTCAAAAATCTCACCTTGTGTTACTAAAAGGCTTTGCACTTAAAAACCACAAATCTAAGCCACATTTCAGTTGACCCAATTACTTTTTTTTTTTGTCCAAAAGAAATAAGGAGCTTTTAAAATCTGGTACAACCAAATTTAACAAGTTTATTTCTTCATAAACCAGAATGTGCATCTATCACACTAATTTGCTGTCAAGACCAACATCATTTAAAAGCCCAAATCAAGCATGAATGGCACATATGCACACAAAGACAGAATGCTTTCCCAAAAACTAGCTAATTGCTGCAGAAGGAACAGCTCAATTCAAGGCAAAAACAAGACCACAGTTGGGAGTAGTCTCTCTCTAGTACACTACCTAAAAGCAAGTGATACAAACCAAGAACTTACACAGCCTCTTTTTGCAGAAATTTGAAACTGTGTTTTTAAACAAAACACAGACAGTCTCATCTCTGTCTCACAGCCAAAAAAACCAGCAAACTTTGCTACCAGCAAAGCAGCAAACAGGGATCGGGAAGATGTATGAGAAAGTCTTTACAAACAATTCTATGGGTGAAGGTATGGGTGTTAACATTTTTGAAATGGGGCTTAATGTCTCTACTAAGTTCAAGCAGCAGATTGTCTCCTGAAGTGGGTCTGCACAAGCCTGTATTTCAGAACTTTGGGGTAAAATGACAAGTTGAAGGGGGAATATGCGGTAGGCAGTTTGGGAAGGCTGTACCTTCCTGGTACATCAGCCAAAGGGGAAAGGAAGAGGGCAACAGGCAGCCAGGAGTTAAGGAGAAATGGAGGGTGGGCCCTCTGAAATCTCAGAAATGTGCCCTTGAGGACTCTCTCCCTTTATTCAAATATAATCCCCTTTATGGACACTGGCTTTTCTTAGCCTGTTTTTCTGCACCACTGCTGTGCTAGGAACACCATCAAGACACTAGAGAGCTACCCATGATTTAGCAAAGCTACAGCTTTTTAAAGAGTATCTGCAGTGCGATAGCAGACAAATCTGTTCTAATCCCTGTGAGGAGCCAGTGCTACTGGTCTTTGTTTGCTGTGCTGCACCTTGGCTTGCCCTCCCTAACACCCCAACTAACATACAGATTTGAAATAGTTCTACTGAGGAGACTGCTTTTCCTACTCTTTGCTTTCCCAATGCAAACAGAACATGTCAGTTTAGTTGTAATTCTTGAAGCATACAACTTGTTACTAACTCTCAAGTAAAAGGATTCATTTTTAGCAGGTACAAACGAAACTACATGACCAACTTCATTTGCTTTCCATTTCACCCTTGGTCTCTTCTTTGTACATGCACTTCATTTCCATTGCAAAAGAACTGGTTTTGTTTGGCAAGCTTCTCGTGTCAGCCAGTATTAGGAACACAAAGATCCTTTTGTATATTGTAGTTGCTATTTTTCCTTCCTCACTCCTCTTCCTAGCAGACAAAATGCACCTCATTAAAAATACTTTGCAACTGAAAAATGTTTCAGTTATTTAGTGAGCTCTTGCTTTCTGCCTGCCAGTTAACATAGTGAGTTACAGAAAGGTACTTATTATCATGCTAGCTAAATAAATAGGAATTTATTTAACTGTATCAATCAGTAACTTTTATAAAACATAGGTATGGTAATGTACATTGCAGCAAAGGTAACGTACTCTCAAAACACTCCACAAGTAACACTGACATTGTAACATAATACTCTCAAAAGTATCTAACACTGATCAAGCATAATATTGAATTTCTGAAATATCAGAGCTTTACCCTTACTACAGATGGAAATTCCCTTTGCATCCAAGTTAAGAACAGAGGGTACTAAGTCTACACTGACAATGCAATACAATCAATTGCACCCAGTTTCTCATCAGCTATCAGCATGATATATCTACTGATTACCAGATTAATTTAGATCTAAGGTTAAGTCTGTGCCCATGCTTGGGACCACCTATTTTGAGAACTTCACTAAACCTGGGTTTCATCCCATTTGAAGACATTTATAAGCTTATTTTTAAATGTTGCCTTATCAGCATAGACAGAAGCATTCAGAACCAGCACAAATAATTTACTAGGTAAAAACTGAGAAAGAGCAAACACTAGGAAGAATGTCTGAACGCTCCATCCTACTTTTGAATAAGACATTCTACTGAAACACTATCTCTACAAACTAGATGGTTTTTACAAATAAAATAGGGCTCTGTCCAACACAGAGAAATATTCCCAATAAATTGACATTTCTCTTTTACTAGAATGCAAACTCACATTTTACTACAAAAGCTTCACCTGGTTTTATCCTGCACTTTGTTACTATGAATGTGACAACACAAGTCCTGGAGTTTACAGTGCCTCATCCAAGGGGCATGCTGAAATCAAAATATAAATAATTCAGCAAAGAATCAGAGAGCGGCTCACAAAGGACAGTTCAGATAATGGATGATCCAGGGAGCTCACTACGATACAGTGTACTTCTGCAAGTGGAAAAGGTGTGCTAGTTCTGCACCTGTTCAAAGGAACACAGTGCACAGCTTTGGGTTTTCTACAAACTACTCAAAATACAGAACAAACAATAACCGGAGGAGTTCAAAAATACAGCCACTGTAGTCTTACAGAAGTTGCACTTGAAAACAGACCTGAAAACTAACTCCTCCAAAATTAAGTGAAGTTTTGTTCAGACTCAAATCTACAGCCCATGGAATTCTGGGGAAAAAAAAAAACAAAAAAACCAAACACCCACCCACCTAAGTCTTAGAGAAAAAACCCTTTTCTAAAGCCTATGGATATGGTCTTTTCTGGTCCACCTGTAAAAGTGAAAATTGCAGTTTTATCAGAGAACCAAACTAATGTTAAATACATACTATCAAATGGACCTTCAAACTTTATACTGCAGACAAACCAGTCATTTAGTTTCCATGACAGAAACACCTTTACATGACTGTTTCTCCCTTTCCTGCTGTAATGCAGGCCAAACACTGTCATGGTCATCAAGTGGCAACTACAAAATCTTCATGAAAATGATAGAATTGGAAACACCAGGGGGCAAATGAGTCAAAGGAAAAAAAGTCTTCCTTCAAGTAAGAGTATTAAATTGGTTATAAGCCAAACAATGACTGTAGTGTGACTGCTACAACTTCATAGTCCCATTCCAGTGTTTTCATCTCAGTAGAAGGGCTCTGACTAAGTCTTGCTCATTAGCACACATCATCTCCAACACTTAGCTTCTTTGACAATGTCCTAACTCATGATCCATGCCATTTGTTGCATATTCTCCTTATAAGCAATTCTGTTTCTCATTGACATTTTTAAGCTAGCAGGTAAGACACTGGCCCAGACAGCACTTTAACATAATGTAAAAAAAAGAAGTTTTAACAAGGTAAAGAGGATGAAAACTTGTCACTTATTCTGCTGTACTCAAACAGCAATAAAACTGTCTTAGAGCATATCATTATGAAAGATGCATTTGAATAATTCACAGAAGTCTCAGACAGTAGAAAAAAACATTAAAAAGTTTATTTCCTTCCGCCAGATGACTGTTTCACATTCTGAATATTTAACATAATTTCTTGTATCAGCTCATACAAGAGATACCAGGCAATTTGCAATGCAAATTTAGCAGCTCAGAGAAATATTTTCAAGTGGTTTGCCACTACAGTGGGAGGTTTTTTGCCCTCCCTGTGCTCAGTGAATGATTTCTGATTTCAATAGGTGTTTGAGGGACCAATTTAGAAGCCAGCAATATCCTCCACTGATTGGCTCCTCCAGGCCAATACAGTACAGGCAGCACTCCACTATAGTGAGGACTTCTATACATCTGAGTTTGGGGCATTGCTCTGTTGCAGTACATTTCTGAAGAGCTTCTTCTGTTCTGAATATAAAGGCTATGACATACTTTCTTCTCTTTTCCTTCTCATTTTGTTAGTTATCTTTACTTACCCAGTTGTCTTCATTTCCAAAAGGAATATGTATGCAAAGACCTTATGTCAGGATTTTTCTTCTACTAACCCCAAAGAAGCACTCAAAAATATGTTTTGGCAATTACATTCAGTTTAGAAAAGTATTTCTCTGAATACCACACTGCTCAGTCTGCAACCAACATGGGCCAGGAATTGCTCCACTGAAAAATAAGACCACAGAGATTTGCAATCAATAAACAGATCAAGATCCTATGTCTGAACAATTTACCACAGTATGTAAAAAGTCAGAAGTGTTGATACAGTTATGCAAGAAATTTTTCAATTTTTGAAAAGAAAAATCATGAAATACCACATTGGAGTCCAAAACTTGGACTACTTTAGCCTTGGAATCTCCAATTTTGTCCCAAATTGTACAGTAAGAAGAAATCTTCAATTTCAGAACTAAAGCCCTCTATGTTCTTGTTCTCCACAGGCCAAACATGTTTGTCAAAACACCTTCTGGACAAGCTGGCAGTACATCAGAGTTCAAAATCCCAGTAACAATCAAAATTTCACAAAGCAGTTTCATCATGTCCTTATAAAACTTTTCTGCAGTGCTGAGGAGCCTCTGTCCTCATCACAGATTACTATCACACAGCAGCAGCAGCACCACACACATTGTTATGCTGCTCACGTCCCACCCTCCATCCGTCCAGAGACTGCAATCAGGTATCTGATAATAATGCAAGTCACATCAGCTGGACTGCTGCCGCAGTGAACTGATCCATGCTGCTGCCTTGATGCAAACACAAGGACACCAGGGCCACAAGACATAGGAGCCTGTCTTTGTATTACAAATACTGCTCTCCAGATGCAGCATTCCAGCTTCTCTTGCAGGTATGCAGTCTACCTACATTCCCTCTTAGCCTCTAGCTGAGCAATGGCATTGTGTGACACATCAAATAAATAGTGCTACAGAGTGCTACAAAGAGGGAGTTGTGAGAACAAACACTATTGAGTCACTAAGTTGCTACTGTGTTTTCAGTACTGTGGCTCCACTGCTCACTGCAGGTGATGTGTTTTCTCATCATCTTCGCCACCATATGAAAACTTGCCTAATAGCCTTGAAGCACTGACTTGAAAAAAAAGGTTTGTCAAACACGCTTAAACTGATTATTGATCAAAAAATAACTTCTTGACCTTGAGTTTTGTCACAAACCACCATTTCCACATTGCCTATGCCATTTCTGTTCGGAGCTTTTCTGTACACAAGTAGGAATAGCAGGTACATATAGAGAACATAAATCTGAGTCTCATTGTTCCAAGTCCGTACCACTAGTACAAGCCTTTTCAGGGTCCCAGAAACAATGTTTTCCATACTCCAACAGTACAAGTTGCACCATGCAGTTTTCTACTCTGTCAGAGGTTAGAGTGTGATAAAGTTGTTCATAGCTGCAAGGAAGCATCAGGACCTGGCTAAGCCAGCAAACCTGGGGCTGATGCACTGCCTCCTTCCAAGTGAACCTTTGTGAAATTTTATACCTCCCTTCAATATTTGCAGATCTGCAAAAAAGCCCTGAAGGTGATGGGATAAAGATAATAACATATTACTGTGGTTTTGCCCCAGAGTTTCTGTGTAACTTGACAGTTCGAACATTTCATTTGAGTTGCTGCTAATGTGTTATCACAAAAGAAATGGAGCTAAAAACTCTGATACCAATGCACTAAATAGCCACTTCATGAAGTGCAACATGTTAGTAAGTGCTGGTACTGTTCATTGTCCAGTAAGTACCTAGCAGGAACTCACGGCACTAAATACAGCATACACTGACATGGACAACTGCAGGATGAAGTTTCACACAACAGTTGCCACCAGACATAGAATGCTGACAACCCTTTGCAAAAAACCCTCACAGAAACCTTCAGAAGTTAATTTAAAGCGCTACACTCTGTACAACATGGTTAATACCCATTTGCCTTGTTTCTCTGACAAAAACTAGCTTTACAGCTGCAGTGGTTGAAACCTGATTCATGAACCATATCTGTGCTAACAATGTCAGGCAAACAATGACACATTTTCAATACACATGTACAGAGGAGTTAAGCATGCTGCCTTCATGCTCATCCTTTCCCAGATGACTGGAAAACTTTAGTGAGACAGAGCACATCCTAACAGAGTATTACTCATTAACAAACAGCATAAAAGAAGTATGATCCAACTTACTTGCACAGCCAAAGACAAGTCTGCTTGATGCTTCTGTTTACAGCACAGGAGTCAGTGGAAACCCAGGGACTGCTCCTTCCTCGGGCAGCAGGGCACAGGTGAGGCCAGGCAGGGCTCTGCCACAGCGCAAAGCAGCATCAGGCAGCCCCAGCCCATCCAGCCCATGCGGACACCACAGTTTGGCCCCCATTTCAACTTTTCAGAGCAGCTCAGCCAACTTTTATCAGCACATCCCCCCGTACACAGCAGACCCTGGCGCAGCCCTGAGACCACCAGTGCGCTGTGGGCGCCCACAGGCCCAGTTGGCCCCCATCAGCCCCGCATCTGCTCCAGGCCTCAGCCGCCAAAGTGCTGTATGGAGAAGAGACCCCCACCCTCCTTCCACTGCTGCTGCTGGGGATGGACCATCACCTGTCCTCTATTGCTCATCCCTGCACCTTTTCATCCTGGTGTGGCCCAGCCTGGTAGCCCAGCACACCCTGCCCAGGCTGGGCGCGGGCTCTGTCGGACACTCGACTGCAGTGACCACTGCTGAGGCTGGAGTGGGACACAGGAGTGCCCAGTGCAGTCAGGGACCCAAGGAGGACACGGGAGTGCCCAGTGCAGCTCAGGGACCCGAGGAGGACACGGGAGTGCCCAGTCCAGCTCAGGGACCTGAGGCCAGAGCAGGACACAATGCAGCTGGACCCAAGGAGGACATGGGAGTGCCCAATGGGACCCAAGGAGGACAGGAGTGTCCAGTGCAGCTCAGGGACCCAAGGAGGACACAGGAGTGCCCAGTGCAGCTCAGGGACCCAAGGAGGACACGGGAGTGCCCAGTGCAGCTCAGGGACCCAAGGAGGACACGGGAGTGCCCAGTCCAGCTCAGGGACCTGAGGCCAGAGCAGGACACGGGAGTGCCCAATGCAGCTTACGGACCCAAGGAGGACATGGGAGTGCCCAATGCAGCTCACGGACCCAAGGAGGACACGGGAGTGCCCAGTCCAGCTCAGGGACCCGAGGAGGACACAGGAGTGCCCAGCGCAGCTCAGGGACCCAAGGAGGACACAGGAGTGCCCAGTCCAGCTCAGGGACCCGAGGAGGACACAGGAGTGCCCAGTCCAGCTCAGGGACACAAGAAGGACACGGGAGTGCCCAGTGCAGCTCATGGACCACAGGTGACCAGAGTGGAGCGACAGATAGTGCCTGAAAGACACCTGTGTGGAGCCAGCTGGTGGGTCTGTGGTGCTGGGGATTTTCTTTCTTTGCTTTGGGGCTTATTACACATCATTTGCTCATTTGGTTGGGGCATTTTGGTTTTTTAAAAAACATAGCCCTGTACTGGCTTAAGATATCAAAAAGCTAAAATTACACTCTTCGGGGTTTGTATCTTCCACTTCACACAACACTTCTGTCAGTTTCCATGTTTCTGCTCTAGATCAAGGTTTTCACAATTTTTCCTGGTTTGTTTGGGGGGTTTGTTGCAGGTTTGTTTGGTTGGTTCTCGTGGGTTTTTTTGCCTTTTTTGTACCCTTGATGCAGAAAATACTCAGCAAGTTACAAAACAGCACTGACAAACAATATGGGTAAATTGAATTTATCATTTGCCTAAGAGAACACTACATGACAACTATTACACCTACTTCCATTTTATTTAGAAGGAAGCAGATCCTTTGTTGTCATCTTTCAGTAATAAAGGCTATAGTAAAGCAGACAATCCATGTCTAAAAGTGAAGTAATTCAGAAGTTCAGAGACAAATGTTTTTAATTGAGTAATTTATAATTTTCAAACAGAAATTTACTAACAAAATGAAATTCAAATTAAATGCAATATAAAGCCTATATGTAACTAAGTCCAGAGTTGAAAAGTGATCTCCAGACTGTTATTTTTAAACTCAAATGCCCATAATTAATGCTATTTCAATCAAGCAAGAAGTGCCATTAAAGCTGGCACCAACACAAGGTATCAGATGATTGTTTGATATTTTATTTTCTTTTTAAGAAACAGCTTTTTCATTTCCAATGAGGAACTCCACTGTTGATCTTTGAAACAGGGACTTTTCCTGAAGCAGGAACAGAAAAGCTCCTGAAAGCAGAACTAGCAAGGAAGGAATCACATGTAAGCAGAAGCAGTTTACTCATTGTGTGCTTCAATAAAAACAGTCAATAAAAACCTCTAAGGCTAGCAAGATGAAATGTGTTACAAAAAAAACCAAACCTCTGCACAAAGCTCAGGACTTAAGGAAGGACTCTCTAGCAATAAGCAGATGTTATCTAGGAGCTGCATGTGAAAGCATTGCAAGAGGCTCCCAGCGCTCCAGCAAGACAGCACAGAGTTTCCCACCATAAGATGATTTTCTCCAAGCTCACTTTTCTTCCTAAAAGAATCCTTGGGCTGCCAGGTTCCCAGCTCTCTGCATTGCTGTGGATTTCAGATTTTTTTTATGTTACAAAAGGGACAGGAAAACACAGAGGAAATTTAACATATTCACCAGAATACCGAGAAAAGGCTGAGTGGCTGACAGGCTCCTGGCTTATTTTGTAAACATCCCTTGAGAGTATTCTGCTCACAGATGTGTTTCAAAAGAACAGCAGTAGGTGGTAAACAAACACCATACACCTTTCACCAAGGAGCTTCAGCCATCTCTTCCTGATCTTAAGCTATCAGATATGCAACAATGCACTGTACAACATCATTTCTTGAAATGCATTTTCAAAATATACAGTATGTATGCATGCACAAGATATTTATACTTGGACACTAGCTTTTGATGATATAGGACTGTCTTTGCAGAAATACTGAAAATCTGTTTTTCTTCAGCAACAAAATGCTACATGAAAAGCTACAAAAATTATTTTATTCTCTAGATCAAATTCTAATGAATTTTAATTTTTCAGTGACAGAGAAAAATGCTCTGTTCTTTTTTCCACCAGCTGATCAGACATATTAAAACCAAAGAATGCCATTACAGTGTAATATAATTTTCTGCTTGAGATAGCACTTAAAATGTTAACCAATTGCCTGTGTGTTTAAGCCAGAAACTTGTTTGATCAAATTATACTTTCTAGTCTCTACCTGAGGGAATTAAGGCAAACAGACTCCACAGTTCTCTTGACACTTCGATTCAACAGTTAATCAACTTCACCTAGCAAAAATTTCTCATTTAATTTGACTTTTTCTGGGTTCAGCTTTCAGACATCCATGCTTATTTAGCTGAAATAGGTATTTTTCTATAATAATTTCCTTCAACTGAAGGTACCACTACATAGCCACCAAGGTACTGCTTAATCCTTCTGCCCATCCAAACATATCCTTAAACCAATCACTAAAGAACAGACTTCAAATAAATCATGGTTCCTTTTTCCTCCTTCCTCCCCTCAGTATATTGCAAATTTGGATTGAGTGCAAAGCATTCCAATACTGCCAAACTGTGCTTAAAGACACAGGGGCATCCTTAATTGATGCTCTCCACTATTCACTTATTCAAGGTTCAGATTGGGCATCTTGCACTGCAGCACACTTGGAGCTCATCACTAATCCATTAATCCATTACAGGACAATCCCAGAGAACACAGAGCCGCTGTACAGGACACAGCTCCCAGTTCAGTGTACACAGAGCCGCTGCTGTACTCTGCCCAGTTCAGTGTACAGGACAGGACAGCTCCCAGTTCAGTGTACACAGAGCCTCTGCTGCAGGACATCCCAGTTCAGTGTCCACAGGACACAGCTGCCAGTTCAGCTCCCAGTTCAGTGTCCTCAGAGCCACTGCTGCACAGGACACAGCTCCCAGTTCAGTGTCCTCAGAGCCACTGCTGTAGAGGACACAGCTCCCAGTTCAGTGTACACAGGTTCACACTCAGAGCCACTGCTGTCCACAGCTCCCAGTTCAGTGTTCCCAGTTCAGTGTACACAGAATCACTGCTGTACAGGACACAGCTCCCAGTTCAGTGTACACAGAGCCGCTGCTGTACAGGACACAGCTCCCAGTTCAGTGTACACAGAGCCACTGCTGCACAGGATACAGCTCCCAGTTCAGTGTCCTCAGAATCACTGCTGCACAGGACATGCTCCCAGTTAGCTTTTGATGATATAGGACTGTCTTTGCAGAAATACTGAAAATCTGTTTTTCTTCAGCAACAAAATGCTACATGAAAAGCTACAAAAATTATTTTATTCTCTAGATCAAATTCTAATGAATTTTAATTTTTCAGTGACAGAGAAAAATGCTCTGTTCTTTTTTCCACCAGCTGATCAGACATATTAAAACCAAAGAATGCCATTACAGTGTAATATAATTTTCTGCTTGAGATAGCACTTAAAATGTTAACCAATTGCCTGTGTGTTTAAGCCAGAAACTTGTTTGATCAAATTATACTTTCTAGTCTCTACCTGAGGGAATTAAGGCAAACAGACTCCACAGTTCTCTTGACACTTCGATTCAACAGTTAATCAACTTCACCTAGCAAAAATTTCTCATTTAATTTGACTTTTTCTGGGTTCAGCTTTCAGACATCCATGCTTATTTAGCTGAAATAGGTATTTTTCTATAATAATTTCCTTCAACTGAAGGTACCACTACATAGCCACCAAGGTACTGCTTAATCCTTCTGCCCATCCAAACATATCCTTAAACCAATCACTAAAGAACAGACTTCAAATAAATCATGGTTCCTTTTTCCTCCTTCCTCCCCTCAGTATATTGCAAATTTGGATTGAGTGCAAAGCATTCCAATACTGCCAAACTGTGCTTAAAGACACAGGGGCATCCTTAATTGATGCTCTCCACTATTCACTTATTCAAGGTTCAGATTGGGCATCTTGCACTGCAGCACACTTGGAGCTCATACCAAGTCACTAATCCATTACCAATACCAGAGAACCGCTGCTGTACAGGACACAGCTCCCAGTTCAGTGTACACAGAGCCGCTGCTGTACAGGACACAGCTCCCAGTTCAGTGTACACAGAGCCGCTGCTGTACAGGACACAGCTCCCAGTTCAGTGTACACAGAGCCTCTGCTGTACAGGACACAGCTCCCAGTTCAGTGTACACAGAATCCTCTGCTGCACAGGACACAGCTCCCAGTTCAGTGTCCACAGAATCACTGCTGCACAGGACACAGCTCCCAGTTCAGTGTCCTCAGAGCCACTGCTGCACAGGACACAGCTCCCAGTTCAGTGTCCTCAGAGCCACTGCTGTAGAGGACACAGCTCCCAGTTCAGTGTACACAGAGCCACTGCTGTACAGGACACAGCTCCCAGTTCAGTGTACACAGAATCACTGCTGTACAGGACACAGCTCCCAGTTCAGTGTACACTAGGACACAGCCACTGCCGCTGCACAGGATACAGCTCCCAGTTCAGTGTCAGTGTCCTCATACAGAATCCCAGTTCAGTGTCCTCAGGACAGGACAGCTCCCAGTTCAGTGTCCACAGAATCACTGCTGTACGTGAGACAGCTCCTTATTCACTAACCATGGATTAGCTCACCCTCAATATCTGACTTTGCCAGCAGCATAAAAAACCAGTTATTTGAAAATACATGGGTCACCACATGATGTCAGCTACTCTAGAATGCTCTCCTTTCTTCTTGACTGTTCATTATGCTGTTTGTCTCTTATGTAGATAGATAATTAAGCTTGTGTCTGAGTATTAGTCTAAACTACAATATGTGCTTGAATGGGGAAACACAAACTTACATTTAAGAGGCTGTATTTCGGTTTAGTACCAGAAACAAAATTGTTCTCCACAGGTCTGATGCTCTGTGCTTCTGTGCCTCGATTGCTTCCAATACCTGAGCTCACTCATTCAAAACTATCAGGTTAGCTCTGCTCTCACCAGCAGCCAGAAGCAATTGAACACAGTAAGATTTAAAGTTCTTTCCCACATAACAGACACTGCTGACCCTGGCTGTAGGGAGTCTGGCTGAGGATTATAGCTGAGCAGTATAACCCTCCTCCCCAGTCCTCAGGCATTTCCCATCTAGCTCTGAGGAAACCCTGTTCCCTTTTCCACATGCTACTGTACTTCCTAAGTTCTTAGAGCCATTTCATGTTTTGCCTTGACTCCTTTATGCTTATTGCCATACACTTCCCTCCAAGTTTTGTAATACAAGGAAAAACACAAGACTGCCTACTGCAAAATGCTCCCTGTTATCAAAAAAATTCATCTGAAAAACAAACCACCCGTATAATCAATGAGCAACTTCGCAAGCCAGGGATCCTGTTGAACAGATGGCTGAATGCCACCCTGGATAACTCACATTAATCTGCTCACTTGTTTACTAAACAAAGTCAGAGAGATACAGCCTGAAAGTTGGATATGTGGAGCCAGGAAAAGAAAGAAACAGAAAAAAAAAGTGAGGGAAATTTGAGCAGTTTTGGTGTTAATCCATCAAACCAATTGTGGAAACCTATACACTTATAGATAGAAACATTGCCATTAGCAGTGCATAAGGCAGGTAACAACCTACCGCTATTGACAAAGAAAACAAAAAGAACACTGCTCCCCTCTTCTCAAGTGCTGAAGCATCAAAATATTTCCATAACTTGATTAATTTTTGGTAAAGCTTACGAATTGCTGCAAGACAATGTTATCTCAGTACTATGGTCACAAGCACCTTGAGCTACTTCCCTGGACCTCCTTCCATCAATGTTAACTATCATTTGAGCTTACTGTGCAAAACAGCAATGCACCAACACCATCTCAAGCAAAAGCCTGTACTTTTATAATACAGTTAAATGGAAAAAAAAAAAAAAGCCTTGCAAAGCCCTCTGTGAAGTGCAAGAGAGTACAAATAAGATCCCATGATCTGCAGCGTTTAAGTCTGTGGCCAATAAAGGATGAGAATTAAAGGCATGACCTTTAACACAAGCACTGCTTTCCTCCATGATACAAAAGGATCTCAGTAAGTTGCATTAAAGGTAAAAACAACAGTGTAATTCCAATGGGTGTTCACCACTTGGAAGAAGCACCTGATAGGTCTTCAAAGGTCTTGCATGACATTTTCAGCTGTGGAATCTACTGTGCTTTTCCCCAAGCTGGAACCCAGTAAGTTTAAACTGTCAACTGTGCTTCAAAAGAACTGTGAGATTATTCTGCATTCAGACGCCTGGATTCCCATACTAATTGGCCCAAATTTACTGCAGAACCTGAAGACTACAGAAAGAGTTAGGTAGGTGGAAATCTGAGCTCATATTCAACACCAAGAAAAACTCCTGGGGAAAGAATTTTTCACACTCAAAAGAACTTCTCCTTACAAGAGTTCATAATCTGAGTAACATGCATTAAGAAGTACTGCTCTGTGAGGTGCTGATTTGAATAGGCATTCTCACTTTTTCCATTCACAACTATAAACTAGACTGGCTCCAAGGATCTATCACAGAGCCTACAATAGATGAGAACAGAGTATCTTTAATCTCCTATAAACTCCTTCCTGCTTCCATGCACACCCTATTGCATTCCTATGGCCAAACTGTGACAAGGACAGCAGCAGAATTATTGTGCCAAATAATAAATCCCTTTACAAGAGAAATGAAGTGAAATGTACAGTACAAGGGACTGAATTATTCAGTAATGCACTTGGCACTAGAGATGTGGAACTGCCACTTTTCATTAACATCATCAACCTTATATGTCTACATAGTTTCTATATTCAGGCCATGCAGCACAAAGGTTCCAGTCACTTGAACCAGCTGGGTCACGTAAGTCATCTTTATTTCCCCCACATTGCTAATTCCCATCCTTTTGGGCCATGTCAGCAATCTAAACCACCCAACAAACTCTGGCCCAGAAGCAGGTAGCTGTATTAATCTTAGCCTAGATAACTCTTCCCACTCCAGAACACCCTAAAAATCCAACAAGACTTCAGACTAACCCAAGGACCTTACATACCTCAACAATAATCACAAAGTTCTATAAGACCTCGCATCCCTAGACCTGGGTCTGAGGAACCGTAGCTCCATTTTAACAAGATATTATTTTTCCTGGAAGATGTCTCTGCTGGTTTCAGCTGGGGTAAAGTTAATTTTCATCGGTGTCTGGTGTGGGGCTGTGTTTTGGCTTTGTCTAGAGCACAGGGTTAATAACACAGAGATGGTTCTGTTATTGCTGAGCAGAGCTTGAAAGATCCAAGGCCTTTCCACTTTTCATACTGACACCAGTGATGAAGTTGAGGGTGCATGGGAGGTTGGGACGAGACACAGCCAGGACAGGTGACCCAAAGTGACATTCCAGACCATGTGACATCGTGCTCTGAAGATAAAGTGGAGGGAAGAGGTATGAAGGTGGGGAGATTTGGGATGACGGTGTTTGTCTTTGCAACTTCAGTGTGATGGGGTTCTACTCTCCCAGAGATGGCTGAACACCTGCTGGTCCATAGGAAGTGAGAACTGATTATTTTGCTTGTTGTTTTGCTTTCCCTGTTAAACTGTCTTTATTTCAACCCATGAGTTCCCTTTTACCCTTCCAATCCTCTCCCATTCCCAGTGGTGGGGGAGTGGCAGATTTCCAGTCAGAGGGAATATATCTTCACACACAGTAGATAATTACACCACAAGTGTTTTTCCTGCATGAACCCCCTGCTGATCTAGCCATCCTTGTTAGCACATTGGAAATCATCTGGTGGTCTAGAGAGAGGAATTTAAAGCCTTTAACTACTTCTGCCAGACCCTTTCACCACCATACATTCAGGTCATAAACATTATAAACTGAACTTCTCAAAATATACTGTGTCAAATAACATCCCCAAATAACAGATCAACACGTGTTGTTCACTGGTACTTGAACCCAGAGCAGTCTGTTGCCAGTACACAAACACACCTCCTGTAAGGTCTCAAAAGACAGAAATTGTAGAGCTGGCACATGAAAACACATGAAGAATAAAGGGTTTTCCTATCCCCAAACACTTTTTGTCTGATTCGAGTTCTGTGAACTGATCAATTTGTTGGGTTGGGATTTTATGTTTGGGGTTGGTTTTTTTTCTACATAGGATAAGAAAAAAATTAAATAGTAAACCAGTGATGGCTGTAGATTCTTAAGCATTCATCTCCAATCACAGCATAAGTGGCCAAGTTACTCCAAACTGGACTTAGAATCCTCCCATCTCAGGGTCTCTAAATACTCTACAAGGAACTAAATACTAAGACAGGCAACACTGCTTTGATAAGGACAATGAAATGCATGAAGAATCATCACCTGTGTGCAGATGGTTTTAGTATATTTTCCAATTGGAAACCAATAAAAAAATCATAGGCATTTTTATAGGCAAAACAAAATACTAAACCCCAGACATTTCCTTGAAGCATTTCTACACACATGCACAAAAAAGCAAATT
This sequence comes from Emberiza elegans, assembly GCA_024865655.1. NCBI lineage: Eukaryota > Metazoa > Chordata > Aves > Passeriformes > Fringillidae > Emberiza > Emberiza elegans. The sequence continues at coordinate 23,512,650 of JALJVW010000241.1, read as the reverse complement.
TGCCTTTTTTGCAGGGAGGCATGAAATCTAGGTGTCTGAATTCTAAACTATACCTATGTTCTTGTCTGCTGTGGAATATTTTGTCTTCATGTTTGGATTAAATGAGTATTGACACTAAGGTTACTAGAATTTTTCTGGGATTCAGGATGTTAGTAATTTTTGTTTTCATCAGCATAACAATTTGGAAAGCTTCTTAGTCATCTACAAATCAAAGCTAGTATTTTGCCAAAATATTTGTTGAAATATTAAGCTTTTTAACTACTACAAAGCATCAGTCTGATTATTAATCAAATTTTTCTGTTTGACCATCGCTGTGCAAGCCAAAAGAAGGATTTCAAGAAGGATTACTGAGAAAACTCTGTATATCAGCATTGTTATGAAGAGTATTTAATTTCATCACTGGGCAAACAAGCCTTCAACTCTGCTATTTTGTGATGTCTTCTAATTTGTCTGTTCACAGATTTCAAAAAGCTCGACTAACAAAGCAAACATTTCACCAGTTGGCCATGTTTCTGCAAATCTAAAATTAAAACCCAAAGACCTTTGTTAGATTATCTTGGCCATCATCACAACAACCACCACAGAACCAGTTTCTTTCTCCTTCTGACATTCAAAGGTCTGCAGAGTTCAAAAGTACAGTAATAACTTTAATTTACCACAGAGTACGCATCTCATAGTCTAGTACAACTTGATTACACAGTTCATCTAGCAAAATTCACTTGAGAATCAGCCAACCATCCTAAAGAATCTAAGCCAAATTATATGCATTTTTGGTCATGCTTGAATAGCTACTACATTAACATAAAATTCACTTCTAAAATCAAGCAAGCCAATCACCACCTAGTTATCTATGCCTCTATCTCCTCTTCTGCCATGAAGAAAACAAGTGGGGTGGCCAGTTCACAGAAGAAAACACCATCCCAAAAGCCTGCAGTATGCTATGTACTGGACTTGCTCATAGAACACTTTGTGCATGTTTCCCAGACCCACATGACTGCAAAAGCAGACAAATGGAGGCAGGACTCACAGAATCCAAACAGGCTACTGAGCCTTACTGCTGGTGTTTGGTAACAACAAACTGACATTTTTGTAAAGGGTTTTAACCAAGCCTGATAGAGTTCAAGGAGTGTTTGGACAACACTCCCAGGCATGTGACGTGACTCTTGGGCATGGTCCTGTGCAGGGCCATGAGCTGAACTCAGTCCTTTTAGGTCCCTTCCAACCCAGCATATTCTGTGACTATCAACCACTACTCAGTGTTCTTTAGGCATTAAATTGAGACCCACTGCCTTGGCACACAGCACCTCAGTATGATACGCATCCCTCACATGACCACCACACCCAGCTGTGTGGGGGCACCAAAACATGAACTGCCAGAGTGCTGCACCCAAGCTGACCAAGTACACATCGATGGCATTTGAGCCTCAGACAATCTTTCTGGAACCAAGCAATAGACTGGGTCTATATCTGGGGTTGACTTCTCATCAGTGCTGCTGCAATTCATAAACTTGTACTTGATCAATATAAACACACTGCATATTCATATGTTCACTCTATCTATGATTGGTATTAAAACCTAAGCCTGAACACCAAATAAGTCACTTAATTGGAAGCAATAATGTTGAAAAACTTAGGGCAAAAAGGCTGAAGGTTACCTTCCTTGGCCATACACAGTATTTGAGGTACCATTTTGAGGAGTTTAATGTTCAATTTTACATAACAGAACTTCTCTGTAAAGATAAAGCCAGTAAGTTTCAAGAAAAAAAAATTATCCAAATTAAAAGAGATCAAAGTAAGATATTTCAAAACTTAATTATCCTATTCTGTTCTACTTACCTTATACAGAAACAGACATTTATTTTGCCTACACAATATTTAGTTTGCTGGAGACAAAAATGTGATCAGTAGTTTTCCAAAATGAACCATGTTTATTTGGGTTGGCAGCAGGGAGAGTTTTTTCTGAGTCACATCCATGCCCTGCCACCTGTGGCAAGAAGCTTGTTTTGCAACAGAACAGTGCTAAATTGTGGATGAGTGCTGGAAAATTTAATTAAAACTCACTTCAAAACCAACACATCGTGTAAGCATCTCAGGAAATCTATAGGTTCATCATTAAATTCATTAGCAAGTTTATAAAATCCAAAAACAAAAAATCTGTTCAAATATGCATGAACACACACAGAGAAAGCAGCCACCCCCAGTAATTCAAATTCTCTTGGACCTCGTGTATTGTGGCGAGGCCCCCGGAGTAAGGCAAACACGAACAACCATCTGTTATTTTTGTCTGCAAAGCAGCAACTTCCCCCTGATGAATCTTTGATAGCAGCCAAGCAATGGCAGCAACTGCTGTGGCAGGAACTGACAGCCAGCAGCCCCAGCCTCCATTTCTTTTTTCACTCAACCTGCATGTTAAATGGCTGCTTCAAACCCAGGAGTAGCTCTTTACATATTAAAACCAAATATGCCTTTTCTGCGCTTTCATTTAAATTACAGCAAATGAAGGGAAGTGTCAGGGAGCAAGCGAAGGGAAAAAAGAAAGGGGAAAGAATTGGAGAATGAAGAACCCCTCAGGGAGCATTCATGGTGCCAAAGAGATACTCATTTTCAAGCACCATCTGTCAAGAGCTACTTGGAAGCCTTTTCTCTCTTTATCTTAATACCCTCCCCCAGGTTTTACCATCTCACTTGCTATATACAGTGGCAAAAACCTCTACATCTCACAGAAAAACTAACTGGCCTTCCACTATTTCAGGGGCAAAATTGTTCTCCAGGACAGATTGAACTATGATGAAACTCAACATGAAGCTCCACTTAGGTGCATCTTGGATGCAGGAGACACGGATGGCAACTGACTTGTAGGGTTTTAGCACTGACTTTTAGGGTTTTAGCAAAAGAGTCTTGAGATCTGCCCTGAAAGCATAGATTAGTCTGGCAGCTCAACTACAGCCCCAACCCACACAGCTTCTGGGCAGCTGCACTCAACCAACCTCTGTGGCAGAGCAGTTGCAAAACAGAGGAAATCAAGTTAACTTGTTTGCACCATTGTAACATACTGAAAACTTCCCCCATTTTATTTAAATCCATCCATCATCTGAGCTCTCACTCACAGCAGTTTAGAGACAAGAGAATGATTCTTAACTCATAGGTAAACAAGCACCTTCACAGCTTCACAAGTAGACGTCTGTGTAGAAAATTTACAGTGGAATGCAAGTACATAGATTAACGACTTATTACAATTGGTATGCATATCTAAATAATCTCTGAAAACACAATGAAGAATGTAACAGGCTCTTGGCACTCAGGAGCAATGCATTTATCAGCAGTGATGGACCAGCATGGTTTTAAACCAGGAAACACAGTACCGCCAGAAGGGCTAACAGTGATAACAGGGTGCATTTTGCCAAAAATTCTGGACCCCTTTCACTTGATTTCTTCAGTCTTTGATCACCTCCAGGATCTTGTAAAGTGTTTTTACAGACAGAAACAGGGACAGACAAAGTCATCTGTGGATAACAAACAGATCACCAACTAGTTTTCCATGGATAGAGTGGATATAGTATATATACCAGTTCTGGAGTTGAGTTCATGTTTTTCCTATATGCCAGGCAAGGTCTTAACCACTACAATTTTCTTTGAGTAAGATTATAGAATTATTTAACACAATTGGGGTTGACAAAAAGGTACCTTCCTCAGGCTTCGAATAATTTGACTCAAACACAGAGCAGAGCTTGAACCTTCAACACAGAGCAGTGGCCTAAACAGGTATGGATATGGAGAGGGGAACAAGAGAGCCATTCTCAGTTACATTCTCATTCCAATCCTATTGAGAATATGCATCAGAAATAGCATATTTCACTGAAGATGTTCTTATATGCTAAGTGAGCCACCAGTGCATAAAAATATTTCCCTGTCAGGTTTGATTGGAAGATTCCACATTTCAAAACTATCAATCCCGATCAAGATCAAAAATTGCCAAGACTGATTTTGACAACATTGTGGTTCAATTTGTCAGCTTACATTTCAGCTTTTTAGATGCACAATTTTTTGTACTTTGATTACAAAATGTTAGAAACATAAAGCTCATATTTACCTAAAAAATTCAGGCTCCCAGCTTTTTTTAATTACAAAATAAAGCCAGAACAGTTGGTAACAGTAAGCATCAAACCTGACATTTCCGAGGCAAGAGTGAACTTCAACTACCAACTATTTTGTCATTTCCTTTTTAACCAATTCATTTTCTCAGGCATTACAGACTTCTGGCCCTTTAGAATTACTAATATCTTTTTCATAATGGATTTATTCCTCCTGCAGCTTTGTTGTATACAATGACAACACCAAGATGTGAGACAACTATTTACTTTACTCTACTATTCACCTTCTAATTTTCTTTGTTTAGTGAATCAGAAACTCCTGTGGGAATGAACCAGAATGCCAGGTCAGCAAGATGCTGAACAAGATACTCAAATACACAGAGTTTTAAGCGTCAGTATTCTCTTGCTGTCTTGCAGAATTCTGTCTGTGAGATCATGAAGTCCCTGGTGATGTGTACACTCTATTTTGGGGCCCACACAATTCCCAAAACACTGTTAGATTAATAAACAACTTTCCTCCAGAGCCAGTCCTGAGAAGTGGAGACTTCTTTTCAAAGCAAGTGCTTATAAGCAATTCTGAAGATAAAAAGGATTACACCTCTTACACCTAGTGGGAAACAGAAGAAATCATCAACTATTTTTATCAGCAGTGTAAGGGCCTGGTCAGGAGCTTGATCAATGTGGAAAATAGTCAAAACAGGTAGTACCAATTGGAAATCAGACAACACTTGGTATTTCTATTTTTCTACCATCCTACACACAACACACCGAGTAATTAATTTACTTTGAATTTAATAACTGAAAATAAATCCAATAATTATTAGGCATTTTTTATTCTAACACCCCACCCATCCTAAATCCTTATTTATAACTAATTTTCTTTATTTTTTATCTGCCTCAGCAGCTTTCTTATCCTTTCATTGATAATTTTTTCTTGCAGTTCCTATATTCTTCATTGGTGTTTGTTGATGATGGCTCACACTCCATTCTGTTTCCCAGTTTTACCATGCTAACTCTACCTCACTCTATGAAACGTGACACAACCTTCATCTCCACTTGCTTTAACTTAGTAATGGATTATTTTCCTAAAGGGATTGTGACTGAAGAGATAGGATTGTCAGTCCCTCAACTACTTCTTGAAATAAAAACACCTACTTAGTGCTATTTGACAGAGGAGGAAAAGGGAAAAAAAACAAACAACAATAAAAAAATCAGTGGAATTGTCATTCAAGTAGAAAGAGATGAGCAAACACACTAACATGCTTGCTGTTTGCCACCCAACCACTGCTTTCACTAAAGGGTGTTGCATTTGAAAGTCTTCAGAGTTGCTCCTGATGCACTCTAGTTTAAAAAGTACGATTAATCTAACATATTGCTTTCTCCAAAAGGCACAACCAAGGAATCCAATTACAGTTCATGTTTGAGAGAATGTCTGGAGAGGATATATGATATGGGAATTCAAAGAAAAATTTATGTCTTTATGCATGTTTCACCTCAAATATTTTTCAATCCTGACATCATCTTGTGGAAAGTCCTAGCAAAACCGATTAATTACGCTGACAGGGTTTAATTTAATTAAAAATATAGTCACTATCACTAACAGCTCAAATGAGTGCAGATAAACATCTATTCAGACATGTGCCTATGTATATTTGAGTATGTAACACACATTATACACAGAAACATTTCTCACACAGAACAGCAAGCTAGATGATAAAAACACCATTCAGTCACATACCGTCTCTAAACCACTTGGAGTGCTTTAACATTCCAGAGGATGTTAGTGATTTTTTCCTTACATTCTGTCTTTCCCAGGTACACAACTAAGTTTCTCTTTCCTCCTATAAGAACATGGATAAGACACAGATTTCTTCAATACAACAATGAGATATGGGACCCTCAGCTTCTGGGACTTAATAAAGATTGCACACAATCTGTCCCTGCTTTTGAATCCGTACCAAAAAAAAAAGTCTGAAAGAGGATTTGCAAACTATTCCTTTAAGAACTGAGTTGCAGATCAGAATCAGACTGATGTACTATCTCCAATCACTCTAACAGGAGTTTTTATTCCTCCCCAGTGTATTTATTTTGCCTCAAAGCACAGAGTCCTAATTTCTAGATTTTAACTTTGTTTTCATTGTGCCATAATAAAATACATCTTACACAAGTGCTATTTACAGTAAGAATTCAAATTAGGTTGACCTACTTGGACATTTCACCTCACTGCTAGGATCTGAAATTAGAGGCAAGATATGCTCTGTGTCCACAGCATTCACTTCCTTGGCTGTTGCACCTTTTTCCAACTTGTCTTGTTTCACCTTAATAAATACACCATTTTTATGTAGCTTGAGCATCCTACATCTGGTAGGAAAACCAAATATTCAAGTTTCCCATAAGTGGAAAAACATTTTACCGGAAGTTCAGTTGGTAGAAAATTTCTCAGCTACTAAAAACAATAGCCATAAATAAAGCGATCATAAATAATCCTAATAAAACTACCTAACCTGATAACTGGCAAAATCCTTTCAAGTTGCACAATCACTTATGAAATTGTCATACTGGTAGGATTGCTTTATGTCATTCATTCAACAAGTGACAGAACGAGAGGAAATGGCCTCTTGTTCTGGAGGAAAACCTGCATCAGGGGAGGTTTAGATGGAATATTAGGGAACATTTCTTCACCAGATTCATTAAGCAATGGAAAAGAATGGGAGAATCACCATCCCTGGAGGGGAAAAGGCATAGCTGGGGCACTTAGGAACACGGGCTTGTGCTGAGTTAACAGTTGGGGTTGATATTAAAGGCCTTCTCCAATCTAAATTATTCTGTAATTTACAAGATGTTATTTACCAAGACAAATAGTTCATAGGGATTACGGACACATTTTTATACATATATCAGGTTTCACAAGCATTTTCAGGCTAAAAAGATCTCAAGAAGTACCTATTGCTTTTTCTCACAATAGATCAGAAGGACCTGAAGCACCTTGTGATCTTCTGCAAATGCAAACATTTGTATTGCAAACTCCACAAATGACAGCATGTGTCAAAAACAGGAGCACAGTGTGCTGTGCTTTACCTCCACAATCCCATCAGTTTTCCAGAGGTACACAATATGAGGGATAAAGAGAAAACTGCTGACAGTTGGCATTAGAACAACACAGTCTCATCATTGAGGTTTCATACATCCCCACCAGTTTGACATTCAGTTGCCAATAACACATGCCATACCATCATGTTTTCCTGAAGTGACACTTGAGCCCACCAGCAAGTTTCCATTCTTCCAAAGAAAAACATTCAATTCTTACACAGGACTATAAGTCCATGTACAGTAGCTCCATTTTGACCAGGAGCATAACTCTCATCTCCGAAGTTCCCTCATAGAGTTACTGGCAGTGCCAGTAGGAAAATCCCCAAGACTTGTCTACTTTGTTGAAGCACTTAGATGTTTTAGCCATCTCTTATTAAAATGCAGAATGATACAAGTGGCACATAAGCAATGTTTTTACAACAGAACCGAAAGTGAACCTGGAGTAAAACATGTTAGCTTTGCTACAGTATTTCTGCTTGCTGTCCACAAGTTCAGGTGACATGAACGGCCATGGAATCTGAGTTATCAAACAGCAACCATGACAAACTGAAGTGGAAGAAATGGGATGCTTGTTCTTATCTATCTATGGCTACTTTTAATTGGATATACACATAAATGAAAGGTACAAGGCCTTGTTTCAGTGATAATGGAGACAATAGCCAATTGTGGCACTTATTACCACTGGCTGCATTAATTTCCCTTGTTCAGCACAGTCATCCCCCAAGAGCATGGAGCATTTCCTCAAAACCCACAGACATACTGTAGGCCTTGATTTTAAAAAACTTAGTTTTTTACTACTGTGAGTTCTTCACTCACATTAATGTCACAGATAAACTGAAGCATTATTAAGTGCTTATAGGACTAGGTTTGACATCAGGGTGTCCAGTTTTATGTATGTTTATATTTATTACCTAAATGTAAGTGTATGTAATCTGTCATGCAAACATACAAATTTAATGTTAATGCTAAAATGCTAATGTTCAGTATGTATACATAAACCACTTTTTCTACCCACTGCTCAGAAGTAGTCACCTCACAGCTGACTGCAGTAGTTATTTTAAGTCCGACAGAGAATACCATGACTTAAGCTATTTGGGTCAGAGAACAGAAGAAACGACAACACACAAGTGCTGGAGAAATATTACAGGCTGAGTACAAGAGGGTGAGTAATCATGGACAGCTTTTCTATGAATTCACATATATTTTGGCTTGTTTTTCTGTTCAGAGGTCTGCTAATAACAAGAATTGGCTGAATAGTTTAGACCTGCACCAATAAGTTTGATCAGCACAGCTTTCCTGCAGTGCATCAACTATGATTGCCTGAAGAGTATTTACTTTGGGCTCTCAAGTTCATTGCATGAAAAGGACAATGCTTTCCCTGCCTATGTCATTATGCTTCAGTTGATCACTGAAGGATGTGTACAAATAGGTCCGATCTAGGTGTAAAGCATAAAACCAGTTCCAATTTCATATATTTTATAAGATTAAAACAAGAACAAACACATGGACAAACACAGAACTAGATAAGCAACAAATAAATCTGCCTAAGTAGACAAGTTCCCATCACACCCCCAAGTGATGGCACTACCTCACAGCCTGAAACTTTGGCTTTTGGAAAGACAGATTGACTCACCCCTCATCCCCTGGGCTTGTAATTTGACTCAGCCATAACAGCAGCTTGCCCTCCACAGCCCCCATGTCAGGGCCAAAGCTGGCATGTGGCTGAGCTCTCAGATCCCAAGGGAGCAGAGCTGGCTCCTGCTTCTTCAGCTGAGGCCTGTCCTGACAATGGCAATTAGAACAAGTACAGAAAAGAGAAACAAAAATCCAAGATGGCCAAAGGCCTTGTACTTGAATGATACTGAAGGCACTGAGAGAAATGCCTTGAAAAAATTGACATATTCACTCAGAAGACATATTGCTGGATTCAGTTATTTCCCAAAGGGAAGGTCAGGGAGAAATTACAGGAAAGACTAATGACAGTGTGAAGGAGGAAGGAAACTTCAGGATGTCAAATAGAAGGTAATGGAGCAGGAAGGCCAACTGACAGTGGCATCAAAGACTGGGAGACAAAAGGCTTTAGTCAAGTCCAGAAAACCTGAAGAACAGAATACCTGAATGTCTGTCAGTATCTGAAATTCTTCTGCTCCCTTTTGATGCCTGGCAAAATGTGCATATAGGAAGCATGCATAAAATTTGATGAAGAAGGTGACATTGCTAACACATTGAAGAAAAAGGAAAAAAAATTTCAAGAAATCAAAGTTTAATTTTTAGAACTGCAAGATGATGTTCTGCTCAAAACAGCATGTCCACATCCCTCCCATATCAAAACCAAACATTTCAGCTGTGCTTAATACACACTGCAATAGGATGTCACCTTCAGGTTTCATGCAATAGTGAACCATGACCTTCATAGTAGGTTCTTCTCATCCACCATTGTGCCAGAGCTGCCAAGTCTTATTAACTTCATAAGCTAACAAGATAATAAAAATTGTCCCTTGCAAGCCAAGTACTTTCAGGGTGAGAAGAGTCTGGTACCCCATCTGAGACCTGTGTTTGCTAACAATACTGGACAATTCAAAGGTTAATCACCAGACATTTCTAAATGGCCCCTAATGGGTGGAGTTCCCATTTTGAGCACTTTACATGGAACAACTTAGCCAAATGACATATCCCAAATCTTATTTGGGATTAAAATCACAGTTTCTCCTACTCACGTGGAAAACGAAAGGAACCTCATCTATCCATATTCACAGCCAAGAAATTTTTTTCCAAGTTTTAGTACATATAAGTACATATAGAACACATACACAGAAAGCATAGTTAATAAAGCAGTTTAGCATAGTTATTTTGCCAGCAAGGGAACTGACTTTAACAGCACACCACAAAAAAATGAATGGCAACAAGGATAGGAGTGCTTCATTTCACATTATTTCTGTAGGCAGCACTTCAGCTGGGAAAAAAAGAATCGTAGATATTTTAAGTGCACAAATGTACTAATTGTACAAATTATGTGGTCCTGATCACCTGCAAAGTACTGACCTATCAATCCCAATCATCATAGGAGGGGCTTTGACCAATTGTTTCATTAAAGCACTTGAATAAAAGGAGTTATTAGAGATTTCCTTAGAAGAAAACTTCCATGCAGCTTCTTACTGCAAGGACACCAGCAAATATGAACTGATATTTCTGGCAAAAGCTAAGAGCTACAAATGTCTTTGAACTTCAAGTATGTGGATCACCCATAGCTTAGAATCAAAACAATCCAGCACTAATTTGCTGACTTGCCTAAACATTAGACAGAGTGTTTGGGTAAAGCTAGAAAATATTGTGCAATAGCTGGTTTGCCTACTGCTGATCTTCAAGCTCTTTTACAAGTGCACCTGGCTGCATTTCTGCCACCTTGACATAAAGGAGTCTGAAGGAATAACGTCTCATTAAAATCTTATGGCTTCTCTGTGAAAGGACGCTGCTTTCCTTAGCAGCATTCTCACGGCATATTCCAAACTCATGGATTAAGTGAAACACTATCTCGAACAGGTACCTCATTGCACAGTTCTAATACCAAATTATTTCATCCAAACACATTCACAGAACAGAAGATCCTTTTAAGCAATGCACATGTAAAACTGAAAGTTAATACCCACAGCCCTGTCCTACAGGCTAGCCCAGGACCTTAAATAACAGACAGGCTAAAGAATTCTGCACTGGTTTCCCATTTACTCAGAGGAAGATTTGAAGCTCCTATCAAGTCCTCTGGCATATTTTTTTGCCTTATAGAGAACTTGATAGATACAAGCAGTAGCTTGATACACCAGAGTTCAGGTGAATCCAAGTCTACTTCTATTTCTCCTTGGGAAGCCAGTGGCAGAGTTCCTACTGTCTTCAGCAAGTAGAAGTGGGCATCACTTCTTCTGAACTGACATGCAATGGAGCTGATCATGGTCTTGCATTTTCCTGAAAGAAGCATCAATAAATCTCCACATAATCTAGTGCATCCTGCACTTGACTTCAGAGTTTGAGTTCCATGTTCCCAATGCAGTTTGGATATCACAACCAGAAGTGTCTGAACATTGGCATAAACACTCCTGCATAAGTGGGAAAAACCAGAATTTCGCTGTAAAGTGGGTTCATTATTTGTTTACAAGTGCCTTCTTGTTAGAGGAACAGGTGCACCAGCAGCCAGGATACTATCAGTGGGCATCACTGAAGACTGGGGCAGAAAGAAATTAATGCAGATAAAGAGAGATGAGCAAAAATTGAGAAAATAAGGTAGTCCTGCAACCACCACATGAGCTCCTACAGCTCTGTGTATTAATTGTCATTCAATTCCCCATAGCATTCTAAAACCTAGATGATCAGATAATAAGAGGTTGAGTGGTATGCATAACATCAGGCTGATTAAATTTGTTTACTGATAATTCTTTCAGGTTCCTATGAATATCATGTAATTTTCAAGGTTTATTTCAAACAAATTTTATGTAATGCATTATTGACAACATCTTCATGGACCATTTCTACAATGTCATTCAGGATAATTATTTCACAACAGATTTTCAGAGTCTCTGATTCCTGTTGGGATTCACTTTTGCATAAATTACAGAACAGCATATTTAATCAGTGTCTCTATTAGAGCCCTATGGCTTATTTTTAGGAATAAGGAATGAGAGAATAGAAAGGTTTCAGGAGAGGCAAGGGAAAGGAAAGGAATATTTGTAAGCATGAATATTTTCTGAAGTAGCAAAGTTAAAGGCTGTCCTGCAGCATCTCTGCCTTTTTAAAAATAAACACTGGCATTAAACTTTTGACTCCATTAAATATTAATGTTATCAAATAATGTAATAGGGAGTTTAAACAAATTAACATTTACATCACAGCCTCCTTAGGATTGTCCCAAAAAGTGAATTAGCCCCTCCATAATAACACCAAAACAATAATGAATCCAAGAAGTAGGACTATGAGAATTCTCTGTGTTTCTTAACGTATACCCAGAGAGATAAATACTGGACAATCATTTGACACCTAAACATGCTGAATCTTTATGATTACAACACATTTATCTTTATTTTCTTATGTAACATGCTGTTAAGGTTGAGCATCAGAGCAGTTTACCATATTACTGATTTTTTTTACAAAGTGAATCAAAAAGACAGACAAATATGGCCCTGTAATTTGCCACTAATCCAAAAATGAAAACATATTAACTCATTTTTCTAGTAGGTTGAAAGTTGTCCACTTCTGTCTGCTCACAGCAGAGGGTTTAAAAAAGTTAAAAATTTAAGTCTTTCTGACTAGTATCAATCTGGGTTTCCCTGAATAAGGACAAAACAAAGTGCTGACCATGATCTACATGTGAGCATACATTTATTTTGTCTGAGCAAGGTAGCATTTCAGGCCACCAGAATATAGAGAACACAGCCAGGGGAAAGAGCAATGCCACCATTGCCTGGTGTGAAGCAGTAGTGTCATTCTCATGTTTTATGTCTCTGTCACAGAGGCAAAGTGTGTTCCTGCTGCAGGGGACAGGGTCCAAGTGCAGCATGAACCCAAAAATAAACAAACAGCTTGAAGAGCAGATGGGGTAGTGATTCTCTCCACAGAGGATTTAGCTAAGAAACCATGGCTGGCACTGGGACACACAGCAGGCGGCGCAGGAAAGGACACATCTCACTTCTCAAGCTCAAATTGCCCCAATATGCACCAGAAAAGCAATGCACAGGGAACTCCAGTTTTGGTGGGTAGAGCTTCAACTTGCAGTGTTTAAAGAGTCACTGAAGGCTGGATGCCAGAGTATCTCTGGGACCTTTGCTCAGCACAGAATTAATTTGCAAGGACTCAGAGTGGTACAGTTCTGCTGTCTTGCATGTGTGACTGACTCCTTGAAGGCCCCATGGAGCAATCAATGAACAAGACAGTTTCACACCTTACCCAAAAGTATTTCTATTTGTGAAGGATGTGTCAAGAGCCTGAGCCGTGTGAAGCTCTGCATCCTTCATGCCTTCCTCAACCACTACTGCTCATGCATATTCATAACACCTGATCAAGTGCAAAGATGTCAATTTATACACATAAATAGTTACTCAAATACAGAAGCTACTTGCTGATAATGCTTCAATCCCACTAAAAACCACCAGCTTAAACTGCTCCTAAGACTTCACTGTGTTGTGGTCTCTCCAGAACTCCCACAGACATTTTTCTTACTCAAGACATGATTTCTCCAGAGCCATCTGGATCACAGAGCTAAGACTTGCTGGAGAATGCAAGCTACAGCACAGGTGTGCCAGCATCCCACTGGCCAAATAGAGTTCCTAGTTGGTGGCAATCAGGGTCATCTGGGTTTGGCCTTTACAAGGAGCCTGGAAAGGCCTTCACCCATGCCTTGCTTTCCATGGAAAAAGGCTTTCACTATCTTAGCATTCGGCCTCTTCAGCATCTTATTTAAAAAGTCAAAAGTAAATGAGTTCTCTTTTACCCTTACATATGCCTGTACCAAAATAAATAAATCTATAAACTGTTACAATTGCAAGACATTTGAGCCTGAGGCTACTAGCAGCCTGAGGCTCAAATGTAGTGAATCTGCACTTAGCCAGGTGCCAGACCTTTATTGTGTCACTTTCTGATATAAGCTGATATAAGCTGACAGTAGCTAAATACACAAGTCCCTACAGAAGACAAAGTGGCCTACCATTCTACAATGGTCATATTTGTACTTCCACTTTACATGCAGGGCAGGAATTGAACTAAAAAGCCAGCATCTAACTCAAGTTAGCAATGGTTTATGAAAGGCCTTATAGGGCCTTGTGGTAGAAGTCATCATACACTCATTGGTACAAACAAGTTGAGTTTTGTTAAAGCAAAACTTTTGAAGTAATCCCACTGCAATATATTAATTTCATCCCTGCATGCAGACTTAAAGAAGCAAATCCAAGTCATTTGTTCACATTAAATATGCAATTCAATTATCGTTCATCAAGAACAAAAGCTTTAGGAGTTCATTGTTTATTTTTCCCAAAGCAGCTTTAGGTTGGGGCTTGTTTTGGTAGGTCTTTTTGGGTTTTGGTTTGGAGTTTTTTGTTGTTGTTGGATTTTCTTCTTCTCTATGATACAAGAAATTAGGACCTGGGAAATGTCACCAATAGCAGCAGCTCATGACCCAGGCTGTAAAATAAGGCCTTTAAACTCTGTGGTGGCTATAAACAGAAGCAGCTCTAGCTTGAAAAACAATTGGTAAAAGCAAAGCTGGCCTTCCCCCCTCTTCAATACAAAGCTGGTACCAGAGTATATTGTTGTATGAACTCTGTTTGCAAAAGATGAAGACCACTGTGCTTAAATACCTTGAAAATATTACAGAAATCTCATTTAAAAGCCTTTAAAAGACATCTTTATTAAGATAATTCTACAGATACTGCCTGAAAAGCTCCAATAAAATACATTTTCCTATGTGCATACACGTAAATTTTCTTGGTAGATGTTAAATACCAGAGGACATTTGTTACCACAGTACAGAGTACTGTATGATCTTCATCTGTGTCCTACAGCAGATGGCAGAGGAGCCAAACTGCAGGAACACAGAACCACACAGAGTCTGACAGGGCTCTGAGGGGTTTCTCTCCTGCCTCACAGCAAACCTGTGAGCAGCAGCTGAGCAAGGCAGAGCCCAGGGACAGCAGAGGAGCCCCAAACAGCTGGTTAATGCATCATCTTCTCTGTCCCAGGAGAGCAAAGGACACAGCAGCAAAAGAGCCATGATGATAATTGACTGCCAGAGCTTCGGGCATTGGTGTGTTCTGCTCCCACTACTTCAATACCAGCCGGCAGCTGAGAGGCAGGAGCCAGCTGGAATGGGGCCTGGGGCAAGGTGAGGGGGCCCCACATCATCTGCAGCATCTCCATCCTCAACAGGAAAGCATACATGAAATTTCCAAGTTAGGACCTTTGCTCTGCAACCCAGGCAGGGTCCTGGAAGGAAGCCTGGGATATCAGCTTCCACTGACCAACGGCTACAGGCAAACCCCACTGCCTCAGAGCCTCACACTGTGGGCACCAGCTGTGCCAGCTTCTCCAACAGACGGACACAGACAGACCAACACCTGCAACAAATGCCTCCTTACACAAATCAAAGTACAGGCTCGGTGCTGGGGACCAACAGGAATTACAAGCTAAAAAAAGGAGGAAATACTGTCCAACAACCCAGTTCTACCCAGTTCTCTGACACGGGAAAGACCACATGGAGATTGCTAATATCTAATGAAGCTCACTGGGAACAAAGGTCAAGACAAAATAAATGGGAATCAAACATCAGTGGACAAAAAGCAGTAATCAATCTTCAACACTTGCTTCCTAAAAGGTAAGGCTTGATTAATCAGGCTCTTCTAACAAGCGAGGCTGGCTGACCTGCATCTTTCATTTGTATTATTAACAAGGATTAAAGCTCATTATTCCATGTGTTCCCCATCCTGGCAACTAGAGCAATGTTTGCCAGGGGCGATATCAGCCAGCTCATCCTGCATCTTAATCCACAGCAAATACCTTTAAGGCCAGCTGAGGCTTTCAGAGTCCTGGTCCCTTACCCTGCTACATCTGAGTGGAAATCTAAACCAAATAAAAAAAGAAGTTATTCACCAATGAAGAATTCAACCAACCACTCAGGCTGAATGTTAGAAGTGCAAGAATCTTCATTTCATAGTTTACTTCATAGTAAAAGTCTTGGAAAGTCCTTGGTAAGAGAATACTTCAGTTCAGGTCATCAAGAAAAAAAATGTGCTTCATTCAACTACAAAGTGACTGTAGTAAATAATTGCAAGGGTAAATTATAACTGTACTCACAATTGTATTTGCATACTTGCAATTTCCTTCCATTTTTATTTCCAGCAAGTGAGAATCCTTTTTTGATACTCAGGATAAAAATCTGTATAAGTGATTTAACTTGAGTAACAAAAAAAGAAAACCAACAATAATTACAAAGAAATTACAAGAAACATGAGAACAAGCAGCATTAGTGTTTATGATGGGGATCTTTGGAGAAGACAACTCTTAGCAGACTCTCTCCCATGAAAGCAATGCCATGGAACAGAACTACACTAATCAAATCCTCTCCTCCTGAATGCTACTATTTGAATGGAGGAAGACATCTAAAAGCAAAAAGAAGAAATTCACTGTTCTCCCCACATTCATTAGAGGGTTTTTAAATGCATTTTATGAATCTCTACCAACTTCTATTATTCTCTGTAGGAATATAACAGTAATACCTCATAGCAGATAATTAGAAAGCAGTGCACACAAAAATATGATATGTGTAAGCTTCAGTAACTGGAGACAAAGAAGGTGGGAGAAAGAATTACTATTAGCAATTTAGAAATAGCATGGTATGAAACAAGGTAGCTTTCTCCCCCAAATTACTTGAAAATGTTCCACAACACTGTGTTTGTGTGGCAAGGCTTTGGTCACACGGGGACTCCAGATCTGGTTTCTGTGAGAAGCTGCCTGTGTCTGACAGAGCCAAGGCCAGGCAGCTCCAAGAAGCACCTGGTAGCACCTCTGAGTTAGCACATCCAAAAATGGGGAAAGGAGAAGGGAAATGGACAGTGCAGCTGAAAAGAGGAGCAAGTACGTGAGAAAAACAATTCACTTCAGAGGCAGAGAAAATCAGGAGTAATGCTGTGCCCAGGAAGAAGCTGTAGGTGAGGGAAGGCATTTGAATATTTAGGTTTTATTTTCTCATTAACCTACTCTGATCTGACTGGCAATAAATCAGTTTTCCCCAAGCTAGATCTGTTTTTTCCATGACAGTAATCAGTGAATGATTATCTCAACCCATGACCTTTTCTTATATTTTTTTCACCTGTCCAGCTGAGTAGGGGAGTGAGAGCAGCTTTGGAGGGCACTTGGCATTCAGCGAGGGTGAACCCACTTCAGTACAAAACAAATACTATTAAAAACCAGAGGCACATAAGTTACCAATTCTACCATATATATATATGAAACCCAAGAGGTAATTTCCATTCCTAACAGCAGATTCTGTGGTACACCTTTCCAAGGTGCTGTTTTTTTCCCCCAAAAACACCTCTGTTATACATGATCCTATTTTCATCATTTTTAAAACTTTTTAGAGTTGGACAGCATTATCAAGGGTCTTCCAGTGAGAGTGCAGTGTCATAATTTTCAGTCAAAGAAACCCCTTTAAATCCTACACCATTATTCTGGGCTCTCTTTCAGCGTGCATCCTGAAGAGACATCAAACCAACAAGTTCTTGCCCACTTTCTTGACATGCATCATTAATAAGGATTTTTCATCTGACAGTGAGGGACTGGTAAGCCCAGACTGTGATTTTTGCCTCCTTTGAGATTCAAGTTGTTGAGAGTTCCCCAAGCACCTGACATTTGGGGCCTGGGAAGGAGGGTTTGCAAGGAGGCACATCTTAGGAAACAGGGCAGGGCTTACCTAGAACTTGTGTCCTGGCTGACATGGGACACAAGCTCTTGGAGTTATCTGCAGACAGCCATTTTCTTTTTACACCTGCATTTCTGCTCCACATGAACTGTCACACACCAGAATTAGAACTATGGGATTGGACAGGGATAATTAACATTTCATCCAGATAAAGGCAATTCAGCAGGTTTTGGTCTTTCATCATCGTCCCTCTCAGAGGGAATATGGCAGGTAAACCCAATAAAGTGAGACAACAAGGATGCTGGCTTTCCAAATCACAGCCAGCAACAGCAAAGAAAACAGAGCTGAACACCAGGTTCATCCTCTTTTATGAGGGCAACCTCTACTTCAAGTCAATCCTGAAACCTCAGTGCTTCCAAAATACAAGTTCCTACAGCACATTTACTTATTTGCTTTCCCTGGCTGGGTCTTAACAGAAAAAAAAATCTTTCCAGACTCCCTTGTCACATTTTTTCCCCAGCTTATATTTTTTTAAAACACACATGAGTTCCAGTGGGTTTACCACTGCAAGCTCACAGTTAATAACCCAGGAAGAAGGCAGAAGTTGATGAAAGGAAGCACATCTTGAAGCAGAAAGGACAGGATCTAAATTAAAGCATTGGATCAGGCATTAGCTTTTCCTGTGGGCCTTCATAAGCCACAGTCTCTTTCTGCCCCTGCTCCCTATCAGCAAGATCATTAGCTGAATAAATGATAGTTAAAAACCCATTAACAAAAGTCAGATTTGCTAGGCTTGATCAATTAGGTTTTCCAAGTGTAAGAGGATCCTAATTCACAAGCCTTATGGAGGAACTTGCTTCTGCCAAATGTATTATGTAATTTTTGATCACTACTGCCCTTTTCCAATCCCTTCTCCAGCCCTTCTTTAAAAGCAGAGATTTGGGGCAGGTAAAGATAATAGGTTGTACTTCCTGATATTCACATCAAAGATTTTCTTTCTTTAAAGTTTAATTAATTTTAGTCATTTGATTTTTTTTTCCTGATCTCCAAGTCTGAGCAGGGAATGGAAAGCAAGATGGATGCTGCTAGATAAACACAAGTTGGTTCTTGTTCCCAGGGTTCATACCAAGGCTGCAGTGGTACTGCTGGCTGTAACCATTCAAGCTCAACAGCCCAGTGGGACCAATTACTGCATTTACAGTAAAACATGCAAGGAAATCTATCTCCCCATCTCCATATAACCAGGTTTACTGAAGGATAACCTACTACATTACACAGATTAATACTTCACTGAGTAAATTAATCCTCAGTATTTCACTCACTATTTGTGGCTTATAAATTTTAATTGGTTCTAAACTGCAACATGAATTTATGTGAGTGTATATTGATGAAGTAGAAGGAATCAAAAATTATTCTATTAACACACTGAGACAACTGGAAATGTTGGGGCAAATTCATAAACATTTATAAATGTTTACAAAGCAGGATTCAAACTTAGTTTAGAGGTGTATCATCATAGCCGACACAGAATTCTAAGAGGAAAGCAGAGGCTGCACTAGCTGAGAATGAAAGGCACTGAAAGTGAAAATTACAGAAAGGGAAATGCTCCCACTTTGCCGGAGCCAGATGCAAAGCTGAAGGGTAAGCAGGGCTTGTACTATATTTGATTGTACCATTATTGATCCCAGTCAGTCAATACTACCAGTGCAGCAATCAGAACAGCTTTCCAACACATTGACATGCTGGCACACCATAAAAATGAATACTTGTACAAGAATGAAACACAGCACCAGATGTTCAAGTACATCCGAAGTATCTAACAATATAGACTGTCCACTTTGGGACATCATACAACTTCACAAACTTTTATCATCAGGATATAACTTTCGCCCCTATCTATCTGTCTACAAAGGTTCAGTTCAATGGTTGAAGTTTCCAACTGTGTATCATGATAGAATTAGTTCCCTGAAATATTACAAGAAAACTTTAAACAGTGGTTTGTTGGTTTTTTTTTAACCACTTACTATGATACATTAATCCTGAAACACAGCACTGGTATTTGAGCACCAGTATCATATCTCTACCCATAACAGCAGAGGCATTCACTACATATTTTCCATTTTTGTGAAACACAACAGCAGCTAACAGTTCAGTCAATCAGAGACCTGACTTTTAATTTTTAATGTCAAGACTTCTCAGACTTGGTCATATGAAAGGCCAGGTCTCTCTCTGGTCTCCTGCCCAAACATAAACAGCTTCCCAAAAGCCAGTAAGCAACAGTGCTCCCCAAGGACCAACTCCCATCTTTATATTTCAGTTACACATTTTTTCATTTAAGGAATGCAGCACAAACAAGTAATTATGACACCATACTAATCAATTTTATATACTATGAATTTAAATAATATATGAAATAATAAGAGGCTGCTTTTTCTCTCATATCAATTTGCATATCTACCCAAGGTTTCCACAAACATTTCTGAGAAACTTCATAAATTGCTTTAGCTTCCAGTAGCTAGTTGTTGGGATGGCCCACTCAGCATCATTAGCAGGGATGCTGCGGTAGAGCAGAAAAAGGCCCCAAGGCTGAAATAGCCCATTGTGCCCATGTCCTCTTATGGGTGGGTCACTGAATTGCTCCAGCAAATATTTTAACAGGAAAATATGCAGTGTATCCCATGCTTAGAGCACCTTTCAGGCTACACTTTCAAGCTCTGTGAGCAGATTCTTATACTTATTATAGGGCCTACCCAGAGTTTGGCCCCTGTGACCATAATGCCTCACTAACAAGAATACCCTATGCCCATCTTCAGAAGCCTTGATAGCATTTATTGTTTGAGTAAACCAGGACCAGAAGGCAATAGAAGTTTTCTTCAAGGCAAACTCCTTAAGCCATAAGCACTGATATCATATAGCAAACCCTGAGATTGCCCTGGAATGCACAACTCTCCTTTAACACTGAGGAGAAAAAAAAAACCACAAATAAAGGAACCAGTAATTTGACAGTCATATATGCACTAAACTATTAATTCTTACATGCCTTCAGCTTACACCCTACAGCTGTGCAGGTCATCACCAAGTAAAACAACTTGGGAGAAGCAAAGCTACACAGCCTCCAAATTGTGAGATATGTTATACTTTTTCTTACTAAAAAGATTTTACCAGCTCAAATTTTAGTTTTCAATATTGATTGAACCAAAGAAAACCTTTATATAAAGCCATCTTTAAAGTAAAAAACTAAGGGGTGAATAATTAGAAATAATGACAAAAAGCAGCTTTACTTATAAATAGGTTTTCCTCATGTATTCACTTCACCCATTTAACATTTAACATCATGTCCTTTTTACTTTACTGCCTGCTGATTTGCTCATTTTTGACATTGTAAAAGACAACTTCAAGTTTAGAGGCAAGGCAAACTGCCCCTTTTAACTGAAAAGGAGAGACACTATTGCACACATACACATAACTTGTTGCTCTTTGTTTTAAGCATTTCCAACTTTTGAATAAAAGCAATGAAGCTTCCACAGTCGTAAACAGAAATCCCAGAGTTTTCCTACCTTTATCTACACTCAGGACTCCTTAGGGCTGCTCTCCTTGAATTTCAGGGTAAGTTATTAATCCCCAAATCAGAAATATCTTAGTTAAACAGTCATTCTTCCACCTTCATGTCCAGAAGAAAGGAACCAGTGGATGTTGAGCCTCCCACTCCTGCTCCTCCCTGCTCTGGGCTGCAGGGTCTAAGCAGCTGTGGTGTGGTTGAATTTGTTGTTCTACTTGTTAAGAGACAGTATGAGGTACTCTAGTTTAATATCACACTTTTTATAATTGTTTCCATCCACAGTGCATACATCTTGATATGAGCTCCTCTTGGTAAGATCTCAGCACTTTCAAGTAAATAATAAGTAATACAACCAACATCTTTCAAACATTAAGCATTTTATGATCCTTGGTCTATATTTGATGGTGTTGTCCTCCACTTCTGTTGTTGCATGCTATGTATCATTTGGAAATCAAAAGATGGTTTTTTATTTTAGTTTCTTCTCAGGTCTAAGCCAACACAAGCAGATTGCCGTACACAGAGGGGATTCAGAGTTGTCTGGTTGGCAGTTTACAAGGGTAAGAGTATCATCTTTTCTAGGGGAATTTATTGCTTTGACATCCTTTAGGAAAAGAGATGCACAATGTAGCTCATTCTTTATTTTCCAAAAAGTGCTGAGCCAAAGTAGGAAAGTTCATCAGAAGAGACTTGGCTAGGCACATTGCACAGACAGACCTAGCATGTTACATCTAGGCCAATAAACTAATTAGATAGTAAATATCAGAAGACCTACTTGTTCATTGAACTAATTGAGCTAATACTGTCCAGACATTAAAATCTGAGGAGTGAAATCTATGTGCAAACAAAACAGCTGTAATGACTTTCTGATAAATACTGCTTGGCTGCATAAGGCTGGGGGATATTACTTGAGGGTAGTAAAAAGATTTCCTTTGCACAGCAGCAATAATCTGTATATTCAGAGAGAATTTTAACACATGATTGAGATCTACAGCACACCATGTTCACTGCAGAGGTGGAGATGTTGCACCTAAGCTTGTATTAGAAACCAGCATCCCTGAATTAACATCTCATCTTCAGGAAGATATTTTATATTAATTTTTTGGAGAAATAGACAAAGGATGTTTGAACTAAAGGGGTGGCAAGAATAAGAGAAAGAACTATTCATTGGAATTTTCTAATTTAACTTTTACTGCCTCAACAAAATCAACATAAAGAGAGAAAATTGAGGTTCTGGGTCTTACATACTTAGAAGATGAATGTAACTCTTCTTTTTAAAGTTCAGATTTTAGAATCATCACAGAATAGTTTGGGTTGGAAGCAACCTTAAACATCATCTTGTTCCAACACCCCTGCCATGAGGAGGGACACCTTCCACTAGACCAAGTTTAAATCCCCACCAACCTGGCCTTGAACACTTCCTGGCTAGGAATAAGTGATAGGGCATCCACAGCTTCTCTAAGCAACGTGTTCCAATAAGATTGTGTGATTGCCACAAAAGTTCAGTTCAGCTGGTTCAAATTAATGTTAAGAATTCACATTCTGACTGGAATAACTCAAATGGAATGCACAGCGCTTCTTCCTTTTGAACAGTTAGAGAAAAAAATATTCATATCAATGCCTTCAAACCTCTCAATCGCAATTAACTGCTTTGAGCTGAAAGGAAACAGGAAACTATTCCAAAGATAATTTTCAAATGGACTGTCCTGAAGCTAAGGGTTTCTTATGGTCCTGGCTGTTTATACTCCTCCACCTGTATCCAAGTGATGGAACTTCAATCACCCATTTATGAGATATCCTCTAATTTGATATGAAACTGTGAAAAATGTTTTGAGAAATAGATCTCAGCAGAACTTACTACAGATGCCCTACAAGTCTCTTACAGCAAAATAATTTATCAAATATGTGAGAACCTGTCAGGAGTGAGGATTTCTGAACCTTGTCCTAGATTGCTTTTTATATGTGGATTAATGAATGAAGTAATAAATCAAGAAAGACTGCTGTGCTCTGATTATTCTCAGTTCCTTGTATACAGCTTCTTTTAATGTCCTACCTGCAAAGCAATGGGAAGAAACAGCACAGAAAAAGATAGGACTGGAGAGAATCAGCTCTTCTTTTTGTAGTTATTCTACCTGGTGTTGCTTACACTTTTTTGATTGTATTTGCTCTGTGATGCCTAAAAACTGGGTGGCAAACAGAATTCTTCCCTCCCATGTGATCTGAGGGAATGAGTTTCTTCATACATAGCATAATTACTGGCAGTATTTCAGAAAACAGTATAGATTTTACAGCATATTTGTTCCTTGTCTACAGCGAAGCATGGAAACACATGTAACAAATTCAGGCATTATTACATATTTTAGTCTTCAAAAGCAGTCAGCTGTAGCCTTACTACTACTGTCAATTACAGTCCTAAAGGTCACAGTTATTAGAGAAAACAGTGTTGATTTAAGTGTCTAATCTAGCTAAGATAACTTGTTAGAAGTTGATCTGAAAGCGAGAGCACCAACATGAAGGTGTTACACCTCTTCACCAATTTATTTATTTTTTAATAATGTGAATTTGCCATATATAGAAGCCCAAACGTCTTGGAAATTCATAAACTTTCACAGTCTACACCAGAGAGTTCCTGGCAGGTAGTACACAACAGGGTCCAAGAGTCTTTTCTAAGACTTTTAAAAGCAAATTTTCCTTTTGTAGATTGTGGGATCTGTCTAGATTTATTTTCTTTCAGGCATTACAAAGTCTTTGGGAAGAAGTGTAAATGAGGGGGAGACATTTCAGGCTCCCAACTGTGGAGGCTACATGACTTGTAATCACAAGTGCTCTGACAGTGTTTGCTATTCTGTTGCTGGAAAATCCCCCTTGCCTATCCTGAAGCTTTTATTTTCTCCTTATCCCTCATTTGCATTCTCTCTTTCATCCAAACAACACCACAAGTTCAGCGTTTTGACAGGTTGTCATCAGTACCGTCCCTATCCTGAGGGCTAGATCCACGATGTACAATTGTTCTCCACGGCCTCTTTCATCTTTCTTACGGAGCAAAGGAGGATGCAGAGAAATTGCAATGTTTTAACATGCAGACTACTGTAGAAAGGGGGGATAATGCATTTTAGCATTCAAAGGGGTGGGTGCCAGATTAATGTGACAAACCTGCAAGAAGCTGGATAGATAGCCAGGAAGAGATGACATAAGGTGCAGTAGAAAGAGTTTTAAATTGGTGCTGAAACAAGCCATGTTAGCACTGATGTCATGAAGTCATGGAGTGTTTGCATACCACAGCAAGTGTTTGTTTTCTCCTTAGGGACAGTTTGTGTTTACTATAGCTGACAAGAAGAAAGGTGAGGAAGAAAGAGACAGTCTGTTTTAAAGCAGGATAGAAGAAGAAGGAAAAAAAGGCAAGTCTTTCATATTTTCCTGGTGTTTGGAGAATATTTTGCTCTGCAATTTAAACAGATTGTCGCTGGTGAAGGGTGGGAGTCCTTCAAAAGAAGGAGCATGAGAAAACAAAATGGGAATTGTCAGTTAAATCCTGAATCTGAATTCACCAGGATGGTGTAGGGTAGAGGGGTCTAGAAACTTGAAGTCAGACAGACACTGACAACTTGGCAAGCTGTTTGCTAGTGATTTCAGGCCATGTGTACTTCATGATCCTATCAATCTAATATAAAATGGCCCAGACTGTATTTATCCTACATATACCTAGACTGTATCTATCTTATAGCTAAAAGGAGCAGATCACCTGAAATTTCAGCATGCGCACATATGCTCACCTGGAGCGCAGTTTGGGTCAAAAAACATCCCAGCATTCTGGGGATTTTTGGTTAGCCCTGTGCACATAGAGGGTTTGGAAGATAGCAGCTGATGGCAACCCCTGAACAGTCCCACTGATAACAAACCTGGGACAGTTCATTTCCCTTTGTGGTCCTGGGCTGGCTCCAAAGACAACAATTGCTAAAATCAAAAAGAACCCTTTCACTACAGTGACTCAATACACTCACTGAATATTCATAGAAAGACTGTATAAAAATATTTAACATATAGATACATTTTAAAAGTACTTAGCCTACTTAGCCTAGTACCATATCAGGTTTTTAAATGAAAGAGATATTCTTCTGTGTACTTCAAATATACTTCTATGTACTTCAGAATTGACATGCTAAATAAAATCAGTATTTCAAGGTAGAACTGTGTCTCACTGCTTATTGTGCAGTAGCCAGAACAGAGTAATTTCCTGTTTAAATTAGAAATTAATTAGAAATTAAAGTAGGGTTCATCTCAGAAATTCACATTGCAGACAAGTGATGGTATTGTTAACTCCAGTTTTTTGTAATCTATGTAGAGATTTCTTTTTCTAATTGGAGATCCCTAACAAACACACTAAAAGAGACATGTATGTGGTGAATTTTTGTGTACAGACATGCCCAGAACAGGTTAAATATCTTCAGGTGACACCTTCCTGGACAGGCAATTTCTTGTTTTCTTTTGCACTAATGCTTAACAGCCCAGCTCAGAGGAGACTTTGGAATTCCTTAGGCCAGGGGAAGATATCAGAAATAACATAATTTTAAAGAATTTGAGAGTTTGTGTATTTGTTTTTTTCAGCCTTCATTTAGACTTACAGCATTAGGGAATGTTTTTGAGTATTTTATCCATGTATCAATTATTCTCTGAAGAGGGCTTCACTGTATATCTACAGTATTGCACTTGTGCAGTAAAAACAAGCATCTGAAGAACCCTCATGAAAATACATAAAAGCCAATTATTGTGATTTGTGTTTACATTCCAGCTGTCTTCTAATGAGATTTTTTCCATGCCATTAAAAAAGAGGATAGCGCTGTCAATTCCTGGACTCAGAGATAAAGTTCATGAAAACATTTAAGTATCTATATCACATTTTGTTTTATTGAGAAATTTTCCTGAAAAATACTAATTTAAACATATCCAGGAGTGCCTGCATGAATTAAAAAATCGATTAAATAGAAGCAAGTAACTGCAAAATGAGAGTGAAGTCAGCCACCCCTTTATAGCCATTGTCCCTTCCCAACTCACAGGAACTGCTCACCCTTGATGATAAATGCCCAATGTATTTTGGGGCAGTCCAAAGGACAGGCCTGGCTTCCAGAGGAATTCTTCCAGACCACTAATACTTCTCCTTGACTTTGAGCAGGGGCTAGAGGATCCAAGGTGAGACCTCCTTACTGCCAGGATGGGAATTCCAGGTTTATGGAGTGCCTCTGGCTGACCTGGCCACCCCGGGCATGGAGACCTAGAGCCCCAAAGCCCCCCACACACAGACCCCAATGTCCCTGCCCAAAACCACTTTGCTGAGCATCCCAGCACAGCTCAGGCCCCTGCCCACACATACAGAAGAAGCTGAATGAAGCCCTGTAGGAAGTGGGAGGCAGTGAATATCCCACAACAACTTAGCCAAACTGCAGCTGCTGTAACAGCACAGTCAATGTTCCTGTTTCTTAGAGGGTGCCATGTGTATCAAACCATTCTCAGTCTTAATTACAAAAGAAAAAATAATATGATCCTTTTACTGTATGTCTTTCTTCACCCTCTCATCTGCTCTGGTGTTTTAAATACCCAAGTTTTAGTTAGAAACAGATGCCTCTGCTTTAGCACCATGTTGTAATGGCTTAATACTCTAGGTAGGACCAAAGACAGAGGAAAAATACGCTACACTGTGCACAACTTCTGAGCAAATGGACTTGAATATTCATTAAACAACATTTAATTTAAACACCCAAACCCTAAAAGCAGCAACATATGGGCCTGTTTTATTTTACATAAGCTGAATAGGAGGTTGTGCCATTAGTTTCTACAGACATAATGTTCATTACAAATGAAGTATGTTTTCCTTTAGGGAATGCACCACCGTTTCTGTAGTGTTGTCATTCCCCCAAAAGGTTCAGTATACTTACCATATGAAGTACTATTCTTGGCAATGTGCTTCCAAATGTAAACAAAATTCCCATAGATTTTCATTGACAAGGGGAACCTGAGGCAAATTAAATTCCTTAATAAGAAACAAACAATGAAAAGAGCCCTCCCTTTTCAGTATTTTACCATATTTAAAAGACTATCTCGACTTCATAGTTTGGTACATGGGTTTTTCTCCTACTCTTTGTGATAGAACATTTTTGCATAACTGTGTGATATGTGGTTCTACAGTCCTCTGCTGGCTAAAAGATTGCTTTGCACAACCCTTTCAGAATCTATGTTGTTTTCTTGTATGTGCCTTTACTGAAAAGCAAGATATTTGCTCTTGAAATTTGTGTAGATTAAAAATGGCTAGATAAAAATATTTCAATTACTCAGCAAGCTCCATAAAAAAAATTTTGCACATGGTCCTGCACTTCATATCCCAAGACAGCTACTTAAGTGGTAAAACAATTGAAAAAAAAACAAGGAAAAAAGTCTGGGAGACCTAAGCAAGAAAAGATTCACTACAAAAGAAATTATTTTGCATCTTTATTAAATAATACAGGTAATGTAGGACTGAAGTGTAAAATCTTGATACACCTGGGAAGTCTATCCCCTTTCATCTACATAACAGCAACAGAAAATGCTTTATAAACTTCCCTTGACCCTGCAGTCAGCACCCTCAGGTTTCTGATGGGTTTTTCGCATTTGTACCCACAGGGGTTTCAGTGGAGCACTCATGGACCACTAGCAAAGAGAGTGATAAATAAATTGCTTTGTATGAACTTAGTGATTGTTATAATTCTTACATGGTCTATGGGAATATAAAGATAGAAAAAGCACCTGCAAGCAGAACAAATAAAAGAAACAAAAGCCACTGGGTCCATATGCAACAGGCAGCTTGAACAAAGACATGATATTTTCTTGGCTAAGCAGGCTTGTGGGTTAAAGAAACCTCAGGAGTCTTTAAGGGGACAGCAAAATATCAAAGATTGAAGAACTAACTAGTTCCCCCACTTCTAAAACATTAAAATCAGTAGTAATCACACAAAGTATATAAAGGACAAGGTGTTTATGCTATGGGCCAATGAACTTCGCTACTGAACATGAGGATTCAAGTTATAAACCTCAGAGAAGAATGCCTAGTTAGGCAGCCAGATATGGGAACAGCTGAGTTGTGAGACTAAAAGGATACAAAATTATGTTTATCTATCATCACTGACAAGAGCTAATCCCCACACAGTAAGTCTGGAATGTCCCAGTGCTCCCACTTCACACACAAAGCACAAAAGAATAAAGTAGGAGGATATTTTTTTAAGTACCTCACTGTTTTAAACTGTTTTAAAGGCGTAAGTGCAAATACACTTCTGTATAAATAGATAGAATAGACTATTTCAGTTGGAACGGAACTACAATTATAATTTTGTCCAATGATCTGAGTCAGGACTGCCCTTAAAGCAGATATGAAGGGCATTGTCCAGGGAATTGTAAGGTCATCCAGTGACATCCTGCCAGGTCTGTAGGAGTGCCTCACTTGTGTTCAGCAGGGCAGGATTTTCTAAGGAGGCTCCCCCAGCTCTGTCTGTGCGGCACACCACGGTAAAGCTTCTGTAAAAGCATGCTTTACTCCTGCACTGACCTGGCTTTCACCCAGGTCATCAGATACTTCATACCAACAAAGTATTGCCAGGAGCCAAAACACGGTCGAACTAAAATAAAGTATTCATCATGCTGATGGGAATTTTATTTCTTTAAAAAGCACAAGTCAGAGTCACAACAGGCAATTAACAGACATTAACACAAATGAAGATTTTCATGTTTAATAAAATTTTTTTAAAAATGATGCATATTGCACTTAGTGTTTAATGACAGATGTTTATTTTTCAGCATTTCTTTGACTCTGGATAGTTCAATTTCACTGTTTTCTGTGGTTTATGCATGAGTACAGTTCTTCAGTGCTTGTTTTTACAAGCACCATGCAGTTCAATGCTAGGAGTAATATATTCTCAGTTAATTAACTCCTCAAAAACATACAAGTTTAGTATTAGTGTGTGAATAGGAAGCAGTTTTTCCCAGTCCTAGGTTCTTACATTATTTTTTTCTTTTGTAATGCCCTGAAGTAAGGCCTAAATCAACCTCTCTACAATAATCAGAATTGATCAATTAAAATAAATACTTAAAACATAAAATCTCTCAGTTCTCTTATTTTCTGATATCCTTCTACTAGCCTAACAAAACCTTAATTTCACCTCTTGTCTGTGGCAGGATCCATCACAGCATGAAGAGAACAGCGAAACAAGCTATGCAAGAACTATTGACCAACATGTTAAGAATTCAACTGTTTCCACTCTTAATTTAAAAATATTAAGCTGTTTGGATTGTTATTTTTACATTGGCTGTTAAAACAGACAAAAAACATTGAAAAAGCAAAATGTCAGTCCCAATTTTCTACTTACAGCCAACACTGTGTAGGAGATATGGATCTGAGGTCATCTGTCACAGAAAAGTTTTATTATCAGTGATTGAAACCTGTTATCAAATCAACACAAATGATGCCTGGCTTAACAAACAGGCTAGCAAAAATTGACAGAAAATGATAGCAGGGTAGCAGCTCGAGTACAATCAAATCAGATCATCATGAAAGGCAGCGAAGCATGTTTCTCCTAATGGGGGTCAGTGTGCAGCCTGGCCAGCTTCATTAAATAACAGCTGTATTTTAACCCAGTGAACACAAGTACAAACTGTTATCATCCTCCCCAGTGAAGCATTGTACTCATCATTTTTGCTGGTTGTGCAACATCCACTGTGTTAGGAGAAGGCACAGGTGCTCCGAATCCTCTGCCCCAGCACATTGCTGGACTTTAAAGATCTCTGTGTATGAACTGCAGCCACAGAAAGATGGGAGTTTTGTCAGCAGCACAGGCTGCCAATGGCCGGCTCTTGGAAATCACAGTCATCTTCTACCACACAGGATGTCTTTTAGCACTTCTGCAGCTGTTTCATTAGCGACAGCCTTTACAGAGAGGAATAAATTAAGAGAAAATTTATGGAACTTGAGATGTGGACAAAATTTCCCTGGAAATATTTTTAAGACGTAACCAGAATTCAAAAATTTTAGCAACAAACTCAAATCTCCATTTAATCCCTTCATAATAAAGGTGTCCAAAGACACGAATATACTTGGATGTGCCTACTCCTGACACTGATTTGTAGAAGTTTACTTATTGGAAAATTTACCTGCTCAGATGAAATTTTGCCAGCATTCATAGAAAAAATAATTAACTATTTTTATCTCATCTCTTAGCAGTACCAAAAACCCCATCCAAAAAAGGTTCACTAGATCTTGTTTTGCTCAAATAGAAGCACATGAGCAGGAAGCATTCACAACAGGTATTTCAAACTTATTATATGAATCTAGTATCATCAACAGCTGTTATTGGACAACATTCTATTCCCTCTGTGTAAGAAACCAATGACATTTAAACTCTTCTTTTATAGGAACTGCTCAAAATAATATAAACAAGTTAATTTCTTCTGACTGTTGCAAACAGATTTGATAGTGACCGATATACTTCAGTCCTTAAATGACACATTTTCTATCAATAGGAAGAACTCCCATTGCCCATTCAGCTGACTGTTGGGACTGCAGTCTTCTCAAAGCATACTATGCCTCATTTATTTCAAGCCACTGTTGGTCAGCTTCATTTCTTCCCTTCAATATTTGTTCTCAAACTTGTTATAAGCTGGTCCCGAGACAAAACCACCTCATGGTACCTAGGTGGTGCCAAATTTTGCTATCTTTTGCCTTTATCAAAGCTCTCTTTTTCTGTGCATCCAGGACAGCAATCTCTGCTGCTATACAATTTTGAGTACAGAAAAACAATATTTTTTGTGTGTGCAACTCCAACAAGCCCTAGCCATTGTAAACAGTGATTATTACAAGTCTTTCCACATATATAAATTGGAGATTGCTCACCACCAGATTAATTTAGAAGTTTTTCTCCAAAATTCCTTCTTCTAATCCAGATTCCAGACTTTGTTAAATAAATGAAATTATTGAGATCCTGAACAATGAGGGCCAGGCCAAGCAGACAACAGTGACAAAGCTACTATCTGTAAATGATGGGATGTGCCAAGTTCAGCAAGAAATAAAAGGGTTCCTTTAGTACACAGTGGGCAAAAAGGTGAAGATTCCAGTTCCACTTCATTGTTTTACCTCACACAGGAAAGGGGATGAACCTAGTGTGTTCACAGCAGGACATGTGCATTAAACCTCTGAATTACAGAAAACCTGCCAGACCCTGCTTAGACTGGAGTGCAGAGGCAAACACTGGCACAACAAACCTCACAACTCCCAACTGCTGAAGCACGAAGATTCCAGTACACGGCACCAAGCTGTAACCATTTCAATCCATCTGCCATGCAATGCTACTGAATTACCCACATACACAAAACTGTATTAAATAAAATGAAAGACATTACAAAGCTGAGGAAGAAAACACTCAGTACTCAAATTCCAGAAATAATTTCTTCTGGAGGCAGACATCCCCCCCAGAACAGTACAGTTAACTATGTAAACTCAAAACATCAATCCCACACAAGGCACTATGCCACATACCTTTATGCAAGCACTTATTTACAGATGCTTTCTTGATTGCATAGAACTAAGGTAAGGAGGCTTCTGAAAAGAGCAGCTAGAATTTGTGCCAGCAGTCTAGATCTTTCAAGTAGTAAACATTTGGAAAACACTAAATCTATCGTCTTCACCGAAACAGATGGTTTCCATTGAAATCAAACCAAGAGTGAAACAAGCATTTCACTTCACATCTCAGCTCCTTCACACGACTATTTTTAATGCACGTCTTCAAAGAAATTGACCTCTTTGGCAGGGGACAATTTGGCCTCCTTTCAGCCTAGTCTATGAAAAATTGCTGTGTGTCTTCCTAGTATTTGTATTGCTGTGTTCACACCACCCCCTAGTGATTGTTCAATTACACTGAACAGTGTCACTCCTCTCTCCTTTCATGCTGAACACTATATATGGGAAGGGTTTACTGCAGCACCACAGCTGTATGAGCTGCACAGCTAACAGTGTGATGCTGCTGAACACAGCAGCAACCCCACCAGCTCAAGACTTGAACTGAAGGTACTGCAAGAGGCATTAAGTGCTTCATTTATACTTAGCAGATCTTGTACAACATCCCCTTTCAAACCCTTTAACACCTCTTAGCTGTGGTAGCACTGTTTTTTCCCTCTAACACTAAAAGCACTTTACCTATCTTACAATGTGCTGCCCAGTAAAAAGGTAGTGCAATTCAAACAATGCATTGAGGTAAAGAAGTCCAAGCCTTATTCAACACAGTTGCCAGAGCTGCCCAGTCTGTTTCAGTCCTATGTAAAGGACAGAATCTCTGCTTTCCATACTCCACCAAACACCTGCACCAGACTGCCCACACTTCCATCTTAAGTGGCTCTTGTAACACTATCAGATGAAAAATTAGGGGTTATTAGGAGAATTAAGCTGACACACAGCTTGCAGGCCAGAGACAGACCCCAGAGCCTGTCCTGATAACTCAGGAACAAAAGACAAATCCTTCCTGATGCCTTCATTAGCCAAAATCTTAACTGTGGAAGTAGGCAGCTCTGAGTGTCTCTGTCTGCATGTTTGGTTCTCCCTTCCTCTATGTTCTAGAGGTCTATATAAAATAGGCAGCCAAACAAAGGACTTTGCAAACACAGTTTGAACAAGAGCATGCCTACCTCCAACACTGCCTGCTTGGAATTAGCTCCTACTACTACCTGTAGGAAGCTGTGGTTCACTTCAAATTGATACTCAAAACAAGCCTTGTTTAATTATGAACAGATTTTAATCCAGTGCAAACAGTACACCTATACTGAATTTCTCAAACTTTACAAAACGGTAGCTTTTGAATCAAAATTAAAAGGCAAACCAGTATTTTATTGACAGAGTTTATTGGATGTTAAAGTCAGATGAGCAGCTTCTGCTTTCCAGAGAATTCATTCTATACTTCTTCATAGAATGATGCTGCCTGTAAAGGAAAAAAACAGATCAATTTTTACACTTGTACTTTTATAAAGCCTGAAAGAAATACTGTTTCCCAAACCAGTAAGGTGAACCACACTGCTCTTCTTGTAAGAGCATAAAGCTCAAAATTTCCCAGCACTGCCATGGCAATAAATAAGCCTAAATTATAGCAATTCTGCAAAAGAAATCAACAAGCTACAACTGCTTTGACAGCTTTCTGTTTAAGACATTACACTCACTATATCAGCTCCCAGACAGACTGTTTAAGTTCATTCCAACTGAGTCACTCAGACCATTTGTAATAAAACCAGTTTTTTTCTGGAGCAGTTATTGACCACAGCACTTATGTTCCTGCAGCAGAGATACAAAAATGTAGTCTGACTTGTCTGTAAGAGCATCCTGTTTGTAAATATTTTACTTTAAGTGAGTACCTGTAAGAAAACAATGTACATCTATTCCAAAAATAGGTATCATGCTATTTTAATCTATTTGAACAATAAAACTCAAACATCTATCCTCCTTAGCATACCCACAAATGAAAAACAGTAAGACTAAACAATCAGCAACGTTGGTAACAGTAAATCTGAAGTACCTAATGTATAATTTTCAGTCTTTATACTGATCAGGTATTTCATGCAAGTCCAAGTCACATAAGCTACCAACTCAGTACTAAGTGCAAAAGTGGTTTGTAAATATTCTTAGCCTTAAACTCTTGCACTGGGTTCTGTGTCTGCACAGGTACCACAGTCTTTGCATAAGTGAACCTCAGAATTGTTATCATAATGACTGCACTGCTCAATGGCTGCCCTTACAAAGCATTCTGAAGGCATACCTGTTATCTGTTTTCCACCTGAAGCATGTTCATTTACTGAAAAAGAGAAAGAATTAATTAGTAAGAATTTTATCTAAATTCTACTACTGTGGAAAATTGAGCTTTGAGGGTTTTTACTGACACTCATGTGCTTTTTTCAATTAACCACATTAAAATGTGATAGGAAACCCTTGAAGTTTTGACTACTGCAGACACTGAACACTTAGATTTCACTCCCTTAAATTCAACAGCTATTTAGAGCTTAACTAATGCTCAGAATGCAACTGCTTGTTCAATTACACCTACATGGCTTCCAAGTGCTTATCCATCCACACTTCTGTTTGACAGTCCCACCTGTCAAAGGCTGTCACAGCTACAGCTGTGACATTAAAAGGGAGGGAGGGGATTTCTTTGCATTCACTATTTTGAACGCAAAGACCAGGGGAGGCACATCCACACCTTCTTGTTCCAAATTTTAGCAAGCTCAGCCAGCTCTAGAGGCACAGAATATATTAAATAACACAAAATATTTGAAAATACTTTTCTTGAAACTGCAGAGAAAATAGAATGGGAATGCTAAAGGAGTGAGAAGTGAAAAGAAGCATCAAAGAAAGCATCAGCATAATTATGTCTGATTTTTTCATGACTTCATCATATGTAATTTTAAAATAGACACTTGCCTGACCATTTTTCAGAATCAAGTACTGACACATTTACAAGATAAAATAATTCTCACAGATTCTGTAGGTGGACTCAGAAATGTATTCCAGGGCTCCTATTAAAATTCTTCCACACAGCTGTGATAAGGATGATGAACCATACCACATCATGATCTCTGAACATGCATTTCTGAAGACAAAGCTTAGTGTATTTCACAAATGTTTTTTCTATAATGCAGCACAATTCTTCTCAAGTAAGTTGTTCAGGAAGTGCACAAAATAATTTATCTTAAGTGACAACACAAAGATTAACAAATCTGGTAAACAAGTCACATCTAACCCATGCATACTTATCAACTGAGAGATCATTTTCAAAGACATCAAAATATCTCTAATCAAAAGCACAGTTTACCCACTACTAAGACTACATGTTAGTTTGACAAGCACTTGATACAGAAGTCACATCTCCTATGTAACTACTACAAAGCATGATCATTGCCTTCAATTTCTGAACTGTTGATATGTTTTAAGAGCTTCTATGAACTGGACACCATTAATAATTCAAGTGAGTCATTTGATCACCTTTCATTAACACTCAAAACCAGCTACTTTCAGGTGCAAAAGTCTTAAAAGGAAGAAATTCCTCCATACTACCGGGATTGGTGCAACATGAAATGACTCCTTTGCCATTACAGACGTGTGTAACATTACGTGTTACTACTATACCAGATGCTAATTTTGTGCCATAAACTATTGTAGGACCTCATGATTAAAACAGGATTAAAGCACAAAGGAAGAAGGCTCCTAATGTTTTCCAGCAGAGTAGTTCCCTGATTTACTGTCAGTAACACTGGTTCCTTTCCATCCAGGGTTAACAAGAACTTCACTTCCACACTAACTACAAAATGTAGTTTCAATGAGATTTCCAATTCCACTGTAATTTGTGTGTTAACTTTAATTATTGCCCAGCAGTATTCCAACACAGTTTAATGCTGACAACTGTGCCACTTCCAAGCACCATCTCAAATGCACCAAATGTGATGTGACTTAGCTGTCATGTACACCACTACTTTCACACAATGGTCAAGTTACACATGCAATTGCACTGTACTACTTTGAATCAGATCCTGTGGTGACTGAACCAATGTCTCAAGTCAACAACATTGGGTTGCTTGGATTTATTCTCAATGGGAATTTTTTAAAGTTGATTCACTAGTTTCAAAAGTCTGGTTTGCTACTAGCCAAATTTTACTTCCAAGTCACACAAATAAAATTCATTATGCAATTAAATGAACCTTCACATGACAGACATAAGTTTAAATCAAACATGCATACAAGGCAGTACAGTGCTTCAATTAAAAGAATAGACACATTTCAGTGATGTGTAATTCAGGCACCAAATCCATGCTCATTTCCAGTACCTGCAGATACTTCATTTCTGATGGAGAGTTCCAAGAAAGTAGGAAAAAAGCAAAAGTGAAGATTACTTAAGTTCAAGATAGCAAGGTATTTTCACAGCTACAGAACTAAGCATCAAAACCCATAACCTTCTCTCCCCTTGCTAAAACACCTGAAAAAAACCCCAACTTGCCTGCACAGCTTATTCAAATTTTATCAGAAGATGGAACACTGGGAAGGAAAGTGACTGGCTTCCCACCCAAGCTATTCCTCAGCTTTTTGTTTCATGATAGAAGAAAATCTGCCTCCCTCTAACCTGCATGTATCAGGTGATAACCACAGCCCAGGAGGGTTCTTATCAGTCTAGCCTCACCAGAGGAAGACTCCACTACCTTGGGCATCAGTCCCTCAAACCCCAAAGCATTCTACTTTATCTTTATTTACACACTGTCCTCACTGCCTACACCACACATCCTTATCATACTTACCTGGGTAAGGAACACCACACCAACAGTAACTTGGTGGAGTAAGCATTAGGGGTTTAGGCAGCCTGAGTAGCAAGTGTTAAGATTATCTCATGTGTGTATTGCGAGACTGAGTTATGTGATTAGAGCAACACTGTTAGATTCATGAAGTTTAACAGTGACACAGAGGAAACAGTAATTTAGAAAGCATTGTTTCATGTCATATCAGCTAGGCTGGCAGCAGTGAGGAGCAAAACTAAGCTACTGAGCTGATGACAAGCTGTACAACACACAGTTTACCTTCTGTTATCCAGTAGAACAGGTGAAAAAATGGAAGGAAAACAATGTTAATCTGTTGAAGAATTCATAATCAACATTTCAAAGGCATATGCTCACTCTAGCTTTAAAGATATTCTCATCCTACCTTCTTGCCAGCACCAACATTTGCCTTGGCTGTGCCCCTGACTTTCTTCATTCTGTTCTTACGCTCTTTTCGCTGCTTCCTGGACGTCTTTTTCTTTTCATACAAGCCGTGCTAATAAAAACAGTTGAAAGTTGCTTTTAACATTGTTTCTCTACTAACAACTCTCAGTAAGTTGTATGATTTCTGAAATGTTCAAATACAGTTTATATTTGAAATATTAACTAAGTAGCAAGATCATTAACTAATGAATAATTCAACACACACCATGAACATTGAAGAGGCAGATGCATCAGCCCCATTTCTTATGTTTATTTAAGACCTCTATTAGTGTTTTGTTAAAAGTTACTGCTAAACACCTCTGGTATTATCAGTTTTGCCTTCCCAATTCCCTAGTAATACAGAATAAAAACACACTTAGCCTATTTTGCAAATGCAGAAGTTAACATGTGCTATTTTAGGGGCTCTCATACAACTGTACTTTACAAAACCTGAGTTTTACACATGCAAATCCTGCTTTCAAGATACCAGAAAACAACATACCCTGGCAAGCCTGTGCTTTGGTTCGTTTTTCTTTGCATAGTCCAGGGAGTCGTAGATCATGCCAAAACCTGTTGTCTTGCCACCACCAAAGTGAGTTCTGAAGCCAAAGACGAAAATTACATCAGGGGTTGTCTTGTACATTTTTGCCAGCTTTTCCCTGATTTCTGTTTTGGGGACTGTGGCCTTCCCAGGATGAAGAACATCAATGACCTAAGAAAGAACATAAACAAGGTGATAAAAGGTCAATATCCAGTAGACAGCCCCACCAGGTGCTACAGTCCCACCATGATCTCAACATTTAAACTAACCCACTGTAGAAGCACAAACTAATATTCATTTGACACACAAACATTCTGAAGTTTCTTGCTTCATTGAGTTATTTAGACTGAAAAATACCTTTGAAATCATTAAATCCAATAGTAGATCCAAACCTGCCATGTGTCTCAATGGTACTGAGCCATGCTCTCAAGTGTTACACCTACATGTCTTTTAAATATCTCCAGGGAGGATATCTTAACCACTTCCCAGAGCAGGCTACTCCAATGCTTAATAACCCTTTTGGTGCAGAATTTTTCCTCAGCATCCAGTCTCAAGCTGGTAGAACTTCACCATCAAGATTTACCTTGCACATACATTAACACATTTAAACCCATATGCTCTTACAATTTCTTATGTAAGAACCCTGTAGATTTTAAGGGCCCTATATTTACAGCAGCTAAACCTACTTCCAGCTCAGAACCACCAAACAAATAAACGCAATTTTCTGTAGTTTTTACCATCTGCTTGCGCTGCAGAAGTCTGTTGGTCATGAACTTCCTGGTTCTGATGGTCACTGTGTCATTCTGCAAGGGAAAACATTAAATAAAACAAAACAATAACTACAAATGCAAAAGAAACTGAAAATGAGCATAAATAATGCACAGTACCACAATGGTCAGCCTCAGATAGCGACAGCAAGCTCACAACCTAAGTGGGCTGGTCTTGAGCTACAAAAAGCACCTTTAAGTAATACAGTGAGAAACCGACAAACTCATCCCCAGCTTCCAAGCACCACAGCAACACATACACCTTCACTACCATGAAAAGGTAAAGCAGCTTTCAGTAAGACATGGATCTCAATCCCAAGTGCTCTAACAACATAGCAGAAGTCTTCATCTTAGCCCAAATGTTACTGCCTGTATGGCTTCCCACCCCTCAGGACAAGGGAGCACCCAAGATTCCTGGATGCTCCTGGTTGAAAGGAAAAACAGGTCAGTGGGTCCAGAAAAGGTTAGCCAGTTTTCTCAGTACATTACACACCTAACATGGCACTTGGTATGTTAGCACCTGACCTCAGAGTAAGGACATGGCAGTGGGTGGGGGGTAAAGGGCAGGGTAAAAGGGAAGTAAGTATATAGAACACAATGACTGACCATGCACTGGAACAGTAAAGAAGCTATTCCTGATGTTCTAATGAAACTCCCTGGGCATCAGTTCTCTGCCCTTGCCTCGAGTACTATTGCCTGGCAGCAATAAGCAAATCCTGGCTGCATCCTCTGATACTCCTCTTTAAACACTGATAAGGTCGCCTTCCTTTCCTTGAGCTGAAGACATTCAGCTTTCTCAGCCTTCCCTCTTAAGAGAGGTGCTCCACTCCCCCAGCCATCCTCACTGCCCTCCACTGGAACCGCTCCAGGAGATTCCAGGTCTGCCCCGGACTGAGGAGCCCAAACCTGGACACTACGCTCCAGGTACAGCCCCACCAGGGCTGAGAAAAGAGCTCAGCTCCCTGGAGCTGCTGGCCATGCTCTCCCGAACGCAGTGAGGAAGTTTCTCTGAAAACCCTGAACGCGACCAGGCTTTCAGAGAGGAGCAGCCGCGATAGTCACAGGTGTGACCCAGGGCAGCCCCCGCAGAGCGGCGCCGCGGGGCTGCTCTGACCAAGGACAGACACGGCGCGGCCCTCACCCCGCAGCTCGCTGCCGCCGGCGGGCACGGAAGCGCGGCGGCCTGGCTGCAGGAGCCCGGGCTCGGTGTCCGCCATACCCCCGCGGGCAGGTGCGGGCGGGCCAGGCCAGCGAGGCGCGACAACGGGAGAGCGCGGCAGGGCGCGGATGGCGGCAGGGCGGGGTGGATAGTGAGGCTCAGCCCAGGCACTCACCATGGCTGCGATCACTGCTCCTGCGACCGGAAGAGAAAAGGATCGGCGCTTCCACACAGCCAATCATAAGACCGCGCGGGGCTCTTTCCGGCAGGGGCGGAGTTGTGTGTGGGGCTGCCCCTTTCAGAGCCGGTCCTGGCCGGAAATAGCGGCGTGCGTGGCTTTCGTGTCCCCACAACACCGGGTGCGGAGGTAGTGTCGCTCCCTAATAGGGCTAGGCTAAGCGATGGGGCTAGGCTAAGCTGTGTGGGCGTCGCGGGACTGATCTCAGCTGAACTTACCCCCACCGTGTGTTGTCCTTGCCCTGCGCCCTGGGGTCCCGCCAGTGGTGACCTGGGGCTGTTGTGGAGGACATACAGAGCCACGGATAGGACGTGGCGGTGCAGCCAGGCTGAGGAGTTGCTTGGGGCTCCGGGAGTTGTGTGTCTTCAGCCTTGGGAAGAAACGACTGAGAAGGAGCCTCATTTATGTGTATAGATAAAGAGCGGTGTCAGAGTGTAGCCGGGCTTGGCTCCATGGTGCCGGCTAATGGGCCAATCACGGCTGTGTGCCCGTGATGCTCAGGAAGCTCTCCCTGAACACGGATAGCAGTTTCTTCGCTGTGCCCTGAGCGCGTTCGGGAGCAGCGCGCCGGTGCCTGTGGAGGCTCCCTCCGGGGAGGTGTCCCTGGAGCGGCGGTGCCGGCAGGGGGCGCTGCGGGTGGAGGCCGCACTGACCGCCCCGGCCCAGGCCCCGCGTGCAGCCGCCCGGGCCCCGCCGCAGCCGCCGCGATGGTGAAGGAGCAGTTCAGGGAGACCGATGTGGCCAAGAAAATGTGAGTGGGGGCTGTACGGTGCCCGCAGGCTGAGGCGGGGAGCAGCAGAGTTGTGGGGGACAGAACGCTGTAGCCGGAGCTGGCAGAGCGTTGGCGTGGAGGGCCGCGGTGGACAGCTTGTGCCACGGCTGCTTCCGCTCCTAGGAGCGCTGGTACAGGCTGGGGTCTCCCACATGGTAGCTGTGCCTATGTCTAGCTGGGGGGATGCTCAGGAAGGTCGCTAAGTCCCTCAGATAAAAACCACCAACTCACCATAAAGCAGCTTTTTTTTTTTTTTTTAGTTATCTGACAGGAACCTGTTTCAGCAACGTTGTGAATTAATCTAGCTATTTTTGCCTTATTTTAGAGTACTTTGGGGTCCTGAGAAGGGCAACGAAGCAGCTGAAGCAACACCAGCCCTAGGGGGAGCGTCCGAGGGAGCTGGGGTGTTCAGCTTGGAGAAAAGGAGGTTCAGGGGAGACCTTATCACTCTTCTAAAATTCCCTGGAAAGAGGCTGTCGCCAGCTAGGAATTGCTTTCTTCTCCCGGGCAACCAGTGACTGGATGAGAAGGCACAGCCTTAAGTTGCACTAGGGAAGGTTTAACTTCGGCATCAGGGAGAACTTCCTCACAGAAGGGTTAGTTAGGCTTTGAATGGTCTGCCCAGGGAGGTGGTGGAGTCACCATCCCTGGAGGTGTTTAAGTAAAGCTCGCATGTGGCACTCAATGCAGTGGTCTAATTGACAAGGTGGTGTTTGGTCACAGGATGAGTTCAATGATCTTTGAGGTCTTTTTCAACCCAGCTGGTTCTGTGGTACTTGCATGTAGGTGTGCTTGTCATTATAAGTGGTTTTGCATACACAGACACGTACATATATATATATATATATATATATATGTGCCCATACATACATCTGAAATTTCCTGTCCTAGAAGCCACATCTGTTTTGGCATGAAATCTCCAGAAGAGATGCGTCAGCAAGCTCACATTCAGGTGGTCAGCAAGAATTTGTATAGTCAGGACAACCATCACTCTCCGCTGCAGTATGGAGTGCTGGACCATCGCATGGTGAGAACCTTTCTTTTGGTTTGCAATGTCTTTCTGGGGAATTGCTGAAGTGGTTAAAAAAAGTTTGGGGTCACTGAAGCATACTGTTTGTCCAAAGTAAGTTCAAGTAAGTCTCTACTTGAATTTCATAGAATATTAGCTGCAGTGACAGCTACTTTTTTCACATTTCTGCAGGGCAGGAATGCATTCTCTTTAGGCAGGAAGTAAGTTACTTTTCTGCCAAACTGCTGGGTACCCAGAGGAACGTGTCACCAAAATGTCTTAGTGTAGATTGTAGTAGTCTGTCAGTGATTTGTAAGCAACAGTCTGTAAATAATTTGTAAGAGCAGCCCAAGTCCAGGTCATTGGTGTCAGCAGGGGTTGTGTGTAAAAACCATTTTTCTTGAGGGTCAGAGTGACTGTAATGCTGTATATGTGCTTCTGATGCTGGGGAAAAGGAGTGGCTCTGC
The DNA here is from genome assembly GCA_024865655.1 of Emberiza elegans. NCBI lineage: Eukaryota > Metazoa > Chordata > Aves > Passeriformes > Fringillidae > Emberiza > Emberiza elegans. The sequence continues at coordinate 23,470,799 of JALJVW010000241.1, read as the reverse complement.
TACTAGGATTCCTGACTCGTTTATAAACTGTTATATTTTGTATCTATTCCATCAGTTACAGCTAACTTTTTTCTCTATATGTGTGTTTCATTTCACCCAAAGGGAACCAGTGAGAAAGATCGTCCCTGTGAAACCTGTGGGAAAAGTCTGGCTGACTGTTTAGGGCATTATGGATACATTGACTTAGAGCTACCATGCTTTCACGTTGGGTACTTCAAAGCTGTGATAGGCATATTACAGGTAAACGTGATCATGATTTCCTGTCAGTTCCTGGTCTAAAAAAGGAAACTTTCAGAAAAGATGGTGCTTGAAAGTAATTGAGAAGGCCAGAAAAAGGTTGCATTATTAATCTATATTTGTGTAGATTTTCTTTTGTAAAATACATGCAGTTGAAGGCTAGTCTTATTCATGTCCTATGTAATCTCAGACTGAGAAAATTTATTATTTTTTTGCTGTTTGAGTTAAGTATATGCAGGATAATTTGCTTTTCAGAACATTCAAGTAAATCAAAGTTCTGTTTGCTTTATATGAGTTTTTAAGGCCCCGCAGAGCTTAGCTAAAGATTTGCCTCATTGACTGTATTTTTCTCATGTGCTTTTTAATGTGTGTTGCACTATGTGATTTGGTCTTCCAATCAGGACAGTGGTATCTCATTCAAAAAAATGCACTCTGATGAAGAACTGAAGCTGTAGTGCAAGAGGTTATATCTCAGAATGCATCTCTTAAACATCTGTGTTTATACATGTTTACATTTAAGATGATCTGTAAAACCTGTTGTCGCATCATGCTGTCGGTGGAAGAAAAAAAGCAGTTTTTAGATCACCTAAAACGACCTGGCCTTACATATCTTCAGAAGAGAGGGCTGAAAAAGAAAGTGTCTGAGAAGTGCCGAAAGAAAAACACTTGTCCTTACTGTGGGGCCTTTAATGGTGAGTATTGACATGAGCAGTTTGTGAAGTTATTTCTCTGATAGTTTTCACCTTGATGGCTGTGATGGGTTCCAAATCTTGAATATGCTCATTCATTGCACAGCTAGTATTTGTTCTCTCTGGCCTTCATTAAGGAACAGGTAATTGCATTTTTAGAACCAGACACATGCCTGTTCACCTCTCATTTGTGTGGATACAGGCACTTTCCTAGTTGCTTATAGCATTTTGTGTTTCATGTAGTAACCAATATTTGATACTTCAATAATGACAAAAACACCCCTTTTAATGTCTTTAAAAATATTGGGAACTATTGACACTGATCAATATCTTCACATAGAAGCATTGATAGCATTTCTAATTTTGAGTGAGCATCATTTTTCATCACTGAATTAAATTATCTTAAGATTATTCCTTCTTGAAGGCAGAGTATTTTTGTAAGAGTTTGTATATGGTTTTCAAAATAGGCCTTGTTTTTTTTCCACTTACACAGATCACATGTTACTGCTGTTTAAGGACTTGGTGTATTACAGATTTATAGTAGATAGTTAATCAATAACTTCTAACTTATGAAAATTGTGAGTTCTTTGTTGAAATGTTCAACAACTCAATAAAAGGAGAGCTGCTTTATCATGGGTGCCCTGTCTACACATAGGGGCCATAAACAGTAGGCATTTAGACAAGTTACATGATGGGTCAGAGTACTTCAGTGAAACAAGTTGAGCATTTGTACTTGTCTGTGGAAATTTCATTAATCATGTTACCTGCATGACATGAAAATATTTACCAGATTTTTCTGATAATTCACTTCCGAAATTGCTTCAGAAGATACTGGTAAGATAGATAAATGGCACTTCTTAGTCCTGTTTTTAGTGTGGGAACTTCTACTTTAGAAATATCTGCTGTGAATGAGGTGAAGCTGCATTAAAGGTGTGGGCTAAACCACCTGCTTTCAGCCTCAGAGGCTGCACCATCATGTAGGTACACCAAGCCATCTATATAAAAAAGTATAACTTGATTGTCCTTTTGTTCTGTGAGTTTAGGAAGCTGGTTAATAAAGCTGATCAAGTTTTAATTTGTTCTTGTGTTCACTGAAGGTTTAGCTTTTTTTAAGAACTGTAACTTAAGTTTTGGTGGTGGTTTGTGTTTTTGTTATTTTGAAATAAAATCCCAAGGCAATCCTTATTTATTTCCTTGCAGGAACTGTGAAGAAGTGTGGTTTGTTGAAGATAATACATGAAAAGTACAAGACAAATAAGAAAGTTGTAGATCCAGTAGTATCTACTTTTCTCCAGTCCTTTGAAACTGCCATTGAATATAACAAAGAAGTGGAGCCCTTACTGGGAAGAGCTCAGGTGAAATTCATTATAACCTACATTTTTTGCTGGTTTTTGTGCATGAAATAAAACTCCCTAAAGGCTTGCGATATATCAGCTCAAGTCTTGTGATGATCCAAGAATTTTGTATATCAAAAGGTACATGAAGAACGTTTGGATCCAGTGCAATGATGTTAGCTTGCTAAAATGAGAAATTTAGTATGTTAGCATGTTCTGGTACACCATTATCTGCTTGTAAAGAAAGGGTTGTTCTTAGTGTGTTGTGCTCCTATAAACTAGACCAGGAAGAAGAAGCACAGGTCCACATAAAGTTTCCATGTATATATAAGTTCACTGTAACACTGGTATTAATTCCAATACACACATATATCTTCAGAAGTTCTTAATGTTGAGAAAGAAAGAGCAGACTTAATTTGCTATTTGTTTCATTAGCTTTTCATTGTATGTAGTTTTGTTTCCTTGTGCTCTTAGCAAGCTGGAAAGATCTCCAGGTACATACTTAGATATGAAAAGTAGTGAACACAGCAGTAGCTGTACTAAGATGAGAGAAATATTGTAATCATGTGATTTTTTTTTTACTAATGAAATGTATACAATGTACTGTAAGTTTGTTGTAGGATATTAAGTGAGTTGCTTTCTCTATTGACAGTGAGATACTTCCATTAGCTCTTGAGACAAGAGAGCAACACGCTAGGAAGTAAGCATGCATATATAGGGAAAAAATGGAAGGAAAGAATATGTAGCAAGTTAACATTTGAGATGCTAAAAACATTGGTTCAGAATAAATAAACCAAAACAGTTTTGTTTGCATGAATAGTTCTGTATTTGCCTTTGAAAGTGGCTATTTCTGAACATCAGTAAAATAAGGGGAGGAGGGAAGCATTGAAACTTGACATGATGGCTTCTTCTCCTTGTTTTCCCAATGGATTTTGTAGGAGAACTTGAATCCTTTGGTGGTATTGAACCTCTTTAAAAGAATCCCAGTGGAAGATATTCCTCTACTTCTAATGAACCCACAAGCAGGTAAACCTTCAGATTTGATCCTCACACGACTCCTGGTTCCCCCACTGTGTATCAGACCCTCTGTGGTGAGCGATTTGAAGTCTGGCACCAATGAGGATGATTTGACAATGAAACTGACAGAGATCATTTTCCTCAATGATGTGATAAAAAAGGTGAGTCAGCCTTCACCCTCTGAGACTATTGCCTTCAGGAAGATTTGTGTGGGATTGAATATAGCAAGTGGGTTAATGCTTACAGTCTGGTGCTGTATTTCTGTGTTGTTGGGCATTATGCTGAAAGACAGGAGCAGCTTACTTCAGATGGGACTGGCTGAGTGGGTGCTTGCCATGTAGGACCTGCTGAAGGTCTGCTGGGATTCCTATGGGAAATGTTTTTTCATTTCAGCTCTGGTCTGTTAACTCTTATTTTAATTTTTCTTTCCCTCTCCCATGACTGTCACATTTGCATGGTTACTTACAATGAAAATATTACACCTATTGATTTGTGGCTTTTTTTTTTGTAGACCTTCCTGTTTTCTTATGTCTTTGTGCTTTATTTATTCCACCATCTGATCTTGAGAAATCAGGTTTCTCTTAGCATAGCCATCAAATTGAGACTAAAAGATGATTTGACATTTTATCATTTGCTTAGAAGAGCACTTCTACCAGAATAATACTTTTCACACTTTTCAAAACTGTTCCTTTGTCAGACAAAGGCAGACAAAATGAATTGAGTACTAACTCTTCCATTTGAAAAACTGTTAATTATTGATTTTCCTGTCAGTTAAGTTATATTAGCTTAAGTGGATTGGGAAAAATGCAATTGAAAGAAATAACCTAATTTTGTGACCAATTATTCAAAGCCCATATTAGTGAAAAGATTTTCTTTTTTGCTGGGTTTACTTGTGATGTGCCTTATACTATAGTAATATGCATCATCTCTCACAGTTATTTTCCCTTTTTCATTCCAATTGATGGAAGTTTCATGATTTTATTTGCAAAGGAAGAGTTTTACTCATAACAGAAAATTTATTGTTGAGTTTAATATATGTTGTTTTTATTTTTTTCTGAATTGGGTTATTTTGTTTAGCATAGGATATCAGGAGCTAAAACACAGATGATTATGGAAGACTGGGATTTTCTTCAACTGCAGTGTGCCCTGTACATTAATAGTGAGCTCTCTGGCATACCCCTCAACATGGCACCCAAAAAATGGACCAGAGGTTTTGTTCAGAGACTTAAGGGAAAGCAAGGTTTGTCTAAAAAATTGCTTTTAATTTTTTTTTGTAATTGAACCACAAATCTTTGCTATTGCCAAGTCTCGTTCTACTACTGTGTTGCACCTTAGTGCTGTACTTTAAATGATGTTGTAATGTACTGTCTTAACACATAACATTTTGAAAACTATTTTCATTTGAAGAGTTTCAACTGTTTTGTTAGGTCGGTTTAGAGGCAATCTGTCTGGAAAGAGAGTGGATTTTTCTGGAAGAACAGTCATTTCACCTGATCCTAACTTAAGAATAGATGAAGTAGCAGTGCCTATCCATGTTGCTAAAATATTGACCTTTCCTGAAAAGGTGAGTAGTGTAGGTCTCAAAAAGTTTTTATATTCCTTTTTTTTCCCCAAGTCAGATCTCAGTGTTGTTTCTTTACTCACCCTAAAAGGGAGTGAATGTACTGCATTGTGTTGGAAATGCCATTTATTGATGCTTTGCCAGTTCTCTTGCTGCTGGCAAATAAAGATCTGTAGTATTGGATATAGATGTGGTCTGACAAGATGTGGTCTAAGGTGTGACATCTCTAGAACTAAGAGTTTTGCTTCATATTTTTTCAATTCATTCATAGATTTGTATAAAGGAGTGGATGAGTACTTTTATTTCCAAGTTTCCCTCCCAGATTTTTAATTTAATTTCCCTCTGATATTCTGCTGTAAGATAGGTTGACATTTTTCTCCTCTATTCCTTCCTGCAAGTTCCCTCAGCAGCTGGAGGCTGTGTAAGGGGATTGTTAGTTGAGCCTAAGATTTGAGAACACAAAAGCCACCAGTAAAAACAAGATCCTGAAACATGTTCTGCTTGTTTCTGATTGAAGTCTTTATGCAACAGGTGAACAAAGCAAATATTAATTTTATGAGGAAACTTGTCTGCAATGGTCCTGATGTTCATCCTGGAGCAAACTTCATACAGCAAAGGCACACCCAAATGAAAAGGTATTGTGCTTATCTGTAATGATTCACTTTTTATTTCTCCCCATCAATTTGTTCTTGTTGCTGTGTGAAGGCAGTTATATCTGCAGGGATTATTTTTAGAATTTTTCACAAAGGACAGTAGAAAAAGAATTGTCTTTATGTTTTCAGGTTCCGAGTATCAGTTTTTAAAATACTCTTTGCATTTAAAGTGCACATACTAATGATGTTGAACTGCAGTTGACTCAGTCATAAAAACATAAATCTTAGTTGAAATGGAGGATGTAGTACAGGCACAAGTGAAAACAGGTGGTTTTGGGCAAGTCATACTGGCTGTTTTCAAGTGAGAGCTAATTTAAAGTCAGTTTAGGTGTAGGAAGGAGGGGTAATACATGAGTGAAACTTCCTATACTCTGATACAATTGAAATAAATTCTGTATGTTTACAAATGCACTTTTTTCTTACTTAATGTTTAATCACTGTAGCTTTGTTGACTAATGTCAAAATACATTCATTGCTTAAAGTAGCAGTGACTGATGTTCAGTCCACACCAGTTTTATCTTCTAGTTATTGCAATACAAATACTCCAGCATTTAATGGAAAAGGTGGCATTATAAATGCAGTATTAGTTTTTAGTTGTCTTTCTGTTTAGTGTCTGTGTATCTTCTGACTGCATTGTTCTCTCTTCCTGTGAAGATTTTTGAAGTACGGGAACCGAGAGAAGATGGCCCAGGAGCTGAAGTTTGGTGACATTGTGGAGCGCCATCTGATCGATGGTGACATCGTCCTGTTCAACAGGCAGCCCTCTCTGCACAAGCTGAGCATCATGGCCCACATTGTGAGTGCACAGAGGCTGGCACAGACAGTGCAGCCTGCAATACCAGGCACTTGGCCTTTAGGGTGTTTCTGTCTTACACAAGCGAAAATAAACAGTTCCTGCTGAAACAGTGTGTGGAGCAAGGATGAATGCAGTGCAGTTGTGCCTGTGCATGGGAGTTGTTGTGTACCCAGCAGGATGCTGTATGCACACTTTTTCCAAGAGCCATAATTGACCTCGCTAGGTCTTCTTGTGTGAGCATTTAATTTTTGTGGAGTTGATGTGATCTCTACAAAGTATGTTGTCTTATGTGTTTTATTAAATATTTCATAATGAGAATTATTAGCTACATTTCTATAATATAATGTGAATACAGTTTCTGTCAGTTCCTGTTGAGTTAAATCCTATAATCAGGAATTTTGATTAGTTTTTGTAATATAAAAAGGAAGCACTTGAGCATAGCTTTTTTTTAGCCTTGACTGTGTGTACCTATTTTTTTTTCTTTTCCAGGCTAGAGTAAAACCTCATAGGACATTCAGGTTCAATGAATGTGTCTGTACACCATACAATGCTGACTTTGATGGAGATGAGATGAACCTTCACCTTCCTCAGACAGAAGAAGCAAAAGCAGAAGCACTTGTTTTAATGGGGGTGGGTAGATAAAATGCTCATGTTGGGATTTTACTGATGACAGATGGGCTGAGCCCTTTAGTTCTTAAGTTGCCTGTGAAATCTGAAATACTGTCAAGATTACTGGGTGTGGATAATTTATGACTTTGAAGCTGCCTGAAAACTCCGCAAAAACCACTTCAGAATAAATTAGGACTGTTACACCCTGGTAATCCAATAGCCTTAGGTTTAACATTTGGGGAAAATGCAGTGTAGGTAGATGTTATCAGTATGCTTCTGCCTGACTGTCCTTAGAGATGGCTACTAGGGTGGCTCTGTTACCAGCAAATCCATCATTTGCCTCTGGTCTGACAGCCTGGGGATTGCAGATAGATGGACCAGCTGGAAATGAGGTGGTGATACTGGGCTTGTACTGGAGAATGCAGCTTCCCAGAGAAGGCAGGAGGGAATGGGCTCATAGAGCAGGGTCAAAAAGGGAGAAGGGAGGGAAGGTAAATAAGGATCTGATGGTTACAAGCTGTGATCTGTGGTGTGATTCAGTAGCAGCAGGCTGAGGGTTTACCAATCCATTGCTCCTTTAGGGTTACCAAATGCTACTCCTACTTCAGGTGTACCCATGCAATTCTTGGCTGCAGCCTGTTGGAGCTCACTGAACTGACTTGTGAGCTTAAAAAGAACACTCCCGAGTGTGTGATTCAGGTCTATGTGGGAATGGGTTCAGGCAAAACTGCTCCATGGGTGGGGGTGATTAACTGCAACAGTAGTTTGAGTAAAACGTAAGATCATGGGGCTAGAGGTGGCTTCATTGTTACCCACCAGGAGGGATTACACCACTTGCAGTATTCCAGTTGATCCCTGTAGTGAATGTAACACCTCTTGTCCTTTCTCCTGTTCTCAAAGCTAGCTGGTCTTCCCTTCCCTGTCTTACCAAAACACATCAAGTTGTTTCCCACTTCTGCTTTGGAAACTGAATATGCAGTTTCCATAACTTTTCTCAGACTGTTCCTTAGCTGTCAGTAGATGTGCATAGATGGAAGTGAACTGAAACTTCTGACTTCTTTTTCCATCTTTTTGAAGAAAGCTGTAGTTCAATTTAGAATAAGCTTTGACCATTTCACCATCAAGTAAATGTCTTAAATGGTAGGTTCCATTTTGAATAGCCAATGGAATATCAGTGTCTTCAAATGCATTATATCTTTTTGTGTCTTGCAGACTAAAGCAAACTTGGTAACACCTAGAAATGGAGAGCCTCTTATTGCTGCTATTCAAGATTTCCTCACAGGTGTGTATGAGCTTATTTCAGAGCTGTGTGATCTAACAGTTGTTCTTCAGAATCACTTCCCTTTTTCAGAGTTTTTCTATATGAATTAAAAACTTCCTCCTTTCACAAGTCAAAGTGACATTATTAAATATTTAAGGCCCTTGTTTTCCTGAAAGATGATGCTCTCAGAGTAATTTCTGATGTTGTCTACGTTTGTAGCTGCTATTACTACCTTTGAGTGTGTTTTTCTGCAAATGAGTGTTGGAGATCTTTGTCTGCATTCAGTAGACAATGTAAACTGCTTATGATTATGGTAGAGGAGTTGATTTCACTCAATAACTATTAGCTATAACCTCCAGTATGTACCTTCAATGTCTTTAATGCTTTAGGAAATGTTCAATGAACATAAGGAAGAAAGTGTACAAAAATAAATGCTGAGGCCTTGTTTCACTTAGGAAATAGAGTTTGAGCTCAAGAGAGTAAGTTATAGAAATAGACTGTTCCTAATTTTTAGACATTTAGTGTGGAGCAATTAAACAAAATTCTGGAAAGGATTTACAACTAAAGCTGTCTAAACTGTTGTTGTTTTGCATAGTAAGTAGCTGATTCATATTACAATGAAATAATTAGCACTGAGTATGCAATGGCTTTTAAATTGAATCTAAATTCAGTCTGTCATAATACCTTTTTCATTCCAGGTGCTTATCTTCTTACATTGAAAGATACGTTTTTTGATCGAGCCAAAGCCTGTCAAATTATTGCATCTATTCTGGTTGGCAAGGATGAAAAGGTCAAAGTTCGTCTTCCACCCCCAGCCATTCTGAAGGTGTGTCAAACTATTTTTTTCATGTTACTAAGATTTTCTTTATTATGTTCTTGACCCATAGTGATGCTATATGAATCTTTAAACTCCTAAAGTTTTAAATCAAAGGTACTTTATAAAGAAGAATTATGAATGTTGCGCCATCTTTCAGAAATGAAATGACAGCAGCATGTTTGAGGTTTTTTGCTTGTTCTAGTTACCGGGGGAATGTGACAGTAAGAGGGAGCAGTAATGCATGTTTCTCTGAGTGCATGCACATACCCTGTTGTAAAGGATAACCATTCAGCACCCAGGAGGTTCAAATCTATGAAAGAGGATGTTTTTCCAAGGAATGCTACTATGCATTTCTACATGTATGAATCTCTGTAGACATGTTCTGTATATCAAGCAATTTTACAATTAAATTCTTTCTTGCTCTTTTTCTGTAGTCGTGGCATAAATTTCTAATCTTCTCCTGTTTCTCTCAGCCTGTAACACTCTGGACAGGAAAACAGGTTTTCAGCCTCATTCTCAAACCCAGTGATGACTGTCCTGTAAAAGCCAACCTACGAACCAAGGGCAAACAGTATTGTGGCAAAGGGGAGGACCTGTGCTACAATGATTCTTGTGAGTGACACTTCTAAAGCCATGTTTTGGAAGTCTTCAAAGAAATCATAGAAGTTATTGAGCTTACTGTAGGCATTGAAACTGTACTTGACATAAGCATTCTTGAAATGAAAATAAGATCTTGCAGTTTTTCTCAAGACTTGAAATCTGTTTTCTCAAACTAAAAGAAAAGTTTTGTATGATGCTCAGTTTGTCATAATGCTAACTTACTGTTTGAAGGTCAGAGAGAGGAAAGCAAAGCTTAGGAAGTAGTTGTTCAGAGGGCAAGTGAAAAAAATTACTCTCTTGATGGGGGCTACTAATGCAGGGATTAGAAGTCAAACACAGTAAGGAGTTAGAATATGCAGGGAAGATAAATCCCTAGGGTATCAAACCATCCATGTCCTTCCACTTAGGGATGTCGGTGGCAGATGGAAGGCAAAGCACCATGGTTGAAAAGGCTGTAAGAGATGAGGAAGACTTCTCTTAGAATTAATTTAACATTCATGTGGTGACTGTTGGAAAGGAAATTGAGCAGGCAGGCTTAGGCTGGTTCCTTGCTGCTCAAAAGTGTAAGTTGAGGAACCATTGATTTACACTAATTCTGTCATGAAATGTTGCCTCAAGAAAGAATTTCCCAGTTAGCACTCAAGTCCTCTCTTCAGATGACTGAGAGGTTTCTGCAGATGAAAGGAGCACTCTGTACTATGAAGTTGTGTAGGACAAAAGGCCACAAAGGAATCCTGCTCACATGCCTGTGAACATAAGACATTGTCTTTATTTCACTGTCTTAATTTTAGAAAATATGGGAAGAGTCTATTTTCTGAGTTTAACAGGAGCACATGATGTGGAAAACTTTCAGATTTCATTGTTGGCTGTTTTCAGTTCTCTGAGAAAAATTAACTTCTGCAGACATAGTAATTCTCTTTAGAAGGTTCTCTGCAAATTCTCAAAAGTCTCAAGAAAACCTGTATCATGTCTTGATTTGATGTAATAAGTGATAGAGCAGTGACTTGTGCTTCAAGAAGATGATACCTAAATTCACATGGAAAATATTGAGCATGGACAGAGCTTTTATTTAAAAGTTCTCTCTGTAAGTGATTACTAGTGGGTAGTGAATGTTTTAGACAACTGGTGAATTCTTTTTTCCTTTTTATTTCTAGATGTCACAATTCAAAACAGCGAGTTAATGAGTGGCAGTATGGACAAAGGAACACTGGGGTCAGGATCCAAGAACAACATCTTCTACATCCTGCTGAGAGACTGGGGCCAGGTGGAAGCTGCAGATGCCATGTCACGTCTGGCCAGACTTGCTCCAGTCTATCTTTGTAAGTACATTTCCTTGTAAAATAGTACTTTAATGCAGAAATAGAGAGCAAGCAAGATTTTTGCTTCAAATATGACATACTGTGCTTTTAAAAAATAAGCTTGTTTTGAAGGTGGGAGAGAGTGAAACTTATTGTGGTTATGAAGTGATTGTGATGGTCACATGATAAGAGACAAAATTGAAAGTTCCCAATAATAATTCCTGGGTTTAATTTGTTTACTCTATATAAGATTGAACTATCAAAATTTATTTTCTTTTTAATAACAGCTAATCGTGGCTTTTCAATTGGAATTGGTGATGTAACCCCTGGGCAGGGCCTGCTAAAAGCTAAGTATGAGCTCCTGAATGCTGGCTATAAGAAATGTGACGAGTATATTGAAGCTCTCAACACTGGCAAACTACAGCAGCAGCCTGGTTGTACTGCAGAAGAGACACTAGAGGTAAAATTTGTAATTGATTTCACTCTCCATTTGGGGTAGAGGCTTCACAAATGCATTCTTGAACATAGAAAGTCTACGGTTGTCTCCTGAAACCTAAAAATACAAGCAAATACAGTCCCTAGGCATGTAACGTGAGCTGAGTCTGTACAGGCTTCAGATGTTTGCATGCATCTAAAAATGTTAGCTTAACACAGAACAACTCAAATCCTCCAGGGTGTATAGAGGTAATAGAAGAGAATAAAATTACACAGGTAATTGGAATGGAGTTGATTACATTGATCAAGATTTTCATGGTTATCTTCCATGCAGCACAGTGTGACTTAGGGCTTAGTGCAATTCTCAATTTAACTGATCTTTTTGATAAGAGATTGTCATGTTCTTGGATACCCCTGTCGTATCCCAACAAAGACATTTTCTTCAGCAAACTGGAAGTTAGGCAAGCTGAAATTTAAATTGTTTTACCTGAAGTAACAACTGGGTTTCTTTGTCTTCACTCAATTTTGAGCTCCCTTTTACTACTGAAGGTGTTGCTGGGAGTGATAGAGTTCTGTTTGTGTAAATGTTTTTAGCAAATTCTGAACCTCTGAAATACTGTATTTCAGGCTTTAATCCTTAAAGAACTGTCTGTTATCAGAGATCATGCTGGCAGTGCCTGTCTTCGAGAACTGGACAAGAGCAACAGTCCCCTGATCATGGCTCTCTGTGGTTCTAAAGGTAGGGACAGCTGAACTTGGCATGTAGGTAGGTTGCTCACTCCTTCACTTATGTGAAACTTCCTTCTTACATCTCAATAGCTTGTTCTATACTGTCAGTTGTGCAAGTTCATGTCATAGGTCTTTTTGAGTGGCTCAGTAAGTACAGGTTGGGTATAGTTAGTTAAAATCAAGCAGATGTTCTGATATTCTTGTGTCTTGATTTTTGGTACAAGTTGCAAAACATCTTGTTCTTAAGACTTTAATCAGTTTAAAAGTTGTCAGTTGTGTTTCTACTTCAAGCATTTATATCACATAGAAAAATCAACAGTAAATGATACATTCAGAATTGGATCTGACATTTCATAGAATCATAGAATTATTTGGAAGGGTCTTTAAAGTTCATCTGGTTTCAACTGCCCTGCAATGGGTCGGACACCTTCTACCAGACCAGGATGGGGCATCCACAGCTTCTCTGAGCAACCTGTTCCAGTTCCTCACCACCCTTGTAATAAAGAGTTTCTTCCTAAAGTCTAATCTAAACCTGCTCTCTGACAGTTGGAAGTCATTCCTTGTGTTCTATTACTACATGCCCTTATGTAAAGTCACTCTCTGTCTTTCTTGTAGCCCCTCTTTAGGTACTGGAAGGTGCTATAAGGTCTCAAATTCTTCTGTGAGGTTTCATTTGTTTCCTTTAATAGTTTGAAGAAATCACTTTTGTCTTTTTTAGCTGTCTAATAAATTGTGGAAAGCCTCACAGTGACATGTTATGTTCTAAAGAAATACTGAAATCTAAGACAAAGAATATATTAAGTGTATAATTTTTGTGGGGGTGATGGGAAGGCATTGTTTGCAAACATATTCAAGCAAATAAAACTTCTGAGTTAGTGACTTAATTCTCTGGGACTTAATTTGCTCTAGGAGTCCTGGTAGACACTGAACCCTTTATGAAAAATATGTTTAAGTATGTTTATTGAAGAAATTGTTAAGCAAAATATGTAGGTTAGGATCCTGGGCTGTGTATGATACAATCTGTAATACAACCCAGGATCATATAAGGATGGGAGCCAAATAATGGCATGAATGTCTATGACCCAAAGGAAAAAAAAATGGAAAATTGTTGGCTGTGTCATAGACATAAATGCCAGCCTTTGCATAAATGCTGAAATTAACAGGATGACTAACAGAAAAGCTTCTCCAACTCTTGCACTTTTGTTTTGCTGAGCAGTTATGAGGCTAAATAATTCACCTTCATGGAAGTGAAGATAGCTCATCAGGGAAGCAGTATATCCCTCATTTGTGAGTGAAGGGCTTTCTTTTCCTTTGTCTTTTCAGGCTCCTTCATTAACATATCCCAGATGATTGCTTGTGTAGGGCAGCAGGCTATCAGTGGGTCCCGTGTTCCTGATGGGTTTGAGAACAGGTCCTTGCCCCACTTTGAGAAGCATTCTAAGGTAATTCTGGGTGTTTACAACAGACTGTGAAGGGAAGTGAAACAAGTTTCCTTAAGCCATTTTGAGGACAATGCATGATGAAACATGTTGTCCTGATATGCTGAAGGAAAAGGATCATATATGGTCAATGTAAAATGCTTTGTGTCATTTTGGGAGTTAACAACAGTGCTCTGAATTGCCTTAGGATGTCTAGTTAACTTTGCTTCTTACAACTAAGCCTTGCTTTGACCTTTCTAATTTAGTACAATTAAAGTGAGGTGATTATACGTTTTTGGTTCTCTTGAGAGACCCAAAGTTAAAGTTTCTCACTGGTATTACTTTTGACTGCACTAATAGTTTTCAGATAAACTGCTGAATGTGTGTTGGTGTCTTCATAAACAGGTGAGGACATGTCAGATAAATCATTCTGGTTTTTCTCTTTTTCCATGAGGATAGGTACCATGGGTTACTCTGTGTTTCATGTTTCAGTCCTACATGAAGCAATAATGACTCTCATGCACTTGTTAATCTAATTCAGTGAGATTAATTCCTTTTAAGTGCTGTTAGAAATCTAATGAACACTAGTGAATGTTCTAGGTATGAGCCCATAGTCTAGCTTGTGTGTTAGCTAAATCTCAGATGGTAGCTATGATGCTTACATGTGTGACTACATGTCCAAATTTCAACTTCTGAGTTCTGTAACATACTGAATAAGAAGAAAAAGAAACAATACTTAATGGTTTAGATGAGAAGATAAAATGTAGCTCTAGCTTTTTTTCTGGTTTAGAAAGCATTACCTGTTGCTAAATAACAACAAAAAGTGATTTTTGACTTGAAGGGACACCTGCATAAATTGCATTGGCAAGAACTTTCTTCAGGGGTGAGGGCAAACCATTCAAAAAAATCTAATCATATACATATCTCCAATTGTGTTTTTCCCAGCTTCTTTAGTCTTCAGCAAATACCTTTGCACTACTATAGCAAAATGAACGTTCTTAACTGCAGTTTCAATTTTTACCAGTTTAATGGAAGTGTTGGTGTAGTGTTGGGAAGGAATAGCTGGACATGTGACAAGGAGGAAGGAATAACTCTGGTAAATTAGTTTGGAACAGCTAGGCAAGGGTTTTTGAAACCTTTATTCAGATCCAAAATACAAATATGGAACTTGAGAGCTAAGCAGAGCTGAGGTCATTGTCCTGTGTTGGTGGGGGTATTGGCTAACTTGCAGAAAGCATTTTGATGACATGCACCATGTCTTTCTGTAACATATAGAACATACATTGCATTTTGACTGTGTTTTTCCCACTCTTCCCTGCAGCTCCCTGCAGCAAAAGGCTTTGTTGCCAACAGCTTCTATTCCGGGTTGACTCCCACTGAGTTTTTTTTCCACACAATGGCTGGTCGAGAAGGTCTGGTTGATACAGCTGTAAAAACAGCTGAAACTGGGTATATGCAAGTAAGTGTCAGCAGAGTGAGGGTTTTATCAGTCTGCAAAGATGTGGATGTTTCTCTTGTGCACGTTGAGGTGATGGATCTGGGAGAAGTGCAAACCTTGTGTGTTTTCAGTGTAAACAGAGTAATTTATACTGTGAAATATATGGCTTGGTCTGTTCTCCAGGAGGTGTGGACTTTGCAAATGAGACCTCAGCTAGTGGTACAATAACATGCTTGTATTAAGCTGTTTCCTCCTGA
Organism: Emberiza elegans; assembly: GCA_024865655.1. Lineage (NCBI taxonomy): Eukaryota > Metazoa > Chordata > Aves > Passeriformes > Fringillidae > Emberiza > Emberiza elegans. The sequence goes on along the minus strand of JALJVW010000241.1, from coordinate 23,455,650 downwards.
ATGTGGGTAAAAGTCCTTGTTCTGTGCAATTGTTGAGGACTACTTTCTGTCTAATGTGTTCCTGAAACTGATGTGAGTGATGACAGAAATGCAGCTAAAGCTCCCTTTCAGTGTCTGCTGTCTAGGTAAGAGGGACCTTGGCCATATAGTCTTAGACTGGTTCTGTAAGATTTTAGTGTCTTTGGCTGTAAATAAATGTCTTTCCAACAAAGCTTCTTGCTTTTATGTTCAGTCTGAAGATGTCTGTTCCAATGTTTAAGTAGTATGTGAATTATTGCCCTCTTCCCAGTGTAACAGAGAGCAGAAAAGCTAACATAAATTGGGGCTGGGAACACATTCCAAGATACACAATTAACTGTACAAAGACAGAAAAAAACCCGCCTTTTGGGGTGGGTGATTAATTAGACCATTTTTCTCCAGAACTAATGGAATAATCTTGGCATGTGTGCAAGTATTTGCATACATATATGTAAATATAATAAGCAATCTGCAAAATATTTTTCCTCTTCAACTTTCTTCCTGTATCAATGAATTGTAGCACTTGGACTTTGAAATAGAAAAAAAATCTTAACATTTATTTTCTTACCTTTTTTCTCACCAGTGAGAAAAAAATACCAATTCATAGTCTAGTTTAGGTGATCTAATTTGCTTTCATGGAAAAATGAAGCCTCTCTTTCAAGCAGAAATGTTTTTAACCTAAAAGGTTTGATACATGCTTTCTTTTTGGGAATGCAAACTAATATGGTAGTTAAGGGATTTTCCAATATAAGGAGTTAATGTAGGAGAAGCAGATAACCCAGATAGAAAAATGGCTTTGGCAGGTGACCTCTTTGTTTTTTTCTGAATGAAAGCAATCATTAAGTGGCTCTGCTTTCATATACAAAAAGTATTGTATCCCTTGAGAAATAAATCAGCTTGGAAGAATGAGTGTTATGTCAAAAAAAGCCCACCCAAATAAATCCCTCAAACTGAAATAGGTTTTTGCAGCTTAGCCTTAAGTCATTAGCTTTTCTATATAATGGAATTCTACATGTGGAGTATTGTTTTGTTGTGTGAAATTTTATTGACTTGAGTGTTGTGTACAATGTACAGTAAGGCCTGAGGGGTAATACATGATTTTAAGTAGGTTTTCATGCCTGCTCATCACTGTGTCAGATTTATTTCCCAAGTCTTGTTTCTGTACTTCTTGTATTGCAAATCAACAGCTATTTTTAAAAGGATCCATTTTACTTTCCTTGTACTTTTTTTTTCCCTTCAGAGACGTCTGGTAAAATCCCTTGAAGATCTTTGCTCACAATATGATTTAACAGTCAGAAGTTCTACTGGTGACATTATACAGTTTATTTATGGAGGAGATGGCTTGGATCCTGCAGCTATGGAAGGGAAGGATGAACCACTGGAATTCAAGAGAGTTCTAGACAATATCAGGGTAAGGATTGCTGAGATGCTTATTGAAAGTGTGAAAATACTATTAAGCATGGAGAAGAAAGTAGTAAATAATGGGGAAAATTGTTTCACTGGAAGTATTTACTTTGAAACTGTCTTTTTTGAATGGTCCTGGTCAATCTTTCAGGATGTGTATTCTAAGAGTAATAGATATTTTTTCTAGTGGAACAGCAATTTGTGTACAGAGACCAAACTGTGTATAAGCTGTGACAAGTAAAATTTTTTCTGTGCTTGAACATAGTTTTGTGGCCTGATATCCAGCTCACTAGATAAATTACTACAGGTTTATTTGGGTACTAGTTTGGTACATTGTGCAGATTAATCCTCTGTTAAATCAAGACATGGGTGATCCTGGAGTTCACCTGGCAGGTGGTTGTTCAATAATATTGTCATGTTTGAAGACTTGTATTGTTCAGTTTTGGTTTTGTGCTTGGTTGGTGTGTTGTGACCCCCCTTCCCTGAAAAAATGTCTTTTGCTGAAGTAAGTGTTTAGACTTCTGTAATAAGGGTGTAAAAAATGGGTAAAACTAGAAATATCTGGGTGTATACCTTCAGATTTGCAGAAATAAGGAGGAGTGGATGTGTTCTTCTTTCCACAGTAGTCTAATATATAATATAGTAAACCAAAACAAAACCAAACAAAAACCCCATTAAACAAACTACAAAAAGACACAACCAGAAATAAAGAATGCTGTTATTCAGTTCTACATATCTGTGTTCTGTATCTTTGCAATGGAGTTTTTGTGCATGTGCTGTCTGTGGATAAGTCATCTTTTTTCCTGTGAAGGCTGTCTATCCATGCCGAAGTGAACCAGCCCTTAGCAAAAATGAATTGGTGTTAACATCTGAGTCCATCATGAAGAAGAATGAATTTCTTTGCTGCCAAGACAGTTTTCTGCAGGTAATTATCTCACTTCCTTATCACGCTGTTATTGACTTCTGCTTAGGATTTAAGGACAGAACTTTAGCCTGTCTGGAGATGACTTACATGGCTTTTAAGGGTGAGTTAAGGTTCACATGACTGCTTATACTTTGAATTATAACATTCCATGTGTTTGAAAGAGCATTGGGCGATTTTAATATTTATGAGAGCAGCCACTCTCAAGACTTCCTTGGGAATCACTGATCAAAGCTGTAGAATTAACCTGCCTGTAGGTTTAACTTTACATCTATATAAAGCTTGAACCTTCTGATTACTGGCAGTGATGAGAAAAAATTCGTTTCATGACCTGTATTTGAAGGGTTTCTTTTAAATAGATCAGAGTGCTTCACAGCACAAGGTAAACCTGAATTGCACTTCCATTGATAGTGTCAAATTATATCCGTATTTGAAATATGCTGTAAATCTTAACTCCAAGTCTGAAGGAAAAGAAATCAAATAATTTAATGTTAAAGTTTGTGGATAAAGCTGGTTTTTGAAGTATGTGTTTTAAATCATAAAATGAAAATTCAAATAAGTATTAATTTCAGAAGCATGGTTATGGCTACATCACCTTAGTGATAATTAGCTTAAGATTTTTAAGTTTTAGATAGTTACATTTTCTTCTTTCCTTTTTTTTTGTTCATCCTTGAAGACATTAACTGAGACAGGTTATGAAAAATATAATGAGGTAATCGTAGCATGTGTGTGCACTGTGTGAGCATTAATGTTAGTGCTTTTTAGCTAGAGATGTGTGTATAGTGCTCAAGTAATTGATTAGCATATATACATTACTGCTTGCTAAATTATGACATAGGTGTTCATCACAATTATTTAACTTTTTTAATGTGGTACTGTGACATGTTAATTAATACCCATTGCTAAATTCAAGGATTTTGAGGAAGCATTCTTTCAGTACTTGACACTTCTTCCTAAAAGTCCTTCTTTCAGTCTCTAGGGATATGAGCATGTTTTTCTGGTGTTTTCCTTTCCCTTCCTCCACTTTTCCATTCTAGAACAGAGATGCTTCTTAGTGCTGTTATTTTAGCCAGAGGTTCCTGTAATGGGCTTATCCATTCCAGTCCAGAACACAGTGTGTCTAAATAGCCCAATAAAAGTCATTTTTCGGTGCTTTTTGAAATGATGGAATAATAGTGCTGTGAATGTGGTGCACACACACAAAAAGCTCAGCACACAGCCAGTCAGTCAGTGCTGCCATACGCAGAGTTGGCCTACTGGGTCTGCCGCAGCTGGAGCAGGCATTGTCTGTGCCACTGTGCATGCCAGTGGCTTCACTGCAAGGATTGCCATGCAAGCAGTGCTTCTGGTGTGTGAGTGACCCCACTAACCTGGCTGCTGGGGCACCTGAACCCTGAACTGCAAACCCTGGACAGCAAGGAGGAGCTGGCAAGGCCTGTGTTGAACCACATCTTACTGAGGCCATTCAGTGCCTCTTTGCTAATGTGGTCCAGACTAAGATTTCATGTATTTAGAAGTTGTGAAAAAAATCAGTGGTTTTTTGAGTCCACTCTGGAAGTTACGTATCTGTGCTCAAAGAGTACAGTGTTTCAGTAACGATTATAAATCCAGAGAGAGACAGAGAGCTAGGCTCAACAAAGAGTGAGCTACATTTTCATTCCATTTGTAGCAAAAATTAATCCATAGTTTGGATAAACTGCCAACATATACTTGAAAGCTGAGAAGAATAAGTAATTTCCTCTTTTAGGTCTTCTGCATTAATAAAACTTTGACAATGGAAAATGAGTTTTCAGAGATTTATCTTCCACCTTTTCTGATTCTGGTCTATGGAATTGACATGTAGTTTGATTACCTTATTCAGAATTATATGTAATAACTGATTTATTGTGTTGGAGTTGTTTGAATTTTTTTAAGTGCTTCCAAACTCAGGCACTGTCAAAGAGGAAAAGTCTTCTGCAAGTCCTGCAACATTGCTTTTTTTATGCATGTGTAATAAACAGATTAACCTCTCTAATTCCATATTATTGCCTAAACACTTACTTTAGGAAATAAATCGCATTATAAATTTTTTGCAAATATGTTGGTGTCAAAAGCCTTTAAAATGTCCAAGTATATTTGTGAATAATGCTACTTACTGCAGGGCAGCAAAAAGGGGCAAAAACATAAGAATACATCCTGTCATGCAAGTGGGGAAGCAACTTTGAAGCATCCATTCCAGCAGCACTTCTATTGCCTGTCCTTCCTTTTGAACTTGGTTCTGGTACTCAGAGAAAAAAATGTACTTTCTGGAAATACCTTGAATGCCAGTAAGAATGTTATTTTTGAGAGAGAATTCTGTTAGAATGTAATACAAGTGTTTTCATAATGTTTCTATGAACTCAGCTGTGGAAAAAAAAAGGCAGTCCCTTAGATACTTACTTATTTTTGCAAGTAATTGCCAGTGCTCAGCTGACTGTGCTCATTGCAAGGAGTCCAGTACCTAGTGTAGAAGAGGTGATGCTGTGTAACCATCACTCTGTTTGTTAGGTAGGACTAATGGGGTAGAAAAGGTTTAAAAGCACTCTAAAAAATCCAGGTATTTGTTTCTCTATAGAGGCTTTCCTAAATCATGGTTGAAAATAGATGGGAAGGATTTCCTCTTGCTTTTTGTTTATATTTTGGTTTTGATAACCTTGTGTTATGGTCATGACTTGCACTGAGTCCACGTTTGTGGAAGAGTTTAATCATGGATCTCATATTTCATGACTTCTGGTGTACATGTATATGTCCAATGTGTAATGACCAATAATCTTTTATAGAATAAATATTGGATATTTTTCTAACAGTGCTGTTTCAGTTTATGCTCCAGTAAAGACTATTAGAACTTCTTTTGGGTAAGCCTGGTAAGAGAGTGGAAGGTCTATGTAGTATGACCTGTTAAATGCAATTATCTTCAAGACCTCTCCACAGCTTAGAGGAGTTATTTGAATCATATTAAGTATCATATTATATACATGTATATAATAGTTTTGAGGTTTTTTCTCTCAAAGAAAGCGCAACTCAAATCTCAGAAATGTATCCAGCAGATATACTTCATATACTTCTTCTCTTGCCACAGTCTTTCCATTTTGACTATTTTGAATAGTGAGGAATAAGTGAGAATGTATTTGTGTCAGTATTGCCAAAAAATAAGAATTTTGAGTTGGTGTTTTTTGAGTTTTTAAACCACTTTCAGTAAGTGGTGGGTAGGAAGGGTCAACCCAAGTCAGCTATCTTCACCTGTCAGTGTGTGCTCAGGAAGGATGCTTTTATTCAGCATGGACCACAGTCCTCATGTGCCACTACTGGTTTGTGGCTACACCAAAGTGGATCTGGATTGCTGAGCTCTAATGTATGTGTTCGTCTAAATTTTTATGTTCTTTTCTTCATACTGTGCATTATTAATTTATTGTAAATATTTGGAGCTTAAAGAAAATAACTTACTGTTCAAGACTTCAATATGGACACCATGTGTTGGCTTACTGTGGTTTTATTGTGATTTCAGGAAATTAAAAAATTCATCAAAGGTGTTTCTGAGAAGATAAAAAAAACTAGGGACAAGTATGGAATTAATGACAATGGCACAACAGAGGTAAATATTTTCACTGGGGTAATGACGTCATTTTTTTCCATCTTCATAAGTTGTTGCTTTTCCAACTCTTCCATTCTCTTTTCAGCCAAGAGTTTTATATCAGTTGGATAGGATTACTCCAACACAACTAGAGAAGTTCCTAGAGACTTGTAGAGACAAATACATGAGGTGAGTGTTTACCCTGCTGTGTTCTCAGTGCTGCTGTTTTGTTGGTAACGTCTGGGTGCATTTTGCTGTTTTTACTGTATGAATGTTGGTTCTGTTGTGAATGCAGTACAAAGAATTAGAAGCAATTGGCTCCAATGACATAAATGTTGCAAGACAAAGGTAGGATGCAAAAAAAAGGCATCACTGTCTATCGGTGGGCTTGTTAAGGCGGTCTTGCACAGAAGTTCTAGACATCTAACAGGTGGGATTTTTACGTTTGTCTTGAGTCAAAATCAGATCCTTTCAATAACAAACTTTGGCATCCTTTTTCATTGTAAAAAATGCTTTATGTTTCATTTTATGTTTCTTGAGCATGCAAAGCTACCTGCTTGTGTTTAAGCAGCACCTTCCTTCTAAAGTAATAGTAATTATACCAACAAGCAGTTTTAGCATTTAGCTACTCATTACTTATACCCACAGACTGTGTTTTGACAGCAGATTCTGGTAAAAGCCAAAAGTGATAGGATTCAGAGTAAGGGAGGATATTGTTTAAACACTTCACATTCTTACACCCACTGCCAGACATGTTTCCTTCCTCCCCCTCTTGCAGGAGGTTTTTGAAAACCTTCAATGAGTCCATGCAGAACAAAGTTTAAATAGATGAGTTTCAAATTCAAATGACTCTTGATAGCTATTCTTGATCTACACAGTCTGAGGAGTTATGTCATACTTTATTCTTAAAATGTTCTTTGATCTCTTATGCACTCATTTGATTCTTTTGTTTGTTATTCTTGGCTTCTACTAAGATAATGCTGGTGTGGATGTTCTAATCTCTTTATCCATTGAGATTTATTTCATTTCCTTGGACTTTTGGATTTGGGCATTCACATACAGCTGTGGGTGATCTCTCCTTTGTGGCCTACCTGCATCAATTGTTTCCTAATGTTTTATTCTTCCAGAAAAATCATGTATATATTAAGTTCTTAACTATTTTAAAGCAATTACTGGTTTTTTGCTTTCTCTTTTTAGGAGTACTTGTTTACATTTGTCTTAAGTGTTTTTATATGTGAATTATCACTTTTACTATAATAAGTAAATGTTAGCATATGGTATTTCCCTGAAGGGAGAATGCTGGATCTAGTTCTTGATGCTTAGGAGGAAGAAGACAAGCATTTTGTAATCTGTAATGGAAGTTATACTGAAACTGTGGAGTGCTGAATATGACAGGGCATCTTCTTGCTTTGTCTGAGATCAGTCTTAATGTATTGGTGGCCTTTCAACCTCTCTCTTGTTGTTTTTTTTCTTTTACTAAAATATGTTAACAAACTTCTCATATATCTACCAGAGTAGTTTCTGTTGCTGTTTGCTTAGGATCTTATACCTTATTCCGTTCCATATCTCTTTCTATATTTTTTTAATCAGGGCACAGATGGAGCCTGGTTCTGCCGTAGGAGCTCTTTGTGCACAGAGCATTGGTGAGCCTGGCACACAGATGACTCTGAAGACTTTCCATTTTGCTGGTGTTGCTTCAATGAACATTACTTTGGGTGTGCCAAGAATCAAAGAAATCATTAATGCTTCAAAGGCCATTAGGTACAAGTATTGTCTTGATCTCTTGGGGTTTTTTTTCTCTTTGCCCTAGTGGAACCTGATGGGCAAATTTGCAATACATGATAGCATTTCCCTGTCCTGAGCAATATACTAGACACCATTCAATGCAAATACTTAAACAAAAATCTGATGTCTGCCCAACTGATATTTAAGCCCACAGAGAAAATCAAATAAAGGAAAATGATTATTTGTTAACTATAATATTTCCTTAGACGTCTCACCTATTGTAAAGTGCTCTGGTGCTTAGCAGTACTTGAAGTATACCTATTTCTAGGTGTGCATGAAGCCATGCTTAAATAATACTAGAATAACATATGCCATGAAAACAATCACTAGTAATTTTGTGTTTGCTTGTTTTTACCAGCCTGAAGTATCTGAACAGTAATTTTTCTTAAATACACCTGAGGAAGCTGAAGATCTTTCTCTTATCTAGAGCAGTATTTAGTAAGATAAATTCCATAAGGCAGGCTGTAATTCAAGTTGCCATCTCTACACTAGCTGAGCAATTTCCTACCTGGGTTCTCATGTGTGTGTGTTTATCCTTGTAGCACCCCTATTATAACAGCACAATTGGACAAAGATGATGATCCTGATTTTGCCCGTCTGGTTAAAGGAAGAATTGAGAAAACTTTGTTAGGAGAGGTAAGAAAATTGTATTCTTGCTAATGCTTTAAGTGTATGCATTAGCCAATTGTAATGCATTTACCAATGGCAATTTTAGCCATTTATGCGTGCTAATTGTTTTGTCCTTGTCTCTTAAAGATTTCTGAATATATTGAGGAAGTGTTTCTTCCAGATGACTGTTTCATCCTAGTGAAGCTGTCTTTAGAGCGCATTAGACTACTGAGATTAGAGGTGAGTTGTTCAGTTCTTACACAGATTATACCTTGGATATGTTGCAAAGGGTCTCTTAATCCTGTGTCAGTAATCACACCAGGGGAAGCTAAGAAAAAAGTGAATGGTACATGTTGTGTGGCTACATTACATCTGGAAGTGTCTCTTTTATTTTTTCCTTGCAAAGTTGATAATTTCCCCTTTATTTGGAAGTGAGGGAACATGTATTTGTTTCTTGCTAAACTCAGGGATGCCATTTCTGTCCATTGGTTAATGTACAGGCTGGTACCGTCAGCATAGGATACCATTTCATGCGATTTATAACACTAATTTCCAAGAGAATATTTGGGGGTTTTTCCCCTAAATTTTCCTTTTTATAACCTGTTGAAAGATGGCTTCATTTATTTGAGCACGTTGATACCTGCTGTGATAACCCTGGTGTTTGCTGGTTGCCTTTTGGCACAGGTGAATGCCGAGACTGTGCGCTACTCGAATTTGCATCTCCAAGCTCAGAGTGAAGCCTGGGGATGTTGCAGTGCATGGAGAAGCAGTTGTGTGTGTGACCCCTCGTGAAAATAGCAAGAGTTCCATGTATTATGTATTGCAGTCCCTCAAGGAAGAGCTACCAAAGGTAAAAGCTGAGGCTGTCTCATGCTTTTGTGGGAGGTAATCAGCAGTAATAATTTGCTCCATGGTGGTAAGATGAAATAATTCTTGTCAGTATTGGCAGTGATGTTAGGCTGGGTCAGTAACTCTTAGATTGTGATGGTACTGCCTTGCTGTTGAAACTAAGCTATCCTTTACTAATATTTGTAAATAAAATGGAAGCTTTGATATTTTCCTTACAACATTTATTGAAGCACTCCAAGTGCAGCAGTTGTATGAAATAGTTAGATCTGCTTTCAGCTGTATCTAAAATTGAACCACATGACACTATCTGGCATTTTTTCAGCTTACTGTGAGGAGACCCTCTCTCTGGATTTTAAAAACAGAGATAAGGGAACCTTTATGGTTAGCAATTTGCCCTTTCATTTGTATGGGTCTGCCACTATTCAGACACACAAACCAGAGTGTAAAAATGTCTGACATAAAATATAAAAGGTAGCTAGTGAGTAAGGTTTGTACTACAGTGTCAGTTTTGCACTAATGTATTTAAGAGTAAGAAATCTTACTCATATGTGTTTTGAGTGAGCCTTTACTCCAAGTACTAGACCTTCTTGATGGGTTTGAATGCTGGTAAGTGTTACCCTTTTATACTGTGTTACTGTATACATCAAAGTTACTCCGGCTTTTTTGTTTTGTGAAGGTTGTAGTGCAAGGCATACCAGAGGTTTCCCGAGCTGTCATTCATGTTGATGAACAAAGTGGAAAGGAAAAATACAAGCTTCTGGTTGAAGGTGATAATCTACGAGCTGTTATGGCTACTCATGGAGTGAAAGGAACAAAAACATCCTCTAACAACACTTATGAGGTAATGTCTAAATGGGTGCTGTGGGGTTTTCCCCATTGTTTGTGCTCAGATGCAGCAGTTGGTATGGAATGAAGCCTGATTCCACTAATACATGTCAGAATGCATTAACACAAGAGAATAATTCACTAGCAGCGCTGTTCACCACAAAAAGCTGTTTCTATAAATATTTTTCAAATGGAGAAGTTAAAAGGGTAGTCAGAAATGGAATATCAATATGCTATCTGATGGTATTTATTCCAGGAATATACTTGCTCCAAGCACTTGGTTCTTCATTCATGTAACATGGAACAATCATGTAACAATCTCTTGTGTAGGTAGAGAAAACTCTGGGAATTGAAGCTGCTCGGACAACCATTATCAATGAGATTCAATACACGATGGTCAACCATGGCATGAGCATTGACAGGAGACATGTCATGTTATTGTCTGATCTAATGACTTATAAGGTTTGTACTATGGTTTTTCTAAATGTTACATTGGCCTGTTTAAACACATTAATTTTGTCATGTTTGAGAAGGGTGGGTGAGCTCAGGAGATGGAAATTCATTCTGGGCTTAAGGAATTCCAAGTTGAACTGATGTAATACTGTTACTTGTTTTACCCAAAATGCTTAATTACTCTGGTGCTTTGGGGGAGGGCAGATCTATTTTGACTGAAAAGAAATTGATATAATGAGTAGGGAATGATAATTTCATAATTGAACATAAGCATCCTAAACATGATGGTGTGAAAAACAACTGTTTGGGTAGCCATGCATGCAGTTTAAGGCTTGCTGTGCAGAAAGCCCCATAGGGAGTGGTTTGTAACAGCTGCACCATATGTGAGAGGCAAAGGATACAGACATTACACATAGAATCAGCTGACATGAACAGTCTTACACAACGTGTTAGTACAAAATCATCTGCTCTTTACTGATTGATTTTCTTTCTTTCATATCCAATATGGTTTTTAGAGTTGAGTACACTTAGTGGAGTAAGATTTCTGCAGTCTGCCTGCCAGAGTGCAGGGGTTCAATTTGGGTGAAATGGGTGGAGTTGTGATTTGTTCTCAAACTGCAGAGCTTTGTTGTACTGAGCAGCAGCAGTCCCCAGGGCTGTGACCCTGTGAAGTTGCAGCACAGCAGTAGAAAAAGGCATCAGAGTGCCATGTTTTAAACTTGGTAGGCTCCTACCATGTATTTTTTTTTGTCTGAACTTCTGACTTAGGCTTCAATGTACAATCTGATATAATCAGGATGTTTCTAAGAAATAAGAAATAAACAAGTCAAGTTAGTTTAAAAAGCTAATTACCTTTGTTTCTGGAGATTGAAAAAATGAAGATTTACCATCTTCTGTGGTCTCCTGGCAGCTGAGGTCAGATTTATCGGTAGATAATAGGCAGTGGATTCAGCATAGTGCTCTCAGACTCCACTGAAGTTTGTGGCGCAGCAGCCAGTTTATAATTGTGGAGTTCTTTCTCATTTCTTGGAGTTCTCCACATTTCTTTCAATTTGTTCAATACTCAAGATCTATTCAAGAGCTATTAGCCATTTATAGCAGCTTATATTGTATATTAAGTATGATTTTTGTGTTATGTAAATATTCACTACTACCAAACTATTAACCTTCAGGATGTTCAACTGTGAATCAGTGTATTATGACAATACTGTATTGTAGATAGCATATTTATTTACTCAGGTTTACTCTTGGGGTTTTTCCATCAATCAAGGGTGAAGTTCTGGGCATTACCAGGTTTGGACTGGCAAAAATGAAGGAAAGTGTGTTGATGCTGGCTTCTTTTGAAAAGACTGCAGACCATCTCTTTGATGCTGCCTACTTTGGACAGAAGGATTCTGTTTGTGGTAGGTATTGCCAAGTCTGTTACAGTTTGTCGTCCTTACCTGGCATCTGTAAAAGCTCTTCAAAGCACTGGAGTTTTGTCTTTGTTAAACTTCCTCTTCAGCTGATATGTCAAAAACTTCAGGCTAAGTTCAGGCTGGAGGCTAATTCATTCTAGAAGTCCTGGAAGTTTGTTGTGTTTCTCTACTTCTCATCTCAGACTGAGATCTTGAAGTCAGTTGGATATTTGTTGGATGTTTCTTAAAGTAGACTTTGAGTAATTTGGTTTTACTTCTCACCCTAGATCTCAGTGAAATACTAGGAAATTTGTCCCACTATCAATAATTCTGGCTTTTCAGTTGTGAAAGGTGATCTTCAGTACCTAGAGCTGTTGAATAAATCTAGTACCTCACTCAGTATTTAGGTTTCATTTTCATTCCTGTTAAAAAGTAGGAAGACAGGTACATCTCAGCCTAGCTGAAGATTATACTCTTATGTGATTGCTCAGATCGTTTAGCACTTGTACCTAGAAATAAGCAGAAGGGTCAAGTTCTTCATATCTTCATTTAGTTCTAAACTAAATAGATGAAATTGTGGGTCTTTGTTTTTTAATCAGAAGTCTTGTTTATCAGTATTCACTTCATTAACAGCAGACAAGATACTTCTTGTCAGAAATTTCTTTTTAAATGTATCTGTTCCTGAGTTTTAAATTCAAGTACATTAGCAGTCACTGAATCATCTTAGTGAGTTCATGAAAGAGTCTGGCAAATTTTGAAAATACATGGCTATATATGCTCAAGTGTATGCATGCCCACAGACATACAGCAAACTGAAACCCTAGTCAATGAGTTCTGGCATTCTGTTTGTCTCTTTATTTTGTTTTTTGCCATGTGCTCGAATATTTGGAATTGAAATAATTTTGGGGTTTTATAATGCCTTTGCCCCCATTCTTTTCAGATAATATTCTTTTTTAAGCTATGTGTATTTTGGGACTGAATTGTTAAAAAATCTGTCTAATAGCTTAAATGGAGAAAAGTAGTAAAGCAGGTTTCACTCTTTTGAAGATCTGTTTATGCAATACCTACCCTCCTGGAGCTGGAATTGGGAGTTTCTGGCTACTAATGAAATACAGAAATATGTATGTGTTATGCCAAAGTTAACTAGATATGTGTGTGTATATCCTAGGTGGTCTTATGTAGCCAGTTTCAAACAGTGCTTTGTGCACAGTGTTTTCTGAATCTTCATTTGTATACATTCAAATTGTGAATCAAGTCAGAATTTTAAGCAAATTTATTTCATCCTTTCTGCATTCAAATGTACAGCTGTTTGTTACCTTAAACATTTATGTGAAGGACAGTTGAGTTATACTCATGGGAACGTGCAAAAATGTCATTTAGATCATGAAAGCATGCTGAGAGAAAAACACTAGTATCTGAGAGCTTGCTTTGAGTGTGGAATGTTCTTTGGAAAAGTCGTGCACATTGGTAGATCTGGAATATAAACGTGTCAACACATTGCAGTGGAAATGTTATAACCATCAAAAAGCTTTGGGACAGACTCAATCTTTCACTTCAAAACAACCACTTTTTGAGTGGTGAAAATGCCAGGAGCGTTACAGCTCAAGTAGTTCTGTGCCTTTCTCACTGGGAACTTGGGGATGTTTCAAGGAACCCTGCCAGGCTTGACTCAAGCCTTAGCACTGAGTCAGAGAATGAACGTGGAGTAAATTTGCCTTGCATCTTCTGCTACGAGCACTGCATGGGACGTGTCTTCTCTAAAAATAAACCTTCTGAAGGTCTTTCATTACTGGGGAAGATGTTTAGGTTAGGTTGAGTTTTTCCTGTAAGATTTAACACTGTTCAAGTAACATACTGGTCTGATGACCATAGTATTTAATTTTGTCTAGTGAAGAGGCCTTGGTCCTTGCATGTGAAGTTTAACATTTTGTAGGTAACACAAAACAGAATGGGTAAATGAAAGTAGTTTTGTAAATCCTTATGTTCAAAGGTTCACTCTGTTTGTTTTTTTTTCTTAGGTGTTTCTGAGTGCATCATCATGGGAATTCCAATGAATATTGGGACAGGTCTCTTTAAACTGTTACACAAAGCGGACAAAGAATCAACCCCTCCCAGGCGGCCTCTGATATTTGATCATAATGAATTTCATATTCCCATTGTTACCTAGCACTTGGACAGAAAACAAGATAGCAAACCAAGAAATAGTCAGCAAACATTATTTAAATTAAGCAAAGTGTATTATTGGTTCTATGTGTCTCAGTAGAAGGGGATTGGTAAGTGAAATTCTATCTAAAGAATTGCCCAAATGTTCACCACCTGTGGTTTGTACTGACCCTGAAAGAGAGAGTGCACCAGAGAGTGGAAACAATTTTGAAGTGGTTTTCACCTGATAACATTTTCTCTTTCATGTGACACTGTTAGCTTTTGCTGTTACCCACAGTGGGTACAAGCTGTTATTAACTCAATATTTATTTAACATATATTCAGATTTTATTAAAAAACAAAATGAGATTTGCAAGAAAGTTCTGTGAGCTTGCCCAGAATGCTTTTGGAAATGTTCTTTCAACAGGAGCTGCAGAGGTCAGTCTACAGCTTCTAAGAACAGAAACTTCAGAAAGCTGGAACTGAGTCTGTGATTAATTCATCATGAGCTCAGGAGCACTGTTCAAAGTGTTTGAAATATTTCTCTTTGCTTTTGGTAGCTTTTATGAGTTTTTCTTTATCCCAAGTTATTATCCAGTAAATTATTTTCCTCCCCATGATTCTGTTTTGGGACCATATCTACAAGAAGCTGTACTTTATGGATGCTACTAAATTCTGAGAAGACTATTGTAAGAATATTGCAAATTCTAGATAGCTTTTCATATGACAGCAACTGTCTTAACTGCTGGAATCAGTAACTTACAACAGTCCTAGTTTTGGGAAGGTTTCCTAATTGAGCAGGATCATCTGAGCAACCTACTTTGGTTTTATTATATAGAGTAGAAACTCAAGGGATGCTGTTTTTATGTATTGCCATGAAATAATTTGGTAGTATTTTTAGCTGTAGTCCACTGAAGCAGTTATCGGAATGAATACAGATCTCAAATCATTTCAGTGTAGTATGTTTAAATTCACAGTGGTGCTATGGAGGGAAAGTATCTTAGTGTTTTCTCAGCAGTGTTTGGATACTCAGTGTGCTCATGACATGGGTCAAGGTTGAAGAGAAATGAAGTAGAGAAAGAAGCTGAAGTTGTCCCCTCATGAAAAAAAGCAGGCTGCTGAGTTATTCTAGGATTTGAAAATGAACAAGTTTTGCTGCAGTTTGTCTTTATGTTCACCAAAAGTGTAAAGCTACATTCAGAGAGTGTAAATCTATTGATTTAAGTCTTCAGGTGCCACTGTGTCTGTTTTTTAATTCATCCTCCATGCAGATACGATCTCATACGAAATTCAACACAGCTATTCTCAAATTATTTTGTGTTTTCAATATGATGCTAAGATCTACATTTGCCTAGATTTTGGCAGGGTGAAAATGGAGAAAGTAGTGCATTTATTATCTGCCCTAAAAGTTACATATATTTTGTGGTCTCTGTTTTAGCAATAGAAATTTCAGAATAAATTCAGGTTTTCTTTGTGATCTCAGTGAGATTGCCACTTACTCATTTGTCTATTTCGTTGTCAAGATGTAAATTTAACATGGGTAAAGGCTTCATGGAGAGAAAGCCCATAAACCTTTCCTGTGGTTAAGTACTTTGTTTTATCAGGGGAAATTCTACTGATAGTGCTTGACATTTTTGTGAATAAAGGTTCTTTTCAAGGTCTAAATGGGTGGAGTTTGTACTGGAACAAATAACCACATCTTTCCTTTTTCCATTTTTTAATTGGTTGGGTTTTTTGTTTGATTGGTTTTGATTTTTGGCTTTGGTTGGTTTGGGGGGATTTTTGGTTTGGTTTTTTGTAAATATAGAAAAATGAGCTACTTAAATGCTGGGTTTACTCTCTTGTATATTTTAAAATTAAGACTAAAATTACATATCTTATCATTGTCTTAAATATGACAATAAAAAGAGGCAGAGGTAAAGAATGTGTGACCCTTGTGTTTATTTATGGGTGTATTCTTTTTGCATGATTTATTTATGAATGAGCTAACCTCCATTTCTTTATGTAGTTAGTTAGACAGTAGAGAATTACTAAGCTTAAATCTCAGGTGTTTATAACATAAATGAATAAGTAATATAAAACCTGTCTTGCATAAAGCCACTATGTCTTGTCCTTAGAGCATGCTCTGAGCCTCATGAGTGTTTCAACCAAAAATAGATTGTTGACAAGAGCACTCTGAATTAGTAATTATTGTTTGAGCTCTCTGTACAGTCAGTAAACAAATTAGCTGTTGGATTTTACTCATAAGCAGCTTTTTTAAGCATCAGTTTTAACAGTCAAGAAATGGAACTTTGGAATATTAAAATTTGCATTTTGAATAAAATTTTTAGCCTTAGTTTGGGCTTAATTTTTTAAAAATAAATACTATTTTTACATTTTCTTCTCTTTTCCAATTAATGTGCTAATTGAAATTAAAGTGTAAATTTTCAAGAAATAATTTTGGTTCTAAATATCCATATCCTGCTTTCATTTTTTCCATCTGTTTTAAAACAAATTTAGACTTTTTAATAAATGAAGCACTTTCTTGGTGTGTTTATCAGGAAACTACTTCACACACATCTCTTATCTGCAGAGAGACAAGAAAACAGCTGGGTGTGCTAATAGGTTTTCTGTTATGACTATGGAAAGTTGGAAGTAAATCCAGAACTGTGCTGCTTTGGTCCATAACTTGAAGAAATTCAGTATAGAGGGCTATTCCCTTTTTTGCTTGTCTGTGCTTAAAGAAAAAAAGCAAAGGAAAGCATATGAATACTGTGTTTTATAAAATAACTACAAGTAGGAAAAAAATTGGCTGTTTCAGGACAAAGACTCCTTGATGTCTGAGCATTTGTCACTGTTTCAGTAGAAGTTGAAGGCATCACTTCAGTAGGAATGCCTCAGTTTTGTATCACTGTCCTGTAGACAGAAATGTCTTTAGAAACCCATAGCAAACCAGATACAGTTTTTCATAGTTTTGGCATATTTGCTTAAATTACTCTGTGCTGGTAAGTAACCTATCTTCTAAAGTGGTTGGCTAAGCTTTGAATTCAGACCTAGGAAAGTCTGTTGGTAATTCAATATGTTCAAAAAAACAAAAGCAATTGGCATATTATGTTGTCTAAGAACAGAAAAACTGAAAGGGATCAAATTAGAAGATATGTTAATATTTTAATGCACCAATACTTGGTGCATTAGGTTATTTGGATGTGATTATGGTTCTGATATAAATGCATAGCAAGTTTATCTTGAAGAATGAGTACCAAAATCTCACAGGCCAATCCAAAAGAGTCATAGAAAACAAACGAGCCCTACTACTTTTGTGTTTCAGTGCTTGTGAAAATGAATCCAAATTTCTTGTGACTGTTAAAATGAAAATTGTGTAACATTCCTTCTAATGGAATTAGGTCATACCATCATCTTCCACTAGGGAGCAGCGTTTTCTTTTGAGGAAAGAGGTATTGGGTAGCTTATTTTTTCTATTGAAAATGGGTTTTTTGCAATATCAGGATGTAACTTTCCCTCTCATAGTTACATCTATCTGTTAAAGTGATGTACCTAAGGAAGGATATGAAGGGATTGTATTTTCATAAGAGGGAGAGAGTAGAGTCCACATATGGTTTTTCATTAGTAAGTAGAATTTTCACTTTCATATCATTTGTCTATCTGACTTAAAAAACAAACACCCAAAAAGCAGTACTTCAGTAAAGGCTATAATCATTCCCAAAAGAGTGTCATGAGCTACTCCTGGAAAGTGATAGAACAGGGATCTGCAGTGAGTGGGGACATGTATTTTGCAGCAGCATTTTCCATGCAGCTGGGATGGTTCCAGTCTGCATTCAGCCTCTCCAGCAGGCACTGAAATGCATCTCCCAGAGCTGCTCTGAAGTGTGACATTCTGGCAGTTGCCTTGGGAGTGTCTCACATCCTTCAGCTGCTGCACAACTCCAAGGCAAGGCTGCATTAAAAACATTTGAAGGTGATGCTATTGATGCAAGAGATGTACCAATGGTTAGGACTGGAAATAATATGAAACAGGTGGTCTTTGTGTATAGACAGCTGCAACCAGCAAGATTGATGGAAGATGACTTCCACTTGAATGTCTGAAAGCCATAGGCGTGCCTGTAGTTTTAGTTCCTGTTGCATTTGTGAGAACCTGGCATTGGCTGGCTGTGCTTAGGGGTTCCGTGGGCCTTGAGCTGCTCTGATACTGCAATGCTTTAGCCACCACCATTACTTCTGTGTGCATCAGATGGTTAAAAGTTGTTTCTTCATCCAAAGGGTCTGTCCTGTGAGTCCAAGCCTTCAGGATCAGGAATAATTGCATACTCCTTTTGGAACCAAAGACAGTAGATAGGACTGAAGTTGTACAAAAATAAGGTGGTTTCTGCAGGTGTTGAGGATAGAGAGAAGAAAACTGAAAAGATGGGAAATGCAGAAATAAGCAACTGTGTCTGGAAACAGTAGAAATTCAGATCTGCTTGGGGAAGAAACAGATGCCAGCTGGGTAAAGTGACACACAGATACTCATAATCTCTTTAAGGAGTCCTAGTGAAGTAATGGAAATAGCTGGGAAAAGGGCAGGTATTTATTCATTCCTGAGAACTAAGATTTTGTCATTTATCCTGGGGATTGCTCTTAGTGGCTGTGACAAATGATAGTTAAATCATCACTAATTTTGTAGATGACTGTTAATAATGAGCAGTAACCCTGAATTAAATCCTTCAGGTATTGTATCTGTTTGGTTATAAAGCTCTTTCAATGAACTGTGCATAATTACAGCTGCTGAACTACAGTGATTGCTACTGTTAAATGTAAAAACTGCTGTTCCTGATGGGTTCTGGTACAGCTCATGTGGAAAACTGTAGCTATAATTAGCAGGAAAATAGGGATCTTTTAGAATGTGTTAATACCTGCAGTTAGATCAGAAATATTCCTATAAAATCCTTAGCTGAGGTGTTTTTAATAAGATGTAAGTCATGCTACTGGGACAAGAGACAGAAATTACATCAATTACTTTCAATTACAAATTACATCAGTTCCTTTCGTGTGTCTCTTCCTGGAAGAGAGGTGACAACATCTACGAAGAGCAGACAGGTAATTCAAGGAAGTCTGTGAAGGAAAGCTGTTCTATGTATTCTGTGTTGCTGCTGATCATAGCCCTGTGGTGGCAGACAATCATTGCAAACTGTCTTAATTTTAATGTTGGTTTCAGAACCAGATAGGCACCCGCATGTCCTCTTTCACCCATTTCTCTGCACTTTCTCACTGTGGCTTTCAGGATCCACAGAAAGCTGGGGTACCCCTCCAGATTTCATACCAAGTTCTTCTCCATGATGTCAGGTGGAGACAGTGTTGGCCTGAAATGAAGCTGTTGCCAAAGCAGCAGGTACCTGGATTATTAACCACAGGCTTATTTTTCTCCTTTTTGTGAAAGTGTAGGTTGCTTGCCTAATCTTTTGATACATATGACAATTTTCTCAGTGGGCATCCCTTTTATATGTTAAATTATCTAGATTTTTAGAAGCAAAATAAAGAAAATTACCAAGAAATGCAAAAGCAATAGTCAAATTATGCTGGTAAACTTTACAAGTCCCAGAAAATGCCAGAATTAATTGTGAGACTTTGAAGTTACTTTTCTTGATTTATAATTCCTGGGTTCATTGGTTTCTGGGAATTAATTAGTGTGGTGTGATTCATCCTGATGTGTCACAGGGAGGGGATTCTTTGGCTCAGGTTGATAGACAGCATCCCCATGGTAAAGTGCTGATGGTGTTTGGAGTGATGAGGATGGCTCTGGCCATGTCATGGTGCAGGCTTGGAGCAGGGACAGTGTGTGACTCATTTCTGTAGGGCACAATGAGTAGGATACACCTTACCCCTTACTCTGCCCTGATCTCTGCACTTCTCCAATTCAGTGATGCTAAAATGTCTGCTGTGTGTAGGTACCTTGACAAGCCCACACAGTAACTTGTTCCCTTTCTTGCATGCCATTCTTCCAGATTTTCCCCTCATGCAAGTATTTTCCAGTTACAGCAGAGACTTTCTTTAAACTTTTTTTTTTTCAGAAGATACATAGTTCTTCTGACTAATGCTACTGCTGTGCATTTTCTAGTTCCCTTTACATTTATTTCTGTCTCCTTGTCCTTGTTTCTCCCACAGATTCCTCCCTTCTGGACCTGTAGTGACTGTCACTGCTGGTGACACTGCTTCCCTGCAGCAGTGCTATGTCAACCATACTGTGCCACTGGCTGGATTCAGCTCAGCCATGCAAGGTTACTGTGAACACTTGCCTGGAGGATAATTAAACCACTCAAGGAAGAAACATCTCCTCAGCACATCTGGATGTGGAAATCTACTGCCATCAAAATTACAGCTATGGTCAAATAACTTTTGAAAAAAAAGATGACCTTATTATATAAGGTAACATATTAGTACTTTAAACTGAAATGGAAGGCGTCCCTGCTTCATGTGGCTCTTTGTAAGCACTAAAAACTGTATTCAGGCCATTAGATCTCCACTTACTTTTGTCTTTAGCCTGTTTCTGCTTTCTTCTTCAGCCTTCCTACTTAGCTGGCACAAATATCTTCTGCCTTGCTTGTGTTTGTATGTATTCTGCTGAAAATAAGTGTGGGGAAGGATGAGTAGCACAGCAGCTTGGGAAGTAGCTGGCAAATGCGGAATCAGTGAACTGTTGCTGCCACAGACTTATGAAGACCTGGGGAAATCTTTCGACTCTATACTTTAGATTCAGTCTATGAAAGACTGTTAAATTAGAATAGTCTTGCTTGAGCAATATGGTTGTGAGAGGAGATGAGAGAATCATCAAGGTGAGTGAAGGGACTATGCTTGTGAAAACATACATGTTATAAGGAGTACTTAGTTGATAGGATGTGATTACCATTTGCTGTGTATAGTTCTTTTCATTCTTTCATCTTCCAAAGAATGTCAAAAAGGCTAATAGTTGGTGCTGTTGCAGTCAGCTGCAAGGCAGACACTGACTTCAGCTGGAAAAGGAGAGGGCAAAGCAGTGAAGCTCTAGGTTGCTATTAATGATCTTGGAAGAGGAGGATGGCAGCTCTGAAGGTGAGTTAAGGGGGAAAAAATTCTAGAAGTACAAATAGCCCATGGTAAAAAGGATAATATTTGGCTTGCCTTGCTGATGAAGCGTATTTATCCTTTATGAAATATCCCTAGCAGATTTGGAGACTTATTTGGTTATTCTTTTGCATGGTCTTTTTATTACCAAACTGGGGCTTAATCCAAGTCCCCTGGAAACCAATTAGAGAACTCAGCAGAACTGGATGAGCTTTGATATATGCATTATATTAAATATTTCTATCCATCAAACTCCCACCAGTTAATCCATCTTTATAAGTTTCAAACAGTTGAACAACACTTCTCTAAATATCATTGCTGCAGACTTGATTCAAAAAGAATAATTTTAACCTAAATTCTTTTTAAGGCTTCTACACCACACAGGACTTTGTCTCAGTTGTTTCTCCTTATTCTGGGCTGTGCTGGATATGCTCTTTTCCATTTAGTATGGAGGTGGGCGTTTTCTGTTTGTTTGGGGAGTTTTTTTTGTTGTTCAATTTTGACAAATTTGGTATTTATGAAAAATTAAGTTCTAAATTATTTTTGTACTATTTTTGTTTTTAAAAAATGAACTTAAAGTGCTGAATGTTTAATTTTTACATTTGTGTTATGTGTGGGAAAACTACAAGATAGGTTGAAGATCTGTAGTTCGTTTTAAACTGGACAATCAAACCTAGTGGAAGCTGGTAATGCAGCTGCCACAGTGCCAAGCTGAGACATTATTTCATTCTGGAACTGTCTGATGGCTTTCCCATCCCTCCAAGGCACGTAGGCTGAAGCAGAGACTGGAGTACTTTTGCCTTTCAAATGAGAGTGTAATTTAGGAGTTACTTCATTTCACATTTGTTACTGTTTTCAGAACTGATTTTAGTTAAGTCCAGTATTTTTGTCATTTTAACCACCCTTTAGTCTTAAATTTCATCTTGGTCCATGGTCTGCTTTGTCTGAGAAAATTGACTACAGCAAGTTGTACAAGGGTTTCTCTTTGACTATTCTCACTGTCATCTCAATGTTGTGTTTTCCTCCTACAAAAATCATTTCCCTCTCCTGCCCAAGAAATATCCTGCAATATCAAAAGTAAAATTTTCTCCAATCAGAAGCATATCAAATTTATGTGGCATTTCTGTAAACAGAAATCCATGTATCATGTCAAGTAGCAGTTCAAGTCTTAGCCACGAGTATGACACAAGATTTGCTGCAAATTTTTCAATGTTCTGGCCATCTACCTTTGTCTGGTTTTCAAAAGCATTTGTAAAACTCTGCAAAATTCATGAAAGTACACTAGAAATGCTTTTCCTGTATCATAAACCAGATGAATTCAGAATGCTAAAGCATTTATTATGAAGCAATAATAATCCCATCCAGCTCCCTACAATCCTGTTTGTCTTTTTCCATGCATGAGGAGCTTTTGCAGTTCAGCCACATCTGAATATTGGTCTGTTCCCAAATGTGGATGTGCTGGGTTCTGGAGTTTTTTAGGAAATAGGCTGCCACCTCTGTTACCCCCTCGGCTTAAGCATTGCAAAAATAGATGAGCTGTGGGATGAGATCTTCAGGCATGTGTGGAAAGACAGGTGTTGCACAGTATCTAGAAAGAGAACCACACTTGCATGCACACCTGTCTCCCTTTCCTCGAGGAGCTCTTTGGCCTTGGAGTAGAGATACTTAGACTATCCTGGAATTTTTGAGGAATATTGACTCTTCTGGAACCATTTTGTTTGAATTTAGTTGTGCCATGATGAAAGCACTGCCCTTGGAGTCCCTGGAAAACTTACCTTGTAATTGACATGGATTCAACTCTTAAACCCTTGTACCTCAGTGAGCAGGGCAACTACTTGCTGTGAAAAGTACAAATGTCTTTCTTAGCAGAGCTAAGAGATGGAACATAAGGAAATGCTTTTGCTTCTTCAAGGGCCTTTAGATTCAAATTGCATTTGAAAATACTCATTGCTGACAAAACCAATGAAGATGGTGAAAATGTGCTGAGGCATTCTCTGGAATCTTTACTATTATATTTGACTATCTTCTTCAACTGCAGTTTGGGTTTTCTTTCTACAAGCTCCCATGTTTTGCATGGCTTGTTTGTAGAAGTTGCCCATGGATGTTTAAGGCACCCATTTGCTTTTATCTCCCTGTTAGTGCTAAAAGAAGTAAAAGCAAATGATTGGTATAAATAATCTTTTGCCTTGACTTGAAAAGTGACCTAGAAACTGAACCAATAACAAGCTGCAAGCAACAGCTTTCAAAGGAGCTGTTTAACATCTGCTTGCTTATAGAAGTTAACCACATCACAAGTCAGCCCAGTCTCCCAAAGAAAATTAAATCATGCCCCTGGTCTGTTCTAAGCAGATGGTACTGGGGATTTGCTTGCAGAGTGTCTTCCCTATAAAAGCTGAAATTCTTTCACCCCTGCAGGACTGCCACCACAGGGTTTCTGGTTTTCTTTTGCTGCCTGTTTTTGGAAGCAGTTGTTTGAGAAACAGAAGTGATTGTGTGCATTCACAGCTCCAGGAGGAGACGATTTACCTACCCTTTTCTTCTCCCCCTCCTCACCCCAAACAAACAAACATCCTTCCTGCCAGCTATTTCTGCCCTTGAGGAAGGCCTTTTCTTTCTCTTTTAACAAGTTGATTAAGTAAAACAAGTTTTTTATTTGCTTTTTGAACAGCCCAGGGGGGAATCTAAAACCTTCAGCAAACAGTTTGCTTTCTGTTGAAGCAGACTGAAATAACTGTCTCATCTTCATTTTCATTTGCCCACAGTGGGAAAAGACCATAATAATTTTTATCTGAAAACTGCCTAGTGCAGTACAAGATTAAGTGACTGGTAGGTTTTATGGCTATAGAAAAAAAAACCACCAAAAAAAAGGGCAAAAGTGGCAATATAATCCTCTGGTCTGCTTTCCCTCATATGGTATGTCACAGAAGTTCAGTGAAGAAAGAGCTCAACCATTTCCTGAAGTTCACAGTTACACATTTTTGGGAAGATAAATGATCCTTGTGCTTCTGTGAGTGTCCAACAGCAGCTCCCTCAACCTGCAGCTGCAGCAGGAGCTCTGAGGATCTCAGAATTTATGGGCATAGCCCATTCCTGGATACAATACTGCCAGGTGAAATATTTTCCCTGGGCACTGCTCAGACTGCTCACATTATGGTTTGGGGTTTTTTAATGGCTAAATGAGATCCTTTGATCTGCTGGCACATTAAACCAGCACCTTCCTATCCTGCAAGTGCTAATTAATTGTCTATCAGTTACATTAAAATGAAAAAATAAGTTGTTGTTGAGAGCTGCTTAGCTTCTAGTGTTTTGTGTTACACCCATGACAAAGTCTCTGTGGTGCTCACACTGTACCTAAAGAGCTCTAATCTTAACTTGGTGGTTTCTTGTATTTTTCATATGCCTGTATTGGAGATTGCATAACCTTCTTTCCATTAACTTATGGTAAATCTCTCAATATTTTTCTCTAAACCATCATATGATGGTTTGAATCATATGATTACATGAGAAATGTAGCTTTCATTACAAAGCCATTTCTAGGACACACGACTGCCACTGGAGCCTGAAGACCTGTATCCTCTATCCAATACCAAAAAGCAACTGTCTCCCATGTATTTAAAATTAATTTTACAGCCCTCTAATCTTAAAGAAAAACCCTGGTTTTGGCTATTAGAATATGTGATTGGTTCAAACTAAGGATTGTGAGCAGGGGATTTACCAGGAAACCTACAGCAGCAGAGCTGCTCCTGCTGTGACTTGGGCAGCAGTAAGCAGGCAGAGGAGGAAATGTTTGAGGAGTGACAACTAATTTTGCACTGAAGACTTGTCCAGTGAAAAGTTCCATTAGAATGAGTATAATAAGCCTGCTTTAAAGCCTAGCTATATCTAAAGGGTGTCCTATCAGAAAATATCAGCATTCTGGGATACTGTAGTGATCTGAATTTGGGTCACTGTATAACTTTTGGCATAATAAATTTGCATCCATTTAATAATTTGAGTCTTCAAAATATACCCATGTTTTATGAAAACTTTCCCTGCACTTGCTAGAGAAGGTTCACACTGAGTTAGGTAACAGAGGTAACAGCAAGGTCCCTCTCTTACACAGAGAAGGGTCTGACAGCTGGACCCATGGAAGAGACATTTGTGCAATGAGAAATTTATCTGAATTCTTCTGACAGCAGACTTACCATTTGCAAGACAAATGGAGCATTAGAGACTCAGATAGGACCAAAAGGTAGAAACTGCATTTCCAGAAAGAAAGAAAGAAAACTGGTACAACAGAGATGTACCTGGTACCTGGCACTGCCTGAGAAGGGCAACAGGTAATGTGGATCTGCAGGCAATAGCTGGGGCAGGCAATGCATGATGAAAAGATGGATGTGTTATTTTGAAGAGAAGGCAAAGGACTAAGACACACTTCTGGGAGAGGCAGGAGCAGCAGTACCCAGAGCCACCACTTCCCTCTAGGTTTTGAAATGAGACTCAAATAGCCAGGTTATGCCCTGCCTGAACACTGCCATTCCTGTGTTCCTGCAACCCCTGGTGAAAGGTGCTCTTCAGTGCCCAGTCAGGAAGAGGAGGGAACTCAAGACTGATTTATTATTACAAGTAGCAGAGAATTGCTGCATGGACCCAGAGCAGGGCTCTTTACATAATGCCTCTTAATGAAATTTGATGGCATGTTTCCTTTCCTTTACAGGAAACTGTTTAAGCACATACACAATACAATAATATTGTTAAAAGAGATTAGCTGAGATTAGAAAGTCTTTTAAAAGAGACACATTTGAATAACTTGTGCACTCTTTCTTCAATCTTCCTGTGCATGTGCCTTCCAAAAGCTTTGCATTGCACAGTGTCATGCACAGAGGGCCCTGCCATGACACTGGCCAAGGGAGGTGTGCTCGAGTGGGTGACACCAGGCAGCTTTCACTTCTCACCCGTGCTATGAGGCCAGCACTTAATGCACACTGGTCAGCTAGCACTTGTGGAATCTGCAATTACTTGACCTGCAAAACTGCCCAACTTTAACTAGAGAGAAATAGGCAGATTTTCTGATAAATTCAAATAGACTAGAACTAACATAGTTTGCAGGAATTTGTAACATTAGTCATTAGACAGCAAAGGTAATCTCTGTATTTTGTACAACAAACAAAGTTGTTGAAAAAAAAAACATGGATGCAAAATTAGAAGAAACATGAGCATTAAATAAAAATGAATGGACCAAAAGTGAAAATATTTATTTCAAAATGACCCCATAGTTTCAAGTAGTGTTGTAAATAATGACTTAAGGTTGAGAACAATCCCTAACTCCTCTTATTCTCTGTCTGCCTTTGCCAGAAGTAGAATGCATAGCAAAATTGCATGTAACCCAAGATGTTTTTACATGAGAGAAATCATCATCTACTGAGCTATATAAAGTGGCTTGAAACTCAGTTCAGGACCCAAATTCTACCAGTGGGTGTGTTAACAGGAAATTTTAGGGAACAAAGGCTTTCCCTTGTACCTCACTGAGTCCAGGTCTCTGGACACTAAATCAAGCACGGGGTTGGTTGGAGACTGTCAGATGAACTGCGGTTCTCTCTTGATATAATTGGGTTACCACCACTACCAGTAAAGCCCTTTCAGTGTACCTAAAACGTATGAAACGTGAATTTAGGATGAGACCTGCTTGTGGTCATTCTGCAGTCTGTTTGCAAATTAAGCTAACATTTGGAGCAAGTGATGTTGGCAGCCCGTTTACTTTCAGACAGAAAAGTTGTTACTCTTCTATTTCTTTGATAAACAATCGCGTCCCCCTGCTACGGCTGACTACGGACACATCTCTATTCGTCAGTTACCTGGTCTCTGGTCATTCATGAAACGCTGAAGAAATTTACAAGGCAGATGAGCCAGCAGCTACTACTAGTGTTTAGATCTCCTTTGCAAAGTTTTGGTTTTGCACATTCTAATGGACAATGCCCGTAAGCAGTCTGTTACTATTTTGACGTTTAGCTTTTCCCGGTTTAGGACGAAATAAATCTTGACGCCTGAAGCTGCCGCCCGGTGCCGACTCCGGCAGCCTCAACAGGCGGCCGCTCCCGCCTTCGGGAGAGAGCGGCGGCACGGCCCGCCCGGGCCCGGCCCGTCAGCAGCGCGGCAGCGCCGCCTTTGTCTCGCCGCCGAGACACCCGGCCCGGGCACCCCGTCCTGGCCCGGCGGAGCCCCGGAGGGAGGAGCGGCGGAACCTCGGGCAGGCCGCGCCGCGGGTCCCTCCCCGGCCCGCCCCGCTCGGCGCCGCACGGGGGCCGGGGGCGCCCCTGACTGACGGCCGGGGGCGGGCGGCGGCCGGGCCGGGCCGGAGCGGGCCGGGGGAGCGGCGGCCCCTGCGGCGGGCGGGCAGCGCGGGGCGGGCGATGCGATGCCGCAGCCCCGTCTCGGCGCAGGCGGCAGCTTTGTGTAGCCAATATGGCTGCGTGCGCTCGCCGATGAAAGGAGGCGCCTGGAGCTGAGCCCGTCTCCCCGCACCCCCTCCCGGCCGTGTGGCTGCGGCGAGCGCCGGAGTGAAGTTATCCCGACTGCCCCGCGGGGGTGCGGGGTGCCGCGAAGCGGCGCCGCTCCCCGCGGCTCCTGCTCCCGGCGGTCCCCTCCCGCGGGCAGGCGACAGGCGGAGGAGGAGGAGAAGTTGTTTCGCCGCCCGGGGGGGCGGAAAGGAGGCGAGCGGGGCGCCAGACGGAGGAGGAAGAGGAGCAGCAGCCCCTGACGGCGGCTCGCCCCCCGCCTGCCGGAGGAGGAGGAGGAAGAGGAGAAGGCAAAGCCGCCCTCGGCCCAGGTCCTGTCCCAGCTCCGCTCCTCCTCTCCGGACGAAGTTTCGCCGGGGGCCGCTGCGGGGGCGCCGGGTGCCGGAGGAGGGCGGCCGGCGGCGCCCGCCCCGCCTCGGCCCGCGCCTCCCCGGGGGCGGCGGTGGCGGAGCGGCGGGGCCGGGGGCGGGCGAAGTTTGGCCGGCGGCGGCGGCGGCCCTGCAGCGGCCATGGAGCCCAAGCACAAGGAGCTGCTCGCCCAGTGCCGGCAGAGCCTGGCGCAGGCCATGACCGAGGTGGACAAGGTGGTGGAGCTGCTGGAGGCCGCCGGCGCCCTCGGCCCCCGCGACCTGCGCGACCTGGAGGCGGCGGGCGGCGGGAAGGCCGAGTTGCTCATCGCCCTGCTGCTGGGCAAGGAACGGGACCACTTCCAGGACCTGCGGGTGGCCCTGGAGAAGACGCAGCCCCACCTGCTCTCCATCCTCTACCTGAACGGCGTGGCGGGGACGCCGGCCGCGGCCGAGACGGCCGGTGAGTGGGGCCGGGGGCGCGGGGGGGAGCGGGAGCGGGAGGAGGCAGCGGCTGCCCCCGCCCACCCCCGCCGGGGCAGCGCGGGCCCTCGGGCCCCCCGCCCGAAGGTGGGAAGGGAGCGGGCGGGGGTCCTCCTTTTCCGGTGGAGAATAAAACTCTCCCGTGTTTGCTCTTGGGCTCTCGATGCTTGTTTTCTGCTTCCGACCCTTTCGCTTTCTCTCCTGGCGGGAGCGCTGGTACTGGTCCCCGAGAGGTGCCGCGGATGCTGCGCCTTGCCCTTTGGAGAGGCCAGCCTAGCCCGGTTCTTGCTGCTGCTGCCGTTCCCCAAAGTCGGCTGTCGGCTGGGGATTCGGGAAACCCGAACCCCGAGGGGCTTTTCTGCCTTGAGCACCAACGCCGGTGGTGTTACACAGCCGCTTCTTGGCCGGGCAGAGCTGAAACTCACCCGTGCAGCCACTCTGCCGGAGTTGGCCGGCGGGCAGGGCTCCAGCAGATGTGCCTTGGAGTAAATATTGTAACTCTTTTTCTCTGGACAGACTTGTGTTTGTTTGAGCCTATATTGTTGTAATTCTTCTTGGCGGTTAGAACAGGGAAGAACATTGATTATAACAGGTTAGAACATTGATTTAACTGCAAATCAAGACCAGAAGATTTTGGGTGTAAAACACCTCCTTTAGTAAGTTGGGCTTTGATCCACAGGTCTTTCCCTATTCTCCTCCCTCCAAAACAAGTCACAGCCTACTTTCATGTATACAAACCAAAGCTTTAAAATTACAATAGGTGTCAGTACATAAGATCTTGCAAGTGCAGCTCTGTTTCTAAATGAAAAACTGGAGTAAATGGTAATTCTGTTTTAAAGTGATGTGTAGGTATTCTTATCCAGTGTGACCAAGTTGACTGATTCAGAAATGTGGGGTCTCTCTTCACTGTTGTTACTGGATTCAGGATTTACAGTGTCACTACCTATTTACATAAATAAATGCTTTGGAAGGGCTTCCTGACTCTTACAAATGATACAATTTCTTTAAGAAAACAAAGCCCTTTAAGAGCTGCTTCTGTCTGGAAAATAGTCCCTGCATGTGTGGTTGCGCTGTGTACTCTGCCCTTGCTTGAATGATGCTGTGGATGGTAAGAATTCTGTAAATGCAAATGCTTGGGGGTCTTGGGTTTTGTTTTATTTCAGTGCAGTGTATGGCCTTTTCTAATGAATATATGGCAGGACCTCACAAGATGGGGGAGAAATGGACCGAACAATAGACTTCAATACTTGAAACGTTATGTGGTCTGACATCAATGGGAGGTGAGGGCACTCACTGCCTTCCAGAATGGCACCCATGATGGCTTTGTATAGTTACAGTAAAGCTCATTCTTGTCTTGTTGAGAAGATGGATTGATGGTACTGGGCTACCAGCACTCCCCAGGCTTCAAATCAAAGGTGTAAAATATGAAAGGTAGAAAAAAAAATGAAGTATATGTTGGACGTAGTAGTAGTCTTGATTTTTAAAATGTACGTTTGAATCGAAGAATGTCTCACAACACTGAGTTTTTGAGGGAAAAGTAGTTTGATTGTCAAAGTGAACGATATCCTGTTTGACTGACCATGTTCAGGAGCCTTAATCTGAGTTAAACTAACATGTGTGGGGAGGGGTGTTTCTCTGATGTGATGAGTTTTAAAATGTTATTGCTTTCATTTATCAGTGATAATAAAAGCTAACTTTGAGAGTTATGGATTTGTTTTCCTTGTGATAAACATGTTTAGTTCACAGCAGATTGCTGACAGTGAGCTTAATTAATAGTGCACCATAGGAAGGTAGTGGACCTGAGCCTTCAAATATTGGTGTATATATTCCAGCACCCCCGTGAAGAGGTGTTATGGTAATTGGTCATGAGACTGCTTCTGTGTCCACTAAAACTCTGTAGTAATTCCTGGTCTTTTTGTGAGCTTGTCCTGGAGGTGTTTCACAAAGAGTTAATGTTTGGGGGTAAGTGTGATAGAAAGGTTCTTGTTGAACCTGTAATCAGTTTTATTCCAATATCTCCCTGTAGGAAGTTTGACCACCCCTCTGCTCTTCTTGTGCCATTTGTGAGTTTTACTCCTTTTCACTGGAGATGTTGTAGGTGGATGAGTCAAGTCACTTTTTGTTTTTTGGCAAGAAGTAAGATGTACATGTGGCAGTGAGAAGTGCTGGATTATGTATTTAAAATACCAAAGTGAAACAGTCCATGTCACATAAAATGCCTTTATTCTTAAAAGTAAAAAATACATGTCTCAAACATCCCTTTGATTAAACCTGTAGAGTTGATTAAGTTTGAGTTGAATAAGTTTTTCACATACATTGGTGTATGTAAAAATGATAGCTTACAGTGGTACATGTAATTTTATTATTGTTTAGAAGAGGAGGCCAATAAAATGCATATCACCTGAATGCTTGTTGGAGATGAAAACTATTTGTAATCAATAAAGTCTTGTAGTGGTGTTTGCTAATTTCTTTTTTCCAATATGCTGCTATTGTGAGGGAAGTGAGAAGGTAATTTAGCAACATAATTTTGTTCAAAGTTTCAGAAATCAGCATGCACACCACTCACTACAGTAGGATGAGTGTTTCTTCATCCATTCTGATGTGTATAACATGTACCATTACTTTGTATTTTCTTACTTCTCATTTTAAATATTGCCTGCTTTTGTACTTTAAAGGTGATGTGTGAACTCTGATGGGAACTCTGGTTGTTATTTATACCAGCAGTTCTTGTGACTGGCTGGACAATGTAGAGCTGACACTTTTATAAGTATTTATCTGTGCCACACAGAGGGAGGTAAACAGCTGGGCAGACTGCTCAAGGGAAATAACTGGGGTCCTGGTAGCTGCTGAAATTTTTTTTCACTCTTTCTCTACTTTACAAAGAGCTTTTTTATCTTTATGGAGTTTCCCCCTGTTCAGTCACCATTTAAAGAGATTTGTCTTCTATGGGGACTTCTAATTACTGATTTCAAACCTTAAACTCTATAGTTTCTCCAATCAAATGTATGTTTTTAAAGTTTTCTCAATTTTGAAATAAAGCATAGTATGCCAAACTAGTGTTAGTTAAGAGTACAAAATCAAGCAGGAAATTACCTTCTGTAAAGCAGAAGCTAAAACCGAGTGGGATTTTCTGTTTCATTTAATCATGTTTGGAGACTTTAGCTCTTCCTTAAGAAAAACCTTTGATTACTACATTGTACTTCTTTGTAAACATTTGAGAGAAATTGGCTCTGCCCATGTGAGAATGGTTGCTTGGCTGATTTGAAATCTCCTAGTGTTTTGCACATGGATGAATTCTTTAGGTAGTGTGTTAAGTTTTTTGTTTATTTACTTGGGGGTGAACTTATAGATTACCATTAAATACTTGATTTGGCAAATGACCTCCATCGTGCATCTGGGAAATCTTCATCCTGATGGAAGTACATATCCTTTATCATATGAAAATAAATGATTTCTGAGCATTCAGTTGTCTCTTAGGTATCTTGCTTACCAGAAAATGTTTCATTCTTACTATTGCTATATGTGAATTTTATGTCATATAAAGAGTCCATGACAGTAATGCAATGGAAGGTGCTTCATTGTGACAAGGGTATGAAGATGTATTTCCTTCACATGTAATTAAAAGACCAGAAGGGAAATCTGAGGAATCTCTGTAAGTCTTCAGATTGTTTCAGATAACATAGAGCATTGTACTTACATTTTTGTGATACTACAAAGATGGGAAAAGGCAGGTTTGGTTGTTGAGCTTGGCATTTGTTTTCAAGATGAACATGTGGGGCTACAGAGATGCACTTTCTCTTGAAGCAGAGTCAATGGCTGAACTCAAAAGCTTCATTATGGCTTGCACAGTTAATAAAATTTTAGGTTCAGAATTTTCTTTCCTATTAGCAGTTCTGTATTCCTCCAGTCAGTGAGTATGTGTTAGGCTTTAAAGGTGTTTTCTTTAACAGTTTCAAGATGAGAATTTAAAGAACTCAAAATTGATTGCATATTTAAAAAGATCTTTAAAGGGGCGGGAAAGAAAGAAGATGGTTGTAGATTGACTTTGAAAATTTTTCTTCTATTATTTATTAAGATTTATTTTTTTCTAATTGTGTTTGGTCAGAGATAAAATGTTGATTCCCAGTCAAAAAGTAAATGTGGACACGTTTAAGAGCAGGGAAAAAAGGAGGGATTACCTCAACTTCCTATGACTGCTTAGTATATGAAAAAAAGAACCAAGTTATTTTGGACAATATGGGATTTGAAATCACCAAGTTTTAAATATTTCAAAGTCTTCCAGCATATTTAAAACCAAACACAAAAGACAAGCTCTGTAAGTATAAGTGTAGGAGATAGGCAGCTGGGACCCACTTCCCTGACAGCATCACAGGAAACCCTGCATTACAGGAAATGCAGTAATTCCAGGGTTGACCTTGAAGAACTGGAATCATGACTGCTTGGACCTGGTGCTGTGGGACATCCACATTTTGTTTCTTCTTTCCCATCTCTAACAACGTCTTGACTGATCCCCACAAAGCATTGGCTGGTGACTGGCTAAAGGAGCAGGATTGAGAATTTGTGCTGGTGAGGAGCTGAGAGACTCTGGAGGAAGGGTGTGAGATGGGGAGGCAGGATGTGCTCTCTGTGTAGGAGCACAGTTTGTGGCCATTGGGAGTGGGGCTGAGCCTCACCCCCAGTGGGTACAGCTCTGAGGGGCAGGTGGGCAGCACTGACAGCAGTGAGCCATGGGGGCTGACCGACCCCCAAAGGGAACAGAGAGCACACAGATGCAGTGCATGTAGGATGAGGAATATAAAAGGCTGGGCTAAAGAACAAGAAGGGCAGAAGTTTAAAGCCTTCTGAAGTGGTATTACTCTGTATGGTGATACCTAAAGCTTTCTGATACCGTATGGTGATACTCTGTGTATTGTGGCCATCTCAACTGTGACATGTGCTGTGACACTCCTGTAGGAGCAAGGTGGAAGAAAGGGGAGAAGACACCCTTCTCCAGGAGATGAGAATTAGTGCTGTAAGTGTGCATTCCCAGAGAGAGGGGAGAATGAGGAGAAACTGTAAAAACATGATTTACTGACTCAAGGACTGAACTGACAATTTTGTAATTAAGTACAATTTATACTCCCTTCTGTCACTGAAAATTGAAGAGTGGGAGAAGTAGAGCAGTGTGTTTGGGTTTTTCCAGACCTGTTATTAGTTCCCAGGGTAGCTACGGAAGTCGTGTTGCAGGATTTCTTAAATCGTGTTGATGAAAAAGCAGGCAGCATTCAGAAGTCACCTTTGGAGGAGTGCAGCACTGAGCAGCAATTAACCTTGATAAAACACCTGGCAGTAGTTTAGCAGTACCTGTGTCTTTTGATGATCTCAGATTTTTGATATCTCATGGAATTGCCATTGAAGAAATGCAGGGAGATTCTGGCACGTGTCCAGATGGGTATTCCCAATGAAATGTCTAATAGTAATAAGTTCATGGAAGTAGGCTCTCAATTCCAAAGAAGGAAATGCATGTTTTAGTAGTTCATAAATCCCAAGGGTGGTAGTTCTCAATTACATTTTTGCTGTGCTCGGGGAGGGAGTGGAAAGAAAGCTGCCCACAGTAAACTCCCAGGGACATTGTTTTCATCAGAGTGAAGGGAATAATAACCATTTTTGTGGTGTTGGTGCATCCAACTATCAAGTTGCTTTGGACACACACAGGACTTGGTGTCTTAAAAAATTAGACATGCTCATTAAGGAAAGCCAACAGCTTTCTGTAACATGCTTCTTACTTACTTGTTAAAGCTTAAAGATTGCCTGTTTCAGAGGTTTCAGATGTTTAGCTTTTTTCAACTATAGTTCTCAGTCTCACTGTTCTCTTGCAGCTGTAACCAGTCCTAGTTTGTCAGATTTTTTGGACCCCTTGTCTAGCTAGTGAAAACCAGTCCACTACACGGATATTGACTTTGGGCTTTCCAGTTCTCTCAGCGGTCTCTAATGTGAGCTAAGTATTTTTTTTTTCTCACATTTGCTTGCTTTTGCCACTTCCTGTTTTTTTTACCTTCATTTCTTTATTTTTGCTTTTTATTTTTCCTAGCTCCTATTAATTGTTACCTTAATTATTATTTTCTAGCATTAAAATTCGTTATTCAAAACTTCAGTCATTAGAAAGATATCAGTAAGTGTTGATAAATTGCTTGTAAGGATTCCTTACTCTGCAAAACCCCAAGGACAGAGGCATCTTTCAGAGCTGGTCAGTCCTATCATGGTTTTGGCTAGGGTTAAACTGTGATAAACCGCCAACACATACTGGGTGTTAATGTGAAGCAGTTAGTTCCTGTTGTGGGTTCTTTTCATAAGAAGAATTGTAAAATGCTGTATGCATAGTAATGCTAGAACATTTCTTTACATAAACTGTTCATAGTGTTGATGGAGACAGAAAAACGTGTTGCTAGTGGATGTACCTTTTTGAGAAGAGGGCTGTAGTCACATAGGTGAGACATCTGGGTTATGGAACTATATTGAGTAGTTCATGGTGAAGCATTGTTTGTGACCTTCAAGGTGCAAGTCGTTGGCTGCTGTTTTGGGAACAGTGGCAATTTAAAACTGAATCATTCTGATGGAGGAGCTGGCAAGTTTGTGGTGGCTGAGCTTTGGCTGGAGGCTAACAATGCTTTTCTAGTAGAAGCAGACAAGAAGGGTGCTGTTCTCTGAAGAGACCAGTGTTGTTAGTCTGTCTCAAATGTTGGAGCCTGGCTCTTCCAAAAGGGATGATTTTTTTGAATTCTCAGTAGTGCTCTGGTATATTAATTCTTGTCAATGGGAGATAGAATTACTAAAATATTGAAGGAGGTCCATAGTGCTATTGCTTAGAAACCAATTCAAAATAGCCAGTGCACAGTGTGACGTGCAATATATGCCTGTCATGGGTTGTGGTGCACTAGCAGGTGTGTTGATGCTGATGGGGCAATACCAGCATCCACTCCTCTTGTAGCTAACAAATAAGTTTAACTCTGGGAGCTCCTTTTGCCAGCTGTTGTGCAAGAGTGTGACCTCCATGGGACACCCTTTCCAGGCTTCAGAAGCTGGTGATAGCAAGAACTGATGGCCCTTGAAGTTGATGGAAGTACTTGGCCACTTGGGGTGAACACTGAAAGACATTTTTCTTGACCGTCTATGATTACTGGGCATACAGAATAACATCCTACAACTGGAAAGCCCTTCTTACCCAAACTGGTGTCAGAGGAAGTTAAAGGCAGCCTATTTCATTATTATAAACACCACTTTTATCCTCACAGCTTTCAAAACCTCTAATTTCACAGTTCATGGGTTGAGTGGCTCAGCAGTTTGCTTGTTCACAGCATTAATATGTTTGTTCTGGAGAGCTGCTCTTTGTATTTTTGAAAATCATAATTTTTTTTTTTAGTTGTCTGATGAAGGCATTGTATTTTAGATAGCCTGTATCACCCAGACTAAGATTTGCTGACCGGCAGCTGGAGACAAGAAAAAAGTGAGAATGTAAAACCATTAAGTGTTTCAACTGGAGAGTTGAGGGGTCAGTTTTTTGCAGACTTTTTGTGTAGTTGACAATTTATTATGTATTGGATGATAAACCAAAAAACTTCCCACCTCCAAACCCTCAAAGGCAATGTTCTTTAAACTTACTTCAAAATTAGTTTTCCTAAAAATCTCCTTTTGCTCTAGCTTTTTATTCTACCTGCACATAATTGCTGATTCATGAACATGTTTATTATTCATGTACTTACCTTCCAGCATGTGAGTAATCCCCATTTATATGTATCAGGTTGGGCATGTGCAAATGTTGGCAGAATCCAGGCCTTTGCATACTGAGCTCTCTGGGTTGAACAATGTCATCAGCAAAGTACCTCTTGTGCCTTAGAAAGTGAAGCTGATGGTTGTTTGCTGCTCAGTAGTGCTCAAAATGGAGTTTGTGTGGGAAGAGATAGCTGTGGTGTAGGTAGGAAGGTATTTTCCTTGAGGATGGATGTAAAATGTAGTGGGAATTGTGAACTCACTTTTGGTGTAAGTGAACTGTGTTCTTTTGATGTTGGTGCACCAAAATCCCTTTTCAACTCTTTTTCTGAGACTGACCAACTGACAAGTATAAGTATGGTTTTCTGTAGAAGAATCAGAACTTTTGGGCTGGGGAAATAAAGCTGGTGTAGACAATTACCAATCTGTCTGAATTGTTACATAGATGTTCATGGGGTTTTTAATAGGCATAAAACTGTATTTATTATCTTTATTGTTTATTTTTCTTGTTTGTGTTTGGTTTTCTTGTGGCTAGCTTTCCTCTGTTGCATGCTTTTGTGGAAAAATCATTGTAGGGGGAATTTTGAGACTTGGGTAACCATGTGATCCAGCTCTTTTTGGAGCACTTATATAATCTGAGTTTGCCTTCCACAGTTATGATCCTCTTGCAGAAAGAGGGATTGATTGAGTTGTTGGGAGTTCTTCAACTAGAAAGTGACAGAAGATTGGCAGATGCTGTTTTAATAACTTCTTTCAGGGAATCTTTATACTTAGTTTTAAAGTTCTCTTAAAACACTTTGTGCATAATCTTGTGAACACTTGCAGTGATTTTTAAGAAGGTCTAATTCGCATTTAGGTCATGATGATGTGTTTTTCAGTTGGTGAGCAAGTGTGTGTGTTTAATGGTGGTGAAATCAGATTATCTGAAGGTTTTATTTGAGGCTAAATGCATCAGCACAACAAAAATACCCAGTCATTAACTTCACTTCTCAATATTTAAAGTAGTCATGAATTTCCAGTCTGGTTTTTCTTTTCTGAACACTTTGATGAGAGAGAGATGTTATTTGAGAGCTTGCTTAAGTTTTAATTGAACATAGGATGTGTTTTTACTCTTTCAGTTTAAGGCCATTTGACTTAAGTAGGTGTGGTTAAAAAGAATATAAAATGCTAAGGTCTTAAAAAAAAACAAAACAAGCAAAAAAAATCCTCAACAAACAAAAAGTCATAACAGTAGGCTTTCCTTTGTAATTGATTAACTGGTTTGTTATTGTCATCAGTTGTTCCATTAGGTACTTCTGATGTAAGGCTGGACTCTATAGGTGTACCTGAATTTTAGTAATACTGAAAGCACAAAAAGCAGTACTAAACCCTCCCAAGATCACAAAAGAGATAGTCTCAAGACGGCATTCACTTTCAGTTCTATTATTTTCACCTTGAGGTATTGGTATTTTTTCCCTTCTTTTAATGAAGGGTGTACTGAAAATCTGACTTGTTCAGTCCCTTTTCTGCTTTCTGTGGCAATCAACCTTAGGATGCTCAGGCTCCTATTTTCCTCTCTCTATTTAGATATTCTGCCACAGCTTTCCTTTGCTGTACACAGTGCACAAGCAATCCTTGCTTTTTTTGATGGGGAAATTTAAAGTTTTGAGGCTACTAGTTACCTTTAGGGCATATTGGGAAAGGACACTTTCTGTAAGATGCGTTAACTACTTTTGGTTAAGGGTCTGATTAGTTTGCCTCAAGGCTTTAACCCTGCCTCCCTCCCTGTTGAATAACCCAAGGCTGACTTAGGTATAGACTGCAGACATGAACTTTGAGAGACATATAGTGAGATATTTTTCTGAACTGCTGCCCTTGCAAATGTGTAGGCCAGCACTTTAAGGTATGCTGTATTTCAGATGTATTCATTTGTTATCCTGGTTCATGAACCTTTCCTATTTTCCTGGCACCTTTGAGGTACTCAGGAGTATTTCAGGGGCTGCACTGCTGCAAGTGTCAGAGTAGTGTTTTGGCTGAAAAGGACGTTCCTTGATAACACAGAGTAGTAGTTTCAGATCCTAGGGTCAGAGATATTTTCTGCCTCAGAATTTTAGGACTTGGTAGGATTTCAGGAGCATGGGTGTTAAAATGAAAATCAGTAAAAACATACAAGAAAAACTTGTCTGTCAAGGCTGGTGGCAATCCTGTTCTGTACAACAATGTTTGGCTGAAACCTGTGTGTAGTGTGTGCTGGACTGGAAGGAAACACAGTGTAAATGCTGAGCTGTTTTTCTATCCCTGGCTCAGTTGATCTTCAGTGATATGCTGTGCATACATGACTTGCATAAAATTTCGTTTGTCAGGGAGTACCTCATTATATTGTCTAGAATGTCAAATCTCAGTTTAATTTTAGAGCCAACTATAGCAAATTTCTTCAGTGCTGCAAAATGCCAAGTTGTTAGTGTGGTTTTGATACTGAACTTGTCTTTTGGGGCCCGTGATTTCCTCCATACCAGTGATAAGCAGAAGGTGAAGGCAGACTGGTGGAGCTGGAAGGATTGCAGTGGCTATTGCTTGGCTGCAGTAATGAGCATTTTGTTGCACTGTGCTCTCTTGTAAGAAATTTCAGGATGCTACTCTGAAAAGTTCCTTTTCTTCTGCAGCTCTGCATTGCAACAATACAGTGTGGAGTTGATTTGTTTTGCCCTGTATCTGTTTAGCTTTCTCGTGAGCACATGAGCCAGATCCTTTCTGGGGGTTGTAGTAGCTGATGGAGGAAATCCACATTAGAAGTTC
Organism: Emberiza elegans; assembly: GCA_024865655.1. Classification (NCBI taxonomy): domain Eukaryota; kingdom Metazoa; phylum Chordata; class Aves; order Passeriformes; family Fringillidae; genus Emberiza; species Emberiza elegans. The sequence continues at coordinate 23,416,738 of JALJVW010000241.1, read as the reverse complement.
TATGCATTCATCTCATCATTTGCATTATATGTGTACATTTGTGTGTGGAAATTTTTAATACATGCTTTTTAAATGAGAAATACTTTTTAAAAAAAAGTATATGTATTGAAAGTGGATAAGATTTTTAAAGACTAGTTTTCCCCTATCAAAATATTTTGACTTGTTCCTACAGTGCACCCCTAATTTAAGCTTTGCAGAAGTGTGGTTGCATACTTTTTTGTTACTGTGCAAGACACAAATGCACAGCAATAGCTAATGCCATTTTACTGCACATTGTAGTGAAAGAATAGCTTTTGAGAGATAATAAATATTCAGAATAATTCCCTGGTCTTATGACGGTAAGAGGAGCTGAATTTGGATCACTGAGGCTTTAGGATTTCTGACCTTATGGATTAGATCATGAGGCCTTGGCCTTGATTTAATTCTAAATAGTGCCTAATGTAGATAGTGTCTGCATTTTATATGATCCGTTTCAGAAAATAACCAAAAGTGTGCTTCATTTGCTTGATTTCAACAGAGCATTGTTAGCTTATGGAGTGGAATCTCATTTGGCTGGCTAATCTCTGTTCTCGATTTTCTGCTGTCCTTATGTGTTTTTCAGTTCACATGTGGTGTGTTGTGAAGACAGGCTTCTCAGCTTTCCCACTGAGTACTCAGTGTCTCTTCATGATGGCTGTGGTAGAGGACCTGTTTTCTCTGTTACCTGTATGCTTTGTGGAAGATGAACATATAAGAAAGAGCCTAATAGGACAAATAACACTTAAGAGAGATCCTTATGTTAAGGACAGCTTCTTCAGTGACACTCAAAAGTTATAATTACCTAAAACACAAATTTCTGATATTCATGTTACAAACTTACTTTGGTTAACAAACTTGTTCTGAACATTTATAAATAAAGCTAATACATGGTGGGGTATATTGCAAAGGGGAAACAAATTGTCTGTGTCTGATGATTGGATCGCAGGGTACATCATGGGCTAGGCATTTCCTGGAAGGTTTGTTGAACGTCCTTGAAGAAATAAAATTTCTCTTGAGTTGTCCTATTAGAGTACAGAAGTGAATTATGGAAGTTAGCCTTTCTGCTACAGAAGTTTTTTCATGTTGCGTGGGTGTTTTAATAAGTGCATCTTAAATACATATATCTGCAGCATTCTGAATGTAAAATTTGGGTTTGCCAAAGTGTTTATTCCTATCACAGATCTTACTGAACTTACAGGGTTTTTTTCCTTCTTTTTAAAAACACTTCAAAGAAAATGCTTTGTGGTGCTTTTTTGTCTTAATTTTATATCAGCCTTGAGAAATTTACAGACTTCTTTCTAAACAGGATTTACCCAAAGGCTAGTTTTCAGTAAGCACAGACTAGTTATCATAATGAAACCAATGAAATACATATAGTTCTCCCTGTAATTTTTTTTCAGATCAAGATTAGGATTTAAAGAAAGTAACACGGAGTCTTAGAAAGTTTCATTCTGTACACACTACAAGATATAGTGTGTATCTGCATTTTTGTCTGGAAGTGGCATCATGGGGAAATGATGCCATTCTGAGTATTCCAAACAGGTCTATGGCTGTGTTCATTAAGAGCTTCATTAAGAGTGAACCTGCTAATGCTTAAGTTAAAAATGCTCATTTCATCTCATCATAAAAAACAATTTCAGCTTCAAGTAATGCTCTTTAAAAATGGCACTTCAGAGAGAGGCTTTTTTTGCCAGCTGCCTTCTGATGTGTTTTTTCAGCCATTTTCTGGATGTCTAAGCTGAACATCCAGCATTACTGATGGTAATTGCTCTGCATTAGTTTCCTAGTGCAAAAGTAAAGAATGAACATCATGTAGGTAAGTGTGAGAATGTCGGTCATGGAATGATAATCTCTGAAGGACTACTCTGCTGTGGAGAAGAGGGAAAGGATGTGTATTCAGAGCAGGATGTGAATAATGTGTTGTTAATGAAGCATGAGGCAACTGATCACAAGGACTTCTTTAATGATAAAAATCAGGTGGAGTTCTCTAAGGGAGAAAAAAATATATAGTGGGAAATTATATGTGCTTTCTTAAGCTCTGAATTTGTTGGCAGACCTAAATGACCTTTGATGGGCTCAGGCTGGGGTGGGATTTAAGTGTTTTCAACTTGCCTTGTAGATCAGGTGTTTTGAGAGCTTGGGGTCAGAGGTGAGCACACCAGCCAGCCTGGGCTCAGGGTCTTTCAGCTTTGTGGCAGGGGTGGAGTGATGATGATCTTTCTAGGGATTCAGGGCTGAGATGTGGAGAAGGTGGCTAAGAGAAGTGAGAGCAAACTTGTTGAACTTCCTCTGCCATGGTGGCTGTCAGCTTTTCCTGGGTGCTTTGTTACAAAGTTGGTTAAAATAGCTGAGATCATCCTCACTAAAGGTTAGAGTTTGCACAAAAAATTCCTTGCCACACATAATAAATGTTTAAAACAGCTTTTTGCTCACCGCTGCTGTTATAGTTGCCACTCTAATGAAGTACATCTGGTTTTGACATACCATTTTGAACATAAAGGTCAGGATATTTGTTGTTCAGGTCTTTGGCATGGGCAGATACTCAGTGAGCCATAATTAAAAATGTCCATGAATACCCTTAACTCTTCTGTTCTTAAATGTGTCACTTCATGACCCTAGAGTTAAGAGTTGGAGTCTGAACGTTTTACCATTACATCCGTCTATTTTGTGATTCCTTTCTCAATTCCTGTATGTAACTCCTCAAGAAAGCCCTTTGCAGTGCATAGGACGTTTAGATGATTTCCCCACCTTGGATGGGATAACTGTGGTAAATGGTTAGTGCAAATTTCATCTTTGCTGCTGCTTTCAGATAAGTAAATGCTTCATGTATTATGGTGGGATGTGAATTCTCTGCATTATGTGAAGATAAAATATTCTTTTTTTTGCTATGCTTAAGTGCTACTTGCACATGTTAAATTGAAACTTAATAACATTTAAAATGTGCAATCTTACTACTGTTTTCAGACATTAAGCAGAAACTGTTTGTAGCTTTGTGGTCAGTGGAAAATGCCAAACTGCATGCTTTATGCCTTGCTATTGGATATTCCTCTTCAATACTCTTGCTATGAGAAACTATAGAATGATAGTTGAGTTCTAGTTGCTGTACCATGTTTAGATGTAGGATTACACAATTCATGTGAAAAGTTGATTCTTAGATGATTGTTAGATGGATCATGATATAGCTGACTCTTATCTCAAAATTGATAACAGTTGTGAATTTCCACGAATGCATGGGTTTAGTGACATTAATGAATTGAAGGCTTGTGGAGAGGTTTCCATCATTTGGAGGAAACTAAGATGTGCATGCAAACACCATGGCAGAGCAGAACATGTATCACAAAACCAGAAATGATGTGCCAAGGTACAATTTCAACCTTTTTTTGGTTTTTTTAGAATTTAGGTTCAAAATAATGTTTTTTCTACAATTAATCTCACTTTAGAGATTCAGAATGGTGGTAAAATAGAGTTTTACATTTGGACAGGTTTGAAGCAGAGAAGGGAGGAATTGATCCTGAAGGATAGAAATGAAGCTGGGAGTGCAGTACCTTCTCCAGTGCTCTGTGAGATGTGCAGCCTGCAGAAATGAGAGTGCAGCTGTAATTTTTTTTCAAAGTTACTGCCTTAAAGTGTATGATGCAAGCCTAAGCTAATATAAAAGTGCTGTAAGTATATCACAGTAGCTGTGTCTTCCTGGCATATTTTGATAAAAATAGCCTACCAAATACAAAGTAGAAATACAGGAAAGCCTGTAACCTCTCCCAGTGGCTTACTGCTGATGGACTTTGTAATTACATCTGTCTATCTCCATCTGTACCCTGCTTGGCTAGAGGCTGGATTTAAGGTTAATTGTATGATGGAGGATCCTGACTTAAAGCTATATCTTAATTAGAATTCACAATCCTCTTTACATAAAAATATCTGAAAAGTCTTTTAGAAAAAAACCAACTCATTATAGGGCAAATGAAAAGATTCTGATATTTATTTTTTCATAATTTTTGAATAACTTAAGTATATATAAACATATTCCTATGCCATCTGGTTTAATTTTCTCTTCATCTTACTCTTGGCTTCTGTCATCTTGCTTATTGCTCTTTGGCTTTTTAATTAAAGGAAAAAGCAGTAGAAATTACTTTTGTGATCACAGTAACATTTCAAAGGTTATTGAATGCTATGAAAAATAGTACTGTTCTATGTTTTGAGATTTACTGCTGTTGAACATAGCTCTGACACGAACATACTAAATCCATTTGACTTGGGAATATAATATTCAAATTAGTGTAATTAATCAAAATTTATTCTGTAAAATAGAATGTTTCTCAGAAATATATGGTTCAGTTCTTGAACTACCATACGGGGATTGAACTATCCTTGGTAAGGTTGTTACATTAAACTCTTATGTTCTGATGGTGTCCTGACTGAAATAGATCTGTTCCTAAAAGTTGTGGTTTGGAAGTATTTAATTAAATGTGCAGGAATTAATGATTACAACATTCTGAGAGCTCTCAGGATGTAATTTGGTGAAAACAGAGAAAATTCTGTCTGTTTCAATGAGTTGTGTAAGAGAAAAAGGAGGAAAATACATGCTTATGTTTCATTTTGATTAATTTCATGTCAAGTGCTACAATGTAACTTAGGTGTTGGATATTTTTGTTTGTTTTGTTTGCTTCTTTTTTTTCAACATATAAAATCAGTCGTTTGGTCCCTAGCGATTTTTCCTCAGCTGAAGTGAGTTCCTATAAGCTAACCTCTTAGGTCAAAAAAGAAAAAAAAAAAGAGGGGGAAGAAAAAAAGGAGGAGGTTTTAAAGACCTTCTTTAAACAGCATCACTTGAAAAATTCAGTTTAACGAGGTGCATAAGCATATGCTCCTCTTTAGCAAGAGAACGCTTTGTCTCTTGGGTTGTATTCAGATATTGCTGCTTGCATGAGTTAAGATGATTAAGTATGACCCTAATGTTGTTAAACCAGTGCCTGAGTTCCTGATATGATAATCTGCAAACAAAATTTGCTTTCTCATAGTGTCAGTTGCATTCCAGTTTGGCAGCATTTGGAAGTTAAATGCCCTCACTTGGTGATTCCTTGCTGCTGTTGAATATCATCTTAAATGGGAAAGGAGATGTTGGACTGGAGCAAAAGCATGAAGATATTTTTTCATACCACAGGATTTCAGTGTTTTTGTTTAAAACTTTTGTTAAGCACCTGAATCATGGGAAAATAACTTTTAAGAGCCTTTAAAAAATTGGGAAAATTAATTACTTTTTACCCCAGACATAATGTGTTTTGAAAATATAAAAATATGCATATTTGTGTACTGATTGTTGTCACTGTGACTCCCCAAGTACAGGATTGCATGAAGGTATGCCACAAGGCTGTGTAACTGTTCAGAGTACCTGACTCAAACTCATCTCTGATTAGCAAGTGATCTTGCTAATGATCTTGCTAATTTTTTAGCTGGACTGCTGGAGCCATACTAAGAGTGAAGGAAAAGATCTGGTATTTTTATTACTGCATCATCTAGGAACTTTTCATCTTTATGTGATGTTTCATGATAAAATGACTGGCATGGTATAGAGGTGTTGCGATCTTTGCCCACTATTTCTTACTTCAGGTCTGCCTTTATTAGTTTGGCATGCACATCTGGAACTGGTGGTTAAATGAGGAGAGTTATGTCTTGGGAAGCAGCAGAACTGAGAGGAGGAATAGTCCTGTGACAACACCTTGGGACTGAGGTGGTGAGATGGGCAGTGCAGTGTAGTGGGATAGATGGTGTTAATGCTGGTGGTGTCCTCTACAGAGAACAAACCATGGCTGGGTTTCTTTGTGAGGAGGTATCTCTTGAGTTTATGTTTGTACCATATGTACAGAACTGACAAGCCTTAGTTTGTGCTGGCGTGTTGTACCTTATTGCTGTGCCTTAGTGGCTGGCAGTAGGGTGTGATTGTTGTCCTTGCTAATTACTCTGCAGCTGTTGCCTCCTTCCCTCGTCAGTGTCTTGGTTAATTTGGTTACATGGTTCTTTAAAAGGCGGTAACACAGTATCTTTGCAAACTAAAATTGTTACACATGTGTTTAAGTTACTAAGCTCATCTCAGGATTTGCGCTTTAATTTTGCAGTAAACTTTATACAGAAAAAAGAAATAAAGGAGTGTTGCAGTCCCTTGCCTAGATCTGGGGTCAGCCCGAAGGCTGGTTGCGCAAAGCCAGTAATACTGCTTTATAAAGGGGTTGGACCGCAGCGCTAAAATTCATCCGTGAGTGACCTCTTGGAACTCTGTAACTCTACACCCACGCATCCTAATTGTCTGCTTAGGTCACAGCCAGCCTTTGATGTCCCACAGACCACGGTAGGGTACTGGGCCAACTGGTTCAGCTGCCGCTGCCCTGGAACAAGAGCCCTTTGTTGTGCCCGGGCTGCGGCGCTGCGCGGGGACCGAGCCGCTGCCCTGCCACGGCCAGCACAAAGGCCAGGCAATGTTTGCAGGGTGCTCTGGTTGGCTTTGGCCGGGAAGGTGCCTGCTCCGTGCTCTGTGCACGGCTTGGAGCCCTGAAATATGGCAGGAGTTTCTGGGTGACCTAGCAGACTTCCCAGTTCGTGCTATTGCAGGAAATCTGCTTATGCTTTAGTTTATATCAGTGGAGTTTCTTGTAAAAGCTTACTAGAAAGTGGTTTGGGTTTCTTAGGTTAGTTAGTTGGGTTGGGGTTTTTGTTGTTTGTTTGGGGTTTTTTGGAAGGTTTCGTGGGGGTTTTTTGTTCGTGGTTTTTGCTGTTGTTTGGCTGGATTTTTTTCCTACTGCTTTCTTCATCCACTCTTGGACAAAGGCTTCTACTCACTTACAGTTAAAACTAATGCTGGAATATCTTCTCCAGACCTGTGTTGATAGATGTTCTGTTATCAAGAATAAAATTTTAAACAGAAAAATGTTGATACATGCACACTGTCTCATGATTCCAAGTATCTGGAAAACCAAAAATCTGAGTGATTACAGAGGTGTTGCTTGAAAAGAATATTCCCATGCCAGGATGCACATGAAGTATTTTGAACCTGTATCTAAACTGATTGGCATGCAGACATGAATTTGTGTTTTATTTATTCAGATACTGCTCTTACGATTGTTAGTGCTGATTTTATAACTTCCTGCCACTTTAATAGAAATTCATTCTGCAGCTTGACTAGCAGTGTTCCAGTAATTCTTGGTTGTTGAGCATACAGAACTATAATTTCTTCAGCCCCCCCCACACCACACCATTAGCTTATATTTTTAAATCACAGGGACTGAGCTCAATTGTTTGATCATAGTCGTAGCATATATGTTGGTACATTACAGTGCTTGGCAAAAGTAATGTGCTTGCTTATAATGAGGCTTCCTGTGTGCTTTTTTTCATAGTTTCTTATTACAACTTTTTGTTTTCCAGCTTGCATTAACATAAGCTTAAGGCTTATTTCATGTTATGATCTTGCTTGCTGATCTCATTCATCCCGAAAGCAATGCTGAAGAGGGCAACAAAAACAATTATAGTAAAAATAAGGAAAATGAAGTGTTATGCAGGCAGCACCTGAAACCAGGTGATAATGACTATGGTTATTAAGCAAACTTGTCTGTCTTTAATCAGAGACCTGTTTGTGGAACACGGACTTGATGAAGAAGACAATAACAACGTGATAATGACAAAGCTTAGCTGGGTTGGGAGGATTTGGGAGCAGCATATATGAGATACTGTCTGTACAATCAACCTGTAATCTTTGGCGTTGAGAAGGAAGATGAGTTGGAAGAGAGCAGAAGCAGAAATGTGTTACTGTAAAGCTTCATTGAAAGGTATGAGAAAGTTGAGTGGTTGCATTGGTGTTGAGTATCTTTCTGGTCTCTTTGTTAGTATTCCTCTGGCTTTCTGCTTGGTTTTGGAAAGGAAATGGTTAAAGGTTGTGAAAAATTTGGAGTAAAGTTTCTTTTTTCCTTTTGTAATTCCTTTATGTTACTCTTCTCATTTTCTGAAGGATTTGATTTTTCATAGCATTGATCTGTGGTTAGATGAACAGTGAATATATTTATTTCAGAAATTCTTTTGAGTAAGTTTGCTGTAAAATACAGCTAATTGCTGTTTACAAGCAGAAACTAATGGAAATAAATTGCCAAAATTCCTTTAAAGAAGGAAAAACATTTTGACTGGGAAATCAAAGTTGAATATTCGATACAGCTTTTACTTTATAAGAATTGTGTAGCATGAAGAAGTGAAACATTCTGTGGCCAAAATCAGAGTTTTTAGTGGTTTGCTTGTGGTAGTGTCAAAACCTACTTCCCTCTTTCAGTGTTCAGCAGCATGGGAAACTCTTTAGCTCAAGTCCCAACAACCTGGGCCTCCTGTGTTTGTGGGGAGGCTGATTAAAAGCAAAGTGTGGGGGAAGAGAATTATTTTTTTCCTTCCAAGACAAGTGTGTGTCTTTGTGTCCATCCCAACCCAGGATGTGTGTTCTGTAGCCATATATGTGCTGTGAAGTCATTTCTCCTTGAACCACATTGCCTTCTTAGTTTTGTGTAGGACCTGAAGCAGTTGGATATCTTTTCAGGTCTTATGTGGGTTCCCAGGCAGTCAGTTTTTCTAGAGACCAACCAAGTGATTTCTGGTAACAGGTTGCCAGTACCTAAAATGGCATGTCAAAAAAATTTCAAGCATGTCATTGGTCTGCATGGGTCATATAGAATTTGATAGAAGGGAAGGGTCCTTTTAAGTGTGATGTTGAAGTCAAGAGTGTGCAAGTGAGATGTATCAATTTATACCTTCCTCCATTTATAATCATGTGTAGAGGATATAGTCTTACCAGCAGGTGAGACTGGAAAACGAAAGCATTGCAAACCTGGCTTTGCCATCAGGGTTTTCTGCAAGTGACTTGTATGCTGGAAGTCACTGCTCTCTGACATGGTGTTTTCATTTCTGTATCATCCCACACCCTCCATTATTTTATTCCTTGTCTTAAAATCTTCTGGAACTTCTCCTGGAAATGCCATGGGAGAGTTTGTATCGGCAGTGTATATAAGGAAGTTTTGAGCTGGCAGCTGCAGAATCAGGTGGAAGTTGCTGTGTTTTGGACTTTCTACAGCCTATATTTTAGATGAAGTGAGCGCCATAGCTTTTGCTGTAGAAGTTTATTGGCACAATGTTGGTTCTGCACAGTTTGTGTCAAATGGGCCATGGCTGAAATCATCAATTCTGAAGCTTTCCAGGCTCTTCTAGAAAAGATCTGGTGTACTAGAAGGCATAAGTGGGGCTGCAGTTCAGACCTGTTGGTTTTTTTAATGAAACTGTCATTCATAATTGAATTTATTTTTTAAAACATACATTTAATTAAGAGGAGTGAGATGAGTAGTTGATGTGGAAACATTTTCCAGAGTTTTTGTACCTATATATACACACACAGGTTCCTAGACACATCTGTAATGTTCACCACTGCAAGACATTCTGACAAAGGACATGCTTTTAGTGGTTGTATGAAGCTGAAATGTTACCCATTCTCGGTTCTTTAACTGGTGCAATAATTACTGTAGTATTTCAGTTGTGAGATCAGATTTCAAAATGAGCAAATTGCAACAAAGTAACAAAGTTCAAAGCTTTGGAAACATGAGTAGCATTTCATCCTGCATATTAGCTTCTTATTCCACACCAAAAACAAGTCCCTAAGGTTAACAATAAGCATTAGATGGTGCACAGCAGTTGTCTTCTGCTGGTGCTGTGCCGAGGCTCAGCTTCTGAGGAGGCTTTGTCTCCTGCAAGTTATAAAGAGATCTTCTGTCTGTTTTGATGAAAAGTAAACAGAATGGGGATCTCTGTCACCTTGGTGTGAAGACTGAGATTTGAGGTCAGCAGCTTTTTCAGTCTGCAGGGAAATGCAGGGATAAAGTGCCTTTACTGTTTGCTTCACTGACGTAGAACTTAATTTATGTGAGACATACAATTTATGTGGGAAGTAAACTTTTTCTTTTGCTGTGTTTTACATTAGAGCATTTGTTGTTTGAGCAGAAACAGAAATATTGTGACAAATGAGTATTGGCTCCAGCTGTAGATCAGGTTTCTCCAGATACTCAATTTTGTCCCTTTGTCCAGCAATTTAAAAGCACTCTTCAGCATCCTTCTCAGAAAATTTTTGCAACATTCCTCTTCAGTATTTCCATTCAGACAATAAGCAGAATTTTATTGGCCTGCCTTTTTAACAGCCACAATGCTGCCATACTGGAGCTTCTGTCTTAGTAATAAGAGTGGGTTGTATCATTCTAGTTTTCTTTATGTGTACAAGCCATGCTGACAGATATTCTGCTGTTCACAACTAAACACAAGACAGAAGGAAGAGGACATCTTAAAACAAAAGTTGTGATTTGTTGTTTAGGGCTTCTGGGTCATGAATCTTATTCCTCTTAAAACACTCTGTTAGAGCTTTAGTGTTGCTTGACTAGACTCGCAGAGAACATATGCATGCTACATTGCAACTGTAGGCAGTTCTATCCAGGATATTCTTTTGCTTTGAGTTTGCTGGATGATTTTTAGTAGAAAAAAGTCAATGTGCCAGCATTAATTTTTGGTTCTGGAATTGGTGTTGTACTGTCTAGGCGTTAACATAATTTGGCTTAATACCAAACTACATGAAAAGGGTGTCAACTGATTATAAAGATTTATCATATTTTACATGACTGTGATTTGGTTTCTGGATTGTTCTTATACTATACCTGCTTCTTGTTGTAGGTGTATGAGGTTGGGAGCTGTGTTTCCGGCTGAGCTGTCACAATGAGATCACAGTGGCAGGAGAGCTTGTGTGCCACAACGCAGTTCAGAGTGCAGTTGAGAAAACTTCCCTACTTATCCCTTCTGCCCTTGTTCTTTGCATTATTTTCACTTCATGGCATCTGTGCTTAGACCTTCTATTCACAGGGACACAGGAGGTGTCAAGTGCCCTGGAAGTTTGGCATAGGAAGCAAAACACTAAAGAATGTGTTAACATTGGTATTAATCCTTGACAGGTGAACATTTCCTTTCACACCACAACATTTTGTCCAGACCTATTCCTGCTGTTAATTAGCGTGTAGTATTGTGAATACCCTATTCCCCATTCTTTTTGTCCTCTTTTTTATGCCTGTACCACTCACTAAAATGCAGTTGTTTATGGATAGCCACTGGAGAACAGACTGAGCTACTACGAGTGGTTCTGTTTCTCAGAAAGCTTTCTTCTTCCTATTAATTTTGGGAAAAATAAACAGTAATTTAACAGTTATTAAGGATGATTTCTGTTCTTTTCATGTTGAATATTGCTGGCTAAAATGTGTAGCTGTTGAAACCCCATCTGTTATCTTTCTTTATTTTCATTGTTTGTGGGAAGAACAATACATCTATAGTCTATGGACATAGTGTGTTTAACGAATTTTAATCTGAAATTTTAAAACCAGTAATAATCAGTCATTCAGTCATCACTAGATCTGCATTCATGCTCTTATAAATGAAGGCTGCAGCACTTTGCATAAGATACTGTTGATCTTGACCTCAGGTATGGAGGTTGGAATTTTTTTTTAATAGATCATAGTTTTAGGAAGGTAAGCCTAAACATAATCTTGTTTCTGTGTATTAACAGTGACATTCTTAATTATTTTTTAAATTCAGTTTAAAAGAAATTAATCAAGCCACCTTATTGTTCTGTGCCAAGGCTTACAACAGAAAATTGTTGTCATTTGTTCCAAGTGACATCTATTTGTTTAACTCATAATGCAGAAAGCCCACCTTGGTAAATTGAATTAAATATGCAATCCACCTGTGTTTGTGCTACCTCTTGTTGCCAATTAAGACTTTAGTATTTTTTCTGCTTAATGAACATTCATCCTTCAGATATTATATTCTATATTAAAAAAAAAACAACAAACAAAACCAAACCAAAAGTATGCAAGTGTTTTCCTTACCTCATTTTTTGAAAAGTAGGAGATATGGGCATGATTTCTGGTTTTGAAAATAGAATACTGGATTTCTAGGTAGGAGACAGATGTTGATGAGGTGATGTGTGTTTGGAGCCAAGGTCATGGTAAGGTGTTTCTGGCCTATAAAAGTTGGTCTGTTTGCTTTCAGAATACAGCTTTTCTGTCTCTTCTCCAAAAATACAAATCATAAGAGCCCTCCCTCACCACAGTAATGAAGCTTCTTACCTTTTTCATGCTAAGACAAACAAAAAATTAAAAGTAGGAAAACTATAGAGGTTGGTTTCAGTAAGAAGATAAAGAGTGTCTCAGAAAGCTGTGAGAGATGATGATGAAAAGCTAGGAGGGATCTGTTTATTACAGGGGTCAGCAGGCTCCTTAGGGCTCTGACTTCTACTGCTAGGGGGAGCATCTTGTGTGGTTGTTGCTTTCCATTGCCCTAATGGACCAAGAATAACTTTGCTGGTGCAGTGTGGATTTCCTTATCCTGTTTATACTCATTCCAGTAGTTGGTTTGCTGCCTTTTTTTTTTTTTTTTTTTTTTTTTGCATCCCAGTAGAAGGGGAACACTTTGGAAGATCCACTATATTTTTGAAAACACAAAGCAAATTCCAGTGCCTCACTAGATGTGCTAGTAAAACATAATGGTTGTTTAGTGTATAGTCTTTCAGTTTGAATGTTTATCTCCACAATTTCTTTGAATCATTTTGTGTCTTGTGATCTCTTTAGCTGTCCATTATCACCGCTCTTTATTTGCTGTATATTGCTTTTATTTGTATCTGCTCTTACTTTGTGTAGGTGATAAATGTGTAGTTGTGTTTCTGTGTGTGACAAAGCATCCCAATTCCCCATCTGCCAACACTTTGTTTCTGATGAGTTCTGCCCAGGGAGCACTACTTGCCAGGCAGGCATGAATCAGTGAATGATCATTTAATCTGTGCAAATACTTGTCCTTTTTTGCTTGAGCTGAGGAACTGGGGAGGTGACATTTAAAAAACACTTAAGTTGTGACTAGAATCATCCTGCCTTGAAAACCAGATGATGCTGGTCTACTGTGCCCAAATGTCAAGTGATTAATAATCGTGGTTAGTATTTGCACTTCTAAGGATGATTACAGGGGTTCAGCCTAAAAGTAGCAGAAGGGAGGTAAGTTCTGTAACCAGGCAGGGCTTGTTCTGACTTGTTCAAAACAACATACTTCTCTGATACAGATTTTAGGGGTGTTGTTCATCTCTTCAAAGGGCCATGGTAGCTCAGATATTCAGGGTTTAGTTTTTCAAAACTTTCCTGATGGCTTCTCTTTATGTGTGATTATTACTGTCTGATGGTGTCACCAAAGAGCACTTAAAGTTGTGCTTTTTGATGGGCAAATTTCTTAATGTAGAATGAACATGGTTCTAGATGATCTTATATACAAACTGAGCTCAGTTTTAAATTGTAAAGCTCTTTGTATTCCTGGGAGGGTGTTTCAGCATAGTATGTCTTGGATAGTTGCAAATATTGATCAGCTCCTTGGTTTTATGTATGTTTTTTTTTTTTCTATTAGCCTACAACTTCATTGTATTGCTTATTATGTTATAGAACTCTGATGCTTGGACTTGTTAATAGTGCAGGGGCCTGAGACAGGAGCTCTGTTTGGGTGGGTGAAGAGGGCTTGTTGGCTTTTATTTGTTTGTTTTCTCAAACAATGTACATTTGTGCATTGGGACTCTTCCCTTTGATAATCTGTCTAGAGAATGGAGAGAAGCATGCTTTATGAAGCTGAAACATAAATAAATATGACCAACCTCAAACTCTCACCTGTCAGGAGATGTAACTGGATACATACAGAGAGCATGCCAAAAAATAAGAGTGCTCATGGGATTAAATCTTTCTGGTTCATCCCATTGTCCTTGTACTGAAGATATTAGCAGCATATAGGTAATCTGACTTTGTTCTTTATCAAAAAAGCTCTGAGCCTCTGTGAAAGTCTGCAAAGTTGTAAATGTTTCCTCTGGCTGGGAGCAAGTTGTGGGGTGTTTGGCTTTTTTTGTGTGGTTGGTTTATTTTACTTTCAGGATCTCTCCAGTGGCTTGGATTTCTTTCCCCTCACTTACTTCAATTATCTTAATTCTGTGCTTTTTTTTTTTTTAAAGTACTGATTTATTAAGTATTTTTGGAGGATCTCTGCATGTTAAATAAAACAGAATCAGCACAAACATCTTTAATTAAAAAGCAAATTTAGCCCTTAAGTGAAAAGTTGCAGGATTTATTTTCCCATCAGGGTAAAGGGTAGCAAGGAAGGGAAAGCAATGATTTAAAGAGCTATATGCTATCAATCCTCTTTTCAGTTGAAGAATTTAAATTTTCTTTGAAGTTTTCCTGTGATATTTGTGAAAGAAAAGAGATAGTTATATGGTTTTGTACAAATTAAAACCCTTTTGAGATTTGTTGCAGTGTGGATTTTGAAATGTGAACTGCTTTCTAATGGATCCAAACTAATATTCACAGTTGTTTTTGACATATCTTCTAATGTACTCAAAATGTCGATTTTTGGAAGTTATTACCCAAGCAGAGAGAAGATGTAGGGCTGAAGATTCCCATGAGGAATTTGTGGTTTATAGCAAAAGATGAAACTGTTGAGCTGAGCTCCCGTTGTCTGTTTGCTTTTACATACTTCTGTTTACACAATTAGACTTCCTTTTTTTTTTTTTTTTTTACTACTTTGTATTCTTAACAGTAAAATCATGCAGCAACATAAGGTGGGTTTGGAAAAATTGTGATTGAATGTAATCCACTTGTTTGTAATTTAAATGTCTTGAATATTCTTGATTTATCTAATGGCAATGTAGAATAAGAATATCTCTGTAACAGCAGCAGTACTATGAGAGAATAAAGAAAAAAGTGGTGAAAATGTCCTGTAGAGAAGAGTTGCTGTAACAAAAATGTCTGTAGTTCATGATGGAAGATTTAATCCTGTGATAAATGGTGATGCTTCTGAACCTGTGTCTTCTTTGTCATTTCCTAAGCAGTTTCTCATGTTACAGAGTAGTTAAATTTGGTCTTCATTGTAATGGCTTTCAAATATTTGGTGGTTGTGGGTGCAGTAGCACTGTAATTCATCCCACTTCAGGCTTTAGGAGGGGTTTTTTAGAGGGAAGTCTTTTCTTAATTTATAGGACTTGGTTTTGATTATAGTTTAGTTAGTGTTGAACTGTATGTCAGTGCTTCATGCTGGAAGCTGTATGTGAGGAAAACAATGGATGCCATGAATATTGACCTTTTTTTCCTTAAACCCACTACCATTCTCATGTTTTTTTCTGTCCTCTGCACACCCTTAACATCACTAATCTCATAGCTATTGTTGAAATGGGAAGCACAGTGAACACTTGATCCTGATGACAGCTAGTTTTATTGATGCCATCTCCTTTAGGAGAATCCCCAATATCTGCTGAACCTGTTCAAGGAAAAAGATCTAATGAAAGCCAGTATTCTGAAGAGAAGTGGCAAAGCCAGCCATGAAGCCTGCACAGCAAAGCCTGCTCAAGGCTGCCTTTGGAGTCACAATATTTACTGCCTCTTCTGTTGATGATGTGAAATCAATGAAATGTGGGTGTTTATTTGGTTAAATGAAGATGTTGCAGTCTGTGGTGCCCAACCACCAGGCGTGTTTATTGAGGGCATGTTTGTGCTGCCATCAGTAGGTGAACCTGAATGTTAAAACTGTCCCTACTCCATCTTCATGCCTGACAAGTGGTGCTGATCGGGAGGCAGCATCTTTGTTTGCTCCTCTAGTCCAAGATGAAGATGAGAGATGGTTAAGGAGAAACCAGACCTTTCTTTCAGGCAGGTGACTTCCCAGTCACTGCAAGCCTTGACTTGTTTATTGTCTTAGTGACCTCTCTTGCCTGAGAGGCCACTCCTTCTCCCTCCAACAGCTCGGACTCCTGCTGTCCAAATGCCATGTTCTACTTCTTCTGTGTTGTAGTCTTGTTTCCTTTCTTCTTCTCTCCTGCCATTGGCTTAGTGGACTAGGGCATTATATTTGCATTTGGAGTAGCATGCTGGACATCAAGTGCATTTGCTGAATTTTTAGCCCGTGTCGCTTCCACAGACCCCAAGGAAGTCGGCTGCCCTCCATATAGCTTAGTGTGTGCTGTCAAGTAATGGTAATGCTACTGCTTCCTGTCAGAGTGGGATTTCAGGCTTTTAGCAGTACACTGTCAGTGCATTAAGCTTTAGAACTTTTTCCAGAATTGATAGAGCCAATAGCATTTGGATGCCTGTACTGCAGGCACTGCCACCCCTTGCCCCCCTGTGTTGTATTTAGCATATTTCAAGCATCCTGTACCTTTCTGGTGTTGTCTTGTGGGCAGCAGATCTTCACAGCACAGACTCAGGATCTTCCTCAGTCAGGGCTCCTCCAAGGCTCTCTCTGACTGGCCAGCCCACCCCCTTTTATCCCAGTTACCTTGACTGGCCACAGCTGCAGCCCAATGAAGGACATCACAGCTGCAGCCCATCAAGAATAACTGGGACCAGCCGGGGCTATGATATTCAAATACAATACAGATATATTTTACATGGACTCAAGGGTCACTTACACAGTACATATATTTCTAAGGGCCTCCTATACCCCTGTGCCCTTACAGTTGCTTTTACAGTGAAAATTTGGGTTCTAGAAATCCTCCCCTTAGTAAGATCTGCCTGCCTCTCATGAGCTAGGACCTCAAGTTCCTACCTATTGCTCATACACACACAGTAACTGATTGCTTGGTAAGCCAGACCTGTTGGTTTAAAAGGTCCCAAGTAAGTCATTAGGCACTAGGTGACTTGCTACACTTGTAGCAGTTACATTTCTCCCAAAATAATATCTACTAAAAAGTGAAAAGGCCCGTTTAGTGTGTTAATACCCTTGCTATGTAGGAAAAATCCTCTCGACTCAAATGGATTTAGTCTCTAAACAGGATCTTGTCGTTGGGAAGCCACTAGGAACATCTAATGTCTAAGCAAAGAAACTCCTTCGATGTTGAAAAGCACCATGTGCCTGCCTCCCCACTCTATCAAGCCACAGCAGAGGCTGAGAGCATTGTCTCCTGCTTGTCCTGCCATGACGGAGAAAGAAGGAAAAGTAGCAGCGTTTGTGTCCTCCAGAGAAGAGGCAAAAAGCAGGAGTTGGAGCTTTAATTGCTTCCAGATGAGTTCCTATTTTTCCAGCAGTCTCGGCCCTCAGCTCCTAGGTAGAGTGAGCATTTGTATGCATGAGCACTCTGTTACTAGGGGGAAGATGGCTTTTTGTTCTATTTAGTTACATGTGTTATTTTTGCCTTTAGGAAGCTTGAGCACTATTTTTCCGTGTATTCCCTGTGTGTGTCAGGGAGAGATCTGCTCACACACAACCAGTGGCTGAGGTTATCGGGCTGTTACTGCCCCATCACGGCCAAAGGTTACCTCCGGTGAGGGATGGGCAGCTCTTGTGGGTGGTGCAGCTGTAACCAGAAGAGGCATGAAGTTCATGCCTGGGGATTTCTGCAACAAATTATTTTTGTAAATAGTTTGTAGGTAATAGACTCCTGTAATAATCACTCAGTACAGCAGAGCAATTAAGGACACACTTCATTGTGTTGTTTGAATGAGAGTGTAGGTGTAGTTTCTTTTTTATATCTGTGTGTTAGTCTTTGGAAAAAATACAGTCTGTGGATCAAATATATTTGTAATTGATATTGTTACTTTCTCTGCCCCTTCTGAGGTCATAGAAGTTCCAGTGCTTGGAACTTGCAGGAGTTGTCTGGTTAAGCTATTAGCTTTGTGAAAACTGATAGATTTCTGGAAAGATCCTGTATAGATGCACACAGAATGATTGCTCCAATCTGTCTGGGTTTAGAGAAGGGTCTTGGTCACTTGGCCATGGATTTGACATTTCCTTTGTCTGTGGTACTTGGTGTGTGCAAGTAGCTTCACACAGTTCTGATGACCTTCCTGTAATTGCAGATGTCCTGAAAAGGACTTGGGCCTGAAGTCTCTCAGTGACAAGGACTGAGATCTCTTTTACAGAGCAGAGTCTTTTACTCTGTGCCTACAGAATAAATTTTTATGTATTTAATATGGAATTACTGCTGGCAGTAGGATTTCCTGATCTACAGCACAAGGATGGGAAAAAGCTGTGGTTTTTGTTCTTCCTTATTTTTGCTATCTTAAATGAAGTTGAGTGTCAGGGAATAAAATTAACTTGCCAAGGCGACAAGAAGATTTAAATTAAATTGTTTAGCTTAGATCTATCTTTTCTCCTAGCATTTTAAGTAACAACTGCTGTAAACAGAGACAGAGGAAGCTTGGATCTAAGTGCTCTGCTGTATGAAAGTGTGTATAGTTTTTTCCATTGTAACAACACAACAAAGTTGAGTTTAAAACCCTTCTGTAACGTAGCTTAATGGAACCATCTTGGGACATTTTTTTCCCTTTGTATTTTTCTGAGTAAGGGTTGAATATTGAAGCATGCCATGAAGAACTATATAGATAGAGTTCAATTTTTTAGGGCTTAGCTGGGGAGTATGTATCTCCTTTCAAGGTTGCAAGGAAGCTTCTTGAGCATTATGCCAGATTTCACACAAGTAACATGAACCACTCTTTTGAGAGATGCATGGGTTGGAGAAGTCAAATCTCACAACAAGACTCTTAATTTCAAAGGAAGCACATTTAGTAGTGACTCCCACATAGTCCAGATTTGACTCCTGCATAGTCCAGATTTGACTGGTTGTGTTGATACATCTCTTGCAGTCTTAAGAGCAGTAGATGTGAGCTGGTTTGTGACTTGTAGCAAAATGAGGATTGCAGATGAGAAACATCAGGCTCATATGAAGAGGTATTGTGTGAAGTAACTTCTTCAGTCAGTTGCTGGTTTGGTTCTTCAGTAGTAGTGGGTTGCTTTCTGAGAAGAGCATTCCAACTACTTTATTCTGGTTCTTGTTAGAAAAAGAAGTTTGGCTCATGTCAATGTGCTAGGGTTATAAAAATCAGGATATTCAGAGAAAATAGATATTATTATAAGATTATATTGTACTTAGGTGAGTTTAAAGACGTAGATAGTATCAGGAGACACTATCATACATAATCCAGCAAACAACTGAAATGTTCCTGATAGCTAGAAGGAAGAAAAAATGATTACCTTTGCCTTTTTACCAGTGAAATAGAATGGATTCCATGGAATATGTTAATAGGAATTGTTAGAGCATCTGTGTTAAAAACAAAAATTAAAATAATTAATAAAAAATCTGTAGTTGTTTGATAAGATAGTTGTAACGCCACATCATGTTTTAGAACAGAAGACAGCACTGCTGCATTGATAATAATCAGCTCATGTGCAATCCACATGAGCTGAAATATAAGATAATTTGCTTCACCTACCTGCACTGCATTTTTACTAAAACTTGATTTTAAATTCAAATTTTTCCCATCTCTACTAAATACTGAGGTTGAAGAATTCATAATCAGTTACTCTTTTCTTTGCCTTTTGTGCATAAGTCTATGAAAGTAAATATTTCTCTTGTTCAGATGTTGCTAAGAAAATAGGAATTTTACGGATATTTGTCTAGCTTTGTTTTTAATAACTGAAGATCTGATGTTGTACTGACTGACAGCTAGGAACTGAATTCAGGGCATCTTTACAGATGTCTCTGGCTTCTGGCAACTTTTTGAATCTAGGCCTTAACATAAATTGTCATTAAATCATCATTATCACTTAAATCTGACTTAGGTTCTGACTTAGGATTTTTACTAAGTGTTTCAGAGAAAGGTGCCTCAGTCCTTTTTCATGTGTGAAGTGTTGTGTCCTTAACAAGAGTGTATTTGTAATCACTTAGAATTCCAGATTGACTTGAACAGTAGAGCATCTATATTTTTCCAAACAGCTCTTCTAATATTAATATCTAAATATCTCATTAATACCTTGTTATAAAAGGTTTTTCTATTGAAAAGGAAAATAAACTTTTTGAACCTCACCATTTCTGTAAAACTGTTCCACACTGAGCTATTTGGGAAATAAAAAAAGTGGGTTTTTAGCTGCTTAATTATTTAGAAAGCCATTTCATGTTCATTTAGTTTTCATGGTGTACTAAAAATAGGTATACAGAATAAATAACAAAGCTGTGCTTGAAAGCAGATGGGGAAGAAATAGCAAACTTTTGGTGAGAGGGCATCTACTTTTATTTGACCTTTACTGCTAAGTTTGTACCTTGTTCTTGGAGTTGTTCATATCCTTCAGGGTAAATGACTGTGAAACATCTGAAATAAGTGTAACCCAGGTGGAAGCAAATGCTCCATTGAAGGTTTTGTATGAGATCAGAATTTAGTGTCTGAATTTCACACAGATTGCAAGCGCTGTGGTTTGTGACAAACCTGGCTGCACAGGCTGCCATGGAAAGAATAGCTTCAGACACAGAGCAAGGCAGATCCATGTGGTCTTGAGCTCCTTGGGCAGTTTTGTTTTTGTAAAGGCAAAGGGAACATTGAATTCTGGGTCATTTCCAGTTGTAATCAAACAACTGCTCCCCCCAGCACGTAGGACTCCTGCCAATGTCAGTTTGGTTTGGTGCATGGAGATGTGGATAAAGCAATGTTTGTTGTGCTGCCCTCTCATCCAGCGCATTGGATTTCCGTCAGAAAAATCATTTGCTGACAATAAGTTGAATCAGCTGGCACTCACTGGACTGCAAAGGGAGGTGGAAGGAGGAGCAGAATTCAATTAACAGTGGAAATTTGTAGCTGAGGCCATGAAGGATTGTTTAATGTTATCCTTAAACACAGAAGTAGCAAAAGAAATTTGTATAGGCAAAGGCTCCTTCCAGTCTCAGTCCTACAATAAGTTAAGTGTTCCTAGTTAGAAATTGTGCCTAATTTAGGAGTCAACCATACTGCAGATCTAAATGCCATCCCTAAAGATGGATAACCTACCAAGAGCTGTGCAGCCAAGATTTGAGCACTTCCCATCATGTGGGATAAAACACCTCATGCTCCTTGAATGAAAACCCCATTGTTCTTCACACACTGAAGCAGGTTCAGTATTCTCTTTGGCCCTGTGCTGAGGGTGTTTATATGAGAGAGGAACTATTGTGATGCAGTTTAGTTCATATAATGAAGCTTGGAAGATGAAATAGCCTTCTTTGAGTTGTAAGATAAGGGGAGGAGGGAATAATTAGAGGATTGAAAGTATATGTGCAATGAATTTTGCAAAGGTGAATCCCTATCCCTTCTTTGGCCACTCCAATCCCCTTGGATGCACTATGCTTTCGAGCTATGAGCAGAGCCTGTGTATTTGTATGGAGGAGGATGAGAAGTTTCTGTGTAGTACTGGCAGTTGACAGTTTATTTCTCTTAACCTGAACACTGTATTTTTTCTCACAAGTCATTCAGTAATATCCCAGAAGATATGATACTTGATCCTTTGTACTACTTTCTTAAAGAAGGTGCCACGTGCAGGCTTGTTTTGGAGACATTATTTGGAGATTAGCTGATTTGGCTTTTTTTAGTTCCTCCTTTAAGAACAGGTGATGTCCAGTGTTACATGGTGTTTCACAATTCAGAAGAGAGAAATGTTCTGTTTTCATTTCGTATGACTAGTTTAATTCTACCTGTCTGGATTTGGTAGTGCTGATGAGGATATTGCTGGTTTAGACAACTGCAGTCTTCTCAGGATGTGTAACTCTTCTCTGGTTTTTTTTTCTTTGTTTTCTTTTCCTGTTTCCACCATCATTGTCTTAGCAAGGAAAATACATATCACTCTTTCTGCATGGCTGTTGTGTAAAAGGTAAAGGCAAACTGGAACACAGTTCTTTGAGGTCCCTGGAGGTGGCTTCCACACTTAAGCAACAAGTTCCTTTCCTGAATTTTTGAGTTCTTAAGTGGCCTTCCTGTAATCTGATTAATAGAGACAGTAATAACTTAAAGAAATTTGACTTGCTCTAGTTGTTGAAAATAGAAGGAAATGAGATTCTTAAGGTTCTCAAGTATATAATGTAGCAGTTTCTAAATCCCTGTGCTCTGCCAAAGCTGTTTAATACAGCCAGGAACTGATCCAAAGCTTATGTCTGGATAAGTAAAAGAGAAAGCAAGTCTGCCATGGTAAGACAGGATGGTCATGTATTTTCCCTTGCTATATGAATGTGTATCTTAGAAGATATGCATGGGTTTTGGTCTGCTTGTGCTTTTTGGGGTTTTCTTTTTGGTGTAGTTGTTGGGTTTAGAGTTATTTCTTATTTCTGTTTTTAAGTAGGTGTAGGTTCTACTGTGTTTCTCAGAATCCTGTCATTGCAAGGTGTAATTTTAAACTTTATGAACATGTCAGCAATTATTATAAATCAGTGATTTGAAATTAAATGTAGCAAGTTTTACCACTGGGGGATTTCAGTATGCAAAGTGAATACTAGCAGAAAAATATTAAAGTGAACTATTTGGACAAGTGTGGTGAAATGCCTGTGAACTAGGTATGAAGCACTTTCAAACTTTATATAAGTATTTATGACTTATTATTGGGCTTAATGTTCAGATCTTCTTTTCTTTTGGTGCAATTTGACAAGATGGACAGTCAGGAAACATTAAAGAACAGAAAATAAAGTGGAAAATTCTTTTGGGGGAAGGTGAGTTTTCAACAAGTTAATTAGAATTAGTGGTTGTGCAGCTTACAAATAAACAGGGTGTTCTAGTGCCTTTGGTTGTAGAAACCTGACCTGTGCCTTTTTCTTTTCTTTTTTTTTTTTTTTTTTAACCTGTATCTAAATAATTGTTGGGATGATTTTGAGTGTTTTCATTTATATGAGGAGGCACCCTAATGAGTGGGGAAATATTTTTTGAAGAATCTGCAGGTACCAGTGATATATTGCTAGTTTGATCAAGCAAAATATGCCAAGCACAATGCCACTTTTGCCTGGATTTAATACAAGGATGTGTGTCAGTACAGTACCTCAAGATGAATTTTAATGTTGTGACAGCTGTGTAGGGACCTGGTTGTTGTTTCTGATGCTTACTAATACTAATGCTTCTGTTGACAAAGGTGGCACTTGTTACAGATAATGAACTTGTACCCTGTGTAATTTAAAAACAAAACAAAACTAGACAATGTGACTAGATTGTTGTTGTTATTGTAAGTGAGGAATTATGAATGGGTCAGATGATTCCTCCCCTCTTCACAATTGTAGGCTTTCTTGATAGCATGCCATGCATACCGGATCTTGTGTCTACAAATATGAGCTAATGTTTTAAGAACATGGCTTTGGAGAGTCATATTTCTCCATTGATGAAGTCAGCTTCACAAAACCTTTCTGTCCATTCCAGAGAGCAGAATTTAACTCATCCTAAGTCCTGTCTCTGGCTTGTAATGCAGGACAAGAAGACAGAGAGGATCAGTTTCTTGAAGAGAAATAAAACGAAGATCAGTTAAGATGATGAGGTTTTTTGAGTCTTTTATTTCTTCAGTATTAAAAGCAAAAGCATCTAATAATTGCTACAAGTTTCTTTAGGTGTGGAACTCCTGTGTAATCTTTAGAGGAACTGAGCAATTTTGCCTTCAATTGCTGAGCATAATTAAGTATCACTTCCTGGCACAAGATTTTGTTGTGCTTGAGTCCCACACAGTTTTGATACAATCTCAGTACATGTGGTCCGTCGTAAAGATGTCCTACTCTGTTTAATATATTGATTTGTTTTTTTCAGCTTGTGATTCTAGTCAGTCTAGGTCCAGACTGCAAGAAATACTGCAAGTCATGTGAGTTTAAAATATGCAAGGAGGTTAAGTATAACTAGTGTGGAAATTATTCAGCTTTTAGTAAGCTTTAATCAAATAGGAATACAGCTTAAATTATTATTATTTGAAAATGTCTGAAATAGAAGCAAAAATAGAAGCAGATTTTTTCTGAAGCCAGTGTGTCAGTGATGTACTCATTGTATTTTGTTTAAAAATTTAAACAAAACAAAAAAATTAGATCCCATGCAATTGAATGGAATTATTGTAACCAATATATTTAAAATCATTTTTCATAGACATTTGTCAGATTAAACAGTCTACTTCAAGATGCAACTCTTCTTGCTTATTTTCAAATTTTTCTTTTTTTAATTGATTTTTTATTATTACTTGTGTTAGTAAAATTATTTTATCAAATCTTGCCTTTCATTCATCTAACACCATAATTTGTTACACGTAGTTACAGATGTCATGCTTTTCTGTAGTAAGAAGCAGAGGAGATGAACAAAAACTAATTTTTTTTTTATTTTCTAGCCTATCCTTCCTACAGTCTATTCCATGCAGTTATTCCTGCTGCTTCTCAGTTTTTATTTCTTTATTTCAAAGAGAAATATTGGAATATAAGGAGGGACTCTAGGAAAGCAAGCTCCTGAAATGATTGGAACGGCCCTTAGGGCTTGGCTGTTGTGAGCACAACTCTTGCATCCTGGCAAGTGCTGAAAATAGCCTAGATTTAATGGCTTTTGTACATAATCATTGCCTGTCTTTCTACCATGGTGTGTTTATCCTGTCTGTGAGGGATGGTGGAGCTGTTTAGTTAATGTTTAGAAGTAGGACCTGTCCTTCTAGTTCTTCTGGTAAATAAAATCTGGCATACTTCTAAAATAGCTAAAATGAAGGGCTTCACTGTCTGTTGATCTATTAATACAGGAGTAAACTTGCTGCTTTGTGGGTCCTTGCTTTTAAGACCAGATACTGAAAGTTGCAAATGGATGCAAGCAAATTTTATTTACAAATTAAATGAAATTTTAAGTCTGAATGAAGTTTGAGAAGAAGAATACAAAGTAGTTACACAATGAATTAGGAGTTGATACATGTAAAGACATGAGAAACCAAAATAGATTGCCACTGCTGTCACAAGTATCACTCCTAATCTCCTATAACAGACTTGAAACTCTGTGTTTTCAGTCTGTCTGAAATAACTGATGTACTTAATACTTTGCTGAACTCATTTTTACCATGCTATCCAAAATGGTTTTCTACCACGAAAAGTGCACAGGGAAGTGTTCGTTTACAAGTTATACTTAGCCTGTTAGATTTTTATGTTTCAGTGATGTGTCTTCTCTCTAATATAGTAATTTGAATAATTTTAGTAATTTTAGTTAATTCATTTGGCATCTACAGTATCAAGGAAATGAATCATAGCTTTGTTTGTAGAGAGGAAAAGGGGGAGAAGAAGTTAATACTATTTTCATTTTCCTGATTCCAGGGTCTACTTACAGTGTGCTGTCCATAATGCCTTCTGACTCTGAAAGCAGCAGTTCTCTGAGCAGCATTGGTGAGTAAAGCATTAATATAAGAACTTGATGAGTGCGTCTTTTGGGAACTGGGAGAACAACTTTTAAAGGTTGCCTCTGGGAAGGGTAGAGAGATATCCTGGTTGTAAAATCAAAGAAGTTGAACTATATGATGTAACCATCCATCTTCACCAAGAACAAGTGTACTTTTGTGCAGTGCAAGCTCAGCCTTTTCATGGCTGGCTGCAGTTGTTACATGTAAAATCTGTTACATTTGGATATATTCAATGATGTAACTATGCTTTGTGTTACTTAGTAAAATGATGCAAAAATGGCAACATTGTGTTTACACAAATCTGGACATATAAGAATATATTTAACCATGTTTGTTTGTATGTATTTATGTAGATATGAAAATTGTGGTCAGAGTCAAAAGCATCGTATAAGTTATAAAATGTTAGCCAAGGCCATAGCCTTCTAAACCTTTGACAGTGGCTGCAAGCTTGAGCATTTTTTTTTTGTTCAACGAATTGCTTCATTTTCTCTGTTTTTAAAATCATTGGGAAAGACAAAATACTTAGGAAAAAAATTGGAGGCATAAGAAACATTATTAGAGATGTTTTGTCCACAAGATGCTCTTGGAGCAGCTTTATTAACTGTCAGTTTTCCTCATCTTTACTTTTATAAATACCTTCTGTTGTGAAATCTGTGTAGAAGTCATTTGCCCTGGATAGGGAATGCAGGCTCTTGCATATTTAAAGTTCCAATGTTGTGTCAGGCATCTGTAGACTTCCCTGACAGCACCAGGCAAGTCAGTTGTCTTTTTAAGGATGTGAGTAGACATCTGTTGCAGTCATTGAGTTGAACTTTTAACTCCAGCAAGCAGGAACAAGATTTTAGGCCTGAATGAACTATTTACTGAAAATACTGGAAGCTGTGACACGTTAGTTTGATTTTGATCAAGACCACACTTGTGTGCTACTGCCTGAAGGAAGGGTAGATTTCATTTGCTGCAAGTAAATTGGGGACTGGAAATAGAAAAAAGTTCCTAAATTTATAGGATGATCAAAAAGGCACCTTCCAAAGAAGGTAGTTATTCTAAAACAAAATCCAGTAAGTTTGTGGGATAATTGTATGAAGTGATGACTGAGACAGGAGAATTGCAGGTGGTACTGTCTAGTTCCATGTTCTTCATTTTAAAAAGGAATGGCACATTTAGATCTTAATTTTGTTTAATTTTTTTATGTTACTTCTCACAATCTGTTTTGTTCATATTTTAATATCCTGAAGTTCATACTGAATTTGGATCTGTGCATTTGACATAAGAGACTGTGCTCAGAATTAGTTTGTCTTTGGAGTTTGCAGTGATCGAAGTTGTTTTATGACCTGAAAATTAAGTGCCCTGCTATTAAACAAAAATTTTGATCTACTATTGTCCATAATTTTGTTTGATTCAAATCATTAATGAATGCTGAGTATTTAATATTTAAGATATTAACAACCAGGAGAATTCTTTGTTTGAAACAGTTTATTTTATGGTGTGATTATAGACTTGTTATTAATGAGTCTGATTTTTGCTCCAACTGTTTTCTCACCCTCATGTCTTGTTCTACAAGAGACTGTATTTTTTCTGATCCAATGTCAATTGAAAAATTGCTTAATAACTGACATACACTAATAGACATCTTTTCAAGTCACTTCAAAGATTATTTTAATACTGATGGATTTATTGAATGACAAACCATCATAACTAAATCTGCCTGCATGCCAGCTCCCCTAAGGCTTCATATGACTAGTTTGAATGGAATCCTAACAAATACTGAGGTGCTGTAGCATTTGAGGAATTTCACATGCATCTTCCCTCCACTCTGTCCCAATAATTTTCACAAGGGTAGTTCTGTGCAGTAGAAATAGTAAGTTTAAACTATGAAATCCATGCATCAGTGAAAAGAGGTAAATATGTCATGGTTTAGAGATAGTGCAAGGTTTTGAATCTGTTCAGTTTAACATTGGTAGTTATATGTGCACACACACATGTGTCAAGGAGTATTTTTAGTTCCCCACTCACATAGACCCTCCTCACGGGAAAAATAAGGGATCTGTTTTATTATAGCTGTGTTCAAAACACTGGTTTAAAATTAATACCTTTATTCTGTTTGTTGAGTAGCTCAGAAACAGATGGGCACATTTGACTTATTAGGGGAAATGCAAAAGGTTTTGGGGCCACTAAGTGCACCCAGATAAATCTTCAGATAATTAAGCTTAGCATCGTCTAATTAGGAGAGATAATACCATCTTTCATATGTAGTCTTTAGACTCCATAGCTCATAAATGTAACTAGAGACTTGTATGTCCATGTGCTTCTTCTTTTCTTCCCAAGCCTTAATTACCCTAGCTATTGTTAGAGATGGTTCTGCTGCCAGCATTTTTAATTGCATGATCTTTTTCTGAAATACTTCCAAATAAGTCAGGAAGTTGTGAAATGGAGATGCAGCTATACATTTTACAGCTATCCTGGGTTTGAGTTAATTTATGAAGCGATGGGTATATAACAATGGGCTTATTTTCCAGAAAAAGACTCTGATCTATGAACTAATCTTAAATAGAACTAAATTGTTGTTAATTCTGAGAACTTGGGTTCAGTCTTAGTCTGATAAATAAAGCCTAGTGTTAGTATTTTGAAAGGAGGAGAGAAAGATAAGACTACATCATTTGATCACTATA
This sequence comes from Emberiza elegans, assembly GCA_024865655.1. Lineage (NCBI taxonomy): Eukaryota > Metazoa > Chordata > Aves > Passeriformes > Fringillidae > Emberiza > Emberiza elegans. The sequence continues at coordinate 23,388,827 of JALJVW010000241.1, read as the reverse complement.
TAAACCCATGTTGTACCCAAGTCTTGGGTGTATTTGCAGTTTTGATTCTCTCTTTGAAAGCCAAGAGTGCAGTCAGCATGGAGAGCAGCAACATAGATGAAAGAACAGTTATCCAGCAGCTTCTGTATGGGGAACAAATGGCTATTTTTGAGTTCTCTAGTCTTCAGTAATGTCAATATAAAAGCAGAGCAAGGAGTGATGCAATTTGCACAATGTGACTCAGAGATAAGCTTAGGGCTAGTCTATTCTGAGTACTGTGTTGTCATCCAAGCTTTTTTTCTCTTTCCCTGCCTCTGTGGGGCTTGCAGAGCATGAGGAAAGCAAGAATGAACTTCCATCCTCATGTGCATGTGATAGCATAAGCACTTGAGTGGAAGCCAGTTTCCCCCCCCCCCGTGTAATGGCAGGTTAGCAGTCTTGAAGAAGAAACTCTGCCTTTTTATTCATTTATATCTTTATGTAAATAAAAATGCAGAGTGACAGCAGGTTTTTCTTGTGTATTTTCTTCATGTTTCAGAATTAATTTAGATGGCAATATTTTCTTTTTTCTTTTGCTTTCCTCAGTTTCTTTCTGATGTATTAATAAAATTCATACTGTGCATGTAAAACAGGTGGTTTTGGGGGTATGATGAGCAAATATTCATGGTTTATTTCCGAAAGAGGTACCATATAAACTGCTGTAATGGTGTAATACCACCACTGGCTGTCAACCCCAGCCTTGTCCCCTCTAAAGGAGCAAATCTTCATTACTTGTAATGGTCTTTGTCTGTATATCCTTTCCCTTTGTTCTTGGTCAATGACAAAGATTTTTGTGTGTAAATAAAAGCATCCTTCATCTGCCCACTCCCTGTGACCAGCAAACTCTCTGGACAGAACTATAGTCCTTTGTCTGTGGTATCAGAACAATTATTTATGGAGATTCAGTGCCTGTTGTGCCAAGCACGGAACAACAGTGTCACTTAGAATTGGATAGAAACCAGTAACACAGCTCTGTGTGACAGTCCCTGGCAAGTCTCCACTTGACCAGTCATGATAACAGAGAGGAATAGAACAAAAAATCAAGACCCCTTCTAAAAACAAAAGATTTAAAAAGTGTCAGTTTGTATAGTGCACTTAATAATTTGACATTTGATGCCATGACAGGATTATGGTTTCTAGAATCAAGCCATTTTTCACCTATCCTAGTACCATAATGAAGCTTCAGAGTTTTTCTTTGGTGCTTTAAAAATGTTTTTTTCCTTCTGTCCTCAATGCACAGATGTTTGAGTTTTGTTCTGGTTTGGTTTTAGGAAATGTTTTTAATGGAACACAGCAGTTTGCATGCAGGTGACAGGCTGTGACTGGGAAGATCCTCCATAATAGTTTTTATTATAAAATAGTTTTTAACAGAGAGGCATTACATACTCTTCCATTCTTTTAAAGTATACTGAGTTCCTAGTTAGATGAATTTTGGAATGGAAGAGACCTTCCATCTTTTCACATGTATAAATTTCTTCTTTCCACAGCCGGACCTCTTTGCATTGTTTTGATTACAGCTGTCAGTCTTGTAGCCTCTTCATTCCACATTGCATATTAGCACCTTTCTCTTTTAACAGACTATTATTTTTCTAGCTGTTCAGTTCTTTGCAAATGGTAATCTCATCATCTTTTTCATCAAAAGTGTTTCTTCTTCTCAGTTCAAATCACTGTGCTGCATTTTGCTGTGGGAGCTTACATAGAATTGTAGAATGGTTTGGGTTGGAGGGACATGAAAGATCATCTAGTTAGATGCCCCATGCCATGGACAGCAGTCTGTAATGAGCACCACCACTGGCTCTTCAGTTTTGTGCCTTTCCTTGCAGCCATCAGGTCTCCACCAACTTGTCCAACTTTGACCTCAACTGACGGTATTTCCTTGCTTAACACTTGTTTACCTTATCAGCCTGACAGGCTATTTACAAATCGGTTTTTTTCACTAATTGCATTTCAAGTTGCTTAGTCTGAGAGCCTTAATTCTTACTCCAAAACAAACATTCCTACCCTCCCATCAGATTCCTTCCCAACAATGTTAGTCTTTCACTCCTCATTTTCATGTTGGCCATTTTGACAAGTGTCCTTTCATGTTGTTGTGATTTCAGTTTATTGCTTCATACTTTCTACAGCTGGATGTAACAAAGTAATTGTTTTCACTACTCACAGGAGCGGTTCAGTTGCAGGTGTGGCTTATGATGCTCTTTTAGTCCAAAATAAACACTCTATCCTTGTCTGAAAGAGTTATTTATTTTCCCTGACAACCTATAGTAGTCTCTGGTTGTATTTTTTGCCTTTTTTTTTTTTTTTAACTGACACAAAGTTCATAATTGCTAAAGACGCCTCAAGAGTTAACACCAAGGAAAAAGTGACAACATTACACTTGCTGAAAGGCCATGAATGAGTAAGGAGAGGTACTAGGGACACTACCAGGACACCACATCATACTCCTTTTCTGTACAGCAGTAATTACCTTTGTTCTACCCCCTCACCCATCTCTCTTTCTGTTCAGAAGTCGTTTTCCTGTAATATTTGGTCTCAATGACTGAACTAAAACTCTTCATCTAGATTTATTTCCTTTGTAGTAAACTACCCATTTAGTTTGCTGGAAACAAGACTTTCACCTTGGAAATAAGCACTTCCACACACTTAAAGTAAACTTCACTCTCTGGTTTTACTGTTTGAAAATCATGTAACTGTCTCTAGCATTGATCCTTAATTTCTAGGTGATCTTTAGTATGCTTATTAATAAACATCTCCTCTTAAGTAATAAGCATTATGAATAGCTTTAGTGTGTTAGTGCTGTGTTCTTTGGTGTCCATTTTCAGGCAGCTGCAGTCTGATATTAGTCATGCACAAGGTTCTCTCAGCTCCTTTCTCTTCAAAGGTACTTGAGTGTACTCCATGGACATCATGCCCTGTTTTTAAAAAAAGCAACATAACAATAAAAAGGTTGACTTTACTCATTTATACTGATGGAGTCTTGAAGAAGGGAAAATGGGGTTTTTGTGGTGAGGGAACCACTAATGATAGAGCTGACCACTTCATGGTATTTTGCTTGTTATAGTATCTTCTTAACAGTTGGCAGCTCCGTGTAGGAATTTTTGAAGATTTGGTTGATCTGCAATGATTTGAATGGAAATAGTGTATGTGAATACCCATCTCCTGCACTCCAGACAGCACCTCTGGAGCATGGTGTCCTTCACTGCTCCTTGAGACCCTTTATCAGTCTGTGCATTCAGGAAATCCTTTTGGTGACAGTGGTTTTCTTTTGGAGCTGTGAAGTTGATGTGGTGAGTCAGTGATCACAACTCCTACAGGAGAAGATGTGAAGGATGGAGTGCTGGAGGAGTCTCATCCCTTGGTTGGTGTGCAGCTGGTGACCATTGTCCCTGTCCCGTTTGGTTCCAGTGTGGACACTTTAAGCCTGACAAAGGTGGGATTTGAGCCAGGGAACTCCTGTAAATTGAAACCTGGAAACTCCAGCTGTACATGCCTTGGTCATGGTAACAGATTTTACTTTCAGTTGTATTTCAGCTCAGCAAAATTCTGCAAGGACTTCTCAAACTGATGTGTCTGCCTTTCCCCCACTGCCACCCATCTCCTCTGCTATTTTTTAGTACTAGGTTGTAGATTTTTTTTCATGTTGACCTTTCTAGAACCACTGTTCAGTTCTTTCTGTAGTCTTAAACTTATTGAAGCTGAAAGTTTATTTTAGATGCTGCTGGCTTTGTTTAGGTTTTTATATCCTGAATTAAAACTATATACTGAAATGCTACCCATCCTTTTTCCTTGCATGTTACATGATTGTCACTGCTTTTGTAATCTATTAGGTTTTCTGTCTGTCAGATAAGACTGTTTCTACAGTTCATTATTCTACCTTTCATTTTTCTTTCCTCAATGTACTGCTGCTTGTTTTTTCTGAAGTTTTATTTACCTGCATGCAATTCTGTTCTGTGCTCTCTGATGTTCCATGATCACTTCAAAAGGTACATCTGAAGAAACGTATCTAAATGATAACTAGAATGTAATTTAGATTGTAACCCTTTTCTAGTGCTCATAAATTATTGAAAGAAAGTAAATATTTTAGAATGCAATTTTCCTACATCAGGCATAAGTCTTTACTCTCAACACCTTCCCTAGCTTGGGAAGAAACCCTGTTGATCATGCTTTGCAATACCTCTTGTAAATATTTTTTATCACTTTCTGTCATGATTTAAAAGACCATGAAGAAATAATATCCTGAATGTTTCTGTTAATTTTCTTTTCTATGAAAGAAAACAATGGAAAAGGCTTGACTGTATAATGAGTAGTCTCCTGTTTGTTTTCAAGCAGGAAGGAGCACAAATTTATGAGTTTAAGAAAAATCATTGTAAAATTAAGGCATTCTGTTAGCTTTTGACAGATTTGCCTTCTGAACTAGTTGAATCTGTTGTACAGTTTATTTCTGAAAGACCAAGGAGTTTATTAAAACTCAAAATATGTTAATGATATTTCTTAAAGTTGGCTGTTAATGCATTGGTGCCCATTTGCTTAACATACTCATTTGGCATTTTGGTACACTTTGGTCAGGTTAAGTTTTTCAGCCCTGTCTCTGTTAAAAATGTTCTCTTATTCTTCAAAAAATATGCTACCCCTTCCCCACATATGAAGTTAACTTCTTAAACTGCAGTTTCTGTGCAGATATATCATCTCTTCAGTCATTGTTGATTAGAGTCATCATCGAGAGTTCTATTCAGTATGTTCTACAGTAATGGATCTTTGTGGTTTCTGTGGAGTCCAGCATTTGGGCTATGATAGGGAAGATATGATTGCTCCAGCTTCTGTTTTTAAGGCTTTTCTTTTTATACAACTTGTGATGGAAATCCTGCAAAATCTCACTTTGGATGAAGTCAGTGCACACTCAGGACTTAGACTGTACTGCATTGTGGGTGAGGTGTGTTCCCTCCACAGCACACATCCCTGCTGCCAGCTGTGCCAGGACTTGGTGAGTGCTGCTCACCTGGAGACTGGCCAGGGTGTGACTTCCAGGCAGTCGAGTCCTCAGAACCCAAGTGCAGCTCCTGTCAGGAGCGAGTTGTGAGGCTCATCGAAGCAGATGAATGAGTTACACTTGGCAGGACATGCAGTAAATGCCTTTTCAGAAATCCAGGTTGTCTGAGAAAGCAGGTGAGTGGCATAATTTGGATAATGGAGATTTAGCCTTCAGGCTTGTGCATTTTAAGATCTGTGTGACGGGTTGAAGTACAAAAAGGAAGTAAAATGTGTAAAATATGCAGTCAGATGGAAAAAGAATATGAAGCTGGAAGCACAGGTCACTTTCCTTCTGCTGCATCAAGATGGCTGATTCAATAAAAGGATTTTAGCATTCAGTTCTAAAAGCTCCTTTGAAAGAAACCAAGACTGGAATTTTTCTGGTGAAAAAGGATTTTACTGAATGTGTGTGCTTTTTTTTTAAGCATTCAGAAATCTGATTTAAGCTTTATAAGACCTTTTGTACAACTATTGAAAATCGGAAGCCTGTCAGAAAATGAAGCAGAGGTAAATTTTGAGTCTTCTCCTAAGGGTAAGAGTGGGAAGAACTGCATTATACTGATCTGTGTTTTTACAGTGCTTAAGAGGTATACATCTTGTGGCTGATATTTTGTGTCAAAAAATATCATTGCATTAGAGATGAAAGTATCTGTTGATGTACTTGTAAAAATTGACAAGTTAATGAAAAATAACCCCTTTTGGTACTAAGATGAATGGTTTCACAATTGTGAAAAAAGCATCTTTCCTAAGGCTAATTAGCCCGTCTTTATTTAAAGCAGACTTTTCTTTCTTGGCACAGTTTTGGGACTGTGCACAAATGTTCTTGCCTGAAGATTGTCACTTGGATGCTGTTAAAGCTGTCAGGGGAGGCTGAGGAGCAGGGGTAGATCTCTGGCCTGCTTTTATTGTGCTTAAAGATCCCCAGCACAGCCGCTGGGTGCCTGACTAGGTCTTGCGTGGCAGACCTTGTCCGTGGGACTGCTGCTGGGTTAGCAGTGATAGTAGGGATGGACATTGTTCCTCCAGTGCCCTTTCCTCCCTGGAAAGCACGGCAGCCTTCCTGATTCATTTCCTCCTTTCTCTTGACCTCTTGCATCCTGTTCATCTGTTTTGCTTGCAAACAGCCCCAGGATGACATAAGCTTTTGAACCTCTCTGTAAGGATGAGAAGGGATTTTTTCCATGTTACACATCCTCTGGTGTGTCAGCTCAAGTGAGATGATTTGCAGGTCGCTGCTGAATTTATCAAAGACCATGCAGCTTCTCAGTACCTGAATTTGATTTGTCTGTCTTTACCTTTTAGTTTGTTTATGAAATTCCTTTTTCATTGGTGTGTCCAAACTCTTTTAAATGATTACATGTTCTAACGTTTTGTATCTACTTAGTTATTTCCTTCTTTTTTCTCTATATCCCATGTATCATGTGTATTATTACTGGTTTCTTGCCATAAAAATATGTAGAATATTTCTCATCTAATAAAAAGGATAATGTCAGTTTGGAAGTGAGAAATCCTTAGTCCTTATGGATGAAGTGGCTTTGTCTGGATGCAGGAGTGAAACAAAGTAGTAAGAAAAGCAGCCTGCATTGACAATTCTTCAGAGTGATGTGAGTTTGTCTTTTTCCAGAATGCACCTTCTTTCTGCTATTTTTTTTATTTCTTCAGTTTGCTATTAGTGTGTTTGCATACATTATTAGGCAATTGTTAGATTAAAAAGAACAGCCTGTGCTCATAAATTCTCATTACAGTAGCAGCTGGAAGGTATAAAAATGGGGATCCTATTATTGTAGATGCTGTACATATGATAGTCCTGACACTGCAGTTATTTTGGTGTGGGAACTTCAAAGCACAGGTAGTTTTGCTGAAAAGTTGGAGGGGGTTTTTACGTTCTGCAGTACCTTCATGAACTGGGTTTAGGGATAAAAAGCCAGTCCTTGGAATTCATTAGCATTTGACCCAGTGAAATAATTTTGAGTTTCTTTCTTTGACAAGACAATGAGTGGAGAGCATTTTTTTTTTATTCTGTTGCTTAATTAGCTAAAAAAAGGCCTAATAAAGGTACATCTTGACAAGGTAATACATATGTTAGCAACTTGTTTCAGTTGTATAATTTTGCAAACTATTTCTAAAATATTTCTTTCGGGTAGAAAATAATTGCATGTTTATGTTTAAGCCTTTAACTTTCAGATCTGTGACCTATATCCTTGAGTCTGCTCTCATGTGTCTGAGAGACACATGAGTAAAACTACTTTTACAACTTAATTTTAAATGAGCAGAACTAAAATTAGAGTTGAATTACTTGTCAGCAGTTGTTAGGAAGTGATATACCAGACTCTCTTCTCTTGGGAAGGAGACAACCTTGTGCTCTCACAGTTGTCTGAGAGCACAGTAGCCATCGTTGTTCAGCTCTGATATTAGGAAAGCTGAGAATTAAAAAGTCCCATGAAACACTTTAAAGTATGACTGCCCCTTAGAGGAAATATGATGTGTAGTCCAGCTGCAGTGATTGTAATGTGCTTGTGTTAGCCAGTGTTGTTAAAAATGAAGCCCAGTTTTCATGATTTGTTAAGTGAAATCCTTCACATACTAGACTGAGAAATTGTGAACTATGAAGACATAGAACTGCATTAAAAGTAAATGTTTTCTGTAGCCCATGGCAGAATGGTATTTCTGCGCTGCTAGAAAAAGAAAGAGGAGACGAGTCCCTGTGCTGTATCAGTTGCTTTGCTATCTCTGGAGTAAGTTGATATGGGTCAATTTTACTGTTTTTTGGGTTTTTTTTAAAGCATGGGGATTGTTCTTTATTTCAAATAGCTTGACTTCTGTCGGTATGTCAGTTTCTGAGGTCTTTGCAATTGTTACTGCTGACTTGCCTTGCCTTTTAAGCTGCTTGTAAGTTCCTGAGTAAGCAAGGAACCTACTCATGCAAACTGAACCACAACACAGTTCTGAATGGAGTTATTCTTCTTTCAACTCACTGATGAGAGCTTACATGAATTGCTTCATTTTTGAACAGGATTCTGCAGATAGAAATACAGGCTTTTTTAACATTAGTGTTCACTTCTTTAGTGAAGTTGTATTGTTCTTTTGAGGCGTTTGCTCACTGCCAAGTATTTCTCTCTTCATCAGGTACGACTGGTAAAGCATCATCTCCACCGCCCGTGATAGACACGAGACAGATGAGTGAGAAGCTGGAGACGATTTTATATCAGCTCCGCCAGGTGACTCGAGAGAGAGACGAGCTGCGCAAGCAACTTGCGCTTTCATCTCCTGGCTCAACCTTCGATGACTGCAGGTAAACAGGGAGGAAATGCAGCATTTCCATTTAGGCTTTAGTAGTGTTTTCCAGTGCCTTGACATCTGCTTGTCTGGAAAGCATTAAGGAGCTTGTAATGTATACATGTTGCTTATAATCTCCATGCATCCTGGTGAAGTGGGTGCATCCACATTTCAGAGCTTCCCGTTGAGTGCCTATCCCACTTTGTCCAGCAATTTTTCTGTGGGGCTGAGGGGAGAAAGTTTCATCTCTATTTAAGAAAAGAAAGCAAAAAAGTTGCTTAGGCTTCATGGGTTTTGTTGTAGGAAGAGAAAAAGGACAGTGGATGAAGTATTTGGTGTTTTGAAAACAAGAGTGAAGAAAGGGAAATAGCTCAGAATACTTGGCTGGAGAACAGAAATGAGGAGAGCAAAAAATGTCAGCTATTCCTATGCTCCTGCAAAGAGGGAGGTTTGGATTTCTGCTGAGTGGAGTAGGTGTTTTTAGAAGATCAGCTTTCTGTTATGCATATGTTGGGGAACTTGTAGCAGAAATATGTTGATAATAAGGAATTCTCCTCCATTGAACATGCTTTTTAAGTCATTTAACAGCCAGCAGGCTTGTCAAGCTCATTCTAATTTGAGGCCTGACATGTTATGAGGAAGACAGAAGTCCAAGTATGAATTAAATATAAAGAAAGATTTTATTGGGTAGGCAATAGAATTAGTTTATTTTCAATGGTTAAGGATCTGCTAATGTTTAAATGTGTCTGAGCACTGAGCACTTTTTGCCTGTACATGTATAGAACCTTGGAAAAAAAATTATGTGTCACTGAATCTGAAATAAGAGCGAAGAACAAAATTTCTGGGAGATGCCATCCTGTGTAACTTTTCTGTACTTTAATGTTGTTGTTCCTTGTTACTTAATCAGCTGTGTCTTTATGCAGTCAGGTGGTTAATTAGATTTTTTCTCTGTATTAGAAGGTTAAGATTTGAACCAGTGAACTGGCATAGAGAGAATCTGGAGGTTTTATAAACTCGGTAGCTTCTCATCTTAATGCCCCCTTCCTCCCTCCTTGAGTTCTGAGGGTTCCTTTAAGAGCATCATCTTCTTTGTAACCATCTCAAAGCATTGTGGGGATGGGAAAGGAAAAGATTGTCAAATGTCAACATCTTCTGCGCAGCTTCCAGTTAGTTAAATAGAAGGATTTATTCTTTGAAGTTACTGGAGCTTAGGCATAGAGGATTTTATAGCTCACAATAATCTTCTGCATAATCCAGGATGCTATTAATAAAGTTCTGATGAGCTGTCCTCCAGCCTGCCCTAGTTTTCCTTTCTCAAATCAATCCTTTACTTTCTGTAGGATTTGTATGTTGTATAAGACATGAATGTTTACAGCTTCCAGAACAGCCCATCAAAGTAAACCTTGTATTTGGGCAGTCCCTGGACAGTATGTATTAGATGGAGAATGCTGGCTTCAAAACAATCAAACATTTCAAGAGTGGGAAATGAATGAAGATTATTATTGACATAATAATAATGCTTCAGTGTAAAAGCAACTACTGCTCCCATCTGCATACACTTTTCTGTTTTTTGAAATCTTACTGGTATTTGTTTTATGTTTTGAATTCTTTCCTCTTATAAAACTAATCTTCATCCCTCCAGGAGTCCAAGCTCAGACTTGGTAAACTGTTAATACTGAAGTGTGAAAGCTGAGAGATGATGATAAGGGTGGTGACTTTTACTACCCTGGCTTTATTTTCCTGGCTGCGTGTGCTGCTGTAACTATGGCTGTACCAAACACAGGTGGTGCAGAGGCAGACCTTGGCACGTCACCTTGGATGCTTCACAATAGCTCACAGCACATTTGCAGTCTGGACTGTGCTGGCTGAGGTGGTTGCAAAACAGAGAGCTGTTTTCCAAAGCAAATGTTGACTAAGTCTAGAGCAGTGGCAGAGGTGCCACAGCAGTGGATTGTGATGTGCTGAATCAGATCAGCATGTGCCATCCTGCTGGACAGGAGTAGGATTGCTCATGCTGTGCTGTGGATTGACAGTGACTGTATGTGTGCATGTGTGCTGGAGATTAGGTGAAGATTTGACCAAGTAATTTAGCATGCTCAAGTTGCACATTATGGACTTAAACCTCCTGTTATTACTCACATAATAGTAGCAGTAGAAGAGAACCCACAACACCAATAAATTCCCTGGAAATTGTCTTTCATAAGAGGCTGTTTTGTGTGTAATCTATAATAATTGTTGCAGTTACATTAGTAAATGATAACTCCTTAGAAGGTGTTAGGTAGGATTGCCCACAAAATTGGACCCGTGGTTGGCATTAGCTTTTATGTGAGCATCAGATATATGTAAATGTCAGTCTTGCTGTGGCCTTATTTTATGGCCAGGGTAATTCTACTATAGCATGAAGGATTTTTGAAGTTCTTGTACAAATATCAGAAAAAACGGTTGGGTCTTTGACAGTAGCATTTTAAATTTTGTTAATGTATGAACAAGTGCTTTCAAAGTAGTAACTGATTCTTCTCCTTTATTGGAATTGTAACTGTAAGTATTTTCTGGGGCATTTTAGTATAAAACTCTTGTGTTCTTACTTAAACAACAGTCAGCCACTAAATGCAGTTGAATGGACTGTTGTCTTGCAACAGTTTTGATTTTTGACTTCTCAGCAATATTTCTTCTTCTCTTATTCCTGTTTTTCTTGCTGAGGCATAAAGCCTTGGAACAGCAGTGTGGAACATATGGCCTAGGATATCCATGTGGCTTTTTTTTCTTGAATGTGAGGTAGAGTGCAGAATGTTGGTGGTGGCATTGTTGGTCCTTCCTCACTGTGTAGGTTGGCTAACTTGTGTAGTTACCTTCATGGTCTCCATATGTTTATAGGTGGTTTTGTTGGGTTTTTAATGTTGGTTTGGGTGTTGGTTGGTTTGTTTTGGTTGTGGATTTTTGGTTGGTTGGTTTTTTTTTTTTTAAATAATGTCAGTGTTACTTCAGCAACATAAGAAACACACATGATGGGTGTTAGACTTGTAGAACAAGTTTCACCATAGCTTTCAGACTGGCCTAGTAGTTTAACATGAACATCAACAGTTAATAGGTTGCAGTAAGCTTAATGTCGCAGCTGAGAGTTAAACTGTACTGCAATTAATGCTGTCATTTAAGACTGTGGTGGGCAGATGGTATCTACTTTCAATCATTTCACCCTGAGGTCTAATTTAAATCAATAACTTGGGTTTTAATGATTCTGTCAAGGGTGTAAACATTTCAAATCAAGTTTAACTTATGTTAAGTACATTTGTATTTTAAAAGAATAACCCTTCACTAGTTGCAGTGATATATGTAATACTATGTAACATACTGCTTTTGATACCCATCAAGAATGAATTTAAAAATACCATGAAAGACACCCCTGTAAGCAAGACTTGAACATTTGATTGCTTTATGTGAGTTTGGGTTTCAAATGTTAGTAAAGTTTATTAATCAAGGAAGGAGTTTTTGTTTTGTTTTTCCCCAGAAGCACTTCTCTAGAGAAAGGAGAAAAGGAGGAATTACATTTGAAGGCCTCACTATTCAGCAACCCATATGCAACTGAGTTGCCAAAAAGTACCTTATATCATACACACACCCCCAGAAAATCTGTGAACCAGATGTGGCTGGCATTTCTTTTTTTAGATTTTGGTTTTTTATTATTATTATTTTTCTAACAACTGTTTCCACTTCAGTAGTGCAAAACCATTTTCATTTTGATTCCATTGCCAGCTGCATTTCAGTTCCAGAATCCATGTTGCTGTTTTTTGTGTGGAGCAAAGAAAATTCTGATTGCTTTTCAGGCTGTGCTTACAGAGAAGCCATTTGGAGGAGTTTGAGGTTTGAGGGAGGAAGAGTGATCTGTGCAGCAATGGAGCAAATCTGATATGAGAACAAGCAGAGCTGAATTATAAAAAAATTGTTTTCTTTTGGAGGCATTAGTTTCCTCTTTTGATTATTTGCTTGTTTTTTTTTCCTCGTTGCCTGTGGGGTTATAAGAGACTCAGGAGATGACACAGGGACAGATGTCAGAAGCTTCATTTTGAAACTAAAAATTTAAATGGTGCGAAAAATCCTGTGACTGTACAAAGGAGGAACAATTCAATTCAGAGTCTCTTAGAAGCTTAGTGCTACAAAGCAAGAAGATATAATCCTGCTAATTTAGTTTCTAGGATGATATACAAATCTAATTAATTCTAATCTACAAAAAAAGGTGCCATGTACAAGTACTGTACATTTTAGATATAATCTATGCTGTCAATTGCTTGACCATGTAGATTGTTTTAGAAAATTGCTCTCCCAATCATACAAAAGAAATTTGAGTTACAAAATTATTTTGATGGATTTTGGCATTTATTTTGAAAAATGCTTGTTGGAGGTTATATTATGTTGGAAATTTCTAATAACTCAAATTTTGTTCAAAGAATTATCTTATAGGAATGTGTGGTAGACTGTGACATGTTTTCCCATTATTTATAGAAGCTTAAAGTAATATGGTAGCACACAAAGAGGTGTGTAATTCAGCACACTGACTTGGCCAGACAGGTCAAACTCTTCCAGCACAGATGTGTGTGTTTGATATTCCATTGGAAGTCTTTGTTTCAAGTCTGACTGTCCTTCCTGGGGAGTTAAAGACAAGGTCCCTAGATGCTGCCTTTGAGAAGCTTTGTTTAGCCCAGGTCTCCAGTCATGCCCAGCTGACATTGGCAGCTTCTTCCAGCCCTGCCCTCGCTGCAGGTCTGAGCTTTGTCACTGCCACTTGAATGTGGTGGCCCAAGGAAGCCAAGTGTGCTGTGGTGGACTCGTTCTTGTATCAGTTGAAGTTCTGTTCTGTGCTGGTGCTGCTGCTCAGGAGAGAGGAACATGCAGGTTCAGTATTTTTGGCCACTAGACAGAATCATCCCATTATGAGATGCTACATTGCAATATAAAATTAATATAAGTTCAAGTCAGTGACTTTTTATTAGTGGCTTCCATCTTAAAGGGAATTGGTTAATATTTAAATTAACACATATTATAACCTAAGTGTCAACAGCTGTGTGATAATACTTTTATTGCATAATAATTTCCCAGGCTTTGCATTCGCTTTAGTACCTGATGTTTGACCCCATATTCTTTTTCTATGCTAGGCCTAGTCCAAAACCAAATCATGATTATGAAAGGCTGAAGATTCAGTGTATGAAGGCCATGTCAGACCTACAGTCTCTGCAGAATCAGCACACCAAGACACTGAAAAGATGTGAAGAAGCAGCAAAAGAGGCAGATTTTTATCAGTAAGTATTAGTAAAGCTGTGCAAGGTAAGAGTTTACCAGTCTGTGCTCTATCAAATAGTATTAGAATGTGGTAATCAATTCATTTTTTTAATGCTGTTTTTCCACTTAAATTGCAAGATAGATAAAATCCATCAGATAAAACATTTCTGGCCCGTTTGAAATGATCAAGTATAGACTGCCTGTTTTACTTTTAGGAGTTTGAGATAGAATGCCCAGTGTGTTCATAGGATGAAAAAAGGAAGCCTGATTACTGATTTGAAGTTGCAATCTAACAGTTTTACTGTCAGGCTAAAGAGCAGAATATAATCCAAGAGAATGGAATTTCTTACTCTCTTTTAATAGATTGCAGTAGTTCTTGTGACAATCTGTGTGAGTTATAACACAGGTTTAATTCAACTGTTATTTTCTCCTGCAGCAGTTGTTAAAACTGTGTTCTTTTTTAAAAAAAAGTTTGTCTTCTAAAGACTTTATCATCTGCACTGCAATCTGAATGACAGCAGATTAGTAATCTGCATGCAAAGATTACGTATGCTTGATTGTGGGAATATAATTGGGGATATAATTTGTGAAAATGCCTTTCTTTTTCTTTTTAATGGGGTGTTCTAATTTTAAGGAAACTTTTTTAATGCTTTGGGCATTCTATGCAGGGAGCATCGGTATTTCAGTTCATAAGGAAGAAATGCAACGTATCTTAGAACACAAATTTTTATATATAAATACATATTTAAATATTTACCAGCAAGTATGAGAGTTTAAGTAGAATAATTCTGTTTCAACAATAGAAATACTTGTCAGTATCCAAAACTCAAGTTTTGAACTGTAGTAGTAAAATATATTCACTTGACTTATCTGCTGTTTTTCAGCATTGATTTTAGTCTAATTTTAGGCTTGTAGCTTGAATTTTAATCTGAATGATAGCCTCCTCATGTGGTTCTGAGCTGTTTAAGTGAGAGTGTATTTATTTCAATAATTATAGCTGGCATAATGAACTTTGGAGGAAATTTTTATCTTGAGTGTAGTTGAAACATACACACTATGGTTTTCTTGGTTCTAGAGTTTTTTTGATAATTTGATGGGGTTTTTTGTTTTTGAAACAGTAGCACACAAGGAGATTTTTGTCATTTTCATCTGTGTTTTGTTTAGCTGCTGTTCAGCCGAGGAGCTCAAGGCAAAGTAGAAATGATTGGTGGGATAATGGCTATTATCTCAAGAATCATCATATTATGCTATTTGTGTTTGCCTGCTTTTACTGGCTATGAAATGGCATTGACAGGTGGCATAAATCCATCATCTCTTCTGATGAGGTTTAAGGGTGCTGTGTATGTCTGTGTATTTTCACACTTAAGCCCCTGTTGGTTTCTGGCTTTGTTTTTTTTTTTTTTTTCCCTGCTGCTTGGAATACACAAATATGCAGAACTGAGTTAGTTTGACCCGCTTTCTTGGTAGGAAACTCATGCTTGAAATGAATTACTCCAGGACTTTGTCCTTGCAAGTTGGCCTCTCAGAGTGTTTTTGTGTGCCCTGACAGCACGCTGCACAGCCGGCTGCTGAGCGACCAGTCCCAGCTGAAGGAGGACATGGACACCCTGAAGAGGAAGAACACACAGCTGGTGAGGGAGCACAACCACCTGCAGCAGTCCTGTGAGGAGATGAAGAGGCTGCATGATGAGGATCAGAAGGAGATAACAGACCTGCGCAGCCAGCAGCAGCAGGTGAGCCACGGGCTGGAGTGCGTGTGCTGGAAGAGATCCTGGCTTCTTCCTTCCATAGAGAAATGGGAATGTGTGCAGCATTGCTGCCCTTAGGGTCTTACTGGGTCCCAAACAACCTCCTTGCTTTGTACAGTATTGGGGAGACAATGACATCTTGATTACTAATTGATTTTCTTTGTCTAACTGGAAAAAAAAGTGTATTTAAATGCAGAGATGAAAACGTATACATGCAGATGGTATTTGCATGATTTTTTTTTGAATGGGTAGAAAGGCATCAGAAATTTAACTTAAAGTTGCAAAGTGATTAAAAAGATGACTGTTTTACTAGGGTATTTTATGGGACAGGGTTAACCTTAAGCTTGCATACAATGTTTGTTGTTGATTTTTTGGGAAGAATCACAAAAGGTTGATTCTTGTTTTTGAACTTGAAACAAAAAGAGACAAAATTTTCAGGACTGGGAGGATTGGACATTTCATAGCTTTGTATCACAGGCTGTCTCCAGGTCAGTGTTACATATTCTGAAAAAAAAGAGTAACGCTAAGGAGCAACTTGGTTGTATCAGGTCCACTGTTCACCTAGGAAAAAGTCTGTTCATTTAGTTAGAATTGTTACAGTAGCATGTGGAATGGTTAAACAGAGTATCTGGGTTCACTGTGTGTAGGCTGATTCACAGGGCAAACTTGCAAGTCAAACATTAGGCTTCAGAAGCAAAATCTGTGCAAGCCAAAATAATTATTTGCTAGGGCAGGAGGGGCAAAGGTCAAATCAAGCTGGATGTGCTGAATGGTACTTTAGGAGGTGCTTGAAGATTGGTTCTTCCTTTTTATCCATTTTTCTAACACTGTCTTGTGAGTTCTAGTGTGAAACTGTTTAGTGGCTCGGTTCAGAAGATAGCAGAAATTATTTACTGAGTCAGAAGTCAGCCTGGACAAATAGCTTAATTGGTCTGTGCCTCAGTTTCCCAGTCTGCAAAGCGAGGATGCAAAACCTCTGAGAGAAGGCTATTCTGTTTTGCCATTCTGTCCTGAAGCTTGGAATTATCTGGAAGCACAGAAGGAGGCTGATGTATCATTGTCAGGATTGATTTAAAGAAATCCAGTCTTATGTCAACATCATGATTAAACCTTTAAAGAAAATGATGTATGTGACTCTTAGTGGGAAAATCTTCGAACTCCATTTCTCAGCTTGTCAGAGTGATTCATGGTGTCTTGAAGGGGTGCCAAAGTCTTATCTTGTCCCTGTAATTTCTCATATGAATTAGTCTAACTCTCTGTTGATCCCTCTGATGTGTTGTTTCATTGTCAGGCCATAACAAAATACATCTTGGTGGCCTCAGAGAGCACAAGCTTTTCATCAAATTACTCTTTGTGTGGGATTGTCATGGATTTGCTGTGTAGCAGCTGACCAGCTTAAGTTTCTGCTGCTCACATATGGAGTTTCATGTTGCCATGACTGTGTTCCTTGGGCCAGCTGGGACTATTTACTTTCTTTCACTGGGATTTTGAATGGGAGATGTTTATTGCACTGGGGCCTCCATCTTCCTTTGGTAGGTCTGTGTTAGCAAGTTTATGCTGAATTCCATCAAATTTCTTGTGTATTAATTCTTCTTTAATTATTTAGTGTGTTTTCAACATAAATGCATTCTATGTATGCTTTAGACAGTGAAAAGTGGTTTATTTGAATTCCTAAATAATTTGTTGTCAAAACTTTCTTAAACTCATTTCAGAAGTAGTGTTCAGGAAAATGACTTTCTTGGGTTTCAATCTATGTATTTGCATGTTACATATGCCTACAGTTTACCATGTGTTAAGCTAATCTGATGTGGCTCACTGAAGCATGCTGGCTAATCATATGTCCAGCTCTGTGCAGGCTGTGCTGTTGAATCCATTGAGGATTGGGATATGGGTAGAAATAGCCCAAGTGCAGTCTTGTTCCAGGACCACTTTTATATATCCTGGATAGTTAAAGGAGACCAGTGTCAGGCTGCAGAACTTCTGTCTCTGTTCTGTTATCTTGTCTGTGTAGCCAAGTGGTTTATTAGCCGTGGCAGTTGTTAGCCTTTACCTCTGGGCAGTGAGGAGTGGGCAGCCTCTTGCTCTCCCCTTCCCTTCTGGTCTGCAGGCATCCAGGTGTTCAGGAACTGGTCCTTACTCGAATATAAGATACAAAAGATGAGGAGCCAATTTGTGAAGGATAGCTGCTGCATGTTGGGTTTCAAATTTTTACAGTGCTCATATTTTCTTCTGTCTTCCTTCTGGTTCTTTAATACTTTTTTATTTTCAGATAGTTAGGGACATACTTACCTCTGTAGGCTAATGTTAGTATTATATCATTCCTGGCACCTCTCTATATAGAGCATTCCTGTTTCTTCGCACTGCTCCATGAGGGCCAGATTTCAATTTAAAAGACAAAACCAGAAAAAGAGAAGCATAGAACAACAACAAAAAAGCTTAATGCTTTATTTCAGGCATATTTTTTGTCTTTTGAGAATAAACAAGGACTAGATTTGCTGACACTCATTAGGACTTTATGTTGCTGCTGGTCATGTATCATCAGTGTTGCAATTTACAGCAAGATTCCTATGCTGATGTAAATTAATTTGAAACTAAGATTCAGGTCAGGCTTTACTCATGTTTAAATGGATTTTTCTCTTTCTGTTCATCTTTTATGTATGCTTTTTGAAACACAAACCTCTGTGGGAAGTTCTCAGATGAAATATTGTATGAATATTAAAATAATATGCCCGAGTGGATAACATACTTTGGGTAGTTCTTATTTTCATTACGCTTTTAATTATTTAATTAATTCAGAGGGTACAGGCAACCTATTGTGAATGCCACCTTGTGGGCATCTCCTAAATTACCACTATCATAAATCAAGTAGTGATTACCTCTTCTTAAAACTACAAGTTCTTCAAAATCAACTTGGGTTTAATAGGTGTTCATAACAATTGCCATAGGAGAGAGATTTTCATACACTTATGCCCTTGTGATAAAGCAGACATCTAACTCAACAGAAAGCAGATGTAATAATGCTTAGAGTAACACTGGCACTTAAAAGAAGTTCAGTGTTTCCTTAGTCATTAAAAAGAATGGTTACTGAAATTGGTCTATATATTTTTGTTCTAATTTGGCTTCTTATGTATATATTTTAAATCAAATTTCTCAAACTGATTAACAGTAAAGGTTATTGATAGAGTTTCTGGTATTTTTTGAAGGTTATGAAGCAAAATGGATCATCAGAGATACTAAATAAGCTTTACGACACGGCCATGGACAAGCTGGAGGGAGTGAAGAAGGACTACGACGCCCTGAGGAAACGGTACAACGAGAAGATCGCGAGCCACAACACGGATCTGAGCCGCCTGGAACAGGCTGAGGAGGAGAACAGGCGTCTGCAGAAACAGATTGACATGCTCATGAAGCAAAGGGACACAGCAATTCATTTCCAGCAGCAATATTCATCCTCTCTTAGGAGGTATAACTCAATATTCCTACCTTTGACTTATCGATGCTAATGTAGCATCTTACTTCCATTGTGCTAGAATCACAAATACATTTCTAATATTTTTTCTAAAATTTTCCTCAGGTGTATGTAATCTTGCTGTGATGAGTAAGCGTGTGTATTTATTGAAAATTTTCTGGAAGGTTCTAGAATGTGTGATGTGGGGATGCTAATTTGGACAAATGGTGGAGAAATTTTCCTAAGAAAAGGGTTTCCCATTTACGGTTTTGGAATTGTATGAGGAATTTTAACCATTGTTTAGCTTGTGTGAGAAAGCAATACTCTACTTTTGAACCTATGCTTTTTTTTAGTTGTACATACAGGAGTCAGATATAACCAGAATTTTGCTAAACTTCAGACTTTGTTCTTTACAAATTCTTTAACTCATGGCAGGCCTGTATATGTGTCTCCTTATTTAAATGCTGAAAGCAGATCAGAAAGGAAATACAGTTTCTACAGGTGTTTTGCAAATGAAGATCATCTCAAGCCTAAGTTAACGTCTCATGGTATTAGAGTTGCAGACTGTGGGGGACTGTGAGACAGGGCTTTGTGCAGGCAGCAGAGTATTCTGGCTTCAGGTGTTTGGGAGTCTTGCTTCACTGAGAAGGTGCTGCTATGAGCAGCACATGTGTTAAAAGGGCACAGACACTCATAGCACGCTTTACCCCCTCTGTGCTCCTTGATGCCAAGCCTACACAGTTAGCCATATGGGGTAGGAAGGATCAGCACACACGAGGACTGCAGAGAGCGTCCATGGGTGTGTTAAGAATGCTTTCAGTGACTGTTAGTGGTGATACACAACTCCCACAGACCAAAGCCAAAAATGGTTTTCTTCACATTCGTAAATGGTTTTTTTATAATTGTTATGGTTTAGTCCTTAGAGAAGTTCTGTAATATTCCTTAAGGTTCACTAACTTTCCTAAAGCAGTGGTTATTTTGCAGCACAGAGAATACATTTTCTAACAAGTCCTCTGTGGTGATGTTTTACCCATGGGTACATTTGGTTGCCCAGCCAAAACCTTAATGTATGAAAATCAGTAAGAAGTGTCTTACTGGTGCTTCCGCTTGTTTTCAGGTTTGAATCAGTACAGCAGGAA
Organism: Emberiza elegans; assembly: GCA_024865655.1. Lineage (NCBI taxonomy): Eukaryota > Metazoa > Chordata > Aves > Passeriformes > Fringillidae > Emberiza > Emberiza elegans. Next base: position 23,368,902 of record JALJVW010000241.1, on the reverse strand, counting down.
CTAAGCAATGCCACAGCACAGAACAAAGAGTTGCAGAGAGAGATGGAACGATTACAGTCAGAGGTGACAAGGTTCAAAACAATGCAGCTGAAAGCCACCAAGGATGCAGAAAAATACAAGGAAGAGAGGGATTCGGTTTTCAATGAGTACCGCCTCATAATGAGTGAGAGAGATCAAGTAATCAAAGAGGTAGATAAGCTGCAAACAGAACTGGAGCTTGCTGAGTCCAAGCTGAAGAATACTTCTTCTGAGAAGCGAGTGGCCAGTGAAGAGATGGAAGCTTTGAGACAGGTACTAATCATTCTTTTAGTGGGGAAGGGAAATGAGTGTATGTTGTTGATGCTGGAACCAGGAATGTATAACTGATTAATGGAAAACAGGAATCCACTGCAAAGAGGGAATTGTGTCCTGATGTTTTCCTATACCATACCTTTTTACTGTCAATTTCCATGCTTGAACAGAGTACTTGCCAGCTGAAATTTGGTGTGCACTTAATTCTGTCCTACATATTATAAATACTTTCCTTTGCTGGGTTAGTCTTTTATATCTTCTTAAGTAATATTTTCTATAATATTATGGCTCTAAATATCCATTATTTTAAACTTTTAACCTCTACAGGAACCAGTGGATACTGTCTGCTGTGACTTAAGACAGTACATGATCAAGTCATCTCAAATGTTTAGGCAAAGCCTGTGCATGTCTCAAAGACATGCATGTTCTTACTCATTTGCCCTTCTACTGCCTCTAAGTTAAAGGGGATATTTTCAAGATTTTTTTCTTTAGAATTTAGGCATGCCTTAAAGTGTGTAAAACCAGAACTTTCCAATTTGTTCTTGAAATGCTTATATCACAGCCATGTCAGAATGAAGCTGTTATGATTTGCAGAACAGTTTGCTGCTCGGTTTCATTTCTGCTGACATGCATTCACTTTACTATTTGGTTTACAAATACTTAATTCAGCATGAAATAGATACAAGCAAATGTATTCCATTGCCTATAAATCTTATTTTAGTATTTTCATAGCATTACATCTGAACAAAATATTCTTACAAAAAATAAAGGTGGAGCTTTCTTTTAAATAAATAACATGATTTTTTGAGGAACATATGTGAACTGTGACGTGTGGCATCAGAGCTTCTAAGTATGACTAAATTTTGGTTTTAAGAAGTCATATTTTCCAGCCCTGCATATTTGTCAGCTCAGTAATTCAGCTCTACAGTGAGTGAGGTTTTAATATGTTTCATACCTCTTCTACTTCCATGGAAGCATTTAAGCCAATCAAAACATCTCTTGATTTCAGTGGGAGCAGGGTAGGTTAGGAATACTCACGGAAATAGCCACAATTAGTTGTTCTGTTCCAATTTGTTATATCTGTCATTGTGGCACTATGAGTAATTTGCCAAAGTGCCTTAAGGAATAGGGAATTAAAGTTTTAAATGCATGGGTATTGACTTAAAGGGGTGTTTGAACAAGAATCAACAAGAGCCTAGGACTGGGGAGTGTGGTGCTGGCAAGGCAGACACGTGCTTTTCTTCACTCCCAGAACTGGCCCTTCAGAAATCAGAAGTAATTGTTGCTGTAATATTCTGAAAGGTGTAAAATAGCCGTACTTGAGTTGTCTTTTTGTTCCTGTTTTTCTTTCCTGCAGCCATGACTCTTCCCAGGAAAATGTTTGAAATAATAAAAAAATGTATCAATCAATGCATCAATTGACTTGAAATAGTATCCTGAAATGTGTCCCCTGTAAGTGGGATTGCCCTCTCAGTGCATAGTTGTTCTGGTGATCTCTAAAAAGGCAACTTAGTGGTTTTCACTTCTCCTGTGATACATGGCACCTCGTAGTGCTCTGTAATGTAGTGCTCATTTATTAAAACAGTGCTGAACTCATTTAGGTAATTTGAAATGTAGTTTCTCCCCTGAAACTTGTGTTTTCTAGTGCATCTTTGGTGTCCTAGAGAAATTGTAAAGCAACTGAAATGGAGAAGAGTTGATTTTTTTTTAAAGCATTATATCTGAGCAGCTACTGCTGAGGTTGCACAGTTAGTTTCCTAGTTAGACATGTAAGCTTTTGTTAGTAACACATGCCCAAACTTATTGGTTTAATAGATCTCTAAAATGTACTAATTTGGTATTTATAAATTATAAGAGAAGTCTCATTATTTTTCCACTAATGGACAATTTTGGATTAAGGTCTCATGAACTCACCTGATCAAAGCCAGGGATTGGATGTTAGAGATTTCCCCCTCTCTTTTCTCCAATGATATTTTTTTATTTAGCATAGTCTTTTTCTCTGGCAAATACTTAGAATGTTATGTATCATTTCAGTGGTAGTCAGTTTTCCCCTCAGTTTAACAGATCTGTTATAGTTTGTCCTTATGTTATATTCAGATGTGAGAACTTCCTTAAAATATAACAATAATTCACAAATTCAGAATCATTCAATTCAAACTGCTTTACTGTTATCAAACAGATTCTAGTCAGTGCCAAATATGGTGCATTCCCCTGTGCTGTGTAGTTGTAGTGTTGTGCAAATGTCCTAGGAAAAAGACAGAGGTGAAATTTTATCACTGACCACCAGAGGCAATGGCTGCTCCTATTCAGATATATGGTTTATATTGAGCATGCTGAATTAAAATATGGTAGTTTGTATTTTTTCCAAACACTTTAAAGGACTGTAAATTCTTGTTTAGTGAAGGTGTTGCTGAGAGCTTTCCCTCAGCCTTGGTGACTTTGATCTCAGCTGCTTGTGGAAAAAGACTTAATATTTATTCTGTAAGTTTTACACACACATTTGAATGCAGATTTTATACAATCTGTAGTTAAACTGTGCAAAATGCTGTTTCAGTACTAAAACTAGCCTGCAACAAGAGACAATTCAGGGATTTTTCTCTCTTTAGGGGTACTGAGCAAGGAAGGTCTTACTGGTGTTGAAAGCACTTGGGCGTTATGGTAATTGAGATTCACCTACAGAGTGAGTCATTAGTGCAGTGCTCATCTGCACTCTGCAGCAGAAATGGCGCTCTTCATGTCATTGTTAAAAGTTTGACTAGCCTTAGTTGCACACCTCAAAAGCAATTCTCTTAGATCGGCAAAATGCAATTGTCAACTGTGCTTTAAATATTCAGTTTTATTCTTTACAAAGTGTAAAAGTAAATAAAATGAAAATCAGTTTATGACATAATGTTTTTCTATCCTTAAGCACTTCAACTGTTTCTTTTGCTTTTGAGATGCCAGCTGTCTCTGGTGAGCTTTTAGCAATCAAAACATCAGTAGTTTCCAGGTAGGAGTGACTATGTGTAGGAGGACTTCTTTGTAGCCATTGACTGAATGCTTCTGGAGACCTGACCTATCTTGAAAATGTAGAGGCATGAAATTGGATTGTTTTAATGTCCCATTCTTCTAATGGAAAGTCTAATTTAAATAATTTTAGAAGGGCAGATATTATTTTACAATGCTACTACATTTGCCTTATCTTTTTTGTTACAATGCAGTTGAATTCCACACTTAAGATGTACTGTCATTCCACTTTATAGAATATTGTAGTTTTATCTTCAACCTTCTGTAGCACATTGCTATCTTAATGGCATATAACTTTAATGTTCCTTTAAAATTTATAGAGAAGCTGTAAGATGCTTACGTAGCTAAGTTGTCTAAATTATTTCAGTCCTGTAAAACTGAAGCAGTTGTTTAAAAATATTTGTGATATATTCTTACCCTTTGACATATTTAACAAAAATTTTTTTTTAAAAGCACCAAGTTTCTCTGATTAATAACCTTTTCTCATTTAGGTTCCTCAAAGTTATCTGTGCTCCCAGAATCTTGCTTACTTCTGACAAAGCACTGTGCTCATGTGATGGTGTGATATTTTTAATCAACCATTTCATATTCTTTGCTAGTACTTACTTGTATGTAATGTGATCTGCCCCCGTTTTTCAGAACATTAGTGGTAAACTCTCTAGGCTTTCAAGGTGTCATGACATGTATTCAATTGGAAAGATGAACTATTTCCTTCTAAACTTAACCTACTACAAACCACGGATCTTGTTTTAGGAGCTAAACTCTGCTCTTGTGGAAAGAGATCGAGCGATTTGTGAGAGGAATGAGTTACTGGAAAAATACTGTCATGAAGTGAAGGACAAAGCTGAGGCCCAGAAGGAACTTGATCAAGCTTGCAAGGATATAGAGACAGTGAAGGAAGAAAGAGATGTTGCCAGGAAAGAGAGAACAGAAGCTATCATCCAGAGAGACCATCTGCTGAGGGAATATTATCAAGCCCGTCAGGTATTGCAAGTGATGCCTTTAATGATGCCTTTTTCTTTCGTAGCTTAGTTAGGTCAGTAACTTGCAAGACATTAAAGGTCTGGGCACATCTCTCTTTTTCTCAAGTCACTCTAAAATACAAACATGTGCATGTATGTTCTTCAAGACATACTGACAGGAATTCTTGTTTGGAAGAAACGCGGTTGTGCTTCGTGTTAAAGTTGTTTGTAAATATGAATAGAAAAAGTTTACATTTTAACCAAATTGTAAGTCAATAAGTCTAGATTGATTAGTTTCATTTACATTCTTGAAATTAACCACACGCAGTTGTTTGCAAGCCCACAGCTTCTGATGGGCTGTACTGTTGTAGTTGGCTTGTGTTATTGTGCTGCAAGCTTGGAGTTTTCTTTGTGTATTTGTCTTACTGTTGTCACCATCTCTCTTATTCAAAATAGGAAGTTTTGGAGGGACAAGTTAACTTAAGAATAAAGTAATTCTTATCTAAAACAAGATGGATTAAATAAAAACTTTTTTTCAATTCCATTGCCCTTCAGTTTCATTGCTTCGGAATTCAGGGACCTGTATGAATCCCAGGTCTTGGGATTGTTGTCTCAGGGTAAATAATAGGTGTTAATGTGGGAAATACGTGTTGTCTGTCTATACTATATATATATACTGTATGCAGTTGCATATGGTAGTGCATCTTGATTTCTAAGTATACTTGAAGGTTTTTCCTGTCTGCTAAGCAGATCAAGGTTGAAGCACAGAATGTCATCTCTGAAATATGACACATTCACTGATGTTATTTTCAAGTGAGGATTCTTATTCACGTAGTTGTACAAATTTGTGTGCTGCTGGATGAAATACATTACAGCAGGTTTTATCTTTCCTCCCAACCCTCCCAAAGTTGCTGCTGAAATAAATGAATATTTTTCATGAAATCATAAGAATTTAATACATCAGGCAACATACAGATAGCAAAAGCTGTTTGTGCATATGTATCTAAAATTTGTGCCTAAAATACTTATCTGTGTTTCTTAATTCCTAGATACAAGATTCTGCTACCCTAGACATAGAAAGAGCAAACAAAGAAATTGAAATGCTTCGGAAGCAATATGAGGCAATGTCACAAGAACTAAAGGAAGCTGTCCAGGAAGCAGAAGTAGCCAAGTGTAGGAGGGATTGGGCCTTTCAAGAGCGGGATAAGATTGTTGCAGAAAGGGAAAGCATACGGTAAACACCTGCTAGATGATACCTCAGTGATCTCTGTAACACCTGCTGCACAGCTGATGCAGTTCTAGAATGGGCTGGATTTTGCCAGCTCTTTCTCTGCATTAGCTGTCATGTGGTGATTTTTAAAAAAATCTTGAGGGCACCTAACAAGATCTTTGTCATTTTCTGTGCTTTCATGACTAAAATGTCTCTAGTAAATACCCTTCAGTCTTAACAGCACTGCTGTGTAGGAACAGCCAATCATGCAATCTTTTAGGCATGCTATACTAATAATCCTGCTGTATCTCTAGTCCTGCACATAATTGTTTGCCTGTGGGGACATGCACAAAAAGTATCCAACAAATTTGCTACTAAATATATCTAAGGAACTACAAAAAATACTTAAATAAGGGGTTTTTCTGCTAGTTTAAAGAAGATAAGTAGAAATAAGATTCTGAAAGGGATGAAGAATTAAGACCTAGAATTTGTCATTTTTTTCTTCCTTATCCTTTTTTTATTTTGCAGATAGAAACCTTTTGAAACTGCTCTTTGAAATTTTACATTAACTATATAATGTGGTAAAGCCAGTTTACTTTAATAAGGTTTTAAGTAACTAGATTGAAACCTTTTTCTTTTGAAGAACTTTGTGTGACAACTTAAGGAGAGAGAGAGACCGAGCTGTGAGTGACTTGGCTGAAGCTCTTCGCAACCTGGATGACATGAGAAAGCAGAAAAATGATGCTGTTCGTGAACTGAAGGAACTGAAGTATGTTAGAGAAATGACCAAACTGCATTCAAGTTGGTGATGAAAACCTTGTTTTGTTAGCTGTGTTCTTAAGATAACCATATGTTCTTGCAGCTGTAGGCAGCAGGCATTCATGTTATTGTGTGGGGAAGCATTGCCTGTATTTTTAGTTATCATGGAAATTATTATGCTGGACAGTATCTGTTTTATCTTATTAATGAGACTCATGGTGTGAGCTTTGTGCTATGGAGATACACTTAAGCAATATTTGTATCCTTTCACTGAAGTCTTACTAACTGCAGCTTAGTTCCATCAGCTGTTTACTCACTGGTTTATGGGAGATGTTTTGCCATTGGTATTTATCATGCCCTACATACTGATGAAGCTCATCTGAGGGTAAATTAAATGCATTTTGGAAGATATGAAAAACCTAGTTGTGCACTTAGTCGTGTAAAAATATTGCAAAAAATGTAAGACTATGTTAAGACAGTATATAGAAATGGAAAGTCAATTTGAGAGCAGACCAAGAATATTGGGAAGACAGAAGCCAAAAGAAATTTTTGACAGCTTGGATTTGTGATTCATAAAACCAAATATAATATCCATCACAATCATAACATTATTTTTCAGTTTATTTAAAAGGGGGTTGTCTATGTCTGCAAGTAATAATTTTCTTTGCCTAGGGAAAAGATGGAAAATCAATTGGAAAAGGAGGCCAGATTTCGTCAACTGATGGCCCATAGTTCCCATGACTCAGCCATAGATACAGATTCTCTGGAATGGGAAACAGAAGTAGTAGAATTTGAAAAAGACAGAGTAAGTAAAATCATACACTGCATTGTCTTATGTATTGGATAGCTCTGAAGCCAGTTATGATCTCCAAATACTAGATAAGATTAAAAATATTATTTTAGTTGTTTTAATTCTTTATTGTTTGACAAAAAAACGTGTAGGTGCACATGGAGGCAGCAAGTGCAGTTACAGCTACATGAAAGTAGTTGATAAAACCAAGCCATTATATACAAGCTTTATAATTTTCTTCATATGCATTATAAATAAAAATAGTTCCTACATCTGATGTTGCAAGGTACCCAGGTCCATGTAATGTAGTATAGTGGTCTTTAAGTTTGTGATTCACTGCAGACATGGCATTGCTAAGGCAGCCAAAACTTAAAATGTGAAGGAAACAGTGATATTAGAGGCCAGTCTTTTACTGGCAATAACCCTTAAAATCTATGTATAAAATAGGTGATGTTTTACATTAAGCTATTTATTCTACTTTTGCTTAGATCTGCTGATTAGAAATTTTAAAGTATTAAAAGTACTTATTCATGGTGAACATGTATTTTAGGGCAACATTACTGTTCAGTTTGAAAATCTGGGATGAAAGGAGATGCTAATCTCTTGCTTGTCTGTAGGGGAAATTAAATCTCTTTTGTATTTTGGCCTATTAAGTAGGGTTCTTAAGTTCAATAATCCAGATAACCTCTACTTCTTAATATCCTAGTAATATTTTTTTCCCTATAATTTCACTTTTTTTCATTGTAGTCTAAAATTTTTCATTTGCTGCAATGTATGTAATTCTTATATGCTCTTCTATGTGAAATGTTTGGTTGTACATCCCACTGTTAATGGTAACTTTTTTGAGAACATAAAATACACAAGTAGTCTACCAGATTGTGATTCATTTATAACAGCTTCTGTATATAGCAGAATTTCTTTGTCATTTCTGAATGACAAACTTTAGTGATGAAATTATGTCAAATTAAATCCCTTTTATTCTGCTGCAGTATTCAGGGGTCATCTTTTCTTATGCTCTTCCAATCTGTCTATGTTCTGACAGTGCATCCCTACAAAATCACTAGTATGTTTCTTTTTTGACACAAAAAATTAAATTTAATATTATTATATTTTGAAATACATATTGAAAAGATAAGATGAAATGAGTACCAGTGTTGATCCATCAGACTCACCATCTGTAAATTCTTTCTGGAATAATAATTCCCTTTTGACCAAGCTGTTTCAAAACTGAGAGAAATAATACTCACTTTTCAGCTCTGATTCTGTGTAATGATATTGTGATCTCTACTTGATCCTTATTTTATGGCAGCCTCATGCTCTTCTCTTTGAAATTTTTGTCTTACATAGGACATTGGGAAGAATCATAAGGGTTTTAATATTTGTTTTCAGCTTTAGCTCAATTTATTTTCTGTTAAATCTTGATCTTTTTGCATGCTTTATCTTCAGCTTTTATCAGGCACCTTTTGTACTCCCTGAAGATGTTATGCTCTTCTGATTTTGAGGGGTTAACTTGAACTGTACTTATATATTTATTTATTAAAAAAAAAACCTTACCTGATGCAGGAACCCTGTAAATAGCACTACATAATGCAAACATGCACTAATGCCTCTTGGTAACAGACACTGTTTGCCAATGCAGTGGCATCACTTGTTATTAATATTTACTAGGATGATATGGACTTGAAAGCACTTGGTTTTGATGTGGCAGAAGGTGTGAACGAGCCGTACCTCCCTGGAGACTGCGGGATCTTCGTTACCAAAGTAGACAAAGGAAGTATTGCTGATGGTCGGTTAAGGTAGGCTCTGACTTTGGAAGATACCTGTTGGTTTTTTGACCATAATAAACTAAATCTGAGCATATTGGGAATTCTTAATTATTAATTCATAATTGTTTTCATCTTTTGAAGTTCTTTTTTTTTTTATCATTTGCCATGTGTATATTATTAATGTTGGTCAGGAAATCACACTGAGAAAGACCGATGCCTAAAAGCGTTACAGAAATTAAACACTGTTTGACTCAGCACTCAAAACTCAAAAGAATTTGAAATGTTCTTTTGTTGCACTGTGCCCTGTTTACTCCATTATTATAATCTTCTCAAACCTGTATTTATTTAAATTTTGGGAAAGACATGAGGTTAAGTTATTGAGGGAGGGCAAGAGAAAAGCAAAATAGAGCAAGGATCATTTGGGGAACCATCTGCTATTCTTGGTGTTGATAGAAGCTTTTTAGTAACTCCTCTCAGTACAAAGCATTGTTTTTAAACAAGAAGTAGTCATTAGTGATTTAAGGATATTCTTTTCCTGGTGAAGTGCAAACTAGCAGTCCTGGTTTTCATTTAGCTGCTATTTAATGCTTTTTCAGGAATGGATAACTCCAGATAATGAAGGATGATTTTATTGAGATCAGCTCTGTTGCATGCCTTTTCATGGAACATTATTCATGTGCTGTGTCCAGCAAAGCATGCTTGTAACTGACCTACCTAATTCTGTATATCTACCAGAGTGAATGATTGGCTGCTGAAGATAAATGATGTGGATCTTACCAATAAGGACAAAAAGCAAGTTATAAAAGCTGTTCTGAATGGAGGAGGTGTTATTAATATGGTGGTTCGAAGAAGGAAGTCTTTAGGTGGGCGAGTGGTAACACCTCTTCACATCAATGTTTCTGGACATAAAGGTAATGACTGAAAAGGATGGATGTAAATGGCACATATTTGTTCAGCCACATAAGGCTTGACATAAAGGTACATGTTCTCTGAGTTTTTGCTTAAATCATGTTTCCATGTTAATGGCCTCCTGGAGGGGAGTTTTCATTATTTTTTAAGCAAACCAAGAATTCTGTTATTGATAATAAGCTTCATCTTATCACTACAGGTTTTCTTTTTGTCCTTGGGTGGGTTTTAGTTGGTTCTTTTTTTAAATACTTGTCTCTTGTTAGCTGCCTGTTTGGAATGTTTGTGGGAGTGTAAACAAGTCTGTTAAACCCAGCTACCCCATGTTTGTATGGTTATATTAATTTTTGGGATATTCAAAGTCCTTGTTTTCCCTGTCTTGTTATTTCTTTGAAATGGTTTTCAGAAATTGAAATTCATCTAGATTGGAAGTCATAATTCATTCTTGTGCAGGCAGGTCAGACATGCCATTTGAGCAATAAATTTGAATTGCAGAACCAAATTTCTTCTTTATCTATTTCAGATAGTGGGCTCAGTCTAGAAAATGGAGTATTTGTTGCTGCTGTTGTGCCCGGAAGCCCAGCTGCCAAAGAGGGTTCCCTTACTGTGGGAGATAGAATAATTGCCGTAAGTCTTAAAAATCCATTTGCCTTGTTAAATTTTATTTATTTTGAATTGTCATCATTGATGGTACTCTTAAGGATGCCAAACATTCCAATGAATTTTTACTTCTGCAATATTAAATCCTTTTTGTAAATTCACTGGATATTTATTCTAAATTAATGTTTTCATATGCTGAGTGATGAATATAACGTGCAGCTTATTTCCTGAGTTCAAATGAGAATTTTTGTCAGAAGCATTAGCTCATTAGCTTATTCTTTACACTTGGCTTTTATATATGTACATGTACGTTTATATATGTATGTGTACACATACACACACACACACACACACACACACACACACACATATATATATATGTGTATATCTCTGTCATACTGACTAGGAAGGGTCAGTTCCAAAAAGGCATCCCTTCATTGAATGAGAGTTTCCTTGTCTTACAAATGTTGGTACACAGCTGTCATCTGTTCTGGGGAGGGAGTCTGTCCCTACAGCCTTTGCAGCCTTACAGGATGGGTGTGGTTTGTGCACTGTGAAAGAGGAGGTGGTTGCTGCTGGTACAACTGCTCAGAGGGTGTAGTGAACTGGTGGTGTCACCCTGTGTCCCTGCAGGAGTAGCAGATTGGGTTTAGGAGTTGCCCATTTTCTACTCATGAAAATGCACAAACATCAGACAGACTTCAGTCATATATACATATGTAGACTAGTATTTTCTCTGTCTCAGAGATCATCTACCTGAAATCCTCCTTACCTATTACCTTTGATTTACAGATGTCTGTTGTGGTTTCTTTTGTCTGCAGATCAATGGCATTGCACTAGATAATAAGTCACTTACTGAATGTGAAGCTCTGCTACGAAACTGTAGGGATTCTCTTACTCTGTCACTCATGAAGGTGAGTAGCAGAAGCTAAATTTGCAGAATTCTCTTGAACTTATGCAGAATTATTGTAGTTCTTCAAGGAAGAGTATATGCAAGGAAATGAGTATATCAAAATGGGAAAAAGACAACCAGCTGGATGCATTTCTCTGGTGGCATGCTTCCTCAACAGTTATTTCCAAAGTAAGGCTCTTGTGCCATCTAGTAGGAAATGAGACTAACTTACTGTCTTCTTTCCCATTTGTGTGCTGGTTACATGAAATGAGTGCTACCACAATTGCTTGCTGCTTCTTGGGTTTTGCTTCAGAGCTGTAGCACTTTTCACTTTTGTACATGAAATATGAACTGCCTGCTGAGTAAAGAAAGTTAGCTTTTAGACAGGAGGGAGCTGTGCGGGAAACTGAACTCCTGCTATCATGAAGATTAAGTACAAGGCTTTGATTTTCAGTCTTCTTTCTATAAAATAGTTATTCTGTTTCGCTTTTTGAGTTTAGAATCCCAGTATTCTGGCCCTGTTACCTGGATTTGGAGTTGTAATTTCAGATCTAGAGAGCTTGAGGTTTTAAGAAAGTAAGAAGATGAAATGTTTGAGGGGAAGTGGGCAATGAAAGTTATCTTATTGGCATCACTTATCAGAGGCAGAAGTAGAATGCAGGGCCCTTCACTTTCAGTTGAGTACTTTTGCCACCATGTGGAGTTGTCCTTTAGAATTGTTCTGAAAATGTTAGAAAAAATTTTCTAGCTTAATTTCATCTGATGTTCTATGCTTTGAATTGTAAGATATTGTGTGTATATTCAGATAAGGTATTAAGTGTATATTCAGATCAAGGAGGCTAGGATATGACTCATGCTAAACAGAGATTAGCTGCAATAATAAGGTGATCACATGTGGTTTTTGTTTTAGGTTTTTCCTCAGAGTTCATCTTGGAGTGGTCAAAATATATTTGAAAATTTGAAGGATTCAGAAAAAATGTCAAACTGTAGAGTTCATGCATCAGAGATACAAGCACAAAATAAAAGAAATCTGAAACTCAACAGCTCAACCCAGACTGACATTTTCAATCCAGACATCATGGATGGCAAGAAGGAGCAGAGCGATCAGGGCAGCACTTCATTTTGTGATCACAAACCTTTCCCTAGTAACACATTACGAGTTGACTCTCGTAGGAACACAGTGCACAGTTGCCATAGTAATTCAGAGCACAGTCTCAGCTCCTTCAGCCCAGAGACATATGGGGACCAAGGCTATGGAGCTGTTGACTTGGACAACAGGAGGCTGCCTTATGAACCAACAGGAACTGACTGTGTGATGGTTGAGACAGCGTTTGACAAAGGACATGGAACTAAGCATAGTGGTGGTACCTGGCCAAAAGTCATGGTTAATATCTCAGCAACAGAAACAGAGAAGTTCTCTGTGTATAAAAAGCCAAAACAAAGGAAATCTATCTTTGACCCTGATACTTTCAAAAGGCCACCAACTCCTCCCAAACTGGACTATCTTTCCCCTAATCAGGTGACAGGTCATTCACCTCAGCCATCAAAAGCTGAAGTGGCTTCAACTCCTCCAACTCCTCCTAAGAGAAGTGACTCCATCAAATTTAAACATAAACAGCAGGCAAGCTCTGCATCAGAGTCTACAGTAACAACGGGATCACCACCCACCAGCCCAGCCACTGCCCAAGCTCCAGTTTCCTTGGCACTTAAACAGGACTCTGCTACTCTCAAGGGGCGCAGCAGGAATGCTGGGCATTATTATCGGGAGGAGGGAATTGACTGCACTCACCTGTCTTCAAGGAAATCCTGTGAAGATGACATTGGCTTTCAAAGAGTTGAAGAGCCAGAGATCAAAAGACCACGGCCAAAATCGGCTCCTGCTCTGAGGCATAAAATGACCCCTGTGCCCATTCCTAATCCTGCACTTCAGGTAGCATCTTGGTATATTGAAGCACAAAACTAGAAACCTTGAAGTGTATTAGCAGTGTGGTTTTGGGTGCCCGGTTATGTACCAGAGCAGGAGAAGCATAGCCCATCCTCAGAATTCAGGTCCTCTGAACTCAGGCTCAGTTGGTCATAGGCAGTATCACAAAATACAAAACCAATATGTAGAGTTCCAGCACTTAGCAGGCAGTGGTGGCCACCAAACAGAAAGATGGTGTTCTGCTTGGCTGCCATACCCGGGGTTTTAATGCTGCTTGTTGGAACATCTGGGCTCTTGTATGTTTTTGGCAATATGAAGACATAAATAAAACCACAAAGCATCAGCTTTAGAAAAACTGAAAATAGGGTTTCTGAAGTTTTACGAAGTCATATTGGTTGTCCAGATCACTGTACAATTTAATGGACTAAGGTGTACCACCCATAATGTTTTTTTAAAATTCTTTCTATGTGTCAAAATAATTTTGTACATCTTATATGAAATTCAAAAGATGTTAGGCCCATTACACTATAAAAGTGAGCTGTTTATTAGGCTATGATGCACGTTCAAAATCAGCATATAATTTGTTAGAATAAAGAACCCTGCCAAGAAAATGGTGGGCCATGTCTTGACAGAGTGGATGGAAGAAAAATTTTTTGTGCTCTGGGAAGGACCTATTTAGATGAGTGCATTATATAAAGTGACATAATCAATAATGTTATTTCAGATCCACTGTCTCAGATTTGCTCAACTGGCAGACAGATTTTTTTTTTTTTCCATCTGAAAACAGAAGTTTATAGAAGTGTTATTTTTTTAAAATGTAATTGCATCATAATGACTTAGAATTTCATATTCTTTTCCCTTACTTGTTTGTACCTGGGTAATCCCACCCTGTTCACAGAGTTTTAGAAACAATACAGATGGCAGAGCTGAATTTGAAGTACTGCAGGCTAAGAGCCATATCCTGCAAAAAAAAAAATACTGGTGTAAGAGAACACCTGGCAGGTTTTTACGCCCTTTTTTTGTCTGCTTCCATTTTGTTTTGTCTACTTCCATTCCTTATGCATTCCGAAACATTTTTAGGGAAAAATAGTTATGGAGAGCTGTAGGCCTCTGTGTCAGCACTGCTCAGCAAAAAAGGAAAACATACCTCTATTACCAGCACAGTCAAAAGCCCCATAGTCCATAGTAGCTACTATGAAGAACATTAACTCTGTGCCAGCCAAAACCAGCACAACAAATGACTGAAAAGCATAGAGTTTCATTTTGTAGCTGTAATCAGCAGATTTGGTCTGAAGAGCGTTACGGCTAAGAGAAGGGTCACAAGAACTGCACTGCATGAAGCGAAGGAGGGCATATTGTGATCTCATATTTTAGCATGTGTGTAACGACAAAACAAGATCAAGATACTGAACATGTTTGAGTAGGGGGTGTTTGCTTTATATAGAATATCAGGTTGATCCATTAGCACTGATAGTCCCATTCTTCATTGTAGTGTGTTGTCATGGGCATATGCACAGCCCTGGTTATAATTGTAGAAATGTTTGTATAATGAGTAAAGAGTTGCCAGTTGTGACAAGGACACATGTAGGTGGGGACTTATGTCCAGGAGATTTGTTAGCTGGAACAGAGTGGGTGTTTTTGGCACTCACTGTTGAAGAGACCAAAGGGTACATGGGGACATATTGCACTTGCTTCAATGTGCTGCCCAAGCTGTGTTACAGGTGGCAAGGTAGGTGTTGGTTTGAGGTAAAGAAGTAAATTATATAATAGAATTACAATGACTTTTTTTTTTTTTTTTTTTTTTTAAGGTTTAGGTCTTTGTTAATTTTTGGTTTTAGGATTAAGTTAAAACTAGATTCTATGATTCTTTTTTATTTTTCTTCTCTTTCCCCTGTCCACCAGAAGATAGGCAGAGCTTTGTAACTCTGAAGTTGTTGGCCAGAGAGCACAAGTGATACTGTGCCTCAAAATGTGGGCATCAGTCACTCTGAAATTTTTTTTTCTGGTGGAATTGCCCTTGTCTGTTGCAACTTCATCACACTGTTTGTGACAGTGGTGCCCAGTCAGCATGCATTCATTCCTGAAGTAGTATTTGTAATAGCAAAATACAGTCTAGTTTAAATTTGTTGCTGTATTGGGTGTTGTAATTTTGCTTAGATGTGTATATACACAGTTAATTTTGTGTACTTTCATAAGTTGATAAATTTAGGTGTGCTTTAATTCCTGAAAAGTAGGTGGAAGAATTACTAGTGTAGACATGAAAATGATCAAGTACTGGTTCTAAGAAGGCACCTCTGCCTTTTTGAGTCTTGGTGCACTCAGTAATTCTTCACTTAATTAAAATACTGTTATCATAAAAATTTTAAGTACATTTTCAATAATTATTTTTCACTTTTTTCATGCATCAGTCACATATTTTGTGTTGTACATTTCAAATGTGTGAACGCCCCGTGCTGAGCCCTGCATTTGCAGCTCTCCTGCATCACTGGCAATGTCTGAGCTATTCTTATATGTGTTCTTAACTCACCAGTGCTATATACAGAACAGAAGTTGTGAAGAAGAACTTGTTGTTCAACAGCAAGTTGAATTGCTTGTTGAAGAGAGGTTACTCCACATGTGTCTGGAAATGCAGGCTTAGAAGAAAATGCTTTTTGGCTTTTTAGCCAGATTTTCTGTAGCAAACACTTGTGACAATAGCAGCTGAAATATCCTGTAAAGTGGAGAAATGCTGGGTGCTTCATTGATGCAAAAGGTATCAGTTAAATTGCAAATATTGGCCTAAGAAGATTACAAAGTAACAAAAAATAGTAACAAAGTAGGATGGATAAAAAATGGATAGAAGGACATCATTGAAAGACAAATATCTAAGAAGCACTGTGGTGGCACATTCTGGAACAGATACTTGAGAGTTTGATGTTGCTTATTGTTCCATAGTTTCGCTGTTTTGCTCTTTTGAATCTCCAACTTCCTGTAATCAAATTTCTGTGTTCTTGTAGGTGCAGAAATATGCTCCAGCTAGTGAGGAGCATCTGTCTCCAGAGCTGCAGGAATGGGCACCATATTCCCCCAAACGTTCTGCTAGGCACAGCGATGGCTTTGTGCCTGCTGCCTTATACCCTGGCAGCATGTCAGCAGGTGAGTGGCAGAACTCCAGACTGCTTTCTAGGAATGCCCCAAGGCACTTGTCCACCTTGGACAATATTGGGGATTAATCGTGTTGAGTACTGAAGAAACACAACTCACCAAACCTGTTTCCATGGTCTGCTGTATTCTGAACATGGTGTGCTCAGCTTTTGAGCTCTGAAGAAGTGAAGCCTGGTTAAGAATCACTAAGGAAGCTGAGCCGCTTCTGGCTGAAGGATTTGTGTTTCATCAGTTTCTGTGCAGAGGAGTTCTCAATACATTAGTGCAGGACAAGGTGTAGCCTGTCCTTTAGGAGGAAAAGTAAGATTTTCTGTGTTTTTGAAAGTAAATGAAGGTATCCCAGGGTTTAGCTGCTTTATTTCTGAAATTCTTCCAAGGAAAAATCTGATATTCAGGCAGTGAAACATATTAAATTCTACCTGTTGGAAGCATTTGGGGTATCTAATGTTGAGTGCCCAAACTGGCTGTGATCTTTATCAAAGTAAAAGGTTAAATGTGAGTGTATTTCAGATATTAAGATGCTGAAAAGGGGACTCACAAGAAGCTCAATATAGATCAGTATAATCAGGTGGAACAGAAAACAGCATTTTGTCTCAGTTGATAGTACAGTTTTTGGTATTGAAGTTCATGTTAGCAGGTTTGGAATTGTCACTGACTAAATGGAGTGCTTAAGGAGGTAATTAGGATATTGTATGCCAGTTAATTTGTAAAGTCAAGAAGCATTTGGCAAATGTGTTTTTAGATAGATTGCTCAGTCTTTACTATCTGGTTTTAGATTTCAGTTTTCAGCAGTTGTATATTAAATTTCCAATCCAGTGATAATGATTTTTAGGAGTTTATCCTCTCTTCTTGTAAAGCCCCAAACTCCTGTAAGTTCTGGAAGATTTTATTCTTACTGGAGAACATGAAGGTAATAATCTGTGTATCTGGAACAATGAACAGCTTAAAGCAAGGGTGCCCCAAACAGTTGAAAAGACATGCTCAAGAGTAAGCTCAGACCCAGAAGCTTTTGCTCTTCTTTGATTTCTTTTACTCTTCTCACTTTGTTTCTTAATTGCAGTAGCAATAGTACTAAAAGTATTATGTGTAACCTTGTAGTTAACGTTTATCTTAGCATGATACTTTTGCACAATAGCTGAGCCAAGTCAAACCTACTTTAGACAGTATTAGACAATATGAGTCTATGTCTTGAAACTTATGCTACTGTGTTCTATACTGCCAACTCCTTTAAGAGGAAATTTTAAGTTCGATTTTGGTTTAGTACTGAAGGATTAATATACTTAAAAAAGCAGCTTGAGTAATAAGTTTCAGAAATAAATATTAAAATTTGAAGTTATGATAGAAGTGGGACTCTTTGAGGCAGCAAAAGAAAGAAACAAGAATAATTATAGCTGCAGTCAGTTGAAGTGCCAAATAAAATCTTGCATGCTGGTTGGATGACTAAGTTCTGAATTTCTATTCCTGGTTAAAAAACTTCTGTACTTGAAAACAGAAAATCTTTTGTTTAACTAGCACATATTAAAATCATATTCTGTGAATGACTTCATTTTTGGTAATATAATAAACTTTATTACTGACTCATTACAGAATTATAAAGAAGATTTTAAACATGCATGTATTATCAAAAAGGTGCCATATGGTGCTTAATAATGTATTTGTATACTAATATTATTATTTATCATACGTGTAAATGTTAAAATATAAAACATTAAGGTATATTTTAAATCTGGACTTTATATGCTAATAATGTTGATAAGAATATGCTTCTATCATTGAAGCAGGGACAGTACCAAGAAGCTTAGCACCGTGTCCTGCAGTGACTGCTGTCATGAGAAATCCAATCTATACTGCCTGGAGCCATAGAGTTCACACCAGCAATTGCCCATCAGTTGCCAGCCAAATATGTCATCAGCATCTGCATCCCAGGTGTTTTAAAATTTATGTCTCCCTAAAATTTTGTTTTCATTAGTGTAAAATTGCTTCTAGTAGTTTGGTAGAGTGCAAAGTGAACCATGCTGCTGTTGTGTGTTATTTTGATCCAGTGGTCTCAAAACCATTATGGCATATAAATGATGTGCCAGTTGCTTTCATGTCTTTCAGTAACTGATGGATTGTTTTCCTCTGCCCCACTGACTGAAACTGACAAAGAAATTAATTTTTAAATTAATAAATTTCTAATTTTTTTTCTTGTCACTGACAAAACACACAAAACTTTCTTCTGTTTTATAGTACTTCAGGCTATTTTTCTTCTGGCTTCCAATAATTCATAAAATGATGGGACAATGTGGAAGTGGAAATGAAAGAAGCATTAATTTTATTCTGTACATGGGATAACCAAAATTTTTTGTTGGCCAGTTTCTGTTTGCTGAGGTTCTTTGCCCAGTTCTAACTGTTGCCCTCTCCTGCTTTTCTTTTGATGTAGTTCCCAGCATCAAGGTCGCCTGAGTTTGGACCTAAGTCATAAACACTCCAATGACTACTCTGAAAATTCACGTACAAGAGCATCTCATGGCTCAAATTCATTGCCATCTAGTGCCAGACTTGGTAACCAGCTTTTCTGATTTATTTTCTGTGTGATTCCTGTATACTGGAGAAAATTATAAATGGAAAACTCCTTAAGTACTCACGTTATGGGATTGTCATGGTTGGCAAAGCCTAAAGGCTTCTGGGGTTCCTTTGCTTCATTTCTTGTGGGTTTATGACTAAAGGTGCTCCCTGGAAGTTGCTGTGTTTAATTTGTTCTTTACAGTCTCTTTGAAATGGTCCCTGTGTGTGAGGGATTCTCCTTTCCGTGCCTGTTACTCTTTAAAAGTATCCTTAGAGAGTTGGGACGCAGGGCCAAAGGCTGAGGTTCAATGAGCTGGTGACAAGGAAAGGAGAGAGCCCCTTGAACAAAAAGTCAAGGATGACTAATGGCCAAATGCAAATTGTACTCTTGGAAAACAAAGTATACTTATTGTCTAGTTGATTGACATGTAAATATTTTGTTATGCCTAGCCTAATGATACCAAAGCAAATGCATGCTTTATAGCACTGACATTTTAACATTTTCAATTTGTTTAAATTTTTAGTTATGTAATAACTGGGGGTTTAAATGTGTTTGTGTTCCTGTGTTCCATCAAATATTGAGTAGAGCATGGTAGCTTTATAAGCACAGCAAAAAGGGGTGTAACAATTTGCAACCAGTATCAGTGGTGCTGTATTCATCCAAGCAGAATGTAATCAAAATAGTTTAAATGCCCTTTGCAAAGTCCCATGGATTCTTAGTGAACAGAGATGTTAGATTCTTGCTTGGACTTGGAGTAAAGTTTAATTTGGTAGGAAAATACTAGAAATATTTTTTCATACAAGAACGTACAGTGCATGTATACTGTGCACCTGCATTGTGTTCTGTTTATGCTGACTGTGCAATCAAGATAATTTGCTATAATTGTGATATTCACATTTATGAGGGTAATCATCAAAGTTTTTGCCTTGATCATTTAGAGGTCACTTTAATACTCTTTGAAGACATACAATCTAAATGTACTTTTTGTTAATTGTAGTTGTTTTTACTTTTGTCTTTTTAATTTTTCCTTGTTTTAAAAATAGGTTCTTCGAGTAACTTGCAGTATAGAACAGAACGAATTAAGATCCCTTTAACACCAAGATATCCAAGGTCCATGATGGGCTCTGACAGAGGTAAATTATTGTAGTAATTTTAGTTATTTAACACCAAGATATCCAAGGTCCTTGATGGGCTCTGACAGAGGTAAATTATTGTAGTAATTTTAGTTATATTGTTTTCAGCATAACCAAAGCAAAGCCCTTGAAGTTCTTAAATCAGGTTTTGCCACAGTCTAAGTAGGACAATTTTATTAAGGTTACAAAAACTGCATTTTGCCAGAGAAATGGTAAAAAAGAAAAGAAACTTCCTAGTGAAAGTTATTTTTTCTGATGGTTGACTCGAGTACTGGCACACTGAGTAAAACTGCAGACGGAACTAAGAATAAGCATTGCTGAATGTTTTGTAGTTGTTGTTTCTTCTAGAATGATGCCTCAAAAATTTTAACAGTGAGCTGACATGCTTTTTTTTTGGTTCTTTAAGTATATGATTTGCTTACTGTTGTATCACTGATTGTAAATTATACTTTGAAATGCAGTGATATTTCAGTGCTTCATTCAAAATTGCTTAGTGGAAGATGTTTAAAGACAAGCAGTAGTTGGAGTGCTGTAGAATCGGGAGTTTGCTGACAGCAATCAGCAACTCTTTGCTGCCATCATTGCTCAGATGTTCTGCAGCCTTAATGTATTGTGTGCAGTGCTTTTCCTAACTGAGCCAATAGAGTTCTGAAAAATAGCATTCATTTGTGATTAATAATTTGAGGTTTATTTTCTGTAGCTTTTCCAAGGGAGCAAACTGTCAGGGCACTTGTTCTATAGATTACTTAGGAAGGGTACAACCAGGGTAAAGATGCAATCTAAGTCATGTCAAGCTTGTTTGAAATTTCAGAGCTTTCCTGTCTTTGTGTAGGATGCATACTTGACTTCTGTTATCTTTTTCAGGTGTCACATAATGTACCTCCTATGTAAAGGGAAGGGCTGCACATAAATATTTTATTTGAAAACAAACCTACATATTAGATTTTTGTTTTACTTCTTTCCTGTCTTTTATTTTTCTTTAAAATGCTTTTCAGACATGCTCGTGGTGTAGCTTGTCTGTAAGCTTGTCTCCTGTTGAAAATGGCAGTAGTTGTTTGCACTTGGAGAGGACAGGTTTAACACAGAGTCATTAAGAACAGTGAGTTTGCACTGAAATGAGTTCCCTGGTGTTCCTGAGCCATGACTAATGGATAGTGAGCAGTCTGCTGTTGTTGTCTCAGATGTGTGTGGTGTCTTTCACTGTGTCTGGGTAGGTCTGCTGACTATGACAGGTGCAGGACACTAACACTCAACTGTTGCCTCTTCCTAGGCTCCTTGTCACACTCAGAATGTAGCAGTCCCAGCTTGATAACTCCTCCCCAGTCACCTCTGAACTTGGAAACGTCCTCCTTCACCAGCAGCCAGTCTCAGAACTCCCTGTCTACCTTACCTAGGATTTCCATTAGCCCCGTGTCTGTCGGAGAACGTAGAAAAGATAGGTAAGGTCCCCGTATTTTTTGTTTATAATACCAATGTGTCTGAGGAAATTTTGTGTTAGTTTTTTAGTCTGAAGGAATGTGAACATTTAATTTAAATAAAAAACATGGAGATGTAGAAGTGCATCTCAGGGCCTGTTATTGAATGTTTTTTTCTTTAGAAAGTATGTAAGAGATCTTTTTGTGGATTTTAGGAATAGGTGATTTCATAAAGGTTTTGTTTCTCCCATGTTAGACCAAATAAGAGCGGTTTAAATTGGAATATACCCTTTCAGTTCAACTACCTCACATACTTATTTATAATAGCCTTGTTCTGTACTCTAGAAATCAAAACAAAATTAAGACCTATTAACATCTGATAGCTAAATATCAAGTGCCTTAGCATGGCAGAAAATGTCCTCCAACCACTGTGCCTTGTTTCCATATAGCCAGATAACATGAAAAATTGAGCACATAAGTGTGGAAGAACGGTGCAGATGCAGTTTTACTGCAAAGAGTACAGAACATATACAGATGCAATTTCACTGTTCTGACTGATCCCTTTGGCTGTACCTGGACCACTGCTAGTAATAGCATTCATTATATGTGTATGTGCTTGCAGAATTGGAATCTAACGTGGTAGCTTTCTTAAAAACATGTGCTATGTGTTTAATGACCTTATATCTCACAATGAATATTTAATAGATACATTGCTTATAGTATCAGTCTTGGACATCTGTTTTCACTTTACCCTGATCTGGTTAGACTGAATATATGAAAAGGTTTACACAAATTCAAAGCATAGAACAGGAAGACACAAATTTGAATCAGACTTTTATTTCCAGTAAGGCAGCTAAATGCTATTCTGACAGTGTAAAAGAGCTCTGATATGTTGAAATAGATTAGATTTATGTCAATTTCAAGACCTTTTTGTATGTTTAATTTATGTAAAAGCACTGACCATAAAAATGCGAATGATAATATTGTGAGGATATTCTGTATTTTAACTTTTCTGATGGTAATAAAAAGTTGTTCATAAAATGTTACGTGAAACTTTTGTCTTGTTTGAAGAATTTGTGACTAAGTTATTGTAGCATTTATAGAATGTCTTGTATACAAAGAACAGCATTATTTGAAAGGAAATGTAAAGAGGTTTTTGTGAATTTACATTCTTCCTTCAGTGTGACACTTGTACTACATGTACTCAACTTCTGTTCTCGTGTTAGTGTTTCTCTGATTGTCACTTGCAAATTCCGAGTGTCTTTTCTCTTTCTTGTGACTAATGATGTGAGTGTTCAGCTGAACAAGCTGGGGTTTTGGCAGTCTGTATCTCTGTCTATTTGAGCACAAAATACATGTTCTGGACTCTGGGAAATAACAATTTTTGTTGATCATATTATTGAAGTACATCCAGGTTCCAGCCCCATCACTCTTGCTGTGCTTATGTATAAACAATGGTCTGAATTGATTTTCTAAAAAGAGTATAATTCTAAGGTTTGGTGGTGGGTTTTTAAAACAAAACAAACTATTAAACAGTTCTCAGTTTAGGAAAGTAGCTACTTAAATCTATCCTAAGAAAATTTTAAATTTTGGGGGGTTGTATAAGCTTTCCGTTTCCCACAAAATACAAATAATTCATTTGGCCTTTCCCCTGATAAAATTAATAATTAAATAGATTTTTTTTTAATTTAATGTTTCTGTTTGTTCTGTTTATTTTAATTTAAATGAAAATTAAAAGATCTCATCAATAAGGACTTTTTTTCTCTACTCCATGTCTAATGATTCTGGCAGGCAGTCTGAATATTATAGAGAAGTGCTTCACTTGATTTTGATAAACCTGCTTATGAAATAAAATACGTTTTAATGTTATCCTTCTTTTTTACTTTATTAGTGCTTTGCTGTACAGGCCTAGTTATCTGTCATTCTGTTCTTACTAGAATTCTCACATACATTTGTATAGGTTTGATTCCTTCTTACTGCAATCCGAAACAAATTAAAAATGGGTGTGGTAGATGAAAAAGCAGAAAGGTGCAATAGACAAAGCTGCAAAAGATGCAGTGTTAGTTTTTAATGGAGAAATAGACCTTGGTAAATTTTGTGACAAGAAGAAACTTCATATAATATTGCTTACACGCTCATAAGTGAATGAAAAAATAATCAGTTTTCTGCAAGTTATCAGAATTTAGTTAATTTAGGTTACATGCAAAAAATGTGAGCATCAGTAATAAGTTCACTACATGGGTAAGCAATTGCTGCAGGCATTACCTCTAATGGTGATGTAGATGGCTGAGTTCCAGACTTGCATTCGTGTCAGCAGCCCACAGTTTTTATCTCATATGCATTAATAAGCTGGCAAACTATTGTGCCTCTGCTGCAGAAGGCTACCAAAAAGATCCTTCAAAGACTGTTTCATAACTATGCATAGTTATGAAACAATGTCCCCTTCCCTCTGTGCCCAGCCCCAAATCCTACTTTTCCCAAAAATACCCTTCATCAGCCTCACGCACTCTGTTGGTAGTGAGTGAAGTCCAGTTAACTCTTCTGGTTTCTGAAAAGCACAATAATATAGTTTAAGCAGTTGGTACAATTTAGAGAACATCTATATGGCATAATGAAATGCTAGGAAAGAAACATTCAAATTAATGCATGTCAAATGCAGTATAGTGGTATTAAAATAAAAAATACACCATACCTGATGCCCAAGCAATTTCATTTGCACTGAGCTCAACTGTTAATGCCTGGTGGTGCTTCTTGCTGTGTAGACATTTTAAAGTTTATAATAGTGAAAACAGGACTTTTTAGAAGGTTACTGTTGGTTTATGTGCATCATGGATGGACCAGCCTCATTTGTACAGGTGGATACATCCCAAATAGGGGGGTAGGAAAGGGGAATGTATCAGGGCATTCTTTGTTTAAGCCTTTTTCTTGTTATGCTTACTAGTGTCTTACTTCTGTTTGTCTTGTTCTAAGTGTTCTTGTCTTCTCAAATCTTCTGCATCTTTCAGATATCTGTTCCGTAATAGGTCTTTTCTGAGAATCCCTGTGGCTCCTAGGCCTAGGTTCTCATCACTAAGGAGTTTGAGGTTGGCCTGATCTAAGGTTGTCCTTCTCGAGCAGTATTGCGCACTTTGTGCTTTTTTTACGTTTGGATAATTGCCCTGAGGAGAATTTGCATGGTAATTGTAATGCTACCATGCAAACCGCTGTCCTAATGGCTTGAGTTTGCAACTGCTTAATTTTCATTACTAATTTGTGTTTCCCAGCATACAAATATGAAATATTATATTTGTGCTTTGTTGTCCTTTGGTTTACCACCTTACTATTCATTATGTTTATTTTCACTGGCAATGAAGACTCCCAGCATTTGTATTTGTAACATACCCTTCTGGAATATGGTTTTACAATGACATATTATATACAGTGGTTCAATTACTTCCATAAAATATGCATCTGGAAGCTTCTTTCCTATCAACTTCATGACCATTCCATGTATAATTCATATTTACCATCATTTTTTGAGCAGTCATGTACCTGGTGTACACTGACTTCTGCCACTGTACATTGCATGGTGTTAAAGGAATGCATTTAAGACCGTTGACAATTAGTGGGGCTTTTAAAGTAACTGTTCAAAGTTGTTTTATTATTACAGTTCAGACAGGCATAAATATTGCATGTGACTTTGGTATTGTGGTGGTTCAAGTGCAATTTTTTCCAACTCGGTTTTAAACTTCTTTTTAAAAGGCCCTACATGGAAGAGCCACGCCATGTTAAAGTGCAAAAGGGTTCTGAGCCACTCGGGATTTCCATTGTGAGCGGAGAAAATGGTGGAATATTTGTTTCTAAAGTAACAGGTGGGAGCATTGCCCATCAAGCTGGCCTTGAATATGGTGATCAGTTACTGGAGGTAATTGTTTGCTTCCTAATGCTAAGGTTTAATGAATCAGTTTTTATGACTGCAGCCATAACTGCCTTCTCCAAAAAACTATATTGTATAAACCTTGTGCACTGTGAGATGTAGCAAAGGGTACACTGTATTGTAATAGTCCGTAATTGTGACTGTTGTAAAATTTTCAGGCTTTATCATACAAATAATGTCTTTTGATAGTATATCTGCATCTTGTCTTATATAGATGTAATTGAATTTTAAGCTAGTTAGTTTCAGTACTTAAAACAAAATAGTCCCAATCCCATACTCTGCCTGGTAAGGGGAGTACATTTTCAAGCAACTGGCTTTTACCAAGTTTCATGCTGTTGTTGCTGTGCCATATTCTTAGCTAAGATACCTGGTTAAAAAATTACATATGCAGGCTCAATGATGTTTCTGCCTACTGTGTTAGATAAACACATGGAGTAGCATTTTGTAAAGTACAGAACTGCTTTGTAAGTGTAACATCATGTTAAAGCACCTTCTGTAGCACAGTGTGTTTCTGATGCTAAAATACACCTGAAAAGATCTGAATTTATCTTTAAATTCTGAATTTGCTCATATTGGTGATCTGAACCAATTTGTATCAAATCATAGTGCAGCTCAGAATATATAGGTCTTTTAACAGTGAAAGTATTGTTAAACTCCTTGTCAGGTTACAAAACACTTGAAAATTATGATGATTCCTTCCAAGGAGTAAATGCCAGGAGAAATCACTGTATAGCAAGATTTTTGTTCTGTTTTCTCCCGTGGGAGTAAATGAGCATTTAGACATTACACTAATTAGGACACTGAAAGAATGAGCTTGCTGGTTTCCATTTGCAAACTTGACATTCTGGTTTGTGCAATTTTCCCATAGTTTAATGGAATAAATTTGAGAAATGCTACAGAGCAACAGGCTCGACTAATCATTGGGCAGCAGTGCGACACCATCACTATTCTGGCTCAGTATAACCCACACATGTATCAACTTGGCAATCACTCACGGTCAAGGTAAGGCTGGCTAGACCTGGAAAAAGACAGCTCTCCTGTCTACACAATTATTTAGCTGGTGGCTAACTTCTGTACACTTAATATGTTTGCAAATGTGAGCGCACGTATGCCGATAAGTGTGATTGCTTTGAAAAATAATGCATTCGCATGTTTATCAAAAGAAGAATGCTGGATGCATGTAAATATATTTTCTCTTCTATTTGGGAGTAATCCCTAAATATAATAACATAAAATCCAATACGACTTCTTCCTAGGATTATGAAATTTTAATACTTCAATTATTTTTAACCTTTTTTTATTTTTCCCCAAAATTGGAATTTCCAATATTAATTACAGAAGGCAAATGACCTGGTGAAATTACCCATCCTATTTTGATGCATGATCACACTTCAAAACAGAGCTTTGTCTTTCTCATGGACTTATGGTGAATGTATGTTTTTTGGCATGCCATTTGAGTTACAGGGTTTGGGTTTTATCTCTGTTACTCTAAAATTGACTTACAGCCAAATTAAAATTTTTGAGTAGAAAATATTTGTCGTGTTTATATATGACAAAAATTTATATTTGTATTATTTATAACCCACCAGTTTTTTCTTCTGCTTTTTTCCCTGACTTAGTTCTCGCTTGGAACCTGTGAGTAATCATTCCACCCCCCAAGGCAGCGGAGCTGCAACGCCTGACAATCATTCCGTAATCGACACTGTGAGTGAGCAGGACGAAGGGACAATGACACCCCCGTCCAAACAAACCACTCCAACTACAAGTCCCCGGAATTCCTTAAGGTAGAGAGGGAAACATCTGTCTTAAAGGAAAATAAATGGTCAAGATGGTGATATGAAGGGTATTAAATCAGGAAGTGTACTTCTGTGAATGCTGTATCTGGTTGAAATAAGTCAGCAGAAAAGTTAATTGGACCCCAGGATAGAAATGTACATGTTTTCAGCCTGTTTCTGAAAGATCTGCAAGGAGTGAAAAAAGCTTTCTGCAAGATTGGTTTAGTTGGAAAGGTGATGTTTGTTGTTTAAGACTCTGTCTGTAGGTGACCTATTCTGAGTAATATTTATATAAATATATATTCTTCAGATGGCAAGTTCATTTTATGCATGGCAAATTTTTCAATTCTAGTACACGTTATTTCTATTTCTTTCTGTCAAAAGGGGCCCTGTGGACACAAACAAAAGGACCCCTGAACCTAGAATTGTTGTTGTTAAAAAATCCCAAGTTGATCTTGGGATCCAGATATGTGGTGGAAACCTGCATGGAATATTTGTCTCAGATGTAGATGATGACAGCCCAGCAAAAGGACCTGATGGACTAGTCTTGGGTGACATGATACTTGAGGTAAGCACTTCAGAAATGTCTGCAGTGCACTGACTAGTGGCTGGGATGGCACAGAGAGGGCCGTGCCAAGTGCTGTGCTGTCCCACAGTGTGGAGTGTTCTGGGAGTGTGGAGTTCCTGCCCCAAAACTCAGGTAGGAATGGTCAGAAAGCAAACTTGAGTTTTGGCTGCAGCACATGAGGAGCTGGATGATGTGAGCCTGGAGAACTATCACTGTTGACAGCACAGGATGCCCCGAAGTTGGAAGGACTCACATGTGTCTACTTGTAATTACTAACGCCTGCTCCCTTCATCTAAATGGGAAGCTTTGAATCCAATTGCTGTATGTAGGAGAAAGGCAAGGATGTGAAAAACACTGTGAAACAGAGAACAATATTGATCTTACCACTGTGAAATTCTAAAGAGAGTTTAGGGAAAACCATGTATTGTGTCTTTAACTCTGCTTTCTGTATCTGAAATGAGAATATTTATCTACTTGTCAAGACTGTTAAGGTGATAAACACACATCTTTGAGCTTTTCAGATGCAAGTGAGCACTGAGACTCTCCCTTTGAACTACTAGTATCCAGATTTTGCTTTGTAATCATGTTTGACTTCCTTCAGACCACTTGCTATCCCTGAAAATACTGGGGTTTTTTTCAGTGTGAATTTTATGATTCTCAGCTTACACTTGTGAAACTTTTTCAAGTGCTCTCTCACAGTACCTGTCTGCTGTTTGCACTTGAGTTTTTTGTTTTCCACTATAATGTCTCAGTCTCTTGCTAGACATCTTAAGGTGCAAACTGTACTTGAGTTTTAAGTGACAAGACATATATAGAACCTGCAAGTGAGAAAAACAAACTAATTGTGCATGTTTTACAAGCTCACCTACTTCTATGGCTTGTTAAAATACAATTTCACATCTAAAGGTTTATTTTCATGTTTTGCAGTATGGGTCCATTGACATGCGAAATAAAACAGCTGAGGAAGCTTATCTTGAAATGTTGAAGCCTGGAGAAAACATCAAAATAAAGACTCAATATAGGATAGAAGAGTTTAATAAGATAAAAGATCTTCCTGGAGATGGATTCTACATCAGGTATTTGAGCATGACTGGTAATGACAGCATAAGGCTGTTAGGATATGCTGACCATCATATGAGAGAGAGGGGGGACATAAATTTTGCCATGTTTTTCTAAATTTGAAATTTACTTATTTATCCAGCTATTCCCTCACAGCAAGTACACGGTCAAGTGTAGCAAGTGTCTCTCACTTTTCACTCAGGTGTTCCTGAGATGTAGAAAATGCCACTAATCTGTTAACTTTTTTCAGAAAAGGGGTGTTCTTCCCTTGAGTTGATCTAGACCAGTTGCAGAGCCTGTTTGTCTTCCTTTCCAGAGCACTTTATGACCGTGTGGCAGAGATTGAGCAGGACTTAAGCTTTAAGAAAGATGACATTTTATATGTGGATGACACTCTACCACAGGGAAATTTTGGTTGTTGGATGGCTTGGCAGCTAGATGAGAATGCTCAGAAGCTGGAAAGAGGACAGATTCCCAGTAAATATATGTAAGTAACCTCAGTTACAGGAAAAATACATCTTTAAAAAATATTTGTCTTTACAAGTCTGACTAGTGAGGTGTGGTATAAAGGACTTGTTTGCTTCTGTTCTTTCTTGGAGACTGTAATTCTTATATATGTCATTTAAAGGATGATATATTTTAATATACATTGAATTAAATATATTGATGTATCAAGTTGTTTTTAATGCTGCTAAATAGTAAACTAGAAATGACAATGTCCTGGGGCACATCAGGCATAGCATCACCAGCTGTGATATTGTCAAAAGTATTAAAAAGATAACTTTAAATACCAGCCATTTTGTGTGTTTTATTCTAGGATGGATCAGGAATTCTACAGGAGACACAGCATGTCTGAGGCTAAAGATGAAAACAGTTCATCTAAGACATTGTCAGCAGCAGCAAGGAGGTCATTCTTCAGAAGAAAGCATAAACATAAGCGGAGTGGTTCCAAAGATGGAAAAGATTTATTGGCTCTGGATACAATCAGTACAGACTCGATTCCTTTCTTGGATGGCAAGTACCTTTGTTGTACTTGGGAGGGCTTTGCCTTTACTTCTCTTTCATTTTTAATCAGGTGTAGCACAGCACAACAAATAATGTTACTTTCTAATTGCTCTGAATACAAATGGTGATCATTATCTCTAATAATATTTTTTTTTTGTATTAAATCACAAGCCAGTGTGTTTCAAAATATTTTAGTCATTTCTTCCTGGACCTATTAGTATTACTATTTCATTTTGAGAGGGAGTTTCTTTTTCATGCATGGTTTTGATCTTCCTTTCAACTATTTAATTTCAGTCCAGGTTGCTTAGTCTAGACAGAAATCCTGTGCACCATTCAAAATCTTCACTTTTATTTCTCCACTCCTTTAGAAAAATCATGTTGGTTACAATGCTTACTGGCTTGTAAGAGCTTGACAAATCAAGCTAGAGATATCAAATATTGTGTATTGTTAACAATTTTAGGGATGAATGGGGAAGGTGAGGAGTTCAGTTTTTGTAATTGAACAATAGGTTCAGTTAGAAAAATGTCTAATTGCAGCTGTCAAGTGGAAAAAATTCAGTTATGACTAAACATATTTTGTATTTTTCAAGAGCCCTTTGCCCTCCCTTGCAGAGGAGGACTTCTCTTAATTCCTATAAGGATGCTTCTGCTTGTTTGAGAAATGCCTGGAAATGTATGCTTTTACAAATAAATATCTTCTGTGTCTAGATTCTGCAAGTTTGGCTTATCAGCGTGTCCAGAAAGTGGACTGTACCTCCCCTAGGCCTGTCCTTATTCTAGGACCTTTACTTGATGCTGTGAAAGACATGCTGGTCAAAGAATCCCCTGGAAAATTTTGCAGATGTCCTCTTGGTAAGTATGCCAAATACAGCTAATTTACCCATGCTTAGAATACACAGTAGTAACATCTGTATCAATCAATAAAATGACAACACGAAGATGGGTAAAACCCCAAGAATCTGAATTTGCAGACATTGTCTTCTTAGCCTTATCTGTGCCTAAGGAACAGTAATGAAAGGGGATCTCTTCTATGCAACAGAGGTTATGAAAGCTTCCCAGCAAGCCATTGAGCGGGGTGTGAAGGATTGTCTGTTCATCGATTACAAACGGAGGAGTGGACATTTTGATGTGACAACTGTAGCTTCAATAAAAGAGATAACAGAAAAGGTGAGTCAATTTTAATGCTGTAGTTCTTTGTACAATTTACATACTTATGTTGGGGGGGAAATTATGTTAGCAGTGTCATGCTTTAAGATATTCAGGGAACTGTTCCCCAGGCTGCTAAATACAAATAAAACTTACCTTACTTTTGCATGTGACTATTTAAAATGAGCTCACCTTTATAGAAACTAGAAATGTTCTTATTCTTTTACAGTATTACTAAATAAAGTTAGAAATAATGTTCTTAAATTCCATCCTCTATCACCTTCAGAAAAAGGATTTAATTTTTTAAACTATTCCATTTAATGCAGTCATATAGAATATAAACATCATCATAATCCTGGAGACAGATGTTACCTGAAGTCTGTTCACTGCTTACAGTTTTCAAACAAACCACATGGAAAGTCCTATTAACACTTGTGTTTGCTCATGATTTCTGAAAGAGAAAATTAATAGGAATATTTAAACTTTGAAAAAGTGTAATGCATATATTTCAATCTAAGTTTTCATGTCATAAGTTCTTCAAGTACTTTTTTTTCTATCAATGCATGCTTTTGGTACTATGAATGCAATTTCTTGCAATTTTTCATCTTTTATTTTTTGTTGTAAATCCTTTGGGTACAAATTGCTCAGTAGTCCCAAAATGCTATATGTATGGCAAAAATCTGTTGGGTTGCTGTGATTTAAGTAGGGGAAGAAATGGGGAATTTGCATGTGTGCTTGTGCTCTTTAACTGAATGAGTGTTTTGCATTTACATTTGATCTTAGGATTGTCATTGTCTGCTTGACATCGCTCCTCATGCCATCGAACGGCTCCACAGTGTTCATATCTACCCTATTGTAATTTTTATTCGCTACAAAAATGCTAAACAAATCAAGTAAGTCTGTGAGGGGTATAGTTTAGGGATGTTTATTCTGCCTTAAAATAAGTTTACCTTTATTGTTTATTTCATCCTAGTCATCTCAAATCTCTTAGGGCAGCCACTGAGGTTGGCTTAAGTGGTCAGAGCCTGGTGCTAATAACACCAAGGATGATGTGGGTTCTATCCCTGTATGGGCCACTCACTGAAGAGCTGGACTCAGTGATCCTTCTGGGTCCTTCCCAACTCAGAACATTCTGTAATTCTGTAAAATGGGAAAAATAGTCCTTAGGAAACCCTCTGTGAGGTATATTCATTTGGGTTGCATGACAATTAAGTGAATCTATCAAAGAAATCCCTGGAGACCAAACTGAATGTCCTCTGGGAGGATCTTTCCTGCTAACCTTTGTGGTACATTGTAAGACTGATATGGGTGAGATCCATTGACATGTTGACCATGAGAAAGAGTTTCATCTTCTTGGAAAGGCCAAGAGTATGAATGCAGTGCCAATTGATTCATAGCCTCAGCTTTCCCACCTTCATTCTCCAGTATACAATGCAAGGGAAGTCCCTTTTTGCCACATAGTGCGTATACTTTGGTCTTCTCAGGCTGTGTTCTTTCAGTAATTGTGAAATTCCTGTTTGAATATAGCCAGAACAGAGCACAGGATGTGCAAATGCCAGTCCCTCTCCTGATGTTTGAAAAAGCCTTCACACATTTTGATAGATTGATTTGGCAAGAAGGGAAATAATCTCCCAACATGAATATTGAGAAACATTTTGCTAAGAGATCTTAAACTTGTGCTGTCTTTGTATCTAAAGTTGAAGACTTCTTATATTCTTAATCTATAGGTAAATTTGACTATTATTTCATAAAGAAGATAAGTATCACTACTTTAAAATACAAATAGGATGTAGAGCAATGAGGTGTATTTCATTACCACTATAGGATTGTGTGCTTAAATTATAAATGGACCTGTCATGTCTTGACCACCTTTGGAAGTGAAATTATGGCCATTACAGCTGTTTCCTTTTTTTGGAAAGGGACAATGGTCAAACTAGTCAAGCAAGGATTTCTGGCAGTCATCAGTATAAGTTGCAGTGGCACATTTTGTCTGCCTGTTGTGTGCACCAAAAGTTTGTCTGTCCAAACACCCTTTTTGATATAGCACAAGCTCTATTGGCATTCTCTGAAATGCACCACAGCAATGATAGGTTAGTTTAATAATTATGTTTTAAAATAATTATTTTGGCATTTGCATTTCTCTGTTTTTTCATATTTTATTTTCAAGAGCTCATATAATAGAAAAAGAGACATGTCAAAAATGTGTCATAGATATGGTAACATGGAAATACTGTATTTATGTGATGCTCGATACTTCACAAGCCCTTAGAAGAGTGATACTTGTGCCCAGCTTTGTGTAAGGAGTACTGGCATGTATATGAGATGATGATCCAATTCATATGAACTGGAAAAACTTATATTCTTTCTTCATCCACTGCCTCCCAGTTTCTGAAACTTTAAAGAAGTACCATCTTGGTCTGAGAGCACATAAATTTGTTAGCACTGAAATGATCCTGATGACTGCTGATACTGCTGAAGTACAGTAGATGGCACTCTGGGCCTAGGAGTCTGCTTGCATGTGAATTAGCCTTTCCTATTCGCCCAACTAGAGGCACTCTTTTCAAATCCATTAAAAAAATTACTATTATACAAGGTGTTTCTTTTTTTTTTCTCTTTTATTTGTTTTTTTTTCAGAGAGCAAAAAGACCCAATCTTCCTGAGGGACAAAGTTACACAAAAGCATTCCAAAGAACAATTTGAGACAGCTCAAAAAATAGAACAGGAGTATAGCAAGTACTTTACAGGTTAGTATTTAATAAAACTTTCAGTAGGAACACAGTGGTAATTTAATCCATTTTCATTTTAATTCAAAAGATCAATGTCCTTTCAATGAGCACCTTAGTTTTTTTCATTCTGCCTTCCCTTTTGACTAACTCATGTTCTCTTATTTTATTTTACCAGAAGAGGAAATGTCAAGATAGAAATCTCCTTTGTTCTGAATATTAGAATCTTATGATCTAAAGAGGTTCTGAAAAGGCTTTATTACTAGCCAGTAGTCTAGAAAATATGGTCAAGATTTGATGATTTTACCTAGTGTTGTCAGTGTTATACCATGTAAGGAGTAGAAGGGTTTTCTAAGTTGTAAAAATCAAACAAAACAACAGAAGACCCTGGTAGTTTAACAAATTATGATTTCCAAAGGTCTGTTCCAACCTCAACCCTTCTGTAATTCTGTGATTTGGATTTGTGAGACATACTTTAAATATTTCAACAATGGAAAAAAAAAACTGTCCAATGTTTCTTGAGCATGCATTGGAATTTGGAATAATTAAATTCAGCTTTAGAAGCCTTTTTAACTTCATAAAATTATGAAATATCAATTTTGGATTGTAGTATTTTTACTAGAGAAAAGAAACAAACAGTGTTTGGAAATCCTCTGGTCATTTCAGAGTATATTTCCATGTGGTTCCACATACCTAGGATTTTATCCCCACTCTTTTCGATGTATCTTGATGTTTGTGGCAACAAAATTTAAATAGAAGAACAAACACCCTAACTAGCCAAAGCCTAACTTTTAATCTCCTGAACAATGGGATTCTTACAGAACTATTTTGAGGCTTAACTGCCAAGTGCAGAGAGACAAAAAGGTGTGTTTAGTTTAGAGCTGTCTCAGTGCATCCTGAGAGAAGCCGTGTGTTCTCAACAAAATGTTATATGATAGCCATTCAAATGTTTTTTACATGGTGCATACTGAACCTACAGAGAACTGGACATGCATATGGCCAAATTACATCACCACATGTTATCTTCTGCTTCTTGTTTAGGCATTTGTGGCATTTTAGTTTGAGCCTGACAGTGGAAGGGACACTCAGTCCAAGACAGTCT
This sequence comes from Emberiza elegans, assembly GCA_024865655.1. NCBI lineage: Eukaryota > Metazoa > Chordata > Aves > Passeriformes > Fringillidae > Emberiza > Emberiza elegans. The sequence continues at coordinate 23,334,262 of JALJVW010000241.1, read as the reverse complement.
TATGTGTGTCTTCTCAGATGCCCTGTGGGAAGGGCCTCCTTCTGTTGGTGCCTCTGTGCAGTGGGCTCCAGCTGTCATCAACACTTCCAGATGCTGGTAGTCAGAGAGGGTTGGTGTTCAAATTGCACTGACATTGAAGTTTGTTGAAGTTATAATACTGTACATGAAATAAGCCTGTAGATAGCATGCAGATAGATATAAGCACGTTGTATCTGTTAGGTTGGTCATGGAGCTATAGGTCATACTCTCTCTTTAACTGCTTCATGGAGTTCAGTTTTTGACTCATGACTTTCAAGTTGGCTTTGTTTCCTCTACCAAGCTGTGAACACAGAGTGTCATCTCAATCACTTCTTGCCTGCCATTTGCCACTTTTCATAGACCTTTTCAGTTACTGTGTTCTGTATCTAAAGTGACCTGACATCATTAACTGTAGTATATATTGCAGAGCCAAGTATTATATATTTATGTGACATTGATTTTCTCTTCTCAAAAACAAAAATTATGCCTTAAGCTGTGTAAGACTTTCCATACTTTTTCAGCATTAGTGTTAGCTGTAGCCAGAGGCTTTGCTGGATGACATATTTCTCAAGTCAAAAAGTTCCTCCATTTTTAAGTATTCAAGACAGTATGTTCTCCTCTCATGTGTTGGTGGGATTTTACTTTTTATGTTTAGCAAGGGTAGAATAAAAGGTGTTCATTTATCTTGTGAATTGATTTTCAGGGAGTTGCCTGCTGTTGGTGTTTTGTTCCTTGAATCTGGTTGATGATAAGAATTGGAGTAGCAACCACTGCTGTTTTATTTAGCTCAGCGATCTGTGAGCTGCTCATAATTTACTTCTAATATTTGTAAATAGTGTCTAGTTGCTACAGCTATAGTCTCTATGTATATTACCCTGTAAATATAAAACTCTTAACACCACATGTTGAACAGAGAAGGTTTATTATAGCAGGTTCTGACCATCTTTAGACTTAAACTTTGCCACCTGATGCCTCTGAAAATAGTACATGGAGGCCACTTACAAAACAGTTGTCTTAGCTGATTATAGCCATCAGTTCCTTGACTTCCCTGGATTGTTTTAGGAGCTAGCAGAAGAAACTGTGTATTGAATGCTTGACCTCTTTGCTCTGTTTATTTTTTTGTAAATAGACACATGCATCTGTCAGATACTGAGTTGACTTGCTTAATTCTGATCTGTTGATAAACACTTAGAAGATAAATGCAGAAGACTGTTCTTGGTAATTACTCATAACTGTTTGTTCCCATCTCATTTGTATGTGGGGTTTCTTTTTCTGCAGGCATTGTCCAGGGAGGAGCCCTTTCAAGCATTTGCACTCAGATTATGACAACTGTCGACCAAGAACAAAACAAGGTCCTGTGGATCCCAGCTGGCCCACTGTAGATTCATTTTGCTGTGAAACTACTTTCCAGATGTAAATAACCAACTAACTTTCTACCCAACGGACTCAGTTCATTTCTGTCTTTATAAAGATATCCATAAGTGATTTCTGTTTTGTGAAGGGGAATGATAACACTGAACACACGAGGACCTGATGAGGCATGTGGGAAGGGTAGATCATCACTTCACCGAGCTTGTCTCTCACATCGTACGTGTACACATGACAGGTTGTCACGAGGGTGATGACCTGTGTGTACTTGTCCATGAGTAAGGAATTTAACAATGCTGCAAAACCCTGTAGAATGACACGTTTACAAAAACCTTTTCAAAGTATTTGGTTCTTGCTGTTTACTTGAATGTCTTTTTGTTTTGTTTTGTTCTTTTTTTAACTCTGTGTCCTTTCACTTAATGAGGTAACTCTCCAAAATGGAGTGAAATTTCTGAGAATGAGCGGACGGTTTATGCGCAATGTGACTCTTAGTTACAATTTTGACCATTTCTAAGCACATTGTTGACTTGACAACCAGGTAATAATGTGGGATTGAATCGGTACATCTTGGGAGTAAGCTCAAAAGGAAATACACTCCTACACAGGGCAGACCACTGTTTGTATCCTGTCAATGCTTGTCTGTCAAAGATATTGTTTCTTGTTTTATGCATGAAGCTAATATTTAAACATCATAATGTATCTAAGCAATCCAAGTTTAACATGTGTTGACAAATAATAATTTTTGGTTGTTGGGCCTGGATTAAGTACAGGTGGGGTAGAGTTATAAACTAGGCCTAGCATGCTGTGTTCTGTCACTTTTAGATACTGTAAATATGGAAAGCTTATGTTGGTGCAATTTTGCAGGGTAATTCTTAAGCTTTGTACTTCAGTGTGTAGCATTCACATAGACTGTTTTTATTTAAGAGCAGACACAGTTTTAGGGCTTTGGTTAAAAGCCTTTAGAAAGGTACTAAATTGTTAGTGTTTTCACTGTCAAAAATAAGTGATGGTTTAGTTTTGGTTGCAATACTTATTTACCTGTTGTACTCAACTCTATTATATCGGTTCCCTTTTTGTTTTTTTGCACTTCTGACTCTGTGTTCCTAACACAGGTTTTGTACCTGTTTCTTCTGTCTCTTGTGCCATGTTTCCTGGGTACTGTATTTTAATTGTTTTTAAAATATTATTTGAGTAGACCCACTTCTCAATCACTGTTTCTAACATTTCATTATGTAGGGTTTCTAATTTTACACTACAGGCTGTAATTTTGCTTCTGTTTGCAGCTTTTATAATTAAAAAAGGGATTCTTCTTGCACAGTTCTTCAAGAAAGATCTGTTCCTAAATTTAAATTCTATTTTACAGTTGGTATTTTATAGTTCAAAATACTTTTTATAGTATTTATGTAGTTATACACTATATACAGTATTCTGAACTATAAAAATATCTAAAATATATATAGTATTATACTATACTATTATAATACTGTATATATAAATTAATAAATATTAAATTGAATGGATTAATTAGTAGTTGAAGTACTTCTCATGGTGAGGGACAGAAGTTGTTTTTTGTTTATCTCAGTTTTTTGTTTGTTTTGTTTGTTTTTTAAAGTTCGAGATCATAGTAGACTCCAGTGGTACAACTGAAACAGGTACTGTTCTGACATGGATTTTTCTGTACTAAATGAAAATGTCACTTTGTATCAAAAAAAGTTAAAGAAACTGATTACTAAATAAAGGTCAATTTCTGTAACTTCACTTGTGTGTAATGGGTGCATAGAGCTCATGCTCTTCTTAACTCTGTTTAGTTGAGTCCTCATATCAGGTTTGAATTTCTGACTCAAATTGGCATATCCACCTGATAGTTTCAAATACCCGCCTTGAGAAGAACAAATTTGTTTTGTGCTCTTGCCTATCCTTGGATGCATAAATACCAGAGATATTCACAAACTGTAGGACACGAGAAGTTAAATGTTGGTTTGTGTTAACATTTTTAATGTTCTGGCCCATTGGTGTTAAGGATTTCAAATGAAAATGCAGGTGATTGGATGGAGGCTTTAAGTGAAGAATGAGTCTATCACTGATAGTTTCAAGAGAATGTCACTGGGGAAAAGTGAGAATATTAGCTCAAAGGCACATTGTAGAATGCTCTCAGTTTTTACACTTGTGACAGTCCAGTCTCTTTTGTTCACTGAGTTATCCAAAAGCCTAGGGAAGATAATTATGTACTAACTTTTCTGCTTTATCAGTTTCTTTATTCTCAGATGCCAAATAGTCAGCTTCAGCATGAACCCAGTTTGTGGATGGACAAGTCTTGTAATCTGCATAACTAGTAATAGCCTTTAGTCATAAGGACTTGCGCCTTACCTGCTCTTGAAAAAGCCACACCACGGTAACAGCATCTAATAGGGGATGAAGAAAATGAGAACAGGCAGGTTCTGGCAGGTAGGTAACAGCCATACATTGCATATCTTCTGATCACAGCCAAGTAGAACTGAAGTCATGGGTGAACACTAGGAGGAGATGCCTTTAGCTCAGATCAGGAGTTTCCTGATATACCATTTTCTTTTATGATATTACATGCCAGACATAGATTTAGCCCTTGTTCTGGAAAGAGTAATTCTGCCCGGGTGTTTAAATAAAGATTGTAGTTATGTGGATATTTTTAAAAGAGCTGCAAAATAGTAACGTTAGAAACAAAAAGTCTGAAAATTTCACCCTCCTGCTTACAAGCCACAGTTGGGCATGTGTGGCTGCAGGTAGAGTTAACTAGAAATAAAAATCTTTGAACTTGGTTTTTCCACAGCTAAACTGACATCAAATGGCTGAAGATACTGCAGCCCATATATATGATTTGTTGTTGACAAACATCTACTTCCTTTCAAACCTTTACATTCTGTTCACATTGACCTGAATTGCAGGGCAAGTGTTTGCCTGATCCAAAATTACCCTGTGACAGCTGCCAACCTCTCTGCCTCAGACAAGGGCTCTTTTTCAGTGCCTGATGAAGTTGGAGGCCATATCCTAATCCTTTGTTGTGAGTGGAAGCATTGCCTTAAGCAGTCTTGAACAGCTCTCCTAGGTCTTGCCTCTGGTGGATGTATTCGTGGTTAAAATACCATCTTGTAATCTTTTCTAGACTTAGGTTTAAGGCTCCATGTAATTTCTACAATTCTGTGCCTACACTTCACATGGACAGCTTCTGTTAAAATAGACTGACACTGGAGAAATATGCACTGGCTTGGAAACTAAAATGAATACTATGAGAAATACAGATACCCAGTAGAGCAGACTTTGGTCTTGTGCAACAGCTAGTGAAGGCTCCGGAAGTGCAGCAGAAGCTGAACAGCAGAAAAAAGGTGCTTGGCCTCTTGGAAATTTTCTTAGGCTGCTGTGCCCATGAGAGTTGCTTACTCATTTGATTGGGGTTTTTTCCAATGTAAACTTGTGTGTCATTTTGCTTAGAAAGTGGCTGAAAAAGTACATTTTTGATAACATCTGGTAGTAAACTTTTTAGCTGTTCAGTTTGTCATTTCTCTTTGAATACAAAGATATGCTTTTGCTAACACAACACAAATGATGTGAGCATGAATCCAAAACCCAGGTGAACAGGGCATCCTATTACTTAAGTGTGAAAGTCCCAGCTTAATCTGGGATTGTTCAGCTCTGTTTTAACAAACAATTCCTTACAAGTTTTTTGTAAGAGTAGTTGTTTTTTACACAATCTATAATTTTAGATGAGGACTAGAACTTTATATTTAGACAACTTCATCGGTTGTCTGTCTACATGGATCCTTTTCTTGAGGCAAACTGTGGATAAACTGTGGTTAACAGTGGAAGCAGACTGTGACTAAAGAAATTTAAAACATTTTCAGTTCTGAAGTTATCTTGTAGACTTCCAGTGTGGAAGATGTTTTGGATGATTTAATTTTTAAAAAAAATATTTATTTAATCTTATTACTTAACTCACTTGAAAAACAGTGAGAAGAGGTGTATTAAAGCTTTTTCAGATTTCCTTAGATCTCATTTAATTAAGCAATTTTAATTAATTTTCCTCTACAAAATGCACCTGTTAAAGATGAAGAGGTTTTATCCTCCTGTATGATGTGTGAATTTCTAGGTGATTTTTTAACACAGATGTACACACAGGTTTTTAAAATACGAGTCTTTGTTCTAAAAATGTAGGAGGGAAAATGGAAGAGATATAACAACTGTTTCAAGAATGAAATCATAAAAATCTTAGTACTATATAGCCTATTTACTTCATATTATGGTGAATTATCTGTCATTGATATGTTTTATTAACAGTACATCATATGCTGAATGTGTGTGTTCACCAAGATATTTTCTGTGTCTACCGTATTGAAGAAAATAGAACCAAGGGCTGAGGAAGCTTTCAAAGATGGAATATCTTCATTTATGACCCTTTTCCTTCACTGGCTCACACTATAAAGTGTCCAACAGTGCTGCTGCTGCTAGTTAAGAAAAACAAACTACCCAAGCCTGAAACAACAATGCCCCCCCAGCCCAGCCAAACCCAATGCAAAAAACAAAACAACTCCTTTGCCACCAAACCCCACTTCCAAAGTGTCCAAATTGGCTTTCTTATGACTTCATGTCCTTCCTGTCTTCCTGAAGATATGTGAAAATTTCATATAAAAAGAAAGATAGCAGTTTACTCTTATTGACAAACATATTTCATATTTCTTCCAGAATTAGAAACAGGTCTGTCAAAATGTTAAATTCTTTCAACAGCTTGAAAAAAAATCTATTTCTTGATAAAATCACGCTTATATTTGCAATAGCTTTTTTATTTAAAGTTTTTTTCAGTGCAAATGTTAATGACATTCCTTATGTAATATTCCCTATGCCCTTCCTCTGAAGGCAGGGAATGATCAGCTTTCTGAAGATGATGACTTTGATCTTCAGAGTAAGTGACCCTTTTTTTGCAAATTTTGTAACTCATTTTGCTGCAGATTAATCTTATTTTGTTAGCAATAACAGCGATCAATTAAAATTATCTTTATTCCTTCATTTGACAAATCTGTTTGGTCCACAAATGCTTACCATTTGAGTTCAGCAGTTAGCTCAATCATCAGATTTTTTTAACCAGGTTGAGATGATATTTGTAGCCCACTGGGATAAACTTCAGGTATTAGGTTTCAAGCTTGTCTTTTTGGCTGGTATAAGAAATAAAAGGCTGAAAATGCTGCTTTGGTTTTTTTATCTGAATACGTGCAAAGAGTTTAAATGTGATTGTAAGTTTCATAGTTTTGTGATGAAAGTAACTATTAGTTATAACATTTTGAGAGGATAATTCCAGCAAAGTTAGCCAAAAGAACCTAAGGTAAGAGAGAGAAAATTGTCCTCTGCTGTGAAAATAGGATTTAAGAGTGCCAGCAATTGCTCGTATCATTATAGTAACAAGTAGGTTTGTGATGCAAAGATGAGTAAGTGCAATTGCTGAAGAAACCAAACACATGGTTTGGAGCTGAATTCTAGAAAGGTGATGAAAACTGCATGTCCTCAGCAACTGCCAGGGTTGGTCCCGTGGTGGCAAATGTGTATCACTTTTATCTGGGGTTGGCTGAACTGTATGTATGGCCTTGAAGAGCTGCTGGCTGAAAATATATTTCTAGCATTCAGATGAATTCTCATACTTTTATACCCTAACTTGTGCTGTGTTAAAAAATGTGTTGTTAATAGCTGCAATTATAATGTGATCTGTTGAAACCTGCTCTGACTGATTCTCAGTTCAATTATTTAGAACTCATTTGTCAGGGTGGTACCACATATTTTGTTCTAGGGTGACTGTTTTACAGGTGCAGAATAATTCAACTGAAGCTGTAAAAATCAATTGGACATCCTCCCCTCCTCCTGGTCTTTACATGGCAATTTCCCTCAGAGCTGCAAGTCTTGAACTGCCATGAGTTCACTTGAGTTCCTGTGTGATGTTGACTCTACTCTACTGTCCTGCACAGTGATCAGAGCTGTTCCCTGACAGTGTGGGTTGAGGAAGCGTTGAGTCTTTGCCTGGGTTAAATCTAGCAAAATGCTTCCAGTTCTGGCTCCATAGGGCAGTTCTGTGCCTTCCAGAGCCAGAATGGGATTTCTGATGGGCAATTGCTGCTTTTTCCTTTCAGTAGTCCCTTTTCTGCTATTAAACCATATGCAGACATTGAGTTTTGTCAAGTGCTCCGTGAAAATGTTCTCAGATTAGGAGTGAGGTTGTAGTTTGTGAGAGCTGTGTTACAGATACATCACAAGCTTTCCCCTTCTTTTTCTGTTACATGTGGCTTTAGTTTCCCTCAGTCTTTCTATCACTAGTAGATAAATCTTCTTTCAAGGTGTGTCCCTTATCCAGTGCAGCCTTTCCTGTTTGCCCCATTCCTTGCTTTATGCTTCACTTGCACATCTAAACTCTCAAAGATATTTTTTCCATTGCTGATGCAACCTAATCCCTCCCTTCCTCGCCCTGTTATCTAATGCTAAAGTATTTTGGGACATTATGTAAAGTCTGTTTGTTTCACAAAGCATACTATGTGGTTGTGTATTAATCACTGGTTTGATTTTAAACACCTCTTGAGCTCACTGTTGATGATCTCGTGAGCAGCAGTGGCTGATCCACTCCAGCATTCAGCAGGCAGCAGTTTCAGGTAATGTTTTAGCGAGGTCTGCATGTCTGCAGTTTCTGAAAGTGATGCCTTGCTATGTTTCCAGCAGTGTCAGCAGTACATTTACAGGACAACATACTTGGTAAGCCACAGAAGACAACTTGAGAAAGTCCACAAACCTGCCTTAAGATTTTGTGACCTCTGCTGGCTTACAGAGGCTTCAGTTTTGGATTGATTTGGATTTCTCTCTGTACTATTCAGATTCTGTGATTAGCTATCTCTGACTGGTAAGGTATGCAGAGGTATAGCTGAATTGATTTGCTGCAAATTACTGAGATCCACAAATGGTGCCTGACCTTCACTAGAAATGAACTAATATTAGTCTAATTTTAACCTGTTTTGCTATCACATAGAATATTACTGGAGTTACAAGAGGACAGTTAATAAAGAGTTCTGAAATACTGAAATTTTCCAGAAGTAGCCATTTTTATCTTGTTTCTTTTCCACCCTACTCTTGTCCTAGAGCCCAGCTTTTAGTTTACCTCCTCTGTAATGTCAGCCATTTCAAGATGCAGGTGGTCTGTAATACACAATATAGTGGAAAGAACAAGAGCTGCAACAAACCACTGTTTAATGTTGCAAGTCGTGGGCCCTTAAAATCGTTTTTCAGTTCTCTTTGTTGTAGAAGGAGCCACTCAGAGAAATCCTTGAAACAATTAAGACAGAGTTTTGAAAGTTATTTTCTTTCTTGTTCTCAGTGCTCTGATAATGAGATTTTCAATATCTGTCTCCCTTATTTTTAAAAATCTGATGTCCAAACCAAAAGCGTCTGTGGCACCTTAATACTTGTTCCTGTGAAAATACTGTTTTAACTTCTCTGCCTCAGGGTATGTACTTCATTATGTAGACTACTTTCAGCTTCTGTTTTGTTAGATGTAAGCCTCATCTATTTCAATGGTTTTGGATTTATGACTTTTTGTTACCCCCTACTATTTATGTGATGTATTTTTTTGTTTAAATAAAGGATTTTTTTCCTCATAACCCATCATCCAGATTGATAGTGTGAATTCATGGTTGTACAGTCGCTCTAAACTGAAGCATCCTGTTTCTCAGTGGGGAAAAAGTTAGGCCAGCTAAACTATCCAGTGTGGGACTGCCCATTTAATGTATTTATGTCCCTGTGTTTTATGAGTGGAGCATTTTTCTCTTTTTTTTTTTTTTTTTTTGTTTTGTAAGTTTTAAAAATCTAATTCTGCAGATACCGCACACACCAAGAATGTGTCCTGAAAATCAGTGGCGCTATGGATAAGTAATTGACCACTATATGGATTTTTAGTCATTGTGAAAGGAAATATGGCAAAATAGTTTAGAGTGAAGCTGATGAGTCACATAAAATCCACAAACCCCTGATGCTTTGTTTTAATTATTTAGCTTTGTGTTTAATTTTAATATACCTGCCTTAAAAGGGTGTTATTAGCCTGAAAGTTACATTTGGAAAATAAAACCTTTGGAATGGGATAATTCATTTTATAAGCATTGAAACTAGACATTCCTGAAAAGGAAAGCTGTTCTATTTGATCTAGGTATTTACTATTTTCCTGAGAAAAGATCCATAATTTCTGAAAAAGAAAGTACCCTTTAAAAGATGCCTCAAGCCAGCTGATGAAAACAGGAGTTATACTACATAATTGCTCATCATTCAAAGTTGTGCTTGTGGATTTTTTTCTATGTGTACTACAGAATGGAAAGTGATTAGAGAAAAAAATTATTTCTGGTATGAGAGAGAGAATAGATGTTTATTTTCACAGTGTGCTAATACAGCAGTGCAGAAACTACAACAGAAAAAAAAGCACCAAAAACTATTTCTTCAGCAACATGTGGAGTATGACTTGCATTTATCAAATTATTCTTTTAAAATCTGAGAACCTGTCCCTGGATGCAAACTTACACATCGAACACCTCTGACACTCTATTCGTTTTTAGACTTACGACATCTCATTTATAGTCAATTCATGCTGCATACAGCACTGATTGTTTTTCTTGCAAGATTAAGAGCAGAGTTTTCAACTGCCTTCCTCAAGGTCACAAGCCTGGCAGTAAATTCTTCTCTTGGTTTTTTTTGGGTTTTTGGTTTTTTTTTTTTTTTGTAAATCATGAAGTACTTCAATAACAAAAACCCCTTCAAACAAAAAAAAAAAAAGCAAACAAACATGCTTAGATTTATGAAAATCAAATTATATGTATTCTAAGACAATTTCTTCCATAAGACAGAAAGTATCAGCAAAATCGATGGTGAGAACTTGCAGCCCTAGTGATGACTCTAAATCAGCAGCTGCCAGGCAAGGCATGGAAAAACAAAGTAACTGAATCTTGAAATAATGTATGTGTCAGTCTATAATGCAAAATCAGTGGGATTTCAAATATTGGTGGTTCTGAGGGGATTGAAAAGTATTTTATATTGTTTATCTGTAGATCCAAGATTTCTAGTGTATTAAATTCAGACACCTATTATGGGCTATTTTATAACAATTACTCTAAATTGATGAAGGCATACTAAGCCTTGTATGGCCACGGACCTTTAGTTGAGACCAGACAATAATAATCTAGTCTCTCAAGTATGCAAAAAGCATGAGAGAGCATCAGGCTCACTGGCTTAGTGTCAAGTCCTTCTTATAAAAGGTATGACTTAAAATGGAAAGCCTTTGTGACAGTTTATGCAGACTAACTTAATGTGTATAGCCTGTGAAGACAGTTATTTTCCACCTATTCGTGAATACACGAGCTAGGATATTTGGCTTTAAACTTAGAGGGGTGCAGAGAGTTCTTTTGTTTAGTCAAATAAATACTTTCCAATATTTAACCAGCTGTAATTTATGGGGAACAGATGGTTTTTCTTCATTAGTAATTGTTTTTCCAGAAGATAAGCTTGTTTTAAAATTTGTGAAGGTTCATGAGCTCTTTTATTTTAAGTGAAGCTCTTTGTTGAAACCACTCAATTTTTAAAAAAATAAAAGAACCAAGAGATTTTTTTCAAGGTTCCAAAGCCTGTTAGTTTCTTATATTCTGTTTTTTTTCTTAGAGGCAGAGACTTTCAAACATGTTGTTGCACTCTTCCTTGGAAGGAAAATCTGTAAGTGCTCCTAGGATGCAGGCACAACAAAAGCTCACTAAAACTGCCTATGCTTTTAACTCAGGTAAGATGCAATGGCATTGATGAGGATTTCAGATGCAAGTCCTGAAAACTTTTGAATCCACCTGTGCCTAAAATTAAGTGTTCACAACTTCATGAAAATGAAAATGTTTTGGTTCTGTTTTGGGACTAGTGAATGGTTGGATTTTTACTGCATCCTTGTCCCACTAAAACAGACACCTTGCTCCCTGCTATAGCAGCAAGAACAGGAGCTGAAGCCCGTCGCACTTCAAATGCCCTTGTCAGAAGCATATTGTGAAGTTCTATTTAAAGTATATTCAGTATTTTGAGTAATGGAAGCAATAGCAGGCAATTTTAACCCTCATAACTGATATGCTGGTTTGACAAGGTTTTCACAGCAGAAGTCACTGTTGTATAAGCCTTCATGGATACAGTGCTTTTCTCATTATGGAAACATGTACAGCTTGAGTAGCATTTTCCTTTTATGACATATTCAGAGCTCTCTGCAGTCCTTTCCAGTGTATTCATACAAATTTGTAGAGGAAGCCCTCTAAGGCACAAGTTTGACATACCAGTGTCTAGCTACTTGAACCTTGAGCTTTTAATTTTCAAGGTCCAGAATTCAGTGATATCAGCATATTTCCCCTGACAAGATGCACACTTTTAGGTACCAGCTTCCAAAGTTAGACTTACAGAATTTCCTTGTACTTGATAAAACTACAGAGTTGCATCTCCTTTTGTTTAGCCACCAGAGTAAGCAATACAGTCATTAAGTTGTCAACAAGCTCCTCTGCCATGTGTTGCTGTCTTGTACCCAGCCTATGCAAATTGTCCCAGTGCCTCACGAGAAGTCTCTACGTGTCTTTCCTTCTGCGAGCTGTGCCGGGCTGTGACCTTTCACTTCTGAGTTTCTTTATTCAGGTTACAGATGACACCTCTGTGTGCAGGTTTTGAAGCTCTGTGTGCCTGTTGCCAGTGCTAACCTCTGCCATCAAAGGGCACAAGGAACAGGCAGCTCTGGCACTAGGAGGAATGTGGCTGCGCTCCAGCTCTGCCTGCTGTGCTTGCTCTGTACATTTTGGGCTGCTGCTTTTGAAGGGACTGAGACACTGACTGTGTTTCTTGCTTCTCTCATCACCCTGCTGGAGGCCCCAGAGCCCCTGTTTGCTACACTTTACTTTTTCATTTGCTTTGACCCAATGGTTGTGCTGTAAAATTACCTGGGTTTACAGGTGTCTTACCTGTCTGGATTAGCACAAAATCTCACATGAGAGGGAAGGAATGAGGCAGGGAGGTCAATGAGTGGTTAACTGTCCCTTCAAACAGGAAAATAATTAAAACAAGCTCTTTAACAGTGAAATTCTCTGTGAAAGGCAGAGCACCACGTTCCCAGATGTGATTGCAAGGGTGGGAGGTTCTTTTGAGTGCCTCTGGTTCTTGAAAGAGCTTGTGTTTTATCCCAGAAGATTATAGAATCATTTTTATGCAGCCTAATGTTTTTTACAGATATCATACAGATAGGAAGTTGTATCCTATTTTACAGACAGAAAGTTGCAAGGCAAATAAAGACCAGGTTTGAAGAAATCATGTGGGATTTTTAAAATATAGCTAATAAAATGTTCTAGATGATGCCATAAAGAGGAGAGGCAGGTTAGAGCTCTAAGTATGTATCTTCTCCAGAGAGCTGTGCTACACAAAGCTGTGTGAAGTGTCAAACTACCTTAAGTGTAGCTGATTTCTGGGTAGTCACTGAGGCAAATAATTACTCCAGGAAATAACATTTCAGTATCTCACAATCAGCATTTCTCTGAGTTTACTCCTTGCATCATCCTGTTCCTCTTCTGGTCTTTCAGAACAGAGTTTGAGCTCTTGCCCAAGTGCCACTGAAGTCAAGAGCATTTCTTTTGCAGCTCAAAGGCAAAACTTGTTGCTGCCTTTTAGTTGTTTTTCAGCAGCCCAACAATTCTGACCTGTGAGGAATGCGGGGGTAGGGGATGCAAACTTTTTGGTTTGTTTTTTTTTAATGCAGAGAGACTGATGAAAGATAAATTGCTCTGTTGTTTGTGGCGTTTTGGTTTCTAACCTTTTTCCTCCTCTTTTGGGGTCTGTGGGGGTGTTTAGGGTTTGTGGGACTTTTTTTTTTAAGTAAAATTGAGTTTCTTCAAGTATAAAGCTGAGCAGTCCCACATAATTGATGTTGCCATGGCCTCCAGCCAGAGTTGGAGGAGTCATCAGTTAGTTTTAGCCTGGAGAAGAGCAGAGAGGTACACAACTCCCTTTCTCCAACAAGATGTAAATATTTGGCTTTTCCTTTTTGTGAAACATGTAGAACAAAGGGAGCAATTTGAAGGAGAAAGGTCTGAACCATGTTGGTTCTTAGTTTGTTCTGCTCTACCACCACTTGGTACTAGAAGATCAGTATTTGTTGTGCAGCTGCTTGGTAGCTCTAGTTTTACATACAGGACATCTGAAAGGCAGTTGAATAACAGCCTTGATCTCCAGCAGGCTCTGTGTACCAGCATCCCATCCCTTTCTTTGACAGAAGGGAGTCCATGACCAGGAGCCACATGAAGCTGTGCAGGTGACCTCTCCAGTGCCCTCCTCACTGTGCTTGCAAATGGGGTGTGCACCTCCCTGACCTTCTGTGGTCTGTCCTTTCTGCCCAGAATGACAAGCACTGCCTGTGCAGCTGCTGGGCTGCAGCAGCTTCAAACACAGACTCAACCTGTGGCACTTGGGACAATATGAAGGACGTTAGACTGCCTGTATTTATTGACTTTCCCAACAAAGTCATTTCCTCCTAATACAAAGGTATTAATTACAGATGGGGAGAAACATGGTGACTCCAAGGTCAAGAGATGAGAGCATGCAATCTGGAATTTCCATCACAACTGATTATGATTATGCTCCAGCTATTAAAAGTTACAAGGTTGCATTTGTTACGTGGATGCTCGCTTCTAATTAAAGAAAATGCCTATCCTTTAAGAGCTCAAGAATAAATAGATTCCAATTTTTATCTTCAACTTAGTTTTTCAATAGCCTTTTCATATGAATGCTAGCTTATTCATTTTCTGTGCTAATGTGGTTTGTGAATTTGTTGGATGAATTAAGGACTGCATTTGCGCTCACCTGATACCTTTAGAGACAAGCTTTGCCTGCAGCATGAGATAAAATGAGATTTGTAGCCCTGTCTTATTCTTTTCTTTGTCTATGGTGCATCTCTTTTCCTTATTTACTGTCTGTCTGTGTGAAGGTGCTTCAGACAGTTAATCTAGTCAGGTGAATTTAACATTGATTGCACAGACCAAAATGGACTGTGTGGATATACTCATTCAAGAACAGAGGCTTTTTGAAGTAAGTTACACTGCAGAAATAAAAGCTCTTTGAATTTTGATTCACATTGAAATGTGAGATGTGCAAGTGATTCACTTACAAATAAATTCAAATTACTTTTTCCCAAGTGACTCTTTGCAAACACGAAGGAGAAGGACTTGGCTCCCTGTACTCCAACATCTTGATAAAAGAATGAATTTATGTGTTTTACTCCTCACCCCAGTACTGATGTCTATTGTAACAGAAAGATATGCACAATTTCCCATATAGAAAATATCCTGTTTTCACCAGTAACCTTGCTGCTGTATTTGTGTTTCAGTGGTCACATTTGTACTCTCTGCTTGCCTTCCTTATTGCTCTCCTATTTATCTTTTCATTATTTGTTACGGTTTGCTTATACTGTAGATGGAGTACTATTTCTTTATGCAAGTCCTTTATGATGTTTATTGATGAGACATTTGTGAGAACAGCCTCATTGTACCCTGTTAGCATTTGTGTTTCACGTTCATGTGCAGCTTTTCAGAGCCTTTCTGTAAACTGCATAAATGAGACTCCCAGCTGAGAGCAGTTCACAACATCTCCCTTTGGCATAGTAGCTGCCTTTCTATTTTAACTGAGAGTCAGTGAATATACTGAGTCTGGATGAATATGTGGATCTGAAGCTACAATAGTTTACATGAAGACTGCAAGGGATTTTTCAGGTGTGTGCTTCCAAAGAGATGCTCACTTATAGCTGTACAAATTTATCATATTTATATTATGGGGCAGTTTTCTGTCAGCCACATAGCTTTGAAAGCTACATCAGGTACTTTTTTCCATTCTTTTCAAAGCCCTTGATGTATATCTTGACTAGAAAAACGTAGGATAGGAGCTTACAGACTCCTGTATAGAGCTTTTCTGTCTCTAAACAATAGATTTTAAAATTTTTTTTCAGAGCCAAGGTTGCATTCAAAATACTGGAAGTGGTGTTGAAAGATGCAGAAATAAGGAAGGAAGGTATGATAAGGTACTAGGTGAGGATTCAGAAAATTGTCTCCCATTTCTGGGAAATGATGCCTTTTATTATCCTAGGCAAGCCAGTCTGGTTTGATACTAGGTATTCTGTGAAAATCTCAGAGCTGAAAAGAAAGCAAAAAATATTACTGTAATAATAAGCTTGAACTGGAATAAATCTACCTCAAATTCAGAAACTTTGCCCCAGGTTGTCTATATCTTCTGTAGAGTGTTTTCTTCATGGGCCATCTAAGCTAAGGAAATGCACCCCAAAGAAGTGTCATTCTCTGTCTCACTTGGGTAAAGAATAACACCACTTTTCTTTCCTTGGCAGTTTCTTTGACTTCAGGCTCTAGCTTCTGATCAGTAAATGTGTATAAAACCTTGTAGAAAGAGGTTAGAATCTCATTTGTGACCCCTGAGCAACCCAGATAGGAAAATTTCCAGAACTGTTATACATGGAAGAAAGCATTAATGTAACAGCTTTTAGACAGCGTGTCTGTTTGGTGAAAGGAGGGGGCTGGAGCTGCTGGAGCTGCAACTGAGACACAAACAGGGAGTGTTATTTGTTGGTCACAGAACGTTCGGTGCTTTACAGCGCCCAGCTGAGTCTCCACAGCCAAGTGACATGAGAGAAGTGGTGGTTCTCCCTGCTCTTTCCCCCATGCCTTTGTGGTTTGAGCTCTGTGGGAGTCCACAGAAATGGTCAAATGCATTTTCATTCAGTCTGCATCTTTCAGTCTGCATCTGTCATGAAAGTTCAGCAAACAAAACCACGGCATTTGGCAAACAGACTTTAAAAGCAGGGAAGAAACTAAAGGGCACAAGTGCCACAGTGCCCTTTCTGATTTATAGAGAATAAAGCATTTTGCAGGTACACATAACAATTAATACATAAATGGATAAACTGCAGAAAACTGAACTGGCTAATGGAATATATATAAGTGAATTTAATGCAAATTTTCAAGCACTTTGGGCAATTAATTCTGTGCCTATCCAAAGTTTTGACTGCACTGATAAATGTATTGATTGCAGAGCGAATGTGTCCCCCTTCATTCTTTCCCAGTAATGAAAATAGCATTTAGTGATGTGGGAGTTGGATTTGCAAGTACCCAAACAGTGAAGGCTGAGGTCAGGCCTGCAGTGACAAGCTTTGCTGCCAGCTGCTGTCGAGTGGCAATACTGACAGCTTGTAGCATCTCTGGAATACCCATCTTGTGGCTGTTCCTGCCAGCACCATGAACTTCTCACAAAGATGTTTCCTAGCTGCAGCAATTATGGCACGGACTGGGAAAGAACCCAGGGCTTTCACCTGTTGCTACTGCTGTTGTGAGGCTAAAATCAAAGGGCTGGGGTGTTCAGGGAAGAAATCCAAGTTGTAGAAAAGGGAGCACTGCTGCCTGAGTGAGGGAAAACCTATGCTGAAAGAAGAGCACCCATGTTGCAAGAGCTTTGTAAGACAAATGAATGCAACTACACTCCATGCCTTAGGCATCTTGTGGGTAATTTTGGACAGTAGGTGTTTATTTCAAGGAGTGCTTCCTCACCAGGAAACCGAAGGCACTGCAGGAAGGAGCACTGAAATTGCCATACACAGGTCATGCCTGAGCTCGGCCTCCGGCTGGCCATGGGTACAGATGTACTTTCTTTGGGGTGCTCCTATTGCTTATTTACTTTTATTACTGACAGCTGCTCTCTTTTGCAAGTATGATATCCTGGTCTGATATTCTGGCCAAATTCTAACTATAATCCTTACCGCCTGCTTGACTCAAAATAGCCCATACATTAAAATGTGTCATTTCTCTTCTAACTGAATGTGATGTTTTTAAACAATTTCCATTTTTCACCCCAAATATGGCTCTTTCAGCTTTGGATGTTTCTCTATTTCTAGCTTGTTCAAGTACTTGGAAGGCATTATGCATTGCATGCATAAAGACAAGCTATTATAAATATTTAGCTAGCTAAAGCATTTGTGATTTTTTAACTTCAAACTTAGAAGTAAATGGGATACTTGTAATGACTCTTGCATTTTTTACAGAAAGTTATCTAAGTAAATCTTTCACAATAGCTTTTTCTGGTGTGCCAAAATATATCCTACCTCAATACCACTGGGATTCAGGAATTAGACGAAGTGTCAGAGAGGCTAAAACAAAGACTCATGCCTGGAATATTCCTAAAAGAATCCGACAAGCATCAGTGCTCTGTGATTGAGTGGTGCTGTTTGGGGAGGGTCATTTGGTAATTTAATTTTCCTTTTTATTCAGGGAAGGAAAGGTATTCCAGTGGAGTGCCTGTTTGTTTTCCTTTTTCTCAAAGGCTCTGGGCGATCTCTACAAAGTTGTTCAGCCTCTCCAGGCCTTGCTCTTAGGCTATAAAATAGGAGCATTGGTACATCCTTTCCACATAGAAACATTTTCTGGATAAGACTGCGAGGTACTTAGTTCTGGCTTCTGCAAAATAACTGGATAAATGTTTCTTAATTGTTTGATTAATATCCTATTAGCACAGTACAACAAATAACTGAAAGTACATTTTGTCTCTGTTTTAAGAAAATGGAGAATTTTATCTATGAGCAGTATTCTCATCTTACCAGTATTTTAGCAAGGAAGTTTGAAGAAATCATGGCAAAGAATGTTTGTGAAACAGCTAATCTTAGACAAATAGAAGTATTTAAAGAAGGCCAATGTTGAACTCTAGGACAACTGTTAGCAAAAGCAGTCTGGTTTCACTCTAATGAAAACAGCTCACATGAGCTATTTATCAAGTGGTTTGCAAGACTAGGGTTTCAAAAATTACATTTTTAGTCTTTAGCTTGAAATCCTATTGCAGGAATCACTTAGAGAATATTGGTAAATGTAAGAGTTGGAAAATGTTCAATAGCAATTCATAACCAAAATATTTTTTCTAGTGTGTTAATCTCCTGGACCAGTAGTTCTGTCTAGATGTGACTTTTACCTTGCAGTCAGGCAGTAAGAATGGAACTCTGAAAAGGAAGGTGTTCAAGACTGTTTTGTTTTAAGATTATGGAGAAGTTCCACCATAAAAGTCTTTCTGGCTTTTCAGACCAGGTTTAGATCATAAGAAGTATACACAGGGTGGCACAAGCACTGCTCAGTCTCAAAGCCATCTTTGTCTGCCCCTTTGTGCTAAAGGCATCACAAGCCACTGCAGAAAGCATTACACATTTCCATCATTTGTTTTTATTTTATTTGGACTGGACTTAAGCTATGTCCAGATGCTCTTTCAAGATGCTGTGGCTTTCATATTTTTCACTGAAACTGACCAGAAATGATAATTTACATCTTGTAGAGCTGATGACTTAGCGCTTTCCAAGTTAGATCTGGAGCCAAGCGCTGCAGTAATTATTCTGCAGTTGATTTCTAACAGACCTTTGAAAGCTCAGCGTGGGGATGGGTGAGGCACAGAGGCAGTGCTGCAGAGCCTCTGACACTACAGCACAGGGGGTCACTAGCAGTTCGTGCAAACTCCAAATCTCACCCTTGCCCTTTTTTTTCAAAAGAAGCTTCCAATCTGTGATGGGAGTGACTGGTTTTCCTCTGTAGAAAGCAGATCAAGAGTATAACACATGTATAGTTGGCTGAAAAGATGTGCTAAATTCTTTGCAACTTAGTGCATCACATTTTGCTCCTCCTTCGAAAAACTGAAGGTCCATAATCACATTATTCAACAGCCTGAGGATCTCTAAATCTGATTTCACTTACAAGTTTCGCTTCCTGATTATTCTTTTAAGCTCAAAAGACAATATGAGTTGAAATGTATTTCAGAAAGAAACAAAGGTGGAAAGCACAAGGGAGTCAAGATGCTGCTCAGACTCCAGGGGTATATGAGCACTGCCTGCTAGGTGTGATGTTTATCATGAACACTGCCTGCTAGGTGTGATGTTTATGTCTGTATAGATTTTACCTAGCCCTTTTGTGCTTGAGAGAAGATGAAAACATGGGAGAAGCAGTTTCTAGCCACACTTGTGTATAGGAAAAAGTTGCCTGCTTTTCTGCCTCTGCTGTTTGCACCAATATTTATTCCACAGTAGTTCTGCCAGCTTAATTTGTCCCATAGTTCTCTTTAGTAATTTCTTGGGAATGTTATTTCTTTTATAACCTGACAGCTTTTAAAGGAGGAGTTAAAAGAAAACTTTAATCAGGCAGAGTGTAAGCCACAGCCTTCCCTCCTCTCCCAGCCCCTCAGAGTCAGCTCCCACACGGGGTCCCTGACCCTGTGAGCACACAGTCGCTTGTAGGAACAACACTTTCCAAGAACTGGGTATGTGCTGCCCAGCATCTCATCATGACTCAGGGAATTCTTCAAATCTCCTTCCAAGATCCACTCCTTCAAGGACTATTCAAACCTCACCAAGGTCACTTAGCACAGAGCCATGGTAGGCAAACAGGTGTGGATGTGAGATCACAACTTGCAACAGCACCTACAAAAACAATTGAGATACACATTAATACAATAAATGATACTGAGAAGACTTAGAGGACATCTTCACATATACTCAAAGCTGTATATGTAGGTGCATTTTCTGTTTGCTGCAAGACTTGAGATATGCTTTGGCAGCCCCTTGGTGCTCCCATCTGTCCACTGGGAATTGAGCTGCATGAAGTGCTTTGGGAAGCTGATAGTGCCTCTTGCTTTTGAAACAGATCTTTCAGAATGTCAGATGCAATTTCATGCATTTCAGGATAATGCAGGGTCTGGAAATCAAACTGTGATTGAAAAGGTCTTGAACTGTCTCCATGGAAGTCTGTATTAAAGCAGTCCTACTCTAAAAATAAAGAAAGAAAAAAAAAAGAAAGCTATGTAGTGTTGTCATTTCCAAGTTACCTCAAGTGAATATACCTTTTCTGATGCAGAATTATCTCAGCCAGAATTGAGAAATAAAAGTTGCTGACACAAAACCAGCTCTTTTTGGGACCAGAAATTATTTAGCAGAGTATTCTTCACTGCCCTCTCACCAATGCATTACCTCACTTCCCCTGCTCCCAGTGCCTGAACACTGCCTATAAAGCCTGGCTTCTAGTGACATGTATAGATTGAGTGGCATGCTTGGGCCTTGGTGTAGAACTTCTGAAATAATACAGTTTATCCAAAGTCTCTCTGTTGGATTTAACAGCTGATTTTCATTGCTGCTTTGTTTTCTTCCACTGGCATAAGCATT
Organism: Emberiza elegans; assembly: GCA_024865655.1. Taxonomy (NCBI): domain Eukaryota; kingdom Metazoa; phylum Chordata; class Aves; order Passeriformes; family Fringillidae; genus Emberiza; species Emberiza elegans. The sequence continues at coordinate 23,313,606 of JALJVW010000241.1, read as the reverse complement.
TTAGTATTTTTTTGTTTTGTTTGTTTTCAAGTCCATCCTCCAACCTGGAGTATTTACTTCTGTTTTTCCACTATCTGAGAAATGCACTGCCTCATTTGTCAGCTATAGTTGGCCCTTATTTCCATCCCTCTGTACCAAACACTGATTTAATTCCTCTTTTCTTGACCTTTCTTGTCTTTACCCTGGGAAGAACTGATAACTTGTTAATCTTTGCTTCTAGTCTTGTCTGAGCAGTCAAGTACAAGAGAGGGTAAATCTTGTTTCCCCTTTCATAAAAGGTCTTGGTAGATATTGCATGTAGTCCAAGACTGGGTAGAGAGGGTATCCTTTAGTCCTATTCACTCTAGAAGTGTCACATTTTGATTCTTCTCTTGGTAGATGTTTCCCTATGCAAGGATACACTTTTGCAGAAGTAGACATGCCTATTTGGCCACTTGACTAGCCTAATCAAGTTTTCCTCTCATTTGGGTTTATTTAGTTGAAGCTACCACGAGTGTCCTTATGTCAGTCCTCCTTGAGTGCCCCAGTGTAGGCAGACTAGAAGACATCAGAGTTCTTTCATTTTGAGAAGTTGAGATGATGGTATACTCTGTCTCAAGTCTCTTTCTTACAATTTCTTGAGTAGCTCATTCCAAAATAATCTCTCTTGCTGACAGGACAGAAAGAACAAATCTGTATTCTTGGTTCAAGGCCCACCACACTTTTTTTGTTTTTCTGACCCTCATGTTGCAGACTATTTCCTTGTTTCCTTTCTTGGCAGTCTCCTTCTTTGTGGTCTATCTCCTACAGCTTCTGCTGGCCAGTGCCTCTGAAATCTCCCTGGCTCCAAGGCAGTGTCTGCTTGGCTACTGCCTCTGTCTCCCACAGTGGAATGTGAGTGCAGACCACTCTTTTAACTCCTAGGCCACTGCTTCCCATGGACACAGACAGAAATCCTACCATCTCCTGGTTAGCAAGGCAGCCCCTGCAGAGCTCTCTGCAGAGACAGAACTGCTGTTCTCAGTGCTCAGCTGCACTTCTACACCTGTTCTCTGACCAACACAGAAGGGTGCTTATATTCACTAGTGACCTACCCGTTATAGCTCTTTACATCCTTTATTATACTACCTTAATGACTTCCATCTATCAAAATATAGTTGAGATTTCCTTCTCTTCCATATGTGCTTAGGCTTGACAGGAGGGGGAATATCACGCGCAGGCAATAAGCCTGCCTTGCTTAGTGAGCTGAATAATTAGTAATTTACAAACTCAGTAAACAGTAAATGTGCTCTTGACCTTCCACTTGCACCAGCTGCCTGATGAGGCACCCAGCTGACACGTCCAGCTGCCTAATGCCTTTTCCTTGTGCAAAGCCCCCTCCGAAGCTCCTGCTTGCTCTGTGCTGGTGTTTCAGAAGGCAGCATGGTACTGCCTACGCTGCATTGTGCTTTCTGATTCATACTAATCCCCCATCTTCCTATGGAACATTAAACATAATCACGATATTGAAAATGAAGGCGTTGCAGATTTAAAAGTGGGATCTGCTTAACTAAAAATAGCATTAAAGCAAACCCTGTCCTTCTGTACTGAAGGACTGGCTGGTATTTACAGTGCTGTAGAGTCATCAGACTCGAGCATAGGAATAGGAAAGAATGCCAACCAAGTGGGACCAGGAATTATAGGCTTGTTCTGGTTTATTCCAAGATCTGCTCCTCCTTAACTGTGTGACCTTGAGCTTGTCATGTGGTGTGCCCCAACCACCATTTATTCTTCTGTAACGTAGCTATAAGGCTGGTTTTGCAACGCTTGCATGTGAATGAAAGAATTTGTATTTCCAGAGTGCTTCAGGAGCCCTTAGAGCTGTCCTAGTGATCAGCAGGCAGCCATGGATATAGTCACTTTTTATTTCTTTGAATTCTAAAAGAAAAAAGTTTCTATAATAGAAAAATTGAAGTCATTCCTTGGGAAGAAGATATCTATAGTGCACCTTCCAGTTTCCAGCTCCAACTACCGTGATTTCAAGATTCATTTTGGACAGGACTATGCAGTTTGAAGCTAGCCTTTAAATACTGCATACCAAGGCAGCTACAATGGAAGGAAAACACTGTATTTTCTTATCTTATTCTCATTTAGCCCTCCATGCTCCAAAACTTTGCTGGTTCCTTTGATACTTCCATGTGATTCTGTCAAAGTAGTACTGACATCCAAAACAAAACAGGTAGTACTGACATTCAAAACAAAACAAGACTATTTATGTTAAGAACATTTTACTTCTCAATAGATAAGTTGTATAAATGGTGCAGCTCCTGAATGTTTTTTCCCCTTTCTAAAGGATTCATTGCTTTCACTAATGTGTAATTTCAGAGACGCCGTTACAAATTTAATGTTGAAATGACCTGGTCAAGAGCTAAAAGTATTCTAATATTAAATTAAATCCATCTCTTTCTTTAGTCCCTTAATTCTAAAAGCTGAAGCTCTAAGGAAATCACCAAGTGTCACCAGTATTGCCAATCTGCTTATGCATCTCACATTATCCGTTTTCTTTCCCTTCACTCTCCCTATTCTCTGCAGTTGACTCAGGCATTTTTTCTAGGTCTTAAAAACCTATTTAAAACTCTACAGCTTGCCTCCCACACTGTCCTCTCTATAGTAACAAGCAGCTACAGTGTGTGTTCACATGTCCTGTGGTCTGCTTAGGGCCAGGGTCTACAAGCTCGTCTGGGTGTGGTACCTGTGTTTAATATGTCAGGACAATCTAAATACCCAGCCTTCTTTATCAAATCCAGTGAGAAATTATTGAGCACAATAATTCCTGCAGGTCTCATTAGCACTGGTGAGCCAATTAAAGCCCTATTCCATTAGATCTCATTCCTCTTTTCATTCTGTGAAGTAACTAAAAGAACCCATGAAGAAGTTGTCTTTCCCTTTTACCAGAAGTAAGTCTTTGATAGACATCCCTGCTTCTAGGGCTTTCAGAATATTTGATACTGGCCCTTGGCTGAGCTTAGGTAAGTCTCCTGATTGATTGTGTTACCTTAAAACCACCAAGGTACCTCTTGCACGCTCACCTCTCAGCTTCCCACCGAGACTTGAGCCAGGGGAAAGCTGAGATGCTAGGGTATTCTGCCTTTGGAAATGCAGTGAACAGAATGCAACTCCAGGCAGTCAAAACAGTGTGAAAGATAAGAATTGTGGTAACTGTTGTCATGGACAACCCTGCGTTGTGAAGGAATAAAACTGCTATACTTAACTTTTACCTTATGTAGAGCCAAAAGGAGTTAAGGTCCAGGCAATGCTTTTTATTGTGACTTGCTGGCTATTATTTTTGGAATGGCTGCCTGAACCTCAAGAAGACAGTATTGTAAACAAGGCTGTGCTTTTCTCTTCTCATTCTTCTTGTCCACATTTAGACATGGAGTGAACTATGGTGATAATATGTGTTTAGTTTCTTTGTGTCTATGAAGTTGTCATTTGCAATAAGGTGCTATTGTATTTTTGCTGTCATAAAATTGCAAATTTTGAGAGGTCACATTTCATTTTGGGTTTTCTACTGAGGTTTATTCTGGCTTAGGTATTTCTCAGACATCTATTACTGCTGTCATGGCTATAAAATAGAGACAAGGATAAGCAGGCTACAGGAGATATTTTTTGAACTCAATGGAATTAATATTTTTTCTCCTATCAGGCTGGATCTGCTCTCTTGGTAACATACCCATAGTAATAAATCTGGGTTCTATATATAGCCACAGACAGCAGCAGCTAACTAAATTGCATATAGACAGCCCAGGCACAAAATCCAGGATCCACTGTCTGAAAAGCTGCAGGTCTCCACCACTGCTGTTCAAGAAGAGCAGATCATGCTCTTTCAGTGACTTGCAGTCCATCCTCCGTGCAGGGGACACTGTGACAGACACAGGGAGAGGCACACGCTCTGGCTGAGCTGATGCCACCGAGCAGATGCATGCATAAGCAGACATTTACATAACAGAAGGTGGCAGAACTTATGTAAACTTGATGTTTTATCTCCAGTGCACTCAAACATACTCTCGGGTGCTGCGAGCCGAAATCCAGATTTTCTGCTTCTAATTAAAAGAGCATCTGTTTTGAATATTCTAGAAAATGATACCAGGCTACAAGACATATCCAAAAAATAGCTGCTCCTCTAATTAGGATGCTGAATGCTTATCTGTTTTTCTTCTTCCTTGTATTAAGTGGTCTCATTGAATTTGGTGTTCACTTCCATTGCAAGCTATCCAATAAATCAGAAAGGAGTTGTCAAACATTTACCACATTTTAAAGAATGGCTTATGTATTAAAAATAAAACAATGCATAGTTTCATGGCATATAATGACATTTACATAAACTGCATGATGAGCATAATGTGGGACATGGCATTCCATACTGTGCTGTGACTTGCCATTTTAGTGTTCAAGATCTAGCAGATATATTCAATAAAGAACAGCATTTATTTTAAGGAGAAATGTTGAAAATAACCCACTGCAGTAGGATTTTATTTTATTTTAATGACTTTCAAAGGTCAACATGATTCCACAGCCATGTAAAGGAAGTAATTTAAGAAATTTTTAAAAATTCCAACATTTAGTCTTTCCAAGTAGAGATTGTTTCCATGCAGGCAACAATGAATATTGCTCATTAAAGCTAAAACTGGAGTATTGTATTAGAGATATGAAAACTTATCTAAAAATCTGGTTTTATCACATCAGAACTTAGGAAGGTTTTGAGAGAGTTGTTTGGAGCAAACTGTTGATCCAGGGTATAAAAGGAGCAGTCAGGGAAGATAAAAGGCATTGCTGAAAAGCTAAATATATTGGCTGCATCACTATTCAGGCAAAGGTGATCAAAGAAATTTTTTCACCTGTACTTTTTTTAAAACTACACATTAATTGGAGAAATATTGAAGATACCATAAAAGAGGTGTTATTTACAGAAATCCTCTACTCTCTTAGTAAAGAGTGGCAGGATTTAAGGTTATTTACCTTCACATTCAAAAATATGTTCAATTAAAATGGTTCATGTAGCAATCTGTTATGTCACCTATTCCTCAAAATGTTACCAGAGGCAGAGCCTGGGATGTCTCTGCCTTGGGTCCAGGCTGCAAGTTGACTGCAAGTCTGATTTGCATGTTAGGCAAATTATTAGAACTGTAATAAAGAATACAATTAGTAGACACAGCTAGCTGTAATATACTGGAGAAGAGGTGAGAGAAACTTTGTAAAAGGAGTGGCACAACCTCACACCTCTGTTTTTATTAGCACAGTCAAAGGCTTCATGAGATCAGAATGCAAAATGATTAGGGTTTTGGGAAAGCAGCAAAGGGGATTCTTCATGAGGTCTAGAAGGGCGGCTTGGTAGCCCTGGCATGAGAGGAATAGTTCAGTTCTGAATTAAGAACAAAATAACAAAACAAAGGGGACAACTCAGTGCTTAGTTTTCCATCAGAAGGAGGTTGCCAGTAGCCTATTCTTATGTTAATCTGTAAAAGAGAGAAAAAGTGACTTGACCAAAGCTCCTTCAAGGTGATCAGCTCAAAAGCCACCTACAAGCAGGGAGTTGTAAGATAGCAAATGCAAAGCAATTTACAAAAAGAAAAGAAACCTGTGTGTGTAGCTGATGTGATTCATAGCTAACCACTGAACTCTGCGTGTGTGTTCCCTACATGTACGTGTTGGTGTCACATCCCTGCCATCCCTGCAGACCCAGGAGACTCCACTAGTGGCCTCCTGCATCATGGATCCCCAAGGCTTCCTGCTCTTGTTTCAATGAGGCAGCAGGTAACTGAGAACAGAAACCCCTAATGGAAGAAAGCAAGGCAGGTAAGTACGAATTTGTACAGAATATATCCTGAAATGGTGAGCCCAGACCTTTGCAAAGTGAATCCAGACAGCTTATATGCTGCTCTGCATAGTTAATAATGTCCATGAAAATGCAACATGGGCAGCAAAAGAGCAGAGCAGCCATCATGCTTTCTGTGTGAGAAATACAGCCATCAATGTACAAAAATAATTGTCTGCATACTTTATGTCAGCAGCCTTGTCAGTTTGATAATGGCTTCAATTTATCTGGTTACAACATAAAAAATAAGGGTTTTTTGCATTGTCATTACAGACTGCAGTGGTAATGCTGTGATTGTCTTTTTGATGATAGATTCTTTCCAAGGTAGCTCAAGTTTGGCCATAGCATTTGTTCTGGCTCGGCTCATTGAAAATATATCTTACTAAAAGAGATGAAAAATAATAACAGCAAATGTATGTTGCTGGTTATTCTGCAGTTTTGTTGAGTTTTCCCTATCTTTGGTTAATGGTACCTTTGGTGTCTCTGTTTGGCATCGTTATAATTGATGCACCACAGCTGCAAATGGCCTGGGCTGAAGAACTGTACATTTTATCACTTCATGGTAATAACAAACTTACTGTCACCTTCAGAGAAATAAAAAGCTGAATTTCCAGGAAAAAAAAAAGTAAAATATTTCACTCAGGATAACAAATGAAAAGTGTACAGAAACTTTAGCACAGAACAGGAAAATATAACTAGCATGAAGACAGGAGGAGTTTGCCATAATCAGTGCCTTTCTCTGACAGGGCTAAGTGAGAAATAATTCATGGTCAAGAGTTTGTCAGAGCCAGGAAAATAATTCACATTATAGGCATTTTTTTCTTCACAAGTTCCCATACATGTAGATAGTTCCCTACATCTTGCTGGGTGCAGACCCTGGTCTGAAACAGGGTGTGTGTTTACATCTACAGCCATCAGATGGGAGTTTGGATGAGATCTCAAAAGGCAGGTTGCCTGTGAGCTTGTATAAATCTTTACTGCATGTTTTTTTAGAGGCTTTGCATTTCAGGAACCCCTTGTAGGGACTAATTTTTAAGAAAATTTTAATTTTTTTTCATTCCAGGATCTACTACAAATTTTAAAAATACATGCTATTTTGTGTATAGCTGCATTTGGTTACATGAACTGTAATATTTTGGGTGTTTTTCCAGAGTGAGTGACCATGAAAAGGGGGTAATTGCACTTTTGGAAATCCACTGATGCTGATAGCTAGGAAGTTTTGAAATTCAGTATTTTCATGTGAACAAGCTCAAAATCCCATTCTTCATGCTCATAGAAAGCAAAAATAATGAGCTAAAAATTAAGCATCTTTGCTTAAACCATATGACAAATGGCTAACAACATACATTTTTATATACATGTAGTAAAGAATCATTTGCTTCCCTACCATACATGATACCTAATCAAAATAGATTTAAATCAAATTAACAGAAAGCATGTTTTAAAACATTGTCAAGGTCCAACTGATGACTATGTTATTACTTAGCATTTCAGTAATTAATCTTGATTTAGCTAAAATAGGCTTGTCACTGACCTTTACTAAATTGATTTACTATCCCAAAAATGAGTGCATGCAGAGATTTACACTCAAATAATCATGTTCTGCACATCTTTGATTTGATTGGTATAAATGCTTGCTGAGATTAGTTATTAGATGGGAGGGAAATGCCGATTCAAGCAGCAGAATGTGAACATTTCAGATGTGACCCCGTGGAGCAAGCTGGCTGGGGACATCAGCACAGACTCAGGCACTTGAATAAAGGCTGAGCACTTGCTAGCAGCTGTTGACGTGGCAATGGAAAATACTGAGGGTTCCAGAGATTACAGAGGTATAATTTGGCCTGCAGTGAAAGTAAGCAGAAATGCTCTCTGAAAAGAACTGTTGTAATCAATGAGGTTTTGCCATTAGCTATAATGAGAAAAGCTAATGGGTATTTTTCTCTGTGTACATTTTTGCTCAGTAAGTATTTTAACAAGAGATTTTTATGCATAGTAGTGTATGAGTTCTTTTATCAAGATAGAATCAAATCTGGTAAGCAACATTTCCAGCTGTAGTTATATCTTCATTGTATTTAAAATGTATCAGAATATAGTATCTATTAGAAACACAAGGAGTAAATGTTCCATAGTTTACAGTATATTTCAAATCTATTAGAATTTTGGAATTCTACTAGGCATTTAAAGTGCTGTTTTTAATTTTGAGTTTACTTCACATTCACAGAGGTCATTGTTTTAGGGACCATTAACAAGCCCTCTAATTAATTTCATGCTATGTGATACATAGTATAATTAGCAGAAAAACATTGTTCCCAGAAGGTGTGATCCTGCTTTCTTTTGAAATCAAGAAAGGACAATTTGTTGTGGCATTAGATCCTACCACTGAAGTACCCAGAAGAATGGTAGTTAAGGTTTATAAACTTTTCATAACAATTATGAAGCTCTGTGCCAGGACTACTGTCCACATGAGCACTAACTCCATGAACATCATGGAGCAAGACTAATTCTGATTGGGTTTGGGGGAAAGGTGGGAGGGAGGAGGAGAGGGGTATTCTACCATCAAATATAATTTCTATGGGGTTTTTCATGACTGTCTTTGCAGCCAAAATGACTTAGGGTAAAAAGTTAGATTCCTCCCATCCCTTGTTAATTAACCACACAGAGAAATAAAATCTTTAATAGGTTTGGAGAACTTAGCTTGATGTGGGTCAAACAGAACTCTTCTTAAAATCCCCTCTTGCAGAAATGTGTAGCAGACCTGTAACAGCATAGCCTATGCTAAAAAAATATTTGACAGACAGGGAATCAAGGTTTCATGTTAAATTTATCATGGTGTGTTCTTGCTTTACTCATTCTATATATTCTCCCCAGGAGTTCACTCCTCCTTTGGTCCCTTTGGATAAAATTTCAGTGTGACTTCCCCATGCCCAGAATGGTGTGGGTTTTCAGATCAAAGAGAAGCATGCATTCTGGGCTCTTATTGTTTGCCTTGAGGCAGATCAGCCAACAGACCTATCCAAAATCAGTTTATCATAGAAATTGCTTATTTCATGGTGACCTTTCCCAAAAGACAAGCAATAATGAAAAATTATTTAGGATATATTTTTTCCTTATAAGATTTACTGCATCTTTACTGATGACAAAATAGCAACAGATTCCCTACTCTCATGATCTTTTCTCATCTTTAAAATATCTCAACTATGTGTAATATTAATTTTCATTACTGCTGTCACTATGAGATAAAATGGATGCTATCATTCCTAACTTACAGATGAAGAACTGAGAAAAGCAGTTATTTATTCTAAAGCTGTTCCCTGGTTCTGGCAATCTATTTTCATACATACAGGAATAGGATTTTTTTCAGAGCACATAATGTTGTGTAGCATTTCATGGGTTAACAGAATAATTAAAATCTGAAATTTACACCACAATATGTTGAATTCCAAATGAAAACAGCCCATATTTTTAAAGCAGTCACTTGGACAGAAGGTCAATCAGCAGATGTAAAGGATTAAAAAAGTCACTTAATATGCCTACACATAGAAATGCTGTAAGTGAGGTTTACAGAATTCCTAAGATCTGAGGGGGAAGAGTTTTATAGAGAAAAATCAGAAAAAGAAACAATGGAGAAATAATTTCATTGCCTATTTCCCCAGCTGCAGTGTAGCATCTTACTTTTACATTTTCATTCCAGGTTTATAACTGTCACACCACATTATGCTTTGCAAATGCCTTCAAGAATAGTTGCCACTTTGTAAAAGCACAAAACATTTAGGAAATACTACTTTAATCACAAAACTTTGCAAAAGCACAAAAAACCGTTGAAAACACTAATCACAAAACTATTTTTCCTCCACCAACCCCAAACAGTAACTGATTTCATCTTTATTCTGCTTCTGACAATAAGAAGCATTCTGAAAACAGCCCTTCCAATGACATTTTTCACTGTAACATCCAAGTGGTTATATCCTCTATTACTGCATGTTTAAATGGGTTTTGAGAGAAATAAAAAAATGTATTAATGATGCTAATTAAGGCTTCTGAGGGATAAGCATTGGAGAGAGACCCCAGCCAGGCAAAGAGAGTGTTTGTTTATTGTTACAGCACCTATTTTCTTCTTCTACCTCATCTTGGTAGATATTTTCCTGCTGGCTGATGCTTAGCTCACCTTAATGCCACTATAGGATTTGGTCTCCTATGCCTGAAGCTCTTTTGATGCTCCAGAATGCATACACATTCTGCCAACCCTTTTAACAGCTAAAGTTTGGAGTAAAGAAAGTTAAAATTCTTCTGATAGTTACCATATCTTCCCATGCCTGGTAATTCCTCCAACAAACTGGATTCCATTAGTGAAGCAGAAGTATCTCTTGACAATCACAAAATATAGGGAACAACATCACTTATTTTTTTCCTTAAAATTACCAGTTCTGCGTCTCCAGCTGGAGGTTCTGCACCAGAAATATAATGATTTCACCTGCAGTGGCATCAGCAGCAAGCATCAAATGAAAAGAGATTGAAATAGAGAGCGAGTGCTTGTATTTCTCATTCTCTTCTGTGCTTGTCATCATGCTGCCATTTCAGATATTGAGATCACTCAGCCTTGACATGAGCAAAACTGGTCTCTGAGGACAAGATGGCAAGTGAAAGAGCAGCTTTTAGACTAGAGTCTCTTGAAAACACATCCTTGCAGGCAATTGTGAAAATTCAGTTTTGCCTTCCCCAACTTAAATATTTTCCTTCTTACTTCCAACGCATAAGTATAGATTCTTCTTCCACCTTGGAAATGAGAAAGAAAACCAAATTTTGCAGCTTTTTTGAGGGTATTTGAATGATCCATCCATCACAGTAGCTACAGTACACAAGCTGGTAAAAACACCTGTTCCAAACACAGTCTGATTTGTTTTAACCAAACTTTGCTGGCACTGAAAACCATCCCCATAGAAATAAGGAGCTACATTCTTGTGCATCAAGAAGCTCTAAATGTATCTTAGGTTTTATTTCCCCAGCACTTTTACTGTTTCTATCAAGAATCACTCACAGACTTTTAACTGGCATAGTAAAAAAAAAAAAAGAGAGAAAAAGCATTAAATGGAGTGAGGTTTCATATGTCAGATGAAAATTTGGGAAAGTGGAGCTCTCATTCATTCTGACAGTTTTCCTGGAATCCTAGGTACAATCTTAAACATCTCAGCTCTGTTACCCATCAATAAAATGGGGGAAATTGTACTTTATCTTTGTTTCACTGTGATGCATTGAAGACAAGTACATCTCAAATTTTAAGTTTCATAGATACTTCAGTAATGGGCAACACAGAAGAATGAAAGATAGCAGCTTCCTGAAGAAAGATGAAATTTAACAAGTTTAGCCAAGGCAAACTCTTAAGCACTGAGTAGACAACAGTCTGACCTGCGTTGGTGGATGATCTCAAAGTGTACCAGCTTCCTAAATAATACTTTCAAGGAATGCTTGCTTCCTTAAAGAGCCTCAGTAGGTGCCCTTATGTCCTTTGAATCTTTACCCTGTGACTGTTCTGCCGAGCGGGTTGTGCTCGGGAGCAGCTTTCCCTTTGCACATCAGGGCTGTGTGATGTGTAGCACCAGCAAAAACTCAAAACATTTCCTGTAGCTGCTGTTACTGTCCCTCCCCACGTCTGAGATGAAGACAGGAGCAAGTTTCAGGATCACAGGTGTGCTTTGCATGTCTGCCCTACTGCATAGAGATGATTTATTGCATCTTAGGTTAACAGGTGGTAAAGGAGAAAGATAATAAAGGGAAGTGCAGGGAGACACAGAGGTTTTTTTTTGTTGGTTTTTTTTTTTTACCTCTACAGAAATAAATTGAGACCTTCTGAAGAGCAGAAGGTTTTGAACATTTCTTTGAGACAGAATAGAAATTTCCTACTGAGACACTGAGTGATTTCTATCCAGACATGCTGCTCCTGTGTTAAGTTTCATCTGTCAAGGTCCTTGACAGTGTTTTGAGAACATTAGCTATAATGAGATGAGTTTAGGAGATCAAGGAAGGACAAAAGTTCTGACAAAAACTGCTACTGAAATTTTTGAAATTCTGAGTTAGAGTAACTTTAGCCATTAACTACCTCTTTTTATTCCTATTAGATCACAGTTGAGTTTTAAATGGAATAGCATCAGTAGGATCACATAAATGGCGTTTTTACTGTCAAATTTGTTTGATTTCTTTTTTGTGTCATGTGAGCTTTAGTTGATTGTTTCCTTTATCATTTTACTAGTGATTTCTGAGTGATTTCTGAAGAAGGAACTGCATTTGTCCTTGTTAGGCTGGTGCCGAACTAGAAATATATTACGGCTGCTGTCCAGAAAGTTGAACAAGAAATAAGATCTTTGTAAGGCATGGCAGGGGTCTTGGGAAAACACAGTCAAAATTTTCTTGACATGTGTATCCAGGCTGAAATCACTGGTTGGTGAATTTGTCTTTCATCTGTTTCAGTACCTTCTGTCTCCTGTTGAAACCAGGTTTGCATGCTGTGTAGATAGAAATGCTTCAGCTACCTCTTTGAAATTTCATAATATATTTTCTTTGTGGTATTGGACAAAAACTACTGGTGGGAGTTGGGAGCTGGGGCAGCCCTTAAAGGCTCAGCTCCCTGAGGGTCACACATATCTCTGCTCTCCCTTTCAGTTGCTGCTAGATGAAACTCGTAGTTAAAATACCAGGAGAAGAAAGGTTCCAAGACTTTGACTCCCAGTTTGAAGTTCGTGATTCCCAATAAAGGTAAATATGAAGGCAATGATAGCGGCAGCAACTTCTCTAGGACAGGCTGTGTGCCTGCTCAGGTAGAGCTCTGTCCTGTTTTTCTGTTACTCAGATGGCAGCACTGCAAACACCCTGCTTTGTGCCAGCCTCTCCTGGTGAAGAAGAGGAAGGGATTGCTGGTTTTCCAGTTAAAAAAAAAATGGATAGGATGGAATGTTTTACAACTCTGCAAACCTTGGAAGCAATTGACTGCACAAGGACAAATAATCAAAATATCTTGTTTAGTGTCTACTTAAAAATTATTAATGATTACGAGGTTTTCTAGATAAATTCTTAATATGTCTAAAGACATTAATTAACAACATAAAATTTCATCCCATTTCAGCTGAATTTTTTAGTCTGTCCCTGCATTGCTTCTCCAGGCTGGGATCCTGATGACCATGTGGAACTGTTCTTTTTATAACCATTATAACTGTTTTATAACTGTTCTTTTTATAACAACATTTAGGTTTTGAAAAATCACAACCATGAGTTCCTTCAGTCTCCTGCATTGTACTCTGAATTCCTTCTGGCTTTGTTAAGGGTCCTCTTCCTCTAAGCTTATTATCCTGTTAGCTGTTTTAATGTGTGCTCACTGCAGCTTGTTACAGCTTTCTCTGTGTGTTGCTCCTGGCTCCTGTTTAAGGCTTTACCTCAGTCGAGGCTTCATCAGCACAAAGCAAGGTGGAATAGTGTAACATGTAATGGATCTGGTCATTTCATGCATTTAAGATCATAAAATTCTGCTCACCTAGCTGCCTTATTTTTCTTCTGTTTTATTTCATAGTTTGAAAATGAACCCTTGTAAGCTCTGATTTATAGTTCTACAGAGCTCATGTTGCCAAGACAACTATTGTAAATGTTCTCTTCTGGAAAAACCCTTGTAGACATAAGAAGCTTTCCCAGAGATATCATTCAAGCTGAAATGTTGTAAAATGAATAGTGAATTCATTTTTCCTTACACTGTCCATTTAATTGACAGAGTGGGGTTATTCCCATTCTGTATTGCAGTTTGTGATTCTTCATCCTCATTTGAGTAGTATAAAGGAAAAAAAAAATTATCTTGATGTTTCTTGAGTTAAAAAGGACTGGGAAGTGTTTCTGGTCAAATATTTTAGGTACTAGAAATGCATGTTCTCTGTGTTGCTCTGACATCAATTATCAGTATCTTCATAGGGAAAAAGCGGGGGAGGCTCAATTTCTAGCAGAAATATGTTAGCTGCTAGAGCAACTAAAGAAATTAGCAATATTGTTGGTGGGTTTTTTAATCGATTTCTGGATTTTTTTCATGATTTCATATTTCACTTTCTCAGCGCTGCATAATGCAAGGTATCTAGAGGCAACAGTACTGACCCTGGACTGATTATTCAAATTTGGAAGCTGTAGAAAAGAAAGATATAAGCTACTGCCTTAATTTTACCCATGGAGTCAATTAGACCTGTGCTTCAGTTCATTAACATTGTCATGGGTCTTTAGTGCTCATATTTGTTTACAAAAGAACCAAAATCACATCACATGAATATTACAGCATCCATACTGAATAATTTAACACTGCATCTCAACTGTTATATGAACAATCATCAATTTACATTGTGGGTGTTAATGAAAACCATGGGAAATAATCCATATAGTATTGTGAATGAAAACAGCTCTGTTTCAATCTTGAGATGGAGTAGTGGGGTTGTTGTACAGCTGGTTTTGGATAAATTAAATCTGTAGATGCACAGCACAATCTCCTCTTGAGAGGAAGCCTTGGACATTGCATGGACACATAGTGAGGAGTCACAGCTCACAGGGGAGGAAAGAAGTTGAAGAACACTGCAGGCAGCATGAAACACTAAAGCAAAGCTTTGAAAGAAATTATAATTAATAATAAAAGGTAATGCAATTTCACACAAACTCAAACTAACCTGCATAAACTCAGCATTCTTGAAAAAAGTTGTGTGACTGACTAGTTAGCATCTCTTGAGTAAAGCTGTTTGAACTGAAATATTTTGGCCATTACTCTATTTTCAGTCAAGGTAAGGAGCACAGGAGCTATCCACATAAGCAGATTCCAAAGCATTCTATTTTTGCAAATGGGTTAAGGTGCAACTGATAAATGCACAAAGGGCTTTAGTTCTCCATTTGTTGTTTGTTTTTCACAACAGCTAGTTTCAGAAAGCCCTAAAAGAGCTTTCAGAAGTAGAATGAGGAGCTAGTGGAAGCCGCCATGAACACATGCAATCCCTTCCTCCCACCAGCCCTCCAGAGGATACAGAGTACTGAGAAGCTCATTTCAAAAAACTATCATTAGCCATGACTTTTCAAAAAGGCACAAGTTTTTACAGATATAGCTGTTCTTGTTCTAAACATGTTTCAGTCATCAGAATTTGGAAGATAAAGAGACATCTGAAAAGCTGTACAACATAATGGCTGATTAAAGATGCTGCATCCTCAAGAGCATGTGAACACAGCTAGCACAGAATTTTCTTTCTTTTGTAAAAACACACACCAGTTCTGCATCTATATAAAGTAATGCTTTAAGGTGGATAAAAAGAGGTTCTTGGCAACAGAGAGGTCTTTGTGGAGGAATATGTTACTTTCTGTAGAGTTCCATCAACATATTCAAATTTACTTCCAAGAATCTTCCAAGAATTAGCATATTTTTTTATAACTCCTTCTCAGATACACTGTGTCACTTGCTCTCACAGTTCCCATTTATAACTGATATCACATGAGCGTCATTAAGACACGGAGCAGAGCCTGAGTTGTTATGACACAGAATCACATATATGGGCACAAACTTTCTTTGGCAAGTAGTTTAGAGATTTTTTTTATTATTATTTTTAAGATAGTGTATCTATGCTAAATATAACTGCAGTCAAAACTGAAATAAATGGGGGTCCTGGGTCTCATCAAGGTTTAGCTCCATTCCAGATCATCTTGGCAAGAGAGCAATTTCCCAGAAAATTGTCAAACACTTTCAGCTGCAGGAACCATGAAGCCAGATAGCAAACTCAAATTTCTTTCACAGTAACCTGTGCTCTCATTTGAAGGTAAAAACCCAGTCTTTATTTCAAGCAATTTTCTTCAATCAAGGTGGGGAGAGCCCAGATCAGGCTGCGAAGCTTTGTGGTAGGTTTCCACCTCCATCTCTGCACAATCACTAACTAGAGTAATTTACAAGTTTTACTTATTAAGCTCTAGGTGTGATTTCTCTTGACCCCTCCTGTTTCCTTCCTGAGGCACGTTATGATGAAGATATTCTTACTGTGGTGCTGTCCTGTGACCCGTGCCATGGGCAAGGAATAGATGTCGTGTGACTCTCCTGAAGCAGAAGTCTCCTGCATGGTTACCTGAAACTGGGAGTGCTGGTGGGGTCACACACTGCCTGCCTTCCTGTCCTGTCCTTCTGTCTCCTGAGAACATCGCCAGCACTGCCAGCCCTGCATCTCATACACAGAAAAAGCAGCCAGCTTTCAACTCCACAAATGAAATACAGCTATCAACAGCGCTGTGGCAGACTGGAGCTCCGTGTGGGCTCACTGCCTGAATATTTATTTAGTTCCTGGGCAAGTTTTCCAGCTGAATCTGTCGGCAGCAGCTACATGGCTAGAGCTTAGCTGTGTGAATGTGTGCATTAACCTGCAGTACAAGCTTGAAAATGAGCTGCAGGGAATGTAGAACAAGATGACTGGCATGAGCACAGGAGTATTGGGTGCTTTTAGCTAACCCCTCCCTTAAGGTGTCCTCCGGTGCTTGTGTACTAGACTTACAAGTTCAAAGTTAAAGAATAACTTTCAACCAAAGTAAAGAGACTAAGGCAATATGATAGACTGGGGAATGATGCAACTTTGGATTTTCTCTGATGGTTCAATGGCTCAGCAAATCTGTATTTCTGTCATGTACGGGGTAAGATTCACAGTTTATATCCCCAACAAAATGTTGAGAACATGAATCATGCTGAATCTTGCAACTTGAGGCGAAGAGAGAACTCCCAAAGCAGCCATATTCCAAGAAGAAATAAAGAAGTATATAGCTACCTGCTACTATCACAAGTATTAAAATATATCATCCCTAATGAAAAAAAGTCCAGTGCATCCAAATAAAAAGGGATAATCAACTTGTAGATGGGGGCAGACTCCATAAATCTTATGACTCCATAAATGTATGGCAGCAGTACAGTGCTGGGTGGTTATTAAATATACCATGTTACAAATTACAGAATGCAAGACCTGATCCCTGCAGCTATTTGGATACCAATGCCAAGGGGAGGGGACAAGCAGCCCTTAGGGCAATTAGAATCTCCCAATGGGCTGCTAATGCAGTTGGAATCTTCCTCTTTCCTCCTCTGTGCTCTTATTTCTTCTCATTTCTCAGGTAAGTAAAGTTCAGGTAAGTAAAAAGGTAATGTAAGTAAAAAGCTTAGGTAAGTAAAAAGTTCATGTAAGATGAGAGAGATTCTTTAGATGTACCACACAACATGTAACAGAGTTAGGGATTACAATGTTCTCTATGGCTCTGAGGTGTTACTGTCTTGTTGGGGATTTTTCTTCCAGATATTCCAACAGCAAATGTTTGCACAGTGCAAGAGATCAGAATGATAAAATAAATAAACATTGTCCAACTGAATCTGGAAAATCTCAGCTGCCTTGCTAACGTGTGCATGTGTATATATGTGAATATACACAACCTACATCAACAGGAAGAATGTGAAATGGAAGCCAGGGAGGTCAGTGTGAGACCAGCTGTGCTCCTGGATCTTTAGCTGACTTCACTGAGTGAACTGCCTCTCTACAACCTTTGTAATTGGCCATGGTCTCTTTTTTGCTCAATTAGAATTTTTTAAGTTTCTTTTGGTCCATGTAAATCTGAACCCGTTTGAATTTATCACCTTGTGTTCCCTATAAGCACTCTGTGAATTCTTGAAGACTGAAGTAGGATGCAAAATGCTACCCAGAAAAACTTAAACCAGCACTGTCTATACAGTGAGTATGGATTCCAAGGGGCTTCAGGGAGTACTTGGTTATGTATTTGGACTGCAGGGCAAAGGGAGAGTTTTGGAACAGCATGTACATCTAGATGTCTTCTTATCAGCTCTGCAGAGACCCAGGAGCTCCATATATTGCACTAAGGGCATGGCTGAAAACCTTGTTAGGAGATGGCAGAGTGTGAAGAGCTGTAGTGTGGTCTCCTTAGCTGGCATAGCTACAGAATCTATCCACAGGAACATTTGTCATACAGATTTTGTCACAGTATAGAAAATGGAAACTTTTATTTTAGTCTGAATAAGTATTATTCTTACAGTAAAGAATCAGAGTTGAAGTGTGTGTGTCCTTTGGCAAAGAGTGATTCCCTAGTCTAAAGAGGCTAGGAAAAAAGATATTTCTTAAGGAAAAAAACCCATTCTGTTCACTAATAAATTCTGCATTTTCTTTTTCATCTGCTCAGAAGTTTATGAAGCACTAAAATAGTTGTCACACAGAAGTGCTATCCAGATTTTGCAGGGCATTACTGCCTTCATGCTGCCTTCCTGCATGCCTCAGTATGAAAGGAAAAGAAGAGGAACCTGGTAACCAGGAACTCCTCCTCTCAAGGTGGAGATTTTGAGTCTGGATACCCTTTTAGTCCAGTCATGGCCCCCATACCTTGCTGCATTCAGAGCTGTGGAAGGGTAGGCTCAGAGCTCTACCATTGTTTCTTCTTCTATTTCACTATTATGTGAGTCTTGGCTTCATCTCCAAACTCCCCTCAGCTGCAGTGGTTGTGTGAAAGGGAAAGCTTTGCTAGACTTGTGCCAGGCAGCAAAGAGCCCTCAAAGACAAAGAGAGAACTTCAGCTTCTCTGTGTTTGATCTGGATAAGCTGATGCAGCACAATCCGTGGGCAGGTCTCCAGAGCTTTTCCCAGCAGAGTGTGCAGAGTGGAGCTCAGGCCAGAGCAAGGCTGACAGCCAGCAGTGCAGGGAGCTGTTTGGGCTGCTGCCTTCCTTGTGCCTGCCTCAGAACAAGCTTTCAGCCTTGCTACAGGTGCAGTTATGCAGGTGACCGGAACATACTGGTGTGACTGGGAAGGAAGTGGCAGAAGAAAGCTTGCTGAAAGTTTCTAATTTTTCACACATCAAAGGCTTCCAGCAGCACTGAGGATTAATTATCCATCAGTCTCCTATGAATTGCATAGGTTTGTACTACATGGGGTTAGAACTGCACCAGCAGACAGCTCATTCCACGTGCTAATAGCCTTTAATATTCTTCTGTCATGTTTCACAATCCAATTATTCATTTATTTAGCAAATAAAGCTGAAAAGGAGAGGAAAAGTGTTATATTATAGAGGATCTTAGCCACAGAAGTGGCCTTTTATTTTAGAAACTGCCCTTTTCTTTTTTTTTCTTCATGGACAGCTGGTGACACAACTGGTATAAAGCTTAGGAGGGAAGGATCTTACCCACCTTGGCATCCTGCCATGAATTTCTGTGACCTGGCTGTTCTACTCAACCAGGTCCTTCCATAGGCTCTATTTGTAGGCTCCCTCCTCTCTTTATTTCACCATGCTGGCAACATTTGTGCAGGCATTTAAGCAAAATTTCCTCAAGTCACATTTGATTAAAGTGACACATCAGAGACACTTCCTGCTGTAGTCCTGTCCTACATATCCACCTGTTTTAGGGCATTCTATCCTTTAGCTGCTCTTTTGTTATATGTATGAGGTCCCAAGAGTGAGTTTCTTATTACCAATGGAGTATCCTTCATTACCTTTCAGCTCATGTCTCCCTTTTAAAGTATACTATAGCTTTTTTTATTCAGCTTCACTGCACTGATGTGTAAGCTTGGTCCTCTTTGATAACTGCTCCAGAATAAATCAGCATCTTTTCCTCTCTCTGTGAGAAGGGAAGGGGAAAAAATTGAAGAAAATTTTCTAGACCAGAAAAAAACACAGCAGATAAAACTTGAGGAACACCTTACAGTGAAAACCTGAAGAAAAAGAACAAGGCAATCCTGTTATTTTCTTAAGGTGCAGGCTACAAGCAAAAGGCCAGAGATATATGTCCTGGCCCCAAAGTAAATAAAATCCTTTTTCTTTTCCCTATTTTGTCTTAATTTTTTTACTGAAGAGGAGAATTTTCTAAGTAAGAAAATATATTTCTTTGCTATGTAATGATGCATGTAAAAACAAAGGAGTAGAATGCAGAGAATAGGAAATAAAATATGAATGTTAGCTTTATAGGACTGAAGGAGAAAAACCCTGCAGGCATTTCCAAAGCCTCTTGCTAATTACTGTTATTTCTAGCAGTTACTGAATGCATCCAGAGTATGACCATTGCTTGAATTCTGCTTTTGAATTATTCATCACTTTTACTTTCATGTAGAATAACTATTTGCAGTCTTTAAGCCTTTAATTTTTTTTTTTTTAAACATGGAAATTTAGGGAGGACCTTGAGATTTACAGAGATGTGGCATAGCTACAGAATCTATTCACAGGAACATTTGTCATACAGATTTTGTCACAGTATAGAAAATGGAAACTTTTATTTTAGTCTGAATAAGTATTATTCTTACAGTAAAGAATCAGAGTTGAAGTGTGTGTGTCCTTTGGCAAAGAGTGATTCCCTAGTCTAAAGAGGCTAGGAAAAAAGATATTTCTTAAGGAAAAAACCCCATTCTGTTCACTAATAAATTCTGCATTTTCTTTTTCATCTGCTCAGAAGTTTATGAAGCACTAAAATAGTTGTCACACAGAAGTGCTATCCAGATTTTGCAGGGCATTACTGCCTTCCTGCTGCCTTCCTGCATGCCTCAGTATGAAAGGAAAAGAAGAGGAACCTGGTAACCAGGAACTCCTCCTCTCAAGGTGGAGATTTTGAGTCTGGATACCCTTGAGTCCAGTCATGGCCCCCATACCTTGCTGCATTCAGAGCTGTGGAAGGGTAGGCTCAGAGCTCTACCATTGTTTCTTCTTCTATTTCACTATTATGTGAGTCTTGGCTTCATCTCCAAACTCCCCTCAGCTGCAGTGGTTGTGTGAAAGGGAAAGCTTTGCTAGACTTGTGCCAGGCAGCAAAGAGCCCTCAAAGACAAAGAGAGAACTTCAGCTTCTCTGTGTTTGATCTGGATAAGCTGATGCAGCACAATCCGTGGGCAGGTCTCCAGAGCTTTTCCCAGCAGAGTGTGCAGAGTGGAGCTCAGGCCAGAGCAAGGCTGACAGCCAGCAGTGCAGGGAGCTGTTTGGGCTGCTGCCTTCCTTGTGCCTGCCTCAGAACAAGCTTTCAGCCTTGCTACAGGTGCAGTTATGCGTGGGTGACCGGAACATACTGGTGTGACTGGGAAGGAAGTGGCAGAAGAAAGCTTGCTGAAAGTTTCTCTAATTTTTCACACATCAAAGGCTTCCAGCAGCACTGAGGATTAATTATCCATCAGTCTCCTATGAATTGCATAGGTTTGTACTACATGGGGTTAGAACTGCACCAGCAGACAGCTTATTCCACGTGCTAATAGCCTTTAATATTCTTCTGTCATGTTTCACAATCCAATTATTCATTTATTTAGCAAATAAAGCTGAAAAGGAGAGGAAAAGTGTTATATTATAGAGGATCTTAGCCACAGAAGTGGCCTTTATTTTAGAAACTGCCCCTTTCTTTTTTTCTTCATGGACAGCTGGTGACACAACTGGTATAAAGCTTAGGAGGGAAGGATCTTACCCCACCTTGGCATCCTGCCATGAATTTCTGTGACCTGGCTGTTCTACTCAACCAGGTCCTTCCATAGGCTCTATTTGTAGGCTCCCTCCTCTCTTTATTTCACCATGCTGGCAACATTTGTGCAGGCATTTAAGCACTTATTTCCTCAAGTCACATTTGATTAAAGTGACACATCAGAGACACTTCCTGCTGTAGTCCTGTCCTACATATCCACCTGTTTTAGGGCATTCTATCCTTTAGCTGCTCTTTTGTTATATGTATGAGGTCCCAAGAGTGAGTTTCTTATTACCAATGGAGTATCCTTCATTACCTTTCAGCTCATGTCTCCCTTTTAAAGTATACTATAGCTTTTTTTATTCAGCTTCACTGCACTGATGTGTAAGCTTGGTCCTCTTTGATAACTGCTCCAGAATAAATCAGCATCTTTTCCTCTCTCTGTGAGAAGGGAAGGGGAAAAAATTGAAGAAAATTTTCTAGACCAGAAAAAAACACAGCAGATAAAACTTGAGGAACACCTTACAGTGAAAACCTGAAGAAAAAGAACAAGGCAATCCTGTTATTTTCTTAAGGTGCAGGCTACAAGCAAAAGGCCAGAGATATATGTCCTGGCCCCAAAGTAAATAAAATCCCTTTTCTTTTCCCTATTTTGTCTTAATTTTTTCACTGAAGAGGAGAATTACTAAGTAAGAAAATATATTTCTTTGCTATGTAATGATGCATGTAAAAAACAAAGGAGTAGAATGCAGAGAATAGGAAATAAAATATGAATGTTAGCTTTATAGGACTGAAGGAGAAAAACCCTGCAGGCATTTCCAAAGCCTCTTGCTAATTACTGTTATTTCTAGCAGTTACTGAATGCATCCAGAGTATGACCATTGCTTGAATTCTGCTTTTGAATTATTCATCACTTTTACTTTCATGTAGAATAACTATTTGCAGTCTTTAAGCCTTTAATTTTTTTTTTCATTTAAACATGGAAATTTAGGGAGGACCTTGAGATTTACAGAGATGTAACTCTGTTAAAAACCTTGCCTAATCAGAAGGGAGTAGAAGAGACAGCAAATAGAAGTATGTCTGTAACTACCGCATACTTCACAGCCAAAATGGCTGAGAAGATTAAGGGGACACAGAGCCAAAAAAGTCCTGTTTGCTGAAGATCTACAGGACAATGTCAAGGCCAGGAAAGAGCGCAAGCCTATGGCCCTTGTAGCTCCATCCCTTACATGTGTGTCTCCTCCTTTCTTCTGACCACTGGATAGTTGTTAAACAATGAAATTACTTTTTTTCCATGCATTCAATTTAAAGCTGCTGCTGGCGAGATGGAATGTTATAACTATGTGAACTCTTATGAAACTCTTTGTATGTATTTCAGAAAATGCTTCGTTAGCCTTCAAACTTTTCTTTCTGCCTTTTCATTTTCAAGTTCCACGAGCAAGTGGTTGTTGGTGTCTCACAGCCTTCTGCTGTGCAGAAAATGGGCTGCCATTCTCTGTTCACCTAGCTTTTCATAGTCTGTTTTCCTAAAGAAAGGCAGCTTGCTGTGCTGTCCTTGTCTGTTTCCTGCAATTGCTGTCTCTCTCAAATCACTTTTAAACAGTTGTCTGATTTCATCCTCATTTGGGAGAAATGCAAAAAATCTGTAGGAAAACGAGATTGCTACAGATCAAGGGAAATATACTGGGCTGGAAAGAGAGGGGAGATTCTGCTAGTACTCTGGCTGAAGGAGGGGCTGCAGGATGAAGCTGTCCTGCTCCTGGTACCCAATGAAACTACTCTCCTACCTTTGCCCTGTTCCTGTTATTCCCATTGACTACATTTGGGTGGCTTACTAGGGAGGAAGAAAAAATAAATGGTGGAAGTGCAGTTCACATGAGCAGTCACCATAGGCACTTGAAAACATTGCTGGATTCCACATAAGTAGAAGTACAGAGGGGACACAATTTTTCTCAAACCTTGATTTTTTAATTTCCAATAAATGGTTTTCAGTTATTTAGAACTGAAACATTTTTGGCAGTTTTAAAGCTATTTTATTTATTTTTATCCATGCTTCTTTTCTATGAGGGGAAAGATTTAAATAAATAAGGTGAAAAGAAACAGGAAAAAACCCCAAAGTTAATGTCCTAGTTTCTGCCATTTCCATCGAAACATTCCCCTCAAAAAGTGTTCCAGTCATCTGCAGGAAAACCTGTAGTCACATTATGGTCTGTTTCCTCTCATGGTTCAATCCATTTAATTTCAGGAGACTTGTTTGATCAACCAGCTTCTTCCTGAAAAATTACTAGTATTAGGAAAGGCTAAAATTTTTACTTTTCTTCCGAGAAATGAATTGGCAAACTCTCCAATGATCTTGACTATATTGGTTTGTACTTCCAGTTTATGGTTAAAATATCTGTCTTGTTTCAAAAGGGATATATGGTAAAAGCCATGATATTTTATTTTCTGCTCTGTAGCTAATGATGAAGCATCCCTAATATCTGAATTTTTTCTAGCAGAAATGAAATCTAAATCTGTCAGTTAATAATAGCTCTCTCAGGGATTTGAGGCTTTTCAATCCCTTTACACAGTCTTCCCTCATATTATTTTGTTCTCTTCTCTTGGCAGTTGTTCTGAGGCTGGGATTTCACTTTTAAGGTACTGTGCATAGTGTCTATAGAATCTGAATGACTTTGGTTCGCTCATCCAAAAGGAAAGCTAAAGGCAGTGAGGCATCCTGTTGTATTTGTTTACTGTGAGAGATATGGTTTTTAAGATGGATAAGATGTGACAGGGTGTCCATTAGGGCTACCCCTTTTTAGCCTCCTTTATGGAATGAAAATGTCTAATGATATTAACTGCTGTTTCTGACAGGGGCCTAGAAATCAAATATTACATCTTGGACTACTCACAGAACCCTTTTCAAACACATAAAATGAATAATAAAATGTGCTCTGGAAAGAGAGAATAATTTACTTTAATTTTCTAGAGGAGGAATGCACTTATACATCCTTGTAAAGATAAAAGGAGAAACTTGTGGTTTTAAATTAGATCCATTACTTGAGGAACAGCTATCTCTGAGTTTGAAATTGCATTGTGCAAAGAGCCCAAACACACCACACAGAATACAACCCAAATGTACAAAATGACTGAGGATGATATTTGCCGCTCTGGTTTTTTATGACACAAGAAACCCTGTGAGAGAAAGTTTTTGTTTTGCCTTAGGGAGAGTATGTAGGCTCAGGGGAGGAGGAGATTGATAATCACAGCTAACACTGTAATGACTCTTGCCAGAAAGTAGCTGGCTCCACAGGGTGGTAAGATTAGAGCCTTTCCTTCTGGAAGAGCAGGCAATGCACCAGAGCTGAACTGCCCTGTGCAAGTATGCAGTAAAAGCTCAAGCCTGGGCACAGCCATCGCACTCAGTTCCTGCTGCTGCAGCTGGACAGGCAGCTTTACTGTCTCATCACCTGCTAGGTGGAAATGAGGTTTTGTAGTTTTCCAGAAAAGTGCAGTGCTGGCTGTTAAGACCATCATCAGTTTTCCTCTTTCCTTTAGGACAGGAGGAAGAGTGAGGTCTCTAAGTGAGCAGGCTTTTTACTGGCAGCAGATGGCTCAGGATGTAAGCTCACCTCCCTGACCTGAAGGGATTTGGTGATGGGATGTAGGAATTGTCGCTCTCAGTCACTGCCTCAGTTCAGATCTAACTGTTATTTCTGAAGATTTGACATCACTGACTCAGTAGTTTAAAGTCTGAGGTCCTCTTGGGGATGATGTAGTGTTGAAAGCTTATTTCCTAATGAAAGGAAAAAGCCAAAACACAGCCAACCAACAAACCAACAATCAAGGAACAAACCAACAGTCATCCAACAAAAAAACACCAAACCAACACAAAAAATGAAAAACACAAAAAAAGACTCTTGTTGTCTATCTCAAATAAGACTGAATGAAAAGGTCTTAGAATAAGACTTTTGCTTTTGTGGGGAGTAGCCCACCAGGGCTATCAGCACTGCATATTTTCAGTAGTGACATAAAAGAGCTTAACTACTACAGAAATCAAAAAGTATGTTCAGACTTTTTGCAAGTCACTTGAGAAACTTGCTTGAAAAACCCTAATTTCATAAGGTTTTTCTATACTGCAGTAATATTTAAAATAATAAGGAAGGCAGAAACCAAGACTTTTTTACCAGTAATACTAGTAACTTCCACATTTTCCTTAAAAAAAATCTGTATGGCTGGTCAACATTACAGCTATTGACATCAGTATGATAATTTATGATATATTACTTCAAGCTTGCAAGTTTGGGGTTTTGATCAGTTAATAGAGAGTGTCCATCTGACTCCATGCACATTTTGCTTGGGTAACAACTGGTCCCTGATTGAAAACCTTATAATAGAATGGAGTTAACTGAGTCAGCCAAAATGCTCCAGACTTCCTATAGCACGTGGATTCTGTGTTCAGCTCAGTGCTATACTTCATCCTTTGCTGTTATATTTTGTGCTGTGGTATGTCAAGTAATGGGAACCGCATAGGCCAGACGTCACCGCATTGCTGAGATGGTTAAAGCCTGAAACTGTTGACATGTCTTCTGAGGAGCAGGCCCCTTTGAAAGCAGCACCTTCTATCTGCTATCTGGTCATATTGTGTCTTCTAGATACAGTAATGTTTTCCTTACATCACCAGCTGAGAACATCTTTTTGGGACTATCAGTCAAGAAGATTAAGGAAACTAATACCATTTGTCTGTTTTGGATGCTAACATTGATTACAGGAGAAATGGAGGTAAGAGAGAACCAATCCACAAATTCCTTTGAAGAAAGAGGGAAATGCTTTATATTTCCAATGGGGAACCATTCTTCCTAGGCAGCAATTAAGATAAATACTCTAATATTGTTTATATAGGCTGTCAGATAAAGTCCTCGGGAGCATATATTGAGCAATTGCTCTAAGTGGAGCATTTGTCATTAACCTGAGATGCGCTCTCTGCTTGGTGTGGCTTGTGTTGCAAACTGAGGACTGAGCCTAAACTGGGGACATAAATTTTCTGACTCTCTGCTGTTTTGAAAGTAATGTGGTCGATAGCTGGGAGAAAGCCATGCGGCTGAAAGCCGTAATTGCCTGCCTGGCACAGAAATATCATCTCTCCTTTGGTTAGAGGCATGCAGGGAAGGGGAGGCAGGCTGCAAAGAGTCAGAGATGAAGTAGCCAGGGGCAAGATCTTAGCCTGAGAGCTTGGGGTGACTCTGGCCAGCTGGGACTGCCTTTTCTTTATCTCATGTGGTTGTAGATACACCAGTGCTACAGCTACGTTTTTTCCTAAATGTAGCAGGTCAAGAGAGATTAAAAATGCCAGTGTGAGGAGCTCTGCTGTTCTCCCCCAGAGCCTTGCCCATGAGGCAGAGTGATGCAGAAGTGGAGAGGGAAGGTCTGAGGTTCTCTCTTTTGAACAGACCTGTCACAGCCACTAATGCCTTGTGTTAACAGCCCACCGACCACCTACTGCTTAACACACAAGGATTAGCAGGGAAATCCTGACACCGGCATGGATTAAGGTTATACACCAGGAATAATTCATAAAAAGCTGGTTGTCTCTTGACTGTGAAACTGCATGTGCTGGGTCAACAGCAAAGCCCACCTTGTAGCAAGAAGTGGAACATTAGGCTTGCAAAGTTCCAAAGTCAGAAAAATTCAGGATGGGATTTTCACTGCTATTAACCAATTAAACTAATCAATGTTTAAAGGACATTAAATCAATGGATTAAGGTCTGTCTAAAATCAGCAAAAGCATTTGTACATGTAAGCTGCTAAGACTGTCTTTATGCTTATTTTTACAAAATATAATTCAGTAGGGCTGAAGCAGAGAGAGGATCTTGCCTGGAGGGAACATGCTGATGGCCTAGTGCCTCAGCTGGATATTCTTTCTAGTATAAATGTATTGACCATTCTTTACTTGAATAGAAATGCACAAATCAGTAATGAAAAATGTCCAGAAATTTAGCAATGAACAATCAATTGGGCTTCTTCTTATTCTGGGCATCTAGTACGAGACCCCTTGAACTGATTTCAGAGGAGTTTACAGGAGTTGTCTCTGACAGTGTCACAGGTTTTGCATCCTGAAGTGAAGGCACTCTGGGAAACCTTATGCTGATCATTAATGTTAAACCTGTAGAGTCTCTGTCTCCATTTCAGAGGTTACCCAAACACAGCATGTTGTTTATCTTCAGAAACCGATATTTTTGGTGGCACATCTTACCTTCACTAAAAACACGGGTTGTGTAAACTTTACATCCAAGCAGCCCCTTTCCCCAGCTGAGTTAGCGTGCACTGTTTGCCAAATGCAGACCTGGAGAAATCATAGGAACCCCACCCCTGCAGCCATGTTGTAATGCAAACCTCTTGGCATCTCTAAAAGAGCAGTTCCACATATCAAAGCATGCTTGTCTCAATTTGTGTTCAGATTTTCTCATCTGCTGTAACAGCTGTCCCTTAAGTAGCACAGAATAGGCTCTGCAGACAAATCCCACCATGGGAATTCTCCTCCAAGGGAAATCTTGCACTGTGGTAATTAACAGCTCACATATTCAGAGTGATGCATGCCAGGCATATCAGGCTGGGGAGATGTTAAAGGAGCCCTGATAGGGAAAGCTGACTGGCTTCAGATTCGGGTGTAGGACAGCACTGTTCTCCATAACTCTTTTACACATGCCAGTGCACAGGAGTTACAGAGGAAGATGCACAAATGGGGTGTCTGAATGGAACTGAGAATTGGTATTCTTAACTGCTTGGCTTCGATTGGTTCTGTTCCTTTGTATAGCTTACCTGGCTGTCTCATTATTTTCCAACTGTGAGTGAGGGAATATTTCTCATACTTTTACTTTTCTACAGATGTTGGGGGTCACAGTGAAGCTTGGATTCATTAAATCTCTGTTAAAGCTTTACTGACAGCTCTAGGGCAGGGGGTCTAATTTCAGGATGACCTCAACTTCTGTGTCACTTTTCTTCTGATAAGCAAGTGGTGAGGTTTTTTTTTTCTATTTTTTACTTTGTTCAGAAGCCATTGTCATAGCAACTTCCCCTTGAGTCCTATTTAGGTGGTTACTATTCAACCTCAGGGCTATCTATGTAACTGCTCTGATTTTACCTGAAAAATTAAATTATTCTTAGCTTTAGGGAATAAACAAATATAATCTAAAAAAACGTATTTTTATGCTCACACACTGCAAAAGACACTACTGCTTTCTACTGTGATATGATAAATAACCAAGTAGGACAGTCTCATTTAGAAAGACTTAATAGTAAATAATTTTCATTTTTGAATTTTAGCTTTTCAAAAAAGGGACTATAATTGAAATATAGTTGTATCTCAATATAATATAATGCATAATACAAAAATCTAATAATGGCCAAAAATCTGAGCAGCTCTCAAAATGGAACAAGCATGATCACCCTAAAACAGAGCAAAGCCTCAGAGAACTTAAAGCACCTTGTAAAATTTAAGGGCTCTCCTCCTGTCTCCCCATGTATTGCTACTGCAGCTGCAGCTGTTCCTGCAAAAGTTTCCTTCTGCAGAAGTTAGTTTTAATATCAGTTGGAAAAGGAGACTAAAATATTTTTGCTATGATCAGTCCAGATGAATTTCACACTTCTCTAACAGAACCAGCCAGGCCAACAGCAGTGAAGTCACACTTAATCCTTGTTTTGAGGGTTTAAGGGAAACATAAACCCTGCGCTGGTTCTCAGCTGAAGAATTCACGCGGGGCGAAATCTGCCCCTTTCCTTCAGCTGCTGGGGACTCTTGCGGTGAATTGGAGGTACCAAAGGGGAATGCAGCACACAGCACTTTGCGG
The DNA here is from genome assembly GCA_024865655.1 of Emberiza elegans. Taxonomy (NCBI): domain Eukaryota; kingdom Metazoa; phylum Chordata; class Aves; order Passeriformes; family Fringillidae; genus Emberiza; species Emberiza elegans. The sequence goes on along the minus strand of JALJVW010000241.1, from coordinate 23,284,508 downwards.
ATGCTGGAGGCTGACCCGGCAGGGGCTCCCGTGTTACCGGAGCGGTGGTGCTGAGTGCTGAGCCCCCCGGACACGGGGGTGTCCCTGTCCCTGTCCCTGTCCCTGTCGCGGTCACCGCTCCGCTGCTGCGCCCAGGCGGTGACAGGGACCGGCAGCACCCCCGGCTCCCGGAGCTGCTCGGCCTGGGCTCGCCTGCTGGGGCTGGGCTTACAGCAGGGACTCTGGCATGCCTCTTCGGGCTAATTGGCTTGACAGCTAATTAGAGCTCACGAGCCCAAAGCACAAAATAAACATGACATCTATGCTCTGCCTTTTATAACGCCGGCATTTCGCTCGTTTTGGTGAAGCCTATTCATGTCACATAGATTGAAATACCTCGTTGATCCTGTTACCCATCTGACCGCCCTGAGCACATGGTGATGCCTCTCCTAATGCCAGGAAGCATATGAATTACACAATTTAAGTCACTGCAGTGTTAACACGGGTCATCCCAATGGGAGCTCTCCCATTTACTCAGAGATGTGGTTGAAGGATTGAACTAAAACTATTATTATTATTATTATTATTATTAAGTGGAAGGACACACATATGGAAGATTGTTTGCTGAGCAACTGTTCCAGTGAAGATTTGAATTGGATGCAGTAAGTAGTGAAAAAGGAATAGCTGCTAAAAATGATGACTGAAATGATGGTATTTTAATTCATAGGAAAATGAAAACATGAGTGGCTGATTCATGAGTTGTGGAAAGAATAACCTTAATACAACTGAGCTGATTCTGCTGCATATTATGAAAAGAGCTGCCAGTTTTTACTCTATACTGCTGAAAGATAACCATTGTCTTCACTGTTATTAGAAAATAAAATTACCAAAATTTAAAATAAAAAAACAAACCAAAACACCCCCCCCCCCAAAGAAAAAAAAAAAGGAAACCAAAAAAACCAACCCAAAACAAAAACCCCCAAAATATCCATCAATTTCTTCATAATTGAGCTGTATTTTTCCAGGTCTAAAGAGGATGCCTGAAAAGGAAAAGGCTGACCTGAGCTGTCCACATCCAGTTTTCATGCCAAAACATAGAAGATGCACTGCAGTGCTACAATACATATTTGTTAGATGGAAATGAGTGCCAGAAAGTTTTTGGGCAAGTGTGGCTGGCTGTTTCTTCTGTGGGTGGTTTGCAGACCCTGCACAGAATCACACAGGCATTGCAGTTGCATGTAGGCTATTTTGTTCTGTTTCTGGGTTCAGTATTGCCTTATAGGGAGGCTTCAGACATGTAACATCATCTCTTGGGCTGAGTCTGGGCAGCAAGTACAATTTTTCTTTCTAATTCAATTCATTGTTTAGAGGAATAGATGAAGCAAACCTATCTTTTTAGATGTAATTCTATTTCCACAAATGAAAATGCCACCATATCAGGTTCATTTTAAACTTACAGTTGGTATATAAATGATCAGAAACACTGCAGCCTATACCTTAGCTGTTTATGAAAGATGCAGATACCACAATGACAAACATCACAGAAAACATTACAGTTAAAACCCATAGAACTTTTCTCTACCTATGGGTAGAGAAAAAAATACCATAAAGTATTGTTTTAAAAGTATCCAATTTCTTTAGTAAGCTTGTGGAAAAAAATAGGAGATACAAAATGGAGCTTTTTGTATGAATGGTAGTTATAAAGCACTTCAGTGTCTGTTCCAATGAGATTGATCCTGATTAGGACATGCAAGTCCCATTACAGTACAAACAGACAACACATCTAGATATGGTTTATATGTAGGTATGTTTAATGCATCATTCCAATCAGGAATCTAGGAAGAAATACTTACCAAAATACTTATTTGTCAGGAATGTAAAAACTCAGGCAATAAGGGAAGAATCAAAGACTTTTTTATGGAAAAAGAAAACCCTGAACTTCACGTTTCAAAGGCAATTACTGCAATTAAGTATGAAACAGCACCTTTCATGCCAGCAATTCACTCTGCATGAGTTCACTTGGCCAGAAAAGTGCAGTTTGTTCTTAAAACTAGAGCTAGAAGAATGCAATGTTCAATCTGGGAAGATTTCAGCTATGTGTTGATAGGGTAAAGAGTTGCTAAGGTTAATAGGAAGGGAAGGTCCCTATTGGAACCTATTCCTAAGGCTGAGAGAAAGGGAAAAGTGCCATTTTCTTGGGTAATTGTTTCATTCACAAAAACAGAGATAAAAAGCATGCGTAAGAACCCATGTGTAAGAGCATGGGGATGAAGGATGGGTTAGTTGTGACCCAGAAAGCATTTTAAGTCTTTTGTAGAGGAAAAATTACCCTAACTTTCCTTGAATTAGTAGGCAGGGGTTCCCATGGGCCTGGTTCATTCTACCACTGCAAGAAGTGGGGTAGGTGATATTCAAAAGCCACTTCTTTCATATTGCATGACTCTTCCTCTTGGGGTGTTTCAACAGGATTTTCAGTTCACAGTCATAGGATCATCACAGACTATTTGCCCCACATCCTTTAATACAGGATTCCATTGTTTGTAATGACATACCAGCTGCTATGCATTTAACCAGTTCCTAAGGAAATGAAGCATGTTTAGTGTGTCCAGTCCTCATGTAATACAGTATATTATTGATTTTTACCTACTAAACCAAAACCACTATGTCTTGGGATTACATATGTAAAGAATGAGCAGGCCTGAAATTGAATAAGATTTTTAGTGAACATTCCTTACTTAAAGTAGTAGATGCACATCTCAATATTTTACATGGTATTCTTTAATTATATTAGTTTTCAGACTACTTTTCACAGTCTGTATGATTTCCCCATTATAATTTCATGCTCATGGAAAATGGTCAAATGCTTACGATAAAGACTCTTTTGAGCCTTTTATTAAGTGGCATTGTTTCCAATTGAGGGAAAAGAAAAATATGATTGATATATACAGGAGGATTCTGGGGATCCATTTCAGGACCTGTCATCTACCTGGTAGTAGTAACAACAACAACAACAACAACAACAACTACTACTATTATTATTATTATTAATAATAATAATAATAATAATAATATTTATCCAATGATTCTGCACTGCTCAATTCATAAGCAAAAACCTCAAAACTTCATGCTAGAGATATTAAAGGAAGCAATCTCTACGCCTACCTCATTAGAAGGAGTTGCTCAGGAACGTGTTGTCCTACACAGATTGCCCCTGTAAGGCTGCCAATGTCAGCAAGACCTTGGGTGCATCTGTCATGCTTCTGACTTTAGACTTGATACATGTTCTTCTGTGCATTTGCTCATGAGTACAAAAAAAATCTTACTTTTTCTTTTTGTGAGTTTGCTCCCTTTGCTTCTTGCATTATATAAAACCAAGCAGCTGGAATCAGAAGACAAAGTCTCTTTTATCTACAGAATTCTTTTCTGATAATTGAGTTAATATTGAAAGTAAAATTTTTTGTCTGAGAATTCAGGTCCTGAATGCACTGTATAAGTCAACAAATAAATTCCTTTAAATACACTAGCTAAACAAAATAAGGATTTTGCAACAGTACCTGTATGGATTTTCAGGACCTATTATTTTACTATCTCAGTGTACAAATGTCTTTCAGATACTTTCCTTGAAAGGCTTCTTCAGGATAAGAGTGCCTGTGGTACTGGTGGCTGCTTGCACTGAATTATTTCCTAGTTCACAAGGTGGTCAGTGATAGATTTCTTCTCACTGCTGCTCTGAATATCACTGCAGCAGGCTCAAATGCTCAATTTTGTGCAAGAGTGATTCCCTATTAAGAGTGTTGACTCTGTCCAACAGATCTTGTGATCCTTCCTTTAATGGCTGCTATTGTCTTTCACCACCTCCTATTTGTTTTCAATCTCCTTAATGTATGCCTTATCCTGCAGTGCTCCCAAAGCTAATAGTTTATAAGACATCTCAATGTAGTAGGGCTACATGACTTGCATAAATCTACTAAAATGGTGACCTATTGCATATTGCCTTCAAAATCTAATAAGCATTCAACTTTGTTTCTCAGCCAGCTGGCAGACCATTGTGATATCATTCTGATTTTATGATGAAACACTGATGCAAAGCAATCAAACAGATGCAAAGCGATGATAACTAAAGCCAGCTAAACAGAGATAACAAATCTGAACCTAGAATGAAAGGTGAAGCAAAGGTTTATATAGAGCAGCCCAAAAAACATTAAGAAAATGAGTGTGATGGCAGCCATGGCAATGCCACCTTGGGGTCCCCGCCTATTCTGCTGCCTTTGTGCTCACATTTGTTCTGATCACATGCCAGAAAAGGACTGAGCATTGACACTGCTTAATGTCTGTGTCCATGGGGGTATCTGGAGTTTGCACAAAAGTGTTTCTCTCGTCAAGACACAGAAGTTGAAATGATGAACCCTGACTCCAAGGCCTCTGTTGGAGCTCTAGAAGTAGTCCCCCAAATGGAACCCATTTCCGCCACAGAGGAGGGAACCAATCAAAGTATGCATGATCTGCAAAGCTTACATTGCAAAATGTGTGAAAGGGAGAACACCTAGTTGACATAACAGACATTTTCCCTTCTGGCTTTTGGAGTTAATGAGAAAATGATAAATAATCTTTCCTAGCAGTCCTATTTTTCAAATAGACATGCTACTGCAGGAAAGAACCAGATATTCTCTTCAAAAATAGAGATGAGAGTTTTGTGACCAATGATATCCAGTAGGCAATGCTTGGAATATTAAGTCCTCTTTTTCAAAAGGTAAGGAAGAAAGCATAATGATAAATGAAAAAAAAAAAAAAAAAGCCATGTCTTTCTTACAAATGTTAATTGGTCCAAAGAGGATATTTCAAATGTGAGCCCTGAGGAGAGCAGGCACACGTGCATTCTCATCAGAGATGAATGGTTCTCAGGGTTCTCAGACGTGAAAGGGCTCAGCCCTGTGCTCATCTCCTGCTGGGAGGCTGCCTCCCTAGCTAAGCCTGGGCATGGAGGCTATGGCTTCTGAATCTGTCACTCACAAGACTGCTCCAGCCAACCTACTTCCCAGCCCCAGACTGCTCCAGCCAGGACCCCTGTGAGGCTCAGCCTTGCAGGTTTCACAGAGCAGGTTCTGCTACAGAACATTGTCATTCACAGTGACATTTCCCTGACTCAGTAAAGGCAGGGAGGAAATGTACTGTAATTTTGAATTTGGGTTTTCAAAGTTGTCTAAGTCACCAAACAACTATTATTGGGATAAATAACAGCCATTGTATGTCTTTTTACCACAAAAATGAAATTGATGTAATTCATGTCAGACATTGACATTGTGCTTTGCTGTGTAATGGGAAAGTGATGTTGGATTTGAGATTTGGTGAATGCAGCCTAAGTTTATCAGATGGTTTACCAAATCGAATACCTTTACAGGCATCATCTTTTTGGACAGTGATAATATCTGCTTTAGGATTGAGCCAGATTTACCATTGTTTTTAAACATTGATCTGTAAACTAATGTGGTTTAGAGTTGGGAAAAAGGAATTGCAATGATATTAAGGCGATAACGACTCTTAATAAGATTTAGCTCAGCCCTGTCACAAGATAACTTTCTTAAAAACTCCTGGCAGTCAGAAGTATTCAAGGACAAGTCAATTTGTTTTAATGCACATGGAGTAGGGAAGAAACTAGTGTCTCTTGTGGGAAGGAGTGAGCTATCTGAGAAAAAAGTGATGTAATTAATTTCCAAATCCCCCTACAAGACTGAACTGTTATACACCTGCTGAATTTTGTGCACCTCTCAGACTTAGCACTTTTCCTTTCCTTTTTCCCCCTCACTCCATCTGTTCGTATAGCACCTGTACTTCTATGCCTCACTGACTCTCCATCTGTTTCTAGAATTTGTATCTTTCTCCTCTGCTCATGGCCCTTGAAATTTATAATAGAAGTAAGGAGACATTAGGAATGAATGCCTCAACATGTTCATCTGACAAAGTCTTTACGCTAATACTTTCAGTTCCTGCCTGCTTCAGGAACTCAAGCCTGTTCCTGCCACTCCAGGGCAGCTTTAGACGATTTCTAATAGCCCACCATCTGGTTCCTATAAGAAGTTAAGCCTCATTTTCACCCAGCTGCTGCTGCTGCTGCAGTTTGTACCTTTGTCCATGTTCATTCTTCATTAGAGAGTACGATCCAGCAGCAGGATTGCTGTAGACCACTGTGACCTGGTTTCTTGCTGCCAATGACTGACTGGCTTAGCTCATGCTATACTGACAAAGTAGGTTTCACTCCCAGCTGGATGTTACTAGCCTGGAGAAAAAAAGTATTTCTCTTTCTGTGTTGGTATTGGCCATTTACCAAGTTTACTTTCACCTCTCACTTTGTTTCACAACAGACAAATTTAAAAAGAATTAAAAAGCTGCCATTCAGTGTGAAATACAAGGCTAGAAATTGATCCTCTAGTATATTAAAACTACAACACATTAAGTGACGATATATTTGCATTAATGCCTTTAGTTACAAAAGTCAAAAAATACACACACACAGGCATATTACTGCCAATGCTATTAAAGCAACCCACACACTCATGCTCTACATTACAATACTTCAGCAGGAAAGAGAAGCTATATAAATGGATGGTATTAAACCCTTCAGAACTTCAGAACTCCAACCATATTTTAATACATATGATAAACAAAGTCCAGCAATGGTTAATTATAGGGTGGCACTGTAAGTTCACTGGCCACATGAGAGTTAGTTTGTGCTCCTCTATCAGGTGTGATCTGGTATGATGAGGGTTTGGTTACAGCTGTTGAGCTACTGCTGGAAAATTTGAGGGTTTGGCACTTTTAAAAAGAATGATCCAGGATCCATGAAAACTAGGAGAGGTGCAGATTGTAACACCATTGGTGTTGGGGTGAAACCAAGTTGGACCACAAAACAGCTGTTTTCCAAACTAAAAGTCATAGCCATTTCTCATTGTACCCTCTGTCAATCAACTGATTATCAAAATGGAAAATCTTCAGGAGTTATTATTCCAAAGGTCTGAGCCTCTCTGCCATTTTTAGTTTATCATAATGCAATTCAATCTGTCAGTGAATGTCACTTTGCTCATGTACACTTTGCTTGTAATGCTTTCAGTGTAACAAAATATAGTCACTCCCACCATTTCTTAATCTTCTGCTGGTATTCAGGCCATTTTAAGAAGGTGACCTAGTATCATTCTCTCAGGCATTTAGTTAATCTGGTGCAAAAGAACTTTAAATAAGTAGCTGCTCGAGTCTGTTTTATTGGAGAAGACATGCAGCTTTGCACAAATCCCCATGCTGGATGCCTGAGACATAACCTGGAAAGATATGTGCTTATATATTATTAATAAGTCATACTTTGAGCTTTTAAAAGACCTTTCACCTAATGCTCTGACAGTGCTGTAGAGATATTTACCCCCCACAATATCCTTTGTACAGAAGTAAACACAGGATCCATGGAGAACAAGTAACTTGCTCAAGGTCACAGAGCAAAGGCTGCATGTGCATCTTGGCCTAGTGATTCTGCTCTAATAACTAAGCTACAATCCCAAACCTTCAGAAAACAAGCCAAAAAAATCCCAAAACATAGTAATTTTCTGTGGTCTGGTAGGACTGGCTGGAAGTGAGGTATACTTTGGACAATTGCAAAATGACCTTACTCAGGTGGGTAAGTTTAAAACTCAATTTAATTTTATATGGAATTATAACAGTAATGAAATGAGATTGAACTCAAATGAATAATGAGTTCTAAATTGAGGAATGGTGTGATAATGCTTTCCATGGTTCAATTAGTCAGCCATCTGTAGTACTTTCTACTAATAGTTACATTGCCTGGTTTAGAAGAGATTTAAACGCCTCTGTCTAGTTTTCAAGAACATGTACCCATTATACAAGAGATATTAGGCATATAACAGGAAATGGTGTGTACATTGACCCACATCCAATGGATCTAAGTTTAATATGAAGACAGTCTGAATATTCAAAATACTGGAAAATAACTGGAAAAAAAAATCTGACTGCAGCCGAAATGACCACACATTTCCTCTGTTACCAGCTACTTCAAAACCCTAGCTCAGACTTGAATATCTTTTTTGCCTTCAGTGGCCATTTTCATCATGAAGCCCCTGTCCCCACCAGGATGTTGCCTGGTGTGTTCCCACTCAGGGCTAAGGGTAGGACTGTCTTCTGTCACACTGCAGAAGCATTTGAAAGCACTGATTCCTCACATACAGCTTTATCCTCAGTAAGGGGTATCTTGTCCTTTGTACCTTGAGTTCATAAGGATCTCATTCTTCATCAAGGAGAGTTTAAAAAGCTACTGAATTTGGATATTTTTATTATTCTTAGGCTGGGATGCCAGGAAAAGATGTTTCTGTGCTGCAGAACTATTGGTCCAAGGTGAGAGCTGGTTAACATGGTAGGTTTGAAGAAGCTGGAGAAAGCTGAAGAAGGTAAGCAAATCTGTTCTGATTGTCCAAAGAAGAAATAGCTCTACCTCTAGTATTTCCTGGAACCTTGTGTTCTAGAGAACATTGAAGAGATTACACTCCATGTTTATAAATGGTTAATACTGAATTTATTAGTCTGGAAGGCAGGATTTTTTCTCAAAAGAGAAGTTAAAACATGGAGGAAGGTTGGCTGTATGTTTTAGTTTGTGTTAGAAAGCACTTACTGTACCATGCAGGAGAAAAGGCGGTATAAGCACTCTTTTTAAAGAAGAAAAGTTGACATAATCTATGTCTTTACTGATAGTGATAAAGTCTGGGTAAATCTTTTACTTTGTGATTCATGCAATGCATACAGAAGTGTGTTGCATTGACACATCAATTAGGATTTAAACACATCTTAATTAGTTGCCAGTGCCTGTCACTGAAAGGGCACTAACCTGACGCACAATGAATGAAGTATATTGCCTAAATATTGTCTATGAAAATAGTATTTATTTACATTAATGTTAACCTTCCCTTGGCAAACTTTTGTTGTCCTATGGCTCTGTCGCAGTTAGTTAATAATTTACTCATAATTACTTGCCTATAAGAAGCTGAATCTTTCATGAAACAAAAGATGAAGTGTTTCATGAACGCTTTTTTATATAAGCAGGGCGCATTTCCTTCTCGGAAAGCAATTTAGTAGCAAGCTGGTCTCGTCCATGGGACAAAAGTACCCCTGAAATTCTAACTTAATTTTTATTGTTTTAACATGGCATGAATACAGTATGGCTAGAGCTTCTCCAGAACCACACTTACATCACTGAAGTAGTGGTTATTCTATGTAATGTAATGTTAATATAGCTGTAATATAATGTTAATACAGAACCCTAGTTCTCTAGCACTTAAAAACCCTGTTAAAACAATGGGGTTTTTTAATTGTGGGAGATAAACACATTACATGGCTTTGCATTTCACCTGCCTTAATCCTAAGAGACATGGAATGATTATAGAGCTTCATCTCTTCACAGACCTTGAAAAGTTCTAGGCTACCCATTTCTTGACACAAAAAGAAAACACTAGAAATTTGACATTGTGGACATTCAGAGAAAAAAAAAGTCTTGATAGTAAATTTATTAAAGTTGATAATTCTAAGTAACACTTTATAATACACATTTATACATATAATACACATTATATATACATTTAATAATAGGTACAATTTATGAAAAACAGATCAAGTTCCATAAACCTGTGTAAACATTAGAAATATTCTAACCATTGCAGTTGTCAATAGACTGCATAGATCAGTTTCTAACATCCTGAGGGTAGGTGAGCAATAATGTATAGCAGTGAACTTCCTTTTAGTAAAGGACATGCTGGGAAAACCTGTTGTGTGAGATAAAGTCATAAAATCATAGGAGTGTATTATCAGAGACTTTGAATGGGGCTTGACTGAGATGGTGAATAGGTGGAAGGTTTGTGATGAATGTGTCTCACAGTCAAATACAATTCAGTATTCCATTGCCTAAACTTTCATGTTAATTAATAATTAAAAATTATCTGCAGAATATCTGCTTGTGAACAATTATGAAAATACTTTATTATGCTTTTCTCCAAAGATATTGCTCCACTGATTACAAATTACCCTGTGTCTAACTATTGATAGATATGCACATGTGAATTATTATTAGATATCCATGTGTATCCTTCATTGATGCAGCTACAGACTTGTATTCAAAGGCAAAGCTGCACCCACTTCCCAAATAACTTATCATAGTTTTGACCATAGGTTGAATTACAATTAGCTTATGAGAGGAAACAGAAATTAACATCTGCCCATAGATCAGATTAAATTAAAGCCATGACCATGAGTTCAGCATATGAAACTATTCAGTCAGTAACGCTTCATTCTACCATTATTAGAATAATAATATATATTGTCCAGAGGCTGCAACTGAAGGTGAAAACTGCACTTCCTTTATGTCAGTTGCCAATAGGTATCCCAACATTACACTGAATTTAGCACAGGGAAAAAATTATTTTTGCTGCTGGAAAATACTTCATTTTTAAGGCAGCTTTCATTTTGGCCTTGAACTCAACTATTTTGAATTCAGCCTGAGGGTATTTTGTTTGATAGCTTGCTGCAGGCTTAGTACTTCATGTAAGACTGCTGCATTAGCAGAGCTCTGACATTTGACACTTATCTGTGACTAATGATACATATTTGAGCCTTAGCAGCACCATTGACTTGTGAGGGGACATAGTTGAATCTATCCATGAAAAAACAGAAAATTATGTCTTTAGAATGCTATTTCATAGATTCAACTTTTATCAGGAGTATAAAAAATGTCAGTTAATCACTAATCCTTCAAAAATTTTTAGTAAGTTGGGTATTATTTTTTTCTTATTTTGTTAATTGAAGAACATATTGTTCCAAACAGCAAAGAAAATGCAAAAGCTATATTAATTCTGGAATTAAAGGTCACCTTTTGCATGCTAGCAAATACAGCCCCAGTAAGATATACATGCTGATGAAGTCAGCAAGCAATTAAGGACATGACTCCTACACAACCTCTTCAGCTTACTAGTCACTTAATCATACAAGGTGTCGAGCCTTGTCACCCTGGACCTAAAACACATGCTTAATTTTAAACATGTGACTCGGTTACAGGATTCTGTGAGATTACTTGTGCATAACATTAGACACCTGTTTAAATGCTTTGCTGGATCAAAGCAGGAATGCTCAGCATTTTACAGGATTGCATGTTAAAAGTGTTTTATCTCATCCTCCTATTGGAAAAACTCTTAGGTGGATATATGCTTACGTAGTGGGAAGAGAAAAAGTCTCTAAGCGTCTTCTGATTATGGTGAGATTTTTCAAACCTTACTGTATGGGCTGATGTTTGATAATAAAAGATTTATTTCGTTCCAATTTATTTTCAGTTGCAAATTGCCAATTCTCAGCTATTTACCTCCAGTCAAGTGTGAGAGACAAGAAAGCAAAGCAGGTCATTGCAAACACTGCTCTTCCTGAATTATGTTGAGGCTATTGTCAAAAATAAACACCACATTCCTAAATGTGAATATATCCTGGGGAAAGCAAAGTGTAAGTGTCATAATGAGTTGCAAAAAAATGGCGTGGCTGCTTGTAAACATATGGTCTCCCCTTTACGGTTTTAGTATGATGTCTGATGTCTGATTTTTCAGTGTTAAGCAGATTTACACCCTGTGGACTTGAAATTAGCTAGTGCTCAGAGCTGTTCTTCTCAGGGGCTCGTTTCAGAACACACGCACACACATCTTCACATTTGTCTTGGTTTTTACATTTAGCTGAGTTTTATGAAAACTTCCCTTGGCCTAATTGGAGCAGAGCAGCAGTACTGCCCTGCTTTGCTTTGCTCCCCAAACCACCTAAACTGTACACAACAGATTTTGGAGCCCTGCGGTAGGTTAAGGCTGGTGGCTGCTTTCGGGAATGACTCGCAGAGCTTCCATTGTAGGGGCTCTGACTCTGACAGCAGTGACTCACTGCCAGTGCCACGTGGCAAAGTTGGCTGATGGACTTAAAAAAGAATCATCCAATGCAAACAGGCACCTGTGGGTTTATATTTTACAATGAGGCTTTTTTTCCCTCCATAGCCTTTTAGTTATGCCTTAGAAGGATCTAGAGTCGAAGCCAGATGGTTCCTAGAAGCAAGCAAATAAAGCTACCTGGACTGCACAAGCCCAGTATGCAAGATACTGAGTAAAAAGAATGGAAAATTCTTCTAAAAAGAATAGAAAATAAAAGATGAGGCAATAAATATTTAGTTGTCCAAATTAAATCCATTAGAAAAAATTAGTGTTTGTCTTTGTGATCACTATGGCAATATCGGAGCAGTTCTGGAATGCTGTGCTTGTAGATAGTAGCTATGGCCACAGCATGAACACTGCTATTGGAAACTGGGGGACACTGGCTGCTCTGTGTTATAGCTGTGTCACACACAGGAGATAGATATAGATACACACACACACATATATATTTGCTGCACTGCTATAACAGTTGCTGTATTGCTCCACTAGAAATTTCTGGGCCTATCTGGAATGACTAATGGGTGTCAATATTTATACAAAGAACTGGAGAGCTTCCACAAAACCAAAATTGTACAGAAAGAAGTCCTGGCATTGCTCTGATATGTTTGCAGAGTGAGGCAGCTGTCCTGATTTGATACAACTGAAAAAACCCAACATAAACCACGGAGAAGCTTTACCCGGCTTTCTCTTACTGCTCCCCTTCAGTGGTTCTTTGCACACTACTGCACTTCTCTGTGGCTCTGTCATCACCATTCAGTGGAGGGTTTGCTTCTTCTCTCTGGTTTGGTCATCAGGGCCCACTCAGAAGAAGGGGAACTAATGGTTTAAGAGAGATAGTTTAAAGGTCTTTTTATAGATGTGATTTATTTTCCATTTTGCTGACTGCTATTTCTGTAGCTCCTTTGTTAGTCTGTGTGTTAACAGTGACTGCTACTATTCTGTCTTCAGAATATCCTGGTATCTTCCTACTTTCTTCTCTTCTGGCTGGAAGGAAATCTCATTAGTACAAACAGTAATAAACAGGCTCTTGTTTGCAGGAGTCAAGAGTGCTTGTAAGTGTGTGGATTCATATTTATTAAATGTACTTACAGACCTCAGGCCGTCCAACATGGCTTAATTAATATTGCTTCTGAGGTCTTCATTTTGCTGTCACATTTTTTCAGATTCTAACTATGTGTTAATATTCTGTTAATGCATAAACCATACCAATTTTCCAATAAAAAGTGATCCCATTGGCAAGAAATATCAGATCTAATTAAAGGCTATGTGATTTGGGAAACTTGGTAAGAATGAGGAAGTGTGTATGGGTCTAACTCTTAAGCAAAATACAAGGGTATGAAGAATTGCTTTATTAAAATAGTTTAAAAAAAAGCCCAAAGAAAATACTCTGTGTCTGCAATATTCATTTGAATTAAATTTCTATTCATACCATATGGATTAGCGTGAACAAGGGATTTTCTTTAATATTTTATTTGGCTGGATTGAGTGCAAGGGTTCCAGTACTCTGGAGATGATCACTCTGAATGACTGGGTGACCCATTAAAGCATTCTGCTGAGGTATGCCTTTGTCCTGCCAGCTGGAGGATTTTGCCAGGGTTAAGTGCCAAAATAGATCTCAATACAAAAGTTTTAACTAATTCAAGGAAATCGTTACATAACCTCACTGCCAAGAATAGTGTTCACGTATACAGTTACGGAGAGATGTGATGAGGTTGAATATATTCCTATTTGCAAAGTACTTTTGTAAGAAGCTGTTACAGTGTGCAATATATTATCATGCTAAATATGTACTTCAGTCTTTGTACAGGGATTGGGCAGATAGAAAGTAAACTAAACAGAATTTTCCATTAATATATGCTGAAATAGGTTGACTAAATTCTATGAAAAAAGCAAATGCTGAAGATAATAATTTGCCATGTGCAAATATATAGTTGTGTGCATATTAGTATAATCTCCTGCTAAAATTTCCTCTTTTGAGTTTTTAATACAAGGACAGTAGATCCAATGTGTTTTACATCAGCATCTCAGACAGCAAATATTTCACATCGCAACAAGAATCCCAGAATTATTTCATTATATGATTTTGTTCCAGTATCCATCTAATCACTACAAATGTATTCGTTTTCACTTTGTTCTCAAGAAAAAGTAGGAATAGTATTAAAGTGAGGCTCAGAATTAATTATGCAAGACATCTGTGCTTATATCTGGAGTCTGGTTGATAGTGGGTCTCCAGCACTTGAAGTCAAGACCAAGTGCCCCACTGACCTCAGAAAGACAAACCTAGTCTCTTGACTAGAAGTACTTTTATTATTATTTCATGCTATTTCTGTGTGTAAGTGCTTGCCCTGCCACAGCTACTGATGTTATATAAAACCCAATGGTTTATCCTACAGGGAAAACAAAAATGTGAAGGAGGCTGTTGGACCCAAACCATTGGAACTCTGGGGTTTTTTTAACCTTGGAATGTATATATCTTTACTGGCCCTTAAGCTGCCTCTTTAACATTTACTCTCTACCTTTAATCAAAATTTAGGAAAGTTTTATATATAACCATTTAACAAACATGTTGTGCTAAACAAGTTTAGGGTATATATAAAGGCTTTCAGCCTTTTTAAATATAATTTCCCTCAAGATAATAGCATTCAAATGTTTTCTATCATTTACCTGGATTCAGTTAGACCATATATGCCTTTAGGAAGAACTGGGGAGTACACATTTATTCTCTCCCATTGCTCTTCTTAAGAAAAAAAATATTCTTTGTATAATGCAGTCATCATTTAGAGAACACAGAGAACACATAAATCTTCACACTGTTACTCCATTCATGTGTTGGTTTTTTTTTTCCCTAACTGCCATGCCAAATTAATCCCTGGTGCAATATTGTGTCACCAATGAAGCTGTGCCACTTGCCTGGACTCTATTTTTATTTGAAAGATTTATCATTCCAGAGTTTCTTTGTCTTCTGTACTTAGTACGTGGATCCTTGGAAACCCCGACTGCTTTGCCATTACTGTCTCTTTTCTTTAAATAGTGTATCTTTTCCTTGTTTTTTAATCATGGTTTCTCTTAATGGAATGTGTGGAAAGTTTCCTCATATAAGCAAAATAAAAGCCCCACTGTGATTTGCACTTGACTCATATAGGTACAGTTATGCAACTTTATTTAGCTTGTTATGTTTATTGCACTTTATTAAATAATTTGTTATTGATAATGTGGAATTGGGCAAGTTGTATTATGATTAAATGCAATAGCTTGCTGTTCCTCACTTATTTAATTGCTAAAACCAAGAATGCCAATGGGTTTGGAGAACTGATGAACAGAGTTGGGGGTTTTAATTGCAAAGATCATCCAGGACTGATGAATATTTTAAATACTTCTGTGATACTCTGCACAGAATATCCACAAGAGGGAACTGTTTTACATAAAGAGGAGTCATTCCCTTGCTGCTAAAACACTGCTTTCTGCAACCAAATCCTCCAGAATTACATTGAGTAGGCATGATTGTGTCCTGGACTATGCTACATGGTAAGAACGGGAAAAACACAGGCCAGCATAGCGTTTGTTTTGTTCTGTAAATAGTACTGTTAACCAAGTAAATTTTGAGCTCTTGAGTTGAAATATTAAATAGACAACTAATCTGAAAACAAATCCATTGATGTTTTCTGTTTGTTTGGAATAGATCTCTCCAGGATGCAGAGCTTGAAAATCTTGTTTAGTCTGAAGGCAACATGAAATGGAGTTGTTGCCTCAGTAAATGAAGCATACAGCCCCAGGGGGCTTTCTCAAACTCTACTTTACAGAGCCTGCACTGGAAAGCTGGCCTTTCTTTATTCATAAAGGAGCAAGCTCAAATGGGATTTAATGGAAGGGATATTCATTTAAGGATCATTTTTACCTCTGCCTATGAATAGGTGAACAAAATTCAAAGTTACCTACTTTGCTTTGTCTTCTGCAGATATTTCCTAGTAAGGAAACTTTCAACTGGTAAGGTAAGTCTCACCAATTGATATCAATATTTACTTTTCAGTGTGAGTTTCACAGTAAATATTTGTAGAACTGTGCCATATTTATGTAAATAAAAGTTTTGTTGATATGGATAAAACAAAGGGTTTTCCCCTGGATATATAGAGTGAAATTTATATACCAAATATACCTACTGTATGTCTTGGTTGGTTTATAAACACTTTTTGAGTACCAGAACTTAAAAGCAGCCTTTAACAAGTGATAACAATAAATCCTTGTCCAAATCTACAAGTAAACTCTGTGTGAACGTGTTTGAATGAAATGATTTGAACACAAAGAATACATTTTGTGCTGCACTTGCTTTCCTTTAGTCAGAGTTTTTCTTTAGGACCATCTTGGGTATATGGGGGTACAGTATTATGGGGATGGTATTTTAGAGGTGCCTAACGATCCTGTTTGCATCTGGAGAGCTCGTGAAAACAGTGTCTGCACTGCTCAGCTGCAGCAGTGTTGAGTCCAAGAAATACTTTTTAACTCATACCTTCTGAATGTATAAAGCAAGAAAATGGATTTTCAGACTGTAGCCTCTCTGTCAAATCTTCTGGGCCCTTCTCAAACAACAGCAAGAGGGGATGTATGTTACAGCCATGGCTTCAGAGACTCAGCTCTTGTTATCTGCCAGACCAGAGTATGGAAGAAATTCCACCATGCAAAAGCCTTCCCTGGGATATTGCTGCAGCTGCTCTTCATTGTCCTCATCTTTCAAGGTGCACAGGGTTGTAGTTTCTATTAGCTGTAAGAGCGCCTGTAAGTACCTGGCACTTCTGAAGATCAGACATCAAGTGCCTGTGTTACGATGCTCCTGCCCTTGTTCCACTCCTGGTGTTTGCTGATGGATAAAAGGATCCCTAGGCATGTGAGCAGCTGTGAAAACGGTGTTCCTCACAGGAATGCCAAGCAAATGACCATGAGGACCAGGTTCTGAGCCCAGGACCCAAGGCTCCTGTCGTGGTAACACTTTGCAGTCCAGGTGGCTCTCTAGCTGTGGGGAGGGTTGGTAAAGAAAAGCCATGGGAGGGGGCAGCAGCTGTGGCAGTGCAGTCTGGGCTTGCATGTGGCAGCTGTGACAGGCAGTTTCTTTTCAATCTGACTAGTCTTCTGCATCTAGAAATTCTCAACCAAATTTCATTACAACAGTTTCCTGAGAATGGCCTGCTTCAGGTCTGCTATGTAACTGATTGTTTTTCTCTGGGAAAAAGTAATGTGGCATTTTTCTTACCGGTATACACTTCCATATCATTATCTAATGCCTTCTTTATTCAGAGGCCCCTATTAAACCCTTCTGGAAAAAGGAAGCCTTCTCTTGAAGGAACAGACTGGAGGGGCAGACTGGAAAGAGACATCATGATAAACTCAGTCAGACAAACAGTGGTGTTATTGCATGAAAAAAGTGGGGGTGAGAGGATTAGAGAGCCCCATAAAAAGCTTTGGGAACTCATAAAATCTCATTACCTTCACTTAAGTAGAAAACAAAAACAAACAAGTCCCTGGCAGATGCAGAAACAGAAACTACTACTACTAAAGGTTAAGAGATTACTATTTCATAATGGTGGTTCTCTGCTGGTATAGCAACTAGATAAGATGGGGGAATGTCACGCACACAAAGCCTGCTGTATTTTACCCTTGGAAAGATGTCAAGAGGATCTGCATAATACTTTGTACAGACAACCCAGTGAGCAGACCATGTGCCAAACAGAGATTTTGATTTATGTATAAATGAATACACATACAGACGTATAAATTTCTCTGCTTTTCAATGTGAATCCGAAAAAAAAGGAGACGACTATCCAGATTTTCTTGCTGGCTTCCCCTTTTACCGCCATCCTCACCAAAGGTGTCATTTTATATTGTTATTTACATTCCTAAGGGTTAAATTCAGGAATGTTCTTCGGATGTGCGGCAATTTACGGCGTGTTTGCGGAGCGTTTGCAGTACTTGCCCGTGTCAATTAAAGACAAGCCACGAATGCCTTCAGCGGAAAAACCCACGCCGCGGTCCCCGATGTTTATTTCACGCTCCCTTAGCGCGTTTCCATGCCAGCTCCCCCCTCCCGCGCCGTGCGCATCCCCGGGCACCTGCTGCTGCAGCTCAACCGCCTCCTGCGAGCCCCGAGCGCGCCCCGCTCCCTCCCTCCCTCCCTCCCCCGCTGCCCCCGGCTGCAGCCCCGGGCCCGCCGCCCCCGAGGGCGCCCTTGCGGAGGGGTCGCGCTCTCCGCGGTGCCGCGCTGCGCGGCGGGCGAGGGATGCGGGCGATGGGCGCGGGGGCCCGGCGGGGCTGCGGGGGCCGGGGCCGTGACTGCGCCGTGCGTTGGCCGCTGCGTCATGACATCCTCCGAACCGGCCCCGCGCACGGCCGGCGCGGGGGGGCCGCTGCCGCCTGCCCCCGCCCCACCGCGGCTGCGGAGAGCGCGGCGCGGCGGCGATGGACGCGCCAGGGCCGGCGGGACTTGTTGGACCGGCAGCTCCCCGGCGCGGCCGGGCACCGCCTCGCCGCCACCTGTGAAGCGCCCGCCTCGGCTCACAGCCCCCGCTCCCGCCTCGCCGTCCCCTCCGGAGCGGGCGCTCGGCGCTTCGGCGGCGCCGCGAGCCGGACCGAGCGGGCGCGGAGCGGGGAGCGCTGCCCATGGGGCGCCGGGAGCCCGCCTGAGCCGGCGCCCCCACCCCGGCGGCAGCGGCAGCGCGGCACCCCCGGCCCGCTCGGCACCCCCGGCCCGAGGGGCCTTTGATGCGCCCCCGGAGCGGCCGCGGCTGCGGGCGCGGGGCCGTCGCGTCCCCCGGCGGCACAGAGGGAGGGGCGGGAGCCGGCGGCGCCGCTGCGCGTGTGGGAGCAACAGCCTGAGCGACAGCCGGGCCCTGGAGGGAGCTCCCGAAGGATGGGCGAGGAGGCGGCGGCAGCGGCAGCGCACGCACAGATGGGCCAGCGGAGGATGAATTAGGAGCCACAGGAGGCTGCTGCTGGCACCGAGGGGGGAAGAAGAGAGGAAGGGGCTGGACTTGAAAGAGGAGGAGGAGGAGGAGGGTGCGCGGGGAGGGGGTGACTGAGTATCGCTGATAACAAGTTAAAGACTAATAACAATAATAAGAGACCACCTCCGGGAGGATCCGCGGCGGAGGCTCAGTGAGGGATCCCCGCTGAGGCCAGCGGGGTCGCAGCGCTGGGTATCTCGGAGAGACGCTCAGAGGCATCAGTTTGTGGTGGTGGTGGATGATTTTTTTTGGGGGTGGGCGGGGTAGGGGCTGTGTATGCGGGAGAAGGAAGGGGTGGGAATCTGAGGAGGAGACTATATTTTTATTATTATTTTTAATTTTTTTTTAATATTATTTTCGCCGTACAAAGAGGACGCTCGGAATTCACCGGCCTGTCGGCTCCCGAGAGGGACCCAGGAATTGTGCGGTCGCTTTTCTTCACCTGCTTTTTTTTTTTTTTTTTTGTTTTTTTTTTTTTTTTTTGGTTTGTTTCGTTGGTTGGTTTGGTTGTTTGTTTGTTTTGACCGGGGGCTTTTTTAATTTTTATTACTCTCCTTACCGTTCCCCGCTGAGCAGCGGCGGCAGCAGCAGCAATATGGCTGGTGATGGGCTTTTTGGGGGGCGCTGGCGGCGGGAGGAGCTCTCGGAAGCCCCTGCGCGCCCGGCTCGCTGTTAGCTATGGCAAATGGCAGCGGCGGCGGCTCCTACCCGGGCGGCAGCGGCAGCGGCATTAGAATGAGTAACAATATCAACGCCAACAATCTCAACACAGACTCGTCCTCCTCCCCCGTCAATGTGCCCAAGATGGATGCGCTCATCATCCCGGTGACCATGGAGGTGCCCTGCGATAGCCGCGGACAGCGCATGTGGTGGGCTTTCCTCGCCTCATCCATGGTTACTTTCTTTGGGGGACTGTTTATCATCCTGCTGTGGAGGACCCTCAAGTACCTGTGGACTGTCTGCTGCCACTGCGGGGTCAAAAACAAGGTAACTCCCCCTTCCCTTCCCTTCCCTTCCCCTGCTGCTGCCGGAGGTGGTTTGGTGCGGTGGTGGTGGTGAGGAGGAGCAGGAGCCCAGCCTCGTAGGGCAGGACACCTGGGCGAGGTGGCCTAGGGCTGCTGATGGCACTGTGCTCTTGGCTTGGGGCTGCTGGGAGCTGCAGCGTGGGCAGCGTGCTGGAGGGTGAGGTGGTGGGTGCCGTCCCGAGGCGCCTCCCCGTTCCCCCTTCTCGTTTTCCTCTGGCGGCACGAAAGTTACACCTGCTGTGGGACACTCACATGTGCCCCTGTCCGAGAGGCACATGCTGGTGAAGTGGGACGGGGCAGATCAGAAGTTTATGTGCACCCTTGGGGCCGCATGCGATGGGGTGGGAGCTTGCATATCCTGATCTAAACTCCCAGTTGCCTTGTGGAATGAGAAACTTTGGCAAAATTGAAAGGGTCAATTTCTCACTCAAATGAATATTTATAAAGCTAGTTCCATTCCCTGAGAATGTTGGGCATTTCTGTTCGTTAAATTAAGTGTATCTATCTAGAAGTGGTCTGTACATTTCTAAGTAGTCTCTTAACCTAAGTGTGAAGTCTTTGGGGCAGCCTTTCTGCCCTTTTGGTTGTTGCATATTTCCAGCTGGAAGAAAGCATAGTATGTGAAATAAGTTCAGTTTCTCCTTTGAAGGGTCTATTTTCAAACCAAAGCTAACAACTTGCTCAAGTCCAGACTTTTATTTTTGATTACGAAAAATGAGATCCAAAGTGTTACCACTCTGTATTGTGAAAGTGGATTTTGACAGACCCCAAAATAGACCAGCAACTGGAGTTTCTCCCCTTCCCTTTTCACATTTTTTGAATTACAAATGGAATAATATCTGCTTCAGTTATTCCTGGCACACAGACACCCACAAAAACACACACACCTTTTAATATATGGTTGCTAGGTTGCTGGTTTGCTTTGACGTACAGTGAGCTGTCTTCCCCTTTCTCCTGTGCCCTCCCCCCTAGCACACAGCACATACACCAGCTCTGTGGAGGGCCCAGCATTTGGGGGGAACCAGGAACAAAGTCAGAGCATGAGAAGTTACGGTACTTGTCTGATGTGCAGTTTGGGTTGCCTAAATGAACCTCCACATTCCCGTTGGAAGTTAAACTCTTAAGAGTGAGCTTGGCCTGTCTGTGGAAGGTGTGATTGCTAAAGTTAGGGAATAAAAGCTTTTAAGTCAGCCTTAAGTGTCAGGAATTCTCTCAGGCAGCATTACTTTTCTATAGGCTTTTTTTTTTCCATTCAAAACCAAGCCTAAACTTTCTTAGAGAGGTGCTAGCCAGATATGATGACACAGCTCTAATGAACTTGTGATAATAAGATAGTATTTCCTACAGCAGTAAAAGTCAATTTTCAAGGAAGGGTGAGTAGTGAAGACTTAAGCTTTGGTTTTGTTGTGTATTTAGCATTTCTACCTCCAAAGAATGAGACGAATCTACAAAGGCTCTCAGGGATCTTGACGAAAAAGAAAAATCTGTGTGTTATTACCTTGTTATTACCTCTGCTTCTTCCCTTGAGAGAGTAAAAAGTTAGAGACATGTACGCAGACTTGTATGCATGGTTTCTCGATGGGTGCTGTTGGTCAGATAGTCCTTCATTGGGACACAGTCAGTTAAAGCAGATCAGTCATTTCTTAGCTAGTATAGAAAGATATGTGCAAATTGTTTTTAAAACCTCTTGGGCTAAATGCGGCACAGGCTTTGTTGAGGGGTTCAAACACTTCCAGTCCCAACAGTTTGATGTACTATGGCTATGGCAGGTTGTAAGATTTCAGTTTATTTCATCTTTGAGACTGAAGTAGTTCCATGAATGTCATTCCCTGGGGCAGGAGGATAAAGGGCTCTGCAGGTAGGGGGAGATCTATGTCTCCTTTTAGATCCTATTTGTTCCACTTAGAAGGATTGTCAAGACTCTGGCAAAGAAGAACTTTCAAGGGCTGATCCTGCATTCCTTATATGATAAAATGTGGAATTGGAGGGAATTCTGTGTATGCAAGGATGTTAGTTATAACTAGTTATTGCAAAACACTTTTCTAGTATTCAGGGTATAAAGGCTAACTGAAGGAAATGGAATTATCTGAAACTTTGCTGTTATCAATCACCTACCTTGTTGCTTGGTGAGTTGGGAAAAGCTGCTGAGGCTGCTGGAGAGAACTGTGAATGCATATATATGCTGTGTTGACTTTATTGGGCCTGATAGAAAAGCAGTTTTGGAAGAAGGAAGTAGCTCCTCCTACTGCAGGATTGAAGAAGTTTTCTGCATGTTAGGAGCTTTCCTTTCCTCTGCTGCCTCTTCTGCTGCTCCACAGGTTGCAGGGGAGTTGGGCTGTCCAGCATCATCTCCCTATCTACATAAGGAGCAGTCCCAGTGAGAGAGCTAAAAGAGATCTTCCTCATGTCTACTTTCTGTGGCCTCTTATTGAATAATTCACATATATATGTGAATAATTCAGAGTTACTGTGCTGACACTCATGTCTGTATCGTTATTGCAAAGAACTGCAAAAAAGTTTTGTTTTTTTTCTCCCTGCTATATTCTAAGCATGAAGAATTTGTATTCCATTCATTGTATTCCATGAATTTGTTGATGATTGTTTGGGATGTAAAACTTTTTAATGACTATGTAGAAGGATTTTAGAGTGTGATTTGTTTGGGGTATCCCGCTCTTCAACTCATTTAATTTAAAGCTGGAATTTAAAACCATTATATAAACAGTTTATTACTTTGTGGTATGAAATTTCATTAATTTTTTTCCCCTTGGAGATAAGAAAGTCAAGATACTGTAAGTCAAGAATATGAAAACAGCTAACAGAATCATCAACATTGTCCCTTAAAATTCCGTATCTAATTTATGTAATTGTATATGAATAGAACATGACTCTTAATCGTGTACTAAAAATGATTGTTGAAGGTTTAGGATTTTCATGCTCCATACTTGCTTTGTGAATTGGCATTTAAAAAAAAAACTGCCCAGAAAATGTAAATCTTTACCTTTGTTGTCAGTTTCATGTAGTGTGACAGTCATTACTATCAGAGCCCTTGTATTTCTTTATTTAATATGGTATATAATTTTAGATGCAATTTTTCAAAATTAGCTACAGTCTATTTGCAACCAGCCTTGAAAAAGGCTGTTTTTCTTCTCAGTGTTTACATGTACATTTTTAGTAGCACTTAGATACTGCTAAAGAACTTGTCTGGTCATTGCTTGTTTTTTCTCCCTCGACCAACTAATTTCTGTTTGTGTATGAAAAGTAGAATGTGAGATTAAACTTCATTGGGTTGGACTCTGACATTAGTTGTTCTTGTTTGTGGTAACAGCAGAAAAATAAAATAAATATGCATGGTAATGTACACAGAGGGACTAAATGCATATTATACAATCTATAGTTCTTTTGATTATATGGATCTGCCTCTACATTTTCTATGCTCCTGGAGGGCATTTTCTGCTGACATTATCTGTTATGGCTTTGAACAAACTCTAAAGCCATGAAGAAGGAGCAGTGGTATGAGAGAGTACAGGTTTGGGGCACAGTCAGCTCCTGGAGCTGGTCACTGCAGAATCAAATGGAATTTGTTTCCTTTTGAAGAATATGATACCAGACCCTTTACTGCTGCTCCTTGGTTCCCCAGCGAAGGGTACCTCTTACAGACCTTATGTCATCAGGCTCTGGCAGGTAGAATAAATCTTTATTGCGATGCTTTCAGTGTTTTGGAAGAGCTTTTCCTCCCCACAACCCAGGACTTGTACACATATCAAATGAAATTATGATTATAGGTAGCAGTTGTTAGCCTGAACTTAAAAGCCCTTCTTTGACCTTGGTCTACAAATTTTTGAAATGTAGTAAGTTACATGGTGCTTTTTACTCAGTAGAGACCAAGCAACGTTCCCATTTGTTTTGAACAGAAAGAAACCTGGTTTTGCTGGAAATACAATATTTGCAGAAGTCATCTTTGAACAGTTAAGAATTTCAACCCAGAATTCTAAAGCCTGAGGAAATTTGTAAGTGGAAAAATTTAAGTTGTCCATAAAACAAGCAGCATTCATTCCAAGCTGGCTCTAGTGTGGGCGAGGCTTGTTGGTTTCTGACCAACACCTGCATTAACGTCCTCTCAAATAAAGAACAGGATTTGAGGCACGATCTGTTGAGGAAAGTTGGAGTGTCCATTGGAGGACACGTGTGGACACACAATGCAGGAGAGCCCTTCATTTCAATCTGTGCGTGGAATCGTCGCCTTGACGCTGGTGAGGATGAGCTGGGCAGCAGCGTGTGGCGAACAACTGGGAGGCTCGGGGGATTAGCGGGAGTGTAATGCGTTTTGCTGCTGGGTCACATGCACAGCCTGGCTCAGGCCTTCCTGTCCCATGGCTGTCAGGTGCTCCGCACCCAATCCCTCCCTGAGAGCCTCCCCAGACAGGTTGCCCGTTGGGAGGAGGCCGTGGTGGAGAGGTCAAGGTCTGAGAGAAAAGGTGCTCGCTCGCAGCCCTTGGCAGGTGGCGTTACTACGCACAGAGATGGGCGCTGGTGTCGAGGGGTGCATGCTGCTGCTGTCCATGCTCTGACAAGGAATGTACTTCTGGCTCTCTGGAGCCTAGGAAGGATTTCACATTTTATAAACACATGCTAAAATAGGTTTCTACGTGCAGAAAAGAGAAGGCATAGACGAGGATCTAACCCATAAACCAAACATTCTCAACCAAAACCATCATACTTACTTTCAAGGCTCTGCAACACGTACATTTAAGGAGAACATCTGCATGCAAAAAGAACTTGAAAATCTCACGTTTGCAAATCCGTAAGTGTTGGTTGAAAACCATTAGATTTCACTTTTTTTCCCCAGTTTAAATTGATAGAAGAAATGCCTGTAGCAGCAAACAAAAAGCTTTTAAGTAACACTGATCCATGTACTCAGTTTTGATGCATTGGGATTTCTGAATGCGGAATGAGGGCAGTTTACAGCCCCAGAGACAGAAATACTGAACATTTAGAGAGCACTAGCCCTAAGTATAATCTCTGCAGGGACAAGATCTAATGATTATAATTAAAACCAGCAATGATGGTACTTGTATGTCCTGTATTATTGAAAGAAAGTGGATTGTGAATCTTAGTCATTGAGTGTCCTTCCCGGGACAAATCCTAAAAAGAAGCTGTAATCTCTAGTCAGGTGCAGCACACAGCAGCAGTCAAGCGTTCCTTCTGAGATTGGCTCTTCTGTGGAATCCAACTCAGGGTGACAAAAGTTTATATGAATTTCAGGGCTGGCTGGTGATAATTCCTCAGTAGGGTCAGGCTGTAGTTCAGCAGCAGCAAGGCATCCTGTAGTGTGAAGTTGGTAGGGCAGCAGTCGCTGGGGAGGTATAAACATGAAAATAACACTAGATGAAATTAGGGGACAGGGTACCCTTTGGTTCTACTAAACATACCTTGTCACGTTGTATAAAACTGTGTATTTTACATGTATGAAAATTAGTGAACTAGCACAAGTCTGAGGAGGGCACAGTGAATGCAGCTTGTGGAGGTTTTCTAAGGGAAAGATAGCTGAAACATTATGTGTGGGAGTTAATGGTTAAAAAATATTTTTCTCCCGCACATATGATTTTAGTGGCAAAAGGAAAGGAGCTACACTTTAAAAAGCTGTGTTTCTGTAATGGATTTGTATGCTGCTACATGGCTGAAGGTTTAGAATCATAGAACAGCTTGAGTTGGGAGGGAGCCGTAAGGATCACTGAGTCCAGCTCCCTGCTCCTTGCAGGAATACAATGCCTGACTGGGAAGTGAGTGCAAAACTCTGTTAGATTACAAGGCTACACTGGCATTTATGCAAAATTACAAAGGGCTAAATACACCAGTTCCAAATTAGACCTCCTGGTTTGTCAGTGTGGGCACTTTGTCCGCGACACACAGGTCACCCTGGGTGACAGTGCAGGGTGGAAAAGCAGCAGGGTCTGAGTAAAGGAGAAGGAATGATACCTCTCTTCCACGCCTGTCAGAGACATACTGGTCAGGAAGGGCCCATTTTGAATCCTGATGGTATTTATAGCCTGAGAATACATCGGGTTTGCATCTTTGAGAGGAACACTTCATTTCCATATATAGTATCCATGGTTCTGTTTAAATGAATGTGCTGCCACTGAAATGTGTTGAGTTCCTTTGCTTTGAGATGATATATTGCATGTATTTGTCTGTTTGAGAGGTACAGAAATGAGAGCGTTATCCAGGGTCTGTTGAAATAGAGGGAAGCAGTCCTAATAACTTCAATGGCTTTGGACTCAGGCCTAGATGTTCACAGTGTCCTAGATGAATCAGATTTTTTTTAAAAAAATAATATTCTAATGTTAACATTTTAAGCTTTTAAAAGCTTTTTTCTTTTATTGTAGCAAGTTGTATTTACTTGGTTTGTGGCCATTATGTCTGAGATTTCAACATTAGAAACATAATATTTAAAAGTCACACATGGTATGTTTCCATTCCAGTCAAGAATTATACCTTCTGCCAGGCTCCCCTGGGGAATCAAAAGTTGAGTGCTTGAATGGCTGATAATAAGGGCGTCTCTCCTGCAAGCTGATGTGTGCAATGGTAAATATTGGCTCTTTTTTTAGAACTGCAGTAAGGGCACATTCAGTGGAACTGGCAGAGGTCCCTTGCCCCATGGATCACCTGCAGAACAGACACATGTGCAGCTGCAGCCCTGAGTCCTGGAAACCTTTTTGCATGTCCTGAGCTTTACTAAGTATCAGAACTGGTAACATAGAGTGGAGAAAATACCCTAAACTAGGAGGCAGTACTGTTACCTCATCAACAATTGCAGCATCACACACACAACTGAACAGCTTATCACTGTAACTGTTAAATACAGGTCTACCATGTTGTTTTTGTATTGCTCTTTATATAATAAATTTTTACTACAGATTTGCTTCCCTTTTGTCCAAGAAAATCATGACTAAATATTTTGGCATACTTGGGTATGTTTCATTCATTTTTCATGGTATCTTTTACATTTTTATCTAATGCTTAGCTATTTTCTTTTTTTAACTAAAAAGGTGACTCACTTTTAATATGATATTACTATTATTATTAGTAGTGGGGAGATTAGCATTACTGGTGTTGGATTAATTTTCTATTCTAAGTACAGGGAAAACATTGATACAGATATGTCTAAAAAAAACCTGTTTGAAAATGGTGACTTTGATATTACAAAAATAGAGAGAAATGTATTAGAATGATTTATTTAAGCATCTCGTAAGTTTTCTAGTATAAACTCTGTTCAACTTATTTTAGCTGGGATTAAGTACAGATATTCTGTAGGACAGAAATTGGAATCTGTGACCTATGGTGGTCCTAGTTGGTGCAGAGCACTTCAGGTGCTTCCAATAAGGTGAATCCTTTGGCTAGAAGTGATTTGACATCACTTTTTTTGAAAGTGAGTTTGCAGATCAACAGGCAGAAGGTTTGTGATGTTCATGCATTTTCTAGGTTATCATACTAAAAGTATTGTTTCATAAAGAAGCTGACAAACTCCACTTGGGTTTTGAAGACTAAAGAACAAAAATCTCCTTTTTAGTCACAGGAACAGCTTAGGTAGGAGAAAATATTGCAGAGTCTGTCTGTATGTGGTGCAAACCTTCTTCCCCATGAGGGATCTTTTTAATGCTTTGATTATGCACTTTTGATAGATTGGTTTTGTTATATGGGAAGTTTTCCCAGCATTTGGTGTTAGTTTTCTTGTACTATATATATATACACAATACATTTACACCTAAAGGCTTCTGATTCCTTCAGGATCAGAAGCAGGGGACTACTGGCTTTATGTTTGCATTATTTTTGTATTACTTAAGACTCTCAGCTATAAGTCTCCTTCTTTTCTTTCACCCTTTATGGGTCTGGCTTCTGCTTTAAAGCCATACAAAATTTTACCTGACTAAATGCTGGTTTTCCTCCTTTGACAGTGCTTTAGATGTGTAACTTCTGGTGTCTTTTTGTTAGAAGAGCTGAATTTGTATTACAGATCTCTTGTTCTTGAAGGAAAACACAAAAAACTTCATGGTTTTGATATTTGCCAAAATAAGTTTGGTTGCTTTGCTGGAATGTGTCCCTAGGATATGATAAATTTTAATTTATAAAAGTGGAAAATGCTGTCCAACATGTGGAACTTTAGCTCTGCCTGTATGATGTAAGTGATCAAGTTTTAATGTTAACCTGGATGATATGTACAACAGGAAAACTGTGGTACTTTGTGTTGCCAACTGAATGATTCTGGGAATGACAGAAAAAAAGTGTTTGCTTTTTCTTATTTCCAATTTGTGGTATTATGTTTGTTATGAAGTTATGCATAATTAAAAAAAAAAAACTTACACAGCAGTTATTTAGATTAATATATGGAACTTGCATCACTTGCACAAAATTGCTGTTTGGACATCACAGTTTCTATTTAAGATCTTAATAAGGTCTTAATCTGAATTGATTTCAGTTCATTTCAGTTCATTTCAGAAAGAGGTATTGTTCTTGAAAACTTTTTTCTCTCTATAGATGTTTGTTCATTAACACTTTTTTAAATTTAATGTTGACTTTACACATCATATTCTGGACTTGAGTTGGGTTTACTTAATCCCCTGGCTTCTCTGTATATATATAGGGGAAGGTAGTATATAGGGGAAGTGTTTGTAAAGTTATGCACTGTTTTAAAGCTCCATAAAGCAATACTGTCTCTTGCATTTACATCTAATAGTCTTAATTTTAATTTTCTTTTAGCTAAAAGGTTGATATATACCCAGTAATAAAAAAAATATATTTTGAGCTGATTTCTCTTGGAAATAACTATAATAAAATTTAGGTTAAAAGTAATTTTTCATGCTCTCATTTAAAAAATGTTATAATTTCTGTGGCTATAGTTGCTTTAATAAAACTGTATACAAACTTTTGTCTTTATTGACTGTCCATGTGATTCTTTGTCTTTGGGTTTTGTGTTCTTTAAACTTTTCTTTTTATTTTTTTAAACAAAAAAAGCCAACACAATGTCATAGGCTTGTCTGTTTGCTTTTTATACACAAAGAAATAGAAAAATCAGTTTTGAAGATTTCTGCTTGCAGCAGCTGAAGGGTACTGCAGAAGGGACTCCAAACTTGCATCAAGTGCAGCAAGAAAACAAACCTGCTGAGTTCCTAATTGTTAAAATCCTTCATTAATGATCACCCAGGGTGTTGCTGAGTCTTGTTGAGAGGAGGGTCACATTGCGAAGTGAGTTGATTTAAGGAGTGTGGGTGGGTGTGTTGGAGGTGACTGGGCGATTGACAGAGCTCCCGACTGTCATCCAGCATTTAGCTGTGCTGCTCCTGAGTGCTCTGAAATGTAGGGGCATACCAGTTTGTTTTAGGGCATGTCTGATTGCATGGTTATTTCTGTGAAGGTGCCCAAGCTGCATTTTGCAGGGTTTGCATCTATTTTATGATTTGGTATGAAGGTAATGTAAACCATACCTCATTTGATCTAATGCCTGTTGAAGTTAAGTTACATCGCTTACAACTTTTTTTAAACACAAATTTAATCCGTCAGAGCAAGTAAAGTGTTTTGTCACGGCAGAATTTTTTTATTTAATCTTCTAATACTGGGCTTACTATATTGAGGTGCAGACTTTAATACTGTGAGACTTGCTGCAAGGTACCTGAGCTGTGTTGACTAGTAGGTAGGTAGTGGTAGCTCCACATCCTAAACCTTTCTATGTGTTTTAAGGCCTTTTCACTAAGTAGAAATGGTTTAATAGGTAAAAATTGAATGCTGAAAGGTTTAAAAAGAGAGGTTGTTCCATTATTGCCATGCTAAATACCAATTTCATGGTGTCCTTTGCAGGATAGGGTTTTGTTGTCTCTAGCATGTAGCTAGACAACTTTTGAAAGTAAGCTCCAGCTTTCCCAGTGTGTTTAGGTGAATTCCTTCAGGTGAGACTGAGTAGCAAGATGAGCTCCATCAGCACACCTGATCTGCTCCACCTGTTCATGGGCCTGAAGTCCCTGCAGCTGGGTTGAATTAGTCTTGAGGATATAAATGCCAAAGTGCATTTATAGGTTCTTCATCTCTTTAATTATATTGATGGTGGATCCTGGATGCCTGGTTTTACATTGTCAGTTTATTTGGGTTAATTAGGCTGCTTGCTACTAATTTGTAGGACCATCAAGTTAAAGTATTGGATGATTATAGCTACTGAGATTGGCTCGGTCGGTCAGAGTGCAGTGTTAGCACCAAGGTTGTGGGTTCAGTCCCTGTATGGGCCATTCACTGAAGAGCTGGACTCGATGATCCCTCTGGGTCCCTCCCAACTCAGAACATCTGTGATTCATTCTTTTTTTTTTAAACAAGCCCTAGCCCTTACAAATAAATTATTTTAAATTAAAAAAAAAGTTTAATTCAATGTACATCTTGTAGCAAATTCTACATTTATAGAAGATATTTTAAAAAATAATCATTATAGTCTGCAGAATTGAATTTTTGATTGTTTCTTTTTGTCCTCTGGCATGAGGCATTTGATTAGATTAGGTAGTTGAGTTAGCATCTCAACTGGACTTATGAAGGTGAAAACCTAAGATTCTTGTTTAGTTGTGACATTTGGAGCTAAAACTTTGCAAATGCTTTAATATCAGAGATGCAGTCTATCTGCTATGGAGACAGACTTTGGAGAATTGGCATCTCTTAAAAGTGATGCAAGCTGGTTTGTATTTTGTATTGATACATTTTGAGTAAAACTAATTCCTGTGCTGTGTGTCAGTGCTTCTGTATCCTTTAAGTTCTGTTTAAAGGGCTAAAAAGCTTAAGTTTTTTGTAGCATTTTATGTAAGTGGGAAAATTCATTACTAGGGCTCCAGGATATGGTTGTGAAATATTCCACCCTGTATAAGGAGCACTGTGCCTTCAAAATTTGACTTAGCAATTTAGAAGATCTGAACTATTTTTCTGTTGTAGTATTCTGGGGCCAGCTGGTTTTGCAGGCTTAGTTGTGCCAGATCCTCTTACCAGCTTTGACCAAGGGGCAATGCTCTGCCCCACGCATCTCATGCTGTAAAAGCAGATAATAGGGAGAAGGCCAGGAGAGGAGGAGGACTGTCAAAGAACTGATTTGTCCCAGCCCATGTAAAGCAACCTAGTGATTAAGATAAGCAGATGATACATTTATCCACTCACCCCTTTTGTTAAATTTATGAAGGGAATGTAGTTTATGAGTCCTTTAGGGCAGTTACTGTCTTGAAGAGCTACAGGTAGTTATAAGTTGGCGTGATGATCCAAGTTCCTGTGTAGATATATTTTTACATGAGCAGAGAATAAAAGGAATTAAAAAAAAAAGCTTTAATTTATATAGGATGAAATTTTACCTGTAGTATATTGAGGAATTTTTAAGGAGAGAAAAATAATGTGGTGGAGGGAATGAAGGCTGATGAAAAGAAGGAGGGATTCTGTCTAGTTCAACAAGCAGTGCATGCTATTCCCTTTATATGCAGACACTTGGAATATGCTTGCTTCATTGCCATTAAAAAAAAATCCAACACAGTTTTTGAGTTCCCATACCCACATTGGATTTAAAGAATAATGTTACTTTTAGGGTCTAGGAAGGTTCCCAGTTAAACATATGCTTGTTGCTTTTACTATTTTTAGCTTCTTTGAGCAGCACGTGTTCTCCTGAGATATTTATTTGTGAATGTTGTATTCTGTTCTTAAAAGGAAAATCTCTCTCTGTCTAGATTCTTTTTCTGTATCCAAGAAAGGAAAGGACCAGCGTTCTTGTCCGTGCTTTACTTCTTGGAAATCCTAGGAGACAGGGTAAATTAATTAAATCTAAAATGGATCCATCTGGTAGTGCTAGCAATGCCAGGGGAGAACAGGTGAAAGAATCTGAGCCAAAGAAAACATATAGTGCATTATATAACATGTCAGGTTCTTTGGGGCATATTGCTATCAGAAGGCTAATCTTGGTGTTAGGCTTTTTACTTTTTGTTTAAATTTGTTTTTAAATCAGAGGGTTAAGGGGGTCGTTTGAAATGTTTGTTTCTGTTCCATTGCTAAAATAATTTTTTTTTCATTGTTACAAAAAGGCAAATGTATGTAGTCCAACATGTGAGAAACAGACCATTCCCTTTATGGGTTTGTTTGAAAATAAATGGGTTGACAGCATTTGAAACTAAAAATGAAATGAAATCAGTTTCAGAAAAATCATTTATCTTTTAAATTTAGAAAGCTGTTAGACAAAACAAAAATCATGAAAGGTATGGTGCCAACTCAGTTTTGCCCCCAAATTTGTATAAGAACAATACAAAATCTCTATGCAGCCTTTTTTGTTGCCAAAATTACCTTGTTTAAATTCTCAGCAATATTTTCAAGGTAGTGATTGCATCACTGGGAATAGGAATGTAAAAATGACTGTAAAAATTGAATTGTATTACCTGTTTTGGGAGGCATGAAAAGGTAAACAGTATAAATGCTGGGAAGAAGTGAATTAGATTAGAGAAGAAATGGCAGTGAGGAGATTAACGGAGGGTGCCTGCCCGCGGCTCCGGGTTCTGGTTTGGCAGGGCTCCTCAGCACGCGTTCCCATTTTATTGTGGCACCGCTGTGACACGAGTGCTGTGCCACTGCCCGTGCTGCGGGGTGTGTGTCTGAGGGACGGCCGCTCATGTGCGGGCTCTGGGGAAATCTGTTTCACCAGGGCAGGTGCCTGGCCCTTTTGGCGTGACTGTGAAACAAGTGGAGAAAGTAGGCCATAGAGCTTTTTGGGAACTTAGGAGCTTAGTAGCTAGATCTTTATCCAGCTTAAAAAAAAAAATCCATCTCATTATGTACCTTTAAGTCAAATTCCATCCTTGTCTGTAATTTTTTTTTAGCATCCTCTGTTCTTTTATTTCATGCTGCTTAAGTTTTGCATTTTTTTTTTTGTAGTTTAAAAATCCCAACAAAGCTCTGTGAGAACATGTCACGTGCAGGTTGGAAGGAGCTTTCTTGTTTGTCTCACTTGAATTTGCATCTCTGAAGTGGAAGATTTTAGGTGGTTTGTATGATTAACATAAATGTTGGTTGTCTTTTTGTAACAGAGAGAATTTAATTCCATTTTTGATAAATAATTTTCAGGAAAATATACTTTTCCCCAAATTTGAGTACTTTCAAAACACTAATACAGTTTCAATAGCTAGGGGAAGGGCAAAGATGATGCAGGAGCAAATTTTTTTTTTTTGGTCAGGTAAGAAATATTTTAGCTTTTAGTCTTATATTTTATTTCATCTTGTAATGTCAAAACCAAAGGCAGTTAACAGCTTGATTCATGCTGCTTTGTCAGGAATCTTATTTTGACAAGTGTTTATAGTTTTCAGGAGTTGTTTCCATATTAGAAGTTAATTTGTTGATCTTAAAATTCTGTGTACGTCAGTTCTACTCTCTGCTGAGCTGTAGTATCTGAATGTTTCCATTTCTAGGGTATGGCTATATAAATATTCATGTAAAATATACATTTTATATATATAAATATGACCAAATCTGTTTTGAAAAATTACACCTAAGTTTAGCTCTTTTTACAATGTGCTCTTCTATTAGAGTGCATTAATTTAATTTTAATCACTGTAATATATTGTGGATAGCATGCAAGAATAGGAGACTAAATATGTTTCTCATTTGTAGAAATATGATAAATTCTGCAAACCCCCTAAATCAGTTGATTGCATGACAAGTGATGCAGCTGCTAAATTACTGTAGAAACTGTGGTCAGCTATTTAATATGTTTCATTGGTTTTAATAATTCTTGTGTTTTCTTCTGTAACTGTAGATTTGTGAGGAATTTTGTGTGGTTTATTTGTGGAAGTAGCTGTTTCAGCAGACACACTAGCGCATTGAAACAGGCTTGCTCACTGAGTGATGAGCCCTTGGGAAATTTAGCACAGCTTTTGAGCATTGGAATGAAAGAAAGAAGTGGCAAGCTGAGAGCAATACAGATCACAACTGGTCTGTAAGAAGGCAGTGAAAAGAAAATGTTGAATATTATGTAATTTTTTTTAAGTGCCTGGTGCATTCATGCCTTTCTAGGCCATTGCTACGCTGTTGTTTTTTTTTTTGGTGTGCCTGTTGTGTTGTGGAGTTCCCTTAACTCTTGAGTGCAGGGGTTTTGGACTTAGCATTTTAATGCTGTTTTCTTTTATCTCATCTGAGATCTATCTTCTCAATACAGGCTGGGGAATACATGGCCATAAGTTACATAGAGACTATCATTCCCTGTTTCAATGTTTTTCTTTCTTCTGAGTGAACATTATGATTTGGAGGCCTGTTGCTATATTGACTGTAATTCATAGTTCCTGGTTAGTGGCCAAATTTTGGCAAAACTGATTAGCAGAGGGCAGAGAAGATTTGATGCAGGTTCTCTATGTTTTCATGAGAAATACATTGGTGATATCTCAGGCTATTCTACTTTGTAGAGAGAAGTCTGAAATAGATATTTGCAATAGAGCAGGCTGATGTTTGATGTTACTGGATGTCTACAGTGTTGGCCAATTGAGTTGTAAAACATTAAATCGCAATATAAATTAGCAGTCTTATTTTGAAGACTCAGGCTTTTTTTCTCCACAAGAGGATTAGGTATCTCACTTTCTTCCTGTACTGTCCTCCTTACAAGTCTAATGAGTACTTCCACAGCTAAGTCTGAATGAGACCAGGATTAGGCTTAGTCCAGGAAGGAGGTCTCTAGGTAGGAGCTGGTTGATCAGCGTAGCAGAAATAACCTGTGGCTTAGAGGAGCTCTGAACTCCTGGGCTTCTGTGGGTGTGAGCTGGCTCAAGTGTGGCTTCAGCTGGATCTGCCACTGTGCAGCCTTGGTGAGCAATCACACACTAGATATTGCTCAATTTATCCAGATAATTTTCTGATTACCTGGGTTCTGTAACAATGTAGCTCTTTTAACCTGTTTGGAAGAAGCTTTTTTACTACAGAACTTCAGTAGTAAACATTTATGGTGCATGTACTTAAAACACAGCTCACTGATGGGATAATGTCCAAACCAGAAGTTTTCTACTTTATACTTTCCTAGTAAGAAATCAAGGTTGAGCAAATTCCTTTAGGCAGTGCTACTTAAAAACTTCTGGTAGGAATACCTGAAGTGGCTTTTATTTTTCAATAATTTTTTAGGTATTAATCCACAAATCGTAGCATTCTTATAGCTGGGATCTTTGTGTGTGACATTCATACAACTGTACAGCCAAAACATTCAAAAGACTTTATTTAGCACAAATTTAGTATTTATTTTAATTTAAAAAAAATTTTAATCTAAATTACAGTACTGTGGTACATTGCATTAAGAGATACCATATAAAAAGTTTTGCTGTATTGCTTTTGTTCAGGACTTTCACAGCAGTTTTATTTTTTCTTAGTGGCTAAATGCTTCTAGGAGTAATTCTCCAATTAAATTATTTTATCATCATAGACTTAAAATATTTTTGTACAGCTGAACATCAGTTTGTTTACCCACACTTTTTGCTCTCTTCACCCAGTGCTCTGTTCCTTTTGCAAAGGGCAGTCATTGCACAACTTTGTATAAATACAATACACTTTTACTGTATTGTCTCTGTGTAGTTTTGGATAATACATGTCATGCAGGGCTGGTGCATTCTTCAGTAATTTATTATGATATGCAACTTAGTGTTTGTGGACAGATCCCTCTGGTGTTCTAATGGTGCATGGATGCTGGGGATAAATGACAAATTCCAGGTAATGTATGAATCATATGGAAAAAAATGATAAATTCCAGGTAATGTATGAATCATATGGAAAAAAGTGAGATATGCTTGCAGGACTGGAGGAGGGTGGCTGTGGATATCCATCTAGTCTTGGGTGCGTCTTCCTTGGCAGCCTGGGTATTACTTTTTCTGAGGGATTGTAGGGCTTCTTATTTTTTATTCCTTTAATTATTACTCAGTAGGGAACCTTCCTGACACTTTGGTATGAAGTTTTATTATAATGCAGACTTATTTTAAGTCTCAATATTATAACAATTTCCCCCTCAGCCCCCAAGTGGACTTCAGCTCTGTGTCCTGTGGAGGCTCTCAATATTGGGCTCGCCAGCTGTAGATCTTTCCTGGGAATTGGAAGTGAAGGAGTGTAATAGAGGTGTTTTCTCATTCCAGAAAAGAAATAACATGTATATTTACAAGGTTCTCACATTATTTTTTTTTAAATGCATCTAGCAAGTATTCTCAGTCATATCAAATCTGAAGTTGTACTTAAGTAATTTTATCTGATCAGTACTGAAGCACTTGTTCCATGATGTTCTGAGAACTCTCGGTTCGTATTGAAGGCACTGTCAGCTGAGGTTCTTAAAACAGTATGAAATTCTTAACTGCATAATTTATTACTGCTAGGGATACAAATGGGCCAGTGCCAAAGCCTGAATTTAGAATCCAGTCCAAGAATTCAACATAAATGTAGCAAATGCTTGGGCAGAGCTGGTCCCTTTCCAGCGCTCCAGGTCTGAGGCCATTCATTGTCATCGGTGACATCTCAGCATTTCAGTGTTTGCTGTTTAGTTCTGTAAGCACTGAAAGCCTCCCAACAGCAGCCTAAGGAGGTTAATGAGTTTAAAAACCTAAGATTGCCGGGGGTTTGTGATCCCTGGAGTAGACTTTTTCCAGAAATGAAATTTTCTCTTCATTTTAAGGAAAATCTTGGACTAACAGAATTTTTCCACAGAGATTAAGAATTAATGAAGGAAAAAAAAACAATCCCCAAACAATTCACAGCCACAAGTACTTTTATGGCCTATAGGGCTGTTATTCTCTAGTACCAGAAATACTATTCTGTTTTTATCCACATACAGATCCTGGGGGGTAATGGAAGATTACATGATGCTTATATGATTATATTTTTTAAAAATGGTATATTAAGCTCTGATAATTTCCTAGGTTTGTATATTTTCCTTTAAAGAATGTTTTTATTGAAACAAAAAAAAAAGTCTCACAAGTTTAGGATAGATGTGTCTCAGATTTTGATTAGCTATAATTAATTTCCTTTTTTTTTAAGTTTTAGAGAGTTCTTGCTAAGAAATGTCAAACAGTACCTGCTTAATTAGTTGTTCTATGGTCACTGTGAAATAGAGATCTAAACCAGCCACATGCAATGCAGCACCAGTTGCTAAAATTTCAGTATGTTACATAGTAATAGGAAGTTAGAGCTGGGCACAGTACATCTCAGAAAAATGTGTATGGATGTGAAGAACATCAGTCATCAGTTAAGTGGAGCATAGCGGTTGTGTATGAGCACATGGAAGCACTCCAGGAAAGAAAGAGGAACAAGAAATATTATACTTAACACAAATTTGGCTTTAGGTACTTAAAGGTGTTTACCCACAATGAAATTTCTGGCAAGAAGCTCAGAATTTAAAATAATCTCAAGCATAAATGCACACGTGTAATTACTGAGAGCTGTGACTGAGCCTAGAAAAGAAGCAAATTCTGCATTTCACTGAAAAGTTGAGTTTTGGAGACTGTGAGAATGAAAAATGTCAGACCACATAAGAGCCTACCAAACATTATTCACTTCTCCACCCACATCTATTCCTCATTCTCTTTGTGCCCCATAAACTCTGCCTTTTCAACTTCACTGAAGGCTTCCTTTATCTGTATTACTCAAGTAAGATCACTTTCTTCTTTACTCTTGTGTGCTCTTCAGAATATGTATATTGTGTAACTTTGTTCAGGAGGAGAGGGAGTGATGAAAACCTGCCTGCAAAAAACTGAGATCCAGGGATTGCACGTTAGCATCAGCTTATGGAAGTCACACAGGCAAAATGTGCCCATCCCACGCCCCACAAAATGGAGGGGTGCAGAAGTTGTGTGGAACACTGGAGAATGCTCTGGCCTTGGAAAGGGAAAGTAGAATCCTGAATGGGCACAAGGAATGGCCTGAAAATATTCCTCAGACTTCAGTAAACCCAACAATATCAGAAATTATGTTTGTCACAGGCCTGATTTATGGAAGGATAAATTGCTGTATACAGAGAAATTCGTCACCTTTTGTTTTTGCTGCCTGCACAAGGAAGAGATTGAAACTTCACCAGAAAAGGAGTGAAGAGTAGCAGCTATGAACCTTCATGGGCTTGAATGTTTTAATTCAAAATTCCTCATTTAAAAGATAAGGAGCAGAGAGGGCAAAATACCCCAGCAGGTACCACGTTGTTCAGGATAATAAATTGCAGTAAAGAGGGTGGGAGGCTTGGATAGAAGTTGAAGGTTAGAATTGAGAAGTTGCTAGGAAAAAAGAACTCTTTTTACATTTGCTTGGTCAGTGTCCAGTACCCCCTTTTTATCCAGTGTAAATAGGAAAAGTTTGTGGCACGTCACTACTGGTTTTGGTTTGTTGTCCAAACGCTTATTTTGCTGACTTGAGTGGCAATTTAGTGTTTTGTCCAAAGTCAAAATATTTCTCTCTGGTTTTAGAAAAACAGTTCCTTAAATAGATTGCCACTTATGTTTCTTTGGAGCCTTTGAAGGCTAGTGGACTGCTGTGAAAGTTCCCCTTTTTTAAGATGAGCCTCAGATACTATTACTATACTGTTTACTAAAGGAAACAAATATTTGTCATAAAATGAGCATAATCAAGTCCACAACAGGAACAAGAAGTTTACTTGGTAAAAATGGAAGATGAAATTATGTAGTTGTTGTATGTCTCTTGGAAAAACAGCTTTTTAAATGACACAACTTTGAAAGGGCAACAGTACAAGGAGGACTTTTTTTTAGTTTGATGGAATGGCTTCCTAAATACAAATGACCTATGTAAATTCCAAACTAAAAGCATGAACAGAATTTCCTGGGTTTTATTCAAGCTTTATGAAAGAAGGTAAGAATCCAGTATGTCACAGAAGGAAGAGAAACCTGTATGATGCCAGTGTGCTGCTGGTCCTACTTGCAGCCCTTGGCTTTACTAGATAATTGGAGTTTTAATAGAAGCAGGTAAGCTTGGCACAGCTGTGGTCCCACTCTGTAATCCAAGCATCACAGTATCTTCTTCCCTGTTCATCATAAATGTCAATGCCTTTTACTTCAAAGTAGGGTAACTGAGAAGTCTGGTATGCCTTTTGATTCAAAAAATCACATTTTCTGGCAACTGTTGAGTTGGAGAACTATGTAACTTAAAGACTTTTCCATGTGAGATTTTAATCTATTTCTGTGCTCTACCACCCATATCACTTACAAAAGATATGCACAGAGTGAATGAAAATTGAGAGGTGACCCTTAATTAGGCACAGGCTTTAAGTCTTTAAAATCCATGGTCTAAGAAGTGAAAGGTAGATTATATACTTGAAAAGAAAAATTATGGTGCCATGGAAAAGAAGTGAAAAGGAGTGGAAGTTACGAAACCTGCCTTGTAGCCTTACTGTATGGAAATTCTCAGGTCACGGTTTGGAGGCAGACACTGAAGCTGTAGAGGGATGAGATTTATACCTTAATGGTCTTAAGCATGTTTCTGAGTGAATCCCAGATGGCCGATGTGTTCCTCCCATATCCTTACATGGATATAAGCATGAGGTAAGTTTTTCCCCCTTACTTGCCCCCTCTGAGCATGGGCTAAGTTTTAACTGCAGATCTGCAAGTGTCCTGAGCCTCCAGAAACCAGTCTGTTCAGCATGCCTGTGCACCCAGAGCAGCTGGCTAATATCAGTCTTCCCCCATTTCTCATTATAATAGTTCTGGTGTGGTGGCATCTGCCTCTTCTTTGGAGACCAAAAGAGAAA
Source organism: Emberiza elegans (assembly GCA_024865655.1). Classification (NCBI taxonomy): domain Eukaryota; kingdom Metazoa; phylum Chordata; class Aves; order Passeriformes; family Fringillidae; genus Emberiza; species Emberiza elegans. Next base: position 23,244,775 of record JALJVW010000241.1, on the reverse strand, counting down.
AAAATGGTACCTCTAACATCTATAGCCCCATGTAACCCAGTCTTTGCATGTATTGGAGAGCATGAGAATGGGTGCTTCTGGTGAGATCCTTCACAGCACATTGTGCCTTCATGGATAAGTAGCTACAGCTTTTACCTAGATATTTGGTTTAAGTGGGATTGTAGAATGTCATATTTAATTTTTTATTAATGTGTGAGATACTAGCAGCTACTAAATTTATAGTTATATCTAATTATTGGCTTTTTTGTTGAGACTTGAGAAAACCATACTCTGTCTGAGGCAGGAACTGAGTTGCGGCACTCTGTGTAGCTTCAACTGTCTCTCCTCAGAAACTTCAAATGGGCTTTTTTGCATTCTGTCAGGCTGATAGTGCAGTGGGAAGCTGAAGCTGCTAAAAAAAATAGGGAGAAAATACAGTCTTAGAAGAGGTGGTAGTACTAAGTACCTGAAAATGATCAAATTGAGAACTTGAGACATTTGGATAATACCTTTCCCTCTTCCTTAATAAGAGGATAATGGGTTAATCTCAATTAGAGTGAAACCCGGAGACCACACACAGTTATATTGAGAAAATGAGAAATCTGAGTGCCTGGACTGGTATTTAATTTTTTAAAAACACAACTATCTCAAATATGGATCAGATCCAAAACTATGTAAGCATGTTTTGACCACAGTCCACTGGTGAGCAGAATTCACTGTTGAAGGGAACTTCCACTTTATACTAACTATAAAAAGCCTAAAGGCAGAGGTAGGGTGTTAATGGTTTTTCACCCCCTCTGGGAATGCAGTGCATTGGGCAGTGGGTTCTGCTGCAGCTGTGTGCAGCTCAGGGATTTGTCCTCTTGTCACTGCCCGTGTGACAGCTGGCACTGCCTGGGGGAAGTGCCCTGTCCTCTACTGTCATGGTCCAGCATGGACCAGGGGAAAACAGGTTGGCCTGTACCTGGGAAAGTGCAGTGTTGAAGACTTCTCAGAATGTAGGTGCAGCTGCAATGCAGAAACTCCTGGATTATGTGATTTATTGCTCAGAAGGCTATTTGGTAATATAAGACCTAGCCAAGAAATTTAATCTCTTCAGGCCCATGTCTGATGATCGCATTTTGAATTCTTTGTTTTTGGAATGGCATTCAAACAATTCTGACAATGTCATTGCCATTATGTTTATCTGGTCTCCTCTCAGCTTTTAATTTAATTATTTTTCCAACTTCCTTCGAGTTTTGACTTTATAATTTCTGACATAGTTCTACAAAATGGATTGAATGTTGTCATTGTATTCTGATAAACTTGTCTGTGAAGGATAGCTTCTTTCTGGCTTTTAAGGGACCAAGGTCTATGGAATCTGCTGTCTTATTGGCATTGTTCAGTATTTATTTCTGTATGTTTAATGACATCTTAATTGGGCTTTTTGCCAGCTTTATGTAGGAAGGTAACAATTTATGGCAGACTTATGGCATTCTAGTAAATGAATTGTAATGTTATTCCTATTGCTTACCTTTTTATGATATTGGAAACTCAGACTTAAGAGTTAACTGCAAAAAACACAGAAGGATTTTCCTTGGCTCTAAACCATGTGCACCTTCTGTGTTTGTAATTAACAACAGGGACAAAGTGCAAGTGGTGAATGTTGAGTGGACATATGCAAGGCTTGCTTCTTTGTGATTTGCCATTTTGATACATTTACTTAGATTGTATTTTAAGTTCATGCCAATTCCTTCGTGAAACACTTGCAGCCTGAAGGCTCAGAAATCTCTCTCTGCATGCAAGTCTTCTAAATGTCTAAATTCTATATGAATATTCAACTTGTCTATCAACTTTTGCTTCTTGAGTATGATTTATGTAGGAGAAAGTGAAAACTTTCCAACTCTGCTTTACAGATTTTGTTGGCTATAATTTTCAAGTCTTAAAGCTGCCTCTGTTAGCATGTAGTGAATTAACTGTACTTGGAAATGATCTATCCAGCATTGGAAGATGCCTTACAAAGTACATGTAAATAAGAAAGAAGAATGTAAACCATAAAATTTTAGACAACTCTTCAAGTAGACATAATTCTATTTGCTTTTCTTGAGGTTGATGAAATTCTTGCAGGCAAAAGGACTGAGTGTGGATCTTGGTGTTTTGGAAGAGAATTCTTCGTCTGTTCTTGCACTTGTAATGATGTTGTATATACCTGCATCTATGTGAAGGTCTTAATATTGTAGGCACCAAAGCATATTAGACTGTTTTTTGAAAACTCTTAGGATGAAGCCCTGGTTTTGTTGGAAGTAGATTTTCTTAGCTTCAGGGAAGGGAAGGAAATGTAATGATTTTTACCTTTGGTTTGGCTCCTCCTTGCCCTATTCCTGAGGCAGCTGTTGAGGCTGCCAAAAAGCACTGAGTCAGAGGTTTGCACTGACTAGTCTGCTGTCGATACAATATCACATTTGCTTTGCAGAAGTGCCAGCTTACAGAGTGGCATTTCCTGTTGGAGTGAGCAGAAGAATGGCAGGAGACAGAATTTACACAGCTGTCTAATGAATATGCTAAAACGTTTTGAGTTATTTTAAAATGTGGCTCTGAAATTCCCCATTTAGCTTATGCAGTTGTGAGGAAATAAATGCAACTGCCTACAACGTGGTGAAACACTTCTGGAAGTTGCTTTTCCCAGCTGTGCTACTACAAGGTCACTCGCTGAGCCTCTGCCTGAGGGGAGGGAGTAATTGGTGTCTATGCAAAGGTTCATCTCACCCTGTTCTCTCTTTTAGTTACTCTTGTTGTCTACTCTAAAATCCTTCCCAGGTTATCCTTCCACCTTTATGGGATAATTACTCCTGTTGGAAAATCCCTGACTTGGAAAAGATGGCACCACTGGTTCTGCTTTGTCTTGACAGGGCATATTGGGTGCTTTTGGCAATTCTTTGGTGACTCTTAATGAGGTGAACTCCCCAGCAGCCAGAGGCCAGTGCAGGGCAGAAGACCTGCATGGAGACAATATGTGGATGTATAAATAGGGGGAGTTTGGTCAACCTCAGGACTCTGCCCATGCAAGAGAAGACAGTTTTTAGTGGCATGGGCCAGATTCAATGAAGAAAGGCAACTAAGGGGAAAGTGCAGCAGTACCTGAAACAAATAACTCTGAGAATGCAGACTCTAGCACTGGTATTACTGAGGAGGAAAGTGCTGTAAGCCTGATTGTGAGGGAACAAAAAAAGTGAATGCCAGCTAATACGGACCTTCAGATTTTACCAGGGTAGCAGGGCATGTGTGAGTGGATGTGGGCAAAAGGGAAACAGGGATGTAATGTTGAGCAGGGAGGCGAGGGCTGAGTAATGGGGTGATTTTGCAGCTGTCATAACAAAAGATAAACTGCATAAAGCTATGAAAACAAAGTTATTGGGTGATACAGTGCTGCTTTTTGCAGTGTCTGTATAGCCTAATACTGCGTGTACTGAATGATAAATGCTTGCATGCTTCATGGAGGTTCTAGTGTGATTCAGCTAAGGAATTCTGACCCAGAAGTTTCTCTAGGTACAAAGTATGAAATTACTAGAAAGAAATGAAATAAAGCCAATTTAGATATATTGGTTGTTTTATTCAGTCCAAGGGGCATTTACAAAGTATATGAATGCATTTTATGCTTTAGAATTAATTGTTCAAGCTTTTGATATTATGTGTTCCAGAAAAAAGTCAAAATTTTGTAGACCCTTAATTTATATACAAAAAACCACTAGTGAGACTATTTATGTACATTTGATTATTAATGCATGAAAACAGCACTAGTTTATATTTTCTTGAATTTGTCCTTATTTGTGTCTCACTTTTGCTTTCAGGATCTAATGTCACAAAAGTTGCAGAAGCAATAATCAAAAATGTTATTTTAAAATGGTTGAAATTTATCAGGTTTCATGTGTGAGTGTGGAAGTTGAGTAATTGGATAGCAGGGAAAGAAGATGCTGTATGATCTTGGACTTGCTGCTTTGTGGAGTATGCATCTCCTACAATATATACTTGTCTTCTGTAAGCTGGTTTTTTTTCCCCTCTAAAATATACAGGTATTACAGGCTGAGGTTTTTTTTGTTTTCTGTATATATCTGGCACTAGAATATATGCAGATGAAGCAAAGCTTTCTTAGTGTCAGCTAGGGAGAGACTTGCAGTGTTGTGAGGGTGTTCCTGTTTTTCTGTTGTGGTTTTGCGTTTGATCACGTGCCGTGTTGCACATACCTAGGCTTTCCATGTAAAATGGTTTGATGGGGCAGGGGTTGCATTCTGGGCAGGATGACCTGCAGTGGCAGGGGCAGTGGCAGCCAGGATTGAGGTGAGCTGCCAGTTTTCCATGGATTGTGAGTACCCTGTTGTGTCAGAAGGCTCCTCTCACTTTCTCTGCCTCAGGACTGTTCCTGTGCCTGCTGATAGCAGGAGAGGGAAAGGAGGCATCTCAACAGGCTTGGCGCAAAAGCCATGCTGCCTCCACCTCCATCTGTATGCAGTTGTCGTAAATATTTCCTGTACGAATGCAGCCTCTTTGGTCCTATTCCTTGAATCTGAATGTAAACAAAATGTATGGGATGAACTAACAGCATTGAGGATTTCCTTGTCTACACAGTTGGAAAACCACATCCATTCTGGCATGAGCTGGAGGAAGCTATGGGCTCACATCCTGATGAGGTTTGAGTAATTGGTTGGGAATTTATAGCCTCCTTCCTTATTACGCTTGAGGTGGATACTTGTTTTATTCATCCTCTTCCATTAGATCCCAGCTTGAGTCAGAGGGTATGCACAGAAATGCTGGCTGTGATTGGTTTTTGGAGACAGTGGGCTGTTGCAAGCTCTTGCTCCATTTCCTATGGAATATTTTTTTTGCATATTTTCCAGTTGCAACCTATTATAGTTACAGGAGTGTGTGAGGTGTGGGTTTTGATTTATTTAACTGTGTGATGGTCATACTTCTGATGACTCTTCCACTGTCTGCAGTCACTGACACATTGACTCTCCAAAGTGGAGGGGTTGCTTCTAGTGGTTTGAACAGCCCTAAAAATGCTCCCTTTGTATATGCCTATGCATTCTCCTGTTTCAAAGGGATAATGCAATGTGCAGCATACAGCATAATCATGTTGCTATTCCTGTGCCTCTTTTTAATTTGTAGATCAGTAATTTTGAGTATATAGGTGCAAACATAATGAGAAAATAAATTAACAGTAATAGGAAAGATGTGAGTTACTTATAAATAAATTATCTTTTCAAATGTCATGCAAGTAACAGGGGAATTTTTGCACACAGCATGAATTTCTATCTGCTTTTGCAGGGTGGCCTACTTCTTGGAAAAAAGTTTTTAAGAGAGTTTTAGCATTTAAGAGCAGTAGGGATCTTTTTATATATGTGTGTAGAAGTAATTGCTAATCTAAACTGTGAATGATTGGCAGATGATGGAAAAGAAACAGTGTTCTAAAGTTTAAATAGCATCAATTTCTCACTACAGCACATAAGGAGGACCACAACCAAAGTAATATGACATAAACTGGGGTTTTTTTTTCTATTTTTATTAAGTCCATGCCTGGGCTGTAAGTCTTCACCACTGACAGCAGCACAGAATGTGCTACCTGTTTAAATTTCTTGTCATGGCATAGATGAGCAAGGATCAAGGAGAGCTCTGATGGCTGTAACCTCAAGTAGAGCAGAATGTAGAACAGGGTACTAGAGATTTGATCTATAGTCTAATTTCTAGCTGAGAATAAAAGAAACAGCCTGTCATAGATAATATGACATAAAAAGTAAGTTAAAATGTTTTTTAAAGTACTTAAATAGCTAATACCTGTACTTTGAATTATTTGTTCTGTATGAAGGCCATTTGGAAACACAGGGCAAATGCAAAGCTTGTGACAGGAAACCAAGGAGAAAAGTAATCTCTAATAATAATTTAGAGTCCTAAAAGTCATCTGAAAAATCTTGCCTGTATGTACTGCTAACTGGGACTACAGCCCTGTTTTTTTTGTTTTTTCCCCTTTCCTTTCTGGAGCTTTCAGCACATTTTATATCTCCAGCTGAGTAGCTAAGATGTGAACAGCCGCAAGACTTGGATCTTGGGGGCTGGAGAGTGCAGTAGTGAGGAGCACCACTCATTTATTGACAGCATCAATATTAGTTACCAACACTGTAATCCTTGTTATATGGAAATAGGCATGAGCAGCACTTTTGGATTTGAATATTTTCAAGTCTTCTGTGTGTGTGCTCTATGCTTTGGTCTCTTCAGGGTTATTTCTGGTTTTCTTCCAGGACAGAACTTTTTAGGAGTCTGCTGTCTGTGGGGTATGTGTATGGGGTTTTTTGGTGCTTTTCTTTGGTTGGTTGGTTGCTTTTGTTTTTGTGGTTTCATTTGTTTATTTATTTTTAAATTCCTGACTTCTGCCTCAAGATTCCTTTCTGTTTTTTTTATAATAGAAGTTATTCCCTAATAGACAGCTCTGTTCGGGATAAGTCTCTAGTTGGTGAGCACAAAGTGTGTGCTGCTGGACTTTTGGTTAGCATCATTAACTTTATATTGTTACAGCTAAGAGATTTTGTTCCTGATGCTGGGGCTCAGCCTGATGGGCTGTGTGGAAGTGGCTTCACAGTGCTGTTAGTTTTCTGAAGTGTTAATATTTTTTCTAGTAGTGAGTATTTTGTTAGTATTCTGTAGTTACCTCACCACAGTGTTGCAGTGAAACAGCAGGACAAGGCAAACTGAGAACAGAAGTGGAACAGCTCTGGTTTCAGAGCTCACATACTACACTGTGGTGAGTAGTATACACTCATACAGACTGGCGTGGAAGAACATTTTCAATTCCCTCAGAAAGCAGCAGTCACTGTGTAGTCATCTGGCAAACTGCTCCAGTTCAGATGACGGGGCTGTTGGTTAATAAATCACCAACACCCCACCAAGGGACCATGAGGATGGGGAAGAAAATGCAGTGGAGGTGAGTCACAAGGGCCCCACCAACAAATATTTCTTAGGTGGAAAGAATGTGTGTGGTGGTGAATCACCAGCTCCACCAAAAGTCTGTGTGTGCCTGTCCTAATGTTTGTGGGATGACGAGTGCTGGTAATGAAAACCTCAGTAAGTAAAAATCAACACCTCTGTAGAACACACTGTAAGGTTCAGGGCCAGTATTTTAAACCTGAATTTGTTCTGTCTAACTACAAGAAAATCTACTTTTAAGAGAGTTTTTGCTCTTTAGTTATTAAGAATTTTTTTTTGATGTATCATTTTTATCTGTGCAGGTTCTCACCTGTATTTTTGGTGTCTAAGGTGCTGTGGTTGATTTAGTGGCAGTTTGAAGAGGGGAGGATAAAAACCTTCGCATTCTACATTTTGTCTCTTCATTCAGTGGAGTAAATCAAAAATGTTACCTGATTTTTTGCTCTATGAAATTTTAGCCTAAAGTTGACATAAACATTATACATGTGGTGATAAATATATAGGCTGATGTAATTCTCACATTAGTCTGTATCAAAGTAAAAGAGACTTGGTGCAAGAATTTCCTAAGTAAAGTTAGGACTGGCCAGATAACTGCATGCCTCCAACTTCATCCTTTCTCCTCTGAGCTTCACAGGGCACCTGTGTTCCTTCCACAATATTGCTGCTTCTCACCTGTCCCACTCAGTGGCCATCTTCTAGTCCTAATAAGGTGTGATCCATAAGAGGAATGCTTTGTCTTGGCAATCTTTCCTCGTGGTGGTTTCCAAATTTTTAATTTGCAAACATATTGGAATTTTGAGTGGCAATATTGATCCTTGTTTCAGTTTCCAAGAGGACTTTCCTATAGTTAAATGGGGTACTAATGGAAGTTAGGTAAAAGAAACTAGGATTTACCTTATGGTAAGGTACAAGGTCTTGGGTATGTGAAACATTAAACATTTTAAACATTGTGAATTAATTATTGTTAAAATTGAATAGACCTTATTAAATGAAATTATTATACGATTAGAAATTACTAGCAAATGTGCACTGTAGACAGCGTTTGTCTTGGAAACAATGCTTGAAGAGTCCTGGAGCATATGTATGAGGAGAAGGTGGAATTGCACTTAACTAAGTGATTTTTTTAACTAACTGAGCTTTTCCAGCAAGAAATAAGTTCAAAGAAAATGATATTTACATGTCTATATAGTATTTCTTAATGAAAAAGAAAACCCAAACAAAGAACAAAAGAGAAAAGGAAAAGCTGCAACCTGATCAGAATGAATCTTCTTTCAAGAACAATGTGCTCATTAGGAAGGGTGGTTTTTTTTTCTGATCTTGGGGATTGTTCTTGGAGTACAGTGGAGGATGCAAAAGGACTTGAGGAATATCCAGAAATTTGTGATGGAAGGATGATGAATGTGGGGGGATGGAATGTAAGAAAATGAAGATAGTGCAGAAGGCAGTCTCACACCTGAGGAGTTGCAGCTGTACCAATCACCAAAGATTAGGAACAGGCCTGCCCTTAACAGGCCACAGCTGTGTCCAGTAAGAAGACGAGTGCTACAAAGAGTGGGTTAGCTGGGTGAGGAGAGAGCTGGAGTTTGTTGGTTGTGCTGTGAAGAGATTTGGAGTTTCTTGGCTGTATGGTGAAGAAGAAGGAGCAATGCTGTGGGGAGCTGCCCATGGGAAATCACCAAGAAGGTATTGAACGCTTGCGATGACAACAGTTGAAGGCTTTGCTAAATGCTGTCTGAGACCAGTGACTCTGGTAGTGCAGAGTCCTTGTTGTTATAGAGAAGGGTTTCTGATAGTCTTAGGGACGCTGTAAGGTGGTGTTTGGGCTGTTAAGGCCCTGCCCTGTTCCAGGGGGAGTTCAGAGCGATGACCTTTGGAGTGGAGCTGCTCAGCGGGGGCTGTGGTGTGTGCAGGCTGTGGAGTGTGGGAGCTGTGAAGGCGCTCTCCTGAAGCGTGCTGTGCTTTGGCCAGACATGTGGCATATGTTCCAGCCAGTGTCAACTTAATATCTACATGTCAGTAGTGGTGACTCTCCTGCACGTGTGCAATGTGCCAGGAATGGCTTGGCATTGCTTGGATGGAAACCTCTTTCATCTTGAGAGTCACCTGTTTCAGAGGCAGCTGTGGAGTGATTCCAGCTCTGGGAGCACCGGTGAGCTTGTGTAAGTTGATTCCTGTGTGATTCCTGGCTGATTCCTCAGCCAATAGCACAGAGCTCCTGGCTGGTCTCATGTCTGGCAAGTGGGTTACACTGTCAAACAAGTGGAACTGCTCTCCCTGTCTCAGCAACTGTTTGTGGCAAAATGAGGATGTTGGAGCAGAACAGAATTCCTGTACTATGCTCTTCCTTAAAGAAGTGCTGCAAGTGCAGAACTTTTGTTTCAGCTGCTCTAAATATTTGAGTAGTGACCTTTAGGTGCTGCTTTCAGGGAGGTGATATGAGCACAGCTGACACACATAGATATACTTGCTTTATCTATGCTCATGTTTACATGCTGACTTTATTAACTTGCTCATATACATCATACATCTATATTTGCTTTACTTACATTAAAAAGTAGCATTAGGGTATTCCTTTTTGTAATGGCAACAGCTAATCCTATTAAGTGTATTAGCTTCTGAAGTGGGGTTTTGTGATACCATGCTTACACATCTTTTGAATATTGCTGAGGAGAGAAAGCTGAAGAAAAGCGTTTTATTTGCTTTTTAAAGCATTGCTGTAGAGCATAAATACAACTTGAGTTCTTTAAAAAATATCCCCCAAAGTCGTAGTTGCATCTTTCCCTCACATCCTATTTTTCCATGATCACAACTCAACTTTTTTTTTTCATTTTAAAGAACTTGCTTAAAATTCCTGCTAGCTTTTTGAATGACTGTGTAATGGCTGTCCAGATCTATGTATCAGAAGATTATTTATTTTCTTTAAATAGAAAGAAAAAGAAAGGTGTGTGTGAGTTTTTTGACTTTCTCTCCCTATATATATAAACATATATACACAGTTGGAAAAGAAGTATTATTTCTCATCTCATATGAAGCAGACTTTTTCTTTCATTCTTCACCTTTTCAATGACCTAGAGAGTTAATTTTCATGTAGTGATTTGCCCCCACCCGGTCACTTAGCACTGAATTGGGGTTGCAGCATAGAGCCTTCAGCTGTGCTTCAGTGCACAGGTTAGCTGATAGGAAAGCTCTTTTCAAAGTTGGTGCTGGTGGAAACTCATTGTGAATAATTAGTGAGTTCATGTTTGCATTCTTTTTGCATAAACTCTGGTTATGAAAACCCAAACAAGCTATGACACACATTTTTATATGTAGAGACATATACATGTAGGTCAAAGGGAAGTGTGGGCTTTTTAATAGCTTGACATGTTGACATTTTAATAAGACTTGTAACTCTGAAATTAGCATTTGTTTATTTTTAAGAGAAATGCTGTGAGTTGTTTGCTGCAGGAAAGGGAATTTTGCGATTCCATGTTCTCGTATGGGCTTTAAGACAGGTAAAATTACTGGAAGACAAGAAGTATTGCTGTTTATGTCAAGCTTTTTTTTGACATATTTCAATCTAGGATCATAGTAAAACCAGGCTACTAAGTGGAAGATGCCAGATAATGATTCTCACTTATTGCTGCTGATTTGAACTGATGATCTAATTCTGATCATATTTTAAAAAGGCCAGATCATGTTTTTCTAGAGCATGTAGTGCATCTAGTGCTTTTTCATTAGTGTTAGAGATGGGAAAGATTTGATGAATTCAAAAGAAAGAAGAATATTATCTGGCAGGTTCAGGTAAAATGTGGAATCCAAGGTTCATTTGAAGCTTATCTCAATTAGCAGTGTTTGGTTTTGTGCTTTTAACTCTGATGATTTAATTTACTTTTATTCAAAATGTAACTCCCCAGTATCCTAATTCAGGATGCTATAAATAGGATAGCTGCCAGTGCAATGCCATCCCTGACTTCTCACTCCTATTTCACTGGGGATGCTGTTTCTCTCAGAACATCTTGGCACTGGAGTTCATAGTTCATTTACTGGTGCTGTCATGAAATGTCATTTAATTATTGGCTTTAATGTGACCATAGTTATTAAAACTACCTTCAGAATGCTTTTGGAGATACCTACAGGTCATTTGTGTTAGTCCAGCCAGCATTTCATCCTGAATGTAATGAAAACAGTGAAACAATAATGAAATCATGATTCAGAATGAGTAAACCCCTCACTGACCCAACAAAGAAAACACAATATGAAGTTTATTGCCACACTGGCATGTGACTGTAGTTAAGGAGATGAAAATTACACAGTGTAACTGTGTCTCATGCATATAATATGTCCTCTTAACATTTAAAAATTAATAGAGCTAAGATGATGTTTGGATTCAATGCATTTAAAGCAGCATAAGCAGTTTGATGCCACAGTCTGTATCCCTTGCTAAGAACATGCTTTGTAATAGGCTCACGGCACAAAGAAGTACAAAATGCAGGTAGATTTGTACTTGTGAGAGGTTAATGAAAGAAACAGCTGTGAATGTGAGTAACCTATGACATGTAAGAAAAGAAAATGCGTGCTTGTAAAACAAAGACTTTATCAGGATTTCCACACCTCAGAATGGGTTATCTGGACATGAATCAGAGAAAAGCAGGTTGCTGCTTTATGAAAAGTGAAGTGCTGTTCATTTATTGGCTGTGCTGCCAAAGACCTGGTTGTGGATGAGGGTTATGCTGCATGTTTGCAGCACTGGGCACTGTCATCCTTAGAAGAGTAATCTATAATATGCTGGCTAATTTATTTAAAGCTTTGGAACATATTCTGTTAATACTACTTGGCTGACTTTCCCCAAGTTGCCAAGTTGCCTTGAAGCAGAGTAGGGAAATGGTGACAGCTCCTCCAAAATACATTTTAGTTTTTCTGGCTAATGTTTCATGTGTTTAAGCCCTGCAGGTTTTTTTTTTTTTTCCCTAGAAGTAATAAAGAGTTTTTTTGTTATTTTTTTTAATTAAACCAGACACTTCCATGTTGTCATGCCTTTAAGGATACTGAAGACAATGACTCACATATCACCAGTGCAGAAGGTGACATGGCCAGATTGGATGGTCTAGATCATTCAGCTTCTTTAGATTATAATATGCAACTACAAAATACAATTGAAGCGACAGTCTTTTAATTTACAGCTTTCTCCTATTACTGCAAAGATGTGTCAGGGCCACTGTCACTGGTGGAGTGACTGTGGAATTGAAGTTTTCCTGTAGCATGGCTGAAGATAAACATTTGTGCTGCCCTGGCTGCCTTCAGTTTGTTCTTACTAATCCTTCATTTGATTATGTGACTGATTGCCCTGGTGGATTATCTCTGGTCAGCAGAAGACTGTACCTGGGCAGCTAAATGAGACATGCAGTGAGCCTCTGAATTGTCAGTGTGGGGTATTTGTGAAATGCTTTGTTTATTGAGAATAGGACGGATTATCTGTCTGAAGCTGGTCTCTTCCCTATAACTATTGATAGCAAGCATATTTTGATGATGGATTTGGCCTAGTTCTTGCACTGAGTGGAAGATCAGGGCTCATTAAAGAGCAGGATTCCTAATTGCCTGTCAAGCGCATCCCGTTCCGTTGTGTTTTGAGAGTTAAAGTCTCCATCGCAGTAATTGGTGCTTGCTCCCAGCTCAGTTCCCTTGGATGGTTGTCTGCCAGTCAGAACCTGCCCTGACAGCTTTTGCTCTTTCCTGATCAGGCATTGTGGAGGGAATCAGCTGCTATTATCAGTTCCATATGTAATGTATGGCAGGACAGAAATTACAGATAGTTGAAATTACATTTTTACAAAAACGTACTTAATAAAGTATATTTGTGTTAGAATGCTATTCTAGACTTGGTTTTAGCTAATGTATTGTGATGGGGTGCTTGAAATAATAAAAAGTGGTCCAAAAATGCATCCACTTTTACTATAACTATCATAGCAGCAATGCCAACCTTCCCAAGAGCCAACAACCAGCAGCAGCCGGTAGCATTAGAGCAGTTACAGAAATGCTAATGCCTGAATATCAGGAGACTGTTACTAAGTCAGAGATGACATTCTTCAAGGTCACTTCCAGGGACTTCTTTGTGCTTCTTACAAATCATTGCCACTTAAAGTTAAGATCATCTTAGGGCGGTAAATGGGAACGGCTGATGTGAATCAAAAAGGGAGGTAATCTAGAAAAGCAAGACTGCTGCTGTTAAGAACATAGATTAAAAAAATCTCTACTTTTATTGTCATTCAATTTAAGCTAAAATAAATATAAATATACATTTATGTATATATATATATGTACTTACATGTAATCCAATAGCAGGAGCATTTTTGTCTGAATTGTGAAGTCATAGTCTAATTAGTACACAAAAACTTAAATGTCTTCTCTAAGTGGTTTGCAGACCAATTGGAATAGGCACATAGCACAAAGGAAAAGATCAGCAGGAAGGACAGTGGGATGGCAGACAACTGGTGTGTTGTGGCCACTTTTGAGTTTTGGAGTGGACATCTTTGAAAAAGAATAAGCCAAGGGAGAAGAGACAGTACCTGAATCCTGCCAATGGTGCTTTTTCTTGATGTCCTGGGATGAAACCCCAAAGATGAACCAGGACTTGGTGGTTTATGCAAGGGGTGAGGATAGAAGAGGTAGAAAGAACAGGTCAGAGGGGGCTAGCAGTGCTGGCAAAAGAACAGGATGAAGCTGTGGCCCTTGCTTCATGGCTTTCAGAAGTTGCTGCTGCTCTGTGTCCTTGAGCCTCTTGGTCACAGCAGTGGTGGGCAGAGGCAGCCTGGCTTTGCAGGGTCGAGCAGTCAGTCATGACTGTTCTCCTGCTCCCATGTGTTTGCTGTCCTGTGCAATTTGTCTGCTTTATCCCTGCCTAGAATTGACTCTGCTGGAGAAGGTTGCTGTCCAAATTAACTTAGATGCTACCAGAGGCCTACTGATAATAAAGGATTGAGGTGTGTATTGAAAGAATGCCAAGTCTGCTTTGTTAGATTGTAAAAGCAGTAAAAATTCTGTTTGCAAAAAATGACTGGAGCATGCAGTGTGGCAAATGTGTGGCTTCGGCTGCTGGAATTTGAGCATAGAGTGCTGATGATAGTGTGACTAAAAAGACATGAATATTTAAAAAGTATTGAAAAGAGGAATGAGATTTGTAAGCGCAAATGTCTTGAAGTCAAAGTAGGAAAGCTTTTAAAAGGCAGAAATGGGATTGCTTAGATATCAAACTGATTTTATTGTATGCCACTTTGATACTTAAAACGAGCTAGAGAATTCTCTGGGGGCGAAGCTGGAACATCCAGGCTTAGTGAGTGAAAAATAGTAATTTGGTTCTTGCCATGCTCAGACCTGCCTTGTGATATCGAGTGTGACATAGTGAACCTAAGCTGAGAATGTGGTGGTTGTACCTCCTTTCACTTCAGTTTCTGGGAGACTCTGGATGTAAGGTTGTATTATGTTTTCTGTGCCTGGTTTCTTGGCGGCATCATGCTCACCTGTTGAGAAGTGTCCTTGACTAGCAAGGTAAGGATCCACACAGAACCAGCTAATCACTGCAGTAGGTTTGCTGCATATTCTAGTGCAGATCCATCCCTAAATCTTTGGTGCCTTTTGCACAGGTCACCTGAAACAGGAATATTACCAGTCTGGCAGGAGCCCAGCCGAGGCAATAACATGCATCATCAAATACTTACATAATGCTGTCACTGGAATAACTAATGTTTTATTTTCTTGTTATCTGGCCTAGCTCCTTGCATGACATATAGATTAGTTTTATCTGCACTGTGTGAAATTAGAAGTAACAAAACCTGAAATAAAAAGTAGCTTATCAGCTCCTGTTCTGCAGACACAGAAATGAAAACTGTGTAAATATTGGCTCTGTTTCAGCATCCTGTATTAGGAAACATGGCATGCTAATGGGTACGGGGAGAATGAATAGGGGATTGTACTTTTAAACACAAAAGGGCTGAGGGAAGAGACATGGCTCTGCATGTGTACAGCTGCAAGGTGCATCCAACTCTGCCAGTGCAGCATGGGGCCCACTTTTCAACCTGTATGTTTGTGCTGCACAGATTTTTAGGTTTGGAGGTTCTCAACTCTGTAACGATCAGCAGGTCCAGATCTGCATCTTCAGACAGAATTCCCCCCTCACTTACTTTTAAAAAATATTAGCATCCTTCAGTGGTAGAGAGTATGGTTATTTGCCATAATGCAGCTTGCTGGGAGGATTTAAGTTTATGCACTGCTGTTGGATCAAAGATAAAAGTACCAGTCAATGAAATAGGATGTCACTTTTTTGGTGTCCTAGCTACTTATTTGGTTCTCTTAATAGATTTTGGATTTTTTTTAGTGTTGGGAATAGTGTTTATGAGCAGTACTAGTCACTGTCTGGGTCTCTCTGGTTTATGCATTGTAATGGTGCAGAAAGTCATGCCTGTGAGCACATGGTTCCGATAGATTCTGTTTGTGTCACTATATAATTGTCTGTCAAGTGTGTGCTAGTAATCTTTATCCTCAAGATTTTGTGTAAATATAGGGTGTTTTGAATTAAAGGAAATCCCTTTAATGTAATGAACACATTGAGAAAAGTGCCTTTTTTTTCCCCTTTAAGAATTTAAATAAAGTTTTTGAAGATGGGTACAATTATTCAATAACAGTAAAAGGTACCTAGATCTATGGACCAGATAATAACCTGAAATGGATGTTGCAGGTTACAAAAATAGCTCTGGGCCTGATCAAGTAGTTTTCCTTAATGGAAGACAGGCAGCTAACATCATCTGACCCTTGGGAACGAGCTGCTTTGCTCAGCTTTTGCAGAAAATATCTCACAATTTCTAATTATTTTGTTAGATACTCAAGAACGAGTATGTCCTCCATCGTTGTGAAGCAATTTTGAACTCAGATCTCTGACCTAAAGTTAGACTGCTGCTCTTCAGTGTTGCAAATTGAAGTGAGGCAGTTTTGCTCCCTGCGATCTCATCATGCCAAACCACTTCTATTTATACATGCACACCATCTTTAGAAATTCAGTAGGGCGTTTGTAAGGAAATGCCTGCTGCTTTGGCAGCTGGGTGGGGAGGAAAGGAGGTACTGAACTGTGTTTTTCTGCAGACCCTGTGAAAATTATTCCTCGTGGGAGACCTGTGCGTTCTGAATAATCAGGCTGCCTGCCTTTGCAGCAGTTACAGGTGGGCCTGGAGCTGGTGGGGACAGCGTTGCTAACTTTAAACTAGACAGCCTGAGTAATCACAGCAGTGTAGCTATGGCAACACAGAGCTCTGCTTGGCCTAGGCACTTCTTCTGGGCCAGTTTTGGAGCCCATGCGGAGCTCCAGGCTGTCATAGTTATGCTCCCAGCAGTACTTGGCATAGAGGGTTCTAAGTTAACAAGATGCATCTCCTCCTGAGGGGGGTGTGGGACTTCCCCACCATTTGGGATGGATCAGTCAGGCTTGCTGAAGGAGAGCTGTCCATGCTGGTGTCTTCAGTCAAGCCCTCAAGGTAGTTGGAATATTGATAGGTCTATTCACTACGTGTATGTTAGGAGTTGTTGGGATGGGCGTGTCTGGCAAGAGGTTGGACGATCTTGATGTGCACTGCAGCCTTTGGTAGTCTGGGTCTGATCAAACAGCCCCTTTGAGGGGAGGGAAGACTTTTCTTCCCTGAGAGCAATGAACTTGTTCAGGTAGAGCAAGCTTCAGGAGTACGAGGGGGAAGCAGGGACACAGCTGGAGAGGTAGGAATTAGGGATGCTCACAGCAGGAAGACCAATCAAGATAAATTGTGGTGAAGAGGGACCTTGCCTTCCCCTAAGAAGCAGACTCAGAGAGCCAATTATAACACTTCAGTCAGAATGTGGATCCTTGTTTCAACTTGAGAAACAACCAGGAGTGGATCAATTAGAAAATGAGGCTGGCAAATGGGTCATGTCCTTTCCTTTTCCCCATCTGCTGCAGCAGATGTCTATCTTTTGCCTGTTTGTTTTAGTTATATTGAAGCATTGCTATAGTAGTTTTCATCCTTTTAGCATCTTCCAGCAAGTTCACTTTTGTAAATATAGCCCTGAAGTAGAATCCATGGAAGCAGCCAAATTTCAGTTCAGTTATATTTGCTTCAGCTGTCAAGTACTGTTGAAAAGAAAGGAAGAGAGTGCTTAGATCCATGTTGGGAGAGCTACTTGTAATTATTGGGAGCAGTGATGGGAAAAAGCAACTGCTTTGGTGCTGGTAGGGAAGGAACATGCCACTTGGTTGATCTTGCACTGTTGTTTTGCTTTCAAGAAAGGGTGATGGAATTCTGTCTCAGAGGCTGGACTGGTCCTGATCTTGTCCTAATGTTCTTCTCTTAAACGTTTTCTTGTAGCAGTGATGTCATCTGCAGATTTGTTCTGATATCACATGAGAAATACAAAGTGCAGTAGTTTTTGATAAATTACTTTCCACTATATACACAAAAATAAGAAGTCCCTAGTTTATAACTATTTTCATTTTATTGCATCTTCTCAAGGGATACATGCATATTTTGTTTTAGTTTCCCTACCCAACTGGGAAAATAAACTCATTACTTATTCAATTAAATTAGTTTCTATAAATTAATCAGGAATAATTGTGTTTATATGGGCCAAGGCTTCCTCAAGGGGGCATTAACTGGGGAGTGATTTAAAATATATTTATTTAGAAATCAATGGCAGTGATTTGAAGCTACCAATTGAGATGAGGGTGGATGGCAATAGTGCAGCAGTTTGTCAGATTTATTACAAGAGTTGTGATAAATCAAAGAAATGTCAATTTACTTTAACAAAGAATAAGCAAATAACAAGCACAATAGGTTTGCTAAGCCACAATATTGAGTCTTCTTGAAACTATTTAATGAAATACAGATCTGATTTAGAACTAAACAATATAGGTGGGGTTTCATCCTTGCAGAACAGCAAGCCTGCAATCCTAATTGAGACCACAGTGTGTATCCCAGGAGTCCAATTCCATGCTTATAACTGCTTTCTGTGGCAGCTTCTGGCAGTGTAGCTGTCCTGTTGGGTGAGAGTGTGTGTGTGCAGATATAAAATATCTAAAGCACGCTTACTGAAGTCAAGCTGTGATGCAGCAGAGATATGAGAAATTCAGTCTCATGTCCTTTGTTCAGAGAGTCGAGTTACATCTGCTACCTGCTATTTTGCCTCTCCCTTGCACTGGACATGTAGCTCTTTTTCCATCTGATCCTCATTCTTCTTTTCTACTCTCCTTGCTATTTTTACTATCTGTCAATCCCTCTCACTGTTCTGCCCTGATTCTTTTGGCTGATGGGATACTCCTCTAACAGTTACTTTTTTGCTGTGTAGTAAGTAAAACTAAACCCAAATGAAATGATTTGAATTGGTTTGTATAAACTTATATGTGATAAATATGCAGTTTAAATTATATCCAGCACAAAACAGAAAATATAAAAGAAAAAATCAATAACCTGATTTCTGGGGCAGTTTTTTATCCAAAATTTGTCTAGTCCTTTGGCTTTACCAGAGATACTGAATATAAGTGAGTAGCTTTTCTGGTGTGTGTTTTATTTCTTTTACCTAATCTTGTTGTTAATATGTCTTATTAAATATACAAGACAAAAATGGAGCAAATAATTTGATTATTACCAGTTCATTAGGCTTAAAACATGAATTAGAGCCAACTTCAGCTTAGAGATTCATTCACGTGGCTCACACTGAGGTTGGTGAGAGGCACATGCATATTCACAAATCCAGAATTTGGCTTTATGCCTGAGTTTTTAGTAGACCAGTGTTCAGTGAAAGCTCTGAGGTAGTAGATCATTTGTTATTTACAGCAGATAATGAAACATTACTCTGATTTTATTCAAAGCTTTGTTACATAAAGTCCTTAAATTGGTAGACCAAAATATACTCTTCCAATACATTAAAATAGAAATTAGAAGAGGAGCTGTCTCTGTTGTAAATGATTAAAGATCATCTTTAGAGGTGTTTTAGCTGACAAAATGCTTGCTTGGACTTGGTGTTTGCTTGGTGTGGCATTGGATCTGGCTGCGTCTGAGTCACAGGTGCAGTCGCCTTGCTCCCAGCAGCTGGCTGCTCCAGAAATGCCACTTGGAGCTGGAAACATTCAGAAATATTCCACAGCGTTCTCGTGGCGAGAAATGCTTCTCAGCACGTGAGGTTTTGGGCTGCCTGGGCTGGAGGGGCTGCCAGGAGCTTTCCTGAGGTGAGGCTGCCCTTGCCGCGCGCTTCCAGAGCCCGGTGCCATTCCTTGGCCCAGGCAGGGCACTGGCCTGTCCAGGGCAGCAGGCACTTCTCTGCACACATAAGGCATCCTTTGGGATGCACACTGGTTTTTCAATCACACCGTGTCATTTAACAATTGGTTTGGTTTTGGCGTTTTTTTCCTCCTTTGCGCTGGATTTCAGCTTCTCTTCTAAAGTGCATGTGATAATGGGGATAAAAGTAAGGGCTGAGCTGCCCCAGCATAGTCTTTAATCATTACTTTTGAAATAAGCTGTTGATCAGTGAATAAAATCTTCTAAATTGCTGTTCCTGGGTTAGCGCCAGTTTAAAGGGGCATTGATCTCCCTGCTGCCAGGTATGTTTTGAGTGACCTTGAACAGGTGGTACAATGCTTCATCATCCAGTACTGTGGCCGCGTTATCCACATAGGTGTGCATCATGTATCATTACGTGCCATGCAACCACAGCAGCAAAATTGCATCATGATTTCACGATAAGAAAATAGAGGAAATTGAGTGGGGTGTGATGGGGAGGTTTGTAAAAGCAGCTGATTACCTTCAGCTCTTATGCAGGCAACTGATTTATTTCTCAGAAAAATGCCTTGTCTCCTTGCTACAGCCAGAGATGACTTCAATGCTGAATGGCTTTAGTCTTCTGTAGGGCTTCATTTAAGGAATTTCCCCCTCCTTGTCTGCACACTGGATAGAACAATGCCCTAGAAATCAAAAATAGAAGTTAGTGTCCCAAAGGCAATGTCTGTCTGCCAGCAGTATGTATGACTTGTTTGGTGGCAAGTGTTTTAGAATTATGAGCATGAACTCATTTGGAAAAATGTAAAACCTGATCTCTTCTCCTAGATTTAATGCTGTCCCTCTTTTTATTTTTATGCTTGTATTGTGCCCTATGAATTTTAATTATTTTAATGTACGTCCTGTGGCAAGTGCATCTGTGGAGCTTCTTACCCACAGTCAGGTTCTCTGCAGCAGATGTTGACAAGCTTAGCTGTTTGCCTCATGGAGATGTACATCCTGCTATGCATTTATATTACAATCTAAATCATCCCTTTAGGATACTCTTCTCAGTGCAGCTTTAAATATCTGCATGGTGTCTTGAGATCTGAGAAGATTGGAAGATCCCTAATTTGCACGACCCCACCAATATTTCCATTTAAAATGGAAACATTCTTTCACAGGTTGAGCTCGCAGTAGACTGAAGGTGATGGGGAATTTGTGATTTTCTTCTAAGATAATTCTTTTTGGGAAAGAAATAAAATAATTATATGGATTATTCCTTGAAGCCTATTTTAAGTAAAAGTTTTCCCATGTTCTTTGGGTAAACACTGGTTTTATATTTTTTATCACCATTAGATCAGGAATTGGCCTCTTAAAAAAAAAAAAAAAAAAAAAAAACATAGGCCACCACTTGTATACCTTTAACACAATCTGACACAACCTGATGGAGAGGCTATAATGCTGCCCCCCTAATGCATGATGTGCTCTGGGTCCCTCCTTAGATTAATGACTGAGTCCACAGCATGGTAGAAAGTGGCAGTTGCTGGGAAACAGTGCCAAGAGCTGGCAATGATGGATCTTTGGTGTTCTTGCAGAGTACCACGTTTCAGGTCTTAGCTGGAGGTGTGGGGAGGGAGTGGGAGCTAAAACTAATGAGCACCTGTGGCAGGACTGCCACAGAAACAAGTGGTGATAATCTGCACTTAGTTATATTTCCAAAGTTACAAATTGAGTAATGGCAGATAAGCTAGAATTATTGTTGAGGTAGGAGTGCTAGACCAGGAGGCAGATTGGTTACATGCAAAAGTTAGTTTTATAAATCTAGTAGGTATCTCCCAGGCCATAAATCTCAAGAAAACTTGTGTTCTGCCCTTTCATATTCTTTCTGTATTTTCTTTTAAAATTAAATTTGATCTTAGTGCTATGATACATTTAAAAACTTGGAATTATAACATCTTGCTATTCTGTCAGTTGCTTGGAGTGTATTGAAATAGATTAAAAATCTGCAAGCCAAGTTGGTTTTCTTACCTGGGGTGCATGGCTAAACACGAAAGCAGGAATCCTTCCAAAACACTGTTCTTCAGTGGAAATACGATTCACTGAAATTCTCTGAATGAATTTAAAACCCTGAAGTGAACCTGTTTTTCAGATATTAATTTTACCAAAGCACAGGATCTAACACATAATTTAAATTCATAGGTTGATTTAATTTTGTCACTAAAGCTGAAACTTTTTTTTTAATTAAAAATTTAAAACCAAGACTTGTAAGACTGCTTCCCACCTCATCTCCTTTTCTTATCTGAAGGTAAACTGGAAAGATCAAGTATCCATTACAATTCAAGCTATTACTATGTAATGCCTTGTGTGTACACACACACACTTCCATCTCCCAGTGGAATCTTGTGTTGAAGAGATTTGTTGGTATGGGAGCTACAGGTGTACAGCTTTTCTGTCTTTATGATTTTTACAGTATACTTTTTTGGATTCTTTCATTGTTTTTATTATCAATAGGATACCATTCTACTCCTTTTTATGTTTTTCTACTGACTCTGTTATAAAATAAAATTGAGCTTCCACTTACCTTTCTATAAATTCTGAGGTAATGGGAAAAGGTTTCACTAGCCTGAATAGTTAATTAAAGCCAAGTGTAATAACTTCAGGGATGCCAGAGTTTAAAAACCAAGTATGCTGAGGTGATGCTTTTTTAAAAGGAAACTTTGCAAATTTGCCTCTGCAGTGGTAAATTAAATTTTAATGTAAACTTTGAAGGCACAGAAATCTTTTGTGTGTGCATTGTGTTTTTAATGAATACCTGTGAAGTTGAAAGACTGCAAATACATAAAACTCCAGAGATTTAATAGTTTTGAAAATAAAACCTAAACTTTCATACAAGGTGCTATGTGTAGTTCTACATTTCATGGTGAACCTGCAAATTTCTAATGGAAGGCTGGACAAAATCTTTACACTGGGTTTTTTTCCAGGATTCATTGAAATCTGGGTTCATTACCTGTGAAAAATGTTAGTTTGCAGGGGAATAAATGACAAACTAGAGTACTGAAGGTCTTGGGGTTTTGTTTTATTCATCAGAAATGTCTCCTTTGGGCAGAGCTGATTGAAAGAAAAGGAAAGGCTTAGACAAGAGATCTCAGCTACAGCTGACTGGCAAACAGCCTGCACATTCAACCCCAGTTTATGGATTATTGATTGCAGAGGAGATGAAGTGCAGCTCCTGTTCTCAGGGCAAGCAGACTGCCTTACACAGAGTGCAGCTTAACTTTCTTTCTTAATTAGTGTGGAATACATAATGTGTGTGGAAAAAAGGAGGTCTTGTTAACAGGTCAGAAGAAGTTACGTTAGCCTGTGTATTGCCTGTCGTGATGAAAGGAAAGTCAGGAGAATCAACCTGGATTTTTTTTCACTTAGTTTATTTAGGTAAGTTTCTCTTTATATGTATATCTATGTGGTGTATGTACATATTTTTCGTTGAGTACCTCATTAGGTTTAAAAAATAAGCAGTTTATCACAGAAGTCTAAATTCACTTCAACAGAGAATTTCAAAGAGCTGAAATATTATAAGCAGAGGTGGCTCTGCAAGGAGTGGACAGTGAAGCTTGATTAAACACACCCCCTTCCCCAAGAACTACCAACAAAATGAAATACAAACAACTCTTACCTGACCCCAGCAACAACTAACCAAGGTCTAAAAATGATGCTTTTGAATTTAATGGAAAGGAAAACAGATTATGAAAATGGCATCTTTGGCAACATTTTGAAATCATAAACATTTGGGCAGTCTGTGAACATAAATAGTTTTTACTAATAGAGGGAAATAGTATGGTATCCCCTCAACCCTCTAAACTTTGTCCACTATGAAGAAGCAAGTGCTTGTGTGCAGTTATGAGCTGAATATGTAATACTCTGCCTGCATTTTCCTTTTCTCCAGAGCAGCCCATGGGATTTTGAGTTAAACTCAATTTTCATATCTAGTTGGCAGATAATTTGTGCAGAAATTAAATTAGAGTGCTCTGCTGGCTTCTGCTGTGTCTGCTGTAGAGCTAGGGAGGGAATGTAAGATTGATGATATGAAGAAGCAGGGTTCCCCTGATCTGGTAATGCCATCATAGTGGGGTGATCCTTTACAGAAATCTTGGGTGTTTTTCTTCTGTCATCTTGGGCAAGGATTTTGCAGTCCTGTGTTTTTAAAATTATTTAGGATGCTAAAACGGCCGATATATTTACTGCCATTATGATTTCAGAACCCAGCAGGTATTACTTGTACAAATTAGTGAAACATTATTTGTGTTGCTGTAAGGAAAATTCTTGAACATGAGAAGTAACATAGATAGATGGCTGAAGTGCCATGGGGCACAGGATGGAGATAGAACATAATACTTTGCAGGTCAGGTGTGAAAAATGTGAGAGCTTATTTAGTCAAGGTGGATATAAAATTAACAAAAAATCAGAAACCAATACAAAACCTGTTTTTTTCTCATAAATGTTCATCAGGAGGGGAAGGATGAAACCAACATAGTGCTACAATGTAATCAAGATGGGAAGTGCTGTATAATAAGAAATATGTCCAAGGTTGTCTGTCCTAGGATAAAAACTTAGCTGATAAAGAAAAAAAAATTAATTGGTTAGAAATTTAAGAAAAGGTCAGGGAGTCATCTGGAATTTATAGAAATCTTTAGAAAAGACAGTTGCATTGTTTTGCAACATCACGTTTTTAATTTGATTGGGAATAATGATTTGACTTCTGCAGGCCACTGCTGTGGGGAAAAAGCCTGTCAGGGAGGTTTATTTGCTGTCTGAGAGACTTAACAAGGGCAGATATTGCATTCTGGTTTAAACCTAATTTTAGTGTTAAGTCAGGAATAATTTGCTGAAGTTTCCTGACCTACAGGAACATAGAAGTGTGTAAATGATTTGTTGTGTATACCCTCAGCAGAAAGAAATAGTGATTTTTGTGACTGCAAGTGTTCTGCCTGACAGCCAGAGTCACCACGGTGCCAGGGTGGGTGTCCCCCAGCCATGTGCCCTGTGGTGAGCAGCAGGTGCAGCTCATGGACCCCTTCACAGGGCCAGGGGAGCCCCTGGTCACCTCACAGGGGGTGGGCTGGCTCCAGCTGGGGATAGTCATGTTCCTCCTGTGGTCCAGTGGCTCTGCCAAGAGTGGCGAGCATGGGCCTTTTTAGACCTTATACTGCTTGCTGAGAGTGAATTGTGTTGAAGAGTTGATGTTTTAGTTTGAATAGTTTCCTTTCAGGAACAATTAAAACAAATGGTGGCATAATGTGACAGTCACCACAAAGGAGTTTGCAGACATGGGAAGGAGATAATACAGAGGAATACTACATCAGGGCAATTCTTTCCTCTGGTTTAGGGCAGAGGCCTTTCTTTAGGATGTTATGTGTAGGTCACTGTGGTGATGGGGAGTGGGGCTGGGCTGGGCCTCATCCCCAATGGGCTACAGGTGTGCAGGACAGGTGACTCCTGTTGGAGCTGATGAGCCATGGAGTGCCCAGGGGCACTGACCAACCACCAAAGGGAGCAGAGGGCACACAGGTGCAATGCATCAACAGGAGGGGATAAAAGGGTGGGCTAAACAACAAAGGGGCAGATGCTTGCAGTCTTCTGAAGTGGAATGCTGTTGCTCTGTATGGGCAGACACCTGAAGCCTTCTGATGAGGTAAGGTGTTACTGTGAATGGGCTGGAGCTTTCTGAAATTGAAGAGAGTTGTGATACTCAGTGTATTGTGGCCGTCTCAACTACAACTTTTGCTGTGACAGTTATGTGTATGAATGTTTACTCAGTTGCCCTCTTCTTTGAATTTGATCTGTGGATTAGCAGAGGGTTTCTTTTCCAGAGTAACCTTCTGATATTTCTATATTGCACTGATTGTATGGGCAGTGCTTGTATAAAAGCATGAAAAAACCGCAACTAAAAAAAAAATTGCAGTAAAACTCATGGATGTAATTCAGAACAAGAGATCCTACAATACAGTAATGGAAAAAATGCTGTTTTCTTCATGGTGTGAGATATTTGTTGTTTGTTTAGTACAATGACACATTAAAAAAACTTGCAGCCCAAGATAACTAAGGACAGCATTTCATAATAAGAATAGGCATAAAATTTTATACTAATGCAAATGCTTCCTAAATATATCTGGAAAAGAGTTCTTCTAATGATAGTGCTAAAGAATATATAAATATTGAATTGTTCTTGTTCTGTAATTAGTGTAGTAATCTTTATGGATGATATGTGACCCAGAATGATTTAGTTCTAGGTTCAGAGGTCTGTTTTGCCTATCCATTCTGTGAATCACTCTCCTGTTTTGGGTTTACCACCAATTGTCCCTCTGATCACAATATGTGCATCTAGAGCTGTACTTCCTCTGCTTGGTGAATGCTGTGATAGTCAGCAGAATACATTGTTTTGAAGTGTCTTTTTTAAGGTAAAACTTTGTCCCTGACAAAGATTGGCAGCTGTTGAAGCTACTATAATGAGGGTTTTACTCCCACTGTCTGTGCAAATGTATCACTGAAGTTTACTTTCTCATTTACCCGTGGAAGTGTTTACCTCTGATGCTGTTCCCCTTGTTATCTACAGCTGTTCCTTTCCTTATCAAAACAACACTGGCTTGTGTAGTTTGTATTAATATAAAAAAAATTCAAGTTGGTGCGGCAAAGAATGGTAGAAAGGCAAAGGATGTACTCTTTAAAATAATGAGGGTCTTGTTATTTGTTCTGCAGTGTTTTCCATGGTTACACATGGCCTGTGGGATACAATTTGAAGAGAACTGGTGAGCTTTTTTGCCAGCTGTTTCTCGTGATGTCCTCAGCAGACTTTTTCTTCTCTCTGACATACACGTGTCAACCACTGTTGATGGTTGGGAGAGTTGTTCAGGTCTGCATCATTTGGTTGCTGGGTGAACAGACCAGCACTAGGAAGCATTCCAGGTGTACTTGTCTGTGCTTCCAACAGAATGAGCATGAATTCACTGGTTTGGGAGTAGTTTAGAATTATAAACTTGATGGAGCCTTTCTTATAGGACTGCCAAGGTGCAGTTAACCACTTGAAGCATCTCGAGGGTCACTGGTGGTTTTCTTGAGGTGGGAGACTGCCATCCCCCTGACTACCCAACAGTATGCAAAGCCAGGCTTCTTTTTCTCTTCATAAGGTTTGGGCTGTTTATTTTAATAAAGCAGTGTCTGCAGCTGTTTTTTTTTTTTTTTTTCATGTATACTGCATATAAATGTGTGACTTTATAGGGCACAGAGCAGAAACCATAACAATGTATGCAGAATTCTGGAAAGGAGGAGATGAACATATTCACACAGTAGCAAAGGCTTATTTGGCACGTAGACTCATCCAGGTAAATGAGTCATAAGCAGGAAAGAAAAATAAGAATCATAATCAAAGGAAATTAGTTGTGGAAAGGGACATCCTAACTCACTTGCTGATTGAGCTTGTCTTTGTTTGTCTTTTTAGCCTTGGCAACTTCTTAGTTTTGTTTTACGTTGTCCTTATGTCGTGAAGGAAGTCTTATTTTTAGTGCATATTCTGAACCTCAGATAAAAAGGAAAAATACAGGCAACTCACCCCTGCCCCCAAATAGTTAAGTGTGAAAGCTTGTGAAAGGAAACCTGTGTAAGAAATGTAACATATAAAGAAAATAGAGGATAATTTTTCTGAATCTCATAGCTCACTTCAAAACCCCAGAGAGCTTTTCTTTTATTATCATGAAGTTATATCATGACTATTATTCTAGTACACATGCTGTTAACGTGTATTTCCATTCTTTAGTCTTTCTGGCCTACAGATAGAAAATTCCCTCACTTTCCTTATCATGCTTTCCTGTTTTGTTTCCAGTAGCATGAGAGCTCAGCTTTACTTCTGTCAATTTAAGCTCGTTTGCATTAATATAGTTGTTATAAAGTATTCAAATATCTACAGAAAATCCTTTAAGCTCTACCAAAATGGAGATGGCCTGATCTGGAACATCTTTGATAAACCAGTGTGACTCATCCCTGCTGTGACAGCTTCCCTCAGAAAAGCAGTGAGTGGAGAGATTCTCTGGATTTTTTCTCATAGATTAAATGATGTGCTTTAGAGATCTGTCTGTAGTGATACTTGGTGATTCTTTCAAGGCTTTTGGTTTTAGACTTATATTTGAATGGCAGACTGGTGGGAATGGAGGTGCTGCAAGAAAAATTAATTGTGGCCTTTGAGGAGAAGATATTTTCTTATATGAGAATGCTAAAACTTGAATGTGATCTTGAATATGAATTATGTTTTTACTGATAGCATGCATAATATTTAGGAAATTAAGAGTATTGAACCATATTTTTTCAGGCACTAACATATCCCATTTTGTAAGAATTAGCTCACAGTTACTTCCTGGAAGCAAAGAGAGTGGTGTCTTTAAGGTTAAAACAAAAGTGATGTCTATAAACTAGCTGAAATAAAAATATCAACTGAACCAATAAAAAATAAAATTGCAACTAAATTTACAGAGTTTTGTTTGTTTCGGGATTGACAAAAATAATTCAAGGTTTTGAATGGATGGTTTTGTGGATGTGCCATTTTGCACTTAGTGTGTTCACTGTATAAACCCCTGTTAATTGTTGTCCATGTGAGCTCAGAGACTTTTCTCTGGCTATTCCAGTTAAATCCATGATTGGATTTTGCAGCCTGTGTGTCTAACTCTACCTTGTCTGTGTTTTCTTACCCGTTTGCAGAGTACCAGCAAATAACTTAACAGGTCTGTAGTGAATACCAGGAATGGGTCATCCAGTGGTGGAAGTTTCTAGTGCACCTTGTATTTCACTCTTACAGTGGTTGTTACTTTTTTCCTCTTGAACTTGCACCACTTCCTAATAATCAGTTTTACTGGAGGACTTGCTTCCTTGTGAAGAATAAAGCAACTTTCAGGACACTTGAAGATGATTTGCAAATGCCACACAAAAATGCTTCAATCAGAATCAGAAGTTTTTTTCATACTCTTCCTGTCATTGAATGATGCTTTAACTGTTGTTTAAGCACTCATTAACTAAATTACATTAAATGACGCTGCTCAGGAATGAGGTACTACTTAGTGTGGCCAAAGGTGATATAATCTAGCCCAATTGCCAGTTTCCAGTTTGTATCAGCTGAACAATAATAAAAATTAAATATATTAATTGGTACTTTTGGGATTTGCTGAAAATATGCTGCAGAGGCACGCATTGAACTGTATTCAAAATAGCAACAGAAATATCTGTGCTGTTGTATTTAAAATTTGCTTTGGCTGAAGGACTGACTTTTCCTTTCCTTTTCTCCCCCCCCCTCTTCCTCTTGGCTTCTCCCTCTGAAACAGTATTTGGGTTTCACTGGGAAGCATGTACTTTATAATGGTAAATACTGTTCAGTGTGGCATTTTTTCAGGGAGATAATGTGCTTGGGAGTGTCTCCTTCCAGGCCCAATGACTCAGAAAGCTCTGAAAATATACCATGATGTGGAAAAATTCAGAAGCATTGCAGGAGGAATTGCTGGTGACTAATTTAGTGACAAAGCAGTGGGCATCAGATGCATTTTGTGCTTGTGGCTGATCTGTGCTTTAACTTATTAGATCCTCAGTGTATCTGATGGACACCAGTGGGATTTGGAATAGCTGCTACCCTTCTTACTATTTGTTACCTCAAAGTATATATCTGACATGCATACAATATTAATAATCTTTAATCATCTTTTAATATCCTGTCTGCTGTATTTTTCACAAATTACACTGAAACTTTTGTCTTCTGTAAAATCTCTTTATATTTCAAGATTAGATATTATTTATGTTAATTTAAAAGTCAATAAAGAGCCTGCTGATAAAAGTTCAAGATCTGATACTTAAAACAGAAAAAGAGCAATATATCCTTGACAGCACATTCCAGTTGAATATGAAGGAATATAAAGACCCTCAGCTAATCATTTTATGTAATTTAAAAACCTGAGAAAAGTGGACAGACTGGTCCAGATAATGATACACTGATGGAGTGTTGAGATGAGGTCTTCTTGTTTAGTGAAGAAGGACCCTGCTCTTTTGAAATAGAAGTTAAGATCCATCTGTCTGGCCAAGTTAACCTTTTGGGGGTTTATGTCTATTGTAGGTACATTAACAAAAATGATGATTCCAGCCTGTACATTTTGTTTTTGGAGGTCCTGATGGGAAAAAAAATCTGTTGTTTTCACAGCTGGGAGATGACATTAGGGTGGGTTTCATGTTTATTTCAGTATTTCTGAGAAAGTTACATTTGAGTTGAATTTTCTTTGGTTACAACTGTTGAACAGACTCTGGGAAATAAGGATCCTGGAAACAATTGAAAGATAGGGGAATAATCATAATATTAGTAGTGAATTTATTTATTGAAATATTGTCAGGGATGCAGTTCTAGTAAGCACCAGTGAAATAATCTTGAAATAGGTTTTGCAAATCTGTATGCTGGGGAAAGGTCTAGAAACTGTGAATTGACTGAGAAGTACTACCTGTACTTACCTGAGAAGACTATACCTGTCTTGAGTGGCTTTCAGGAAAACAAAATCTTGGCCTTAAGCTGTGTCTCTTAACCTGTGAAGGTGGTAGGTGGAAGGTTAGTAGAAATGCTGGAGTTTGGTAGAATCAAAGAAGTTAAGAGTTCTGGAAAATATCCAATTAGATGGTTAACTATCACCTACAGTAATAGTGAGGCATTACTTTAGATGCATAAAAGCAAAGTGGAATTAACTTCACTCTTCCTGGGCTGTTTTGTTTTGACAAAAGCAATCTGTGTAAGAACTGAACAGGAAGACACATATTTTGTAATGAGAACGTCTGTCTTGGATAAATAAAGTTGCAGAGATACATGTCTGGAACAGCGAGTGATTTTTAAAATTTGATTGTGAAGCTTAGGTATGTTGAGGTTTTAAAATCTGCTAGAACAATCTCTTGACCTTGGAAAATACTTTCTCTGTTAGCTTCTTTAATAGCAGTAATTATTAGTCATTTCTGCAAGAGGCCTGTGAGCCTGGAGAAATTGCCATTTTTTTGTTAGACCAAGTTAGTCGTAAACAAAAAATGAAATTAAAATCTATTAGTCTAATAGGTCCTTTTTAAAGGACAGCACTCCCTTCATAATTCTAAATGTCACTGAGAGGAGCAACACTAGAACCTGTACAATGAGCTAGCTCAGATTTAGAGCTGCTTGACTCTTGAATTGGAAAGTAGTATGGGGTCCTGGTTTTGGCTGGGATAGAGTTAATTTTCTTCCTCTTAGCTGCTACAGTGTTGTGTGTTGGACTTAGTAAGAGAATAGCTAAGTTGGTACCACACTGCTGTTCCAGCTGTTGCTCAGTGGTGCTTAATTTAAGTCAAGGACTTTTCAGTTTCCCTGCTCTGCCACCAAGGAGGTGCACCAGCGTTTGGGAGGGAGCACAGCCAGGACTGCTGACCCAAAGTGGCCAGAGAAATGCTCTCTACCACGGAGCATGGTGCTCTGTGTATGAACTGGGGGGCCAGGTGCTGCTGGGGGCCAGGCTGGGCATTGGTCAGCATGTGCCAAGCAATGGTCACCTTCATCACTCATCTTCATTACTTTATCTCTCATACCTCCCTTCTCTTCATTATTGCTCCTCTCACTGCTGTTGTTATTATCATCATTATCTTTGTTTTCCCAGTTCTCCTCCCTGTCCCACAGTAGGGGAGAGGTGTGTGACCAAGTGTCTGCATGGTACTTAGTTGCTGACTGGGGTTAAACCACAACAAAATGGAACTTGATGTTTAGAAAAAGCAAGGGTTGTTGTTGCTGCTCTTTCCTTTTTTTCAACTGCCCATCAGCAGCGGTGCCAGGCAGACCAAACATTTAATTTTTATCTAATTAAAAATGTGTCATCGAGGAAAAACTTGCAAGAGGCAAATAATGTCAACTGAAATAAGAATTTCTCATTCAGTTATAAATAAGGTATTAGAACTGATGCACATGCTGGGAGCTGGAGAACAGCACATGCAGAAGATGCTACCTTGGAGTGCCCTGGTATTAGTGTGCTTCTCATTGCTGCTGCAATTAGAGACCAAACCCTGCTATGAATGTCCCTGGCCAGTCCTTGGGGGCACCCCTGGTAGCTGTAGGGGGTTCAGCCCCAGTTCATGGTGACTTCAACATAACCCACTGCAGAGTGGTGAGGGTGCATGGCAGAGTCTTTTTGTTTTCACTTCTAAGCTGCCTAGAAGATACTGGCCTATTAGGAAATGAGAAAGCCAGCATAATAGAGGATGCTTGAAAGTTACTGCCCTTTACAGTGCTCCCAGAACTTGAGACAAGGGTTTTGGTAACTGCATTTCAGTACTTCTGGTGAAAAGGGTCTGGCCTGCCTTAGAATTTGCCTTAGAATTCATCTGAAAATGTGTGCTGCAATTTCCAAACAACTTGCTCTATTATTATTAGAATTGCAGTAATCCACTGAAGGATGTAGCAGCAACATGTTGGGAGTATAGAGAATTTTATAAAAGCAAGACTAATTAGAAGAGAAAGTAAATTTAGTAAAGGAAATTTCCATGTTGACAATTCAAATTGTATGGACTTGACCTAATTTGGATTTTCTTGAAGTCAGTGGTAAAAGGTATCAGAACGGGCCAAAGCTGAGTCCCTTAGGCGTCCTATTTCTGCAGAAATTTAATTTCAACTTGTTTCTAATTATGATTCTTCTGCATTTTTGTAGTCCCTGTTTAGCAGAAGGCACAGTCTCAGTGTAGTTGGGAGCCCAAATGTGCCAATTCTAGAAGGCAAAGCAAGAAGAAATCTGGGTAACAATGAAATAATAGATTTTTCCCTCTTGCAGTCCTTCTTCTCATTCTCCTGACATAGGGGACAAGAGGGACCTTGGGGATAAAACTAGAGGATAAAAACTTCCCTGAGTGGCATGGTGGATGCCTTCCTGAAGTGGCAGTAAACACACTGTAGCTCTGTGGTACATGGGAAGGTACCACTGAGTATTATAATTGTTATATATTATAATTGTTTTCTTTGTTATGAAAAAGCTTTTAAGCATGATCAAGATTTCTATGGTGCTATCACAAAACAGCTGCATTACACATCACAGGGCACCCTTTATCAAGGAGTTAGTGTTGACCCTTCAGTTGAAAATGGCTTTTTCCCAAGAGGCAGCCTTATTTTGTCAAGGTAATAGAATACTGGTGATAAATCCATCCTGCTCTAGCAATGCAGGGTGATCATTAAGATACACCACACCTGTAAAATATACCATACCTTTGGATTGGTGGGGTTTTTACCCCAGTTGTTTGGAGCTGTGATGGTGGTTCACTTCTCTGCAAGAGAATCAATTTCTGTAATTAAACAGGTTGGTTGCTCCCAGGAGTTGGTGCAGATGATATTTTGATTCAGCAAAAGTATTATGCATGTTTATTGGCCTCGAAACATTTGACTGGTGGTTAAAATGCCATTTAAGGGCTTAGGAAAGGCTCCTAGGATGTATTAAAAAAACCTCAAAAAACAGCCTAAAGTTCATAGTGATGACAGCTGTTTTTCAGGCTTGTTGGATGTCATATTTGAATTTTGGCTACTGCACTTTACCCATATTTGTATATTCCTGTGCATGGACATGTGTAAATGAGCCATAGGTTGCCTGGATAACAGAACACAATTGGCCTTCTAAATATATAGAATTACTAGCATAAAGACATGTTCGAGAATTTTATTTTCTGCACTAAAAGCTACAAGAAAAGTTGTTACATTTATTTTTAGATTTAATGAACTTCTGTTTCTCTTGCTGCTACTCATGAGGTATTTCATCTTTGGTGTAGTATAACTAGAGTAGTAACTTTTCATAGTTCAAGTTATATTAAATGCTGCTAGACTTAGTTTATTTAAACCTTTTCAAGGTGAATTTATTACTTGGGCAGTGGATCAGTGCTGGCAGTCTTGGAGTCCTGACTCTCCATGTCTGTTCAGATGTCACCTCCCCTCACACCCATAGATGTCTTTATTCTTTTCAAACTTTATATTCTAACATTCCGGACAATTCCTGTGGTTCTTCAGAGTTTCTCTGAACATGGCATTAATAAAAATTTTCACCTGTGATTGCAGTTTGAATGCTATTTTCCTTATTTATTTCGGAAAAGAAGTTATGCTGGTTTTGGACTGCTCTTGCAGCCTGGTCCAGATTGTGCTGATCAGTTTCATGGGGTGGATGCTGAACTGTTTCTAAATCCCTGAGGTAGATTGCCTCCTTAGTGGTCAGCCCTACCAGATATTTCTCCTTGATATTCTGTTTTCTGCCTGTCAGTTGCTGTGCTATAGCATGTCAGTTTTCACTTTTGATCTTGTTTTCAACTGTTGTCCTTCT
This sequence comes from Emberiza elegans, assembly GCA_024865655.1. NCBI lineage: Eukaryota > Metazoa > Chordata > Aves > Passeriformes > Fringillidae > Emberiza > Emberiza elegans. Next base: position 23,211,231 of record JALJVW010000241.1, on the reverse strand, counting down.
GCCATTACTGAAACAAGTGAGTGCTAGCTAGCTAGAAAGTTATTAAGAAAGGTTTTGTAGGCTTGGCAGTCTAAGATAAGGGGCAAACAGAGAGAACACAGCTGACCAGCAATGCCATCTGGGGAATAAAAAAAGTGTAGTCCTTTCAAATCTCCTGGTGACTTAGCACATCTCTTTATTAAATTGCAGGTTTGGCACAGAGAAATAAACTTTCTGCCAGTCTGTTTCAGAAGTCTCTGTATGGCAATTGACTTCATTAGAATAAATGTAGGGAGGAACAGAAAAGATGTTTATAATTTTGGTAAAAAAGGAATTGCTGAAATCTCAATAAACAGCACTTAAAGTGCCTGACAGAGTAGGTGCCACAGAGAATTCTGAATTTGTCCCCTACTGTATCTATGTCGTGTAACACATGCAAAAAATAACTCTAAGCACTCTTGGACTGAGTTGCACATTTTCTGGCTTGTTGGTTGACATATACAGGTGGTAGAGTCTGACCTAATTTTCTGTGCTGGATAAACACTGTAATAAAACTGGAAAAATAATTGTTTTGCACTGCAGGTCAATTCTGATGTTTTACATAAAACTTGTGTGTCTCAACTTGAATTGTGAAATTTTTTTTAATTGAGTATCTCATTTATTTTTGAGTGTGTAGGTTACCAGAGAAATTCTTGCAGAATTAATTTGTAAGTCTTCTGCCACAGTTTTTGTGCTATGTAGTTTAAGTTACCTTGCAAATATATGCATGGAATAGAATTTTATAGTCTCTCTTGCACTCCCTCTTTTTCTTTGACCATATAGCTGATAGAACAGGTATGAGTGGTAAGTTATACAGCTCTAGAAGCAAGTTCTAAGTTTTAGGCTCAAATGTACTTCAGCTGTGAAATACAATGAAATTATAGCCGTGATTCAATAAACTATGGCATAATAGCCCAGACATTAAATTATAATGGCAAAATGTAGTCTTGCACTCAGGAGGATGAGGGGGGGAGGGGAGGAGACTAAAAAATGCAGCTGCTGCAGTGGCCCATCAAAAGATAAGTTCCTGGAAGGGGCAGGGGATGTTGCAGAAAAGGGAAGAACAGGATGAGGTAACCAGTGGAATGGAAGAAAAATTCTCAGCAAACCAGAATAGAGTGAATTAGGGGAATTTTTTCAGGAAGATCATTTTTAATTGATGGAAAACCCCAGAAAATGTAATTCTTTTGTTTCCTATGTGTATATAAAAGGCACAGGGGAAGAACATTTCAGTGCAATATAGTAATTCAAGCCTTTGTTCCTTCAGACCTCTTTTCTTCACCTTGGGCCGTATGACCATTTGGAGAATTTTCTGCTCCTCTGAGTTGTGAAGAGAAATCTATTCATAGCAAAGTTACTATTCATAGCTAAAAACCTGTGTTTACAGAGCTGCAGGATTGTTGGCTGAAAGAGGAAGTTTAGCTCTGTATGATTGACCTGATCAGTTTTCAAAAGTAGAAATAAGCATTGCGCACTTTATACTGCGTGTATTCATCCAAGTTCAGATTTTAATATTGAAAAGAAAACTTAGGAGAATAAGGATAAAATCCTCACTAGCTTTGATGTTTGAAGAGTATTTATTTCTCTTTTAACCATGCTGTGTACTTTTATACTTATCATTACCACACCGTGGACCTGCTTACATTGTGTCCTGTCTGTAGGCAGCAGCTCCATACTTTTTATTTACTGCTTTTTCTGAGGAAACCTCTTGCTTAGGATTTACAAGAGCTTTGTGCCTCACCTGTCAGTGTATTGATGGAAGACAAGGCTTCTTAATGTAGTAGGCATCTGTTTTTTAATGGCTTTCAGTTCATAAAGAAAAATCCAAACTGGGTTTGTACAATGTATTCACAGCTTTAACTGGTTCTTGATAATTTTTTCTCCCTCTCCTGTTCCTCTGAAAACAGGAGATGGCCACGAAAGGTACTGCTGATAAGATGTGACGCATGTTTAATGTGTAACAAAAGTGCCCTGCAAAAAAAGAGGATTTAGGAAATGTTTAAAGATATTGAAATTGCCTGAGGGAGATACAGCATGTTGGTGGCTGGAAATCCAGCCAGGTTTGGTACGACCAGGCAGCAGAGATTAGCTCAAAATGAAAAAGGGAACAAGACATAATTTTTCCTCTCCAGACTGAGCCCTCTACTGAGTGTTCAGAACACTATGGAGAAATACTTCACAGATTTATATATAAAGTCTGTAAACATCTATATAGCTGTTTATAGATTTCAGAAGTGAAAGTAAAGCCAGTGTGGTCTGAGAGAGCTGCCCCTGCTCCCTGTGAAGAGGAGCTGCAGCATCTGTGGGCTGAGGGACCAAAGGAGAAACCAGTGCCTTGCTCTTTGGCTCTTCACTTCCTCTTTTAACTTTCTTTTCACCTCCTCCACTTAAATGGACCCTGAGAGGGCAGAGTGGAGTTAACCTGGGCATCAAATACAGTCGTGGTATTGTTAAGAAAAGGAGTCTTTAGCAGTGCTTGCAAACTATATCCTGATTATAAGTCTACTCTAATTTAGAGCTTTCCAAAGTGCTGATTTCACAGAAATCTTTGGTAGCTTAAAGGTTGGTTTTCAGTCAACACCAGATTTTACCTTAAATCCCTGAAGTGACAGTGATTTCAGAGGAGACTCTACATACCAAAAGCCAGATATTGGCTTTTTGGTTGGCTCTTGTGTTTAGTGAGTATAGTAGTTTGCCGAAATGTTCAGTTCCTTGCTAATGCTTATTCTTTTGTTATTGTTACCGTTATCAACAGGAATTATTTGTCCAAACCTTAATGACTGACTAAGCCATCAGTCTTCACTTGGATAATTCCACTGAATTTAATTGAAACAGGAAACTTCATATCAAAATGTTGTATGTACAGCAAAGGCCAATTATTTGCAAATTACCATACAGTGTCTTATTCACGTAAGGGAAAAACCAGGCTATAGTCTAGAAAAGAAAAAAAAATCATAGGTTAGGTTCATGTTAAATTTAGAATGCATTTCATTCTCTTAAGTGTAGGTGTGAGCATATTTTGTTCTGATTTATTATATAGCATACTGAAATCCCTGTGGAAAAAGTTGTAATACCTTTCCCTTGGGGCAATTAGAATGCCAATTATATCAATTTTTACTGTTGGTCTTTCTGTTTCTCCTGTAAATACTATTCTGTTTTTCTCTTCTGTGCAGTTAGTTCCCAGCTGTTACAAAGAATCTTTTCCTGTCCCTTTGCATTAATACATGCCTTAAAGATTGTAAATAGGCTTTTCAGACTAGTTTCTTCTGGCTTAGAGACAAAGCATATCAGACATAACTATTTTTCTTTCCCTGTTCCTTGAGAGGGCTGCTTATTTCCAGTTGGAATAGCTGTAAAAGGATTCCTGACAAGTCGGTTTATCATGCACTATTTCATCCATTACTTTGAGAGAACCACTTTAAGATTCAAACCTCTCCACAGGGTATTTCACACGTCCAAATGAATGATGTGGACTGTTGGGCTGCATAACTGTCATCCTGCTCAGAGATGCAAATTGTACTCTGAATTTTTCCTTACTTGTTTAATCTTGTTCTCTTTTCACCAGTAACTTAAAGATTGAGGCCTGTATGAACCACTTATTTTTCTTAACACTCTGTCAGTTACAAATTGAGTGGACAGAGACTGACAGGTTTTTTTAGATGGCATCTTCTGTTTTTCTGTATTGTGTTTGTATTCCTTTTTGATGCAACAAAACTCTTGTTAAGACACTGGTTAAGACTGTACAAGATTCACAATAAAAGGCCTGATTTTGATTTAAGAGTGAAAAGTTCTTTTCCTGTTCTCTTGAAGGAGGGATTTTGCTGGGCTTTGTGTTATGAACAGTCCCTAGTGGGTGAGGTATTTCACTTTTCATCCCTTTACTTATTTATTATAAATAAACAAAACTTCCAATGCAAAATATTTAAAGTATTAGATCACTAGTAAGTACCACATTCCCTCTGAAGGCATTTGGTAGAGAGTTTTTGGAGCATTTGGGCTGCTTGAGGAAGATTGTGTAGACCTGCTGTATACACCAGTTCCTGCAGCTGATGGAGTATTTCTGCCTCTAGCAGTGCTGCTGCTCTAAGGAGAAAAGCAAAAAAAGTATCTCTCCCTCAAGGCCACAGAGCAGGAAGAAGCACAAAGAATAGCCTGCATGTCTAGTATTTTGGTAGGCATAGACCTTGCCTGAGGATTTAGTAAAGCATTTAGTATAAAAGGGAGAGAAATAAACAGGGAAAGAAAATCTATAAATGGTTTTGTTTTCCCAGCTCATATAGGAAAACATGAAATGGTGAAAGTGTTTTAGTTGTTGACTTTTTGTTTTGTTTTAACTGTCTCAAAATAACTTGGTATTTGCTCTCTGTGGCTGAGAATAGATGCCAATTACAAGTTGTCTGTGTGTTCTGCAGACAGTGGTCACGGACAGTAGCTTATGTTGTGAGCACCTTCAGCCATAAATATCATTGTCTGGTTTGTATGGCACCATGGCAGAGATCTCTTGATGTTGAGTTGCTGCTGCCTCCCTATTCTCTCTTCTTCCTCTCACCCTTCTTTTTCCTGTATCTTTGAGTCCTGGAGAACCAGCTGCGCAGGAGATGCAGGAGGTGGGATACTGTGGGCTGGTGACTTCACCTTAGTCAGTGTAGGTTGTGGTTAAAGAACCTGGAAAAAAACACAAAAGGCATTTTTAGCTCACTTTTAAATTTGAGGCTTCGTGATCTGCATGAGCCATTTTATATGATACGTGCGAGTTGGAAAAAAAGTGGACTTGCTCCAGTTTTGATCCCACAATTGTGTGTGGGTAAATTGTCCCAAAGTGAAACTCTAGGACAAGGAAAAATAAATAAAAATACTTACTTTTTTCCAACTTTGCTTTTCAAGTTTATTTTATCTATGGTTGCTGGCTTTCAAGAGAAAGCCAGGCATGGTACACTGTTATTCTCTTATGCTGTAGTAGCTGGTGTGCTGATCTGCTCCTTGCATGTAGGAGTCAATATACTCTTTTTCAAAATTGCAGTTGCCTGTGGTGCCTAGGTGAGTGCACACACACCAGTCTGAATTAGATTAAGATAATTAATTTATAGTTCAAATGCTGTAATATTGCCAATTCTCACTTAAATACTATCTAATATTTGTTGGTTTATAACATTTACCAAGTAGTAAATGTGAACGCCCCTAATAAAAACCTTTTTTCAAAGAGCCTTTTGTGCAATATCCTTTTTGAATGTGCCTGTGTAGTTTTAGGTTGCTATATTTTTTTAGCTGACAAAATAGTGCTTAGTAACAGTGGCCAGTATTTGAGTTTATGCAGAAATAAAAAGCCATTGAAGTTAAAAGTGAGCAAGTCTAGGATCATCCTGTTTTATCTTACTACTCAGTGTCAAACTTCTCAGAAAACAATGAATGGAAGAGAACTGTTAGGCTTTTTTTTAGCTGATCTATGAGTATTTTGGTCTTTAATTTATGCAGTACATTTTTAGTTGTATTGTTCTTAGATCATAAACTTTGAATAGATAATAACTGCTAGTGTCATAGGGTTGGGTTTTTTCCACTCTTTCTGATGTTGCCAAGATAATAAGAATATTTCCTCCTTTATATGTCTGTTTGCAGGGAGGGTCCTTAAGCCGTTTAATTCTTAAAAATGCAAAAATGTTAGCATGTTTCCTGATCATGAGCTGTTAAGTAGCTAGTACAAGATGTTAGTGAAGACTAGCCTCAAATGTGCTACGATTTTTTTTCTCTGAAGCTTAAAATATTTCATGATGATGTAGAAAGAAGCTAAGGGTGGAGTAAGCATTGCAGGTCTTCATATTTGTTATAAACTCTGCCATTTCTGACAGTGCTAACCCATTTCAGATAACCTTGGATTACTGTTTCCACTCACCAAGGAACTGTTCAGAGCCAATTCATATTTCTTCTGTACCATATTTGTGTATGTATAGATAGACATGCTGTATTGCTTGTGTATATGCATGTATCTAGCTACTCTATGTGTGAAGTGAAATTCAGAATTCAGAGTCTGAAAGCTAATCCTACTGAGTTCAGATGCACAGCTCAGCAAACCTTGGCCCATTCCTGCTGGAGATCACAGCCACATGGCAGCATTGGCAGGCTAGAGAGTGAGACAGGTATGGGTGGAGGCTGATTTGTCCCACTTTGGAGGAAAGCAAGAGGAAACACATTTTTTTCCTTGGAGGAACAGGTGTTATTTTTGTGTTGTAGTGTATCAGAACTGGCTTTACATTTTTACTAAATTTAACTTTTTCTGTGCGGATGTACCAGGCCCTTGACAGCTTTCACCATGGGCAAACATCGATGCTGCACAAGTGAAGGGAGGAGGAGGCACACAGCCATAGCAAAGCTTATCCTGGATTTTCTGAGAACACCAGCAAGTTTGGCTGTGCTCTGAATAATGTATATTGGTATTGCAGACAAGACTTGCAAGATGAGATTTCTGTATGTAGGTCACATCTACAACAGGAATGCTGTAGCCTTCTAGGGCATTGGTATGCTCTCCTGGCAGGGCAGCTGCACAGCAGATGCAGTTGTACGGCACAGCTGTGTTCTGTGCTCACCACTGGCTGTGCTGCCCAAGCTCCTTTGCTGCTTCAAAACAGATCCTTCCCTAGCAAGTTGTCTGCTTTTTCATGTTGCAATCAGTGTTGATTTTAGTTGCCATAGATCTGTCATACAGATATTGCTGTTGTCTGAGCACTGTGTTCCAGGCCTCTTTTAACACTAAGCCAGTCAAGTACTTTGGAGGGGTTTTCCTTGTTTCTCCCCTGTTTAGCCATTGTGCTGCCCAGTGCTTTGCACTATGCTGTGCCGTGGGAATATTTGTCCTGATTTCTGGTAAAGATACTTGATATTTCTAGTTGGCTAGGCTAGTGCTTCTGACTTCCTTTGGATGTGTAGGGAGTTAATCATGAAAAGGAAGGAAGAACAGGATGTTTCCTATAATGCTGCTGGCCAAGAGACCAATAAATTGTTTCTTCAGCATAATATAGAAATAACTTCAGACTGCTGGGGGATTAAGTTTTACAACAGATGGAACCATGTGCTAATGGTATCAAGTAATTTCTACTTCCGTATTATCAAATGGCTACTTTAAAGTGTTGAATGGTTGGTATGCTGAAATATTTCTGCCAGTTTTAGAAAGTGAAACTTCTGATTCTATTTTTTTTATATGGTTTTTTCCATGTTCCATAACAATACCACCTGCAGAAATAGTTAAAGGGGAGAAAACTTGAAGGGTTACCAGGTGTGGCTCGTTGTTAATTCACGCGGTGCCCTTGATGTGTGCACAGAGCTCACCTGTGAATGAGAACGGCCTTGCAGACCGAGGCAGGGATAAGTGGCTTAATCTGTAGGTTTTAAAAAGCGCTGCAGTGTCAGCAGTGCACGAGGGATTTAGTGTGCAGTGAACACGGAACACGTCTCGAGGCTAAGGAGCCAGGCAGTGGCAGGTAAGCTGATTGTCTGTGGCAGAGCAGAGGGGAGCTGCTGCTGGAGCTGCAGGAGGTGGGGCTCTGCAGCCAGTGCACTTCCCTGCCTGCAGAATGACTAAAGATGAGAATGGAGAGATCTCTGCTGGCACCATCTGTGATTCACAGCCACTTCATGGCGTGCTCATTGCACTGTGGGAGTAGGCTCAAGCTGGCAATTCTGTGGAAAAGGGGCTGCAATGTGAGGGCTAATGCAGAACTTTGAGTCACTTCAGCTGCAGAACAACAAATGGCATACATAATTGCTTGTATTGGCAGAGAGGGGCTTCTGCCTTATTCTGACTACATTCTACTAGATTATGCATCTTAAATATTTTTAATTGTTTAGAATAGAGTAAATTAATTGCAGAATTCTATCACTTTAGACTATTGGTGAGGGATTTTTAACTGAAAGTATCCATCTGGATTTAACCCAGTTTCTTTCTCTTCCAATTTATGAACAGATCGTGCTTTTGGCATTATGACAGACTTTAAGTGAGAAGCTCTTTGAAATCTTGTAGAACAATGTACTGGTGGTGGCCAGCCTGTGTCCATGGTGTCATTTACCATCTTCAGGTTCCAGTGGTTGCCAAAATACCTGATCAGCAGATAGGTGATTCACTCTAAGTCCTCTTTTAGCCTTATAAGCAAATTCCTCTTTCCAGAGGATTGCTAATAATGAGGCTTCCTGCCCAAAAATGGGCCAGCATAATTCAGAGCAGGCACACGTTTACTTTTTCCATTTCACGTGGACATGAAATGAATCATAACATGCTATGTAGATGGAGTATTCCTACTGCCATTCTGCCAGTGTTTGTTAATTTTATTTTTACATTTTAATTTTGAAGGCTACTCCTTATGCTTGTATGTTCGCTACTGAGTTCTCTCTCAGCAAATGTCCCCCTTTGACTGTGGGATGGTCTGGGAGATGTTGGGAACTGAGGATGCTCAGCACTGCTGAGACCTTGCCAGTCTCATCTCAGAAGCCATCACCCAGTGACACAGCCTCTGACTTGCTTGTGCAGTTAGGCAGGGCATGGATGCCTTCTGATTCCTTAGCGTGCTGTTTGGGTTGTTGGTGCCCCCAGGGACTGCCAACACCCTGCTTCCACCATTTCATTGTCCCTGGGAGGCACTGGCAGTGTGCTTTGTGTGCTTACTTCACTTAAACCACTACTTGATCTTAGGCATGCTATAAGCTAAAAACCATAAGCTCGTTGCAATAAATTTATTTGTGAAGTTCCATGCAAGGTATAGGAACTTGGAATTGAGATAGCAATGAAGTGTTGCCTCATGCTGTGTTTGATCTCAAGGTTATTTTCATAATTGCCTGAAAAGTTCTTGGAAACTGGTAGAATGACAGCAAAATGCTGCTTTGGGAAGTAAATCTTAAAATCAGATCAGAAACATGTTTTCTATGTCTTCAAATATTTTAAAAGATGATTAAGGTGCTTGAAGTAATTTTTCTTTCACGTAGCTGTAAATTATACTTTCTTGCTATTCAACATACAAAATACTGCATTGTCTTGAGTTATTAAAAAAGACTGCATTAATTCCAAGTTTATTACTTAGAGCATTTGATTGAAACTCCAAGTTATTGATATAGAGGTTCGCAGAATCCCAGCTGGACAATAGCTGTCCTGTTCAGCTCTCCAACAAACAAATACTTTGCTTAAGCCATCCGTGGGAAATCAGCAAAGGGCTTCTGTGTTCCTGAGGTATGAGTAATGTACAAGTGGTACAATATATAAGAGAGAATGACTTCTAACTTCTCTGTTGAATAGTTTAATGCCTGATAACAGCTATCAGAACCTACCAAGTAATATTTTTATAACTACTATTTACAATTTTGGAGACTTCTATGGGTATATGCTTAAAATGAATATGAAAGGATTGAACTGATAAGCTATGAAACATTTTGATCATTTTGTGTTGAGTATTTAAGAATAATTTCCTTTTTACTCAATATGAGATATTCTGGTACAAAAAAGTGATGAAGCTATACAACCCACACTGAAGCTGGATGATTTTGAATAAAGTATCTAGCAGAGATAATGGTCTTAACTTTAGTGGAGGGCTGCTTCCCCTAGATAGTAATTCAGACAGTTATTTCTGTCACAGCCAGCTGAATGGAAACATAATTCTCAGTGAAACTATTGTAATTCAAACAAGTCTGTGTGTATTGAAGGATTCAAGATGAAAAATGCATATCTGTTTTTGACTTAAGGTCAAATAAAAGTTGACAAAAGCATGAGGATAGAGGAATACTTCAGAAGTTGTTAGATGTTGTGGAAAATGTAATCAGCTGAGACTGGTTTAGTTTTTCCGCTTAATGTAAGCACTAACTGCTGCATTAAAGGAAGTATTTAGTGCCTTTTCCTAAAAACTGTAACATGTGTCTTTTCCAAGAATGTGTAGATCCATTTCTTTGAGATGAAAGTTCTATTCAAAAACTACATTGAAAGTATTTTTCAATCATTTTACTAAGAAGCAATTAGTTTGGTAACAGACAGTTAGTCCCTCTTTGGTATGTTCCAGTCAATTGAAACTCACTGCCTTCCTTAAAGTATTTCAAGAAAATGGACTAAATTCAATGAAGGCATTGCTTGCCTTCTTGCCATTTTTTCCATTACATTTCACTTCCTCAACACAGGACCTTTGGCTTTTGTCTCTTTTATTACATTGTTCAGGGGAAGTTCACTCTTGTGAAGTTAATTCTGATCCTCCTTCTCTTAGTGTGGTCTGTGTTCCACAGAGAGTCAGGTCAGGCTTTAGTTCTATCCATCTTTGTGGACTAGTTGACTTACCTCTTTTTGATTTATGCTTAATGGCAGTGTTCTCTTCCCATCTACCCCAAATAGATCTGTGAATACTTAATTGCCTGTTATTTAAGGTATAGCAGCCCTTTGAGAAAGAGTTGCTATACTTTATGCTGCATAAAGTTAAAGCATTCTAAACGTAGAGTAAAATGAAAAAGAGGTTGGTTTTTGTAACTCTCAGGGCCATGACCAGCTGTGCCTTCTGGCCAATAGAAATACCAGAAAACAAAGTGTGTGCATGAAATAACTCACCCAGTTCATCTGTAGGCATGTAAATATGACTTGATTTTTTAGAGGTTCACCTTCCTTGAAGCAATGAACATGATGGCAAAGCAGAGGAGTTACACCTGTAAGTGTTGCTCTGATTACCCCTAAAGGCCTTACAGGGCGGAAGAGAGACTAGGCTTAGTAGGAGATCAGATTTTTTAAATTGACTGGCACCCTTCATTCAGTTGGAGGAGTGGATGTAGTTGACTAAAAATGCTCACTGTCATAATGATATTGCTATTACACATGCAATTAGGAGGCCACTGACATCAAGCTTGCTCATATTTTTCAGACCTCATAGAGGCCAGTTGGTAAATATGATTTTTGTTACTGCAGCGATTGGTACCTGTATTAGACTGGCAAAATTACTTTTCCACATGGTTGAATAACACAGAAAACTGTTAATATTTTCCCTCTTTCTCTTCCTTTATTTCTCTGGTGATGGTAATGCAGGCACATTCTGTGCATAGTGAATTTTAAGCAGTGCTTGAATGTGAATTTTGGAACTGAAGCAACTGGGGACAGAAGCACATATTACTGTTCCCTTGCAAGTGTTCTTGGAATAGCTGTCAAGGACGAAGCACACAGCTCCTTCTGGTGTCTGGCTTCTGTGGGGAAGATTTAATTTCAAGCATTCAGGGGAATGCTGCTTTAGTGAACAGTTTGGATTTTTACTGATGGCATTATCATTTGGTATGCATAAGTAGGATGTTTTAAGTGGGATCACTGTTAAGTTTCCTTGCTGGCTCATGACCGGTTGTTGCTAAGAGATGTTCACACGTATTTGCTGTGTGAGGGAGTTCATCTCTGTTATGTAGATTTTGATAGCACGATCCAGAAAATATGAATATGCTAATGATTGAGCAGTACAGAGTGGGGGAAGAGCATGAAACTAAAAGCTCTAGAAATTTTTTTTTCCAAAATTAGATTCTGTAATAATTTTGTGTTATTACAGCCATTTTCTGAAATATTTCTCTGGTCTTCTGAAGCAGAGCTTTCTGGAGGGTGGTGAGGTCATGCTGCACACCAGCAATCATTACTGTGTGGGAAGGTGGCATCCAGCATGGCTGGTGGTGTGAGCCTTCAGCACTGGTGTGGACTGAGCCCTCCCAGCAAATAATCCTCCCAGGAATGGTTGATATATTTGTGTTGTGGTAGTAATTCTTGACGAGGTGCAGTGAGGGTGGGACATAAGGGTAGGGTTTCTCTTACCTAGGGCACAATGTTTTCCCACTGTCAAGTGCATCTGCACCCCCACTACTTCAGTGAGCATTGCCTATTGATTTCCATGTCTCTGTGCTTCTTATCAGTGGGTGGCATCAGATGGTGAAAAATGAAGCATTACTGGAAGCGTTTCTAAGTAGAGCTTACGAACTGTGGGGTTTTAATGGCGTTTGGAATCGGAAGTGAGAAAATAAGAGGGTGATGTCGTGCTTTCCATGTTTTTTCACCTGAAAAAACAAAACCATAAAATTGTGATGTTGATGCTGTTTTTAGAGGGTAGAATTTATTTACTTTTCTGCCTGCAGACCTATAAATCATGTTGCTGATATGAATTTCAATAGGAATTTCTGTGGCCTTAAAACCTGATATTTTTCCATGTTCCTCAATTTAAAGATGAGCTGACATGGTTTGAATTGGAACTACCCTTGTAAAGAAAATGTTTATTATGGCAATAATGATGATTCTTCATAGTAGTAATTTGGATCATAATGGATAATGATGTCACTTCTGATTGTTCAAGTAGGTAAAAATTGGTGTCCAGAGAAGTAAAAACCAAGACTCCCAACACTGACCTTGTCTAATTGATGCATACCCTTTTTTTCAAGTTTTTTTTTCCTGAATCATCAGAATACCTTTTCACTTGTCCTTTTCATGCTGAAAATGCTTTTTTGCTGTTTTTATAGGTATAAATATATTCAATTCCAACAGTCTGGCAAAGTAATAGATTTGGTATGTGAGTTTCAGGAAGAGGAAACAACTTTTTCATTGAAGAAGCAGATTTAAGTTTCAAGCTTGGAAGAATTAATCTCAGACTGTACTGATACTGTTCTAATTAGGAAAAATTACCTTGGCTTTGTGTCCTTAATTATTCTCCAAACATCAGATAGTAATGACCAACTCAAAACAGGCATAAAAATAACTACATTCCACTGGTTTGACTTTGAAATAATCCTGAAGTGCTTTGACTCTGGAAATATTAAAAGTAAAAAAGGGCAATGAAGAGCTAGTCAATGACCAATGTGCAATAGCTGCAGAAGTAACAGGCAAAAGAAGATAATTTACTGAGCTAGGAAAACATTACAGGATAATTTAGATTTTGGACAGTGTTTCTAAAAAGCAAATGAAACTATCTCCTTCTGGGCTAATTGTGCTAAAATTTCCTGAAGCTTTAAAAAAATTGTCCTCTTGTGGAATTGTGTTAGAACAGAATAGATCTTGGGTGGTGAGTAGACCCATCAGCCTTGCATCCCTTTGAAGCTACCTTCTGATGGGAATGTCCAGTACCATTTTGACTGTTCAGATTAACTGTAATAGTGATGTAGAAAAACACCTGAAGTGCTATTTTGGTTCCGTTTGTCTGGGAGACTGGAACATCTTTTGAAGTTTTATTCTGGAAGGTGAATGTCCCCTGCAGCTGAGCTGTGTGTTGGGCAATATAGAGTGGCCATGATCTTATATCTGTGCTGGTATAGGTCATTTGGCTTTTACATGGTTACAGAACAATAAGTAAGCAACTCCTCATGAGCAGAGTTGGAACAGGGGAAGTGTGGATTTCAGTCCTGCAGTCCTTTGGAGAAATAACCATGACAAACTCTTTTAGTGATTGCAAGGTAAGAGTGCACTGAGAACCAGGGAGAGTTTTATTCATTTCAGTCAACCATATTGCTTCTAATCTTGCGGAGGGCCCTCAAAATGTCTTCTCTGGTTCTGGCTTAACATGAATTTCAAGTAATTTAAAGGCTCAGCACAACCTGAAGAGTTGTCTCTGTTCCCCTGGTGTTTCAAGCTCCTGTTTTGTCTTGTGTTGGGTGATTTGTGTTGTAAGTGCTTACACAAGCAAATGTCCATTAGTTATTCAATTACAGACACCAGAAATACTGGTTGCTTCAAGTTCCATACCTGAGACATCATGTGGTTTATTTGGTACTTCTGAATAAAATACAGAGAACTGGGATAGTTGAGCTCCAAAACCTTGTCAGTTGTGCAAGAAGGTGATGAGTGGTAGACAGATATCTGAGAGCAGTTAAAGGCCCAATTTCAGAAGCTGTCAAAGGCCCTTCAATGTAAATTCCTAACAGAAAATTCCCAGCATTCATCTTGGTTATGTAGTAGGTTTTGAATGATTGCTGGTGTGGAATACAGAGTAACATTCTTATTTAGTAATGAGGCTCTGCTCAGGTCTACCCATGCAACAGAATCTGCCTGCAAAATAATTTAAAATGGTATTTAAAAAGAGTAGGGTATTTAAAAAGACTATATTAATATTGGCTGTCAGTTTTTGCCAAGATTAACCATGTGTATCTAGACATAAGATAAAGCCATAACTGAAAATATTAGTGGTGGCAGTTAAATGAAAATGTAATAATTCAAGGAAATGCCTTTCCAAGGATAGCTCTGCCTGTGGTTGATACCAAATGCAGAAGCTCAGTAACATTATGGTACGAGATCAGTTTTTGTCAGCATGGAAAGGCCCTGGAAGGTCCATGGGCAGACTTGTTCTTGTGTTTGTGCCTTGAGGTACCTTGCTGCATGTGCTTGTGCCTGCAGCCATTCTGTTGTATTTGGCTGCCTGTTCTGCTTCCCCTCACCTCTCCCTTTTCAGCTGCACTGTTACAAACATCTGTCCAAAGCTACTCCAGAGCCCTAACCATTCATCACCAAGAGTAAATTATGCACTTGGTAACATTAACTCCACCACAGCATCTTCCTGAAAGCTAATCTTGAGTTTTCATATTTTTGCCTGCAAATATTACAAATATCCTTCTTCAAAGTTTATACCATATTTATATCTGCCTCCTGAACCACTGTTTCACCAAGGCTTCTTGTTTTCCTTCGGAAATACTTTGTGTGTGTGGTTTTTTTGTCCCCATCTTCCTTTAAACAGATCCAAGGCTTTGAGAGCAGCTTATGGCATTAGATGCTTTTAAGCTGCTTTAACGCCTTAGATAATTTTGCATTTCCCTTACTTCCCTTGTCCCATAAAATAAAATGCTCCCCTGACCCCAAAACCAAAAGCACAGTTTTGAAGTGAAAAACAAAGGATGTGTGATAATGGATAGATACACTAAGGCAAAACCCTTGCAGGGTTTTTTCAGTGCAGTATCTTTTCCCTGAAGTGTACTTACTGTGGTCCTGTATTTAATTGGTCTGAATTTTGTTGCTAACTTCAGATCTCCTGGAAAAATATACTGAGTTCCCTCATATTAGCTAATAAGTACTTTATTTAATTTAAGAAAAAGCTTAAGGCATTTTAAGGCAGTCTTCTCTTGCACAGAGTTGGTTTTAAAATAAAACAATTATTGTAATGGTAGCTCTGTGAGGGAAGTCAACGAGTTAGCACACAGGAAAAATATTTTGTACATGCTTGATATGTTATTAAATGTATTCTGTCTTGTTTCTAAGCTAAAAAGGGCGACTTAAATTGAGGGAAATTTGGGCTTCAGGTGTAGGGGAATAATCACAGATTTGAATTTTGGCCAATAGTGAAAAATTTCACTTGTTTAACAGAAAATTGAATTACATGGAAAGGATAGAAATAAGGAAGGGCCTAAGGTGCTGCTGAAATTACAGAAAAAGCTGAAATCAGTTGAGATTTTAGGGGGCAGGGGAAAGCTCTGCTAGAGAAGATTATTTAAAACTTCAGACTGTCCTAAGCTTTGCTGTGTGAACAGTTATTACTGTGAGGTTGAATTTCAGCCGAGTGAGAAATTGCTTTCTAGTGTGGGCTATACAAAACCTCTGAGAGTCTTCCATAGTTTTTAATAGCAGGTAAGAAATAGCAGGAATTATTTTTAGTGTTCTGAGATCTAGAGATAATATTTAGGTCCTGCTGAACTAAAGATAGAAATTCTACTAGGTCAAAACTGTGGCAGCAATTAATTTCATAGTCTTGCACGAGGAGGAAGAAAGAAAAGGTATGTGAGGGAGCAAAGCAGATACAGCTTTAATTTGCTTGTCATATCCTTGAGGCTATGCCGAAATAAAAAACTCATTGTGCATTGTGACTCTGTGAGTTCCACATCATGTGAATAGCCTTACCAAGTAAGCTATTTCCCTGTTGTGTCATCTTGAGGACACATTGTCTAGCCTTTTCTGGCTTCAAAGCATTGTGCAAATGGGAAATTTTTGCTTGTTCACTAATGATTTATTGTCTTCTAGTACAACCAGGTTAATCTGTTTTTAAAAAATCTATACAATTAGGAAGTAAGCAATGTCTTGACTACAAAGATGCAGAAGTTCACTTCAGCCTGACATGATTTCCTTTAATAAAATCCAAACATTTTTGATGGGTAGTCATGTGGTTATTTCTCTCTTTCACTTCAAATGAGAAAATTATGTAAAAAAGTATTACTTATGTTTTATTCTCCATGAGTAAGAGGCTTTCCATACCTTCTTGTACCTATGTCTTTAACAGAGCCTAAACTGATCTGAACAGTCATTAGGATTTAAATTGTGTTCTTCCACCTGTGTCTGCCAGTCTAATTACAGATTTAAAACTGAAATGAATTGTACATAGAATTCATACCTGAATTATCACTAGAAGTAATAGAAGTAGTATTTAAGTACTGAAAAAGAGATAGCTTCCTTGAGACAAAATATAGTTCTGATTTTGTTTTGAATGCTAATCGACATTGCCAAGCCTTCAATTTTACTGTTTTGTTATATCTTAGGGTTCATGCAAGATTGTTTGTTGTGTGTTGATGAAATGTATACACGCTGCCACCTTCAATTTTTTTATATGAATCCAGACAAAACTGATTTTTTACAATACTATGCACAGTTGCAAAAACTTAGTGCTCTTAATCCCTGAGAAGTCACTAAACTCTCAATAAGGGCTTAAATTTCTAATAATGTCTAGTCTGTTGAGCAGGCTGATTTGCAAATCTAACTTGAAGGCTCTGTAAGCTCCTCCTTCCTTAATTCTTGATATAGGCAGTACTGTGGTTTCTGGTCCTTTAAGTTCTAGATATATAAAAACTTCATTTTTGCATTTTGTTTTACATCAGTCAACTAAGTCAAAATGGTCCACAGGAAACTGGCATTAAATTAGTTATGTCTGATCAAAATTGAAACCAGGACCAATTTCTAAGGAAGTACTTAAAAATTCATGTTTCTGTTGACAGTAAATCTCTGATCTCTTGAGTATATTTGGATCTGAGAGAATTTTGGAACTTTTGTCCATCTTGTCTCTCCTCTAATGTGACTTTCTGTGCAATATCCATAGGAAAAACAGCTGTACTAGTACCTAACTTGTCTACTTCAAATGTTGGTCTAAAAATGAATGAGTACCAGGCAGCTAAACAGTGGTGTTAGAAACCTTTGCTTTTATTTCTAATTGGGACAAGAACAGAAATGCTGCCATAAATTACTAGATTCCTTGGCTGGTGCTTTACTTCATCTTTTTCAGTAATTTTGGACCTGAGAGTGTCTGCAGCAACATTTTCCAGTTCTGTGTGTTTTGGCACCTCCAAGGAGTGCAGATGGATTTCTCTGGCACCTGTTGTTGTACATACTGCCTCAGTAACATCCAGAAGGACTGATGTAACCTACTTGAAAAAAGTAATGATGGACTGTGTTTTTCATCACTTCTTAGCTATCCTTTCATTGTGACCCAGAGGTGACTTAGGGGACAGTGTCATGGTGTCAGTGCAGGGGGGAGGCTTTTCAGAGGAGGATGCACTTCCACATGGTTGTGCAAACATACCCTTAGTATGTAATGGAAGGTTTCAAGCTCAAGTTCATTCCTGGCCCAAATGTTGATTCAGAGAAAGGGATCTTTCTGTCTCAACCCCACAAAGCTTGCCTGTTGCTTCTCTTTTAAGCATTTCAGTGAAGACTCTTGCTATTTAATCTAGAGAGGTCTGAAGTTTTTTTCAGTTTTTCCTGGATCAAAGGGATGGGTTGTGTTGTTCCTGTCTGATCTCATCTTTTTGCTGCTAGATTTATCTGGTATCCTCAGAAATGTGTACATCTTGCAGACCCAGTTTGATACTCCATTACTGAAGAATTTTTAATTTTTTACAATGGCTCAGGCTGTAGTGAATAACTCATTTACTACTGTGTTAAGGCTATCTTCTACTACAGAGACTTTGCTGTACCTGTTTTTCTCTCTTCTCCCTTTTCCTCACTTTTCTATAGCAATTACTTGGTGTCTGGCAGTATGCTCAGGAATCTGCTGACTTGAGAGCTTGTATGGTGGTCCCTCTTGTCACTTTAATGACACTAGAACCAAAAGCAATTACAGATTTCTCTGTAGGATACCCTTTAGCTTTACCCTAGGTTCCTTACTCCCTTTCTCATTCCAAATCAGATCCTACTCTTAGTGCATTTCCACCCTGGCCAGGTGTGTTTCCGTCACTGAGGCTAAATGTCCTTCAGATGTAGGCTTGCTTTAGAAAGAAAAACGAACAGTGGTCATAAAGAATTCTTTATGTGTAAGTTGTCAGTGTGACTTCTGAGTTTATTAGGGCATTTTTGGGGTTGATCCTTACAGTAACACTGGACATAAAACCCATCCTGGAGAAGGAGTTTGTTGTCCTTCAGCTGCCTTTTCTTCCAGAGACATCTGTCACATGCAGGGCATTAAAAATAACCTAGCGGTTAATAGCCATCCCAAAATAACAGCCCAGAAAGTATTTAGGAAAAAAAGAAATGAGAACTAAAATTATATTTCTGAAAAGTGTCACTTAATTACTGATTTATTTTAACTTCTGGAATAATTTCTGCTTGGCTGCCTATAACTGGTATTAGCCAAAACCAGTGTGTCTAAGCCTGTGGGTATGTTTTTAGAGCTACATTGAGCTGTCAGCAGAGAACCACAGCCCTGTAATAGCTTGATCATGCTTTATGTGCCACCAGGCACAATTTTTTCTGTACATACCAAGATTTTAAAAGCTGTTTTAAATATTTCTTATGTACTACTGTCATATTTTTGTGACTGTGTTTCTGCCAATCATGGTGAACTTGAGTATTTAATATGAGGCAACATATCAAACATTAAACATAGTCTGTAATAACAGAACTGTAATACCAAAGTCTGGTTAAAAAATCCAATATCCAGAATTTGAATGATGTTAGTTATAGCATGCTTTTCTATTCAATTCATTTTTGCTTAAAAATACCAATAGAAAAAAACCCCCAACTTTAGAAATAATAAAGAAAGGTAATTTCTCTGCATTTGAACAACCTTCCATAAGAAAGAAAACCTGGTAAGGTTCAGCACCAGTTCATTGCAGGACCTACACAAGCTGCTTTTCCTGGTGTAAATAAAGATCTAAGCATAGCTGAATTTTCATTTATGACTTTCTTGGAGTGTTTCCTCTGCCTAGGGTGATGAAGGTTAAACTGTATTTTGAGACAGTACAGCAATCTGTTTATTCAGTCTGTAGCTAGTTCTCTAGGGCTGAGACAGCTCACATCTTGGTGTTCTCTGTATATAAATTTGAAATGTCTTGAGAAAACATATTGTATGAATTTCATTGAGAAGCAGAGGTAGAAAATATGTTTTGCATCTGCATTCTTTTTTGAGATAGATTTAATGTAAGTGCTGTTGATATTGTGTGTGTGAGTATATCTCACGTGTCAGTCACGGAGGACCAATGTGCTAAGGTGCCAACTGCAAAATATCTTCCTGTACTTCTGCGTGTAGGTGATGGTTTTCCACTGGACTAAAGCTCAGGTGATGCTTATTTTTAAGTACTTTATTGGAATCTAAAATTTAATTTGGTTTGGATACCCAATGTATACCCATTGAGGGGGACCATTAATCTAACTAGGCAAAAAAAAAAAAGGATGGAAATTCAGTCCTTTACCAGTTAGAAAAGTCGAAAAAGTCATGTGGTGGTCACTATTGATGCACTTTGTACTCTGGCAACAGATCCTTTTGTTATTGGGGTGAGGGTTGAGGACAAGTTTTTTTCTGAAGTTTTCAGCAGTGTGATACTGTGATCCCTCTTCCACCTCTCTAACTCTTGCACTTTGTGTCACTTGTGACATCCCAGCTCCTTGGAGTGATTAAAAGAAAGGATGTAGCCACTGTTGATTGATGGTAACCATTTCTTGCTAAGTGCAAAGCACACAGCTTGCCTTGCTCCGTGTCCTACCCAGTCTCTAGAAAATTAAACAGTGTTAGCAAAGGCCACTTATAGCTAATGGATTAGTGTCTGCTTGTTATCACATCCAAAGAAACAGATTTAAATAGTGCTCCAAATGACAGAAAAAATTCATTTCATTTGGAAGTATCTGAGAGTAAGATTTATGGAGATATTTGTGAATACTCTCTACCAGTCCTTTACTATGGAGACTAAGGGAATGTGAATATGGGAGTTAGAAAATTGCTTTCTGATGTCATGAGGTGTAATTAGCTGGCAGAATGGGCAAGGTAAGACCAGCAAGCCTCCTTAACAGGAAACCCAAGTTATGCATCATGCCCTGCACTTCAGTCTTCAAATGTGCAGTTCTCGTTTAAATGATCTGCTTGCTGTGAAATGTGCCTGACTTTGCATTAGCAGGAGCAGCTTCTGGTAGATGACAAAATGTATATTGCAAAGGAAAATGCAACTTTACTTGTCCTTTGTGAGAACAAGAAGCTGTATTGTAAAGATACCCCCTGAGGCTCTGTGGAGATCCTTGCATTTCCTCATTCCTCTGTTTCTTGGCCTTTCCACAGAGGTTTGCATCCAGAAGTGCCTATTGTTCTCTGTGGCCCGGAGTGATTAGCTAGAGATTTATTAACTATTTCAAGCTACTAAATAGCTCAAGCTAATCATTGACGCTGATGACTGAAAGGTTAAAGTCTTCTTCAGTTTATAGCATGTCCCCTTCAAATGACTCTTGTGCTCAGGAAGATACAGAAAAACATGTTCGAAGCCTAAAACCAATTAAATACAGAAGTTTGCCTGTCCCCTTTCCCTTCATTAGGAATTCTAACCATTCTCTAAATCCCCAGTCTTTTTATGACATTTCTTGTGTATGACCAGTGCTCCTTTATTTGTAATGCCTGTATATAATTTATAAATAAATATATATGTATATCGGGGTGCACATTCAGAACTTCAGTCAAGTCACCTATTGGTTTGGTCAGTCTTTTCCGCTGTACAGGGAGTTTGGTCAGAGAACAGGTTGGAGTTCTTAACTTGTAAAACTAAAGCTATTGTCAAGAAAAAGGGAGTAGGTGACATCAGCTGAGATCTTCAAAATGTGGATTTACTTCAGTTGGATTTTTAATGCACTATATTTCAGTATGCTCTAGTTTTAAGACCTGAGGATTAGTGTTGAGGTTCTGGAGCTTTGCCATATGGTAAGATTTCTGCTTTCTGAATTTACTTTATCTCAAGAAGTAAAATGAATCTGTTTGTATCTGTATAAACTAAAGGTTTAAGTTTGATATTGATGTGTGCAGACTAGTTAGGAGGTTTATTCAATATCCCTAATACTGCTTTGATGTTTCTGTCAGTGGATTAAAGACAGGTAACTTAAGGAAAATTTCTTACACTTGTGCTGTCTGTTCAAAGCCATATGCTTTGTTTTTAGTATTGTTTCAATATTCTTCAAAGGAATTTATGTTCTTGACTTTTAAACTGGATAATCTGCATGGGGAAAATAATAGGTAACTTCTCTCTGCCTTGAAAATAAATCTCTGCAAAAGTGCAACATAGTATAGATATAATGGTATCAGTGACCTTTAATACATGCTCTGGTTTCAGTAATTGTAATCCCAAACATAGTTGTAGTAGGTTAACAAAGGCTGCTGATACTTCCTCTGCAAGTAACATATAGTCACAGAAATATTTCATCTGTTTATGATGTGGCTTTGATTTTATCATTCTAAATCCCTTTTCCTGTAGTTCTGTTGGTATAAAATGCTGTACAAAACAACAGCATCTGTACTGTACAGTGTGATGGAGGTTTTAAAAAATAAGATTTTATGTTTCTCAACAGTGTCCCTAATGTAAGCAAAGGAATAGAGCAAAAACTCGAGCAGGATGTCACAGATCAGCAATTTTTTGTGTTGTTACACACAGGCTAAACCAGTGAGGAAAAATCCAGTTTATGAACTGGAGGTTCCCCTCATATTTCCCACTAGACTTCAAGCCATGGACTTCTGTAAACCCATTGCTTTTGGAGAAACTGAATTGGAAATTTTTATGGATTGTGTGTGCTAAGAGCAGTAGGTGCATGGCTTGGATGTAGTTCTTTCCCAGTAATCTGTTACTTTTTGTTGGTCAAAGTACCCTGGCAGTGCTCAGGGCTTTCAGAGAAGGGATAGCCTGGTGTGGCCCAGATTCACCCAGCCTAAATGCCATCTAATGCCACCTAAGTCCTTTTGTCTAATGTTTCCTACTGGCTGCATGCCTTTGGAAGCCTGGAGCCAACCAATAAGAACCAACAGGCATGGGGCCTATTGTGGAATTATATGGGATTAAAACTGTGTAAATCTGAGCCATTGCTCTGCTCTTCTGGCTTTTTCCTGTATGTACCAAACAGCATCAGCCTTATCTGAGGGTGGTATGCAAACCACAGACTGCACTGTCTCAGTGAAAATGCTGCTGAGTCCTAGAGTGGCCTTGCAGCCACTGTTCCAAGCCTTAACTTCTCCATTAGCACCTGAGGACGTTCTTTTAGTTCCTGCTTTGGAAGTGTGGAGAATGATTTGTTGGACACTTGTAATGGACGCAGGCAGTGTTAGGAAGGACATTGTTTACACGCACAGCTGGCTGTTGAAGTGGAAAATACTGTGTGTAACAAATTGTAAGATAATTTTACGGGATATATTTTGGAAAAAAAATAGGGAAATCTATTTTATTTTATTCTGTGGTTCTGTTCTTGAGCCTCAGAAAACACCAGGTCCTTCATACTTGGTTATGAGGTGCAAGATGTTTGCAGGAGTAGCTGAATTGTAGGTGGAGTCTTTTGTTTTCTTTGCCTTCTCTTGTTGCTATTGGAGTTGGTTTTTGTGTGGAAGTTGTTCTCTTTTGGGTTTTGGGTTTTTTTAGGGCCTGGTACTATCTTTGGTGGGATTCTAGTTAAGAGAACAATATTTTATATCTGAAATTTTGAGGGATAGACTTGCAGAATTGTATCTGGATATGCTCTCACAAGTGTTTGTTTCCTGGTTACAATGTTTTGGTTCTAATAAGAATATAACATGTGCTGGTTTACTGCTTTGTGAGTATTCGTGCCTAATCTCTGAAGCTTTATGACTGTTCAGATATTCTGTGTTTTGAAGAAGCTCATGCTTGGCTTCTCCAGTTCCTAGGCCCTTCACTGTGCCTCACAGCATGGAAATTGGGAAGACAAAGGAGAAGCAAGTGAAAGGCCTATTAAAGTTCGGATCGTTATGTTATGAAAAATTTAACAATGGCTTATCAAAAATTTAATTCAGTCTGATGAATGAACTGCACAAATCTAGAATGAATTCTTTGCTTTGATTAAATAAAATGGAGGGACTTAAGAATTCATTCCAGTGCTGTAGGATAAAGTGCTTTTGGACTGTCATAATAAATGCAGAGCTCTGTCTTTCTGGTGTAAGTTATTGAGGACATGCATGTTCTTCCTCTCTTTCTTGGAATCAGATCAATTTAAATTGGAGCTGAAATCTGTCAGTGAAGGTCATTGTTACTATTCCTGTTTTCACTAGTAGTATTTGAAAAGCCACATGGAAAAAAATGTTACTTGGGGAGGGGCTGTTACATACAATTTAAAAGTATTTTCATTTTAGAATATGTGCTGTCAAATTATTGAATACCTTAAAAGTCAAGAATTGATGCAATTATTTTGTGAGTTGTATTGTAAAACTGTATTTTGTCCAGCTGTGTATGTATTTAATATTAAGTTAGCCGATTGCTAATTGAGGTGGAGATAATTTCATGGCAGTGGTGCACTAATAGCTGTATGAAGTGCATCGTGAACCCTTTGAAGTGTAACAGTTCTGTGGAATGATAAAGCTGAGGATATGTATCCCCCTTAAAAGGATTATTGCTTTATAATGTATTTAAACAGTTAAATATAGTTATTTAGAAAGTTTCATCTGGTTATTTCATCATTAATTTAGATCTAACATATGCCTTCAGAGAATATATGAACAAGCATAGGTTTTTGAATGACCTGTATGGAATGGCTTGTTGCTGATAGTTGAGTTCAGTGTTAAAGCTGTCAGAACCATAACTGTTACTAGTAGAAATTAATTTCTCAATACCTCTGTTTTTTGTAGGCTAAGGTACATTTGAAAACTTCTGAGAGCTGACTCTAGTTCACCCATAGGCTTATTAGATAACAGTTCTGCAGATAATGTGATAAAAGTAGACTAAAAGTTAGTGGTTTTGGTATTGGCTTACATGGGGCAGGACTGTTATCATCTTGTCTGACATGTTTCATCTCTGTGGAAATTGCTTACATCATAGAAGGGGAAAGCAGTGAGAGCCCGAGAGGCCAAGCTAGGGTAACATGTCCAATTGCTTTTCAAGGAGATGATGGATGGTAGGTGGTAATGTTTTCAGAACAGGTACTAGAGGTAATTGAAAGTTTGGGCTCCTTGAAGCAGCTTAGCTGCACGTCTTACTACTGCCTGATCCAGTGGTGCATTTGTCAGACATGTCTAGTTACCAGTTCCATCTGCTTAGTATTAACTGAAATAGTGTTGTGGGGTGTTTTCTTTGGTTTTGCTTCATTTTTCATGAAGATCATGAAGAAACATAAAACCTATTCAGCCCTATGGGTATTGTCATCTCTGTCCAGTTTGTTCTTCTGTAATAAAAAAGTGTTGCTGGATGCCCACTGCTTCTAGTGAACAGAAAAGGAAGGAAAAGATTCTTGTAGCATTTTGTGGCCTTTCCATTCTGAACTGCAAAGCAAACTTGTGAATTTTTAGTGGCTTATGGCACTGGTCTCCTTTGGAGGATGTTGTCTATTAATTGCCAATTAATTAAGCAGTATGTTGCACTCCAGGTGATTCCAACAAGTTCAGGAGTCCAGATTCTCTCATTTAGTCTTGCTATCACCAGAACCTGATTTTGTTTTCTGTGGCAGCAAATGAGTTTCCCTCATTGCTAAAGTGAACCTTGACATACGAAAGTAATCACTGCATTATTAATATGCCAAATAAAATTTTGCTTAATCAATAAATCACTGTAGATAACAATGGGGTAGAAGAAAAATGTATGTCAGTGCTTGGAGTGGGGTGATGATCAGGGCTTACAGAGGAAAAGATTGCTCTTTGGAAATAGCAGCATCCGTGGAATGAAATGGGATCAGAAAGGTGAATTAAGTGGCCTTCAGTATCTGGAGGCAAGGGTTTAGGATTAGGAAGCAGACAAGCATTGGAAATCGAATGAGAAAAAGCTCTTGCTGGATAAGAAATACTGATGACAACAGCTGAGTTTAAAAATGAAGGGAAATTACTTTTCCTTGAGTTCATAATACACATTGCTTTTTAGCATATTGCTGTACCTCCTAAAGTGTGATTAAAGTAATTAATAAAAAATATGTCTGTGTATATGAGCTGCAGTAATTGCAGTATATGTCTATAGGCTGCCAGCTCTGAGTGACATAAACGAGCTTTTCTGCTGAGTGTTGTTGGCAGTCAGCTCTTAGTGTACCTTCAGTACCTCTGATCTAGTTCCAAGAGATTTTTCTGTACAATACAAAGGGTATTTTTTCTTCAGGACTAACTTTATGAGCAATCTGCATGGCAGGAGAAGCATTTTGTGTTTCTAACAGAAAACCTGCATTTAGAAAAAATCAAGTCCAAACTATTGATTTCACAGTCTGACTTTGGGATGCCCATTGTTTGATCTTGATCTGCCACTCTAGACAGCAGTTCCGCTGCATTTGGTGATGAAAATTAGGAACCCAGAAAGATTTTTGGAGTTCTCTATGATTTTTTCCCTTCTTTCCCTCCTCACTCATCTCAAAAATTCACTGCCTTTTAGATAGATTGGTGTGGAGGTTTTAGTCTTATTATGCTGGTTCTGGATATTTTGACAGCTCATAGGATCTGCATAGGGAGATCAGAGGTGAGAGGCTCCAAATGTCTTCAGCAATATTTGAATATAGGAAAAATACAATAATGACAACCTTGTAAATTTTAGTATTTACTGGATAAAATTGATTTTAAAAAAGACAAAACCAGTAAGAATTTTAAAAGTGCTGTTTGTATAAGAAAACTTCTGACAAAATTCCTATAAATCAAATGTCATTTGACAACTATTGCAGAAATTTTTTGACTCTAGCAATCACACTTTGCAATCTACGTGTCCATAGTTATTTGAATTCTGATCTTAGCAGAATAATTTGTTATGTCCCTTGTCAGAGACAAATTACTCTCTGAGATGAGTTATTTTGCTTGACAGCAGCTCACTTCCACCCCATACCTAAAGACATAATTTGAGACTTCTGATCTAAATTGAATATTTAATAGCTTGTCACACTTACTATAAATAAATCTCCTTAAAGGCCAGCTAATGTAATTATTTTAATTAGGAAATAGTTTTAGTATGATTGCTGTCCTTTGTTCTATTAATTGCTCATCACTGGCAGAATTGACTCCATTTTTCCATAGTCCTTGGTACTTTGTCACTTTTCCCCTTTTCTCTTATTGTTCTGTTGATATCAGCTGCTTTCTCCAAGTTACAGACAAGTGGAAGTTCTGAACTTGTTGCTGTGTTGTCTGCATAGATTTTTTAAAAAATCATTATTATTTTTATTTTTTTAGGTCTCAAGTCTTAGCAGTGGATTTTCAGCAGCTGGTTTCTTTCTTACCAGCTTCTTACTCCTTTATCATTCTCTTGTGTTCACAATTTTGATCAGAAAAATAGGCAAAACCCCCTTTTCTCTGTGCCTCAAACACTTGTTACTGCTCCTCAGGTGGGCCTGCCTCATGTGTTTCCCCTTGGTAATTCTTGGTCATCTCAGGGGAGGTCATAGGATGGGCTGCTGTTCCCTCTCTACTTCAGGAGCTATGCCTGAACTCTAATGGGTTAATTTTACAGCATCTTTTGTTTACAGTCTCCTATTGCCTTGTGTCAAAGTTTGTAAATAAGACAATTGGCAAGGAGGCAATTAGTCTAGATAGTAGTCAGCATTGTGGTTTCTGTCCTGAAAGTCCATACAGGTTTCTGTTTGGTATTTAAGAAGAAGGGTTTTTTTGTTTTCTGCTTGCCTATGCTCCCCTTGATCTTTCCAGAGGCCGGCCTCATATTGCTGGAATACTTTTTCTCAATCTCTGCTGATTTGAATTTATTTTAAATTAAGGTAATTAATGCTAGTAAATTATGTATTGGGGAGGAGGGGGTGGGGGGCAGGGCATGAAGGTGACCCAGTTCTGGGAAGGCAGAATCTGAAAATAACCTTAAGGCTTTAAGAAGGAAAAATTTAATCAGTTTTTATAATTAATGAATGGTCTTGCTCTGGCAATATTTCCCACAGGGTACTTAGAATTCATATTTTCAAGCTCTGTTTGCATCTTGTATAAGAGTGATATGCTTGCTGTGTTTTTGTTTTGTGCCTATGAAAAGGAAATTTCAGCATCTGAGAAGATGTGAAAATCTTTAGGGCGTGTACAGAAATATGAGCACACACTGAAGGATGAAGGATAGAAAGCAATTGGGTTCTGCTGTGTATTTGTGTATTATTGTTATCATTCCTCTTCTGCCTTGTGGTCTCCTCAGAGAAATGCTGGAAGAGCTCAGTGCCTGACCTCTGTGCTCCGGAGCTGTTCCCTCTAAGTGGAACACTGAATGAAATTAGTACAGGAGGAGGGAAGCTTGTTTTCATGTTCTGTTACTAGGAGAAACCCAAACTGCTAAAGGTGTGTGCATAGGGATTTTGAAGGGTGAAGATTGAAGATTTACCTGTTTTACTAGAAGAAAACTAGATTTTCAGAACAGCTAACTGTTGGTTTAACTCAAAGTGGTGTTAGAAGTAAAGCAGACCATAAAGTCTGTAGTTACTGACTTTTAATTTTTAGTTCTACAAGACTCATCCTGAGGTACTTAAAAGTCTTGGAGGCTGTGGACCAAAGAGATAAAACTGACTGGAACTCCAGAGTGAGGAAGATGGGTCATACTGAGCAGCATTTACTCGCTGGGTCGTACTCACCACTGCTTTTTATGTGAACTTCCACATCCAAATTTTCTTGAACTATGGAACCCAAATATTATTTGACTGAAATTTGAGTATAGCATTTCCTGTTTGTTTGATTTTCCAAATTGCTAGAGTCTGGGAGAGAATTATGTTTGAAAGAGTCCCTGCTGTTTAATGTCTCTGAAGAAAGTATTTTTCCCTAATCATGCATCTCAGTTACTTACACAGTTTAAGTGGTTTTTCAGCTTTTAGTATTATTTAATTTTATTCTTGTAGAAAGCAAAGCATGAGAGATGAGAAAATCTACTTGTTACAGTATGGTATTGGACATGAGAGACCTCAGTTAAACCTCTGTGGTGTCACAGGCTTCTTGGTTGGCACTGGGGGAATCTTGCAGGGTTGGTGGCTCCTTTGCAATTGAGTGGTTCTGTGGTCTTGCAGTTCTGTAAAGAAAAAGTGGTGAAGAACTCTGGAGTCACACAGTAGCAGAGGCCTTCCTAATGGTCTCCAGAAATAGAATTTATCTGATATTTGGACAAGTAATTGATCATGGAAGCACTCCTTCCAATTTACTCCTGCAAACAGTTATCTGATAACAACTCCTTAGAACAAGTTAATTTGCATCTACAGTAGTCTGCATGAATGGCATTTGTACAGGAGACTTTTTATATCCCTGATGTGAAATGTAAACTTCAATAAAGCTCTTCATCTCCTTTTAACAGTAGCCTGTCCTTTGGAAGTCTTGATAGAATGATTTTGGTAAGTTTGAAAGATGATGTCAGTTACTACCAAGAGGCCTCTTGAGGAAGTTTTATCTCCCTGGGTGGTTTTTTTTTTTTTTTTTTGGTGTAATTTAAGTCACTGATAAGTTTTATCTGGGTTACTACATCATGATGCTTTATATTCCCATTCTCTCCTTGAGTGGCAGCTAAAGATAAGATTGATGACAAAGATACTGAATGTCTGGCAGTGAGGGTGCTGTGATTGCTGGGTTGTCAGAAGCCAGAGCCGAGGATGGAACCCAGTTCCCTCACTGATTCACTGTGGTCAAATCTGGACACAGCTAAACTCACTTAAAAGGAAGGGTGAGGAAGTGAATTTTCTTTCTAATGAGCCTGAAAATAATGAAAACATTGTTAATAATGCATAGATTGACGTTTGTTTATTTTTCTTGCATTTTTAAATTAATATGCTGTAATCAAGTACTAGTATGAGTGGTTCACAAATCCTCAAATGTAGAGAAGTTTCTGAAAGCTAGATCTGTGCCAGGAAGGGTTAATATTGATCAGACAATATATGTTTTGTGATTACTTGAATTTTGTATACTATGGAAAAGGAAAAAAAAATCTGAGGCTTGGCCTAATTCTTGTTTTATTACCAGTAACCATCTCTTGCCTTTACTAAATTATGCAGTCTGTGCTTTTGGGTTTTTTTATTTCATAATCTGATTTTTTTTTTGGTTTTTTTTTTTACTGTTAGAGAATGATTTTAATGAAGAGCAAGAGGAGAAATCCCTTTAAAAAAGTGACCCAATACCTGAATAATTTCGTAATAAACCTTTTTTTTTCTATCTCCCCTATGTGGTTTGGGAAACTTTGCATCCCTGAGTGTGATGTGGGGATGGGAAGGAGCTGGGATCCTGGCAGTGGTGCTGCTGGCTGGCAGCCTGCCCGGGGCCATGCCTGGGCAGGGGTTTCCAGGTGTCAGCAGGATGCAGCTGCTCTCTGCCGGCCCTTCTGGGGACACTGCCGATGTGTTTTGAATGCTCTGCTCTTTTTTTCTTATTTCATTTCCTCTTCTGATGTTCTTTTCTTCTTCCTGCCTCTTTACTGTAATGATGGCAGTGTGATAACTTTTGTGAAGCATGATTTTAGGAAAGTCTTAGTGTAGGAGCAAGTCAGTGGCTGTTCATACTGGGCCAGATTTGCCAACTGAAATACAGGCAAAGAACCAGTTCTTGTTCAGCAAGTTTGTGTCTTAGCACATATTCAGTTACAAAGCAATTGCTTTTCTTTGGTATTAATAACTTAAAAAAGTATTTAGTAAACTCCCCTTTTGCTAGAGAGAATGTGAACCTTCATGTATGAAAAATAAGCTATTCTATAACTTCCAAGTTATTATTTGAGGCCCTTTTGGGATCAGGATGCTAGAGCATATGATGCCACTTTCAGGATTTATCCTGATTTTCATGATTTTGTTTCTTGAAATACTTAAAGGTACCATAAGTACTGGAGTTATGTCTATGGTTTTAAATACTCCATATGAACTAAAAGAGAGCTTTGACATGCTTGTTATTTTTTACTAGTGGAAAGTTTAAAGAAACTTCAGGAAAATGAGTCTAAAACAGCTTAACTAAAAATCTGCAGAGAAAGTAACTATGAAGAATTGTTATGATACCTAAAAAACTGAATTGTGGTTTGTGGTGATATTAGGAGACTACACCTGATAATGTCAGGAAAGAAAGGCTGGGAAAATAAAGCTGATTCTTAGGAAGGGTACTATCACATTTTTATCAGTAGCCAAATTCAACTTAGCAATATCTCCCTATTTAGTACCATGTTTAGCAAAACATGCTTCATCTGTGCTATCCCTTAGAATGTAGTTTCTAATCCAGTAATTCCATGGAGAGCATGAGAAGAAATCAAGAGACACAAAATCTATGGACATGGTGCTTTCATTTACTTACCTACACTGTCACACCTTCTGTGAGGAGCAGCTTCTGTTCCACTCCAGGTTGGTCAAGATCCTTCCTGCTAGCTGGTTTCACAACCTCCTTCACTGTCACAACAGTTGGGTGGTTGGGCAAAAGTAATAGATTATGTTGTCTTTTTTTAAGCTTTACTGCAAAAATCCAAGTCAGTTTTGTCTTTGAGCTCTGTCTCTACACGTGGTTTTCACATAAAAACTGTGTCTAATGGGACATTGGTGAGTAGGCAAGATAAGCTGAGCTTGGTGGTGGTAAGGGTGCCAGTGTAAGGAATTCTCAATACTTATCTTTCATCATTTTGGCGTCTTTGATATACTAAGCTTTTGAAACATTATTTTCACTTTGGCACACTGGAAGTGGTTTCCTAGCACTAAGGCTAGCCTTAGTTCCATTTACTTAGTGTAACTGGTTTCCTGCAAGTCAGAATTACTGCTTATGTGGAGATGTTAAACATCAGCAGTCTTTAAGTGTTACTGCCTGAAGATGTAGACTGTTGCTGGAGAACTCTTTAACCTTCTGCTGGCCATAAATGGCTCAGCATCAAGAACAGATCTGAACACAGACATCAGTAGAGGCTCTTGGCCATTATGGAGTTACATAGCATTTCAATTCCTGCATGGAGATGTAATAAAATAAATCTGGTTTTGTATGCCAAGTGACACTACTGTAGCAACACAAATGACAATTTTGATTATAACAGTACTTATTTACAGCAGAATTAATTTCAAGTATTGTTTCATTTAGACTCTAAAGGGAGCTCATCCCATTTCTCTAAATAGTTTATTTTGTCATTCTAGTTTATAACTTCCATTGCTTTCTTTAATCCTCATTAAATCTATACTGTTGTGTAATTCCTCTGTGCTCAGTGACTTGAAAAGTAATTTTCAAAATCAATTATTATTATTTTTTTAAATTAGATACAACTAATCTGGGTAAGTAAATGATGCATTTCATGCTAACACTGATAGGACATGACATAAAAATTTGTTAACTCTACCAATGCTGAGAAATTAATGCCTGAAATTGCCCTTTTCTGTAGTAATAAATTATCTCTACTATTAGTTGACCTGAGATTTAGTGAATTGTTCTCAGTTCCATGTGAATTTTAATGGGACTTAAAAAACCCCAAATATATCTCTTTTGAACACAATCAGTGTGAAGAAACCCTTATAAATGTAGCAATAAAAAGATGAGACTTTTATTATTCTACAGGCAGCTGTGGCATATGGGAGTAGGTTTGGCATATCTGTAGGATTATTTCACTCATCCCAAAGTAAGGAGTGTTTCCCAGCGTTCTATATTGACCAACATGTGCTGGTGACACACACAAAAAAGGCAAGGAATAGCTCAAATACATGTGATCCTGACCACCTTTCTAAGGCAACAGAAAGGCTTGGGCCTCATAACTAGTTTGACTATTTGTTTTTCTGTGGCTGGAGGCAAATTCTTTTTCCTTTTTTTTTTTTTCTTTAAAAAATAAATTTCTTATCTTACTATTTTCTATCATGTTGGCTCAACTAAACTCAACTTGCCTTTGCTGTTTTTACAGGGAACTTGCTGTTTTAACTGATGTTGGATGAATAAAATGCATTAAATCAGATAGTCTGTGTTGTAAATCCAGTTTTAACTTATTGATTTTGGAATCCAAGTTTTCTTTGAGAGAATAAAATGTTTCTGTGTTGTAAATCCAGTTGTATTATTGCTTCTCAGTTTTCTGAAAAAGATCTTGTACTAGCACTCTGATTAGCAAGTGAAGCTACTTTGTCTAGCAGACAGGTAGTGTGTCACAAAAGGAATCAATCCATATGTGACTAAGAATTCTATAGAAATAGAATACAGGCATTGCTGATGAACAGAGGAATATAGAGATGTGGATATAGTCATGGATGTGTCTGCATGGAGTGCTCAATGGAAATGCAATATTCCACATCTGTTCTTGTTCCTGTGCAAGAATCATTTTGCAGGGATCTGTTTTTGTGAAATTCCTTGATGAATTTAGGCTGAGTGGAGAGGGAGGGGGAGAGCATTGAAGTATTGAGTTGTTGCCATTTGGGGTCTTACTTCAGCATCTGAGTCTCTAAAAATTCCCATTTCTCTGTTGTAAATCCTAATTTGTCTCTGCTGGATGTTTG
Source organism: Emberiza elegans (assembly GCA_024865655.1). Classification (NCBI taxonomy): domain Eukaryota; kingdom Metazoa; phylum Chordata; class Aves; order Passeriformes; family Fringillidae; genus Emberiza; species Emberiza elegans. The sequence goes on along the minus strand of JALJVW010000241.1, from coordinate 23,178,497 downwards.
CCGCTTTGGATGGCACTCTGGAGAGTGCCAGTCATATCACCAGGTGCCTCTAATTGGATTAGACAGTCCCACTCCTAGCCCTTTCCTGAGCAAGATTTATCCTGGCTGCCATTTCAGAGTATGATTTCTAACTGTTTTTATTTTTATATTGGATGAAAGCTGTGAGATACCTACAGAATGGAAGGGGCTTTGATCCTGTCTAACTTGAAATATTTATATGGAATAAAAAATGTTTTTTGGAGCTTCTGAATCGCAGGAGCCAAGAGCTCAGTTGGATGCCAATTAAATCTCTCCTGACTTGCTTTCCTGTTTGCCATTTGCCCTTGTTTATGTGGACAATGCAGATCCACATGCTGCTTGTGAATAAGCACTGTTATTTTATTTATTGTGACATGTACTTAAATTATTCTGTAGTTAGAAATACTAGAGCAAGGTGACAAGAAATTAACTTCCATGAAATTTGTGATTGCATTTTTTAATCTGAATGTGTTTTCACTGCTGCTAATAATATATTTTCTGTATTTTAATATGTGAAATTAACCTATAATTCTGGGTTAATGCCTGTGCTTAGAAATTCAGCAGTGTTTCGTTTATCACTTCATAAGCTTGTGTACTGCTTCAAGATTTCAGAAATCTCAATTACATTTCTTACTATTTAGCTGCTAGGTGCACATTTATTCTGAATAAGTGTTGTAGAATTTTTCCTTTGGGCATAGCCTAGAATAAATTTTTTCATCTATATCATCCTTCAAAATGGTAGGAAGGGTTATTTCTGTATTCTGTTTTGTAACAGAATTGCTAGACTAGTCTTGAAAGACTAATTCCCTCCAGTCACTAAGAGAACTGTTCTTCTTAGGTCCCCAAATGAGTCAGAACGTCTTCCATGATAGATAGATGTTTTACTTTTGCCTTGTGGCTTCATGAAATCTGTAGATACATGAGGCAAATCAACTGCAAGCATAAATTCATGATCTTTTCCTCTTACTTCCTAAGTAATTTTCAGCCAATGAATAGTCTTGAACATTTTTTCCCTGAAGGTCTTTTTCACCCAAGAGAGGTGAAACAAATATTTGTAATTTAAAAAAACCCAAAATGAAACAACCTAACACCCTCCACCCACCCAACAAGCTCATAATTGATTAACACTTTGCTAAAGTGCTTGACCTCTTTTCTTCCCACAGTCGGTATAAGTTTAGCTATTTCCATTTCTGGAAAAAAATCTAGACTACTTAAGGCATTACCAGAAACATCATACCTTTAATATGTACAGTGTTACAAGTATATGTGTCGCAATGGTGATTTTTTTCTACAACTTCAACTAATATTGATTTTGTGGCAATAAAATGGTAGAACTCTGTAACTGACCAAGTCTGTGATTTCTTGGAAATTTTCTGAAGGGTCTTCAGGTCATTCTGCTAGAAACAGCTGGGAGATACCTAGAGCTTGGAAACAAGGTCCTTCTGATACATCAATAAATGGTGACAGTTTTGAAACTGGCAAACTCCTTAAACGTGGTTCTGTTGTGAGGTAGAGAGTCATGACTTGTGTAAGCTAACGTATTAACACGCATGGAAGCCAGTGCACTTGATAGGATTTATATGTGTTAAAGGCAAAGATTGTTGCATCTTTTCCTAGTAATTATTTCTAAAATCAAAAAGGCTTTATTTGAAGGTCTTACGTTGATTACTAGAAATCCTGAAATAAGTTTTCAGTGGAGAGCAAGCTCATGTTAGAAAAAGAAGCAGTGGGAAAACCTCCCTCAGCCCCCTAGGGTTGATGAATCTCATGAAAGGATTTTTGTAATATTCCACTTCTCTGATGTTCTCCATTTTGCTCAAGACTTCTGATGCAAAATGTAAAGCTTTTTTGGTAATTTGTTTGTGAAACAGTAAGAAGAAATGCATGCTATCTTGATCCTTTTGGGGAGGGCAATTGCCAGAAGCAAACTGTCTTCTAAATCAAATATTAGTCTGTGAGAACACATGGTGGAAGCTGGGTGTGTGAAGTTGGGTGTGAGTGGGTTTTTTGGTAGGTTTTTATTTTTGGCCTGTCTGGCACCAGCTCTCAACCATCCTTCAGAGAGCTTTGTTTAGAAATAATGGCAAAAAGTATTTCATAAGCTACCAAATTTGAAAAGCCAGTAAATGCTAAATGGAGTTTTTGTTTTGTGATGGATGACCCATATAACATTGTGTGGCTTGTCTTTAGTTGTGTCATTTATTTAAATATGTGTTAGATGTTTCTCAATGAAGCTTCATCAAAAAGAGTTTTACATGTTGCATTTCTGAGTTGAACGGTAATTTACATGTTTAAAGTATGAAAAACAATAATGAAAGTTTTCATTCCTGCTGTGCTCTGTAAATTGAGCTGCATTTACAGTGAAAGGGATGTAATAGTTTACATTTTTTTCATACCCAGGCATGTTTTTTGTCTGCTGGACATAAATGAGGAAAATAGCAAGAACATGGGCAAAGTAGAAGGTGATGTTGTTCTCTAATTTGTCATCATAGCAAAGTGGCTTTGCATTCTAATTTTTTTGTTTGTTTCCTTTAAATACTTAGGAAACAAATCCTAAACCACCAATTGACAGGTATTGCTCATTACCAGTTCTCCTGGGGAAAGCTGTGGCTGAAGATGTGGCAATTTGCCCCTCCTGCTGCAATGTAGCTGCATGGTTCTCAGAAAAGGACTCTAATCTTTCTTAGCATCTGTTCTCTTTTTAAAAAAATTTATATTAGGAAATTTCTAGCAGGTAGAACTGTATATTTTTATTCTTATTTAGAAACCTGTCCATACCATGAAGCTCATCTTGCATCTCTTGGGCTTAAGCTGGCTTTTTTCTTAACCAGTCATACAGAATGAAAAAAAAAGAATCAAACTGAAGTTCCTATTTGTTCCTTGAAATAATATTTCCTTGGGTTGAAGCCACAGAAGAATGAAAACTGAATGGATAGACAAAACCGGAATTACATGAATGAGATTACATGCCTGACCTAGTTTTCATAGACTGCACAGGCTTGAATGACTGCAGTAGCAGCATTAGAAAAATAAATCAAAATGTGTAGATATTATTTGATTTTTTTAACTATGGTGGTATTTTAAGGTTTCTAATGCAACAGTCATAATGTTGTTCGGTTTACTTATTTTACGTTTAAGCTAATAATTTTTAATATAAAATTTTCACCTAGTCCTGTTGCTTCATTGAAGCACATTGACAGCCAGATTTAATGAGGCACAGCTTCATCTATTGGTAAATTCTGCAAGCAAGGGCTCCACTCTTTAATGTTACCTGTGAAGAATGAGTTCTCATTTCATTGCCCAGCTAGACTGGGATGGACAGTACCTCAAAGGGGAACACACAAGGAGTACTAAAATAAAACCCCAAATGTCATACAAATAATGCAGTTATTCCTTGTTACTGGTGTTATTTTTTTTTTTAATTAGGATAATTGAGGCCAGGTTTATAGACTTGTTTGAACTTATTTTACCCACTTCCTTTGTAAAGACTGCTGTGTATGAAAAACCAGGGCTATTGCTCTATGTGCTTAATTTTTATTTCTTTTAAAATTTTATTGGCATTACTTCTCATTTACACTGCTATTACCACACACACAATAATGTTCTAGAAAATATATGTAATGCCAGAAATCTAAACTTGAATAAACTGAAAACTGGGACATATTTTTGGCAAATAATGATGTGGTTTGAGGACATTTTATCTTTTTTTGATGACTGTTAGAAGAACAGAGCCAATATAGGAGATAATAATTTGCAATTATAATTCCCAGAGCTGCTAAAGTGAACCTTTGTTAGGAGGTATTCATAACCACATAGCATCTGAGCCAGGAAAAGAGCTTTGTTATATCATTAGATTTCTATGCCTCTGTGTGGGAAATGAAATTTCAAATGTTTTCAATACATGTGTATAAGCATGATGTAAGTGGCACCTTTTAAAGATCTGGACTTTTTGAATAAAAAAAAAGCAAGTAGTGTAACAGTGGACTAATTAATAAAAAGTTCCAGCTTTCTATGATAATTTTGCTAATAAAGAGTATAGAAAAGCAGTAACTGAAGGAAGTAACATGCTAGTGAATGGGGAATGTTTGGATGTGAATTATTTGTCAGTTGTGATAATTTTCTCCCTTGAAGGAATTTACTCTTTCTGTCAAGTGTTCTGTAGGGCTGTTGGTTCTTTGTGTGTTTTGTGTTTTTAAAACTTTTAAGTTTGTGAAGGACAGGTATTATGTGCAATTATAACTTTAAACTGTGTCAGTTTTCAAAACCCTGGTTCTGCTTGGAGATCCCAAACACAGTTGGTTGACATTACATTTGGTAGTTTTTCAGTTTAGGAAAGAAAATCAAATACTGCCTGCTGTGTAGCATGGGACATCTGTCTTGCCTATGCCAACTGAAATGCTACTTGGAATTTATTTTTCTATGTGTTCTTTGGCTTCTTGTTGTAGTCTTAGAATTATATTTTCTCTGCTTTTTTTTTTATGGGTGGTTTTATATTTTTTATCAGGAATACATTATTTTAAACCGTCTACTGGTTTTAGAGAATGCTGTGTTCTTATTTAGTTAAAAGCTTTGAGGCCAGCACCAACCCACCCTACTGGATGACAGAAAGGAATTTCTAAAGGATCATACTATACTCCTGTTTTTTGCTTTTATATAAATCCATAGACTTTTTCTAAGCAATTATAATTTATTTTCCTAAACGTGCCCGAAGGTGGTTCTTAGGCTTCAGCTGTGTTTTCCATCAAACAGTCCTTTCCTGGAAACGCCATAGAAAGAGCTAGAATTCCAAAGACAACAGCTGAGAAAAGCCACCTTACCTAAACCTATTTCTGGGAAAACCTCTACAGAGAAAAGCAGCTTTCCAGACTTCCATAGCATTTAAATAAGCAAAGAGTTGGAGTTGGTTGGTTTCTTTGTAATGGTTACTTGGTGCATTACACAGCTCAGAAACCATTGCAGCTGCCTTTTGATTTATTTCCAAGCATACTGAAAGGAAAGAAAGGAATTAAGTCAAATTCTCTTGACTCTATTCTGTGCAATCTTCTAACCACTCCCATTTTTGAAAAAGCGTATCTTATTGCAATTTAGGTAGTTTGCCATCTTGGAACCCAGCACTGGAATTCAAAGTTGCCCTGAAGTCAGTGTCTTTGGGAGATCTTGTGTTACTGTTGTCTTGTTTCTAAAACAGGAACAATGCATATCTGAGAGGAATCTCTGACTTTTAATTTAGCTAGTTTTGACATCCTTACCTGAGGACAGTATGAAAGGCAGTTGTATGCTGTGATTAAAGCATATTTTCTTGGTGGGAAGCAGTAAACTTGCCAGGAGAATGTTTGGATGCAAGTTTCTGTGGGTTTCTTGATTCCATGTATTATTTGTGCAAAATTGTAGGCAAAGGCTGTATTTGATTCATCTTTCTCTCAGGTTTCAGTCTTGTGCATTTTTAGGTTATGTAATGTTAGAGCTCCTGTTATTTTTCATCAGCGTATTGCTGTAGAGACATTGTTTTACCTTCTGGTGCTATGTGAATGCATCAGAATTTTGTCTTTCAGTTAAAATTGATGCTGATTTTTCTGAAGGTAAACCACATAAAAGTCTGATGTGCAGGAAGGGGAATATTATCTTCATGATAGCTCAGCCAATTTGAATATGCAAGACCAAGTCTTTTAATACCTCATCTTTTTTATCTTATAGATGTTCAGAGATGATATTTTCACACAGCATATTTAGCTTTTATTTATTTATAGTCAGAAGCAGGCTTTGAATTTGGGAAAGCAGTTTACCTATTTTTTAGTTTAAACTTTCATCTCCTCCATGTTTGTGTTACATTTCTTTCAAGGGAATTTCATTTTTAGTTAACTTCCTGTACAGAATCCCAGGACAATAGTATTCAGTCATTTCTTCTGGTGAATTTTGTAATTAAAATGTAACACAGCAGTTTATAGTGTGCAGTAAAGTGCTTTTTTGTGTCAAAGACTATATTGTTATGACAGCCCTTAAAATAAGAACCAGTTGTGGTATGCATTATTAGGCAGTATTAGCTGCATAGACCTTTTGTGACTGCATCAGAACCTGTAGAGAGTTCTGAAAATAAGAAATAAAACTTACAGTAAACCATAGCCATCTATGGAATGAAAAGTGTTTGCTAAAGTCTCCTTTTCTGTTGTTTAGAGCTTTCCTCCAGCTTGTGCTTTATATGGTGAAATTGTCCTAACTTGACTTCTGGGAAGGAGTGATTGTTGGGTTTGGAAAGTTCAAATGTCAGAGTATTGGAAGGACAAATGGGAAGAGATGGGATTTAAGTGATCTCCCCCACCCACAAATCTCCATAAAGACAGCTGAAAATGTTGAATTATTACAGTTTGACATAAAAATAGCTCTGGTTGCTAGGCAATGATGAAGATCTGTTCTATAGGAAACCAGATTTGTGTGGCCCAGGATCTAAAATTGTATGCCTGTTGTGTATGTGTTTGTTTCTATATGTATGAATGCATGTGTGTGTACATATATATGCTTGATAAATTAAAAAAATGGTACGAAATTGCCAGTTTGCATACAGTAGTGGTTTGTTGTTTTTTTTTCACTTAGATTTCATACGTGAAGATAGCAAAGACTTAATTGTTCCAAGCCCTCTCATTCTTAACATGACTGGAGTATCATGAAAATGGAAAAAAAAAACCTCCATAACTTATACATTCCAGTATTTTAAAAATGGAAATCTAATGTTTAATTTAAGTTTCCATTTTAAAAATACTGGATTGCAGAAATTATGGGTTCTTTGACAGTAAAATATTATAGGTAATTCCTTGTATATAATGAACAACATAGAATCATAGTACAATATAGAAATAAAAATATTGTTGTGCTATTTCAGTGAAGGTAACAATGTATTTGAATTAAACCACCAAGTTTTATCTCCTTAGACTTGCTTTTTGGTTTCGTTCCATTTTTTTCAATTTCACAACCATTCATTTTTTATTATTGTTTTTGTCTGATCCACTATTATGTAATGATCATGAGTTTGATAGATTTCAGTATATTTTATGTCCTTTGATTTTCCTTAAAGGTAACATTAGAAACTTTGCTTTGACTTTCCTGTGTTCTATTAATACAGGGACCAGCCAAAGCTTTAGTTTCCTCAGGCACCTCTTAGGCTGTCCTGTAGAGCTGTATCTTCATCTCAGGCAGTCCTTAGAGCCAGCTAGGTCTAAATTAACTGCAGTAGCAATACTTGCTGCTCCTAGGAGTCTGAATCTCAGCCTTAATTGGCAACTTCAGTCATGCACATGGAGCAGTATGATTTCTTCAGTGCTTATTTCTCCATCTGCAGAGAAATGTGCTGCTGTTCTTCTCTCGTTTTTTTTTTTTTTAGAATTGCACAGCAGTGTGAACCCCCACCTCAAACCTAAATACTCTACAGACACAACAAATTATAAGAGGATTTCTGTAAACAGGAAAATTAAAATTCCTTTTGGCATACTGATTAAGCCAAAAGCATATCTAAATTGGGTTTGACAGTGGCAAGAATAAGAGCTAAAATAGGGGCCTGTTTTGCACTTCATAAAAGGGAAGCATAACAATGGGTGAGGAGTGTGTCAAACATTGCAGAGGGGCGGAATACATATTTATCAGCCTCTTTGAACAGGGTACTTGAGCTTCAGTTTCATCTGCTGCTATAAAGAAGCAGTATCAGAGCGTGAAATTGGCAATCAAGTAATACATATGCCATAGCCAAAAGCGAAACAATTAGCTGCACGGATCCACAGTTTATCTACTGATTCTATTGCATTTTCAGCTCCAAACTTGATGGTTTTTAACTCACTGAGCAGCAAAGGCAGTAAACAAAACTCATTTGCTGAAAAAGTATTATTCTAGCCTGCAGCAGCAGCATAGCCTTGTAACTTTGGTGGGCAATATGGTGCATGTAGCATCTGTAGGGAATGGTAAACATGTGGTTCTGTAGTGTAGACTAAATTGGACTAACTCCTGTTAAAATCAGGTGGAACTTTGTGTACTCCAGTATATATCTTCATTTGTGGATGTGTTAGAGAGAACCATTCAGAAATCAGTGTTTAAGACCAAAGCTCATGAGCAGTGCATGTTGGTCAGGTTTGGACTTTAGTGCCTTTAAGAAGTGGGAGCATAGTTTGTAATCATTTACACTGTGAAGTACAATTATGCTCTTCCTATGTAGTGTTGGATTTTATAAAGTATCAATATATGTTAAAAACCCCAGTTTGAGTCCATTCTTTTTTCTGTGCCTCCTGATAAAGTTAAATCAACAGGAAATTGCAATGATGGGTAAAGAAAATGCCTTTTTTTTAAATTGCAGAACCATTTATAGGTGTGTGGCATCTCTAAATTATAGTCTGTGGCATAAAAATTGCCTAAGAAATCATTGTGTTGCTCAAACATTATATATTAAGTAAGGAAATCTTAAGGCTTCAGGCATTTAAATTGTATGCCTGTTGTGTATGTGTTTGTTTCTATATGTATGAATGCATGTGTGTGTACATATATATGCTTGATAAATTAAAAAAAATGGTACAAAAATTGCCAGTTTGCATACAGTAGTGGTTCGTTGTTTTTTTTTTCACTTAGATTTCATACGTGAAGATAGCAAAGACTTAATTGTTCCAAGCCCTCTCATTCTTAACATGACTGGAGTATCATGAAAATGGAAAAAAAACCCTCCATAACTTATACATTCCAGTATTTTAAAAATGGAAATCTAATGTTTAATTTAAGTTTCCATTTTAAAAATACTGGATTGCAGAAATTATGGGTTCTTTGACAGTAAAAATATTATAGGTAATTCCTTGTATATAAGAACACAGAATCATAGTACAATATAGAAATAAAAATATTGTTGTGCTATTTCAGTGAAGGTAACAATGTATTTGAATTAAACCACCAAGTTTTATCTCCTTAGACTTGCTTTTTGGTTTCGTTCCATTTTTTTCAATTTCACAACCATTCATTTTTTATTATTGTTTTTGTCTGATCCACTATTATGTAATGATCATGAGTTTGATAGATTTCAGTATATTTTATGTCCTTTGATTTTCCTTAAAGGTAACATTAGAAACTTTGCTTTGACTTTCCTGTGTTCTATTAATACAGGGACCAGCCAAAGCTTTAGTTTCCTCAGGCACCTCTTAGGCTGTCCTGTAGAGCTGTATCTTCATCTCAGGCAGTCCTTAGAGCCAGCTAGGTCTAAATTAACTGCAGTAGCAATACTTGCTGCTCCTAGGAGTCTGAATCTCAGCCTTAATTGGCAACTTCAGTCATGCACATGGAGCAGTATGATTTCTTCAGTGCTTATTTCTCCATCTGCAGAGAAATGTGCTGCTGTTCTTCTCTCGTGTTTTTTTTTAGAATTGCACAGCAGTGTGAACCCCCACCTCAAACCTAAATACTCTACAGACACAACAAATTATAAGAGGATTTCTGTAAACAGGAAAATTAAAATTCCTTTTGGCATACTGATTAAGCCAAAAGCATATCTAAATTGGGTTTGACAGTGGCAAGAATAAGAGCTAAAATAGGGGCCTGTTTTGCACTTCATAAAAGGGAAGCATAACAATGGGTGAGGAGTGTGTCAAACATTGCAGAGGGGCGGAATACATATTTATCAGCCTCTTTGAACAGGGTACTTGAGCTTCAGTTTCATCTGCTGCTATAAAGAAGCAGTATCAGAGCGTGAAATTGGCAATCAAGTAATACATATGCCATAGCCAAAAGCGAAACAATTAGCTGCACGGATCCACAGTTTATCTACTGATTCTATTGCATTTTCAGCTCCAAACTTGATGGTTTTTAACTCACTGAGCAGCGAAGGCAGTAAACAAAACTCATTTGCTGAAAAAGTATTATTCTAGCCTGCAGCAGCAACATAGCCTTGTAACTTTGGTGGGCAATATGGTGCATGTAGCATCTGTAGGGAATGGTAAACATGTGGTTCTGTAGTGTAGACTAAAATGGACTAACTCCTGTTAAAATCAGGTGGAACTTTGTGTACTCCAGTATATATCTTCATTTGTGGATGTGTTAGAGAGAACCATTCAGAAATCAGTGTTTAAGACCAAAGCTCATGAGCAGTGCATGTTGGTCAGGTTTGGACTTTAGTGCCTTTAAGAAGTGGGAGCATAGTTTGTAATCATTTACACTGTGAAGTACAATTATGCTCTTCCTATGTAGTGTTGGATTTTATAAAGTATCAATATATGTTAAAAACCCCAGTTTGAGTCCATTCTTTTTTCTGTGCCTCCTGATAAAGTTAAATCAACAGAAAATTGCAATGATGGGTAAAGAAAATGCCTTTTTTTTAAATTGCAGAACCATTTATAGGTGTGTGGCATCTCTAAATTATAGTCTGTGGCATAAAAATTGCCTAAGAAATCATTGTGTTGCTCAAACATTATATATTAAGTAAGGAAATCTTAAGGCTTCAGGCATTTTTCCAGGCACAGTTGTTTTGCTAGACTGTAATAAGGTGCACAGCATGCACTGGATCTCAGTTAATAACATTTATTTATAGTTTAAAGATGTTCCCTGTAGCCATGTTTTTGTGCTGTTTGTTTGCTCTTGTGGGCAGTTACAAAGCAGCATCCACTGTTCTGTGAGAACAGGCACATATGGAAGGCAAGTCTTAAGCTCTGCCTTTCTAATCCTTATGAATGGGGTTTTAATTCTGGGAGTTTAACCTATAATCAGTGGTAGCCACAAATTCCGGTGGAAAGGATCTTCATTTGGCATATCATGGTAACAGCCAGCTGTCCTTCAATTACAGAATTACACTTTCTGTATCAGCCTTTTAAAAACAGAGTTCGAGAATGTTTCCCCTGATGTTTATCTAAAGGCAATTTAAAGAAGGAACATATGAAGCAAATGAAAAAACAAGGAGCACCAGATTTAATGCACTTGTCATGTGACTTTTTAAAGTAATCAGGTATAGGTATTCCTATTCTGTATCTTTTTTCCCCAAGATGTTACAGGGAAGCAAATTTCACAACAATCAAGACACAAATGTGTACAGGCTAGATTTTGTTCATAGGCTTTAAGTCACCAGCTTTCTTCTGTTTTTTTTTTTAATTCTTTCTTTAGGTCTTTTTTTTCTACCTGTAAACTTGATCATACAAGGAGGATATTCCTTGACATAGCCATGTGTGTAACTTGCAATTTCTGACACAAAACATGTATTTTTATGTTGTGATAAGTGACTGTAATCCTTTTAGCTGTACTGATTCAAAGTGTTTCCCTTCTTTATGAGGGCTTGTTTGCCCTGTTTTTGTCCTTTTGAGTAGTTAAACCAAGACCAGACATTATTGTCAATAATCTAAATAAATAATTTGCTTTTATGATTAAGAACATAATTAACAGCTTTGTATCAAAGATAAATATAGCCAAATATTTTTTTGCAAATGGTAGCCAAGAATGGGTGCCTATAGAAGAATATTTAAGCAAGGCTGGTGTATATAGTTGTCCCTCCTTTTCTTTTCCAGACCTTCAGCTGTTTGCCACGTGAATGATTTTTGAGACCTGTATAGTTGCTGTGCTCTAAACACTGTTTCTTTGACTGCAATAATTGTTGCAGTACCCAATTAGTAACTGGCTGATTTCTCTTCCATAAGCTTGTTCGGTGTCTTACCAAACCCAAACGGAGCCAGAACAGTAAACTGCATTTTTTCCAACTGAATCTAGTGTGGTGATCAAAACCATTTAATTTTTATTACTAATGTTGTAGTTATAAAGGTTGATACAAACCCAGAAATTATCCAAGATGAATTTCAGGTCAAAGATAAGTGATATTAAAATGTTTCAAAACAAAATTTAAACTTTCTGAATTTAAGGGGCTGTTCAGAAAATTTTATTTTATGGGTGATTCAGAGACACTTGGATTTCCATGTGAGAGAAGAAATGTTTGGTTTTCCTTTTTCAGACTAAAGGAATGCAGAAACTTTATCAGTGATATACAACTGCTTGAAACATTCAAATCAAAATTTTCTTTACTACACAAAGCAAATAGCAAATCCTCAAGGGTTGCAATCAGACTGAGTAGGAAATTGCTTCTTTCCTGCCCTTTTCTACACGTCTGCATTCAGTTATCATAGGAAATCTGTTATCTAAGGAAAGTAAAAGTGGATGGAAAACATGGTATTGCTTAATCAATAAAATCTATCTGTTCTAACCTTGGGGTTTTTGCTCATCCTACATGAAGGACTTTCATAATTTCATTATGTAAGACTAAATAAGATTTTTTTTTCCTGGTAGATGAATATTTATAAATTCATTTTCATATCATTATACAGTACATTCACTTCACTATACTAGATTACTTTCACTATTTTTCAGGTGAAGTTTCCTGTAAACTTTAGCACTTATGTTCTGGTTGATGTAATTCTGATCACACTTTAAGGGAGATGAGAATTGTTCTGGTAGGTTTCTAAGCACTTAGTCAAGTGTTAGTTTAACAACTATCAGCAATTTGTCACAGTTGTTGGGACAATTTAAAATGGTAACAAAAATTTTGTATGTACATGTTTTACTACAAAAATGTTCCTTGATATGGAAACACATTCAGAAGGAATTAAAGGTACAGCTAATTTGAGAAGAGGGAACTTTCAGGAATAGGTGCACTTGGCTGGTTGGTTTGTTTGTTTGTTTCACAGCAGGTCACCGAATTGCTCATCAGAGGGAAAATTAAGTAGTATCACTATCACTGTTCTATTTATTTATTAGGTTTCAAAATAGTATAATTTCTCTTTCCAGTATATGTATAGAAAAGAGGAATAAAAAAGGCTGAAGAATTAATACTCCTTGATTTTTATGATCTCTGAGCCATATGTTGTTGATTTCATGGTTAAAAAATACAGATATGATGTATAGTTCAGAAGTGTGTTTTGAAAATGCCAGAAGACTATAAAAACTAATCTGGGAGAGAGTTTTGTATGTTGTGGAAATTTCTAATGTAATTTTAAAGAATGACATTCAAACAAGTTGTTAAATGTCTAAAAGAACTGTATTGAAGTGGCTCCTCAGTGTTTTTATAAATTATTTGTCTTAAAACAGAGTAGCCATTGTTAAGTGGAACAGGAATGCTAACTGCAAAGAAAATCATCAATAACAACAACCACAACAACAAAACAAAACAAAAAAACAATTAGAAAAACAAAATGCCAACTGAAGAAGCCTAAAGCCCAAAAAATTAGGAAAAATGAAAATAATGTTGTAATACAGTTAAAGAAATTGTAGTGATTCCTACCTGGCACAATAAGAATTTAAAGACTTATGTAATTTGGTGTTCACAGAGCTGTTTCCCATGGTATGTTGATTAAGACATAGGAAAGTACTCAGTAGTAGAACTTCCAGGAATGGCCTTCTCTGTTTTAGAAACATAAATTTCAAAGTGTTGCCCCTAAATGTTAAAAGAATTGCTATCAAAAGACTGTTGGAAAAGTTCCATGTAGCTTTTTATTTGTTGCTTTAAACTTTTTCGTAGCTGTTGAACTTTTGGCTGCTGCTTGGACTGTAGAGCAATGCTTCAAAAATAGTCCAGGAGATTTTTGTATTCTGTGGTGAAATGTTTCCTTGGCATTGTGTTAAGGACTGGGCATATCACCTTTGATCTTGCAATCCAGTGATTATTGTGCTAACTGGGTGCGGTACTGGTTAATAGTGATGGTTTAGCTTGTTGAAGGTTGAATTTTTAGTGAAGCTGGGGCATAAATTGAGATCTGACTATTCAGGAATCATAGCAGCCTGTTCCTGATTATCTTTAGTCTAATGTTCACTTCTTACTTTCTCGGCTACCAAAAAGAATAAAACACAAACTACTTTTGTAGCATTCTCAGCCAGTGGGTTAATCTTTAATTAAGATATGTTGTTTTTGTATATACCCTGAGTCTCTGAAGTATTGCAGTACTCCATATTTAATTCTGAATTATTAGCTTCTGCTTCCTATACCTCTATATGCAAAATAACATTATGTTTGGAATGTAAGGTTTTCTTATTGTTTTCCATAAGGCTGAATTTATTTTCTTTACAGGCTGTAATATCAGTTCTTTGGGTAGAAAATGAATGAAGTGTACTCCTTCATATGGCAGGCAGGAATCCAGGTTGATTTTAAACTGCTGTATGCAGGAGTTTCTTAAGCATCAGCTGGAGTAGCAGTTCCTTTTTTGACTGAGAATGTTTCAGATACAGTTGTCCTAAAAAACGTTATTCAGGTGAAAATGGATCTTCTCATAACAAGAACAGTTTTCTTTTCTTGGGCTTAGAAGACTAGGACATGTGGATAGATCTACCTTCCTGGTTTATGCACTTCTGCTGTATTTAGGAGCTGTCCATTTGTTCTTATTTTATTACATTCCAAGATTGAGTTGCTGGTGGCAGACACAAGGAGTTACTCAAAGAATTAAATTGACAATGTGCCTCTAAATGGCAACTTCATTGAAAGAGATCTTATGATGAGACACTGGCTTAAAAAAGCACTGCCAAAACTTAGTAGCTACCTTGGATTTTATGATGACCCTTTCATTTTAGTGAAAGGGAGAAAAATGAGGATATGGGTTAAATTTGCCATCCTGAGAAGTACTATATCTTCTAGCCCAATGGAAACTGATTAGAATGGGTAATTGTCAAAGGATCCAGACTATAAGTAAGGCATTTTGTGTGTACACCAAGTAACATGAGGTAATTTTGAAAAATGACCTAAAGGATGCACAAAAGATGTCTCAGAATTAAGTTTAAGTCTGTGTGTGGTTTATTTAGCAAGGCAAAGGATTCTGCTTACATACACCACATGACAGAGGAAGGCTAGTCCTTTTATTAGTGCTGTAGCTTGAAACAAATAATCTGATTTCAAAAAAGTAATGATCACAGTATGAAAACTTTTCACATTGAGACCATGTAACTAATCAATCTCAAGTGTGCAATGAGTTTTAATTTGTCAGGTTGTCATCTTAAGTTCTAAAATTCTACTTCACTTTTAAGTAAGGCACTTTGGCCCTTAGCCTTTTAACTTTCTGGTCTCCAAATGTTCCTTGGTGGTAGAGTGGAGTAGAATTTCCAAACTGCATTAGTAATTGCTGTGTGCAAAAAGAAGTTCCAATTTTACAGAATCAGTGTTTTGAGAGAAGCAGCTGAATGAAAATGACAGATTTTTGGTATTCAGTTAATAGTAATGACGTTCATGTCAGTTGTATTTATTTACAGGATTAGTACAGTAATTTCAGTTTGGGGCGGGGGGAATGCTGTAATATGTAGACACACATTGTCTAACAGCATCCAGATCTGGTTCCCTGAGTGAATTCTTGGTAGTTGCAAGGTGTTTTCTACAGATTAGCAAAAATAAAACATTTCTTTTTCAAAATATAACTATTTTCTTATAAATCATTGTATTTTTGTTTTTCCTTTGCTCAGCTTATATAAGGAAATATTTTAATTTTTATTTCCATTTATGTTATATTTTCAGTAGTATGTTTTTCTTAACAATGTGATGGTATAATTTGGTTTTTTGTGCTTGTCAGAAAATGTTTGTGGTATTTTTTATTCTTAGGTAAGGATGAGCATGTGTATGTACATCTTCATTGACAAAGAAAATAGAATGAGGGTTCAGTATATTTATAATTTATATCTTGTTTTGTTGTATTTTTGTTTATACAGGAAAATTCTCTGTACTGTTATTTAAGTTCTACAGTTATGTGACCTAAGATGAATTAGCAAATGACTACTTTTATTTGGTCTGAATGCAGCTTCCCACATACAGAAAACGAACCTTCAATTGAAACACAATACTATGTCTTTAAACTTGTTTTGCCTACAGATCACTGTTTTCTGTTTTTAGAAAAGTTAAATGAAATTAGCACATATAAAATTAGACAGCTCAGATGAGAGTAACATGTCCTAAGAGGTTAGAGAAAGTAATCTGCGTTGATTAATACATATGTTTCTGGATCCCAAGGGTACTGTTCCCATTCCTGATAATAATGTTACAGAATCCTAGTTTTTCTCATCCCTCTTGCACAAAAATATTGTGTTACTTGCTTGGGCAGATTTAGGTTTGCTGTTCTGCTTTCCAGGGGTCAGCTTTGTGGTGGCTGCTTACCCTGAGCATCAAATCCCCGTGCCCCAAGTGGTGGTGCCTGGGCTGGGGGGTGTGAACAGTGACCTAGGGTGCTGCTGACCCTGTGGCAGTGATTCCCCGTGCCCACTGATGCTGCCAGGAGAGCGTGTCCTTGAGTGGGCATGACAACGTGTCCTGAGAAAATGAGTGCTTCCACGTGTCCCAAAAATCAAACAAAAGATCAGATTTATCACAAAAATGTGTGCAGTTGTTCTGATTATCTGTTTCTAACTGGGGAAGGGAATTCTGTAAAGTAGAGGGCTAAGTGGAAGACTGCTGAAAACTATGAAGAGTCTTGATATTATGTAGTAAAATTGGTTTAAAGTAGGAAAGAAATTTTTCTCATTGCATCGATTATAATAATCATCTTTATTTTAATATAAATTCTTAAATGTTTTCCTTTGCATTTTGAACAATTAAATCCAAACCCCACTCAACTGATCAAACCAAAGTAGTGCAACAGATTCTGTTGATGCTAAATCACAATTACTTGTTTTTTTAAAATTGGTTTCAGTTAAGAAAGAAATGAAGCGTGACTAATTTAAAAATAGAAATGGTTTCTGAACTCTGAGTATTTTTGTACAAGTTAATTGGCTGTATGTATTTTGGGTTTGTGCATGTGAATTGCTGTGTGTGCTGGTATAGTATGTGTTACCAGTTTTAAGAGAATATTCAGCAAGGAGGCAATGAATAATGCTTCTACTTACAAATTGATGAACCACCACTTGTGAGATAACCTTATTTACTCCCTTTGACTCAGACGTGAAAATGTTTAGAATGTGATAATTTTTTTGCTTTGGTCATAGCTAATTCAATATAACACCAGCCTTAAATGGTTATGTATTTTGACTGTAGTACCACTCCTGTTCTGAAATAATTTTTTCATGGAATCATAGAATGGTTTGGGTTGGAAGGGACCTTAACCCAAAACAGATGTGTATTCATGCTAGAAACAGATATAACTAGGCAAGCCTATGGCAATTTTCTTAGGATTGCCAAAAAAAAGGAGAAAGTGATGTTAAAACTAGTTTTCCTATTTGCAGCTCTGATATAATGAGCAGAAACTTCAGTGAAACAAGTAAATCTTGTTAATAACAGATAATTACTAATTAGAAGCCTATGGAATAGGTTTTGTTTTTTTTAATTTTTGAGGTTAAGATACATGTGTATTGGTGATAAAATCAGGTTTAAAACTTTGTATATGAAATAATAAAGCCTGTTATGTGTGAAATTATTTTTCTTAATTGAACACTTAACATTAATATTACATGTTAAAAATGTCTACAAGGTCCTAGGGTGTGAATCAATACAGGTGATGCAATACATGAACCATAGCTTGCAATTTTAGATTACTGGAAAGTGGAGGAGGAGTCATAGCATAGTAGTCAAGATAAGGGGAATTATGGGGACTTAAGTTGCGAGGGGAACAGATTTACCCAAGTAAAAAGAAAGTTTACCTTTACTTCAGCTAGAGAAACAGGACAGAGGTATCAGTCCTTAAGCCTTAAATCTTTCCTTTGACCCCTATTTATGCAGATATTCATTTGTCAGGTCATTTGTACACTGAAGACAGACTGTGCCTCTTTTACTGTACATTGCTCACTGAAAAAAAAAAAACCCAAGCGATCAATAATAGAAAAAAATCAAAACAAAACACCGAAAAAAACCCCTCCAAGCCAACACCCAGCAAAAAACCCCACCATATGGAGTAACTTATAGAGCCATGTTTTTTGTCCTGTCCCAGTGGGAGTGTGTGTTTATAGTTTCTGGCTCAGATCCTTATTGATTCTTATGAATCAATACACCTTTATTGTTTAGGTCACTGACTTGGCATTTGTTTAAGTAAAAAAAAAAACCCAAAACACAAAACAAAAACAACCCCCAAAAACACCCCAGAAACAAACACCCCCCCCCAAAAAAACCCCAAAACCAAAAAAACACCAAAAAAACCAACCAACCAAAAAAAACCCCAAACCCAAAGTCACCAGCCAGAGTCCTCCTGGTTTTGTTCTGTCACTAGCTAGTTTTCTACCCTGTCTATTCTAATAATCAGGACTATAACTTTGAATAGACCATCTGGTCCATTTGTTGATAAAGCTGTTTTGGTTGCAAAGATACATAGGAAGAGGAAGGAGGATTGGCTCTATGATCTAGAGATAAGTCTACGTGCATTCATAAAAGTGAAAGCATTTGTTTCTTCATCTTCTGGGACTTGTGCAGAATTTATAGTTCAGAGGAGCTTGTGAAAGATTCAGAGTTATCAGAGGTGAAATTTTTTTGGATGTCTGAGTATGTTTGGGTAAAAATACTGATAGCATGAACAAATTTGTTTTCTGGGGTAGTTTTGTCACAACATGAATATTAATGTAGGCTGGTAAGTGGAGAGGCCCTCAAACAGCTCTTCTGTCTCTCCAGCAGCTCAGTCCTTGTATCAGGTTTGCCTACGCTAAAAGCTTGTCCTAAGCCTGGAGAGTATCCTGGAGGGAGAGTGTGTGTATGTAAGAGAGTGAGTTAATTGTAAAACAAACAAACAACCAATAAACCTCCAACAAAACAAAACCCCAAACTCACACTGAGGGAAGGAGGGAAGAATATTATTACAGTGAGTTGGAATTTTTGTTAAAGTATATAATTCTGTCATTACTTTTTCTCTGTTAAGTATTAGATTTATTTTTATACTTTTCTACTGTTTTACTTCAGCCATCTCATAAAGAGCCTATCTAACAACAGTTTGAATCTGGCATCCAGCAGGGCTGACATTCTCATAATTGATATGCCTGCGTTGATGAAAAATTTCCCCCACTTAGGTTCCAGCAGAACACTCTGATTACAGGGAGTGCAGAGCACAGCAGAAAATCATACATTTTTAAAAATGTATTTTTTTTAGATGATTGATCACTTTATTAAATATCACTGTTGCTAAGTCTCTGAGTAATGAAATCAAAACATTGTTCTGAGCTCCAGAGACTGTTTTTATTCCTGCTAGCCTTTGTTGTGTGCAATTGCTTAGAACTTTGTGTAAAATATGCTTTGTTTTATAAAATATTAGTACAGATTGGAGTTTGCTTAGTTTATAGTTTTCTGTTACTCCTGTGGTTATCTGCCTGAGAAGAAAGCAGTGTAGGAAAAGATTTCTCTGGATCCTGAGGGATTCCAACTTAATTTTGTAGGTAATAGTAGTGGGCTTTTAGTGGAAATAGAATTGTTTTATCATTTTTGAATCCCATAAAAAGTGAAAAGTGAAAGAAGTTTTCAATGTTTTCCATTTGAATTTTTAGAACTCTTTCTGGTGACCCAATCAATAACAAGGAGACTTTGTTTCCATGGAGAGCCCTTTAAAATGTATTTGAAGTTAGGTTTTCTTTAAACACCGCAGTACAATAATCTGATGTATGACTTATTCTTAAGGAAGAAGCTTGCTTCACAGAAAGTTCATTTTATTCAGCAGAAATCTTTTGCAACCTGGGATGAGGGCCACTGGATGCTTCTAGGCCGTGGTGGCTGCCAGTGTGGACATCAGGTAAAAAGTACACATCAGTTTTAGTTTATTGGGCACTTTACAGGTGTTAATAAATTGAAGCATCTGAATTATGCATGGTGCATCCCATGGTACCAGTGAGGGCTTAGAAAGTGACCAAGAAGAAAAACATCCTTGAATCCTTTTCTTCAGTTTTAGATCTGCAGACAAAATGGGATTTGTTTTACATAAGACTTCAGCTTTTGTAACCTGCAGATCCCATTTTCCTTATTAAACTACTTTGTGAGGATAAAAGCCATACTTTACACTCAAAACCAAAAAGAGCTGATCTTACAGTTCATGCTCTCCCTCCCCAACCCCCAATTTCCTTCAGCTGAATCTGAAATGCAGAGATATTTATTTCTCAAATGTATCCCCTGGTTACATGTATTACTTCAATGTCTTGTTGCTGAATAAACTAGAATCAGATATTTGGAAGATGTGAATTACTTATGTATGAATCATTACCTTTTTTTTTTTTTACTAAGGCCTAATTAAGCCCTTTCTTCTTTTAAGAAGTAGTTAAGGTGAAATTTTTAATGTCATGTGATACTTGCCTAGGCTTGTCAATGAATCTCATTCACAGATAAATCATGGGAGGGGGCACCTGCATCTTGAAAAGCTGTGTGAGATAATTATGCAGCACAGTAAATGGAGAAAGTCTCTTATGGTAAGAGACTTATCCATGGTAAATGGAGAAAGTTTCAAGCTGATGAGTAGGTTCAGTAAAACACATCTTGTGAATAGTGCATAGTGTGACAACCTGCTCTGATGAACGCTTCAGTCTTTATGCTGCTGCAAACTCTTTATCAAAATAATTAATATAAAATTTAAAAAAAAAAATTGAAATTCCAGGCCCTGTAATAACATTATCACATGTCCACGGAATTGGAAGGTATAAACAAGCAGCATTCAAGATTGAAATTTCCATAGTAGCCTTAACTTTATTATCTGCCATTGTAAACTTCTGCTGTGATGAAGGTCGAGCAAATTAAAACTCAGTACTTTCTGATGATTTAACAGTAGTTATACTTTAATTTCTTCTTATTCCTATTTAATCTTACCAAAAGAACTAGAAATTTATTTTGACCTATCCTCTCACCTCTGTTCATTACCTTTTCTGCTCAGGTGACAATAACTGCCTGCTTTGTCATGCATAATTTATAGGCAAGAGTCAGTGTTCAGAGGTAACATATTTTTGTAACATATGCTGTATCTGCTGCTTTGATAAATTTTGAAACCAAAACCTGCAGACTCATGAGACAGAACAATGCCTGCCTCACTGGCCCTCTGCTACTCATGCAACTCTGCCAGGGCTGCTTCTGAGCACTCAGGCCTCTGAGGAGCTTCAAAGAGTTGCTGTTTTCATTTAGAAAATGACCTATTCAGAGTGGGAGCTTCACACAGAAATTTTGGTACAGGCAGATTCAGTCCTCCCTTGGAACAGGATCCATTATGAGAACCAAGAATGGACGCAATGTATTTTTATTTTCCACTAGTCCAACTTCTGATTACTTAAAAAGGCAGTGTGCAATGTCAATGTCATGCATCAATTCCTAGCATTGCATCACTGCACACAAGAGCAAGGGATGATCTCTGTGCTGCTTTGAGTTGTTCCTGTTATTGGAGGCGATGAAGTTAAGAAAGTCAAAGGGAATTCACTGAGCTTGTCATTCTATATAGCATAAGTAGCAATTAATGGAGATGTAATATGCAAGTCAGAAATTTGTCCCTTTTTTTCTCAGTACCTGAGATTTCAGTCAGTATCTGTAAATTTGGAACAACTGTGTGTTTTTCCTTGTACCATAAATATATCAGGTGCTGTATTTGTAGCCTACAGGTGCACTGGATAATTTGGATGCTGCTAGTTACTGTCTAGGAAGTGAACCAAAGTCATATGAGCTACCTAAAAGAAATGTAACCTGAAAGAAGAAAAAATTCCTTGTAGATTAAAAACTTTTGTCTGCCATTTATGCATGGGAATAATGAGATGAACATTACATAAAATTGTTTCCATAGCCATGGGTAATAAATCAAGTCGCATCTACTTGATTAAATAATAGCACTTATACATTTTTTCAATGTGATGTAACTGGTCTTTTAGGGGGAAATGCTGAGTCTAATATAATTATTTCAACGTAATCATTAAAACAGTGGGCAAGTAAATCTGTATTTTCAATATTTTGAGAAGTAGAGCTGTATATCTCTGCCCCAGATTGCTGCACATTTGTGTGCTGACTCCCCCCTTTACCAAGTTCTTGCATGGCACTCTGTATTCTCAGAGTGAGAAGTGTTGTGTGCTAGTAAATAGTTTTAATTACTTAATTGGCTGAACTGCTGCTCATCAAATATTTATGTGCTGCATACTGGAACTTATTTTCCTGCATCAGGACAGGCTTAGATAAGGCTTTGTATCCTACAGAGAACTGCCTTTAAAATTCATTGTGCTTTCCTTTATGATTGTAATACAATGAGAATAAATGTTATGCACTACCCTTGAATCAAAGATGCCTTAGAGATGACTCTTTTATCGAATTTGGCAGATGACAGAATGCTTTTCTGGCAGTCTTCAAATTATTGTTGTATATGTGTTTTATGATAGTACCAACCTGTTATGTTTGTGAATCTCTCAGGTTTCTTTTTGGTCCCACTGCCTTTTCTCTTCATCTTTTATGCTGTAATATTTAAAACCTTCTGAAAAATCATAAATCAATTTATAAAAATGTATATGCAAATAAATTCTATTTGCAGCTCCCCATTGAGGATTGCCAGTATTCCCATAAAATATTGATAACTTTCTATTGTACGTATAAAGAAAACTCAAGTGTTTAAGTCCATCCATTTATGTGAAAATGTTTATGTGTCAAATGAAGTTCTCAAACTCCTGTCAGCAAGTTTTTGAGGAGAAAACCTGTTCTTTCAGCTAAGGAAATGTGTGGTTCATTCCTTTTCTGTAAGGACCAATATTCCTGTTTTGGAGTAGTATAGTACTTTGTGCTTCGTCCTTTAAGCTGGGCATTGCCTTTCCTAATCCATGAATTCTTTGTGACTTTTGGGCAATAGAAATGTGGTTTTGAACATGAGTTTTAGTCACAGGTGCTAGCTTGCTACTCTGCATTTCACAGAAGAGGGGGAGAATTTACTTCTGCAGTTCATTCTAGACATCTCCTTCTCTTGGATACCTCTGATAGCACGAGTGAGAGACGATTGGGAAGTTAGTGCAGTGCATGAAAGCATCCTGATTGCTAGAAGGTAGAAACCTCCCTTCTGTGATTGAGCAGGACGGAGAAAAACACACAACTGAGAAGATACTGTGAAGTTTCACTGCACTGAAAAAGCAGTTGGATACTTATTTTGTAAATGGTGCTTGAGTATATCTTTTAGTGAAATAAACTTTCTACTTTTGGAACTTTTTAATGACTTACTTAATTGACTATTCCTGGCAGTGAATAGTTATTTTATTATTTTTCTTACTGCTGGATCTATCACTTAGTCATTTTGTGAAAACTATGCTTGTAATCTAGATCCTATAGATCAGAAAAGACTTACTAGTCATACTTCTCTTAAAATTAGAAAAAATTAAATGTGTTTTTTTTCTATCTTTCATTCTTTCATGGCAGTAAAAAAAAGTGCCACGAGGTAATGACTGAAAATCTTGGAATTGCATATTACCTAATGCTAACAACAACAACAGAATTACAAGCAATCAACTAGAGTACTTCCTGTAATCAAGATAAACAAGTTAGGTAATTTCCCCACTGTTTCTCACTTCTTTCTCATATTTTAGACTGTTTTCTCCCATTTGTGAAGCACTTTCAGGATTTATCCAAAAGTCTCAAAGTGTTTTGTCATCTGTGACAGAGATTTCTCACTCAATAGGATATAGGTAATTCAGTTTTCATTTCATGACAACATCTTTATCATTTTTATTTTCAGTTGTGTGCTGACTTTGATTTGCCTTCTGTTAGGTGGGAGGAAACAAAAGAGGAGGATAACAGAAAATGCATGCACCTTTTAGTCCTTTATGCTTCTCTATTCAGGAATATTTGTCTGTGTTTGTAATAACTTAGTCCCATCTAAAGTTGCTTCAGATATTTTTGCAAGTTTAGGTTTTATCATATTTAAGGCTAATCTACTTAAAAGGATTTTAAAAAGCATATTTTGAAAGAATGATCTCAATATAAGGCTTGAACCACAGAAAATACAGTTAAAGACTAATTCCTTACATGGTAATTGTCTAATTTATTTAATGGACATATTTCTGTGGTGTGTAGGGACCAAAGAATAATGAAAAGTGTAATTTCATTTAAATTCAGTGCCCCCATCAATAAAGTGAAATGCTTGTTTGCCCTCTTGCCTGCTACTTTGTAATTGAAAGGGCCTTCAGAGACTCTTTTAATGTGATAATAATTTGATCTTAGTTGAGAAAATTAATAGGAAATGCTCTGTTAACTATAAAAAAGAAAAATAAATGTAAAGGCTAGGTATTAGTTTGACATTTTGTCAAATATTTTCAGGAGTAATTTTAACCTGTACATCACTGACTTATCCTATTTTTTTATTTACTTACGTCTTGCGGACAGTAAGTTCACTTGTTATGTAATCTTATGACAAGTTCAGAGGTTATTTGTTTCTAACAATGTGGTCTGATACACAAGCTAAGTTGCTTCTGATACAGAAGCTACAAAAGCAAACTTAGTTCTATTTTTATCAATAAATTTACATGAAATTTTTTATCCAAAATTCTTAACTTTTAGTGAAAGCATGCATAACTATTGAAATAAATGCCTGCCAAATTGAACCAATTATGTTTCTGAAAAGCACTGTTCGTCTGTTTGAACAAAAAGTCGCAGTGACTTTCTGTCCTTTTTCATTTCCCTATGTGGTCTGGAGTTCTTAATTGCTTCTCTTTTACACATGTTTTAATGTTTAATTGTCTTATATAACTAACCTTACAGTTTTTAGGTTTTTAGTGTGTCTTACTTTGAGATTTCACATAGATTATGTCTGCCTTGTCTTTGTATAATATCAAGACACTTAAAATCCTACATGTATTTATCTTTTTAAGATCCCTATGCAACAGAAGCTGTTGTTGCTCTTGTTTTATACCTGCAGGGTAAAGACATGAAGAGGTTAGACAATGTGACTGAGGACTTCCAAAATTTGATAACAGAACAGGGACATCCAGCATGCCTCTCAATAATTAGGCTGGTATGGAAATCTGCCAGACAGTTTTTCAGTTATTTGGAAATACTCTTTCACATCAGTGAAAGTCGTACATTATAACATTTCCGTTAATGTGTAGAAATTTTTAATCTTTGAAATTAATCTTTTTGTACTTCAAATTTCAGATCATGTAGGTGTCTGCTGTTTCATATTCTTAAGTGAGAACCATACCTGGGAACCCTTCATTTGACAGACTGGAGAATTATTTGTGGAATCATGGGTGGAACACTATATTTTTCTAGTCTAGTTTCTCTTGTCTCTCAGGTCAAGGTTTTGGAATTAATTCCTCTACTGCAGCAATTTTTGTCAGTTAAAGCAATGATGTGGAAAGGGAATTCTGTAAGAGTAACCTGTACCAGAAATATGAAGGTCACAGAACATGAAATCTGTGAGGATTACTGAAGGTTGCAAATACAACAGAGAAGCTGGGCACTGCAAGAAGATGAAAAAAGATTTTCTGGTGGTCAACATAGAAAGTAAGGCTCTAGTTGTAAGGAAGGACTGGCAAGGTGCTTCTTAGAAATCTCTGGGAATGCAGAAAACAGAGTATATCATCTCAGTCTTAAACTAATATAAGAGAACCTTTGTATTCTATTTTTTACTTATTTTTCTTAATGTTCCAAATTTGTGGACAACAAATTTATATGGCTTGTGAATATTTAATGAGAGCAAAATGCTGGGTTATCTCATCAGCCATGTTTTCCACAGTTTATTCTGGCTCTTTTATTCAGTGAAAGGAATAATGTTTGTCTGGATATCAATAATTAATCTTTTGAAACAAGTTGAACCATAGCTACAGGATGACAACTGACGTCAGTGTAACCTAATATGCAAAGAACTGCTATGGATAGGCCAGTTTAGAAGTACCTCTTACCTCACATTTAGTTAGTTTAGCCTTTGCTTTCTCTTTTCTTACAAGTCTGACTTAGAAGAGGTTTGGAAGTCTCCATAAAGCTGTTCATTTCTCACATTGCCATTTGTTTTCTTTATTAATATTCCAGTGAAATCTTGTGTTTCCTAAACTGCTCTAGAACAGGTGAACAGCTGCAGGGTGTTTTTTTTGTTTTGCTTGTTTTTAGCACTGGATGAACTGGTACTCAGTAACTGTTAAGATGGAGAGAATGGGTGGTAACTTTATCTGACAGAAGACATCTGCTATGGCATAGGTACCTGGAGTATTAACATTCACTGTGCGTTGCCCAGCTTCAGAGAATGCAGCATAATATTATGGTTTTATATAAATTTCAGACCCCTGTTTAGAGATGTGAATGTATGGAAGGACCTGAAATTAAATTATTGATAAAAATCTAATAATTTTAAACGCAGTGTTATAGGCATTTGCCCAAGAGAAAGGAGAAATAGTCTCATATGCAAAATTATTCCTCTTCACATAGCACCTCTTGGTGGCTTTGGGGAAACAGGTGAATGAAAAGGAAAGGAACGTAAATACAGATTCCTAATTTGTAAGAATGGCATTATCGTAGTGTTGTTGATTGATATAAAATATTTCATAAAATGCCAGGCTCTAGGAATGCAATGCTGTTAATTGAAGGGCAGTTAATAGAGATAAAATGGCTATTTGCTGGCATCGTTATCTAAAGCAGCCCTTTCCTAACTGCTCCAAATGATGTTTTCTTATTGTATTATTACTGCATACTTTAAACTAGGAGCAGCTGCCATTCTGACAGGCCCTTTCTCATCTCATGGTATCTAGGGTGGAAGTCAAAGGCCAATACTGTGTTTGCCTCATCAAGCATCTGCTTAGACTGAGCATACTACTTTCTCTTGAGTGATGTGGGCATGACTCAATGCTCTGTATCTCATTACAGGTGATAGTAATGATTTTTGTGTAATATTCAGCTAGTTACATGTTAGATAAATGAGGTTACCAAATCTTTTTTGGTTTCATCACACTTCAAACCAGGTATTTTCCCTCACATTGAATCCCTTTCATATGTTTTAAGACCTATTTTAACAAGATAGCAAGTTTTTTCAGTATCATACATCAGAGACTACTTTTCAGGTTGTGTTCATGTTATTCTGTGTTTTTAGGACTTTTAAAAATATTATTCTTAGATGATGTTTTAAGGTTTCATAATAATTTTCTGATTTTATTTTGTGTTGTCCTGAGTTGGATGAGGTGTCTGTGCAGTGGTTCTATGTTTGTATAGGTATTTTAGAGGTGAAATGGAACAGGCAGGACTATGTTTTGAAAACTGTTAATTGGTTTTGGGTGAATTTTGCCTTTTTGAGTTCTTCTTCCTTAAGGTGACTGTCTTCAAGAATCCCAGAACTTATGTAATCTAAATCAATATTTATTGCTGAAAGTAGAAGACATACCATGGAAGTTTCTGGTCCGGGTCTGTGCCAAACCATTGGTAGAACACTGAGTACTGATTCCTGTACACACACCTCCTCATCATGCTCGTTTCCATTTAGTCATTAAGTTCAGGAAATATGTGTTTCAAAATATACTGTTTCTCACTTAATCTACCTGCATGTTCCTGCCAGGACGTAATTAAAATAATGAAAACTGGTAAGTAGAGTGGGTAAAGATCTCTTACTTGTAATATTGAACTTGTAAATAATTAAGCAACTATTGTCACTGTCCGGTTATTACTCTAAGCACCTTTTTCAGGTGTTGGTGTTGGTTACTCAATGCACTGGGATGAGGAAATAGCAATGAAACAAGACTATACACTTAATAACAGCACTGAATTTTTTGTTCAGTATAAAGAAAAAGAAGCGCAGCCTTTAAACCTTCTTTAGTGATCACTGCACAATTGCATAATGACTCGGGGATAAACTTTTCCTAATACTCAACTGCCAATTAAGTAAGATAAAAGCTAGCTATGTAGATGGAAAATATAAAATATCCCAACTGAATACAAATATTACATAACAGCAACTAATCTGCATGTTAATTATAGCTACAATAATGGCAGGAGTTAGGCTGATCATGAGAGTCTGTTCCAAATCATACTTGGCAGGGGATGATTATTTTACTTAAATTTTAATTAAGAAATAATATGGATGGGAGATTTTAATGGAGGTGAAATAAGTAGCATAAATACAAAAATATGGCCATTCAATGCATTAAAGACTTTAATACCTTTAGAGAATCAAATACTGAATAGGTTTGTCATGTTTTACTGCTCTATTCTATTGGCAACCAAAAGTCAATACAGCAAAAGAACTGTAGGTTATGAAAACCTTTTCAAAATACAAAAGCTACCTTTCTCCTTCAATTAAGTAAATTGCCTACTATTTCATTGAGTGCTAGGATATTTTAAATTATTTTTATATCTTATGAGCAATCACATCCATTGACAAAAAGATTGGAGGTAAGGAACATGTACACAATAAAACAATTTTCTAACCTTAATACAAGTTCAATAAAATTGACTTTTTTATTCAGCTTTTTGTTTAGTGATCTGTAGTTCTGTGACTTTCTATAGCAAGGTCTGTAGTTGTGAATGTTTTTAGCAAGGTGTGCATCTGTGCACTTTTAAAGTGCTGCTGGGTGAAATAATAAAAAAACCCTGTGGTTTCATCCTGGCTCTGCCAATGAATTCTCTAGTGACTGAGTGAGGCACCTAATCACCACCTCACTTTCTTTTCTGAGAGGAAGAGATAATTATACCTCCTTTACTATGAAAACCATATTAATTCATTCAATATAAACTTGTACAGAGTATGAAAGCTCACTGTGCAATGCAGAGGAGGACCATGGAGCAAAACTGGTTTGAAGCTTACAGTTCTTGAAAGGGCAAGCTGTAGCAGTTACAAAAGGCAGAGAAGCTGGTGGGAAGAGGGGAAGAAATGGCATGTGTGGTGTTTAAGCGGTCTGTAGCTGTCAGGGCTGTGGGCCAGGGGCCTGCCCAGTGCCATGGCTGAGCTGGTGGGACCTGTCCTGGCTTGGAGCCTTCTTGGGCCAGCCTGGGACAGCAGCCTGTGGCTCAGGCAGGGGGAACTGGCTCTGGCCTCACCAAGGCTGGGAAGGACAGGGCTGTGGGAGCCCTGGATGGGGCTGAAGTGATGTCCTGGGCCACAGAGGGTGTCAGAGTTAGGGGTGACCCTGGGGACAGCAGCTGGGACCAGTGAGGCCTTGAAGATATGTCTAGGTTGCCTAAGCTTCAATGCTGTTTGGTTTTCTCATTACTGGCTTGAATCTGAACCTTGATGCTGGTGAAGGCATGTCTGTGGGTCTGATCTCTGTGGCTTTGGGTCCCAGTTGGCTCCAGGCGAGCGTTCCTGTCATACATCACTGTCCTCTGCAGTGAGCTCATCCTGTAGGTTGTGCTCCGTGCGTGTGCGGCACAGGATACGTCTTTCAACGCTGAGTGCAGAACATCTGATTCACTGTGTCCAAATTTGTCAGTGAATGAGGTCCAGCTATGCAAATACAAAGTAATTTTAAACTTCTGTTGCGCTATTTGCTTGGGAAGTGTACTGAATTACTGTTGTAACTGAATAATTTGTTATTATCAATATAGTAACATCACACTTTGCTGTAATCGCTATAAGAACATGGAGCCTGCTTTCTGGGAGGGAAACTAATAGAGAAAAAAGCATCTGATTAGCTAATTAAGTTGCAACGTTGAGCTTCTCTGAAAACAACTGTTGGTCTCCGTTTTACGTTTTTAGCATTGTTGTACTGTTCTTTGCTGACAGATTCAATGACACTGCTTTATTGGCTCAGTGTTACTCTCAGGAAGTTCCTGTACTCTTGTGTCCAGCTGTGTCCTCAAGGCCATCTCACAGCTATGAGTTTTGGCCATCACAGGATATACTTCTACTGTAGTAATTATCACATAACCACCATTTATACAGCATCTTTGCTTGTATAAAAGATATCCCAAAGGGGATTAATGGCAATTGATTTCCTGCTTACTGGCTTGCAGACAAGTAATCTATAAACAAGATCCTTCAAGCTGTTGGTCTGTGCAGAGTGCTTGGAACACTAATGCAGATCTAGTGCTCAGGACTTGCTTCAGTACTGAATTTTGCTGCCTCTCCTATTTTTGCTTAGCATAACTTGTCAAGTATTCAGGAAGTCATTAGTATTATGCTGTCACCAAAGGCATGCCCATGGCACAGTGATGCTTTGCATGCAGTATGATTTAAACACTGTACAATCCACGCTGGCTTTTCCTGTCGTTTCCCTTGATGTTTGTGCAGCACCCATGACTGTAGCACATCACAGACAGTCACAGAGCACGACATCCTTGCTGCAGCATCCATGAGAGACTGATAGGAATTCCAGTGCATGTTACTCATCAGTGAGCTTGGTGCAGCTGAGGCTCCTCTAATTTCTAGCTCTTCTTTCCGTGAGAGCCACTTACTGACAGAATAATTCCTGTGATATATTAAACACTTCCATTGAAACACGGGTTCACTGATAGCGTGGCAGCTCCCTGCAGATTCTTTATGATGGATTTTGTTCCCCTCACACTTCATAATTGCTGTCTTGTTGCATCATGCTTCTCAGTGAAGGTTTACTCAGATAATTAATTCTAGTGATGGGAATGAAAATTGTACATAAATTATGTTCACACCTAGTATGCAGTATTTTGAACTGATACATCGAAAGGTCTTTCGGTGTATGTCTGACAAATTCATTTGTTTGTAACTCTGTAATTGCATACAGAGCTTTTGCCAATTATGTTGCTTGTAACATAAAGTAACATATTGTATATTTAGTGCTAAGTATATGTTTTGAAGATGTAATGTCAAGGAGAGTACTATTATCTAGTTAGTCTGGTACCTTATAGAACATTTCTGTTTCTCTTATTTCTAACGATGTGGCCAAATAGGTTCTTAGTTTCACCTAGCAGGGATCCAGGAAGACAGATTTTCTGGATTTTATTACTGTTCTTGGCCCCATCTATATACTGACTTGCACTGTCAAATTGCTAAACATTAACTAACCCAAATACTTACTTTGCAGGAGGCCCAGAAGATCAATGGTGGTGGAGATACACAGGCAGATGGAGCCTGCAAACCAACAGATGAAAAAGAGGAGAATGTGGCAGCAGAAGTGGGATGGATGACGTCTGTGAAGGATTGGGCAGGAGTCATGATATCTGCCCAGACATTAACTGGCAGAGTACTTGTAAGTTTTCTATGATTTTCTATGTTTTTATTTTAAAGGAAGCACTGTGTCCCAGCATTAGTGGAGGATTTTTGATTGGTTTGTTGCATCAGCACTGAGTCAATCCCAATTTTCTCTGCAAAACAGCAGACTAGTTCCCACTGCAAGAGAGAGGCAGAAAAAGCAAGTCAAAAATGACTGCCAGTCCACTCCACAGCCTATTTCACTACTCTGCCTCATGATTTCAAACCACAAACAGTGAATTTAATAATTTCATATTAGGTGTTAAAACTATAGACCTATTTTATCTGAAAGTAAAATTGTACCTGGAAGAATGGAAGCAAACTTGGAAATTAAGCCCAGTGTTACAAGTGTAGAGAGTGGTCAGAACTGTAAAGCAAACACAACATTGAAATGGCTATGCAATGAGATTTGTGATATATACAATAGGCTAATAATGACTTTATATTCCCTTTATTTTTTTCTTTATTTGTGTAAAAATTCTTCAAACCTGTGAGCAGTTACATATCAAATGGAGACAGATGGTGATAATGTGTGGTTTAAAGGGAAAAAAACTTTTCCTTTTTCACTTTATTTAAACATAATTGCTTTAGAACATTGTCAAATATTAAAATGCAAGGGTTTTCTGTGGAGTTCACTGCAGTAAAGAGTGTCTCCTATGTAATTTGGATTAGTTTTCTTTTTAGAGTGCACATATTTATAAACTAGAAGCTAAAGTGATCAAAAATCCCATTTAAAACTTCAGAGAATCCCAGTGAAATTTTGTAACTGGTTTGAAATATAATCATCACTGAAATACAATGTTCTTGGTGCCACAACCTTTGAAAATGTGACTTTTGCTCTTAAACAATGTAGATGGGATTTTGACATATGATTTAAAAATGTGTCCATGTTAAATTGCATAACCACATGATTTGAGAACATGCTAATTGAACCCATGCAGTTCTGTTTGCATTTGATGTTGAATGGCATAAATATAAATAACAGTAAAAGGTACAAGTTTGCATAAAATCTGTTCAGGAAAATGCTGATTTACTTTGAAGTGCTGTAGAATGCTATAGATGATAGAAGTATCAGATTTCTGAGGTGAATTTCTCAAAGAAGAATCAGACATATTCATAATTAATCTCAAGATGCAGGAAATTAAAGATGTTTATGAACTGATTTTGCTTCCTGAAATTATATCATTTGAGTAAGAAGAAAAAGATTTTCTTAATTAGATGGAGTGTTTGATGTACAGAATGAAGTCATATGTATATTGTTGAATTTGACACAGTTCAGGCTATGGAAATTTGTAGACCCTTTACTGGGCTTCTGAGAAATTACTAAAAAAGAGTAGAGGGCCTCACTACTCATTTGGGGAAAACCAATGGGTCTTTAATTATATAAGTATTTATAGTAAATTTTCCTGGGAAATATAGGTAGGTATTTTATGTGCCTTTTGGTTTGTTTCCTTGTGTGTTTTGGGTTTTTTTTTCAGTATTTTTCACAACTAGATTTGTTTTTGCTGCTTTTAATTTACTTTTAATTTCTTTGGTTTTTTTTTCCTCAATGAGAAGACTCAAATTTTTTTTAGTGTTGAGGGGGGAAAAATTCCCACAACCTCTTGTGATAAGTAATAGTTTTCTAGCTGCCAGAGTGAAATTTAATAGTACAGAAATTGTGGGGTTTCTCTCTGTTTCCAAAGACGCAGTGGCTGTTATCTCCTTGCTTTAATGGGAATAGGAGCTCCAAGGATTATTTGGTATTTGACAGATAAAAAATTGGACAAGCAGGTGTGGTTGGTATACATTTTTTGACAGCGTTCTTGACAGTATCAGCTACTTCACCAGCTTTTCAAAGCAGGAAGAGAAACCTTCAGCAAACATGAGTATGCAACATCTCAGAATTCAAATATGAAGTTTAATACGTTTTCTCAAGGATAAGCTAAGTTCTCATGAATTTCTTTTTTTTTTTTTTTTTTTTCATTTTGGACCTCTCTCATCCTGGAAATGTCCTGTAACCAATCTTCTTGTGAAATTAACATAGATTTTTTATTTTCTCTGAGCATGTGTAATATTCTTAGGATGCAGTTAATCTGAATAGGACTTAATTTAGAATAAAATGTATTAATTGGCTAGAGAATAGGAATTGAATGCATGCTTCAGTGATTTAGTCTTCCATACTCATAATATTCCAAGCCTTTTACAGGTCCAATATGGCATTAATTTTGCAGCAGTGAAGCACGTGCATTCTTTGATAAAACAATTTGTTTTGCTGTGACATTAAAATTTTTCTTAGATAGTTATGCAAGGTTTGGTGGGACTTACAGAATACCCTAGTCAGGCAAAAATAAGTAGTGTCATATCTTCCCTTTAGCTGTGGTCTAGGTTTCTGAACTTAAAGGAGAAAAGGGAAAGTCTTTCTCAGTGCCTAGATCTGACTGTGCCCAGGCAGGAATCACGAGATGTCCCATGCCCTGAGTAGTATGGTGTGGTTTTGCTGGTGGCCCACCCCTCTCTCTTTTTTATTTTCCTTCTCTTTTTTTTTTAATGTTTTGGCTTTTGTTTGCTGCTGCCTTTTTTTTTTTAAAGTTATTTTAGTTCTTGGAGATGGAAAGAATTACATATGTATTTTAGATTATATACTGTTACATTTATATAAATAAGTTCCCTTTTCCTCATCATGGTCAAAAGGTAAGAGAAATGGCGTAAGGGTTGGAGAGCAGATTCTTCCTTAGCTGGGGCATTTGTAACAAGACAGTGCCCAAACTGCTGAGCATGTACCTTGCAGTGTGTAGGTGTAACTGCACAGGTGTGGTCATTGCAGATGTTCAGAGATTATACACTGCTTGTCAGTGTTTGCTACTCACCTGCCAGCCGTTCATGGGGAATGGTTTAGGTTCTGCTCATCTCTACTGAGATGTGAGCTTTGTCTGTTTAGTTATTTTTAATCTTTCATAGGCCTTGGTGGCACATAAGTGAATCCAAGAGATGAGTTCTAGATTGCCTTAATCTGTGACAATGGTGGGGGCTAGTTCCAGGGTTTCCATAGGAATAGGAACAATGTTCTCCATGTAAGTTCATGAGATAATGATAATGGAATAGAGTAGGAAGTGTTGAGTAAGTCTTGTTTGTTTCTATGGTAACTGCAGCTAGTTTAAGTTCCAGTTATGCATTTTCTGATTTTTTTTTTTTGACAATAGCAAGGGGTTTTTTTGCAGGCTTTTTTGTTCTGGATTGAAGGGTGGGCTTCTGCCCAGAGTCTGGTGAGAAAGTTCTTCTATTGCACATAAGTCTTTAAAATGGAATTATTAAATTGTGCTCGTAGGTGCTACATGTAGATGTCGCAGTTCTGATTGTCACTGTACTTTGTATTTTTGGGGAACTGCTGTAATTTCAGTGGATCTTGTACTTAAAGGAATAATGCATACTGCATGGTGATTCTTGGCGTGTCCTGTGCAGGACCAGGGGTTGGACACAATGGTTCTAATGCATCCCTTCAATTCAGCATATTTTATGATTAACATATGCTGATCTTAAATTTTATTTTCTCTCAGATTTTTCATGAGTTATATGGCAATTCAAACATAAACTGTATTTTTTCTACTCAATTTTACCAGTTTTAAGTATTGCTATGTGAAGAATGGATAAGGTTAGCATAAGGTACATGTACTGGTAAAATCAAATCAAGAAAATAATAAACAGTACATTTTATAAAGGAATGACATGAAATGTACTCAGAACTGGACTTAAAACATTGCATTTGAATTCTTAACTCAAAGGTGGAAAAATAGAAAATTAGTGTATACATCACACATGCAATTTATCTTAATTAAAATTCCTTATTTTTATAGGCCTCCTTTTTGTAAGCCACATCTCACTGTAGCCTAGTCTACCATATTTTCAGTCAGGTTGTAGATGCTGCTATGGAAGTTACCCAATTTAAATTTTTCTTCAGACTTAGGACTGTGTTGCAGTGACTTTTGTGACCTTTAGATAGTTGACCATGCTTGCAGAAATCATTCTAATAGTATTTAAAAGCATGAGGCTTTTCCTACAGTGGGAATAAATATCTTCTTGCTAAAATTTTTTGCAAGTTCCACTTCCTTTCTTGTCTAAATTAAGGTATCAATAGCATTCTGTCATTAAAACAAAGAAAAGCAAATGCACTTTAAAATAATGTGTTAAGTTTTGAATAGTGTGATTATTTGGAGAAAGCCAAGAATGTGGTTGCTCTTCAGATGGCCAAGCTGGTTTAGATAAACTTTTGTTATACAGCTCTTCATTGGTGAAAACTTGGTGTAAGACTGTCACTATTGATAACCTGTATTGCTGTATATGCATGTCAAACATAAATAAGGGCACATATTCGCTACTTTTTTCTTGCATGAATCTAGCATGGAAGTGTGTAAATACAGAAACGTGCCTTGTGGTAATGCTGTGCTGATCCTCGTGATTAGTGTGTGGTACAGGGGAAATTTACCTTCCACCTGATGGCCACTGACAATAGCCAGGTATTGAACAAAAGATACAAACACAATTCTGCATATTTACAAAGCTCACTGGAGGAGACAGATGGCTCCCCCTAAGGCATTTGTGCTGTTCCCATGTGAAGGGCTGCTCTGATGATGCAGTTGATAATATTGGGGTTTTTATGGTTTTTTTTTCTTTGTGCTTAGTGTTTTTGAAAAAATTGTGCTTGCAATCAAAACACTGATGTGATAATGAATATTTTTGAAGAAATTTCTGTGTGTGTTTTTGTAAAGCTCTACCATCAATCATTTGTTTTGAGGCATGGGGTAAATGGAACAAACTGCTAAGCTTGTGGTAAAAAGAAAAAAAAATCTTCATTTTGATGTTCAGCAAAATTTTCACACAAAATATTGTCTATCAAAATCACTTTTCCTTCTTACCTAATTTTTATTTTCCTTTTGAAACTGTTTTTAGGTATTTCTTGAATATTCAGCAGTTTCTTGATGAATGTTCTCAGCATATCCCTCCTGGTGTCAGTAGTTTTATGTGGCTCCTTAAATTTGCGTTGCTTTGGCACCGGAGATTCCTCTCTGCTTTAATTAATGCTTTGTTTTAGCTTCAAATGCCGCAGCAGAGACAACTTCAAAGCTTACTACTAAAGCTGCAGGAAGTCCCACTTTTCCTGTGAAGTCTGATGTCTGTATTGGTAAGGTTTGGAAGGCTTGGTTCAATTGAAGTAGTAGTAACTCTATATTTGCCTTTCTGAAAAGGGAAGCCGGTAATCTAATGGTAGAAACTAGCATGGAGAAGTTGTCAATTACAAGTAAAAATCAGGGAATATTTACTGCTTGTTCCATGTTTTTCACCTAGAAGCTGGAAGCTCTCAGAACCTTCCATAAATCCACAGCAAAATGCCATGATTTTAAGGGAGAAACTTCTTTGTCTGCTTG
This sequence comes from Emberiza elegans, assembly GCA_024865655.1. Lineage (NCBI taxonomy): Eukaryota > Metazoa > Chordata > Aves > Passeriformes > Fringillidae > Emberiza > Emberiza elegans. Next base: position 23,142,091 of record JALJVW010000241.1, on the reverse strand, counting down.
AATGATCCTGCTCCTCCTTCCTAGTTAGAGTTCTCATCCTGCAGACACTTCCCTTCAGCTTGGGATGAAGCTAGGAGAAAATGTTTTGAGTAGGGAGTATGGGGAAAAAAAGGCAAAGAGACAAAATTTTCAGAAGTTTGAAACAGTCCTGGTGGCTCTTTGAGTTTCATGAAGACTGCTTCTATTCATCAGAGCTATTTAGGATAGGTGGGTGAAAAGGCAATTTCTGCAATGTAATGCCATGCCTTCTTATGCGCTATGGAATTGCTAACTGTGACTGTGAAGGAGTCACTAAACTGACTTAATTGAGGCAGGGTAAATATAGAATGGGAAAGGAAACAGAATTTGTTTTTCCTCTATTTCTGGTCCAAACTTAATAAAATAAAAATTTCAAACACAGTGTACTTGTTACTGCTTAGAATGGGGATACCACTTGGGAACTAAAAGTGAAATGTGGAACCCAATCTTGCCTGCTGTAGACTGCATGCAAACTAAGCCATCCAGTTCTGTCAGATGCCCACAGTCCCCTCATTGAAAAACATAGAACTCCTACAGACTGTTAAAAAAATCAGTTTGTGCCTGTCAGGGGTAAAATCTTGTAAAAATTACTTCAGTAGAGATGAGTAGATTTTAGTGAACCATCTGATTGTTGTGATGTACAAAATGTGATCCTGTCATGAGCCTGCTGTAGAATACTAAGCTCTTGGTTCTTGTCAGCCATTATATTTAATCCTATAACATGTATTCTGAAGGTGTTGAATGTCCCTTGAGAAAGTATAGCTATGTATCTTGGGAACAAGTATGAGTATATTGTCAGCAGTTTAGTAACAATGCAAACTGTTTGTAATATCCCTGTCAGCTGTTTAATTTTACATTTTTTCCTTATTTGTTAATCTGTTCATTATGACAAGAGAGAAAGACTTGTCTTGTGAGTTTGGATGCTTTGTTTTGGATTTTAAAATCGAGCCAACTCAGATGCTGTAAGGTTGAGTTCAGCTTTAGAGTGGCATTGGGGCAGGTGGCACTTGATCTCTGTGGGCTGTGTCATTGGACTGTCTGGACAGGGTTCCCTGCTGCCCTTTCTTGTCCATGCTATGGTTTGGCTCCCATGCATGTGTAAACAGAAGCTGCACCAATCAGTTCTATTTCAGCTAAATCAGAGTGTTCTACATTCTGCTCTAAGAAATTCAGTGGGATATTTCTTGAGAATTATAGTAGTTTGTTCAGATTTATTTTTTCAAGGCTGCAGGTTTGTAGTTTTTGTCCTCAACCATGGCCAGACCAAATTTTCTCTTTGGTGCTTATGTCTGATTTGCTTCAATGAATATGATCAAGCTGCACAGTGCCAGACAAAGTTTGCAAACTGTTTTGTGCTGTATTTAGAGGATTTTTTAAGAATATAAAATATAATCAAGTAGATGAGAATCCAAAGTTTTTTCCCTGTTGCCAAACAGCATATGATGAAGCCTGAAAACTTTTAGTTTGCCACAGAGTAAGCATTGGATTGAGAGAGGCTTGAGTCTTATCTCCTGTAGCTAAGAATACTGACATCAAATCCTTGTACTTATAATGAAATCTCTACTTGTCTTGTTGATTTTTCAAGGAATTGGAATATATGAAAAAGCTTGGAAAAATCTTTGTTTTTGTTACACTTTCACAGTTAGCATACTAATTGAAAATAGCTTTATTATCTGCTATTAAGTCTCATTTGCAGGTACAGTGATGAGTATGTGTGAATCCTCTTTCCTGTTTTGTTTCAAATACGTTAATATTGCAACAACTTCTGACTTGGCATGAGTATTGGTATTTTAGTGTTATTTAGGTGTTTATATAAGAAGGCCCATTGTTTTTTCAGTAATACAAAAAACATAGAAGAAACAGTTTTAAGTTTGGTTTGGTGCACTTGGGTTTGTTTTTATGTTGTGGTGGTTTTTTCTTTTTTTATTAAGTGATCTCTGCGTTAAATTAGGCATCACCATTGATAGGGTTGGATCCAAATTTCAAGACTCCCAGCCATTCTCAGCAAATCATGGCAGGATGAGCTGTTGAGGAATATTATATGTAGTTGCCAGTGAAGTACTCTACAGAGAGAATTTTGCTAAGCATTTGCTAAGCCCTGTGTTTACCTGATGAAAATGCAGGTGGGTGGAACTAATGACACCATATTTCTCTAGATTTTTTACATTATTCTTAATGAATATTTCAACCAGTTCACTTGATACTAAGCTAAGGCATGCACTTTTGTTCTTTTTGATGTGATAGCACCTGATACAACTTGAATACTGTAAGATGAACTACTAATGACCTACTGGTTCATCGTATCATTTATTCCAAATGAGGGAATTAATGGGTTTTGTTATTGGTTCAGCAGGTTTATTCTTAAACATTCAAAATGCCTGATCCTTCTTTCATCTTGCCCATCTTTTCTCTTTGTACTGAATGTGTCAGACTATACCAGACTGGGAGGTTTCTATGGTTGTTTCAAGGTTTCTGCTTCAGATCAGGGATTTTTAGTCTGAAGTGCAGTATAGTCTCTCATGCTTTACCCTTCAGTTGAAACAAACAATAAAAAGTGTGTTTTGAGAAACTGTGCCTTGCTCTCATCTCTCAGGTTAAAAGACACCAGTGGACCTTTGCTTCTCACACGTCCAGAGAGCTGTGTACATGCCTGTTATTTCCTAACATAATACATTTTCTAAGTTTTGTTCTTGTGGATGATACAAAGTCCTTTGATTTCTCTAACAGAATATATCATTATGTCCAAGAATTTTGGTTTAGACATTAAAGGAATACAGTAAGTGCCTCCTGCACCTGTTTTCTGGTCTTTTATGCTGGATTAGTTTTGGCATGAGAGATGTGAAAAGGTGAATTTTTGTTGTAAAAATGAATAACTGACTATAAAGAATTTAGCTTCACCTAAATTAGGGCAACAGTCATTAAAGATTAATGCATATAATTGGTACTTCTACCTCTTGTACTTGTTGCAAATATTGTTGACTATGTATTTCGTCTGTGTTTGGATGTTTTCTACTTTTTAGACTGGAGAAAAGGTAAACCAGTTGAATTTTAAAACCTCTATGTAGAAAAAGTTGACAGCAGTATGTCTGCCGTGATCAAGCAGTTACACTTTGAAGAACTGTAGAAACAAAATACATGCCTTTATTTGCTAGCAATGCCAAAAATATCAAAAAAGCATAAACTAGCTGACAGAAGTGTCGACAAGTGTGTTATTTGAATTACCTTCCTCTGCGTGCTGGTTTGCTTCAAAAATACGTAGTGTGATTCTTTGTGAAAATGCTAAAAAAGAGTTCAGAGGAAAATCTAAGGCACTGTAAGACTGAAAGCATATTGGAACACAAAGTTAAATTCATTTCTAGCTTCTGGGTCGAGTTTTGGTCTTGTGCTTAACTATGTAGTTTAATTGAAGTTAGTTCAGTCGATCCATATTTACACTGCTTTAATTGAGGACAGATGTAGATGGCTAAATTTGAGGATGAAAATAACATATATGGAAGAGCATGTTCCTGTCAGAGAGCCAAATGAAACTTTATCAGAACTGCAGACACCTGTCTTCCTACAAGAAATTTAAAGAGAATACATGTGCAGGCCTATTGGTAATGTAAAGCTAATTGTGGATTTTTTTTCCTAAAGGAAGATGAATAGGATTTAGAATTAAAACAAAGCAGAAAAGCTCTCCTGCCACAATCCTCTAGGGAGTTTCTAGGCTCAAGGTCAGATGCTGTTGAATAGAAATGAGATTTTCTCTAAAGTCCCTCTGTCGAGCCTTTCCCTTGGCAGGACCAGATATGAGCATAATATTTAATGGTTGTGACAGTTAAAGTTTGAACAAAAATTTTGGCTGAAGCAGATTCTTATGAATCTGGGGACATTCTAATTTTTATATGGTTCTCTATAGCACTTGCAGTTTTCTAGACATCTTTTCAGTGTTGGGATACTGTGCCGTACTTGCAGTCTGAATCTGTGAGCTTCAAGATGGAAAAACAATGCTGGAAATTTTAGTGAAACATTTAGACTTGTCAGTGAGGTCTTTTCTCTTGTGTTTGACTAGAGAATTTCATTTTTCCCTCCCCCCATGGAAGCCTTGCCATTTTTTCTTGGTAAAATTGGATGAAATTAGTGAGCCATTTTTTCCTCATTTTTGTAGGAAGATAATGTGAACCAGTAAGTTTCAGCAAAATATAATTTCTGATACAGTCATCTAGTAGTGTGCTTCCTGCTGAACTGAAGGGCTGTTAAGTTTACACCCCTGTTTACATGGAAATGCATCCAAGTGATGGTTGTTCCCAAGGACACAAGTATCTCTGCATGTTGTACTTCAGTAATTATATTCTCAAAAGACTGCGAAGGAAACACAGACTCCTGAGTGTGTGTATCTTGTGCTGATTCCAGTGGGAGCAGGGATTAGCCATAATATTAACTTACTTAAACTGTATGTGTAGGTTTTAAAGTGTAGGGATTAGATTTGGTTTATGGTTTTGTTAGTCTTTTGAAACAGTACTTGCTCATTTGCACTACAGTGAGGCAAAGATTCCTGCTCTAAATGCAGAATTGGATAACTTGGTTTCTTTTTTGAGTTTGTCTTAAGGACATTTCTCTTTACTGCCATGCTGATTCCCTTTAATGTGGCATGGATAAATCCATGCTTGATAATAAATAAAGGTGAATTTTATTCTTGCAATTTAAACAGATTTAGATTTACAGATGTAGACAGATTTAGATTTGTTGACGTGTTTCAGTGTTCTATGAAAACTGTTAAAAAACACAACGTTTGTATTAAATTGTGTGTACTTTCCTACACTGCCTGACATTATCTGTGGGTCTATAGATAAGATTTTTTTTTTAAGTATTTTAATGCAGCCATGTAGAGACCTTCATGCTGCTGTATAATAAAGCAAGGTCAAGGGAAGTTATAATGCAAAGCTTAATGCTTGGGGTTTTTTTCTTTCATCTTAATATTTTATTTTTGTAGTTGCAGGAAACCATGTTATTAATGTGACCATTGCAGCAATAAAGTCTCATAGTATTTCACTGAATAGAGACAGCAGTTAGAAGTAAAAAGCCTTTATTGCATGGGAGGCACATTTCAGTTTAGTTTATTGCAGTTGGAAAAGGAAGTGGAAAATTATAGGGCTTTTTCTTGTCCTGCTGTACTAGAGACCCCCCATATTTAGCCAGGTTAAGCCAGCCTTGTGAAAAAGGTAATAAATTTTATACTGGAAGCATTATATTAGTGTCAACATTTTCATTTAAAATCAATAGATCTAGTAATGTTTTAATTAACATAGTAAATTGCAAAGCATTTCTTTGAGAAGTACTTTGAAATAGTTACATGAAAAGACTATCAATCCAGTGTTAATATTATGAAATATCTTGACAACATAATGATTTCAATTAACTCTGGTTGGAAATTTAACTTGTACTCATGTAAAAAGCCCAAAAAGAGAAGTTGCTTAACATAAATTCAGGCAGGTGTGTAGTAATACTTATTTGAGTTATGTGGATATAAGACATAACCTGGAACTGTTTCTTGGTTGTGCCAGCAACCTTTGGTTTTCCCCTGTAACATTTTATGTAGTTATATGCTACCATCTATGGAACACAGTAATCCGTTATATTTTTTTCATTTGGATGATGAGTGCAGGCCACTGAGCCTCCACTTGAGAATCACTGACTTATCCTTTTTTTTGAATTGATTTTTTAAAAAAAAAATATTCTGTTCTTGTTTGTGTTCCTCCATCCCCTGGTACAGTACTCAAGATTATGATGGGTAAAATGTTTGTACTTAGAGATGTCCTGCTACAGGTGCAGTTATTTTGACAAAAGTTGTCTTTCCAGGAGAGTCTATAAGAGCAAATCAGTAATACAGTACCAGGTTTTTTTTAACCTGTAAGATATTCTTAGGTATGACTCATTCATTATAAGAATGTTTCATTACTTAAGTTTTGAATACTAGCATGGGAAAAGTGATCAATTTCTATTGCTTCTTTCTGTTTTCACACAAACACTCAGGTTGGGTTTTCATTTGAAGGAGTGTACCATGTTCAACAGTAGCAATAAAGTCCTTTTTCGTTTCCCTGAAGAACAGAGATAGTGTCAGAACCATGACACAGCTGAAATTTCATATGAGGCAGAAATATCTACCACCTGAGGAACGAACGAAAAAGCCCAGGAATAAAGGTTTTCAATAAATTTAGGTCTTCCCCCATAAATCTTTCTTTTCATTTGTGCTTGGAATGTCAAGGCTATGCTTATTATTTATGTTTTTATAAGTATTTATTTATTCTATGACTGCTCATTTGTCATGTCAGTCTTACCTAAAAACGCTGAATGAGTTTACTGTACCAATATAACAGAAAGCTATATTAGTAGCTCTTACTGTTTTACAAGGCCCTGTGGGCAAAACAAGGTCAATAAAAGAAACCTCGTCTAGGTTTAGGAAACAAATGCATAAAAATGTAACATTTTCGTCGTGTTTTGTAAGTCAGAGCTAGGCTTTCCTAAGCATTGCAAAACACAAGAACATGAGCAAGTGCTTTTCTAGAGAGCTTTCAGTTTGATTAAGATGCAAAGAGGATATATGAGAGCCAAACTCAAATTCTGTAATGGATGTTGACCCAGGCTGTCAATAGCCAAAATCAGAACTGAATATTGATTCACTCTGCCTGATTGTTGAACAGTTTATTTTGTTATTTTTATGATCTTACACTACGTCAGTTCCAGAAACTCATGACTACAGTTAGTTGTTTAATTGGTAAGGCTATTTAATCAAGCTATCGTGTTTGGAAGAAATACCCCATTCTTTTGTGATTCTGGCTGTTTGTCTTGTAGTAATGAGGAAAAAGGCTTTATGACTTCGTTTTATTTTGGAGAAGAGCTAGCACTGAGAAATAATATTGGTTATACCCCTTTCCAGCCTTGCAAGGCAGAAGGAAAATTTGGGCATATTTAGCATTGGCTTCCTCTGCATCTCAGATGGCTTCTTTAGCATGAAGGTTACTTGGATGGGGGAAATCCCCTGGGATCTATTGTGCAGACAGGTTACTATAGAGGGTTTTTCCCCTGGCCCTTTCAGATGAGGTAACCTGCTTTCAAATAGTATTACCTTTAAATAACATGCCTGGCCAATTCTGTCAGATTGTATTAGGAAACTCTTGTTCTACCTCTGTTTGGAAAAGAAGAGTAATATTGTTACATAACAGTTGAAGTAGTTTCTGTTGTGTGAGTGTGGGGGAAAAAAAACCAGTAAGGTTAGCAAAAGATATTGCTAATCTTACTATGCTTAATTTCTTAAGCTTTGAAATATAAAAAAAAGACACGTATCCTAAAACCTTATTTAAAAAAAGCCCACCAAAAACCTAAACCAAAATGAAAACAAAAAACAGACTCAAAACCTTGAACACCACACCAAAAATTTCAGAGTATGAACCAGTTCAGAAATCAATATGAATGCAGACTCATTACCTTTCCCTGTCATCCTGCTGAACACTTGAGGAATAAACTTTGAGTGAACTTCATACCACTTGTAAATAATGTAGTAGTTAGGTAAGAGTTTTAAGCAGTAGTCATTATGACCATGAGGTGTAGAAATTCCAAGATTACCTGTCAGGTTTTCAGACCTACCATTGCACAATTAGTTTTGTGCTGTGTTGTGAAAAGCCTGCCATAGGATGGAGGGAGGCTCTGTACAGTGACTGTGTGATGATGGAAGAAACAGATTCTTAAAATGCTTGCTTTGCACTTTTCTTGGGTGTGTTGCCCTACTTTTTTGTTATTGGTATATAAAATTTCCCTTTTTTTATCTTTCTATACACTGTTTTTTACCAGAATAAACTTTAATGCTGAACTAAACATAGTGGAAGTGGAAGTAGCTGTCACCTTCTGTATTGTATTTATGTGGGTATGGAGACTGTGGGTTTGACTCTGCCCTTGCCTAGCATTCCAGAACACAAAACTTTGGTTTCTGGATTGGATATTGCAATCTAGTTTTAATATGAAAAGAATGTTCTTTTGTAGCATTCTTCATCACCTGCAAAATGTTTTACTGAATTGCAATGGCACTTTACTAGTAAGGCTTGCTGCAAGGTGTGTTTTGAAGGAGATTGAAAACAATGTCATTTGACTTCTGCTGACTACTTGAAAGGAAAACTTTAAAGGTAAACTTAAAGGAAAAAACTTTAAAGGAAAATTTAAAAGGGTAATGTAGTAGGGATGGTTCTTGTCTTGACTTGGTAAAGAAAGAGACTTAATGCCTGGTTGTTCTGTTGTTGTTTAGCTGAGATGCTGGGATTGAAGATAATAACAGAAATATTAGGGGTCTTGTCCACCTGTTGAATCATATACCAACTTCAGTAAGAACTTGTAATTGTTCTCTGAAAACAAGTTTTAACTATGAAATCTACTTCTGAACTGAATTACTAAGTAGTTCTTATATTATTAAATTATAAATATAAATAAATTAATTTAAAATATATTAAATTCTTATATTTTTCAAGATATAAATTTTCTTATGTATTTGTTTATTCATCTGTAAATAAGAGTAATGGTGAAGCACTGGCACAGGTTGCTCAGAGAAGCTGTGGATGTTGCATCCCTGGAGATGTTCAAGGCCATGCTGGATGGGTCTGGTGAAACATGTCCCTGCCTATGGCAGGATAATTAGAACTTGATCTTTGAGGATCCTTCCAACTCAAGCCATTCCCTGGAATATTTATCACAACAACACGTAATACCTGGGCTGCAGCTGTTACATAACCATGCTCTTGGAACAAATTCTGGCCTTCTTGAAAAACGCTGTATGATAATTAAATTTCTTTGATCACTTTCTTATTTCTACCGAACAAGCCTTTTTAATGATAACATTATTAAACAAAGGTATCTAGTTCTGCATTCTAATGGTTAGCATTGTAGACGAGCTCTGGTATTCACATGTTTAATTCTTCATTTGTCCCTTGACAGGGTTTTGTCCTCATTCATGTTTCCAATTTGCTGACATTTATCACAAGAGAATTGTGGGAGGGTTTTTTTTCCTTCAGGTAAAGACTCAAGAGGAACAACTGCTAAGGGATGATTTTCATTATAAGAAGGCATTGTAATGTCTCTTATACTTTTGACACCCTATGTTCAGATGGTTACGCCATATTAAATATTCATATTGGACACTGTTAAAATAGTACCACATAAAACTAGACAAAAACACAATTCTCACAAGGTAGAGATTGTTTGGGGCATTTAATTCACTAATTTGCCTATTTGATTTTAGACATATGGATAGCAATAATAGCATCCTTCAGTGCTGTCATACCTGCCTGTATGCTATAAACTGATTAGGCACTGTCTTGTCTACTCATCCAGATGATCAAACGTGCACTTCTTTAGTGAATAATTCTGTAATTTAATAGCTTGGAGCACAGTCTGTAATCCTCAGACTCTGAATTTTATCTGCTGGCTAAGGAATTTATATATTACCTATACCTTGTTGCTAAGCAGATTCAGGGGTTTTAAATCTTTTTATCTTTAAATTTTTTCTGTCATGTTTAATACTGACATTGTGATTACATCACAAATGGTACATGTGCAAAAATATCCTAAAAGTCTTAAAGTTTTTGCAACTTTTTGAAAGGCAGGTCACTTTCAATTTGTTCACTTCTAATGCTGATCATGAATGGAAAATACAATGTGCCAGTATAAGCTTTTAATTTAAAAAAAATCTTTGTATGGACTTCTAATTCTGCCAGTGTTTTTGAAAAAAATGTTATAAGGAAATCACTATCCTTGGACAACTTTGTGAGACAAAACAAAGATGCATGGAAAAGTATAACCAGCCATACAATTTATATGGAATTTATACAAGAGTCCTACTAAATGTATTTTGACTGTAGTCTGATTAGCCTTGTTTATATCTCTAATGCTCACATCCACTCCTTTCCTTTCCACAAAATGTTATGAATTATAATAAATGGAAGTAAATCCTAATTGTGTATATCCCTGAATCCAAGGAATTGATTTTGATTTAACTTGCTTGACATTTAGTTTAATTTAATTATGGGAAGTCTCTGTTGTTAACTAGCAGAGAGTGTACATGGTTGCCTCATTATCTTACTGTGATAGTGCGTGGCTGTTGTGTTTGCTCATTGTCTTGATGCTTGTTTACTCAGGGCCCTCAGGGAAAACCATATTAAATAATTTTGTGATCATTTTTCCAGAAACAACAACAACAACAAAATCTTAGTGTGTTCCAGTTTTCAAAACTGACAAAAGCCAGTGAAATTTGCTACTTTATAGCATGACTTCAACACAAGTAAAATATATTGGTTTGGATTTGGAAACCCCACCATAACTGCTTATGAAACAAGGATTTCTAGAAATAATATCTAGCTGAAGGTTGATATTTTCATATAGTATCTAAACCAGCATTAGAACTTTTTTTGGCAGTCACTGAATTACAGTGCTTTAGTGTTCTGTGGGAAGCTGCAGCAGTGTGCAGGAGCCACATGTGGGTGGCATGATGTGGGAAAACAGAAAGCTGTAGCTAATGAAAAAGTTAATGCTGCATTAGTTCCTGCATCAGAAATCTGTGCCCGTGTGCCTGGCTAAAATGCTGTTAGCCCACTGTAACCATTGCCAGTCTTGTAATTTCTGTTGGGTTGCGACACAAGACAGAAATGTTCAACACTTGCAGTGTGGTTACCTGCTGTTCCAAGGTGTCTCATGAACTGATTGAACAGAGACATGGAGAGGGCAGTTCTACTGATGCAAGACTTTGTGATCCCAGTTATTGAAGTTAAAGTTCATACCAGTCTGTCATGAAGTGAATGACATGAGTTATTGAAGAATCTTCTGGTTTTCAAAAGAGTAATATGACATGATTCTAGAACAATTAGAGGCACTCAATCAGCATTTGCTACATACACATCTGTAACAAATTGAGTATGTTAATTAAGATGGAGTTTTTAATTTCAAGAGCCTTAAGGAGCCATACATTTACATAAATATATATATAGCAAAGCTCAATCTATGCAACATATCTGAACAATAAGCTTGTGGCTTGAATTTGGTTATGAAATTTATAAAGATAAGCACGTTAAACAATTTGCTGTTGAGGAACTAGAACTTCTTGCTGTCCTGGCCAGACTGTCACCTGTGGCTCATTTGCTTTTTGCCATTTCTTGGATATATTCAAGTAGTCTTGATCTACAGCAGGTGTCTTGTATTAGAATGTGATTTAGAGTCAGACCAAGAAATTTCTATCAGCAATTGATTTTTTTTTTAGTTCTAAGATATGTAACCCTAATTACTCTTGCTCACTAAAGGGTAGGTAGTGGAGGATAAAACAAACAAAAATATAAATATTGTAAATGAGTGCAAGAGGTGAGACCAGCCTTTCAAGCAAATCAGGATGTGATTGTGGACGGTGGCACCAAATTAATATTGCTCCCAGAGATTTTTTCTGTGATTTATTGAGATCTGTTTGTTTTTTGCTTTTAAGCAGGAAAATCAAGTATACATTTGTCCTGCTGTGCTTTACTGTGATCTTTCTAAGGAAACAGTGCAGTTTTTTCTCATGTACATTCCCTGAGTGTGAATTTCCATTTAGTATGGCACTGTTCCGTACACCCCCCAAAAAATGCCCCAAACCCCATACCCAAACATCAAATCCAAGCAAGTTCTCATTTTACATTAGTGTTGGGCATTAAAGTTTGAAATGACAGGAAATCCTAGATCTTGCCTGGTTTTCCTCACGATGGCTTAAAATGGACTCTATTCTAGATAAATACAGATGATTATGATGGTCACAGGATGCAGCTTTGTGGCTTCTTATGGTCATTTAAGGCAACATATCCTGTTACTGACAGCTGTGAGGTCAGAAAAAGAGTTTTGTAGTTCTTTTGCTTTCAGCACCCTTGAATGACATTTTCTCACATATCACTGTACTATCACTTCCTATGGCAGGCTGCAAAAATGTTTTTTGAGAAGAGCTTTTCCTGATTTATTTTCGAATTAAACTTTATCACTAGCATAATGCATCATCCCAGTAAATGCTGTTTATTCTTTGTCTGAGGACTCATTGGACGCACTCCTTAAAGGACAATAAAGTTCAGGGCAAGTAGTGCTCTGTTTCACTTGGACATGGTTTTTGTAGACCTTTCTCCTCATTTTATAGCTTTTATCTTGACGTGCCCAAGACCAGAATAACAAGAGAGAGCCTCCAACTGAAAGGGGTATTTTGACAGATGTCTTATCTAAAATTGTGGTTTTTAAAAATAGTGTTAGCTTTTCTGTTAGTGTAAAAAGTAAAGGTATGATTAGGCTAAGAGTGAATTCATCCCATATTATTTAAACTATGACAACCTGGTTAGAATTCATCAGGTGTCTCTTTCAGTAACTATAAAAAAAGGAAAGCCCACCAATTAAACTTTTAAAGGAACTGAAACCAGCAATGAGCAATGTAAATTTCTCCTTTTGTCGTGCCTCATGTTTCTGTTGGTGAAAGATTAAGTCTGTGTAAAACCTGTTTAGAGTGAGATAAAGCAGCAATAAAAGGGCATATGAAAGAAATCGGTGGAAAAACACAGGCTAGCAGGACTAATCCAGATTACTTCTTGCCTATGAAATATATGAATAATAGGTATGATCATTGCTTAGTGTTTTTTACAGGGGTAATTTTGTGATTAGTTGGCAGATGAAATTCCTACCAACAAGGATCTCCGAGGAAGGGAGGGTTTAAAGACATCTTGTCCTTTTCAAAACTAGTAAAAAACATTTTTTGTAAACTGGCCAACGGTGTTTCCAACTCTGTATTTTACCACATTTTGTAGTTTTGTATTTTAAACCAGGAAGTGTTTTGCCCTAATAGTTGACAGTATCTAATCCTAGGGCTCAGTATTAGGAATTGCTTGTTTGCAAGTGGTCCAAGTGTTCCGAATGGCACAATAGCCATTCTCTTCTCACTTTTAGATGGCTTACAAAAGAGGCAATTCCATGTTTCTGTGATTTCAGGATTTTGGTTTCTCTTATATAATGGACTGTCAACTACTCATTTTGGTTTTATGATTTAAACCACCAGCTCTTTGCAGATCACTCAAATCAATTGCTTCCATATGATCTTGGAACGTCCCTCGTTACTTGTTTGTGTGAGATTGTCTTTTAACATAACCCTAGCAGGAGCGTGTTGGAGGTCTTATAGTAGACACAGTATAATGTGTTAAGTAGTGCATTAAAATGACAACATAAGTGGTAGTTGGGAGCAGTATTCACTATTTCAGAACAAGTTCAGTTTGGTATTGCTGTTTGTCATTGAGTGAGTGCCACAATTTGATCCCTCGGTTTTTTGTCCCTCATCATTGGCAGTGTTGACAATGGTTTGGCACGATGCAAAGAGGTTCATCAGAACATTAGAGCACATGGAAGTTCAGGAAATACAGTTCTCTGAAATGTACATGCAGTCTCTTGGAAAGTTAGCCCCTTTTTCCATACGGAACTCTCTGAATGTTTGTCTTCTTATTGTGATATTAAAAAGTAATTTTATTTAATCTAGCACTATGACTATATTAGGTCTGAGGGAGGAATGTTCCACTCTTGACATGCTGGTATACATGTGCAAATCATCACATGTCGTAGTTAACTTGGTGAAGGTTTGGTGATGCTAATATTGCTGTTCTTTCTGAAAATCTCAGGCAGGCAATGAAAATTTTAACCGCAGGAAAGTCTTTTTAGGAGAGGATGCTTTAGGGCTATGCTGAACAGCTCTGAACATACTGGTAAGACAAGATCCATCAACAGCTAATAAAAATAAAGCTAGCTTTCTCGAATATTCAATCTTCCACCTTTATTTTATCATTAGTTTGAAGCAAGAGTGTTGTTGCTTGCAGACAGCCAAAGTGAAATATCTTTGCTAAACTGCATGCTGACAAGCATCTTAGTACATGGAACATAATAATGAATTATTATTTGCCTGCAGAACAGCATTTCCTTACCTTGATATCAATTTTGGAGTCAATCAGGGCAATGTCCTAAGAGCTGGGATTCTTAGATAATACCCCTTATGAAGTGCAAAAAAAGGTCAAAACCAGAAAATGAATAGTGACACATTTTAGAACCACCCTTGATAAGAAGGCTTTTGTGTATAAAAGTTCTCAGAAACTGGGCTGGGTTTTGAACTCTTGTCCCTAATCACATAAAGATTAGGGCCCATGGAGTGAGCAAACCTGTTTTGATTAATGTAACCTCTTTTGTACTGGTTTCAATTGTTGAAGGTATGAAAGAAGCTTAAAATACCACCCAGAAATTCCACCAAGATGCCTTCAAACAAGCTTTTTTGTGTATAACATAAGGACTTCCAAAACTTGATTAAAGTGCCAGACGGGATACTATAAATATTGGTGATGTGCTCTCAGTGTACTATGAATAGTACTGATCACATCACCTATAAAAAGGACCTAGCAGTAATGTAAAGCATGTGGAAACAAAAAAAAAAAAAAAAAAAAGCCACCAAAACGATAGCAACAACAGCAAAAACACCCATGGAAAACAACTGCCAGCTGCCTGAGGTAAAAAAGAAATACTCTAAATTGTTCAGTATTTCTCTGGTATTTTTAAAATTCCTTCTGAAGGTATTGATGTTCTCAGGCACACAATAACTGGAGGAGATACCAAAGTGACCACTAAGCCAATCTGATTAATGACATGGTCCTTTCTTTATTTAATAGACCTGATTTTACCTGCTGGTTAAACTGCTGTTACTGTGCATGTGGATTGCATGATGCAGATGTAAAGTTATTGTAACTAAATTATACTGAAACTGCAAAGGGTTAACCGTGGCAGTTCTCTATCGTAAATTCAAGTGAACAAAATATTTCACTGAGTAGGAGGACAGACATTTGGATCAGAAGGTCATTGTCCTATTAATAAGGAACTAATAGGTTTTCCAAATGAATGACTTGTATTTTCAGTTTGAGGAGAGGTGAGAGTACGAGGTGATAGAACTGAGGTTCAATTGAGAGTTTAATCCATGTATCAAGAACCTTTGTCACTGAAATGATGGTGAATAGATGAATTCATTTACAAAGTGTAATGAGTTCCTTTTGAGAATTAATTATCTTGGAACTTAGTTCGGAAACTGGAAACATCTTTGACCCTTGAAATCAATCTTTCTTTTTCTCCCTTCATACCACGAGAAACTAGATAAAACTTCATGAGTTCAACATGATGGAAGTTAGGATTTATATTTTAAAATCTTTTTTAACACATTGTAGTGCAAGTATGGACGATGTTCTTAATCTCTTTCTTAGTTCTAGTACATGTCTGAATTCTGACTGCAATTCTTCCTCAATATTGTTGACTTTCAGTTAATATATGTGGTGGTTTTTACTTTTGGCATTGTTACATCCTAATGTACTTGAGCACCTGGAAACCTAAAGAGAAAAGCCAAGGATGATTTTGGAATTTAAGGCAGAGAACAACAGTGAGAGGATAAAAGCCTCAGATATTGGCAGAAAAAAGAGGAACATCATGGGAGGACCAGTGTCTGTCATGGAGAAAGACATTGAGAATAACAGACTAAGTGGCAATGGAGATTATATGACTGGATTTTGTTATGTGAATTGTGGGGCAAACGACCCGGGCTGTTGCATCAAATGAGTATATTCCTAGAAAGTAAGTAGAATTTAAAAAGTAGGAATTTTTGGGTTCGAGTGTTAATTTTTCTGTCAGCTCATATCTTTGTTTCCTCTTTTTTTCTCTTGTGGCAGTACTGTTTTGAAGGGGAGTTACAGCTGCAATTGCTGTGAATTCTTCATAATCTGTTAAATGCTTTAAAATTGGTTAATCTTAAAAAGACAACCCTCTAAAATGTAGTTTATTTCATTATTAAAATAGTTTTAAAAATTAATCTTGTTCATAGACTTTTAATATCGTCAGTTTTCCCTGTAAATTGTGGGTTGTGCTCACAGAAATTCAATCTAGATGACAGGCGAGATTTTCAATATTGATTGTAAGCGTTCTTTCTAATTGTAGGATAGAATACTCTTCAGTTCTTCAGTTTTTCCAAGATTCTGTAAGAATTTGAATGAAATTTTTATTTTTATCCTTGTGGCTGCTTATGCAGTTGGTTCTTGTTGATTTTTAAACGTTCAATATTGCATAAATGATTAATTTCACTTTGTGTGTAAGCCTCCAAACTTCAGAGCTCTTCCAGAATATTCTCTGAAGGGGTACCTTAGACCTCATAACTGGTAAAAATGTCATTAATCCTATCTTTGCTAAATGTGTGAGATGCCTTTCTAGATGTGTAGTAGGTTTGGGAAATACAAGTGTTTGGTTTTTCAAAGCAGGTTAGATTGCATCAATGAATAGTCAGCCTGTGTAACCTAGGAAACTCACTGTGCCACTTCTTCAGGTCCTGTTCTTCACTTGTCTCCTGAGTCACCACCTCAGTATCACATCCTTTGTCCTGATAGTTCTGAAGTCCATATAGAATAAATCCAGTAGTTTCAGTTCTTTCAGAGTTTCCACGTACATGCGAGCAACGGGGAAGGAATAGGAAACTATGTTGTTCCCCAGCCATGCTTTGTGGTAAGTGAGGCTGGTGATCATCTGCCCCACTAAATCTGTCCCAGTTAAAAATGTATGTAAACACTATAGCTACTTTCAAAGAAGAAAAACCAAGCAAACAACCAATGTACAGAAACCCCTCCAAAAATCCCCAACCCAAAAATCAAAAACCACAACAAAAAAGGCCCTGATTGCATCTGGTGGTTCAAGAAAAGAGTAAAGATATCCTGTCATCCATTATGTCACTGAAATTATTGATTAATTTCAATTGAATTTGTTTATGAAAGATGTTCCAGGATAGGTCTGCTTTTTACTGGTGATTGATGTGATAGCTAAGCAACTGGCATAACGTTGGTGTTTGAAGCAGTCCATTCCAGCTGCCCTGGGGATGGTGCCCATTATGATGACCATGCCGTTCACTACTTTATCCTTGGAGCTGCTCCCTCAGTGGTCTGCCAAACCCTGCTGCACCATGTTTTGAAATCTGCCTTTGTCATAAAGTTTCCATTGAAGGAGCAGAACCTGAAATCTAGGAGGATGAGCACTGGAGCAGTAAATCCTGTTCTGTTGTGTGCAGTTCATAAGCATCTCTGGCACAGAACACTTTATTAAAGCAACATCTGCTACAAGCACAGTACTTGGATTAGGGATGACAGCCATTTGCAGCCAAATAAACTCTTAAAAATAGAAGATATTTAAGTTTGACAAGGATTAATGTTTTACTAGCTTGCTAAATTCTGAAGGTTTACAGTAGCACTTTCTGTGGTTGTTTTCTGTGGATGCTCTTTATATTTAGTCTAATGTAAGTGTGATCTGCATCACCAGTTTTCTCAGCTTGCCTTGTAAGATTGATTGGTCTTATATCTGTCTGTTCTCTGTCACGAAAAATCATGAGGTTAGGGATATGACGGCAGTGTTTTTCCCATTAGGGAAGCACTTAAAAAAATCATCTGGGAGGGCCTGTCTCTTCAGACACTTCTTCCAGATCTACTGCCACTGGAACATGTATATCCAAACACAACAAGCTTCTGTTCAAGCCTTGTCAGTGTCTTGCTGTTTTTTCCTGCCACAGGATCCTTGCTGTACTGACTTGAAATATGGATAGTTTGATCATTTCCATACTTTAATTAGCTTCTCATTCACACCATTTCAAGCTGTTGGGACATAGCAGCTGATTCCAGTGGCAACATCTGCCCATTGACTAGAGCAAGCAAATTATTTTGTGGTTTTGTCTGGTCCAGCATCTACTGCTTTTAATTTCCTTTGCATGGTCAGAAAACATTCAGGTCTATTTCTCAAAGCTTCACTCATATAAGTAGACTTATAAAGTAAGTGCCAGGGAAATCTTTTATACAAGCGAAGAAAAAAAAAATCACTTTTTAAGTGCATGTGAAGAAATGCAAGCTGCCATGCATTCAATACAGTCAGAGAAAACTTATGGTTCATATTGTATTGATTCAGTCTGTTGGTTCATATGGTGAAAAAGACGTAGTTTGAAGACAAGCCACTGGCATGTTTAAATGTGATGTGTTACAGTTAACTCCTGCACTGACAGTGTGGTGCTGCTTAAAAGCCCAACCTGAGACTGGTGCCAGGTAGAAAGGTCAGAAAATTGCAATAATAAAGATCAATCTCTGCTTTGAAAAGCTTATATTTAAACAAGACAGTTGAAAATTTTGAAAGCAATCTTAATGCAGAAAGCTGCAGTGCTTTTCTGGTAGGAAAGTCTCACAGCAAGTGCAGACAGAGCAATAATTCAGTCCTTTCTGATGTTTTTCCCAAACCCATTGAAAAATACCCATACTGAACTGGTAGGAGTTGCTTCCTCTTTTCATTGCTCCTCCATTTGCAGTGAGCAAGGCGTATATCTTTCCTTTGTGACCCAATATCCATTCTTGCTCAAGAGATGTCTGCCCAATACATTTTATTTGTGCTTTGGTGGGCTTCTGAGTTAATGTATTGTTAACATGGTGCTTTGGACCTGGTTTTTTCTAATTCACTGCTTTCAAATCCTCATCTATTAAATGGCTGAACTTCAACCAACGCCTCAATTTTCTGGGAGTTTTTCTCCTTTGAATAATTTTTTTGTACATATTGTGATACCTGGAGTCAAAACTCTTTTTTTAAAATTTTATTTTTATTGAAGGACAGCTCTTAATGAAAAGATTGAGCAAAAGCTGTTTCTATCCTCAATATTTGTTTACTGATCTTCCGTTTCCACTCAAAATACTTAAAATAGTATGAAATTTTGGAGACACATTTATTTCTTCCTTTAGAGTGGGTTTTGTAAATGATATCGGTCAAGACATTTGACCACTCTATGTGTCTTCCTCCCCTCCCAAATGTGTGTTATGGCATTTCTACCTTGTGCAACCTGCTATTTCACCTAACTAGTGGTTAGATACTATGGTAACAGGGGCTATATAAAGTAAGTAGGATACTTAACTTGAATATGAAATGGCTTGTGCTAAGGCAAGGCTGTAGGACTGAAAGAAACTTGTCAGGACTGTAGATGATCCCTTGGGTGCCCTGTCGCTCCCTTACCCAACAATTATTTTTTTTTTGCCTTGAAAAACTTCTTGTGTTGATTACTTAAAGTTTTCTCAGAGACTTAATAATTATTTCCCCATTAACTCAAGTCTAGAGTGCAACTTAGTATGTGTTCAGAAGTACTTCTCTCTGGTTTTCATACTATTTAACCTTTGTGCTCTATTTTTCCTGTGTCCTTCCAAGGCATTCAAATGCTGTCTGTAAAATTATAATCTTAACAGTTGAAGAATCCTAAAAATCTAAAAATGCTAATTTGCTTAAATATGGACACTCCCCAGTTCCAACCCCCCCCAGCATAACTGTGACAGAATGTTGTGTAGGTTATGGTTTTCTCAGATTTAGGTTTATGATATTAACTACATACATCTAAAATGGTTAATATCCAGGCTACACAAAAATGAAGATGTTTCCTTAAGAGCTTTTGTTCACCTTAGACCCAAGAGGGGTGGTTTCTTCATAGCATGTAAGCTTTTGTACGATCACCTGATTCAATTTGGTTAATTACTTTTACAGAACAGAAGTGCTTCAGATACTGTGGAGTCAATAATAGGTCTCAGAATGTTTGAAACCAAGAAACACAAATGTTATTTTGGATTAATTTTACCTAAGTGTTTTAAGATGTTCACTGTAGTTGTATCTTGATCCTACACAGTCTATAGTCACCCTTTATAACTCAGCTAATCTGTCTTCAACACTGTACTGGAATCTGTAGTGTGTAAAGTTTGCATGGATTATCCTGATACTTTTGGACTCTGAGCATACATACTTGCATAAAAGCTTTTGAATTAGGTACAAACACTGTGCTTTAAATCTTTTGAAAACATGATTCCACTGGCAAAGTATAGACAAGGGTAAAAAGGGTATAGTGTATTTTCATTTTGAAGGAGATTTATTTTGTTCGGTCGTTGAGAGCTATCCACTGGTTCCAATTCTGTGGAAATTTCTGTGTCAGGAGGGCCTCAATTACCAAGATAATTTGATAAAATGCTTGCTGTGTGACAATAGAAGAAAAATATTTGCCTCTCCTCATTTCAGAAAGGGGGAGATGGTTTAAATGTGATCTATAGAATTTTAATCCATTACATCTACTTTCGTATCAATTTATTTTTGGGAAATGGTCATTTAAGACATTTATCATATTTCCCCCTCTTCCTGCCAGGTATGCTGTGCTAATGTATTGATTGATATTTGATAAACTAGTTAGTGAATCATACATGAAATTAATACATCAGTCGTTATGTCAAACGAGGCATTCATACCAAAACATTCCTAATAATTTATCAGTTAAATAATTAAAAATGTCAAAGTTGACAACCTACAGAGTTTTGTCAAATAAATTTAATTGTGTCAGTAGAGCTACTCAATCTGGTGCCTCAAAGTATCAAAATATGTTTACATATATCTTATAGTAATATTTTATAAAATGTTACAGAATTCCCTTGATTCCTTCTTTATTGAGAATGGTAGTTTCTCAAGGCAAGTGTTATGCTTCATGCTTATGTAAGGCACAGGATTTTGGCTGTAAAAAGCTGATTAATAATGTATAGTTTAATGAGCAATATGAATAAATGTTAATTCTGTCAAGTGTCATAGGAACAGTTGTCATACCTGTAGGAAGGATGTCGCTTACTAGATTTCTTCTTTTGCCTTCACAAAATTTAGATGCAAGACTGGGCTTACCTTAGCTTGTAAAGCATAGCAGAGTTCTTTATAGATGTCAAATGGTAATGCATTTTTTTGATTGGAAGAAAACAATGATAGACCTCTCTGACTTGCAGAATTTTGCTTCATAATGTACTTCACTGATTGCTGTTATTGAAAGCCCTTGGGCAAATACATACTCGTGAAGAAATAGCAATGTGAACTGCTCCACTGTTTGGCAGATTTCAGTCCATTTAGTCTTCTCTGTTAAATTCATAGCTCCTCTTTTAAGTGAGTAGCTATTTCTGGAACATACACAACCATAAATTTATTAAATAACAGCATAGCTCTTATTATCTGAAAACAAATTTAGTTTGCAACTAATAACTTTTTTCATGGGACAAACATAAGCATGAAAAGCATGAAAACTACAGAAAAAGCATTTTTAATACAGGTTGTTCTGATGATTAGCCATGACAGGCATTACATTGTATTTCACTATTATTCATTTTAGTCTGTATTAAGCCTTTTTCTTTATTTTATAAATTCTTTTCTGTTTCAAAGAGAAGTAAGTCAGAGTCCTGAGATAGCTTAGCTTAGAAAAATAGAATGAAGCTTCAGTAAGTGTTGGATGTTCTGTTGAGGAATTAAATTATCTGGCCTGTGAGCAACTGAGCCTCAGCCCTGTAATCCATGGAAGCCCAAGGTAAGAGCTTCATGGCATCAGGACAAACTCTTGGTTGTCTAGTCAGACGTTGAAATCTTAATGTGGGTTTAAAATTAGAAGCTTCTATAGGATTCCATTTTCTAAACCAGCTTCTTGCTTGAAGTACACTACTCAGAATTACAGATGTCATCAGATCTTAATTAATGTCATTGATGAAATGAGCGTTCAGTAGTTAAATATATATAAATAAAATACTATATAGTATTATCTAATGTTTTTGTAATCTTTACTCTCTAGATTATGAAAACCTCTTCAATAAGGGATTTTTCAGAATTTAGTAATAGACAAATTTATATCTTTTTCTGGTCTCTGAATTGTAGTTTCTGTTACAATTTTAGAATATTTTTTTTTCCGGTTAATGCTTACTTCAGCTGTGCAGGAGTACAAGACTGTCTATGAAGTCAACATCATTATAGGTAACTAGAATTAGGTAACATGTAAGCGTTTGCTCACTGTGAATTATTTTGTTCCTTGGCTCTGAGATAACTTCACTCAGCAATTTCAGGTAGCTTCATATTGCATTTACATCTGATTTGGAGCCTGCAGAGTGTGATTGAGCTGTGTGATTACTTCAGCACACTGCTAGAACTGGAGAAGGCAAGCAGCATTCTAAGAACCTGTGTTTTGAACTGGTGCTAGGAGACATAGGGATGCTGGAGTTCTGACCTTCAGGTGAATTTTAAAAAAAATCATACAATTTAATTGAAATTTAAGTATAAACAATCAAGTGAGGTTAAAAGTTCTAGCAAGAATTGATTGAAATCATGTAGTCTCAGTTCTATCACCACAGATTAGACTACCATATCTCTGAATGAGGGAGAATAAAAAGAGGAATGAAACCTAAAAACAGTGGGGACAAAGGCTGATACAGAGGGCAGTTTGGCATCTTGATTGAATTTTGTAGCCTTGTAACTAACCTTGTCCTCAGTCTCAGAGGACCTTTCTGAAGATACACAGGCAGAAGCTGTGACTTGCAGTGTTGGGTGGAATGGTAGAAGGATGACTGGATAAATTGGATGGTTCAGGAAATAGTGATCACTGGGCCCTTTTGGAGATGAATTGTTTCTCCCTGATAGTTTAGACACGCTCCCTTGGTGTCTTATGCTTGCTAATAGCAAAATGATGGCTTGAATAATGAGTTGATCTAAATTATATAGAAGGGAAGCCCCAGAAGAGAATTTGGCTTAGCACCTTCCAAAATTGACAAGGGAACAGTATGGAATAAATAGCTTATGTAACAATAAGTCTTGTAATTATACACTTGTTTCAGCAGATGGATGTGCTATTTTGGGACTGAATAACAACTGAACATTAACTCTTGTAACTTGCTTTTTCAGTGATGGCAATCTGGACAAATGTGCTGCAACTCCAAAAGCTAATGCAGCTGGTGGGGGCAGATCTCTGCAGGCTGGCAGCCTGCTGTGCTCCAAGCCTACACCTTTAGGGATGACTCACTTTTTGTTCCTGCTCATGCTCAAGGCAAAGCATTGATCTGATCATGGAGTAGGAGTGGACAGAGTAGGTTCTTTCTGTTTTATCTGTACCTCTAAAATACCAGACAAATGATCAAATATTAGAAAAACCACCCATGTGTAAGTGTTGGGTGGAAAGCCTACACATACTTAGGAATATTTTGTTGTATGATAAACCTAGCATGAATGACTTTATCCAGCTCCATTCACATCATCACCCTATATATCTCTTAGTACTTCTCTGTAAGCGACCAAGTTTTCTAGCCTTATTAGAGCTCAATATGGGGAAATCATTGCAGATAGCTAGCTGCACACAATTTATCTTTCCTTAATTCTATACTGGGACTTTTTTCATTGTGTAGACCCTTTGTGGTATGGCTATTTCCTCTGGTGGGGTTTTTTATGTTCTGTAGTTATTAGACGGTAGTATCTCTTTGTGTAAGTTAGGAAATTTATAACTGTACTACTTTTCCTAGGTAACACAGTTAAATAAAAACCTTGTTTAAATTTATGTTTTCCTTTCAGTTTAGGTTTTCAAAGGTGGCATTTAAATACATTAAGTAGGCAGTCCTGAAATATTTTTATTATTATAATCATCCTCCTCCTCCTCATCATCATAATCTTAATTCTGAATTTTAATTCTGAAATACATTTCAGATTTGTTAAAATACATTAGAGTCTCTTTTTTATATTTCAGAATGTTTTCATTATTTCATTTTCATGCAGCTCTTAGAAATGAGAATCCATTTATCATTATCAAATATTTTGCAAGTGATACACAGGCAGATACTTTAAATGTAGGACTGTCTTCTGTGCAATTACTTTCATTCCTCCTTGATGTCTTTTTTTTTTATTCATACACAAATGGCTTATCTTTTGTTTCTTGGTTTGTTTGTATTGAAAAGTAGAGTTAATCTACAGAAACACAAAAAGACTACATAAAAAGAAAACACATTTCAGCCTTCTGTTTGTTGAATACTATATGAGAAGAGCATTCAATATTTAATGTGTTAAATTGCTTTGACAGTATCTGCTTCTAGGGTCTCCTTGCAGGTGTGTTTTGCTTGTGTGCTTAACTGGCTCTGTAATTAGAGCAGTTTGAAGCTTGTTCCATCCTCGGAGCTGCTTTTATTTGGGTAAGGAAGCCAAAAGTGTCATAACATGTGGTTGATAATTACTTTCCATGTACCATCAGGAAAGTGCTTTGGAAAAAAAAACCTCTCAGAATTCCTCAATAGGCCCTATCCTGTTCTTGTTATTCTGTTAGGAGAATAATAGCATAGCTTGAGATGTGGATGAAGTGTGCAGGTGATTTTAGTTACTGAAGTTGATTTTTTGGATTTTAGCAAAAGTTTTTATATGTTCTCTCACAGTATTCTTCTGGGAAAAATATCCAGCATACAGCTATACAAGTCTGTAACACACTGAGTGGACAATTGGCTGGTGGGTCGGGCTCGGTGTTACAGTAAATGAGGTTATGTAGGGCTGGTGGCCAATGGGGCTCCACAGGCTCAATTGTTTATAGATCACCCGGACACAAGAATTGGGTGTGCATTGAGTTTGCCAACAGTACTACAGTTGGAGAAGCCTTACAGAGAGCTGGATGTCAAGCGGCTCTAAAAGCTCTCAGTTTAGCAAGAGCAAGTGAGGGATTCTATACCTAGGATTGGGTAGTCCTTGTTATACATGCAGGGTGGGGGCTGAGAGGCTGGAGAGCCTCACGGAAAGAGATCTGGGAGTTGGGGTTGATGGCAAGGTGAATGTGAGTCAACAGTGTGCCCTGGCTGCCATAGGGCTGACCATATCCTGGGGTGCATCAGGCACAGCATTGCTGGCTGGTTGAGGACAGTGATTGTTCTGCTCTGCTCTGTGCTTGAGCGCAGTTTTGGGTGCCTCAGTATTAGAAGGGCATCCACAAAGAGTGTGTCCAGAGGAGGAGTGTGACAAAGATGGTGGAAGGTCTTAAGGGCCAGATACTTGAAGAGCAGCTGGAGTCACTTGGTCCCTTCAGCCTGGAGAAGAAAAGGCTGAGGGGTGACTTAATCCCAGTCTGCAACTTCTTCAATGAGGGACAGAGGAGGGGTAGGTGCTGGTCTCCTTTTTCTGGCTATCAGTGAAATGGGATGAAGCTGTGTCAGGGTAAGTTCAGATGGGACATTCTGAACTTGAGATATTCTATGATTCTGTGAAATCCTGGTAATTCCATATTTACTATATTACCATATTAAGTGTACTAAAGATTTTTTCAAATAGTGTATTCTGACAATTTCCATTTACAAAATGCAGTTTTCAGAATCAAGCTGTATTCTTTGTCTTCAGTTTGTGTTTTTGGCATGAGAAGAATAATCTTACAGTATTTGCAGAGAAATAATGCATCTTTCCTTTCTGTAATAAGCTATTGGGTGATTTTCCAGTACTTAGGATGGTTTGGGACTTCAGATGCTTTTACACTCATTTTCTTTCCCCAAACCTTTTAGCTCTTTAGTGGGCTTTAGTGAGGCTTCTATTCTACTGAATCCTAGTATCAGCTTACTCTTTTCTTAATCTCAAAGTATATAATTGTGCCTGTAATTGGAAATAGACTTGGGTGTATAAGCTCTGTCTATGCGTATTGGTTAATATCAAGTCTAATCTTTGACCTAATGTTGCTTAAGAAATGAAGCATAACTAAACTATCTGTAATGGAGATTTCTAGGATTCTCAAATTAATACCTCTAATTGAGCTGCAGGATGAATATGCTTGTCTTTATTTTTCAGCTTCTGTGTTTGATATTGACAGTCATTACAATAAATGTGTTTTTTTTCACTTTGTCCCAATGCTTCAAGGGAAGACAACATTATGTGTTACCTGTTCATCAGTCAGACAAACCCACCTTCTTAGAAGTCAGCTAAACAGCAATGCCCTGAGTTTCATCTCTGCTTAAAAAACCAGCTAACTATGACTTTATATGCCTGGAATAGGTGTTTTCCCATGTACATATGTTGTAGGTATGCATATATCGTGAAGCTTGATTATATAATTCTTTTAACTTAAAAAGCAGGTGGGAAATTGAAAATTAGGAATTTGATGTTGTTTTTATAAGGAAAATTAACTATTAGGTAATGATGCAAAGCAGCTCCATTAAAAGTGGTTTACAAGCCTTAAGCATGCCAAAGACAAGATGACAGGACTGGTCCTGCAGAAACCTTCCCCAAAGACCTTAATTTTTACTGCCTGGGAAGAATTTGCAGTACCGAACTGCAAACTCTTAATCACAGGGGTTAGGTGCAATACAATTAGCTATAGGTCTCTTTTTCTGGTAGGTAAATCATGCCAAAGACTAGAAGCACCTGATAATGCCAAGTACCACAGTTTCCAGGGATCCAGAACTTCCAAAACAACATCTTGGTTTGATTCACAGTATCAATATAAGTTACAGTTTTTCTCTGTACATGTTGAAGTTCTCCCCCAGCGCTTGAAACCTAGCTTTTTCAGACAAGAATAATTTATTTGAATGTCCATTTCAAAATTCACTTATGGGTGCTGGGATTGTCTTACAATTTACAAGAGGAAATGCGCATCTGTTTCCATGTTTACGCTACAGTACAGCTAATATCTAAGAATAATTGAAACAGGAAATAGAGATCTGACTATAAGAGGTCAGTTACTACAGAATAGAAATTGTCCTTCTTAATGGGTCTAGGCCTGAAATTATTTTTCAGAAAACAGCTCCCTTAATTTGATTCAATTAGTTTTTTTGGTCTGTAAAAACTAATAAGGCCTGGGATTCTAATACATGGAACAAGGAAAATCCCCGCAAATAGGTATCATTAAAGTATCAGTTCATCAAAAAATCTCAGAACATGTTTTAAGACAGCAAACTACTAAAAATCTGTACGGCATTCTTTGTTATAAATTAATAACATGATATTCAATGAGATTAAGGATACGATTGAAGTTACTAATTCTACTGGCTCATTTTTTGGTATTTATGTTTTCATGTGGCTCTGGAGCGGATCCTTAATTTCTTTCAGTTTCTCCTGTTTTTAGCTGAGGCAGCTTAAGGAATGGTTGTAAAATCATCTCTGTCAATACCAGCCTCACAGAAATCTTGATTCCCATACTGATTTCTGTTCCCTCATAGATGACTTGAGCCAAAGTAAGCTGGCTAGTGGATTTTGAAAAATCTAGACGTACGCCACAAGCAACTTCTTGTGGTCAAAATGGGGTTTGTTTCCTGTACTGAATATATAGCATCTCTTGTATAGTGCATTTCAGTCTGTTTGGCATGAGATCACCAAACGTTTGATAAGCAGAAGTGTATGATATGTATAAATGTGCAGCTATATGTGAGGAGGACTAGTCAGTATCTTGCCGATGTTGAGGTGGCAGAGACTCTGCCTTCTGGCTGTTAGTTTGTTTTTGCAGTAAATAGGAATTAGTTGGTCTCAGTGCTGATTCTAACCAGGAAACATACCACTGAGGCAATTGCAATGCTGTTTAGCTTCACTTTGATGTAAAGGAAATTTGTTTCACATGACTGACAACTTAAATATTTGGTTTTGAAGCTGAAGTAAGCGCATGGATTCTCCAAATAGGAACAACATGGAAAAAATTTTCTGTGGAAGATGGAAGTGAATTTGACAGGGCTCCCTTCACAGGGCAATTTTGCTGCTGGGTTTGACAGCAATGTCCCCCAAAAGTCCCCAGGCTCCCAATGACACTGCAGAAACTCCCAATATAGTAAGCTATGTCAATTTAAATACAGCATCAGGGTGTTTTGCATCCTTTCACAGCATCCAGACACAGCAGCTGACATCATGCATTTCCATTATATAGGTCTGATGTTCGTTGCATAATGTGCAAAGAGACACTTGGCATTCAAAACTCATGCATAAATCTAGGCTGCTTGTTCTGTTCTGCACATGGTTAGTATGGACATTTTATTTCAATTTGTGACAAAGAGGAAATCTTTGCAGATGTTTACTTTGACTCAGTGTTGTATTGACAGAGATCCTTTGGGATATATAAAACTATGCACATACCTAATGTCAGGAAGCTAGATTGAGGCATCATACCATTTTGCATTCATGTTCTTCCTTGTTTAGTTAATGTAATTTTAGAAGAATGGAAGGCACAGCAAAGAGGACTGAAGGCCGTATATCACAATACAGCTTCATGAGGACTCTGCTGCTCAGGAACTGCTTCCAGCCATCTCTGGCTAATTTGCATGATTTGTGAGGATGCTTGTGAAAAGGTTGAGCACAAATACCTAGTCCAAGATTAGCTGCAGATAGGCACTAAGCTCCACCAGAAGAGCTTCTTTTCATCACTCATTTGCTTCATTCCTAAAAACCAA
This sequence comes from Emberiza elegans, assembly GCA_024865655.1. NCBI lineage: Eukaryota > Metazoa > Chordata > Aves > Passeriformes > Fringillidae > Emberiza > Emberiza elegans. The sequence goes on along the minus strand of JALJVW010000241.1, from coordinate 23,113,793 downwards.
GTTAAGATTTTGCAGGTGAATATATATAAATATTTGTACTCTGTGTTCCAAGGATTGACACATTTCCTCCAGGGAAGGCAGTAATACGAGTTTAGTGAGTGAGATTTAATGGAATTCACTTTCTCCATACACTGACCATGTGATTTAAAAATCAAAGATTGCTTTCATCTATGAATAATGATTAGTGAAGAAGGTAGGGCTCATATGAAATTTTTGTTACCACATACGAGTAGAGCAGGTGGTTGCTAGAGGCAATGAAGTGTTTACTGGACATTTTATTGTGTGAATGATTTTTAGGCCTGTGCTAGACAGGCAGATTTTAGCTTGCCTTGAGCTTCAAAAATCCTTGAGCTGGCAACAGTAATGTTACCAGTCTTGGCAAGATGAGCCTCATAAATATTGGAAGAACCAAGAAAACTTTCAAGTCTTTAAACATGAAAATACTCATTAGGGTGCCATTGCTTTTAAACTTATTTCTCTTTCAAACTTACCTAACTTGTTTAGATACTGAACTTGTTTCTTATCCAAGTATATTTGTGATTAGCATTTGCAGCTCTAACTCAGTTTCTCTTTGGATTCTGCAAATGCTGTTTTCATGAAGAGGTCACTTCACTGAACCCTTTCTGTAGAACTTCTCTGGAAGTCAGTCTTGTTCCTTGTTTTTCCCATGAAATTTTTCTGTCATGCACAGTATATGGCAGGAACAATATAATTTCAAAAGTAATTTTCCTTGACCTTTGAAAAAGTCTATCAGCACACAGAATAACAAACTTCTAAGCAATTTTTTGGCATATCTCTTTGAGGAAAATAGATTATATTTAAATCTTTATAAATTGGCAAAAGTTGTTTATGAGCTAGTAGATTAAACCCTTTTCTGTTTAGTTTTAAAAGTATCTCTAACAGTTGTTAAATGCTTCTGAAAAATCCAGTCCTTTTTCTACTGACGTCAAATTTCATATGTATGTATGTTTGGATGCTTTTTGTGTGTATAAAGTTTTGAATATCAGATTACAGTTAGACTTTATAATTTCTACCCTTTACAGTTTTATAAATCTGTGCATTATCTAGTATTCTTGAAATGAAGGAATGCTGCGATCCTTTATATAGCTTTAAAATTCAGGACAACCTTTTAAAAAGTTTCATTTCAAAACATGCCCTGATCTTCATTCAGGAAGTTTGCTGTTATGGTTCAGAAAATGTCTATTTATTTTAGAATAATTTTTCTCTATAAAATGCTGTAAAACCAGGAAGTAAGGGTCTGAAGTATTCTCCCTTGCCAGTGTGCTCCCACCTCACCTCTTCTTGTTATCATTCAAATCAGATGCTTCAGGAGAACAGTGGAGATAATTTTTAGTACTAAACCCACAAATTGTTAACCCAACCTGTTGAGTGGAACATACCACTAGCGCTGAGGAAGATACAGCGTGCATCATTCAAGGTACCACATTTTCATTGCTGTAAAGAGGAGGGGTTTAAGTAGGAACTAATGCCAGCTTGTTAGAGTAAGAAGTCTAGCATTGGATTTTTTTTTTAATTTACTTGGGATGAATTTACTAACTGCACTTTCAGTGTAGTAATTAGTAATGGAAAGGTTTGATTTAAAAGTGATTTTCCTGCCTTGGTCACTATAGCAGCATTGTCCCGCTACATGGAATCTGAAAGACAAAATTAAGTTGGAACTTGCTAGTGCTAAATATAAAATGGAATCTAGCCAAAATTATTTGTTTGCTTAGTTTAGAGAGGCCACTAGTCTGTGATCAGAATTCTTAGTAACTATATATATGCTTCCTAAAGATGCACATGCTTTAGTATAATAGCTTCCCAAAAATAAAACTCATTATTAACTGTGCTTACAAGACAAGCCTCAGGCCAGTGTCATGTGTGCCGGCACATGGGGTAATCTCTTCATTGTTTTATGACTAAATTGTGTGATTTACTTTGCAGTGATGCTCCACAAGTATTCCTAAAAAATTTAAATATGTTTTTTTTTTTTGTTTTAAAGTAGCTTCCCTACTTCATTACCATACTGACTGCCCAGTGTAGTTACCATACTCAAAAGAAGTATACAACAGCTTTTTGCTGTCTCTATTTCATGGAGAAATCATGAACTGCTCTTGTGTTGAGTCTTAATTCTATGAAATGCTGAAAGTATCATAATAAGCAATAACTCTCTTCACTGCTTGTCACCCCTAAGGGAAGTGGAAACAAAATCCAAACCACTCAGTATTATAGCATATTTTTGAAAAAATCAGGGAGCCGCACCCCCTTACTCTTTTTTTAGCTGGTAATATTTGCCACTCAGCACTGGCTTAGATAAGTGGATGTAATGAACTTCCTAACACGTTTCGTGGTATATCGTGAACCAGACAGATGCACTGAGGGCAGAAATGCTAAGTTAGTTGAGTAGCTTCTGCAGGAGGCCAGATTTATTAGTTTTTAAAAGCCTGAAGCTATTCTGTGCATTGCTTTCCCACAAAGCAGCGTTTCTCTGTCTGTGCACTCTCATGTTTCACTCTAACCTATATAGCAGGATTTATTTCTGGATCATGTAAAGAGCCTGGAAAGGCACAATGCTGAGCTTACAGGGTTTGAAATAAAGACGGATCCATAGTCTGTCTCACATGCTGTTTTAATTGCTTGTGATTTATTCAAACTTCCAGGATCACCAAGTTACTTTTTTGCGGGATAGATTTTAGCAACTTTTTAGATGTTATCACTGCTGTCATTTAAAGACATTATATAATTTCTGTTGCCAGATAAAACATGTTTTATAGGTACAGGGTCAGTGAGTGTGCAGTTGGCATTCAATGTTCCCAAATTCTCTGAAGGACTTTGTTGCTATTGCTTTGTTCATGTGCACCCAGATAAATGGGGTGTGATAGGCAAAAAGAAAACATAAAAATAAGAACATAAAGATAAGCATAAAAGAAGGAAATCCTTTACAGGGAAGTAAACAAAGTTCAATAAAATCCACTCTTTTCTATGCCATAATTTTCATATGAATATAACCGTGCATTTTAAAATTTCACAGTTATAAACCAAGATTTTAGAGATTTGAAATGGGTAAGGGATGTTTCCAACAGACTTGTTCTATATTTGAAATTCTTAATGGAGTTCAAAACTGTTAATTTCCAAACACTAAGTTGCAAATACGGAGCCAAAAATTATCTCATTGGTGCTGGCTGACTGAACCAAGATGTGGCACTAACTGGAATGTACTGAAAAGTGAATTTCTGGACTCTTGAATATTGTTGTTGGCTGTTGGGTCTTGTTAATGTGACTATATAAAAAGTCAGTCCATTTTCCATGAATCCTTGAATGACATCATAGTGAAATTGAAGTGACTGACAGAGAAAAAGCAAGGAGCAAAAGAACAATTTAATGACCTCAGTGGATTTAGGACCTGATCCAAAGCCAAATGACATCAGTAGAAAAATTTCTGTGGAGCTCATTGCGCTCTTAATTCAGATCTTGAAATCTTGAATGTAAACAGTGTGTTAGCCAGTTCAGGTGTTGCAGGATGCAAGGAAAAGCTTATGTGAAGTGTACTTTATGCTGTGATTTAAGGATTTTTAAAATTTTTGCTGTCTTTTGAACACATTGCCTGACTGTACCTCAGAACTCCCAAAGCAGATCAGGAAGATATAAAAGAAGGTGGTACACAGACTGCATCAGTGGAAGAATTTTTAGCACAAGTAAGAATTTCATGGAACTAAGATTGCTTTGGAAAACATGGTGAGACAGATGAGAACTATAAAAAAGAAAAGTATGATTCTGGCAAGCACATCACTTTCAGTAGTGTGCAAATAAACATGGACAGAGAAGGATTGTGTGTGACTAGGGGTTTTACCTTGCTCTTCCCTTTTAAAGATGAATAGATGTGTATAGGGGTTGATGGTAAAAATGAGTGATAATTGCTTCGAGAACACTAAGGAAAAATTATTCAAGCAATGTATTTAAAATGGTATGATAAAATAGTATGCTTATCATTAAGGGACCTATTTTAAAATATATTTTGGTTGAAGACTGTACTCTTAGTTCTCTGTGGTTCTATATTGTCAGTGAATATGCAAAGTTACTTTATAATGGGGAACAGCTATGTGACTGAAGTAACTGTGACCCAGCAGTGTTGCATTTTTAATAAATCCAGGCACACGTACCTGTTTGCTGGAGCTTCCATGTAATGGATGTTCAGTTTACTGCAATAAATAGGGTATTTGAATTTAATTTAGAAGAATTACCTACTGAGGGAAATGTTTAAACCTTCTCAGTTATGTTTTACTCTCCTAAAATTTTTCTTCCATTGTTTTTTCTCAAATAAGAAAATATATCCATGTATGTGTATATCTCCATATGCATGGAACAGTGTAACTTTTTAAAATATTTTGATTTATTTTTTTGCAATAGAGGGTTGTAGTTTGAAAGCAGCAATGGCTTTTACTTCCAGGAGCACAAAAAATAACATGATAATGCTTTCCAAGCCAATTTATAATAGCAGGTATGATTCAAAAGATGCCTGAGTCATAGTAGGCAACCTGTTCTTGTTTGCCTTGAGAAATCTCATTGAAATGTGACGGTAGGCACAGTATCAAGAGAGATTTCTGCAGCTATCCAAATTTATTTTTTAAGTAAGATGACAAGCTAAAAAGTCCACATCTATGTTGTTCAATAATAATAAAGCTAAAAAAAAATACAGCTGACTGATGGCATAGTCATTATGGAGATTTCCATCATAGTTTAAAAGCTCAGGCATGATTTCCAGGTTACTGGTGCCACTCAGGATCAGCTGTTTGTTTTTTGGCCACTGACATGATAACCCCATCTACTTTTTTGTTTGCTTTGTCCATCTTTAAGGAGAAGTGGTCTGAAATAACGTTCATGTATCTTTATACTTCCAGTTTGTGAATAGCAAAATTACATTTTCCTCTTCTTAGGTTCCCTCTTTAAAATGTAGTCATTAGCACTAACTTTTCTTTAGAAAGGACTCTTAACTTTGTTCATCCATCTAATTGGCCAGCAGCTGTGAGACCTCAGTGTGTGACAGAATTATCAGCTTTTCAGAGTTGAGATGGCTCACAACACAGTGTGTGTATGTACACATCCGTTGTTCTAATGGATGTATAATATCCTTGGACAACACTTTCAAAGGAAAGAGGTAATGCAGCACCTACCTCTTATTCTAAGAGAAACATTTGCTGGACAAGTAAACTGCTCTTTTTAATACCATGACAATGGGGAGAGGATGAGAAAAACAGGAATCATGCGATAGTAACTAGCTCACTTCAGTGGCCATTTGCAAGCAAGAGCCTGATGTAAATGTTCTGATTTGTCATCTGAGACATCTTAAGAGTATGAGCCTTAAAGAATTTAAAGGTTTTTTAAAACATAAATATATTATTAGTTTTAACAACTGAGATTCCTAAAGTCAAAGTTTTGATTATTTTAGTTAAAAGTGAGAACAGGATCAAACACCTTTTGGCCATAATCAGTGGCCAGTGCTAAGATTTGCCATCTTAGCAAAAGATAGAAGTGTTTATCTTTAGACTGTATATGATTTTGAAATGCTTTTTTTTTGTTTTCCCCTCAGTTCAGAGCATTGAACTATGCCAGTCACTTGAACATTGATATTAGCCTGTAAGTCAGGTGATAAAAGAAAATAAATATTTGAGTAAAATTAGTGCATATTACAGATCATTACCTGTTTTCTTCAAAGTAGGGAGCAAGCCAGATGCTACGCTTTTCAGGAAAATTATAGCCTTTTCTGAAGAAGCAGAAACTGTTGAATGACTTGCCTTTTTACCCTAATTTTTCCTTTACTTCTGCTTTTCTCCTGCATAATTCTATGACTACGTATGCAGAGTGCAAATTTCCAAAAATAGTCAATTTTCAGAGGTTAGTTAACTCCAGTGGATGTAAGATTGTAGGTCAGGAATACTCTTGTAATACTCTTGTTTTCCTATTGTGATATGCAAGGTAATAGGTAATGCAAGGTAATCTGACAGAAGGGGAAATAACCTAAGATAGAAGCAGTGAATTTGTTTTTGCTTGTCTTATTTCATGGCAGTGTTTGAGCATGCTTCATTTCCTCTTTTGTCCTATGTTTCCTTATAGTAGAAGATGTCCAGTTAGCTTTCCTCATTCAACTGTGTCCACTGCTTCTTGACTGCTTTTTTTTTTTTTGTTCTGAGCTTCTTTCCACTGAGAGGAAAAACCCAAATTTTGCCAATACAACCCCCTGAGTCTCTGTGTAAATTCTGGGTGGACAGTGCAGTTAAAAATGTTTGGCACTCTTGTAGGCTAGTTGGAACTATATGTGTGCTTGCTTTGTTTTGATTTTGCTAAAGTTTGACATGGTTTAGAGCTATTTTTCTGTTACTAGTTCACAGATTTAGACAAATAGTACCATATTTCACACAGTTCTAATGTGCTGTAGTCTGTACCAGAAAAATCTTCAGTGTTTTTTTGTTCTTTCTTGCTGTGACATTAGCCACTAGAAATTCTCATTACACTTTGTTCTCATTAATCAGGTTGGTGTCAGGAACCTTGCATCTGTTTTTTATGTAGACATGTCACCATGTTGACAAATCACCTTATAAATGTTATAGCAGAAGTGCTGAATGGATTTTAATGAGAAGAGATTCACTGGGGGAAGGAAGTGTTAGCAATAGGAAAAAATAAGTAGGATTTCATCACAAGTATGCAGTGCAGTAGAAGGTACTTTGCCAGAATCCCAAACACCATTTGAGGCTGGGGAGTTACAGGGTAAATGGGCTCACATCACTGTGAAGTCTCTGACTGTCATTGGTTTTTATCATGTAAAACGCCGTAATAGTTTAGGCTTTGCACATTTTGCAAATGACAATGTATAAACATACCATAAAAAATTGGCCCTTTATCTACTGAGCTTATGATCTCTAATTGCAGCTGTCAGAACAGATTAGATGAATGAATCCATTTTTTCAGCTAGATACAGAAGTTTTTAGAAGTTCTTTGGATACTTGTGAAATAACTGCACAGCTTTTAAGTACTTAGAATGGTGTACTAAAAAAATTCATTTTGTCCACACTCCATTTGTTTTTCTATATCAAAATGAGTTATCTGTTCACAATGTTTGTGTTGGAATATTTTTTTACTATCTTGTGATTTGTTATGTTGGAAGCATGACACTTTGGCTAACTGGTTGCATTTTTAAAAAAATATTTTATTTTATAAACTGTGTCCTTGGCCTCCATGTTTCTATGAATAGATTTAGTGAAAAAAAAAAATACTAAAATTAAGGTGATCTAATGAATTTGTAAGTTTTGTCTTGAAATAAAATAAGGTTACAATATGAACCCTTTAAAAATGAAGGACATATCACCTCTTTTAAATAGTTTACTGTGGAAAAATTAGAAAAATGTTGTCCTAAGGGTTATGCTGACTATTCATTAGAAAATTGAAGGACTATTAATTTTTTGTTATTAATCAGTGTTACAATAGCTGTGTTGTTTTCATCTCTTCTGTTGCCCCCAAAAATTCGAAGTGTCAGTTCATCCATCCTTATTGGCCTTTTATAATCTCCATATATTTTAGAGCTTTCCATGTCAGCTTAAATTATTTTTCATCAATGTAAAGAATTATATTTGCCTTTCAAACCTGATCTTTTAGGATACATGAATGATAGATTGTTTTGATCACAGAATGCTTCATTAAAGAAGGCTTTACTTAAATACATATTGTGGAAAAGGTCACCCATGAATATGTTACAAATATGACAGTTTTATTGTATCTCTAAGAGTATTGGCTTGTTTTTTTGCTTTTTAAAACTTAATTAAAGATATATTAAAGAACCTCAGGGCTAAGCTTAAAAGCATGGTCTCTAGCAAATTCGCACCAGAAGATGACTAAAATGAACACTGAATTTGGGTCCAAAGCAAAGTTTTCTAATAATTGATGTCTGACTTGTAAGCCTTGTACATTTGGGAAAGGTAATCTGAAAATATTCATTTTTGTTTGCCATACAGTACATTTGTAAAATTAATACCTTTTTTAATGCTGTCCCTGTCATGTGATCATGCAATAAACTCATAGGCTAACTTGTGACATTTTTAAAGATTGAAATACACCTTCAGTAGTTCAAAGGTAAGGAGAAATAGAAAGGGCACAGAGAAAAGGATATCTATGCTCTAAGGAACATATTCTGAAGAAAATGAATAATAGCTTCATACTGTGTAAAATTCAGGTATTTTTTGTTAAAGTTTTCGAGCATATTTTTTTCTCTGCTAAGGTCTTACTATGGTTAGTCTTGCTTAATAAATTTTCAATTTGTAGCTGTTGTTTCTATATGCCCTCTTGTAAAAGAGAGCAAAATAGATTGAGGAGGCAAACTGAAGTCTTCACTGTGTTCTGTGTAAATGCCAGCGCTTACCTCTACAACATCCAGGAGGACATCACTGGTGGAAAGGCTTCCCAAATAGTGCTTAGTGTATGCTCAAGTTTCACTTGGCTTCCCAAATTGATAATTTCCTAGAAGTCCAGCAGAAATCAGTCAAGTTTCTCAGCAGTTCAGGATCTTTGGTCTCTTTTGTTTGGAATTATTCCTGCTCTGTGGTTCAGTTGGCATTCTCTGTTATTCAGTCAAGCTTATTCTTGGAGTTGGGAATATGTAAAGTTTATTTTCAAAACATCTGTTTAAACCCCAATAATTTGAAGGCCCATGCATCATAACACTTTCTGCAGGTTAAACTTGCTCCTATTAATAAAAAAAAATCTTCAGTGAGAGGCCTTAGAGATGGATAGTAACAGATCTCTTCATACCCACAATTTGCCTGACTAGTGAAGCTGGGAGTTGTAGATATGACTTTCTAGACTGTTTTGAGTTGTCTGTTCCATTTGGATCCTTTGCTCTTAGAGCTGGGCCGTGGATTATTAGGGGCATATCTGAATTATTATTTTTTTTTTCCTATGAGTGCCCATTAAGCTGAGAACCTCTATGTGCTGTTTCACCTATTGCACCTCAATAGCTTGTGCCTTGTAGGAAAAGGGAGAGTGGCAGGCAGGGCCATGCCCTCAGCAATCAGAATCGTTCATCCCTACCCCCGAAATTAATTTTGTTATTTTAATGGAATCAGATTATAGAATTAGGCATTACTTTCTTTTTTTTTTTTTTTTCAGGCCAATTATAGTGATGGGTGCTTTTTACTTAATTAATAATTTTCAAAGCAACCATCCTGCTGAGATTAATTGTATGAGTTTTCTGTTTCTCTGAAGGCTAAGATTGTCTGAGTCTGAAAAAAAAAGCAGAGATAAAGGAGGTGTCTGCATTCAGCTGCTCAGATGATATGGTCATGTTGCTTTAAGTCTCATTCCTGAAGCAGGACTGAGAATCAACTACCATTTGTGAAAACTGCTTGAGAAAGCTCTCACACCAAGCTGCTTTTCAAACATTTTGCAAGTCTGTATGTGGTTTTTCAAACCTGAACCTGTTACAGTACTAAGCAAAATATTAGTTTTATATCATAACATTATTACAAAAAATATTTGCATTGTACTAATAATATGTATTACCAGTACTACTAATAATTTTTTTTTTCTAGTAACGTTCTAAGCTCAGGCAGTTTTCAGAAATCTTGTTGAGAAATCCACCTGACAAAGCCAGAAACAAACGTGCCGTTGGTGTTGATGCAGATGTGTAATAATATGTGGAGCACAGTCTTGCTTAGAACACATTTACTGTGGTGTCCCTGGAGCTGCAAGAAGATAAATGGGTACTGAAACACTGCTTGCTAGTTAATCGTAGAATATGCTGGTAACTTATCAAAATGTTGTTACAGCACTTAATTATCCAAGATTCCTAAAGCTTTGGACTCTCAAGCCCCAAGTACTGCAGTGAAAGTAGGCACAGTAGAACTGGTGTTAGTGAAAATGCTTCTGCTTATGCCTGCTTTGTGTTTTCCATATGGGCACCCATTATTTGGCTGATTTACCATGACCATGGCATTGCAGCACAAGCTTTAACAAGCCTATAAAGTGTTTCCTATAAAGGTGTTTGCAGTTGGACAGAACTCAAGTCAGGAAAAGGCTATTGAATGACTATACATTTTCCTTTTTAGCTGTATGACATTGTTGACATGCCAAATATGTTCTATGATGTTATTATGTACAAATAGCAACTCTGATATTGTACAAGGTGAATTTGCTCTGTGACCCCTGATGTCTCTATTTATTTCAGCTTATTTTGCTGTGATGTAGTGTCCTTCTTAGTGTATGTAATAAGTATAATAAAAATGCATATATGAAAATAGTTTCAGACTAGACTTCCACTGACTCTCAGCTCTGCTCATCATTCTGCTGTTCCTCAGCTCTGGCAGTGGTATTCCTGATCTCCACTTAGAACCTAGAGGAAGATGGAATTGACAGTCACATTCTATTAATCCACTTTCTGTCTTGTTGCTTAAGTGACCACAACATTTCATAAATACATAAATTTATTATTTTAGATTGATGATTCTTTCAGCTCCTGTTGTCATTTCTATCTCCTCGATAACCACCTGCTCACCTGTAAGGACTAATACCAGAAGTATGAAGTAGTGTATAATTATTGCCAAGTTTGAGTAGGATGGAACAGAGAGAAGAAACAGCAAAAAAATATTGGTGAACTTGGCTTCAGGGTAATAGGCATTACTGACTTGTCATTTAAAAAACCCCACATACAGAATCCTATATTTATGGAATAAAAGTATTTAGAAGCTCTAAGATAATTCTGACAGCTTGTATTTATCTAAGCTGTTCTTTAATTTTGTAAGGAAGATAATGCTATACTAATTAATCTTTTGAGAGTAAAAGCAATGATAGTTAACCAAATTCAAGTTCAGGTTTTGGATCCTTGTTCAGAAACAAATGATACTAGAAAGCCATGCAATGCTCAGGCCCTAGTTGTGGTTGATAACGTTTGCAAGTATTTTCAATGCTATGGCCTCATTAATATAAAGCAGAAGAGCCTACAAAGGAAAAAATGTTTTAGTCTCTATTTAAATTTACAAGTTCTCAAATTCAAGTTCAAAGTGACTTTTGGTTGTATCCTGTTAAAAGCAAATCAAAGTGACTTCCCATAATGCTCAGGCCCTTTTAATATAACGTTTGTCAGGATCTGCTATGGCCTTTTAATATAAAGCAGAAGAGCCTACAAAGGAAAAAATGTTTTAGTCTCTATTTAAATTTACAAGTTCTCAACAACCTTTTTAAAAAAAAAGTTCAAAGTGACTTCATAGTGGTTGTAGCTTTTCTTTCTGTAGTACAGTCAGGGATCTGTAGGCTGGCTGAAGTCTGGTAATTTCACATAATTTTTCTCTCTTCTTCCATGTCTTCCCAGTACTTAGCATTATAATTTATTTATCCCTGTGCCCTGTTTAACTTCCTAGCCATCAAAGGGCTTATTCTTCTGCACCTTTTCATGGTGAATTAACTTGTTTAGAAACAAGGTGATTATGCAACTTCTCTTCTGTGTCTATTTCCATCAGAAGACTGACACACTAAATTCATTCAGTTAATCCATGGAAAATTGTCTTTTTCTCCCAACTCCATTTAACAGGATACAATAGGTAACAAAGAGGTGGCAGAACTACTAAATTTAGGTAAACATTTTTATATTTAAATCTGTTTTATGATTTCTTTAGATCCCATCCTCCATCCTCTTAATAAAAGCAAAGGCGGAAGATGAACAAAAAATCTAATAGTGTGGGGAGAAGGTGATTGTTTTCTTTGGTGCGTGCTTCATTTCATGCTGCACTAAAGCATGAGGCCTATTACAATTAATAATTTGAAAAGGAAGTGTTGAATGGGACTAATGAGTGTAATTAGGCTCCATTAGTAATGTCAGAAGTTGCATATGCACTAAAGGGAAAGTACAGTCCTGAGTTTTAGTCTAGCTTTCCATTTAGTGGAACAGATTATTGCAAAGTTTCATAATATAGGTTCCTACTGTATGTGGGTCTTACTGAAGGAAATCAAATGTGCCAATCTGTATGCTTTAGAAAAAAAGCTGGTTGAGAGAGAGCCGTTCTCCTTGTACAGACACCTTTCCTAAATGAATGTGACATTTGTGTGAGACAAAGGTCATAGTTTGGCATGAAACAAGACTGCTTGTCTACTGTAATCCTCTGCAGATAATGCTTTAACTGTAACTCTTTAAGATCCTGCTTAATCTCCATTTATTTTGGTCCAGGTCTGTTTGTAAGAAATTTAACTATGACCTTACGGCCTCCAGCTGAAAAGGCTGTTTAAAATTAAAATAGATTTATGTTTGTGATCATTTTTAACTACCAAAATCATTGATTTTAAGGGAACATTTCTACGAGACGCAACATCAGGCATGTTGCACATGGCAAACTGCCCACATTACTGTAATGACCTTGAAAGGGATATTATAAAATACTTCAGAAAAACTTCCGAATCTTAATTTTCAGCTATTACACCCTTGTTTCATTTTGCAGTTTATCTGAACTTGTACCTTTTTTTTTTGTGTTCTGGTGACCACAGTTTCTACTTCATCCTGCTGATCATTTTCTTGGTCTTGAATTTCAAATTTATGTTAAATATATGCTTGCTTTATTTTTTTGAAGTACTTTTTTTTTGTTTTTTAAACTTTTTTTCTCTTTTCTGCAGTCACCTGACTATGCAATTTGGTTTATTATGTCTTTTTATTTGAGAATTTGGTAAAATTCAGCAATGTTGTAGTGCTGATAAACTTTATTTACTCTTCAGGTTAACTTGGATAATGCTCTCGGGCACACGGTGTGATTCTTGGGGTGTTCTGTGCAGGGCCAGGAGTTGAAATTGGTGATCCTGATGGGTCCCTTCCACCTTGGTGTGTTCTATTATGATTTTGTGATTGTGGGCTGCTCATTCCCCTCCACTTAGGGACTCCACAACTGATTGTTTTAACATATAGCTGAGAACTTTCTAAAACTTTTGCAGAATGAGTCCTTGCAGGAGTAAACTACCAAAGAGATTATATCAGCTCTGGTTTTATTTGACTGAGTCTTGAAAGCCTTCCAAGGACAGGGATTCCATATTGTCTCCAGGAGAGCTGTTCCAATGTTGCACTGGCCTCTTATGGAGCCTTTTTCCTAATGACTGGCAATGGACATGTTAGGATGATATTCAGTTTTTTGGTGAAATTCTGCATTTCAAACCATTATTGTATGTTTGAAAAGTAAGCACAATGTAGTAAGTGCATGATCACTACTGGGTCATTCTTCTTGAATGCATTCAGATTCTGTTAATGCAAATGTCTAAAGAACTACAGCAGGAAAAAAGTGATTAGATGGTAATTTCAATCCTGATTAATGCATGTTTATCCCTTCTGTATATTTATGTACTAAGCAAAATTATCAAACTCTAGAAAGCTAGCGCTCTCCATTATTCTCAAGTAGTTCTATTTTTTTCCTTCGTTTATTTCTTTGTAATATGGATGAATGAGTTGTTGAATTTGGTTAAATGTTGTGAGTATGGAAATCTGACAGCGATTAATGACTTAAAATTCCCTTGGCAGGAGATGGAGTGTGGGTTGGAAGCAGAGCAAAACAAAATTGGTCAAAAACATAGCAGGGTGAGTGGAAAAAAACACAGGAGATTTTGTAGAATGAACAAAGGAGGAAAGAGATGCCAATTAAAGCGAACACAGAATCAGCATCATATTGTCCATAGGGGCATGCTTTTAAAGCTTCTAGAAGGATTCCACCACTCCTCTAAAAGAGGAATTAAAATGCAAGCTTTTATGTGTTTTAACACACACCTCATTTAAACTAAGCAAGTTTTTAATTAGCTGAACCTCAACAAAAAATAAAGCAATAATGGGGAAGGACAAAGGTTCAGAAATTCAAATTGGTTTCACATTCTGCAATAGCCTGCAAGAATTCATTTTTTCTTGAAATGTAGGTACAAATAAATTATACATTTTTTTAGAATATATTTGAAATATGTAGTATTTTTTGTATATTGGAAGTTTGTTTTCTTTCTTGTTCTTCTGTGGCCCATAAATTGAAATTCATTGAAGTACCCTTAAACTTAGCAACTGAACTTAGGATATGTGATTGTGCACTTCTCTAGATATATGAGAGAAAGGCTTCTCAAAAGACACAATCCTCATCCTCATATTTACCTTTTTAGAAGTTTTAGCAAAGGAAAAAGTAGTATTTCTGGTGTAAGCAAGAGAAGATGAAGAATGTGTTAAAATAATGTGTTTAACAAGTAATGTCCTGTAACTTTGTGTACTGTCAATCTTTGTCGTGCAAGTGAAAGCCTGTAAATCCCTTTGTTAATCTCATTAGCTAGACAATTTCTTAGTTAATCACAATTAGGTCTGATTCTGAGTATGTCCTTCTTTGCTCTATATGAAAATATGAAATATTTTTACAATTGAAAAATTGGGGTTTTTTAAAAATATCTTAAACTCAATATAAATATCAAATAATGAATTTTCATGGCATGCCATTGATATGAATATTTTAATGAACAGGAAATTATTTTAAACAGGTGAGATTAAAAATGGGGGAGTAAGAAAGGAAGGTGCAACTCACACAAACTGAATGCCACCAAATGTGTTATAATTTCTAGAATGAAAATTGTTCTCTTGCTGCACTGGAAGTTATTGTACCTCATTGAACCAGAATGTCCACACCTCCTTATAAAAGCAGTTAATGAATTACCAAACCAGATTTAAATTGGAGTCAAAGTAATGTTAATCAAGGAGACCTGCAAATAAATTTGTGAGTTTCCATTCATAGATGAAAAAAGCCCTTCAATACAGAGAAATACTAAAGACAAGTGTGCGACTACAACTGGGATCTGGGTGACATATTCATGATTTAGTGCTTAGAAGTGTGGATATCCGTCAGGACATGCTAATCTTAAATACTGTAGCATCTTAACTTTCCTAAAATAACTATTTCTCAGTATCACAACTATATTATTCATAATTCTTCCTTTCTTTAATATGTTTCAAGTGCCAAAACTGTACAAGTTTGCAGTGAACATCCATGTAGGATGTTCACATTGGCTGAGTAGAGTTTTGTGTGAACTTTGTGCATGTTTGCATGGAAAAAGGCAATGTGCACACCTGTCCCCATTCAAGCTTCATACACAATCTTCCGAATAGCTCTGTTTCCATGAGAAATTTTATATATAAAAGTAGTATTTCATGAGAAGGGTGACAGACCTCAGCAGCTGAGTAATGCTTGTTGCCTTTAGTTTACCCAGTCAACTCCCACGTTGCCATTACTCAGTTTGGAAAACACCAGGAGAGTGCTACTTGTACATCTCTGATACACGTTCATTAACCCAGCACAGATGTTATTTTCAAGGCAGAATGAATCAGCTTTGTTCTTTAAAGTATAATTGGTAGTACTGGGGTATCAAACCTAGTTCTATGAAAAGCAAATGAGGTACTTCTGGCAATAAAGAAAGGGCAGATGGAACTTACTATACATTTGATATCTGACTATTTATCTGGTTTCTTGGGAAGTTTGTGTCTTGTGTACGATGTTGCCATGGAGCTGCTGATCTTCATATAGCTTCAGTCTATGAAGTTGTCTTCGATGTAGGCTTGGATATGGTCTGGTTTATTGACATATCCAGAAAATGATGTCTCCTACTTAGGTTATTTGTACAAGACTGGATTCTGTATCTATCACCATGTTTATTTGCCAGTGGTATATTCAAAAATTCAAGTCACACTTTGCTGTTGGTCTAGACCCAGTAGAGATCAAAATCTTCCAGAGCAGGATGCTTACTGAAACTGTAGGAAAAAGTGTGGTTGATACCTAGCTGAAGTTATTTTAAGAAATTAAATATTTTCTAGGAATAAAATTATTTTGAGGGAAATCTTTTTTCAGAGCTATTCTACTGGGTACAGCTGAATATTAGCACATACCAAGTGCCAGGCTTTATTAGTGATAATCTTTTTCCCCAGGGTTTTGTGAGAACTGAGAGCTTGTATGAATATATATATCTGTCTTTGAAGCAGTAGAGAACATGGTTATCAGATCAGTTAAAAATCAAAATACAGTTTTGTCTTCTAAGTCTTAAACTAGTCTGAAACTTGCAAAACAAGTATCTGTCAAAGCCCACAGCCTGTTTTACCTTTTTTAGTTAATGGAAACACACTCTCCTTTTTTTCATGTAAAATTTGCTTTTTATTGTGTGAGTATGTTCAATGAAATTATCATTGTCCTCCACTATTTTGAATAAATGTGTAGTGTCAAGTATTATGCAATAGAAGTGCTCTGTGTTCAGCCAGCCCTGCACGGAGATTAAGGGCAGGACAAGCAGGTTTGCCAAGGAGCAGTTCTGGCCAGTCAAGAGCCTGGGGAGGCAGGGGCAGCCAGCTGAAAATCTCCACACTGCAGAGTCAGACCCTGCCCTTTGTCATGCCAAAGGCAAACCTGTTTAGAGTGTTTAGGTACGTAGAGCACAAAATCTTGTTGCCAAAAAATCTAAAGAACATCTTTCAGGAAGGCAAAAATGCGTGTGGAAAAATTGTTTATGAGGAACGTTTGAAGGAACTGAGGTTGTTTAGCCTGGAGAAGAGCAGGCTTAGAGGTGACCTTATTGTTCTCTACAACTTCCTGAAGGGAGGCTGTAGACAGCTGGGGTTGATCTCTTCCACCAACCAGCAACCGACAGAACAAGAGGACACAGTCTCAAGCTTCATCAGGAAAGGTACAGGTTGGATATTAGGAAAAAGTTTTTCACCAAAAGAATAATAAAGTACTGGAATGCTCTTCCCAGGGAGGTGGTAGAATCACCATCTCTGGATGCGTTTAAAAAAAGACTGCACATGGCACTTGGTGCTATAGTCTAGTTGAGGTGGTGGGGCATAGGTTGGACTCAGTGATCTTAGAGGTCTCTTCCAACTTCATTGTTCTGTGATTATGTTTGTGAGTGTAAGGCAGTGAAAGAAAGGAGAACAGGAGCTAATGAGAAATGTACAAATGGAGCAGACAAAAGAGAAAGGCTGCCCCTTCTCTTTAGTTTGTGGAATGTAATTTAACAGAATTAAAAAGGTTGCTAAAAGTTAATTATGTTGGTGTGAGGTAAATTTCTGTACATCTCTTGCTTTTAAAAGTTTAATAAGGGTTTGGAAGATATTTGATAGTGTATAGTGAAGTTAGATACTGCTTGACAGAGACATTACATTAGAATAAAGATACAGTTGGCTGTTGAGTATAAATTCAGGTTGGACCTATCAGAGGATTTGCAACTTCAATGTCACTCCAAAAATCATGAAGTCAAACAAAATTAGTTTCTCTTTGGCCCTGTAGCAGCTATGCAGAGTAGATAAAAGGCATACACTGAGGCAGAAGAGATACGGTTTTGTTCACATAATGCAAAGTGATCCTTTTGTTACTGATGCTACTAATTATACATTAATTACCTTGTCATGCTGTGACATCATATTGGAGCTAAAAACAATGAGTCAAACCTGATAATGTACTCTGTTTTGTTGCTTATTCATAAGATACTTTGGAAGGTTTATTTATTTTTCTTCCCCCAGCAGCACTTTCCAGTGTTAGGAGAACAAAGCACCGAACACTTAAACCTGTGAATTTTAATGAGTGCCTTTGCAAAGTGGAAACTCACCAAGGAAATTAGTTGTTGATAGTTAGTAAATCAGCAAGGCCCTTGAGAAGATGATATATTTCCAGATGGGTAATACTTTAGCAGTCATAATCAGTTTCACTTGGAAACAAAGTAGAGAGAGTAAAAGAATCATGAGACTGGTGGAAATAGATGTCAGGCAGATTATTTTTGTGATGTCTGACAAGTTGGTACAATTAAAGTTGCATTTGATACTATTTTATTTTGCACAAAACAGTAAATAATTTTCTTATTCATCAAGTAATATTTATCTATTAGAATACAAAAAAAATCTGAAATAAAAGAAAATTTTCAAGATACTTTTGAAATGGTTGAAATAACACTTTGGTGTCCTTTTTTTATTCCAAATAATACAGAAAAATTCATACGGGTTGCATAACTTTGGTTGTCCCAAAAGTAGGTTTTAGAAGAAAAACTTACTGCATGGAACAGTTTATCAAGTTGATGAATGCAAAGGGACAATACTTTCCTGCTGTAAAATTTACCTTTAACCGAGGTTTAAGTCAGCTTTCGGAACTGAATGATGCCACTAAGTTGTCTTTTTTCCTAAATGGAAAAAAAATAGCATACAAAGAGAAATACTTTTTATTCATTTTTCAATTGTTACAAGTGTTGTTAAATGTCATTTTTTGCTCTCTGTGTATACCAGTTAGGCCTAGTGTACCAGAGCTTAATCTGTTAAGATATCTCAGCAAGTGTCTTATTTTGACACTGATTTCCATCATATTTGGCATTCAAATTTAAAACATTGCCTGTATTTGTTTCATATTTAATATTGTCATATTATTCAGCTCTACAGGCCTCACCAAATTAGAAATCCAAGAAATAATATAAAACTCAAGAAACCGATACAATTATCAATGAAAACATGCAATATAATTTAGCTGAGAAAAAGAAGGAATTTGATTAAGTATTTGTTTTGACTGATTGGATATGAGTGGCAAGTTGCTTCCATATGGTGAAAAAACCTGAAACATGTGGATGTATTATAAACCTCAGTCCATGAAATTGCAACTAAAGGAGCTCTTAAGTTCATGGCTTATGCAACTTTATTGCAATGACGTTAAAAGCTGACTAATGCATATTAGCTGTGATAGATCATTAAAGAGCTTGAATTCGTCATCACAGTGAAAAATATGATAATCAAGATGGCTGAGTGTCAGTTGTTGGTTCAAATTGAGTTTGATTTGGTGCAGGAAAAAAGACAATCCAGGTTCTCTTAAGTTCATGACTTAAAGTAGGACTTGAAGTGAATTTTAGTCACACATACAATAAGCATAAGAATTCAAAGTACGTATGAAGCTAGTATTTTTATGTTTTCAGAACAGGTTCAGTTTTCACACAATCAAGCTTAATTGTGGTCTTGCAATGAGAAGTTCAAACATACAGGTCTCAAAATCAGAACACATCTTCCTGCACAAGAACTAGCAAAGAAAAACCTGGCTCTTTAAACAATTTGCCAGGACAATTTTTGAAGTACACTATTCATGTGAAACTTGCATGGCCTACTTTTCAACTATGCCAGTCCACATGGTGTGAAAGAAATAGTGTGAAGAAAATGTGCATGCTATAAACAGGTGAATTTAACATGTGGGATTTTAGAGTGAAATAGAAGTTAATGTATATGTTGTGTATATTATTTTCCTTCTTGTTTAGGTCTGTCTGTGCTTTGCTTCCTGCCTTTTCCCTGACACAGCCTCCACAGAGCCCCCACCATCCCTGATGGGCTCAGCCTTAGCAACAGCAGTGCTGGGTGTAGAGAAACCTCCAGCAGCTTCTCAGAATTCAGCCCTGCAGCCCCCCTGCCCTGCGACCACAGCCAGGTCATGCAAACCCTAGGGAGTTTTATAGCAATCGAGAGCTTAAACTCCCATGGAGAGTCTGAGCTTAAAATATGCAAAACCCCATTGATTCTTGTGGTTTCCACTACTATATCAGAGTGTTCTTGAAAGTAATAGTTTAGAGTCTCCTTTGACTTCTGCATCACACTGAAGAAGCTTCGGGAGCTTGAATTGAAGGCAGGAACTTTTGGCCACTAAAATGTTTACTATTATAAAAAAGATGAAAGAATGGGCTTTTCATCAGTCTGCTGGAGACAGTATATTGTGCATGTGAACAAATACAGAATAAATGAAACTAAGATGGTAAAATCTTCATACTTTCAGTCTATGTCAACATGAGCAAATGCTGTTCATCTACTGAGAATACTTCACTCTGAGATCAGACTAATAACAGTTTCTCTTTTTTTTTTCTATGAAAAAGGAGTAGCAGTGCACTTGGGTAATGTACATTTTTCATTCTAGTTTGTGTGTACGCCAGGAGACTAGAGAGTGAACATCAAATATGTGAACATTGATCTAGCCACAGAGTTTAAAAGCATCTGGACAAAATGAGAACTATTAAATAACTGGCTCATTGCTGTTAAATACTTGATTTTTAAAAGTGGCAAGGTAAACCAAACATTTTTTAGTATAAAGATTATTCAAGTAGAAGATGATTGATATTAAAATCTTGCTCCATTTTTAGAAAGTAAAAGCATGGGGGGGATAATAGAGTGAACCATTTAACAATAAGCATGATCCATAACAAACAGGTGCTCTATTTATTCAGTACAGTGGTCATTTGCTTCTAATTCACTCAAGAATAGGTAAAAAAAAAGACAGTTTGTTTGGTTACTGAGCAGCTTATACCTTACACTGTCTGTGGCAGGATGTCTGTGCAAAGTCTGTGTCACCTGTTCTAACCAAGTCTCTGTTCATTCACAGCAGCCTTTCCTCATGCCCATGTTTTATGTTGTGGAATAGCCCTGCAGCATGGTCTTGTCACTAGTGACATCCTGCTCTAGTTCTTATGGTTAAGAGAGAGCTGCAGCTTTAATTTCAGTCCTGTATGCACATATGAGTGTGTGTTTGGACTTCCTGGTGTCTAACATACCTGTTACCCTGATAAGAAGCTAAACTATGGATTGAGAAATTGCTTCAGCAGGATATCTCCAAGGAATGCGTCAGTGCTGCTGGCAATGGCATTAATGAATCAGTCCTTTCAGAGTCAGCAGTCTGCCTTGGCACACTTTTACATGGGTCTTTGTTGTGAGATTGATCAGAGAGGCATTCTGGGGTTTTAGGCAATCAGCAAATGGAATTTTAACTTAGTGTTTGAAATTATGAATGCTGAAAGTTCTGTCTTCCAGCTCTGTCTGAGAGTCAGAAAGGAAGCACGCCAGTCAAGCTGTTGAGAAAACAAATTATTTGTTAGTATTAGGACTTGATAGTCTTCATTCTTGTGCAGTGTCATTGCTGCAGTATAAATATTTCTCATTTGCAGATTTGGTATAAACACTTTCCAAGTGTTATTGACATTTTTTAAGTGTAATTGGACTACTTTTAAGAATTTTCCTTTTTTTTTTCTCACTTTTGGTCCCTGTGTGTGGGGCTGCAATTGCAGTGAACTGGTTCAGAGGAGGGAGGAGGTCATTGACAAAATCCAGGGGTTGATGAGATTTTAGTTTGATAGAAAACCAAAATAGACCACTCACTCACCCTGATGGTCTTTCTCTTTCACCTGCCAGCTTTTCCTTTACTAGAAAGGAACAGTGTCTTTAGGGGAGCTGAGCATCAGAGAGGTGGATGTAGCACAGTGGAGGAAAGAAGCTGGGCCTACAGCTGGGAGAGAGAAAATTCTCGGCCCAGGCTAAAGACTTGAACTCTTGTTACAGATAAAGATGTGTTAAAAAGGTAATTTCATTGACATCTGCTTTTCAAACTTTCTGTTTAAGAATAGATTCTAGAAAGCTGACCTATTTTAAAATAAAATGGTTTTTGGATAAAGCAACATTGGACTGAATCTCTGTAGGAGCTCAGTAGTAAGTAGAGTTTCAGGAGGCAGGGAAGGAAAGCACATTAAAAGAAAAAAGAAAAGGGTTTACACTTCAGTGGCATAATTCACCTTACAGGAATCTCAGCCAGGTTCTGCAGTACTTATTCAGAGAAAACCACTTTGTCTTTCACAAGGTTTGCTCCTGGATGTTTTTTATAGTTCATGAAAAATAGAATTTTTTTTTTGCAATACTTAAAAAAAATCACCAAATCCATTATGTACTTTCAACTTCTACCCATTCTGTAATGTTGTTAAAATGTCAGCTAAAACTGCATTTTAACATAAAGACATGAAGTCATAAGAATATATCTTATAAATCTTATTTACCATGACAGGTATGAGATTGTCTGGTAGTTTTTTCCAATTTTGTTTTTTTTTTTTGTGGTTTTCAGAAGTGTCTTGAAAAGAGACTATAGCTAGGCCGAAGTAAGCATGCAGACAAGGGGAAAAATTATGTACCAGCAGACATTTTTGAGACTGAACAGAAGCTGAAGTTGGATGTTCCTCCTTCTCCACCCTCTTTTATGCCTGTGAATAAGACCACACCATAATGAAACTTGGTGGCCTTTTAATTTGTAGACCTTTATAAAGGACCCTATAAAGCAGGTGGGAATTCCTCAGAATGGTGTCTGCATGAAAAATAAAGATGCTGATGAGAAATACTATAGGCTAGCAAAGATAGATAGAGATGTGAAGACTGTGGGCCCGGAGGAAAGGAGGACTTTGAGAATGTTCTTTATTGTTTTTTTTTAATTAAACTCTTCATGTTCTATAGAAAGAATAACAAAAGCCATGATACTAGAGGGTGAAACTTAAAGGACCTGATGATATTGTCACTAGCAATAGAAGAAGTCTGCTGAGGTAACAGTTGGTTTCAAGGCATTATTTAGTGGTCACTGCTGTATTTTTTTAAAATTAAGAGTACTATATAAGGCTGTTAGAGTTACATTTGAAGTTGATTCTGCAAGCCTTTAGCCACATAGAAAAAGGCTCACAATAAAGCTTTCAGTTTTAAAATTATAACTACATAGCAAAACAGAAAATGCAGGGAGCAGGTTGGCTGAATAAATCAGTCTTTGCATCCTAACAGAGAAACTAGTCTTTCCATCCTACCACTGAGAAAAAAACATTCACTGCAAGAAAAGGTTTGTTGTGTAAAATAGCTTTTAGTTTTGCTTGTTGCATCATTTGTTTTCTACATTGGTCTTTAGTGACAGTTGCAAATCACTGATTTAATTTCATACCTCATGTAAATTTCTTATCATTTGGTAGTTCATGTTGAACCATAATTCCAGATTAACAATATTCACAACATGCCATCACCTTGATAATTACAGTATGGAAATCACCAATGCCTGTAATTGACGGCATCAAAGACCTCCTTGTCTTTCTCTGAAATATCAAGGTCTGCATATCAGTGCAGTCTTGGGAAATCAAGATTTGACCTATAGTAGCATATAATTATGCTTATGCAGATTTTACCTAAGATAAAAGGAAAATATGTATTCATGTTTTTTCAAGTTGCAGAAACAACTGTATGAACATTTGTTCCATGTTATTCCAAAGCCCACTGAAAATGGCTTTCTTATGTGAGTGAATGCTTACCCATAAACCAAGATCACCACAACCCTGAGCAGTCTACTTTAGGTTTAGCTGCTCCCTTAAAATTGCTAAATTTTATTTTCTAGTTATGTGGAGAACTCACATCTCATGATCAATAACTGTATCAAATAATTGATTGGCAGGCTTTTCAGTTCAAATTAGTCTAAAAACCACAAGAGCTCGCATTGTCTCTTTTTTTGTTGCTGTCAGAAATTGAGAGGTCTGATAAGAATTATGTTTTGACATAGCCTCTGTAAAACTATTGAGGTTTATGCCTTTGTTTAGAACTGTCAGACTTCTTAAGACTAAATTACTAAAATGACTAAAATTTAATGAGTGCTACAATGCTCAGACTTGCTCTCTGTGGTTTTCTTTTGTACACTAATTAAAGGCAGCTTTTTGTATTCACAAATTCTCATGTATAGCTGGATGATTAAGTAGCCTTAGATTTATTCTTAGTGATAAAAAGTCAATTTTTTCATCTTTAAAGCAGATTGGTATGAGAGAGATTTTCCTGTAGCTATCAGTCAAAGCTATCAAATTTGGCAAAATGACTGAAGGACAAACAGTGGCAGAGAAAAAGGAGGAAAAAGATGCTTAAAAAGGTGACTTTCAAAAATACTGTACTCTTTAGCGCTATCACCAACTTTCCCCCCTTCCTTCATCACGTAGTTTCCTTTTCCTTGTTTTCCTCGTTGATGGTCCTGTGTTTGATATCCCTGTTGTCACAGAAAGCTTCTGATATGGTTGACGTTAAGCTGTGCCAAATTGCTGAGCAGAGAACATTACTTGAAGAGCAGTGAGCTCCTGGAAATCCTCGTGTGAATGGCTGTAGGTTTAGTGGTCCCTATTAAAAAAGTCATGTTGATGGCTACCTCTCTTTAGAAGTCTATGAAACAGTTATGGATCTTCCTAGACTTACAGTAGAAGTTGACCAACATATTTGCAAGTATCAGAAATTGTTCTACTTTATGTTTGGTCTGGAAATGGAAGTGCTAAATTACATTTATTGTATTATATTACAAAAGGTTTAAGAGAGAGCCCACATTTGGTAATGGTATATGGAAGGTGAGAGCTGTGATGTTAGTACTGCAGCAGCAAACTCCTTTTGCAGCCTGTCAGATG
Organism: Emberiza elegans; assembly: GCA_024865655.1. Lineage (NCBI taxonomy): Eukaryota > Metazoa > Chordata > Aves > Passeriformes > Fringillidae > Emberiza > Emberiza elegans. Next base: position 23,089,553 of record JALJVW010000241.1, on the reverse strand, counting down.
CATTTAGCAGTGAGTCTTTTCCCTTCTGTGCCTTGTTTTCATAATGTTTTAAAGTACATTCTTTGACAAGCATTCAAATGCTCTGTCGTTTGCTGAATGATTTCAGCATTCTTGATTCAGTCTTTTTCTTGAATGAAAATTTACTAGGCTTTACTGAAGCCAAGAGCTTCCAGTTTTTCAAATATGTCCACAGCTGTATCTACCTTTGTGTGAGTTCTGGTGACTAAGAACCTAAACAGTTCAAATGGAAAATTACTTGTTTCTGTGTTTGTGGAACTCTGCTATTTGAAAATTGAGAAACAGTAGCAGGAAATCTGAGTAACACAAAATTTGAAAATTTACCAATTTATTCAATTATAAAACCTTAGCAAGGAGGAGTAACCTCTTTCTCTGTTTCTTCTTTGAACATTTATTGGCATGACTGTCTGTTGTGTAGGTTGCATGTCAGACTAATGTCAAAATAACTGAGGAATGTGAGGATTCCTTTTGTCTGCCATACAATCTAGTATTAATTTTGAATGTATAAGGTAAATAATTTCATTAAATGTCATCCTTAAAGTGATTCATTGACAAAGAAATGTACTTCCTTTCAGTAATTTCTCATGTCATGGCAGTAAAACTTGAGATCCCTTTAACAGTACTGTTATTATCTATAATATTGTACAAATGCACTGTGAATTGGAGGAAGAGGCCTGAATTCTCAGAAGGTCCACATTTTGGACTGCATTTTTTCTTGAGAACTTGTTTGAGTGGTTTCCTTACCTCAAACCCTTTACTTCAGAGACATCTTTCTGATTTTATCATTTTGAAGACGCGGTATTTTGTTTACCCAGTTGTATTATTCTTTTCTGGTATTTTTACCACTATTCTTTGTTTTCTGTTTTGTATTTTCTTTGACTGTTTCTTGGATGTTCTCCTATTTTGTTGTCAGTTACAAAACTGAATGGTAACTGATGAAGAGTATGGACAAGAACTGTGAAATTAGTTTTGGTGGGTTTGCTTGGTTTTGTGTTTTTTTTTTTTAAATTATTACTATTTATTTTTTATTTTTTAAACAAATACTAATTAAGAAATAGATAATTGCTTAATTCAGAAAGACCATGTTTTCCAGTATTTTCGTTTTTTTAATAGTTTATTGATTTTTCAGTTCTGTATTTTTAATATTCCAGACACAGATTTAATTACAAACCCTTTACTTTAAGTTAATTAATTTCCCAGATTTGCATTCATATATTTTATAAACTATTTATAAAGAATTTGATTGTGACTTTTGAGTAATATCTTGTCTTTTATTCTGTCCAGGAATTAGTTTTAAGATTTTCCAAGACAGGTGGAGATTTTTTGTTTAGGCAGTTGTATTATTCTTTTCTGGTATTTTTACCACCATTCTTTGTTTTCTGTTTTGTATTTTCTTTGACTGTTTCTTGGATGTTCTCCTATTTTGTTGTCAGTTACAAAACTGAATGGTAACTGATGAGGAATATGGACAAGAACTGTGAAATTAGTTTTTGTGGGTTTGTTTGGTTTTGTGTTTTTAAAAAAAAATTATTATTATTATTATTTACTTTTTTATTTTTTAAACAAATACTAATTAAGAAATAGATAATTGCTTAATTCAAAAAGACCATGTTTTCCAGTATTTTCGTTTTTTAATAGTTTATTGATTTTTCAGTTCTGTATTGCAATATTCCAGACACAGAGGTGGGCTGGCAAATGACTACATTACATTTCACTGGTAAATATATTTATTTGATTTAAGTTGATTAATTTCCCAGATGTTGCATCATCACATAGTTAGATTAATTTATAAACTATTTATAAAGAATTTGATTGTGACTTTTGAGTAATATCTTGTCTTTTATTCTGTCCAGGAATTAGTGCACTTTTGTGTTTTCCAAGATGTTCCATGCACAGGTGGAGATGGTTTTTGTGTAGGCGCTATACCAAAAAGTGAAGCTTGCTTCTTCATCTCCCCTTGATCACTTTGTTTAGCCAGAGGTTTGCCAAAGTACTGTTAGAACAAAGTGTTCCAGGTGAAGTTACCTGGTTCCAGTTCTTCACGTGGAGATGAACCCCCTTTTGTCACAACTGAAGCATAGTAACATAGAAACAGAGAAAAAAATTAATGACCACATACTGCATTTCAAGGTCTGACACAAAACCCAGAGGCTTTTGTGGGCTGAGCAATGGGCATGGGGCTGTGAATTATCAGCCACCAGCACGAGTGCTGCTCTGGTGCAGTGCAGTGTGTGACAGGGGACCCTGCCCTGGGTGTGAGGCTGTGAATTATCAGCCACCAGCACGAGTGCTGCTCTGGTGCAGTGCAGTGTGTGGCAGGGGACACTGCCCTGGGTGTGAGGCTGTGAATTATCAGCCACCAGCACGAGTGCTGCTCTGGTGCAGTGCAGTGTGTGGCAGGGGACACTGCCCTGGGTGTTGGGCTGTGAATTATCAGCCACCAGCACGAGTGCTGCTCTGGTGCAGTGCAGTGTGTGACAGGGGACCCTGCCCTGGGTGTGAGGCTGTGAATTATCAGCCACCAGCACGAGTGCTGCTCTGGTGCAGTGCAGTGTGTGGCAGGGGACCCTGCCCTGGGCTTGGGGCTGTGAATTATCAGCCACCAGCACGAGTGCTGCTCTGGTGCAGTGCAGTGCAGTGTGTGGCAGGGGACCCTGCCCTGGGCTTGGGGCTGTGAATTATCAGCCACCAGCACGAGTGCTGCTCTGGTGCAGTGCAGTGTGTGGCAGGGGACCCTGCCCTGGGCTTGGGGCTGTGAATTATCAGCCACCAGCACGAGTGCTGCTCTGGTGCAGTGCAGTGTGTGGCAGGGGACCCTGCCCTGGGCTTGGGGCTGTGAATTATCAGCCACCAGCACGAGTGCTGCTCTGGTGCAGTGCAGTGTGTGGCAGGGGACCCTGCCCTGGGTTCTCTGGCCTTTGTGCAGCTCTGCAGTTGAGCTGGTTGGCTTTCGTTTTTGCAGGATCTGATTGGCAGGTCATCACTGGTTTCTGTAAAACAACATGCCTAACACAAGTAGGCTTATTGGCAGCCCTTATCTGCAGTGGGACAGTGAGGAGCTTGGAAAGGAGAGCATTGACATCCCCAGTAGGGTGGGTTATGGTCACCAACAAAAAGCTTTTGCTCAGTGTGGTTGCAGAGCCAGTCACACACCCACTGGAAATCTGTGAGAGCTATTCTTCTAGCAAGAATGTACAAAGAGTGATTTTGACCTTTATTTGGGTGACTGCTAGGTAATCAGGAGGAAGAACCTTTTAGGTTGGGGAGCAGAAGAGCCCCTCAAATGTGCAGATATTTACAGGCATATAATGCCATCCACTTAGCTTCAGAAAGTGGCACATTTTGATAGAAGGTACTGCTATTTTTTTGACTAATGATACTGAATTGGAAAAGTTGCATGTGTTTTAATTGGTCATATTGCCAGGCACTCTCCCAGCAAACCTAATTAACTTCAAGCTACAGAGCACCATTAACAGATGGGACTTTTTGTCTTGTATTTTTTCACTAATTAGAAAATCTCAGTCTTTTCACATTTATGGATTTAACAGAAATTTTCATTTTATTGTCAATATGTCAGCAGAAAGTTGAGAAAAAATGCAATCTGTATCAAGGAAGCAAAATGAAGCTGAAATATTAAGATATATTGAAGCATGTACAGAACAGTTGACAGCAAAAATGTTTTTTAAAAATCTTTCCTCAAATCAGATTGGAACTGTGTTTAGAAAAGTATATAAGGCTCTTTTTTTTTGTGGTTTAATTTTTGGTTTGGTTTTTTTATATTTCTGTTTCTGATGTCTACTCTAATAGTTCCTTAATTTTGATTTCACAGCATTCCTTATAATAAGCAGTCTGCTCAAATGAGATGTAGTCTGTTCAAGTCTATGCAAGAAAGCTAAATCTTTTATTGGAGAGAGAAGAAAACAAAGCTTGTGGCAGGGAGACTGAATTTGCTAATTCTCCTTAGTATGGTTTCATTCAGAGATGTTTCATATTCTACTCCCAGTGACCTATTACATCAGTTACTTACTACGGTCATGAGTAGTTAGGCAAGCTCACAGTGATTCAGGCCTTTACCATGGCTTTAACTTGTACCTTTCAGATATTCCCAAATTACTGCTCTGATGCAAAAATTCGATATTTAGGAACTAAATATGTGCCATTTTTTTTTTGTAACTCTTCTCTGTTTGCTCTTATCTGTTTTCTGTCCCAGAAATAATGTTGTTTCTATATTTCTTGTCAATGTTATTCGAGTCTGTAAAAAGAGATGCATTACATATGAACCGTGTTTTTAAAGATATATTTTCCATAAGTACAGAATTTTAGTTTTAGTAATAAATTAAAACCTTATTATACTGGGTAGTAACTTAATGGTACCAAAAATATAGTTCCAGAAAAATTGGCAAAAACTTTATCATAGAGTTATTGACACCTTTCTACTTAAATAAAACCCTTTAATGCACAAATCCCCTTTGCTGTCCTAGGCAGTGCTGCTGCCAGTGATGCCATGTCCTGTTTGGGGTCTTGGTGATTGCTGTGGCCTCAGGAGAGCTCTCAGCTGTGTGAGATGCACTGCACACACCTGCAGTGAAGGGAGAGGTTGCCCTACTGAGTTTACATGGAGTATTCCTGCCAAATGCAAGCAAGAGGGAGAATTGAGAGCCTGGAGAGGTCAAGTAATATGCTTAAGTCACACATCACAGGAATGGTAGGACTAGAGACAATAACCAAGACTTCTGATTACTCATGGTCATCAATCAGAGCTCATGCTGGACTACTTTGATGCTTTTTGGTTTTAAAATTAAATCCTTGCTGTGAATTTTCTGACAGGAGTTTACTGAGAATTTACTGCCCGCTAGTTTATCAGGTAGTCATTTCTCACTTCCCTCCTCCTCTTTTGGATAAACTCAGATTTGTCTTTGAAAATATAAGCCTATATGAGCTTTGCTGAAGGGGAAAATTTATATAGCAAAGAATCTTGTAAAGCTGCCAGATTTACAGTACTGTTTTTATTGTGTTCTGATGAATACATTAGTTACTGTAAAATTTAATAGCTGATGAACTTTTTAGTTACCTCCTTTTTGTGTAATAGCAGTAAACAAAAAACAAAATCATACAATGTCACTGAAAGGAAATGACTTGCATATAAAATCTTGTAAAAGATTTTCAAGTCTGGGTTTCTGAAAAGTTTTTAATGTGGCTATAAAAATTTCAAAGTTTGGATTTAGTGTTTTAATTGCTTCAATCTCAAAATAAAGATTTAGTAACTAGGAGTTAGCAATTAAGTGTCTGAGTTAGCAATTAAGTTAACTAAGTAACTAAGACTTGGAAATTTCAGGTAAAATAGTCTGGATCTTCTACGGTCAAGAAGGTCTTACTTTTGTTAAATTACAATAATTGCAGAGATGTGGGTACATCTCCTAGAGTCCGCATACTAATGCTGGGATTGCCAAGCTAGAAGTAATTGCTAACTTCTGAAATGTAACTTGAAGCAGGTGGGTCCTTAGATTTTTTATGGTTCTCATTCCTAACAAATCTGGACAAGCAAATTCTGTCTGTCTATAAAAGAACTACAATTGATTTCCTATTTGATGGTTAAAGGACATTTGGGGTTTATATTTAAGGTATGAGAATTTTCATCCAGGTTAGATCAAAACATCAGACTATTCACATCTTAGTAGGGCAAACATTTGAGTAACAGAAGTTTAATGGATCATTGAGGTTTTAGCTTTATGTATACAGGAACTAATTAGTGTTCTCCATAACTAATTATAAATATAAAAACAAATGGAATTTTATTTTAAAATCATAGTTGCTAAAACTGAGTATCTTATTAACAGAATTTACTGTATGAATGTAGAAATGAAAACCAAGTAAATTTCAAAAAATATTAGTAACTTAAAACCTAGTATATTCTAAGGATTACAATAGCCTTTGGGTAGAATAATTTAACCATAGAATAAGAGTTTGAAAGAAACATTTTTGAAGAACAGTACAGAACAGACTGTTGTCAGAAAAAATAAGAACTCTCTGATATCAGCCTGAGGTGTTAGGGGTTACAGATTTCTGAAAGTTTTTGGTGGTTTTTTTTTTCATTGTGTATTTCCTATTTAATACTTAATTTTGGAGGAAAATAAAAAGAGACGATTGTTCCTTTTTGATTTTCTGCTTTGCCTCTTGAGTTCTATGCTATTTTGTATTAATTATGTTTGGATAATTTAATCTTGTATAAGCAAGAATTTGCCTTTGAAACTTCAAAGAGTTCTGTTTCAACTTTCACAGAATGTTCAAGTGTTACAGGGTATGAGAGTCTGAAGTCCCTTCTCTAGAGTCTCTTCATTAATAACTGTAGCCCTCCTGTCTAATGAACCAGCCTTCTTGCTTTCCCTTTTTTAATCAATAATGCAGTTTTGGAGTTGTAGGGGGAATAGTGCCACCCCTTGGATTATCCCTTTGTTACATAGGCTGGGGCCTGAGCTTATTTTGGGACAGTGTTTCTCAGAGTTGGTGCTTGCCTGCAGTATTATTGTGTTGTTACACCCTTATCAAAACTCCCCTTTTTTTTCTTTCAATTTTTGTTTTTGTATTTATTATGGATGCCTAAATTTTGACTGCAATCAAAGGTCTTCTAGAGCCTCTTGGAATCAGTCAAAACATTTTTAGTTTTCCTTAGATGGATTTTATCTGCAATTTCTCTGTCTCTTGCCTCAAAAAGGCATTCTACAATTTTGTTTAAATCTGGGGCTGGATTTTTTCTGTTCCTTTTTTATGAAAGATTTAGGGATATGCAGCAACTATTCCATGTATTTCCCCCTCTTTAATCAGATATGTGTTTATTTTTAATTTGTTAGTAAGTGCTTAGTCAGTATAGCTGTTAGCATATGAGTTCACATTTCTCAGTCTTATACAAACAGCAAGCTATTATAAATTAAGGGATTCTTTCCTTCTGTACAGAAGGGTTATAATAGATGTTTTGGCAAACACATTGAAATAATAAAGGAAGCAAACTTCTTGCCATGGCCTAGTTAACAAGAAAGGCAGTAATTCACATACATATGTGCTTTTCCTTCCCTCAGATTTTAGTTGCTGTGAATTTGGGGTGTGGGTCTATGTTTGTGACACTCCTCTAGCCTAATAAGGTCCCTAAATCCCTAAAACAGATATTATCTCCCCTGGGAATCTAGGGAACACTAGAGCAAACTCAGCCTGGGTCTGAATAACCAGGTTAAACTCCATGTTCTTTAGATGGGAATACAAAATCTTGCATCTGAGACATTATCATATAGCATACAAAATTTGGGGTTTGTTAAATTTTATTTTTTTAAATTTTGCTATAACTTTAACCTGATTAGTTCAGGGTCTGCTTTTCCCACACACTTGATGGTTTTAATTTCAGCTCAACTCCTCTGTCACTTAGCAAAGGAAAAATGTGTTTCTCTGCTAGCAGGAAATACAAATGGAGTTTAATGTTCCTTTCTCTTCTGATACCCTTTCTGTGGTTCTTTGAGACATTATGTATCATGTTAGGTATGTGTTTCAAGGCAATAGAAGAGAAAATAAGCCTTGATTTAAAATCAGGTGTGTGTATATATATATGTATATTTGCATTTTAGTGGCAGTTAGATGAACTGTCACAGAACACCTGAAAGCCTGAAGTGTTTCGGAAGGTCTCACCCAGAATCTCTATAGCATTTAGGCAGCACAGTGATGATTAACAAAGGATTGGCTATAACTGGAATGTAAGGCTGATGCAGTGTTTTGCTGGGTTTGCTCTACAGGACTCCTTTGGGTAGGAGGCAATGAGTGAAAGTCATAACTCAAGACTTGCTCTGTGAAAAGCAAAATAAAAGTTTTATAAAGCCCTTGTGTGCTTTGTGAAACTTGGATGAATAAGAAGAGTATTTATAGAGTCCCAAATGGATTACAATCTTAGTTTTTAAAATTTCACTTCCACCATTAAGTGGCCATCTCAGCATTCTGCAACCCAAAACTCCTGCCATAGGGTAAATCTCTTTTGTCCTGTGGCTTTTTGGGGTTGTTTTTTTCTTATTTTCTTTCTTCTGTTATTTATAGATTGTTTGCTTTTTATTGTTTTTTTCTTGCTGTTTTCTTTATTTTTTTTTAAGAGATCCCTGTATTTATAGTGGCTTTGAGGGTGCTGTTACTATAGAAATTATTCCACAGAATGCAGGGTAAAATATCACCACAAATACTTGACTTTAAATTATTTGAAAGTGAATAGCTGTGTTTAAAACTGGTCTGGGAAAAAGTAGAATTTTTGCCAAAATTGTAAGCTCTGTGTTCTCAGAACACTTAGCACTCTTTAAAATTTTGTTTTTAAAAAATGCAGACTTTCCTTGAAATAAATGGGTAATAAATAATGGAGCAGATTTGATTCAGATTGAAACCGTGATTGTATCTAGCTTGGAATATTCCAACAGGTAGGGCAGAGTGTGCATAATAATGTGATTCCCACTATATTAATTCAGAGAAAAATGGGCTTTGGGATTGCTGGTAATCATAATTTGGGGTATATTGTCAGATAACAATCCACAAGTTCTATTCACCACTAAAATTTCTTTTGATGGTGAGACTACTACCAGTTGATATGCATTTAATAGCTTATTTCACCTTGCAACACCTGTACATAATGAAAGAAGATTTAAACTCTAGATGTTAACAATATATTAGGTAGTAAAAGTGTTAATTTCAATGAATTTCATGCTTTGATTCTTGAGTTTGATGGACAGATCTCACTGGTTCAGGTGATAATGCATCAGACAAGCCAACAGGTACCTGTACTCAGGCAAAATACTCTTTTTCAGACATTTAACAAAGTAAAAAATACTATGGTCTGCAGGATATAAAAGTAAGGAAAAATCATTTAAGCTTACAGTTGAATAGTTATTCTAACAATTATTTAATATTACAGTTATGTAATATTTATACATAAATGACTATTTTATTGGAAGATATGTACATATTTGATATTGTCCATGCAGAACTTCAGAGTTTGATTATGTAATAGTTATTATACCTTGCTTCAGATGCTGCCTTGGGTGGTAGCTGGGGGCAGAGGAATGTCTACACTGTTTCAGAAATTCTACTTAGAATGAAAACCTTGTGTGTCCCCTCCTTGCACTGTGATCCTCAGTCAGGCTTGTTCATAATACAGCAGCTTCAGAAAGAAGTCTGGAGCCTGTATTGAGCCAACATCTTTTTATTCCAGTACTCATCTGTGCTGGACTGTCAACAAAAGTCATAACTGTCATGATGTGCTGCATCAAGTATTGCTTTAAACTGTCTGCAAGGTCACTGCAGTCTCTATGGACATGAGTGCATTCTTACAGTTTTCCTGTGGGTTTCACAGCCATGTACATAAATGGAAGTTTGGTCACTCTTGGTTTATGTACCAATGAGCAGTCCTGAAGGATAGGTCTGGTAAAGCCAGACTTTTTGTCTCTTTTTAATGCAAGAAAGCATTCTGTGATAATATATAATGTTTGAAGCTCAAGTAGGACTAATTTTCTAAAGAAAATCAGAGCTCAAATTGAACTAGCTTATGATTTATTTTTGTTAGGTTTTTTTTGTATGTAGAAGAATAAATGGTCAAGGTTGTTAAATAATTACTCTTTTCTTTTCTTTTGTAGGTTGTCTTAGTCTTCGCTCTTAGTATTGGTGCTCTTGTAATATACTTCATAGATTCATCAAAGTGAGTATTTGAGTACATTTTCCTTTCTCTCCTTTCCTGCAGCAATTATGCATCTCTGAATTTCTCCATTCATCTACTTCAAATCAGTGCTTGGTCTCATCGCCTGAGTGCTAAGAACTTAATAGCAAAGGTTCTACAAAAATAACTCAAGAATGGGAAAAAATATTACATAAACTAAATTGAACACAGTCACATTGGATCTGTAGAATAGAGAGGAAAACTACTTTTGTGTATTGAGATTATACATATTACTGCAAAATGACAGTTTTTATATTCGTTTCACATGTGTAGAATCTTTCAAAATCAAGACTAGGATAAGAAATACAGGCTAAAAATATTTGTCAGAAAATTGCAGTTTGGAGGAAGAAAAAAGCATCTGGGGAGACTGACAAGAACACTTCTGAAAACCTCTGCATGAATTAGACAGAATGAGCATCTCTGTATTTCCAGCTTCAGAGAGTGATAGGTTTCTGCCAAGATAAGGTGAACTACTGATGGTCTGCAAAGCATCCCAGTGTTTTTTAGGTTTACTCTGATGTTATCATACAGTGTTGTGGCTTTGGCCAGGCAGTAGAAAGTTTCATCAGGCTGTGTGGTGGTTTGATGCAAACAAGGTAACTCAGGCTGTATTCTGATACCGTTCATACTCCACCCTTGTGTTCGCATCGAGCTGGGTGCTGTCGGTGTTGTAACAGGTGCACTGGTAGTCTAACACAGAAGAAATTAATAAAAAGGGACTTAAAAAAATATTCTTCCTTGAATGCAGTTCTTTTGGGAGAGTGATATTCTGAAGAATCAATAGCAATTTAAAGTTCTATGATGACACGCTTACTGTTTTCCTCTGAGCTAGTTTAAGGCTTTCCATTACTGTAGCTGTTAAGATTGCATGCCAGAGTCAGTCCCTGTGAGCCTGCCTACTGTCTGCAATGGTAGTAGTAATGTTCTAAAACAGTCATTCTGTGACTCAGAAAATCAGACATTCCACTGCTTGACATCTGTACATCCTGATATTTAGGAAGGTGGTGGCACCAGCAAAAGACATTCTTGGATATGTGGATGCCAGCTCTGTATTGTGCGAGTTTGAAGCTGTAGATGTGTTAAGTATAATGCAAATAAGTAAAGCAGAGGTTTTCTTTGTGGGGAGGAGCCACGTGGTGGGAAAACTCAAGTTCTGTCTTGAGCTTCCTTGAAGTGAGGACAAATGGTTTTCCTCCTTAACATTGCAATGAGCATTTCTGCTAATTTTAGCAATTTTTCCTTAGTATGTCACCACTGAAGTATGTAAAGTGGTCCATTTCTGAAGACCTTTGCAAAACTTTTTAAAGCAAAGTGGCAAACCTTCTAGATACCTGATATTTCCAGGTCAAAAATGTGGAATAGATTAAAACCTGTTTTTACTTATGTTTCAATTTCAGATCGACTACAGCTATGTGTCAGGTTAATTGTTTTTTCTGAAACTAATGGAATAAATGATAAATTTTAGGCACTGCATTTTTGAGTCTTTGATTGTTTTCCTCAAGGAGAGCAAAGCTGACAAGATGGGAGAGTCTCTGGGGCACTTGAGCTTTCTTTGGGCCACCCAATCTGTGTACTACTACCAGCTAATTGATTTCTTGATCAACAAGTGTTTTAACTGGGCATTTTTCTTGGTTTTCAGTCAATGTTTAAATTCAGGAACCTGAGGTTAGCATACTGCACTTGCACACTTTTTCTTCCTCCATTTCTCCCCTCTTACCCTTCTTTAGTTCTACACACATCTTGGTCTTTTCTGTGTTTTTTTTTTTTTGGGTTTTTTTTTTTTTTTTTGGTAATTGCTTATTGGATTAATTAATGTTAGAAACACTCCATATATATCCCCAAAGGGAAAAGTTCTGCTTAATTTTATTCCGCTGACCTGACACCCATTTCAGCAATGCAGAATCAAATACAGTGTTTATATCAGTGTATTTAAGATCTGCAAGCGCATGCTTGTAAGAAGTCATTCCTTTGAGAATTTGGTCAAACAGGAAATAATGAAGGTAGGGTGAGAGAAATGCTGGTGGTATCCTCAACAAAGCAGCTGGAACAACAGAGACTACAGCTTGCCAGGATCAGTGGGGACCAATAGACTCTAGTGCTCCCACCAGAGAGGTGGTGGCGTGAACCAGGGTGTGCTTTCCTTTAACAGTGCATTCCGGGGCTGGTGTGTTCTGCCTGGGCCATGGACTCTCACCTGTTAGTGCCTCTCACATGGAGAGTTGGAAAAATTGTGTCTCAATCCAAAGGTGAAGAGTGCTAGTGTGAGCAGTCATCTAATAGATCTTGGCAGTGATCTATGCATCCAAGACTCTTAATCTGGTTATAGATTTATAGATTCAATGATGGTATGTCCACAAAGGAGTCCTGATGATTTCATACCAAAGGGGCATCAAGAAAGATGGGGGAAAACAGTGCTGTTTTGTTAGATACTGAAGGGGAGAGTGAAAAGGCCAGAGTTTTTCAAGCAAGCATGTGTCATCATTAATTGTAGTATGAAGGCTGAATTGAAGTATGAAGGTTGTTGCAGCTGTGAGAGGAGGGTAAACAAAGAGCTTTTCTATGTTACCCAGTTCATCACTCTGACAGACACTCTGCCAGAGTAGTACCAGATGAAGTGGCACATCCAGTGCAATGCTCTTTGGAGAGATCTGAGCTCAGAAGATGGTGCAGCTTCAACATCCTCCATGCCAGTTAGTCCTACATCTCAGCAGAGCCAATTAAGTAGCTTTGCGTTGCTATAAAATATTTCTGTATTGATTCTGTTTCTGTTTCAAACTTTGGATTCTGCACCATACTTCATCACAAAAAATGGGCTTTCCTTAAAGCTTTATATGTTTATAAAACTATCAGAAAATATCCTACATACCCTCCACATCTCCATACCCCTTTTATCACTGCTGTGACAGGAGAGATAGCACAAAAAGATACTTTTAGCTACCACAAACTATTAATCAAATAATTTTATAAGAAAGATGGAAACATCTTTAAGTGTTCAGCCACCTTGTCATGGTTGCAACTTCATTGCTGACATTCTGACTACTGCATCATTATTCTTCCTTTGTTTCTGCTATATACATATATATAAAGTATCCCCCTATATATCTGACTGCATAAAAATTCACTCTTAAAGACAGATATTAATTGTATTTTTGTGTTTGATATTGGCCATGCAGAACTTAATTGTATTTTTGTGTTTTATTCTGTATGTGGATGGCTTTTTGAAAGGATTGTGATTCCCTTGAGGAAAACAGTTTTTTTGTGCTTCTTCTATTTCCTTTGGTGCCTTTGAGTTTATTTTTTGGCTGTTGTCTTTATTATTTAGGGTGAAGCAAGTCTGTCCTACCTATGCTGGCAGTTAGACTTCATGATTCCAACCTAGGTGATTTTGTCTGCTTGTTCAGTAGCAGTTTACCAAAACATTGCCACATGAAAAGTCTGATTTCTTGTTTTGGAGGATTCATGCTGGTTTCTTGCCATTGCATGGGAATAAATTAGGAAGGAAGGATGCATTGGAAATCTTTATATTTTGTTTGAGAAGTTTCATGTGTGACAGCACAAGGAGAAAAGTGTCATTAGCAAATTCTCTTGGAAAGTCTTACTAGAATTTTTTTTTCCCCTGAAAGCAGCACTTTGTTTCAAGTCCTTATGAATTCTGTTCTGGGAACATTTGAGGCTAAGTTGTGATAGTGTACTGTGTTTGGCTTTCCTGCTTGTTTGCTGCTGCTTCTGTGTTTTGTCTTTTGAGAGACATTTGATTTTTCTCAGCAAAATCTTCTACAAAAATACAGCAAGCCTGATGAGGATGATTCATTCAAATTTATTACAGATACAGTATTACTGCTCAGGAGAATTCACATCTTTTTCATTTGTGTAGTCTGTGTTGCCCCTTTTACAGACATGTATGAGGTATGACATTTATCCAAATAGTTCAGTAAATCTGTGTAAACATAAACACTGAAGTGGTTTTAGATATCAATCTCATTTTCATTACAAGTCCTTAAGCTTTTCCATATTAACTGGAATAATCTGCGGAACATTTTTGGTGATTGCTTCTTGGTTTCATGGCCCTTCAAGAAAACAGCAATTTTAATTTAATTTGTAAATCAACAATGCTACATCTGAATTTTAAGTGGATCTCATTGGCCTGATGTATAAAAAAATGAAGATGAGTCTAATAGGATCAGAAATCAGCTCATAGAAAAAGTTCAGTTTGACCTTTGATTTTATTATGGTTTTCAGGTTACAGTTTGTTTCTCTGAATTTATTATTTCTTTTCAATTTGAAAGACATAGAAAAGTAAAAGATTGGTTTTTTCTCAAGTAACCAGTTTAGGGCTATGCTGTATCATTTTGCTGAGGATGTCCTGTGCAATTCATGTTTCTGTACTCCCAAGTATGTATTTACCAGTATTTTGGGTGTGCACAGATTTTACATAGCCTTTCAATCTTCATATTTGAGGAGTTAAGTAAGTAGGACTTCAGTTGTACTAAACTTTGTTTCAAGCCTTCCTGCTTATAGTAAAATCTACTCATGCAAAAGTATTTTAATTATGTTTATAAAGTTTGCCTTAGTACACTCATTAATCCTCACTAAGTGGCTGCAGGAGCATTCCTTCATGCTAAGTACACAGTAGAATTTTTATATATATATATATATATGTATATATATATATATATATATAGTTTTTTGTGATGCATGACAAAGAGATGTAGAAGTTGACTTAAAATTCTGGGATCTGGTTCAAGAAAATGCTGTTAGATTGCTGAAATTGCTAAAACTTCAATGGTCTGTGTCTTGGCAAGTAGATTAAAACATATTATTCCCTGCATTCTTGGTAGGGGAGTCTACCACAGTACTTTGCAGCTGATGGCATTGTAAAATTTTACTATTATGCTAATTTTAATTTTGTTAGCACTACATCAGTTTCTGTGGGCTGATTAAGTTTGTTCCATGCTGAACGAAATCCAGTTCTATGTGTTCTCTTCACCTATTTTTTACATAAAAAGGGAAAAAGAAACTTTTCATTCCCCTTAGTTATATTAACTGCTCACTTGTCAAATGGAGTGATAGGTGTAATTTTCTGATTCAAAGAAAATTTAGCTTAAATATATAAGTGAATTTCTTGTAAGTATTTATTTTGAGGTAATGTGGGTTTTAGTATTATAATGGAATTGTAACTTAGTTGTTCCTACTGCTGATTCTCAGCAAATCACAAAATTTGTGTTCATAAAGCCTCAGTCCATACCCTTTAAACTTATACATCATTAAATAAGATTTTTGGTCGTAAGTATTTTAATTTCATCTTTGCTGTGCTTGCAGTCGGTGCTGAGTGTACACCATTATTGCTTTAATTGAAAAGTGATTTCTAGAAGAAAGCCTTAGTCGTGACAATGAACTTTAATTTTCTTCACTGCTCTGCAAATTTTCCTGGGAAAGTGTCCATAGCTGAGATTCATTGCTTTCATTAGCATGCTGCAGTGGAAGCCAGGTGGGTGAGCAGCTCAATGCATGGCCTCTGCAGGCAACTGAATACCAGGATGATTGAAGGTCTTTGTTAGGCACAGATGGTGTTAATTATGAGTCACATCCAGCAACAGCAGTGATATGATTATTATAAGGCAAAAACCAAAAGAAACAGGCCACAGCGGAGGGAACAAAACACCTGGTAATGATTGTCCATGTGTTACTATGCACTTACCTCTCTAGGACAAAGGGATTAGGTATGATTATATGTCTCCTAGTTTTGTTGTTAGACATTGTCCCTTAACCACCAATTGTGTGTTGTCTTGAATTATTAAAAAAAATCTGAATGTAGTGAGGCATACTGAAAAATTAGATGCATGATTTATGTACTGTCAGTCTCTTAGCTCAGTGTTTGCATTCATTCTCTGAAATGTTCAGAGCTTGAGTTTGGCAAATTATATGCAGATAAAATTTGTATAACGCTACCTGAACAACTCCTCCAATCTATTTAGGAGATTATAATAATGAATAAAGGTAATTCCTCTGTATGAGTTTATCACGTTAATGAAATAACATTGGATTACACTGATTTTTGCTCGTGGTACAGAATCTCTGGTTAGGCAATATGGAAATATTCTGAGTTCTCTAGACAAATCACTGTAATGAAGTTTCTGTTAATCAATGCCAGTAGTTTGTGTTTGCTAAATAATGAAAATGAATTGTTGCAAATGAATTAAATGAGCAACATTGTGAATGATAAAATGGCAAACAAAAATAGAGTTCTTTCATAATAATTGGCAAATCAAGCTCTGGGGAAATTTTTGGGTATTGTTTTTATCCCTTAGTGTTCTACAGAAATTTTTAGTAATTGTAATGCACAACCTTGATGATGAGATAAATTCCAATGGGATTACTTTTCTGAAGTGTTGGGCCTTGTAAAAGATCTCAATATCTGCCACTGCGTACCACTGAGTAGAGTTTGGCTCTCTTTCCTTAACACCTGAAGGAGGCTCCTCCAGGTATTTATAGGTGTTAGTAAGATTAGTTGAGACTTTGTCAGACAGAAGAGTCTTCAGCCCTCCTCATATGACAGGGCTCCAGTTCTTCAACATCTTTGTGCCTTTCACTGGTCTCACTCCCCTGTGCCTGTGTCTTCGTGCTGGAAACACACTTCCTAAAGCAGCCTGGAAAGTGCTGCTGACCTTCTTTACTGCAAGAGCCCATGGGTGGCTTAGAGTGAACTTCTGGACTCAGGTCATTTTCTGCAAAGCTGCTTTCCAGCTGCAGCCAGTTGCATGCCATGCTAAGGAATCACTGAAGTTCAAGTTTGTATAATTTTATTGTTCCACAAATAAGTCAGTAATCTGAAATAGCAAAACTTTGTGCGTGCAGTGATATTTAATGACTTTATTTGTATGAAAATGTTGCTAGATAGACCTTTAAGTAAATATCTGTCACTTAAATTAATGTGTTTATACTGAACATAGCAGGCTTAAGAGTTTGATCATTAAATAGCTAAGTCCTCACTTTTCATAAGCAAATTCTTATATGGTTTAAATTCTTGTCATCTCTTAGATGAGAGTACTGTATTTCAGGAATCAGATTCTTCTTTTTTAAGGGTTAGGTGGAATATACTGGTTTTTTTTTTTTAAACATTTGGCCATTAGTTTTTTATTCTCCAGTTTCTAGTTAATTGGCAGAAATCTGATTTCAGTCTAGGCAAAAATCTGTACCACTGGCACATTTTTAAGACAGCACTTTATAGGAGAGTGAGACATGCTGCTTTCTCAAGTTTCTCTCTATGAAGAATGAATGGAGGAAATTAATTGGAAATGGAGGTCTCAGGTGTTGTCGAATTTGAATAGCTTAGCTTCTTAGCTATATTTATAATACAAGGATTTTTTCAAAGAAGCAGGATTTTTACACTGAAACATCACACCCTATGGAATAGGGAGGTCAGACATGGTACTGTTCCAGTAGGGAAGTGGAATGGTACAAATAGGTAATTTCACGGAGAAATGATAAAATCTATGTAATTTGTGACTTTGCAGATTTAGTTTGGAACTTAAGGAAAGTTTGGTAGCTGTGACAGTGGGGAAATATTGAAAAAGAGAATCATAGGATGATCGTGGAATTTCCTGCTTGACTGGTATTTGGCTTGTACAAGTTATACTTGGTGAGGTTTTGGTTGGTAGGATGTTGGAATACCTGATTATTATGTCTTCTGCAATGTAAAGCTAACTATGTGGCCTGGGAGGCTAGAAGGAAATTAAGACCACATTGTTGCTCTGAAGATCTAAGCCTGCAAGAATGTCAAGGGTATCTATGCAATTTCAATCTTATAGGAATATTGTTTTGCCTAAACCCGCCATGGATAAAAAGCAAGCATTTAACACCTTCATTTTTTGTAAGACAGTTTCTTACTGATATTATTGTAATTATTATAAACTCAGAGACTCTCAGAAGACAAATGGATCCAAGACCAGAGAAGAGGTGTGATCCTAGCTCAGGGCAGACTTTTTTTTCATAACATGCTGCTTTGCAGTTCAAAGCCACAATTACTTAGATAACACTTTGGTCATTTAGTGTGACTGGTCTGTGAGTGTTTTGGTTTTCGTTTTTGTTTTTTTAAATCTGGAGGCTGTGTGTAGCCATACAGGAATATTTCTGAGAATTTCATGTTAGATGCTAGCATTTTATTTCTTATCTGAAAATTAATAACAAATACAACAGATATGTAGTACCAGGAGGTAGAAAATTTCTTTTTCCCCTCCTGTGTTCCAAGTGCATTCTAACACTTTATGACAAGTGGCATTTATGGCAAGTGAGTTTACTGCTTGTTCTGGAGCTGTTAGCAAGAAATAAATTTAAACCTGTATGTTTGGACATGGATGTTATAATATGCTTTTGAGTCAAATTCTTTTCTCTCTGCTGAGGGGCGGTTTGGTTTTGTATGCTGTTATGCTTCATGTGGGATACCTGAACTCCTTCAAGTGGGCAAGGCTTGACAAAGGCTGTAGCAGATCTTTGCCTCACCTGGCAGGTTTTCTCCAAGCAAGTGCCTGTTGTTAAAGGACATTTCAATAACACTGGTATTCAACCCTCCTATGTGCCAAACTGCATCTTCCTTTTCCAATGAGTTGCTTCTGCTTGTGTGTACTGAGAAATCCAAAGGCATCAGGTTAAACATCAGGCTGAAAAAGAACTGCAAATTGACAGCTGCTTCTAGTTGATTCCTGGCAGTCTTCATTGATTTCTAGTTCTGTTTTGGGAAGATTATTCCCATCTGCTCTAAGTTCTATTAGCTTCTGTAGGGCAGGATCTCAAAGTTTGATTTGTGCAAGAGTAAGGTCTTTCACCTGGAGGTTCACCTGAAGGCAGATGTCAGGCATAATCAGGCATGTTTAGAAAACCATACTTCTAAACGATGTTTTAAGTTCAGGAGTTGATCCTCTGCTGCCCTGCTTGCATAAAACTTGCATTACTTTTGATACCATATGCAATTCATATCTCTGCATGAACGCAAGTTTCTGAGTCCAGGGAAACCAGAGTGTTAAAAGTTATATCTGTTATCTAAAAACCCCAGAATCCATGTCCTTTTAAAAATTCTACCCATGACTATGGATAAAAACCAATTGTAATAGAACATCTCAGTTTCTCAGTCCTGTGGTTTCCTAGTCTTTTAAATTTATATTTATTTTGAAAATTTTATGTGTGTTGCAGCACTACATGTTATGCAGCATCTGAAGCCCAAGCTTGCTTGTTGGCATGAATTACCATTTACTAATTATTGTTGTCTCTGGATAATAATTTACTGTTTCTAGAGCATCAATAAAATAAGCTTATTGACACTGTTATGCTTACATGTGCATTTTTTGGATAATGACTTGGATCTGACTTAAGAAATATGGATAAAAAATATTTAAATTAGCATTTATTTGCTTAGATTTAATAGCTTAGGTTCTGGTAACTTTCACTGCAACCAAGTTCTCAGGAAACCTGCTCTGTGTTGGTTTTCACCACCTGCACAATAATTGGAAGGTCAGTTTGTGTAAGGAAACTGTAGAAATCACATTTACGGCCTGCTCGGTTTCACTTCTCTTTTTCATAAACTCATGCCATGTTGCTTGATGTGTTTCCAGTATTGCTACAGGAGCATATTCTTAAATTACAATTCAAATTCTTTCAAAAACCCCACCAGTGTATAATTGATGTACATGTTAGAATCTTTCTTTTTTTTTTCCTTCTTTCCAAATGAATGTCTGCATTTTTTGTTTCATCCCAAAGCATCTGACAATGCATCTGCAAATACTTTGTCCCATGCTTTCTTTCCCTGTAGACAGATTAGTTGTGCACACTGAGCTAGAAGCATTCTTCCTTAGCACTGGACAAATTCCCAAATCTATATAATCTAGAAGAGGAGATAACTCAGCTGAGGTTTTAAAAATACCAGACCATAATGCTATTATCAAAACGTGCCTTGTATAGAAGATTGCTTTTTAGAGAGGAGCTAAATATATAATCAGCCTTACCCCTCTGCTTTTTAAGCTATAGATACAAATAAAGATGTGACCTCTTTTGCTTTTTTTCCCCTCCCTTTTCCCCTGACAGCTTGACAAATTGTAGCTTTTGGGACACCCCAGTAGTTGATGAGTCATTTCTGCTTAAAAATAGAATTCCTTGCAGCAAGGACACCCATTCCACTTTGGACGCATGTGTCATTTCTGACAGAGTCACAGGGCCAACTGTGCCATGTTAATTAAGCAACCAGGAGGAAAAGAGATCTCTCTCTTCAGTAAACACCAGAACTGGAATCCAACAATACTGAAAAAAAGAAAAGGGAAATCCCATATACATGAACATGAATACCTGCAGGCTTTCCTCCCTTCCCTGTTCTTTGTGAGCATTTTGAGTCCTTTATAGATCCCTGGTGCAATGTAGCAAACATCACTATCTCACACTTCTTTTGTGCCACCCCCTGCCCCCTTTTTTTTTTTTTTTTTTTTTTTTTTTAATCCTGAAAGACCTGACAGAAAACCAGCTTCACAAAGGGAACTGTAGGGTTTAATTACTGTGTACAGAAGAAAATTTGTAATGGAGCATTGCAATATTGTTATCTTTTATTAGTGAGGCGCAGAAATGGAGCTGCATGAGAACGGTGATAAGCAGTCAGCTGTGTTCAGCACCAGGTACATGTGATAGAGTACCCTATACAAGCCTCAATAGGAGAGAGTATTAAATAAAAATGTGATTAATATTAAAATGGCAATTTGTGGCATTGTAGTAGACCTTGCTCACTTTATGAATGTTAAAGTTTTATTACTCTTATCAAATCTAGTGCAATTAGAGGAGTGGAGCAGGTTGTTCTTTAGCAAGATTTTTAGCTCGTGGCATATTTATTCATCTGCTACTGATGGGAATTATTTGGCCTTGAAACTGGGGGCCAGCCCCTTGAGTGGAACAATTATGTGGTGCATAAAACCCTATTGCTGCAATAATTTTTCTTAGAAATTTGAAGATTTGTTTTCTTCACAGGTTTTGTACTTTGATAAGCATTAGAAATAGTGAATTTTATGCAAGATCTACATCCTTAAAGTAATCAATTCTTAAAATTCAGGAAATGGCATGAGCTTGTTGGAGACTGTGATTACTGTAAGATTCTTTAAGAAATTTAAGTCAGATGCTAATAGCCCTAAAAGATACTGCATCAGCCATATGTTACCTTTTTTAGTCTTTTGATTTGTCATCATTTCGAGCTTAATATTTTCTCAAAACAAAGTGATTTTCAATTTTCATGTAATTATTTAAATTTGTCTTAGTTATACTCCATCTCTGCTGAAAAATATCATTTTTCAACCAAGTTGGCTCAATTTCTATCCATTCCTGTAATAAAAATGGAATTCTAAGAGTAACGTTAAATGGATTATATGAAATATCTTTTGGTATTATTTATATTTATACTGTTAAACAGTATTAATTCTGAGTAAAAAGTGACATAATGTATCTGAACTCAGATAACTGATGGCTGGTTTGCTATTCAGTCATATTAGTCACAACACTCATGGGTGACAGATTTTAAAAAACAGAAGTAGATACTGGTGTCAACAGTCAATATACTATTATTTACAGGATATCCATTCATCGCTGCAAATAATCTTTCTGAATAACACTAATACTTCAATTCTTGTAAAGCTCTTTGATCATTTTAAGCTCAAGTTTTTCCCACCTTACATTTGAAATTTGGTGTCAGTGACTTGTGTTTTATTGATGAAATTCAGGTGAGAAATAGGACTCATAAACTTGTAGCAAAGTCAATAAATAAAAAATTTACTATTCTTAGTATCAGCCAGATTACTAGTCTGTGTATGAAGTCAGATTAAATTTTAACAGTATTGCACTTTTCCTGTAGACTGAAGCATTGCAAAAATTTTGTATAAAATTAAGGGAGTAGAATACAAGCAAAAATAGAAAAGACTGAAAGTAGGTTCAGGATTATCTTGGTTTGCCTTAATTAAAATTAAATTGCAACAGGGATATTCTTTTAATTGATAATGCTAAATGAAGGAAACATCAGTTGAAATGGATTCTATTGTTTATTGAATTTGTAAATTTATAAAGATTAAATAAAGCTAAAAATTAAACTCCTCTTGAAATGCTATTTGTGATTACTTATCTATTATAAAATTAGGACATGCTTCACTTTATTCATTTAATTCTTTGATGCATATGAAGACATTTTGGTATCTTAGGTTAAGGATTTCTTAAATAGTTTATTTTTTAAATTCCTGTGGTTGTAGACTGGGGAAAAGGCTAAATGAGATTGTGAAATACCACTGGTTCTGGAATTTAAGCCAAAGGGTCTATTTTGGTCATTTTGTCATATTTCTCAATATAACAGTTTATACAGTATTTTTCTTTAAACAAAATGTCTTGTGATGAGAAAGATATGTAGACTTAATTTTAAAGATGTGACGTGATACAGAGTTTTCCATTTGCCTTGCAGTGGTTAACTTACCTTGCTCTTAAAATGTGTTTTAGCTTTCAATCTAAATCTTTGGCTTTATCTTCCATTTTCCTCCTTTTTTCTTTTTTTCTCCTGTTAGTGGTCTTTCCACTAATGTTTTGTAGAGATATTTCTAGGCATGTTAAAATCACATTTTAATGCCCCTTTTTTGGTATTAATTTAACAAGCTCATTTTCAGTTTTTTAAAATAGTGCAAGGTCTTAGACTGAACCATTGTAGCAGGTTTTGGGTTTTTTCCCACTGAATTCTTTGGTAGTTTTATTTTATATGTGGCATTTCAGTTTGAGTATTTTGCAGTCCATATTGGATATTACTGGACATTAAATTTTCAATGTTTTTTGAGTGCTTCATTTCAATGCATGCCTGCATTTTCTTTTTCTCCTCTGGCTATTTATGAAATACATGATAGTTATTTATGAAAGGAAAAATTAGTGCAGTGCTTTCTGCTTTTACTGCTGCCCATTTAGTCAATACAAAAAGTATATCATGCTATTAGTCATGAAGAAAACTTTTCCTTCAGTTCGCATTGCAGAAGCTGTGGATTATTTGAACTGATGCCCAGAATTTAATTTCTTTCCAACTGCTGAAACCTGTTATTAGTGATAGCTGTATTCATGCTCACATATTATATGTGCTGCTTAGCATATATTGCATAATGCTGTATTTTTGTGTGTCTGTGTAGAAATAACTATTCTGAAAATGGGTTCCTAAAACCTGAATTGATCTGACTAGTCTGTGCACAAAGATCTGCACAGTACTTTTCTGTAGTGGCTCAAATATTCTCTTTGTTCTCCCAGTTTGTCTCACAGCTCCTGTGATGTACCGAATATTAAGAAAAAGTCTTTGATGAATAGAACAAAAAATGTATGTTTCTGTTTCTTCTGGATATTTTCACAGCAGTAGCATTAGTTTGTTACTGCTTGTAAAAGCCTGTAAATAGAAAGGATGAAAGGATAAAAATAAATCGAAGTTTTGGGGTTGAAGTCTACTACAGAAATGCACATTACATCAATTTTTCTAAATATTTACATTTTCTAGTGTGTTTTGAGAAATATTCATTCCATCTGTATTTTATTTATGTTTCGGTGCAACTATACCTGCCTAAAAGCTGTATTACTGCATTAAAAAAAACTTTAACTCCATTTCAAAGCCCACTAATCCTACACATCTTTGTTTAAAATATTAAGTTGACAGAAAGCAGATACAAGTACCTCCCTCCTGCTTAAGGCATTCAGTAGTTTAAATGGAATATAGACTCATTGCCATTTATGTCCTGGAAAATATATCCTGTCGCTGTTCACAACCCTGTGTCTTAGCAACAGTGTTTGGAGGAGAAAAAAACCAAAAACCAACAACCAAAAACCCACCCCTCAAAACCAACCCACATGGCAAAAGTTTTCCAACGAATACTGTTTACTGATCTGCATCCCATGTTACATTCAGTGATGAATTGCATGAAAGAGGAAAACCTGTTTTAGTTTCTGTAATGCAGTGAGAGCTTACAGTAGACTTACTGATTTCTGTAGTTTGATCTTGCTGGGTGAAATGCACAACATGGAAAAAGGCATGCAGTAACTAGGAAATTATTTTATATTGATACAGAAAGAATTGTGGTTTGGGATTTTTTATGTTTAGATTAAAAATGAGAAAAACAACAAAAAAATTATCACTGGAACCTCTTGATGTGAGTCAGTGAAGCCAAAGTTCCCTTCCTCTGGTTACTCAGGCTGGGACTTCCCAAGGAACTGTAGGGAGTCTATTTTATATTCCTCCTCGTGACACTGCATGCATACCAAGCATTGCCTTTTTTGGGGGGGTGGGGGGGAGATGTTTTGGAACCTTCCTTGATTTTTGTCACTAAGAAAATTAAATCAAAAGAAGTATAAAAGTATTTCAGATCTTGCTGTGAGTACTGTGCAGTAACAGAGCACCGTCCGGCAGCACTAGTTATTGTCATGTGAAATACTGCATTACAAAGAATCATCACAGAATCTCACACAAGGCTGACTTGGAAGGAACCCACAAAGATCAAGTCCAATTCCTGGCCTTGGACAGAATCATCCCCAGAGTCACAGCCTGTGCCTGAGAGCGCTGTCCAAGCACTGCCTGAGCCCTGTCAGGCTGGTGCTGTGACCTCTGCCCTGGGGAGCTGTTCCAGCCACCCTCTGGTGAAGAACCATTTCCTGATGTCCAACCTAAACCTCCCCTGACTCAGCTTCAGGACATTCCCTCGGGCCCTGTCACTGTCACCCCAGAGCAGAGATCAGTGCCTGCCCCTCCTTTTCCTCCCAGGAGGAAGTTGTGACTGCAGTGAGGTCTGCCCTCAATTTCTCTTCCAGGCTGAACAGACCAAGGGACCTCAGCTGCTCCTCACATGGTGTCCCTTCAAGCTTTTCACCATCTTTGTTACCCTCCTTTAGATTCTATAGCTTAATACCTTTCTATATTGCTGTATATGATATGGTAGGAAGTAGGACAGAAAAAAGATTTTTCTGATCTCTTGAAGAGTGGCTTGGGAGAAATGTCTGTGACAAACATGTATTTCCTGAAAAACTGCAAGGTTTATTGGTTCTGCCACATGTTGCACTCTCCTGTCTTCCCCCCTTTTCAGCCATTTGGTTGGACTTTGCTTTCTTTGTCAAAAATAGTAATTTGGACATGATTTTGATGGGATTTGTTTTCTCTTTCTGAGATTTCATTGTTTTTAATCATCCTCTACTCTCTGCCTCATACCATACTTCAGAATTAGTCACGTAACTCTGTGACCTTGATTATCTGAAGCTCCTTGGTTTTTGAAAAATGAATAATGTTTTTTTTTTTAATCAAGTAACAAGAGACTTAAGTTTTCCTGGGTCCAGCAATGTCAGGCATATCTCATCTGCAAAATTAATTAGGTAAAATCAGAATTCAAGTAAGTAATCTAACACAGTTCGACTTTGTGTGAAGGTATAATTTGCATGAGGTACATTGATAAGAAGAGTGAATAAGAACCTCCTCTTACCTATCCCAAGTATGGCTATTACTTATGTATTTACTTACAGCTTTTAACTGTCCCCTCTGGCCCCTGGCCCATACGTTGGTGTGTGCAAAAGAGGCAAGATGTCATTTACTGAAGGTGAACTTCCCAGGACAGCTGACAAGTTAGGGCAGCTCAGTGTCCTGAGGGGGTCCCAGAAGAACAGCTCTTACTCCACTAGCCACTCAACAACATTTAGTTAGATCCTTATTCTAGGAAATATTTCTTGCATCATTTTAACTTTAAACTGTGGTAAATTACCAAGCAAAGTATTTTGAAGACAATGGAATTCTGACTTTGCTTCATGTCTTCTTGGAGTACTGTAAATGTAAACAGATTTGCACTATGATGAATGTGGGGGCTGGGTGTGTGATTTAAAAACAGTAAGCAACCTTTCTAATTCTTCCTTTCTAATTTACTTATCAAGCTTCAGATAATTTCCACTTTATAGAGGGGAATCCTGTCAGGTACAATTTCTTTTTATGGAGATTGCTTCTTTTTCACTTATTTTCAGTGCAGCTCATACTCATGTCACTCATAATCTCAATTTTCCAACAATCAAATATATTGGCAGATTGTGATACAGGTTTAGAAAGCATAGTAATAATTTAGTGGACAAAAAGATATGCATCGTGGTTTTATTATGAGATTTAGTATGACATTGTAGCATTCCCAAAGAAATTATTAAAAGAGGTAATGTTGCTGAGGCATTATTTGTTACTGTTAAACCAAGAGCTTAAGAGGCATTTGGGGTGTTGGGATATTTTTTGTTATTAAAGATACCTTAAGCAGAAGATGTAGGTTGGTTTTTATTTTTTTTCCCCCAGTGGAAATTACTTGCTCCTAAAGCAAATTTAAAAAAAAAATTGCTTCTAAAATGAGCAACTCAGCTTAATTCACTAAAACGAATGAAAATGAGCATGCCAAGCATGCCAGGAAATGTAAAGAAAGACAGGGAGTGATTCTTCCCACTATAAAATATCCACATTTGATTTTTGGTGGTATTACTGTATGAACTTCCTCCTCCTTTGGCAAAGGAAAAAAATTATCTTGCCAAGTCTAAAAGGCCTGTTGAAATTTCAGAGCTTGCAGATGATTAAAAAAAAAAAATCTGTAGCAAAAGTAATTTTGGAATGTTGAAGATGGGAGAGAGAGGAGTAGTCTTAAGGCTGTGGGTTGTATGGAGTTGATTTGGCTTGTTTTTGTGTTCGTGTCACTGCTCATTAGGTTTATTGTGCTTACGTGGGAGTAAATCTGTTAGTATAGTTTATAAACCCTATGATTTTAGAGAAGTGATTTTTTTCAAAAGTGTATTATTATTTTTATGCTGACATTGTTTATGTGCTCTTAATAGTAATTAATGCCCCCATAGGAAAGTAGATATGCCTGGTAGAGAAGGAAAAGTAATAAACTGGAGCTAGTTATGAGCCAGAATAGAAACTGAAGTGGTAGCCTGGTCTTTCTCTGTAAGCATATGATTTCTTGATCAAAAATTAGCAGCCAGAATACCTAGTGGAATTATTATGCTGGAAAAATTCTTAAAGTTTTAAAATTAAATTTTGGGAAGTATGTCTAGTGATCTGTTTACATGTACAGATACTGTTTGACAAGTAGGTAACTGCATTTAGTGTTTCACTGGAAAAATGAAATCAAGATCAGTTATTGTCAATGTCAATGACTGGTAATTTCTTACTGAAAAAGCCCACAGATTTAGTGTGCTTCATTTTCTTAACTGAATATGTGTAAATATGTATATAAATTAAGCTTATATATAACATAAAATTTGCTACTTCCTGAAGTTGTAAAAATTTTAGATGTTAGATACAAGTATCTAATATCTATTTTCATAGTTTAAAATTTTTCAGTCTTTGGTGAGAATGTTTCACTTGTTTTATTTTTAAACAGCAGTTGGATTTTTAAGTCATATTTATGGTTGACTGTCAAACCAGGTATATAGGATTTATGCTTCTGAGGATTGTACCGGGTTTTATTTAGCACAGACAGTTTCATGAACCAAATGTTTGGTTTTCTCTCAGTGCCAGCATTCAGGTCTCTTTTCATTGAGTCTTCCATATGGAGTATTTAGAAGTATTGTTGACCATCTGATAGAAGCAAAACAAAATAGGTAAATCAGAATTCACATATTTTCATTTCTCATAATGTGTGTCCGAGCAGTTACAATTTCCTCTTAGTCCCCTTACAAATGTAGCAGAAAATCTGGAAAAAGTGTTGCTTGGAGTTTTTTAAATTTTATTTCTTTATACATGTTAAATGTTGTGTTTGTCTTTTTCAGTTTCTTGATATTATTGTGACTAGATCTTTAAAGAATGTTCTATTAATTTTTCCCATTAACCATTTAAAATTACAGAACACAACTTGTTAATATATGAATAATAATACTTGAGTGTTCTTATCTTTGGAAATAATCAGTTCTATTAATATTACTCCAACTAAAAAACAGTAAATATTTGACCATACTGGAACATTTGTGTAAAATGAATGACCCCCAGTGGTCATGTTGTAGATTACCCTCTGTCTTTTACTACTTTTCCTAACAGGAATAGAAATGGAATTATTTTAAGTGTGACATCTTTGCTAAATGATTTTTATTCTAAAGAACTACTTTCAATATGGAATTGCAGCAGTCTGTCCTGAAATAGGTATTTTTGCATTTGAGGAGAACTGCTACATACAGACAATAAAGACTACTCTAGCTGGAAACTGTTTTGTTCAGAGCCATGTGTGCAAAAACAGGATCTGCACTCAGTTATATTTAGGCTTCTGCCAAATATATTTGTTTCTTCATGTTTTTAAGAGACATCAACTAAATGTCCTTCTAAAACAAAATGAAATATCATCAAGAGGACCTTGTTGTAATAGGCAAGTAATTTTGATATCTGCTCATCATAATTAAGTGTTATTGTTTTGAATTATGAGATATTATTCCCTTAATTAGTTACCTATATTAATCACAGACACAGATCCAAAAATTTTATCTTCAAAAATCCCTCCAGTAATACAAAAGGAATATTTTGTCGTTCTGATTCAGTTCTAATCAATAGGATTTGAGGATTATTGGCCTCAATTGGGGATTGGGACCTTAGACGCCTCAATGCTATATACTGCATAAACAGATCTTAGCTTAGTAAAGATTTTTCCCCCTTTAGCAAGTTTATTTAATAGCTTTGTTATATATATTTGTTTTATTTTTATATATATATATTTTTTTTATTTATATATATATTTTGTTAATATCTATGTTAGTCTACTTAAAGTATCATTCTTTGAAATATAAAATAGATATTAATGATTCTAGTATTATATTTGTGATTCTATTTTTTTTTTTTTTTGGGTTCTTATATTAAACTAAATGTTTCAGCATACAGTACATACTCTCTTTTCTCTAGATTTGAGTGTATGCATATGAATGTATGTGTTTAAAATCCTATGCATTCTGTAGGTAGACACTAAACATGAGCAAAGCAAAGAAGGTTCACAGCTACTCAGCTCCAAATCAGATTCAGACTTCAGTCAAGAAGAATGATGAGACTGAGGGTGATAACTTGCCCTCCTTTTTCAGATATTAATGAGCCCCATTTGTACTGAATTTCAGTTCACAGCAGTGCTGGAAGTAGCAATAAGAAAGAATTGCAGGTGAGAAATACAATTTTAAGTAGCAGATCAGATTCTTTAGCAAACCCAGGCTCAGTTTCTGACAAAAATGGAGGTGTCATTCATTGCTGCATTTTGCACTGTCCTTAGGCTGCTTACTCCCACTCATGCCAGCTGCCAGAGCTCTTCCAGCCCCCACTCAGCGTCTGATGTAGGTTTTTACATCAAATGCTAGTGGAATGGAATAAACTCTATCTGGACCTCGGTGTGATTCAGGAGACTGATATCTGTTAACACAAAGGGAGACCACTTGAACTCGCGGAACCTGAAACTGATCTCGAACAACATGGGCAAGGAATCATGATATAAACATTTCATGATCATTATGTAACTCGTAAGGGATTCTCTAACAAATTCAGTCAGTTCAAAGACAGTAATGTGGAAGCACATTATAGACAGAATTAAATTCTTTAAATCCATTTTTCTGAAAATAGATGGTTGGATGAAGAGATCAACTGAAAGATGGTAGATGCAGCAGAAATTAAGAAACAGAAAGCTAAGCCCTAACATGTTCTGTATGAGAAAAGCAGAGGCCCACATAAACAGAGGGAGGAAGAGCAGAAGTTAAAGGCCATTGTAGTCATACAAATACATACATCTATAGTTTGGCCACAAAGTAGGAGAAGAAAAGGTATTTAAAAGGGGATGCATATGTACAATATTAATCACAGTTTAAGAGGATTAAGTGGTATTTTGCCTGTTAATTTATGTGTTGTCAGTATTTATGTCAGTTAATTTATGTATTATCAGCGTGAGAAGGGAAACATTGAATATCTTTGTACTAACCCAGAAAAGAATCTCAACCCCTCCTCGCCAGTTCTTTGTTTACAACTTGAAAATTGTTATTATGACAGGTTAGGAAATCAATGTTAAGTTGACATGCTGATCTGTAAAGAGAGTTCATTAGGTACATTAATTTGTGCTCTTTCATGGAGGATATTTTCTGTCACACAGTTTTAGTATTTATTACAGTTACCTCAATTTTCTAGAGTGTCCTTTGACTTCAGGTCTTAGAATAACTATTGATGTTACAGACAAGCTGTACCTGTTCTGTACATTAAAGTTATAGTGATTAAGTATATAAATGCAACAATTTTGGGTTCTTCCTGGTCAATTGACCACTGCATAAAGCAAAAGTCCGTTCTGCTTATTCTCCTAAGTGAATTTAAACAGAGCTGAAATTAATCAGTTTTTCATGTAAAAATTTGTTAATTATTCTCTTCAGTGCTATCCTCATCTTTACTAAACTGAATTTACAGTATAGCAAAACTACACAAATCTCACCTATGTTAGTAGGAGCATCAGAAGACAAAAAAAAAAATCTTGCCAGACCTACAATATTTATACAAGCTTTGATAAGTGAGTTGTGGTAATTTTCTTTTACTACCCAGAGTTGTTATCATGTCTCTTGGGGCTACTTAGTGCACCACAGCGTGCTGCTGCTGTTATAGAAATGCTGAATACATATTTTAAAAAGTGCAATAATGATTTGTCATCTTCATAGATCACAATACATATACTTGATGGATTTGGAGCATCCAGTTCCAAAACTTTGCTTATGTCTCATCTTTAGTTCTTGGAGTGCTCTGTGCTCTAGCCAAAATCATGGAGGGTGATGTCAGCCAGGGTAGGGTTAATGGCAACCCAAGGCAAAGAGATTGTGCTGGGAAAACATCAAAAGGAGTGGACAAAGTCTAATTTCCAGACTTCATAAACTTGAAGGGCTCAGACTCTTAAGAATCAGTAGGTATTTTAGAGAAACATTTTGTTCCAGGTTTAAAAAGTACTTTTATTTTTCCCAGGCAAAACAAAACCACCCAAAATACGAGTTATTGAGCAATTTTACCTTTATAGGTATAACACAGAGGCTGGTAGTTATAGGCTGTGTTTTGCTTAATTATTTAGCTAATTGATTTCTTTGTTTTTCACAAGGTCTTTGCACAGAATTTACTGGAGTCCTTGATAGGTAGTTTCCTTAGCTGGTAGTTTGCATTAAGTATAAGGTTAGACATGATTTAGAAAAAGAATTAACTGACATCTTGTGAAGCTATTAAAAAGCTATGACGGACAGCTATTAAAAAAAGGTGATTTAGTTTTGGTTTTATGTGACATTGACAGCACTTAACCTTTGATTTCCTTTGAGGTTTTCAGTCAAAAACCAATTGAATTTCATGCTTGCTTTTTCCCCCAAAGCTGTGAGATAGCTACAAAAATTTGCAGGGGTATGCCAGTTCAGATTATTAAGTTGTGCTCTCACATTTCAATAACATAACATTTATTATCTGGGGAAGATCCCCCTTTTAACTCTCCTTTTTCATGTGAGAGGCCTTGTCACCTTCATAAAAACATAGTAAGTAATGCATAATTTTCTCTTTTTTCATTAGTACTAAAAAAATTGACCATTAAAATGTAAGTAAGAGGGAAAAAGGGCTGGAACAGAAATGCACTATTTTTCCTTTGGGTTTTTCACTTTTCAGGTATATTCTGTTATCTTGGGCTACATCTTTTGTAACAGGAGAAAAGGAAAGAGAAATGGTAAGAAGAGTTGCGGAATCAGAGAAGTTGTCCTTAAGGATCCACTTAATTTAGGGTACGCTACAGGAGAAGCAGGCTGTAGTGGCCAGGCTTGAATGCCAAATGGCCCAGAGTGGCCCAGCACCTCCAGTGTTTCCATTGTCACTGTCTTTCCCAGACCCCTCACTGATCTTCTGTTCTGACATTTCGTTTGGTTTTCCCAGCTTTTCCTACTGTTCCCTAGCACTTCCCACATGAAGGAAAGTGATCCCACATCACATCACAGTGATCCATTCCTCCCAGTTGAGTTTAATTTGATGCTGTCTGGAGCTTTGTGAAGAAATGTTTGAAGCAGTCAAAAGACATTTAATTGGTGACTAGAAGCATACATGCATGAGTAATCAAATTAGTTCTGTTAAGCTTTTTTAATACTGGAGAATATTTACCATTTCAGAGTAAAAGAAAATTGGTTATAGACAAAAGCTTTGATGTGGTCACTTGCAAGAGAAATGGGAACCTTAAGTGAACCCTGGCACATGTATGAGACTCAGGCTTTAAAGCAATTCAGTAAAAACATGTAATCACTCTGGCAGATGCAATTTCAGTGCTGTCATGAGTAACAAGAATAGAAACTAAATTCTTCAGAGCTGTAAAACCAGAAAGTTCATGCTGATACTTTTTATCTCTCCCCTCCTAATAAAAGCAGCATAACAATATAGTTGGAAATCAAATCTGCTGTACTTAGGAGCTTTTTACAAAAATTTTTATAGCAGCTGTCAGCATAGGAAATTGTGTATGTGTGTATATATATATATTTAACGAGCAGATTCATAGTGAGAACATGCTACTTTAGGTCTACCTGCTGACTACAGTAATGGTCTGAGTTCTTTTTATTTTTTAATGTTTTTTTACAGGCTGTGTATTTTTGAATGTTCTTCTACTTGTAATGCCTCATGTTCTTTCCCAAATGGTACCTGTCTAAATCTGAGCTGAATGGGCCTTTTTTCAAAAGCATTTGATAGCATTATTTTTACATATAAATATGGGATATGTCTTGGAGTAATTTTCAGGTTAACTGAATTTTAGGTTTCTGAAATCTCATCCATTATGTTAAAAAAAAAACAAAGAAAAAAAACCCCTATATTTTCTTCAAGTTTTTGTTCTTGCTTTACTGCTTTAATCAGCACTGATGGAAACATGAATCCCTCATACTGCACATTCCTGAATCATTGTTTAACATGGCAGTTTCCTTAAATGCTTTTCTTTGTGCAGTGCCATATAAAGGTTACATTTCTATGAAAGTGTATATAGTTTGAAATAAGATCAATATCTGGTTTTCAATAATTCATAATAATATTGATCAATCATTTTGAGACTGAAAACTCTTTATTTAGATAAGTATTTGTGAAAAAGCTACCTCTTTAAAATAAGCCCTCTTCTTTAGTTTCTCAGAACTGTTTGTTCACTCTTGATTATATCAGAAAATTGCCAAGTAATTAATTGTATAGCACACTGTATACTAGAGTTTATTTATGAATTGTTCCTTTTGGCTAATGTAGCCTTTAAATATTTTATCTTTTTATTGTATTTGAGAGTGGAATAATTCTGATGTGGGGGAATAGTGGATAACGTTGCTCTAGTAAGAATATATTTTTTATTGTGTGACTAGAATACTGCTACTTTTCTGAAAAGAGAGTTGACCATATCAACTGATCTAAATGCAGCTGACCAGACAGCTGTGTACATTTCTATTCATAACAGGATTAGATAGCATATTTTTTTAAATGAAGCTCAATTTCCATGCATTTGATATCCATTTGGGCAGGGCACACAGATGTTTTCATTTTGCAGGCACCCACTATCTTGAAGTTCAGCATTTGTGGGCTGGAAATTATACTGGAACATTTTCTTATATATGTTCAAGTGCTATAGAGAAGCGCATAGGGGATTTCACAGTTTGCCGTGAGCCTGCGTGTTGTAATGTTTATTAGTTATAACACTGTAGTTAAACTGCCAAAGAGTCTAGCCAGGGATACAAGATTTCACCTTCTCCAGCTGCCAAAGAATTGTGATCTATTCATGGGCAGGTCGGAATGAACAGTGGTCAGTTTTAGGGGCCTTTTTTCCTTTTTTTTTCCTTTTTCAATCAAACCCCTTTCCACAACCAAGTTGCATCAGTTTGTTTTAAAAATGAACACTGAAGCAAACTGAGAGAACAACCAGTGCACTTTAACAGTGTTTGAATGGCTATAATGGGCCTGCCTGCATAATATACATACTGTATATCTTTGGAAGGAAATCTAAGAACTGAACAACACATGCGTTGGCTCTTCTTGACAATTACATGTGATGACATCTGTTGACAAAGTATTGTTAGCAGCAGAGATCAGAAAGACTGGCATGTGAAGTCAATTGTAGCTGCCAACAGCTCAGATTGTATTACATGGCGGGCTTGGAAATCTCTATTAGACTCTGCGGAGTGTCAAAATATAGGTAACTTGACAAGGTTGTCTGAGAGGTTTGTGAGTAGAGTCAAAGGATTTTCAACTGCTGAATTAAGGGCAGATGTTTTACAGTGAGAACTTCAAAGCTCTGGATTTGTAGCAAAGCTGTTTACTGCAATAACAGCGATGTGAGTCCTTTCATTCTTAGGGAAGCTTTCAGGCTTCCCGTTAGCTCTCTGGCTGGCGCTGAGAACGTGATTGCAAAGAGAACTCAGTTATTCCTCTTACAGTAAGCTGTCATTGTGATGTAATATCACATCCAAGTTTCCATGCAGTCCTAGTATGTAAAATGGTAATAAGGGAAAAAATTTGAAAGAGAAGATGCCCCAAATATTGGCTAATCTCTTTGTAACTGATTTCTGCTAAAGGATGTTGATAATAATGTGTTTGACTCTAAAAGCAGGACTATGTTAGTAAAAATGGGTAGTGGAAAGTCAGACTTCTCTTTGGGCTTAAAGCTGAAGGTGTTTCAGGAAACATAGCCAAAAATTTAGTTTGCATAGGTTTTATTCCAATGTTTGCTGTTACAGAGGTTAACATACATGAGATTCTATCAAGACTCAAACTAAGATGCTAATCAAAACAAAACCCCAGACAAACATACAAATAAAAATCAGTATGCTTTTCTGCAACTTTGTGTTAAATTTTAACTTTCCTAAATGTGATGATAGTATTTAAATCTGTAGAACCAGCATTGTTATGAAGTAATTATTTTCTGTGTATAAAGCAAGCAGTGGACCTGTGATCTTTTTCAGTGTTCTCCCAAGAAAACCATGACAATTTCTGCAGCCTAATAGTAATTTCATAATTAGTTATTTCATAAGTAGTCATTTCAGTAGGACTTTCATAAACTGAGTTCAGAATATTTTGTTCCTAAATGTATTTTCTGTTGTTTTTCTCTGTTATCAAAGTAACATTTAGAAATTTACCTTTCCTTTCCTTTCTTTTGTATTATTGTCGTCTTTTAATTTTGAGATAGTCTTTCCTAATATTTGTAGTGCAAAAGTGCACTCATGTCTAAACTACAGGAGAATTATATTGCTGTATTTGTGGACTTCCTCTGGAATAGAGCAAGGTACCTTTATTATTAAAGAATGGATCAGGAAAATGCAATCCCATTGTTCTGTTCATTGTTATGTGTGGTAATCACAGGTGTACGTTTGTCAGTGCCTTCAGAATGCATAGGGAGTGTTATAGGAGTGGCATTATCTTAATGCTACATATTTTTGTAATTTTTTTTTAATTTAAAATAACACTAGATCGTGATTAACAAATAAAACGTAAATGCTTGTGTTTTTTTTTCCACCTCATTTATGTCCTTAATGTAAAACCCATAGTGTTGTGTTTTTGTTGTCCTTTTTTTTTTACTGCTTAAAGCCCTGTAAATTAATTTTTAGTGTGGAAGTCAATTCAGAGAGCACTTACTGGGGAGGAGAGATTAAGAAATCAATTTCAGAAATAATACTTTGCAGCATTTACTTAAAAGTAAAAGCAGCAATTTTTAATCTTGCGGCTCCTGGCCAACTTTCTATACATAAGCCTGTGACAATATTTCCATCAAAAAAAATCCCTTTGCCTCTCAGCCATTCAAATTTTCTACAGGGTTAACTATTCACTTGGCACATTTAGGCCTAGGAGGAATTTTGTTCTGGCTCCCACAGGCGTTGCTGGGTTGACAGACTGCCTGGAACCTTGGCTGCTGCGGAGGTGCCGCCCCAGCCCCTTCCCCGGCTTCAGCTGTGACCTCCTGGGTCCAGCCAGAGCTCCCTCCTGCCTTGCCCTTCCCCTGAGGATCAGGACCCATTGCTGGCAGCACTTGCAGAGGTGGCCAGGCCATGGCGGTGGCAGGGGGCCAGGTGCGTGTCCCGGCCGTTCCCTGAGGGCCAGGCTGGGATGGCGCTCCTGGGGTGCCCAGCAGAGAGTCCTGCCAGGCCCTCGCTGCCCTGGCCTTGCACAGAACAGTGCCAGAGTGAATGACATCTGAAAATCACTCCTCAGTGGTAGTGAAAATAAGTAAAATAAAACCTAGATTAAATTCCCCGAGAGCTTGGCAACAATTTCCAGTCATCTTAGCTGAGAGAGGTGGGAAAGAAATGAGCTTCTGTTTCAAAATCTGGTGATCAGTTTATAATTGAACTTGTGAAGAGGCACCAGAGCGCTCTGCCTGAGACTTGTGAGAGAATCTGTGGAGTCTTGGTTGCAGAAAGCAGTTAAAAATGGATTTTGGGAGTATTCGCAGATCAAGGACATCTTAAAATGATTGCTTCGTTTGAAGCGGTTAATCCAAACTTCATATTAAATTGTATAATCTATCCTCCTCCCCAGTTTGCTTTTAGTTCTTTCTTTAGGCACACCTTTAAGCTGTAGGTAAAACTTCTGAGCAGGGGCAGTGCCTTTATGTGGGCTACCAACCCGGCACAGAGTTGTGTTGTTCTTTTAAGCCTTGAAAATCTCCCTAGTAATTTTCACCGCTTTATTACATGCATGTACTATTCTATATTATAATATATGGAAGATGATTTATGGTTTTATGGAGGTTTATTATTATATTAATATAATATTCTATATTATAATACATAGAATATATTTTATGGTTCTGTGCTTTTATGCAGGTAGAACAATTGCTAATGCATAATAATTTAGACTTTCATCAAGATGTCATGTAGTTACATTAACTTGACAAATAAACTGTGGTCTACTTCTGTTTTCTTCAGCTCTAAGCATTTATATTGGAAAAGCTGAGGTTGTGAACTTGACAAACAGAGGTCTGTACATCAAAAGATAGGAAGGTTTCCATGTAACTCCAAAGTTTTTAGGTAATTCAGGGAGAAGACTAGTAATTTTTCTTCTGTGCTGTGTTTATGTTACTCTAAACACTGTTAAGTCCAAGGTTCTAGTTGATTGTCTTTTGGGTAAATAGAGGGTAATATATAGAATATGATATGAGCTTAGAGTAAGATGAATAACAAATGGAAAAGGAAACCCCCAGTGAACAACCTCAGCTCAGTTTTAGAGCTTGAGGAAAGATGCACAGGTAGAATGGTTTGGGGAAAGGAAAATTCAATTTGGTTTTTAATAATTTGCCTTTCCTACAGAATCAGTGGTGTATTTTAGGGTTTCATATCAGAGTATTCTTTTTTTTGTTTATTTAGTACTAGGCAAGTTCAAGTGCATTATCCCTAGTGATTTTATCTGTCCTATAGCAAAACTGCAGTTTTGGTTGAATATTGTAGCTGAGATATTTCTTTGTAGTTCAGATTTTGGGCATATGTGTGTAGAAATATGTGTGTTGAATTATAAACATAGGAAATGTAGTCTTTTATAAGATGGTAGTAAAAACCAGCAGCTGTACTGTGAGCTAATTTTTCCTAGTGGTGTTTGGAAAAGCAATCTCAGATAGAAAAGGCAGTAGATTTTCAGTATCCGTACATCATATTAATCATTCCAATAACAGTTGGTGTGATTACAGAATGTATTTAATGGATTTTAACATCGTTGTTGTTACTGGTAAGCCTGAGGCCTGTGCATTTTAACCTTCAGAACTTTTCTGTAATTTGTGCTGCATAAAAAATGAGAAAACCATCTCTTCTCTACTAAACCCAGAAATAGATTTAAACAATATACAGGTGTGTATGCATTTTGTATATTGAAATATACAGGTGTGTATACATTGTATACATTTTTGTGAGCAGTTATTCTAAAACACCCCAGTTTCCATTTCAGTTTTTTAGGAGGTTAATGGATAATTTTTTTTCTGCTAGTTCATCTGTGAGTAATGAGATCCTTTGGGTTCACATGAATGAAATATGAAGATTGAATGTTTTAAGTGTCTTTTTTCTCTTTATACAACACTATGTTTATCCAAGATTTTGTCTTGGTAAATGAATAGTAAGGAGAA
Source organism: Emberiza elegans (assembly GCA_024865655.1). Lineage (NCBI taxonomy): Eukaryota > Metazoa > Chordata > Aves > Passeriformes > Fringillidae > Emberiza > Emberiza elegans. Next base: position 23,051,717 of record JALJVW010000241.1, on the reverse strand, counting down.
CTGAATCCCAGTGAGTTTTTAGTGTGACATTAGGCGTCTTAATTTTGTAAGAATCTGTAGTTTTTAATCTACTTTTAGGAAGCAATGCTTTTTCTATCTGTATGAAGATATAAGTCCTTCAATGTAGTAGTGCTTGTAGTACTTGGTTACAATGAGAAATGTGGGAATTTCTTCTCAAGTAGTTCAGATGTTGTATGTGTTATATGTGAGCAAATTTGCAAAGCCATAACTGATAAACATGATGATCTGGGAGCTGGCACAAGAACCATGATTTTCTCTGCCAACAGAGCACTATCATGGTTGCTTACTACTCATTTAAAACGATAACCTCTCAATATTTTGGGAGGGGGAGGATTCATGTTATGAGGTGGAAATACAAACAAATTTTACAGCAGATTGATCAAAAGTATCTTTCTCCACATAGATGTGTTACCTCACAAAATTTTTAATTGGTGCCATAAATGGCATTTAAACACATTTATACCATATTTAAAAAATTATGTTTAACTTGGCTGAGCCCCTCTCAACGCTTAAATGTTAGACCTGCCCTGTAGCTATTATGAAGCCTTTGAATTGCAAGGGAAGAATGCTTAAATTATAAAAATATTGTGCATGGTGCTTATATTGAATGCCAAATATATGTATTGTGGTCACACAGAACATTAGACCTATTTACTCCCTTCCATTCCCAATTTATGAAGCTGAATTTCACAAGAACTTTTTAAGAATCAGTAAATTTATACCTATGTGTAAAGTTAAGAGCATGACAGCTGGATATAATATATTAACAAGGGTGCTTTCAGTGTATCTTCCTTTATTCTAGTTGCTCTTGAAAAATTCTCTCAGAAGTTATGAAGAAGGCAGAGAAATTAGTAAAACACATTTTTTCTTTAAGACTTATCTATTTAATGGACTGGTTTTCTTTGCAATAGAGATAGATACATAGAGTTATGTAGGTATATTTTTATACTTCCAGTCTCTAGAATTTTTTCATTATTTTCTTGTTCAGAAAAAGGCTCCTCTACACCTCAAACTCCTCCTCCTGCCCAAACCTTCTGGCCTTACCTATGCATTGGTTAGTGGGAGTAAGTTGGTGGAGTGAATGCCTGCTGTGATCATGGGAAATCAGACAAAATTCCCTTCTATTTGTTTTATAAAGCTGGTTGAAGACCATTATCGTCTATCTGTATAAATCTTGTTTTTCTCAAATATTTGTTGAAAGGTTAGGGGGCAATTTACAAAACACAAAGCAAAGTCTGCACCAACTGTTTGGAATTATTTTGTCTCATTGATGTTTGCTATTGAGAGGGACAAGCTCTATTAAAAGAATTGTTGAAATGATTATTCTTATTATTTGTTTTTAGTTATCATAATCAATAGAGCTGTCAAGCACAAAACATTGTAGGCCAGGTCTGTATTTCTCAGCTAAATAATCAATCAGTAAATTGAAACCAAGGTGCTGGGATAGGAAGATGCCAGCCAGTGATACAACAGCAAACAATACTGACAGCCTTTTGGAAGTTTTGCATTGAAGCTCAGTAATGGCTGATAGGTGGTTGAGTTTGATTAATACACCAGAAAGGAGTTTTCTGACTCTTCTTGCTACATATATAAAACTTGGGTTTATGGAGAAAGAGAATTTTTGCGTGTAAGTGACTAACATTGAAATGTAAATTGGAATTCTTCTGTATTGATTAGGAGTGTCACTAACCGTTTTATTGGGTTTGGAGAGACAGGAATGAACCTGCCTGTGTAGATTAATCAGTGAAATCACCTCTCAGGCAGGAGGTAAATGAAAATAAATTACTTGCCTGCATGAGATCTAAGTCTGTTGAGACTGCTCTAATATCATGTGTGCCTCACTCAAAGGCTGATCCCTGATGAACATTTGGAGCCTTCCTCTTTTCTGTGCACAAATGAAAAACACCCCTCACCCCCAGGACTGAATGCCTAGAGGAAGAACAGAACAGAAAATTAGGTCCAGAATGTTAGTAAACAAGCAGACAGCTACGGGCTAGTGGTAAAATACTGCAGAAATGGGAGGGAAGAAATGGAGTATATTTGGCAGTGACGGCATTTATTTAAAGGCAGATTTCTCATTCTCTGAGTTTCAGATCTAAAAATTGGCAGACATTACACTAGAGATTGCTTTTTCTCAACATCTTGAAAAGCAGTCTTTGGAATGATATACTTTTTGGCATTCTCAGAGGGTACCAAGTAGGTGATACAGTATGCAAAAGCGAAGTCTGTGAGGTACATACAAATGCATATGTAGTACCTAAAAAAAACCTTTCATGAAGGAGCAGTTCCATAGAAACAAAATTTTCCAAGGGAACATTTCCATGCAATCAAATGTAGTAACACACAATGGAAATAGACCTTAGCATGACAGCAGGCCTGCTAAGCAAATTAATATTCTGAGCATTAATTTCATGTCATGTGGCTGTAAGATTTCATGCAGGTGCATAGTTGTTTATTTAAAGCTTTTTCCTAATCATAATAAGGTCTTGAAAAGATATTTTAGTAGAGGAGGAGAGGGATTCAGTGGTGGTTTATTAAAATAAATAAAGATCTATTTCTCTTTCATAGTACTGATTTGGGTGAAGAATTAAAACTCATAACCAAAAGAAAAACAGCAAATGGGAGCCTGGAGTTTGGAAATGCTAACTACTGGTACCACCATCCTGGTATGCTGATCAGGATATCAGTTTCACAGGACAAGTATTGAGAAGTTTATTCATAGCTCAGGCAGAACTATTAATAGAGACACGTCCCCTCTCTGTACCTCTGCACTTCCTAAAGAGTTGTTGCTTTGCTGCAGGGAACAGGGCAGTATTACCCCTGCAGCAGCACGCTGTCACTGTGGAGAGCGTGACACAGCCTGACCAGGGTCTTGTATGACAAAATAGGGAAAGGAATTGACTTCTCTTGCATTTAGAGAGGTAATGAAACCAGTCTGTTCTCTACTCTCATCATTCCTTGAAAATTTTGTGGGGAGTAGGAAGGGGTCTGTGGTACTTCCCTTGTTTACTTGGGTTCATCTTCTGCCTCCTCTGACTCGATAGCTCATGGACTTTGCAGAATTTTGGTTTGAACAATTGGCAAAGCAGCCTCCTGCTGAAGAGAGAGCAGAACTGGCTCATTTGCTCACTGTCTGTGCTGCCATCTGAATACAGTTAGTAGTTCTGTGGGTTCATATGTAGCTAGGTCCTTATTCAGAAGAGATAAAAGATAGTGTTCCAGCTAGGAATTTGACTGTTGGCTGAAACACATGTGAGGGAAAGGAACCAAAGGGTGTGGGGATTGTGGCAATGAATGTTCAATAGGATTTGGGCGTGCCCTCAGTGACTTCATTGTAAGTTCTTCTAAACCTTCTCATTCACTTTCATGTCTGTTCTTAGAAATGAAAGTCATGTTAAATTGAAGAGTCCTCTAAGAATAAGGTATGCTTTATATTTGTTCCTCTACAGGACTTGGTCAGCCAGCCTTATCTATTTGTAACTGGCAGAGGAAATATCAGAGGAAAGAATTTAAGCTTCATAGCTAGTGTTTAAAACATCTGTAAGGATACTTCAAGTACACTTCCTTGTGCTATCACCAAAGAATTTTTTTTTTTCAAAAAAGGGCATCTTAATGTTCAGCTACTACAAGATGTAATATTTGTTTCGGCAGTCTCTGGGGTTTTATTTTATTTAAAAAGGCCTTAAAGCTATTGGGACATTTTTGTACAAGCTAATTTTCCCTCCAACTTCCTGCCACTCATTTCCCCTTCAATGAGTCACATAATCCAGCTTAGAATGAAATAAATCTTACAGTGATTTGCTGTATATGAGTTGGAAAAATTGTGTCCCTTCAGTCCATAAAGGAATTCAAAGTGAAGAGACACATCCTAGACACAAGTTCATTTTCGGCTAAAGTTGTTGCATCTATAACAAATCTTGATGGTGGTGGGAGAATAAAGGAGGAGTATTAACCTGTAATGAGGGCTTTTTACCTTAACAGAAAAAGTGACAAAAAAAGTCTCTTCATGATAAAAAAATACATGAAAGCATGTTTTATACATTTTACTCACTTTTTTCAAAGGTTTGCTGCCATCCTCATGCTGTTTCAGTCTAGAACTTGGAGAAAGGCTGATCCTCAGTATGAAACGTGCACCTGAAAGCTGAGTCCAACTTTTAACCAGTTGCTAATTTCTTGGAAACCTAACCTCCAAAAGAAAATCTGCTATTCATTTGAAATTTCATTTCTGAATAAGACACTAGTATATAAACTAATATGGAAACACCATTACCCACATTCACTCGTTGTTTCTCTAAGGCATCTTAATGATGCAAAGGAACAGGCAAGGATAGAGTTCATCAAGAGGTAGCCTCATTCATTGGGTAGTATTAAAAACCTTTGAAAAATGTGAGTAAAATGTATAAAACATGCTTTCATGTATTTTTCTATTGTGGAGAGACTTTTTTTGTCACTTTTTCTGTTAAGGTAAAAAGCTCTCATTCCAGGTTAATACTCCTCCTTTATTCTCCCACCACCATCTAGATTCATTATAGATGCAACAACTTTAGCCACTGGATTATGCTATCACTTGCTGTGTCCTCCTTTTCCCTTTAGTATCTCAAAGCTGCCTGGCTATATCAGCACTCTATCCTTGCCAATTGTTTGTGTAGATATGGTTCTTCCAGAGGATGTGAAATGCTTTAATTCCCTTCTGCAGTGTTTACTTTGGGAAAACTTTTAATCTTCTATTTTTTTTCTGTAACGTGTTTAATACATTATAAAATCAACACATGTTCAGTGGTTGTGCATGTTATCCCAAACACACATTCTGCAATGCCAGAGATTTGTGCCTGTGCTGTAACATAGCAGCTAGTAATATTTGTTGTGCTAATTCACTTACATGGAACTGCTGCAAGTATGGAATCACATTAGAGAGAAAATCCTGGGCAGACAGGGGCAGACGGTTGTGTGGTCCTTAGATGGTGTTTATAGGAAGAATTAGAGCATTAGGGATATAGTGGGGTTTGGTTTTGGTTTTTTTTTTTTATTTGAGAGAAACTGGCTGGGAAGGCAGTGAATTTTGGAAAGGAAAATTAATGGGCTTGCTTGAGGTGGGGACGGAAGTGAAGTAAACAGCTACAGCCATCAGGATAAGCTGGTGCTATTCCAGCCTGATGTGAAAGGATGACTAAGTACATGCATTGTGGACACTTTTAGCATGATATCTCAAGGCTTGTCTCAAGGCACTCTTAGTTCATAGGAAAGAAAGCTTTTTCTCTAAACCAGCTCTCTGTCATAAACATGAATGTCTGATGCAAATCGAATAAGCTTTGCTGCCTAGGGAAAATCTGAAACTTCAGTGCATTTGGTTTTGTATCTAAAATGCAGTGGCAATGTAATTGTTCAAATCACCACAGGTTAATGAATATGAATCCAGTCACTCTGTTGTTCCAGGAACTTGCTTATGTCCATCTTCAGTCAAATAGTTCTTAAGTCTAATTAACTCACTTACCTTGGTTAAGTGAAACCAAGTCCTCAAAACAGAAAACTACAACTAGGAATTGGATCCCCTGTTTGTCAAACTAAACTTTCCCAGTAACTGGTTTATCAAAAGGAGTTTTATGTTTAGGGATTGGAAGAAATTGACTCCAGGGCTAAATATCCCAGAAATTTAGTTACATTTGATAGTTCTGGTCATTTATTTTAAATAGTACACTACCCTTCATAATTGATTAGGTTTTATAATTTGCAACAGACTTGTATGAACTATATAAAGTTTGTTATGGCTTTTGGCTACACCAAAAGAGAGAAATTCCTGCTATTTTGTAGATTGTTAGGAAATAAATGAGTTTGATAGCTTCTCTCCAGCTGAAGCAGAGAAACTTTTCTAACATGAGGTTGGTTCCGAACTACAATCTGAAAACAGATAAATCTCTTCTTACACCTAATAGTTGAGTCTCTGAATGAGCTGGTTTTATAGCAAAAAATCACTGTTTGTAGGATGAACTGTTGAGTAAATGTATGCTAAACTGTAATGTGACCTGATCATTGGAGATCCTTTCACTTGTAGCTTCCATCATGCTCTGCTGCATTAGTAGCAGATACCAAGGATATTTGATTCTTCTCCTTTTGTGTTTACTATGTTCTGGTCATAGTCACAGTGATGACATTGTAGAACTCAGACCAGCTTTGTGTTCTGTGTGAATCTAGACGACTTTTCTATCATAACTAAATGCAAGGTTACTGGTATATTGCTTTTATTGAGAATGAATTTAAGGACTGCTGTTCATCTTTTTGCTGAGTCAATGCTTTTCAAGTAAGATAAGAAAGATTCTTCTATTTCCACAACAATGGGAAAGTGTACATACATAGGATGTATCATTTGTGCTGTGATACCTTAATATAAGTTGTAGTACATACTGCGTATGCCACAATTCCTTTTACTGACTGTACAGTAGCTATTTGAACGGTACACATTGGAAGTCTCTGGGTTCCAAAATTTTTGGGCTCCTCATCTGCTTGCCTTAAACAATTTACTGGGTTTCTGGCTTTGTCAGCAGTGCTTTAATTGCTCTTGACTAAGTAACCTTCTTCTCAGGCAATAACATTTGCATGAACTGTGCAGCAGTTTGTAAGTGCCTCTCTACACCCAAGAAAATATTCATATGTTTATTATGCAATTAATGAAAGATTCTGCTAGCCTTGTTAAATAGCACACAGCAAACAAAGCAAAAGTGGTATGAGTCTTGACTGCAAGTTCTGTTTCTTTGAAAAAGTTGGAAGTGTTTGGAAAAAGAATGTGAATTTCACTCTGTAAGAGTAGTACAATTGGAGGTTTTATATCTGGAATGAACAATTTAGAAATTTTTTTACCTGTCAAATTACAAATATATTGACCAGTTTCTCTGCAAACATTCCAAGACATTTCAAGAGGCCAGAAATAAATGAGTTTGATAGCTTCTCTCCAGCTGAAGCAGAGAAACTTTTCTAACATGACGTTGGTTCCGAACTACAATCTGAAAACAGATAAATCTCTTCTTACACCTAATAGTTGAGTCTCTGAATGAGCTGGTTTTATAGCAAAAAATCACTGTTTGTAGGACAAACTGTTGAGTAAATGTATGCTAAACTGTAATGTGATCTGATCATTGGAGATCCTTTCACTTGTAGCTTCCATCATGCTCTGCTGCATTAGTAGCAGATACCAAGGATATTTGATTCTTCTCCTTTTGTGTTTACTATGTTCTGGTCATATTCACAGTGGTGACATTGTAGAACTCAGACCAGCTTTGTGTTCTGTGTGAATCTAGATGACTTCTCTATCATAACTAAATGCAAGGTTACTGGTATATTGCTTTTATTGAGAATGAATTTAAGGACTGCTGTTCATCTTTTTGCTGAGTCAATGCTTTTCAAGTAAAATAAGAAAGATTCTTCTATTTCCACAACAATGGGAAAGTGTACATACATAGGATGTATCATTTGTGCTGTGATACCTTAATTTAAGTTGTAGTACATACTGCGTATGCCACAATTCCTTTTACTGACTGTACAGTAGCTATTTGAACGGTACACATTGGAAGTCTCTGGGTTCCAAAATTTTAGGGCTCCTCATCTGCTTGCCTTAAACAATTTACTGGGTTTCTGGCTTTGTCAGCAGTGCTTTAATTGCTCTTGACCAAGTAACCTTCTTCTCAGGCAATAACATTTGCATGAACTGTGCAGCAGTTTGTAAGTGCCTCTCTACACCCAAGAAAATATTCACATGTTTATTATGCAATTAATGAAAGATTCTGCTAGCCTTGTTAAATAGCACACAGCAAACAAAGCAAAAGTGGTATGAGTCTTGACTGCAAGTTCTGTTTCTTTGAAAAAGTTGGAAGTGTTTGGAAAAAGAATGTGAATTTCACTCTGTAAGAGTAATACAATTGGAGGTTTTATATCTGGAATGAACAATTTAGAAATTTTTTTACCTGTCAAATTACAAATATATTGACCAGTTTCTCTGCAAACATTCCAAGACATTTCAAGAGGCCAGAAAAATTACTTCTACTGTCAATTATTTGATTTTATTGTAATCTAAATTTCTGTGACAATTTACTAACTAAAAATTAATATTTCACAAAGCTACTATTATATAAAAACAAAGATACCAAAAGTAATTGTACTGCAAATGGAATAATAGATTCTATTAAAAATCTTCTACAGTAAGTGAAATTTAGTTTTCTTGTTAAAGCTACATTTTGATGTTGTGTTAATTGCTGCCCTGCACAAGTAGTTTATATATTTGTGAACTGTCTTAAAAATAGAGTTATAATATACATTTAGGGGTAATCAAGAAAAATTGCTTGAAAACAATATACCTATTGATAAACATGGAACAAATCCTTTTGTAATGGAACACACATAATATGTTACAATGTTACAAAATCCTACACTTATCATCACAGGGTAGCACCTCAAATAAAATAAATTACCTGCTCAATTAGGTGTTTCTGAACTCTCTGGAATCAGGCTATGCAGTACTGTGCCCAATGGACATGATTTAGAACAGGCTAGGTGGTCGCTCTGTAATTCCAGTCATGATGTTATGTTCAGTGCAAATGTGAAGGTGAGTAAGGTAAAGGCAATTCACAAGTTCTGAAATAACCCTGCTTTATTCAGCAGAGATGTCTTTTACTAGAAAAGCAGCAAAAGGTGACCAAATAAATCACCCAAATCAATGCATCCTTTATACTGTCCATATTCATTTACTTTGGTTGATTATGCATTCAAATCAGTGAAGCTTGTGTTTTTTGGATCCTGTGCACTGCATTGAAAAATTCACCTCTGCATATCTGTGTGTTTATGATCTTTAGTTATTCATCGATTATTGAATACATTTGACATTTTGAAGTTGCTCTTTATCTCATTACTTCATCCTTTTTTCTTCAAAATATACTGAAAATTCAGGTTTGCTTTGAAAGCTCAAGTGAAATTATTTTGAATGAAATAACAAAATGCTTATTTAAAAGAACCAATTGGATTTCAGACTGGTTACTGTAATTTATAATTCCTCCTCCCTCCTCTTCTTTCTCATCCTTTTTGTCCTCCTTTCCAAGCATCTTCTCCCCCATCCCTGAGTAATACTGGTGCTATGTACAGTATTTTGTTTACAGTAGTATAAACATTCTCAGCCTGTGACTTCATTGCTGAAATAACTCACCTCTTTCATATCAACTCTTACCTAGGAGCCGTACAGCAGACTCATTGATGTAGGTTTTTTTCTGCATGGCAGCCCAGGCCAAGCTGGTTTCATTGCATGATGCAACTTCACCTTTTTTGGTTGTCTATGGGATTAATTATAATCTATTCTTGTATTGCCTGTGCATGCCAATGTGCTTACATAATGATGTATACACTGAATGCAGTCTAGAGCATTAAGTGCATGAAATGGAATTAAAAACAAAGACAAAACCATAACATTAGAAAGTTTGGGCAAAAGTAAATTATGCTTATCGCTAACTTTAGTTAGGCTATTATAGCATGAATAGGATATCATATGTATCAGGTCTATGTATTTAAAATTTCCAGGATATTACAGTAGTTTATTGACTGGAGGCACAATTTTAGTGTGGTCAAGATGTGAGGAGGAAAGGATGTACTAACTACCCTGTTGTGACAAGGACTGAGTGGTGTCAGTAGTATCAGAAACACAAACCTTGCCCTGCTGTCAACTTCAGCAGCAGGTGACAGTGGAAAGAGGTAAGGTTGTAAATAATAATTTCTTGAAATTCAGAATTTAGGAAGCATTTTAACTTCAATAGATTTTTGGGTTTTTAAATGATAAATAACCTGTAAAATAATTTAAAATTTATTGATTTACGAAACACATGGGGACATTCCATATGAAGAGTTGTGACCCTGCTTGAAACTTCCTTTATAAATGACATTGTGACAATTCTAACCAACTTTTTATTCATATGTTCCTATGTATTCAAATGAACCTTTCATCAGCACAGTATGAGATGTGATTGAATTTTAATCCTATTCTTTCCTGATAAAGTGATGAAAAAGCAGTCTGGGAAGTGACTTGAAACATTGTGTCTGAACACAATTTTTCTAGTGCTGTTGATCAGTGCAAATGTGTTGTGTATGCTTGGAAGTTACAATTTGTGCACTCTTGGGTGTCAGAATTAATACACAGATGTCAAATTAATATTCATCTTGATGAACAGGTACTATTGGTTGTATAAGTTTAACTTTGAGGGCCTATAATATAGAATGTTATGATATTTGAAAAATGGTCATAGAAACCAGGTATATATAAAGTGAAAATATGCTCTTAGTGTGTATGTTTCGGCAGGTAACTTAATGAAAACATAAAATATATTCTAAGTAGTACAAAAGGGAAGTAATTTCTACAGCTGTTGTCATGCCACCCACATGCTGATACTGTGCTTCCCTAAGAATGGGTGCTATTCTGGATTGCCTAGGATTTAATGTTTTTGTATTATTCTTAGAGTCCATATAATGGCAGTTACTTTTTTTCCCCCCTTACAATGAAGGAAAATTCTGTTAGTACTCTAAACCAGGTCAGACATAAATCTATACAGTAACATGAAATTCTTTCTGCTCTCAGTACAAATGGGATTACTTTACCAGCCCTTTTGACTTCCCAGTAGCTCAGTGTGCAAGTTCATCTACACACCTGTTCTCTCGTGCACAGCAGCCAGGATACAAAGGTGATTGGGGTTACAGTGCAAACCATTTTGAGAGGTGTTAGGAAAAAAAGGCCACTATGTATTAATTTTTAACTCTACTATAATCCTCCTTTTATGTTCATGTAAAGTAGTTTTATATCAGGATTCCAATAACTGATTTTGCAACTGCTACAGCTGTAGGCAGTTTCTTATTCCATTTGTTAATGGAGATAAAGTTACTGCTGTAAAAGAAAGGCATAGTGTCATTAATCTGCCTAAAAGCAGCCTTGCCTTTCCCATTTAGAAAAACCACTGGGTGAGACTGTCACTCAGGCTGCAGGATATATTTTTCTGAAAAGTTGAAGTATTTACTTAATTTCTTCTTTGTTTCAACTTCTTCTATTATTTTGAGAAGCAAATGTGGCTATTCAGTGAGTCTTTCATAGTGTCAGCATTTTGCCTTAAGAATATGGTAATTGAACTTAAGCCAGTGGTGGCAAATAATCATGTCTCACAGCTGCAACAGCTGTGACACAAGCTTTTCTGAGAAGGAAAATTTACTAGATTGCAGTTATGGAGATGTGGAAATTAAACCACAGCAGAGGAGTTTATGGGTAGAGAAATGCATAATGTGTTTCACTCGTTAAAGGTGCATGCAATTAAGACTCTTCAGGGGTCTAGGTTAAAAAAAAAAAAGGAAACTGGTAAAAGGGATTTTCATGACTGTTAATGTATGCTAGGAGTGAATGTGGCCTTGATTATGCCCAGAGCTGGTTCAAGGCAGAGGAATTTAAACAGCTCTACTGTGATGCTCAGGGTATAAACAAAGATCTTAAATGGTTACTCTTCGTAGTTGAAAGGTTTTTTACTTCATCTGTTAGTATTGCTAGGAAAGTGTAACAAGTATACAAATACAGGCTTCCTTTTGGCAGGTTACGAGGATATACTGCACATCTCATAGTTTGGCAGGGGAGCAGCTGAGCTGCATGACCTGAGGTACCCTAAATGTACCTTAGGTGTTAACTGAGCGAGGGGCTTTAAAAAACCTTTATACTCATGGGGTAGGTAAGGCTAAGAGGAGCAGGAGGGAGAGTCTGAAATTATGAAAATTTGTTTGGAACTAAAATATCTTCTAATTTTGTTTTTTGGAAGGAATTTACATGGTTCATGTTATGCCTTCATTTGAAATAGGAAAAAATATCCTGCCTGCTGTAACTGTGTATTAGGACTGCTTTAGAATTACTATTAACACAATGTGACTAGGTTTTATCGGGTTACTAATAGATTTGGATCATGCTATTAGATAGCCTGACCAAAGAAGCTGATCCAAATTGACATTATAATGTCAATTTTCTACCACTTTACAATACTTCTGACTTACATTGCTCATTTACATTATTCACTGTTGTTAAAGCCAAATAAGATACCTTAGGCTGAAGTTTATTTCTACTCAGTAGAACTAGAGAGTAGCCAGGTATTTTTCATCCCAATATCACAGGAGGGAATTTTAGAAATGACAGATGAATGAACTGTAAGTATTTTACACTCCAGTTTATCTGGTACTCTTGTCATTTTCAGTTAGAATGGTTGAAATAAGACTAAATTTCATAGGAAAACAGTATTTTTTTTTAAAGTTACAGTATGTAACCTAGCAAGAAATGTATGGAAAGTACATTCAAAATCATCTGTAGGAATCAGTTATGTATATCAAACAGAAAATTAGAGCTCTGTTCTTTGCTAATATACAAAAAATATTAATTTCTAATCAAAGAGGATAGATGAAGAACATTCTAATTTTTGTTCATTGTATATATTTTTTCAAATAATTCAGTCAGATGAGGGAGAATTTTACAAGTTGGATAACAATATCAAGAGAAGAATCAAAGGCACTGAGATGGAGGAGTAGTTGAGCTGGAAATGCATGGTGATGGTGGGCTGTTGAGGACTGAGTCTGAGAAAAGTGGACAGCAAATGTGAAAAGAACTGTTAGGTAGTTTTAAGAGATGGCAGCTGAAAACAAATAGAACAAGGAATCTCAGGAATTCATTCTTGCTGCATGAGTAGCTATAGATAAATTTATTCAAACAGACAGTTATCTAAGAGTTCAATGGTTTGTAGGCCCTCTCTGAAAAAAAGAGGAAATTTTAGAAGTATTTCATGTATAGATCATTCTATTGATTCATGCAAATGCAAAGACTGTAAGTGGCCTATGTAAGCCAGGCTGAAAAGTATTTACTGTTTTAAAATTCTGAGATTCACCATCTCTCCAAAGAATCTACTCCAGTGTTTATCTGTATTTTATAAATGAAAAGGTTTTATGCTGCTGATATACTTCTCATTAACTTTATTCATTTCCATTTGTCAGTTCAATGTGAACATGGAAAGACGACTAGTATTCATATGACTTGCTAGCATGTCACCAATTATTTTCTCTTTTCTGGGGTAAGCAGCTACAACTTAACTACTCCTAGATAGACTTTGATAAAAACTATTAGATAACAATGAGACAAGAAGTAATAGAAAGATATTATTATATAGAAGAGAAATTATCAAGATTGTCAACTTTAGTTAATGAGGTATGCAATTCACCCAAATCCTTTCATAATGCAATCAGTATAAGAGATAAAACTGAAGTGGCTTATTAAAGTTTGTCCAAAAAATAAGGTTAGTTGAAACAGTATGCTCCTATTTTTCTTTTTGGGATGTTAGTAGTCTCACACAAAATCTTTTTTATTAAAATTAAATCCTTTTTATTTAATTAAAAATGTGATCCCAGGCATTGTTGTGCTGTCATTTTCCTAGAATTGATTTGTCATCAGGGAGATTGTTTTGTCAAGGTAATGTCATGCTATTTTTAGTTGCCAGTGTTCTTAGCTCATGATGAGCAATTAGGGAGTGTAACACAAAATAAAATAGTAAGCTCTTTCTACTTATCTATGTGGTTCTTAGCAAACGTTTTCAAATTTAGTTATCTTAGGATGAAAATCTTAACTGGTGTATTTTGCAGGAAAGCACCTGCTCTGTCTTTTATACACTATTGAAAGAAGTCAGAAGTTATGGAGAAGGATTCTAGGCCATTCACTTAAGCCCGTTCTAACACTGAGCTCCTGGGTGCTTTGCTGTTCTTCAGGGACCTTCCTTTGACTTCTGTTACAGAAATTAGAAAAGACACATACTACAGACAGTAGTGAATAGCCATGCATCCTGAGGAAATTATTATTTTGATTTCAGAGTGAGCAATTTTAATGTGTTTTTTTGGGTATATCCCAATAATTCAATATAAAATTTTAAGCAAAAGTTTTTTTGTTGTTGTACATAATTTTCTGTTTGGACTGAGGAAATTAGCTCAGCCCAATTTGGTTTTGCTTGAGTGCTGTAGAACATTGGCTTATGTTTTACTGGGGAGTCTGTGAAGAAGCATGATGTGCTTCAAATTAATGGAAAACTTGGAAGAGAGAGATTGAAACTCACAGCATTATGCTGAACTTCACAAAATTTTATTAGTTCGTTTAGGTAAAATAATTACTGTCAATGTTACTTGACTGTCACTTGGTGTGTTGCCAGTTGCAGATAGCTCTGTAAATTTGGTAGCATTAGATGGGCATCAGGAAAGCAGACCTTTGTTCTGCAGTTGTACCAACTAAATTTGCCTCCTCATTTTGTATGTGAATGTGACAGAAGTTAAAATTAGGAGATTCTTTTTCTTTCACACTGGAAATCCATATCTGTCTTAGTTTCTAAATGGATTTCATTTTGCACTAAAAACTGCCAAGTCACAGCATTTAAATATGTTTAAATTTTAAATAAATTTCGAACGGGAAAATAAGAACAATATAAACTCTTAAGCCCCATTCTTTATCACATGATGCAGAGAAGTGAAAGGATCAAAAGATAAAAAAATCTCTGATTCTGAGAAAAATGTTTACTAAAAGACACAGTTGTGCCAATTTAATACTTATTTGTCTGGTTTTGTTCTTTTTTTCGTTCTGATATTGGAATTTTTTTTTTTGAAGGAGGATAGGGAAACCTGTTCATTTTCCCCCAAATTAGTCTGAGAGCTTGCCAAGGTTTCCTCCCAAGGTATTAGGGAGATTGCATAGAAGATCTTAGTTGTAGAAAGCATTTGCAGAACAGATGAGTCATGATGCATTTGTTTAATTAGGTTAGAAATAGCAGGGTAATATTCTAATGACTGCTTGTGATCTGTCAGACTTTAAAGTAGAAGATGCTGTAATAGAAACTAGAAAAGGGAAGTGAGGACAGACATTTAAAGTGTTATTGGGTTCTTTTTTTTTTTCTGAAAAGCAGAGTACTTGCAAATTATAAAGTGTAGGTTAAACACAGGTTAAGAAATCTTGGAAGATAGCTTTATTTCACATTATTCAACAGTTTTATTTTAATCAGATTTATATTTTACTTATTTTAAAATTGAACAGAGAGGATTCTGGTTGTTGATGTAGTTCAAAGACAGCTTCGTGTGTATGAGCCTCAGGTCATCAAAGTATTTTCAGAATGAATGTGAGAGGTGCATAGTCAAGTGAAGAGGGGAGGCCACTCCATGTGCAGACTGCAGAAATGGAGATGGAAACAAAGACAGTAAAACAGAGTAATCCAAAATAAATTCATCACATGCTGAAGTTGAGGGGGTTTTGTGAGTGGAAAGACAAATATGGTTTAATCCATTAAGCAAAGGAGAGGCAGAATTGAGAATTAAAAGTACTTGGCAAAGTACTCTGGGATTTGACAATGAAACACTTTGGGAGCAGAAAGTTCACCCACTCTCTGTGTGTATAGGAGAAACAGCTAAGAATTTAGATGTAGGGGGTTGAGAGGTCAAATAGGATTTAAATGTAAATAATATAAGAAGATACAAGAAATGATTGCAACATCATCCTCAGTTATCAGGCCATGATTGTCTACAAAATTTGGTGAGAAAGGGATTTCTTCTCCCTCACTCACTAGCTCCAGGTGCACCAAACCTCAGAAAAATATCTCTAAGCAGGGGTGTCATGATCCCATAGAGTTTTATGGACCCAGGTCTTAGGGCTATGAAGGCATCTTATGTGGCACTTCCAGGCCAAGGGGGTCTTCACCTTGCCTTCCCCAGTGCCTTGTTCTGGTGATCCAGCTGTCTGTCCTTCCTCCTTGGCAAGGAAACCAACTTAGCTCTGCCTGCACTTCCTGCAGCACTAACTGAAAGTGCTGGCAGCAAAAGTTCCCCAGCGCTGCCCCACGTCATGTCAAGGGAGAGCGAGGTAATTTAGCACATACTTGTGGTCAAAAACTTTATTGGTGCTATGACTCAAAGAAGGGCTTCCTAAACTGAGATGCATTTAACAAGCATCTTGTGTTGAGAGGATGAATACAGATACTGTGAGAAAATAATGTTTTTCTTACTGTGGGACTCACAGGGTGAATAAGTGAGGAAGCCACTTGAAGTAAGAAAAAGTATGTTATGCTCTCTGTCCCTTTTAAGATGTTTGACATCTTTGGTTCTAATTTAGTCTTGGTGATTTGCTTTAATTATGATATTTGTTCCCCAAGGTATATATTTGATGGGCATCTGTGCTATTTTGCTATTTGTTCATGCCTGTTTCAGTAAAGAAGGTTTTAACTGCTTATTCCTTTCTGGGCTGTGTGACTAAACCAAAAAGGAGTAAACCCTTCTGCCTTGAATGAAAATTGCTTTTATTAAGTGATACAATGTGGCTTTTCTATGGTTTTACTTTAGTACTACATCACTGAAACAGAGTATAAAGTCCTAACCATTAGCAACTTATTTTTCTTTTTTGCTGTACTGTTCAAAATATGTATTAAAGGAGTATAAACACACACTACTATATCAAATTGTGCCAAATTTATTTACTCCAGACTTCATAAAATTTGGTTCGCTCTAGAAGTAAATTTGAGGGAACTCAGTACTAAAGAGGAGCTTCCAGTAAAACAAAATAATTTGAAAAAAATCCCACCACTTTAAGCAGTTTTATGTACAAAGAAAATTTACATGCCCAAATTGATAGATATTAATTGCATTGAAATGCAATTGGAAAGTTCAGTGAGTAGAGTGTCAAATGATGCAATACTAATGAACTTCTAAATATTGAGTGGTTTCTCTTTTTTATTTATTGATTTGTGTTATGTTTTAGCATCAGCTGGTATTTCTGTACATAGCTATAATCTCATTTTAAAATTTTCTCTCCTTAATGGACATTCCTTCTGATGGAAAGTGCACATTTTACTGTTTTTCATGTAATGTTGTGTTGTGCAGTCTAAAAACTGTCATGAATACAGGAAATAAAAACTTACTGATTTTTCATATGATTAGTACTTTAAGTTTTATATTTTATTCAATTGATACTAAATTTAAAAAATATTTTGTCCTGTTTCTGTAATGGATTTGGATTTTTCTCTGCCATTCGGAAAGTAGATTTGCAATCCTTGTTATTCTGTGTGGTCATGATGGCAGTGACTGCACTGGGACAGAGGTTTTTAGTTCTTACTAAGGCCTTGATCTGAAGTTTGCAATGGGCTGTACAGCTCCTGTCAAGAGGTGAAATAATACAGTAAAACCACTCAAGTTATTTCCAACTCTGTTGCAATTTCAAAAATCCTGGAAAAATCTGAAGGCTTCTGTGGGAGCTTTCATGTTAATATACTCACAGAAGCAATTTCAGAAAACATTAAAAAGCATTTTTTGCTCTCTCACTCATTTTATGACTATTCAAGGAGTAATTCCAGTAGAAACATGTTGATGCATTAGAAGCATTTTAAACCAACCAGAAATAAGCAAGAATAATAAATACATTATATAAACTGGTGGCAAAAATAGTTCTTTAAGCAGCAGTAGGGTCTTTTAAATTGAAGTGACAGGTGGTACATCATGTGAAAAAAGTGTCGTGCACAGTGTTGGCTTCAATGTTGATAGCAGCAAAGCTTTAAGGATGCTGGGAACACCTTGTCAAAGTTTTGCAGGAAATACGTAAAATTAAATGGAATTATTTTGTTACCACTCTTGTAGTCACTCTTGCTCATTGAAGTAGTTTATGCCTATTATAACTGTACAACTGGGCTCCATAACTACTAGTTTTGTTGTAAAAATTGTATCAATAATCAAAGATACTCTTTCAAACTTATAAATACTGGAGAATCATAGAATCATTTATTTTAGAAATGACCTTTAAGTTCTCCAATAAAGCTTGTCTCCAAGTGCTACAGCTATACATCTTTTAAATACCTCCAGGGATGGTGACTCAACCACTTCCCTAGGCAGCCTCTTTCAACGTGTGACAATGTTTCAGTGAAAAATTGTTCCCTAATACCCAGTCTAGCCTTCCCCTGACACAACGTGAGGCCATTTCCTCTTTTTCTGTCACTTGTATTCGGGAGAAGAGGTTGACCCCACCTTGCTCCACCTGCCCCTGGGGAGTGCTGGGGAGTGATGAGGTCCTTCCTGAGCCTGCTTTTCTCCAGGCTTAACAGCCCCAGCCCCGCTGCGCTCCCTCCAGAGCCTTCCCCAGCTGTTCCCTTCTGTGTTCTTGCCTCAGCCCCTGGCTGTCTGGCAGTGTGGGGCCCAGAGCTGGACACAGCACTCGAGGGGTGGCCCCACCAGGGCTGAGTACGCGGGGATGGTCCCTTCCCCGGTCCTGCTGGCCACACTGTTCCTGTTTAAGGCTGGAAGCTGTTGGCCTCCTCCGCCACTTTGGCACGTGCTAGCTCACAGTGAGCTGGCTGCTGATCAGCAGATTTAGGTCCTTTTCCCAACAGCTTTAGAGCTGTTCTTGTTCAAGCCTGTAGCACTGCATGGGGTTGTTGTGACCCAAGTGCGGGACAAGGCGTTTGGCCTTGTTGAACATCATACAATTGGCTTCAGCCCATGGATCCAGCCTGTTCAGATCCCTCTGCAGAACCTTCCTACCCTCCAGCAGATCAACAATCCTGCTCAACTTGGTGTCATCTGTGAGCTTAGTGAGGACTCACTCAATTCGTTTGACCGGATCATAGATCAAGATATTTGCTACACTCCTTGGGCTCAGCATCCAGCCTCTCTTTTACCCAGCTAGTCCAAGCTATGAGCAGCCAGTTTCTCCTGTAGAATGCTGTGGGAATTGGTGTAAAAAACTTGACTAAAGTCTGGACAGCCTTCACAGCCTTTCCCTCATCCACCAAGCAAGTCACCTTAGAAGGAGATCAGATTGGCCAAGCTGCACTGCCTTTCATAAACACAAACAGGCTGGACCTGGTCCTGTGGTGTCGTACGTGTGCTCTGTGCTGGCTCAAGATGTTGTGCCCCATGACCTTCCTCATCACCAAGGTCAAGCTGCCAGGCTTGTAGTTGCATGAATCCTCTTCCTGATCCTTCTTGTAGATGGGTGTCATATTTCTTAATTTCCTGTGAGGTGGGACCTCTCCAGTTAACCAGGTCTGCTGATAAATGATGGAAAGTAGCTTGGTGAGCACTTCTGCCACCCCCCTCAGTTTCTTTGGGTGGATTCCATGCAGCCCTTTTGATTTGTTCTAAATGGTATAGTATTTTACTGACCATTTCCCCGTGGATTTGGGGGCTTCATTCTGCTCCCCATCTTCCAGCTCGGGGCACTGGGTACCCAGAGAACAGCTGCTCTTACTATTAAAGACCGCAAAGCAAAGCAGGTATTAAGTACCCCAGACTTCACCTCATTCTTTGCATTATGTTTCCCCCATGTCCAATAAAAGATGGAGATTCTACTTAGCTTTCCTTCTGTTGCTAATGCATTTCTAGAAATGTTTTTTTTAATTTTCTTTTATGCTAGTAACCAGATTTAGTTCTAGTTGGGCTTTGGCCCTTCTAGTTTTCTTCCTGCATAACCTCACAACATCCTTGAAGCCCTCCTGAGTTGCCTGGTCCTTCTTCCAAAGATGATGCACTTTGATTCCTGAATTCCAGCCAAAGTTCTCTATTCAGCCAGGCTGATGGTCTTCCCTGCTCATCATTTCACACATGGGGATGGCCTGCTTCAGTGCATTTAAAATTTCCATCTTGAATCATGCCCTGCCCTCCAGGACTCCTTTGCCCTTCAGGACTGCATCCACGGGTCTTTCTCAACCAGCATCATAAACAGGCCAAAGCCTGCCCTCTGGGAGTCCTGCTGGCCCCCCTCATTATTTCTCCAAAAATCAAAATCTGTTGTTTTGTGATTGCTGTGCCCAAGACAGCCTCCTATTGTCACATCAGCCACCGGTCCTTCTCTGTTCAGAAAAACAGCTCTGGTGGGGTTCCTTCCCTAGCTGGCTCATTTACCAGATGTGCATGCCAGTTGTTGGAGTATTGATCCTGCCACTTTTTTAGGGGGAGGCACCCATTGCATTTACAGTTCCATCATTAATGTAATTTTTGTCTAGTTATATGAAATCTTTCTCTCATTGTTAGTATGCTATTTCATTGATTTTCTCATAGCTTCTCCTGTCTTTTTGTGATATAAATGTATGAAACCATGCATGGAAGGGGAGTAAAAACAATTCTAATAGTCTGTTGTCTTTTTCAGAAGTGAAACCTTTGCTGCCCTAATGGGGTAAAATCCCATAGGATATGCCATATGATTTTAATATAAACCAGGGAGTTTTTTTACTATTATTACTGGTCCTGGAGACCCTAGTGCATTACTAAGAAGTACTTATAGACCTTCTGGTTTTGGGAAACCTGGTGTAAAGTCAGGTTTCAAATTGGCTTCCTTTCTGCAGCAGGTTGTATTGTGCAATGATAAATGTTAGTGGCCCTATTTTTCTGCCAGCTCAGATGTCAGCTACTGGTGAGAAGAAAAATAGAAAATCCAAACTGAAAGTTTAATTCAGAACGTTTAAAATCTTTTATAATCAATCTGTGAAAAAACTGATGATTTTTTCAGTGTCATGCCCTTCTGACAGAATCATCATTTGAAATAAAATAAAGGATGCTGTGTTTGTCTTTGAAATGGACAACTTAAACATTGAAAGAGAGGGATGCTCTTTGAAATGAAGGAAGTTTAAAGGATATGACTAGGAGAAACAGTGGTTTTGCTATTAGGTAAACAAAAGTCACAAATCAGAATTGTCATCCATTGTGCTAAGTGTTCTGCAAAAAAAAAAGTTTTTTTATTCATTAGGTAATTTGTCAGACCTTGTAGGTTTTTATAAAGGACAGTGACACAAAAGTAAAGCTGTTAGCTGCAACCTTAGCTGACCTTAACTAAAAATTACTCTCTATCCTGGTGATAAGCCTCTGCAATTCCATTAGCTTCAGTGAATTTCTCCAGCTTTTGCGGGAACGTAACCTGGAGTTAAGGGTTGGTGCAGGGTTGTTGATTCTGTTCCTCTGTATTTCCTGTTGGTAGGGTGCACTGGGACTCAGTGTGTGGCCTACCTTATTTTGACAAAATCCTTTGTTCTCATTAGTGCTGTGCAGAAAATTATCCAGTTGGGTTCTCAAATTACATCCACTGTTTTTGTAGCTAAAACTGTGTTTGTAAATATGGGGTATTGTCTGCTCTCCTGTATGTTAACATATGACTTCTCTTCCCTTCTGCCTGCTCTTGTAAATCAATTTTATTTGAACTATAACAGAAATGTCTCATAACTTCAATGCCTTTTCAAATAGCCTTTGAAAACCAGTTTTAATACAATTTCCTTTAGCACTGAAGGTTCTTAAAATATGAAGCTATTGTACATCAAGGAGAATTTTGCTGTATACATTCATGCATCTAGATACAGGAGAGAGCATGCTGTAATTAACTTGTTTGACCTGAAATGTATACAAGGAATGGAAAATCTGGCTGCATGTGTAATGACCTGGTAGTCCAGGTAATTTCCTTTATGCCTTAAGTTAGGTACCTGACATTCATAATGCATAGAATCTTGCTTGTTGAGCAGTCTAGCATTATATTTGCAGAACTCCTGCTATACTAACTGGTATTACATTCATGTTCAGTGATTTATTTGATCTAGAAAGCCAACAAATTTCTGCTTTTCTAAAAGGAGTTTTCTAGGGCTCCACATGTTCAAATGATCTACGTTCTAGTTTCCCTCTATTACAGTTGTGATGAACACATGATCATTTGCAATATATGTGTGTATATATATGTATATATGGTGGGACATCATATATATATAGTATATACATCAACATATATTGGGACATGATTTTCACTTTGGTCTATGACTACAACATTGGACTGTGGCTTCAGCAAACTATTTTATAAACCTTACAAATAAATCACTGATGTTACTTATGGAAGTTACCACCTTCCTTAGCTAAAAGTATATTTATAAAGTACCAGTTTGTATAGAGCAAGCTTTGGATCTGTCCCACTGTCAAATAGAGCATAAAATAAGAAGCTAAAATTTGCAATGGCTGCCTGAGACACACAAGGGTATTTTAATTAACCTGCATGCAGAAATTAACCCTTAGAGTACTGCTTCAAATTCTTCAATTTATTTTGTTATTTAATTTTACCAGTGGGCTATGCTGCTTTTCTACTCAGTTCATAGTACTGTACATAAAGTACATTAAATGGCCATACAAAAAAAAAAAGTGAGAAAAATAAAAAAAAAATCTAATCAACTTTTTATAAACAAGGGATTCTACGAGACTAAGTACTCCAGGTTGCTAATGGGTAATGTATTCCTAAGCAACTATTTTTTGTTAAAGGTTTTATGAATTAAAAGCATGTAATGTTTCACTGTACCTGTGTACTTGTTAGGTTTCTTCCTAAAGTATCATAGGTGTGTCCTTTAGAAAGAAGTCAGTTCTTTAAGGGTTAATGTGGGGTTAAGCAATCCTGAGGTATTCTCCTGCTTGTCCTCTCCTAAAGGTATCTGCATGTTAATTCTCAAATATTACCTGAGGAGGTGAATATGAATACTGTATGAATGACTAACTGAATGAATCAAATAGTTCCTTTGAAATGCTTGCTTGTATCTAGTAAACAACTGGAAAACAGAAACATGATTTCTGGGTCAAGGTCTTTAATGAAATGCAAGCAATTCGCAGCAGAGTAGAAACTCACATACTGACAGTTTATTCTGATTTCTTTGTCTTTCAAATAGCCCAATAGAATCCTGCCAGAATTTCTACAAAGATTTCACATTACAGATCGACATGGCTTTCAATGTGTTCTTCCTACTCTACTTTGGCTTGCGTGTAAGTAGTGTGCCTTGGGTAGCAAGAGGCAGGGAGGGAAGGCAGCTGCTCTATATGGAGATTGAAATAGAGATTATATTTTCTTTGGAAGAAAGGCAATGTCTTCTTTAATGCAAAGAATATGAGCATTGTTTTGAAATGTGTAAGTCAAAGTTTTAAGACTTAGAACTGCTTCGTTAAATATCTTCATTATACACTTGTTTTTCTCCCTTTAGTTGTGTTTTTACATTTAATGTTTATATAAAGCAAATGTTTAAATTAATTTTTAATTATTAGTGAAATGCAAATGGTAGTTTCACCTTATTTAAGCGCATAGGCAAGTTCTAACTATGATGCCCTTGGCATCTAAGCTTGCCAGTTTCCTTGGGCTGATTTTGTATTCAGGAGAGAGAAATGACCCCATGGTTTCATTCAAGAGCCTGAAGGGCTGCTGCAGTCCCGAACTATGCCTTGTAGGAGTCACCCTGCTGATCTCCTCGGGACATGTAATGATGGGACTCTGCAAACCGCTCTGTGTTGAGAAATTTGTGAACACCAAATGCACGATAAGACTACCACCAGCATATTTAGTATGCTGGAACAAAGGCGATGTACTTCCAAATACTTTATAATTGCCTACACTTTTCTAATATTACTGATACATTGTCAACAAATGTGGAAAAAGTATTTCTAGCACAGATATTACAACTGATGACATAGATAATCTATCTCTCTAGTTAGACCTTTCATTTTAATCTCATTTTAAGTATTATTATCAAGAAATTCGCAATACAGACTTCTTTCCATGTTTTGTCTGGACTGGCCTAAAACATCAGTTACTACACTAACTTTTGGGTTATTTTATGATAATAATCTGATTCTTTCATCTCTTCCCCTCTTTTTTTGTTCTTTCCAGTTTATAGCAGCCAATGACAAGCTATGGTTTTGGCTAGAAGTTAACTCAGTGGTAGATTTCTTCACGGTCCCTCCAGTGTTTGTGTCAGTATATTTAAACAGAAGTTGGCTTGGTAAGTACAATAGTTTAACTTTTAAAATGCTTGTTATAAAATTGCTTCAACTTTGCACATTTGGGTGGAGAATTTCTTCATCTTATGTCATTGTGTAAATAGAAGAATGTTACCAAAGTAGTGTTCAAAGTGAATTTTAAGCAGAAATGTGAATTTTGTCAGAAAAAGCACTTATTATATCTGTTTTGTTTTCAACTCATTAGTATAATCTCCTACTCTAAGTGGTGGGGAACTCCATTTTGGAAGTACTGTGTAACAGTAGCCTGCCTTTATCAAACCATGAATTTGGTTTGTCTCAGCTCACAACCTGAACAGGTGATCTAGATCATTCATTCACTGAACTGGATTGCCATGGATCATTGTCAACAATGAAGTCAATATATTCTCATTGCATTTTGTAAGCCAGTGTGGCTAAATTTTGAATCCACTGGAGTGACTGATTTGGGAGATACATTTAGACACTTAATATTTTTGCTGGACTGCTAGGAATGCATTAAAAAAGGTATGCCACATGTAAAAGGGAATGCAAAATGAAATAGAGAGGACACTCAATTAAAGAACATCCATAATGTGCCAAATGGAGTTTCTTGTACAAGCGTTGTATGCACTTTCATTAGGAAAAATGAATGTCAAATGTTGTGACTTTTTTATTCAGAGAAAGCATCCTAAAAATGGCGTGTTTTCAGACAGCATATGAAACCTCACAGTTTAGCAGTTCATTCCTCCAGAAATACAGGCACTCATTGTCCCTGAAAACTGAAGAAAATAGTTATCTTAAATGTTTCATATGGAAAATAAAATGACCCAGAGGGTCTTTAATAGTCTTTTAACATTTTCATCTTTATATAGAAGTACAAAGATACAAAAAATTATTGATGAAATTTTTTTTATGGAAAGAGATCAGTAAATTTATAACCACAGTAAAGGTCATATCAGGGGTTATTAGTATGCCTGCAAAGAAAGCAGTAAAACAGCCAGAGAAGATCACTACACATCCTCATATGATTACTCTCTTTGTCACATATCGCTTCTGTCATACATGGAAAACTAAGTAAGGCTTTTTGAAAGAGAAAATGTCATACAGGTCCACATTATGATAGGAAATAAAATTTAAAAAGAAGGTATGTAAGTAAAAAACATGCTTATCCTTGAAAGAACATTGCCAATTTCAGTAGCTATAACTTTATCTCAGATTCCTTGCATTATGTGAATTAAAGGGATGGATTTTCACTCCTGCATGGGGTGTATCAGAGTTTCCCAAAAACTTTGAGACTGAAATCCTTGGGGAAATTAAGTCTATCTGAGAGAATAAATAGAATCACAGAATCCATTGAAAAGGAATATGAAATGCGAAAGTAGCAAGACCACAAACTCTGGGAAATGAGACAGAGATAATTATTTGGAATGAATACCCTTCATGAAAGTGACTGCGTAATTGACTGACTCATGGTGACACAGCAATCCAGCTAACAGTACTGACAGGGATAATGAGAGTGTTTGCACATTTTGCAGTTTCTGCTGCATGGTTTTCATAAGTTTTATGTCAGTTTTCAGGAAGACTTGAGCACTCATAGGGTTGAAAGAATTTCCATATCTCTTAATTACACCAACATCACTTTATCTTAATTTCTTGTTTATAGCCCCACTTTGCCTGTTTCCTCGTGGAATCCCCCTGAGACATTTATCACCTGCTGAGGCAAAAAACGGATGTGTTTTTTAATGTAGTCAAGGAATAACATATTTACAATGTTTTAGCTTTGCACCTGCTTCCAGAGGGGTTTTCATTTTAGATAAATCATCCTTAGTGAAATCATTCACTAATTCAAAAATGTGAATTGTTTGGATTCCTAACATAGCTTTAATTTAGACCAACCAGGTATTTTGAGAAGCTGCGATGAAAGAATTTTTAAGTGAATATATCAAAGCGTACTAATGAAGCCTGTACATTCCTTTTTACACCTTTGAAAGGGATGGCCAACTTTACTGCCTGTAGAGCTCAAATCACAAGTGTAGGTAATACCCTGGTAGGACTGAGTGTGTGAGTAGGGGGGAAAGGAGTGTGTTTAGACCATATTATTTAGTTTCAGGTTAGATGGCTACTTTGCACTTTTCTTTTATATAAATATTGTAATTGAGAGAGAGAGCCTTCTGCTGAGGGGGATTCAGAACAAATAAGTTGTGGGTTTTGCACAAGTTGTCCCCATGTCTATGTGAGATTAGCAGGGAGGTTTGCCTGTTAGTGAGGCAAATAAAAATCGTTCAACATTGGCACATTTTAAGAATTAGTTAATGATTTAGCAGGTTTCCTTTGTACACTTTAGATTTCAAGATCATTTAGGAGCGAAATAAAATGCACCATCTGGAATGTATTGTGCATCAGGGTCTTTCCAGTTTATTTCATTATTGATTCATGTCAGTCAGCTGTAATGAGTTCATTGAAGTACTTGGCAGAATCACAGTTCCCAAGTGGCTCTCTGAATGCCCAATTCTACAAGAGCTGTCCTGGCTTAGCTAACTGACTAGTATCACTATAGACCCACAGTTTGAGCAGCATTTTAAAGAAACCAAACTATCCTAAATAAATAACAAACTTTGCCTTTGGAGCAGTAAGTGCTTAGAGAAAGATGTGAAGCATAGTAGAGAATGTGCTCTTGATGTATCATCTGATCATGTACAGAAATGGAAAGCCAGTGGATTTTTTCTGTTCTTATACTAGCACAGAAATGCCATTGTTCACCTATTATGCAGCTCTTAGGATGTGAAGCGTTCTCCTTTCTCTGATATTCTTTTGTATTCAGCTGTTCTTTACATGTATTTTTTGCATCTGGGAATGCTGTATATGAATTAAATTTTCAATCAGTATTCATAGAAGATGTTTCAAATCTAGTCTTCTACCTAGATTCCAGTTTGCAGACAACATTTGATATTGAAAGACAGATCAGATTATACTTTTTCAAAAGTTCTCTAGGAATGTCATTATGATCACTGTCTAAAGTAAAGCTGAAGGCAAAACAGCACTTCAAACCTGCAAAATACCAGATTTTTAGATTTGGTAAATCCTTCAGAAAGGGTTTCTGTGGTATCATTTTTGCATGCACAGGACAGCATAAGAAAAGGAAGCATGTGAAAAGAATGCATTTTGCTTATGGAAAGAGCTACATATTTTTGAAAATTTGGGGGAAGTACAGATAGGAAAGAAATTTTTAATGAATCTGTATAATTCAGTGATGTATAGTGCTTTGTCATGCTATATAAAAATTTCTTATGTTCTGACTTGAAAACCGTACAGATACAAACATCAGTGTGTTTTTGGATGCTCATTTTCATCTAGATGCCGTGACATTTTTCAACACTGTTTTGCAAACAGTAGCATTTGTGTAGATACTTGCTCATGAGCTACAGCTTTATCACATCATATGTATTGCTTGCACAACTCTATGCAAGAAACTTTCTGATAATGGTAGGACAGTTCTCCAGATGCAGGATTCTACAGAGGGGAGACAATCTTCCCAAGGGAAGAATGATTTACAGATAACTTTGGCAGTGAATTTTAACCAAATTATTTCCATGCATTGGCGAGTTTGTGTATTTTGTTTATAGTCTAAGTGAAGGTAGGCTAGAAGGGTTGTTTGACAAAGATAATTTGCAATGGGAGAAATAATGGCATGGTAAATTTAGTTTGGTTGGTTGGTTTTTTTTAACCACAAAGTTTTCATAATTTGAGTATCCTAGCCAAGTTTCAGATTCAGAAATTTTTTCCTTTGGATAGCTTGCAGTCTGAAAAATTGGAGAGTCCTACAACAAGTGAATGTCTTCCAGTTTTATTTAGTAAAGACTCAATAACACTTTACACACTTAAAACCATTATTCTATCTTTTGTGATAACAAAGCCAATTCAAATAACTGAAATGCCTTTAATCCTGTACTTGTATGCTTATGAAAAAAGAAATATTGATTTTATGATCTGACTGTATTGAACTAAATTGCCTTGACAGGATTGTATTGTTAGAGGGGGATTTAACATAAGAAATATGATCTTGGCTTCACATTTGCAAGAATATGTGAATGAGGAACAATCAGCCTTAGATTGTGATATTATTACAAAGTTATTAACACAACATAATATATGAATTTGATAGTCTTATTATTGAATCACAGAAATTAAAGATAAAAAAGGTCTTTTAAACAATCTCACTTCCTTTTTCTGACCATATGTTTCATCTATTCTTCTGTACAGAACATCGAGTGATAGAAACTGTGTGATTCTTATAAATTCTATTATCAGGAAGATTTTTTTCTTCATCCTTATTCCCTGACATGCCTTTTAGTCGAACTTGCTGCTGATGCTATAATTTTTTTTTCAGAAAATTAATTGGAGATATATATTGGGGTAAAGAAGAGTGGCAACAGATGCAAATATAGACACATGCAAAGCATAGAGAACAAATCTCTTCAGGTGGTGATTAGTGCAGTTTGGGAAGTAGATAGTTTTTTCCAGTGTTTGCTCAAATTCTGTCCTGTTCGAGACATGTCAATTAATTTTGGATGAGCCTTGTGGTTTCAGTATGAATCCCTGGTCACGGAAGAGTATTTCCAACAACTCTGGTGGAAATTCAGCTTTCTTGTTGAATCAGAGAATGAAATTGGTTTAGAGATAGATGACTTTGGTGAAAAATCAGATGTGTCTTATTAAGGTAGTTAAGGTGATGGTGTGAAGCCTTCTGCCCATCCAGGAAGTGTTCCTCAGGATCAAGCTTTAGTTAAAAATCTGTACATGAAAACAATATTTGTTTTAATGCCCTGTAGGCTTTCTTGCCCTAATCGCTACAGAACAGCTCAGCCTGAAAGCGTATTTGAATCTGTAGAACACTTTATTTCTTTTGGAAAACTTAGATAGTTTAATGGAATTTAGTTACACTGACACGAAGAAGCCCTCTGATAACTTGGTTATAGGGATACCACTTTGACTTTGCATTAATTTCCTGGATTTTGGTGCATCCACAGGTCACAAAGCTCCCTTGCTTAGCACCTTAAATTTGCAGTCATTTGCAATAACTTTATCAAGTGCTGTGCATTTCTGCCATCTATTGGTGGAATCTTTGAATGCACATCCAAATTCTGCAATATTTCCTACAAAACTAGCATCTTTTATACAGCTTTGATGTATTTTTTTGGCCATTTTACTTAAATTATGCATTATTTTATATATAATGGAAGCCAAATTCTCTAAAATTTCCTAGAAGAATTTTGTGTGTGCATGTGTCCTGCTTTTATATATGGTAACATTTCTTTATACACTTCAAATGCCTTCAAATGAATTTAATAAAAAGAGTTTTGAATGCTCAGTGTGCTTGGTAATTTGTGAGTAATCTGTCATTGAATAGACTGTATTACATTGGCATTGTATTGAAGACAATTTTTTTGCTTTTTTTCTAGGCCCCTTAATCAGTTCAGGTTTCACAGAGGATGTACATTTCGATAGGGCCCCAGTTAAAATAATACCTCCCAACAGGCATTTGAGTTGCTGCAATGTTAAGGCCAGAAGGTAACCTAGTGACAAGTATTCATTTGCCTAATCCAGGACAGATTTTTATGGATATTGTTGCATTCATTTGTGGTGATACTCTTCTCTCTCCTCCACTGATGCGAAGTCAAACAAGTAGCCAAAAGACACTGGAGCAGAGCAGAAACACAGGGACAGCACTAATTTCAAGTGTCATTAGTGTCTGTCATCTGCCATGCATAGAAACTGTGTTCTTGCTTCCCTACCTCTGTGAACTCAAAGCAAACAGGATAATTTAAATCAACTGCTCCCAGTCTGCCTCTGTCTGTGAGTGGTACTTAACATTGCGCAGGAAAATGACCCCAATAACATTCTGATTTCAGTTCTGCCCTGATGGGGAGGGGTGATAGGCAGGGGGGGTATCTTGATTTTTTTTTCATGTGTGAATGAGTGGCTGGCTTAGCCCAAAAGTAGTCCTAGTTTCTGAATTTTGAGAAGCTGTTGAAAGCTACTATCATAGCTGATAACAGTTATATAGATTTAAAAAGTGCTTCCTACTGTATTTGTCAGGCTGAATGGACTAACTTGACCTCTTTCATCTATAACCTGACTGAGCAAGAATCTACCTTCAGTGGAAGAAAAAAATTATCCAGTCCTAAATTTACAGTTAAATTCATGCAAATATTACCTATAAACGAACGCATATTGTTTGTTGCCATCCTGCTGTACATGATTCCAAGCCCTGCTTGTCACTAACTTCCTCTCTTCATTACCAAGAATTTCATTCTCATATATCATTGCTTAGTATTATAAGGCAGAATATTAATAGAAATATTAAATAGCTTAGGTCAAGAACACATTCCTGACAAGACTTCCAGGGAGGACATGCCAGATACATGTAAGACTCCCTGGGGTTTAGTCCATTTAATGAGTGCCATGGCAATGCTGAATAAATTACATCAGTATTTATAGCTCTGTCACTCAGACATGTCATTTAATGGAAAAGCAAATGGCATATGATGCTTTTCTAAATGTATACTTAAAAATAATTACTTGTCTTGACTACTCAAATACTTTGTAGTAGAATTCTTTGTTTTGTCTGAGATTAATTAATAGGCTCATGGTTGTTTCTTTTAAGCTTATGGAAATAACATGAACTTTTTTCTGGAACTTCTATACACAGCATGTGGTAGACTTGCCTAGAACCAGCTCTAAGTAGCCCACAGAAGTTTAAAAACTGTTGGATGCAAGTAACCCAGACATGATGGCTTAGAAATGTCTGGCTTAACAGATGTGTTTATTTGCATTCTCCTTAGTCTTCTTAGTCACATTAGGAAGGCAAGTATGCAGTCATTACACAATTGGCTTTTTCTAAGTTCTGAAATAAAATGTACATGGGAAACTTCTGCTTTTTGTCCATCATTACTGAAATGTCCACTACGTTTCTAGTCATGCTATGCTACGATTAAAATGTCTTTGCAATGCAGTAAGTCCGTGGTTGGTTAATATATTTCATAAATGTTTTTTATGTGTTTTTTGTGTTCTGCTGTTTTTAAATGGAAAAAAATTGTTGCTGTTTTGGACTGGATTTTTTTTTAAGAACAGTAAACATTATTAGTATTTTCATTTAAGTGACCTGAATTTGAATTCCTAGTAAGATTTCCTTGCCATATAACCAACCCTCCCTTCAGTGAATATTCAGTATTCTTTCAGGGTTATAATATTTTGAACTTCTACAGGTATATTAATGCTCTTTGGCATATGTTTTTCAGGTACTATGCTGCAAGCCAAGCTGTTTTTATGTACATTTCATACAAAGGAATGTAAACAGCTAGACTTTACCTTAACTGGTGTAGCCAAATTATCAGTTGTCATCATTACTTGGTGTTCTATGTCATGTTTTTTCTGGACTTCAATCCATACATGGTAAAGACCAGTCTGCCAGATTTAGTGATTGAGAAACACAGAATGCTATTTTGTTGTAGATTGACTGCTAAATTCGAAGTTGTTTATAATAATGGATTTTAACTTTGCTCAGATTTAATTCAGTCATACTCCCCTTGAGGATAATAAAAGGATAGTAATAGCAAGTATAAAGGATTTATGCTGAAAAGCAAATCACTGCAATTTCCTTTAATAGCAAAACATTTTCCATTTCTTACTAGATATTACATAATTTTCTTCTCTCCATATCCTTTTGCTGTCCAGTTAAAATATGTTCTCAATAATTAGATGTTATGTGCAAAAAACAGACTATTTTCCTTTTATCCTGCTTTTTATTATCAGTTTAATTACTTTATGACTGCCCTCAGATTCTCTAATGGTTTCAGTGGTCTTTCTGACTCTGTAGTTAAGTTCTTTTGCTCAAAGGAAGGCTACCTGGACTGTTGAGTTTTCTCTTTAATCAAATGTGGAATAATACTGTAAGAGGAGAGAACTCATTCCCTCAAACTGCTGAGGGACCCCATAATTATATATTCTGTCTTCTGACATTTGTGTTTACTTGAATAAGGGGCAGTTAAAAATGCTTCTTTTAGTGTCACATTATCATCAGATGATTTCCAAATTTTCTTGAACTGTCTACAGCATGTAACTGATTTGCACACTTTCTTTAATGGTAATATGAGAGATTACATTGATTTCTGTTTTTTTAAAAAAATTGACTGGTTCTTATCTTATGTCAGCTGAAAGACCAGTTCAAAATAAAATTTCATTTCTTGGCTCCCAGGTGGTATGTTAATATGTATAGTTCCTTGTAGGCATTCAGTCTAGTCTTTATACACTGTCCTGTAGTTATTCCCCTGATGGCTTTATCCATTGATTTTTTTGACTGTATTTTTTAAAATATTTTGAATCTGAGTTGGTTTGTTGCTGAGTGGGATCTTCTCAACTTTGAATTTTAAATGCTTGTTGTTTACAAGCAACTTTATAAATAATATAATTGATATCTGCCTAAATCCAAAGCTAGAAGTCCTTATACCTAGAACATGACAGTTTATATTTTGGCATTTTTAACATGAGTTCCATGATTTCTCGTTACTCGTTTTGATCTTTGGCTCATTTTGCATTTCTGATTTCTGTAACACTGCTCAAAGGAATTATTTTATCTTCTAAACCCTGCACCAAATGTACTGCAATGTCCGTGTAGTTCTCATTAATTCATCACCTAGTGTGCTCTAGTGTGCTCCGTGGTGCGTGAGTCTGGGTTTATGTGGAATTAAGAAAAGATGCATTATTCAGTTTAAGTAATTAAAAACCCCAAACTGCATATCTGTGTTCCTCCTGACTTTTTTGCAAGACTGAATTAATCAAAGGCAAATCCTGTTGAGACTGGAATTGATGTAAACTGATGCAAAGATAGTTGGGCTTTCACTAGAAAGATTAGAAGTTAAGAATTCCATACGAGACTTGAGAAAGTTCTTTTGCATCTGTTTTCTCTGAATATCAAAGGGCTCTGATGGAACTGATGTACTCACCTGAGACCGGAGGTTTATTTAAACTGGATCATTCATATCCTTCCAGTAATCTTTTGGCAATTATCTCACTCTACTTTATAGATACGAAACTAAGAAAAGTCAAGAGAGAATTTGATTAAGATTTTTCACTCCTGTTATCATTCTACATTCAAAAGGGGGAAACTTCATTAATATGGTCATTTACATGCACTGCTTGACCATCACCTGAGAGGTGCAAACCCCACTGGGATTAGGAAAGATGACTTCTTGTGCTTCAGTGCTCCCTATCAGTATGAGAGAAACAGTTGGTGAGAGCCTGCTGCTGGTACCACCAAGGCTGTGGGTTTGGTCCCTGTATGGGCCACATACCTGGGAGTTGCACTTGATCCTGGTGGGTCCCTTCCAGGATATTTTGTGAATCTGTTAAATTTTGGGCTTCCTGCTCATGTGACATTTCAGAAGTAATGGTCGGATGGCTGAAAATCTGTTCCTTTATCCACTATTCTGTCTTTACAGTTGCAGTATTTTGTTATACAAAGTCTGACAGCATATAGAGAAGGTAAACTTGGGAAGCGTTCTTACAGCTGAAATATTTAAGGCTTTTTCTGAAGTTTTGGATTGCAGGATATTTATTCCATATGGCAGTTAAATACAATATTGACTTAAGTCAAGGGAACAGTATCCTTCGTAGTTTGTCACATTTTGCTACTTGTTTCACATCAATTTTTTTGAATGCTTAACATTGTCAAGTACTTGTGTATTTATACCCTTTCATTATACAGGGCTTACACTTGATTCACTGCTGACCCACAGATATTTAGCCTTCATTAACCTTGTTATAACCTTCAGCAGTGTTTAGTATCATGCTATCTCCAATTCTGAATGAAAATAGAAACACATCAGAGCAATCTGTAAAATGAAGGACATATTTATGCACCATAAAAACATCTCTGAAGTTATTGACTCTTCCATAGCTACTTGCACTGCAGTGGCTCACCTAATGGATTGCCAGAAAGTTTGCCAATAAAGCCAATGATACTCAGAGGCCAAGATTTATAGATTCTTTAGATCTGCATCCTTTGGGAATTTTTTGTTGCTTTCCTTAGTTTCTTCTGTTCAGGGAACTTTTTAATTTGTAATGATGTTAAAGAAGATGCTGCTAAACTTGGGAGGGCATTTTTGTTTCATTCAGGCATTTAGTTTTTAATTGTTTATGTAAAAGTCAATACATTGTATTTATAAATTTTATATAGTTATTAAAGATTTTTTCTCTAAATCTATCTAGTGAACTTCTCTGCTTTGATATGTATAAAGGGATATGAAGTGAAAAAATTATGTTTTCTTGGTATTTTAAGTTTCAGAATCTAAGCTTAACTTGTCTTCAAAATTGCATTTACCAGAAGCAGGTTTTCATATGATATCTCCCCAAATGCGCTTTGATTCAAAAGCTGAATGTTGGAAAAGCAGTGTATTTAACTTCATAATTTCATTTGTTTGTTGCTAGTAAATATATATGGGGCAAATACAAAAAGAGAATAATGCATCTTTTAATTTAAAAATAGTGTTAAAACTTAGAAAAATGAGGTCTTTACTTAAGTAAAACTCCTATAAAACTTTCTTTCTAAAGCCATTTCATTGTTGCAGTTATAGGTGACTTATAGAGGGAAATTATTTGCTATTTTTTAAAACCACCTTTTATAAAGTAAGGTAGATGGAACTGTGCTACATGGACAGGTTTAGTACACAGCATTTTGTTAAGCATTATCCTTCAAGGAGTGGTGGTTTTATTCAAAACAGTAATATTGAATCATCACTGTGGATGTTTGGCTGAAATGAATCAGCTATTATCTGAAGTGTGAAGTTCAATTTGAAGAGGTTTTGCATTAAAGTTGGGATATCTAGCAACCACAATCTTCATAATCAAAAGTAACTTGTTGTAGTCCCTTAGAAGCACAGATGACTAAGAGCAAAATGCTTTTTGAGATTTCTGAGGTACTCAAAACTCTCCAGTCATTAGTTCTGCATTATCACATAGTTACTCTGCTTCTCTGTAGAAATTATCTGTTAGCTTTATTGTAGTCCTAATTGCTGATTATGTTTTTCTTTGATCAGCCCCCCACCATGTGGAACGTTTTCCTACAAAGCTGAAGGAGTTTTTGTGAATGGGTGAGCTCATGGTGTGCTACAGAGCTGTACTGGGGGTGCCCTGTGCAGCCAGCAGTTAATGCCAGTCTCATTCATCCACCCTGCAGCCCCTTGGCCATCCAAAATGTCTTTTGCTTGAAGACAGGGAGTAATTGCAGCTGGTACTAGGCTTGGGGGTGTGGGTCATACCTGCAGAGCCCAGCAGAAGGTCTTTTCTTGCTGAGAGCTAGATGGAATATTAGTAGCCAAACAGAGCACTGACATTGCGTGCTGAAAGTGACGTGAGGATTATTCTCACATTTTAGCAGTTTGCTCAGTTTTACTTAATTCTGTTCTGGGATGCTTTTCTCTGGGATGCTTTTCTCTGAAGTTAGTCAAGGGAGCCAGTGAAGTTCTAGTATTGATTGCAGTGTTGTGACAGCAGACGAATGAATCACAGCAAGATAAATATAAAATCCTAATATGGTTTGAATATCTTCCACAACCTTCACATTCATTTATTTATTTAATTTTCTTTTTCAAAATGCAGCCTTTGAAAATCTTTCCTATTCTACATTCATCTTCCCTGAGACCAAAAATCCTAAGTCCTGGAGGGGTTCTTACCAATGGATGTATGTTAGGGCTGCTGTAGGTAATGGGTGTAAAAGTTCCATTTTTAATTACGAACAGAAGTGATTAGTTAATTATGTAAGTAAATAAATTCAAAATATTTTATTAGAAAATATTAAAATTTGTGTTGTAGATATATAATTTATATATATTGTATGCAATTTCATTATTTGAAATTTAGATACTTATTAAAGTATACTTAATGAAGTGTTTCTTAATGGCTGATGTTGGGACAATGCTAACTTTGAAAAAAAGTTATTTTCATATACTGTGCAGGCAGTATATATCATGATGATGTGGCAGTTAATGAACATCTGAGTTTCTATATGTGTAATATTGTGAATATAAATTAAAAGGAAATGGGATCCTTTGTAAAGCAAATGGTATGATTTGGGTTTTTATTATCTGTTAAATTCCATATCTGTTTTTTTCTGTGTTGTTTCACTTTCCTTCCTATTGAGGGCAAAGCGCAGATGTCAGCACTGTAAGAGCAGAAACATCTGGAAGTATCATCTGAATTCTTTCATGTTCACTCTCACCTGGGAAATTAATCTAGAGAAAATTGTATATCATTGCATGTGGGGCAGATTCTGTAAGAAATATGCTGCATTCAGTGGAAAATAGCCAGTGATACATAGATGTGAGGAACAGAGTCTTCTGGAAAATTTCAGACACATATTTTACTAGGCACTGCCTCTAATCTACTCTGATAGTGCACAGAAATTTCACTATCTTCTCTTATTGATTGGGCAACATCAGCCTTTAAGGAAAAGCATTTCTGTGCACCTGAAAATGTGAGAATTTTCTTCTCAGTAGGCAGATCACAGATTTTCTGTCTAATGTGAATTTGAAGAGAAGAGTTTTAAATGCTCCTTCCTTTACTGGCTTTATTCTTGACTCACTCTTAGTGATGAATTGACACTTGCAGTTCTCAGACGTCGTATTTACACATGATGCACTGCTGAGGAGGTGAAGGCTATTTCTTAGGGTTAAATAAGGGATGCTGAAACATGGTGCATGGATCTATACAACAGTTGTGTTTGCAAAAAGAAAAACACCATAATCTTTAATTTCTGTGGAATTTTATGACTAAGTTCTTAATCCTACAGCTGGTCTGAAATACTCTGTTTATTGTTTATACAATATAAACTTGCACAATATGCAAGGAATCATTCTGTACTTTGAGTAAAAGGCTATTGCTTTACCAGGACAAGCATAAATATTTTTTGAATATTTGTCATCTATCTGGTCAGAAAATAGAATTAATGTTTTTTGCACCTGGATCATAATCACATATAGGATTTTGTGGTGTATCATTTTCTTAACGGTTTCTCATAATTAATCTGTATGTATCTGCTCATATCCATTCTTGAACTATTTTCTTTGCACAGCCCAAAGGCTAAAGAAGCTCACTGGATAGGATGTATTATATCATACCAGTTGATTGGAAGTGAAGTACTTGACTCCTTGTCAAGCCCTGTTTCATAGCATGCTCCTTGTTTCTTTGGCAGTTATGGCCTGTGCCTTGTGACTCACGGGAGCAAAGACAGGCAGAATTGCAAGGCTTTTTTTAAATCAACCTCCTGCAGCATGAGTCAGGCTTTAGATCTGGCCTTTGCCCTTCCTTTGCCTTTGTTCTTATCATTTGTTCTGCCCTATGGTTACAGCCTCTCAAAATAGCATATTCCTGATTTTAGTGCAATTTGTTCCTGATGAATGCCAGGGAAAATTATATAAGATGCTAACTTGTGATTTTTCAGGAAGGGAAACCTCTTTATAGTGAGTTGTAATGGTCACTTTAGAAAGCAACCCCCAAATTTCCAACCTCCTGTGCAACCTTCTTTGCAAGGTTAGCTTGCTGGGGTTTAACCTCTTATTTCAAGGGTCATTTTGGTTTTAGCACCATCGGTAAAGTGTACAATTAATATTTTTCTTCCCAAATCACAGAATTAAAAAAGGCATATTTTCCATCTATTTTGAATAAGGAATCACAGTATCTGAAAAGGATTACACAAACGTAATATGAAAAAAATAGAAAAATAAGAGCTGAATAAATTCTTTGCCTTCTTAACTCTCTTTTACCCACTAGGTCAATATGAATACTGGTTATTCTTCCCTTCATGGTTTCAATCTTTTGTTAAAAATGGCACCAACATCACTTTGGTGGGATAATACTTCTTTTGTAATATAAAATGTTTACAAGTTAATGCTCCCTGGTTTTGTGCAAAGATCTGCTCTTCATTTACTACTGGCTATATCTGTTTTGGTTTATGGAATATGACACAGTTGTTGCCTGAAGTGGTGTAAAACAGGAAAGTGAATGTTTATATATTGAATGACTGGTTTTATTCTTGCTAATGCCAAGCTTTCTGAAAATGGTTTAATAGCTTAAGACTTTGAGAATAGGAGGTAAAAAATAAATAATGCAACTACATGCGTTTTCTCAGGAACTCAAGGTTGGATTGTAAATTTACCTTCTAAATAATTTAGTGAGATTAATGAGTGGTAAATTCTTGGCAGAATGAGCATTATTCTGGTTTTGTCATAATCTATGGATGTTGCTACAAAGCTGTAGTAAAAAGTAGTTGTTGACCAACCTGTAGAGCTTTTCAATTCAGACATAGCAGGTTATTTTTTTTCTATAATAATACTTTCACTATTTTTGAAATAGCACCAATGAAAATTTTATGGGCCATTTTGTGCACAGAAAATGGCTTTTACATTTTCGTTTCAGAAGTGGCAATTTAAAAGAGAGGAAAGGTAGCATGTGGAGAATTCTGCATTCACTTATTGTAAATTAAATTAAAAATGAATTTTCAAGGAGAGAATAGTCACAAGATATAACACAGTTATTTTTCTCTGCAGCAGGTTTCTCCTTGGCAGGCTTCCTTGTGTTTTGTGGCTTTTTTGCAGATTGAGGTTTTGAGCACAACTATAACCAAATAGCATCCCACAAAAGCACAGCAAATCCATCACCCATGTGTAACCTGTGGTTTAAAGGACAATAATTTGATACCCACCTCTACCCACTACATTGGTTTTCTGAGGCAGGATCTTCCCTTGCTCTCCTTCAAGATGATATAGCAAGTACGTAGTCCCTGCATAGGCAAAGTGGAGCTTAGCTGCTGACAAGTCTTGCTTTCTTCTCCTGCCTGTTTAAGCTTAATAGCTTCACATTTGAATGGACTTTGAAAGCAAGTTGTCATTTAATCATAGCAGTACTTCCATAATTATGTAAATCTATTTTTGTGACAAGTTCAAGAAGGGTCATGGAGTGATGTCCTTCAAGGGTATGCTTCTGTGGAAAGCAGAAAAACTTAACTTGTAAGTAGCTTGGATTCATTGAAGGCAAAATATGTTGTTAAAAGTCATTCTAGACCTTTTTATAACAAAATGTTTGTTGATTAGTTTTGATTAATTACTTCAGAGCTGACTGCAGACCTTTCAGGTGATTCTGATAACACAGGGTTTAGGAGTTTTAGATCTACCTCAGACCAGGAGGCCAAGGACCATGTCCTTCACAGGAGTAGGAAACAGTGATAGTCTACTGAAGGCACCACCTTCATGTGCTTAATTGGACTCCAGACTTTCACTCAGATGTTCATCTAAGCTAGAATACCTAAAAGGTATTTTTCTGGATAACTGAAAAAAAATTAGTCAACAAAGAACAATTTTCTGCAATCTAATTTTACATCTAATGTAAAAATTTGACCAAGTAATAGATTGATATTATAGATGGTAGCAAACTCTAAATTTCACTGAAAACAAGAAGCTGTTTTGGGTAATCGAGTTGTAGAACAAAATACTAAAAAAAAGTAATTTGGAAAGCAGAAATGTGTGCACTGGAAAGTAATACCAGTAGATTTGTGTGGCTGGCTGTGATGTTAAGAATGCTTTTCAGCACTATATGCCATCATCCTGCTGCTGCTCAAATTTATATACATTTTTTTAAACTTGTTGAGCAGGGTTTTTTTTTAGATTTAATCCTAGTTTGTGTCATTTAATTTGTTTTCAAATTTTGTTGTATGCAACAGATTAAGCAGTGCACTGACGGAAAAGAAATTGATAAAAGTCTGGCTATGCCAGGAAGCTGAGGAGTTTAAAGAATACTGTCCAATTGTTAAAACCAAAATAATAGGTTATGTAAACTAAACAGCTTGGCTCTTGCTATTTATTATTTAGGTCCTGTTTTCCTTTAGAGACATTCCAGGCTTTCAAGGTAAATGGATTCTACACCCAAACATTTTCTGTACTAAGTATAAAGAACACTAATGATAGGTTTAAAATTGGATACTAATAAGATTATAATACTAGTCAAGAGGAAATACAGAAAGAAAGGAAAATAGTGTGCCTTATATGGTAAAAAGTTAAGTAGAACATGCATTCAGTTTGAGCTGTACAAGATGTGATTAGTAACACAGATAAATACTACCCCATTCAAATCTTTTCAGTTGGAGAGGAATGATTCAAGTGCTCACAGATAAATCTTGGATGTTTGTCACATGCAGACATAAATCCCATCCCTATAGACTCAGTGAAACCTAACTATTGTGACCAGTGGGAACATAACCAGGTTATTTGTAAGAACTTAGTGTTAAAGGTTACAATGCAAAGGACTCACAGAAGTAGTTTGCTTCACTATCTGTATGTTACTTATAATTTGAAATTTCTGTGTACTACAATCCCCTTTATATTTGGCAGTCCACCCTTAATAACATTTCCAAAATGCTTTGAAATCCTGTGTATTTCATATAAGCACATGGTGCAGCCTATTTTTGTGTCTGCTTTGCATTGTACTCCAGATGGCATTGCTATATTTGTGGGTCTTCTGAGGCCAAAAACAAGGGGAAAAAAGGAAAAGAAAAAAGAAACGATAAGCATGTTCCTCAAAATGAAGATAGCTTTACACAATGAAGTTTGTGTATTATGCTCAAAGCAGGAAAAATCATGAAGAAAATCTATCACATGTAATGGAAGATGATGATTACTTTTATTTGTAGAGCTTTATCCGTTGAATGGGGTGGTAGTTGACTGAACAAAACTCCAGTTTTGTGAATATTCACAGAGCAAGTCTGCTTGAGTGAACTATGGACTCTGTTCTTCGTGCTCGTGCTTGATGGCTAAATCGTTTTGTTTTGAATTCTTTTTCCTTCAGTAAGATAATTGTCATTAACTGGGGTTGGAGGAAGGGTTGTTGTGTTTATTTGTTGGAAGTTTTTTAATTTCATCTGGGGTAAATTGGTAAGAGTTGGCTGATTATGTGACCTCTGCCTTCTGCATACTAACTTTAACTGGAAAACAGGCGTGAGCTTGCCAAAGAAACTAATACACAGTAAACAATTCCCTTTATGTAGATATATTATAAGGACTATATTCTTTGCTAGAGTACTTGTTCATTCCAAGTGAACAGCATCATGTTTGTGGGTTTTGAATCAATGGGTGTGGTTCTTTGATGTATCTGAAAGAAGCTTATGTGGTAATATCCGGATAGAAGATGGCTTTTAAGCTCTAATACATCTCGGATCAGAGGAGCATCTGCACTGCCTGCTTGCTTCTGTGATTTGTTTTGCCTATCCAGTTTGTGATAGCCTGTTTTGTCAAGCTGAGTTTTGTATTTGAATTCATTCCGTTAGTTTCAAGCTAACGGAAATGAACTAGATTATACTGCATTATCTTTTGATAACAACTGGGAAAGGGGAACTTTATCTTGTGTCCAGTTAAACAAATCTGCTCCCAAAGAGAAGTTCAGTTAAAGGACTCTGAGCTGCCTCTCCGTTGACACTGAATTAGCAAAAGGAAGGGTAAATCTGTGACCATTTTTGCTGTTAGTGAGTGCTGTGACTGAGGAGTGCATCACAGTACTTCCCTGCAGTGCTTCTGGAGCTGAAGATACAGTCATGATTCCCAGCAAGATTTTAGTCTACCACAACCCTTCTGGGGGCACGCGTACAGAAACGTACAAAAGTACTAGAAGGCGTAAAAAATCTCATGGAGAATTGTTCAAAAATGGATATCGTGTCAAACCTGGACATAATATCCCCGAAAAGGAAGAGCAGCGCACTTTGCGAAACTCCTTGGTGTCTTGTTATAGGGTCGGCTCATACTGGGGTAAGGTCTAACTCTGAACTTTTTCTTCAGAACTGTTATGCTGTCTCTGGTGCTAGTATTACTGTATCTTCTGAAAAAGAGATTCTGTTTTATTTTTCAACTTTAAAATAAAGCTGCAGCGTTTCAGGTGCTTTGTAGGAAGAACTCTTTCCCAAACTCACGCACGGCAATGTACTCCTGTGTCCCCAGCAAAGGGGTTCATTGTTCACCTAGAATCAAATAATCCAGTCTTTATTGAAGAATGGAATGTAATATTCTGCAGTGTTGGTGTTGTCAAGAAATTCTCTTTGAAACTGCTGTCATTTAAAAGGTGTAATAGCACACTGAAGGAATGTACAGCAGAAAGATTTATTCTAAACTTAATTGTAGTTTTACTGTCCTGGTCAGAAGAGCATTGATTTTTTTTGTGCTGCAGGCTATTCCACTTGTACTGTTGCATAACAGGGGTGGGGAAATGTATAAAAATATTTTGTCTGGGTTGGTTCCAAAGAATGAAAGATCCTTTTCCTCCCATTCTATTTCTTCTTGCCTTTTTTCCTTTGAGCTTTCATTTTCAAGCCTATCTACAGGGATTAAGATCTCAGAAAATTCTGCTGCACTCTGTGAAGATGGTCAAAATGGGATTATTTTGCATCCTAAAAATTATCCCTCCATCCTGTCTCTCAAAAAGGTTCCTAAATATACATTCTGGGTTTTATTCTGACTTCAGTAAACTGTGTGGTCTTAATGAAATCTAGGGTGGAAGTAGCCGTTGATAGGTTTGATGAAGATGCTGTTCTGATGAATGGGTGAATGGTTTGTCAGGAACAGAAGTGGCAAACAATCTCTGTGTATTGAACCCAATATTTTGGGCATACTATTGCTATTAGAAAAAAAAAAAAGCAGCCTAAGGCAGTAAGATGGGGATTACATATCTCATTGGTAAGAAACAGAGTAATGCTTGGTGCTGTTCTGGTCGATTGACCTCTCATGTCAAACAAAGAAATATCCCAATTCCTGTTTCTATTTTTTAGAATCTTATTTAAATCATGTAAGTATAGTT
Source organism: Emberiza elegans (assembly GCA_024865655.1). Classification (NCBI taxonomy): domain Eukaryota; kingdom Metazoa; phylum Chordata; class Aves; order Passeriformes; family Fringillidae; genus Emberiza; species Emberiza elegans. The sequence goes on along the minus strand of JALJVW010000241.1, from coordinate 23,009,015 downwards.
GTCCTGCCTTGCCTTTTACTTTAAAGATTTACAATGGAAAATTCCAGTTTTTTGGGGAGAGGGGGGTGAGTTGGGGTTTGCAACCTATAGCTAATCCTGGTTGCTTCTGTATATTAATCTGGTGGAAAGCATCAGTTCAGCAGAGAGAGTGCAAAACTGTCTGACAGGAAAATACCCTATTGCTTTAAAGTCAAATAAAGCTCTAAATAATATTGTTTACTTAGCTGTAAACTTTATAGATAAAATAATTTTCTGCTGTAATTGTGTTGCTGCTGGCACATAGTCTATTGGCCATGTCAGGATCACTATTCTGTTCTAAAGAATCCATCCATTTTGCTGGGTCCTTAGTAAAGAGTCAGAAAAAAAGTACTCCTGCTATATTCTAATGTAGCCTGGTAGTTCAGCACGGCATATTCTTCCTATTGAACAAATAATTTATTTCTTTAAAACTGATTTCAGGGTGTTTTGGCAATATGCAGCCTCTCCTAGTGACCATTTTTTACAGATTTTAGGTTGAACACTGTGTTATGAAATAATATTACACACATTTTTATTTCAGTGTATTTTCAGTTTATTTTGAGTGTATTTTCAGTGCATTTTGAAAACAGTATGTTTGCTGTGCAAGCAACACAGTAGCTAAACAAATATTTTTGCAGTAAGAAAAGAATCCTGTGGAAGAGTTGAAGGTTTATTTGAACCATCATACCTACAACTCAGATTATTGTACTAGAGGCAAAAGCTATTGACTAAAACACTTTGTCTCATATTGGTTTTTGTCCATTCATATTGTTTATAATCATAAAAGTTTTTTCTGGTCTTGATATCTATGAATATCTTTGCTTTGTTCTGGATATTGTGGCTGAAATGAACTCCAAATCCTAAGCATATTTTAGTCATCCATTTAGAAGCAGAAGACTGAGAAATTCAAGAGGTCCTTCTTTTATTTTATCTGTGTATTTTTTTCTCTTATTAGAGATATTTTCAAGGTAAATTAAATATTTTGGTACTTTTTTTTTGTATAATTTGTAGTATAGCAGATTATATCCTATTCTAATTAGATCTCATAAGAAAATTCAAATGTAAAACCCTTTGCCAAGAAAAAATTAAGTTACCTGATGAAGACAAAGTAGCAAGCACTTCCTGAGCATTCTCTTTAGCAGTTTTTACAATTAACTTTAGCAGACAGGGTTCATGAAATGTGCAAAAATTAGAATGGAGTTCACTGTAATTCATAAGAAACTTATCATTTCTCAACTCTTGGTTATAGCATTTAAATATAAAACAGTTTTGTAGGGATTTCATAAGAAAAGAAATTCTTCTTCTCCACTTGTATGAAACACATTCCCAAATTTTGCTAAGGAAAGAGAGCTGTATACATTTGTTTATGTAGCTGAAACAGCTTTGGGAAAGGGGAAATTTTTGTTAGTGTTCCTGTGAGTGAATTTTGCTTTCTGTTTTTGATGCATGAACAAATATCAACTGTTTCTCTTCTTGGTAAGGGGGTACACCTGAAAGAGGTGACACGGTCTCAGTTGTGAGACAGTGTGTCTGAGTGCACCCTCAGCAAGTGTGCAGGAAACACCAAGGTGGGTGGTGCAGCCTGAGGGACTGGGATGCCATCCAGCTTGAGAAGTGGATCTGTGGGAACTTCCTCAGGCTCAACAAGGCCAAGTAGAGGGTCCTGCACCTGGCTTGGGGCCGGCCCCAGTGCCAACACAGGCTGGGTGAGGAAAGGGCTGAAAGCAGCCCCCACAGAGGGTTGGGAGTACTTATGGATGAGGAGCTGGACATGGGCCAGCAATGGGAATTTGCAGCCCAGAAAGCCAATTGTGTGCTGGGCTGCATCCAAAGCAGCATGGGCAGCAGGGCAAGGGGGGAAATTCTACCCTGTTCTGCATTCTTTTGGGCCCCACCTGCAGCTCTGTGCCCAGCGCTGGGGCCCTCAGCACAAAAAAGGGGATGCAAGACCTCTTGAGAGGAAAGGCTGAGAGTTGGAGTTGTTCATTCTGGAGGAAAGAGGGGTTTGGGGAGGGCTTATTGTGGCCTTCAGTGCCTGAAGGGAGCAGACTTTTTAACAAAACCTGCAGCAACAGAAGAAAGGGTAATGGTTTCAATATAACAGAGGGCTGTTTAGAATACAGATAAGGAATTTTTTTACCATGAGCATGGTGAAACAGTGGAATAGGTTGCCCAGAGAGGTGGTAGATGACCCAACCTTGGAAACATTCAAGGTCAAACCAGAGAGGGCTCTGAGAAACCTGATCTAGGTCCTCATTGCAGGGATGGTTGGGCAAGATGACCTTGAAAATTCGTCCCTACCCTAACTATTGTATGATTATGTGAAAATCACATAAAATGAAATATATATAGGAATATAATAGGAGATCTTTTCATGCCTAGGAAATTTCAGGATACTGGAAGGAATTAATTTACCATGTAATAATTCCTTTGGCTTTTATAATTGAAAGCCAGCCCTGTTTTGTAGTTAAAATGTCCAAGCAAACACTCTGGTGTTTTGTTTTTGTTTTTCCTAATTCTATTCTCTGAAGGAAATTGTTAAAAATTGTGTGGGCTGCAGCAAATGCAGGACTTCACCTATAATGATTTTCTTTTTCCATAAAAAACACATTGAACCCACAGTATTTTTTGTCTATCATTTGATGACTCAACTGTTAAAATATAAATGAACCCTTATAAGGATTTGGAGATAGGGATTTTATTGCTAACTTAGATGTTTCTCAGGTTTCTTTTTGAAACATAGCAATGGTTAACTTGGTCTTACCATTAGCTTCAGATGCAGTGATAAGCATTTTAGAGACAGGTTTTTTTTTCACTCCAGCCACTTTTCATAAAAGTTTATAGGGAGCGGAGTAAGAAAAGCAGCTGGATGAAAAAGAGCTGGAAGGTTTATGGTTGCCTGTTAGGATCCTCCCCTTCCCTATCTAACCACATCCCTTTGAATAGGAGTAACAACTGTGGGAACTCCTGGAAGTGGAGCAGAGGGATGTGTCTCTCACAGTCAGCAATAGGATCCAAAGTTATCATTCTCTAATTGCAAATGTATCTGACATTTAGCATTATTAAGCTTCATTTTATTGCTTTTCATTTAGGTCCCTGAATCCATTTAGCAAGTTGTGATTAATTTCCAGAGTTACCCACAGTCAGTAAATAAAAAGAAACTCTATATCCATGTAATAGACAGAAGTGTACTGTAACAGTACTTAGGAGTCTTAACAAGGCAAAATATAAGAGCAAATATGTTGTTTAACAACTTTCCAATAGTACTGCAGGAAAAACTTCTTGATTTAAACACATGTTGCTTGCCACAAGCACCTTTGTGCTTGAGGGGAACCTCTTATTCCAGTGAGCTGATGAAAGTTTTGACCAGGTTTATATGTTTGCCAGGATCAGTATTTCCTTAAGTTTCTAGAAATAAAAAGTGGTTTCCTGCACTGGAGTTGGGTAAAATAGATGTCAATAAAGAGAATCTATGAGAAGAAGCTGCTCTGGACCTTCCTGCAACAGTTGCAATATTACATTACACAACTTTTATGTAACTCCTGGCTGTACTCTCTAATAAAAATTATCCTTCATGCTTTAATTTTATAATCTGTGCATATGTACAGTACAGAGTGTACTTTCATTCATATGCCAAAGATCTGCAGCCAAATAATTTACTATCAACATAAGGCTATTTTAATAATTTAAGCCCTTAATCTTCTCGATTAGTTCCTCTTGCCCACACACTCTTTGTCTTACTGACTTTTTAGTTGTCTGGGAATTGCTATGCACGCAATCTGATTTCAACATAAAAATGCCATTTCTTTGTAAAAATGCTTTTTTAAAAAATAGTGATATGTAATGTATTCCTATAGTTATAGACTGATGGAAAGAATTATAGTAAATTTGCCATTTTTAAGAGAAAAAGTATTTCTCTGTTTTCCTGCATGAGGTTTTTGAAATGAGAATAGAGACAGGGAGCATTATTACTATAAAAGATTTTACGTCATTAAGATTTACCAAATTTAATCAGGCATATACAGTCTACTTTATCCAGGTTATCAGATCTCTTGCCCATGATCTGTTATTTTTCACTAAGCAACCTGGGAGCTTGGAGGGACTGAGTGTTTCAGACCTGCCTGTGTCTTTGACAGCCTGGAAGAGAAGGACATGTGCACTGCAGCTGCCATCAGAAACCTCAGTGAGGTTTTTCCCCCGCAGCTTTCAGCCTGTGTGTCTCCTTTCATTACTTCCTACATAAATTAACACTTTCTGGTGGGATAAACCTGTTATTAAGGAATTAAACTTAAAAAAAATTGAAAAATACCTGTTAAGGATCCTTGAACAATTAAATATGGAAGAGCATTTCAAAGGTATTTGACATTTTGTATGTTACCTGTGTTGATTTAATTGATCACTGTCATTGTGATATACTGTTACAACTTGAATTATTCTTTTCTATAACTTTGTTTTCTTTTACTGCAGGTTTAAGATTTTTAAGAGCCCTTAGACTGATTCAGTTTTCAGAAATCTTGCAGTTTCTGAATATACTTAAAACAAGGTAAGACTTTTTCTTGGATGCTGATTTAGTTGCATTGGTGACAAAATGTAAATGGCTTTGATTTGGGGCCCTAGTAACATATGATTTTCTTTTCTGGAAAAACCCCTGCACTTGTTATCTATTCTTTAAGCCTTTTTCTGCTGATGAATGATTCATCAGTGACAGCACCTTTTGCTATGTCATCATTTTAATTGATCCATTGTTGTGCTTGAAATACCAAGCAAGGTTATGTGTTGATAAATTAAAAGCAGAATGATTTACATCACTGTGTACTGATTAAACATTGCTTCTTTTCATATAATCAGTCCAGGTTCTGCTGTCTTGAAAAAACTGAAATCAAAATTCATTCAAAAGTATACAGTTAAAAAGTATTTTGAGAAATTCTCATTGTGGCTCTTCCAGTTTTTTTGAACTGAGCATCTTTTTTCACATCAAAATCATTAAATTTACACTGAGCTATCTTTATATTGTGTTCATTATCCTTAGTATTTCTTCCATATAATAATTAAAATATTCTAATTAACGTTCTAGCTTACTGGCTCTTTGGCCTATTAATAGAACAATGTTGTGCAGGAAAAGCACAATTTTGGACAAAAGATTATTTTGAAGGAAATAAGGAGAAACCTTCCCATGCCTTGCAGTTGAAGACACATTGTTTTTCATCATTCTCTAAAATGCTGCAGGGGAAGTATTGACCACAGCTTCCAATAATTACTGTAAAATCAATTCCATTTTGAAAACTTCCCCTCTCTGCCCCAGTTGCTATAGATCTGTGAGGGCTTTATACGCAGGTAAATCCATTCCTTGCTGTGATAATTTGTAGCAATAGGAAAATAGGTACTGAAATTTGTACAGATTCATAGTAAACATCTGTTTCTTCAACCCTTAACCTTGAAACTATTCACTGTACTGTAAAATTCTCACACTATCTGTCTTTAGTTACTGGAAGGAAGCCAATTCTGGTCAAACAAAGACATCAAAGAATGTAAGGTGAAGTCCCATAGCTCAGAATTCCCAGTATGGGAAAGGAGAATAAGATCTAACATGCAGAAAAACCCTGCCATAAGAAATGGCAATCAGTAGAGAAGCCCCATAAACTCAAAGATTTTGGATAAAAGCTAATAGCCCCTTCAGTACTGGGGAAATTGTGAAATTACAGATCCATAAATGTGCATTAATCACTTTAAAGGTGCTCAGAGCTGGTTTATTTAAGATTGACCTGTTCATTGAAATAGCCTTTCTCTGGGGCAGAGTTTACTCTTATATTAGATATCATAATCTCTGTGATTATTTATACAACTGCCAAAATATCTATAAACCTCAGATGCTGATTAGTGAAAGCCTGTAAAGAAAAACTTTCTTATATGAGTGTTTCAGTTTAGTCAGTTAATTCATCCTTAGCAGTTCATCTCTAACATCATTTATTTAACTGAAAAATTGTCACTGCCTCAGAACAGTTCTTTATGTCACTCCCTGTTCCTGGTAATGCAACAGAAAGTCATGTCTGCTCTCTTTGTTGTCTTACTTATTAACCTGAAGTGACCTGAATAATTTGGAATGTCAACAATGTTCACAAAACATTTCTTTTTTTTTAATGGATGTGTCAAATTAAAGCAAATTAACAGAATGCAATTTGTTTTAGAAGAGTTCCTAGTTACAACTGACATAAATTTAATTATATAAGTGCTTGGGGTTTCTTCTAATGTCTGTGAGTCTAGCTTTTAGAAAGCAACAAGCTAGAAAATTCATTTATTACTGCTACTTTCAATGAGAAATTTTCAGTGTGTTCTGAAGTACCATCAGAACTGCAGTTCACTTGCTGCTCTCACATTTTCTATTACAGTACCAGAATACTCTTTAATTGAGAGCTTCTGGTTCTGAATTATTTTGTTTCCTAAAAAAATAAAGCATGCTGAGCTCTTGTGATTAATGGAGAATCTTTTAAAAATTTGTACAAGTTACAGCAGTTAAACTAGTAGATTCAACAAATCTAGTATTATTTAAATAAAATTTACTTCCCTAAATTCAATCAATGATTTCAATTACATACTGTGGCCTTAGACCTTTATTATTATTTTAAAGGCTTATACAGCATGGTATGCTTTTGGCCTGTTACTACAACATTATTTTGCTCAGGGATGGCAAAAAATTGTCTAGAATTAAGATATTTTAGCATTTTTTGCAGTCCACTTCTAAGGTTTTATTGAAATTTTCAACATTTTAGGAATTTTGTGAACATAAAGACCAAGAGTCAATGACAGAACTTGAATTATTGAATTGGGATAGAAAATTCAGTATATCATTACTAGCCCTGAAATTTTAATAGGGAAAAAAAGTACTTATATTATTTTAAAATTCAGCAAAATAAAAGAGTTCTCTGTTTTAGGTGATATGTATTTATATGAAAAAGGTATGGAACCAGTTTGACCTGGGCATTTCAGTGCATTTGCCATTCATAGCACATAACAACTGAGAAGATGAGAAACTGATAGGGTATACTGGGCAATGCTGTGGTTTTAATATTTAGTGCGACTGCAGGGAAATTTTCTCCTCCTTTTCTCTTTTCCCCAGTAAAGAAGAACATTTACTGTTACCTGTAAATGAAAATTATTCCTGAAATTATTGACTGAGATACGAGGATTAAAGGAAAAGGTATTATTTACACAGTGAGCAGAAGGGCCATTCTGAAAACTGGAATCCAGTAAAAGAAGGTGCATAATGCAAAACCAGAGACAGTAAGGAGACTAGCAAAGTGTTAGGTGATTATTAGAATATCTGAAAAAAAAACGCTAAATATATTTGAAAAGATCCTTGTAAGACAAAGCAAAATTTTACAGTGGCAGTTTAAAAGACTCTACTCTGCCAAGGACCAGTTTGTTTCCCTAATTTGAAATTAAATGTATTTCACTCAAGATTTTTGTTCCCATGTTTTATGAAATTGAATTCTACAGTTTTCAGTTGAAAACTGTATTGTTTTCTAATATTTTTCAAAAAGTCTGCAGGGGCTTAGGCAGGGCTCACAGTAAGGGATTTTGCACAGATGTTGGAAAGAGCTTAAAGAGGGAGAAAATGTTTATGACTAATCCTTCATCTATATTTAGACTCTGGCAGAAACACAGGGAGTATTTCATAGAGGACAGACGAGGCACAGTGTTTAATAACTCTTCAAAAATAAAATGTACCAAACAAGTCATGTAAATAGTTACTATTAATTGGTGTTACAGTGATGTGAAGAGACCAACAGACACATAATTTTTTATCAGGAACATCTTGTGTTCTAAGCTCAGGTGAAGGATGATATTCAGCCTTTGATAATGGAGCCTTGCATCAGCATCACTCCTATGATTTTGTTTAATCTAGGAACCCATTGGTTAGGGTCCTGTGCTATAAATGAATGTTACCACTAAGAAAATAGGGAGTTTAATCAACCATAGTTGAAGAAAGAGAGAAATAGGGAGTATGTTGATGTTGGTGAACACTAATGACAAGACTGCTGATATGCTATTTTTTTTTTTAATACAGTATTCATCTGTCATATTAGCCAGTAATATTCTATTTCTTGTACTCCCATATGTCTACTAACTCTGACTTTTAAAATATCTTTTAAGGACCTGTACTGGTTAATTTTACAGGTTATTTTGTTCAGAAAAGGATGCATTTTTATTGTCCTTAAAGTGGTTATAAACAGAAACATTAATTCTACCACAAAATTACTACTGCTAACACCGATAGTGAATTGTTTTCAATTTTTGTAGTTTTTAATGTATTGCTTTAAGGATAATTGTGGGATCTTTTCTGAGGTGTTACCTTCTTATAAATATTTGCAAAAGCAAGAATAGGTAAGATTGTTTAAACACAGTCATACATGGACAACAGTTCCTCGTGTTTCTGTTGAATATCCTTCTTAGGACAGTGATTTTTGTAAGAGAGAGAGAGCAGGTTTTATTTGCATTTCCTCCCGAAGATCTTAGGGAGTATGGTGTTTTCCTGCAAAACTGAGTGAGGTCCTTGTTTCAAAATGCCTTCTGGCTAGAATAGGGAAAATACTACTCAGTGTGACTAAAAAGCATTTGCATATGTTTTTGGTGGGTTTAAATTACACTTTTTTCCTTTTTTAGAGAAAACTGTGAGTGTGAAGTATGAAATACTCCAGTTTCATGTGAATTTTCCCTAAAGAGTTCCATAGGAACGAGCAGATTAATATGACTTTACACAGGAATTGTGAAATACCTTAGTTCATTAATTTGAGAATCAGTTTTCTCATGTATTTTTTATGTATTTATGTGTGAGTAATTCTGAGTGTATAGCAGTGAAAAATGAAGAGGTGACTGTATTGAGAGGCAACCAGATTATCTGTGAAAAAGCATTATTTATTTCTATTAGTTTGTTTTTGACTACTTATGTAGCCATGGTTTCTGTTTGTCTTTCTGCTCTCATACTTGGGACTTTCTTTTCAAGCTATCTAAATTATGAAAATATGAACTCTCCAAAGGAAAAATAACACATGTTATACACAAACTTTTGAATAAGTTTTTTAGGGAATCTTCCTTTTGGGAAATAATGATCAGGTTCTTGTGTCTAAAGTTTGCAGTTGTGTACAGGTACCTATAAAAAACTATGTGACAAATTCTAGTCTAATCTCCTATTTGCTTTTGTTTATTTCCAGTAATTCCATCAAGCTAGTGAATCTGTGCTCTATATTTATCAGCACGTGGCTGACAGCAGCTGGGTTCATACATTTGGTGAGTGCATTTGCAAACACTCGGTTGACTTTTTCTGCCGGACCGCGGGCTCCGAGCTGCTTCACTGCTGCTCTCGGTAGTGCCGTACCCCGTCGGCAGAGTGCAATAAGGAGGCATGCCAGCCCTCCGGGATAACGAGGCATGCCAGCCCTCCGGGATAACGGGGTATGCCAGCCCTCGGGGATAACGAGGCATGCCAGCCCTCCGGGATAACGAGGCATGCCAGCCCTCCGGGATAACGAGGCAAGCCGGCTCCCCGCAATAAGGAGCCGTGCCAGCTCCCCGCAAAAACGGGCATGCCAGCTCCCCGCAATAAGGAGCCATGCCATCTCCCCGCAATAAGGAGCCGTGCCAGCTCCCCGCAATAAGGAGCCGTGCCAGCTCCCCGCAATAAAGGCCATGCCAGCTCCTCACAATAAGGAGCCGTGCCAGCTCCCCGCAATAAGGAGCCGTGCCAGCTCCCCGCAATAAAGGCCATGCCAGCTCCCCGCAATAAAGGGCATGCCAGCTCCTCACAATAAGGAGCCGTGCCAGCTGCCCGCAATAAGGAGCCGTGCCAGCTCCCCGCAATAAGGAGCCGTGCCAGCTGCCCGCAATAAGGAGCCGTGCCAGCTCCCCGCAATAAGGAGCCATGCCAGCTCCCCGCAATAAAGGCCATGCCAGCCCCCCGCAATAAGGAGCCATGCCAGCCCCCCGCAGTAAGGAACCGTGCCAGCCCCCCGCAATAAGGAGCCATGCCAGCTCCCCGCAGTAAGGAGCCGTGCCAGCTCCCCGCAATAAGGAGCCATGCCATCTCCCCGCAATAAGGAGCCATGCCATCTCCCCGCAATAAGGAGCCATGCCAGCTCCCCGCAATAAGGAGCCATGCCAGCCCCCGCAATAAGGAGCCATGCCAGCCCCCCGCAATAAGGAACCGTGCCAGCTCCCCGCAATAAGGAGCCATGCCAGCTCCCCGCAATAAGGAGCCGTGCCAGCTCCCCGCAATAAGGAGCCATGCCATCTCCCCGCAATAAAGGCCATGCCAGCTCCCCGCAATAAGGAGCCGTGCCAGCTCCCCGCAATAAGGAGCCATGCCAGCCCCCCGCAATAAGGAGCCGTGCCAGCTCCCCGCAATAAGGAGCCGTGCCAGCTCCCCGCAATAAGGGCCGTGCCAGCTCCCCGCAATAAGGAGCCGTGCCAGCTCCCCGCAATAAGGAGCCATGCCAGCTCCCCGCAATAAAGGGCCAGCCAGCTCCCGCGATAAGGAGCCGTGCCAGCTCCCCGCGATAAGGAGCCGTGCCAGCTCCCCGCACGGAGCTCGCCCAGCGCTCCGAGGAGTGGAGCGGGGCTCTGTCGGTCCGTGCCCGGCGGCGGCAGCGGCGCGGGCGGGCAGCAGGGGGCGGTGTCGGCCCGGGAACGCCCGGGCGCCGCCGCCGCCGGCGGCTTCCCCGACCGGCTCCGCTGGGAAGCTGCGCCCAGCTGGGCAGGATTGCATTCCAGCTCCTTCTTCTCTTGCCGTATCAGTCTCTAATGTTCGCCCTATAAAGATGCACAGAGGTTTTGAGTGTTTCAATTAATGGTATATTTCTCATTCCGCGGTTTTGTTTTTTTTTTTAATTAATGGTATATTTCATATTCACCGTGGAACCCTATTTTTACACTCCTCTGGGCAAATGTAGCATTTCAATCTAAAACAATACCTTTTTTCCTAGTTTTTACCAAACAGAGCACAACACCCCTAAATACTACATCAAGACCAAGGGAATACTATTTTCTAGGATTTGGAAATTTTTTTCCTTTGTTTTTAAACAAAAGCTTTTCTATTCTACTGAAGGAGTACTCAAACTTCAACTTTTACTATGGAGCAAATTTTAGATGGCATACTCCTTTCCCACTGACAAATTTATAATTTTGTCTTCATAGTGGCTGGCTTTTTGAAAAAGTAGTAGCATTCCACTAAAGGTGCCAGTAATGCCTTCAATAGAAACATAATCTTTTAAAACAAAAACATTGAGGAGTATAATTGCATTAAAACTGAGATTTACTCTGAAAATATTCTGAACACATTTTTATTAATGAACTTACCAAACTGCATGGGTAAGTTATGTTATTTAGTGGTGCCTGGAAAAGATACTTCCCATAAATTATCTGAGTAGCAAGGCTGTATATACTGGCAGAAGAACTGCAGTGCTCTGTTTGGCACAGGGTCAGGTTCTGTATTTGATGAAAATAAATCTCAGGAAAGGATTCAGAGTTTGTATTAGATGCCAAAGTATATAGCTATATACAAACACAGGCACATGCATATATGGGTAAAGTTAATTTGGGGTTAATTATAGTCAGCTATAATTAATATAATTCATTATATGTTTTCTTGTACATTGTAGGTGGAGAACTCAGGGGATCCATGGGAAAATTTCCAAAATAATCAACCGCTAACATACTGGGAATGTGTTTATTTGCTGATGGTTACAATGTCCACTGTTGGCTATGGAGATGTTTATGCAAAAACAACCCTTGGTCGCCTTTTCATGGTCTTCTTCATCCTTGGGGGATTGGTAAAAATTCTTCTTTATGTTCTTCTTAGTACTCCAGTTACCTTAAAACTTGATCCTCTATATCTCAATCTTGTAATTAAGGGAACGATAGTACCTGGATTATTAAACTAAAATTAATTATAAAACATTAAAATATGTTTAATATGCATTTTTTCCTGTAGATAAATATTTTGGCAGAGCTTGTCAAATTAGTCCAGAATTAGTACGGAATTAGAATTTTTCAAATCCATTTAAATGATTAATGCATGTGAATACATGAAGTGCCTTAATATTTCAATATAGAATGTTATTTGTAGTCCTCTACTTCTTAGTGACTGACTGTAGAGCATTTCTGGAGGTTGCTATTGATATTTAAAGGCACTTTGCGGTTTCAGAGGTCCTACCCACCCTTCTGTGTTCCTTCCCAGAATTCCAACAAACACTGTGGCTTTGGACTGCCTTAAAGAGCAGCTTGCCTGATCCAGATGATGGCAAACCACATTCCCTTTAATTTCAAACATCCTTTCATGTCATGTAGTACAATTTTAGCTCACAATTTATCACGTATCCTTTTATAACAGAAATTTCTCATGTTCTTTGTCCTGTATGTAAATAGCACCCAAGTTACTATTTGTCTTGCCAACTTTTCCATTATTTTTCAGTGCTAGTTATATTATTGCACCTGTTGCAATGTTCTCTAAACTAGCCAAGTTTATTTTAGCATTTACCCTGCACAAGGTAAATGCCATGTGGGTGACTCATAATGTATATTGTGCCCATACACACACATGGATATTGTTACCTTACCCTCATCCCTTGGTTTCATATATCCATACATCTCACAGAGGTGCTATGTATACAACCAAGGGTGTGAATGCCATATATTGGACACACAGAGATATGTATGAATGCTACATATCTTCTCATCTCTGTTTATTGACATGTGAAGGCTAAGATCATGTCAAATGGCAGTAGCTCTTCGAAGTATCCAGCCACAAGGAAGCTGTTTGTTGGACAAAACATGGCAGAATAATTTTTATTTTCTCCTCAAAACCTTTTTTCTATCACATGTTATTCCAATCCTTCTAAACCCAAGAACTTTTGGAAAAGTTTTTTTGGGGGTGGGGGGTTGATTTTTTTGTTTCTTGATGGGGACATAACCCCTGATTTAATTTTTTTTTCTTCTTTTAAATTCTTACAATGGGGAGAAGAGTCTGTATTTTAAAACAGAAATGTAACAGTAATGATAATACTTGGCTTTGTTTTTTTTACACTGGGACTTGGATAGGTTTTTTTCCCCCCTCCCCTCTTCAGGAAGAAATAGACATAACTGTTTTTTGTGATTAGATACAAGTTTGAAGTAATTTTGTTCTTGTTTTGTTTTGTATGTCCATTTTTCCTCTTTTGACCATTTTCTTTATTTATAAGGTGTGTACCTTCTCTAAGACCAACTTTTACATTGAGCCCTCTTGTTTTGTTTGATAAGAATTTTTCTTTTTTTTTAATTTTCTTTTTAAACAACTGCATAGATCTAATTCTTTTGCATTTTCAGATCTTAAAAAAATATATATCTTCTGAAAATATTCATCATCCCCCTTTCTTTGGCCTCTCTTTTTAGTCTTTTCTTCTGTCTCCTATCTTCTTCTTAGGCCATGTTTGCCAGCTACGTCCCTGAAATCATAGAGTTAATAGGAAACCGCAAGAAATATGGTGGTTCCTATAGTGCGGTTAGTGGAAGAAAGTAAGTATCCCAAGAGGCTCTGCTGCCTCTGCTGCAGTAGAACACTCTCTGCATGCCATTTTTCTTTTTTTTTTTTTTTTTTTTGTTTTGTTTCATGCATGTAGGCAATGTTTGCTCGCTACGTGCCAGAAATTGCTGCTCTCATCCTTAATCGGAAGAAATACGGCGGGACTTTTAACTCAACCCGAGGCAGAAAGTAAGTCCAAAAAGACCAGGTGTGGTTGTGGGACTCTAAAGAGCCCCTGAAGGTGGTAACAGCTGACTCACAGCTGGCGAGGCTGTGCTCTTTGACATCAGATGTTACCACTGGAGAGTTGTCACACTATAATCAGAGACCTGGGCTGTGCTATGGTACAAGTCACAACATTTTGTCCCTTCTTCAAGAGAACCTGGATTTCACTCAGAGTACACTGACACAGCTTGTAAAAAGTGCTGCTATTACATATGCAGTTAACTTCTGCAGCAAGGGTGAGTTGTCACTTCACCATTTTGGACATCAGAATTTTGTGTGGTTTGTCTCTTAACTAAGTGACAATGATAATTGGCATGATTTTCAGACAACTCAGTTCTTCAGAAAACCTTGTTTTACTGGATGCAAAATAGGAGATAAATATTTACCGGTTTGTTTGGTTGGACTGACTATGTAAGAAGTCTAAGAGCCCTGTTTCTCAATGTTCAACCAGCAGATTCGGATCTCATACAACTTTTTCTGACCTTCCATGGATATTGCAAACTCTTATGAGTTTAGAATCTGTGACCAGGGATTTTAAAGCAATTCTCTTCCCTGTATCACATTAAGTGTATCTGAAGAAGAGCAGGCAGTAACCTTAATATCAAAACAGTATGGTAAAAAAACCAAACCTAATATTTTTACCTGGTGGCAAAGGTTAAATTTTATTGGACCACATTACCTCATTACATTTCTGTTGAAAGCCTGCTTGTTTTTTTGACCAAGTTGAAGCTAGCTCTTTCTGGCATTCCCAGCTCCTGGACATGCTGGGATAAAGCCTTGACTGAGCTAGCTGTCCTTGGCAATATAGAGAGATACAGCACAATATCACCTGTAGTGTTGCCATCCTTCATTTCATTACATACCATTGTGCCATCCACTGGTAGAGTATATTTGCCCTAAAAGTCTAGTCATATAGACAGTCCTTTTCATATGATATAAATAAAATAGTGCAAGAAATTTATCTCAATGAATTGTCTTTCTTACTTTAAGAAGATAATTTTTACTTTGTTCCTTTCAAATCATCACCCATGCAACATTTTGTTGAAGTGGATTATGGTTTTATTTCTCCTCTCTGTGTAGCAGAAAGACTGTAAATGTCCCACAGAGCTAATTTTTGAGCACTTTTTTGTATCACTGTTTAGATAAATCAAAGTTTTAAAATTAGATGTAACTATACTATTTTTTGTTCAATAATACTCAAGCAATTAGATAGTAAACTTCAATATGTGCATTTTTGAGATACCCTCAAATGTCTTGGGTAAACTATAAACACTGATATTGGAAACTTTCATCACTTACCTAGACAAACTAAATGCCTTGATTTATTTCTGGGAATGAGTAGTATTGTTAATTTCCCAAAATATTTATTTGTCACAAAGGCCAGAACAGTTTCATATTTATATTCATACTTGTTTTTTCAAAGAGTTTTTCAAACTCAGAACATATCCCTCTGTTTTCAAAGCTCTAAAAGAGTTATAGCAGAGGGGAATATGGTTAAAAACCTGTTTTGCACACAGGATTTGTTCCTCCCTTTCTACATTGTCACTAGTACCCAGCATTGCTCAGATGTCTCTAAATTTGGACCTGATCTTCAGTCAGAACCCCACATCCTGAAAAGCTCAGCTTCAGATTACAGGCTTCTGCTAGCTTTGGGGCATGCTTAATTTTATTTTTTCACTTTTTTTTTTTGGTCCTTCTTTGTATGCACTGTCTGTCTGTTTTTATCTCACTCTGTCAGTGCTTTCTCTGCTGATCTTTACTGCTCATATAATTTGTTGCTTGAAACTCATCTCTGTCATCGGCATAAAAACTGTTCAATTTATTTTATGCATTGTTTTCTGGTTCAATTATTAATTACTAAGTAGTTTAAAGATGTCCTTTGCTCATGTGGGTCTTTCATCAGAGAATCTAAGCTTGAGAACTGCACAGTAAAAAGCCATTAGGACCCCTTGTTTGATGTTGCTTTTGCAGTCAGGAGAACAAGATTGATGAAATGTTATGTTTGGCCAAAATTGAAGTTTTCATTTGGAATTCAGTGTTGAGAGAATGGATTGTCAGAACCAATAAGTTTTCCTTTGCTTGGAATATGGGCATGTGGTAGTAATTAGCAGTATAAGGTCTTTAGTTGAGCAACCAAGCATAGATTCTGGCAGCAAAAATAATGAGAAACTACAGTTGTTCTATTTCTGATGTCAGAAAGTTTCCAGATTAAATACATTTCCACTATGAAAACAGCTGAATTTTGGTGAAAGGTATAGTTTCAGCCCTTGAAACAGAAAATGTGCGTACTTTTTAACTCTGTACAAAATAGATAAATACATGGAATCTGCTTTGTTACATCTATATATGTGTTTATGCATTGTCATGGTTTAACCCCAGCTAGCAGCCATGCCAGGAAACAGCATAACATGTTGCCTCCTAAACCTAGTGTTTGTAATAACATGATTTTTAAACATTTAGGTCAGAAATTAAAACCAGTGTATGATTATGTATGTTCTTTTGAGTTTTACACAAAGTGACTTTAATACTACGGAAAGCCTTGCTATGGAATTGTAACTATAAAGGAGCTAGAATGTAGGCATAAAATTATTGATACAAACTTTACTAACTAAAGAAGAGAAATAACAAACACATCAAATTTGAGCTTACATTTCATTTTGCTTTTCAGCCAATAAAGTCCCCAGAGGATCATAAACTATACAGGATTCATTTTGCATAATAAAGAACCTTATTTTTGTTTTAGATGAGATACATTGAAACTTTGCAAATAAAAGTAGTTTGTAGACAGTTATCACTGGTTAAACTTAGTAGATAATAGGTTCATTTAGTTGTGAAAGTCCACAGGGAATTTTTAAAATTTTAAATTGAGTGCTTTATAATATGATTGTAAGGAGACTTCTAAGAAACAGGAATGTCTTTATAGTTTTTCACTGAAGTTTCATCTTCAGCTATTAAATGAACAGCAGTACTTACTGTTGCATTTATACCAAAATATCTATACCAATATATCTATACAAAATTTATTCTGTATTTACTAATTTACTTTTCAGTCAAGATTGTTCTTGTTCCATTTCTGTATTTGTGTGTGCATACAATCAGACTGGATTTTAACTCTGTGAGATATTTTCCAGTTGAAGATATTAATCTATTGTAAATCAGCATGCACAAAGCTCTAGAAAGCATATGGAAAGAACGCTTGTAAACTGATGAACTCAGCCTGGATAACCTACTGATTTTTTCAGTCTTTACATTGAATTAATGACTTCTAATTCCATGGACTAAATTATTTTGTCTTTTTTATGCAATCCTGCTATCAAATCTGATGCAAAGTCTTTATGAGAGCAGAAAGCAGAGCACAGCTTTGCATGAGTAGGTGTGGCTGAGCCGGGGAGGTTGGACCAGAGGAGCCACCGTGGTCCCTTCCAACCTGACCCATTCTGGGCTCTGGATATGTTTATATCCAGATATATACTGCTTGCTTTGTCACCATTGTACAGGGTTATGCCAGACTTCATTACAGATTTAAAAGATGTAAAAATAAGTTATCCATAGGCATTATTGTAGTTAATATGTAAGATTAAAAATGCATTTTAACGACATTTAAATCACAGTCCTTTACTGTAAAAGGTATTAGAACCTCCTCTTTCTTTTCTCTCATGATCTGCTCTGTTTCCCAGAGATTTCTACAGATTTCTTAAATTTACAAGCCATAAATTACCAAATCATCAACATATCAACAGGAATAATCATCTGTTAGAAATTCCTTCCAGAAGGAAACATGGGATTCAATAACTCAACTTCACAGAGGAAAATAAAAACTGTAGACAGATAGATATGGTAAACAGAAAGACAAACAGATAATTTAAGTTGACAGGTCATATTGAACTCATTAGGCATTTGAATTTCATTACAAATTAGAAAAAAGAAAAGTTTAGGCTTAACCAAAGAAAAGGTCCATTTGCTGCAGTAATGAGAGGCATAGCTCCAAAGAAAGTGACATTAAATTCTTATATTAAATAATTTGATGCAATATGTAAGATATTATTTTTTCAGCGGGATGAGAATGTAATAAGAGAATGTGACATGGATTACATTAAGATCCCAGGGGTGTCTCTATTTCCCATCTGCTAGCCATTCTTCTAATCCCACTTTTTCAAATGAAGTTTCACTTAGTGATAAAGAAAATCTGATGAGTGTTAAATAGACTGACAGATAGAAGAAATAGGAGAAACTTCTTTTTTTCAATTTTGTGTGCATATTAAACTATATCCATTCTTTTGAAAGTAAGAAGGGAAATGTGGGAAGTGACATATAAGAACATTATGACTTTAAAATGTGTGTTTGAGGTCTCATACCATGTTCCATTCCTACAATAACAGCGCTTCTTTTATATTTCCAGTTGAAGTTTTAAAAGTTCCTTTTCTCTGCTTAAACTTTGAAAAAACCCTCTTGGATTTGGCATGAAATAGCTGTAGATGCTGTTCAAATTTTGACCCAAAAAAGACTGAATCTGGTTTATACATCTGCTGATTTACCATATTCTAAAAACTGTACAGTACATGGCATTCCAGGCTGTGTAATGTGAGATGGCAGAAGTGATGAATTGTTCAGCAAGTTTTAGAGACTTCTTGCTTTCACTCAGGTTCTGTTGCAGAAAATTACTCGTGACATTTTGGGATGATTTTTGTGGAAAGAAATGCCCTGGCTCTGGTCATGGATGAAATGCTCAAAAATATGAAGATCCTTTCCTAACTCCTGCATTGCTTACAAAGGATTTAATTATTTTTTGACTCATTGAGCACTTAAAAAACATGTAAGGTGACTTGAGAATGAGTAATAATGGGAGAAAACAATGTATTTAATAGAAACTACTTTCAGTTGAATTCAGAAGTAAAAACAGGATGGCTTGTGTGTGTGATCTGTGCCACACAAAATGTTACAAAAATGAAATCCAGGGTTTGGAGGGATTAGGGCAGCCAGTTCAGGTCTGTTTGCAAGTGAGATGCTAATGCTGGAGGTGTAGATTGCCCATGCATTTGACTGTAAGCTTTCTAGTATGGGCTCCCTGTGCATACTATTCAGCAGGGGTTTTTTCTGCTGTTTATAGTAAACTGCTCACTTTTGTCTTCTGGTGATAGACATGTGTTGAGCATAAATGTTGTGGTATTTTTCATAAAAGCAGAAATACTCTAAATAATATTGCCATTCAGACTGAGTGAAAGGATGAATATTCATTTTAAACTGTGGTGAAAATCCCCACTAATCCAGACCCTAGAAGAAACAAATCTCTGTACTTTCATTTTATTATGGCTGGTTTGGAGGTGTGCATCAAACAAAGAATATTAACTTTTAAATTGGTTTATAGAGAAACATTGCAAAATTTCTTAGATCATGATCATAAAAATGCAAGATAAATTCATCTAGCTGTGGCTGAGCAAAGTTTAAATAAACAAAGCAGGCCAGAGTGAGTCATGTAGGATAGCATGCCATTGAAAACAGAATTGGATGAAAGCTCTAATGTGTAGTTTAAACAAAGAAGTGTGCTATTTATCCTGGATTAAAGGAGCTGAAATGCACTCTTGTTATTGGTCACAAAGTGACTTCATATTTGCATCAGAGGAAATTTCAAATGCCTGACATTAACAATTTCCTATTTGTGTTAATTTGATGTAGGGTCCAGCAGGGTTCCAGTGATCTGTACTGTGCACCACACACTGAAAGGAGGTTTTTGAGTGCTTCCTGGTATTACCTGATCCCCTTTTCTTTATTCATGAATTAAGAGAGAATCCAAAGGCGTGGAACCTGGCGGAAAGAACAGATATTTTCTTTCAGAATTAAGCACAGCAGCTGCACAAATACACTCTGGTTCCTAAATAGCTGACAGTTAAAGCTATCAGGTCCAATTTACAGAAATTAAAGGTACCTGAGATATGCTTTCACATACTTCAATTACATCTCCTCTGACAGTATGGCCTTATGCTTGTACACTTTTAGTGCTGATACATATTTTAGTTTCTGCAACACTTCCTAGTAACTACATCACTTTTTTGGTTTTTAATCCTTCAGGAATAAAGAGAATAATAAAAATCCACTTTTGGATTGGCAGTTGCAGGAGAAAAAATGTTAAACTTGCTTAACAGTCAATTTGCTATATCCTTTAATATATTCTCCTTGTCTCCTTTTAACTAGGACATTTATAGAGCCTGATGGGAGAATCAGATTGAGAAATTAGCATACAGTTTAATTATTTTTTTACTGTACACATTGGCTATGTAAGAGATCATTAGAGGACCATCATCCTTGGGCTCAAGTCTTCTGTGAAAAAGAAAGGCAGACACTTCAGATTGTGGCTGCAGAGCACTTCCTACTCTAACAGAGTTAATCTGAGAGGAGAGTTTATGTTGAAATAAGAGAAAGACACAGAAGAACACAAGTGAAGTTTTGAGCTGAATTATCAGAATCCTGAGTAATCTTTGATAAATCATGAAAAGCACAACCATCTAGAAATGTACTGTGAACTGGTATGTTTAAGAATGCATATCGCTAATAGATAAACAAGCAGACCACATATACAGGCTCTGTTGATGTTTAGTGACTTTTTAGTAAGAAAACATGACTGACATCCATCATTTCTTTGAGCAAAACCTGTTAGACTTTACAAACTGCTGCCAGCTTCAACCAGAGCAGCCTGCTGCTGGTATATAAGGAGTTTAGATGGTCAGTAAATGAAGGAAAGAGCAGAATGCTAAGCAGAAAGACCATGAAAAGATCTGAGCATATGTATTTGATATAAATATCATAATTTTATAGAGGCATCTAGAGCAATATGCACCCCACTTCCTTAGTTATTTGACAAGTGAACACCAACTATTCAACTAAATACTGAACAGAATTTTGTATTTATTATTGTTGATTTATTAAAACAGACTAGTTGGAGTGAGTCTTTTCAGGTTCTTTATACTTATTCCAATAAAATGGATGTTTCTTGCAAAATAAACAGGCAAAAGATTTGCCTTTTGTGTTTTGTCCTGTGAAGGAAGAACCATGCAAAGATCCTTTTTAAAGAATCCCATTCAGAGTGGATCTGTTTTCATTTACAGTGCTGTTTACATGGTTTAAGTGTGTGTTCTCAATTATCTAACGCCAAAAATCTAGATGTTTTAACTTTTGCTCATTTCATTGTGTTCCTTACTGAAACAGTTTATCTCCGTAGTAGCTTTGGATTTTTGTCTCCATTTTTGTTTACTTTATAAGAAGCTGGAGGATTTTTAGTAAATGGATCATTATGTCAATACTAGGGTGGGAAAAATTAGTTACCATAGAGAATTCCAATTATGTAGAATGACAGTTGAAATGAACTGCGTACATCTGTGCCAGTTCTTCGTATTTGAAATATTTTCATATTTTTTCATATTTTTTCATATTCTCAAATTCATTTTGAGAATGCTAAATATACATGGGAGAGGATGGATTAGCCTGTCTTTGTTGATAGAATATGGCTCCTGATAAGATTTTGGTTCTTTGTAAAAGGTTTATTTTGCAGCCTCACAATCATGCAGTATGGATTCCCACTGGTAAATTAAACCAGTTTCATATCTGATATGTGTACCAATGACAGCTACTACTTAACAAAAATCTTAGTCCTCCTAAATACCCATCATTAATAAAAATGTCTAAATTCTTAAATCATGTTTTTCAGTATGGCAAGGGAATTTATAGATTTTGTTTATAAAGATTTAAAAAATAAATAATAATAATGTACTAGTTCTGTGTTTTTTCAGAAAGAGAAGCTTAATGCAGAAGTTAGATACTTCTGTTGACCAAATGAACTTAATTCTGTGTCTTTCTACTAACCAACTCTTTTGCAGAAAACAAGACATCCACTATGTTGGCTTTACTTTCTCAGTGCATGACAAAAAATGGGTGTTTAAAAAAATTAAAAAGTGAATACAATGGTTACTAAAACAAACAGAGGAAGTTATAAATCTTCAAATAAAATACAGGACAGATTGGAACATTATAAGTTCCAATATAAACTCTTCAAGTTTTCTTAAATAATATACCTAATAACTCTCTATGGGGCAAGTAGGAAATCTGTTTTCAATTTCTTTTACTTCTAAGCAAAAATATGACTTATGTTAAAAGCGGGTTTTTTTGGTGGGAGTTTTCAAGCAAAAATTAATGCAAGTATCTTATCAGAAAATATTATTTGAAAGCCAGGAGGTTTTGTTGCAGTCACTGTTCAGGACGTTGCCATGCACTGTATAAGAATAGCAAAGAAGAGAAGAATAGATTGTGTCCAGCTCCAAATCAGAGTTTAAAAGGAAACCACAGTGCAGATGCCTTTTAACACTCCAAAAACAATTAGTCCTGCTACCCAAATGCAAGAGTTTTTGGCAGCCAAATGTTTTATTTTCCCTGGAGCAGATTGCTGTGAGTCCCTACTCTGTGAGTGTCATAACAGGATTGTACCAAAGGCATCTGCTTTCAGCAGAAGCTTTTTGTAGCACATAACCTCTGGAGGTATCTGAGGGCATGAATTGATATGTAATCTTTTGATACCCTGATTGATAATTTCTTATGCTATACAATATTTTGGGTCGCACAGCCATACTTTTAAAATCTGGACTCTAATTAATGACAGAGAAGAACCCATATGAAGGGAAATCAGCCAGGGAGGCAATAAATTTTCTCCATAGGAATGCAGTGTATCAGAAGAGCATTCAGGAAGAGACCCAGCTAAAGACAAAAGCACTGGGTCTGTACAAAGAACCTCCCCTTAATTAGTAATAGATGGAGACATTTGAAGAAAATAATACCCATAGTTTAATATCAGTCATCTTGGAAAACATGCACGGACAGTGTAAGGAATACAAATTATTATTTTTAGCTGCTATTTATAATTTCCCTGGGACTTGGTGAGTTTTTGATGCTATTTGAAGACACTTTGATAATATCATCATCTTGGGTTTATAGCCAGAAAAATTATTACTTTTAGGAATACCACCAGACAGAAAGAACTTTTGATGCTATATGGGTTTATAGCCAGGAAAAGTCTGGAATACCACCAGACAGAAAGAACTTGCCTATATGTTAGTGTAACGTAGCGTACCAAACAGTCTGTTCAGAATTCACATGAAGTAAACTACTAAGGTTTTAAATATCTCTTCAGAATCTGAAGCTTCCTGAGGTTTTCCATTGCTGCTTTATGCGTATCAATGCACTAAGTTGTACCTGTACACCTCTGGCAGCTCAGGCCAGTGACCATCAGGGAAGCAGGGGCAGAGTCCTGCTGGTGGGGGCAGTTCATGGTTCTCCCCTGCACCCAGCGTGCTCCAAACCCTGCAGGCTGCAAAGCTCCCAGAGGAACCTGCAGAGCACCCCTTGCCCAAAGGAGAAAGGCTGACCTGATTTATTTTGTGTCTTGTTTTCTGATACTGTGCTTACCATCTCATAAAATGGAAAAGCTTTAACTTGTGTTTTTGTGTTTTTAAGTGTTTGCAGTCCAAGGACATGTATTGCACCTAAAACTTACGTTAAAAAAAAATAAGGCAAATCAAAAGCTATGAATAGCAAGTTTAGCAATAAACATTCATATATTGAGTCCTATGTTAAATACAAGCTAGCATGGCCAGAATCTCTTGTAAACTTCTATTTTGTGCCTGTTAAATAAAATGAAACAATTGAACTTTTAGATTGTTGCTGTTTCTAAAATTGCATTTGAGCCCTGGTGATTTCTAAGTACTCATGTAAAAGGAGTTACCATATTTCAAAATAAATGTTTAACACACTCTGCTCTGCCAAAAAAGTGATAATAGTAAACAATGACTTTTTGCTGTAAAGTACTCTCCCTCTAGGATTTATGGTAGGAAAAAGATTTCTTGCCACTTATGGCCTGTAATTGGAAAGCTTTGCACTACCTTCCTTGGCATGAAAGTCTGCTTCAACTATAGAAAAATATTGAATCATTTTAGGGAGATTTGCTGTCATAACCCAAAAAGTTTAAAGAGTAAACCTCATTAGAGGAGTTAAAAATATCAAGTAAGATGTATAAAATGAGGTATGACTTTGAAAGGGTCTGGTTAATACAATGTATAACCATATATATAACTGATCCTACTTATTGTTAAATGTGTAATACAAACTGAGCAAATGTGACAGGTGACAGTGTGTACATGGATATATTTGCAGTTGCAAAAAACCTTTTGGAACTGGTATTTTTCTTCTCTGACTTTGTGGAGTGGGATCTAGAGAAACACCAAGAAGAGACTAATGCTCTTTTTTCTCAATAAGTTACCATTTCCATCTCTGCTTGCTTGCTTGTTTTGCCTTCTTTGCAAGATTAACTCTGATTTTTCTGTAACAGGCACATAGTTGTCTGTGGTCACATAACACTTGAAAGTGTGTCGAACTTCCTGAAGGACTTCCTGCACAAGGATAGGGATGATGTCAATGTAGAAATCGTCTTTCTGCATAAGTGAGTAATCTTTCAACATTGGTCTTATCATCTCTTACTGAAACTCATTAAGTTAAGCTGTATCTTCTGGGAAGACAGAGAATATTTAAAGTACCAAATAACCATAAGTTTAATAATTAATATTAATAATATTTATGATTATTAAAAATATGTCTTGAGAAAAGGGTTTTTTTTCATGTGTTTTCCATAACCCTGTACTAAGCGTATTTGTTTCAAGCAGACAGACTTCAGACCCAGTTGTGTTGTCTGTGAGCTACATAGCTAAATGCATAGTTGAAGTGGGGATCAGGTTATGAAATAAAAAAAATATTGAAATGGAAATAAATGCATCGAAGATTTTTTAGTGGTAAATATTCCTAGGGAAATTGCAAAAATACCTATGTCAGTAAAACTAATGAAAAACACTGTATGTTGTACCAACTTATGGCATCTGAAAACACATTTTCACCCTGGATCTCTCAAGGAAAGTGCTTATTTTAAAGTGCAGAGTATTTATAAAATGAAAAATGTAGGTGAAGTTTAATTTTTAATATAACAGATACTTTACAAACATATTGACAATAGAAATGAAATTCTTGTCATGGTGATAATCAGTACTGCTCTATTTCATTATATACACATACTTACACACACATAGTACCTTGCCATTTTCTTATGTGGAATTTGGAAAGGCGTCTTAATGAGGTTGATGTTTCTTTCATGCTCTACAT
The DNA here is from genome assembly GCA_024865655.1 of Emberiza elegans. Lineage (NCBI taxonomy): Eukaryota > Metazoa > Chordata > Aves > Passeriformes > Fringillidae > Emberiza > Emberiza elegans. The sequence continues at coordinate 22,984,036 of JALJVW010000241.1, read as the reverse complement.
GATGTTTAAGTTAATAATTTAATAATTAATACAATTTCAAATAGCCATGCCTGGGGAAGAACTGCTAGAAAAAGCCACATAGTAGGAGACAGCATCTTTTCTGTTCTGTAATGGCATCTGTTTAGAGGAGTTGCAAATTATAAATGTTATTTTTTTGCATTCAGCAATGCATTCTGCACTTGTTGTCAAAGAAAATGATTAAAAAGTTAAGGATATAATTTGTGGTGGTTTAACAGTGAAAGCTGAAAACTAAGCATCAGCAGTACTTCTACAATTTTTCCTCTAGTCCTTTCAATTTGGAGTAGAGATGACATCCTCAAGTAACTACCTTATTTTATTTTATTTCCTCTCCATGTAACAACAAGTGACTGTGAGAGGAAATTGGGGATCAAGTTTTCCACAGTGAAAATGTGTGGTGATAGGAATCAGGAAACTGCACATTCACATGGAATGAGTTTAGCACCTTGCTGCTTGTTTGTGCCTGTAGCTATTAAATTCCTTCTATTTTAATGATTGGCACTGGAAAAAATATTTACAAGGTTGGTGCCACGTTATGTAATTGACTGTAATCAATTTAATTTTTCTTTTGTTTCTGGCAAAATGAAATGAGACAGAAAGTCACGGCATCATTATATTTGTTTTAGTTGTAGCTCACAGAGGCCTCAGGGTCACTGTCTGGTTTCTTTTTCTGATTTTTAGAGATCTTACATTGAACTGTTTTATTTAACATAGTCAGCTGTTGTGGGAGTGGTTGGGACATGCAGAGGATGATTTTGGTACTATTTGATTTCTGGGTAGAATGCTGGGAGAGGATGTTTTCAAATGCTTGCACCCACACTTTGGGATTCTCATCCCTTGGAAATGTATATGCATTGAATGTGGAGAGTAGCACAAGGTGGGCCGGGAGCACTGCAGATACAAGCAAGGCAGTGAAAGCAATATAGTGTTCATCTTTTGAGTAAGGCACACTGTTTCCATGCCACAGAAAACGCATCAGAAGTCTGAATATCTGGGTTTGCAAATGCAGGAAATGGAGCAGTTATGGAAATTGACCTCTCATTTGCTCTTGTGTTTTCTTCCTCTTTCCACTGCAGTATCTCCCCTAACCTTGAGCTGGAAGCTCTTTTTAAACGACACTTCACTCAGGTGGAATTTTATCAGGGTTCAGTCCTTAATCCCCATGACCTGGCGAGAGTGAAGGTAACAGCTCTGTTGTTCTGTTCTGCTAATTGACCTTTTTCTAAGCATTCCCTGCATTATTTGGGAAAAAACCCAAACACTAAAGCCCTTCTTCATGTAACCCCAGAAAGAATGTTTTTCCCTCTCTATTATCTTAAGTCAAAATTATATCTATACTGTTAAACTTTTTTTCCCCATATCTTTAGATCTTCAAAGCTACAGCAACAGTGACTTAAGATACATTGTCTGCCATTCCATTGAACCCTTTATGAATTTTTCATTGATGTTTCATTCAAAAGTGTATTTTACATTAGTTTTTGATATAGCAAGATATTGTCTTACAGTAATTGCTTAAAGTGCAATTAACTTCTCAGAACAATTTAAAAATATTTTTTCACCCTCCAAACCCTTTTTCTGTTGTCCAGAATCCAGAAAGAAAAATGAAAGTTAAGATTTTTGGTAGATAAAGTTAGATAGTTTTACTTACTTAGATATTTATTTTCTAGAATATCTAAATGGTAAATAATTTCATTCTCTTAAAGCATGAAGCTTTTAAAAAAAAAAAAAAAATTAAAGAAAAATCAGATTGTTAGATACATCATTAACTTTTTCATTTCTTTTTCTCCCCAATGGAATGTAGCTGGCTACTTAAGACAAGAATATTTTATTTGTACTGTGTAATTTACACTTTCTGGAATACTAATCATGTCTTTTGTCCATTTTGACTGCAGAAATTGCTTAAGATTTTTGTAGGCTAATGCACACTGTTCCAGTTCATCAGAGCATGTCCTAATTATGATCATAAAATCATGTGTTCTTATTTTGTGTTCTGTATTCCACCCTTCTTTGTGTTGATATTTGGTTGTATACACTGGTAAATACTTTTGCCATCTGCTTTGAGTTCTGTAAAGCTCAGGTTTGTGTGAATCTAGAGCTGTGGATAGATCAGTTGTCCTCCTCTTGCTTTCCAAATCCAGTGCTCAGATTCTAAATCAGTTCAGCCACCTTTTCCTGTCTTGAATAGGAAGGTACTTAAATTCCCAAACAAAACTGCAGGATTTGTGGGAGCACTGTACTGATGCAACAGGAACTTCTCATGGATTTAAAAGTCTAAATTCCAGTATCTGGTTACAGAAGATTAACATTGCCACCTTTGTGGCTCAGCTGATACAGAGTAAGAGTTGTCAGTGGAACTGCTGACCTGCTCTGGTCATCACAAGCAAGTTTCAAGAAATTCTGTGTGCACGAGCATGGTTGTAATCACTATCATGAACTCATTTTAGCCTAGAAACATTTTTGATTAGCAATACTGAGAACTGGCACTCACACTCGTGCAGCCAGTGCTGGATTCCCTGATAGTTTATGAGAAAGGAAGAGCTGGAAAGAGATGTTGCTTTATATGTTTCCTTTTTCTTTGGTGTCTCAGATAGAGTCAGCAGATGCGTGCCTAATCCTTGCCAATAAATACTGCGCTGACCCAGATGCTGAAGATGCCTCCAATATTATGAGGTAAACTCTGCAGTTTTTAATAGCTTTTTGGTCCTTAACTCTGATTAGCTAATTTTATATCTGATCTGTTGCATTCAAAGAACACTGTAGGATTTTTTTTTTTGAGGACAAAATAAAAGATCCTCACCAAAGTCCAGAGGCGAGAATACCTTAAATTCCTACCTCCACTGTTTCATCTGTCTGCTTTAGTGTGTCAAAAGAGACACTTGGAGCAGAGGCTTTGACACTCTTAGTCATTTTGCAGGAGCTAGGGTTGAATATTTCTAGCTGAACACAGAGGAATGGAATTCAGTCAGGTTGTTGCAACAATACATGCATGAGTGCGTGCACTGCAGGGCTGTGTCAGTGGTGGGACAGAAGCACCTTCAGGGCTTCATTCCCGCTGCTCCGTGGTGGAGCTGCTCCTGCAAGTACTGCACTGCTCAGGGGATAGCAATGATACAAGGCAGTTTCTCCTGTCCCCATCCTGGCTTTTTTTTATGCTGAAGACCAATCATTGCTTGTTTTGATTGACAAGGCATTTACGGCATTAGGGTCCACCAGATCTCCTCCTGCTTTCCTCCCTGTATCCTGAAGGGAGGAGATGAAGCGGTCAGTGGTAGATGGCAGCTAGAGTTACAACAAACCTAAGCCATTCCATTTTTTGTTCTGTTCATACAGTCCTAGTTTAATGAGACCAGTCCCCTTTTTAAAATTAAAACCTCAGTCAGTGATTGATTAAAAGTTTTTTAGTATTGGATTGGCCAGTGTTAAAAAAAGAGATTTTACTGGCTTGTCAGATGTTTGCATGCTGTGTATTGAAGGAAGGGGAGAAATAAATAAATGCCACTAAAGTTGCTCTTCTGGAAAACTACCACTGTGTGCAAGAGATGTAGCTATCTGAGAAAGACACAAGGCTAAAATACACCTAATTTCATTTCACAAACATGGTTTGAGTTGCAATGCAAGAAACTTTTTTTTGACATTACCTGCATAAATACATTGAAAGTATTCTAGTCACAGATTGATGGATTCTTAGTAGATTTAGTAACATTTAACGTAATAAAATGCAAAAATTGTAATATGAGAGTGGAATTCTCTTGTGTTTTGTCACAATTTAATTTTAAAAAATTGAATGTTTAATTAAACAATTCAGCAAGAAACAGAAAATTAGAAGAAAGACTTGTTAAAAGAATGCAGTTTTTTTACATTTCCTGTACTAGCTTTGATATGCTTAAAAGCACAAGCCAGACCAGTAGTTTACAAGATATGTTATACAAAACACCAATGAAAACACTTGTGGCATTCAATCTTATGAAACTGATGATTCCATAATAAGTCAGATATTTTTTTCATTGTTTTACCTTCATTTTCTACCTTTAGGTTTTAAATACAGGACTTTTTTTTTTGGTTGTTCATCTCTTTAATTTTGCTCAATGCTTTTTTTACAGTGCAATATCAATCCATGCATTTCTCAAACAATTTTCTTTCAAGCCACTTAAAATCTATACACAGTTGAGTATGTCTTGGATTCGTTAATAATTTAGAATGCAGAAAATGTGCAGATTATGAAAGTAGCCCCATTTTTTTTATACATTCCACATTCAGTTATCAGTTTTATATTGGTCTTTGAATTAATCCATCAAAATTATTAAATTTGCATGTGTAACACAAAATCATTATTCAAGGTATTTAGATAGGATGAATATCTACCAGCTATAAAGAAATAATATGTGATGATGAGGTAAAATTAATTTCTTCAGGCATTTATCATTGGGAACTTGATCAAGTATGTTGATTCAAAGGCACGACGATAGTCCCTGAGGATGAGAAGGATGTAACAGTTCCAACTACATTATTTTCCTAATGGAATGAGTATCTGAGTAGTGCTGCTTAAACAAGCCTCTTTTTCTGCAAACTCCATAAGGGCAAACTGTTCCACTGAATATTTCCTGAGGCTTACTGCTCTCTAGTACTAGCCACTAATTCTTACCTCAGTTTGACTATGTGTAAATATTTCAAAGGTCTGACATCAATCAGTTTGCTTTACAGGCAGGTGAATAAGGGGGTACAGTTTTAATTGTGGGACTTGACAACTTGTGGTAAAATAGAGGTATTTGGATGCATTATCCAAATAACCTATCAGTTAGAAGTTATTTTAATAGGTTTTTCTTTTTATTTTTAGAGTTATTTCCATAAAGAATTATCATCCGAAGATAAGAATCATCACTCAGATGTTGCAGTACCACAATAAGGTAATGTGATGGCCAGTGTTTCTTGTCAGAGTTTTTTGCTGCATTGCATTCACTCATACATAATTTTTCTAGTCCCAGTAACAGCAAGCATTTTTTTCAAAACTAAAACATCTTAATAAACCTTGTTATGTAATCCAGTTACAAAGTATTTTAGTTTTATTTATATATGCAAGGAACTTTATCAAAATATTGACATTTATGAGTTGCCTAGGATCTAATTCTCAAAGGTAGTGTCCATAGTTGATACTGGTTCCAGATGACCTTTCACCACTTCAGTTCTCTAAATTCTGCTCTTATTGTCTTACTGGAGGTTATTGTCATTTTTTTTTTTATTCCAGCATGACCATGTAGACCTGAAATTGCCGAGCAGTAGGTACAAAATAGATAAATTTGTTGTTTTTAATATAAAACATAGCCCAGTTGTGAAATTTGGTACTAAGAATATTGTGAAGTTCAAAATGATAAATCCACTTTGGAAAGGAATTTGAAAAAAAATTTTTATGGTAAATTTGTGACCCTAAACACAATGAAGCCAATTTATTCAATCCTGAGCTGAGGAAGTCCATAAACTGCTGACTAACGGGGTTAGGAAGGGTGTATCAGGTAACACCATACTCATGTGTGGCCTGCTTCTTTCATTAGCTCTGAAAGCTGAATCAATCACTGCCCAGTGTTTGAGAAAAAGCATGACTTGGTAAACCTTCATTTGATGAAATATACGATAAATCTGGCACTAGGAAGGTTTGGTAACAGCTCCTTAGGATACCTGTAACCTGTTGCTAGAACAAGAGCAACTACTGTTGCTTGTTCTGTGCTCTTCCTGCATGTTATGGAAGAAGCCTGTCTTTTTATAGGATAAAAGCAAGGAGATTCTCTGCTTTAAACAGCCACAGAGAGGAAGTTTTTTTTTTTTTTTTTTTTTTTTACTGCAGTTTGTTGGCTATTCTGATGGTTATGTCTTCAAGAATAGCTTTTATCAAGGTGCTGAACTGTGGAATTAACTTAGGGAGGGGAACAAGGAGGAAAGACTCTGCACTTCCTTGTGTCTACACAAATGTAAAAGTTTCATGTCAGAGAAAATCCAACAGTTATGCCAGTAACTGAACAATATTTGTCTTTATCTAAGTTATCAGTTTCAATACTGCAGGTGTGTCTTGCTCAGTTATTTTCTTCATTCTGTCCTTAAAAATAGCATTCTTAGAAAAAAAGGGATTGGTTTTTCACTGTCAAAAGGGGGTTGGTTTTTTTCAAGTACTGTTCTTCAAGGTGGAAGAAATGAAATTGAAAAGACAGAAGATGTTGTGTACATTTTAAAATTCTAGTATCCTTTAAAGGTTGCAGCCTCACATAAGTTGTAATCTAAGTTGTATTAGCTTCCTGTGTATTATGTGTGTTCCTCATCAGTCAGATGGTAGATCAAAGTGCTGTAAAAGGAGCATGCAGAAGGGAAGGAAAGCTTTACAACATTCTGCTTGTTCAGGTGTGAGCATGGACCTGACAGAGTGCCACAGCCAGCATGTCTTGAGAAGTGTAGCATTTTATCTGTAGTGTGTAAGAGTGGAAAATTTCTCAGCATAGAATTATGCTCTGAAACACTTGAAGTGCTTCTGCCTACTCAGAAAATATCAAGGTTTTACTAGAGAAAATAATTCAGAACTGTCTTCTGTTTCTGGTTCTTCACCTGTGGGATATTTTGTTTGTTTGTTTTCCAGGCCCATCTACTAAATATCCCAAGCTGGAACTGGAAAGAAGGGGATGATGCAATCTGTCTTGCTGAGCTGAAGCTGGGTTTCATAGCCCAGAGCTGCCTGGCACCGGGCCTTTCCACGATGTTAGCCAACCTCTTCTCTATGAGGTCATTCATAAAGGTAATGCCTTTCTCATTGGAATATATTAGTCTGCAATTCAGCTTGTCAGGGACTGAAAAAGAGAACATGACTCAAATGTGAAACAGATAGAAAGACAGTAACAGATTTTGTAACACCAAAACAACCAGCACACAATTCCATGCAAATTTTTGCTGAAAATTGGGCAATAAACTAGGTTCTATCAACTTGTGGGTTTTTTTTTATTTCTATTCAACAAGTGTCTGGCCTTTAAAGTATTTTCCAAATCATCATCCATTTCCAAGGAGATATTTTTGGCATTTTGTGTTTTTGTTTGATTTTAGACAAACCACATGTTTGTCTATTAGAAAAGTTGCTGCAGCTAAAACAAAAATATGATTTATCTAAGCCCACGTAGCAACAAATTGCCAAAAAAAAGGGACTGGTCATTTTCATCTTTTACATCAAAAGACTACTGGACCTCTGACTGTGAGTAAATAAGGAACATGTGTTAGAACTGAGGCCCAAACTTCCCACAACATCATTCATGTGTTTGCTCCTCCTCAGTCCAAGAGCTCTTTTGGGCTTAGATTGCAAAATTGTAACCCAGTTAGACTTCTGTGGCAGCTGTACTTGTTCACTGGACCAAGGCCTCAATTGCAGCAGTCATTGCATCCTTCCTGGTGCATTTCAGGGACACTGATTCCAAACATAAGGGTGGGCAGTTTCCAGTCTGATGAGTGTTATTAGTGGGGTGGGAAACACTGGAGTGAAAGGTAGGTCATGGTCCACTCTAACTCCATTGTGCAAGTAAGCTAAAAATAAAAATACCCTCATGTCCTCAGATGAGAAAGCCAGGACTGTTCTCTTAGAGGTGCATATGTTGGTGCAGGACAGGGAATCTTTATTTATTTCTTATAAAGTCCTGACATTATTATGAAGGTATCCTTAGAATGACAGCAGGCTCCTATGAAAAAATATTTCATACTATTCCATTTAATTAAAAAGCCCAGTTTTTAATGTGGAAACAGGTCTGGGCTCTGCACTTTACTGTACAGTTGGAATATCTTCATCTTTATTCGTATTCTAAAAAAACCCAACTGAAAGAAAGAAACAAACAAAAAAGTTGTTTTACTTCAGCAAACCTGGAATCTGTCTGTGACTCTTCAACATATTTCCAATTGGTTATTAATCCTTTTATCTGTATCCCAGAAGAAAACTGTATCTCTTGTGAGCATCGTTCTCCTTGCCAGTCTGATCTCTCTCACCTCCTGCCTGCTGTGGTCACCCAAGACTCTCAGGAGTGTCAAACATTTGTGACAGTCACATTAATGTATGCAAATTACTGAGGCAGCCTCTTGTATGAACTCAGGCTCAGCAGCAGACTTTATGTGAAAAGTTTGCTCAGTTTCTTTCTTTCCAAAATCAGAAGGGATCAGTTTTCCCCTAAGGAGATCCAAATATATGGGTATCCTCAAAGTGTCAGTCTTAATTCAAACTATTTTAGTACTGATTTTAAAAATTAGTGAGAAAATTGAGAGATTCACAAAATGATGAAGTGTATAAATGTCTGACTGTGGGGGAACTGTACTAGAAATACACACATTAATGGCCTGGATTTTTATCTAAAAACCTGTAAAGAAGTCAAAACCTGGATATGTACAGGTACCATGTTTCCAGAAGTTATATCTAACCACTTCTGCCATTATCTTAGCCAGCTATGTTTTCTTATTTTATAGTACGTTTTTATAGTAGTTCCAGTACAGTTACAGATTGTATCTCATCAGATGAACAGTTCTAAGCTGAAGGCTCAGCTTTGCAAGGTGTTACTCAAATTACATTTGAGTATTTCTTTGTACACAGAATAAGCATAAAAATAGCAATAAATTTGATTTGGGGGAAGCTGTTGTTATCAGTTTTGCTCTTGTGTCTGATTATATACAGTTATAAACAAGAGTAGTGTGCAGACATAACTTGTGTGACTTCAAATGTCACCTTCACATGGCACTGGGAGGAAAAAACACTATAAGAGAGGGCAATAATATTGCAATACTCTGTTAATCCTGGTTAAAAATATGTTTGCCACATAATTAAGAGTGAATTTTCTAGATGGATAAAATGCACATCTTCACTTCCAAAGATGTCTGACTAATTCAAAATCTGAAGCCAAATGAAAGTACAAGTATTGGGACACGTTTCTTTATGTGACTCTAACCCTATTGGTGATAACAAAAGGTTTGTTTATTTAGATAAAAGGATGATCTTTCTCATGTCTGTCTCACTCTAAAAACTTGAAAAAGAAAACGTACTAAATAGTGGCTGTGAATCATCAGTGCATTGTAGGAGAGCAGCTACATTGATTAGAAATGCTGAAGAGGACTCTATTGAAGAGAAATATGTCCATTCCCTAAAATAGCTTTCACCCCTTTTCATTAAGAGCATTCGATTTAAGTACTGTCAGACCTTCATAAATTCCTTAGGTAAACATTATTAGTGGAGTCTCTCACCAGTCAGGAGATTGCCAGGAAAATGTATGGAAACTTCTGTATTTTTTAATGAAAGCTTGAAATGTGGGTTTGTTCCGCCTCCATAGCGTGATTAGAAAGTGATTTAATGTGCCATAAATGTTTGGTCAGTCAAACACAAATGAACATGATTGATAGTGACATTGCACACATTTAACTCATTATGGGTTACTTTGCAGCAAAATTATTTGTGTAAACAGTCTGCTCAGTGTTAGAAGTAAAACAAACTAAGAAACCTCAAAATATTATATTTGTTCCTAATATTTTCCTTTTGGTTTTACCAGTGTAATATCATATGGAATCCTTTATATTCTTTTTGGCACCAAACTGAACAAAAAGGAAATCAGCTCCAAAAGATTAATATTCTGTAAACACTTAAAGACAGATAGATTGCACCAAACTATATGCTAAGGGGAAAAAGCCCCACAAAAGATTACACCTGTAAACTATATTTTAATAATCCAGTCTTCTTATAACATAGACTTACTGTTGTATTAAAAAAGGAATTTGGACTCTTTATTAACTTGCTCAGTCTGAGAAAAAGATAAAAATACTGTACTGCAAGTTCTGTACTGTTTGAATTAGCAAGTGCATACCGGAAGTCTGTCTATATGAAAAACATTGCAAAAACCAGATACATGGAGTAGTAGGCAGAAGTGATTAAATTTTGTACAGGCCAATTCTACAGGCCAATCTACAACCTACAAGCCAAGTTAGTATTGTTGTGTAAATTAATAAAATGTGGAATGTGGTAGTCGAGTGTAACACAAGTCCACAATTAAACTAGTTTTGTCTTTGATCTATAGGTAAGGCAGCCCATACACTTCCAAATATCAAAATTATCTAGAGCTGTCTCTATTATGCTCTAAGCTATTTTGAGAGCAGGAGTGTTTTGTGGGCTCTTTCAGCAGCTTTTGCTCACACCTACCCATATGCAATGCCCACTTTACATTCCTTTTTAGTCCAGGCTGAAAGAGAGACATAATAAAACCACACAGATCACAGATTCATATCAGTTGGATGCTTACCTACACTGATGGAACACATCAACTTGTTTGCTCTTTGTTTTTGACCACCTAGGCAGCCTTGGAATGTTTTAAAGTGTAGAACTGGAGAATGATCAGTGAATTCCTTGAAATGTGGGAGGGCTTTAAAAGGGGAGTGAGAAGGAAATGCAGTGTTTCAATTTATTGTGAGTTTCTTCAGGAAGCTGCATAATAAACTGATTACATGATCCTACTCAGAGAATCTAGCTCAAATATTAAATGTAGCCCGTTACTAAATACATTTATCTTCAGAGATCATGTAAAGATCTTCCTGACTGTAGTGTTTTTAAATGAATTATTCTAGGAATTAAAGCCTATTGTGGTTTAAAACTGTTTGCTGTGCATACATAGTATCAGTCCTTTTGATAAGAGTGTATTTGTCCTGGGCTAAAGTCTACCATGGGACTGCATTTTCAGCCAATCATTTGAACAGATCAACACCAGTCTATCCTATGTCTCATGACTGGATAGAAATCTTGCCCTGTTTTGTATATTTGAAACTATTAGAAGTAGAGCCTGTATGCCTTTCACTTCAAATCCAACAAGGCCAGAATCTAAAAAAGAATAACATGTCATTCTATTTCAAGGACACTCTCTCAGCCTTAACCAACTACAAAATTCTACATTAGTATTGATGGGGAAAAGTGCATAAATCTCATTTGAAATTAGAACTAATCTCAATTAGCATATTTGATGTTTTATAAAATATAGTCTTTTTATACAAAATTTAAAAATCATCCATGCATACAGAAAGCTGTGGAAATAGTTGACTGAGATTGTAAAGTGTTCATAGTACAAAGGATATTTGTTCGCTTTGATTTCAACAGAAAATGGAATTGAGTAAAGAAGTAGCTGATAATTTATAATAATTAAGGAAATGCAATTTTAGGACTGTAAATCTATTAAGCTTAACTCTATGATATGACCATAAGAGCTGCTTTCAGCCAGTTACTTTTCAGTCAGATTTGGATATCCATATGCAAAGGCATAACAAAACTAGACATTCACTCAAGCAGTTTGGGTGGGCTGGAAGGGCATTATAGGTGAATGGGAGGAAATACTTCAGCTACATTGCTTTCACTGTACACATCCTTTTCAACTACCAATCAAGAATATTCAAGGTCATATTGAGTTAGGACAAGGGATTATGGCTTTAACCTGGCACAGGACAGGATTGGATTAGGAATTAGGATGAAACTGTTTACTGTGAGGGTGGTGAGGCACTGGAACAGGTTGCCCAGAGAAGTTGTGGTTGCCTCATACCTGGGAGTGTCCAAGGCCGGTTGGATGGGGCTCTGCACAACCTGCTCTAGTGAAAGGGGTTCCTGCCTACAGTGGGGGGATGGAGAGAGATGGTCTGTAAGGTCCCTTCCAACCCAAACCATTCTATGGTTCTGTGGGTACTTTCTTTCCATTCTCACCTATATTGTTTGAGATAAAGAATTGTAACATTAAACATCCTCAAAGACTTTGTCCTGTTTTGTGCTCTTTCCATGGTGGTGAAGAGCTGATCTTATTCAATGCTAAGGAGCAGACTTTACATCTGCTTTCACTGTTCTATAAAGGAGTTGGATATCCACCATCCTTTGCCTTGCAAATAGCAATGAAAAATCCTAGGTCACAATTCAACTCTAGCATTTGTTCTATGTCTTGATAGTGATGCTTAGATCTTGGCAGAAGAGATTATATAGCATGATCAGGTTCAGATGCACTCAGTCTTTCATGTACCCATCATTACACTGAAAAGCAAATGCTATGAGCAAGAGAGTTCTTTTGGAGCTACAGAGCTCCTGATAATTACACTGCTGGGTGTAGGGCTGGGTGTATTAAAGGTTTTCATTTTCTTCTGACAATACTAATGGCTGTGCTTGCAAGAGCTATGTCACTTTTTCATATCTCTGTCACCATGTCTCACTAGGAATTGATTGCTTTATGTAAATATATTTGCTGGTAACAAATTGTATCTATATATAAGATAGAGGAGACAAGAGGAGTATCGTGACTTAAAAAAAGATTCAGATGAAAATTGCATTTCTTCTCTTGGATTGCACAATGTAATTTTCCAGCCATTCTTTATATAGGCTATTGAAGCAGTGGCTAATTTGTTTTATGACTCTCAGGAGACCAAATTGCTGTGTGATTTAGGGAGAGGTGACAATGTTTACAGCACTAGAGAAGAATCAGGAAGATACAAGTTGAAGTTGTTTTGGTAGTATGGCCCATTCTGGATAGGTTCCATCAGTTACCTAAACTTTATAATATCATCACAAAGGCTTAAAGTAGTGAAGAGCATAATGACTCCTAAAGTATTTTTCCTCATGAGCGGTACTAGGCAGGTGAGCATCTGTCTCTTTGAAATCACTGGGAAAATGTTGTGGTTCAGGTGGAGATAAACCAGAAAGATCATCTTTAGTCAACTGTTGCGATCATTTTATAATAATATTTTATAGCATCCCAAATATTAGCAGCTCTTTAAATTGTATAAGCAACATTTTGTGGTATCCTAACGGATCATATCTTAAACATTCCAATCACTTAATGAAGTTCAGTGTAACACTAACTGGTATCTATGGAGGTTGATCATTGCTTTGGGAATGTTTGGATTTTTCCAGTCCTTTCTTGGTCCTTGACTCAGGGTGGGTATTAACTATAGGCTGATCTGGAGTTCCTTTTTCTAAATCAAAACCATCTGCCTAAAGAAAAGAAAGCAAGGAAAAAAAGTCAAAAGGGAGATATGTAATGTATTTGTATGGTTTTTTCCAACCCCAGGTGGTGTCAATGTAAGAAAAAGCCACAAAATAGACCAAAAGTTACAAACATGCCCTTGCTATCATTAGTCTTAGTTTTTTACCAAGCCTGGACTTTATCTCTCTTCTGTATATAGAGTTGCTGATCAGCAACATTTGCAAGCTTCCTATAAATAAAAGGGTCCTAAAAAATGTGATATGGCTTCTCTGTGTGTGGTGGGGAATAACACAATGCAAATCCCTTTTACCATCCCACATGGCCTCTGAATGGTGAAACAACTGCTGTGGAAGAAATTTCTCCTGATTGTTTGCAGCCCACTTGTCAGGCTGTATATGATTTGGAACATCTCCATATTGCAGTTTATTCTTTCAGTCGTTTACATCTCCAGAACTAAAGTAACTGATTACTTGGCAGCCTGTCAGTAGGAGGAGGGAATAAAACAGCAGCAGCAACAACAACAACAACAAACCCCCAAAAAACCAACAAAAAAAACCCCCCAAAACAACTCTAAATCCCAAAAAAACCCCAAAGAAAACAAAAAAAAAAAAAAAAGGAAAAAATCATTGTAACTTAGATTTCACCAGGTTTCTTAACAAGTTGCCATCCTCCTGTTCTTTAGAGCGTTTTTTTTTTGAAAGAGTGCCTTTTGGCTAGTTCAACATGAGAGACAGATTGACGAATCCCAAATTAATAATCAGCCTGTGGAATAAAATCACAAACTTATCTAAAATACTATATTAAGTCCTGTCAGAATATCCCCGGAATGCTGAAATTTGAAAACATGTATTTTTTTGGTTCAAGAGAATCATAGAATCACAGAACATCTTGAGTTTGAAGGGACTGACAAGGATCATTGAGTCTGACACCTGACCTTGCACAGGACACCCCAAGAGTCACACCATGTGCCTGAGAGCACTGTCCAAACACTGCTTGAGCTCTGTCAGCCTTGGTGCTGTGACCTCTGCCCTGGGGAGCTGTTCCAGGGCCCAACCACCCTCTGGTGGAGAACCTTTTCCTTTTCCTGATATCCTATAGCTCCCCTGAGGCAAAGGCTGTTGAGCCTGGAGAAGAGAGGGTTGTGTGAAGACCTTGTAGAAACCTTCCAGTATCTGAAGGGGGCTGCAGAGAAGCCAGATGGGGATTCTTCGTTAGGAACTGTAGTGATAGGACAAAGAGTAGTAGGCAAAAACTGAGGAGGAGGAATTTAGGCTAGCTATTTGGAAGAAATTCTTTGCTGTGAGAGTAGTTAAACACTGGAATGGGTTGCCCAGGGAGTTTGTGGATGCCCCAGCTTGGATAGCCTTCAAGGCCAGGTTGGATAAGGCCTTAAGCAACCTGGTCTAGTGAGAGCTGTCCTCCCCAAGGCAGGAAGGTGATCTTTAAGGTCCTGTTCAGCCCTTAACATTCTGTGATTCTGCTGTTTTTAAAAAGAGAAAATTGGGAAGCTTTTTCCTCATGCTCTCTACAACTTCATTTCACCCCATGCTCAGTGTGCCTGACAAGAATTCAGTGTATTATTTTTGCATATGATACTTGATTTACTTACTACAGGGACTCTGTTTTGGGTTTTTTTTCAGCAATCTACAAAATCCCTTACAAATAAGTGATGTTTATTGCCTTAGTAGTGTACTGACTTACGTGTTAAAATCTGATTCATGTCTAAGCAATTGTTTTTAAGTTTCAAAGAAAGCTGTGGTTTTTACTCAGAACTCGGCATCTGTTTCTTTGGTTTTAGATTGAGGAGGATACCTGGCAGAAATACTACCTGGAAGGAGTTGCAAATGAAATGTATACAGAATATCTGTCTAGTGCCTTTGTGGGTTTGTCCTTCCCTGCAGTTTGTGAGTAAGTAGAAATACATTTAATATACAGAAATATTCACCTTTTGTAAGAGAAATCTAATTTTTTTTGAATGAGATCTTTTCACTCTGCTAAAGTCTTAATGTTGCTGCATCAGATGGTGTCTAATAAAATAAGCATTAAAGCAATCACTGCATGGAAGTATCTGAAACATAGTAATGCCTGGTTACAGGAGAGACTTGTAATTAAGTGATTGTAAATAAAAGCATAAATGTTTTTTGTCTTGAACAAACTCATCAACAATCTTTTTAAATTGTGTAATTTGCTCACAAGTACTATCGTGTTATTTTTCTAATGATTCCCATTCTTTGAATAGTCGTGGTCAACATGACCATCTTGGCTTGTGTTCCATTCCAAGGAAACTATTCATTAATTTAAACAGATGTCATGGAGTCATATAAGCAGTGTGGCACTGAGAGCATCGTGGAAGTGGTTTCAAACCACTTGCAACAAGTAAAATATGTCAGAGAACATATGTCTGTTCAGTTATAAGAAAGAAGCACATAGTACATAACCATAGTGCAAGCCATGTGACAGCTTCATTTCTGGACATTGAAAAATGCTTAGCCTAGAATGAGTCTGTGAATGAGAGATTTGTATGCAAAAGGTTTGTATAACAAGTACTCTGTCTACATAATCAGGTTAGTTTAGCAAACTCATATTTCCTCTTTGCTCCATTCTTAGAGGAGGAAATAGATGGAGAAGTAAAAACAAGCTCTTATGTAAAGGAGCATGAGTATGCTTCTACTCCTCTAACTTCCCCACCTTTCCCAGTTTTAACAGGAGAAAAAAAATGGCATAAGAATGAGGGGGAGACAACCATTAGGCAAATATTGTCCATTTAGAAATTGTCTAGGATGTAGCTATGACAGAGCCCAGTCTTCAATTTGCTGGTAAAGTTAAGGGGTTCTCAATCCATCCTTCTACTATGTCAGCCAAACTCCGTTGAGTTTACTGAGGGGAAAAGTTTTTTACTATAGGCACTAATGTTTGTGATTTACTGAAACCAGAAATTTCACAATATAATTCAGAAAAGTGTATTATATTCAGAATGAATGGTAGTTTGTGCTTTTAACACTAGCTACAGTAATGAAAATTAAATCTCCACACCAAACCATTTTCAAATGTGTCAAGTTTCTGTATGAGTTCGTAGGAAGATATGACTGAGACTGTATTTGACACAAAGCTGACATTCATTTATCTGTGCTGGTAGAATGGAGATAAAATAATCAATAAAGAAAGGGTGCTTATTGAGATTTAGAAAGAGGTCTAAATTTTGGAGCTCTCCTCAAGCACTTTAATTAATGAGTTTAGTGTATAGGTATTCTCATTAATGTAAGAATTCACTGCTCAGTTTCCAGAAGAACCAAAGGACAAGGACAGAAAAATGTCCATTGCATTGGTTGTGAAGGGGAAATTGAATCAGTGTAGTGTTAGTGTATTCAGCCACCCATGAAATATACAGACTTTGAGAACAGGTTGTTTTATGTAGCTTTTAAAATTCATGCAGTCAATGACATTTTAGAAGTCTGAAATTGAATGAGATGTTCTGCTTCCTCATCATTATTTGTCATAAATGCAAGTCTAGGAATGTGATTCTTTTGTAAATAGGCTGCCATACAGTCTGGATAACAAAGAGTGTGCAGAGACAGTGAGGATGGGACACTCAATATTGCTAAAGAATTTCCAGCTTCTGATGTCAACACTAGGGTGGAGAATTAGATGGAAACAGAAGTTAATATCAGTTTGCAAGTTTGGTTCATAACTCCACATGTATGTACTGTGTGAACATATTCCAACAATATATTTTGAGTATGCGAATGTAGTTCCTGACATTCTGTGCCCTTGGATATTGCTGGACCAGGTGTGGATGATGTTGATTGAAGATGAACTAACCAGTCTGTCTCCCACTAGTGCAGAGCCTTCTAATATTTAGTAACATAAGGCTAACCTTCACCCAGGTTCTAGGCCTACCACTCTCTACCCTGAAATGTTCCTAATGAGGCCAGCATATCTCCGCATTGCCACTCAACCAGTGGGAGCAGCCACCTTGTCCATATGTGCTGTTGGTTGTGAAAAGGCACTGACTCCTGGCCTCTCCTCTTCCTGCAGGCTGGTGTTTGCGAAGCTGAAGCTCCTGATGATAGCCATAGAGTACAAGTCGGAGAAGCGCGAGAGCAGGTACGGCCTACGGCACAGCTTGGGGAGTGCCCGAATGCCCTGTCAGGAATTTTGCCTGCTTTTTTTTCCAGAATGAACATAGCAATTCTTTGTAATGTTTCAGAATGTAATTGGCATGCCATCGCATTGCAGCATCGCCCTCTTCCTCCCTAGAAGTAACCCAAGTCAGAATGTTTAGTAAAAAGTGCAGTAGCACATATGTCCCATCTCCAGGAGTGATTTTACTTACGGAAAAGCTTACAATTTTTGTGTTTACAGCATATCACTTATAATCAGAGGTGCAACACACACTACTGAAAACAGAAAAGTGGAAAACAGATGTGATATCTAAATTCATTATAGCTATGTGCATTTTCAAAATACAAATTTCATTTAAATTAGTTTGAGAGAACCAATTTAGATACGATACAGGATAAACAAACATAGGATAAACAAAATATTTAAATAAAATTTAAATATCTGTTCTGACAAAACTTACATGAATAACATAATGAAACTGGAAAATAATAATTTAGCCTTGAAATTACCAATTGGCTGGCTATTTTCATTAACCAAAAAGAAAAAAAAAGTCATTATTCTTAGTACAGATTCACAGATGGGAAGTGTTTCTTGCATTTTTGTTTATGTGCAAAGGTTCATAGAAACATGATTGAACATTGGAGTCAATTTCCATCATCTTGTCCATTAATGTTTTAAACAATATTCATTTTTATGTAACAAAAATCTTATAAATGTTCTCTGCAACATGTGTAGGGTTATATTAAAAATATGACAATACTGATTCTGAGAGGAATTTGATTTTCCTCTTTCCCAATTACATTTTGTACTGCTGTAGTAGACGTGAAGTGATAACACAGTAGTTCATCCTCTTTTTGGCCACTAATTACCTGTTTGTGGCCAAAGGGCAGTTTTGAGGACAACTGCTTCTTCTCACAGGAGAACCAATTCTGTCAATTGAACTCATTCTACATTTTCTGAGGTTTTGAAAGTTTAATACTTAGTATTAACTTTCATAATTTTTCTTTATTAAAAAAAAATCTGTAAAACCTGTGTTAGACATTTGACATGGAAAAAGCAGTGTTGCAACTATTTATGAGTATTTCCATGCCCTATAGTTGATTTTGCTGGATTCTTCCATATGTTATTAAACGAAATGTGAAGTGGTGTATGTACTATTGGATATAATTTTTGATCACACTGTGCTGATTTAGAAATCCTTTGTTTTTTCTATCCAATTTTTTATGCTGTATTTAGCTTCTTTGGACTCTTAAATTACTTTTTCCATTGAAAGACCTCATTCTGCATTGGCTAATGTAAAACAAACAATCTATTCTACTGTCTATGAACAATTTAATCTTTTGCTAGAAAAAGGAACAATGCAGTAATAACAGCAGTGGAACAATTTTGCAAATTTTTTGTCTTCAGTATTAAGAAATATTTGGTTTCTGTTTTTCTCCTAACAAATATTGGCCAACTTTATATTGCCATTACTTCAGTTGTCATTTACTTACATAAGTGCTAATATTGCAGTCTTTTACAGTAATAACAGATTGTTCTTGGCTTCCATATCATTCTTTGCATTAGCTTCAGTGGAAGTTGGATTGAGTTCTTAATCAAAAGGTGATGCAGAGGATCCCACAAAAAGTAAAACAGTGTGATAAAATCATATATTCCTTACTTAAAGCCACACAGGTAACAGTTTGCAATAATTATTATAGTAGGGAAAAAAGAGCCTAAAATTGCTGGAAGCAATACTAACAAAGAGATATTAACAGCTGGATTTGTTGAATGTGCATGTAGCAAGAGGAGGATATATAGGGTAGATAGTCACATTTTCTTATAACCCTGATCCACAGCAATATCTGCTGATTTTATTAACCAGTGACAATTTTATGGTCACTGTTTGATCAGTCACAGAGCTACCTGCGGCATATTACTTTTGTACTTGTTCCTGTGCTCCAAGTCAAATATGTTAACTAGATATTTGTGGGTTTCTGATCCTTTAGTCAAACCAGAAGGGTAATGCAACAAAACTTCAGTTTCTCACCTCCTAAATATACTTGCATTTCCATGCATATTATTAAATGAAAAGGTGCAGAATTAAAATAAAAGTTAGAATTACACAGTTTAGAAGCACAAGCCCTTTTTGAACAATGTAAATTTGTCATTTGTCAATTATGTTTGTTGATACTGACATTGGAAATATTTTATTCTGCTCATATCCAAATTTCTTCCTGGTAATTCTTCATAAAGGTGAAGTAGGAGCTGGCTATGGATATTCTTTTAAGTTTTCAGTCTTTATGAGAGTGACAGACAGTAGATACATGCTAATTTATTTTATAATTATACTTTGCATTCTATGTTTTGTAGAACTATTATGGAAGCAGTTTTAAATAATTTAAAATTTAGAGAAACAATGTTAAATATAGCTAAAAATTTAGAACATTATGTAGATGGCACCCTTTCATTAAGATCTAATACACTAATTCTGTTTACTGTAGGAAATTTGAAATCAATAGTAATTAAAAATGATCAGAACTCTATCCAAGCAAATATTGCTGTACATGTTAGTGGCAGTTGAGCTTCCTGCCTGCAGATGTTTTTTTCTTCATTTTTCCTGATTACTAATAAAGCTAAACAAAACAGAAAGCACACCTTGATAGCAAGTTTTGTCAGTTTAGGTAGGTAATTAATAACAATTATGATTTTACAGAATGGCTCAAAAGCTGATATTCAAGCCTAAATATAATTAATATAGTTATAAATATGATAAATGCATATTAGTTTTCATATCATGGATAGAGTGTCTAGGGTACGTTTATTGTTTTATGCAACTGCTTCTCATCAAGATATCTTAAAGATTCATTAAAAATCCTATGATTAGATTTCTTTTAACCTTTGCATTTATATATTTAGTAATATTTAAATTATTTCTCAGCTATCAAAGAAATCTCTGACTTTACAAAACTCAATTTAGAGTTTCTGACTAGCTACTAAAGTCTGCATTCTAGTAACTCCAGCTCCCGATATGAGTTAACCATTCCTTCATCTCTAATTGCTTTCTGAGAATGGTATAACCCGTGATTAAGAACAGAAAGCACTTAATTTTTTTTTGTCTCCCTGATGCAAGCCAAATACTATCACTTAAAAAATGTTCTTAGCTTATTTGGAGAGGTTTTGCTTTTTTTGTAGAAAAATGCAAAGGAAACATGGAGAACATGAACCTGAAAATATCCCAATGTTAAATATCTAGCAAAAAATAACAGTTCAAAATTCAGACATTCAAACTCCTCATCTGAAATCCCTTTTAGAGAGATTTATGCCTTCCTTTCCCCCCTGTATTTTTATTCTACATAACTAAGCAAGAAGGAAAGCCTAACTAGGATTCTTCCCTCCTGCTCCCCATTTATACTCCACTTGTAAAATTTTCTCTTTGTCTATCCATATATTTGTTCTCATTCTCAGCAGAAAAACCTTTAAGCCTTGAAGACTTTTAAATAAAGGGTTTTTTTGCTTTTGCTTTGGTGTCAGTTGATTTCTTATCAAAGTGTTTGATTTGCAATTTTTTTCTTGTCGTTTGCAGAAGCCGAAAGCGGTATGCCCTCTTCGTTACCTTTCCTTCCAACCTCAATCCTACCTTCACTCCTTCTAACTTCAGGACTAATTCCTTGCCAAGAACACAGGAAGATAACATCTTTGTCTATCTTTCTCTGTATATACACACACATATATACCTATACATATTCATCTATCTATGTGTGTGTGTATACATATATATCTGTGTATATATTTATATACGAGCCCCCAATCTCAAAGAGGAGAGAGAGAACAGCATTTTGTCTCTCCAGTGTTTCTTGTGACTCACGCACTAACTTTTTGCAGGAAGACTCTTAAATTACTTTTTCCATTGAAAGACCTCATTCTGCATTGGCTAATGTAAAACAAACAATCTATTCTACTGTCTATGAACAATTTAATCTTTTGCTAGAAAAAGGAACAATGCAGTAATAACAGCAGTGGAACAATTTTGCAAATTTTTTGTCTTCAGTATTAAGAAATATTTGGTTTCTGTTTTTCTCCTAACAAATATTGGCCAACTTTATATTGCCATTACTTCAGTTGTCATTTACTTACATAAGTGCTAATATTGCAGTCTTTTACAGTAATAACAGATTGTTCTTGGCTTCCATATCATTCTTTGCATTAGCTTCAGTGGAAGTTGGATTGAGTTCTTAATCAAAAGGTGATGCAGAGGATCCCACAAAAAGTAAAACAGTGTGATAAAATCATATATTCCTTACTTAAAGCCACACAGGTAACAGTTTGCAATAATTATTATTGTAGGGAAAAAAGAGCCTAAAATTGCTGGAAGCAATACTAACAAAGAGATATTAACAGCTGGATTTTTTGAATGTGCATGTAGCAAGAGGAGGATATATAGGGTAGATAGTCACATTTTCTTATAACCCTGATCCACAGCAATATCTGCTGATTTTATTAACCAGTGACAATTTTATGGTCACTGTTTGATCAGTCACAGAGCTACCTGCAGCATATTACTTTTGTACTTGTTCCTGTGCTCCAAGTCAAATATGTTAACTAGATATTTGTGCTTTTCTGATCCTTTAGTCAAAGCAGAAGGGTAATGCAACAAAACTTCAGTTTCTCACCTCCTAAATATACTTGCATTTCCATGCATATTATTAAATGAAAAGGTGCAGATTTAAAATAAAAGTTAGAATTACACAGTTTAGAAGCACAAGCCCTTTTTGAACAATGTAAATTTGTCATTTGTCAATTATGTTTGTTGATACTGACATTGGAAATATTTTATTCTGCTCATATCCAAATTTCTTCCTGGTAATTCTTCATAAAGGTGAAGTGGGAGCTGACTATGGATATTCTTTTAAGTTTTCAGTCTTTATGAGAGTGACAGACAGTAGATACATGCTAATTTATTTTATAATTATACTTTGCATTCTATGTTTTGTAGAACTATTATGGAAGCAGTTTTATATAATTTAAAATTTAGAGAAACAATGTTAAATATAGCTAAAAATTTAGAACATTATGTAGATGGCACCCTTTCATTAAGATCTAATACACTAATCCTGTTTACTGTAGGAAATTTGAAATCAATAGTAACTAAAAATTATCAGAACTCTATCCAAGCTAATATTGCTGTACATGTTAGTGGCAGTTGAGCTTCCTGCCTGCAGATGTTTTTTTCTTCATTTTTCCTGATTACTAATAAAGCTACACAAAACAGAAAGCACACCTTGATAGCAAGTTTTGTCAGTTTAGGTAGGTAATTAATAACAATTATGATTTTACAGAATGGCTCAAAAGCTGATATTCAAGCCTAAATATAATTAATATAGTTATAAATATGATAAATGCATATTAGTTTTCATATCATGGATAGAGTGTCTAGGGTACGTTTATTGTTTTATGCAACTGCTTCTCATCAAGATATCTTAAAGATTCATTAAAAATCCTATGATTAGATTTCTTTTAACCTTTGCATTTATATATTTAGTAATATTTAAATTATTTCTCAGCTATCAAAGAAATCTCTGACTTTACAAAACTCAATTTAGAGTTTCTGACTAGCTACTAAAGTCTGCATTCTAGTAACACCAGCTCCCGATATGAGTTAACCATTCCTTCATCTCTAATTGCTTTCTGGGAATGGTATAACCCATGATTAAGAACAGAAAGCACTTAAATTTTTTTTTGTCTCCCTGATGCAAGCTAAATACTATCACTTAAAAAATGTTCTTAGCTTATTTGGAGAGGTTTTGCTTTTTTTGTAGAAAAATGCAAAGGAAACATGGAGAACATGAACCTGAAAATATCCCAATGTTAAATTTATAGCAAAAAATAACAGTTCAAAATTCAGACATTCAAACTCCTCATCTGAAATCCCGTTTAGAGAGATTTATGCCTTCCTTTCCCCCCTGTATTTTTATTCTACATAACTAAGCAAGAAGGAAAGCCTAACTAGGATTCTTCTTTCCTGCTCCCCATTTATACTCCACTTGTAAAATTTTCTCTTTGTCTATCCATATATTTGTTCTCATTCTCAGCAGAAAAACCTTTAAGCCTTGAAGACTTTTAAATAAAGGGTTTTTTTTTGCTTTTGCTTTGTGTGTCAGTTGATTTCTTATCAAAGTGTTTGATTTGCAATTTTTTCTTGTCGTTTGCAGAAGCCGAAAGCGGTATGCCCTCTTCGTTACCTTTCCTTCCAACCTCAATCCTACCTTCACTCCTTCTAACTTCAGGACTAATTCCTTGCCAAGAACACAGGAAGATAACATCTTTGTCTATCTTTCTCTGTATATACACACACATATATACCTATACATATTCATCTATCTATGTGTGTGTGTATACATATATATCTGTGTATATATTTATATACGAGCCCCCAATCTCAAAGAGGAGAGAGAGAACAGCATTTTGTCTCTCCAGTGTTTCTTGTGACTCACGCACTAACTTCTTTGCAGGAAGTACAAAATAAAACAGGATTCATTTTTTAGGCTTTTTTCCCCTTTGTGGAGTCATTGGTGTGTCAGATTGTTGCATTTGAAAAGCAGATTTCACTGTTAATATCTCCTGTCCTCATTTTGACTGTATCATGACGATGTTTATTTCGTCCTTACCAGCCCTTGTGCTGCCATGTTGTTTTCATATTCACACCTTCATTGATATCCTTCTTTTCCCAGAGTCTTCCTTCAAAACACGTCTTACAATACAGTAGTTCATGTTCTCTTGCAGTCTCATTTTCCATTAACAGCAACCAAATACCTGATTCTTTGCATTTCTGGTCCTGTTTTGAGTCCAGTTACTCATAATACAGTACTCATTAAATTTTTTGTACTGTTCCAGTGAAAGTGCCATGGATAGTTTATTATATGTCACATGCATTTTAATGACACTCATTAACTCATTTATTAAGATGTTACTGAATGTATTTTTTTCTCAGCTTTGTAGTTTTTTTTGAGATGGCATGTTTTGCATTTTATTTGGTGTACCATGCTGTGAGTCCCTCTCTAGTCTACATTCTATCATGTTGCTATTGGTTTGGAAGTAGATAAGGCATGCTCTTTCATATTCTTGTCTCTCCTCATCTCTCTTCCCCCAAAAGCTTTTTTTTTTCCCCCTAATTGCTTATAGCAGTCTGTCTGACTGTCAGTGATGGTCTTTGGAGACCTGCTGTCATTGTCCAGACATTTCAATTTCCATCTTCATTGTACTCTTCAAACTGTTTTCTGTGTCTGTTCTGTTGCGTATGTTGTATGTGTATTTAAGTTTTAGTCTTATCTTCCTATAGTTTCTGAGTAGATGTGTGATAAGAGAGGTGGCTTCCTGTCAGTTTGGCATTATTGATATGATCCAACTGCAGAGAAGTTACTGCAACACTTAGCATCTCCAAGGATCTGCAGCTGTTGCACCTCTACTTTGCTTCTTGCTTTTAAGTATCTTATCTTGTGGTGAAGGCATGTTAATGCTGGCATGATGAGCAATATGAAGAGGTGTTGTACCAGGTGAAGTTGCTTGCTCCCAGAATGAAGTTTATTGTTCTGCCTCGTTGTACTGATAATGAATCAGTTCTGGAACCAGAAGGAATAATTTAATTGCTTTCAAGTTTATTGAGTTCACCATCACTATTGAACTAGTTTGAAGTATGCCTAAATGAAATACCTCATATGCACATCCTGTAGACCATGACTTGGGTGCTGTTGTAAAAAACTTAAGTCCTGGGAGCAACCTTTTATATGCTTGTAGTAATTTAGCTTTAATATACTGTAGCATGTAATGTGCACTGTGTCTTTTGCCTTGTATTCTTTTCAGTGTCTTACTAGATTTTGCTGTATAGAGCATTATGAATTCATGTCAGTGATAGAGCCCAGAAGAAAGAGGCAATACTTATGAGTTACAATTAGTGTGAAAACTGGTATATGCACAATTCCCACCATGGGATCTGTGCATTTACACTCACATTCCACTTCAAAACATACCCTGAAAAAATGTATTTCCAACTACTTCTATAGTTGGATAAATGATGTGGTGTGTTTTAAAAGGCCATTATGCTAATAGTGGTACTTTTAATCTGGGCATAGCATGAAACAATCAAGAATAATAAATGTTTTTGTTTAAAAGTATAGTAGCTATAGTAAATTATACCACATGATTTTGTTTTAGATAATGTATTTATAGTACTTAAAAAATATTATGTCTTCCTGATTACTAGATGATATTGCTATTGTTTGAGTTGCATGGGGAATGGTACAGTACATCTACCACAAGATTTAAAACAGAATTGTTACAGCTTTTGCCATTCGTTTAGTCAAAATTTCAGTGTTCGTGTTTCATTTATTTCAACAATTGGTCTTTCTTTTTCTTTAGAGTAGGGTGATGGCAGTCACACAGGTAGCCATACAGCTGAAAGCAAACAAACAAAAAAAGGAAGTAGGGTTACTAAATCAGACAGGTTTCCTTGATGCAGGGATGAACCGTTAAGTTGGTCTCTTATAATGGTTGACTTTGTCAATCAAAATGTTAAATGTCTAATCTCCTGTTAGTTATCCAGACTTAGTCCATAACTGCAAGGGAAGAGACAGAGAGTTCTTGAATATGTTAGAATTCGATCCTAAAGTAGATGAGATGAATTCCACCTTTAATGCTGTCTAAAATGTAAAGTTGAAAGTAAGACCAAACAGGAATAGTACATAGCAGTGGCATGGATAAGGAAAATCCTTAAAAGGCCTCTCCATGTCTCTATTGGTTGACCTTATCTGTGCTTTCAGTTTTTAGTCCTCATGTAGTGCTGCTAAAATGTCATTACCCTTGCATATTTGCTGTGCTGTACTTGCTGGGCATCTCCACGTGCCTTTGTCAGCTCATTTTAAAGACTCACCACACTGTTCCATATTATTAAGATCGCTCTTTTGTTCTTCTCAGAGAAGGCTGACAGTTATGCAGATGACAGATCTGAGTGTCAGCTACTGTACTATTATGTCTAGATTAAAAGTTCCAAGTTCCATCCATTCACAGCTTCAGCAGTAGTGGAAGCCTCCTCTGCTTCAAGCTGTGCAAAGCAAATTGTGGAGCCATGCCACTTAGCAAGTGGCCTACCAGTAAATACATACTGCATAGTGATGGTTCAGACTCTGACTGGTACTTTTTTCCATGTAGTTCACCTAAAAGATGGCTGAATATTCTAGAATGCTACAGGAAACATTTTTCATCTCCTACTGAAATCTTTTATATGCTGATAAATTATTAGAAGCAATGTTTTAAATATTTTTTGTATTATAACTTTGTAATGTTTTAGACCAAGAAACATAACTTGAGTGAAATATATGTGATATCTGAAAGCAGGAGCCAAAAATCACCTAGCAGCAGAAATGAGTAAAAAATAAATAGCTGGAGGAATTAGTCCCACCCCAAATGTCAGTTCACAAATTGTCTTACAGTTTGAGTCTCCAATTATTAGGCCTCTCCATCAATTACCTTTATGTTCAAAAAACCATAGAAGATAGACAATTAGTAAAGGAAACCTTAGCTTACTTTTAGTGATTTAATGGAAGATATAATATGGTAGGCTTTAGCTAGGTCAGAGTATTGGTCTCCTGTGCAGTCAGTCATCCATGCACTACCAAAAACGTTATTGAGCAGCACATGTGTTCTGGAGTAGTTTCAGATACATAAGAATGGATGAACAGATATTTCCATGTATCTGTATTTTATTGAAGGTAGATGTATACTTAAAATATCAGAAAGATACAATCCAGTAAGTAGGTTGGGCACAATTAACATACAGTGAGAAACATGAACAGATATCTGCTCTCCCCTATGATATGAAAAAGTCATTATGTCCAATCTGAAATTTTCATTGAATGTAAAGAAAACCATAAACATTTGTCTAGAATTTCTGTGACGTTTGAGTTTTTGGGGTTTTTTTTTGAAACTGTGTATCTCAAATGTGCACTGATTTCCATTTGTTTTTCACCTGCTAATATTTCTGTCAGTCTGGGAACACATTTTCAGCTCTGTAGATAATATTAATGATTCTTTCCTGTGCTTTATGTGTTCAGTGTCAGATTGGATGGGGCTTTGAACAATCTGTTCTAGAGAAAATTATCCCTGACCATGACATGAAAGTTGTAATTAGGTGATTTTTAAAGATCTCTTTGAACATAAACCATTCTGTGATTCAGTCTGTGATTCCTAAGAGTCCAGCTGAATTCAAGGGTGATATCTGCATTTTCAGTGTGGGACATTTTCATTGCTCTTAGGTGCATGACCCTGCACCATGTCACCAAGTTAATCTTTAACAAACAGGGTAACTTTTGTAGAGAAGTGTAAAACACAGGTTTCCACAGTGCATAGTCTATTCCACAAGTGGATTCCTAATTGTAATATTATCAAAAAGTAATGGAACTGACTTCTTCTAAGTTTATGGTGGTGAAGTACATTAAATTCCCATTGAACACATTAAATCATATTTAATTTACGTGGCTTTAATTGCCATGTGTCCTAAACATCCATGTGTGAAGGAGCAAGCAATCATGTGAGCCCTGTCATGAAAGGTTTTGTCCTGAGGGATGTATTTCTGGAATTGCAGTTGTTAAAGAAATGATGAGTACATGTTTTTAAGCTTACTATTACTTGACTACTTTGTGAGATAACCTAAAATAGAAATGTTATAAAATTACAAAGTTTGATCAAGACCTTAGAAGTTTCTAAAGTTCTTGGCCTTCCTTGCTTGGTTTCATGAGCTGATTTAGGAGATAAAAAAAATCAAATTGTGCTTTATGTTAAATACATGTATTTGGAAAAAACAGTGTCATTTTCAGTAATATTTTTTTTCTGATGTGTGGCACAGAATGCATATGGATTAGCTATATATATTGCTATTAAACCTCTTGAGTTTGTCCTTTTGCACTTTTTCCTTTGTAGCCTTGGATGTATATAAAAATGAGACATTAGCTGAAGCTGTCTCTCTTAAACTCCTTTTTAGTTTACCATGTACTTGTATTCTCAACTATGGGGATATATGCATATTTTTATATTGAAAAAACACATGCATCTCTAGAAAACTGATGGATGCATTTTTCTTGGAATACTCAGAAGAATTTTTTTTTCTCTGTGCTGTTTGTTCCCTATATTCTGTTTTAATTCAAAACATTTCCCCTGCTGCAATATATTAGAGTGAGTGCTTATCAAAGCATAACTTCAGCTAATGACACTACAGGTGTCATAAGAAATAATTCAGTTGCAGCTTTAATAAGCAGTACATTTAATGTATCCATACAGCTCAGTAGAAATTGCTCATGATTTTGCTCTGGTGTGTATATAAGCCCAAAGCTTTATGAGCTTTTTCTGTAATTCTTAGCCAGTAGCAGTGATGGGGCAAATTAATTTTCATTTCCAAAGAAGCATTAACTGTGATCACACATCTATATTTTGTGGTTATAAATGCATTGTATTTGTGAAAAGAGGTATATGTGAATGAAGTATAAAATCTGACAAAAATAAAGTCTGTACACTGACCCATGTGAATTGATTTAATGTGTCTCAAAAAACCTTGAGATACAAAATCATGCTCACAATACATTGCATCCTAAATGAAGCCAGTTACTTCCAATTTAAGACTATGTTCCATGCGTCTCAAAAAACTGCTTCATTTGTTTATTACTTCATCAAATTTTAACTGTCATTATGAGAAGTGAACATTTATAGATCTAGTGGTTACCTCAGTTTGTGGAGTTTGGGTTGTTGAGGTTTAGGTAGGATTTTTTCTCTTCTTTGGTATGGTTTATCCATATCCAAGAATTTTACCGGGGGCAAAAAACCAGGCTGGGTCCATGAAAAGAAATGTGTTCATCTTTTTTCACTGAAAAGCTGTAACACCTATATGCCTTAAGAATCAAGTAAGGAAATAGAAAGTGTTTTTCAGATAGACCAGTACCCATTTGTACCCAAGAAAAACAGTCAACCCAAATTGTGTTACAAGACCTTACATATTTTATAAGGACTGGTATAATCAATACATGAGATTAGCCTCTGTAGAAGATTTTTTTAGTTTAACAGCTAAATTCTCAGTTTAATGGTAGGTTACTAGATACTAGCAGGCAGGGAGGAGGAAAGGTGGAGACTAAGATGGCCAATATGGCACTCTGCAAGTGCTAGGAAGTACTTGTGTGTTCAGGTGACAAAAACTGGTGCAGGAAAGCTAAATTTGTCAGCCTATTTTTGACCTGAGTAACTGGTTTCATATGAAGAAATTCTTATGTAGTTGTTTATTTTAATTTTTTTCTTTTATCTGTTTTATTCCATCTTAAACCTGTGAAAATGCATTTTAAACCTGCATTAAGTAGTAGTTTTCATTGCAACTACAGCCATTAGGCCCAATTCACTAACAAAGAAATGCTAGATGTGACGCTAGATGATACTAGTTGATGATGGATGATACTAGTTTAGCTGTGTAACTTTATTTCATCCCATTTATCTGTGTGTGTAATACAGTTGTTTCTTATACCATCACATTTCATTTTTTGCAAATATTAGTAAAGTGTGCTGTGGAAATGAACCTGCTTTCTGTGGTGGTACCTTCCAATTCCTGTAGTTCTCCTCTCCTTTTTATTTGTTACAAAGTTTGAAACTGTGAATGAAGGAAAGGGAAGGATATCTGGGTAGATGCTTTCTTTGAGATTTAATTTCTGTTCCAGCCTCTGACACAGGCTATCTGTGTGAGCAGGAGATAATTTAAACCAAACTTTCTACAACTGACCTCTGATTAAGTATATTCATTATTTTGGGAATCAGAGGCTGGGCTTTTTGAAATGCTGAGCATTCTCACAGCAGAAGTTCCTAGAAAGTCTATATGAGCTATGCAACGCTAAACACTTAGAAAAATTTGGCCTGCAGGCATCACAAATTAATAAATACTAAATCTCATAGTTACTTAATCTCTCCTCTGTAAAATGCGGTAATACAATATCTTCATTCTTCCTGTCAAAGAAATTGTTTATGAATCTTTTGCATGCTGTAGTGATGAACATTGCAGAAAAACACACAAGAAAAATATGATGCTGATTTTCAAGAGAGATAAATTACAGGAAGCCATGCCTGAAGTAATGGCAGTAAAACACCACTGAGTGAAGTTTCAGATTGTGAGAAGGGAAGGAGTTTGTGGATATTAAATTAAGAACTGTATCATAAGGTCTACATAAAGGGGGCTGAAATATGACTTCATGACCAACCTTTTACTTCTGAACTCCTGAGCACATTATTTTGTGGCCTGCATATTCTTGTCATAGGGTGTTGCAGGCACGTGAAATTGCACAAAAAAATGTGCACATTATTAATCTTTCAGATATATTATGTTGTCATAATAATTTATTCCTAATGTGTAGAGAATACTTAACATATTGAATAAGAGATGTACTGCGATCCATTTTCCCTCCTATCAATAGCATGAAAGACTTTGGACCTTCAAATTTTAGTAATGTATGTCTGTTCAGCATTGTGTTTTATTTATTTTTGTGTATATGTCCTTCCCTAAAATCAATTTTTGCTAGATGGACAAGTGTTTCAATTCCTGGTAGTCTTTATTTACTCTAAATTACATATGCATACCATTACTACATTTTGAGTTAGAAAAGCTGAACTTTAATAAAAGACGAAAAAGAGAAAACTTTTGAAAAGCCATATTAAGTTTTAGAGAGTCAAAAGCTAAGATGCATTACACATGAATAAAACTTACTGGAGAATATATTTATATTTATATCTATCTGTATATTCATATTTAGCTGGTGCTTTGCAAAACACCTTTCCTAAAATCTTGATTTAAATTATTATGAAAATAAAGTTATTTCATAGACATGGAGTACTTCACTTGTTGATACTAGTTCCATTGTCAAAGTTAGCTGAGGCACTTCTGTCATGGTGGTTGGGTTATTTTTGTTCTTTCATGGCTGCACAGCAGTGTTTTAAAAATTTTCTATTCATTTTATGTTTTTTCAGCTGTCGTGACTGGTTGTCTTGTACCATTCCCCTTGAGTGTATGTGTGTATTTATTATTTTAAACAGTAACATTATATGTCCAGATAGGGGTCCCATTAACTTTCTATTTCACTAGAAATTGGCAAAAATTTGCATCCAAGGGTTTAGCTTCATAAGTGATATTTTTTGTTGTTATTGAACAGTGGTTGAGGGTTTTTTCCTTTTCACCATATTGTGAATTTGTCACCACTTTGCATGACAGAGCAAGCAAACAGCAATGCTCAGCTTCACACTTCACGTTTCTGAGAGGACTTCGTGTAGTCTATAATTAAAGCAAAAAGATAAGAAAACAGATGTAAGCACTTAGATTATGTGATGATAGGCCGAGGCATTTGATTGTCTCAAACTAAAGTTTTTGTAAAACGCATGTGAAACTCTTATTTGATTGGAAATATCAAGGAAAATGGCTTAAAATTTCCTTGCAGCCTTTCCTAACTAGTGGGTCCCCTATAACAGAATCAAATAAAGCTAATTTGGAAGATTCAGCCAAAATTAATACAAACTTATTGTTTTGTTGGTTTTGTTCTTTTTTCACTGAGCAGTATATTAATCAATCCTGGAAACCACGTCAAGATTCAAGAAGGTACCTTAGGATTCTTCATTGCAAGTGATGCCAAAGAAGTAAAAAGGTAATTGAAATGTTTTTATCTTTGAATAGAAATAAACATATTTAATTTCAATTTTTTTTTTTATGTGTAAATGCTTAACCTAATTTTCATTATCATCTGTTTAAAAATTCGGAGGGGGAGGTTGAGTTGTTACTCCTGAACCAGTGCATGTAGTTTTCCTAACTGTTGTCCTAAGTACCAAGGAACTGAAATTTGCAGCAGATGATAAGAAAAGAAATAAAGAGACTGGGTTCTTGAGTCCTCCTAGAAAATGTGAAATATTTTCACTTATTTTCTCTATACTTATTGTGTCCCAGAGGAATTACTATGAGAGAGGAGGACAAGGATGACAGTTCTGTTAGTTTCTGGTTTAGAGGAGTTCTTATCTACAGAGACTTTAGCAAATCCTTGATGCGAGCTAGCTGCTGTGTTCATTCTGTAATTGCATTAGCAAAATAATATTTATGTTCTTGTCGCTTTTCTTTAATGGAACTACAAACTAAACAGCCTCATAATAATAAATCAAACTACAAAAGTGCATTATATCCATTGCAGACAACTTCACAGGCTCAATGTACCTGGGTGTGCTAGATTTGGGATGAATGAAAAGGAGTTTTATGATACTGTGTTGAGGACCAAATGTGTGTAGTCTTGCTTATTAGGATTACAGTATGCTTGGAAGGAACACAAGAGCAATGCGATAAAATGATTTTTCAAAGAAAAATATTGTGTCCCTATGATTAAAAAAAAAAAGAAAGAATAAAAAGGAATATTTGCAGCTGAGTGCTTCGTCATGATTTGTATCTTTGTTATGAGTCATGCAATCAGATCTTTACTGCTGTTCTCCGTGAGTTTGGTATTTTAACAAAGTCCTATACTTAAAATATAAAGTATTTAAATGATACCCTTTATTAAGTTCCAAACTTTTAGGATTAAATTTAGTGAAATAATACCTAATCATGCCTACTTGCCATGCATACTTAAAGAAAGTCAAAACACCGAAACAGTGAAATTGGAGAACTTGACGTCTGTTTTTCTTGAAAGAACTGAGATAGATTTTGGCTAGGTGAAACATACAGAACAGGGCAGCAGTGCTCCTGTCCTGTCACATCTCCAGCACCATCTCTGGAGCGTGTGCATCCTGCACTGCCTCAGGGACTCTGCCTTGCAGCATTCCGTTCTTTTCCTCTCTGCTGCTTTCCTCCACTTGAACATCCAGAACTGTCTGCACGTTGCTTTGCTGAGCTGCTGGTTTTCTTTCATGTATAAGGCATTCTACACTCTGCAATGAACCTTTTCTCAGACTAAGTAAAATGGCATAATATTTTATCTGCTAAGATTAGGGAGAAGTTAACTGTTATAAAGGCGTTTAGACAAATTTTTTCACATCATTCATCTGCCACGTTTTATTTGATAGTGAATGTGACACAGGATTTCCAGTTCTGTCTGGCTGTTGGCAGAAGACTATGTTTAGAAATATTCTGCCTCCCTTGCCACGTTTCTTAGCTGCTCTGTGCAAAGCAAATGGTTATCAGATGTGTTTCTACTAACAAAGCCAATTATGAAAAGTGTTAATTTCACCCTTTGAGCTATGAATCAGATTCAGAAATATGTTCTAAAATCGAGGTCTTTTAGACGGGAAAAATGATTTTTTAATAAAGCGTAATTAAACATGTTTTATACCTGAAATGCAAATTAAATTCTTCTGGCTTTGTTAATGAAGACATTTCAACCCCCTTAAGCTAAAGTTGTATATATTTATATATCCCACAATGAGATATAACCTACAATGTTCAGTTACTCTTTCTGTTAGAATAATTTTTGCATTTTTAGAAGAATAGTTTAGTATACCTACAAACAGTTATGCCTAGGTAAATAGCTTCACATAAAATGTTGACTGTTTAAATATGATACAAACTACCTGAATTGCATCTTCATTATTCCTTGTTCATTTATATGTTAACACGAGTGCCAGAAATCCACATTCTTCAAATCCACTTAATTTACCCAGTTATCTAGAATAATTTTATTACAGCAGTAACTTCAGGTATTTATTCTTTACTTTGGACATAGGATTGAAGGTACCCTTTAGGACAATTGTGCTGCAGTGAACTTCAGAAACACAGTCTCTAGCAATGACCATATCCAGTTCATGTTATGAAGTTTTTGTGATGGGCTATTTGTGGTAGTTGATTCTTGTTTAATAAAGGGGCTTTACAGCTGGACTGGAGAGAAATTTTAGAGATTTGAGGCAGTTTTCTCCTCCTGGCTTACATCTTGACATCGACTCATGGTTTGAAAAACACTTTCTTCTCATTTCCTTGGAATTAGTTGATTTTATTTTTGGTGGAATGTGAATATCTTGAAGACCAGAAACTTTCTGCAGCAAAGTATACGTGCTCAGAGATGATGTTTTCCTTTTACATTTTGCATCTTGGAAATACTAAGGCAATTTCACAGCCTGAAAGAGTAATCTTCCTGTAAGTGTCTTAGAGAAATAAAGTGTGCTAGGTCTAGGACTTGGATATTCCATTGGTAGCTTCATGTTATATTGATTTTAGAAATGTTAATAGCATTCAGTGAGGTCTCCCTGCAATTTCAATTTGTATTTGAACCAATATGAAGCATTGATGTGGTTCATGTCTTCTATGCTAGACCTGCTATCTCTCTTGTGATGGGTCACTTAGCTGCCAGTATAGTTCCACCTTCAGTGGCCATGCTACAGTTAATCTAGAAGAAATAGTAATAATCATCCTGGCTGCAGGGCCAAAGGCTGTGTTTAATCAGAGGCTGTATATATGTATATAAATATTGCTGTTGATCATACAGTAATGATCAAATGTCTGAGCTGAAAAAATTGGCACAAGGTGCTAGACAGTCTAAAAAAACCCACCCTGGTAGCTGATAAAAACAAAAAGTCTTTTTTTGTGGTTAAGTTCATTCCATGCTCTTTTTTCTAAGATGAACAACAAATAAACTAATACAGTGTGGCATAATTATCATACATTCTTCCGATTACTTTTCAAATAAAAGTGTATTAAAGGAAATACTAATTTGGAGACTTATGTTTGAAATTAATGGTCTTGCAGCAAATATTTCCTACTTAAATGTCCAGACTTTTGTAAAGATTAATGTAAATTAGCATTGGCGCATTTCCTTAATTGGTCACTGCAACAAGATGAAATATGGGACTGATTTCATTTATATGGATTAAGAAACGTGTCAGTTTTTCCATTCTGTCTCTCCAGGGCATATTTTTACTGCAAGGCCTGTCATGATGACATCACAGACCCCAAAAGGATAAAAAAATGTGGCTGCAAACGGCGTAAGTAATATTTCTATCCCTCCCTTCCTCTCCTTTTCATGAACTGTTCAGCCCTGAAAAATACCTGTACATGCATTTACATGTTTTACACTGTGATACAGAAAAGCTAAGAAATAAATGCACAGCAACATAGTAAGTGCTATTTGCGTTTCTGAAGTCCATATGTTTTTGTTACATTTCACACCACTCACACCTGTGTCTTCATTAAAAAGTAAATTATTGACCAATGCTAACAAAAACTGAAGAATTAAGTCAAGCTAAATTTAACTGTGGAGGTTTCTGAGTTAAGAATTAGCCAACAGTGAAGTTTTTCTCTCATTCATAACACGCAGATTCTGCAGGAGAAGAAACTAGAGAATTATATTTTATCATATAGCTATTGAATTTTTTTTTAAATAAATGAGCAGTTTTACTGGAGGAAAGGGTTGTCTGGAAGAAATTAAATATTAGCACCTCTTACATATATCCTTTTAACTGTAATGCCAATATTAAGTTTAATTAGGTTCTTAAGCTATTTGGACAGTTTTTAATGAAGAAATAATTGGGTGTTTGAATGGAGATGAGACTTTGCATCTGAATTTCTATAAATATGTAGCAATCAGCATTTTACCCATATATACTTTGAAAGGACCTTTTTCAGGAGCTATCACAACCACACTTTAACCAAAGATGTGTTTGACCCATGCATATTTGTAATACCAATAGCAAAATTATTTAGGAATCAATTTCTCATTGAATATATAAATATTTATGTGCATTCTATGGTATTCTGCCATGAAAAAGATAATTCAGTTTAAAAAGTATTGATTAGGTAAATTGAGAGATCTCAGAAGGGTTTGATCATGCCTACTTTACCATTACTTTTAAAAGGGTAAAAGCTCTCTTATTTATAGCTTCAGTCTGCATTATCAGTGCACTATTATAGAGGATGGAAGAAAGCCTAAGCTGAACATTCTCTGCCTTTTGGAGTACCTGAAATGGATGAAGTCTTGAAGACCATTTTCAAAAGAAAAAAACTTATCAGTGGAGAGTTTTAAAAAAACTCCTCTCCTCCAAAACACCAAGAGTGTGGAACGATAGCATGATAGGGACAAAGCAGCTGGAACTGACAGAAAATGGTATTTATCTTCCCAGTAGCCACAAGGAGAGCAAAGCACATGGAAAGCATGCCTGATGTGGAAGGAATGTATGCATTGCCTAACATATTGGAAAAAAATTGTTCAAGAACAGTTTATCCATGTGAGAATGTGACCTTTGAACTGCTGCCAAAGCCAATGAGTCTGCTGAGTAAGTTCTGGTAAAGCCAGTTACAGATGCCTCAGGGTGCCTGTGACTCTCATGAAATATTTTTTCAAAATTACTCAACAGTTAAAGAGAAATATGTTACCTGCTTAATTTTATCTGGTTCTGTCAGGAAAAAAACCAAAACAAAACAAACACTATTTTATTTCTGTTTCTTCTGTACTCCTCCTTCACATGGTGTATGCTTTTTAAACATGTCCTGCTTAAAAATTTAATAAATCCCAAAGATCTCTCAGTTTACATGAAACCTACACTTTTCATTGTCATCTGCTAGAAGACAGGAATCAGGAACTCACGTTATAAAGGTTAAGAGCCCTTTATTATTTTATGTTAATGAGAATCAAGGTAACCTTCTCAGTACTCTGAAACCTGGGAGGAAACAGGGCATGACCCAGCAAACACAATGGGTGTTAGCAGCAGTAAGGCCTTGGAGAGGCAAGAGCAGCAGTTTCTGTAAGCAGCAGTTGGAAGGGTTACAAATGGCATGGTCACATATATCAGTCCCATAAATGAAGTTTGTTGGGCAGATGAACAAACAAACCGAGTTAGTGAGGCAGAAGGAGGAGGTGGCTCTCAGAGCTGGTGCAGTGAGCACTGAACACTAAAGAGGGAATCCTCTGAGTCAGGTGAAGAATAATGGTCAGTGAGAATAACATCTTAAATTTCCCTTTCATCATCTCCCCTCTCCTCAGTCTGCCGTCTCTCCTTCTTAGACACACAAGGGGTCACAGATACCACAATAGCAGGCAGCCTGTAGTAGAGCTGAGAACAGCTTTCAATGAGGAGCATGCTCACAAGTATTAGAAATAAGGCAATTGCTTTTCTTTTAAAGAGCTGTCAGAAGAAAAAATGAAATGAAAGATTTCAATAGTAATTAGTGATTTTTGTTTCTCAAATTTTGTTGACAATTTTGAAATCCCTTTTATGGGACCTGCTTTTGGTGTTTGGGTTTGTTTTTAAGGTAAGTCTTTAGTGCAGAATGTTGTTCACATAAAATGTTTTAGCTTTCAAATCACTAATCACTTTTGAAAAAACTTAGATATGTTATCCATCTGCAAATGATGCAAATCATTGGTCTTAAAAATGCAATTCTAACCAAAGCAAAGCATAAATTGAGAAAACTTTCTCCCTGTTGAGTTAGAAGACTGTCAACTGCGATGTCAACATCACTACGCCAATTTGATTTTTGACACTGCATGGTACATGCATCTCTATAGTTCTCTATGACAAATACATGCTTTAATGAGCAAGTAGCATAGTAATTAGAGGCAGCTAAATGTGGAAAATATGTAAGATGAAAGGAAAGGTTGTATATAAAAATATTGACACATTCAGGTGAATTAGATGTGAAAGAAATGGAAAACTTAATTACGGTGGCTCTAATTAATGCAATTTCCCATAATACTTAACTCACATTCTTTAATAATGCATCTGAGGTTGCACTTCAGTTTAGATACTTTCTGAATATTAGCTTGGGGTATTGTTGGGGTCTAAACGTGAGTCTGACCTACATAGCCATTTGTCCAAACTCGTTAGGCCTAATATTAATAATTCAGGGCAGATCAGTACATTTCTACAAGGCCAAGGATAATTCATGTAATCCTGCTTTCCTTTTGCAGTTTCTTTGCCATCCCTTTCTCCTTATCCATCCCACTCCCTGAATAACACATAAATGCTAATGGCATATTGTCCAAAGAAATACTTGTGTGGAAATTTTATTAGCAGCTTGTTAATTTTTTTTTAATGTTTTCAGTCTCTTTCCTATTCCACTTAACTCTAGTTTTTGCAGCAAGAGGCCAAATATATGTATATATTTGTATAAAGCGCTACCACGTTGGGATGAAATCTCTAGACTGGATGACCTGTTCCTCCTGTTTCTTTCATTTTGTGCAACACCTATGGTCTAATTC
The DNA here is from genome assembly GCA_024865655.1 of Emberiza elegans. Lineage (NCBI taxonomy): Eukaryota > Metazoa > Chordata > Aves > Passeriformes > Fringillidae > Emberiza > Emberiza elegans. The sequence goes on along the minus strand of JALJVW010000241.1, from coordinate 22,945,707 downwards.
TCTATATATTTTTTCCAGTGACAGTGCTTGCTGTGAACGGTGGGGGTTGAACCCCAGAGGGAACAAATCATGTGTACATTGATGTGTTTGAAGGAATTTCTTGTAATCTATGACAATTGACAAACTTTTGATTTATTTTTCCTCTTGCTGCCTTGGAACACGGCCCCTACTATATTTTAACTGCACACTGATAGTGATCTATTGTGAGTAAAAATGGGTTCCCTGTAGCCCAGAGTGCGGTCCAACCTGTCTTTCTCTAGCAGAGAGTATTTTTGTTCAGTATTTTGGTTCTTTTCTTTATTTATGTTGCATGTAGCAGTGACGTCATACCCACAAGTTTCTCATTGTTCACACCAATGGAGATTAGGGTGACGTTGAAGAAAATACAGCAGTTTTCCCTTCTTAGACCTATTTGCCCCTTTTTTTCCACAAGCTTATTTTTTATCCCTAAATGAAAATTAGATCTTGGCAATAGTATTTCCTTGAAATTATTCTAGGGATATCTCATTCATATTTAGGGACATTGGTTAGGCTGGGGTAATTGCCACTACAGCACTCTTTGCCTGGTTAAATACAATTCATTTGTCAGGTCCCTGTTTAGGTTTTCAGTACTTTGTCCTTTTGCATTGCACAGCTGACACAAAGAGTAGCACAACAGTCTTTTGCTGTCCTTATTTAACTTTTTTCTCCCCAATGACAGAAAAAAGTGTTATGGGAGAAAGCCAGACAGTGAATTAAAAGTGTGGTTTTTAATGTATAAACCCAGAGATACCTTCAACAGGAAACAAGCTGCAGTGATTATTTTCCTAAGCTTGCTGGTTTTGACACTACTTACATAAGTAGACACACACTGACTTTCCAGGGCCTTAGCTGTAAAGTTTTACAGCATTATTATATCTAGAATATGAGCTTTATGGACCACTTCATGTTAATCTAGGTCATACCACTTGAAAGTGTGCAGGATCTATGAAGGCTCTCATCAGCCACTTCGTGTGTACACTCATGGTAAATACAGCATTTGGGACATGGAAAGAATTTGCTGCTTAGAAATGCAAGTGCTGCAGAGAAATGCACTGGTTATAGGGCAGTGTTGGGATTACATGGGCTTGTTCTTTAAAAGAGCAAGGGGGATTGGATAGCTGCAGTGCAGCGTTGCTGTGCCAGATTGCGGCTGTAACCTTACTGTGTAGCTGCAGCTATTTAAGCAAAGGAGGCCTCAACATGCAACTTCAACATTTTACCAGATATTCTGAATTTATTGTGTGGAAACACCTCAGGTCTTAATCATGATTCAGATATTTTCACCCCTCTCAGCTATACACACTGTAGGATCTTGCAAAGAATGAAGGAATAATTTATGCTCTTTATAAAAAGTCCAGGCCTTCTTGAAATTATGGTGGCCTTATTATTATCTTTATCATTATTTGCTATTTATTTTATTGTGGAGCCTGCAAACTCCACTGAAGGATTGAGATCCTGTTGTGGAAGAAAATATTCAAGGATAGAACAGAAATTTCTTCAAACATCTATTTTTAGCCAATAGAATGGCACAGCAGAAAGATGAAGCAGCAGGAAAAAGCAGATTGTGGAACTGGTCAGCATGATAAGAATCAGCAGTAAAACAAATAAATTCTATGGATGAAATGGTGAATCCTATTGACTTTGAGGCAAAATACTAGAAGTAATCTGGATTTATCTGAAGCAATGTATTTATTTAAAATATGTTGAGACCTTTCTGAACTAAAGAAATTCATTTTAATGGTAATAAATAAGTAAAAGAGTTCTTCATGCTGTGAAAGAACTAGAAAATTAAAAGTCATGTAGTTTTGCTTTGTTTTTTTTCCATTTCCCCAATAGCTTAAGTTTGTTTAGAAATGTAGTTTGCTTTGAGAGTGCACTGGCTGAGAGTCTTCTGTAAGGTAATGAAGGAAAGGCCATAATCAGTTTTGAAAATTAAAATGAATTGGTCTATAAATGTGCTATTACATCAAAACCTGAGTCATTCTTATATCTACTAAAATAGAGCAAGATGTCCACTCAGATCTCCTGCTGTTTTTTTCAGTTTTGACATAGAACAGCACTTTGTGAATTGGAGCAAACAAGTAACCAGTTGTCACTGATGGCTAAAATTGCAAGAGAGTGAGCAAGCTCACTTGATAGTCTTGAAGTTGTCTTGTAAAAACTAAATAATGGAGAGATAGATTTTCCCGTTGTGTTCAGGTGAATAAATTCTCACCAACAGTTTAAGGTACACTGCTGTATTTTTCAGGAAACTGAAACTGTGCTGGGGGAAGTCCTGTCTGTGTGTCAGTCTCATGATGCTGAGCAGCATTGCTGGCAGGCGACCCCTGCAGCCTGGTCGCCTTTAATGCTGATCATTTCCCACTCACAGTTTGGATCATGAGAACTTGACGAATTGAAATAACAGTGTGCGTTTCAATTCTGAAGTGTCTTGGGGACCTTTTTGTACCTTTTTGTACCGTCGGGCGGCCGGGAAGGCTCCCGAGCAGCAGCTGCTGCCTGAGAGAGATCCACTAGGTGTCCTCGGAGCTCCACCCTGGCTGCGCCGGGAGATGGGGCGCAGCCCGGGCTTTGCGAAAAGTCACCAAAGAAGAAGGAATACTTTGTTCTGCTTTCTTTAAAGAAAGGAAAAAAAAAAAAAAAAAAAAAAAAAAAGATAAAGGAGCTGTTCCTTGACATTTTAGGTAGAGAATAATCTGCAGTTTCCTCTGCTTATTTTTGCAGCTGGGAATATTTCCCATTACTGTTTGTGAACTCTAAGTTACACTTCAGATCCAGACAATCTACACATTTTAACTGTACTTTTTGACTTTTTGAGATCAGAAGTAAGGTCTTGTGAGAAGCTTAGACATCTGGGGAGCTATTCTTTCTTTTATAGAAAGGAAGGCTGCTACCTTCTGAGAAAAATTGCATCTGGAAGTTTCTAGAAGTATTTATTTACTTTCTAAGCAATTGAAAGAAACTTTGCTCTCCTTTTGCTCTTAATGAGTAGTTCATTTGTGCCTTGTTTTGGAAATTATTTAAGCAGTCTTAGCTTAATGTCCATAAAAACTTCCCCTGATATTTTTACTGATTAGTTTTACGAATGTTGTGTGATTGTCATCATATAAAGTACAAGGATCTGTCTTCTCTTTTTTTTTCCTATTTATTATACAATTGAAAGTAGGAAAGTAGTTTCCTTTATGTCCCAACTTTTGTTTTCACCAGTATCAAATTACAATTCTATTCAACATTTACAACACATCTAGGAATAGAAATAAGTTGATTCTTACGCAGGTCCTACAGGTGTCAAATAAATTTAACACACACACACACAGAGGCTGTTCTTAAGGTCCCCCTGTCTCTCTGATGATTGCCATTTTCTGTTAATGTTTATGGAAGTTTTATAGAAAACGGTATGTGTGCGGCTGAACCATTTAAAATCATTTCTGTGCTGTCTTTGATCTTGTCACTAGTCATCCCTACTAATAATGCGTGTTTTGTTTTATTTGAAATAAGTATTGTATTTGGTGTGAATGTAACTGACTGTATAAAAGGAATGAAGAGTAACAGCATGTTTTCTTTCTGAAAGTTATTGCTCTGATATGCAGTTGCTTATATACTTGTTAAAATCCTTGTGGCAAGTCCTTTCTGCTGCTTATATTTCCAGGTCCAGGCCTGTTTCCTGCATGTTAATGATGTGAAATATTCAAATGATGCATGATCTCCAGAACAACTGACAATAATAGTTAAAAACAGTCCCTGAAGGGTATTGCTTTTGAGAAACGCCATCATGTTGTTCCCCTATTGAAGAGAAGGCCTTAAATTTCCAACTTTATTTGTTTAAGTCTGATGAAAATGGTACAAAAAGTTTTCCTTCCTAGCCTTCTTTGCCCTTAAGGATGATTTCTTTTTAATTTCCATAAATTTGTCCTATCCTATTATTGACTGTTGACAAGATATGGCCAGAAGTAAATGAAAACCAGGGACTGTTACTAACCAATGACGTAGCAGTTGGGAATTTCTGAGCAGTGTGTTTTGCTACAGCATTTGATTAGAAAAAGTCCTTCAAAACAGCTATAATTACAGCAAAATGGGCCTGTTTTTTTAACCTCACCTACTGTCAGTGTGTCGCACAAATACCCTTTATTTTTCTTTAATTTCCTTAAAAAATAAGAAAGTAGGCATACTGGAAAGACTGTTACACTTTTGGTAACTTATTTCGCTTTTCTTTTACTGTCCAACTTTTCAACTTTAAAGAATGTGTTGGGAAGAGTTAGAGGGAAAACATGGGAAAATGCTGTTTTGAATTTTCTGTGTAGTTTGAATGTGTATGCATCAAAAGCTGCAGTGGAAACCTTCTTACTAAAAGCCAAGCTCTGAGGAATGATGTACTATGCAATGAACAAGCCTGATGCTGCATGATGAATTTCTGAACAGCTCTAAGATAACTCTACTAGGATGCTAAAAGAACATGGCATTAGTCATGTGAGCAAAGTTTTAGAGGAATGGGGTCGCTGCTGAAGAGATCACTCATTCATCTCCCTCAATGCCTGTTTTCCACAATCATAATGTTACCCTTGCTTGACAAGTATACTGTATGGCAAGCCATCAAGGCCTTAGAACAGGACTTGACCCATCTGAGTGATTTCAATCCCTCTTTCCTGGTGACTGTGGGATTAAGAAACTGGAAAAAAAAATTCTTTTAAATTTAATGTCATTACCATAATGCAAAAAAAGACATCCTAAACTGAAGGTACAGGCCAGAGAAACATTACCTTTTTTCCGCATTTGCTTTTAAGGTTTTGTTTTTGCCTGTCAGTGTTGTTTTGTTTTTAGTATAATTGAGTCAGTTCAATCTAAACCATTACCAAAAGTTGGTTCAGTGCAGCATGTGAAACAATCTAAATGGCCTTTGGATTCCTTGAGACGTAAACAAACCTGATTCAGATAACATACAAAACTCCAGGATGGTAATTATACATGCATTTATAAAATAGGATGCTCTATATTTCTAGAACTACATAACAAGGACATTCAGATGACTGAAAGATAAAGATGTTCTGTCTGACCTGGCACTTGTTTTGGAATTAACACCTAATTCTACATTCAGTTATTTTGTTCTTGATTGAATTTTGAATCCAGAGCATAAACCATGCCAATGATTGGCTCAGCATGTTTCAGTGGACCAATGCTCTGTGTGCTTTTGGTGATGCCTTATTTGTGAACTGAACTTAATGTTGAGCATATTTACCATTTTTAGTTTTGTCTCCTATATGGGCAAATTTTGGTATTCTGTCAAGAGTTAATTTGAATTCCTGAAGATAAAATGTAAGCAAAATTAATTTTTTGGAAAATTTTATTAATATCTTGTAACTCTTTATTAATGTAATATTAATTGCAGTAAAGGTGTTCCTTGGCACAGTTTAATACAGAAAAATTATTATAATACATTTAAGAATAGATATATTTATATATATGTGTGTATGTATAATGCATATGTGTGTATGAGTGTGTGTATGTAAGAATATATTTGTATGTGTGTTTCTGTGTGTGTATACATACATACATATATTTATATATTAAGAAATCTCTGATTTTTACAGGAAACAGGATAGGCCAAAATACCTAATGGACTAGCAACTTTTGTTTTCATTTAACCCAATGGTATTAATTGTGCCAAGGGAAAAGCATATTCCTATTATTCTGTGCTTTTACTGTGTTCTATTTTGATCCAAACACTTGACTGTAAGCAGTAATTTTTCCCCATGCCTGCGGTCACCCTCTAAGACTGAACAGAAATAAAGAGCAATTAATCTTTTGCCCTACTTTTAATGTACAGCCAAAGTGTTATCAATAATCTCATTGCATTTTTTTTTCCTGGGTCAAGACTGTTAACATTAACTAAGGCCTGTATTAAATCCCTTAAATTACCTTCCAGCTGCCTTGTTATATATATAACCTTGCCATTAACCTGCTGCTCTTCCTCTCCTCCCATCCAACACATGGTTATAGCCAAGATGTCCATCTACAAGAGAATGAGACTGGCATGTTGTTTTGATTGCGGACGCTCTGAGCGTGACTGCTCTTGCATGTCAGGCAGTGTACATAGTAACATGGACACCCTTGAGAGAGCCTTCCCACTTTCTTCTGTCTCTGTTAATGATTGCTCCACCAGTTTACGTGCCTGTAAGTTTTAACACCAACACATGCTGTTCCATGTTTGTGGTGTCTGTGGTATCATCCCTGTCTTGTGTCGTGCATTGTAGTTCTGTGAGTTTTTACTGGGCTGATGCTTTTTCAAAAAATCAACCCCAAATTTGATCACAGCTCTGTATTTATATTTCTGTTTTTATTTTTAATGCAAAAGAATGTAAATCATTATTTTGCTTTATGTGCTCTTTATGAAGCATCCTCTTGCAATAGCCTTCTGGACCTTAGTAGGGCAGTATGCTGACATCTTTTCTATTTATTTCATACAATAAAAATTGCCATTAACTAAGCAATAAGTGCTTTGGTGAAGGACCAGACCTGTGTCTAAATCTGTGACTGGTGCCAAGTGGGTAGCTTTTAATAATACTGGCACTAGAGCACCATACAATGGGCAGTGAATAAATATACAGGATACAACATAGTAGCTGGAATTCTTATGCTGCTACTTTTGCCTTTAGATTTGTTTGTAACTCTTCATTCTCATTAAAGCAAGATCTTCCATCTAATACAGAAGCCGCAGAAATGTTTGTATTTTTGTAAAATTGGTTGTACTTTTTTAGCACCTTTTTAGAAAAACTAGACTGGTGCAAATGCCTGGTACAAATGTTTTGAAATTAAATGTAGAGTCTGTTCCATAGGACAGTAACATTCTGGAATGTGCCCTGAAAGCTATTTTGAAAGATCAGAGTTGAGAGGGAGAAGACAGAGAACCTAGAACAATTCTGCATGGCCATTAATTCTTCGGACAAGCTGTAGGGATTCCAAAGCTTGGATTATCAGTGTGATGTCATCAACTGAGGAAAATTGTTAAATGGATTTTTGTGTGTTTGTTTGTTTCATTTTCTTGTCCTCTTTAGTCATTTTTAACAGGCAAAACTATGTTTTGGGACAGGAGCTGTTTTCCTTTCCCTACCCAAATGGTAAAGGAAAGCTATAAAATTATTCAGCTACAGCTATGAGAATAGATTGGAGTTTTGGTCAGGAAACATGTCCATTTTCCAAGGCAAGTCATTTTGGACAAAAATGCCTTCTGCTATGAAGACTCTAATGTAGATTTTAGATTATGCACCTGGTTGTCTCTTGGTACCATATGTATTGCAGTATGTAGCCCAAGTGGTGAATTAATTGATTTTGCTTTAACTATTTTGACTTATGAACTATTTTTCCAGTCACAAATATAAAAATTCTATAATTGTTGCATTTCTTTTGTTTGAAGACCATATTAATTAAAAATACTCTCGTAGAATTTCTTGGAGATTTTACCAAAAATCATCTCTCTCTGTGTATAAGCACTCTGAATATCCTCGCTATCTACTTGCTTGCCACTCATGTATCACCATAAGGTGGATGGTTCCTAGTTTTAAGTCCTGTTGTAAATCACAGGAGGTTTTATCCTTTAACGAGAATTTTATCAGGGTAAAATGTAGGAAAGCATACTTTGTTAAGAAAAGCAAACAAGAAACCTTCCTGTATTGAAAATTGCTGCAGGCAGTTTTTTGTACAGTGTAACAGCCTCAGTAGCAGTGTGCCTGGTAGAGTTTGTAGGGTACAGACTGGTACAGAGAGTTTGTGGCTGGGCCCTGGCACTGCTGTTAACAGCAACCAGATTAGGATACATTTATATGTCCCCTGCAAGTGGGTAAAATTTCTGCCATTAGCACTGTTTGGCAAGGAAAGAAAAACTAATTTGTAGGTTTACCATAGCTTTCAAGTCCACTTAAGACTCTACAGAGGCAGATAAAGTAAACATTTTTGATTGTGTTGCCTGCTGAGCCAAAACCCTCTACAATAATGGTATTATTTCCAACAAAAGCCAGAGCTTTTTGGGAAACATGTTAGAGCTATGTAATATTTTCAAGGATAAGTGATATTGACAGCTTTGAGGATTTTTAGCATCCTATCCTTCATGGGACTTTTCCCCCCTTCATCACTCCTTCAAATCAAAAGAGATCTCAGTCTTCCCCTTGTGAGGCTAGTCACCTTTGACTGTTAATAATAAGTAAGAAAATCAATACCAATTCACACTCTTCGCAAAGCAGCATAAGCCTTTCTTTTCCAATTAAAATATATATATGCACGCAACATTGCACTGGCAGGGCTTCAATAGAAATCAGTGTGTTTTCTTTGCAGTGCACAGGGGTCGGACGATGCCCATCTTGACAGAGCTAGTTAGCTCAAAGAATGGTGGGGAGAGTCAGCTTTTCATTAAATATGAGCAGATGTGAAATGTAGAGTGTTTGACAATTAGAAATGGCAGCAGCAGGGCCCCAGAATCAAAGTGAGGTCAGATTGGTGGATCAGATTACCTCTCTTACATTCTTTAGTTGTTCTGAAAATCATTTTAAATTAGTGTCAGTGGAGCCATGATGGGTTTTGCCCTTTGTCTTTTATGCTACGACTGTATTGTTTCCCCAGACACTCATTAAAGGTCATTATACTATTACAGGGCTTGCTTTGGTCGTGGTGCCCCAGTTGAGTTGGTATGCTTCCACAATTGCTTAATGTACTTCTTTCTTTCCTTTTTTTTTTTTTTTAACTTTTGATTATAAAAGCAGGCTATTTTTCCCAAGGTAAATAAAATCACAGACCATTGTATGGAGCTTCTTGAAACAATAAGTGGTTTTTGTAAGAATTAGTGCTGTTTCTAAAATTTGGATGTTGAGTAGAAGATGTCAATTTACATATTCAGTGGTGTACACAGGATTTAATCTTCTAATTGTATAATCTGCCAAGAAAGTAACACTTGCAGTGTATTTTCCACTGTGAATGAGTGTCTGTGTTATTATATTGTTTCTACTTTCAGCAAATGAAAATTGGTATTATGATTAGGTATAATTACATTCCAAGAGCTTTTGAGTTTATAGGCTGTTTTCTGGTAAAATATACTGATAGTTTTTCTAAATGTAAGGATAAAGAATTTTAAGTCTTTTTTTTTTAATATACTGATAGTTTTTCTAAATGTAAGGATAGAAAATTTTAAGTTTTTTTTTTTTTTTGTATCTACATTTTCACAGGTTTAGCTGTATTTGGTAGATTGCTACATGAATAGCAAATGGTCCAAGTACTTTTTGCATTGGAGACTCAAGTCAGAGTGAAGAGAAGCACTTAGCCACTGAAAAACCTGGGGTGGTTTATGCATTGAAATTATGTTACTAGCAAGTGTGATGTTTCTGCTTAAGTCTGTGCCAAGTCTTGGGGGGTGCCATTCAAATGATTAATTGATACAGACAGAATCTTAACCTGAACCATTTATTTTCTGTGTTTCTCCATCACCATATGGCTGTGCTTCTCAGGAACATGAAAAGTTCATGTTCCTAAAGGAAACCTTTCCTGAAGTTGTTGCTGCACCCACTGCCATGGGAAACTAAATTTTCAAGCATATTCTTGATATTAGGCCCAGACGTATCTAATTGAACTTGTAAGAAAATGTGCTTTGGCATGCTCTGGTAGTTCTGAGAAGCCTTATGGGAAGACTTTTGCTTTGGTGAATATAAAGGATATCTGGAGACAAAAGAAAAGAATAGTTATTGCTACATTTTGAATTTAGGGTTCAGCCCAGACTCTTAGATATCTTACATGGGAAGATCATGCTAAGAAAAGTTGGAAAAAGTGTAACTTTTGAAAGTAGCAAAGCATGTATCTACCTCTGTTCCAGACCAAGTTTAAAGCCATATATTCCATATAATCTTCTAGTGTCAGCACATGTTTTATTCTGTACAAAAAAGTTAGCTGCTGAATCTTTCTCAAAGGACCAAAAATCACATTCTGCAAGGTTAGGTGAACATTTTGGGTACCAAGGTTGGTAAACTGTGCTGAAACTATAACTGGTGATGGGACGGACCTTAGCAAGTTAGGCCAAGAAAAGTTCCAGTTCTTCATTGACCTGTTACTTCTGACCCTGCCTGTGTGTCTTTGCAACTGAAAACGCCAAATTCTATACTGAGAGTTGAAATGATGTATAACTCACTGGTTTATCCAGGGAGATGGATGTGTAACAGACATTGGTCAGTGTATCTAAAACTCATCAGTTGTATAAATATGCTTGGGCTTTTCTAAATGGGTTGACAATTATTAAGTCCCAGGTTCTTGAAATACTGGCTGAAAAAGCCAGCATACTCCATTTCTCCTAGAATGCAGGAGAGCATCCTCTGCTTTTCTAACCTATTACTTGTCTAGTCCTGCTGTAGTAGCCAAGAGAAGACAAGTAGCTGTCATGCATGAGCTGAGGTGCAGGAAGGGCAGGTATGTGACCTCTCAGGGGACAACTTTCAGTGCTAGAATTTTCTGTTCACCCTTTAGAAACAATGGATTTCCTTTCACGGGATGTATGTACCATCTTGTGGTAGCTAGAGACTATGAGATGCTCATCCCCCTATGAATATCATCACATTTATATTGTATTTATAATGCTCTGATTATGACAAGGTGGAGTTGTACCACTGCTTTCTCCCTCTGCACACCTGTTCTGAGCTGTGAGACTTCTGCAGTGGCCACAGGAGGAGGGAAGTGGACCTATTTGCTTTGAATGTCTTACTTTTGCATATGCTGCATGAATCCTTTCTCTTTTATGCAACCTACTGACCTCTGTGTGCTCATACTGTCTCATCTTTGTTCTGCACAAAAAACCAGTAATATGCTTTTAATGTTTTGAGGAAGAAGAGGAGAATGAGGGAATAAATAGGCAACTGAGTCTTGGAAATAAAAACAATTGGGAAAGGAAAGACAGATGCTCTCCCTTCTGAATGGCATAAGGTCCTAAACAAGTGATTATAAACAGATTGTTGTGGTTTTTACAGCTTATATCCTTATATCTATGGAATGACCCCATCTCTGTGTGCTGGGCAATTGTGGCATAGGCTAACTTTTTTTTTTTTTTTTTTTTTTTTTTTTTTTTTTTTTTTTTTTTTTTGAGATTAATGAAAATGGAACATTAGAATGAGACATAGTGCCAGATAGATTCTTGGTAATTTGAAGGCAGAGAGAATATAAATAATAAGCCCATGAAAGGAACTGCATGTGAAATACTGATCTATGTAAAACCAGTTCCAGATATTGTCCTTTTTAGGGTGACAGATTTTTGCTTCAGTGAGATTGGTTTCCATGCATTCAGTGTTGTATTCCTGATGTTTCTTTGAAATACCTGTACAAGACTATTTCCCCTTTCAAAATACTGAAAATAATGTAAAAATGGGTACCTGTGTTTATTTTAGTTGCCAGTTTGTAAGAAAGAACACTATTTTAGATAACTCAGTTAAGATACAAGTCCAGTATCACTGAAAAAGAAATCAAGCATATACATCTAAAGTTGCTACTGGGGCATGAGGGGAATCACCTTCCTTAGCCATCTTCTGAGAATGAACCACTGTTGAGAAAGCTGGTATTGCTAAAACTGGACAGTGGGGTTTTAAAGCCCATAAAACCAGACAAAGATGCATTCTTTCCACTAAAGAAGATGGGATGAATTGACTCAAAAAATGCAATCACAGTGTTAACTAGCATTCAAGAACTGCTTGCTGGAACAGTGGTTTCACTGAGCCAACCTTTTGTGTGTACCTTTCTTGCCTTTCTGATGTCCAGCCCTCCTCAAGGAGGTGATCCCCTCCTTGATCCAACTGTACTTTGCTTTGTATTGGTAACAGTGACATAGAAGCCGTGATCAGAATGGGCTGGTAAATGGCCTCATGAGACTCCAAGAATCTGTTACATCACTTTCATCACAAATATGAGTGCACTGTGACTTCTGTATTTCCTCTTCAAACACTGGAGAGACAACATCAATTGCAAAAGGGGAAAAGTGACAGGAAGCAATAGGGATTTCACAATAGGTGACTTCAACTGTGTAGTTATGCTCTAAGACAAAAAAAAATGAATCTTTTGTTGTTCTATATTTTAATAGAATCAGAGTGCTGCTAAATTATTCAAACTTCTTTTGGGCATAGTATGAGCATATAGGTGAATACTGAGATGTAGAAATGCTTTAGTAGGAAAAAACCCAAAACCCTCCAAATTAAGCTGTTTTCAGCAGGCAGAATGGTAAAAATAATACAACCTGGCTCATTGCTTGATAATGTAAATAATGAGGTATGCACTGTTCCAGATGAGTTTTGTGATGCAGTGTATACCCCTGTGCTGATGAGAGTAAGCTCTGCCCAATTTGTGATGTCTGTAACAAGGAGATGAACTCTCACATCATCATGGGTTGGAGGCACAGCTAAATTTAGCATTGAAACCTTTGAAAAATTGGGATAGTGGGGGAAGGAAAGATCAAAAAGTCTGCTTTTAATTTCTTTAGGCCTTTATGTTGAGTAGTGATTCTTGCCAGGGTCACAGGAAGGGACTGGTGAGTGGTTTGCTTTTATGGGTACAAGCTAGGAAAGATGCTGTCTGCATCCTGTGGAGTGAATTTAGCAGAGGGCCTTATGCAAGGTGACATGGAAATTATGTTTGCATTTTTAGTTCCTGAGTGTGGCTGGTTGTCACGAAACTCACCATGACAGTTTCTTACCACCAGGCAGCAGATTCTTCCTGTTACCTCCTTGGTGTGGGACAGATGCTGGCCAGTTAGGTCTCCTTCTCTGCTGCTTTCCAGCTATTTCAAGCGACAGATGCCAGAGCTGGCTCGGTTTCAGCTTGAGCATTTCTGTCATAGCCCTGCCTTGAGCCCAAATTCTGACCTTTACTATATGAAGTAAAGTATTTATGAACAAGCAGTGGCTTGATCCAGAGCAGGCTTAGAGCAAATGTCAAGTGTCAAGTCAGTCTCCTGCCTCCTTATACCACCTGCATTAGGAACCTGGATTAGACCCTAGACTACAGCATTGACTGCCTTAGGCTTTATGGGTCTGGAGAGACATAACTTATTAACAAAGAGTTATTAAATTTTTATCAGTTTTATAACGCAATGTAAATGCCTTCTATGAATCTACATTGTATTCATTATCATTTAAAACGTTAATTAAGTCAAAGTTGCATTTAATTTACTTCTAAATGTGCCTTTGGGAGGAAGCTTTTTAAAACAGCTGTAGAATTGAGAAGCTCATTGATGCTGGGAAGTTGTTAGTACCATTTTTCAGGATAGGTCCCCCAAATTGATTGCCATTTTGACTCTTAGCTAGTTTGTGTGGATGTTATTGGACAAGGTCTCAAATTAATACTGAAACAACAACAGCAGAAAACGATAAGCTCATGCTAATCCCAGAGACACTTTGATACGTAATTCATGTTCTTTTCCAATTACTTCAAAACTAAAAAATTTGATATGTAAATCCTGTACATGTCATAATCTTGTTATAATTTATTTTCTTTTAAATCCTTATTCTTTGTCTCCTTTTATAATTCAAGGAAAAAAACATGTTCACCAATTTGGAATATTTCTCCTCAGATTGAGAGAAAAATAAATCCTCTGGTTTATATCTTACACATTTTGTGCAATCTGAAGGTATTGCAGTAAATAGGAGGAGGTGCTCATTGAAGTATACAACAGACCACAATATTGTTTCAACATATAAAGTGGAATGCAGTTTATCCCCTAGAATAAAAGCCCTTGCTTTATGCATGACAGTGTTTTTTCTTTTGATGCATTTTGATATAAAACCAGGAGAAATATGGAAAATACCAAACTCAGTGGATCCATCATCTGATTATTCCATGGGACCCCTAGCATATTTAATATGTGCATACCTTTAATCAGGTTCACAGTGACATTAGTAGTCACTAATATGAGTGACTAATATAAGTTCCGTACTTCTAGAACCAAAAGCAGGGGCAGCCAACCTATTTCTTACCCAGGCTAGGAAAATCTATTGAATTAGAACAGGAGATCTTCAGATTTTATCAAGATCAGTGTGGGTCCAGCAGAGTGGATCAGCCCCCAGTCTGAAAGTCAGAAGCAACTTACAAGACAATTTTTCTGGGTCTTTGTGTTTTCTACTGAGTACCTAGAACTTTCTGAGGTGTTTGTGTATGCCAGGAAACACAACCTCATGGATTATTTATGTTCTGCATGAAAAGAGGAGATGGTTGTCAAATAACTCCATATGAGGTTCTTGAAGTGCCACAAGACAAGTGCCCATGCTGTACTGTTGCTTTGATTGGGGTTATAGTAGACAGGAGGGGGTTGGACAGAACATATGAGGAGAAGTTTTAATTTATTTTTAAGAAATCATAAATACATTTATTTCAGTATATAAATTCTTAAATATGTTGATAATATACTTTATAACAGATTAAAGTTCAGTTATCCTTTCACTGTTTGAGACTATTCATCAACTTATTTTAGCATTTTAATAATATATTTATAATATTTTAATATATATTTCCTTATGATACTTTACTGAATATTGTATGCTGTAATTCTGTGATTCACTTATTATCAAAGATTTCAGGAAGCATAATGTGTGCTATCTCACACAGACATGCTTCACTGATACTGATCAGATCTTGTTAGCACAGTACAATTATTCTCAAAAGGAAGGGTGGAGAAAGCATTATTAGAGTGTAAGATGTGTCTGGTGTTATCTGGTCAAACACTCCTGTGTGCATTTTAGTTTGACTGGAAATTTTACCTAGGCAAAAATGGGAAACAAAAGAGCTGCAAGGCAAAGACCCCAGTCTTGACTGTGCCACTGAGTGACTGCGTGACTATAGTTCTTCCCTTCAGAAAATGAAAATACTGTATTCTCAATCTATTATAATATATTACATTTTGTGCTGAGAAGTGCTTTGAGATCTACATTTTGAAGTCCTAAATATAAGTCTAAATGTTGTTTTGACATAGTTATTCCCCTTCAGAGGCCAATTTTCAGATTTTCTGATCTTTGCTTAAGAATGTAGATGCACAGCAAGAACGAGAGAAGAGTGAAATGGGGTACAAGGCAGAAAGAAGGTGTGGGGAAATTACCATAACTGCCTTAGTGCTGTCTAATTTAGAGAGGTTTAGAAAGGCTATACTATATGAGAGGGCAGGAGTAGCTTGAGTTTATCTGCATCAGCAGAGAAGTATCTCTGCTGCCATATTTTTAAAATAATCTGAAGTTTTCAGCTGCTTCTGAACTTTAATTGGAATGCAGACCTTGTTTACTTTGAGGAACTGCTGAAGGAAAACCAAAAATTCATTATAGCATCTTTGATCTTTGTCATGCAATTTCCTTTGCTCATTCTTGCATAAAAGATTTTGCTTGCACTACGCATGTTCCTTTCTCCATTCCCATGTTCCTGACGTTATCTTCACTCTCACCCCATGGTGCTGTATGTTCCCTGACACAGCATGTCTGATAATATGGAGGGAGATTTTACATCACCCTGTGCTATGAAGGAAGACTGGCAGCAGGAAATGGAGGCTCTGTTTTTGAGCAAACTCTTGCCAGAAGGAACCATCAGGTGTGCCATCTAACAATGGGCATCGTTTAGTCTGAGATTAGCCCTGCTTCTGTCATACTTAGATGATCCCATGTGGAATTGGTCATTAAGTACAAATAGGAGCTTGACACATGGACAGTAATTTATAAGTCAAGATAAATACTTGCCTAGCTGGTAAAGTTTTATTGACTGATAGGACAGAGATTCTTCTTGAAGAGAATAAAAACAATTGCAAGTTTTGAGCCTAATGTAGAGATGATGCTTATCCCTGTTCCATGAGCAATATGTGCAATCCATAGGTGCAAACTGATAGCGTATTTTATTAGCAGGCATTTGTCCAAAGATTTTTTTTTTCCTTGTATTCATGCTTTAGCGCTATTAGAATTATTCCTGATCTACCAGAAGATGCAAGGACTGCCAGGTTCTCTGTGATCAGTCAATCACAGGATGGGCGGCAGCTAGGGAGTGATACAGTATTTATTTAGAATTGCAGGGTATGAAAATGACTATAATTCGCACGATGAGACAGCAGAAGGATGAGAAAAAGTGAGATGCACTGCTGAATAGAACAGGGTGTACTTTTCTGGCTTGCACTACATACTGTCCTTTCCAACATATGGGACATGTTTCCCAAATATTCAGATGACATGCTGATATTTCTCATCAATAATGGACTCTTAACAATTCTTGTATCTTGTCTTGTTTTTGACAAGAAACACTGTTTTTTACTTGGTTCTGAACAAAGCCAATAAGCTTTCCAGTGAGTAAAACATAGTTTGCAAACTCTTGGATGCTAATAACTGCTTTTGGCGTTCCACAGAAAAAAGTATTTACCCTGTTGTGTGAGGTTGCCCATTTTGAGTTCTACTGACATTAAATTTTAATTTTTGACAAATTAGGTTTTTTGAAAATTGAGACATGAAAGTGTAATTTTTGTTTCATTTTATGAACAAAATTCTGCAGAGAATTAAATCTGTTTTCATTTCAATCAGTTTTCTTTTTTTTAGAAAGATCTAAATTTTTCAATAGTTTTTAAAAGATGGATTTTTTCCCCACCAAAACTTGTGTTCTACAGGAAAGCTACTCAAGGAACAACAAAAAATAAATAAATAGATAGATATATACATATGTGAAGAATTTAATTAAATATGTTTTGGTGTCCAAGAGTCTCCTTGCCCTGAGTAACAAGATATACCTTACTTATTTCTTCATTCAGACATGGAAGAAAAATGAGAAGACAGTAGGGCTGGGACGCATGTCAGTCTCAGCAGAGATCTTGGCATGGTACTCATAGTGCAAAGCACTGAGCCTGGAGTCAGTAATGTGATCCTCACTATTTGACAGGATCCTTCCATACAGGGAGTCCAACGTGCAGGCATCTTACACTTCAGAGGGTGACATGACTCAGCAGAAGCCCTTGGTTATGTTTGGAACATAACCTAGATGAACAAACAATTTGCAGTGCCAGGGAAGACAAGCCAAGAATCCAATCACACAGTCTGGACTTGACTCATCTTACATCAGTGTGAAATTCTGTAAGAGCAGGGATTGATGTTCTTCTGACTTGCTGACACCAGATCTTCCTGCATGTTAATTTATGAAGTATGAATTCTCTTCTCTATCTGCACTTCAGTATGCCATTATCATAAAGATTATGGCATTCTTAGAACTCCCTACACCTGAATTTGCCTGTTTTAAGTATAGGATTAGTTAAATTTTTGTTTCAGATCTCCCCTGTTACCTCTGCCACGTGTAGTTTTCATTAGAGCATGATCTGTGGAGAACTTTGTCTTTGTTTTTTCGGAATAATCCCTGAAAATATTATCTCCTACTTCAATGAAAGTGCCTACTCTGTTTTTGGATTCAGGATTTTAGTGTTAGCATGTCTAGTAGCTGATCAAACTTAAAAGATCTTTTTGATTGGCTGATGGAGTGTTTGGATGCTACAGCTCATTCATCAACAGCTTTACTGGTACTTCTGCTGCTAAATGGCAAATTCTTGTTTTGCATTTAAAACTGTAGCTTGAGGGCATGCCAGAATCATATCTTCAGGTTTGTATATTCTGCCTCAGTACTCAAGATCCACATACTCATCAGGAAACATCCTGAAATTGTCCCTTGGGTCTCACAGATTTCCCCAGCAGTATCTTTGAGTTCTGCCCATGAGGAACATAAAATATGTCAAAAGATGCATTTGGTTTTAATCTGCCCTTAGCATATAAGTCTTTTGTGCGCCCTCTTCTTTCTCCTCAAACAGGACAAAATAAAACCCTCAGAGGTAGAGCTCCAAGCAATTTGATTTTGGAAGATGACTTTCTTGACAGCTGTCAGTGTCCCCTGAGCATAGGATTTCTGGATGCTTTCAGTATCTGACTCTCAAAACATCTGGCAGCAACAGTATTTCCAAATATATTGGCATCCTGTGGCATTTGTGTTTGATATATTTTCTTTTAGGGTAGTAACTGACTTGTAAATCTTACGAAATTTTATACATCAATTTTTTCTTTGTTGGAGAGAGTTCCTCAGCTCCAGGTGATTGTAGAGATTATTGTGAAGTTGGTGTGATAATACAACAGAAATCCTGGCAGTTCTCTGGTTTCCTGCAGAATCTTCTTTCCTTTTTTAAAATTTTATCAGTCTTCTCTCTTTCTTATCATGCTACCTACTTTGAAAAGGGATGTCACCTGTATTTAATTTTATACTCTTAGTGTTTAAGTGATTTTTGTGCTGAGCACACCAAGTGCTCTAAAGAGCACAACTAAGTAACCTGCTAATTCAACACCTTGACAATCCTCTCCAAAATTCTCCATTTCTTTTTTTCCTCTCCTCTTGATTCATTGCACTGTGTGAGAACAGTGAGGGTGCTCTGTTGAGCTCTCTTCTCTTTCTTTGGTAATGCCCATATTCTCATCAAGGTTTGGTTAATGAATCCAGAAGTACCAAGCACAATGCAGTTGGGTTTGATGAAATTTTCTCTCTAAAGCTGTTCCTCACCGTGGGCTGTAATGTGTCTGATCCTTGTCATGAGCTAAGCAAGGTTGGCATCTCTCTGTAGCTTTAGTATCAAAGTAAAAACTAAAAGGACAAAACATACGTAATTCTTTTTTTTAACATGGATATCAGATTAGTTGGGTAGATTCAGTATTATTGCTTATTTTCTCTTTGCTAGCCTGTGTAATTTTATGCCATTGTAGTTGGTCTTACATGAAGTCAATGTGAGATGGCATGCTTTCCCCTCTCAGTGTATTTCAAACAGCTGAACCCTAGTGGCTACACAAGTTTCAATCTTATCAGTAAAGTAGGTTTTTTTTAATAATAGAGAAATTATCTGAGAGAATTCATTACAGTAATTTTTTTATTTTATATGGAGGTATTTTGAGCCTATTCAAGTTGTGTTTGAAAAATATGATCCTTGCTGTATACATCCATCATTTTGAGTATTCCTTTTATAAGAAATCAAAATTATGATGTTATTAATATTGTTATTAGTTGTAACCACTAGATTTCTTAGCTTATGCTTTATTTTCTACCCAAATGGGGTGGATTGCCAACTCTTGCTTCCCATAGCAATCAGTTTTGGCCAGGCTGCTGTGAGCTTATTGCAGAGGTATGAGAGGTATGAGTTTTGGAGTTTTTTGTTATTATTGTGGTGTTTTACTTCCTTTTTTTTTTGCCAGTATTTACCTAAAAATTATGTACTATACTTCCCTAAATTTCCATAGCAGTTGATTGTATTTCATCTCCATTTTTGCTATCACTACTTTTGCTATTGTTTTGTAGATTTAATCTTAGTTATTTATATCTTGGTTGGTTTTTATATTAATGTATTTAACAAGTAGTATTGGTTTTTTAGATGCATTTGTTAAAAGTAAGTAAAAAGCTTCAAAAGAATGAAGTACATTATGGAATTCACTAAAGTTGGGATCGCTTAGGAAAAAAATACTCATTTCTTAGTGTTATAAAGAGTATTTAACTGTGTATCTGTAAGTAATAAAACCTGCCTATGTGACAATAGCCTTTTAATACAATAGGTTCAATCTATTTGATTAATTTTAATGTTTACCCTGTGACTTGCAATACTTTGTATGAAACAATTTCTTTGTTAACATTGCCTGCTTTTATGAAAGCCATAATTCAGTTAATAGAGTATTGCTAAACTGCAACCAATCTGCTAAAAATTTCTTCTGGTAACAACATTTCTACGTATAAGAACAGCTGAGAAATACTGCACTATATTTATGCATGGATTTGAAGACAGGAGAACAGCACTGGGTCTTGAAACTCCCTGTAACCAGCAGGTGGTGGTGCTGCTTTAGAAATCAGTAGTGGCTGAGGAGCCTGCAAGAACTTCATTATGTGTTGCTTTGCTAAGGAAACAATTTTGTTAAAAAAAAATATTTCAGATGGCTCTTTTAAATGGTATACAGTTTTTTCCCATACTTGTCTCTAGAGCCAGTGTCTGTGTAAACAGACACAGCATTTCATATTTCACGTATGAAATTATATGATGGTCACACAAATAACAGGAGTGTGATGACCTCCATTCCAGAGGAATATTACAGCTAAGTATGAAAGAGTATTGGGGATTGCTGCACCTGATCCTAGGAAAATTTAGTACATGGATGTTCTTCCACTGATGTGGGTGAAAACTGAATAAGACTAATGATAAGAAAGCCAATGTTGAATGTTAATATTTCAGTTCATTTTGTTCAGAGAAACAGACATTTCTACACCCTTTTTTTCAAAGATAAACACAAGCCAAAAGAAGTTCAATGGTATCAAATTTTACAAAGTAAAAAATATGGATAAAACCCCAATTTATCAGTCGCATATTAACCACCTAGTTAAAAACAGAAACAACCTCAGCCAGATCCTCTGAAGTGTGTTTTCAAAAGTAAAGTGACTCATGGGAAAGCAGAGGAAGAATCAACAAAAAATACGTAAAATCTTAGAATTTAAGAATACAATCCCTTGGATTTATAAGAAGTGCAGAAAAATCTTTACTTCACTGTGGTATTGGCAGGGACCTAGTCTGCCTTCTTGAGCAAGGTAGATAAAATTTTATTTCAATTTAAAACTTTAGAATATGAAGGTTGAAATTACACTGGAAATATGTATTTTTAAGATGTTAAGTTGGCACTTCTAAATGGAAAAGAGAAGTAATAATTCTAATCAGATTTCTGCAGGATGAAATCTACACTTTCCAGTGTTCACAGGAAGGAAACAGTTGCAGCAAGACTGAGGTGGAATTTGTGGAGTCCTGCTCCAAAAGCATGGAAATATCACTTTCCTGTGCACTGAAATACTCTGCCTGACAAACAAAATCTATGCTGTAAATATAAGATTTCTAAACCCGAGGAGCAGGGCAATCACCAAGGACTCCTGTCCTTACTTTTACTCATAGTTACTTCAAGGCATTGTATATTTTTCTCTGAATTTAATGGAGCTGGGGAAGTGTAAACAGTAAAGAGATCATAGGCACAATGATGAGTGGCCTTTCAAATTTAGATTTTTCTTTTTTTTTATAGTAGCTTATTTTTTGTCCACAAGTAGAACTTCACTGTTTTCTGCAGTGACTGATCAGATTGTGAGTGGTTTTAGTCACAAAGGGGAAACTTCCTTAACTTTGTAAAAACAAGACAGATTCCTCCTACAGTTTAGCAGAACTGCATAACTACAGTGTGCCCTTGCTAGTGTCACAACTTCTTCCTCTGTGTCCCTTATAGTTGGTGTCAAAATCTTCTTTGAGGCAATAGGACAGAGGACAATACAATTTGGGTTGCTAAGCATTGAAACAAGGATAGTCTATGACAATACATGGAATAGTATAATTTTCTCTGTCTTGCTACTGCTAAAGATTCTCCCAAAGATGTTTCTTTTGGCTTTACATGTCACACCTTGGGGAACTGTCAAAGGGCTGCTCATAAGGAAATCAGTGCCCTTTTAATTGGCACTTTTTTTAAAGGAAGGGAAATAGAAACACAGAAATAAAAAGAATGTTACAGTTATTCAATGTTAGAGGTACACTTTCATGTCTAATTAAAAAAACCAATCCGCCAAGCACTGTAATGACAGTATCACATATGAATATAGTATATTTTTACGGACTGTATTCAAAATGTACTTTTCAAACAACAGTAGCAACATCACAGTCTTACACTTACTAGGTCTGAGAAAATTAGAGATTAACAGCCACAATTTCACATCATTTGGTCACTTGAATTCTAGCAAGATCTGTGACTAATAAAATCCTTTAAAACAGAATTGACTGCAAGCGAGCTGCCCAATGCTGTGTAACCCAAGATCAGTGGTAAAACTAAATCCCAGTCAGGAGATTCCCAATCCTCTGCCTGTAGCCATGGGGTCATCAGGTACTCTGTTAAAATGTTAACATGTGGCTTTGAGCAATCCTTTTGTACTTTGCTGTGCTGGAGACAGCAGCTGGGGCTCCAAAATCGTAGTTCATAGCTGCTTGTGACGTGGTAGGAAGCACAGAGCCTGAACAGCTCTTTTCTGACACTTGGGGTAACATTTTCTGTACCTCCTCCTCCTCCATGTTCAGAGCAGAACAGCTTGTTATAATGAACTAACATAATTTAAAATTTAACTCAGCATATTTACACTTGCCATACCAATGAGACACTTTGACTTTCCTTATTCTCCAAAGTGCACTCTGAAAAGACAAAGTTAGTTCCCTTCACTTTGATGTTTTTCTGGAGAACAGACCCCCTGAAAACAGACCATGTTCTGGTTTAAGTTCTGCAGTTTAGGGACATCTCCATTTCTTCACCCTTTCCCAAAACAAACTTTACTTTATCCAAATAGTATTCTGTATGGATATGGCATAGTGGAGAAGTCTATTGGACAATTAAATGGACAGGGAGGAAAAAAAAGTCCACTGATGCTTTACTTTTTTTTTTAACTTTTCATTTGACATTTTTCCAATAACAGTTTAATGACTTGAATAAACAATTACAGAGTGAATCATAATTTGAAAAGGCAGTGGAGAATGAAGACTAAAAATCAAGAAAAATGTATGAGAGAATACTAAAATTTGATTTAGAAAATATGTTCAAGGTTCAATGGACCTATGACTTAGTCTAAATATAAATTAGCATTTGATTAGGAATTGAAGTAGCTTTTTTGCTAATGTACAGACTTGGCAGGGAAAAGAGAAGATGTTTGTTATGTACAAATAGTGTCCTATTGTCTGTATACCTCTATATTGGAATGAGAAATCAGAAGCCTTTCTTCTAAAAATTGCACACACCAATGTGTGTAAAATGCTGTATATATGGGAAAGGCTTGCTTCTAATTTATGACAGCATATACATGAGTTATGAACAGCTCCTGATCTAAAGTCCACTGAAGTCTGTGTAAATGTTTTTTCTGACTTTACTGGACTTTGGATTAACCACAGTTTGGAAAGCCTTAAACCACTTTGCTTGCTGAAGTCATAGTAACAGAGGAGTGATAATAATTAATACAGCATTCATATTAGTTATGTTATTCAATTAAACTGGAGGAGCAAAGAAAAAAATACCATATTTCTATGGTAACCTTAGGGAGTTTATCTGCTCTTAAAAACAAGCACAAATGATGTAAATCCATACACCAGACCTTTTTCACCAAAAGATTCAAGTTATAGGTTTTCTGGGTTTCCAAACTCCTTTGTAGTCTATTTTTCATTCTATATATAAGTTACTCTAAAAGATTAGGAACTTAAAGTCTATATTGATTTCACTGAGTATCAGAGCAGCCATCTTAAATTAATAACAGGATCCAGCATGGCAAGATTCCACATTTGCTGTTAACTGTGTTTTTTTCAGCATTCAAGGAAAAGCAAAGATGAGAAGTATATCTGTAGCTGAGTTTCAGTTCTTAATGTGGGAGAATAATTAAGACTGAAAGACCATGTATTATTAATACAAAATTTAAGTATTGGATACTAATAGAAACAAAAAGGAAAAAAAGTAGTAGACACAGTGCATTTGTTTTGAAATTTTATGTGCCTTTAGCCAAAAAGTACAAGCCTGGGACAAAAAGGGCAAAAAAAAAAAAAAAAAAAAAAAATGTTTCTTGATCTGCAATTTCAAAGAGAATGTCTCAGTTAAGCACCATTCAGTATTTGCAAAATGTTCTGATGATGCATTCTTGACATTCTTGGATCTTGATGTTTTATCTGCTTTAAGTGGCAGACACTGCAACCAAAAGCCAGCCTCACCTGCTTTTCTAATGGTGACAGTGTGTAGATATGCAGTGTATCTTTTTGTATTAAAAAACAGAATGAAATGCACTTCCTTGAGTATGTAATGCACATAGAAACAAAAGCAGCAATCCTGTTTCATTTGAATTACCATTTCAGACACCAAGTGAACGCTGCTCCACAGTTTCTAAAATTAACATTCTTGTATCTCATCAAGGCACCATTATATTGTAGTTTCTAGTCAATGATTTCATTACATCTGTTACCACCAAAAAAAAAATCAAGTAAATTTGTTTAATAAATAGTTCACTGGCATAAAATGATTTTTAGAGGATGAATAATGTGGGGTGGTATTTTGTCCTCAACAAATAACAAATGTTTTGATTAAATCATATTTCAATACTATGCTAAATTCCAACCCCAACTGATTTGGCACATTTCCTTTTTTGAAAGTACCTTTGATAAGAAATGCATTACAAACTCATCAGTTTAGCTTCCTGTTAACAAAGAGACAGCAGCCGTCTGGATTATTCTAGATCCGCAGTGAAACTGCCACACTATGTATGCTCAAAGTAAAGCTGTGCAAGTTTGACAAGGGGCAGATGAATCCAGGAGTTATTGTGCAGGGGTTTAAGTCTATGCGGCAGCTGACGGTTGAAATAATCATCTATACATTGCTCTGAGCTAGCTGAGGAAAGGTTGAAGCTGTATATTTTCAACATATCTAGCCTAATGGTTAATCTGTTGTCTTGTACAGGGGGTGCTGGGTGGAATCACAGCAATAGCTGACAGTTTGGAGGAATTGCTGTGGGTATTTTCAGTTGCCTGATTCACAAAGTGGTAGGTAGAAAAAAGTCTAAACAGGCTTGTCATTGAATGAGGCAAGTCTTGCTCGCTGTCACTCCCATCAAAAGAACTCTGGTAGCCAAAAGCTCAATCAACATATTGATTATTTGCATTTAGAAATACAGGGCTGCAGCTTGTCTTCACCCCCACCCCATGAAAGCTGAGCCAGATTGCAGAAGGGTGACTGCTCCTTTGGAGGTCAGCTTGGAAGATGTTCAGGAGAAAGACATTGGTTAAGTTTGGGGGAGAAATAAATATTTTTTCAA
Organism: Emberiza elegans; assembly: GCA_024865655.1. Taxonomy (NCBI): domain Eukaryota; kingdom Metazoa; phylum Chordata; class Aves; order Passeriformes; family Fringillidae; genus Emberiza; species Emberiza elegans. The sequence continues at coordinate 22,920,819 of JALJVW010000241.1, read as the reverse complement.
ACCAAGATAGTTTAACTGTTAGAAATACTCTCTGTATTTCTAATGCTGGATCTGACATATCTTCACAGTGACATGGCATTACTCACTACAGGGATTAAGGGGGTGCAGTATGAATTAGACTGAAACAAAAATGAAGTATCTGCAAGTGACAGCTCTGGCTGATGGCTGACTATGAAGGAAAACACTGTGCTAGTGTCTGGTGAAAAACAGTGCTGAAAGCCTAGCAGCTGATAGAGATGGGGGAGGAGAAGAGCACTGGGTATCAGTGGTGGTTGTTTAGACTGTCTGGTTTTGGTCAGGATATTTTTTCTCCTTTAAAACACATTTTCATCTTCCCTTCCAGGCAAATCATGCTGAAGCCAGTTTCAGCCATTTTGTTGAAAGCACTGTACTGGTATTCTGCCTTGTTACATTTAAATTAAAGCTCAGCCCAGTTTTAAGTTATGGCAAGTGTATGCTCACAAAGAATAAATAGAGATTGCCACAGGCATTGGTTTAACTACATTTGTTGTTTTAAAAATGTTCAGGGAGTTGCAGATTGCAATTCAAATTATCTTCATTATAATAAATAAAATGTATGGAAATAGAAACAGGCATGATTCCCTAACGCAGTCTGTAGGCAAGTGTATATTCATTGAGCTTGAAAAGGAGTTCCTGAGGGTGGGGGTAAGGAAAAGGAATATATGCAACTTCAAAATACCTTTACGATTGCATTAATATATCACATTCAATACATATTATTTTTTATCTCTCTAATGCTGACAGGCTTCTTGGGCAAATTCTGTACAGCATTTATTAAAAGTAGATTGTGTTCACCCAGGGTGCAATTAGAAAATACTACAGAAAATGGAATTCCTTACCCTTACTCTACTTTTATCCTGTTCCTTACTGTTTGCCATTCTCAAAAAGTAGTTCAAAATTTGGTCTCAAAATGGCTCTCAAAATATTCTTAGGTAATAATAATGCCTTATGGATACATAACAATGTACTGAACAGTTCTAAGGAACTTCAGCAGCATAAACAATGCAGGCCTGTGACTCTTTGCATTGGAAATAAAATCATATGTCATGCTACATAAAAATAAATTAATCTAACTATGACTAGAAAAATAGTCCTGTTTTAGTAGACTTGGTGGTGCTAAACTCATCCCATACTTGGAAAAGAACCCTGGTGGATTTGGAGGTTGTGATTTGATGTTGCACAGTGGTACGAAAAATTACCACAATCTAGACAGTTTGATTGCCAAACCTAGTGAGGCAGTGACAATATATAAGGATGTATTTAGTTCCATAGAATTAACAGCAATCTTTGTTTCCCAAATACGTTTTTTATGGAAATCAGCCCACATAATAGTGCAAGAACCCAATCGGATTTTAAAGAAATTATTGATAAAAATTAACTGTCTTTGCTGAACAGGGGAACGCTCCATAAGTGTTTTAGGTCCTGCACACTCTAGTCTGTATCTGCTGAAGCTGACCTGTGTTTCTCACCTGGTTGTACAGAACTGCTTCATCCAAAAGCTCTGTGCTTGCTCATGTAGTTCAGGGTGTATTCTGACAGCCCCATGTGTGTGGCACAGCATGCACCTTCAGGCTATTTACACTAAGAGTAACCAGTTTCACTCTTCCGTGGTAAAAAAATACGTGTAATTTTAGGAGGAATGGAAAAAGAGATTATTATCTCTACCAAAGATAGGTCATTCAGATATTATTCTGTAATTCTTGCTTTTGAAGACTGAGTAAAAAGACTTGGGCCATAAACTATTGGAAAAAGAAAATCATCCTATGTACAAAGAATTTCATTACTCATCCACTGTGGGTCTTCTTCCACTTTGATCTAAGCTCTTGAGGCAGGAGGTTAGAAGTCATGGGATGAAACCAGTAGTTAGAATTTTTAAATTTGGAATAATTTGACCAAAAAAAAATTGGCCACTTGTTATGCCCATGCTCAGTGGTAGTACCTGTCCACACTGTTGGAAATAAGGGAAAGTAACTTAGGTTTTAATCAGCTCAGTCTGCCTTCCTGCTGAAGAAGATCATGTGGTGCAATTAAATATGATGCCAAGCTCCAGATATGAAGCCATACCAAAAGACAAGCATTTTTGTTCTGACACGTGCTGTGCCACTGCAAGCACAAAATCTTAGGAAAGCTTGAATTTGTCTGCATGGAATATGCCCATACACTGCTATGGAAGGTTATTGCTTAATAGTCAGGTCTGGTATCTGAAACCATCACTTACTGAACTCCAGAAGAGACTGTAAAAAGATTATGGTGTTTCTTATAACTTGATTAAAGGGTTGATAAGCTTAATAGATTCTGGTCTTCTTCCATTTCATGTGAAGATACTTTGATAGGGGATGTGGATTTTTAAAGATTATTTCCGGTATTATTATCTGCACTTTAAAAATAGAACTGAGTTGATTCATATCAAGGCCTTCAAATACATGCTTGACCAGTGACATGTGTAGGGAGATAGTTCTCTGCAAATATATTTTATCATCTGAAAATTATTTCACTCGGAGGAATATCAAAAGTGGAAGTACAAAATTTGATAAAAAACTCAGTCACTCCGAGGTAAAATTGATAATTTTCATGTAGTGTATTCAATATTTTGGTTTTGTGACATTATTGCTAATCAAAGATATATGGTCTCCTCTGATGATTTAAAATACATGTGAACTCTGGTGAGTATGCATTATTATTATTATTATTATTATTTTTATTATTATTATTATTATTATTATTATTATTATTATTAGTAAAAAAAAATTAGAACAGTGTCATAAATTAGACTTTAGTTATTTTCTCACTTATTTTTCAATCTGCCTCAGAATAGTAGCAAGCCATCAAAAGGTCATTGAATTGGAATGGGTGCTTTGCCACCAACCAGTTCAACTTTCAAATGACTCTTGTAATTCCTATACACTCAACTTTTCTGTGAGAGAGACAGATTCTGTGCTTGAAGAAAAATGGCAAGCATGGGAATGCTATTTTCTTATCTTTCCTGTTACCAGATGGTGTTTCTAGCTGGTGGTAAACTCAACAAAGATCCCAAAAAACATGCTGACCTCAAATACTTTGCCTCTACTCTCTGCTCAGCGTTCTCCATAGAATCTTTAAGGCAATTGAAACATATGGAAATAATGCTGCAAGTTTATCAGTCCACCAACTACTCCCTACCTAAACTTCTTACTTCATTATACATAATCAATAATAAGGTCTTAGCAGCTCTGTTATATACCTTCTTCTCTATACTATACTCATTCAAAGTGAAACAAGCATTAGGAGAAGATCTTTATTGTGTGTTTTTACCAGAAAAATATTTTGTTGGTGGTTGTTAACTGAGGGTGCCATTTGTTAGAGGTATTAGTAGATGAGGTAGTGTTTAAATAGCCTTGATGTATTATCAGTGGAAGACAAAGAATCACAGTTTTAAGCTAAATCCATATTTAGGAAATTGAATTTCGTAACTTTCTCTTCAGAGGTACTGTGTATGACCTCCTGAAATTTACAGTATGCAGCACTGTTGAATACTCAACAATTTTTATGTGGGTTCCTTAAAATCAGTTTAATTCCATAAGTATGCTTGCACAATTTTGAAGTGGTGACCTTATGTTTTCTATGATTCCTTATTTATTTTAATAGCAGCAGAGTGCTTTACCTCCCCTGTCATTTTCAGTAGTTTCAAAGAAATAAACATCTTCCACAGATAGTAAATCTCAAAGCCCTTATCAACATGGGGAAATAAGTATTACCTCAGACATACTTACCCTAGGATGGGATTATTGCTTAAAGGTGATAATATTGTTGAATAATCCTTCTATAAGTATTCTTTTATAAAGAGTCATTTTTAGAGGAAAAAAAGAAACAACAACATAAGAAAGCTGCAGGTATAAACCTTTATTTCTGCTTTTGGAACTGATACCTTAAGCTTTAATGTCTCTATTTCCACATAATATCAAAACTGATTCATGCCTGTGGTTTTAAATATTTTTTTAATACAAATAAATTAATTTAAATTTTTTCTTATTATTTAGAAGTAAAGAATGCAGCTAGATCAAGTTACCCAAAAGGTTCATATCAGTTCAAGAATGCAACTACTAATGCATTGATTGATGCCAAGTCCACTGAAGGAATCCCGGAACCTGTTCCACTTGTTAATAACCGTAAAGGGAGCCTCTTCCTACCCAACAACCCCTCGCTGCTGCACCTTAACTTACTGAGTTCTGTTGAACAAGGAAAATCTACCTACTGTAGATTGCAAAGGGCACTCAGCTTGCCTGTAAAATACCGCTACCATTCCCAAAAGCCTGGGTTGAACCAAGATCTCCGTAGGTAGCCCAGTAGTTGGATGCATAAGGCAATACAGAATGGTTTGTGCATGGTTTTGCAGTCTGTTTTCAATGTGACTATGACATTACTAATGCTCTGTTAAGTGCTTACAGATGTGGGTTTCTCCAGATGTGGTGATTAATAAGTTAATCGAGATAGCTAGTCCACTAATGTTTCTGGGTGGTTTGTGCTTTACCTTTCGAAGGATTTAATTGCTTTGGAGCATTTGTATGCTAGGCAAAATGAACTTACCAGGTATCCCAGTTCATGTGATGTTCAGTAACCTCAATGTTATTTCAAATTTCAGCTCTTTTTGGTGTCTAAAAAAGCATCTGTGAATTAGTGCAGCTAGTGACCTGGGAGAGGCAGTCAAGGAGACAGTGTTGTTTTAAAAATAGTTAGAAAATAACAAAGAAAAAAGTTATGAACTTGTCCACTGTTTTGGAAGACTTACCCTTTGTTTTTGATTTAAAAATGAAATGAGCATAAAAGTCAAGTAATATGTTGTTACAGATGTTCAACTCCACATTAAGGCTGTTAAAATTACCAGCACATCTTAAACCAATTCATGGAACATTGTCTGGAGGTTATGTCATTGAAATAATGAACACTCTTTACTCAAGAATAAGCAAACATGTTAAAACATCAGTGTAACTTTAAATTAAACTCCAGCATAAAACTGAGTGTCTGAAGCCTCATTAGACTCACCTGACATTTTTTTAGCATTGAGTCATCCTGAACTGCAAAACTGTTATTAGACAAGGGAGCTCTGGGTTTTTACAGCAGTACAATAAGTGTTATACTTAGGGATGTGCAAACAAGCTCTTGAATGTTATTAGAACTCAGAGGCTGAATTGAGTGCCAAATCTATAAAACTCTGTGTCCAATTCTTGAACTTCCAATTTTCATTAAAGTGGTTTAAAAAGTCTGTGTAACATAATATGGCTGTAGTTAATACAAATCCTGTGGTATAAAGACAGAAAAAATGGGGACTCATTAACAAAAATAGACATACAATAACAGAACTTATTTGTCATACATCACAGCCCCACTATGCAAATATGTTTGTCTTTCATAAGAACAAGTGAATTTAGGACTTCCTTTTAAATTAATGCAGACACAGAAACCATGAAACTAAATTATTTAATAACCTTACTAAAAATTTTGCTAGATCCACTTCTTTAAATAGGCAGGAAATTGATAGGAGTATCTGAAGGATAATAATTAAATATATTTTATATCCTACTTACTACTAAGAAACCACTTGTGAATTATCACTGCAACATTTTTGGGAACCAAGCCGTAGGTGTTAGTGTCCATTAGATACTATCCACATATTTCAAATTCATGTGTTCCCTTCCCCCATTCCTATGGAGCTGTGTTGCTAAACTGCAGATGCCCTGTAAACTCTGTGCAGAATTTCAATGAAAAATAAAACTTGATTTTCTGTCATATGATGAATATAGATCTACTTTCATTGCTACAATGAGAATAAATGCCTTTCTTGCTTAAGCAACAAATTGAGATCCCTCAGAAGGCTTTGCTAACAGGAATTACCTAGTGAGCATTGCCAACCTTGGGCTTTGCAGGCAACTGGTGACAGTAACTTAATTTGAATATGACAAGCACATATCCAAAAAGGAAGCTTATTTATTGCAGATGCAGTACCAATAACAAGTGCAGACTGCTAGAAATGTACTTCTAGAAGTTGTTATTTTGGATGGTTACAAAGTAAGACTTTGATTTTAATTGGGCGGCAGGTTAGCATCACCTGGCAGCACTGCAGAACACAAATGTTGGACCATATAGTACAAAAGCATCCTTATTGTATTGACTTTCAGAATTTGAAAGGATCGGGAAGGAATCTTATTAGCTAGCTGAAAACCTGGAAGAATATTACTTTTTAATATTGTTTTCTCTTGTGCAGAGAAATATTTCTGGTTATAATACTATCTACAGTTGACTTATGTTACTGTAAGATTTTTGCCTATGATCCTGATGGATGTGTATCTTCCTTGAACTGCTAAAATTGTATAACAGCCCACTTGTGGTGCCATACTGCATCTCTAGACAAACATTCTGTAACCCCATGGTAACAGATTAATTTGAGTGAAATTTAGAATTTTTACTCCCAAGAGAGTAAAACAGATCATTTGTTGTTTTCTGGAAGGAACATTTTGCATAATTCTTGTTCATTTGATCTTTTAAGTGGTGGAACTGAATATTTATATCCAATAAAGAACAAGAGAGCACAGTGGATATCTTGAAAGCTATTGTCTGTGGGGAATAGCATGCAAATAACTTTTTGATAGAGAAGTTTAAAACAAGACTAGGCCATTTTCAAGACAATAATTTGAAGAGGGTGTTCTGAAAAGCACAAAGACTTGTGCTTTTTTGCAGTCAGAGCTGCAAAGATATTACCAAAAAACCAAGTCCATGCATGTTCACTTCATGGTACATGTAGCTCAATACTGAAGTGACCTAGTTTAATATGTGCAAACTATCACAGAAAGAAAATTTCAAATTGTGCATTTTTGAGAATTTTCTGTGGGCTTATTTATTTCTCAGCAAAATTTTACTGAGAGGCATTTAACTAACCATCAATATGCCTTTACACTCTAGGACTTTGATTTGGAAAAAGAAAGAAAAGTCAAATGGGAAGAAAATTCCTTTGTCTTTAGGGATGCTGCCTAAGAAGAGAAGAAACTTAGTGAATAAATCATTATTAGACAGTCATGTTATGATCTAAGTATTATCTTTTACACCACTCTTTGGCACATTTATTTTAGGACTAGCTTTGTTTGGTTGCTTTGGTTTGTTTTTTTTCTCTTTGCAGAGCTCTCTTTGGTTGTGACTCCCTTGTTCTAGATGAGGCCAGGTCATCTGAAAGGAAAATCTGTCTTTTCAGGGCTCAGCCCTTTGATCTTGACCAAGGCAAAATGAAGTTCCATAGCAGGCTTGGGCAAACAGACAGAGGGGTAGGCTGGAACAGAGTCTGAAATAAAATAGTGTCAGAAGAGAGTTATAGCAAAAGACTGTTGTTTAATTTCTTCACAAATAAGTCTGGTGCAGGTGACATATATCCCATTTTTGTTGTTTTTCCTATGTATCTTATTGCAAGTAGTATTTTTTTCTCAACCTCTGCTTGTGCACTGCTAATGTGTACTAAGCTCTTTCAGTATAGCAGTTACTATTACTACTGCTGATGTCTTTCCTTTTAGCTTAAAAGTAAAAGCTTCCTAGGCATCAGTTATATTATTATCTAATTAATTTTTCAGTTAACAGTAGGATGGAAAAAAGTTTACTTTTTCTTCTTTGTACCAGAATAAGGTAGCATTAGTATGAACCTGAGAAAGCAGGCATGAGTTTATTCCCTTTGATAGTACATGTAAAAGTTACATACAGATTATCAAGTGCAGTTGCAATCTCAAAACTGTAAAGATGGTGGTAATTTTTACAGATGAGTTCTTAGGAAGCTGCACTTGTTTAAGCAATACATATTGTGACATAAGTTATCCAAGAGTAGTTTATGACTGACAAAACTCTAAGTGATTGATCTGTCCTTGAAAATGCACCTCATCCTCATTAAAAGATTGCATAACACATGCATTCTCTGTTATACAGGTATTGTCTCCCCACTTCCATTCAACCTCATTCTGTTCACTCCTGTTAAAACTCCGTTTTGGGAGGAGAGTAGAGCGATGAGGTCTGACTTGTGCTGGAGATCTGTGCACAATGGCAGGCTGCATCCACATTCCCGACTTACTGAATCATTGAACATCAAGGCATTGAATATTTTACATCTCTTCAAGAAGACTCTGTTGTTTGGCATGTGAGGAGCGAGAACCAACTGGTGTCTAGTTCATTAGCAAAAGCAGGCTGGCAGCTGTTATGTTGATATTGAAAATAGTACTTTATCTGTGTGGGAATTCAGCAGAGCACTAATTCTATTTTTCTGTAGCGCAGATTAACTGATAACAACTCTAAGAATAACCCGAATGTGGTTCCCCCGCCTTTGTTTTTGAAGTATGAAACCAATTTGAACACCTGTGTTCAAAACCCTGGTATTCTTCTCTGCTTCTCCTTCGAACAAATCTCTTTGACTAACATGTATTTGATTTTTATTACTGTTGGCCTATGTTAGCAATGAAGTATCAGTGCGTGAATGGACATAGAGTGTGTGTTCTTTGCTACTTCACTTGTATTTCACATTGCACTCAGAGCAGTACTTAATCTCATGAGTTCCTTATATTTCCAGTTGAAGATGAGCAGCCGTCGACACTATCACCCAAAAAAAAGCAGCGAAATGGAGGCATGCGAAATTCACCCAACTCCTCACCCAAACTGATGAGGTAAGACTGTAAGAAACTCATATCTTCATCTTCTTTCTTTCTTCCTTCTTCCTCTCCTCCCCCCACATCAAAAATAAGGGAGGGGTGAAAAAAAAAAAAGATTGTTAGATGGTTTCTGAAAGGCTGAAGTATTTATTCTGTCTTAAAAGTAAAAGCTTGTCATCAGTTATATTATTATCTAATTAATTTTCAGTTAACAGTAGGATGGAAAAAAAGTTTACTTTTTCTTCTTTGTACCAGAATAAGGTAGCATTAGTATGAACCTGAGAAAGCAGGCATGAGTTTATTCCCTTTGATAGTACATGTAAAAGTTACATACAGATTATCAAGTGCAGTTGCAATCTCAAAACTGTAAAGATGGTGGTAATTTTTACAGATGAGTTCTTAGGAAGCTGCACTTGTTTAAGCAATACATATTGTGACATAAGTTATCCAAGAGTAGTTTATGACTGACAAAACTCTAAGTGATTGATCTGTCCTTGAAAATGCACCTCATCCTCATTAAAAGATTGCATAACACATGCATTCTCTGTTATACAGGTGTCTCCCCACTTCCATTCAACCTCATTCTGTTCACTCCTGTTAAAACTCCGTTTTGGGAGGAGAGTAGAGCGATGAGGTCTGACTTGTGCTGGAGATCTGTGCACAATGGCAGGCTGCATCCACATTCCCGACTTACTGAATCATTGAACATCAAGGCATTGAATATTTTACATCTCTTCAAGAAGACTCTGTTGTTTGGCATGTGAGGAGCGAGAACCAACTGGTGTCTAGTTCATTAGCAAAAGCAGGCTGGCAGCTGTTATGTTGATATTGAAAATAGTACTTTATCTGTGTGGGAATTCAGCAGAGCACTAATTCTATTTTTCTGTAGCGCAGATTAACTGATAACAACTCTAAGAATAACCCGAATGTGGTTCCCCGCCTTTGTTTTTGAAGTATGAAACCAATTTGAACACCTGTGTTCAAAACCCTGGTATTCTTCTCTGCTTCTCCTTCGAACAAATCTCTTTGACTAACATGTATTTGATTTTTATTACTGTTGGCCTATGTTAGCAATGAAGTATCAGTGCGTGAATGGACATAGAGTGTGTGTTCTTTGCTACTTCACTTGTATTTCACATTGCACTCAGAGCAGTACTTAATCTCATGAGTTCCTTATATTTCCAGTTGAAGATGAGCAGCCGTCGACACTATCACCCAAAAAAAAGCAGCGAAATGGAGGCATGCGAAATTCACCCAACTCCTCACCCAAACTGATGAGGTAAGACTGTAAGAAACTCATATCTTCATCTTCTTTCTTTCTTCCTTCTTCCTCTCCTCCCCCCACATCAAAAATAAGGGGAGGGGGGAAAAAAAAAGATTGTTAGATGGTTTCTGAAAGGCTGAAGTATTTATTCTGTCAGCTTGTCAGCAGTTAATGATAGAGCTGAAAAAAAATTCTGTCATGAAAAACAGTTTGAAAAGCTGTTTGAAAAATACATAGGCTTTAAAGTCTTAGCTGTCACCCTGTCCTGTCCATGTGTAGTTCTTAAACAGCAGTGGCACTAATGATAGCACTAACCAATCAGGGGAACTCATGTGGTTAGTTTGCCTCAGGCAATTCTCTTTTTGTTGGATTCCCTCTGAGTACTGTTTTCTGTACTTAAGGCCATATGTGAGATGTATCATCACAATCAAAAATGAACCTGAATATTACCTTCCTTTTATCCTGTCGATTGAAATCAAATTTCTGTTAATTGATTTAGACTGATGAAAAAGTCTAATAATATATGTACTTGCCAAAGCAAAGTTCAAAACTAACGCAGTTTTAGTCAAGCTAAAAGCACATTAATTATAAAATACAGGGATTTTTAGGAGGGTAGTATATGCTCTAAAAGTGGGTGATGAAAACAGCATCTTGTTAGTGATATTTCCCCCTGTTGCCATGTGTACATTATTTTACAGTAGTACTCCTTTGTATAACTATGTAGTTTCCTTTTATAGGACAAATTACCTTGAAGACATTTGTTAAAACTAGAAGTGCAAGAAGAAATTGTAATCTATTAAAATATTATGTGATTTGCATTCTATCTCACCGTGCTTTTCCTTTTACGTGCTCAAGTCAGTCAAAATTAGATCCCATAGCAGATACAGAGTTTCCAACAAGGCTGTTCCTGCTCTGTTTTTGCATATCCTATGAACCCAGGCTAGACCCTCGGTCCATAATTGTATCCACAGATACCATAGCAGAGATTTTCCACTCTTTGTGTATATATATGTACACATACACAGAAAGTGTAAACTTATTTGCATATATAAACAGACACATTTGTGGAATTTGAGATTTATGTGCGTATAACTGTGTCTGCTCACAGAGGTTAAGTGAAAAAAAATTGATACAAATATATAGTCATTTCCATAAATAAAATCTCTTATCATTTTTGTTGACAATGATTTTGTTCCTGTAACGATTCTTGATACAGGTAGGTGATATTTCTCTTTGTATTTCAGTCACTAGACTGGAATTTTCTTTGGGCAGCTACAGAAGCATCCATATTTGTTTATTGTTTCTGCAATATAGGGCATATTCAAGGACGTAACTTCCACAAATCGTCTTCATCTCTGTTTAGACTACAGAACCAAAAGTGAGATTGATTCACAGAGGGAAAATGCACCCAGCTGTGGCTTTTTTTTTCCCCTATTGACCATCTATTTCTGTAGAATGTGTCATTAAAAGTTCTCTACCTTCCTGTTAGTTCAGCCTTGCCCATATGACACTGATTTACATGCTTGTTTACAGTTCATGAGGAAGAATAAAATGAGCATACTGGCAAACTTCTCATTTTTATAGTGCCAGTTGTCATGCTAGCATAGTTTTCCATTTGCTTACTTTTGGACAGTCCTCTTACCTGGTGCTAATTGTTTTAACTGCTTAAAATTTAAACATGTGGAGATTCCCCCCCTCACCTTCTCCCAGATTCTAATTTTGGGGAAGTAGAAGTAAAAAGAAAGAGAAAGGGAAAGGGAGAGAGAGAGAAGGAGCTGAACAAACTGTCCCTGTTTGCTATGTAAAGTATGCCTCATTTCTTTGATCTTGAGTAATAATAATTCTGGGGAGTTATACTGTTTTCATATGCTTCAAAGCTGTGTCAAAGTTTTGCTGCTTAAGGGTACTTCTTTATTCTATTGGCTCTTGGGTACTGAGATGACAGGTCCTCTGTACTAGGTGCAGGCTTTTTCAAGTCATAGCCTTCAGCAAAACATCAAATTACCAAATACAGGGTAACATACTTCTACACAAATGCCTTTCCTGTAGATATATTATACCATATATATTAAATACTTTAGTGTTACACGGTACATTTTATGTGCAATAGAAAGTGATGGTTTGAGGTAGCCTTAGGGGTACTTTTTTCCACAAGCAGAAAAAGCTAGTGTATACCGTATCAAGTATGGTTTTTACAGGACTTTCTGCCCGAAGGCCTTTGTAAATAAGTAATGATCAACAGATTGGCTGTGGGTTTTTGAAAAGCATGCCTGTGTCAGTTTGCATGATGGGGGAAGATTTTCAAAGTACAGCCTGCTTTCATTGCCTGCTGAAGAGGGACTGAGGGAGAGTAGTCGTCCTGAGCCTGAGCTGTCTGCTCAGTAGCACATCAGAATTGCTAAACACAGGTTGAGCAGCGAGTGGAGAACTTGCCAGGCTTCCAAATCCAGACATTGTTTTCTTCCTCATCTCTGTTGCTGCTAAATTTATTCTCGAGCCCAGTGTTGGCACCCTCAGCTTCTCCCCAGACCCAACTGTCTCTTCTTTTTGCTCTTTATCTACACTGACTTAACTTTGGTCCAAGGTGCTGGAAAAGACAAAGTAGATTGAATCAGAAGAGAGCTCTGTTAAGATTTGTTTGTAATGGTCAAACTCTTTTCTCTTCTCTGGAACAAAGGTGGACTGCATAATCTGCTTTTTCGTATCCTTGTAAATTACAGAAAGTGACAGGTACTTGCTTTCCTGCCCAGAAATCTTTAGTGCATGTCAGCTAGAAGTACCCAAGAGATAAATCAGCTAAAGCACTGTCATGTCTGTAGCTGATATTTATCTTTAGAAGTTTTTTTTTGTAAATTTGCTTTAAAAACTCCTTTTTCAAGTCAGTTTTGGCCCTGTCCCACCTGCCCAGAAATAGCTGGCTATTTTGCAAACTTTTTCTCAGCTGTGGTTTTAGATCCTGAGGATCTAGAAGGAGCCTGGAAGACAAGAAGCCTGGAGTATGAAAACAACAAATATGTAAAAAAATCATTAATAAATTGAAATCCAAATTGTGACTTTCGAATCGTTCTGAGCAGCCTACTGTTAAGATAATGTTGAAAATGCTGCATAGGTTTTAGATTCCCCCAGTGGTGGAGGGTATTATGCTATGAGACAAAACTTTATGAATTCTTGTATTGCTGGATTAGAACAGAGGATGGAAATTGTATCACAGGGATTCCCTGGGACCTCACGACAAGTGGTCTGACCTGGTCGGAGAGTGGGAGTTTTTGAGATTTACTAACACATAAGTAGAAATCTGCATTACCAAATATGAAATGGATAGATTGATTGGAGACATCTTTTTAATGGCACCTTTTTAATGACTCTAAATTACAACATATTGCTAACTGATATAAATAGACAATTGACGTACAAATGCTCTTTGTGTGCATCACAGATGGTCTAGATTCAAATTTAGGAAGGCACTGTTCTAACTGAATGCTGCATCCCATCAAATGGCATGGGCAGAATCACAGTGATGCAATACTAGAAGAGTCTAATCAATCAGAAACAAATCTTTCAAATTCCAACACTACCTACAAATGCAAATTAACCAGAAAAATACTCAGCATTGTCATGACTGTTTTTGCCTGTTTTACATCAGCAAAAGTCTGTCCCATTAAAGACACAAGGGCATGGATACTTTTTTAAAATAACTGAAACTCCAACTGGAAAAAATATACTCCTCCAGTTAAGATGTGAACGCAAGGGCACCCTATTACAGTAAAAAGTAAAATTTAAATAGGCAATGGAAGGAAAAGGAAGGAAGGCTGTGACTGGGAGAGTAATCACATATCACGTATCCTCCATGAGGTGGAGAAGAAAAGTAGAACTGATCAATGCCTCTGGTATCATGCAGATATCAGTCCTTGTTCATCATCTCAGCTGCAGGTTGTGATGCATGTTATTGATGAGCAGCCACGTTAACTATAAGGAGGCTATGTTGCCTGAATAGCAAATAGCAAAGCTAGTTTTTAAAAAAATGTGTCATTTTGGATTCAGAATCACCAGTAAAAATGTGAAAAGCCCTGGATATGAATCAAAAAAGCCACTTAAATGATTGTTGCTGAGCCTCAAGTCTGTACTTATTGCTTTGGTAGCTGCTACTGCCTGAGTGGAATACACTGACTTGAAGGAAATGTCAGCCCAGCCGAGTCAAACTACCTCTTAATGCAAGAACAAATAGCATATGACAGGGCCCAAGGGGCCTGAAGAGCAAACAAATAGTTTGTCCCTGTCCACTCTGGATGTAGTGGTGTAGTTGACATAGGCCTCTAGACAAGTAGCATACTCAGCAAAGGGTCATTATCATTAGTGTCCCTGATCACATAAGAATCAGAGGCATCAGAGGACACTGGGTTTTCAGTGTGTTGCCAAGGAGAATTTCATAAGCCTGAGGATTTTTTTTGATTGAAGATCTAAAATAATTCCCAACCAAACAATAAAACTTGCTCAGAAACTGTCAAGACCCAGCTAAATGACACAGAAAAACAAGTGAGCTCTTTGGCATATATTTCCAGAAGCCTAATGAGATTATTTATCTGAAGTTGAGGAGGAAACCTCCTGTCTTTTTTCCTGAAGTTGTATATAATATTTTAAGTATATGAACAATGGCTGTGCACATTTATCTTCTCATCCACCCACTAAGCCACATACACTTAAATGTACATACACATTTTTGCTAGTGCCACTCAGCATGAATATGCATTGCCTCTGCCATTTTAGTGCTGCCCTTCTATGAAATGAAATGAAACCGTGAGCTTTCTCATACAAACAAAAAAAAAAAAAAGTGATGGCAGATCTAGAGAAGCATTTCTCAAGCCGTAACTGATAAAATAAGTTGACTCTGGTAATTTTCCATGACTCCCTTAAACCAGACATGAAGGTAAGGTTTGAAAAGGTGAAAGCCCACCTATGAACCATAATAATGGTATATATTTATGTCCCTCAGCCTTGGAAATTTCCATTTTGTACTCAAATTTATATCCAGACTTTATGCAGTTCTAATATGCAATGATAACCAAGCTGCAACTCAGCAAGTATGTAATAGCACAATTCACTTCTTGATTCTGTTTTACAAGTTCACTATGGAACAACAGGAGTAATTCAGTGATTACCTATGTTGCCTTACATCAGTTTTTAACAATACTATAGAATTAAATTATTTAAATGATAGGTGGTAGTATCTGTTAGCCTCCTGGCTCTCACTACTATTGGTAGAACAGGGACTGGTAACTTTGGTGTCCTGTTTAATTTGTCTCCTTTCCATTTCTTTGTTGAAGACTGGCTTCTTGATCTGAAGTATGGTAGCCAGGTTTCAAGAAGACTGTAGTGGGTTGGTGCTGGCTGATGCCAGACTCCCTTGAAAGCTGCACTCTCACTGTCCTCCACAGCTGGACAGGGGAGAGAAAATACAATGAAGGGTTCATGGGTTGACATAATGGCAGGGATTATTCACAAAACAGACTCACATTAGAGGTATTAATTGAATTTATTGCTAACAAAATCAGAGCAGGATAATGACAAGTATAAACAGACCTTAAAACATCTTCCCCAACTTCTTCCTCCTTCCCAGCTCTACCTCCTCCCCCCAGAGGTGCAGGGAGATGAGGAGTGGGGTTTATGGTCAGTGATCACATGTCATTTCTCCCATTGCTTAGGGAGAGAAGTTCTTCCCTGGCTTCAGTGTGGGCTCTATCCTGTGGGAGAGTTCTCTGTGCACTTCTCCAGTGTGAGTCCATTCTATGGGCAGCATTTCTCTGCAAACTGCTGAAATCTGGGTCACTCTTCCACTGATGCAGTCCCTCAAGGACAGGCTGCTCCAGCATGGCTCCTTCACAGGGTCACAGGTCCTACCAGGAAACCTGCTCCAGCATGGGCTCCTCTCTCCATGTGTCTGCAGGTCCCTGCAGGGTGGCTGCTCCAGCACGGGCATCTTATGAGGTCCCAGCCCCATCTCAGGCATCCACCTTTCCCAGCCTGGGTCTCTTGCATGGCTGCAGGGGGATCTGTGCATCCCCATGGACCTCTATGGGCTGCAGGGGCACATCCTGCTTCACTGTGATCATCTCCTTGGGCTGCAGGGGCACATCCTGCTTCACCATGATCTTCTCCATGGGCTGCAGGGGCACATCCTGCTTCTCCTTGGGCTGCAGGGGCACATCCTGCTTCACCATGGACTGCAGGGGCACATCCTGCTTCACCATGATCATCTCCATGGGCTGCAGGGGCACATCCTGCTTCACCATGATCTTCTCCATGGGCTGCAGGGGCACATCCTGCTTCACTGTGATCTTTGCCAGGGACTGCAGGGGCACATCCTGCTTCTCCATGGGCTGCAGGGGCACATCCTGCTTCACCATGATCTTCTCCATGGACTGCAGGGGCACATCCTGCTTCACCATGATCTTCTCCATGGGCTGCAGGGGCACATCCTGCTTCACTGTGATCTTCTCCATGGGCTGCAGGGGCACACCCTGCTTCACCATGATCTTCTCCATGGGCTGCAGGGGCACACCCTGCTTCACCATGATCTTCTCCATGGGCTGCAGGGGCACATCCTGCTTCTCCATGGGCTGCAGGGGCACATCCTGCTTCACCATGATCTTCTCCATGGGCTGCAGGAGTACATCCTGCTTCACCGTGATCTTCTCCATGGGCTGCAGGGGCACATCCTGCTTCACCATGATCTTCTCCATGGGCTGCAGGGGCACATCCTGCTTCACCATGATCTTCTCCATGGGCTGCAGGGGCACATCCTGCTTCACTGTGATCTTCTCCATGGACTGCAGGGGCACATCCTGCTTCACTGTGATCTTCTCCATCGGCTGCAGGGGCACATCCTGCTTCTCCATGGGCTGCAGGGGCACACCCTGCTTCACCATGATCTTCTCCATGGGCTGCCGGGCACACCCTGCTTCACTGTGATCTTCTCCATGGGCTGCAGGGGCACATCCTGCTTCACTGTGATCTTCTCCATGGGCTGCAGGGGCACATCCTGCTTCTCCATGGGCTGCAGGGGCACACCCTGCTTCACCATGATCTTCTCCATGGGCTGCCGGGCACACCCTGCTTCACTGTGATCTTCTCCATGGGCTGCAGGGGCACATCCTGCTTCACTGTGATCTTCTCCATGGGCTGCAGGGGCACACCCTGCTTCACTGTGATCTTCTCCATGGGCTGCAGGGGCACATCCTGCTTCACCATGGACTGCAGGGGCACATCCTGCTTCACTGTGATCTTTGCCAGGGGCTGCAGGGGCACATCCTGCTTCACCATGATCTTCTCCATGGACTGCAGGGGCACATCCTGCTTCACCGTGATCTTCTCCACGGGCTGCAGGGGCACATCCTGCTTCACCGTGATCTTCTCCATGGGCTGCAGGGGCACATCCTGCTTCACCGTGATCTTTGCCAGGGGCTGCAGGGGAACCTCAGCTCAGGTGCCTGGAGCACCTCCTGCTCCTCCTTCTCCACTGACCGTGGTGTCTGCAGAGCTGTTCCTGCCACACCTTCTCACCCTGCTCTTCTCTGGCTTCATTACATCTGCACAATAACTTTTTTTCCTTGTTCTTAAATCTGTTATAATAGAGGTGTTACCATCATTTTTAATTGGCCCAGACTCGGCCACTGCATGCCCATCTTGGAGCTGACTGACATGGACATGGAGGAAACTTCTAGCAGTTTCTCACAGAAGGCACCCCTGTAGCATCCTGGCTACCAAAACCAGGCCATGCAAACCCAATACAGTAGTTGTGTTATAAGCCATGGGAATAAAAACAGCATCCAATTTTTTTTTTTTTTTTGAGGTTACTTGAAGTCTTGGAAAAGTCTTTTTGGGATGAGAGAGCAGGAAAGGAAAGGAGAATTTTCCTGCAGAAGAAAAATACAATTTTTATAAAGTTCAGGGTAAGAGAAGATGCACTAAGATCAAAGCAATAAAAAGCTCTTTAGCTATAAACTGGGTTTAAAGAAAAAAAAAGTATTCTTATATACATTGACTAGCAACCAGTGCTTTAAACATAATATCACACTTTTCCTTTAAGTGACAAAAACACTCCTATATTTTATGATGCCACTTAACTGTGGGTTTAGTTTTTACAAATGAAAAATTATTTTTTCAGGTACATTCTCCTACCCCTCAAAGATTACTAATTCTGCAGCTTCAGTGGATCTAAATAGGAAATCTTAAAAACAAAAGACATGTTGACTGTGTGCCTTGAATCCCCCCCATTAAATTGCTTATGGAGAAGTCTGGAAGTTAACTATTTTGTTACTTTTTTATGTGAGAGGCTTCATACTTCAGAAACATATTTTGATCATGTCCTGAGATACCAAGATAATTTAAAAAGCGAGATTCTTACAGTAAGCAGCTTTATATCATTGTTCTTAGTAGTCTTGATAAATTCATGGGAAGTCTTCATTAAGGCTTCTGAGAATAGTAAAACCAGCAACGTCTGGGCAGAGCAAGAGGCAAGAAAGGATAATTAACACTGTAGTTCTGCCCATAAACTGGACAAGGCACTAGGTACCAAGCACTGTATTAGATATAGTCTTCTTCCTAGATTTAGGGGAAAAAAGACAGTGTGAGATTGTAAAAATGTGAGGATAGCTTCTGAATATGACAATGAAAGCATTTAGCAGTAAAATGCAGGTTTTCTTTCTCTTGTCACACTGGGTTTTCGTCTCTAAAGCTTGGTGCATGTGGGCACTGAATCCTTGCAAATTTCGTTTCTGATTAACCTGTGAAAGGAAAGATCAGTGAGAGAGTGTCATTAGTGTAACACACAGAGGCAACAAATTCTCATTACAACTTAATGCCATCCACACAGACTGCAGGGTCACAGGGAATGGCTAATGGTAGCCGACAAATGTTGGGTGTATTAGTCACAAAACATTTGCTGGATTCCATCAGAATGTCGTGACAACCTTCATAGCTAGTCCCAGTGAGCTGCTGGAGTCACTGGAGTTCTCCTGTGACAAGCCGTCACTCTGTCTTGGTTGAGCTTTATAGCACCAGTCAAAGCAGTCAGAGAAGATTGAAGTGACACAGGCCCACTGAGTAAATAGTGAAACATGCAGCACATCATGAAATATTCAGCCAGGGTGTAAAAGCTCTAAATGCTTTTTCAATTATTAGCACCTGCACTGGCTGCACACATCTAACACTAACAGCATGTTAATTGCCACAATTTGTTAGGGTAGTTGTAGGAGAAATTTTGAAGGTGTGAGACGTTCTTTACCGCATATTTAATTCCTCTCTTACCTTCAGCAAACCCACTCCTTCCTCCTAAAGTTAAGCATCTGTGTGCAGACACTTGCTAAGACATAACCACAAACCCCTAAGTCAGGTAAGAAAACTCAAAATTCCTGAACCACAGGGCAGGGTGTCTCTAAAGACCCTGAACCTTGTGCAGGAGACTGCTGAACATCTTTTTGTGCATAAAATCCAGATACATCTACCTGAGAAAGGCACAATTTCAGACTTAGACACAGGTTAAAGAAGAGTAGTGTTTTTATCATGTGTGGTTTGTGTTGCCTTTATATAAAGAGAATTTTTTTGGAGTAGAGAATAAAAACTAGAATAATGACAAGACATTGTCATACTAATGTGTTAAGACTAAAAGATTACAGTTTTATTTCAGGCAACCCCAGGGTCCTCCATTGCTGGTCACACAGCATTCTTGTTCCCAGTGCTCAGCACTCAGGGTAGCTCCACTGCAGCCCAGGGCATGTTGCTGGGCATGTTGCTCATGTTCTCGATTGCATGGGTATAATAGCATAAGACAAGGGTGACATAATACAAGGGTATGTTTAACAATAGTCATTTACTGAGGCAGCCCTTTAGTCCTGAATGGTCTTTTCAGTTCTGTCCATCCCCAGTGAGCATCCAAAAGTTTCCGTCTCAAAACCTCAGATTTTCCAGTGGTTTTAACTGTGTGCTAGGGAAGCAGTACTCTTTAAAATGTAATGTTGACTTCCTTGCAGTAGGTTTGCTGTAAGTGGGATTTATGGTTTTGCTTTAGGCTGTTGTCTTCCAGGCAGGCTTTTTGGGTTTGCAGCTGTAGCTTGGCATTTAGCGTCGTTTTCAAGTTTAATTGCACATGAGTGGCATTATAAGCTCTTCAAAACCTTGAAAAGATGGCATTTTGCTCTTCATTTTAAGTCATGCGTATGTAATATCTGCTATAAGAAGCAGAGAAGCTATTTTTAAACTGGGGTTATGGATGAGAGAAATTTAACTTCTGTTCCTTTCCTTCCATACAGTCTATACATGTCTTTTCCTAGCCAGAAGCACCAAATGTTTTGGTCATTGCAAGTCATAAAAACCAACATCTCAATTAAAACAAGTACTAGGGGTTTAATTGACAGAAAGTGCTTTTCTTCCTAGGATTTGAATTCTTGAATCAGAGGACTTTGCAGCCCTGGAGAACATAATGACTGCAGTGTGAATATAAGCATTTCTGCAGTAACCTGCCAATGTGACTCAACCACAGCTTGACAAGGCCATCTTCAAGTATGAGGAGGCAGAGAGGC
The DNA here is from genome assembly GCA_024865655.1 of Emberiza elegans. Lineage (NCBI taxonomy): Eukaryota > Metazoa > Chordata > Aves > Passeriformes > Fringillidae > Emberiza > Emberiza elegans. The sequence goes on along the minus strand of JALJVW010000241.1, from coordinate 22,900,312 downwards.
TCTAGAAACATTCAGTCCATGATTTGGCTGTAAGGGCAACAACTGTAATGCTTTGTGTAATATAAAATTTAATGGGAAGAGGGTGTCCAAATGCCTTGGGCAGATTTGACAGCTTTGGCCTCTCAGTGTGTCTATCTTAATTAATTTTTAGTATTCTCAAAACAGGTTTGGATCATCAGATTAATGAGGGTGTAGATGTCCAAAGTAGTAATACTATTCTATAACTGTTCTGATCAATTCATTTTTTAAATTCCTAAGTCAGTGTATCTTCTGATACACTCAGTAACATCTGAGGACAGAGTTGGACCTAAGTAGCAAAGAGTTTCCAAGGTCCAGAGACAGCTTCAGGGATCAATTCACTGAGAATGAAAGAACATTGATTAAAGAAAAATTAAAATAATATCTTAGCCCATAAGATTTAAATTTAATAAACCCACTTACATGGATAAGCCCACATATTGTGAAACAGAATGTAGCTAGTCATATCACAGAGTCCTTCTCAGTCAATAATCCATTATCCTGGAGTAAAAGTAGAAAATAATATCTCTTAGCATGCTTTCATGTTGCAAGTCCCATTCTTTTTACCTCCTTTAAGGTTTCCACTTGCTATACTCCAAGCAATAAAGCAGAGTCTAAACAGTTTATTATACTACCAATAAATGCATGTATTGATTTAAAAAAAAAACAACAAAACCCAGAAATCGAAAGGGCTTTTTAAAAAAAACCACAATTTGTTGCCTAAAATTTTAACAGGGGGTTACATCCAATGATTCACATGCTTTGTTCTTCCCTGAAACCAATTTATGTTTAAGCCTAAAATATTCTAATAAAGCTTTGGAAGAAGATACTTTGAATGCTCCCTGTTAGGATGCAAAGCCCAAAAGTACTATGCTGGGCTCTAAGCACTTGCACTCTAGAAACTGCCTCAAACCTCAAGGCAGTTGACTGTAATTGGATGTTAGATATCTGATACCACCTGCTTTGTTGTAACATTCCTTTCAATTTGTATCATTTCTGTGAATCATTTTTGTGTCTGGGATTAGAGTATTGCTAAATAGTCACTTGTGTTAAAGCTTCAGATCATCATTTAATTTCAAATCTCAGAGCAGAAAGGAGACACTGATTACAAAACTAGAATATGGCGTTGTTTAACAACTGATTTATTACAGTTCCTCTGATGAAGCATAGAGGGAAAATTTCTTCTTATATGTGCTTGGTTTCTGAAAGGAAAAGAAGGTGATTTGACTGGTGAACTTTGCTTTTGAAAAGTGAACTTTTCAGTGCTCCTCTAGAAAAACTCATGAAGAAATGTTCTGTTGAAGTACTGGGGGGGAAAACCCTAACCCTGAAACAAAAGAAAGAAAAACATTCCTCAGTGGAAACTCCTGAAGATTCCTAATCTTTTGGTAAACTTTCTTATTTTGAAACATATAGCTAACACATTCCATTAGAAAAAATAGCTGGGACAGAGCACCACTAAATGTAGGCTGAATATTTAGTGATATGAATTCAAATTGAAGTGTTCATGGCTGCAGATCTTCTTGTGCCACCTGCAACTCTGAGCAGATGGGGAATGCCCAATGAGTGGCATCTCAGCTTTCAGACAAAACTACCATGGCTGCATCTTGCTGTTTGATGGAAGAGAATGCAGAGTCTATATATTTTTTATAGAAATTTTTAAAAAGCCAACAGAACAACAACCAAGGCCCCACAACGAACGCCTTTGATACAGCTTTTTCATCTCTGCTTCCTACCAAAGAGGGAACACACTTACGCAAGGCCTGTCATTATTCAGCTTGGAGCAGGAACAGAGACTCCAGGTAGTCCAGTAGGGCTTCCCTGCTTCCAGTGGGTTACAGTGAAATCACTGAGCTGTGTTCTACTGAGAGAATTAAAAAACTTTGAAAACATAGTGTTTCTTTTTTCCAGATGAGTCTGACTTATGTCTTTGCCATGTAGGGCATTGATTGTCTTAAAGCATCAGAAGATTCTGGTTTAAATGGAACATTGTATTAATAATTTCTCATCTTTTTTTGAGCCACTTTCTTTGGAGTTGACCCTTTTTGAGTGAAATGCATGAGAATTTTCCACTGATTTCAATGGATCTGTAATCAGTGGCTATGAAATCACACTAATTGATCACCCTGACTGAATTTGAGATTATACTTTTCGTAGGAAGCAAGTGTTGGTTGCATGGTAACTTGGCAAACAATGTTCAAGGTAAATTAACCTAAATCACACACTATGCTCACAGTCTGCTTTAGCAGTCCATGCAGGAGAGAGGATCTCACTGCAGTGTGCTGGTTCAAATGCTTTGAAAGCAGGAAACTTTCCTGTTTTAAGAGCTCAGACCATATGGGCATTTCTTTAACAGGCTTCAAAGGGCAAGCTGCTTTAAAATTTGGATACCTGTCTCAGAGCACTTAGTAAATTCTTACGTTGCAAATACTTCTTTGAAATGTTACAATTCTATATCAAGATATTTCAAGCATTCATGACAAAAAACCTGAGGTGAAGACTGTAGCTCTCCGGACAAAACACTATTGAATCATGCTAAATATAAGATTTTAGGGTCAGTTTACCCTGTGCCTTGTGAATATGATTCTGCTAATGCTATTGCATAATGCAGTCACTTAGGGGGTCTTCACCAGCATGAGAGTGTTGGAATCACTTAGTACTTAATTTAATGCTTGGTTTTAGCATATAAATTAAAGGACTCCGTGTCTGTGCTTAGATGTAGCTACATAGCTGGAGAGCAAGTTCATAAAAATACCTTTTATTTGCTTATCTTTTGAGAAGCCTTGTGCTTCTCAAAAGCACAAGGCTTCTTGTGTTTTAAAATGTTTCAGCAGAAACACTTAGAAGGTTATCACAGGTAGAGTTGTCAGAGAAAATGGACATTGTTGTTTGGTATTAAAATCATGTATTCCAGATGTGGGCATTTGTTAGTCAGTCTGCTCTAAAATGACATACTGTTGAATCTTTAAAGGGCTTCAGTTTGGGAAAGCAAAATATGATTGGGCAAATTGCTAAAATATTTAAAGTGCAGCCTGTTAAAGCTTTTACTGTGAAGAGCATCACGTCAGAAGTTGTATGTGGTAAAAGCAAGTAATTGGCTTTCCATACTTATGCCAGTCAGTCAGCATGGGGTTCTGTTCCTATCCCTTCTACTTCATTGCAGATGCCTATAGGAACTTTGATATTTATTTCAGAGGGGTGGGAGTGGAAAGGAAAGAACTTGGACAGATGTGATGGTGTCAGAAAACCCTATTTAAAATTAAATTGTTATTGGCATAAAAGAGGATATAAAGTCATTGAAACTGCACCCAACATTTAAAATTTAATTTTTTGTTTTGGTATGCTGCTTTTGTTTAAAAATGTCCTTATTGAAACCAGGTTAAAGTGTAAATATGTTTCATTTTTTTACTTTTGTCCCTCTTTGTACATAGCTCTTGGGATATCTTTCCATCCATAATTCATAGTATTTTCCATTTATGCTGTCCTCAACTTGTTTTTCCCCAGGCATGACCCCTTGTTAATTCCTGGCAACGAGCAGATTGACAATATGGATGCCAACGTGAAAAAATACGACTCTACAGGGATGTTTCATTGGTGTCCAGCCAAAGACATTGAAAAGGTCATTTTGGTAGGTATTGATGATGAGTTGTGTTTGAAAAGAGGTTATTTAAACCATAGAACTGACGTCTAATGGATAAATAAGTTAGTCTCTACCGTCACAAAATCCGGTGTGTTTAAATCAGGAGTAAGAGGGATGAAACCAAAGCTAGGATTTTGGTTAAAGAATTTTGATTGCATAAATCTTTATGCCCAGTGCAACAATAACAATTCATTCAGTATAGGGAATTTTTTTTTCATAAACTGAAATTTACATATTTAGTTTAAATCTTTATAGAGAATTAAGATTAGAAATACTTGAATGCTTATGTACCCCACTTTTCTTCTTACCCAAGAGAGTAATGATTCTAACACAGGCAATTGTTATTTTGACTTATCTCTTATTTATTGATGTTTCATTAATTATTGTTAATTGATTTTTATTAATTTTGGTCTCTTACAACTTCTCTCTCAATTCCCAATATTTCAAGATGCCCAAATAGGCCAGAGCAAGTAATGCTCCTACTCTGACTCTAGCATGTTGCTGTGAGCCCTGTCTATGTTTGTTTCATTCCTTTAACTGGGAAAACCATCAAACTGACTCAAGTCATTAAAAATAATTAGGAGGCCTATCACAGTCTATTTTGAAAGTTTATGCCACTTGTGTTCATGTACTTATACCTAAGAGTAGCAAGCAACTAACCCCAGATCTCACACGCAAAACTGATTATATTTGAAATGAACTCCCTGGTGGATCTTCACTTTGTCGCACTTCATAAAGCTTTCCCTGAGCCTGCTCTCTTAGATTTTCCTGCACTGTGGCATGGTGTAGCCAACGATGGTGACAGCCCCAGTTATTCTAGCCATCAGGGGTTAAAAGCTTGTCTCCAGTTCTCCTCGGGGGTTTCTGTAATAACTCTGACATTGCCTGGAATTGCAATATCAGTGTTTAAAAAGTCAAGCAAGTAAATTCCAAATTTTGGAGCTGGAGCTTTGAGATGGAGTTTGCCTGAACAGCTTTAAATAGCATCATTTATTTGTAATCAGCAAGCAAGAAGGGGTAGCCCTGCTGTACAACAGTTTGTAATAGAGATAAAAATCCTCCTTTGTGGTACACATTTTCGCTGACAAACTGCATGTTGCTCTACTTTGAAAAGTGTTCCCCCACAAATGGTGCTGGGGAGGGACTCAGTCATCATCTCTAGGTTATGCCATGTTAGTTTTTTCCACTACCAGAAATGTAGTGTGAATCTGCAAGTCTGCCCCGGTTCTTTCTGCTTCACGCATCATCACCAATACACTGCCAGCAAAATGCTTCCCTACACCTTTTCAAACTCACAGTCCACAATTTATGTCTACATTCATATCTATGCAAATTTAATGCTGTCCTTAGAGACCACACAAGTACAAATTAGTGCATAATTTGAAGATGATGAGATTTCCCAGGTTGTCTTCTAATTGATACTTGATGATGTCCCAGTCAGAAAAGAATTCATTTTTCTGCCCAAGATCTGTTTTGGCTCTGTGACATTCCAGCAGTATCAGGTAGTTAGAAGGGATTTTTGCCATATGTGGCTACATCCAGATTTATGGAGTGACATTTTTTACATACCTGCTTTCAAGACTTGGTCTCTGTCGTGTAAATCTGAGTATTCCAGATGCATGGGCAGAGGCATGGGACAGCTTGGATGCTTCACTTGAGGATTCACTCCTGTCTTCTGTTTGAAGGGCCAAGAAAACTCTCTTGGTCAAGCTGTATGAAAATCAGTGTAATTTCTCTGGGGAAACTGAAAGCTCATGCATTTTTTAACTGATGAGAAAACTTCTAATCAGTGTTCTCATTCTTCTGACATAATGAACATATCTGCTGCATATTCCAATCTTAATTGCAGATCACCATGCTTCTGTAATTTAGAAAAATGACTTATCCTGTGGATAAGTGAGAGGAAAATTTTGCATATTGCCACTGGTTTAGTTTTGTTCATTGGCAAAACTTCTGTGTAATGGTAGAGAGTGTACAATTTCTTGGCAATATGGCATCAGTGGTTCTCCAACTACGTGATGGAGCACTACAGTGCCAAGACTGGCTTCAGAAATTAAGGTAATTTTTTCCATGTGGCTTTATTTAATCATCTTGGTGTTTGAGTTGCCTCCTCAGCTGAACTAAACAATGCTGAAATTAGTGCAAAAATTTATTCTTTCACTGAGACAAGAAGATAATTCTGGACACTGTTTAAATATTCTCCATGAGACCTTTTCCTCAGGAAGTCCAATTGGCCTGAAAGTTTAGTATTAGTCACAAACTTGCCCTTGTATTTTGTTACTGAGAGAAGCTCTGTGGCATATAGTGGGCATCCCCTGGAAAGCAGAGCAGTGTAGGGCATTCATGGATTGCTTCTCAGGGAAGCAGCAGATTGTCCTTAAATAAGAGCTTTGACTCTAAGAGATTATGGTCCCTAACTCACAAGATCTGAGTAATACCACAAAGCCCTACTAGGAGCACTGGACACACAACATCTTCCTTTTCGAACTGGTGTTGAAAAAACCCATCCAGTGATTTGTCAACTAGGGCATGATTTTTCACCTCTTTTCTGTAATCCTTAGCTAAACCTACAGTATTTGTAGCCAGAGTCACAATCCACATGTATAGACACTTGCACAGGACCAGAATTTGGTCCAATACTATGTCTTCCCAAATGCCAGAGGATTTGCAAACAAGAACAATTTTTTTTTCTGCTGAGCACACCTAATGAAATATAAATAAGGGTAAAATGAATAGCTGTATCAAAATACTTCTTTGTGCATGAACAATATTGACAGTTGTATTTTTCCTGGTTTTAAACTCAATATATGATTTAAGATTCCCTTTGTTTCATTTTTCCCTTGTCTTTTTGTTTTGTTTTCTTTGTTTTTTTTTTAGACTCGAAGTGAAGCAGCGATGACAGTTTTAAGTGGGCATGTAGTCGTTTGCATATTTGGGGATGTTAAATCTGCTTTGATTGGATTAAGAAATTTAGTGATGCCATTACGAGCCAGCAACTTTCACTACCATGAACTCAAGCACATTGTGTTTGTGGGTTCACTTGAATACCTGAGAAGGGAATGGGAGACACTGCATAACTTCCCCAAGGTTTCAATCTTGCCTGTAAGTTCAAAAGCCATATTATTGATACTTTGTTATTTAGGACACCAGCTGGACAGATTCGTATTGACTTTGATCTTAGGCTTTTTTACTTTTGTCTACTTATAGGCCTGAGGACTTAGATTTTTCCCTTTACTGTGTCTATGAAAACCGAGCCCTGTGAGACCTTATTAGATGTTATTTGCTGCAGTGTTTGGTTCCTCATCATCCTCATCGGATGAATTTCAACTGCTATCAGATGTATTAGCTGTGCTATGTATTGACCATTCACTGTAGTGCCCTGCATGGAGCTGGTTCTGATGTTGTGATTTCCCTGACAGAATGACACTAGTTATTTATGATATTATTTATGGTTTTATACCACAAAACCTTTTAAAATTATTGTTTCTCTGTCTACGTAATATTTATATGTATTCATAAAGACTTCGTGTGGACAGGCCTGCTTTATAAGGAACACTGCCCTGGCATTTCAGTTCAGAGTCCTTTGTGAAAGTACAGCAAAACCCTGACCCTTTTTAAATCAATGAAAAGCTCCTATTGATCTTGGCAGGCACAGCCACTAACACTACAAAAGCCCTTTTTCTCCTGTATATCATTATGATTCACTCACATGGCCAAAATATAGAATCAAGAGCTCCAGGACTAACAAATTAAGTCCCCCAAGCTGGTGATCTTAGGTGACCATTGCTGTAAATGTCATGTGGGAGCCCATGGTATAAGTGAAAGAAAATGCTCAGCATGTTACATAGTAAAGTTAGTTTAGATATTTTTTAAGAATTAAAAATTATAAGTTTACTAGTTCTTAGTAATTTCATTTCAGCAGTTAAAAATAAACAAATCAATGATGAATGTAACCTTAACTGAATAATTGGGAAAATAGCTATAGAATGAAAGGACTGTCTTTGCTTTTTGATTAATTCAGACTGTAGGTCTTTGTTACTGTAAATGCAGTTTTAGTGTTAGCCCTTGGCATTTTTCTGTAACCTGATCCAACAGATGGTGTCACAAGATTCTCTGCTGTCACAAAAATGGTGTCAATATCAGATTTGGTCAGTTAATATCCTCCTCTTTCTGCCAATTCCTTTTAATTCCAGTCACTGTGAAGGCTAAAGACTAGAGAATCAGAATTAAATTGAGAATACTGTTGAACTATCAAGCAGAATAGAATCCTGCCACTGTTTCCAGTATATAATGTTTATCCATTATTACAATATGTTTTTGCAAAGTTTTGATTCTGAATTCTGAAGAGGCATAAAATAAATATCCACCAGCTTTACTTTCCCCAGTTTACACCAAAATTCAGAATAGCTTTAGATTAATTTTGACTTGAACAGCTTAAATAGTTCGTTGATGCAACTTTAAAAATACAGAAATTTATAAAGGAATTGTATCTGACATAGTAATCAAAGGTGCTGAAGACCACACAGACTTCATCCCTGTTACTTCCTTTTTTTTTTTTTTGCAGCCTATCTGATTCAAAAGGGTGATATAAAGTTAAAATATCTGATGCAATTATACTAATTTTCAAATGTACTTAAGGGACTGAGATTATACTTGTAGGAACCTGTTAAAGGGAGGCCACTTTCATACTTCCCTGTGCTTTGGTTCACAAGGTAAAACCTGCTGCTGATATCTGAAGGAGATGTGGTTACAGCTGAATATGAAAACATTTGTTCTAGTTTTAAAAAAAAAGCGGAATTTAAAGTTTGTATTAAAAGATGCCTTTAAGCTGCTGAATAAACTCTTAAAAAGTAGGCAAATGCCAATTTTAAACATCCTCAGGCAGCCTTAATTCTGTCCCTTTGCATAAAATCATTAGGAGTGAGCCTTTAATTAATTACATGATTGCATATTATTTTTCCCCACAGGAACCCTGCTTCACTTGGTGCACAGTACAGGCACAAAGGGCAGGATTAAGATGGCTGGAATAATCATATTCTAACTTTGGAGCAGTTTGTAATGAAATCATCATATCTCTTTGATACATACTGCTTTTCACAAGGTTCCATGCCTCAAATTATTGAAAATTACACGGAATAATTAAGCTGGCAAACACTGAATAAGAATTGAGTGCTTCCTTCGCTATGTGCATTTTAAATTTACTTTTGCATTGAGTACTGTCAGTGGAGTTCAGGAGGTATTCACCGTGAATACTCAGGAGATGGAAGACCAGGGTCTTGACTTGATTTTATGAAAATCACTGCATGACACTGGGACAGTTACGTCTCCTCATCATTGGGGTCTTTGGGTGCCAATCCATGTGAGGCAGCAGAGTAGAATCTAGTTTCCATTGAAAAAAAGGAATGTATTTCCTGGACCTTGCAGCCTCTGTGATGTAGACTTAATATTCTGTAACTACAGTTGTGGACTGTTGAATGTGAAAGGCAAGTGTATTTTAAACAAAAAATACCATGTTAAGTGTCATATCTCAGCTTTGTTAACTATGAAAAAAATCCACAGGCTACCACAGCATTTCATTTTAATGATTCCGTTCTCTGATTGAGGATTGTGGAATAGGGAACATTGCACAAGCTGTGCCCATTAGGATAAAGTCCTGTTTCTGTTTCAAAGGGTTTAATCACACAGCTTTGAAGCTCAGTGTGTTTTCCTTCTAGAAGCACCAAAAGCGTGCTTCGGAAAGGATTAACCTTTTCTGTGTATTGCTTTAGGTAGAAAAAAATAGCTTTGTCCTGATTGCATTTCAAATGTGCAGGACACGTAATGCTTTCCTGTTTAAATTGCTGTTCTTTTGCCCAAGACCATTGTGACTTGGTAGTAGATAAATAGACATTTAAAACACCCCCCTTGTTATATTCAGAGAGCCAGAGGTTGCCACATGATAGCGGCTTAAATCAAGACAATTTCAAGTCACCGATAAGATGTAGAATGCTGGCATTATTCCTGTTTCTTGTTTGTTAGTAATAGCTTGACTGAGTATTGAGACTGAACCTAAAATGCTGCCATCAGCACCAACTACCCTTTAGATTAGCACACGTCTCCTATTCCCTGGCACATAGTTAGACCAGCTTAATGTCAGAGCATAAAAAAGATACTTGTTAAATAATTTCCCAAAGCTCCTTCTCAATCTTTAATTTGTTTTTCTTTTTTTCCCCTCTCCTGCACCCCCCTTTTCTCCTCGCTCTGCCGAAGGGTACGCCATTAAGTCGGGCTGATTTAAGGGCTGTCAACATCAACCTCTGCGACATGTGCGTTATCCTGTCAGCCAATCAGAATAATATTGATGATGCTTCGCTGCAGGACAAGGAATGCATCTTGGCGTCACTCAACATCAAATCTATGCAGTTTGATGACAGCATTGGGGTCTTGCAGGCTAATTCCCAAGGTAAGGACTGCCCTATAATACTTCTCTGCAGTGCCTACAGGGGACAGGACCTGGCAGGAAGAATATCCCTCACTCAGTAATTCAAAGAGCCCTACATCAGCTTGCTTGACAGTTAAACCTGCTGATTGGTATGATGGCTTTTAAAGGGACAGTCACGTAGTTTCTCTGCTACATCACAGAGCACATCTTTCAGAGGAAAAATGAATGAACATGAAACTGGCATTTTTTCTCATTTTAAAACTTTCCTAGATAATGTATAAAAACGTCATTTTCTCACTGTGGCTTCCTTTTCAGGGTGAGTTGCTGTTATATAACCGGTGATAACTTGTAGTTATTCTTTGGAATACCTGTATTATATCTAACAAAATTTCCTTTTATGTAAAACACATTGAAGCTACAGAGAAAATGCAAGTTTTAACAACACAAGCCAAAAAGTAAAATAAAGAGAACAAGAACTTTTAATTTTCTTTACAGCTTTGGCGCCTTCTTGCTCAAGAAGCCAGAGAATTAACTCAAAGCTGATTTCTTCCCATGGTTTGACATGCACTCATCCCATTTAAGAACATTGAACAAAATCCTTCAATCTTTCCTGAGAGTAGGGGACTGATTCATAGGTTGCCAAAGGCTATTTTACACCATCTGTGCCTGTGCAAAGCAGCTGCAAAGCAGTCATAAGCACCCTGGCAAAGACCATCAGTGTAAAAACAATCATCTTCCCATCCCTGAAGGGTCTTGCAGCTTATGCAGCTGAAGTCCTACCTTTGATAAACCTATTAAGTGCAGTAGTAAATATTCCCTCTGGATCCAGTTCTGCTGTAAATGTAGGTGGAAAGGATTGTGCTTTGGTCTGCAGTTTCCCCGTGAGCCTGATCTAGAGATAGTTTTCCCTCAAGGACTGTGAGAACTAAGATTAAGTTCAAATTTTCCTCTTTGCACTCTAATCAGGAAATAGAAATTATATGCCAAAAATCAGAGGCTGCAGTGTAACTTCTTGAATATAGAAACTTGAACATAGAAAATTCTTTCTTAGAATCAGCAATAAAATACTGGAATTCATTACTGGAATTAAATTATACCAGGAAGCTAAAAGTTTGAACTTTTCAAAGTCAAATTGGACAGTTTTCTGGATAAGAAGTAGATTTAGAGAAGAAAAGGAAGAAACTGATTGTTTTCAATCCCATGAGTGTTGAAAGTTTCAAATCTGTGGTCTGGAAATAACACAACCCCGAATATTTTAGAGTTCTTCCCTCACAAATTTGTGAGGCCAACTTGCTCACACTCTGATAGCTTGTAGTCATGAGTAGGAAACTCATTGCAGAAGTGGAAGACAGGCACAAAGGTTCCTTGTTTTGCTAGTTTAGCCCTGGGCTCTGAAATTCTGTATCTCAAAATAAATCTGTACTTCCACTACCAGGCTAATGGCTATTCTTTGATGAATCTCTCTGTCTCCTATCACACACATAATTAAAATAATCAAGAATCTCTTCTTGAGCACAAAGAGTCTGAGAGAATTTTCTATCATTGCTTAGAAGTTAGAGACATTTCCAGCACTTGACTGTTTTATTTTACCTCTGGGAGTACACAGGGTCACACCATCCCTCAGTGAGGATAGAGAAACCTGTCAATATCCAGTCTTGTGCACCACATGAACACCTGTCATTTTTTACTCTCCATCCTTGGAGGTATTCAAGACCTGACTGCATAAAGCTCAAAGAATCTGATCTGACCTCATAGTTGACCCTGCTTAGAGCAGGAAATAAGACCAGAGACCCTCCAATGTCCTTTGCAGACTGAATTGTTCTGTGACTGTCTAATACCCAGGCTGCTGCTACAGCAATAGCCCCTGTCGGTCAGGAAGTGTTCACTGGCCATAATCCAAATCCCTTTAGACCTTTTAAATGTTGCTGATGCAGAGAAGCAGAGGAACAATAGGTGAGCACATTTTTAGAAATTTTTAACATTTCTTCAGGTAAATACCGGACTGCATGTTGGAAAATTAAAGGTGACTCTTTCCATAGCTGTTCTGGGGAAACGGGGCATAACGTAAGGCAGGTAACCAGCAGCCTATTTTAATTGGAAGCACTGAATAAGGAGGGATTCTTGCCAGCACAGTTGCTTCAGAAAACAATTATCTTCACAGTAAATTCACTGCTTATGAAATCTGCAACTCCTGAATTGGTTCTGTTCCTTTCAGTACTGTAAATTTTCATGAAAGACCTTGAATAAAATGATTAGACTGTCATAAGCAGTTAGAATCAGTGGATAGCACAAACTTTACTGGAAATTATATGCAATGTGACATTTTTGTCTCTGAAATGCAGCTTTAACATACGGTGGACACAACTATCATGGCAGTTACATAAAGTAGGTGATTCAACTTTGCTGATCAACAAGCAGCATAGTAGAACAAACTCACAGATTTTACTGGCAATTAAGTACCTTTATTTATAGGGCAAGTTGTCATTTTACATTTGTGTATTGCTTGCCTGAGTCTTTCTAGATCTTAATACATGACTTTGAGTTAAGACATCTTCATCAACATCATGCTTGGATGATGTGATACTCTTTTATGTTACTTTTGTTACTGATCGTCAGGAACACTGACATTAGAAAATATGGAGGTGGGGCAGAAGGTCAGTTGACCTACAACAGGGTGTTGAAAAGAGAAGAAACAAAACAAAATATGTGAACAGTCTAAGAAATGTATGGGCTGAGCTGCTTGGATTTAGCAGTATGACCTTACCCTTGCTATTCTGGGGAAATAAATAGTATTATATATGTGTAGTTATGTAGTCACTAAGTGGTGGAATCTCATATGAAAACCTGATATATAATTAATGTTTACATTTCTGAAAAAAATAGTAAGTTATTGATTATACACCAATCTTTCTAGTTTGTATCTGTGTTTGTTTAATTTCAGCTTTAGGCAAAAGGTGACAACAGAACAAGAAGGGTGCCATAAAACCAGGATGTGAATTTATTTAGCAATCAGATAAGCCATAATTGTTGGCAAGTGTTGAAGTACAGGGCTATATCTATAACTCCTTTGCTTTAAGTTGGTAGCAGGAAGAGAATCCACACATTTTGGGTTTTCATTCCTTTTTTCCTAGAGCCTCATCCTCATCACCTGCTTTAACACCAAAGTCACTCTCAATCCTAGGCGTATAAAAATGTATCTCTGTATCCATCCAAACATGCCCTTTCCACCCAGGGATGTACCTTTGGAATGGAACCCAGGTGCAATCTGAGAGGAAGGATCTTGTAGAAGGGGCAGGTGTTATAATATCCCCAGGTTTTCGAACTGGTTGACAGTAATTATCAATTATCTGGACCTTCTGTAAGTAGTGCAGCAACATTTCTGTCCTCTGGCTTGCCCATCTTGGGTTGTAACTGATCCTGCTGGAATTGCATCTCATCCAAGCACAATGCTCTGCCTCGACCTTCCACAGAAGAAAAATTCAACTCAAAGTTCCAAGACACAGGAAAAAAATAATAATCTGGACCAGAGCTACAAATGACCTAGCGTATCCAGAGGGGATGGCAGCAAACTATCTAAGTTGTCAAATCTGTGTTCATCATCAGCTGTCTGGCAACATACGACCAGATGCGTGGCTACACACAACTGTGTGTGCAAACAACCTGTCTTCCTTAGGAAGAAAAGCTTACTAACAGTTTTGAAAGGATTTTCTGGTCTCCTTTACATAAAATATGTACTTCCACTCAAAAAGAACAAGAAGTTCTTTCAAATTAAACCTGTGCTGTTGGAAGTCTCACGTTGAAAGTGTTTTCAGGACTGTCTGCATTGATTGCTTCAAAGCTGACTGGGCAGCTCTGTAGGCTTGCTAGAGGTTAGGGCTGCAGACTCAAATGTCCTGAAAATGAGTTTTGGAAATCATCCGGGCAGTTCATTGCCTTTGGGAGACCTAGAACCTAGATTCCAAGGACAGAAAGGCCAAAGTGTATCCCACTGAAGCTGCAGCAAACTATTGTTTCATTAAGATATCTCAGATTCTAAAGTACAAAATGCTGTAAAGTGAGAACTTGGCTCACCTCCTCACAAAATTATTTATAAACTCAACCTTATTTTTGACAAGGAAGCCCTGTGTTTGTCTTGATCACCTCTTACAGATCTTGACTGATTGTCTTCCTAGAAAGATCTGTAAAAAGGTGTGTGTTTGTGTTGGAGAAAAAGGTCACCCCCAGGTACTGGAGATTGGTTTTTATTGTCCTTTCTGTTTCTCATTCTGTTCCCTCAAACAGAAATTAGGATTATTTCATCAAGAAGTATTTTGGAGAACAGACTAGAGAATATTGGATCCATAGTCATAACATGTGCTCCTCAGTCATAGCATTTTTCCAAAGCACCCAGGAGGACTGAATGTGTGATGGGTTCTGCCTTGGCTGTTAAGTTGGGAGACCTCCAGTAATTTTTTTTCCCTTCATTTTGTTGACATTTCCATCTTTTCTTCTTCAAGTATCATCCGTTGACTATTCCCATTTAGTTTTTCATGCTTCTTGGTTTTTTCTTAGAGTCCTGCTTTGTGGCGATTTTACTTGTTATTTTATCCACCAGATGAACATGGCCCAACACAAAATATTTATCTTCAGTTGTAACTAAAGCTGCTATTTGGCTTTCTTCCCAAAACCCAGAAAGACAATTATACCTAACTGTTTAGAGATTTATAAATACTGTACCAGAGTAGCCTCTGGGTAGTAACTTTAGCTATCCAACTCAATAATTTTCTTTTATTGGATAGTGATTTAGAGCTTATTTTGCGTCCTATATAATAAGAGCAGTACATTTCATTAAAAAACACTTACTAAACAATAAAGAAAAGTGATCTTATAGCTCCAAGCAGGTCTAAAGTACAGAAAGGGGAGGCTGTATAGTAACATTTTGTCCACAGACATTCTAAGACAGATCACAGTACAGCAGTGTAGACGTATTTCAGCAAAGTAACAATTGCAGCTGTTTTCTGAATGACTTCAACTTATGAGAATTTTCCCTAGGAACACTATTTCAACACATGAGAGATCTTTTTGGGGCCTTCATTTACAGTTCTCATAATAGATCCTCCAACAAGAAAGAATAAAGAGAAAACCATGAAGATTGGATGAACTCCTGGGTAATATATTTCACACATCATGGCAGGATTATTCTGGGGAAAATCCTATAAAATGAAGTAAACATACTCAGAATTTTACACACTGACTTCCCAGCGTAACAAATTACACAAGGTAAAATAGCCATGTACAAGTTTAATTTCATTTGATCCAGTTCCTTTAAAAATCACTTATGACTTCATTGTCATCTTTTGTTGGAGCTGTCTTAAACTTTGATTGAAAGGACAGAAACAGCCACAAAGTTCCATTAGATTTATTTCACAATCTGGTAATTAATTCCTATATCATTGCAAAGTTTTATGAACTTAGTCTCACAATTTTCTGCAAGAAAATCATTAATAAAATGAATTTGAGATCCGCATTCCATTGTGATTGCAGATAATATATTCTTTTCCACCTTCTACCAATCAATAAATCTTGATTGCTTTATTTCTGAAATGTTAGCAAAAGGCAGAACAAACATATTATTGGGATTGAAATGAGAGAAAATTCTTAAATAAGGGGAAAGGATAAATACTGTCTGAAGTGCTTTGTTAGCAATGGGTTTTGCCCTTTTTTGGAGCTAACTGTATTTCAATGCTGTTAGAGAAAACTCTTTATAAATTCAAAGCAATAGTTTTATTCCTGAAGGAGAGGGGGTTTAGTGAATGCTGAATCTTATATCTTTTATTTTATAGTCATTAGGTTTAAAGTTAATATTTCAGAATATAGGCTTGGATAATCATAGATGAAGTTAATTTTTAGGCTTTTATGGAATTCAATATTCTGTGGCAACTCCAGCACTGTTTCCCATGTTTAATTTGTTATATTTAATGAAAATTTAGGAATAAAGAATCTTACTTTTTTTAATGCAGAAAATCAAACTCTATTTAGCTGCACTAAATAGTTGCAGAATTTAAGGAGCTACTTTACCTGTTTAGAAAGCTTATAAGTAAATGTAGAATGTTAAATGTAGATGTAATATTAAAAATAAATAAGTGAATAGTGCTGGCAGAAAGTGAAAGATTTGGGGTAGTTTTTAAAAGTGAGCTATGACATTAGCTTTATTCTTTTCAACCCTTAGATTCCTGTATGTCTTTGTATATCAATGTGTTTTAGACTGCAGAAGGCTTGTTATACTTAAAGCTAGCTCATAATTACCTAGTTCATACAGATGTTTTGAAAGATACTCTCCAAGACAGTATCAATCCTACCAGTCATATTTTCACAAATGGTTTTTTGCATTGACATCAGGGTTATTGGTTTGCAGGACTGATAGTTTAGTATAGGAGTTATTACCCGGTTAAGGATGTTTTTATACTGGGTTCTGAATGCTCCTTCTATTAGCATCAGTTGTTGCAATAGTAGTAATCATGCAACTAACAAAATTTTCTACTTGGTTGAGTGATTATTTTTTAGCTAACTGAATTTTAGGTGGTTGTAGTTTGGTTTCATTAGCCCTTTTTAAAACAAACGCTGACCATCCTAATTAATGAAGTTAATAACTGAAAAATGAGATAAGGGCCAGACATGTCCCATATCACTATTTACTCACAAAAAAAATAGTCCAGTTTTTAAAGATTAGGTCCCTGTGATAAATAACTCAGTATTACCGTTTTGCAACATGCACATAATTCCTTATCCTGCTGAACTAGATGGATCCGTTGATAGCTGTTATTTATTTTATGGTAGCATACTGGAGCTCTAGATGGAATTAAGAGCTTGTTGTCATAGTCCTGATATATACAAGAATAAAATATGGCCTTTGCCCTGGCAAGTTTATAATCTGATGCCTTGCTTGTTCCAAAACTTATGTGCTCAATGTTATACGGGTTAATAAATCTCTCTGACTTCAATGAAACTGTCCACCTGTGTAAAGCTAGATTATGGGCAGGTCTTTGCAAGATTTGGACTTAAATAAACTAAAGAGTCTGGGTGGGAGAGAGGCTTTTCACTTAACTTTTTTCCTGCTGTAGAAACCAGCTGTGTGAGGACCTTGCTAGGCTTCCAGTCTTCACATGAAAGCCTTGACAGGAAGGATCCCATGCAGCATCCTTCACATTTTTTGGTACCTTTCCTTGTAGCTGGACACCAGTGTTGCCTGCTGGAATTACACACACGAAGTAGTTCCCCACCTCTCTCAAAGTTTTCATGGAAAGAGAGAAAAACTATTAATAAAAGAGGGTTTTCAATTTTATTGCTTATAAAGCACTAAAAATATGTTGGATGAATGGCTGGAGAGACATATTCATTTGATACAATTTCTCTGGTTTTGAGAAATACTGTAAGGTCCTAGCCCAAATACTTTTAAGTTTTCACAATTGCTTCTTCCTCTTCTGCTTTAAGATATCTTCTGCTTCAGCCAGAGAAAAATAAAACAGGATGAAGGAGGTAGATAATACAGTACATCAAATATGTGATCTCGTACTTAAACTATATTTAAGCATCCCAAAACTGTTATAAATTTATGGTAACTCAAATTTATTATTATTTGCTGTTCAACATCTTGAAAGCAAACCCCCTATTATGAAGGTGTACTATTTTGTGCATTTCTGATGCTGAGGAATAAAAAAACGCACTCTTTTTATGAGCATTAATTATACACCAGGCAAGGAAGCAATTGCCTCTATGTTATGAAATATTAAATCAAAATGCTTCCTGTTCCCAGATGTCCCAGAGATAAATACAGCAGTATTTTGAAGCCCCACTCGGAGCTGTTTTCCCTGCAAATTTATAGTTTTGTCTCCATTTTCAGAAAACCCTGTTTTATGTGAAGTATAGCACTCTTGGTAGTTTTTAAGGAGCAAACTCCTCTGGAGTTGCCTATGTAGGCAACAACTCTTATGTAGATTGCACACAAGGGATCTGAAGTTGAAAGGCTCCTTTAAGATGACAAATGGGTTGAAAGTGTTATTGTCTTTGATTGCATGCCTTACATCATCTGTATGTAGGAATAAGAGACCTATACTTTATCTTTAGCCATTTTATAAATATTTAAGTCCTTAGAGTTGCCTAAAGATATTAAAGCATATTTTACAGTAGTTGGAATATAAATATTATATATAGCACAAGATACCAAAGTAGTTTAATGAATTCATAATTTTCTGTTCACTTTTATTGGAATGTGTTTTATGTTCCAAAACTTCCATTTAAAGAATAAGAGACCATTCTGCTCCCTGACAAGATGTGAGCTGATAGTGAGCGTTATCAAGGTTCCCTTAAATGGTGATATGAGGCTGCAATTAGCAAGACAAAAGGGCACATGAGTATTAGAATGTACTGCACCCACCTCTGTGTTTTAACTTTTAAAAAACTATTTTTAAGAAACCATATGTAAGTCTTTAAAAAACTGTAAGGTGTTTTGCATCTCCCTCTGTGTATTTTCTAAAAGTTCTTAATTGCATAAGAAGATGTGTATCTAGATCCAATTATACTGAGGGAAATTTTTAAAATTTGAAGTTAATTTTCAAAGATAACCAACCACAAAAATTTTACAACATGAAATGTGTAAAAGGTCTGTGTTTCATGGCTTTGAATACATTGTATCTTCTTGTTGTAATTCTAAATCTTTCAAGTTCCCATCAAATATAAAAAATTCTTTTTAATATTTCACAGTTTAACTATTTCCCAGTAGGAGTCCGTGCTGGGTAACGCTTGCTAATTACCCACAACAAAAGTAGACACACAATGCTGGTAAATTACCTGACCCTTTGCATTTTAATGAGACAACAAGGATTTCATGAAGTGATGTTGTTTCAGTGGTTAATGGTGTCAGCAATGTTGTAATTGTAGGCTGAGGCACATTAGCTGCACAACCACATGTAGGAAGGGTTTCTCTCAACAAGCCCTTTGGAGAATAGAATAGGGTATTATCATTAAGCCTATGTCATTTGCATGCTGCTAATCACTTACTTTATTATCTTGTGTATCCATTGTCTTTCTTTAATTGCTCTTTAAATGAAAATTAAAAATAGTTCCAGTGCCCACGATACTTGTGATAGCATCTTGATTATGAAGATAACTTCAAGAAAATGGAACATATAGATAATATATTGCAGGAATACAAGATAGTTTGAAAGTAATGTACCACAGCAGGCAGCCTCATGAGTGTAATTCTGGTGTCTCTCTTTGCTTCACTACGTATTGTTTGCTTAATAAATGGTTATTTATATTCATAAAGGTGATGGGGTTTTTCTAGAGATCAGTGTCACTGGGTTTTGCTTTACTGTGGAAGAAGATACAAAGCATCAGTATCTAGCAGACTTTACCAGTCTAATAGCAATACAGGAAAAAGCTGGATTTTTGTTCTTTCCAGTTAAATCCTAGCTTGTGATCTCCAAAGCAGAAAAGTAGAATCTATCACCTGCTAGTGACTTGCACAACTCTGACAGCTTTAGATAAAATTTATAAAATTCTTGGCATTCTGTTTTCAAGAAAGACCTCTTGATTTAAGTTTGACATGATTAAATATGAGATAGCCCAGACTTTCCATAATAAGCATTTTCTAAAACATTGCTAGCTTCTGGTTATCAAGAACCTGTTGGTTCTTTCAGCATCTACAGGATGGGAGGTTCAGGCTGACTTGTGGCACAGCCTTTGTTGGAGAATCAATACTGCTGTGCTCCTAATAATACATTATTTTTGCAGTTTTTCAACATCTGAGCAAACCAGAGCTGAAAAATAAATTATTAATTTTGTAAATGGTGTGGTAGGAATTTTTGTTGAAGAAAGTTCTGAAACAGTTCTTGCAATTTATTTCTATTCAATACACTCAAATAAGTTTATGGCTAATGGAATTTTGTAGTGGCTTATTTAGAGACAAGATTAAGATCTTACAAAATGTCTGTAATGTCATAGCAATATTTGATCTTTTGCAAACTTTCCTTAGAACTTTGAAGCAGATCCTGTGGAAGTATAATGGAGATCCCGCCTTTCATGTTGATTTGAAGTTTGGTTGCTTGCTTATATTTTCTATTCAACTGTAATTGTCAAATACTCTAATTTAGGAGCATGATTACTGTTGTTAGTGAGAGGGAAGGTATTCCTACAATGTTTACAGTATATATATATATTTTCTGTACATTTGACAGAGTTTTTTCTTGAATGCATAGACAGGCTTGTAGTATGTAGACAGGCTAGTACACCCATGTAGATGTTCCTGTTTCAAAGTTCCTGCCAGTCTGCTTGTTCTGTGGCTTAGTAATGCATCTCCAAGTGAGGGCAAAGACAGGCAGGCATTTTTGAAACAACTCTAAAAAGAAGAACAAGAGACTGACCTCTGGCAGTGTAGTGTGGGGCCTGAGAAAATGTTACTTATTTGTTTAATAGACTAATAGGGCTAACAACTCTATAGTTACATTCTTAAGTCATTAGCCACAAGTGTGAGCTTGCTCAAAAATTGTTTATGCTGTAAAGAAAATCAGGTTCAGAACAGGTGCTTGGCCACGTTGTTTAATATATTCAGTGGTGCGTTTTAGAAACTGTGGGTATCTGTTGTAAATCCTCAATAATTTGCAAATTGTTAGTATTCTAACTTCTAAATAAACATCTGGTTCTTTAGTGGCAGTGTAAGCTCATCTGTCTGGACCTATCTTCCATTTTGTAGACTGAATTATATAGACAGAGTGCTTCTAAAAATTTGGACTGTGTCTAGATTTTTTTTAATGGCAACTTGCTCACCATGTCACATGTAAATCAGCCTTTACAACTTATCTGCAGATTTATATTTTGGGTTGGCCCAAAATCACCACTTCTTAAACTACTTCACTAGTGACAAAAGCCCACATTGCAACTTGAACATTTATTCTCAGAGTCCTGTCAAATAATAATAAATAGACTAAAGACTCTCAGAAATATTCAAAATGCCTAATTGAAAGGAAAGTTATTTCCACTGATATTGGTACTTGTTTTAATGAAATTAAATGAAATTAATTTATGAATTGAAATGAATTTATGAATTTATGAAATGAAATTTAATGAAATTAAATGAAATTAAAACAAGGAAGAAAGAATTTTATTTTTTATCGACCCATTTAACTCTCTCCTAAGCAATAATAGATAGGAAAGTTAATACATTAAGTGTTTCTAGAGATTAAAGTAGTTTAGATTCATGGATGATAATAAGTAGGCAGTGCTAAAAACCAAAAAGCCACAATAAACCAAACCAACACAAATAAAACTCCACAAAAACTGCTGGAAGTTTTCAGGATGTCTGTACTGTGACAAGATACTGTAGTATACATTTTATGATTGCCATTTAATTTTCATGATTTAAAGAATACCACATTATATTTTACTGTTATCACAGTCTTTACCAGCTTGTTTGCTAGTTTAATGGGTTTTGAATCCCATATAAATAAAATAAATAAGGAGGTGGTGTAGAGACACTTCTGCAGATACTTTTTTTAAATATAAAAAGACTGAGCTGTCAGAGGTAAGGAAAACTCTTACAGATTTTAGAAAAAACTCTGATAAAATAATGAGTCATTCTGTCATGATAAGGAATTAATTTTCTTTTTAAGATTAATGTTTGTAAGAGGAGAAAGACAGTGAGCCAAAACAGTGCAGACTTAGCAATGGAATTGTCTCTTAAGAGCAGACTTTACCTCACTGGTTTTCTGAATACCTTTCCTTTTTTCTTGATATATTTCAGCAAATAACATCTTTATTTACACTGCTGACTGTATGCTTTGGATATGGCCATCAGAGGCACGAGTTGCTCTCTGAACTCTTGATTCTGACTGAAGCAGGGGTTTCCACACTTCACAGGTGGGGTGAACCCCGTGGCACCGGTGGTATCACTGCTGATCTTCAGGCAGTTTCACTGACACAACCTTCGGTATTATCAGTAACTAATATATTGCTACTGGTTCAGCATTCAAGAATACTCAATTAGAGAGCTGCTTCAGACTCCTCTTGATTCTGCAGCTGTGCAGTTTGTGTTTGGGTTTTTAAAATGTTGAAGAATAAAGGAGTAGAAAGAAAAGGTTGTGTGATTTCTTGTGCTTTCCAAGGGAAAGTTGGTTGAGTTAGGGTTATATAGACTGGTTTGCTATTTAAAATCAGCCTGATACTCATTTTCACACATGATATCTACAAAGATGTCTTTAACAGACATGCTACTCTGAAGTTGTGTGCTACAAAAGGCAGTATTTGAATGACAAAGAGCATGACTGGGATTTTTTCCCCTATTTATGGTGTTCAATTTGGAGTACTGGTAAAAAGTTTTGGCTTGCAGAAAACATTTGTAGTGGCATGCTGAAAGCTTGAGTGCCAGAATTAAATTCCATGTTAAACCTCTTTTAAAGAGAATATATCCACACATGAACACAGGGTTCACGCTCCTTCACTATGAGCATTTAATAAAGCCCTGACATTTTTAAAATAATTTTTTTAAAATCACCTGCCTACTGGCACTTAACTATTTTCATAAGACAACCTGTCCACTAAAAGGTTCTCTAGGATTTGGTGAAATCTGGCAGGACAGGATATGTGCACAATGGGCTGTCTAGTCTGCAGGCTTGGAGAAGTTGCATTTTACAATATAGAGTAATATAGAGGAGGAGCTTTTGTATACTTGCAAATAGATTAGACTGCAGGAAATATCAGGAGGGCCCATGAAGCATACCTGCCAGATAAATTAGAGGTGGTCTTGATCTGAGTCCAACCTGTCTCAAAGCTCAGCTCTGGGAATTCAGTTCAGATTTTTTTGATAAAATGGGGCTATAGCCTTTACAGTTCAATCTTTGATCCCCAAGACAGCCTTGAATGTGGGATTTTAGTTTTGACACAGCCTGTAGAGAAATTAATGATGTTTTACCATAGGTTTCCAGCTCAGTTCCAGCTTGAGTAATTTGCAAGTCTGCTGGCACTATTTAGCCCACACAGACCATGAAGTTGACCGTAAGTAAGTCCAAGTTGATGGAAAATCAATATTGCTAGAACAGAGTGACAGATGTTGATTATCATAAAATGTCTGTTTAAGCATTTTGTATGTATCCATTTCCTCACTGCAAACACCTGAATTTTTTGTAGAAGTTACAAAGTAATTGTACTTAAAGATGAGGACTCATCTGCTAAAGAAATTTTCAGAATACATATTCCAAAAAATGACTGCTGTCGTTATTACTGTTGCTGCTCAGGGGAGCTATTCAGATGCCTCATTTATTGGAGCTTAATAGATTAAAAGTCCAAATTGAGTCTCATGATATAAACCTAATCAAATTCTAATCTACATAATTTTCCCATAAGCAGCAATGGGAAATTTGTTTAATTTATGTTTCAGTAGTTGCCAGTTAGATGTTGGACAACACTGTTACTTTTATTTTTCAAATATTTGAATTGATTACTTGCTATGATATCTGTCTTTGCTCTTCCTTCTACACTAAGGAAAATTTTACTTTTTTTGATATAATGACATAATATAGAGTCTCATCTTACATGACAATATATCATTTTTAGTGGTGAGTTTTCCATTTTGTTTCTAGTTATTGAATACCTGTCTAAAATAGGTAGTGTAGCTTAATTTATTTGAGAATTTTTATTCAGCATATTTATTTTTGCCTGAGGTCTAAATATGCAGAATTAACTAATGATTAAACTGAAAGGAGTTTGGCATTGTTATATACTAAATCATTTTAGCTGCAAACCTGTGCTACAGTTAGATGCTACTAACTTTGTGCCCTAGAAGCACCTAGTGTAGAAAACTATTAAACAGTAAATGAAGAGTAGGAACAATTTAAAAAAAAATTTGTAAAAAAATAGCTAAAAAAGGGAAATTTAATTTTGTCTACTGCATAGAGAAATAGTGTTTCCATTCAGGCAGACTTGAGGGAAGTGCTATGGCTAGCAACTACGTATTATCTTGCTTAAAGTGAGTAAAATAGAAAGAAGTGAACATTAAGGCTGTGCTTTGCAAAGTATTAGTAAAGAAAGCCCATTTGTTTTGGTAGTTTTGGATTGTGTAAGCTTGTGGTGAACCTTGGCAGGGTTAGGGTTTGGGTAATTACCACATAAGATTTTGTGAAGGGGAAAAGGTTACTGTTGTGTTGTGTCTGTATTACTACAAAGCCAACAAAAAAACCTAGGCAGTTTCAGGTGGACTTTTTTTGGGGGTGTGTGCAATAGTGAAACTCAAAATGGCACTTAAACTGGGAAGAGATTTATATAAGTACCTGTTAACAGACCCCTCTAAGTTTTACATGATTCTGCCCTAGGCTTAAAATATTACACTTTTCTAATATATTATGCTGTTCACAACTGAAATGGAATCAATGTGGTGTGATTCAATGCTAGACCTCAGGGTGATGAAACTCCAATCCTTCTCTTGATCTTTGTTTTTACAGCTTAATCCTACCTTGTTAGAGCAGCCCAAGAACCAGCAGGCCTATAAATCATTTACACTTTCAGCACATGGGGCCACTAACTCATCCAGGAATGGATCTCACACTTTGGGGAGCGGAAACTAGCATTGGACCCACTGCCTTGTGCTTCCATCAGAGCTTTGATTTGGATATTTTTACTGTTGGTTTCTGTAATTCGGCAGAAAGTGAGCAAAGGGAAATTAGAGAAGAGCACTTTCTGGGCCGAAAGTGGTGGCTGGTTCTGTGTGACATTGTCTTTCAGAGTTCAAAGCTCCGGTGTTGTTCCATTCCCAAAGATTGGAGGGTTGCTAAAGTTGAGAAAGATGTCCTTCTTCAGCCTCCACTTTCTGTAGATTTACCTTGCCCTGTGTTTTGGCCTGGAGCATCTCTGAAGATGCTCTCTCTCTCTGAGAGAGCTGGGAGCTTGTGTAGTCACATCTGGCCTCCCACATTCCTCTCCTTTTCCAGATCTTCAGCAATAATCTCCAAGAGATTATTGGATATTCTGCACAAGCCACAGTAAAACTCAGAACTGAAGCCAGAATTTAGGATTTCCAGGTTCTCAGGCCAAACTACAGCTCTCTGCCTCAGACCCCATGGGACACTGAAGCTAGAATTGTTTCTAAATTGAATGGCTGTAACAGATTCCCATGAATGTCAGCAGCTCTTTAGCTGCATGACTGCTGCTGAACTTTCCAGGTATACCCAAGGGCTGTACTTTGGAGAATAACAGGTATAGTCTATCATTCAGTTGAATTCACAGGAATATTAATGACATTGTCAGCAAACAGTAGCAAAGGGATACAACTGTGAGGTCCTTTCTGAGAATTATTTCTTTTTGGCTGCCTCTGCTTAATGAAAATACTTGTCTCATATTTCTGCATGATAACCTGTCGAGGGCGTGTTTGGCAGTAAACCACTTATGTGTTATTCATACATGCTCAAAATATTATTGTTGTCTCATATTCTTTAGGTGAACCAGAGGTAGCTGGATGTACATATGCTTTTTAAATTATATTTGAGGACTTTAGTGCATATATCACCCAGTGAATGCCATGACATCTTTCCCTAAAATAGCATTATTTAAAGGGTGCTATCAATTTACAAGATGCTTTAATAACAAGGCCACAGCTTTTAGGTCCGTCAAGTGGATTTTAATTTTGGGATAGTGCCTTCTGCCTGCACAGAGTTCCAGTTTAGTAAAATGTGTATATTTGAAAAGGAAGGGAGGAAAAGAAGAAAGATGCCGGAAAAGGGGGAAAGAATCATAAAGGATCCATTATGGTCCTTAAGAACATAGGATATCTTATAAATGTAGCATAAAAATCCATTTTTGTGAATATGCCCATTTGGGTCTTGGTGGAGTCAGTGGAACAGAAGCAGTGCATATCCATAAGACAAATTTCCCTCTACATTCCCCAGTAAACCTTGATTGGTCCTTTCAGCAAACTAAGAATATATTTACTGCTATGAAGAGCAAACTTTCCTGCATTTTGTTGGACATTACTCAGTTAAGTGGCCTGCAAAGAAACAAAAATTAGTGGTTTATGGCCAGCACAATCAGCAGATCATTTGGCCATCAGGTTGCTCACATATAAGCAGAGCAAAATTGGTGGTTCTTTCAGTGGAAAAAAGGCATGTTTCTCCATGGCAGCGTTCTTTAATTTTGAACTTCATCACAGTGCCACTGTGGATCTCAGAATACCTGCGTGTTACTGCTGAGACACAGTTGGTGCCTCCCTGGGTCAGCTGGCTCAAGAGGCACAGAGCTCACGAGCCCAGTGCTGCTCATCCCTTTGTTGGTGGAATTTTGTAAGGGACAGTGAGGTTTCATAGCCACCTGGCCATGATGAGCTCAGAGCAGGGGAGCACTTGCATCTCTGGTAAAAAGAGTTTGCCTGCTATTATCGAGGAAATTTTCCCTGTGTTCTCTTTCCACAAAGGTGAGAACATCTTTTAAGACTTAAATTTTTGCTTCTGATGTAATTGATTGGTTTTTGCCTACTTCTGTGAGCAGTAGTATCTTAGAGGGAGCTGGGAAATGCTCTTTGCTCTAAATCAAGGCGTTAAACCATCAGCTTTCTGCAGAGAACTGCAGGAGGCTCAGACTCCTTCAGAGCAGGTAGCTGAGGAGGGACGTGGGATCCCTGCCTGTCAGGAAGGGATGCTGCTGCCGGGAGAGATGCAGTGACTGCTGACTGCCAGGCCTTACTGATTTGGAGCGTGTCAGGAGCCCAAAGCCTGTGTTCCTCTCAGAGCTGTTATATTCTTAATCCACTACTTGGCAGTATCTTGTTTCAGAGACAGGGAGGGGTGGGCTGCCTCCTATTGAAGCTTCCTCAGTTTGGTAAGGGAGACCTCATTGCTCTCTCCAGCTACCTGGAAGGAGGTTATGGTGAGCTGGGAGCTGGTCTCTTCTCCCTGGTTACAAGTGACAGGACAAAAGGAAATGGCCTCAAGTTGTGCCAAGGGAGGTTTAGATTGGATATCAGGGAAAATTTCTTCACTTAAGGGTTGTCAGGCATTGGAACAACATTCCCTGGGTGCCCAGGAAAGTGTTGGAGTCACCATCCCTGGAGGTATTTGGGAGACATTTAGATGTGACACTTAGTGACATGGTTTAGTGGTGAACTTGGTAATGCTGGGATAGTGGTTGGACTTGATTTTAAAGGACACTTCAAACCTAAATGATTCTATAACTCTGTGTTGTAGTGATTATCGCTATAGCCAGTGGTGGTGGGTTGACTGTGACTGACAACTAAGTTCCACAGTGAGAAAACAGCTCATGGCCTGAGCTAAAGCCAGTGAACCACTCTCCCAGTACAGCAGTTTAGTACCAGATGCAGTGACTGCTGGGACTGATATGATTTTGCTTTACCTCCTAATTGCTGGCAAAGAGAATTCCCTTCTCCAGAAGTCTCCTCACTGTCACTGCGTTTCCTTCCACAGGCACTGTGCTCAGGCTTGCACAGCATGTGAGTTTTACTGTAGAGGTTGCTCCCGTTAAGCAGTTGTAGCCAGAGCTCCCCCAGTTGTTTGTAGAACAGGGAGATACTGTGTTTGCAAGATCACAACTATCAGCCCTGTTTTACGATTTTTATGAGCATTAATGGAACAAGGTTTGGGGACTGAAGGAGAAAATGGAATATGAAAAGGAAAATGAAAAGAGGCTGTGAGGAAAGCATGTCATTTCTAAATGAATGCTCTGTGCAGAGGAATTGAATCTTTTCACAGCTGAAAATGGATCTTAAATCTGATGCCTTAGCTTGTTTCAGCTTCGGTAATGAAATAGAGTTTTCCTAATACCCTGTGACCTGAATTTCTCCCTGCTTTATGGGTGCTATTCCTTGACGTACAAACCTGTATTTTCTCAAGTCAGCATTTGATGATGGATGTCAAAATACAGGTCATGTATTATGCATATAGCATTACCGATTTAAGGTGTTTACTTGTCAAGTTGAAGAAATTCAAAAATGTCACATTCACTGAATCTGCACAGCTGTCACTTGTAGTTTTTCATGCCTTTAAATGAAAGTTCTGATAAAGCAGGTTAGTTTCCTGCACTTTTTTTTTTTTTTTCTCTTCTGGAGGAAAAAAATAGACAGCCTGTGTATGGAAATTAGTTTGTGACTTGGGAGCAGGAATGTGTCTTGAACGTGTTTGATAGCTCACAAAATCCGCAAATATTTCCTTTTCCAGAAAATATTCCACAGTTCTTCTGTTTCTTAAAAGTAAATTTCTAGAAGTGTCTGAATTAAGTACGAGCAAGGAAATTAAATTATCAGATACTTCTCACATCTTTCAAGACGGTAGGATGAAAAATATTAAGGCATGAGTCTATTTTTCATTCAAGGAGAAAACACAATCCCTTTAACATGCTTCCTGCATTTCAGACTGAATGCACTGTGTGTGCAGTGTGCAATTACAGAGCTTCTGACAGCCTGTGTCTAACAAAAATGCCACATTTACTTCAATCTTCTGACACCATCCCAGGAAGACAAATATTCTAAGGGTTAGAGAGGTGGCTACAAATGGCCTTCGATGGAGAGTGTGCGTGTCTCTGTGTATGTGCGCGTTGCAGTGAAGGGGAGGCAAGACGAACTTGCACATTTAGCTGAGTTACATACACTAGCTTACTTCAATTTGCTTTTAACTGGCAGGGAAATACTGCTGTGCTCCTACCACCTGAAGGGCCTGGTTCACTAGGAGGTGGTGTAGGAAGTCTGCCCTGAGATGTGGGCAGAAAGGCTTCAGGAAAAAAGGGAGAAGCAGAGCCTCCAGGGATACTCCGAGCAGCACAATCCCTGGAGTGCATGAGAATAATAATTAGTTTTGTTTACTTTTATATAAGTGAGCATGAAAAGTCATCATGTTGCCATTTTGACTTGTAATACAGCAGGGGATCCAACTGGGCCTGCCACCTTAGCTGCTCAAGGAATCTGCAGCTACCTGAGCTTTTTCTAATGTGACAAAGGCTGTATCTTGCATCTCCTAAAAGAATGCATTCCATAATACGATGCAAGACACTGGATCCTGCTGCAGAAGGAGGTGTCGCACTATTACCCACATGTCCTCAGATAGCATTTCCTCCCCTTGGAGTCCCACTTTAGTTTTTCTGCTGTTGTGAGAGTGTCAGTGTTACCTGTAACTTAGAAGGTGCTGACTGAAATACCTCTGTCAGACTGGTGAGCCTGAGGAATCTCAGGCTCTTCCAGGGAGAAGTTAACATTCAAAGAGCCCAAACAGCTCTCAGTCGTAGTGCCAGATACAAGGAAACATCTGCAAACTCAAAGTGGCTGGGGCCACAACTCACTGTCACCAAGCTGGTCTTTGTGAGTTCAGCACCACAGGTGTTGTTACATGGCTGACTGTTAACAGTTCTGATTGCCTCTAAGAAATCGGCTTTATAAAGATTTTCTATCCACTGGTAACATTATATAGAATTTCTCTACTGACTTAGGTTTCCCTATGGCAATATTTTTGTCTTGCAAGCCCATTGAAGGTATCATATCCCACTTCTTCTCTCCTGAGGAATTTCTTCAGAGAGTTTTCACTCTCTTTTTAAGCTATCCTGTCTGTACAATCACCATGTTGCATCTAGTTTTCTTGTGATAGTCAGAATGAAATTCATACCAGTACCTTCTGCAGAGCTAGGAAAGTCTCTTCCCAGTGATTCTAGTTTTATTTCCTGTAAGTTCTCTATGTGATACGGACAAAACATAGAGATAGATGAATGGAAGGTGGAAATTAATTCCCATTAAATCAAGAAGCCCAGATCTAGTGGTCCTTGTAGTTCAGGGGCAGTTTAAGAGTGATGTGATTATCACTGGAAGAGAACTGTAAGTCCTTAAGACAATATAAACCAGTATGATATGCTGACAAATTTAGTTTAGAGATTTCCTGGTTTGTAAATTGGTCCCCAAATTGAAGGCAAGGTATCATATAATCTTCCTCTGAATTTAGTACCAGGTGAATGTATCCAGGAATTTAACAGAGCGAAACAATTTCCACACTGCAAGAAGATAGTGAATTTAAGTCAGGAATTAATTTGGCTGTGAATAAGTTGAGAATAAGTGTATGGAGAATTCAGCACTAGTGACAAAGGACCAAAGGTCTGTCACCTGGATGTTAGGTGTGAAGTCAAAGAACTTGGGAATAATATGGTAAAAAAATGGAATGTCTTTTTTTTTTTTTTCAGTGTGGTTTAAGGTAAACTTGGCTCAATTTTATTCCTAACAGACAAATATTTGTCTAAAAATGCTGCCTTGATATTGGTCTATTGGTCTATGAAACCATAAAGTCACTTTATAGCTTTACCATCACTTCTGCAATGACATTAAATGAGCATTCACATGTTTTCTATGGCTTTACTGGAAAAGGGGATGGAATGCATTAGTCTCAGTGGTAAATTTCCAGTCCTGCTATTGCATGGGCTTTTGTATAACTACCCATTTTTCAGTACTTACAATCAAACTCCAAAAGGTTTTGCTTGGGTATTTTTTTTTTTGTTTGAAGGAAAAAAAAAAAAGATAAAAACACTCAGTGTCAAGAGCTCCATTTCAAACAGTAGACAATCTGGCTGAAAACAGTCTTTTTTATAGGTGAATGTTACTGGTCTCCAGATTTTTTTTTTCTGTGACTGCCTTCCAACATGTTTCTTCTTCCACCTTTGTTTCCTTCAAATTGTCACTCTTTCCAGTTCTTTTCAAGCAATCCTCTCACATACCATTTGAAAACCCGTGTCTCTTTCCTTTCATCCTATCTTTTTGTCTTGTAGACTGGACCCTTCCATCCCAGTATTCCTATAATTGTAATCCTCATAGAAATGCATATTATAAATGGTACACATGAAAATTGCAAAAACCCTACCATGTGTGGGTGGTAGTGCTCTTGGAAAACAGTTGGATAATTTTAAATCTTGATTTCTGCTTAAACCTAAAACTGGCTAATGGAAGCAGTTTGTTCCTCATGGTTGTATTACCATTTACAAACAGTACTGTTTAAAATCTTAATTGCTATTTAAGCAAAGGTGTTTGCTTTGGAACTATTTTTTTGGGTTTTGGGGGGTTTTTTGGGGTTTTTTTTTTTGTTTGTTTTTGTTTGGTTTTGGGGGGTTTTTTTTGTTTTGTTTTGTTGGGTGTTTTTTTTTTTTTTGTTTTTTGGGTTTTTTGTGTGTGTGTGTGTGTAGTTTTTCCTCTGTAAACTTTCTCCATTTTTCTCTCTTCTTTTTTTTTTTTTTTTCCTTTCTTTTAGGCTTTACACCTCCTGGTATGGATAGGACATCTCCAGACAATAGTCCAGTCCATGGCCTTTTACGTCAACCCTCCATTACAACAGGAGCCAACATCCCTATTATAACAGAGCTAGGTAAGAAGAGCTGAAATTTATCCTTCCATATACATTCCCATGTCTTTTTCCCACTCTCCTTGTTATGTAGATACAGAAAAATTACCCATACCGTTACATTTTCTCTTTTGGTAAGTGTTTTAAATTACTCTCTCTAAAGAAAGTTTAGTAACAGTTGATTCACTTTATTTGAATAACTGAAATATATTTCCCTCCTTTGGGTTTTCTCCATTTTCTTAAATAAATATGCTATCAGGCAAGATGATTTTTGCATAGTGTAACAAACAAGCAGGGGTCTTTGGGCTAAGGTTAGAAAAGGAAAAAGGCCAGAGTAAGTATAAGCAGATATTTCCTGTGCATTTAATCAGTTGTAAGAGGCCATTTGTTTATTTCTTCATGGTCCAAAACTGTTTAATCATGTGTAACCAAACTGTATAATAGTATGAGATATTTCACTCCTGAGAATATGATGATGGTAGGTAACTAGACTCTGATTTCCACTCTAGCTGTGGGTATTTATGTTGTCAAGCGGTGTGATGTGAAGTGCAGAAGCTGTTCTGTTTCTTTCATGGCAAATACAAACTTGATTTGTGGTCCTTTGTCCTTCTGTTTTCTTTTTCAGTTTTATTTTTTAGAGCCTTACCTGTCTTTTTCCCTTACTTTATTCTCTTTCTGTACTTTCTTTCCCCCCTAAATACTTTACTTACTAGCTAAGCCTGGCAAACTTCTGCCTTTGGTTTCAATCAGTCAGGAAAAAAACAGTGGAACCCACATTCTAATGATAACTGAACTGGGTAAGAAGTGCCTTTTTCCTTCACATCACTGTGTTATTTTCTGTTGTTGTTCTTACTGTCATCAGCTTTTCCTTTATTTATCTGGCTGTATCAGAGGGGCTACCCTCATGGCACTGCTTTGAATGTGTTTTATTTGTGGTTCTGGTTGAAATTGACTGTCTTGTTCTGGTCTTCTTAATGATTTTTTTTCACGCAGCATCAGTAAACCTTTGATCACACTCGTCTGACCTGCCGGCTGTTTTCATAGCACCTCCTCACCAATTCATTTTTTTTGGCCTAAGTCCCCACCTCCCTGGCCCTCACTCTCCTACACCAATTTTTCTCTCCTTTTCTCTCTTTCTCTTTCTTTTTGTTACTTCAGCCTGTTGTCAGTTTGGTGGACATGCCTTAGCAGCTTTTCACAGGAAGTCCAAGAAGAAGTGAAAGATACCAGAAAAAACCCCAAGCATCATACTTTCCCTCAAGCTATTTTTTTGTTTATTTTGTAGAGTAAGGCTTTTTCTCAGAAGCTCAGGTTTTGAAGCTGTAGAGGAGCAGCCAGGCTCCTGCGTGGTTCCCTCTCAACACAGAGTGCTCTCACCAGCCTTTGGAGCAGCGTTTGATGAGCTTTTCCCTATGGCACAGCAGCACCTGTTTGCACCCAGCTCTCCTGGCCCACAAAGCCCAGTGTGCTGACTTGCATCAGGAAGATAAAGATACTGAGGATAAACACACCTGCAGAACTCATGATAGATTTTCAGTAGCTCAGGAGCTGACCCCACGGTGTCTAAGTCAGGTGTTAGTCTGCCAGATGGAAGTGGGAAAAGAGTGCTACTGTCAATAGTGCCCACTCTCAACTAGCAAATTAAACTGAGGTACAAGCTGTTCAAAAAGTACATTTTGATGCAGCAGGCTTTCAAATACTATATTGCTTAAGAATCTACCTGAATTGATAGGTATTGTACTAGAAAAAGAAGTATTGTGGATCCTGGTGTTTTCTTGGATAAAAGTCTTCTGATTCCCAGGGCAGAACATTTCTTCTATTACAGTACTAAGGTGTTATGTTTTAACAATTACATCAGGGAGTGCAAAGACAAGATTTTTAAATTCTCTCCTCATCTCATTTAGATAGCTATCATGAGGCTTTATCTGCAGGAATCTTACAGTTTTGTAAGATAAACATTGCAAGCACAGTAGTATAGAGATTTTGGAAAAGGAGTGGATGTACAAGAAAACTAAATGGGAAGGATTGAAAGTGTATTAGAAGGAAGATCAGAATAGTAGGCAGAATAATTTCTGGTTTTAGAAGTCTAGAGCTGAAACCTGATCAAGTTAACAGCAGTTTTCACGTTATTTTCAAAATTTGCTGGGTTGGCTCAGGAGACGTGTTCACATGGGGAATAGGGATATCATCAGTGTGTGCAGTTTTAAATGCTCAAAAACTTTTTCATTTCCCTTTCTTGCATGGGAACTGAAATTAATTTGTCATTTAGTAAGTTGAAGGGTATTTCAATGGCATAGCTAAGCAGTCTGTGCTTTCATGCCTGAGGGAGACTAATATGGAAATGAAATATTTCATGAAATGCGATCCACTTGATACGCTGATCTCAAGGAAACAACTATTTTTAGTTGGAATGAGTTGGAGGCAGAGGGCTTAACTGTGACAATGAAGTGCCAGAGAAAGTCAAAATGACAAATACTACTTTATTTGGGCTTTTCTCTAAAACAGCCTGATTTAGGTTCTTTTTCACATTGGCTAATGTAGAATTCGTGACTGAGAAAGTGAAGTTATAGAGACAAATATTTGAACAAAAGGTAGTGCTGCAAGAGAATAACTGCTCATTCATTCAGATAGATGCATGTTAAAGGGATAGTTTATCCTCTTTTGAGCCCTAAGTGCATTAACGCCACTCCAGTAAGAATCACAGCAGCACATCTAACAGATGCCTGTGGGCTATATCAGAATTTTATTGACAGCCTCTGTTTTGCAACGGGGTTCTAGCTTTGTATCTTGTGATAGCATTTCACATTAACTGTACATGCATACAGCCTCAGCCAATATACCAAGATTGTATCAATATACAAGTTTATCATAAATCTCATTTTGAGCGCAGGCAACTGGTGCCACGAAGCTGCCTTACAGGAAAGGGATAGGAACCTGTCAAGAGCAAGAGTATCACCTCTTACGAGCAAGATAACGAGCAACAGATTTTTAAATGCACATTTTCACATCCATCTTGATTTCATTTTCAGTGACGTCAAAGACACAAGTCTGTGTTTCCAGACATATGCCGTTCTTTTTCTTTGGCTGTGTGATGTGTAAGGTCACATGCTGGTGACCCAGAAACACCTTTCATTTCTACTCCTAATATTATTATTGTTATTTCCAGTAAATGATTCAAATGTTCAGTTCTTGGACCAAGATGATGATGATGATCCCGACACAGAACTCTATCTCACGCAGCCTTTTGCTTGTGGAACTGCATTTGCTGTCAGCGTGCTGGACTCTCTCATGAGCGCAGTAAGCAAACAAATCTTTTTCATTCCCTTCCATCAGACTTGCTGTGAAAGAGAGTGAAGGTGTAGAATCTTTCCCAAAGGTAGGCAGGAGGAGAGGCTTTTTTCTTAGGTGTCAAGAGAAGTTTGGAACCTAAGCTAGGTTATTTTCTTAGGTGGACACAGAGACTATAATTGAGATATCTAGGACTTCCACGAGTCCACAATTTTATAAGAAAACAGTCTCATGTCAGGTTTTAAGGATCATGCTTTCAAAAAAAATGTCCCTTCTGCCTAAAATCCAGACTCAAATTCAGTGTGTCAGTCCCTGTGCTCACCATTCTTGTCAGACAGCATCAACTGTGTTTTGAGCTTTTAATTTCCTGTAGCCGTGAGCAATGCTCTGAGTATGAGTGCTGGGGGACACTGATAGAACTCCACAAAAGCCATTGTACACACCTCGTGAACTCTATTTGTGTGAAGAGAGGTTATCCTCTATTTTTCATATGAATTTTCTTATTAATCAAAACTTCAGTGCACGCCAGAAACCACAGATGGTGGCCTTTGGTTATGTCTACACTGGGGCTTTTGTTCTGCAGCCATAGCACAGTTGTGAAGCAAACCCCTCTGTCATGCTCCTTTTCATCCTCCTCATACTGGCCAAGTTTCCAGACCAGTCTTGCTCTGTGTGAGCTACACTTCATTCAGAGGGACCTTAAACTCTGCTAGATATAGCAAGGACATAGTCTTTTTAAAATCTGGGCATGGGCTTTCTGAGCTCACCATGGAATAAAGTTCCATAGTACTGGGAAAGACCAATTGTAGACCCCAAATAATACTATATATGAGCAGATGCATTTCTCTAAAGGAGCCAAGTCTGACCTTCACCTGAATTCAGAATGAAACTTTTTTGCATTTAAGAAAAATGTGTAGTGATCTTTATGATTTATTATTTTATTTGTATTTCATATTTATGTATCTGTATTTTGTAGTTTTCCTGCTATATTTTCCATATGTTCCATCCACAGATAAATTAGTCTACACAGATAAAATTTTATTCTAATGCTTTAGGACTTTTCAATAACCTCAGACAATGCTTTTCTTGAAAGCTATTTACAATATTTTTTAGATGTTACAAATTCAGAAAACCTATTCAAGGACTCCTAAACTCTGTACCTTCTCTAATTAAAATCTCTATGTATAAAATTTTTTGCATATTCATGTTATAAATGGGAATTATTTAACATGAAGGTTCCAAATGTTAGTTAGAACTGTTTATCTACTCCCATTATTATCTAAGTCATTATCTCTGAATGTATTGTTCAGTAGGACACTTCAGAATCAAGAAAATAAGGTTAATCCTTGTGGTTGCCACTGGCATTGCCACAGAAAGAGAGTGAGATACTGTGGATATCATTGCTGCCTTGTGCAAATGGTGTCTCAAGTAAATAATAGTGATGCAATAAAAAATAGGTACAGCATGCCTGTTCAAAAATTTTAATGTTTTTAGTTATTGCTAACTTTTATTAATTTTAGTTTTGGACAACATGTCCCTCTGTTTTTGCAGTTCCATTCTATAAAAACATTTTCATGTCTAAGAGGTCATATTATGTGTCAGGGACAGTGCAGCCTGAAGCCAGAGAAATGTGATAACAAGAACAGAAAATTCTCTACTTCAAAAAATACTAATCAAGAAGAAAGGCGAGGATTCAGTCAGTTAGAATTGTTCACTATCCTGTCTTTTCTTTCACAAGTTTTCTGATCAGTGGCAGTGTTATTTTCTCTTTATTCCTCAAAGGCCCAGCAAGGAGTTGGAAAAGTACCATTCTTCCTGACCACTCATAAAGTGTGAAATGTGTGAGATGTTTTCCCTTTACTATCCATATTCTCATGGGGGAAGGTGTGTTACACTTCTTCTCCAAGGAAAGGAGTGTTTCTCACACAAACTAATCTGTTTTCACTATATTATTTCTTACCTTTATTTTCTTTTTTCTCTAAAGTACACTTACTTTTAGCAAACAGTTTCTATTTAATGTGTCTAACTTCGTACTTTCCAGTATGGGAAACCAAACCCCAAATCCTCCCTAAATTGTGAGATCTGTAGTCATGCTTTCATCCTATTAATTGCACAGGAATTCTGTAAGAAGTATATAATGTGTGCTCTGCTGTCTTTTGCCAGCTCACTTGGAGACAAATATATAGTTCATTATTCTATCTACTTAGTGATTCAGTGGGTTTTACTGCTTATTTTTGATAGAAAACTTCCAGTTTATGGTCTCTGTTGATATGTGTGTAATGAAAATTGCTTATATAGTGTACAATGCAAATATTCATGAACTGCTTCTTTAAGAATGAATCTCTTCCCACATTAGTGGGGTTTTGTAGTAAAGCAATTGTAAGAAAAATTAGAAAGTTGAATAATAGCCATGCATACAGTATTATTTCTGACCTGTGGGTCATTTGAAACATGCATATAGGTGTATGTATAGGGAAAAAAAGCTACAAAGTGTATTCAAATTACTTTGCTTAAGTATTTTGTTATTGCATAATAATAATAATAATAATAATAATAATAATAATAATAATAATAATAATAATAATAATAATAATTCTACAGTATTAATCAGTATTAAATTATAATTTTATTTTTTATAGTTTTATAATATTGAAGTAATGCATTAAACCCAACTCATGAGTTGCAGATTAGAAAATGTGGTAACTTTCTAATTCAAGTCTGAGTGCTGGAGATCTTTACATTCTGCTGGTTTAGCATTATTTCCTGTAAGATGACAGTACTGAACATTTTAAGTTTGAAATTTTCTTTTATTTCCTTATTTCAAAGGTAAAAGGCTTAAAGTTTAGTTTTCAAAGTGCCATGTACTGGTCATCTGCACACAGTTTGGCTTGGCAGCAAAGGCAATATTTCCCACAGGGCCAGGATTCACAGTGCAGTAGCTCAAACACCATTGCTCAGAGGACAGTAACCAGCTCAAAACCTGCACCGTGTTGTTGGTGAGTTGGGAGCAGTGATCTCACCAGGTTTGGTTCAAGAGTTTTACTGTGCTCTGTGGGAAGGCTCTGGGCTTGGTTCGTGTTTTAACTCTAGCAGGGTCTATTGTTAAAATGCTCCAGCTAATGATCACTATGTCTTTGAAGAGACATCTACTGCCATCAGGTACTTAAAGGATATATCATTATTTCTTTTGTTATAGCGTATGCAAACCCAGGGAAATAATATACATTGTCTTCAGTCTCAAGGCAGCACCACTTCTAGAAAGCAGAGTATGCCTTCATCACCAAGCGAAATGTAATTAAAAAGTGAGGGATTGGAAGCATCTTTTAGATTATGTAACTGGTTTTTAAAAATGCTATCTTCAGCTATAGAAAAGTTATATGACATAGGATAGAGGAGCAAATATTTGAGCAGAAGGGCTTCTTTCTGAGTGTCTTGTTGGGATAGTTATTCCATAAAATCCTGTACATGCAAGGAAACCATTTTTCAACACACAGAACCTTCAAAGGTTTGAGCAGTTGGCCTGAGAGCCAAAGCTTCCCTGTTCCTCCTTTTGGCACTGAGGACACGAGAACTGCAGCAGTTGTGGCAGGCTGGGGTCCCTCCCATTCCTACCCCTGCAGCAGACCCCAGGTGCTGCTGGAGACAGGGGCCTGCAGAACCAGGGGATACCACTTAATATTCACTACCCTGGCATTCATTTCCTTGGGCTAGAACTTCAGGTCTTGATTGCTTTCCGTATTACCAAATCCTACTTTTTCTTCATATAAACAGAGGTACAGAATGGAAGAAAATCATTAAAACAGTTAAAAATAACTTTTCATTATATCCTGTACTCAAGAATTCTCCCTAAGGGATCCTCACAGTCTTATTTATACAGAAAAGAAACTGTTCTAGTCTTTGTTATGAACACAAGACTATTTTCCATACAATTCTGTTCAGAGAATTAGTAAGCAGCATCTTGTAACTTAAAGTGTCCCAAACTTCTTTAAAGTTTGAACAATAGTTTAAGAATTAATAGATTTTCAAATGCTGAAATGTTGTTATTTATTGTCTGCTTTTTATTCTGTCTCAAAGACCCTTTTGTTATTGGTATGAATTACTGATGTTAGTTCAGTTATTCCTCAGGTTTGAATGTATATCATTCCTCCAACTCAAAGAGAAAAGCAACTTAAAGTATTTGTTTGAAAGTGAGGTTAAAACCATATGTAGTGAAGGAGGAGAAGTCTTCTAAAAGAAATTCATTTAAAAACCCACTAGCAAACACAAAAAAAGGCAGATATAACTTGAAAAATGACAACTTTAGTGTAATTATAAATGAAAGGCAAAGTGCTATTAAAGTTAAAGCAATATTATTAAAAGATGTGTTAATTTTCAGTTAAATTTTCTGTAGAAGGCCAATTAGTTTAAAAGACATGACAGCATTAACTGCAAAACATAAGCACTCTGGTAATTATACTTTAAAAATGATTGAACAAATGGGAAAGCATCCTTGAAACGTTTGAAAGAGCTGCACTACAATTCTGAAGCAAAGGCTAGGTGGCACTGCTAGCTCAGATATCTGTATCACAATTTCCTTGCTATTTACCCAGTTTCAGTGTCTACGATGCATTTCTTTTTTTCTGTGTTTAGAATACACCTATTCCATACTCTCATTCCAGATGCTGATTAAAGTGGTATCACATACATGTCCAGTGTGGGGTTTGGTTAACAACAATAACAAACAAGTATTTCTCCAGTTTTGATTTTACACTCAACAAAAGGGATTCTTTTCCATCACTGGAAAGTGCCTTGTTACTTTAAGTACAACAGCACCTTTCCAAAGACATTCTGTAGATCAGTTTCTTATAAGTACTGGCATATTCAGGCCATGTACCCTCCCACAGAGCAAGTAGAAGATCACTCTCAAATTAATTTCAGTGTATTATTATTCCAAAGGAAATGGATATCAGCTAGTTCAGCTTTTCAGTGTTCCCCTAGTTCCAAACTGGCAAGATGTAATGAGGAGTCTGATTTTTGTGACAATCAAAAGCATGGGCAGACAGGTTTTTCTTGTGGAGTGCTAAATACTTTAGTACAGAAGGAAGCAACCCTATTTAGTGAAAGTGAGAAGTTACGGCTTCCTATTCACCCATCTTTTCTTGCTTATGGTTGAAGTTACGGCTTCCTATTCACCCATCTTTTCTTGCTTATTGTTGGACATTTTCTGATCAGATGCAAAGCTGCAGCAGTTTGTCCTGAAACTTGGAATATTTTCTCCCAATGATTGCAAAACAAACAAACAAACAAAAAAAAAAAACCCCAAGAAATATATTTTAATATCTTTTGGCTTCACTCATCCATCTGATTGAATGGTGCCATCCACATCAGTCATGGTGTGAAACCCAAAAAAAGCCATTGTTCCACAAAAAATGCCGCTTCCTTTGCTAATAAGGGTCTTAGCTTTGCCTTAGAGGTACAGCACTGTGGAAAGAATAGCCAAAGAGGGTGACTCTGATTTCATCCCAGGGACATCAAGAAAGAAGTAATTGCAAAATAAACAATCATGCCTGAATGTCTTCTCTCTCTCACAGTGGCAATTCCTATTAAACATCATGTAATCACTCCAGACTTACATTCCTGCAAGGGGTCACATTGATTTTTCTATAAGTTAAGAGAGGTTTGAGTATTACACTTGAATTGTTACCCAGTGCATCCACATGTATAAGGGCTGATTTGAGATCAGCTCTTGTTTTAGACTGGCTGAATCTTCATGAACCTCTGCTTATGTCAGACTACTCCTTACAATATGCTTTGTAGCTAAAATATGTAGTGCCTTACCCAGGTTAACTTAAATAATTGGAGTTGATGAGATGCAAGTATTTGCTTTAGGGCATGTATAACAGTAAGAATATGTTCCTCTCATTTTAATTTAGTCAACAGGTGAATGGCATATATGCCTATGTAAATAAGCAGAGAAGCTTGAAGTTAGGAAACTTCAATGTAAATTGGAAAACATTGCTGCGTAGAACTCATTTTCTTCTGTTTTATCTGTCATCTCCAGCAAACAATGAAACTGAAGTTTCATTATACAAAGAAAGAATATCAAAGCAACATGGATAGGAACCCAGTTCTGCTTTTTGATCTCAGGATAAAATATTTCAACCTCTACCTCAGTTTACCCATGTATTAAATACAGTTACATTATATGGCTAGAGCAATGAATTTCATTGAAAAGTATTATTTTAAAAGTCTTATCTTTAGACAACAAGCACTGTTGGAGAATTCACTGTTCATTTTTACTTGGTTGGATTACAAGCATTTGTTATAAGTCCTAAATTCAACAAAATCCAGAAATCCAGTAATGTCAATCCTGTGTACTCTACAATGAGCTCATTTTTTCCTTTTATGTTCCTTGCACTTTCAAAGCTTCTGAAAACAGACATTGGTGACATTATAAGTGACAGTTTTTCCTTTTTTTTGTTCAACTTTTTTTTTTTTGCCCAGTACAATACATTGCAGATGTTTAACTGAGTATGTCTGAACTATACCAGTATACTTTTAAGTGAACTTGAAAGTCATTCATCTGGATTTAAATTAATATTTTAAATACCCATTGTTTGCCTGACAGCCCAGCAATGCTACAGATGCTGGCAAAATGTCACTGTGGAGTAAATCTTCCCTAATAAACCACACTTACCCTATACCCTAGAGTTTTTTAAAAGGACCACCAGGATCCCAAACTCATCATACATTTATCTGGAATGAACTCAAGATGTTTAATTGATACATGCTTATGTCTGAACACTGTCAAGTCTCGTAATAAGATGTTTAGTACAATACATCGGTTAGACTGCTAGAGTCCAGCCACAGTAATAAGTAATGACATTTGCAGCACAAAGGCAGCTCCCCAACGAATTGGTGACAAGAGTAAAAAGGCAATCTAGCCTGTGTAAGCTTTAAATGTGGTCTGAATTTTACAATTACATGTCCTAAAGCCCATTATTAGACATGAGGGCGATGAGAAGGAAAGCAGTCATTGCATCACTACTAACACCAATTATAGGAAACATAAATCATTCAAATTTTTGTACTTTAATAAAAATCAGCCTGAATTGGTGTTTAAAAGGAAGGATCTAGTATAGGAGCCTAATGGGAAAGAAGAAAATAGAGTAATTGGAGGCTGCTGTCTTTTCACTTTCTATATAAAATTATTTGAAGAGACAGCCAAGAACTTTAAACAGCAGAAACCCGGAAAAGTTGTAATTTGGATGTCTTCAGTTGTGACTTTAATGGTGTTTGCTTAAAGAGCTTTCTTTTATCTCTGCAGACATACTTCAATGACAATATCCTCACACTGATACGGACATTGGTAACAGGAGGAGCCACACCAGAGCTGGAAGCACTGATTGCTGAGGAAAATGCATTGAGAGGAGGTTACAGCACGCCCCAGACACTTGCAAACAGGGACAGGTGTCGAGTTGCTCAGTTGGCTTTGTATGATGGGCCATTTGCAGACCTAGGGGTAAGATCATGAGGGAAATGCAGGACCAAGGCTGGTCTGTGCTCTATTAGCTTTCTCTCAGACTGAGTGAAAAATCTATCTCAATAAGCATATAATTTCTATTATTGAATTTAATAGAGCTTTTGGATTGTTTAAAAATTTATAGCACAGAGTGCCAGGTTTGCTCTTTACCTTTTTAAGAAGCTGTATGACTGCCCAGGATCCCTGCCTGCATATTTCATACAGAAAATCCTGTGGCTCTTCTTCATTGTCAGCTAAAGAGATGGATGAGCTGATATGGATGATATAACCATTATAGCAATAATGATTTCTAAATTTATTCAATATGTACAGAATAAATTTAGAATACCTTTTTTGGGTGTTGATAAGCTTATTCAGTGTTTTCACAGAGCTTCCAATTCTTGAAATCTGCTTATTAGCTTGAAAACAAAGGTTTGTAAGGTTAGGTTTCTGCTAGTTTTGGATGAACTAAAATTCTTATGAAATCGTAATCTTCTGATAATTTGACTGCACTGTTCTAAGGGTGAAGTCAAAAAACAAGCAAAAAAAAATTTCAAATCCCAAACCAAATAAATAAATGATCTTTTAAAAATAGTGCATTATATAAAATGCACTATTAGTAATGTTTTGTGGACCACATTATGAAATCTTGAGGTAATCCCAAAGCACACACTCTGCTTTGATGATGATGCAGGATTTGATGTTTCTTAAATTAACCCTGTGTTGACCAGCTCTGTCCAAAAAGAACAGAATGACCTTCACAGAAATGACAGGGAATCCCAGTTTAAGGATTAGGGCAAGAGTGCACAGGTAGAAGCCTGCAGCCTTGCAGTTGGTGTAGCAGTCTAGCTGCAGCTGAGACAGCAGCACATCAAAACTCTTTGGCATGCAGCTTAACATTTCCACAAA
The DNA here is from genome assembly GCA_024865655.1 of Emberiza elegans. NCBI lineage: Eukaryota > Metazoa > Chordata > Aves > Passeriformes > Fringillidae > Emberiza > Emberiza elegans. Next base: position 22,857,206 of record JALJVW010000241.1, on the reverse strand, counting down.
TAAAATAAGCAACACCAGTCTTTTGAATGCTGTTTCACCAGAGCCTCAATTGCACTACATCTGTGAAGGCAGAATGCATTGACACTCATGATTATTTAAGAATCACTAGTTTGGGTATACAAATGAGCAAATCTAAACTTATTTTTTGCTAATCATACATTTAGTCATTATTTTACAGCAGCAGATAATTTATTATCCTTTTAAACCCATTGAACTCTAATTTCTGTTGTGCTCCTCAATTTTTTTTTTGTCTGGATGACAGTATGACTGCTGCCAAGAAAGGGTCAAAGATACTAACAATTTTAATACCACAGTTAATGTAATTTGTAGAATATGCATTGTCTGGTGCAAAAATTTAGATTTCCAGCTCAAAGAAAATCACTCACTCTTCCTAATTTGCCATTATTTTATGGACTAAGCCTCTCCAAAATAACAATCATCACTTTACATATTTACTTATTTGAAATAAAACATTTAGATTATTCATTTCCTTGGGTAAAAGGCTCTCATTTGAGACAAACAACAGACTGTCTATACATTGTCCCTTTTTTATAAGTTCATACTGCACGACCTGTTCCCTGACATTTTGTTAACAGAGCAAAGAAAGGAAAAAAATGTGCTGTTCTCTTTTTTGTTTTTAAATCTCCTCTCTTTCCTCTAGGACGGAGGTTGTTATGGAGATCTGTTTTGTAAAGCACTGAAAACATACAATATGCTTTGCTTTGGAATTTATCGATTAAGGGATGCACATCTAAGTACTCCCAGCCAATGCACTAAACGGTGAGTCTGGTCTTTTAGTACATCTCTGCTTCACTGCTCTTCAGTCTTCTCAGCAAGGAAAAGCCCAGTGCCTGTAATAAATAAATAAATAAATTAAAAAAGAGCTTGCTCCATTTTTGCATAACTTTTCCACAATCCTGTTTAAAGATTTCACCATGATTCTATCTGAATTTAAATCATAAGCTGGATATCACAGTGTAAGTTGTCAGCTGATTTTATTCAAAATTTTTAAATTAAATTTTCAGAGTGTATCTTTAGCTTGTTTGCTCTGTGATGGTCCACTGTTTGCCTGCAAGGAAAGGACTTCAGTTCCCTTACATGAATCAACTCTTAAGTTGTGGGATAATAATTTAAATTACAGTAGCTAGTCTTTTTTCTGAATGCTCAAATAATTCTCCTGTGGGCTTCCCATCAATACCATCTGTGTCTAAGCATAATTTCTTCCAGTAAATGGAAACCCTTCTCTTGGTAGACTACGTTTTTACTTCAGTAGCACCAAGCCTGACCTTAGTGCTTTAAATAGAGCAGACACATTTCCATCTTTGCAAACTGAAGGCCATTTAGCAGCTTGCTTGAAATGTGTCTTAATTAACTGCTTCCTAGAAATACACACACAGACCCATACCAGAAGTATCACAAATCTACCATCTGTTACTGTTTCATGCTCTACAGAAAGCATCATTATTGGGTGAACATGGCAATAAACAGCCCTGCAGCCCACCAAAGCGGCTTCTTCTGAAAGAATTTGAATAAATTGGGAAGAAAAATTGAGTTGCAGTTTAGATTTACACTGTAGTTACTATACTTGGGATTATTTGTTGGTGTAATAAGGGACTTCTGTCCCTGAAGCAGCTAAGCAGATTTCTTATGAGCATTGGATTAATTTGAAAAGAAGTCGTGAGCTTCATGTTAAATTTTTACTCATTTCTTGCTTGGACAGAAAATGCCGATTGCCTCGCTCAAGTCTGTTTTTCACATGCATGAAAAAATTTAGCAGCTGCTCTATACGTTCTTCATACCCTGAAAGGCCATTAGGTGAAGGTGGGGATTCTTGAAATTGAGCAAGTCTTTATTTCAGGCCTGGGATTTATACTAAGCAATAAATTGGATTCTAGGATGTGCAGATTTCTCTTTATAAATGCTCTTGGAGGCCATGAATGTACATGTGGAGTGAATGAACAAAATTAACCTTGCTATAAAGTTCTTGATGCATTTTCCTTAGCTTGTTTTAACTACAGTCACAATCCAAACCAATAATTATATCCCTTGTTCTATTGACTGTATTTAAATATTTAATAACTATGTAAATATGTATTTAAATGTGATATGTGTTTAAATAAGCTGCATGTGAAATCCTCCTCTCTCTGCCTTTCAGCTATCCTTTTAAATACTGTTTGTGGTGGGTATGTTACTGTTTTTTGTCAATATATATTTGCTAGAGTCATTGCATTATGGTGCAGCCAGAGAAAGGAGCATGATTTGTGTGGTGGCTTCTCTGAAAAATCATTATGTGATTCACTTGAAGAACATCATTCTCAGGCATTTTGTCTGTGTGAAAGAAAACGTTTAAAAAGTGACAGCTGACTTTAAAAGGTCCTAAACCATAACGGGAATTATGTGAGCTAAAACTAGGTACAAACTGAAATGCAAAAATTGGGCTAAGTGTTCCTGAGCTAACAACTCTAGAAGAAATCTTTTAGTATAAATCTAAACCTAATTTCTTTTTCTTTCTTTTTTTCTGTCTTCCTTTCTTTCCAGTTATGTTATCACAAACCCACCATATGAATTCGAGCTTGTGCCGACGGACTTGATCTTCTGTTTGATGCAATTTGACCACAACGCTGGCCAGTCCCGAGCCAGCCTTTCTCATTCCTCCCATTCCTCCTACTCTTCCAGCAAGAAGAGCTCATCAGTTCACTCCATCCCTTCGACAGCCAACCGACCGAACCGCACCAAGAGCAGAGATTCCCGGGACAAACAGAAGTATGTGCAGGAAGATAGACTTTGATATGTGTATCTGCTCCCACTGTGTGTGAAACTTGCATTCACCACCCATTCTCCCCGGTTAATGTTTCCAGCAGTAATGTTCCCTGTTTTCCCATGGAGTTCTCCCTTTTTTGTACACATATTTTGCATATGTATGACAGTGTGCATGTGATTGTCATTTTTATTTCACCACCATAAAACCCTTAAGCACAACAGCAACAAAGCAGACGGACCAAAAGTTATTTATGATGCTAGGGGAGAATAAAAAAAGAATTCCAAACCCATAGGCACACTGAAAACATAAATAACTCACTGCAGTTACTCTACATATCCGAAAATAGAGTATATTTAACATGAACACTTGCTCTTGATGTCAGAGTTACACAAAGAAAGTCATTTAGTGCAGAAGTGTTGATGTATGTTGCAGTAGGTTTTTTTTAATACTCATATTTACAGGAGCTCATACATTTATTTGAAGCTTATAAAACTCTCCTATTGAAAAAAAAAAAACAACAAAAACCGTGCAAAAAAAATAAAATATCCCTGCTGATTTTTCACTCTCAAAGCTTATATTATATAGGGCTTACACTCCTTGTATAGATAATTGCTAGACATCTGCTTGATACCAAAGCAATATCAGGGACTTTTCTGCTTGTTTAAGAACTTTCTCTAAAATATTAGTCTTTTGGAGATGGTGTATTTTCCCTTTAACACTGAAATTGTCGGGGCATGAAGTTTTACAACTCCAATGGTTTAATTTAAGTTTAGAAAGAGTCTAATTGCATATTAAATTATTATTCTGTCTATTTATATTGCCACATGAATAGCTATATTTTCTTTCACTTTTGACATTTGGGATAAAAAGCCATATGTATCATAAATATTGGATGTAAGTCATTAAAAACTGCCTTCTTAGGACTTTTACGTCTTTAAAAGGTGAATTAGTCACCTTATGTACAGAATAAATAATGTTCAGAAAAGAGCAAGCATTTTTCTATGCTTACATATCAGATCTCAAGGGACTTTGTTCCTTTCCCCAGATGGTAGTTTAACTTTTCCAAGTTAGTGCTCATATAAATCTTCCAACAAGAGTCCTAATACGTGAAGAACCCCCAGAAATCTTGCTGCATGTTCTACCTGTTTTTTTCAACAGGTGCATGCCAGTATGCAGGAATACAGGGAAGACAACTGAGTGCCTTTAAATCTCTCCCATTTGGGGAGAAAAGGTGCTGTGCCCCAGACTGTTAATGAGGAGAACAAGAGGGCAGGGTTGGAAATATTCACAGTGCTCAGGCGTCGTGTTCCGTGCACTTGCCAGAATTTAGTTCTTGCAAATTGTCACCAATGACACATGCAGCCAAAAAAAGTTGTGGCAGGGAACTAAATAAAAGTAGTGGGAAGGAACCTGCCCTAGACAGCCATAGGAATGATAGTTCAGGCTTGCTTTTACTTTTTTTTCTTGGTTTAAAGTTTAGAAGCCAATGTATATTTTGAAATGTACAGCTAGCTCTAGGTTTATGGAGGGTTTCCGAAGGTAGGGAGGGCAGAAACACATACCCTCTTCCCTGGCTATCCAGCAAGAAAGCATGCAGACAGAAAAATATTTAGATTTGGAATGATTAGCATTGTAACTGCCAACCCAATCAAGGTGCTTTTATGGTTAGTTTTGTCTTCTACCTTCCCCTTCCCCAAGCATGATAATTTTGAAGATTTGCTTGCTGTGTGAATTGACAATAAAGCCAAGCACTTTTACTGACAAAACCTGGAACCGTGTAAGTGGGCTACAGAGAATACCACTGTGCAGTGCTGAGCATAATGATTGGAATACAGTCTATATGTGTGAGTGTGCATCCAAACGCAGCTGTAAGTCCAATCAGTGAAATACATTGCAAATTATGGTTGCTCCTCTACAAATGAGACTATTACAGTTGCTCTTCATCATAAAGAAAAATTCACGTGTTCCTTTTTGCAAAGAAAGTTATCGTGTTCTGCCCTCAGAATATTTATTGCTACAAGGATGTGCCAGTTAAAGTGCTCAACCAGAAATATGACAGTTTAAAAGCATTGTAAAACTTACATAGCTTACTTCTTTTTCTAAAGTGCAACAAGGATGAATAGAATGGGCCAAGGTATGAAAATTAATGGTTCTGCATGACCTAGCAACTGCTGTGGGTTTCCCTCTATAACTTTGTCCTTGTGAAAACTTGTGAAATTAAAAAAAAAAATAGTTACAAACCTTATTCAGTTATTGGTTTGTTTGTTTGGTTGATTGTTTTGTTGGTTTTCTTTTGCCTTTTTTTTCCCACCAAACCAGAAGTGAAACTGGCTGCTGCTGCTGCTGCTGCTGTTTCTCAACCCTGTTTTGTTTTTTTCTCCTCTCATCTGCTTGCCTTTCTAATTGCACGTGTCCTTTTGTAAACACCCAGGTTCCTGCTCAATGAAGATGCCTATCATGGTGCAGACATTACTTTAATTTCCCATTCCTCATTCCAATTTCTTTCCTACCTTCCCCTCCCTACTCTCCTATTCCCCATATATGTACATGAGCATCTTTTTATGTTGGCAGAATTGATTGAAGATAGTTGAGAGCAGTTACACATTTTGGAAGAATGCTAATGGCTTTGACACCAAAATGCTTTTCCATTAATGTTTTATCTGTTTTCCATTTAGCAGAGAAAGAAGGGTGTTAATATGAAGCCACTTGTCACATGCTACATAATGATCTTTATCCAAAAAAATAGTATTTGTGTAACAGTGCAGCTCAAATAGAAAAGACATAAACAGTGTACATTAGAGAAGTAACTTGCCTACTTTGTGAGCAGCAGAAGAGGAATATCTAATATAAATCTAAATCAAATCGAAATTCTTCAAACTACATTGTAGTCTACTCCACCTCTGTCCTCTATCCCAAAGTTAGAATTCTAAAACTTTTGACTTTTAGTAGTATTGTGTACAATTTCCACTGCTGACTATATTCAGAATGATCAAATACTTTATTATAGTGATGAAGGTTTTCTGATATGGATATACTAATGGAGGTTGATCATTATAAGTAGAGAAATACTTAAATCAACTTTATTTTGGTGTTTATATTGAAAAGTAAGAGGAACTCTCCTGTTCTATCCCAAGTCAGACAAGCATAGTAGAATGGTTAGTTTTTGAAAGTGAAGAATTATCACCAATGTCAGGAAGTGACGTTTTAGGTTTTTAAATTAAGGTCCTGCCATTTATACCAGTTCCAGCATGGTTTTAGCATTGGAAACCAAATTCTTAGTGAGCTTAAGCACTGACACAAAGCCATGTCTAGCAAACCTGCAGGTTCTTGCCATGGGTTCCTGTTGACCTAAACAGGGAGAGTCAGGCATTTTCCAGTGAAATTCCCATTGTCAAATTTTTGGTAGTTTAAAAAATAAAAAATCGAGAACAAGTCCAGAACATTATCTTTGTCACAAAACAAAGTAATGATCTTCATAGAAAAAATAGTTTATTCTCTCTTTCCCTGCAAATTTCTTATTGCCTGCTACATGTAAAATATTCATCTGCCAAACAAAGAATTTCTGAGCAGGTGGGTGGAGAAACTTTAAATATTTTTCTTTCTCATGCAGGAACAAATTACAAGGAAGAATTTTCAGCTTAGTTATAAACAAAATGGTTACATGCAGGGAGGAGACACACAAACACATACATGGAAACTAATTTGAAACTGCAAGTGTCACAGAAGACAAAAAATGCATGTTTTAAAAAGTTAAAAGTTAACCTGGGATTATGGTGAGAATACAAATATAGTAAAACATTTGTGTTATGTTTGAGTAGTATTTTCTTTGCCTCTGCTTAGAAGACAGGGTGTTTCACAGTGACATTTGCTCTAAGTTGCTACTCAGTCCAAAATTAATGAGAGAAATTTTAAAGCACCAGTACAATGAATCTCTTGGAGAGAATTGCTTCAATCCTATAAAAAGCTGAAGAAAACTCTTATTTTGAGCTTTTTACTTTGATTATTTTTATCCTTTTTTTTTTTAATGCTGTGGGGAAGAGTGTTACACAAAAGCATGAATTTTTATTTATTTGTAATATGAGCATTAAGCCTTTTGAACCCTCTGGATGCACTGATGCTGATAGGCCATTACAAACATAGATGTTTGAGAGGAGAGTAAGTGTTTTCTGCCATCTAATACATTCAGTTACTAAGCTGTTCCAACGTCTCTCAGGTGATGCTGTCAAAAAGAAGCCTGTCAAATAGCGTAGGAAGATCAGGGACTTTTTTAGCAGCTCCTAAAAAAATAAGGTAAAAAACTATACCTGTTGTCACTATAATGTAGAAACATTTCTGGTAAGGATCAATATGCATGATTCCAAAAGGGAGAGAAACAGACTCAGTGTGACAGAGAGCTTAAAAATACTTGGTGAATATAGCAATATATAAAGACTTCCAAAAGGGGGTTTCTGAACTGATGTAAAGGAAAAAGTAAATATTAAAGATAAAAATCTGTGGTAAGACTCTGGAAGACATACCAAAATCAGGCTTTAAGCATAGCATAAAAGACTGAAAAGTGTGTAGGGGCTTCAAGACGGACATTTAGTGTCTGGGAGCAGAATATCATAGTGGCCAAGAGTAAAGATCAGGAGTGTTAGGCTCACATTTCAAAGGTAAGTAGAGAGGTCAATGAATTTGCACAGGAGATTCATCGTTATGTGGTCAAAGAGAATTTTGACAGCAGAGAGGAGCAGGAAAGGTATAAAGCTGGATCTAAGCATTGCATGCTGGAGAATGGTAATGCTTGGGTCAAGGTTTCAGTACTGGCAAAAAAAATGTAAACAGCAAAAAACATTAGAATCTACTAGCTTCTGCATTAATTATTAATGTTCTGTATGTATTACTTGCCAGGTAGAGGCAAAAAAAGACTGGGTGGTGTCTTTTTAAAGAACAGCTCCCTATATAGGAGTTCTATTTTAAATTTAGCACATAAATAAATAGCTTATTTGGAAAATTTTAGGGAAAGCAGGGGTTCTTGCAGTGCTTTACACTGGCTGCTGGGAAACACAACACAGTTCTGATTCTTAGCACTCACACAAGCCTCCCCTTACTTGCTACAACATTGAATTAATTTGCACCAAGTTCTGTTTGTAAGGGAAGTTTTTGCACCATGTGTTAAAAAAAACAAGGTAGCAATGAAAGTTCACGGTGCTTAACTTGCCTCAAAATCATTTTAAACACAAACCATTAGAAAACTGTTAGTTTGAAATTGTTTATGTGATCTCACAAGGCTTTTAAAACATGATAACCATCACACTTTACACCTCTCTGAAAGGTTAGTTTAATCGTAGATCACATAAAATTGGTTTCCACAAATGCATAATGGTTCATGTGTCACACTTGAACTAAATGGTTTTTTAAATGGAGCTGAAATTATTTTGATGTGTACACATTCCCAGACTTCTTTTTCCTACAACCTTTCTTAAACCGGCCCCCATCAGGAATCATTCCCTTAAAGTCTCATTAATAATTCAGATGTTCTGATTACTTTAAAAGATCTATGGAATTGAGGCTTTTTTTTTTTTTTTTAACTGCTTGACAAAAAGATAAATGAATGTAGAAAGAAACGGTAGGAGTCTGGCAAGCTGTAGATCATCTCTGAACAGATTGTAACTTTATCATTCTGTCAGGAAGAATAATTTAAAGCACTTAATCAGTTAGCTTCAGTGTGCAGGATGTAACATTATGAATTCCTATCGTCCAATCTGTTCAAATCAAAGGGAACTTAATTATAATAGGTGAGAGAGAGGGAGATGGGAGATTGAACATCGTTCAGACTCAGGCACCTTTAAGGGGGCAGGGAATTATTTAGTCTGGTCACAAATGAGTAGGATATTTTTAAACACAAGTGAAAAGCATTTTAGAAAATTACAAGAAAAAAAATACAGTAGTTCCATTTCCCTTCAGTAATAAGCCATTAATAAGTAATATAATTCCTGGGTTTGATTTAATTTTTAAAAAATGTTTAAGAACAGGTAGCAAAGGTTTTAATGTGGAGTGGGGGTTTGGCTTGAAATTTCTAAAAATCCATATAAAGCAGAAGTGGTTATTCATGAAAGTGATTAAAAATGCCAGTAATTCTGGAGATTAAGCTATTTCTTGAGAGACTATAAACTTCAAAGGTCTTTGTTTATTTTTGTGCAGTTATGTCCAGGTATTTTTCCACTATTTTTCTCAGCCTTTCAATTTATTTTCTCTCCTTTACCTCCTGAGCTTTTGTGCTCAGTCCTTGGGTTTCTAGGTGAATTTTGCTTTGCTAATTTTAAATCATTTATTTATTAAAATTGAGCATTCTTTCCGCTCCTGTGCTGAGTCCAGGTACTGCAGCATTTCAGTGGTTAGAAAAGTAGCAGTTTATATTATGTAAGTGAGGCACTAAAGCTTCTGCAGCATTTTGGGTTCCCCACTGGAGTGAAAAGTAGTGCATACATGTAAGAGTAGCAGCTCTGGTGCAACACACTTTGAGCCTTCCATGTAATAATGAAATGCCCAGAACCATAAGTGTCCACTGCCCTGCCCACCCACCTCTGGGACCTGGGGAAGGAGGACAAGAATGGAGGCAGAACTCTGTTCACAAATGCTTGTCAAGGCACAAGTGCCCCTAATGGCCATTAGCCACTCTCTAGATCAGGAGTTCCCAAGCCTTGGAATAAAGGTATCTTGTAAGGTTGCATACCTGACATTGAGAAATTACAGCAGAAGTTGCTCTCTGAAGGGTTTAAGAATTATTTTTTTTTTCTTTTGTGAATTTTAAGCTTTTGTCCATACCTGTAATGGAGCAGTGCAGCACAGTGGTTACAATGATGAAACAGCGGGGAAAGAGCTGCAATGCTGCAGCCTCTCAGCATCCTCCCACATTGCTACCAGCCCACCTTAAAGCTGCACCATAAAAATTCCTCCTGTGTTCATGGAAACAGGCGCTGCTCAAGGACAGAAAAGAAAGAGCTTCCTCTCTAATTTTCCTTTAAGTCCTTACTTCCTTTGCCTTGCAGTCACCTATCACGACTGATCCATTCAGGATTAGCTGGAGCCCCTGCCACAGTCACCTGCAGTGTCTGTTGTGTTCCCCACCCCATTTCAAACCCTAGAGTTCAGCACAGCCCCAGCACCTGTGTTTCAGAGTAGGGGTTTAATGCCCACCCTGTGCAGCAAGGCTGCTGTCTGGCAGCAGGAATACAAGTCTGACGCCAACTGCAGAAAGTTCTTTGTGTTCTCCTGCAGGACTTTCTGGGCCAGCAGTAGCCACCACCCCAAGGCTGAAATGGTTCAGAGAAGTCTCTGACTCTTTAGGTGCTCCTCTGTGCGTGGACTCACATGCTCTTTTCTGTATTACCCTTATCCCAGCTGCTCTCCTTGGCTTCTTAGTTTAGACTTTGATTTGTATCTTTTTTTTTTTTTTCCAATAAATGAGTCACCTGAGCATGGGCACAAGAAAAGAGCTCTCTTACATCCAACAAGCAAACTAGCATATTGGCAGTTTTCTTTAGCTTCTATTATCAAATCTGCAAGCGCCATCCTCCTTTCATAACTGTATTTTCAGAGGTATTAATCTAATGCACTGTACTGCTAGTAATTGGTCAAAGTCACCTTCTATTGATCTCTGTTCTCTATAAACTTTACTGACTGCTCCCTTTTTCTTTTTTTTTTTTTTTTTTTGATGTTTCTGTGTATGTGTGCTTCACTAATTAACACTTTCATTTTTCCCTCCTTATTCTGTCTCTACCCTTTTTGCTCCTTAGCAGAAAAGAAATGGTTTACAGATGAGCCGGATAATGCCTATCCCAGAAACATTCAAATCAAGCCCATGAGCACTCACATGGCCAATCAGATCAATCAATACAAATCGACAAGCAGCTTGATACCACCAATACGAGAAGTTGAAGATGAATGTTGACTCCTTTGAAGCCAGAACTATTTTTATAAAGCCTGACAAACTTCATGAATGGTGATGTGACATTTATTCCTCTTACTTGCTGAACCACTGATGGAGAAGTTAAGAAGGGCACGCTTAATGGGAAAATAAAGTAGACAGATCTTTGTTTGTCTGCCTTTAATATTGCTTCCACGTATTTTGGAAACTCTTTCATTTATAAATGAACATAATCAAAACTAGTCATGTATAGCCTCTAGCATTTTAAATTATTTTTATTTATTAGAAAAAAATATATTTTTCTTTTTTTTTTTCATTGTTAAGTATTTTCCCTTAAAAATGGCATATGTGGCCAGACTCCTAAGAATTAATAAAAACCCAGCAAACCCTCAGTCTTTGGCTTAAAGGAGAATGATGGTCACAGTTATAAGGATATGTAATTAAGGAAGACAAATGATATATTTACAAAAAGGAAAAAAAGGTCCAACTTGTATTTTAGTAAATCAAAAAAAGAAAAAAAAAAACCCAAGAAAAAAAACTACACCAAAATGTTTCTTTATCAGAAGATGTGTATTTTGTTCAGCATTGACACCAGCTCTTAATAAATTGAACTTATTTATTTTCAGAGTTGAAAGTCATATTTTTGTACATGTAACATTCTTCAGAAATATTGTTTGTTTTATTAACATATATAGATCATCCTGACTGCCATGGTGTGAAGGTGCAGTAACCCCCCCACTGTGCCCTGCCCTTCTCACGGTGGCACCCCTGGGAGCACGGCGTGACACAGGCACAGGGAATGTCACCACCCCAGCAGGGGCCGTGGACTTACAGGGCACTTGCCAGAAATGGCAAACCTGGCAATTGCACTTCACTTCCCATTAGCCATCAGCAGTTGCTAATTTCAGGAAGGCAAGCTTGGCAATTCTTCTTCTTTTGCCATTAATACAGTGATTTAATCCAGCGTGCATAAAATAGTGCATGGAAGCATCAGTTATGAACCATCTAATCTACCACATTTTGTTACTTCCTTACTTCAGAAGTGCTGATGGCCTTTCATTGGTCTGAGATGGCACAAATTCTTCCTGATATGGACAGAGTTTTAGCTCCAGATCCTTGCACTTTAGTAAAAGCTCATGCCCTGGTAAAGGGCACGCTGAATCTCCTTTTGGTTAATTCAGATTGGGATAAAAACTGCTTTAGCTCAAGCTCTACAATCTCACAAAATGCTGTCCTCAGTTAATTCCTACAATGAGCAACATCTTATTTTAGCAGTTGTTTTTCTGGTTGTTTTCTTTTCCTTTTATTTATTTTTACTTTGCTGGGACACCACACACAAAAGTACAGTAAAAACCAAATAAAAATAATAAAAGTGATGAATGTATTTATTATGATAACATGCAAAAGGCCTTTGACGGGTGCCTTTTGTGTCAGCAGTTTCACAAAGTTGCCAACAAGCTTTATAGCCATCAGACAAAAATGTGATGTTTCATATCTGTGCTGCAGTATCCACCCACCCAAGCATTTATGTTCTAAATGATTTAGTTACTCTCTATATCTCAAATAAGCAACGTCTGACACAATTGTGTGGAAACAAAAAAAAAAAAAAGGAAAGGCTGTGATAGTAGGGAAACAAAAACCAAAACCACAAAACCAGAGTCATCAGGAAAAGCAGATTTTCATTGTGCAAGTTAACTTTAGGCTTTGTAATTTTGCAGAACTGTTAAACACCACAATTAAATATACTGTGGTATTTTTATCATTAGAAAAATATCAGTGAATCAAACAAATACAAAGCAGATGATGAATTTATTGTGAAAACAATGATGTCCACTATGTAATCCAACATTTAAGCCAAACTATCTCAGCTTTAATGTTTGTCCACTGGCTGCAGTACAAGTATAACCATACTAACACCTAATAGGCTTTATTCTGGAGTGACTTCTTGGACTGTGACTATTTTGTTGTTACATTTTGTAGAATAGCTATTTAAAGACAATAATGAGAATTGTTAATACAGTATCTGTAAAATTGGATTGTTTAAAATATTACACTCTCCTACAGAGTAACAAAACAATACAAGCAGTTTTTCATTATTACTTAGATGCATGTTTAATGCATTTCACAGTCCCCAAAAGAGAAGATAATTCCAGTGAGTTCTTCCAACATATGCTGCTTCAGCTAGTGACACGTTATAATTTACATCCAGTCTCTGCATTGGGTCATGTTAAGCCTTTTCTTTGAAGTCAGTGCTCCTTTTTCATTTATGAACTGCATTCATATTACAACCAGAATGAAAAAAAAGCTGGTCCTGAGTACAGGAGAATTGAAGAAATTTGTGTTCAACCTCACCAATTGCATATAAATTTTAATTTCTTTTTCCTGAGAAGACTGGTGTTTGTTCTAGGGGCACAGAACATTATAACTTATACCTTATCCTATACAGTGCCACTTTCTGAGTGTTCTTCCTTCAGAAGAGAGCATTCACTGGGAAAACATACTAAATGATCAAATACAGCACCCCTACATTGCTGAGGTTTGTGTGTGTCTCTGTCCAACGTAACAGTTACACCCCAAAATCCCATGCTATTGTTTGTAAATAAAGGACAAGACCTGAACACACCCATGAGCTCTTCTGGCACAGAGAGCTCCCTCCATATGCAATGGTTGATAAACAAACACCCACAGAGAGCAAACAAGACAGAGAGAAAGAGGTGGAGTTATGTGTCTGCATTTCCCATTTATGGAAACGCTAGAATCAGTGATATTTTCTTACTCCTATTTTTGATAATCAGAGATGCAGGACTGATGTCTGGAAATTAGATGGAGGAACAGATAGATAGAAAACCAGTTGGAAGCTTTGATATTCAGCCATTAAAAATTACAATAAGGCCAGCACCAATAAATGGATATATGAAGTTATATTAAAGCTGGGAAAAAAGGCTGGGAAAGGGACAGCTGACAGACCACATGATGACTGATACAGAAATAAGTTCTTGGTCTTTATCCATTACTTTTACCCCTGTCTCAGAAGGCAAAGATTAAAAAAAACCAAAACAATGAGGTGGGCAGGATTTCCAGATTTTTGGGGTTTTTTTGTTGGGTGGTGGGGGATGAAGTTGGCTATTTTTGGCCTGCAAAGGAATATTTTGCATTTCTTGAACTCTTAACGTAGTAGAAGGAGAAGAAGAAAGTAAAATAGTGTGTTCTCATTCAGGTTTTGCTGGGGCTGTGTGTGTCTAAACCACAGCTAACAGCTACTGCAATAATTGGTTGCATAAACTGGTGAATAAACATACATGACAAAAAAAAAAAAGCAATAATTTACAAATGGCTAATAATTTGTGTTTTCACTGCTTGGCCACTCACTGGCCAATCCATAAAAATGTTAACAACTGCCCTGGACTAGCTGACTCACATGGGCACAAACTGAAACACAGAGCAGGTGCTTAAATGGTTTTAAGAAGTGGATTCCTAAGGGCTCCTGGATCCCAATGTATTTGAAATGAACACATATTGAGGTCAATGTGTGTGTGTGTGCCTGTTTTGTTTTTACAGCTGTTATCATTGTGAATTTCTTCAGCACCACAAGAAGTGTGTGTCTCACCTTTCATTTCTAGTTTTGAATTTGATTAAACAAAATAACCAAGAGTGTGAAAGGCGATGAACAGGACAAAGTGAAAACACAAATCTGTTCCCAGTGTTACAGTGGATTAGCCTGGGAATATCTGTCAAAGTCAATGGCAAATGCATTTAAAAATTCAGAGGAAAGGAGAACTCTTTATAATCCTTCTGTTTTTTTCCTTTCTGTGCCATCTGAACCACCAAAATCCCCAACATGGAAACCAGCACCTTTTTAATTTTAAAATTTTTTTTTTAAATTCTAAAGATTCTTGAATAATCACAGGGTTAAGGGAAATATTTTTTTTTAAATTCATTATATATGCACACCAGGTCTCCTAATATTCCATTTATAGTATTTTCATGCTGAGCAATAGTAGTGGGTGTGGGTTACAGCCCCATCTGAAATAACGAAAGGAATGGAGTAGCTCTTGTGCTGTAGTCACTGCCCAGGATGGTGTGCGGGCCTCTAGTCTGGATAAGTGTGTGCCAGCATTTATCAGAGCTACATTTCTGTCAGTAGTGTCGCTATTCTGCACAGGTTCTCTCTGCTCCAGAGCATGCAGCCACGCTGAGGCTCTGCAGCAGTCTGTACACCAGGAAAACTCCACTGGAGCCAGCAGTGAGGACTGCTGCTCTGGGGTATCTGCTCTGCACAGTGGTGTGGCACTGCCGAAAGGAGAAGGGGTAGGGAAAATGAAGAAAATATAAAATATAAGGTATTTCTTTTATTACTTTGGTTCTAATTTAGTGCAATATCTAACCTAGAAAGCTAAACAGTAATGCTGCATCTAATTAGAACCTTTATGATGTTGAGACAAGGTTTCTTACTGCTTCAGTCAATGCATTTTAGAGGAGATCTCTATAAAGTAAAAAAAGCAAACAACCCAGAACACAGCATATAGGCAGTTGAATAAATGTAATAAAACCCATAGATTTTTCAGAAACAGAAAGTGTGGCATATGAGCATTTTGTTGACTGGATGATAACTAGTAGGAACCAAATAAGAATGTCAGCAGAAGTTATCTCAAGCAGTTAAAAAAATTCTGCTTCTGCCATGGTCCCATAGCTTGGGACACACATGCTTAGCCAATGCAAA
The DNA here is from genome assembly GCA_024865655.1 of Emberiza elegans. NCBI lineage: Eukaryota > Metazoa > Chordata > Aves > Passeriformes > Fringillidae > Emberiza > Emberiza elegans. Next base: position 22,841,816 of record JALJVW010000241.1, on the reverse strand, counting down.
TACTCTAACCTCTGGCAAGAAAAAAAGAAAAAAAAAAAGAAAAAAAAAGGAAAAATATATTACTTTAACTTTCTCATTTCTGTAGAGTTCAAAACTGATGAAACCACTTTCTTCCTTTGGAAAAAGCACTCACATGCAAATACATATATACAATATCTTCTGATTGTTTTACATGTCTACATTAGTTATAGTTTGGAAGTGGAGATGGTGAGGGGGTACACTGAGAACCAGCTAGCATCTTAACTTAAAAGTTCATCAAGAAAAAGGAGTACAACTTCATCACTTTACTTTTAACATCATGGGTTGGTGAGAGAGAACAAATGCTGGTGCTCAGAAATGATCTACCTGACTTTGTCATATGTAATATCCAGTGCAAAATATATCGTCCTGTAAAAAGGGTTTGTACATAACTTGTACATGGTTTCATTTTGTATTTTTCTCAGATTAAAATTTATGTATTTGTGTTCTAAAAGAAGGAGATACTGCTGTGGTTTTTTTCTCTCTCTAGAAATTTTGCAACTTGTATCACCAAGTCATAAATATTACTGCATTCATGAAACCAGTGCTATTAATACTTTGACTGAAGACTAACCCAACAGACTTTCTCTCTTGCTTACACTCCAGAATCATACTCCTTGCTAATAGTAATTAATATCAGCTGCAATGGAGGATGCTGTGGGTACTACAAAAGAGTAGTTCTGCTCTAGCAACAAATGGCACCCTAACACCAGCTGTGTAATCAGATACAGGTAAAATTGGTATAATTTAACTACTTTAAATGGTTGAACAGACCATTTCATATCACCTTTAGTTCTGATAGGTCAAGTTAAGATGGATTGATAATTTTGCTAAACAGCCCATGATTTTCTACTTTTTCCTAATGATTACATTTTAAAATTATCTGCAAGTTTTGGACTATGTTTCCATTGCAGGGAATTAGGTATCATCCTACATGCGACTGTATGGTTTTAGGCTTAAGACAAAACAGTCTCCTTTTGGAATCTGTAAGATTGTGTGCATGTGGCTGGCATTCTGCAAAAAAAATAACCTTGTCATTAAGGCTGACATCATTAATCTCCCAAAAAAGCTCCCCCCCACAAAAAAAACAAAAAAAAAACCAAACAAACAAAAAAACCCAAAAAACCAACAATCTAAAACAAAGGAAAATCACTCACCAAAAAAAAAAAATTAGTCTCTTTTCAATCATCCCTTACTTACCACAAGTCTGCCCTTTGCCACCTGGTGCCTCTAGGGAAAAAATTCTATTTTAAAAAAGGGTGTAAATTTTCTCTCACTTCAAAGACAGAGGACATTCAGACCAATTTCTAAGTCAGGGCACTCAGAGACCCTAAGCTTGATTCCTGGCTGTATGTACTTGACTGACCTCTCCAAAAAGCACTCCCCCTCCCCCACGCTCTAGGTCTTAAAACACAGATTTATTAATATACTTTTTTCAAAACATTCATTATGCTAAAATTTTCCCCTACCTCTGGGTCTAGTTTGCCAGGTTTTACTTTCCCATTTTTTTTCACCAATGAGACACAAGTGTCCAGTAACCAGACACTTTCTGTCAAAAAAAAATCTTACAGTCAGTGGGAGAGTGAGTTCAAAGTATCCCAGTGGAGATGCTGGAGAGAGATGAACACTCCAAAGCACTTCTTAATTTTTTTACAACTTTATTCAATTTCCACTTTCTTTTCCTGCTTGGAAGAAGAAACTCCTCTTTCCAACATCCTTGTCTTCTTAGGCTCTCCCCAGCGACTTGGAAATCAAACCACAGTAACAACTTGTAAAATATTTTATTGCATTTGAAACCACTGACTCTTGAGAAACTTTAAACATATCTGTTCATTTTTCAGTTCATCCCCTCAAGTGTGATCCAGTAAATTCTTTTTTTAGACGTCAGATACAATAAAATACATATATGCAAAAGCATTCATTGCAAATACAGTGCAAAACAGATCAACAAATGTTGGTTTTCTCATGGATCAAAGACTTTACATGTAGGATGCATAATCCATGTGTGCAGACTGAATTAGGTAGCCCTTCACTCCAGGTGAACAGCTTGAATGCAAAGCTTTTTTAAAAGTCAGTATCATAGTTATTTAATATTTGGAATTAATGAAAGCAGGGCTGTTCCTTTACTTCCAAGATAATTCTGGTGATACCAGAAGCCAAGAAAACCCATGATTTGCACATATATATTATTTTTCCACTGAGGAAGAGAAGGTTTCAAAGACAACTTTTCCTTATGGTAGACTTTCCTGAAGGGTGCTGTAGAAATTAATTTCTTATCCCCCCACTGCACATGCTTGGACATCCCTGTTCTGTCTTTTCATAATACACAAGCTTCATTGCTTCTTCAGCAATATTCTAGTCAAATAATGAAAAAAAACCCCACCCTTTCACCATTCTGTATATGAACATAGTTGCTATGAAGTTATAATAAACACGTGCAAGACAGTGGAATTTAGGAAACCTGGAAAGTTTTCAGGTGAGGCTACCATGCTGGCACCCACACTGATGAACTGCTTCTTGAAATACAGGTTAGAGAATCAAGTCCAAGCAGGTTATGAAAATTATCAAATTATTTTAAAACTCATGCACTGACATGGAAACCTGGAAGGAGAAGAATAAGAGATGATTAGGTGAGTAGACTATTACATGTGACAATTGAGCAGGCGAGTTTTACTGAGGGGATATGGACACAGATAAAGTTTGGGTAGCTGGGTAACCCAGCCATTTGTATGGATGGCAAGTATGACAAAGAAATCCCTTTTACATTTACCAGTTGTATTAGAATTCCTCTTTCCTTGCAGTATTGGATCAGTTTCTGCAAGGATACATTTCTAGGTTTTGCAGGTATTTCTCATACTTGAACTCTGCCCAAATAACTTGCAGGGAAGATCAGAATGCCAAGCAATGAAACTCCTTGCAGCCATTTGATTTGACGTAGCTGGACTTTTAAGAAATAGTTCTGTTAATGTGTGCTCAAATATCTGCAGGGTGTTTTTTAGGGAAACCAGCAGTCTGGTCTTTGTAACCTGCTTTGATGTGTCCATTCTCACTGAAAACTTTGCTCTGTCCAGAATGAAACCCACCGCTTTCCAGCGGCAGGGGAAGCTCCAAGGATTATTGCCCTTTCTAATTCACATTGTTTCTTCAAGTCAATTATTACCCTCATGCCCTTTGCTTGCTACTAGGAAATCAAAAGTGTCTCTGTAAACATTAGGAAAATCTATTCTTGTTTTAAATTATGTTTTTCATCCACTTTTGCTAAAAATACCCCCCAAAATATGCCTGCAAATCCCTTTCAGAATGAAAGGGGTCAGTCAGTGTATGACATGCCCAACATGCATAACATGCTTTACTACTGCAAATAGCAGCTGGTACAACCCACAGAACATGCTTAGCTTTATCCCCTTTAGCATTTAGCTTCGTAGTATATGGTGGTTTTAATATCATTATGATTATTGCTACTTCCTACTACAAGGATACACATCAAGGATACAGATCAGAGTAGCTCTCTACAAAACACTATCTTTTCCACGTCTGCTGGCACAGGATATGAGTCCTGGAAGAAACTGATATAAATTTGAATCTTGTATCTTTAAAATATCATGGTCTTTCACAGTGACACTGGGGAATTTGCACCTAGTCTGGGCTTTGACACAACCACACGGGGCTCCTCCAAAAACAAACAACAGGAATGCTTGCAGTCCTGGTAACAGCTGGATCTGCAGGATGATTTGTACAGTTATAAGCTGTAAGTTATTTTCTATAGAGTCCCTTGTAGTCCATTCCGTGCTGTTGGAGGCTGCAGGATCAGCTCATTATCCTCCAGCTGTTCTCTCATTAATACACCTCTGACCTGGAGGCCTATTCTGAGTGGGACAGAGACTCTCTAGTCAGTTAAATCACCTGTCTCTTGGCTATGCTGTGAAGACATAATTATCAGGATTAGGCTGAGACCATTAATTTAGAGCAAAAATAATACTGTCTGTAAGAATTTGAAGATTTAAATCCCCAACACTCAGTAGAAGAACCCTGGTAAAGCCCATGTTGTTGGACAGTGACCTATTGCTGTGTCCAGGTCTCACAGAGAGTATTTATTTCATAATACCTTTAGCATGCTCAGTAAGCACATGGACCATGTTCCTTCCAGCAAACAGCAGATCTTTCACATAAAATGCCTTTTGAAGACAATTGTGAGTCTTGATTGTCTATGAAGGGAGACTAATGCAACTGGGTAACCAAGACACTTCAGTTTAAGTGGAAGGAATCTCTGCCATGTATTCTGTCATGCCTTTATGGAAGAGCAGTTCTGATATACTGCAATGAAAGACATTTTGGTAAGGGGGATGCCTTAAGGCCACCTTCTTTTACAGCTCACCTATCCAGGGAAATACAATAACACAGAACATGTGCTTTTGTTTTAACAAAGTTATTTTTCAGTTTAGAAATAGGAAGAATCTCCAAAACCTATGATACATCTAATATTCCATGCCTCTGTTCCTTAGACTTGTGCTCTTGAGTGATTTGCCCAGAATCCTTTAGTGTGAAAAGGAAGTCCTCTAGCAATGTAATTGTTTTCTTGATATCCCTACACTGTAGTTTTGGGGTTTTTTGCTAGTCAGGTAAAAAAAAAAATTATGATAAAATACGTCCTTTTATCTCACCCTGTTACCCTACACACTTAAAAATGTGATTTCATTTACCCTTTTTGTTCACAAAGTTTATTTTAAGGGTTGCTACTAGCCCTGCAATATGAATCTACTTAAGAAGTCAGCTATGGTGCATAGCTGAAGGAGCAAACCTTTACTCCATGTTTAAAGTTAACCTGAAATTTAATTACATGGAATCTGCTATTATTTATTTGGAGCATTTAGATTTCACATGCTCTGCAGATTAAAAGAAAGTTCTGAACCCCCTATTTTATGAGGCCAACAAAGAAATAAACATTATTCAAAATCGTTAAGGAATAGGGCAAGAGAAGCAGAAAGCACATTTGGCACATCGTTGAGAAAGGATGTGTTGGAGAAAGTGAAGTGGAGAAGGGAGAGCAAATGACCAAACATTAAAACAGAAAAGCACAAGTCCTAGATCAGGAAAGGAAACCAACTGAAAACATGAGGATGGGGGGGGAAATGATACAAAAGAGTTCGTGGTGGGTGCAGAGTGACCAGGCCAAAGCTAATGAGCTTTTTCTCACACTCTGAAATCGACAGATCTACCACGTGCTCCAGCGAGCTGTGGTTGCTTTCCATAGCAAGGCGGATGACTTTTTATCAGATGTGTCACTTGGTGAAATAATTGCCAGCAATAACGGTGCAATAGCAGCATACTCCGAGCACAATTTATCCATGTCTGTTCTATCTTTCAACTTCAAAGCTTCTACTGCCTCACAGATCACATCAAAATGACACCTCTGTCGTTAATGACAGTGGTCTAATGCAACACTGAGGAGTCAAATCACTTCTCCAGATAGGCAGAATGCCTCATACAGAAACTAGGCATGTGCACGGGTCCTGACATTCGTATTCAGATTTGTATTTGTGGGGAAGAGGGTGGGTTTGACATACAGATTTATTCACATTTGCAATGGCCTGTTTTATAAAGCACAAAATTCACTAAAATTAGAAAGGAGCGGGGACAAGAGTAGCATGCAGAGCCTTAACTTATGCAAAGTGAATGCCTGGATGTAGGAAATTTCCCTTTGCACAGCCCACAGCACGTGCTAGCCTGTGTCACAGGTCAGAGATGTGATTTGTCTTTAAAGAAAGAAAGAAATTAGTCAAATAAAGAAAAATGTACCTTAAAATGCACACCATCCTTGTAGGCAAATGCACATATTTTTCTGGATCTAGGAACAAAACAAGCTGCTGTGAAGCCCCTCCTGGTGGTCATTACTCAGGTAAAGAAGAAAGCTGGCAAAGTGCAGTTATTAAAAAGAAAGAATTGTCTGTTTATTTTCCAGTGCTGTTTGAAAATTACCATAGAACAGTAAATCTCTAAATATGAAAAATCTGTATTCTTCTTACATAGTATACATAAACACACATGCAGCCAACATAGTGGCAGGGACACCATTTGTTTAAGTTTCATTAAGATGTGTAGTTAAAAGCCTTATTAAAAGGGTCCATTTCTCACTTCAGTGAGTTCAGTGAAATTTATTGCCTGAGGGTTAAGTAATGCTTCAGAGGAAAAATGGGATTTAGGAATATTTTCATATGTTACATCTTTTCCAACAGAAACATTTCCTATAATGGCTGCTTGGATGGAGGATTCAGACTTCACTGCATTTTTTCACAGTGCTTTATATATTAAAATAGACAATCAAACAAAATAACCAGGTTTCAGCTTCACCTCTGAGGAAAAAAAAAAGGGAAAATCTTCTTTGGGTAGAAAGCAAGGCCAATTTTTTGTAACAGATTTATTTTTCTCAGTTATTATTGCCATTCCACAAAGATGGTTAGAAGGACTTAGTTAAAAAGACAAATAAAGAAAGGGAAAGAAATGGAAAAGGAAAATTTTCCCAAAGCCCACATTTTGACCTGTTTGGATGGTGAAAAGGAGACATTCTACAGCAGCCATTAGCAGCGTACTGCCATTGAATGGGTCTACACTGTGACTTACTGACTGCGTATTTGTGTGCTTTGTTTGGTGTGCTGATGGCCTTGTTCACTGATTGTAGGCATTTGGGAACAGCCTAACTTGAAAATCCGTTCTGTGAATCAGATTTTGCTTCTAGATTATGGGCTAGGAGACTGCTTCCATGAAACTGAAAATCCTCATGGGCTGGAGAAGTTTACAGAGGTATGAAGATAATGTGTACATCTAAATATAATGTTCTGAAAACTGCAGTGAATATCCAGTGCTCTGTTGCATTGGTTTTGTTTTTCTTTTTAAATTATTTATCTTAAAGCTGTAGATAGGAGAGTGGAAAGAGATTGACACTGCTCAGGTGCTGCTGCCCTCTTCATCAAGGGAACAAATTTCAAGAAACATTTATTTCTTGTTTCGTAAATATTCAATGGCAGCTCACTCACCAGGCCTTGCTTTGGGATAAGGAGGAGGAAATTGTGGTTTGGCTTTTTCTGAAGAAATTAGAATGTTTAATAATACTCTTACTTTCAAGCCAGCTTATCTAAGCAATAATTTTAATGAAGTCTTAACTTTGCATTTTTCTAGTGTTTAATTCATAATTTTTACGTTAATTTATGTCCATGACCACAGACCCTTTCCTTCCCCTCCCAAACACCAATTTCACTCACTGTGTAAAAGTTGAAATCAGTTCTCCTCTCTTTCTGTGCATAGCCTCCCCTCTGTCAGAAACAGCTGCTGTTGTGCTCAGACAGAGGGGTAGAGCACATTTCACCAAACTTGTCATGACCATTACTTTGTTGTCAGTCACAAATTCTTGGTGTTGATTATTTTCTTAAACTGACCTACAGTTTTAAAATTAAGAGACTGCCTATGATTTCAACTTGATTTACTACATAATTTAACTTTATCTACTTGATTTTTGCCTCAGTTGGCTTACCATCTATTTTAATTTTTTCATAACGTTTCAGCAGGAAGACATACAGAGGCAGGAAGTTGGAGCAGTGGCAGAGCATTTCCAGTTTCCCTCTTGGTCAGAAAATCCTGCACAAACTGCATATCAGAGGTGGCTTAAATGAGAGAGTCTCTCTGTGTATTCACCCTTATTTATGCTCACTGCCTTTCTACTGCTTCCTCAAGCAATAAATGTTGCATTTTGTCCAAAGGAGTGACCACCAGTAGCTGCTGCAACAAGTATTTTTTTTATTTATTTCAGGTTCTAGATTACATATATACTAAAATTACTGGGAAAAAAAAAACCCACTAGGTGTAGGTTTGTCATATTAGTAAGCTTAGAAATGTTTTTCTCCCCATGGTGGCTTTGTAAAAAGAAATACTCCTCAAACCTCTGCCCTGAAATCAGCCAAGGACCCTAACGAAAAAGCACTTTTAGAAAGTGCAAAGATATAATAGTCCCAAGATGAATCTGCCCTACAGTTCCATTTTCTGCCATACAAACGTTTGGGAGCTTATCGTTGAAGCCACATTAGTCTTGATTTAAGGTCTTTTGACACATTATTACAGCACACTGCCATCACTTCACACCTGTCATTCTGTCAGTCAGAAGAGAGGGAGGGGAAACAATTTTGGTGTCAATCAACAAATCCTTCGGGAGGTGTAACCTGTTAAGACATATTACCCTTTGCCCACTGCGATTTACAGGCTTTGAATTTAAAGGACATATGCCAGAAATAATTAAAGACTAATCTTTATTGTACTCACTTATGAATGAAGGCATTTAGTACCACCAGCACATTTGTATTGTCCAGAAGAAGAAAGAGATAGAGGAGCAGAGTGATACTACCACTACTCTTTCCATTTCTATTAATCAATTGTTCTGCCTGGATGTTAAAATCCTCTGCCCTCATGGAGCAAATACTTAGCAAGGTGGCCTTTCCTCTTACACTTGTATTAATGTCCTAGCAACATCCAGATGATTCCAGTAGGATGCAAGATATGTAACATGGTTTTTGAATTAAAACACTATTTTAAAAAGAGAGAGAAATGGCAAGGAATTATTGAAAAAATTATCAAGCGAAATAGGAAAAAAAAACCAAAAAGCTAAACAAAACAAAACAACTAATCCTGTCCTCTACATCTTAGTGGCTACGAAAATCAATCTCAGCCTGGAGAACTGCAACTTCCATAGGCATGGCTTTGGATCACCTCGTAACTACTCTGTTGTAACTTACTTGGAGGCTTCAAAGGAGTGATGTCTACCTCAAAATCTGAATTTAGGGTCTAAATCCTGAGTTGAAGGAGGCTATTTTTTTTTCCCAAGCTAGGTTTTCAGAGTGACACAGAAGAAAGAAGCATTTACACACCCTACTTGTTACTGTTCACAACTCATCTCTGGAAGGAACATCTTGTCCTTAGACTGACCTTAGAGCTACAAACTAAAGGAAATAACTGCAAAACAAGAATAGCTATGGAGTAAATAAAATAACAGGCAGGGACCATATAGTCTGGAGAGAACCAGAATAAAAAAAATTAATTATATTGTAAATTTTTTTACACTACTGCGCTGTATTACTATACATACAGCTTGTTTGGGCGAGAAGTTGAGTGGAATTGTGGAAGCTCTGACTTGGAGCTGCCAGCACATGCTATCAAAACCCTGCTGGGAGGATAGTTTTTCAGTTTTGCTAGCTAATTTAAAACAAACTTTGGGCTCATTGTCCAACAGGCAAACCCTGCATCACTAACTCATCATCACTGAACATTTTCCTGCTTCTTCTTCCAGTTGTACCTCCCTCATTTATGTGCAGACCCACACACACAAACACACAGGAAGAGACCAGTGGAGGTAGGAGCAAGAGAGCAATGGCCTCAGCTGTGTCCCAGACCTTTAAGGACTAACACACCACTCTCCCAGAGAAACACACTGAGTGTGGTGTGCTCTGCTGATAGGTGGGGTATCACAATCACACAGGTCATCTGCACACACATTTGACTGCCCTCAATTTGCATTCACCAAAAATAAAATAGTTTTCACCAAAAAAAAGGCAGAGATCCACAGGCAGCCAAAAGCATTGTGCCTACATTTGCTTATTAATTTTACCTGAGGGAATGGAAGGGCTAAATTGGCTTTAGCTGGTAGTAGTGACAGAAGTGCACACTTACAGTAACAGTTCATTTTCCATTTCCTAAAATATGGAATCAATCTCGCACATGAAAGACTTCACCATCTCAGCTCTCACAATTTGAAGAGTTGCTTTGAAGGAATGGGAAGTTGAAAGACAAGGAAGTTGTAAGGAGAGGTGGATTTTAATTTACCATTTTACACAGAGCTAGGAAGAAAACAAATGATTCCTCATCATCCTTCTGATTAGATACTCTTTGCCTCTTTTCACATTTTCATTACACTTTCATCCACCTCTACTTTCTGCTCTCTCTGGAGGTGGCTCTGACATGACCATGCCAGCCAACCAGACTTTTGCCTCAAATTCAACCAGCTGGGGCATTCATATACTCTCAGTGGCTGTGGCAAGTTAACATACATCAGCAGCTGTCCCTTGACTGTAAGCTATAGTGGAAGCAAAAAACAGTACTCCAATTTTTACCCGAGAAGCCAAGACTCTCTAGGACAGGCCAGAATTGCTGATTTCCAGGAAAATCAGCACTCAGCCACGCATAAAGCAGAAACCAAATAACTATAGCTAATACAGGAGCAAAAGATTATAAACTGTGTCTTGTCTAGTATTTTGTGGTAACTGTAACATAAAGAAGCTCTGTGTTACCTGCTGGCAGCTGATGGCTAATTCTGCTTTTGCAGAGGCAACATTTTTAAAGCAGCACAGGCAATGGAGTAAAGCCGGTAGAAAATGTGATTGAGGCTGGTAGAAAATGTGAATGAGGCTCTTAGTTTGAAGCTGGTCAGAATAGAACCCTGTCAGCCTGGAAGACTGTCGAATATGCTGTGACATTTAATCAACTGCTTGACTACAGGCTCACCTTTAGTGTCTGTGGTGAAGTGAACATGATTCCCCTCACCTTGCTTCACATCACACATCACTTTTCAGTGCACTGCTGTAGAGAGCTGGGTTATAGCCTTTTTTTTTTTTCCCTAAGAGGAACACAGTAACAGAGGTCAGCTACAGTCATGAATTTTATGAAAGGTTTGCTGGGAAACCACATTAAATGGCAACATCAGTCCATACATCAGCCCTGTAGTGCTTTTATTCCAAGACTCTGCAGCTGAGTGATTTGCAATGTACTTGCATTTCATGGCCATCATTTTTAAGCAATGTCATTTGCCTTGGTATCCGACACTTCAGCTGCACCAGAATCCACCCAGCTATTCGTGATAAATTTCTTCCAAGAAAAAATCTCCACAAGAAACACTCCCAGGATCCCCAAACTCCAATCTTCAGAAGCCTTGGATATAAAACCAGGCACGGACACCTCAAAATGCAGTAGCGACTGAAGAGAAAAAGGTAAGAATAAAATTACTGTCCCAGAACTCAGAAAAATAAAAAAAATTGATTAAAAATTGAGAACAACCGGATGCTATTAAAGCATAAAACAAGGTCAATATCATTAAAATGGCAAATAGAATGCTTTTTTTAAAAAGGTTTTGAAGGAAAACTGACACTAATTACTTTTATCTTCAGAGAATTTTTTTCCAGCAATGATATCAACTCTATTCCAATCACAACACTGTGTATTTTTTTGTGTTTACTATTGTAAAATATTCAGTTGCAGAAGTTATGTGATGTCTATCATATCACAGATCCATTTAATTGTCAATATGAAATTGTGTTAAAACATTGGGCCTTTTAATCCCTTCTGAGAAAAGGGTTACTGGAAAGGTAACAATAAACACTCAAATTTGTAAGCAGGCTGTGTTAATATTTGAACGTTATGGAAAGATTCTATCATCATAGGTAAACTTTAATAAAAGTCTAATAAAAGTCATACCCCTACTGGAAAATCCCAAAGTGCTAGACATTAGGCTGTAATCTTTATGGAGATATTTCTTGCATTTTGGAAATTGTCTACTCTGGCATATTTCAGAGTGTTCACAACTCAGGAAGGCAGTTCCCAAAATAGCTTTACAAACCAAAGTTTTAAATATCAGATGTCTTTTGACAACAGTAATTGCACATGGATTTCACTTAGGGATTCTTAGGCCAGAAGTCTGAGTCTGCAAATCAAAGGAAAGAGAGCACAATGTAGCAGGTGTGACAACAGCACAGCATCTGGCCCAGTATTTAGGAAAGAGAAAAAGAGGAAAATGGTACCCAACAGCTACGGACCCTTAACAGCTGGAAGTAGCAGCTGTAAGGCTTTCTTGGTCTTCCTGTTTTGACAGACTTAATTTCTATTGCAGAATTTCCAATAATCACTGTAAACGCCTGCAACACCACATAGCCACCACTCTAAATCAAAGCTACTTTACCAGAAGGACTTAAGCAGTCCGTCATCTCCACCTGTTAGGAAGGCAATCTGTATCCATGACAGGGAGAAACTCCATGGCCAGACTTAACTCTTGTTACCAGTCATGAAACCCCATTTGTTGCAGACCCATTGCAGCCACGGCAAACTGACTCACCTTGGATTTGTTCCTGTCTCCACTTTAGCTCAATGGCTGTGCAGTCAGTCTACAGAATGCCTTCTTCCACTCCAGGAGCAGGGAGACCGAGTGCTTTGAGCACTGGTCATTGGCTCAGTGTTCAGAAAGTAACACTGCAAACTGAACTGTAGTAGATAACACAGCAAGAATGGTCAGTTACATACTTAAAATAAACAATTTTTTTTAACCAGAAACATCATCTATTTGTTCCATGTGAAATATCCCTCCTCCAGGAATAGGAGTTCAACATGTCACCCAAGGAAACTGAGGGAGCTGAATGAAGGTGCTGGTAAAATGGGATCAGAAATCCCAGTAAATCCCCTTTCCATTTATGCCTTAAGTTTTATACAAAGAGTAACTTATTTCCTCAAATCTTCTGTGTATTTAGCCACGGATCAAGAAATATTAATAAAGAATTGGCTGAACTCTTGATTGGGGTAAAAATTCAAAATGCATGTTTGCCTGAGAAAATTGAATCTGATCGCACTATTTAAGCCAAAACCAGAGGATGTTGTAAAGGAAGTTTCAGTTCATTATAGCATTTCTCAGATGTTAAACCATAAGTCTGAATCCCTTCCAGGTCATACCAACATAAGTGGTTGTCTGATGATGCCTGACAGGCACACAAAAAATGAATCCCCAATATCTTAGTTTCAATGCCTAAATTAGAAGGCTCCTCATTAGAAAATGGACACCACAGAACATACTACCTGTGGTACTTGTTAGCTGTTACCACACAGCAAGAAAAAGCAAAAGCAAAAACAAAAAGCCTTTGGAAGAAAGAGAAAGTTCTCTTTTCACCCATTCTCAGCTCTATGCTTGACAAAGAGGACAAACTGATAGGGCATCTAGAGAAAAATCTACTGAACAAGTGTCTTGCTTTTCTTTATATTCTAGCAGTTCTACAGAGTGAGAGAAATGCAGTCTCCAGCTCTGCCAGTGTGATGCTCTTCACAGAAGAAAAAGGAAATGTGCACATCCGTAAATTTCAGCAGTAAAAAAAGTTTAAGGGTGCTGTCACCTCCTCCATTGTATATACAGCTTGGTAAATAAGGGAGAGGGAGTGTGCTCTTGGCAAAACCATTTGGCATTCTGTGCCCAGCCTTCCCTCCTGAAATAAAATACAATGCTCAGTTTTTAACCCTGGTTAAAAACTGTTTGATGTATGGCTCTGTTCTACCTCATCATTCTAGTATGATTCAACAAACATTAGAGAGAAATTCTCCTGTTTAAATCCTTTACTGCAACAGAAGCAAATATCTTACTTTTAGAAAACACATTTCTTAAAGATAAAATACAATTCTACAATACTCTTTCAGATAGATTTGCCATAAGTCAGATACCCTTGTTCAAATAATGGACTATGAACCTAATTTATCTTGTGCCTTCAAGAAGTACAGAACTTGCTCTTATTAAGGTGCTCCATTATGAGAGTCTGTGACTGGTACAATGAATTGTTTTTCAGCTGTGCTGTGGTTGCCACTATAAGTCTTCTGGTTGAATGAAAAGGAAATTAAGGGGGAAAGTATTTAACAAGAGACCAAAACAAAATGATACAGTTTTAAGGACACATCATGATTACAATGACATTTAAAGTGTCATTCGGCTAAAGTAAAATAACAATATAGAACTGCACAGGATTCTGGCAAGAGTGACAGGAACTAACCTATTAACTTAGGAGAAAAAAAGCCACTTCATGCTCTAATAATACCTTTAAGTCACAAACATTTGTTTCCCACCTCCTACCAAATTACAAGTGTATGCAAGAGCAAATAGAAGTTTCTTATTGAAATGACCTTATCAAATCTATACTGGATGATTGACATACTTAGATGGAGTTTTCTAATGTTCTGTTTTTAAAAGACAAGCTTCATTTTAAATTCTGAGTTTTAAATGTTATCATTCAAATTTTGAGGAAACTACTAGAGTGCATAATAAATCCAGAAAAACCCTCAAGTTCTTCTATTACTTAAAGGATGTAAGTCAGTCCAGTGTGAGGAAACAGTCCTTGTGCTATGCAAAAATACAGTATTCAAATATGACAGCACTGGACAGCACTCTGCTGTAAAAAAAGTAAGCAGAAGTAAAGAAAACCAAAGCTGTGAAATGCTTTGATAATTGCCCTTCCTGTTAAAGCTGGATTACACAAAATACAGTGTAGGACTCCTGAGGTGTAAACACCTGAGATTTTATTTAGGTTTTGCCTAAAGAGTCATCAAATCAAATCCAATTTTTGGTCCTCAACACCAATGTTTCAGCAAGGTATTTCTAAGAGCTGGTGTATCTGATACAATGTGTAGTAAGCCAGTTTTGTGATTTATTCTCTTTGCCTGTTGACTCTTATTTGATATTTAAATATTGTTTGCTCATTTCATTTTCTGTTAGTTCCAGAAATTCAACCAAACTAGGTTTCAGCAGAAATTCTGGTTTTTTTATAAAGCTGTGTCTGGGTGCAACTTTATTCATCTCTGTATTAGCTTCTGCTGCTTTGAATGATATTTCTTCATCTCTTTCCCAGCACCCTCCAGGAGGGCTTGTTGGAAGAGACAGCAAAATCAGAGCTTCTGATTTCGCTTTGATTTTGCTTCTAATTCAACTGAAGGCAATAAATAACAATTCAAGAGAGTGGCATCTGAAACTTTTCTTCCTTCCCTTAGCAGCAGTATTGCTGTGAAAGGCAGCTACAGAGTGCCTGTTAAAGTCCCTTTTTTCTTCAAAAAACAACAGAAATGGTAATTAATGAATTAATCTTATGGGCTGCCCTTAGCAGGCATATCTTTCTTGAACAATTTTTCTGGACTTTAGTGTAAAGTCAAGAAATGTTCCTTCCGGCCCTTTCTATCCTCTCCCACCCCAAAGTTCCAACCCAGCTGTAAAGTTGCTGTGTTGCTCACACTGAGTAGGGGTCGTGTAGGACAGTTCTTAATGACTAACAGGTTTTCCAGGTTTATCAATATGTGTATGTTCATTTTAAAAAACATCTTGCAAAAAGTTTAACTCATGACGCCATTGAGAAGAGTTTCTCTCTGTAGATCTTTTACTTGAATTGCCACAGAGCAAGTGAAAGGGAAATTAATTGTGATTGCAGAAGCGTCATGGGACCAATTCACATCTGACATGAATCAAACTGCACTGAAAGTGTGAGAATATCTCTATGAACACTGGGTATGGCATTTCACAAGGAGCAGAAAGAGCTTTTAGAATTATTTGCCTACATCAGGTAAATCATTTAAAAACTAGGAGATAGTATAAAAAGGACCCACATTGCTTTAGTCCGAAAAAAAATTGCTTTCTATTGTTATTGTTAAAGAAACTACAGATCAAAAAGGTGAGGAAAAAGCAGAAGTTTTTTTAATCCATATTAACAAAAGGATACATTTAAAATGAATTCTTTAATTATGTAGGGAAATAATACACTGATGTAGTGGTTATTAAATATCAGAAATTAAAAGGCAAGCCTGAACTGCAACCTAGAGTTTTTAGAGCAGTCTCAGAGCTTGGAGAATTCATAAACCAAGTACACCTTCTGACATAACTATAAAATGTGGTATAAAGCCTAGGAAAAAATAGCCATCTTGAAAGGGTAACAGCACTTTTATGAGAATTTCAACTGCACCATGGCAACATCAACCCGTCAAAGCAAATGAAGGGCAGTAAAAGTAAAATTAAAAATGATGAAGGGGACACCAGCTTGCTAACAGCTTTCCAAGCTGTAAAGCTTTCAAATATTATCTCTTCATTGGTTTGTTCAATCACACATGCTGGTTACCAAGCTTTATCATATTATGCATCTTTTCCATCACTGCAGACTGCCAGGTTTTGATGGACCTAGAGTGAAAAAATAAAAAGAACCTTTTCCCTCTCGGTGCACACCCCTCCTTCCCCCTTATTGGTTCTTCTCTACTGGTGCATACTGTCTATATGGTGACACCTCTTCATATAAACCAAAGATACAGAAATTATGAGAGAGTTCAAAGTGCTTCTGGCCACTTCAGCTTTCCATTCCTGTCTCCATCTGGCTCCAGCCGCGTGCCCCAGAGCCTGTCCCCACAGCTTTCAAACCCCAGACTAGGTTTGGCTGCTCTCCCCGTGGGCCAGGCTATCACAGCACCCACTGCTTAGAAAGCCTCTCTGCAAAGGTTTTATCACCTGCAAATAGCAATTTCCTAGTTTGCAACTAACTCATTGTCTTAAAGTGAATTTGTTTTATTCAGTTCCTTGAAGCACTGTGAGATAGTTTTCATGCAAGACTCAAATGCAAATGTAGAGTTACGAGTGCTGTGTGCATTGAGTTTGAATCTCGTATCTGCTGCATAGGCCTTGGTAAAGAAGTAAAAGCTCAGTCTCTCTGATCCATTTAATAGCATCTCACAATAAATATTTCCACATTAAAGAGCCACAGCTTTCTGCCTGGGCCTTTGCTCTTGTGATTCCTCTCATTTTTTATTAGCTGCAACATGATTCATGTTTTAATAACTTTCTCATTTAAAAATAGCATTAAATCAGATCATAAACATTGTATATATGTTTCATTGTCATTAAAAAGACCTTATACTGCAAAAAAGGTGTACTAAAAAAGAACATTAATAAAGTTATAAGTTGAAGGGGCTTTTTAAATTAAAATCAGTCATTAAAGGATCTCTATCTTTCAAGGCAGAGAATTATCAAAATGTAGATTGCTGAAACTGTAACACATCACAGTTTCTTTTGGGGCAGAAAGTGCTTGGACACTTTTATATTTAAGTTGTCATTAATGGAGAGGACATTGCATGCGTGCATGGTTTATTTCAAGCCCAAGATAAAAAGAGCCCTGAAAATGTAACTACTAAATATTAAATACCTTTTTTTTTTTATTATTTTTACTTTTGTTTGTTTCTGGAGAGAAAACTTTTATTTTCTCCAACCAGTCAGATTTTCTCCAACCAGATCAGTAGCATGTCCTCCATGGCAGCATATGGATGAACTCCAAAAAGGAGTTCTAACTACTGCAGGTAGTTAGAACTTGATCAAACCAAATGGGGTATAAATGGTCTTTTTTACTTTTTGGTCCTACAAGGTAATAACCTGGGAGCCACAAGGTATAATAATTGTAGCCATATAAGAAAAAAAATGCAAAGTAGGACAAAGTTTAGAGTGGGGTTTCTACTCCAGGCTAAACCTTGCTAAACTGAAACTCATTATATCTTCTTTTTCTCAGGAAATCTCCTTTTTTTTTCTGGTGCAAATTAGAAAAGTAAAGCGAGGTATCATCTCTACAATAGTTGATACCTTATGCCTATGAAATCTGACAGCTGCTTATCAGTATCCTGGATCTGGCATTGCTGAGCTAAAGGAGACATCCAGGTGGACCAGGATCTGCTCCTTCAGGATCATCCTGCCCCAGCAAAACCTGAGAGCACCCCGACTCCTTACACCTGTTGCACCACTGTCCTGAACACTCCTTACCAGTTAGTCTAACCAAGCCTCTGCGAAATCTTTACAGTGAAGCAGAACTACAGCATGGGCCCAGAGATCTGAAAAGCAATTTCCCTTACCAGGTTACTGAAGTTATAGGTTAATACAAACAAACTTCTATTTGGATGAGAAAAGTAATGAAAAACTATTGTACTATCTATAATCTATCTAGAGATAAAATTGCACTCACATAGTCAGCACAGTACCTCTTGATGGGGACTAATATTCCAGCAAGAGTATTTAACAAATGCTAATGAATGTTTAATAATTCCATGAATGTTTGCAACAACTGCAAAACACATTCAGGGATGTGCTTTTTCTGGATTTCCATTGACGCCAAACTAGATAAAATTCAACCACTTTTTTTACAGAAAGGTATTACAAACTTGTCCAGAGATACAAGCATTTACAAAATGTTCATTTTACAACACATTTCAAGAAAATAATTAATAAATTTGAGATTAAATTGTCTGGATAAGGAAAAGAAATCATGTTTATTCATTACATTTAGTAACAGATATCTGCTCTTTTGCAAGTTCCTCAAATATGCACAAAAGTGTAATTTATTTTCAAGTCTGGAGAAATCAAAACTATTTTTAGGCTTTTCCATATGTATGTTTGGTTTATCTTGTTTCACAAAAGAATGTACTCCTTGTGCAGACCAGCAGCTTCCTTTTCTGGACTCTCAGCTGGCATAAGCACTGTTTGCCTGAATAGTTGTCTGTTTTCTAAATCTACTGAATAGTTTCTAGCATTCAACTGTGCTGCTCAGACAGAATTGACAAAAAAGAGGTAATGCAGTTTGTCCTGGTCAGTTTGTGAAGCTCCTCAATGGTGAAGACTTTTCAGACTTTGCCTGGCAACTTCTCTACACAGTGTCTGGGTTCACACAAGTAAAGATGATTTGGAAGTAACAGATTGTTCTGAAAAAACATGGGAGAAATATCAATGAGTGGGGAACATCAGGAAAAGTATATTGATGAAAAGCTTCGTTGAGCTAATCATTATTCATTGGACCTCATTGACATAGGTATCACATTGAGCATGGAAATGAGCGTGGGCAGCAGAACAAGTCACTAGAGATGACATTTTCTGTATTTAAGCATCTTCACCTCAACTATCTGCCAAGAGGAGTGCCTACTCTGGCACTTTGAGAAGGTACAAAAAAGCATTTACAGACATAATTGCATCATGCAGCTGGATGCAGGATGGGAGTTCCAGTATCAAGAGAAAGGAACTTGAGGAAGGAACTGGTTTGTGACTTTGTGCAGTCACACAGAAGAGGCACCTGCACAAATCTGAAACAAAAATGTTGGCATACCAAAAAACGAGAGAATATCCCATGGATCAGAAATTATATACGCTAATCTCTTGTACTTTTCCTCAAATTTAAGTCATTTTTCTATAATCCTTGAATAAACTTTTGTACTAGAAGGTGGTAAGCACACTCTAAATGAGTTTCAATCTGGTGTTTTAGGCACCTTGTTCTGTGCCCTGCAAGAACAGATCTGGAATCAGCAAGGAAAAAAATCATTTTCAGAATGTTAGCACTGCACATCTAAAACAGGCTTTGAACTTTTATGTTAAACCTCAAGAGATGAAAGTTTTGGGTTTTTTCATTATGCTTTTAGGAAAAATGATCAATTACTTCCCATCAATCATGCCCACAGTTCTGTTTGATTTCATTTTCTTATGTTTTTATTGTGTGGTGCCCTGAGACATTTGTTTGATAAAGTGCCCCATAAATGGGGATTTTTACTGTTATTGTCATTGCACTTCTTAGGTCCCAAACTATACATTGTTGCCACACTAACATTTTAGACTGTCTGATTTTTCATTGCTGAGAAGAATTGATCAGTCTTGTTACTCTTGCTAGTGAGACCAATATATTTTGTAATTAATAGAGTAGCCTTTTGCAGCGTTCTGTGTTGGACTGGCTGCCTAAGCAGAGCCATGTTCCTCTTTACACACACCTCTGCATTCAGCCAGCAATGCTATAATATCAGTAAACAACAAAAATTCAAAGTTCCCCACAATAGTTCTGTTTCTTTGGTATTTATTCAGCAAGCAGTCTCAACCAAAAAAACAGTGCCCTCTGTTCCCTTTGGTGGTTGGTCAGTGCCCTGGGCACTCCATGGCTCGTTGCTGTCAGTGCTGCTCACCTGCTGCTCACAGCTGCACCCACTGGGGATGAGGCTGGGCCCAGCCCCACCCCAATCACACAAACTGTGTGCCTACAATAAAGGATCTAGTAGAGTAACTGCTATCATCATTCACACCAAGCTGAGTTTTACTTCACTTTTCTTTACTGAATATGATCTCAGTTACAGTGACTAAGTCCACAGAAATTTAGTTTAAATCAATGTAATAAATGACTTACTCAAAAGTAACAGATCACGATGTGCTCATCTCACACATGTATCCAAAATCTGATCTGCTCACCTGACTGATATAAATACATTTAAATATTTTTATTATTGTAGCTCAACTGGGTCTGAAATAAAATTAGTACTGGTGTACTAAATACAGTAAGAAATTTGTGGTTTTCTACCCGGGCTCTTTTTGGCAAGAACAGATGGATCTTTTTCCATTTTTCATGCCCTTTAATCCCTTGTACACAAGTTGTCATCATGTTAATAATTTTGCTGTAGCTGCAATTTAACTCCTAGCACTTCTGAGTTTTTTTTTAAAATCTTGGTTAATGTAGGTCTTCCATACTCTGAAAACTGCTGAAATGGTCAATGTGCCCAGAGCTCTCTTTTGTATGAGGGAAGTCAACTTCGCATGCCAGGGAACTCCAACATCTTGGGAGAGAACTGCAGAATCTTGCAGACTGCCAGGATGCACAGCCCATAGAGGGACACCAGGGTTCCAACAAAAATACAACTTGTTATGCTCAATAAAACCACACTGCCCCATCACACATTATTCTGTCTTTGCTAGTCACCTCCTTACATGTTTCCTAATCAAAAGTATGAAAAAAAGTCCATAATGCATCAACAATTTGACAGGGAAGGGAAGATAGATAGCTCTGCATATTACTCTGTATTGAGTTGTCCCATTTCATCCTGAAAGGCACTGGAACACAGCCAGCAAGACAGCCGGGAGGGTCAGACAGAGCCTCAGAGATCTTGCAGTTCAGATTTTCAGAAGCAGCTACTATGAGCCAGGTGCTTACAGATAACAACCTCTCTCAATAACCTAATGATTTGATATCTCTGTCTATTAAAATATTTTTCCAACTACACAGAAGTTGCAATTTTCATTTTATTTTCAGCTAAGGCATTTACTATTTGGTATCAGTTTAATATGGGCATGTCATGGTTTTGACACCGGCCAAACATCAGCCACCCATCGAAGTCACTTGCTCGCCTTCCCCTGCCACAGCTGGGCAGAGGAGAGAAAAATTAAACAAAAGGTACATGAGTTGAGGTAAGGGCCAGGAAAAAACACTCCAAGGGGAAAACAGGCTCTACTTAGAAGCAGTAAGCGAGTTGACTGTTGACAAAATCAGAGGAGGATAATGAGAAGAAAAATAAGCCCTTAAAAACACCAACCCAACTTCCCCCAGCTCCAACCCCTCCTTCCCACCAGCAGCACAGGCAGACAGGGCATGGGGGTTGGTCAGTTCACCACCAAGATTTTTTTCTGCTGCTTCAGGAGAGGAATCCCTCCCCTGTGAGGCTGTGGGGGTCCCTCCCATGGGAGACAGTTCCCAGTGAACTTCTCCAGCATGGTTCCACTCTGACGAGCAGCAGCCCTACCACACCTGCTGCAATGTGAATTGCCCCTGCAGCAGACAGGCCTCCCAAGCCTGCTGGGAAGTGGGTCTCTCTTTTCCACAGGGTGCAGTCCTCCATGGAAAGGCGGCTCCAGCCTGGAAGCAGGGCCCTCTCCACTGGATCACAGCCTCCTCCAGGCACCCACCTGCTCTGGCATGGGCACCTCCACCACGGGCTGCAGGTGGATCTCTGCATCCCCCCTGGATCCCCACAGGCTGCAGAGGAACCTTGGCTCTGGCGGCTGGAGCACCTTCTCCCTCTTCTTCTCCACTGACCTTGGTGTCTCCATGTTGTTTCCCTCACGTGTTCTCACCTCCTTACCTTCTCTGGCTAGGAGAAAACTGTGTGCCCTTTGTTTTTAGTTTCTCCCCAAGTATGTTATCACAGAAGCATTACCAACCTCTCTAATTGGAAAAGCTTTGGCCAGCAGTACATCCAGCTGGCCAAATTGGGTCTGCTGGACATGGTGGAAGCTTCCAGTGGCTTCCCACAGGAGCCACCTCTGTGGCCCCCTGCTGCCAAAGACCAGGCCCTGAAAAACCAACACAGGGCATTGCAACTGCATTTTGTGTTAAAGCAGCATCCTGTGACAATAAAATGAAATAATCTCAAAGTAGCCATGTTTGCACTTTTCCTCACCTTTGAGTTTAAACATTCTAGAAATAGTGGTAGTCAAATAAAAAGCTTGATAAAAATGCCTGTGCCACCATGAGGGATCTGCTTCTAAATGCCCTCTTCCCTTATCCATCTCAAAGCTCAACTTTCTGCAGAAGAAAGGTTGGATTGTGGTGGTCATCTTCTCATGTTCACCTCTCTGCACCTGGGCTGTTACCATGCATGTCAGAAAAGCAGTCACTGCTTTGCAAATGGCTGACAGAGCCCTTAACCATCAATATTTTAGTCTTTCACATTCCTCCCTGCAAAAGGAGAGAAACTGAAGCTCTGAACTTGCTGTGGATACCTACACCATTTGATAAGAGACATCTCACCAGAGTATCCTACGATAAATGGGATGATAGATGAGAGGATTTCAGCTGGGGTTAAGCAGAGATAGATCAGGCCCAGTGTAACCCAAGTGAAAAATTACTTTCTGTACAATCACTGAACTTCTATTTTGACTGCATTTCCAAGAGTAGGACACTTGTTTAATACACAAAAGTCTCTGAAAGGCTTGGCATCCAAACTAGCAACTAAGCAATTACCTTGTAATCAGAGACAGTGTTGACAATGCAATCAGGTGGCAGCATGTAATTACAGAGCATCACATCACATGCAGTATTTTGCTCCACACCTTGCCAACAAAGTGCTGCCATATTTTTTTCTCAAGCTGAATAAGACTCTGGAGATTCTACACAACCAGAAAACATGATTCTCACAGCTTTTTTGTTGACATAAGTGAAATGCCTAGACAGGCCAATAAAAAAAAAAGGTAGAATATACCTTCTCCACTCTCTTTTATTTAGGATAGTATGAAGTGTCTTAAAGGAAGGGTTTGGAGACCAAGTCATATATCTGTATCTTTCCCCTGGGGCAGATTCTCCAAGCACTGCCAGCTGGAAGACCCACTCTCTGCACAGGCAAAATTTAGCAATTCATCATGTCAAAGAATAAGGAGAACTTCTCTGACTCTGGGGATCGATCTTAACACCCAAGGGGCACAAGGGCAGGATATAAAGTCCCTGAGTTACTGTTAATGTTGCCTTCTAGTAATAAAGGCCATCCATTCCATCCATTGTTGTTAAAATTCCAAACCTATTGTTCCTTCTGATGAGAAAGTACCTGCACTTTTGGGATGTCTGAAAAGTGACCCAATTCACAGGAGTAAAATAAAGGTAAAAAAAGGTAAGAACACCACCACCAGCACCAAATATTACAGGCTATCATTTAAAACAGAAAAAAAGAAAACCCACAACAACATAAAACACAAACAACTGCATAATTTTAGGATAAATGTTGCACTTCTAATTTCCAGAGTTCTCCAGACAGACAGTTTAAATTGATGGCTTGTTAGTGAGGACTGGCCCCTTTGTGAGATGTTTTCAGAATGATTGATTTACAATAAAGTGGCTCCTGGTGGGTGCACGCAGGTGGAACTGATTCAGATCGATTCCACAGAAGCTGACTAATCAGCTGTTTAAACTGGCAGAGTGCTCAATGACAGAAACAGTGCAGCTATCATTTTCTATCTAAGATTACAAATTAACTTGTTCTGTTTATCCTGTATGCCATCAATATGGAGAAAAGCAGCTGAGAGGGAAGTGGGATTCCAGTCTGGTGGTATAAACCCTTTCCTGCAGATATGCTCTCGAACATCAGCAATAAAGGCACAAAGGGAAATTTCATGACATATTAATGAAACCAGTGGAGAGCAACACCAAAAGAGGATGACTTCTTCATTTAATTAACTAGGATGGGAAGACAACAATATTTTTAAAATGTGACCACAAAAGGATAAATCAATGCCAAAATGGCCAAGAGTAAATATGTACTGTCCCACACACTCCCACACGCACTATCAGTCTGTTCCTCTCCATGCATTTTATATGCACCCCAGAGGACTAGCATCTTTAGAGACTGGTATTTCCAGAAATGATTAATGCTAGGTAATCAACATTTCAGCCTCTACAGTCATATCCCTGAAAGTGTCATTTTTACAACAAGATGAAAAACTCCATGGGGAACACAATGTATGTGGGTAAGTGAAAGGTGTCAGAGAGAATGTGGGTAAGTGAAAGGTGAACAGATATTCCCTGCCTCCAAGCTGATAACAAGAGCAGAGGTAAAAGGGGAAGGGGGGCTTAGCAAAATAATTTTAACAGTCTCTCATTTCTAATCCTTCCTTCATGTAACATTTCTAGCATTTGAAAAATCTGATTTCTTTTTTTTATCGTTCTTCCTCATCCCATATAGACTTACTTCATCTCTCAATTCAATTTAAATCTGCAGAAAAATATCAAGTATGCCCAAGTTCAAAGGGTAGTTACCCTATTTTTCTCAGCAGGAGACAGAGGTGATAGAACTAAAATATGAGGTTTAGTTATCCTACCAGAAAAACTCCCCTTCACCAGCCTGTTAAGGCTTAGATGAATAAAGAAGGGAGACAGAAAAAAAGTAGATTTTGCTGAAAATGTCCAGTCCCTCCCTCTGCAGAGCTTGAATAATTCAGTGATAATTGCTCACAATTTTAAGGGCCCTTTTATGTACCTATTTATGGTCTGAGAGCATAACCTGGGGTTAAAAACCAAACAAACCCAATCCACCTGACCATCATCAATACCTTACAAACTGATCCAAACTAAAATGAATCACTGAAAAGTGCTGCACTGACACCAATGTTTATCCCATAGAAATTTAGAATTCGTTACATTAGTAACTTAGAGACATCAGTCCTTCAAGCATTAAGATGACTGTCAATCTGGTTTAGCATTTGCACACATTTAAAGATCAACACAAACCAAAACTCATATTTTATTGTAACTTTGGAGCTGCATAATACATGGTCTTACTGTCATCTGCTTTCCTCTGGCATTGATAACAGAAATCAAAATACTAAGCAGATACTGACATTAAATTTGGTGGCCTAGGAGGTAAATATTTTGACAGATGTACTGCTAAAGCTACTTTTTATTGCTACAGAAAGGAAAGTAAAACTTGACTGTCAGTAATAAAGCAAAACAATATATAGTGTTACTACATGCATGCTAAATGTGAAAAATAGTCAAGCATGTTTTTAACATGAAATAAGTCTATGAAGGGCAATATATTTGTGTCTAAAAAGGAAAAGCAAGACAAAACTCTTGAGCTCTTCAACATCTTACTATAATCAGACAATAAATGCTGCTATTTTTCAAGACAGGAAAGGACTCTAATTTAGAAGAAAATACTTACTAGGTAGGATAATTAGGAAGGCATGTGCAACATTTAGATGTGTCACATTAATTTCTGTGTTTGTCTGCTTTTGAGAAGGTTAGCCTCTTGACCTTGCTGTCTTAGCCTTGAAAAGTGTTGAATGCCCAGCATACTGAAGTAAAATTTAGCTGTCTCATTGCTGACTTCCTCATGAGTCCTCAACCCTGACCTGAGGGGATCTTTTCTGACTCTCCATCTCCAGAGAGGAGAAATAATTCAGTGCTCCTGCACATGTAGGCCCAGCTCTCTCCTGAGCAAGCTGCCAAAGCCAGCTGAGTTATGTGGGCTTGTATTGTGATGTGGGCTTCTCACAGCAAATTGATCTGATCGTACTGCAGTCATTTCATTTCAGACCTTCAGGTTGATATGCAGTCTCAGAGGTGAGATAAGCTACTTGGCTCTGAACTGCAGAAGACATGTTTCTTCATGATAAGATTGCCAATTCAAAATCAGACACTGCTTGGACAATCAAGCACAGGCCTTGAGCATGATCCATCAAACAGAGTTTTGTTCACACATATATAGTACAGAAACAGAGACACACTCAAACTTTTGATGGCTAAAACAACAAATATAACAATGTACTCTAAACATAATCTAGTGTAAAATTCAAGGAAATAACTTATCAACTGACCAAGTAATGTAGTATGATGAGATCATGAGAAAGGAAGAAGAACCCCAAAGCACAACCATTCTGGGTTTAGAAAGCAATAGTGGCTCCTGACTGAATCAGGATATTGCTGGTTCCTGTTTCCTTTCACCATTACATCTTCTCACCATTGTGAGTGTCACTCAATTCCCACATTTACTGCAGACTCCTCTCTGAGACTTCCCTAAACTAATTTTTGATTGACCAAGAACAGCTGGGAAAGTATTTAAATTTTTCACTATGAAAAATCAATTGCAGCCTGAGTAAATGCAAAAAACTTTAAAGAAAAACATTAAATCACAGGGTTTCCAGGTTCCAGCATATGTCACAGTTGAAACAGCCACAATACACAGGGTGTCACCACACAATATCAGAAGGCTTCAACCCATACAGAGAACACCACACCCCATCAGAAGGCTTCTTCAGGTACATCTACCCATACAGAGTAACATCATTCCACTCCAGAAAACCACAAGCACCTGCTCCTTTTGATTCTTCAGCCCAGCCTTTCATCCCCTCATGTTGATGCATTGCACCTGTGTGCCCTCTGCTCCCTTTGGTGGTTGGTCAGTGCCCCTGGGCACTCCATGGCTCATCAGCTCCAACAGGAGTCACCTGCTGCTCACAGCTGTAGCCCATTGGGGATGAGGCTCAGCCCAGCCCCACCCCAATCACCACAAACTGTGCACCTAGATTTTCTGGCTGTCAATTCAGAAGAAACTTTGCATTTGAGATGGTGGCAGCATTAATATCTCTTTCTATCTGTAGTGATAACTTTATAATCAAGTAAATAAACTGTTACAAATGGGAAGAGTCAGATACATAACCAACCTAAACCTTTAGGCTCAAGCCTTGCTCTTACAGGGCATTCAAAATAATTCTGAACTGTTATTTTCAGTGGTCACTTTTCTTTGGTACATATACCTCTTTCAAGGTCCTGGACTGACCAGAGTTCATGACCATGCTCTGTGAGATTCATTTGTGTAAGAAAAATTGGAGGAAAAAAGGAGAGAGTGAAAAACAGACACAATGAAGACTTGCATAAATGGTACAAATGGCAGTAACTGATGCAAATTGTTTTACTCTAATATTTAGGGAAAGGTCTGGAAAAGCCAGAAATTTTTAGTACGATATTGATGTCCAGAAATTAAAAGAATCATTGGTATAATTAAAACATATAGTTGGCCTTTGCAAATACATGTATTGTATAGGTGGCCCGTGAGTCCTAGTAAAATACAGCTGTATTGTAATTGAATACCTGTGTGCAGGCCTTGCCCTGGCAGGTCCCAGTTATCCTTGATGGGCTGCAGCTGAGATGTCCTTCATTGGACTGCAGCTGTGGCCAGTCAAGGTAACTGGGATAAAAGGGGGTGGGCAGGCCAGTTGGGGAGAGCCTTGAAGGTGCCCTGACTGAGAAGACCTGGAGTCTGAAGTGAAGGTCTGCCATCCACAAGAAAACGCCGAAAAGGTACAGGACTCTTGAAATATGATAAATACAACAAAAACAAACATTAAAATTTTCACTGGCGTGTAGGTTATTACACAATAACTGACAATTTATTCAAAATAATTTCTCAATAAAGATAGCATGAAAAGTTCTCCCTGAGCTAGGAAGAAAAGGAGGCACTTCTTGAAACAAATCTGTATATCCAATATATATACTTAGATGTATTTATAGCTGTTGAACAGTCAGATATGACTGGGTGTTCAGTGCTGCTTTTAATCTTGAAATAGCATATGTATAGGCCAAGCTCTAGCCCTAAACCTAAACATAGCCCTAGTCCTAACCCTAGCCCTAACCCTAGAGCTGGGGCAAGGGTAAGGGCTAGGTGTAGGGCTACGGTTAGGGTTAGGGCTAGGGCTAGGGCTAGTGCTGGAGTTAGGGTTAGGGCTAGGGTTAGATTTTGGCTTAGGTTTAGGTTTAATGTTAGGGCTAGGGTTAGGCTTAGGTTTAGGGCTAGGGCTGGGTTGGGGTTAGGGTGAGGGTTAGGGATTAGGGTAAGGTTTAGGGTTAGGTTAAGATTAGGGTTAGAGTTTAAGGTTTGAGTTAGGGTTAGGCATAAGGGTTAGGGTTAGTGTTTAAGGTTAGGTTTAGGGCTAGGGTTTTAGGGTTAGTGTTTAGGGTTTACAGTTAGGTTTGGGGTAGGGTTTGGGTAAGGGTTAAGGTTTAGGGGTGGGTTAGGGTTAGGATTAGGTTTACAGTTAGGGATTAGGGTAAGGATTAGGGTTTTGGGTTAGGGTCAGGGTTTAGGGTTAGGGTTTGAGTTAGGGTTAGGTTTAGGGTAAGATTAGGGTAATGGTTAGGGTTTAAGGTTTGGTTTTGGGTTAGGCATAACGGTTAGGGTTAGGGTTAAGGTTAGTTGTTGGGTTAGGGTTCGGGTTTAAGGTTAGCATTAGGGTTACGTTTAGGGCTAGGCTTTTAAGGGTTTGGGTTAAAGTTAGTGTTAGGGTTAGCATTAGGATTACAGTTAGGGTTAGGTTAGGGTTATGTTTAGGGTTAGCATTAAAGTTTAGGGTTTGGATTAGGTTCAGGTTAGGGGTAGGTTTAGGGTAAGGGTTGGGGTTAGGGTTTAGAGTAAGGTTTAGGGTTAGGGGTAGCTTTAGGGTTTGGGTTAGGTTTAGGGGTTAGGGTTATGGTTAGGGTAAGGGTTAAGGTTACATTTAGGGTTAGGGTTTTAGGGTTACGTTTAGGGTTAGGTTAGGGTTAGTGTATGGTTTAGGATTAGGGTTTAGGGATAGGGTTAGGGTCAGGGTTAGAGTTAACACGTGCTAGGGCGTGGGTTAAGGTTAGGGTTAGATTTGGGGTTAAGGCT
Source organism: Emberiza elegans (assembly GCA_024865655.1). Lineage (NCBI taxonomy): Eukaryota > Metazoa > Chordata > Aves > Passeriformes > Fringillidae > Emberiza > Emberiza elegans. Next base: position 22,813,031 of record JALJVW010000241.1, on the reverse strand, counting down.
TGGGTTTGGGTTACGTTTAGGGCTAGGGTGAGGGTTTAGGGTTGGGTTTAGGGGTCGTGTTTAGGGTGAGGGTTAGGGTTTGTGTTTCTATTAGGGTTACGGTTAGGTTTGGGGTTTAGGGTTAGGGTTTTGGGTTAGTGCTAGGGCAAACATTATGGGTGGGTCTAGGATTAGGGTTAGGATTAGTATTTGGGCTAGGGTTAGGTTAAGTCTAGTGCTAGGGTGAGGGTTGGGCTAGGGCTACGGCTCTGATCAAGGTTAGCATTAGGGTTAAGGTTAGGGCTAGGTGTAGGGCTTAGGGTTTGGTTTAGGACTATGACTAGGGTTAGGGCTTGCGCTGTGGCTAGGGTTAGGGCTTGGGCTAGGGCCAGGGTTAGGTTTAGGGTTAGAGCTAGGTCTAGGGCTAGGGTTAGGGCTACGCCTAGGGCTAGGTCTACAGTTAGGGTTAGGGGTAAGGCTAGGTCTAGGTCAAGGGTTAGTGTTGGGGTTAGGGCTCAGGCTAGGTTTAGAGTTAGGGTAAGGGTTAGGGCTTGAGCTAGGGTTAGAGCCCTAACCCAACCCCTAACCCTAAGCAGCATCATAGATTTCTAAATATTCCATTATGACTGTTTATTTTCAAACTGATCAGCTACAAGGTATTTCAATAGGTTGATGTTGTAATTCTCTTATCATCTGCCAAATAATTCACAGTGCTTTTATGTTGTCATTAACTGTCACATTTCTTGAGTTAAATATGAGTCTGGTCAATTGAAAGTCAAGAAGCTGCTTCTAAATTTCTCAATTTCATTAGCAATTGATTCAAATCACTTCCATAAAAGAGTCTGGATTGACACATGAATTGCAGTGGTTCCACAGTTTAGTGATTAATTAAGTAGGCTATTGCAGGTGGCCTTTGCAAATATATGTATTGTATAAGTGGCCCTTGAGTCCCAGTAAAATATCTGTATTGTATTTGAATACCTGTGTGCAGGCCTTGCCCGGGTAGGTCCCAGTTATTCTTGAAGGGCTGCAGCTGCCATGTCCTTCATTGTGCTGCAGCTGTGGCCAGTCAAGGTAACTGGGATAAAAGGGGGTGGGCTGGCCAGTCAGAGAGAGCCTCGAAGGAGCCCTGACTTCTTTAAGAAGTCCCTGAGTCTGCAGCTGTGAAGATCTGCTGCCCACAAGACAAAACCTGAGAAGGTACAGGACTCTTGAAATATGATAAATACAGCAGGCTAGAAGACTCACTTTCAGCTATTTATTAATCTTAAAATTCTTCCTTCATTATACAAGGCTTTCTAATTATTACATGTCAATACTGTATTTATCTTTTTTGAGTTTTGAAAGAAGTTAATTTCTGGGGAAAAAAAAATCTTTTTGATTGGTAAAGTTTTTGCATCAGTAAAAATCATCTATAGGCAGACCTGAAGCAGTGTTAGAATTCTTTGACAAAGTGGACTGTAAAAGGAAGTCAACATAAAATAAAAATACACACTTATTTTAAAAATAGAAAAGTTATGTCAGCATGTGACGATTAAGCCACTTATGTTGCAACAGTACAGTTTATACATTGAACCATGTGCTTTGTGCTTGTCTGTATATCCTCCATATGATATTACATCTAATTTGAATGCAAGAAAACTGAATTTGAACCAAAACCCTTCTGTTGACCTAGTCAGTAAAGAAAACTGGATGGAAATTTGACTAATGTTCAACCAGACAAAAGCCATAAATATAATATACAAGTGTATATTGATTATTTGATAGCAACTCACTGACTTAAATGAAGTTTTAAGTTTGAATAATGCAGGTTTTGTGGGTTTTTTTTTTAAGAAGGAATCAATAAATGTAGTTCTTTGCCTGAATAATTCCAAATTCTTTTTTCTTGAAAGTATGAGAGTGTCACAAGGACTCACCCAAATGTTGAGAAATTAGTTTGCTTGGTGTCCATTGTTTTAAAAAGTGTCTACAAAAAGATTACAGAAATCCCCTTTACTAATGTTCAGTTCTGGCAAGGTTCTCCTAATAAAGATGAAAGGCAACTTTTTTTTTTTAATTGTAGTTTCATTCTGGTGCTGTAATCAAAGCCCAGGTTCACTCAACACTTATCATAATCCTATTCTAAGACATAGTGCTCACTTCATGAAAATGTGATCTCTTCAAAAGGAGACTGAGGGAGATGAGGGCGTTGCATTGCATGGTGTAACTCCAGAGATGCCTGGAAAGGCAAATAAAGGATGAGAGCTGCAGAAGCTCTGAAACAGCATGTCCTCAACAACAGGTCATAGCTGTATCAGCACAAACTAAGTCTCAGCAACAGTCCAGAGTACTATCTGCTGAAATTAGATTTTTTTAATCAACTGCCAGAGGCATGTAAGATTGTAAATCCCATGGACTTTTAGTGTCAGTTGTGCTACTAAATGCCTTAAGCACCTTTGAAAATCCCACCTTGGCCTATTCTGTCCATTGGCTCGTCTAAAAATGCACCATATGTGGTTTTGTAACTATAAGCAACCTGAATTTCAGCTTTTCATCTCAAGATGTCTTCTTGAGAGAACAAATTGATTTTGTGGATTATCAGTTTTAAGCTCATGAAGAGCATAGGTAGAGGTTCCTAGCAATTTGGGGATCTGCACAGTTAAGTAAGGCTATGCTGAACAGGCTCACCTGTCCAGGACTGGGGTCGTACGGCAGCACTGATTTATTTCTGTACCATTTTTGGAGCAGGCTGGCAAGGCTACAGTGAACTGGGTGTCTCAGCATTTGTGCTCACTTTACTCTTGCAGTGACATGGCTGACACAGCTTTACACATCTCTAGTATTTCACAGCCAGTTACAGAGTCATATTCACAGAGGAAAAGTTTTACCCATCCCGTATATCTGCAGCAACTTCAGTAAAAACTTTAAGGCCTATTGTTTTCAAGACATTTATATTATTGGAATGGAGATATCAAATCAACCTGTCTTGACAGTCAGAAACTTTCACTTGCACTCTTTTACTTCTCCTAAATGAACCCAACATCAATCAGACTCACTACACTTCATTGCAATTTAGCATTGTATTGTATTTTACAGCCTTAGGGAATGCAAAGAAATAAATCCAGGCACTCTTAATTAAGAATTACAATAATTAAGTTAGCTTGAAAACAAAAGGTATAAATTAATAGGATTCAAAACATCACAAATAGCTGCATGTGGTTAGCTTCAGGTGTCATTACACAGTGCCATTGCCCACAAGATTGCTGCTTCCACCAGATACATCCCATGAGAACTAATACAGCAGTTTCATTTAATTGGTCTGTATACATTATTCATGTGACTCTGTGATAATTCTGGGCTCATTAGAGGGGAAGGGGCAGCAGGTTTCCTGAACACAATGCTGAACATAAGTTACAGTGCTGTTCTAAACATAAGAGATTACAGGAGTTGTGAAAAAGAATTGGCAAATATTTTAGGGAAGAATAATAAAGAATAATTTGAATTCTTAAAACAAACTTCTGAAGGTAATGAAAATGTGATATCAGGCTTTAGTACAGCCTAGGACTTCCAAAGACTAACACTAAATTTATTAGATGTTTGTCTTCTGAAAGGAGTGCTCACACTTGAGCATGATGATTCCATCACAGTGCATCCTCTTTTTCCCTGCATCACTTTTCACCACAGAGAGCTTAAAAGAAAGTGGTAGGACATCATAACACCATTGGCTACACCTTTTGCCAGGTGGAGAGACTTCCATCCACTACAAGAAATGTGCAGTTATCCAGTCTCTTTGGTTTTCTACAAACGTATCAGGGAAAGAGACCAGTAAATGTCCTGTAAGTCATACTAATTCTACTTGATTTTGTAAACAAATCTTAGCATGGCAGACAAACAGAGATGGAAATTATAGTGATATAAAGTCTGTCCAGCCCAAAAGATGCATTTGTAAATTTATTAAAAGTAGAGAAGAATCAAGATTGAGGCTAGGCACCAACTTGTTGGTCCTTACATACAAAAAAACTTTAATAAGTCTGTTAGTCTGAATATTGTTTAAGCGAATGACAATGGGTATTTCACAGCTTTGAGAAATCACATTCATGAACTGTTACTTCAACTGCTTCAAAGTAAATGCTTTTTTCCTTTTGATTAAAACACAATATTGCACAGTCCTTTACACAAACTTGCCATGAATATTTTAGTATATGATTTTACAGCTATCATGGACACGTGATCTACCGAGGAAAGTGCAAGATTAATGCACACCTGCATGCCTTATTCAGAAACATTTCAAATGAGTCTGCAACTTGCACACAATGATCAAACACCAGCAAGAATTAGAACACACTCTGGTTGTCATAAAGGGAACTGATTGTCATCTAAATGAGATTCAGATTTATAAGATGGCATTAATAATGAAATACTTGCTGCATTCCAATATAAACAGATATTTAGATCACAGATGGTAATCGCTTTAACTGTTACAGTCAATTGAGTGAATAATGCAATCTATAACAGGGTTCACAGATGAAATGGAATTTGTAGTTGTTAATTTTTACTAAGAAGTGAAAGAAGACTTGCATGTCGAAAAAATATGCAATAAAAACATGTTCTACTTCCTTTCTGTTTTAATTCATGTTCACATAATAAAATAGAAAAACATGTTTGGTTTATATAGGGAAAAGAGACACAGAGAAGTGATTTGAAGTCAGATTGTGCATTAGGAGTTATGAGATACACATTCTCATCTGCAATGTAAAACAGACTTAGCTCTATTTACTCTCACTGTCAGCACAATCAATAAATAACATTTTCCATGACACAATGTGGTGAACTGCACAACAGTATCAGCAAAGGCTCTTTGCCTTTCCTTGCCGACAGGTGTATCCACTCTTTGCTCTTTGTGGTGGAACACACAGAAAAATATTAAAAACTGCTACACCCCAACAGAAAATGCAATAAGCCCATCATAAAATTCAAAGGAAATGTCTGTTCTCTAAATTGTATCATGCATAGACAGAGCCAAAAAAATCACCAAGCATAGTTTCTTCTCACAAAAAACTCAAAGTGCTACAGAAATTTGCTAGTGAGACTGCATGTAATTAATCTAAGCAGCTTCTCTCTTTATAAATTTAGAATATGAAAAGGTATTGAAAATATTCTTAAAAAGAGAGTTTGAAAGAGAGCAAAAAAATCCCCATGCAATACAATAGAAAACACAGAAACAGAGTGGAGAAGTTGCAAAAGAAGCTGATCAATGTAGTTATGAGGTATTTAAATTAATAAATCAGACTCCAGACTTGGTCTTCAGTTTGGTGTGCCTGTTACCTGTTCACATTGACCCAAGAGAGGAAAGTCAAGCCAGGAAGACTGCCAGAAGAATTATGCTTACTCTTTATTTAAAAAGTAATTACAGATATCCTTGACAACATGGAAGATTGTTCTGTCAGGAATATCTTGAGAATTCCTGTTTGAAGAAGAAAGGTTGTGTGTGTGTGTATACACATATATATTTTTTTATATATATATATATAATCTCTTAAGGTAAAGAGGAATGTGGTTCCCAACTCTGTAGCCACAGCCACAGCTGTGACTATTTTGCTGAACTTTAAACACCATCACCCCATCACCTGCTCCCATCAGCCAGGGTTCTGAGCTGTGTCACACCTACCATGTGTGCTGGAAACAGCCAGAACACAACTGCTGTTTCCTGAGTCAACTTCTGTTCACTTTCAGGACACCTGTTGGTACGGTCATAACTTAGGTTTAAACAACCAAATGTGGGAAAAGACTAAACACTTAAGGCATCCCGCTGAATGAAAAACAACAGTGTACTCCCCCAACAAATGAAAAGTTTGAAGGGCAATGTCATAAAAGTATGAGCTGAACTTCGGCCCAGATGCTGGATGCAAAATCCTGCATAGTTTTTTGTTAGTAAATAACAGCTTGTGCTGTGCCTCTGCAGAAGGGGAAATGCACCTGAAGTGTCATGGCAGGCATTGTCCAGAGTGCTGCAGCCTTCCCAAGGAAGTGGATTGGAAATGACACCTCCTCAGGGACACACGCACATCTGTGCTCACACCAAGTGATTTCAGCTCTTCTGGGATCTGGGTGACACAGAAGGAGAGATGGGGTCTTCCTGCAGGGTTACAAGGAGAGCTTTACTGAGTTTCCTCCTCCAAGGGACGCAGCGATGAAGAGACACTCAGACACGGAAAGTGGGGTTTATACATGGATCTCAAGGGGCAGGGCAGAACACCAGGGCCAATGGGATGAGGGCATAGGGGTGCAGCAAGGGGAAAGGGCCAATGGGATACATGAAATCTGCATGTCCCAGCAAGGCATGCTGGGAGAAGCCTTTTTCCTCACCCAAAGGATGGTGGTTATCGATTGAGGGGTTTTCCCTCTAGGGCACCGCTGTGGATTATTTCCCTGTTGGCTCACTGGCCTCCACACTAAAGGAAAATGTAGGAAGTATAATGTAAATAGTCTAATGTAGGAAGTATAATGTAGGAATCAAAAAACTTGGGGAACAAAAGGCAGCAAAGAGCCAAAAATAAAGTTCTATATAGTAGCAATATCTCATTGCTATGAATTGTTATGGAAGGATAATGTATGATTCTGAATGGCACAGGGAGAACTAGGTCCATTCCCTATGGTTGCCTAAAATGATTTTCCACTGCAATGTTTATTATGGCAGACCAGGTAGAGCCACAAATAATAAATTATTTATATTCTCTCCTTAAAAAGCCAAAAATAAACCCCAACCACTCTCCAGCTACCCTTAGATATGCTAGAAAAGTTACATGTTCAATTAAAAATTCAGAGGAATAATGTTTATATTTTTACCCTCCAGGGTCTTCAGCTAACTGCTAACAGATTTATATTTTCCCAATTGACTTCAACAGAAACTACTTTAAGAAAGTCTTATTTTCTGTGACTACCATGTGAAGCAGAATTAATATAGAATAACAATAATACCAGCCTAAAAAATATTTGGAAGAGTTGAGGCTTCTTTGTGCTGCACAATAGGATGCTCTCATGTGAAGTATTCTTATGTTCTTATTCAACAGTACAATAGAACAGAATTTAAGAGATCTTCAAAGGGGAAATAGAGAGAAGCATGATGGGACATACATCTATTGAAAACTGGGAAAATTTTATAGTTACTCAGTTTGAAAAAGCTGGATAGCTACAGAATGCTTGAAAACCAACAAAATTTCAAACTGCAAAATGAAAAATGATCAGATTTCAATTTGAGACTATTTAGTGCCCGGCTAAGAGAAACAAGAGGAAACATCATAAAGGATAATTTGAAACCAATTAAATGAGATACTTCATGCACAAGACACAGCAGCTGACATATATTTGTATTTCTTATATGGTAAAGTACTAATAACATTTTTTATCTTCGCTTAATTAATCTTTTAATGCTACCAGACAAGCAATTGGAAATTCTGATTGGAAATGTGTTTGTAGTGGTTTCAGCAAGCAAGTATATTCCTGCCCAGAGAGACAGCAGCTATTGTGACTGTTGGAGTCTCACATGAAAAAAAATTGTTACAGGAGTCGGCCAGCATCAAGAAGCTCTTCAAATTGGAACTACTCATTCCAGTTAATGCAAGTCTGGGCATACCACAAGAGGGATTTATTTTGCAAAACCTCTTTGTCTTTTCTGTGTTGAATATTCTGGTCCTGTGAAATTGCATATTGCAAACAAAAATAATTATCTTAAATGACTACAAGAATTACAATAAGTTGCCCACTGCCATACCAGTAAAAACTTATTCCTTAATTTACAAATTCTTTGTCCAATCTGGTTTTAGTTGCATGAACCCAACCTCTAATAGTCTGACTGCAGATATGGTCTTATATGTCTTATCACAAAGAGAAATGCCTTAGTGTCTAGTGGCTTATTTTTCATCCTCACTATTTTTATAATGGCACAAAAACTAGCATATCTTATACCTGATCATGCTTCAAAAGGGTTTCTGGGGGGATGGAACTGCCCCATGAATACATGGCATAACAACAGTTGCCTAAGACTATTCTAAGAGCTGAGATATGGCAAGCTGAGCCATGAAAAGCAAAATACATAATCAATACAAGAATCTGACTCATAGCTCAAAAAAAATTGATTTTTTGAACACACTTTTTGAAATTGTGTGTGTGTGTATGTAAGACTTGCAATTCATGTTCAGTGAAGATAAGTTCACAGCTTGATTGTAGGAAAAATCATCTCATCTTCTTCCAGGCTCATTGAGATTCAAGGCAGCAGCTGGTGTACTTGCAGTTTGTCTTACTTTGAGTGTAGTGTCAAGTTATCTTTTTGTTGGCCTAACCTTAAAACTCACACTTTGTACGTAATAATATCAAATGTTTCAACAAGGTTTTTTTTTTCTGTCATTTTAAACTGTAGTAACAGCAAGATTGTGTGAAGGACAGAAATACCACAATTGAATAAGGAAGCTTAACAGACACTTTGTCTTGCTGTTTTACCAGAGTTTGCCTCTTTTCAGCAGGTCCTTCCTGACGTTTCAGTTGGTAGCTTTAGTAAAAAATTTGTGAAGTACAGAGCTCTAAAATGGCAGTCCTTAGTTGCCAGGCACAATCTTCCCACACAACACCAGTCATACAACTACTGGCCTTAAAATTGCAGCAGAAACTTGATGGTTTAATATCCTTGTCCTCTATTCAAGCATATCACAGAATCACAGACTGTGCTGAAAGGGACCCACAAGGGTCACTGAGTCTGACTCCTGGCCCTGCACAGGACATTCCCAAGAGTCACACCCTGTGCCTGAGAGCATTCTCCACATGAGCTGAGCTCTGTCAGGCTGGTGCTGTGACCACTGCCCTGGGGAGCAGTTCCAGTGCCCAGCCACCCTCTGGTGAAGAGCCTTTTCCTGATATCCAACCTAAACCTCCCCAGACTCAGCTTCAGCATGTTTTATCAAGTCCTTTCACTCATCATCAGAGAGGAAAGATCAGTGCCCACCCCTCAGCTTCCCCTTATGAGGATGCTCAAGACCACAGTGAGGTCTCCCCTCATTCTCCTCTTCTCCAGGCTGAACAGACCAAGTGACCTGAGCCACTCTTTATATGGCTTCATTTCAAGGTCCCTCAGCATTTTCACTGCCCTCTTTTGAATTTTACTGCCTTAACACCTTTTTTATATTGTGGCAACCAAAACTGCACAGAATATCCCAAGTATGAATCAACTCTCTAAGGAGAAGCTCAATGAGTAAAGCAAGAGAACTCAGTGATCAGTGTGGTAAACTGGGTTTAGATTATGATGAGGTCCTTTAATATACTAGAGCAGAACCATGTCAGCTAGTCTTAGGGCCAGCCTCTTACACAGCTCTACTGGCTGGTTCACATGGGAAAGATACCCCCTTTCCTCCCTCTTCTGAATATCAAGCTCTAGTGAGGATCCCCATAAAAGCTAACCAGGAAAAGGCTGAGGCAGGTTTTAAGGATAAAGAATGCAGTTTCACTTCAGATCTGGAATTTAAAATTTGTCTCTAAATTAAGCTACTTTGCATGAATCATCAACAGTTATGTGTATTGTTCATAGAGGAATAAAAAACAGACAGACTAAAGAGGAATCCTTGAAAAGGATAAAGATTTTTTCTTAAAAGGACAAAAGACCAGCATACCGGGGAAAAAATGTCCTGCAAGTTTTCACTTTTGGCCTGTAAAATGTAAGGACTTGATTAGGGAGGAGTCTTCTAGGATGATGTTAAATGCTTAGCACTAGAACAGCAATTGTGAAAGTACTTCATAAAAAAGATTAACAACCATCCATTAGGATCTTGCATCTTTACTAAATTGAAGAGCAAATCCACCAAGAAGTTAAATAGAGAAGGTCTCAAAAATTACTTTAAGGTCCCACAAAATTAGCATTCAGGAAAACTTCTTCCAAATGTAAAAACACCCACTTCAATTCTTGAATGAGACCAAGGCTACTTTTAGTACATTGGCAATAAAAAATAAAATAAAATTAAGTCTAAATATTCTATTTTAGCCTAAAGGGTCTCATTTGAAGCTATTGAAAAAAAAATTAAAAAGGTGATTACACTCCTAATTTCAGTGCCATTAAGAGCCACTTTGGCTGCAAGCCGTATCCCTCTTGGCTAAATCAACATTCTGATGCCATATAGGTATTGTGCAATATGCTGAGCTTTCACTTTTAAATACATTTCAATTTAAACTAATACAATAATCCCACATTTGCTCAGTCTTTAATTTAAAACACAGGTAATGTAATATGGATATAGCAGCAAACATACTGTCTACTAGCAGTTTTACAGTGAATGTTTTCTGGAGTCTGGAATTTTAATATTATTTAACTGAGTGCCACATAATACTCCTTCAACTTCAAACACTTTTTCTTACACATAGTACATATTCTTTTCCTGTCTGATTTCTTTTTATAAAAATACATTTTATTTAATACACGAAATATGTATATATCTCACATATAAATAATTTCTAAATGTATAAGATTAACACCTAAAAAATTTTAAATTGTGAATACTACTAATTATATGTGTTTATGCCTGATTATTTAATGTTGACAACCTAAGGCTTTATTTTTACTAAGCAAGAAAATCTCTGCAGAATAAGAGACTGGCAGATTAGTTTGGAAGAGGAAAGGAGAATTCCTGGCTCTGTTTTCTCTTCTGTGGAACAAGCAGCTGCCTGTGTATGGGCCTGAATGAAGAAGATGGAGGAACCATTTTTTTTTTGTCTCAGTCCGACAGTTTCTTCTATGTAACAGAACCAAGTATATCTCTGCACCTTTGAAAGTCAAAAACTGAAGGCATTGCTTCCTTATCATGTCGGACCCAGACTTATTGCAGAGCTTACTCACTGCATTTGCTAAATCACGTTAAACTATGGCTATCCAGAATTTTCGTTTCACAAGAGAGGACTAGGAAGTTCCAAGCAAATAAATAAATTTTAAAAAATCTCAGAATGTGATTCTGACAAATATTTTCTAAGCCAGAATTCTTTATGTGACATTAGTCTGGCTCAGGTAAAGAGCATATTCTAAACGAAAAAAAAATCTTAATATGAAGTGAACATTTCAACATGTTAGGAATGATCCCATCAGCCAGCAAGAAATAATTATGAATGCAAATACAGGAGCATGTATTCTGCCTCTCCAGAACACCTCCTTTGAAAAGAATTTGAGACATTCTATATTTGTGAAATATTTATTCCTTTCCATTCAAAGGGAAAGGTAATCATAACCATTATCATCTCTGACCATAGTACAGCATGTGAAATAGTTAATCAGTGGGAAAAAACTTAGACAGTTGTGTTTTTTGTTCCAGATGATGTTACTGGAAAACCTTACTAGTTTGTGTTCTGAGATAAATCTCTCAAAGAATAATTTTTGCACATCTTTCTCAAAGGCAAATGCCACAAAGATCATTCAGAAGCCTGTACTGTCAATGAAGTGCTAAGACACTGACAATACTTCAGATAACTTAGAATCAAAGCAGAAACATTAATGACTCTGTGATCAGAAAAAAACTGATTGTAATGTGTGGGGAAATATTACTCAGTACTTCCTGAAATACTGGTGCAAGGCATTTCATTATTTATTAGGTTAAACAAGAAAGTCAATAAGACACTTCTGTCAATAACCTAAACTATTAGCTGGTGATTGGATGATTGTGTATTGGATTGAATGGAGAAAAATGGTAAGCCACTGCAGCTCAGCACTGATTGCAACATCTTCAGTCAGATTTCTTATGATGTAATATGTCCTAGACCTGGGTAGCCTTGCAACACTTCAGATGAAGAGTGAAGAGTAAAACTGAAATAATTCTTACTTTTAAAAAAAACCCTTTTCCTAAAGTGCTTCTTCTATAGCACTATTCTTTCATTTGCTGCCCATGGCCCCTAGATAAGAGCTCAGCCTGTATTGACATGTTTTCAAACGGTATTTCCCAATTACTAAGCTGTGTATGAAAGATGATTCTTCACGTAAAAGACTTTGAAGATTTTCCTTTCTTCTCATCAAAAATCAATGTACAGGAAATTGCTCAAATTTGTCAGAATAGCCACTTCTGTTGCAGCTTAATCATTAGACCTAGCCTTCAAGACAGCCTGCTATACTACCTTTCCCAAGGAAACAGCTATCGTGTCTTCTAACCTGCTAGAATTTTTTCTTTCATATCAGTGTCTCTTTTTCACTCTTTTTTTTGCCTAAATCACTGCTGGAACCATGCTTGTTTCAACCAAATGTGGTGTAGTAAGAAACTAATTTCTAGAGACAGTAAAGATCACACACTCAATATAGCAAACACAAGAAGGAAATGGCTGAGAAAAATATGCTTGCACTGAACAAGTGAGAATTTAGAATCGTGAGCTGTGAGATATGTCTTCCACTTGCCATTACCCTAAAGCTACAAGGAAAGAGGGAAAAATATTAGTTACAGGCTGCTACACTTTCAACATGATGAAGAAAATGTTCCATATATCACCTAACCCTCCTCTCTCCAAAATACTGTTTTTCCTTATGGATATATATGTCTCAAGTATGAGGAGTTTTTTTCCCCATCTTGGTTTCTTATTTCTTTCTTCAACCAGAATCATCTTAAATTACTTGCAAGCTACCTAACTCAAAGAGCAGAAATTAGAAAAGAAAAGAAACTAAATAAACAGTGGCACATTCTTCCTTCAAAGGTAAAGAAGCTACCTGGGCCATAAAATATCAAATCAAGGCAGGAAAGTGCCCTAAGCAGCCACAACCCTCCTGTGTCTGCTGGCCAAGCTACCCAGAACTACCTGTAAATTTTGTAACTCTAATGAATCATCAGTGATTAATATTATTGAGGTGGAATGTACTTCATTGAAACATTCAGTGTCTCATATCAGTGTCACACACCAGAGCATTAATGGGATCAAGATGCAACAATAATAGTTTCCATGACAATGCAGCACGTGCTTTCAGCAGCACCTCCCTGGGTAAACAGTAATCCTTCAGAAAAACAAGAAGGTCATTACAGCAACTTGTCAAATCAATGCAGAGAGTGTCTGAGCCGATTAAGGCATCTTCTCTCAGCTCTGACATGGTGTCAATAGTACTGGGCCACTAGTGCTCAGTCAGATGACTGAAGTGAAATGCCCATCAGTCAGAGAGCTGAGGTGGACTAATGATTCCCTGTGCTGCCTATTAGAACTACATGACAACTCAATCCTGTTTGCTTTTAAAAAAAAAGAAAAAAAAAAAAAAGAAGTGACCTTGTTGCTTTGTTTGAAGCTGAATTAAATTGACAACAGCAGCTAATCTTTACCTAGGGCGATTAACAGAATTAAAGTACAACAACAAAGGCACACAAGGTTTTATGCCTTATATTCTTAGTTTGATAAAGCTTGCAGTCTGCTAGGGTCTTTACAATCAAGTACATTGTAAACATGTATTCCAAGCCAAGCTATATTTGAATGGATTTCAATTAATCTGTTTGTACGAGGACACTATTTTGAGTGAGTAAATGTGCAGGGATAAGGCAGAGTTTAATTACAGCAATAATCAGCCAATGGTCAAAAAAAAAAAAAAAAAGAAAAACACAACTGAAAGAAATTTTCAAAGGAAATGTTTAAAGGGAAAAAAACTACACATGTGGGTGCTGTGTAGGTAAGGAAAGGATATAGTCAAGAAGAACATGACTTTAAAATGCTTTAGAGCTGTAGCTTTTAGTGTGAATTCCCTGTGTCACAGGATGCTCTCCAAAATGCAGGACTACAGTATGAACCTTATTGTTTTGCAGATATCATGAAAATATTTAACAAATATTCAGTATAAAGCAAACATGGACAAGCATGTAGGTATACATGTTTTTCACCTGAGGCCATCTAAAATGATAAGCTAGATCAAAGTCCTCATGTCCACATCATGTTTCTCAACAGTTTATCAGTTTACATTACTGACCTACTCAATCAAGAGGAAAAGAGAAGTGACAAGAAGGAAAGAAGAATCCTGGGCAAAATGTTTCATCTATTTTAAAGAGAAAATCTGACTTATTAGTAAAGCTGACATTATCTTTCTTTATCCCTTTCGTTCACATATTTCCTTAAAGATGTATTTTTTACCCACAACATTGGTAACAAAGTTGATTTGACTTCAACCTGTGAGCTTTCCGAGAAATATGTACCAAACCATTGAGCTTGAGCTTCAGATTGCACCAAGGAAAAGAATAAAAAATGTGCAGCTGCCCAAATTCTTTTCACTGGAGCCTCAAAACTCAGCAAAGCCACAGTTAATTGATGTTGCTGGACTTTGAAACAAAACATCATTTCAAGAGCATACATCAGATGACGTGAATAGGGTTCAAATCTACAGAAAATCTACAGTAAAAAATTATACAAAGCCTGCAGAAAACCTGCTGCAGAGCAACAAGCATGATGAGGACAAAGGGGATTTATGTTTACCAAGACATAAGTCATTGGAAGGACTAAATAGCTCAAGGGACTGGTACTGAGTTTGAAAGCTTTTCACCTCTTAGTATCAAACTCAAATCTAGCCCCAAGCTGTAGCTATTGAAGGTCATTATCATCCAGTCGCTGTTCAATACTGTGAAAACAGCCCAATTCTCACTGGACAGGGAGTCACATTTCAAAGACAGCAGCATTTCTGAGGTTCATTAGAACCCATAATTTTGGTTTCAGCATAGAGCACTTTATCAACTGCTGAGCATCATGCCTTCCAGAGGCTGACAGATCAGACAGGGAAAGTTTGCAGTGCTGCCACCGTGATAGCCGTGCTGCATGCAACACAGACTTTTATCACTATGTCTCAAATCTAGCAGGCTTTGAACTGTAACTGCACAAGTTAGAAAATATAGAATACATTTAAATATTTCAGTGCTTGATCCTGGTTTTATTCAAAAAGCAGTGACAATTTTAAAACAGTGGCTCACTCACACAGTCTCAAATAGCAGAAGACAAGCTTTTAAGGGTGAATTTCCACCAGCATTTGCAGTGAAAGCAAGCCTTAGACAGGAAATACACAAGCTTAGACTTTCTCTTGAAGTTGTCATTCTGGGCTCTAAACAATTTATTAGTGGTGTGTCATATGTCGTCATATGTGCAATGCTTACCTTAGCTCTTTCAATATTAGTTTTTACATTGTGTATTTCTCCACACCAGTTGACAATTGCACTCTTAGTTAGTTTATGTTGCACAAAAGGTTCACATCAGAGTTCAGTTTTGCATAATTGTTTAAAGCACATACATGTCAGCAAGTCTCTGCAGTTTGCTTTCAGGCAAAGTAAAACTCTGCTATTCCAGAAGAAATTTAACTTTGTAGCATGGAATTTCCAGTGATACTGATAACCATATATCATTATTTTGATGCTCTGTAAAGAAGATTCTCTGGGCAGAGCCATAGGAGTTTACAATACCCAGCCCATGGGGGCCCAGCAAGCTCTGCTGGAGTTTGACAAAGCGCACCTGACATTATTCCCTTGGTCCCTGATGGCAGCCTGGTAATAGGTACTAGATCTATACAGCCCAACAGCAAGAATGAAAAAGTATTAAGGTCTTCCACAGGGGAATGATTTAATTGTCAGTTGTTAATCAAGCTGACCATGTTTCACTAATCTTGTATTACTTGTAATCTGACAGTACATGCACACATGAGAAAGAACACTGGAGAAAGAAAGGATTTTATATATTAATTCTCAAATGTGACTAAGAGCTCTCTCATTTTATATGATGATTGAAACTCCATTTCAAGTTAGCCAAAAAATAATGAGGTAAAATGATCTACTTCTACATGCAAATTAAATCTGATGGGATGTTAGACCATTCTGAAAAAGAAAATTCCAACTACTGAAGAAAGAAAGCTGATTTCTTAAAATTAAGTGGTATTTTCCCAATTAGCATGAGATTCTTGAAGACAGAAACTTTTATTTGTGATACTATATGGATCCTGAAACACAATTAGGAAGAAGTATTTCTTTCAGGTTTCTAACAAGCATAGATAACATCAAAATTGAGTCATTTCCTGATTGTTAGGCAGGTAGTTAATTGTGATGACAATTACTATCTCTGTCATGAGACAATATTTAATTTTAATTTTAATTTAAATGTTGCCATCACCAACTAGAAGAATTAGCGAGAAAAGATATATAGATTTTCTGACATTTGTGTATAAATAAAGGTTGCTATTATTGCTAAACTATCTCCTCATAGATAAAACAGAAACTAAAACCAAAGGAAGTTCTAAAGAATTCCTGTTGGAGAAGAGTTTTGTGAGCAGTGTATCTCTTGGCATGATGTTTTACATATGCCTATTTGAAGTTCTTGCTGAAGCATTACTGCCATTTAAAATATTAAAATTAATTTAAAAAATCTGTAAATATACATAATTCCTTCAAAGTCACAACTGATACTTTAAGGGTGATAGCTTATCTCAACAAAAAATAAATGTCCTGGCGACTAAAGCCTCTGACCTCTGCTGGGTAAATCTAGTATTATTTGTTCAGTGTAAAAAAAGTGTGCTTTATTTTGAAGGCAGAATTTGAGGATATTTTCACATGCCTTCATTAAAATCTTGAATTTACTTTGGAAGTTTAAATACAGGTTGGAAGGGACCGCAGGGTGTAAGCCTGGTCCCAGCTCCCTGCTCAGGCAGGGCCATCCCAGTGCACAGGGCACAGGATGGTGTCCAGACAGCTCTTGAATATCTCCAGTGAGGGAGACTCCACAGCCTCTCTGGGCAGCCTGTTCCAATGCATGGTCACTCACATTTTAGAGAAATTCCTCCTCACATTTGTGTGGAACCTCCTATGCAGCAGTTTCTGCCCATCACCTCTTGTCCTGTCGCCCAGCACCACTGGGCACAGCCTGGCTCCATCTTCTGACATCCTCCCTCCAGATTCTTAGAGGCACTGATAAGGTCCCCTCTCAGTTGTCCCCTCTTGAGGCTGAACAGGCCCAGCTCCCTCAGTCCATCCTCATAAGAGAGACACTTTTATCCTAATCATCTTTCTCACCCTCTGCTGGACCTGCTCCAGGAGTTCCATGTCTCTTGTGGGAATAGAATATGAACTACATTATTTGTCAACAGTGAGTGAAAGGATTGCTGAAAGTGAAGATCAGCTTATGAGTTTATGAAAAGGGATGATAAAAGGAACACTTCACACTCACAAATGGTCCTCAGACTGTTATAGGCACTGAAGATCAAAGATCTTGTTAAAGAGAGACTCAAATTTATGTGAATCTTCAAGAGTTCTGCTTCTGTTTTACAGATGTGTACTTACAGAAATGGTATTGTATCTGTTGTGTGTGCATACATCGAATGTTAGAAAACCTAAAAATGAAGTCATTAAGGTTGTAAGAACTTTCTGAATATGTCAGCTTCAGATGCTGTTGTACAAATTCTATCCTCCCTAACAAATGCTCTCATGCTCCCCTAGGATGTGATGTAATGGACAATAGTGTTCATGCCCATGAAATCATGCAGCCCAATGGGAACCATAACAGAGGACTTGTAGGCATCCACAAGGATTTGAATGACTGTAATTAAGTAACTTACTTCTCCTCTTGTGTTCCACCATGACAGCTGGGGTCAGCTGCAGCACTTGAGTCCCTAAACTTAAATGTCAGGGGATGTTGACAGGAAATTCTTAGCAAAAGCCCTTCACCTCTGGAATTTACTTCTCTTGTTATAGCTTTGATAGAGCCCAGGTCAGTTGACAATCAAGATGTAGAGCAAGACCTTTTCATTAACACTTCCCAAAAGAGTCATAAAGATGCCTTTTTATATGCTATTGTGACTAATTAGTTAATTAATCACTCTAAACTAAATAAGAAACCATATTTTGAATTCCCATATTTTTAGACATGACATGCATAGCTAGAAACACTTTTTCCTTTTTTTTTTTCAAATCCATCAAAAATCTCAGAGAGAAGCTGTATATTAAGAAGTTGAATGGAAGGATGACTGAAAACACAACAGACACACAATGTTTACATCTGCAATGAGAAAAGCAAAGAAAATGTACAGTAATGAGGGGTAATTTAGAGAATAATCAAAGTAATATTGTAATGACTACAACCAGCATATCATGCCTGAAGGGAAATATCCTGAAGGGATATCTTGCCTAAAGGGATATGGTCTATACCACAAAAGCTTGGAGCCATTGAAACCCCTAGAGAAAGATGATAATGGCCGTACATAAAGTATAATTTATTTACGATTTGAGGAAGGCTTCCATCAAGTCCCTAATGACAGGCTCACTAGTTACATTAAAAGCTGTGCTGATTCTGATAAAGGCATGAAGTCAATAAAGTAAGCAAAAGGAATCTGCAGTACAAGGGGAAAATGGATGTTGCTTACTTGGCAAGAATAGAGATAGAAACCTGGATAGCAACATAGACTTAAAAAATACATATTAAAAGAACTCTGAATACATGATCTCATGACAGCACACAGATTGCAGAGACTACTAATAAGGAAGCATGATCTAATGTGGATCTAACAGCACTATTATCTGGGAAATATTGAGAGACCATTACAGAGAAGATTCATTTGTGTATCTTTTCTAGTACTTTATTCTCACTTAGTCTTTTCTTACAGTTTTAACTGTTTGTGGGAAAGGGAAATTGAAGGGTCTTTTAGGTGTAGAAGTCTTTCAGCTATTTTTTGCAGTGCATTTGGATAAATGAGACATCTGTAGATAAATACATTTGTAAGGATAAAAGAAGGAGAAATTTTAAAATTGCTGAAAAGGACAGTATACCATATGGAATAAATACAAATAAGAGGAAAGTGAAAAATAGTGTGTGAAAATAATTTTTATAAGAAATTATACATTTGACTTTCAGTAATATAAAACAGGAGATAATCCACTGGTGTAAAACTAATGAATAAAGAGGAAATCACCACTAAAAAATCCACATTTGGAAAAGGTTGCTACAATACCAAAAGAGAAAATTTGTTACCTGCTTAATGGAAATTTGTAGAGTTCATATTAATTTGTGCTTAATTCTTGTCACATTTGTGGTGGTTTTAAATAGCCTGATTTTTGGTGAGGGGGAAAAATTCAACAACAAAAGTGATTTTTTTTTCTGTAAATATTTGCAAGCTACCACCACTGCAGGTACAGCCAATTCATCTGAACTTGTGCAATATTTAAGATCCAAAATCTGATTGCTGGATTGCTCTGCAGATCTTAACCTAAAAAGGGGGTCTTGTTGAGATAAAAAATGCTTTCTTTCACTCTTTTGTTGTATCAAAATTTCTATGGCTAGTGCAATTGAATAGTTCAATAAATTAATTAATTAGAAGAGAACCATCAAGGTTTTTATCCATGGTTTTATTTTAGTTTTTCACAACTCAATACTTTTCATAACAATCAGCACAGAAGATGTCTTTACCTGCTCACTCTACAGGGTATTTCCTGCAGAGCTTTGGAACTGAAACCTTGCACCTTCTGCCTGATGTGACCATTAAATTTCAGGGCAGAAGCATCATTTTCACTGAGTCCATGAACTGATCTCTAATTCTTTTGTGGAAAATATGTGATACATCCTTCAAGTCAGGAGGGTACCTGCAGGCCAGAAGTTCCTAAACAGGACTAAGGGTTGGAAAATCCTGATAGGGAACCACTAAACTCTGCGGAGCTGGAAATAGTGGTTTTGAAGCTCTATCTTCCCCTTTGGGATGCATACAATTTTAAATGCATGTGTTTGCTTTACAACCTAGAAAGGATTTAAGACTCTACATTCCTTGTAGAGATACAGGTATCTTTATGAAGATTTGTATACTCCTAATGGTGATGCATATCTCCATATAAGTCAGGCAATCCTCCCTGAATTTCCTATAGCCCTGTGGTCCCACGCTGGGGTATCTGCTGTAGGTGCCATAATGAGGTTCTTAACAATTCTCACACTTTCAATACAGAATTCAGGGACCTCACTTAAGGCTCTCAATACTGGTCTGAGAAGGAGGCATCTAAGGATTAATAAATAACTACAACACACAGCCTATACCCATCTGTGATTTTTGTCTAGTCTCTCAGAAATATAAGCAGGACCTGCAAACCTAAAGGGTTCAAATTACTACATCTTGACCTTTTTTTCCTTGAGCAATCAGTAAACCTGAGGTAGAAAAAAATCAAAGCATGGGCTAAAGAGCAGGAAATTGTGTGTGTGTAGCATGAGCTGCAGCAATCAGTCTTTATGAGGAAAGTAGCATTTTTCCAATATGGATTTAGTCACAAAACAAAACAAATGCTTCATTTTAGAATTATAAGCAACTTTGAAAGGAAAAACAGAAGTATATGACAAAGAAATGTTTGTTCACAGGTAAAAGGACAAGATGGAAAGACCCACCCTGATGCTAAAATTCAGAAAATGGAGAGCATGAAGGAGACTGGGGTTTCAGAGGAAAGGAAATGTAAATGAAATATTGACTTCTCAGGGTAGTAGAAAAAGACATTACACAGATAGTCAAGTTATCACATGTCTATGACTTCTTCACTCGTGAATGCTCTCTTTGGGAACAGTAAGACAGTGGGAAACAAGGGAGATATTTATTTGAAGCTGTAAAAAATGGGAATAAGAAATACTGTAATCTTGAACATCCATCAGAGCATAATTGCAGTTTTCCATTTAGTGGCAAAGTATGACTTTCCAAGGACTGCTGGAAGTATCAACATTTCACAAGGACAGCTCTGATGATGAGTGATGGTCCTGGTGTCCTAGTCAGAAGCTTTAATATCTTTTTTTCTTGCCTTGCCTTCATCCCTTGCAGTGCCATGCTGCCAGTTATAAAAGCTTGGTGTAATCCCCAGGGTTTACAAAGAAAGTGCATTAGGTGTAAGGAGGGTAAGGCAGACATTGGCTTTGGCAGTTTGTGTGAACTGATGAAAAGCAGCGGCTAACTCCCACAATGGAGCAAGAAAAATGTACTCCCCCTTTGAATCACTAATCAGGCACTACCAGAGCAACTTATCTGAGACAGAAGTTCACCATGTTTGTATGCATTCACATACCTACCATAGACTTTCTCTAGACAATAAGTATTTTCCCTTTTTTTCTGGGTTTGCATTAATTCTATACCTATCTCTACAAAGTCAATTATGGTTTAAAAACCTCAGTCTAATAAAAACAAAATTGAATCTTCTGTGATGAAACTGTACACAAAGTGAGAGGTAGTAAATTTAAACATTTGGGATTCTGACTTTAACACACTTCTGGAACCGAAGTCTCATCAGGATAGGAGAACACAATTTAAACAGCTTTCTCTTGCACTGGTTTATTCACATTAAGTACAACAAGTTGCACACAGCAGGAGAATCTCAGCCTAGATTAGCAATACCATTTTTTTCACAATGTGCAAGGAGAGTAAAGATCATGCAATTAAAACACACTGCAAGCAAACACAATCACTTAGTGCTGAAAAAAACCTCACCATGTTTTAGACAGTAAAATAAAACTGCAAGTAATTAAACATTCACTTGAAAAAACTTCATCCTTCCAATAACACAGCTTCTTCTCACACCATTACTATGAATTCCTTTTCTGCTTTCTTGAATATAAGCCATGATGTATCTAAAAGCTAGTAAGATCTACAATGGAGTTTTTGCTAGATTCATTGCCATTTCCTGTCAAGTGGTAAAATCTACATATTTTACAAAATCTACAATATTTTGTGTGCATTCCCTCTGACTGCATACCACAGCTAGTAAGTGTATGGTATATTTAAAGGTCCTCATCAAGTCATTAAATAATTACTATAAATCAAACTCCTTTGAAGCAAAGTGAAATACAATAAAATCAAGATTAAAAAAAAAAACCTTCTGATTAAGAGGAGTTTGAACCAACAGAAATAAGCCCATTCTGATGATATTCATGAGCCAGTACTGAACATGTTGTTATTTAGTTGCAAAATAAGATCTTCACTGAACTATGAAAACAGTCTGACAACCCATAATTCAATTAGAAAAAAATATTCCTTCACCATCCCTGTTTGCATCAAGTAAATTTCTTGAATGTGATCCTCAGTAGCTTTTTGTCATGCCATGAAGATGTCTCCCTTTGTTTCCCCCTCAGAATACTTAGTCACAACGTTTCAGAGGCTGCCTTGCAAGGATCCTGTACATATAAACACAGGATTCTTTCACTTTTTATTTGAGAAATAACAGTGTCGTGAGACACTAATTACAGACAATGCAAACAAACAGTAGTGTGTAACCTAAAGTCCTTATCTAGCTTGACAGCAAGTCTCAAAAATGTGGACAGCTTCCACATGTATTTTTCTTCACCACTGGCTGCAGGTATGGAGGTCCCATTGGCCAAAAAAATCCCAAGGAAAAACAAGAATCCTTAATGTGTAAACTGTTGCTTGTTAATGGGCTTGAATGGTTCACAAAGCCTAAAGAATTGTCTGCTTCTGACCTTAAGACAATCTTAAATCAATTTAGTCTGAAAGTATTCAGCTCTTGCTGAACAGTGACCCGGAGACTGATTCTAGCTCTCTGGAGATTAGCCAGACCAGCTGGTATTCACCAGTGGCTCTGGTGCTTTTCTTCTGCTGCAATCTCAGTAGAAAACGTTCCAGCACATTTAAGACATGCACTGTGTGTGTACAGACACTTCTGATGCTTTTAATGTTTTAAGAGTTCACTATTATACCAACAATACAGTATCAGTTATTCATTAATAACCTTTATAGATGAGAATATATGCTTGAAAAGAGAAAACAAGTCCATTATCTTTTAAAGGTTCTTTTCCTGCATGCCTTCTCCCACATGTTGTCCATGCACACTGATGCACAGCTGCCCCAGAGGATCACAATGCAAGCACCCAGCATGGTGGGAACTCTGAAACACAGAAACTGCAGTGTGAATCATTTTGTCACTCCTTACATGTTAAGACCAGTTTGTGCTTTCCTCCATCGTACAACACACCTAAACCTCTGTAGTGCTTATCTGAAACAGCAAAAATAGTAAGGGAATACAACAAAGAAAGACTTTGGGGATATTTCCAGTATTTTTGTGTTGATGAATGTCCCAGTTTCCATGTTAAGAACAGTCCATGCTTCTTTGCAAATGATCAGCTGTATCTTGATCTAGGTAATTGCTAAAAGACTTCCAGTGGATTCTCCTACTCCGATGCCTTCTGTTTCAGCACCACACTAGCTTTTTAATAAGGGTGTTTTTTTCTAAGGACAAAGCCACCTGCAAGCCACAAGACTTAGGAAGGAGAGGCTTTATTTACTGACAAGCTGATAGCATTTTGCATTGCTACAGTTTTGTCATGGCTCATACTGATGAGTCAGCTAGCATGTGGTTGCAATC
Organism: Emberiza elegans; assembly: GCA_024865655.1. NCBI lineage: Eukaryota > Metazoa > Chordata > Aves > Passeriformes > Fringillidae > Emberiza > Emberiza elegans. The sequence continues at coordinate 22,789,749 of JALJVW010000241.1, read as the reverse complement.
ACTGGAACTAGAGAACAAATGCAGTTTTGAGAAGTGTTGCATTGCCTCACTCAATTTAGATAAGCTAAAATAAGAATTGAATATACCCACAGCCATCTGCCCCTGCGTGGGCAGTCTGTGGGGCTAAACAGCAATAGTATAGGAGACAACATTTGTCTTGAATGAACTGCACAGAGAAACAGAGGAGCCCATGCACACGCGAGAGTCTAAGGACACTCTTGAGCCATGGAAGCAGTGAAGTTCACTCTGGAGACATAGTTACCATTTGATTTATCCAAGTTAGAGAGATGTGTACGCAGATATAAAAGCTGCAGCAGCTGTGAAAGCACTTAAATACAATACTTAAAAGCACTGGGATGCACCAAGTGGTACAGAAGTAGGAAACCAGTATTTACAACAGATCAAAGCCAAGAAGGCTGGAGACAGAAATGAGCACTATTTACGAGAAGTCTATGATCATATTCACCTCAGGAACCAAATGGCTGGTGTCAGCCTGTGCCATTCATCTTCAGGTGGCTGTAATAAGTGATAATGATGAATGTAATCCACACAGCCAACAGCTTTGCTAGCAAGGTAAATCATATTTAGCATTCTCCATTTTTGAAGTATGTGCCCTAAATATTAATTTACAACCTTCCATGGCTCTTATCTTATAGACCAATATTTTTCATCAACTAATTTTTTGCCTTTATATTTTCATATTATTCTTCTGGATACTTTTAAGCCACGTGGAGCTCACTGAAGCTTTTTAGATGTTAAGCATTTCCTGTTCAATGAATTCATATATGCAGTAAACTAGACTTGGGCCTCAAACAAAAAAATATTTCCCAAAGAGCACCTTAGCTACCTGAAAGATGGAGCTATCACCTAAAAGGGGAAAACAAGACAAAACAAGAGGACTTAATTACAGAAACATTTTCATAATGTCTAAACCTACTTTTTAGATGTCCACTACCAGTTCTCGCAAAATACTCCACAAAACATAAGCATCTTCCATTACACTCATACAACCACCAACAAATCCCTGATCTAGAGGCATCATCTTTGGACTTCATAGAATTTAGAGAACTTTTATTTCTTGTTATGAGGTAGTTTTTAAAAAACATATAGTGTAAGCAGTTACAATGCCCTGTGGAAAAGAAGTTTAACAGCTTAGATTTTCTTTGTGAATAGAAAAAAAATTTTGTTTACCCATTACTTGGTGCAATTTTAGTTTAAGGTTGTTATAGACAGTGGATAATCACTCATCTTTCTATGTCTGCAACAACCTGACAAGCTTTTTTTGATGTTCTTCTCTCTGTGCATATTTTAATTTCTCTCATTACAGATCGAAAATTCCCACTTTGTTAATTCTTAGTTCACATGAAAACGTCTCCATCCCTTACATCATCCATGTTGAGCATGATTCTTCTTTTTTTCCTAATTTCTACTTCATCCTGCTTTAAATTGAAGAAATTGCTGCTGCACCCAGTGCTAATGATGCAGGTATAAGTGGGATTTGTACAGCTGCTTTATAATTTCTCAGTTTGCTTTCTAATCTTTCCCTAGTAAATCCTAATACACTATTCTTTTGGACCAGTTACTGAGAACTGAACTACCTTTTCCATTTAAACTTCTATAAGCCCAGTGTCTTCATTTTAAACATTAAGATACCCTGTAATCAATATAATTTCTGTTATTCCATCTTCTTCCTTAAGAAATATTCTTAATGAATGATCAAGCTATTATCTTCCATATCTAACCAAAAAGAAAATAACCAAATGACCCCTTTCCTTGCTAAGAAACATGTTTTACCTTGATATTTAATTTGAATACAGCAATAATTTTGGGTTTTTTTTGGGAATTTGGCTTTGCTTACATAGACGCTCTTATATATAATACAGACAACTGAATCTACCAAAGATGTCAACTTGGAATTTGCAATATTTTTTCTTTAAATGAACTTCTACATGGTTTATTCCTTAAAAAAAATGGTCATCTTAAAAAAAATTCACAAGGAGAATATTTGGCCATATTTCTCCCCTCTTGTGTACTTTTCCTGCATTCATTACTGTTACTGTGGACTGTAGTTTATACATCAGTATTTAAATGGACACCTCCTATGAGTATGATACTACCTTGATTCTCTTGCTTATTTTGCACAGGTTCTGGAATTTTATTCAAAGTTTGATTAGACATCTTTCTCAATCCTTTTTCCTTCTTCAAGACCCAGAGTTTCACCTATTTATTCTTACCACTTTGACAAGAATATCATGCCGAACATCTCTGGAAAGAGCATTCCAGCAGTTCTTTTCACCAAATTCTGCCTCTTCAGATTTCACAGAATCACTGAGTATACGTTTCAGTTAGGCCACTAGGATTTTAAAGAACGGCAGCTCTTTTAATCACATTACATCTAGACAGCACCTGAAAGCTTACAGTGTTTGATCACCAGGTGTTTGGACTCTTTAGCTCACACTGAAGGCATAGATCACAATTTGGACCAAGCATCTCTGAGTCCCAGTTGCATTGGGAATGGCTGCACAGCAGGAACGGTTGGAAAGGGAATGTTTGCAAGACTGGGAAGTGACCCTGCTACTGCCAGTACACACATCATAGACAGAGGAGTTACAGCAGGACATTACTGGTGATTAAATGAATTCCTAAAGCAATGACTATACATCAGTGTCATAGCTAAACCCAGTTGTATAGCTATGCAATAAGACAAAATAACATAGTTCCTTAATCTTGTGTCCAATAACAGTATGATTCAGTGTAAGATAATGTATCAAATAGTGTGTCCTACTCTTTTTGGACATTAATCTTGACAGAAAAATCTTTAGCTTTGTATGGATTAGTCAATGCAAATTCATTAACTACTTGTCATGCTTCTAATACAATCTGCCCTGACCCCAAGACTTGACAGTGTAGTGTTAATCAAATCTACAGAAGTTCCCATACAGACAAAACAATCTGTTTCAGGTTAGACAGATTATTTTCCCTAAAAAACAGGGGAAAATAACAGCTTAGATTTTCTTTGTGAATAGAAAAAATTTTGTTTACCCATTACTTGGTGCAATTTTAGTTTAAGGTTGTTATAGACAGTGGATAATCACTCATCTTTCTATGTCTGCAACAACCTGACAAGCTTTTTTTGATGTTCTTCTCTCTGTGCATATTTTAATTTCTCTCATTACAGATCGAAAATTCCCACTTTGTTAATTCTTAGTTCACATGAAAACGTCTCCATCCCTTACATCATCCATGTTGAGCATGATTCTTCTTTTTTTCCTAATTTCTACTTCATCCTGCTTTAAATTGAAGAAATTGCTGCTGCACCCAGTGCTAATGATGCAGGTATAAGTGGGATTTGTACAGCTGCTTTATAATTTCTCAGTTTGCTTTCTAATCTTTCCTAGTAAATCCTAATACACTATTCTTTTGGACCAGTTACTGAGAACTGAACTACCTTTTCCATTTAAACTTCTATAAGCCCAGTGTCTTCATTTTAAACATTAAGATACCCTGTAATCAATATAATTTCTGTTATTCCATCTTCTTCCTTAAGAAATATTCTTAATGAATGATCAAGCTATTATCTTCCATATCTAACCAAAAAGAAAATAACCAAATGACCCCTTTCCTTGCTAAGAAACATGTTTTACCTTGATATTTAATTTGAATACAGCAATAATTTTGGGTTTTTTTTGGGAATTTGGCTTTGCTTACATAGACGCTCTTATATATAATACAGACAACTGAATCTACCAAAGATGTCAACTTGGAATTTGCAATATTTTTTCTTTAAATGAACTTCTACATGGTTTATTCCTTAAAAAAAATGGTCATCTTAAAAAAAATTCACAAGGAGAATATTTGGCCATATTTCTCCCCTCTTGTGTACTTTTCCTGCATTCATTACTGTTACTGTGGACTGTAGTTTATACATCAGTATTTAAATGGACACCTCCTATGAGTATGATACTACCTTGATTCTCTTGCTTATTTTGCACAGGTTCTGGAATTTTATTCAAAGTTTGATTAGACATCTTTCTCAATCCTTTTTCCTTCTTCAAGACCCAGAGTTTCACCTATTTATTCTTACCACTTTGACAAGAATATCATGCCGAACATCTCTGGAAAGAGCATTCCAGCAGTTCTTTTCACCAAATTCTGCCTCTTCAGATTTCACAGAATCACTGAGTATACGTTTCAGTTAGGCCACTAGGATTTTAAAGAACGGCAGCTCTTTTAATCACGTTACATCTAGACAGCACCTGAGAGCTTACAGTGTTTGATCACCAGGTGTTTGGACTCTTTAGCTCACACTGAAGGCATAGATCACAATTTGGACCAAGCATCTCTGAGTCCCAGTTGCATTGGGAATGGCTGCACAGCAGGAACGGTTGGAAAGGGAATGTTTGCAAGACTGGGAAGTGACCCTGCTACTGCCAGTACACACATCATAGACAGAGGAGTTACAGCAGGACATTACTGGTGATTAAATGAATTCCTAAAGCAATGACTATACATCAGTGTCATAGCTAAACCCAGTTGTATAGCTATGCAATAAGACAAAATAACATAGTTCCTTAATCTTGTGTCCAATAACAGTATGATTCAGTGTAAGATAATGTATCAAATAGTGTGTCCTACTCTTTTTGGACATTAATCTTGACAGAAAAATCTTTAGCTTTGTATGGATTAGTCAATGCAAATTCATTAACTACTTGTCATGCTTCTAATACAATCTGCCCTGACCCCAAGACTTGACAGTGTAGTGTTAATCAAATCTACAGAAGTTCCCATACAGACAAAACAATCTGTTTCAGGTTAGACAGATTATTTTTCCCTAAAAAACGGGGGAAAAAAGGTTGGAATAAAGTACGTGAGAAAAATAATTTAAAATATAACTCCACTTTTTATTTTTTTCAAATCCTTTAATATTAATAACATTATTCATAGTTCTCTGTATTGAAAAAGGTTTAGTTTAGCTATTTTAAAGTTGCATCTATAAAACAGCCACTTCCTTAAGGTAGCAAGTCTACCTTACAAAACAATGAAAACTTATTTTAGTTTCAATGAATATATCTTTTTACCCCCAAAAAAATATTTGAGGGAAATTGATATACATTCACCCTACACACTAGATGACTTGCAAATAGCAGAAGAATTGCAACAAATACCTACCAAACAATTTAAGTTTTAACTACCTGGTTTTAGTTTGCCCTTTGATGCATTTGGCTACTATAGAATTCACCTTTCTCTTTGGATTTTCATCCGTTTATTCACTTTACTGTTTTTATTCCTTTTACAAAAAACTTTAATTACCTCCTTTTGCACATAGGGCTGTTTATGGATTTATCTTCATAACCGAAGGCCATATTTCTTAAGTAATTTCATTAGTTTCTGACTTATTTAGGGGGGTTCCCCCCTCTTCCCCCTTTTATGCTAGCTTCTTAATACCTTTTTTTTTAATATTCTGCTAGTTATATTGGCTATCTTAAGACAGTTTCCTCTGACTGTAATTTATCCTGAGATTTGCCTAGAAGGGATTAAATGTATAAATCTCAACCTTGTTATCACCTAATTTCATGGTTTGTTTTACCTTCAAAAAGAAATGTCTTTAAGCCCATGAAAGTAATTTCTTGCATAGTCATTAGATCTGCATTTAATCACATGCATGGTTTTGAAGGTTCTCTACCAGATTTTCTTTACTGCTGAGAGATATCTCTGACACTGGGGTGAAGCCATAGCGAACATGTAGGCATTTGGGGATTTCTCTCCTGAACATTTCAAAGATGTGTGTAACACACACCCAGATGATGGGGATGGGAGTGCTGCTGGATGTTGAAGGTATACACCACACTTCATATTCATATAGATTAGCCAGATGCTAAAAAATGAAAGACCAGTGCCAGATAAGACTATCAAATTGCTAAATATAACTTTTAGCATCTTAATACACCGCAGCATCGTGCTTAGAAGTAATAAAAGTCACACAAGTTTTTTCTGAAGTATTTCGGTTATCCAGGCCTACTTTCTGCTCAGTCACTTAGGCTCTTTTGAAAAACTTTCCCAGAATAATTTAGGAAAACGTTTTAATAACCAAAAGCAAGTAAATTAAAACAAAATCATCTTTTTAAACTAAACTGAAGCAAGAAGACACCATTGTCCCAGTTATTTAACTAAGCAGCTTGCTTAATGTCTGAGTTGAGAATGGCTAATGATTCCCCTTGTCTTTTACCCAGACCCCCACTCTGAACTCTCATAAAGAAAATATCAGGGCAGGGAAATTGCTGTCTCCTGTCAACCCTTTGATACACAAATTGCTGTCACATACTCATTCTCAATCACAGACCAGGGACTCAGTTTGGCATATCGAGAAAAGGTCTTGGTCTCTATGCACAGAGATCAGCAAACTGATCCTAATAAAACCCAGAGTGCACTTAACTTCTAATAACTTAGTTTGCTTCTCAAAATGATTTTACATGCCTGGTGTTTCCTTTGCCTTTTTGTTAACTCAGACATATCTGACACCTACCTTTTCATTTCTTTTTTCCTGCTGTGATATCACTGACTGGAACAGGGTATTCCTTACTAGAGTCAGTATGATCAAAGAGGATGAAATCATCACAATGTAGATACTAAAGTAAACCAGAACCAAGGAACTTCTACTTCTGCAAAACCAGTCACTGAAAGGTCTAAAAACTTATTTTATTACATTAATTTAAAGGATGAAACTTGAAAAATACCTTATTCTCTCAACAAACATCATGCTTCTACTTCCTTAAAGAAAAAATAAAGTTGTGGTCAAAAATAATTTCTAAAAATTTTACAATAATTGATTTTGATATCAAAATAGGTATAAACACTATAGAGACATTTGTGGATTTAATTTTGTGGAGCAAAACAAAATACATCTCTGTCTCACTCCCTCATGTCTATAGATGCACTTAAAAAATATTTTAAATATCTATTTAAATATATGTAAAATAGATTAAATTGCTAGCAAGCAATAGGCATTCTTATATTTTCTATGAAAATTCAGTAGAGACAGTATTAATATATACAAATAAAATAACAACATTTCAAACAATTGAATTTAACATTTTAAATGCTTCCACTTATTTTCTGCTGCATTGTGTGTTCTGATATCAGTCACCAGCTCTGAAAGCATCTTAAGCCTTTTTCTTCTTATTTTAGGAAATCATCTTTACCCCATTTGAAACATATAATTTTGGTTAAAAATAAAACAAAATAAATTGCAACTTCAATATAAATACCAGTGTTTCGAAACCCCAATGACTCTGCAATGTCACTGTTAAAAAGTCATCCATCCCCATAGAAAAAATATAATCAGAACATCCTTTTCTACAAGGAATTTGAAGATAAGGTGGGGAAAGTGGCTGTGGAGTGGAAAATTATTAAAGAAAAATAGAGCCATTTAAAAACAGCAAAGCATTTCATATTGCACCAATCGAACTGATAGCTTCAGAAGAGCAGGCACCTCACAGGGGTCCAGCATTTACCTTCTCCCTGTGGGCACTTGTGCTACTTTTGGTATGGCCTATATCTGCTGCAATTTGAAAACTATATTTTGATAGCTACTCTCTTAGAAAAGATTCTGTTCCTGGAGAAAAGTTTTAACAGAGAAACTGTCTCGAGTTCTAGTTATATGTGTTTATGCAAGATCCGCAGTGTGCAGATGAAGAAATTGTCACCAGTATCACAAAGAAGGATGGGTCTCCAGCCATCCAATCATGAAATTTGCCAAATTAGGAGAAAAAAGGATTTAGTTACCCATCAGAGTTACCCTTCTCCTATATTGAGAAAAATCCTGACAGAAGAGTTGTCCATTAAGTCTTTCACCCTAGAGATTTCACAATGCTCTTATTCATCTGTCTTGCCACATATTCTTAAGGAAGCTATCTCTGACTGAAAAATATTCCTTTTGGACTTACTAGCATCTGAAAACTCCTTTGCAACTATGACAGCACTGGAGGAAACCTTCAGTCTTAAACATTTCAAAGAAAAAAAAAAAAAAAAAAAAGAAGAATCATAGAATTGACTATGTCCATGGTTTGTTCAAAAATTGGATATGACCCATTCACGAGTAGCACTTTGGTTCTGACAGGCTGGGCATTAGGAAAAGAGACAGAATTTAGTCCAGGTCAGATACTGGCCTGCTAAATTTAAAAAAGTTGTGAAATGCATGGATAAGTTATTGCCATGTGGAGATGAGACCCATATCTAGGTAAACTAAAGTTGGGAACATATATGCTACTGATGGGGTTATTTAATGGTTAATAAGGGACGTCTGGTTAAAAATTAACAGAGAAAATAGTTTCTACAATTATTAACTGTAGACTAGATAATGAATGCAAGGCAAAAAATAATTAAACTAGTGAAAAATTTCCAAGGGAATTAGCTAATAATTAACCCAGAAAAGAAATTAATTTGTGTAGGTTACCTGAAAAGTAGCTAATGCGTAAATCTGGGTATGGGTGGTTAACATGCATTGAATTGATGAACTGATCAATGAATGAAAAAGTTAATGATTGATGGGTATATACCAATTAACCCAGGCTAATAATTAAGGAGTCATTAATTAATTAAACCTGGTAGCTTGGTGAAGAACTGCAGCTTCTTAACTGAACATGTATACATTTTTTTTAATGTTAACATAGCTTGAATGACTCTTAGATTTATATTAGTTCTGCCAATTTTGAGCAAACATTTTAAGTTTTGGAGTGCTGAGACACATAAAGACTTTATTTGTTTATACACATCACAGCTCATTGTTCACTCTTGGGAATGTGTATTTGATAAACGAAAACAAAATTATTTTGAAATACATGTTGCTATTTTCCCCAACCAAATTAGAAACATCCTGCCCTTATGTTCAACAAACACAGTGGGGTGTTCATATTTAAAGATTTCTACTTGCATATGTGCAACTTGTCAGGTAGTTTATGAATATTTACATATTAATTGGCCTGACATCTGTCATAATTGCATATTAATTATTTTTGTTTTAATCAGATAATTGATTTATTATACTGCTGTCTGCAGTTCTAGGGAAATGTCCCTGGGGGACAATGCATGCATACACAGAGATTTGGTCTTCTGCCTACAGCACTCCTCTGCTGATGATCTGAGAAAGTTTTGCTGGTTTTTTTTTTGTAGTAGAAAGATGCATTTTAGAATTTGATTCAGTACTTGTCAAGAATTAGCTGAAAGACATCCATTGACTTCAGTGAGCTTCAACTCAGGCCTGTAGTCAGTGTAACAAAGCATTTCTGAAACAGTAGAATGACAAAAAAATCAATGGACTTTTTGATTTTGAATCAATGGAGAATTACAATTTCAGTATATAAATTATCCAGGAAGAGGAGGCTAAGTCAGAGATGTGGGAGACTCACAGACTGCATCAGAAAGGGGCCCTGATTCTGCATATGAGCAGAAATGATGTTCAGATTCTTAATTCACTGAAAATCGACACTTAAAAGGAATAAATAAATATATGAGCTTCACTAAACTGTATGTGTGCTTTCTGATGAGACAAAAATGTGTGGTGCATGTCAAAAAAACAGGTCAAGCACATATATCACTGTAGTGTAGCAATTGGCTACAGGAAAAATATCCAGGAAAACTCTTGAACTAGGCAAGGAAATGCTAGAGCCTGCTTAAACCCAACGAGGTCGGGAAAATCTGAGAGCCTGTTAGAGCAGAGCTCTAACAGTGCAGATTGCTGTGAGAGCAGGGACATGCTGACCACTTGACAGAAGTTTTAACATTTTCAAAAGAACGTCCTCCCACCCAAATCTGACTGATTTCAGACAAATAAGACAGTCTGAATTTTTAGCACTTTCCCACCCCTGAAGGAGTGGGAAGAAATAAGTGTTTGGATTACTGGCACAAGAAAGCCAGTCCACTGCTCCCATAAAAAGCCTAATCATGATATTCATGTGACAAGAGTCAGCCTGGAGCACCCATTTCAGTTGGGTACCCCCCTTGTGCCGGTGGGGAAAGGAGGAGAAGGAAACAACTCCAGAGGTGATCCCATGCCAAAGCTGTAATAAAGCATGGCAGAGGAGAATGGAGATGGAAAGCAAATTGCTTCAAAGGGGCCATTTTCAAGTTCAAAGCAATGATCATCCAACAATTTGCCAGTTATGGCTCATCTGATGCCTAAATGTCTCCACACTTTCCCCCAAAAAGGTTCATTTTATCCAACATCACCCTTATAAACATAAAGCTAACTCAAGTTTCAACCATTTGGATTCCAGATGCACAACTGCATATCTGCATCTCTGCCACAATATGAAAGGCAGGAATGAGAAAAGCCTCAGCAACATTCTGTCATTACCACATGGCAATTAGACTACTATATATTTCACTTGACATTTCATTGATACAGCCACTTCCAGTAAGTTGTACTACATCTTTGAACTGGCCTATCCTAACAGAGCCTAGCGTGGATTTGGATTGGCACCAATATCACTTCAAACCCTGCCAGGTCCCTCAGCCATTCCATTTGTAACTTTCACATCATTTCTCATTCACAGTTTAGACCTTGAGCAGAAAGGAACCGCATGGCAGCCTGCCAAAAGAAGTGTTTATTGTTTATAAATTATGAACAACGTGTGTATTTCTGCAATTGGCAGTTTCTATCTTTACCAAAGCAAGCTTTATTTATAGAAAATTAGAACATCTTGTTTTTTACTGTGTTATGGCAGATTGTCTTAGATGAAACAAAACACGTGTATGAGCCGCATTAAAAACTAGGCCTTAGTTTGTCCAGACCCAAAGGGTACATTCTAGTTCTTGCATTATTAAAAGTCATTACCACTAATTAGGATACAGAAGTAATATTTTATACATATCTAATGGGAACCTGGTTACTTTTCATGACATCTGCAATTTTTCTCAATAAGCCTTAATAAGCAACATTAAGGCTTTAGTGCAAATCCACAAATGGAAAATGGTAAATCAGCTATTAAATCTGAATGCTGAAACTAATACTGAAAAAAAATTTAAAATATTTCTGCTACACCTTACGGAAAACCACCAAATTTATTGTGTCTAAAAGTGATATCAGAAATCCAAACAAAAAATAAGTTCACTAATTTCCTGGTTTTCTTTTTAAAATCTTGTCTATTGTTCTGTTTCTTATAAAGAGACTCTAAAGGATCATGAGAACACTGTTATGAAAATACCTGCAGTAGTGATAGAAATATTGAGTGGCTCTCAAGTATTCATTTCCAAATAAAAGCTTGAAAGAGTGATTTCAGTTCCTGAGAGCAGAGTCTAGCAATATTTGAAAATAATGAGAAACAATTACTTGCTGCATTGATAAATATCTTGGGAATATCTCCACAAAGTATTGTGATGTTTTTAAGAGTGGGAACAATATGGTTTCTTTTCAAAGCTAACTTATATCTGAAATGTATCTTGACCACATAATACAATTCTAAAGCAATCACCTATACAAAGAAAGAGCTGGAATGGAAGTGGAAAACAAATAGAACAGAAGAAAAGGAAGAGGAGAATAAAAGGAAAAGACAGAGAGAGAGAGAGAAACCAAAAGAGTGTCTTAAGTCTCTCACCCTGTCTTTCTGCAAGTTGTAAAAGACAGATGATCTGGAGAGAAATGGAAGAAAGAAGCATTGGTTTGGAAGCTTAGATAATACAACATAAAGCAGCCAGGAGTAGGAGTCCTCCCAGGGTTTTGTGAGGAGGCTGCTGAGACAGGCAGGAGTGGTCCCTCCCTGCTGTCAGGACAGCCCCACACTGCTGCACCTCATGGCAGTACCCTCACTGCATTGCTGCTCTTCAGACTGACTGGGTACACAAAACAGATTTAGCTGCCTTTTAGGTTTTTGGGGTTTTTTTTTTGGTCTGGCATCAAGGAGACTATGAGGGCAATGCTGAGCGTGGGAATCACCCACATGATAGTAGAGGGGAATCAATGATTTCAAAGGAAATTTCTCCCCCAGTTTCAGAGATGACAGTGACCCAAACTGGGAGTTGATTGTGTTGCCAGCCCAGCCAAAATAAGGTTCTGGGGCAAGGAGGGCACCAACAAGCTGTGCACAGACCCTTCTGCAAGAGGGTCCTGCAGCTATGGCCTGGCACGCTCCCACACATCCCAGAGAAAGGCCAGGCCCACGCCGCCCTGCAGGTGGGGCAGGGCAGGAATGGAGGGGTAGGGAGAATGGTGGAGCATGAAACCCACCTTACACCAGCTGCAAACAGCTGCCAAAAATGAAGGTAATTAGGAGTTAACAGAATGAGGGAGAAAATGGGAAAGCAAGATCTGCAGGGACAAGAACAACATGCCACAACACTTTTTGTACCTGTATTTTTGTTCTCATATAGAAAAGTATGTCACAGCCCATCCCTTGTATCAGATAAATAAATCTGGGAATAATACCTTTTCTCTCTTCTCTACATGCTTGACATGTTTCATTTTACCACTATTTTCACCTCCACCTTTCTGGAAGGTGAACTCAGAAGGCAGCTGTGCCAGAACTTCCTTCCCAAGATCAAACTAAGAGATAGATATGTACAAGTAAAAGAAATTAGGTGTGACTTATATGAAGTGTCACCTTTACAAATATATCAGCATAAAACAAGTTTGACTTTGCAGGACTTCCAGCCATACATGCACATACACTATTTTGTCTTTCTAACCTCTGAAAAACTTTTTTTAAGGAACTTGAACACCAAAAGTTTTAATACCTTTTAGTTTCTATGTGTTTCAGCTGTGACACTTAGGAATTTGTAACTGAGCACACATGGAAAACCTGAGATAGCACACAGCACTGAGACAGTGGTGTTCTGCCTGTGACATAGCATGACTAAAAAAGTACCTAATTAAAAGTTAAAAAAAAGCCAACTATAGCATAGCCTTCCTACATGCCTCAGAATATTTAAATATCCCTGCTTGGGGTTTCTAAGTGGCAGCTGTTTTAATTCAGACAACATATTTATAGCCCTTATATCTCTGTCTCCCTGTGTGTCACATTCTCCACCAGAGAGGCAGCTACAGAACATATCCACACTTTGGTCTTTTTTTGGCCCCATTTGATTCATTCGATCTCTCAGTAGCCAGTAATTATAGCTATATATATAACCTTTAGCTTCCCAGTGATATGTATGGCTACACCTCTCCTCTCTTCTGTAAAATCCTTTAGCTGAGTGTTCTGAATTCATTCCTCTTTCGGGGATAATGCATGTCTCAGTGTTTCTGCAAGGGTACAGATCAGGGGCTATGGTGCTAATTTAGCATCAGCATCACTACTGGAGAAACAGTTATACTCTGTATTGACTAATTTTTCTCCTGTGACTGTATTGAACCTGGTCCTCAACCTTTTCTTCACAGAATGCCATCACCATCTGAGTAATACATCATGAGTGCAGTTCACTCTGATGATGTATTACACTAACATATCATTAGTGCAACAGCAGAGCAAGGCGCTTTGATGATGTATTAATGCAATACATCATCGGAATGAGTCACTCCCATGATGTATAACTCAAAAGATGGTACTATCCAGGGAAACATGGACATCCAATAAATCAGGGACAACATTAAAGAATAAAATCTAGGACATCTTCTAGGGAAAAACAAAGCTTCAGAAACCTTTGAATGAATATAGCATGAGGTTTTCCTTAAAACAAAAACAAACAAACAAAAATAGAAAGAGGAAAAATACAAATTTTCATATTATTTTTATCAGGAATGTAGGTTTCTGTAAAATACAATTACCATGATATTCAAATTTGAATTCTCTTCTGCAATGACACATGATATATGCAGGGCATTTTAAGTTAGAGAAAGATTATGTGATACAATTGGTAATATACTCACTTGAGACTTTTCATATCCTACCTGGAAGCAAAGAAAAAGGGAAGCAAATGCAAAAATATCCAAGTCTCTTCCCTGCAAGAAAAAGGCTGAAACTTTTTTAAACTGCTAAAAGGAGCAATTAAAATTTCGTGTTAAGATTTACTACACACTTTACATAAATCTAACAAATCAGTCCATTGACAGTAGTGCAAGCAGAAATGGCAAACTTTAAATAAGTATAGCACTGAGGATTAAAAGGCACTTACTCATAAATATTTACATTAAAATGTTAGCTCTGTAGATACAGTTAGTAGGAAAAAAACCCCCACACATCCATGGATTTACACAACTGATATCAACCTACGAAATGTCAGATCCTAAATACAGCAACGACTCATGAGAAAGCTACTAAATGCAATTCTGAGTTAGTTGCAAAATTTATAAGAAAGTTTAATTAGCACATTTAAAAAAATAAATTTGAATTTCAACATTCTGAACAAACCAAATACAAAACAACAATGCCTCACTGGTCAGAGAAAAAAGATATTTTGGGAAACAAAACAGACAGAGTTTTTTTTCTCACTCATCCTGCAGGTTTTATGGCAGGGCCAGAAAATAACCACTGTATGAAATATCAGATAGCACTCTGCTTAAACAGTGAAGGACTTCTCTGATGTTACATGTTTATTTTGGGGTTTCTTATTCAAACAAACACCCGTCTTTTGCTCACACATGCTTGCACATGCAGTCACCCTGCCCACCACATACCTTAACGTGCCTAAAAGGGGGTAACTTCCGAGCAAGCCTTTCATACCCCGAGAGCTATTGTTCAGCAACGGCTCTGCAAATCCCCCTGCCATGAGAACAGATAGATTTTTGTTGATGTTGTTTTGTTTTATTTTAAATTGGCCTCAGCTGCATTTGATTGCTCCAAGCTTGTGGAGATTTTCCAGCTGAGGCCCTGAAATCCCCATTAGGATTTAACTCCTCAGTCTCACTTTCCCCAGCTCCCCAAATCCCAGTTCTGCTGATACAAATAATGAATGTACTCATATGTGTGTGTAGGAACGATAGAGGGAAAATCTCAGTGTTTAAGTGGTAACCCTGAGCCTTTGTGTTCACAGTGAAGCCTGGTGCTCCCTGCAGGCAGTGATTGCAGGGCTTGCTGAGCCCTCTCCGTGGCCCAAGCACAGTCCCAGCAGACCTTGCTGGCTGTCATCACTCTGAGCAAAACTCTGGCATTTCAAGTCATCTCAGTCACTTTATGAAAGAAATCACTTTTCTTGAAGCATTTCAAATAATTGCGGTCTGTGGAAGGAAAATATATTTAAAACATATTGGAAAGACCCCTGAAGATGGAGCAGAACTGGTAAATATTGATGAGAGAGAGAGGAAATGGGGCTGCTCTGCAAAGTTTTGTCTCCAAACATCAGCTTCCTTCAGCCTGTACGTACACCTGAGGATCACCAGCCCCATCATCCCAGCGCTACTCACAGAACCAAAGCTGGAGGTGCCCTGGGACTGGGGAACGTCCCCAGTGACCCTGGCCAGCTGGCATCCATTGCAGAGGCAGAGCCACAGAAAGAGCAGATCCTCCCTGCCGTGCCCCTCTCTGGCTGGGGATAATCCTGTGAGTAAATGTCACAGTCTGCAGCTCTGCTGTTTGGGTTCAAAGGCAGAGCTGCTGATTCAGAGCTGCAGGCCAGGCTGATGTTAGCCACGGCACAGGGGTGCTGGGGTTACACAAGAGTCCATTCTATCAATAAAACACAGCTGCCCTGAGGGGCATAAAAAGTATACAGGGCTTCTTAATTGCCTCAGCAGCAGCAAAGAGAGAAAGAAGCTTTTTCTTTGTTTTTAACAAAAGGTCCTTCCTATGCTGTTTCAACGAAACCAATCCTGCCTGTATTCCAAGGGAGTTGCAGTTCCTTATAGGCATTTAAAGGCCTCCCTAGAACTCACCAATTTTCCAAGTGCCTTTGCTGGCCAGCAGCCATAGTTCTCCCCTTCCTTCAGTGCCCTCATATCTTCATGACACCATACAGAGTAAAAATAAACACATTTTGTGCAAAAATTCAAACAACTGTGGAAGAACCCTGCTAATGTCTCTGTGTTTTAAGCAGTGGGGCCAGGCCATGACTTCCCATGCAACAAAGGGTGTTGAGGCAGTTGTGTCAAAAGAGAAAAAACAAGCAGAAATGCTCCCTATTACAGTAAACTTACACTAATATCTAGCCTCTTTTAATATGCATGAAAGTCAAATGTAGAGAAAAAAAATAAAAGACTGACCTAAAAAGACAGTATCAACTATGAAGTAATATCAAGGAGTAAGCCTCCTCAAGTCCCACTTCTTTTGTAGATGTCACTTTTTTAAGAACATGGTTCTGGTAATTTTGAATAGAAAAGGAGTCTTTATCATTTGGCTTAATTCCTAATTGAAACCATCCTACGAGCAACACAGACAGTAGTCAAGAAACATAGATGAAAATCTTAATACCAAAGTCCTTGTCAAATTCAAGCACAAATAAATTAGGAGTATTAATTACATCATGTGTGAGTCAAGACCTACTTATTTCTGCTAAAGAGGACTTGATTAATGAGACTGTGGTTTTGCATTTATGTAACAGAAACATCTTTACTCCCTCAATATGCAGGGCATGGGCACTCAAAATGAACATATTTTAAATAATTACACTCGATCTCCTCATGGCACAAGTCTAAAAATTGCCCAGTTCTTTCCTTCTTACTTTTAGGAAAGGTTTACATTTTAACTTCTCTCTCCCATTTTGTATGTAACCAGTGAACCTGAAATCATGTCCAAGGACAGCTTTAAATGTAGATTGAGGAAAATAGTCCATAAGCTTAATCCTAATAATTTGATTTCTACACCACACTAACAACTTTCTTAAACATTATGCTCTTGGGTTTGCTCTTCTCTGAGTGGTCTTTTTACATTTTATTTATTTTTTCTTCCAATTAAAACTATTATAATTTAATGTTAAGAGGTTGCTATTTTGAGACTTTTTCCCAAATACTCTTCTGAAATCTGGAAAATAACATCCACAGAGTAAAATGTAACTCTCCCTCTTACTCAGCAGAGTTGCATTTGCAACTAAGCACACTATATAGTGCTAGAGTCTGTAGGTAGAGCAAGTTTACTTGGCTTTCATGGAGAGAATCCTGAATATATATTTAATTTCAAACCATTCTGCAAAAGAATCCCTCTGAAAAAATTTTATTTGGGCATTCCAGCTGGGGTGTCAAAGACTCAGTCATTCAAGGATTTTAGTTCAGAATCATCTTTGTCAGTATGAAAGTGTCTTTATGTCAATCAGAAAAGTCAAAGTCTCAAAGTCAAATTCTTTCTCTGGGCACTTTTACCTCAAAGTTCGTATTAAGTTATTTATTTATTTCATCCAAACAGAAAATACTAGGCACTCTACCCAAAGATGGCTTTAATCCTCAGTTATAGATGTTATGGCAAGTGTTTACACTTCTCATGCTATTTGTCACACAGTATCCTATTCATGGTTTTCATGTGTCGTGATATCCCTTGGGATGACTCCCCACCTACACTGAACCATAAAATAGCTCTGCTTATGGTAACTGAGCTTTGAAAAACTGGGTTCAGTAATAAGGAGGAAACTTGCAGGTAAGAAGAGTAAAAAGGATCTCCTAATTCCACTTACCGTGAATTTCATTACAAGGGAACTGTCTTTGGTGATTCAACATAACAAATTCTGCACAAATGGACATGCACAGACTTGATTCAGTTCTGATTAGACCAACCCCTAAATACACTGAAGTGGTTCTGTGGGAACATCAACACACATCAACATGTTCAAGAAGCTTCTCACATTCATAGCAATAGGTTGACAGGAAGTTTCTGAGAGTGGGTATTTGTGAGTAAGCTACAGGCAACAGAAATATGCACATCTAACCCTGCTAAAGTTTTGTAATGCCATCTTAAACTCAGCTGTAATAAATAAAAACCTCTCTCTATTTTTTCCAAGCAGTTTTACAAGATGGAAGTGCAAGTACTAATAAAATATATGGTTTAATTAACTAAACTTATGCTGCAGTGTACATTAGAAGTGGATGATTTACAGAGTGTTATCCTCTTCAGGACAGAATAATGCAAACAGCATAATTAAAAGTTGATGAGAAGTGTATTTATTGAGTACACAGGAAGAATAGACACTCAGATTTATGATACACAAAGTGTACCTTTCATTTGCAATATTAACATTTTAAAGTCCAAAGCATCAGCATAATGCATCCAAAGTGTTCTATGCAGCATCCATATAATTCAACCCTGTTAAACCTCACACTGCTGATGGTAAATTATGTGACCCGAACATATACAAGTGTAACATGATATATTGTGATATCATGATTATGTTCATTGAGATGTCTGTGGATGCAATATATCACATTTGCCTGTCTGTAAGTACATGTGAAATAGTTGAAGGGCCATTCATTTATTTGTGACATGAATTTCAGAGCCATCAGTCATAGACCCATCAATGTAAAAGAAGTCACTGTTTAATTTTAATGAAAATGCTTTTAGAAAATTCCAGCTAGTATTCATGCAGATCAGAGCCTGTTGAGCCTTGGGTATTTGATATATTATTTTGAGAGTTCACAGAGTGCATAACCATCCTAGAAGATAAAATGTATATTAATACCCTGGGAATTTTCCAACCTGTAGCCTAGGTAGACACAACCTCACAAGACAATTGCTTTTATTTTTGTCCGTATATTAAACCCAGTTCAACATCCTGGTATTTGGAAAAATCAATTTTTTGAGGTGTAGAGGCAGATACTATGAACAACACCTTAATTAGCCAGACATTAGCACTACTGAATTTTTTAGAGACACACACACACACACACACACACACACACAGATATCATGTACCAAGTAAGGCTTTTTGTCAACTTCTAAACCATCAGGTAAATAGATTTCCAACCAGCTGTAACATGTCTCAGTTATGAAATGGTCTTCCTTGTAAGTTTATTGTATTTTGAACAGTTTGATGCATAAAGAAACTTATAATGGGGTTTGAAGATTCACATTAGAAAAATAATTGTGGCTATAGTTATAAAACCAAACTTGGAGAGAGATGGCAATTTGTGGGAAAAAGAAAAATAAGCTTCCTTATATAGCACCATCTCAACATACACATTCTTTTCAGAAAAGAATTTTTGGAAAGGTGAAACTAGATGAAAAACATCTGCTGGTCCCTTATAATTAGGAGTTTAATTCTTTCTGAGAACTTCCTTTAACTCCTCTCCCAATTTAAAATGTATTTACAGCAAAATGTTTGGGGTCATTTTATGAAGTCAGCAGAAGTGGCAAACAGGTCTGCTAACAGAGATGAGAATAGTTAGTTATTTAGCAGGTTTTCCATACGTAACATGATTCTTTTGAGAAGACAAAAGGTACTGTGCCCTCTAATTAGAAATTTCTTATTTTCTGCATGTAAACACATGGGAGCAAATTTACCAGAAGATTGGATGGTTAGCTTTAAAGCACCAGTATTTGCTTCTCCCACTACCAATGCTCAGCTGTGAACCTGGGTTCCCAGTTACATGAAGAGAGGAGCACCTATGTTTGGATAGATCCACTGCCACTACCAACTACTTCTGTGGCATCATATTTGTGCACACAATCTTCCCCACACGTGCTCTGGCCTCTGACCCAGCCCTGGTACATGTATGCTTACAGGTAAATAGTATTTTAAAGCTTTTAATGAAGGTGGCTGAGTAAGCACCATGCCCCAAGCTCTACTCAGCATACTGTCCTTCCTTTCAACAGAAATATGAATAGCTAAAAATACACACCGGACTTTAACTGAAGACAATCACTTTTAAGTTGATAGAGTCTCATTATAAAGTAATTACTAAATACTAATTACTGAGGATTTTTCTTTCCTTCTCTGCCTATAGTTTTTGGGGCAATTTCCTCAAAAGTTTAAAAAGAAGGTCAAAGTGTTCTTTTGTGCATAATTATTTCAATTTGAATATATGTGGAGATTTTTTTCATTGAGGGGTGTGTGTGTAGTTTCATAAGACTAACAATAATTGGGCCAGGAAGCAAAACATACCACAGACACCAGGCTATGTATTTCCCAGATAAGAAAACTGGAATTCCCCTTTTACCATATCTTCATTTTTTTTTATTATAGTTTGCAGCTAGTATAAAGAATAATTTGTGGTTCTGGTGTGGATTTGCTGTGAAACCTTGGGAAGGCTACTTGAACTCTTTGTATTTTAGTTTCTAAAGTTGTAAAAACCAGATTATTTCTATTAATTTTTTTTCATCACTTCAAATTAACCAATAAGGAAAAAAACCTCTCTGCTTTTAAATGTTACTATTAAGAAATGTTACTATTAAGAAAAGAAATATTATTATTGTAATGGTATAATAATTGAATTATTATTTTCAGCCACAGTTCTGATTAGGCACAAAATAAAATAAATTAAAACAAACTAGTGAACAGCCTCAGCTGAATTAAGTATAATGAAAGAACTATCCATTGTTTTTCACAACCTGCTTTCTTACCCTTTTTTGCACTTCTTCAGTTTGGGTTAAATTATTTTTATACTATTTAGAAAGATATAAGGACTGAGGATACTAAAGTTCAGATTACCAATCAATCTTGGGACTTTAAAATTAAATTTGTTGACTTTTGCTGGGAATAGTCAACACGAGCTACCT
Source organism: Emberiza elegans (assembly GCA_024865655.1). NCBI lineage: Eukaryota > Metazoa > Chordata > Aves > Passeriformes > Fringillidae > Emberiza > Emberiza elegans. Next base: position 22,769,188 of record JALJVW010000241.1, on the reverse strand, counting down.
AACATATATGAGCTAAACTCACTTTTGCTTAATGGAAAATGTCTTCTCAAGGGCAAGTCAGGATATAGCAAAGGGCAGAATAAATTATGTTTAGCGATGGCCCCTTTGGGATAAGGCTAATTTTTCCTAAAGTTATCTGTGAAATGCATGTATATTAATGCAGCAGCCACCTCTACATAATTTCTCAGGATAATACATTTTCTCTTGGAAGTAGTGTCCACACAGCCATTTTTGTGGAATAATATGATCATGTCTTTTTCTGAGGTTCTGACATTTTTCACAAAATAGACCCTTAATTAAAAAAAGATGCCAAAATTTAGAGATTTACTATTACTCATTCTACTTGCATGAAATTTGGCATGAGGAGGCTGGTTTATAGAAATCTTTTTCTCTTAATTTTCTTATGTGAAGGGCCCTTTCCAAACTGGCTTTAAATAATGGTACTTTGGCACTGACAGAAACACTGGGATTTCCATACTTTCCCTTCTGTTCCATAGGATACCAGTCCTGAGACTCAAGTAAGGGATAAAGTATCCTGACTGAGATATTTTTTATGATGTCAGATGGTTACTGCATTGTAAATGATGTTATTACTTTAATCCAGTTGGGAATAGAATTTAAACAAAATCGTTGGAAGTAACATGAGTTCAGCTGGTGGGAAATACTTTTATTTTTACTTTGGTCTAAAGAGAGAAATGGTCAAAAAGAACACAAAAAGATTCAGGCACCTAGTGTTCTTCTGACAAAGGTCTGTTGCAAATCTGAACTCGGATATGGATCTTAACATCATGACTGGCTCTTGCCTGCTTTCCAGACTGAAAAAAATAATGCTTTTACTCTTTGAAAAGTTCAAACTCTGCTTCACACCCATTTCTGACAAAAAATGAATTACAGATATGAACTCAAGCCCCTAACTCTCTTTATCTTCTCACTTCATCCTTCCTCACATATCTGGGTTAGATTTGTTTGTGATTAGATTTCTTTGTGATTAGATTTCTTTGTGGATTAGATTTTTTGTGATTCCACAACAAGCACAGCCACTGCTGTGTGTTACATTCTTCCTATCACTCTGCACCAGGTGCTGAGCACACCTGGTGCTGTGATCCCACGGAAAGCAAACGTCAGGCTTGCTTCTCCTCCCTATGTTTCTTCCTTTCCAGTGTCACAGCAGACCCTTTTGTGAAAGGACAAGGGCTCTCCGTGAGAGTTTACTGTGGTGTTTGGAAGCAGCAACCTTATGTAATGCACGCTGTCTTCCCTTCTTGCAGCAGGGTCACAAATGTGTCCAGGGTCCCCAACCTGACAATCCATTACAAATGCATTTCCAGCTAGAGAGGTGAACTCAACACAAGATGTACTTCAATCCACTGATCCATCAGCACTTATTATCAGAAAAATTTCAGAAAGGGAAAAGAAAAAGATTGTGAAAGCTTTTGAAAGGCAAATGTTTTAAACAAAATGGTTAAGAAAAACCTTCCTGCAAATGCTAATTTTCTAAAATTAGACCTTACAAAAATCAAAAGGATATGAGAATCAGAGCAGCTTCTGGATGAAGCTGAAACATGTGAAAGTATCGTACAGTGGAAGATATAGGTAAACCTGTCTTTTCTTTACAATTTATGGGCTTAATTTCCCTAAGGCCATTGTGTGGCTATGGTGACCCTATCCAGTAGCAAAGCTGAAAGGAAAACAGAGGAAAATGAAATGGGGAAATAAAACAAGCAGATCCTCAGCACTAGTGAGTTGCTGGAAGTCTGTTATATTTCACCTACTACCAGTGAGCTGCCGATGGTCAGTCAGTGGGAGAGCAGGACAAGGAAAGAGTTCATCCACTTCCAAGCTTGCCAAACAACCCTACCACTTTGAGTGACAGAGCTCTTCTTACCCAGGCTCCCTGCAGTTTGTGTACATTCAGCTTTTCACTTTCAAGTGCTTTCCTCACCAGTCTCTGCAAAGCCCACTCTGTCCCACCCCCAGTTTTCAAACCCAGGGAACTGCTGTGGGAGGGAGAAAGCACATTTCCCTTTGCTGTGGGTTTCTCCCTACAGGCTCAGCCAGCCTAGCAGATGGTAGTACACCAGACCTTTTCTTTTTTCTTTTTTTTTTTCCCCCTCTGATGCTAAGCGTGATTTACAGGCTTGAGTTATTATTTATCATTATTCATTTTCTGTCACCAGTGCATTGAAGGTTAATAGAAATGCCAGCATGCTCACTGATTTACTTAGTAAAATATTTGTTCCAAGGTTTAGGTCAGATGATTGGTGTCTGAGCGAGCTTGAGGTTTATGCATTATGAAAAGCAAGCTGACTTGACCTTGAGCCACTAGCACCAGCACTATATATTACTTTAGTGGAGTGACCTTCAGAGCCCCAAGACACACTAGATGTATTCAACACATGTTTTCTTCTCCCATGCTACTGACATTGTATACATTCCAGCTGAACTTATGTAATGTAAGATGATACTCACATTTCATCTAATGAATTTGAGTAGGATGACACATTCAACTAAAGCCTCCCACCTTGAAGGTAACAAACTACCTTTGAATCCCAGATGGACTGGGGCTCAACAAGTACTTCAGGCTAATTGACACACTGTCACATGGAGCATCTGGTTCACAAACCCACACAGGATGCAGAGGGCCTGATTCTAAGATTAAGCACCTTGGTACTAGCCAGGAGTAATTCCAATGACCACAATATTAAGTGAGAAAAATATAAAGCCCATGGGTGAAAATTCACAAATTGGCAGGATTTATGCCTGGATTATACTTCTTGATACTTGAGTTAATAATCCAGCCCTGCATGCCATGACTTTTTTTTTCCTTTGTAAATGGACCCCTAAGTGTGGTATGGTGTTGTCAGACAAGAATAAACATATGCAAACAATGGTTAAAGAAACTATTTTCCTACCCTTGCTTTTCACATTGGCCCAGTCTTCCTTCTATTCTCACTCATGCAGCAGTATATAAGTATCTTCAGATGATTTCTTTTTGTTCTATTTGTTCAAACAATGGCCACTATAGCCAAAATGAAAAATCTTAACAACACTGAGATTTAAAATTATTAATTTGAAAGGCTCTCAGTTTGCTGTCAGCTACACTGGGACAAAGCCAGACTAATTCCAGACTCTTTAGTGGATCTACTCCAGATTTACATCAGCAAAAATAAGAGCAGTTATTTGGCACAATACTTGTATGCATTTTTTTCCAGCTTCTCCTTAATTCTTCCCAGGTATCAACCAGAGAAACGTCATCCCTAAGAAGAATTAAAAGCAGAACCTTTTGCCTCCATACCCTATTAAGACAGAAACACCTTCTTAATTTTTCACTTCCCCCATACATGACATTTTGAGATAGCTGAGATTTATATAGGCAGATTTGGCAGCCTTTTCATATTTACTTACACTCAGAGATAAATCAAACCCAAGGCACTCTCTCCAAGAACAAGTTATTTGTTATCTGACTAAGTAAGTGTTAGTGGATCAGACATAGGAAAGGTATTTCTATTATAACTGTGTTGTTTGGCTATGATTTACTGTGGTAGAAGATAATAATTTTTTTCTTGATTATACACTGTATTCTCTTATTGTCTTATATTTTTTATAGTTACTGGAAAGGGTAGACAGAGAGGGAGTTGGATTGGTGTTTGACACATTAACCAAAGGAAGGAAACAACCCCATGAGCAGAAGGAGAGAAAACTTAATCCTGCTGTTAAATCAGAAACAATTGAACTGATGTGGGGTCTGCCAAGAAAAAAAAAAGGACTTCTAGAGAAAATATGGGTGAAATTTAATTTTTTCACTTGATATCTGCATTAATCGTACAAAAGCCCCTGAAAGGAAAATGTTTAAATACTCTGGGTAGTAATTTAACACTCTTCTGCTATCCACAAGGAGAAAAACTCAATGAGAATAACACCATTATGTTCTCAGGGTGCCCTAATTCTTTTCCTATACTTCTTTCTTATCTAAGAGTAGCAGATTCCTCTTCCATAAGCAAACTTAAAATTTCACCAAGACCACATCTTTTTCATCTTTCATCCAAGCTGACATTGTTTGTCAAATAGAGAAATGTAGGACTGCTGATTCCACAAATTCAAATAGGGTGAGTTACGTGCCTTTTAAAATAAAACAATAAAAATGGATAACTTCTGTAGCAACATTAGAAGCAATGTTGTGATGGAGCACAGGATTGTTTGAATTTGAAGCTTTCCTTCAGCAAACGAGAAAATCAAAGCTATTAAAAATCTAATATTAAGTCCAAGAGCAGAATTTTGGTGATAACACCCAATATAATGGTAAGAATATCTTAAATACACATCTTAGTCAAGAATTGTGTAAAAGAAAGCAAATTTCAGCATACAGTAATACAGATCCTCCAGCTTTCCATGGATGCTGCACCATCAGCATCAACAGAGTTGTTACTGTCACATCTCATAACTTAGCTGGTACAAAGTCTGGTACTTTGGTAGACAACAGTCCCAAAGCACTGCAGCAGACAGCACTGTACTCACATGCCTCAAATTTGTCTTTTTCTTCAGCAAGATTTATTTACCTCCTCTTTTCAGCCAATAAAAAGGTTCATTACCCTGCTCACATTATGGTATGTACAAGGGTTTGCTATTATAAGTAACTAGTATGCTCTCAATTAACCTTTTGTTGTGTTCTGTCTTTTCCTGGTGACCTTTCTGCAATTTCCAGAACCGATCTAGAAAGATAGAGAAAAGTAAATATGCACCAGGAACCAAAACATTTTTAAGCACACCTATCTACCAAAGCCATAAAGTATGACAGATGCTTTAAAACAAAATGAATGTCAGTCTGGCTGCTGGAGACACCACAGAAGACAAACCACTCCTCTCAATAACAGAAATGCTGGACAGAAACTCATATCCTGTGCACTCATGCCATATTTGCTGTTTCTATTAAAGCCATTCAGAAAAATCCCTTCAGAAACAATGCTGTATGAACTCACATGAAAAGTCACTGCCCTCAAAGCTCATGCTCCAAAGAGAAAGATATTAGTTCCTCAGTCCCAAGCTAACTACCTAATGAAGGCCAGGTTTTCAAACCCTCAATGTCCATGATGTGTACAGTCAAAGATCCAGATATGCTGAACTAATAAGAGTTTTTCATCTATCCTGCCCACCAAACCTTCTCTTTCCTCTTCTGCCCACCATCAGCCTGGCTTCTTAATGAACTGCATGACAGAGTTAATTAAGCTTCAGAAAAATCTGTCCTTGTTTGGACATGCTGGGCCCTACTGACAAGCTAGAGCTAAGAAATGGAAAGACTGATACAGCAAAACAGTGTGTTAGGGGAAAAACAGAGGAAACCCAGCTCTGATATGAATGGCAGCTTATTACACCTAAAGAGGAGGAGTGTGTTTACAAACTTATGTGCTCATGTAAATCAGTCAGCCAGTAATAAAAAAATGTAACCAAAAACCTCATCAATTATACTGATGTCTATGAAACTCCTCCATCTGCCTATTGAAGCCAATTTTTTGCCTCTTCCCCACCTCCCCATTTCTCCACCTTGCATTACTCCACTATGACCACTCCTGTGTTTGTGATTCAGAATTAAAACACACTTTTGAATAACCCAAGCTTAATCCAAAAGGATGCTTACACAAGTTCATGATGAAAAACCTGGTCATTACCCTATGTAATCATCCCCAATTCACTAAGTTATAATGAGTATGTACACTTTCAATGTTCTCAGTAGTGAATAGCCAGAACAGCTTGGAATTTTAATGTGCAGCTTCAAGCAACAGATGAAAACACATAACACCTAACACACAGAGGATAAAATTAGATAATATCTCCCATCATGAGCTAAACCAAGGTGCTAAAGTCATTGCATTCTGCACTTCACCTCTACAAAAAGCTATTTTCAGGCATTTAGAGGATAAAGGAGCAACAATATCTAAGTAAGTAGTGCCATTAGTTTATGCTGCATTTGCCTTTCAGGACTACAAAATAGCTCATAGGATTTTCATTTCTTTCTTTAGCAATCATTAAAATATACCTAATAAAACATATTATTTAAAGCAATTTAGAAATAAAATAACTCCTGTGTTTTTTGTTAGAAGTACAAGTGGTGATACAAGACATCTGAGGTAGTATTAATTGCTTCTTGACAACTCACCATCTTGATGAACTGAAAATCTGTTACTTGTTCCAAGCATAGTAGTTGCTCACTTAGCCATAAGTTTCCTATAGTAGCATCAATCATATTGGCAGTTGGAATAGAAAATCTAAATTTTTGGGGTGGCATTGCAGATGTCATTGAGTAAATTAAGCTCATTTAATTTGACATTTTAAATCTCATTTGACATGTTAAATATAATTTCTTTTTTTATAAAGTCCACTTATACAGGGAACAGATTTTCCCCAGAATGGAGGTCAGTGAGAGTTCTGCAGACTAAATAATGATTGCTAGAGCATTTGTCCCAGACTAAATTTAACTGATTTTACCTTTATGCTTGAAATCATTCTTATAAGGAAAACATTGACACTTCCTCTCTACTGAAGAGAAGTGGTGCACTGAATCATCTGAGGCATGAGGGCAGTGAAGTACTTTCCCTAGAAATGGAGAAGCATAGAAAAGGAAATTATGATAGCGAGACTGCTGAATGGCTACAGAGTTGACCTGCAAAATTCTGACAAAATCTTACCTTTTGAAGAACTTCTGTGAGCAGAGAAAGTGGGTCATTTGGAGCAAAACTGAATTCAATTTATATACACTGTAGTTTAACTGAGGAAGTATTGTTTAAACACAGCTCCTTGTTTTCAGGCCTTGCTGGGCCACAGAGCAGAAACAGGATACAGTTCTTAATGAGATGTGAAACAGATGGTCTCTTCCCTCAATAGCACTGAATTTCCATCACCTTTCCTTACAGACAATCTCCAAGTGCTTAAAAAGACCTTAAAAATGCATTAATATGGACAGCACCTTTGCAGAGTGAGCGTTCTCGGTCCCTCTGGCTGGAGGAGCTGTGATGACAGACACAATGATTCCCTGGCAGTCACTCAGCACCATCCCTGCAGCAGGGCTTGGAAGGGAACCCAGCTCTCCCAGCTCTGCACACCACAGATCACTCCCCCTCTTTCTTCCATTCCTCCTGCTAAAACACTGGGCTACATATCCAAAATCTGAAAGTCTTTGTTCCTTAGAAGCATGATTGAACTCATTATGGCTCTATTGTCATGGTCTGAAACAATGTACAGACACAGCAGACAACATTTCTGGCTTTAAGTATGGTAAATGTCAGTGTTTATGTTTTGTTAGCTGTCCTAATTATCGTGTGTCCTCTAAAATTCTCTGTTGTAATTACCACTCACCATACTGACACCTACTGCTAAGGAGAGAGCTGATCGGCTGCAGGATTTCTTTTTTCCTGGACCCAGCCAACAAACTGCATGTGACACCAACAGATGTTTCTGGTTTTAAAACAGTGGGAACTTCATGAACTGTTTTCCCCAACCTCCCAGGAGTAAATGCCACCATAGTTGAAAAGTTGGAAACATTTGTCAGGCGCTGAACAAAGCTGTGAACGAATGCTACAGTAATTTACTACTTCTATAGTCCATTTAAAAAAAAAAAAGAGAGAGGACAAGACTACAGAAAGACCATTAGCAAAAGCAGTACTGTGGGGGTTTTGCCAGTACAGGCTTTGTGCTATCCACATCTGTATTACAGCACATGGAGAAACAGCTAAGGAGAATATCACTCTAGAGAGTGTTTGTAACTTGGTGTCTTTTGTAAGGGAATGCCCATTAACTCGCAGGGCTGTTCTGAATTGTGTTTGCAGCATAAAGGGAATAGCTTGGCTCAGATTCCATAGCCGTAACTGTACAGAGAGAAGGGAGAAAAAAATCAATAAGTTCAGTGTAAGCAAGTCAGAGCAACCTTTAAAATAATAAGACAAATCAATTTATTTCACAAATGTCTTTATTTCCAAATGCCATTGTTTGGTACTTTCTACTGTCATTGCCCATGACATTTGAGAAAACTTGGCTCTTAGTCATTTAGGTGCAGCGGAAATTATCATGTAACAACCATGTGAAAAAATTATACATTCACCTCAGCGCAGATCTGTTGTAACAACCTTGTCCTATGGGGTAAAGAGTGTTTAGGAGGCGGGGGAAGGCAAGAAAGACAAGTTTTAAATATGGACAGAAAAGCCCTACTTTATTGCTATATACAATGAAAAGTAATTATAGAGAAAAATGAAAGCTGCTTCTTGCTGTTAGCAGGAAGAATAAGGGAATTCTGTTCCTTTTTAAAGCTTGGAGTCCATTTTGATATAATTGGTTCCAGAATTATTTATGACATTAATTGCTGCATTATCGACTGCCTGTCAGCTCTTCTGGCAGTTAGTCCATCTTTCTTACCACAGAAAGCCAGCTCAGCCCAAACTAGACTGACAAGCTAATTATACCCATCTTCCCCTTCAATGACAAATGCTGCTCATCGGAAACCTTTCTAGAAATAAGCTTTCATTCTTTCCCCTTTTTCCTGAGCCAGACACAACCAATATCTCAAGGTACAGATCACAGCTGAAACTCTGCTCACAGGGCTATTAGCTCTGAACATCTCACTTGAGCCAAAAAACCTAAGCATCTTATGTTATCAAACTGTATGTCATTCCCTGATGCTAGTTTTCAGTGGATGTGCACTGGGCCATAGCTGTCACTCAAAGCCGTGGCAGATGGAGCAGACCTGACTGCATTAGCTGGGCCCTTCTTAGCAGCTGAGGCAGGACTCTGACAGCCATGCCAAGGCTCAAAAGAAAGACTCTGTATTTCCCTCATGTAAACTTCCAGAATCAATAGTTTACAGCTTTTATTTCCCTTTATTCCACAAATGAAGGGTGACCTTGACCAGAAAAAAATACTCTTTTGGAACAAGGAAATAAGGAGTACTGCTGTGAGAGGAAAGACATCTTGGAAACGAGGGGAAATTTCCTCTTTCGAGGAAAAGAAAGGACCTGGTTCAAAACAACATTGTCACCTCCATCAGAGCACAGGATGATGCTAAAGTACCCTAGGACCCTGGATGCTCACCTGATCAGGGACCTGGTACCTTTCTGGGATGATGTGTGCTGGTGTAAACTCTTCTACACCACATAACCCAAAGTCAGTTCCTCTTTTCCAGTTTTCAATACTTTATAGATATAAATACGTATTACATTTTTTCAGTATTTTCTTTGCAACAATGAGGGATTTGAGCATCTCTGGGTTAATTACTTTGGGTTTTTTTCCCAAGATTAGAAACGCCTACACTGTGACAATTGTTACCAGATTTTGGTCTTATTTATGTAGAGGCCAGAGTAGTAAAAATAAGGATGATCACAATACTAGCCTTGGTATGCACTCCTCAGTGTCTGTTGACTTGTCCTCTGGTTCAGCTCTTTGAATTCTTCATTGAAGAATTCAAAATGGATGTTTTGGCTGGTAAGAGGGCAAGGAGTCAACATCTCTTCTGAATGGAAACAACCATATAGATGCCATATATACACTTTGTAGAGATGATACAGGGTGGACTCAGTCCAGCTTTTTCAGAACAAGGTTCAGCATTACAACTCGCACTACCAGGCCCCCCTCCACAGGTGGTCTCCAAATAAAACCCAAATACTGAATTATACCTCTGCCTAGATGAAGGTCTAAGATAGCTAATCTTACCCCTACCTAAACCTGCTATCCAATGCATTCAATCTGACAGCTATCAGCAGCACTAAATTTATTGAAACTGTACTATGAATTTCAACTAAATAAAACTGAGGTCTATATTTCAGCAGGCCTATAGTCAAAAATGGCCAAGGACATTGTAATGTCTGTGTTAACTTCTCATTTCATGCAACAGCACAGTAAGAAGTAAGCATGGACCTGGAAAAATGGAAAGAATGTTAATTAAAATGACCACAGGGCTGCCTTGATTTACATTCTGTCCTTTTATGTCCTTATTTCAGAAAACACCTGCAGTCTGTTGCTTGGACTGAGCAGGCTCCTGGTAGGGCTTTTTTCTTTGTGAACACCAAGTAGACAAGCAGAATGGGGGATTCTACTTAACAGTCTTGTGCATTTTTCACTTTTTCTAGGTAAATTCCATGGGAAAAGCAGAAGATAAATTGACTCTGAAGCTTTACAAATTGGTTACTTAAATCACTCCACACCTATAAATCGTGTAGTGCTGTAGGTCATCTTTCTTTAGACACTCATGACAACAAAACCTAAAGGAGAGAACTGAGACCTGATAAGCAGATTAACTGCATGCTAAAGTGTTATGGAGCAAGTAAGAAAAAGGAAGATATGTAAACCATCTGCTCAGTAAATGATGCAGCAGTATTTGAGTCAGTGCTTTGTGGTTTTGTGTAACAAATTACACACTTTTGAACAGAAAGCTACTGCATTCATGGGATTCCCAGAATTTCAAATAGATATGAAATGTGTCCCTGGTATTTTGGGAAAACAAGGCCCAGGGAACTATAGGCTAGTCAGTCTTGCTTGAGATCATGAAGCAGATGCTCCTGGAAACTATGCTGAGGCACACAGGAAATAGGGATGTGACTGGTGACAGCCCATATGGCCTCACCAAGGACAAATTGTGCCTGACAGTGTTGACAGCCTTCTGCAGTGGGGTTGCAGACTGGTGTCTAAGGGAAGAGCAAAAGACATCATCTACCTGGATTTGTGCACATTTGACACTACCCTGCACAACATCCATGTTTGGAGGGACATGGGTTGGACGGATGGAACACTCAGTGGGTAAGGAATTGGCTGGATGGTCACAACCAAAAAGTTGTGGTCAACTTGTTGAGGTGGAGACCAATGATGTGTGGCATTCCTTAGGGGCATTGGGATTGGTGCTGTTTAATATCTTTGTCAGTGGAATTGAGCGCACTTTAAGGTCCCTTCTAACCCAAACCATTTTATGATTCTATGATTCTTGCACAATTTTCAGAATCAGACCAATTGTGACAACAGAATCTCTGGTAAAGTTTTGATATGTAAACATGGCAATTTCACTTTAATTCAGAAATCTGCAATATATTCCATTTTTGTATACTTTGTAAGGTAATGTTAGCTCTAGACTGTGATCATATAAAACACAAAACAAGTTAAATCAAACAACCACTCATTTGCTGGAAGTAAACTCTGGGACATGTAAATTGTTTATAAATGCAGCAAGATTCCTTTTTTCCTTAGTACTTAGCATTCTGAGAGCATGTAAACCCCCAGGAAGTGATTATTAATACAATATATTAAAAATCTGAAGGTTTTCTTATTGCTGACTAACCCTAGACTTTCTGCCCCTACCTATCATTTTAGTGATCATAATTCACCAAAGCTGATAGAAAACTGCCTACTTTTTTGTGTTCCCATGTTGCAGTGGTCTTTATAATGCTTACTCACTTTAAGCACTGAACATGTTTGCACAACACTAAATACTCCAAAAGAGAAAAATATGTTTTCCTGCAAAACCATCAGTAAATATATAAAGTAATACTCAGCATGTCAGCATTTCTGCCCAATAACATAATGAGGTGATAAGTTACTTCAAGAGCCCTAAGAATAATAGCCTACTGGATTTTAATTTGTTGAGGTTAAATGAATAGCCTTATGCTTTCAAAGGGTACCTTCCAGCACCAAAAGCAGAGCAGGACTCTTAAGGACTCTTTGACAGCTGAAATAAAGTTCCTGGGGCTTGTATACTGCTGACCTTGATAGCTTTTTAGTTTAAAACGTTTTAAAGGTGCATGTACGACAACACTGGCGAGGAAGAAAAAAAAGAAAACAAATGCCAGGAGATCTAACAGAAGCAAGATGCATTTGGTTTTGACTTCTAATTAATCAAGATAACATCTCTTTCAGCCATTAGACAGTAAAATCAATAACCTGGGCAGTCTGACTGCCAGTTAGACTTATACACCAACACCTATTATTGGCAAAACTGTGATGTATTTAACTATTTCATCCTTTATTATATTAAAAAAGGTAACTGGCCTCTGTGAGAGAGTACAGGAAAAAGTCCATCACCACAGTAAGTTGCCATCCATCCATTGGCAAAAATTCCACTAGTGCCCCTACAGATGCTCCTCACTGAAACCTTTTCTAACTGCTCCTTTCCCTTACCAGACTGACTGACTGTTGTAGAAATTAGTAGTAGTAGTAGTAATAATATTAGTAATAATAATAATAATAATAATATTGCAGCAATGCAAACCTCAGCTGTATCACTACTAGATCTTTAGGAAAACTGAAAGTTTTATTTTTTTTTATTTTTGGGAATCAGTGATATTCTGACCTAAGCAGAAAATACTACAAGTGATGATGCTATAATATTGCTGCAGGAAAATAAATGGCACCTGACCAGAACAAGAGGCAGATCTCAGAAATCATTACAGTGGTTTCGCTTCAAAGACACATTAAATCAACTCTTTTGCATAAACAGACTATTGTGAGGTCCTGCAACCTCTTTTCCTGGTAACTAATGACATTAAGTCTGTGACATTCCTATAAAAGTGCCAAATACTGAAATATTTTTTCATTAATTAGCTCATTTCCCAAAAAATCTTATTGAATTTAGACTCTTTTAAGAAGAGCAGAGAAAGCAAGCCTAAATTCCAAAGAAAGGACCCAAACCATTTTATCTGATTTTAGAAAGTCCTTCAAGCTTTGGCCTATCGTCATATACGAGATGTAAATATGAAAGGTTTTTTTCTAAGGCTGACATTTTGAAGGTCACAAGAACTTTGTAAGTATTTCTTTCCACTAGTCAGACAACCAGAGGTGGTACCAAGTTCTCAACAGATCACTAAAATCAGTAACTCTGCTCAGGACCCGCAGTCAAGGCAGCTCCATTAACCTACAGAATCTGTTCAACAATGTTGGGACTTACTGCTGCACAGCATAAGATTGTTTTCCTTCCTCTTTCCTAGCAAAGACTATTTTCTAAATTTATTTTTATCAAACTACATTTACCAGCAGAAGCCCTGACCCTTCATATTAAATACGCAAAATCAGTAAAAAAATTTTACTAGAAAACACAAGTTTAGGAAATGGTGGACGTTATGAAGAGGCCCAAAAAAACCTATAAAGATTTGTTTGTTTTCATTCCTTCCCACACATGGATGATAAAAAAGATCCCTAGAAAAGATTAAGCCTTTATAATCAGCATAGGATAAGCAGAGTGCAGCACAGCTCAAGACATGAAATCAAATTATTTAGCAGATGCATATTTAACAAGGACAATACAAATGGACCAGTAATTATGATATTAGAGCGTTTTCATGCTATCTTTGTCTTTTTCTATTCTTTGTGGTGATCATGTGTACAGTTAATTACACTTAATAATAATAATTATGGCTTTATTTTACAATGCAGGAAATTAGCTCAATCAGGCATTTCATAATGCATAGGATTCTGTGGAAGATATTACAGCAGAAGGGAAATATTTAACATCAACATTGCACTCTAGGGGTCTTTTGACTTATCTTTCTTTGCTGTGCCACTAATCTATTGTACAGTGTGGGGTACCTGCCATTAAGGCAAATGGGAAATCTCTAGATTACATAAATCCTCTGAAACTATGTGGCACAAAACTGAGTTTCATATGCAGAGAGAAATTATGAACTTACATTGCTGAAGAGTATGCAAACATGTTCTGCAATGACACAAAAATGAGGGGCTGGAATCCAACACAATAATTGGAACAAAGAGTCTCTCTCCTAACTTGACTCTGGTTCTTTGAGATGATAGCCCATGTATGAGAGGGGGCAAGAATAACTACGTCCTGCCTTCAACAGGAAGATGATGCACAGTGAAGAAAGAAGTTCAGGGATGGTCTTTTTTTGCCACAATATTAACTCTACCCTGTGGAAAACACTTCCAAAGGTCATTAAATCCATACATGACTTACGAAGATTGCTAACTATAGCCATTTATATATTATAAAAACTGTTGTAAAATTTTTTCTTCTGTCCTCTAGGTCCTTTAATGCTCTTCATCACTGTCATTACTGTAAAAGAACGAGCCATTGCCTGTGCCTTTTTCCCTCTATACCTTTCTTCTTACTGATTTTCTGATCCTTTATAATTAATTTCACTGTTTGTGAAGGAACATAATGCATGTAAAAGCTTTTGTTGCAGGAGGTAGATGTACAAACACATCCTGACAGAAGGACTTTATAGCGTCCCCAAAAAGAGCAAAGAATCTACCATCTCAGCTTACACACTCTTACATTCCAAGTCTTTTGTCCATCAGTCTTCACAACATAGAAAGGGTCCCCAGCCTCAGCAAAACAATTCCAGGTGTCAGGCTCTGCCAGCAATAGAACCACCTTGTGCCACTGTAAATGGGAACAAAGGGACGTGGTTTGCCTCTCAAGATGCAACCTGACCTGCCAGAGAACAGCATTGATTTACATTTCTGCTGTTAGACAAATCTTATTTCCTCTGTGAGGCACCATTAAATATTATATGGATTTTTCTCTGCTATACCTACAGGTCTCAACTGCAGATCTTCCAGGATGTGAATTCTGGGGGTGAGTCCATGGAAGCTGCAATCCATGGAAGCTGCAATCTATCTGTTGCATGCAGAAAGGGCAAACCTTCCAGCCAGCCTGTTTCCCTTCACTGCAGGCACTGTGGAGAAAGAACTCCCAGCCCGACAGAGAGAGAGTCTGTGGGCAAAGCCAGCACTGCCTTCTCTGCCTCCCAGCAGCACCAGCTCCTGCTGCAACTTTCTCATGTACTGTGAACTTCACAATGCAGACACACAGGAAGGGGTTCACTGGGTCAACACCCCACAAACACAGCCAAGGCATAACCAACCATGTGAAATGCAGATGTTCAATTGTGACCATTTTTTTCTTCTGGGGCAACCAAGCCAAACACATTTTAACATCAGTGTTTTCAGAGGGAGAACCTTGAAACACTCAGAATTCAGGTCTCAGCACACTAACTTGATTTCTTCCAAACCTGTGTTTTAGAGTAGAGGAAAAATGGTGGGGGTCTTTTTGGATATTATTTTTTTTTATTTCTGACCTAATTAGAACTATACCAATATATGGTTTTTTTTACAATGTTTTCAAGCTTTTGGCTCTGCAGTTGGATATAAAGATAAAAAGTAAAAACACTATTTAAAACATATTTTTGAACTTCAGACAACAAAACGATACAACATTCCTTCTCAACAACGTGATGGCTAAATGGGTGGTAACAAATATATTTTTCAATACTCTAATAAAAATGTACAAAAATGTGTATATTAAACGTATTCCTCCATTGAGTTTTCCTTCCACTACCATAATGCTGTGGATGTTTTGAGTCTTTCTTAACATACAGAAGGGAGGACCGTTAAAACCCTGCTTGATTTATCACCATGCCTAGGTAGCCAAATGATTTAAGTAGAAACCAGTCCAATAGCCTGTAGGTACCACTGACTTTTTAATACAAAAGATTTTTATTTTTTTCCAACTTGCCAGAGGATTCACATTATCAGAGGCTGATTGTATTTGGAAAATGCTTAAATTGAATCTTCTCTATTCACCTCCCAGGCTGCTGAATGAAAAAGTATCCCCTATGTTAAACTGGAAGTTAGATGAGGAGCAGGCACTCATCCACTGCAATCAATGACAAGCTAATGGGGCTGTTGACTATAAATTCTCTGGAAACCTAGATGTGAAGCTCTTGATTCAAGTGATCGTGCTGCAGACCCTGAGCCACTGCAGACAATCAATTTTATGTACACAAACTTTTTTGGCCAGCAATAAAAGACACACTATTTGAAAGAGGATGCCAACATGATAAGTCCAAAAGAATGCTATTTTATGCTGCCTGCACCTCAACCTTACAAGGATGTGAAATATCCAGAGATGGTACAATCAATAAATTATTGGCCCCTTGGTACAATAATCACCAACATTGGCTGATCTTAAGCTAGTGTAAATAAATAACATGGGTCATCCATGACAAGTTGCTTCTTTGGTGGCTGAAGCCTTTTTGCCTTTATATGTTTTGATTATTAAGAAGTATCTTTGGCAAATCAGTGCTATTTCTGAATAAACAGTTCATGTATTTGGGTCACCCTTAGAGAAAGCTTGAAAGACTTATCCTTCTGACTTGGGGGAAAATTGCAGAAAAAAAGGGTGCTGACCTCCTGTCTGTCTACTTGGTGGCTGGTAAATGTTAGCACAGCTTGATAATATCAATTAGACTGGCAAGATTTATTTTAAGTTTTTTGAACTATTACTACTGCCTGTGCCCATTTGTCTTTTTTATTCTCGAGATGTGCTATGACAAGGATTGAATGCGACACACACCAAACTTTGAATGTCCTGCAGCCAGTTCCAATGGCTGGGATGCTGTCATTTCGAGCCACATCAGGAACAGTGGCTCAATGGCTGCATCTGTGACACATGTCAGAAACTTTTAAATGTCTGCTCTTTTTTTCATCAGGATGCTTCTGTATCTTAGCTAGGGAAGAGATGACATTTTGTGTTTGGGTGGAACTTGTTGTGGTTCCCTCTTCCTGCCTCCTCTAACTGTCAGCCTGAGTTTCCCCTAAACATATCAAAATACAGACAAATAAACCTTGTCATTTAGAAATATATTCAGTAGTAACCACGCTTGAAAACAATGTTTTAGGAGGAACTTGGGCACATTTTCTCATAGAATGATGAGCTACACAAAGCACAGCGCTAGGCTATTTCTGACCTTTGTTATGTGCCGCCTTAGAAGATTGATGTGCACAACTCAGATACACACGAATTCCTTAACATTTCTGTTCTTTTTCCATTAAAGTGGAATAATTTGGCATATAAAATGCACAGTGTACTGGGGTGTTTTTTGCAAAGCTTGGAAGAATTAACATTTTGATAAGAATACATAGTTCAAGGGTAGAAAATGGATCTGCTAATGGACACCAAGGAGTCTCAGGGCAGGACTCCAGGATTTGAAAATGCAGCTCTGAAGAAGAGAGCAGTCTTGTGTCAATATCAGTCACTGAAAATAAATAAATGTCATTCTTAAGATCCGATTGGGATTTCTGTGTCTTTCAAAACAAAAGAGCTTAAAACTCTAGACTCTTTGATTATGACATTTGCCCTTTGGGTTTAATTGATATAACAAACACTAATTTTTTCTCCTTTTCCCTGAGCAGCTTGAGATCTTCAGATTCTCCTGCAGTTATTGGTGACTGTGTATGGACAGCCAGACATGTTTCACACAGTTAGACACTGTGTAATTTTACTCTGGGGCTCTCTTTGCCTCTTTCAATTGGCCATATTTCAGCTGGATTTGACTACCAGTTGGACCTAAAATTTTTATTTTCTTAAAATAATTATTTGGGCTTTTTGTTCAACTTATTTTTAAAAACGAAAGAAGAGAAATGCAATGATGGCACATGAGCTTGCACATATGTGCAAACATGCAGTTTAATCTCATTTTTTGAAAATATAGAATATATTCCATATTAGGTCTAGAGGGGTCAACTCCTTTTCAGGGGAGGTATTCTGCCTTCTTACATCTGACTGTGAAAAAACCTGGGATCAGATGGGACATGCTCATTTATCAGAGGATAACCTGAGGTATTGCAGAGGGCATTGCCAAAACTCCAAGTAAAATGCAGCCACTCTCCCTCTGGATGGATTCATATTCCAGTCCTCAGTGCCCAGCCTTTGCTGGGTACTCAACCCACTGTGCATTCAATCCTGACATTGTGGCATTTTAGCAATCAGTTTTTTCGGTTTTCCTCTGAGGCACTGTTTCCCCACTTATTTCATTGCTAGATAACAGAACATAGTTACAAATACAAAAATTCATAAGCTTCAATTAAACGCAAGCATTCACTTTAAAGGTGAACGCTTCTGCAGTCACCTTTTTCTTGGCTGCACTCAAGGCTAAATTAAAAAGTAAATACCAAACAAATCATAGAAACATGTAAGCAGAACTATCACTGCACAGTCAAGAATTCACACTTTAGTATTCCATATAATTAGGAAATCAGTGACTGAGTAGCAGAAAGAAAGATGGAAAGGAGCAGAATATATTTCATATTACCAATTACATAGGCATGACTACTTAAGGGCAAACAAGAATCCCAAATCCTTCATGATCCTGCTTTTCCTCTCTGGGGAGGATGAGGAGAGGTGGCCTACAAGCTGGTGATGAGACTAGCATAAAAGGAAAGATTCTGCAATCCAGCCAAGAAGTACAACAATTTATGCAAACACGATACAGCCATTATTGAACAAGAAAAGAGTCACAGCTTTCTTTTGCTTTTAGACAGATAAGCAGCAATGACACAAAAAAATAACTTTCAGAAAATATGTCATACTCTGGCCTCAAATTCAAACTGCTCCAAAAAAAAGACAACTGTTATCATTGCTATTTATGTCTGAAAGCCCTTAAGGATAAATTTTAACAATGGCATTAACAGTGACATTTAGGATTTAGTTTTACTAAAAATAGAAAAGAAAAAATGATTTTAAATGTGGCATTTTGTATAAAATAAAAACAGAATAAGCAAGATTCGTTTGGTATATTATTCCAATAGAGCTGGAGCATTTTAATTAATTAAATCTCACCATCCTCTCAGGTCAGGTTGTATTAGCTATATTATTGTAGTAAGAAAACTAGGACATATATTTTTACTTTCATAAGTTTTAAAAGTAAACTGCTAAAACCGGCACAAGCTGAAACCACCTATCCAGCATCATAGTCCTGAAACTCACTTTCCTTTTTTCTGTAAAATAATCACTAACACAGTCTGCAGGTCCAGTGTTCATTCAGATTTCAAAAATTTCAGTGAAGCTGGCCCTTGAGTTCATCAAAATGTGAACTTGCTAGACCTTAAAATCCAACTGGAAAATGTAACAGGATGCTTTATGGATTAAATTCTTCAAGTTTTGATTTGAAAAAAAACCACAAAGCAAACCAATCACACCTCTCTAAAAGCTTAAGTATAATTACTTTTGGAATAGATGTAAAATTTGTAAAATAACATTAAATTCTATTTTGATATATAAAAGAATGTTTTCACTGTGTAAAGTTCCAGAAATTTATCATTCAACAGCCGCTTCAAAACTAAGGAATCTGAGTTTCTTTCTTAGTATGGGTGATAAACACTCATTCTTTACATCACATCTTTTGATTCCTTATGTCAAATGCCCTGTTTTAATGTCTATTTTGATGACCCATAAGAAAATGCCAACTGTTCCAGCATGAACCTGAGCCTTATGCTTACTTCTATATTACCACTAAGTACTTCAGGGTGCAAAAGAGAATGTGCAAATGGTGTAAGACATTCAACAGCACAGAATCCTACCCTGACTTTGTTAGTTTAAGACAGACCTTTATTTTTTCCTTTTAAACTGAGTGTGCATTACTATATTTTGTGATATTTGCTCCTACTGCCACTGATGTTGAAAGCTTTGCCATTGACATGAATGTAAAGAGGATAAGACTCAGAATGTGCTTATGATATAAACTTGTGATTAACATTAACAGCTGGTAGGGGTTTTTTTTACACTAAGCCTCATAAATACAGCTGAGAAAGCATTTATCGGAAAGTGGAAAATGAGGGCTTAGCTAGAGCTGTGCAATCTTTTTGTAATGAAACCCAGAACTAGCCTGATTTGGGAGAGCTGCTAGAGGTCTGACATTCAGGCCAGTTCTGCTAAAACCTCAGTGAACACAGTGGATTTACAGTTTCAGATGAAAACCACATACAGCTCAGCAGAGATTTTGGCTGAATGATGCTTTCGGCTTTTGCTCAAACTTGAAACTTATTGGGTGTGAACACACAAAACCCTGAACTTACAAGGCAAAAAAAAAAAAAAAAAGACTGGCATGATTACATGATTACCAGGTGGGCAGAAACCATGCAAGACTCGCAGGATAGAAATCCAGGCACTGCAAGTGGTAGTTTGGGGAAGATGTGTTGGGCATTACAGATACAGAAATCCCAAAGCTTTACCCCCATCTGAAGAACTGGACAGAGGGGTGCAATCAGGGGAGCTCCAGCTAACCATATCAGGCACCCCATGACAACTGCAGTTTATTCCAGAGCACTGACATTAACACTGCCTTTTATAATATGTGCATTGTATAGTAGGTGGTGATTTGGTGGTTTGGGAAGTAGCCAAGGAAAGAGACTCAAAGTACAGTGAACTTCCTTCCAAAATTGATGTTGAAATTTGGCTACCTGAAACACATTACAAGTCATGGCTAAATCAGTAGGGTATTAAAAAGGAAATGACTCTTGAGCAGAGAAGTTTTGCTTTTCGCCTCTCTTGCATTGTAATTCTCTGTCCAGCCCTAAAGTGACTACTAAGCTAAAGGAAATTAAAGAAAAGATGAATAGAAAAAAATCTCAAGCTGGGTCGAATTCATCCCCAGTGTAACCTAGCTCAAGTAGAGTTAAATCAATGGAGTTCCACCAGGGATGAATTTGGCTTGTTGTCAAAAGGAAATGAAGCAACTGTGCCCTCATTTACAGCTATCAACTTAAACAGAAATTTCATTATAAGGGAATTTCTGAAAACAATTCCTAGGTAAAAGAAAATTGCTAAGGTTGAACAGCATGTGTGTTTGAAAATTCCCTGAAGTCCACAACTGTCTGCTTACTTGGTAGATATACAATGCCAGCTAATTGAGTGCTCACATTGTTCAAAAGATGTTAAAAAAATCAGAGAAGACGATAAAATGAATAAGCAGATTGTCTTATGAAATTTTCTTTCTTTGTTTTTCCAGTAGTGAATCTTAAATACTCAATACTCAACTGCAACAACACTGTTAAATTAAAAGTAGGAGGGCAATTGCAGATAAAAACAAAGTCAGGAATATAATTTTTGGTTACCTTCATATTCTTTATTTTATTTTCCCAATTTAGTTGCAAAAGTGATGTAGAATTTCAGCTGCACAATGCTGCCATTTATGTTCTCCAGAGTATGATCTGAAGAGATACTGTGAAGCTCCTCTTTATTTCCAAATAAAATAATTTCCAAACAGATTCCTTCCTATCTATTTTACTATAAAGCTATAATATCATTAAGATGTAGTTCTGTTCTAAGAGGAATTATGGATGAGAGTTCAGTGATCTGTTATAAAACTTGTAGATTAAGATAAAAGTAGGTTAAAAATCGCCAGCCTGAACTTTACAGTTTTGGTTTTGAATTGGCAGCAAAAGTTTCAATCAGAATGCAATATATTTGCAAGAGATTTTACACTTGTTTTGAAGGATGCTTTAAACACCTTTAGAAACTTGGTCTCAGAGCCTAAAACTTGCATGTAATGTGATAATGCAGAATATATTTCACATTAAAACCTATGAACACAACAAAGCTAGAACTGAACACATTTTCCAAGATGCTGTTTTCCTTAAAATGCTGAGGATTCTGAGATGATGATGATATTTTGTGAATGTGCCATGACCACAACTTAGCTTGTCCTTAAAAATATCTGCTCCTTGAAGGCTTGTGAAAATCCTGATCTGAAACCTTAATCTAATTGTCAGCAACTCTAAGCAAGGGTCAGCTTCAGGTTGACAACACCACCACAGGCAAGTCCATCACAGTCACCTAACCTAAAAGGTAACTTTTAGAAAGATTCAGCTGCTTTAGAACTGCATATGGAAAATATATTAATTCAGCCAGTTCTGATGAAGTAGGAGTGCTGAGTATATCCTGAATGTTCTCACATAGCAAATGCCAAAGAAAATACTCTTAAGACTTCTTAAGAGCAAGTTACAAATCACTGGAAGAAGCCATTTTTCTTAGGCCTAGCTCTTATATCATCCAAGGCCTTGGTAAGGTATTTGGATAACATTAACAGAAATGAGCTTTAACTCATTTTAGGCAAGACAACTTTCTCTAGCCAAGAGAGGCACAAGGAAACCAAAGGCTCCATCAGTGGTCCACATTCATAGGCCAACTCTAAGGCTTCAAATCAGGATCTTGGTCCATCAATCCACTTAGCTGTGTTTGTGAATAACTATGGCTCATCAGCTCCAATAGGAGTCACCTGCTGCTCACAGTTGTAGCCCATTGGGGATGAGGCTCAGCCCAGCCCCACCCCAATTAACACAAACTCTTTGCCTACACACCTGTTCCTCAGAGTTGTTAGCATAGGCATGGTGCCATAGTAAGATTTTTAAACGCTTATTTTCTCACAATCATATGTTGTTTGTTTTGTTTTATTCCCATTACTAGGAGTATACAAGACTGGGAGAAATAGTTTTAAACTAAATAGCAGAAAAGACTAACCAGTGAGATGTAACAGTTATCACGTGTAGATATAAAACCACCGAAAAAAAGCAACTGTGCATTTCATTTGTTATACTATGAGCAGAGAAGCAGAAATTTCACTTTAAAAACTTTGTGCCATCATTTGCTTGCAGTGCAATGAGATGACAATTGAAGCAGACAAGGACACAGCTAGAGATCTTCAGGAACAGAGGACAACAGCTAGCAGGCCATGCAAGACCCCTGACTCCTTATCACCTGATTTGCTGTCAGATTCTGCAGGCTGAACCTGCAAACAGATACTTTGAAATCCATGTCAAGCATAAAGAGTCAGTCTGGCTATATGGTTACACCTCTGGAAAGCTGAATTTCATCTCTTTCTTTCACATATGCCAACCATTTAACAAAGCAAAAAGACAGACATCTACAGAAAAAAGACAATAAACTTTCCCAAAGTGGGCAAGCAGAGATTCATGTGCCAACTATCACACCACATTAAGAAGAAATATGTGGTAAGACTCAATGTGAGTCAGTATAAAATGGGCTGATTCAGAACTTCACCACAAAGGCTGCATCCCACAAAGTTCTGCTGGGGGCAAACATTTCCCAACATACTCATACTGTTGGCAGGAGTAAAAAATACTAATACATCCACTGGCAGCAAATGAACCCTTTTATTTTACAGAAAGCATTTTCAAAAGCACAAACAGGTTTGTTTCTTTCTTCTGTCTTAAATGGGAGTAATGGTACACCAGAACACAATGGCTTTTCATCTGTAAGGATGTGAGAAATCAACTCTCAGCAATCAAGTAATGTTCTGCTCAAAGAAAAATGCATTTAAAAAGGCTGCCTATCAGCCTTCCAAAACTTAGTAACTCTAATTCTCATCACTATGCACTGACTTCAAAGATACTCACAGTTTGAGTAAGGCAAATACTAGAGTAAATAATGTCAGAATCAGCCCTAAGAAGGGAGGAAAAAGTGGCTTCAGTGGTGACATACTTTCAGCAATCCCATAAATCATTTATGCATGCAACAGATTCAATTAAAGCCAATGTGCTCTAAAGTTAGGTTTGTGTATCCATAACAGCAGGATTTTCACTGAAGGTCATTTATCTTTGTGACATTGAAGTGAATTTCTAGTTTGGATCTTTTCCTTGTTTTTAATTTTAAGCTTAGGGATTAACATTTGCAATACATGAAGTTACAATTGCAGTAAGCACAGCTTCTATAGGCATCTCCTAGTAAAAACATTTGCCTCCAAGTCTTCATTTGTGAAGACGGGGTGTCTGACAAAAGGGAAAGGTCATCTCAAGACTGAACCTAAGACTGAAGTTACAACTCAAAGAACTAAGACTGGAGTAGTTCCTTTGAAATGCACATATTTTAAAATATTTTTAATTTTGTAGGCAAATCTTTTATTTTTAATAGCCTGGTTAATCTTGAGAGTCAAAAGTGTGCCACACATGGAGAAGGGGGAGCAAAGGAAAGAGAGTGGAATTTCTTCCTAGATTACTTTACTGTAACTTTCATGCTAAATGATAGCTCATTTAAGAAATTCAGGCACAGTTCCCACTTAGGAAAAAACCAAGTACAGGTAGCAACCCCAGGTTTGAAAATTCTGCCATCTCTTGAACCAGGATTTCAGCAGAACACATCTGAAAATTTAATGCTCTGCATATTTAAAAAGAAAAAAGACATTTGCATAAACAGTAATACACATCCATGCATGTTTTTAAATAAGATTCTAATCTATGCTGGTAATACAAAATAATTATTCGCAGATTTTCTTTTGGATTTTCCAGAATTGTAGACATTTGTTGTGAATTCCCTTCAAGCAGACTTCAATTAGGGCTTTATCATATTTAATTCTAAGTACATAATCCCCCAAGTGAAAACAAAATCCAAAGTGGAAGAGAATTTGTTCAAATTTCATTCCAAAAATATTTTTGCCTCCAAAGCTTTGCTAGGAAAAAAACACTCCTGAAAATGATACAAATGGTTTTGACATTAGGAAAAGTAAACAAGCAAAATAAAGATGGAAAAATCATGCGGTCAGTTTGCAAGTGCTGTTTATTGTTTGAGGCAGGGTTAAAGCCTTTTATAAAGACAAGAACATATATGCAAACAGACTGAAAGTGACATTAGGTTATTCTAAACATCCCTATTCCAAATCCTGCTGCCTATAACATTGCCATAGCCAAAATGTGTGGAGGCTTCAAAACAGACATCATGATAGGAACAAAGTAAGACTGCTGTTATTTTGGTGACCAAAACAGATGACAAGTGCCCTAAATATTTCTATTGTTATTTTTGATTAAAGAAAAAGGCATGTAGTTTTCATTTATCTGGTATCATCTGAGACTTGCAATGTGAATTGGCCTTTCATTTGTGGCCCTGTATGACATTAGAAGAGCCATGACAAGTGGCTAGGACGCGCTTTCCAGACACCAATCAAACAGCTCGGAGCTCCATTTGAGCTACACGGGGTGTGAACTGGATCGTTCTATGTTCATCAGTGGTTTTAAGTATCTGTTAAAGATTTATTATATACTTGCAGAGTGAGCAAAGGCTTCCGTTTACTGAGTGAGGCCTAAAAAGCTGAGCAGCAGCAAGCTTTCCTCTGGCACCCAGCCAGGGCCCCACTATTTCATCAGTCACCTCTGCTTTCACGACTGCCTTCCATGTTCAGTTCTCTTCCACCTGTAATGCCGGCAGCTGATAAAAGCCCCCAAGGTAGACAGTTTCTAGACTGGTATGTTTTCTTTTTCTAACCAGGAAAGTGAATAAAGACCACCAAGTAATTTAAAACAAACCAAGAACAGCTAGGCATTGATAGCTCTCAACTGGGATCAGTATGAATGGATTTGGAACAGCCAAGAGGTCAGAATTTTTGCATATTCCTTGGCCAATCCCATTGTATCAAGTAGAATTTAACACAATATATGCATGAAGTATGGGACTTTATTTTTTTCCACAGTAACAAGTTAATGACTCGAAATATGTCCAACCTCTTTATCAGAAGAGCAGAAAATTTGCCATGCCTTTTTATTTTCTTGACTGAAAATTTGATAATAGCCTTTCTTACATAGATATCATAAGGTACATATCGTCTCTCTAACATATTAGTAAAGCTGCTAATTATGTTAATTCCACCAGTTACTTTTGTTGACCTTTTTCCCCTCTGAATAATCACACCCATCTGGTGGCAGATTTATATTACTCCTTTTAAGCACTTTTTTCCCCAAATTTAAGCATTTAATTATAAACATAACCCCTAAAAGTTAGAAACAGCTTGTGCAATAAACCAGGAATAATACACACTGACAATATCACTAACGAGGACTTCCAAGTGTAAACAGTTAAGCTATGACATTATTTTACAACATAAAGAAATTTTCACTTTTCTGAAGGTAAGAGCTAGTAAACAATGAGTTGTAATTCAAGAATTAGAAAAATTTGTTTGTCTGGGAAATTATAAAATCCTTTTCCTTTGCATATAAACATCTATACAAATTGACAGTGCTTTGCATGGCCAAAATGTTTTCAGGATATATATTTTTCCCTGCTGAAAGAAAAAGTAATCCATCTAGGCTCATTTTGGGGTTGGGTGGGTGTGCAACCAAACTGTGAAAGGATTTGTGTAAGCATGTACGAGATGATAGAAACACAAGCACTTAACTCACAGGGAAAAAAAAAAAAAAAATAGATAAGGGCTTTTTCATCTGAAATTACAGCCTCTCTCTTTTATAAACACTTGGATATCAGCACCACTTTGGCTGAGCAGGCCGGGCAGAGATAAAGGTGGTGCTTTGGGAGGCGCCGCGGATGGAGCGGGCTGGGTCCAGCCCCAGGTGTGACCCTGCTCGGCTGCAGCAGCTCGGGCCAGGCAATCCATCACCGCGCTCCCCCTGCCAGCCCAGTGCTCGGCTGCAGCTGTCTGTCACACTGGTGGATGGGAC
This sequence comes from Emberiza elegans, assembly GCA_024865655.1. Classification (NCBI taxonomy): domain Eukaryota; kingdom Metazoa; phylum Chordata; class Aves; order Passeriformes; family Fringillidae; genus Emberiza; species Emberiza elegans. The sequence continues at coordinate 22,742,974 of JALJVW010000241.1, read as the reverse complement.
CTGCTTAAAGGCAATCACGTCAATCTCGATGTGACTACTCAGACTAAGATAGAAGGATGATCTTGACAGGCTTGGCAAAGTCAGCAGAAGGCACTAGAGGACTTTAGTTACATGCTTAAAATGTAGATGTGATTTGTGCTTCTCATGCGGAGGGATTGAAGAGGCACCAAACAGCACTGTGTTTTATAGCTGGTCATCTCGGATGAATCTGTTGCCCTCGGAATGTTTTCCATAGTAAATGTAGCGACATTTCCCCAAAATGCCTACAATAAAAAGGAAATTAATTACAGTTAGGATTGAAGTAGAATAACATGCAATAAAGCACATAACTTGGGAAATTTGAAAGAGGGAAAGGAGCAGTTTTCTCTTGTCCTGCAAAAGAAGGAAAGTTTCTGCATTTCAAATATTCAGTATTGCCATTTCAATCAGCAGCTTTGAACCCACTCGAAAAATGTGTTCAAATACCTACATGAGCTATCCTGTTAAACATACATCCATGAGTATCTTCAAAACTAGAACTACACAGCACTGAAATATCATACAGTGTGTTCTAAATTAGAGTATCTCTCTCCTGCTTCTAAAAAAAGAGAAAAACTGGGTTGAAATTATATTTTGTGCTCTCTGCTATCTCCCTGCTATGTGTTTAAAAAGTTTTCCTATGAATGAAACCAAAAAGAAAAAAAAAAACAAAAACAAACAAAAAAAACCCCAACCAACCAACCAAAAAAATACCCCAAAAACCTCAATAGCAAATAACTACAGGTTAATGTGGATCCTACCTGTCAAACTTTTGCAAAGTCATACTGCAAGCACCTAATGGGAAGCCATCGACAGACATGGGCCAGAACAGTTGGCCTCCCCAGACTCCAGCATTTTTATACATACAAATAAATATTCAATAAAAACATTTCCAAAGTATCTCTCCAAACAATATTGCATCATCCCATGAGCAAGATACAATTTAATTATGCTAAATATTGGCACATGTGGGATGCTTTCAATAATTAGCCATAATACTGGTTTGGGGAGGCAAGGCACATTATTCACAGTGAGTACATGCAGAAAGATGCCTGAGGAGGCCTTAACTGCTGTGGGTGAGACACACATACCTACAGATCTCACTACCTTATTCAAAAGCATCCCCTCTGGTGGTACTAAGTGGTATGTGAAAGCGTAAGTTCACAGTTACATCCCACCTGTGAACATCCTCAAAGATGCTAAATTTTACTAGCAGAGTTGCTCTTTGAGCCCTCAGACATGTATACTCAAAGTCATCTCCCATGAACAGAAAGAAGGTGGAAGGGTCCCCTATGCCTTGGGAGTGTCATACCAGAGCAGTCACTGAAGTATCCAGCTCACCTCCAGAAGGCAAACATAACCTAGCCCAAAGGAGACAAGCACTGCCTTACATAAAGGGTAAAGAAGGGGGAGGAGCAGATCTTCAGTGCTTTCTTGTTTTAGATTTCCAGAACTCACACAGCTGTTACTGTTCCCACTTGCAGTATGAATTAACTATGCAAGCTTTTATATTCTGTGCCATTGTTTTCCAGTATAGTGTCTGGATATAGTTAAGATATATAAGATAAGCTACTAAAGCTTTGGAAGGCATGGGTCATGAAAGATTAATCTAAACCCATGCTCTTCTTCCTCTCTAAGATGTCATGATGGCAACATGTTCCTATGAGGGTTGTGGGGGGGAAATAGATCAGCCTGTCATTTGTTGTGAAAAAGTTCCTCTTCAGGATAATGCAAACGCAGTGGGGACTATACAGTGCAGTGCCTGATCAATTTCCCCTCCTGCACAGAGCTTTCTTCAATAATTTCAATTTCAATAATTTCACTAGTCAAGCAGTTTCCACATGCAAAAGATGATAACAACATTCCTAAACAAGAGTCTAATGATGACCAAGATATTCTTTCCCTAAACAGATATCCCAAGTAGGTAACAAGGACATTTAGAGCTCTAAATGCAAAGGATATGAGCAGTTTATTAACGACATTCTTTGGACTCCTTTTTCACTGGCATTGATAAAAGTCTTGTTTGAGATCTGCTGCATTTCTTAAGGACTGGAAGCAAGACTGTTTATAGAGATGCTGGTGAGAGAGTGCTGTTTGATGAATGCTGGAGACTATAGCTAGGTGTCAGTGCTTAGAAAATGAGGCAAGGACATGAGGTATTAATATTGTCAATGATCTCCTGACAGGAAAACAGATACTGTATTCACCGTCAGATTTAAATAGACATCAAGTGCATTAATGACAAAAGGGCAGACTTCAAACAAAGGGGGCTGTATGGTGCTGTGCTGAGCCAAGCTGGCAATAACCTGATCTGAAAAGACACTGTCAGGGCTACAGACAGGCCTGGGATTGTGTGCGGTGACAGAAAACAGAGATGCTGACAGAGATACCGGTGCCATATTATGCCAAGTATATTCTAACACTGTCTCCAGTCCTAACTAAATCTGACATCATTTCCTATCGCTTATAGTATCCTCCACTGCTCTGGCAGAATATTTCTCCCCAGACATCATTACAAACTCCACTGTAGTTTTAAAGTTACTGGCAGGCCTGTGCTGTCATGGAGGCTGGGTCTAGAGGCCTAAGGATAACCTCAGTCAATCTAAATTTGGAGTTTGCTGGAGAAGTGCTCTCATTTTCACTGATATCTCAGCTACTTGAGGTGATCTGAACGCTAAAGTGTGAGGAGCTGTCACCTTGAATAAAATCCTTAAAGTAAAGACGCTCTGTTCCCGGGATGTTCAGCAAAGATGTCGGACAGTCTGGCAGCAGGAAATGAAATCCAGCTGCTGCTGCTCGCCTGGGGATAAAGGTGCTTGGGCTAGTGACAGTTAAAGTCAGCTGAAATTTTTGAAATCCTGCAGCCTACAATTGTTTAAATTAAGGAAGTGTTGTCTCCGCAGAGATTCCCTACCCAGGCACACAGCTGTGATTCGATTGCCAGGCATATTACACATGCTGCTCAGAGAGCCTTGATAAAAGCACAGTTGAAAATGTTGCCATGAGACCTTGTTTATCATGAAGGTTATTTGTAAAACAATAATCTTGCTCATAAATTAAATGCGGTGACTGGCATGGTTATTTGTTTTGCTTTGTTTTTCCTCTTTATGTCCCACCTCCCTTTGGCAACTACAGAAAGCTCAGAGAACTGCAAAATGTTTGTGTGCTGCAATGAGAATTTTGATGCTAAGATATGTCACATGTGAATTTAGGAAAGCTACTGCTTTTTTTTCAGCCTATCTGCTATGGTATTCTTTCCTTGCAGGGCTGGGAGTACACTTGCTGTTTTGCACACAGACAAGGGAAAGAATGAGGGGAAAACAATACATCTGTGGCTGTTCTTGTGTTTTTAATTAAAATATCCAGCATTGGCCATAATAAGCTAAGCATACCCCCTATACATCAAAACAATACACAGCATCCAGAATGAGGTTTCCGCTCAAGGTTCTTAAGAAATGACAACACAAGGTCTCTTGAGGGATCATCTTCCCTGAATGAGGCTTCTAATTTTTCTTAAGTAGCTGATTCTACCATCACCACAAGCTGTTAGAACTATAATTATGAAAAAACTGCATTGGGAAGAATAATTTTTAAATTCACTCTTTATCTTTTAAATGTTTCCCATCCTTTGGAATGGATGTTCTAATTACGCTGGGTAAGTAATGACCTTGCAGTTGCTTGCATGTGTTGTGGTATCAGTCTTTCTTCACAAACACATTGTAATGTCAGCAGCACCAGCCTTTCCTTAGCTGAGGGAAAACCCAATTATCCAAATAAATAAATACATACATACATGCATACTAAGGCATGTGAAAAAGTTGAAGTCATGTTAGCTCCTTTTAAATTTGGCATATTTTGCAGAGAGCTATGGTGCTTTTAGACTTCTATACACTTTGAAAGAGCAAAAAAAGGTTTGCAGATGTATTATATCAGAAGTGGCAAAAACAAGTTGCAATGGGAAGTGTTAGACCTATAGATCATACAGCCTTAGTTAGTTACAGGTCAAAATTCATCCCAAGCCGACAGTGATCTAAGGGAATTGTTGTCACGTAGCATCGTGTTGCCTTTTTCCTGCCACATTATTCCTCCACATTTAGAAAAACCCACCTCTCAGTCATCACAACTTGGGCAGCTTCCAGCAACATGGGTTCCTCCAATAGCATTGAGTTTTCTTTAAAAAGTAATTACTAAAGCTAAGTAGTGAAGCCAAGAAATTCTGCCACCCCCATCAAAACCTATTGCCACATCTGCCCAACATCCTCACCAGGCACCCATTTTAGCATCAAATGTTTTTAATAAGCCCCTCTGCAAGTGAAAGCAGCAAAGTATTCACAGTTAAATGTGTTTGTCAAACGCTGGTCTGCAGTATCCATCAGGGAGTGGATTTCAGCTAACAGCCTTCTGCCTGTCTCTCACACGGACTAACCACAGGGCCTGCTACCAGGAGCTGCGGTCAGATGAAGTGTAGCACTCCATACACAGACTCAATATTCTACTGGAATTCCACTTCACCTAACTTTAATTAGAGCACAGTACCTAAATCCTCCACTGCCAATTTGTGTTTGATCCATATTCATCTCTTTTTGCACAACCTGCTGTTGCATAGTTTTGCTATGGGCTATTAAACAGCTGCCATGTTCCACCAAGAAGCTGGGTGCATTTCAGTGTGGTTATACTACCAATCTGTAAATTGTTTTGAGACCCTTCAGGATGAAATATCAATGCCATTATCATTTTTTTCATAGGCGCTTGGGCATATTCTACAATTAATGAACAGAAGCTGTGAAATTCCCTTAAATATTAATATAAACTTCCTATAAAGGAAAGTAATTCCCTACTGACAACATTTAGAGGAGAATAAATACCTATCTATGAACAATTTAAAGTCTATAATGCTACTGATTTAGGCAAAACACCTCCATGAGTCAAGTTAATCTAAAACTCTTAAAAATCTTTTTATCTAAGGGATATGTAAAGGTGGGGAAAAAAAAAAAAAAAGAAAACAACAGCCCAAAAGCAAACCATTTTGTACAGGAGTTTAGTAAGATTTCAGTTGGTATTTATCTACCTGGAAATTCCAACAATTTTAACTGGCTGTCTAGTTGACAACTTATTTTCAGTTCCTTTTGGTGAAACAGAATACTTGTTTCTATGGAATATGACCCAGCCCATGAATTCTCTGACAAAGGAATCTGAGAAGATCCCTTGGAAGACAAGAAAAGGTGTAAAGGCCCAAGCACTCCCCAAAGCAGCCAAGTGTGTAACCCAAAGAGATCCACTCAGACTTGCACTCTGCCCAGCAAACAAAGCCCTGCCAGCGTGGGGAGGACCGAGCTCACAAACTGCAACGTGACACAGGACAGCAACAGAGGAGTTGCAGCTGTCCTTGCTAATGTGATGGGCTCTCTGGCTGCTACCATTTCATCTGTTTGCTGCAACCACATTTCCAGATTGCTCCCAGCTGGAGTCAGGACACAGGAGCTTGACTCCTTAAACCAGAGAAGAAGTAGCAACAGAAAGAGGAGAATACAACAGATAAGAAAGCCTTTGGTTGTACTGCAGCTAAATGCTGTGGAAAAGAATCTTAAAATGACCTGAAATACCACAGCAAGAAACAAAACCCAGATAAATTGCACAAAATATTATTATAATATTCACAAGTGCTCACGTAACAAATGCACAAATATTTATGTCCCTTATGTTATAAACTAGTTAATTTATTTTTAAGAGGATAGAAATGGTAAATGTAAGCAAAAATGATGCATAATTTCTCAAAAAGTAGCTATGTATGAAGGGGTGAGGTTGTGCTTGAGAAGGCTGGGGACAGAGCTGGCTGTGGCTAAGGCAAAATTCCTTCACCAGGGCCACAGTCCTCACAGAGTGGTCCCCAGGTACTCCCAAAGAGGTGCCTGTGAATTAGGGATTGTGGTCCATTGCAGGTTTCCTGGAGAAAGAAGACATACCTTCAGTAGTAAACTGCTGATCCTGACTCCCCCCTGTCTCTGAGGGTAACAGCATTCAAGGAAGGTAACCTTCCCATTCAGAGGAGATGAATTACCCCTGCTCTGCTCCCTGCACAGGGATGCCGCAAAATGATAACATTTTCCTCTGGACACCCTACAGCATGGGGCACAAAATGGTGTTTCAGACTGAAAGAAATTACTGAAAGACACAAAATCAAACCTGTATCCAGTCTACAGCAATGGTGTTAGAATTACACACCTAAGCTAGAGCTGAGAGGAATCACAGAAGGCAAACTAACACACTGAATTATTGCAAGTATCCTGCACAGACAAGTGCTGTGACATGTCAAGTCTCACTGGCCTGTTTGTGGGAAGGGGGAAAAGGGGGGGAGTATGCAGGGAAGTGAGAGTAGGGGAGGGGGGAGCAAAGCAATCAACAGGGAGGGGATGTTGGAAAAATTTGCAATGAAGGTGATAGGAATACAAAGATGTGAAGTTTGCATCCTGGGCCAAGGAAGCTGCATAAATGTTCAGTGTAAACTAGCAGTCAAGCTGATGTGTGATAAAGTGCAGCCTGCTGTAAATACACTTCAGGGCTCCCAGTGCAACTAGGGAAGAAATCTGAAATTTGGAAAGGGGGGTGGGAGAAAGAAAAAGTAAAAAAAAAAAAAAAATGCACTGCAAGCTTTTTCTCACATAATCTGTTACTGGAAAATTGAGAAGCTTGTCCAAGTCCGTGGGAATAAGCTGATGAGCTGATACTTAATAATAAACCATATTGTGTCATGGTGCGGAGTCATCTAGATCCATTCAGGCCACAAACTATATTACTTTATACAGCCCTGGCTGACATACATTTAAAGCCCTCTACACATTAAGGAGCCATTAGGCTGACAGATTAAAAGTTATCTTGGAGCTAATGTTTCCATTATGCGTATCCTGGCAGTGGAACAATCAACACACTGTTCCTCAGATGTCATACTTTGTTTAAAAAAAGGGTAGGGGGGAGAGCAGGGGGAAAGGAGGGTATCCTTCCCTCCTTGAATGACATTGACATGATCAGCTTTGATCTGGGCATGTGCTGTCTACAGATTCTCTACTGTTGGCTAAAATAGGAGCATTTAGGGCATAATACGTTAAATCATTAACCAGTTCCATACTCCTCTGGGTATCATTGTTACAATTTAAGGTTCTGCACTTGGGATTTCTTTGGAATCTTTCCATGCTCATTGTAACCATCATCAGAGAAATATGTTGGGGGGTTGCAAATTCTCTTCCTAGTGAAAATGAAACAAAAAGCACGCAACAAAAATACACAACCAAATAAACAAAAACTCCAAACCAAATGCTTTTGTCTCTTCAGTGTACCTTTACCAGTTTTGTGCCGTTACTGTCATGGAGAGAATTAATGCTGACTTTATAATTACATACTTGCTGTGAAATACGTTGCAAAATTAAAGCAGATTTTTTTTTCAATTACTCAGACTCATAAATTTTGTACTTCGCTAGATACTGTAATCAAAGACACCCAAGTGCACAGAAAGCATCAGCGTGCCAAATTTTACGGGCGGAATGACGCTTATATTTGGATATACTGAACACCCTTGAAGGAGATGGAGGAGAGGAAGTTTGGGCTCGCAGTCCCCTGGGTCTGGGTGTGTCCCATTCTCTCACGCACGGTGTGGATGAAAGCAGGAGAGCGCGGGCAGACAAGGGCGGTAAATGCCCGGCCCGGCCGGGTCAGCCGCGCACCGCGGGCCCGCTGTGCGGGCGGGCCCCGGACACTAGAGGGCAGCAGCTCTTTGTGCCAGCCCCGCCGCGCCGCGCCGAGCCGCGCGGGCGGGCGGCGATCGCGGGCGGCAGCGCTGAGCGCGCCCCGCTGCCGCCGGCGGAGCTCGCAGTGGTACAAGCTCCGCTTCTGGAAGAAGGCAGCCTCTCGCCCAGCAGCCTGCACTGGTAACAGCGCTGCTTCTGAAGGAAGGCAGCCTCTCGCCCAGCAGCCTGCGCTGGTAACAGCGCTGCTTCTGAAGGAAGGCAGCCTGTCCCCCGGCAGCCCGCAGCGGCACAAGCTCGGCTCGCAGCCTCACTCCCGGCAGCCCGCAGCGGTACAAGCTCTGCTCTCAGCCTCTCTCCCGGCAGCCCGCAATGGTACAAGCTCTGTTTGCAGCCCCTCCCCGGCATCCTGGCTTCTGCCGGGCTCAGCTCGGCGGCACCGGGGTGCGCTGGTGGCGGGGCAGCGCTCCGAACAAAAGGCTGGAAATGCTGTCGGGGGGAAGGTGACCGCCCGCCTCCAGCGTCGAACATTTGTTATTCCCTCGTACTCACGGCGTAAATGCCAGCGCGGCTTTGAACCACCTTTCTCTTACTTTTGTTAATGCAACGGTGCGACCACCGAAGTGATGTAAGAGACACCTTTCACACATTCAGAATGATGGAGGAAAAGGAGGTTCTAAAATCCCTTCCCGACCCTATATGAAAGTTCAGCTGTTCAGTGTACGCTCACCTTACAATTTAGGAGATTTTCAGTTAATTTGGCTAACATATGCAAAAATGGCCTTTCTGCTGGCTCCTCCGTTCTTTGGGCTGCATTCTAATAATAAAACTTACACTACTCAGCAATGGAACTAAACCATAAAGAACGACAAGGTCATTAAGAAAACAAAAAGTGACTATAATTAAATCATACTTCAGAAACCTTAACCATGCACAGATTGCATTAGCAGTAAAATGCGAGAGGAAAAAAGAGGGAAGTAAGTTCTTTTAGTAACTGTGATAGAATTAAACAAATGTACCATGATTTATGGGGCAGAAAGCAAACTTTTGGAATAATTGTTCGGAAAGTCTGCAAGCATTCCAATAAAATTACAAATTCTTCTGTGAAAAAAATTTGAGCAGCAGGGCCCTTCTGGAGAGTTTAGACATAAATTTGGCTCATCTCATGAGTAAAACTTGCTTTTGGATCTCAAATGTGTTCCTGCTGCAGGAGTTCACATTAGGGGAAAAAAAAAAGCCATAGAAAATTGAGTCTGGCTCAACTGGTTTGAAATTTCTCAAGAGAGTCATCTGAAATAAAGACAAGTTGCTTTTTATTTTTAAAGCTGGGAAAGAAAGTATCTCAAATAAAATTAAAGAGCATAATTAATTAGTGCTGCTGTCACATTATGATACAGTTAAGGGAACCTTCTTTGTCTGCCATTACTTGCTCCTTTCCACAAGCCCTTCCTCAGAAACAACAACAAAACATTTAAGTAATTGCTAGTGATAATATTACTACGATTTCTCCTGATACAAAAATAGACGTTTTTTGAGAAGCAGGTAGACTACAAGGCCCTGGATTCCCTTGATTTCCAGCAAAAGTTGAAGGCATCTGGCACTCTGTAAGACACATCCAGAGCCCACAACAATGGGTGAGCTCCTTTCTCTCTTCTGTCACTATTACTATTTAGCATCCAGTGTAATCAAAAGTGCATCTGGATCCAAACACAAAGTATTAAGAAAACATGTAATTCTCTGGACTAAGTCTGGGCTTGCCTCTTAGTAGAATTTTGTTCTCTTCTATATGACATATAGCACCATCTGCTATTGCTAAATAGTTACTGGCCATAGTCTAGTTCCCAACCTGCCTCCAGTACTGCAAGCCAAAATATTGTCATCGTTTTCTATCCTCAACTCTTTTTCCCTTTCCTCAGTCTCCTTATAAAATATGCTAATGGGAGGGGGCTGAAGGCTAAATCACAGGGGCCAGTAGAACATCATTTACAGGTGCACTTTTAGTCTCTATTGAAGCTTTTGCTAAAGATAAAAAATTGGGGACTAAGAAACAGCTCGAGGGGGACATTAAAACCCCTCCACTAGGGCCAGAGTCATTAAAGTTTAGTTAAAGCACTAAAGACTTTCTAACAAGTATTCTGCTTAGTAAACATTTTCCACCAGAGCGTGGCTATTGGTGAGAGCTTTTGGAGTGTGTCAGTTAATCAGTATTCGCCTGCTTTGACAGCTTGAAATATTACTCACTTATTTGGCTGGTTCAAATTTGTCAGACTTGACTATGTCACAAGTTTACATGTCCCCATATGAAAAAGGAGCTCACTGGCAAAATGTTCACGATGGACCTAATAAAACACAGGTGGCTAGAAAATAATCAAGCAGCAGTGATCTCTGTTATTATCACTCAGAAGGACACAAAAAAGAGTGACTGTCTTTGAGACTACCAAGCTAAAGGGGAAGGCATAACCTGTTACTTTACCAAATATCCTTTAAATGGTTAATGGAAGAATAAAATCACCACCACACTCAGAGGCATTAAATTGCTTGGTTAAAGCTGCATATATATTTTGGATGTGTTGAGTCATTTGGTGGTACAAAGAAAAGAAAGGCTTAAGACAGAAGCTGTCCCTCAGTCCCGAGATTGTTTTGCAGCCAAGGAAGCCCCTTCTGCCACAGGAAGGCCATTTAGGCAATACTCTTCCCCTTTGCTCTCAGGGTGGGTGCTATTAAAACAGAAAGTCCTCTGAAGGTAGCAGGTAGTCTGGGATTAGACCATCACATGAATTCACAGCAGGAAAGCCAGTCACACACAGCCACTGTTTGGTTAAATGTATTCTACAACAGGGCACACGAGTGCTGCTGTTAAGCCTGGGGCACCACTGAACAGCACAAACTGCCCTACAGAAGACCTCAAAGATCTCAGAAGTAATAACAAAAAATTATACAAGAAAGATCTTTTCAGGGATAAGGAAAGCTTAACCACTTACGTGTGTGCAGTGAACCCTGTGGTCCTTTCAGAGAGGCTCCTGGGAAGCAGCGATATGCTACTGAAGTATTTCAGTCTTTGGGCAAAACAAGCTTGACATCCCTGTTGGCATCTCTGCTGAGAACAGACACTGGCCTTACTCAGAAAACATCAAACGTGACTTTCTGCTAGCTGTGGCAAAGCTGAATACTGAAGGCAGGGGAGGAGAGGTCACAGAGGAAGCAGTAGTTAACGGGGTAAAGTGAGTGTTATAATCCCCAAATTGCAGTAGGACTGAATGTTTGCAGACAATCTGCCTGTCTGTACCAAGACAGCCTCATTTTTCTTTCTTCTAGGAGAGGGTTAAGTATAATCTGAAGCCTGGAAAATGGCTGCTGTTGATACTAGTGAGGCCTTCTCTTTAACTAGATCCTTCAGGAAAAAACAAATTAATCAACAGCCAGCTGAAGTGGGTTTAATGATTGCATTCTGCATACAATCAGCTTTTCCCTTTTCAAGGGCCATCAATATGTCAAGGGAAGACATATCTGAAGGATATAGCTCTTAACATCAAGGTTATCTATTCTCCACAAGGCTCCCACTCCTTACTGGGCTGATACTTTACACTGCCTGTGTCTAACATTTTCATCAACTCTGCAATCAATCAAGGTAATAATGTTGTGCAAAAAATCAATTAACAACGCAATTAAACTTTCCTTATTATCTCAAAGGGCTGAAATAATACCTAAAGGGAAGATAGACTCACTGAATGCAGACATCCATAACCCAATGTGAAAGTGAATTATGAGGTTAGACAGATGCAGGCATGTACTGGCGCTGTTATTTTCAAAGGGATATATCTCATCCAGGCAGTGTATCAGTCACCACCAATCCCATACCCTAAAATTCCAAATTACTTTTAAGAAATATACGATGTGCAATATCCATTTCATATTCTCTTTTAGAGATAAACCCCCCAAAATCTGAACAGGAGTATTATTCAAAGACAAAATGATCTTTCAGAAAGAACATAAAATATAAAAGCTATAATAACATTTACATCTGTATACCACCCATGTCTGTAAATGCAGGTCATCAATTATACCTAATCTGTAGTGAATAAGGAACAGAAGAAGCAGCACAACATTTAAAGCCCAAAGGCTCAAATTTGCAAATTCCTTGCATCAAGTACAATGAAAGAAGAGCCCCAATATAAACACATGCAGCAAAACCAGCAAGGACTTAAGTATCATTCCCTGAAAATAAGACAGAGTGCCTATATTATTTTGTAATTACATTCAATCCTCATGGAAACATCATTCCCAAGAGCTGAGAGTTTTAAAGTACATTGAAAACAGACAATTAACCCCTTGCTGTTGGGAAGATTTGGGTTTTAGCATAAAGATCTTAAAGAGAGAGATGCTCAGCACATCCGCACAATGGAGTTAATGTAGTTGGGAACCCACGTGCAATAGCTTTGTTTTGAAGATGACTGGATAAAGATTTGAGGGAGGGTGGGGAAAAGAGGAGAGAAAGAATACATCTAAAATTAACTGTGAAATGATTGATCTTACTGCTCCCCAGTGAAAACCAAAAAATAGTATACAAAGAAAACAACTGTGACCAAGCTAGGTATTTTGTGGGGGTTTTTGACACCTATCATTTTATATCTCACAACCTGAGCATTTTCCCTCAGCCCCCCTTACTCATTTCCCAACATACCCACACACACACTTCACCCTAGGTTGTTGTGATTTAACACAGGCAAAAAGATAATGAAAATAGAAAACACTTAAGGGAAGCCTATGCCAAAGTGACAAGCTAGGCTTACATCCTGTAATAAGCTCAGGAAAATTGGAAGCAGAAAAGATTTCCCTTACACACTGCACTTTGAATTCCTGTGTTAAAGGACACTCCATGTGTCTGTGTAAGGAGAGGTGTTCTACAAAACTGTTCTCCCAGCAGGGTTTGCTTAAGCACATAACAGCTGCAGTTTAGAAATGGTCTGTTCTTACAATTAGCTCACATAGTGCAAGTGGCTTGTTTGGACCAAGAACATTTTTTTGTTGTTGTTGATAATTCTCGCTGGTTTTGTCTTTGTCTTGTACTTCCTGCTCTTCCCCGTTACCCCCATTCTGTAGAGTCAATCATGGGTGAGATAAAAATAAACGTGACTAAAATTTTCCACAATTTTTGAAACATTGCGACTTTCCTGCATGGATTTGGGGCACTAATATTAGCCCAGGATTAGAGAATTCAGCCATTCCTCTCTTAACCTTTAGGAACATAATTAATATGTTTTCATTTTCAATGACTTCATTGTGTGTCTATCAACTGGAACCATTCCTGCTGTGTATTTGATTCCACTGACGATGGGGTGTGTTGGATTTTAAATGATGTGCTAGCACTTCTGTTCCCTATATACTCTAGTTTATGTGTTATTCATGACTTGCATTTGGAGACATGGATGATACACAGATGTAAATGTTATTAAAGCTTTTGTGTTTAGATTCATTGTGAAAGACTTCTTTGTTTTCAGATAATTCTTTTAACCATCACAAATAACCACCAATACATGAAATTGTCTCGAGACATTTTTCTTTCCTGTTAAGGTTGTTGATGAAGAGAATTTTTTATTCTCCCTAGTGTTCTCTCATCATCAAAATAAAATACAGGATAAATTGACAGACAGCAGTTACACCTGCAGGATAACATAGAAGTAAACCTTTTTGTCATGTGCTCATTATACAAAATCAAACCTAAAAGTTACTTTATTTTTTTAATAGCTGTCAGGACTGTGGCTCCCAGTTTAAGAAGGCTGCAACTGGCATTATTCTCAAACTGCTTTCACCCTTTAACATCACATTTGTATTCCTGAGGAATTTAAAAGGAACATGGTAAAGAGAAAGGTATTTCACCAAGTCATGGTTCCCTATCTCCTTTTTCACTTATATTAAACAAATTTTAGATGATTAGTTTTATAACACTATTTAAATATTTTGTATATATGACAGACGTACTGTGCATCTTTGTTGCACTGGTACTATGTAGGAAAAAGCTGAAACACAATATGTACTTAAATGCTTGGTAAGCATCAGCCTTGGAAAACATCACCCAGACAGCAGTCAGAAGTAATTTTTTGTGATGGACAGATAAAACACCATTAAATTTTTCATTGCTACTTATTAAGGCAAGGGGTGAGCAGGTAGATTTGTGTGTCTGGACTGGTAAATCTTCAAGACAGTTGTGTGAGGTTGCTATACGTAACTACATATATGGCTTTGAACTGAAACAAAAGTACTCTCAAAAAGCCACATTTAATCACTAATAATCCTGTCAATTGATAAATCTTTAGGTATTTTCTCTCAATGAAATTGAAGCTCACTTTAAATGTGAAGTCTTGGAGTTGTCACATTTTTTGCTTTAAAAGAAATATTTTATAGCAGATATTTTTACTTTTTATGTCTATTTTATCCATTAAGCCTATAATAGCAGCAGCCTCTCTACAGAACTTAAATATTCAGAAACCCCAGCAAAAGGGATTTCTTTGTCTGAAAAGTTCAAGCTTCTTGTAAAAATCTGACTCAGACTAATTTAGTCAATGTATAATAGTTTGATCAAGAAAATAACTTATGAAATTTTCTGTTATTGGAGTAGTGTGTTGGATGGTGGTGGCTTGCACTCCCCAATGTACCATTTTACAGAGAACTTCATATTTTGTTGTGAATAGTTATTGAAAAGAGATTTTTCCATCTGACAGAGAGAATCAATCTAATGTCACCCACTCTTTACCTCCAATTTTCTACTAGCACCACCTCTGTCTGGTGCAATCTTGTAAATGTTTTGCTGGAGATACCTGCTGTTTTACTTCACCTGCCACTAAAGCTTACTGCTCTTGAGCAGTTTTGGAAAACTGCCTTTGAGCTTTATGAAACAAAAGACAATTTTTTAAGCTGAACCAAACTGTAACTTAATTCAGCAGGACACTGCACTGCAATGCTGCTTTTAAGTCTTTGATGCTTTATTGAGGCAGCAAGGTTCCAACCTTTCTCTTCCCCAGTCACAGTGAAGACAGCTCAGGACTACTCAGTAGAGCATTTTTAATGGCCAAAACCCAGGAAGTCATGGCTCAGCTGCCTTGCACTGCATTCCAGGCAAATTCCAGCCATGGTGAGGAGTGCCCATGCCATGGAAAGAGTAACCCACTCCCTAGTGCAGGATATAGGGTCAGGACAAAGTAGAGTGGCTGGAGCATCATCAGATTAGGCCATACTAGGTCCTTGGGGTTAAGAAGCTACAGTATTTGGGACAGGGTAGCAGGAGAGGGGAATTAAAAGAGGCCATTTTTGTGTGGTTTCAGTCTTGTGCCATACAGTTCTTCAGCCTTCACAGACTGGCCAATGTGCACAGTTCAGTCTTTTACTTTTCATGACATAAACACCTATTTTTGGGCTTACTCAAAAATGGAAATAGCTTGTCATCCAGGGAATAGATGAGCAACATTTTCAGATGCTCTTCAACAATTATTTTGTCATCAGGAAGCAGTGTATGATACCTTATAAACATGACACCATAAATCTACAACATTACTGGGGCAGATACAGATTAAATCACAATTCAATATTAGTAGCCACCTTAACTGAGTAGAACCTGATGCAACATAAAAATATGTTGAGATGAATTTGTTAAAATAACAATTTTAAAAGGTCTTCCTGCCATTTCTATCTAACCAGAAGCATGTTCGCTGCCTGTGAAATAACATAAGATTTCTGCTCTCCTCCAATGCACTTGTCTACAGTTGCACTCAGCTTAAATAGCCTTTGGTAAAGGCTTGGAGATCTTAAAATAGGAGGGCACTCATCAAACTTTCACCAGATGACTCACTGCACTGTTAAGAGCAGTTATTTAAATGTTTGAAATATTTTAGACAGTTGATGAAGTCAAGAGAAACAGTTCAGCCAATCACCAAGAAAGCAAACAGTGACCCACAGGATTTCAACCATCCTCCTTTTCTGATGTGTTTTCACAGCACACATTACCAGAAGCTTTATGAGACCACTTTAAACCATCAAGAGTCCATCCAGGTAAGATCACCCGAAAAACGGGGTACTAAAAGAGATTACAGAAAGCGGGTACAGGATGTTTTTCTTTTTTCTCCCATGTATTTGAATTTTTTGTTTAACAGGGAAGAAGCCTGTCTTCTCATACAACCAAATGATATGACAACGTTTTTCTTGACATAAAGAAAATAACTTCATGTGGTCTTTCCCACAGCCATGCAACTGTGCAGGCCTGGTGAGTGTGGCAGTCTTGCATAACCTCCTTCTCCATTTATAGCAAGGATGGTTAAGTTCTGGACACACATGGCTCTAAAATTTATTGATTTCAAGTGCAATTAATATCCAAGTCGCTTGGAAGCTTATATAAAGCTATTACTCTGTTCAAAGGGGGAAAAAAAAGACCATCAAATGGTTATACTGAAAGTTATTTTTCTGTTTTTCTTTGTCTCAAAAAAGAAAGGGGGAGGGGGAGATGACTGTTCCATAATTATAAATCTTCTGAAACTGTAACTCAGGAAAAGACTTTTCAAATAAAATGTTTCCCAGAAAAGAATATTTGGCAGCGGTTGGCTCTTGTTTTCCCTAATAACCATTAAAAGTCTGCCCCAGTAAAGCATTTTACTGCAACGTTTGAAATGGTAGAGTTTACATTTTATTTAATGAATAGTTGCAGAGCATTAAAGCAACATCTCGTCGGCAAAACAGCTCCTTATCCTCGCTTTGTCTCAATTGGTTTTTTTACATTTCATTTTCAATGACATGTCAGCCGTCTCTCACCAACCTCAAAGGAAAGTTGAATGCGGGGCTTACAAAGTTAAGCTGACATTTGCTCTCTTCCAATAAAAAATATTTAGTCCATTAAACATAAATACCTGTCATTATGATACATGGACTGGGTACAAGCCTCCCGTTTCCCTCTGATGTTTATTACATCCAAACAACTGCAGTGCCTGCATGTTTTCAACTTTAGTGTATTGATTAAACTTTTAAATGGCTGCCATATAACCCAGGGACATCAGGAAGATTAATTTGCGTCAATGTTCATCTGTAATTCATTAGCCATTTATTCTTTACAACCACATGGGCTATCAAGAAAATGCAGGCCATTTTTCACTCTGCACAGGCTTGGGAACAGATCCTGAAATTTGTGCTGCATACAAATAAGCTCCCCAGGCCCGGCCACTTAAACTGCTTGGCTTTTCAAAAGTTAAAGTTGGGAATAACAGCAGAAAAAAGGGAACATAAAAAACCAGAAATGGACAAAATATACGTCCTCAGGGTACTAGGGATTTAACTGAGTTTGTCCACTGTCTTTTCATCCATGGATTATGGTTTCTTATTTCACTCAGATTATAATAACTGAAACTTGTTACTGTGCAAAGGCCATAAATAAAATGAGCTGTACCCCCCTCTAATATCTTCCAAGATGCAGTTACTTGGAGAAAGCTAGAAAGCGGCAGTGAAGTATAAAAAGCTCATGCCTCAAGGAGGTTGTAGCCGTGAATCTAAGAAAAGGATGCAGCTTTAACCAACTCTCCCATTTATTGTGGATTCCAGTCTTGCCTTTATTTGGGAAAATGGCCAGCTAAATATTGGTATGTTTCCTTAGGGTAGAGGGAAGCCATCTGGCTCCTTGATTTGCCCTACTGACCCCCTTGGCACAGTATGAAGTGCATATTAAATAAGGAAAAGGAAAGAGAACAGCCATAAAGCAAACAAAAATGCACATGAATTTTACATTTACAACATGGAAAGATCAATGAAATGCATCCTGGTTCCTTTCCTCTCACTACCTATAAATTACAAATAGTGTCACTCTGCTAGGTAAAGGCACAGTGGTACAGCAATAGAGTCATTGAGCCTAATGGTACCAATTGAGATTCCAAAAATTAAGATCTCATAAGACAAATCCAACAGGTTCCCTGTTGGAAACAAGAATATAAAGATAGTAGCACCTTGTAAGAAACACAGAAATCTTCACACAGGTCTAATACATCAGTTAGGATGTAATTACCTCTACTTAACAGCCACGGTCACTATGCTACCATTTTAAAATGTGGATTATGCATAAAAGAAAAGAGATAATTTCCTTCTAAAATCAGTTATCAGCTTACTGTTAAAAATCAACCTGGGTGAAAAGAACACTGGAGCGAGCATCCTGCTTAGTGTAACCCTCCCCAGTGCAAGGCTGATGCCGTGCCCAACCTGCCTGCCCCAGCAAGCTGGGATCTCAGCACAGGCAGGGCGCTGTCTGGGGGAAGCAGGAGCCTCTCATCACATCCAAGGAACCCGCAGGAGGAACGATGCATTGGACAAACCTGAGCTGTGGAGCAGCGATAGATTTTGGCCTACACCCTCCAGCAGCTCCAAAGAATTAAATGCTGCCCTGCCATTACCTTATCACCAAGAATCAGCCATTTGGTGCTTGTCTCTGCAATTTGCATAGCAGTGCTTTACAGACAATCTGCAGGTGGGATTGCTGAGCAGCATTTCTGTCAGTTGGCTGCCTTGGAAGTGCCCCAAAATAAGTGACCCAAACAAAAGAAGAAAGAAGAAAATTATGAGACATACAGGGATATGCTCAAAGCGACTTTTGGATATGATTTTGTATTTTATTACATGCTTGAAATTTAGACTGAGTTCATCTAAAGATTCATTACGGTTCATCAATCTCACAAGCAAACCTGAGCTGATTTGTGGTTTCATTTTGCACAAATACTTACTTTTAATAGGCAGGAGAAAATTAAATGAGTTTTGGTCAGATATCTGGATTCCTTTGAATCTGAAAGTTGAGTCAAAAAGAATGTTGGGAAATAAGCCAGTTTCAAAGCCATATGTACAAGGAAAGAAGTCCATTTATCCAAATCTGGATAGCTTTATGCTGTACACATAACCTGAGTCGCTCTGGTCTGCATCTGCTCCACAGCACAAGAAAAGATGAAATCTCAGCTTCAACTTTGCATTTTGGTTTTTTCGGCTTTAGTCATACCTTCAAAATAATTTAAATATAATTTGTTTGGAGTAAATTATTTTTCTATTATGATAGGAGACATACTGGGAACTTCACCAATGAAAATATGTGGATAACAAGTGAGCTGAAAATAAAGCAAAATTTACCTAGTCTAAGTAGAAAAAAGATGCAGTGCTAAAACTGTAACTTAAAGTAAGAAAAGCAAAGCAAATCACAGCACAACTATGGAATTTCTATCACATCAAAAAAAAAAGAGTTAGTATGCAAGTAATTGCAGGTGTTTTAGAACAGAACCATTATAAATTCAGCAGAAAATTTTTCAACCTTACTTCTGCAGATACTGAAAGCTACCTCATGGTGCTCACTAAACAAAGTGTTTCCTTAGAAACTTTATTCTTTGGTGTGCTAGCATTAACTTTTAGTAGAACACAGTTAAGATGCAGCCAGACCTTGGGGTTCAGTCCTTTAAAATTCCCAGTATAACATATCTGAAACACCAACCACACAGTAAAGGAGTAGAAATCCCAAAAGGAGGCTCACCAATCCCAGATTCTAATTAAATCTTGACAAATTAGGTACAGCAGCCCAGGGGATCACAGCCATTGTGCTCACACCGTAAAGCCTCTGTCCTGGGAATGTCCCTGGCAGGCTGCATGCCATGGCCCTGTGGCACAGGAGCAGGTTATTGTGGCTCACCGTCACACCCGGGCTCTCTCATGCTGCAGGAATCTCCAAATGGGAAGACTAGGTGGCTTTGAACTCGTGCTTACACTGGGGGGGCCTAAAGCAGCAAGCTCAGGACTCAGCCATTTGTTTTCATTTTCATATAATGATGTGTCTAGCTCTCATGGTTGCACAGAAAACTGTATCAACTCGAACCATATGTTAACTGAGGCAGCAATATGTTCTTAAATTGGCAGACAGCTCAAAATGACAGTTCAGCAAGATGTGAACTATTTTCAATCATCTCAATAGGGTGTTAACTCTAAACCCTAAACATTGCCTGTATATATATTTTGTTAACCATTTCACTACTAAATACCTTAGGCAAGATAGCTAAACTGTCCGTCCACACTTCTGCAAGACAGAATATCCCAACTCCTAATTTGAAAGAATGTATACATATAAATTGGCCTAGTTACATACTTGGCTCCATCATTTTAACATCTCACAATCAATGTATTTTTCCTTCCACAATCACGAGGCAGTGAAGTGCTGTCATCTCCCTTTTAGAGATGGAGGAAAAAATGCGAGAACATGATAAAAAGGAAACAGAACAGAGATCATCTGAGCTTAAGCCTTTTGTCTGAACCAGTAGATTAGCCTTTCCTTTTACACGGAAATTATGTGGAGACAGCGAAAAATCCGCTGAATTAAAGTAAGTAAAAGAGACTGAATATTTAAGAGCAGTATTATCCATATATGTACCAGATTTAGTTTTTAAAAGGTTGTGTGCAGTTCAGTTTAAATTAATTCAGTTCTTTCACTGAATGCCACAGAATTTTCAAGGATTTGCTCAAGTTTAAGGCCAGCTTACCACAGAGCACAGAATCTGCTGCCCTTCCCTCTAGCTGGTCAGTTTTAGTAATACAGTGTCTTAGCTTTAGGCCATAGTACACAATAAAATAAAAAAAAACTAATGCAAATTTTAAATCTTTGCCAAATAAACACAGGATCTGGATTAGTAACACTTTTTAAGATCATACATGTCTTAAAAATGTACAAAAAGAAAATAATAAGAGTTAAAAATATATTATTTTTTAGGTCTCAATACCTTACTAGTTTTTTTTTTTTTTTTTTGGCCAATCAGGCCAACAGTGTGGCAGCCAGTGTAATTGAAACTGTTTTCCTACCCAGAAAGTACTTCAGGTTTTGAGTCACAGAAGTAAATGCATCTAAGCCAGGAATGGAAGTTGGCTATTTATTACCCAGGTGACAATATAGGTTTCAAGAAAGTGTACAGTAAGAAAAACCTTCAGCCTGACTGGACTGTATGGGCAAAGATAGCTGTGTCTCCTGATACCAGCCTAAGCCACTTTCAAACAACTAACTGCAGAAACTCTGTCTAGTTTGTGAAGTATTTTGTGATGAAAGGCACTCTACACATGTAAAATATTATTACTACATTTGCAAAATGAAATTTCTAAAAGAAAAAGCACAGAACACGCCAACAACAATAAAGCAATCAATTTCAATAGGATGCAATAACTTGCAATAAATTGCTTTGTAGACAAGGATTAAATTGTTTCAGCACCAGCCACCCAATCCAACTTAACTAACAAAGAGAAAAAAGAAATGAGAAACATTTGCTTAAAAAGCTCATAACTGTCAGTGTGTTCAGAACACCAGCATGTCCTGCTACACCTAATACCTTTGTCAAGGTGGCCTATCTGGAACTACTCTTTCCCATTCCCTGCAGACTTAAGCTGCAGAGTTTCCCTGCAGACTCCCACTGTATTTGCCAGTACTGGATCTCTGCTTGGGGTCTGAGTTTGAGACAATCCAGATCCACAGGCACAGCCCCCCTTCCCCTGCCCCCCTTCAGTATCACTCATCGCAGCTTAAGCTTGTCTGCCTTGCACTGGCAGTGACCTGGATGTTGCACATGTTGCAGTGCAAGGGGAGAACAATACCAGCAATGAGACTGCTCCTGTGATGTTGGTTTTTCATAAAGATGTGCTTAACATTCTTCCAACAACATTATTGTTATAATATTTTTTCCGTGCTCTGATTCTACAAATCAGCGTTACATTATACTGAAGAAGAAATGTATTGGGTCTTAAATCCTTGTATTAAGCATTCTGTTTGAACAATGGATTTAAGAGATTTGGTTTACTATTCCACAAGATATTTTAATAAATCAGCATCTTAATTCCTAATACTTTCTTCTATTAACACATGAGATTTTAACTTTCTCTTCTCCACATTGTTACATGCTACTTTAACTAATGTCAAAACTGAGTCTCAAAATGACAGTGCCAAGCATCCAGAAGAGGGCTGACTGTCCATTTACATCATGGTCTTTGCCTCCTTCTATGTAAGACTAGAAAATTAGCACGAACATTTGGTAGCAGACTGCAGAGTTGTCATTCATCTTCATTTCCATGGGACAGATCAGTTAAAGCCTGGGTTGTACACAAAGCATTAAAACCACTTCTGCATGTTAAGTAATAACATGGCACCATGATGCAAAGTGGGGACGGAACCACCCTTTGGGGTGCACTTACAGGAAGGCTTTAGCACGATTCTATGTTTTTAATTGCTGATTACTCTGCTGCAACATGACTTATGAAAACAACTGCATGTTAAATCATGAGTGTCAAAGAAAATCTTATGAATGTTCACATGATGATATCTTCAAATAAATTGAAAGTATTTTATAATTAAATTTACAAGAGTCCCTAAATCCCATTTTAAACTAAATTAGGCGCTTTAGGGGGAAAAAAAAGTGCACATAGGCCTCAACTGAGGAAGATATTAGACTGGCAACAAGATAACCACTATGCCTTTTTATATTAACAGCACAAGATTCCTGTAATGAGATTGAAAAGAAGGAAGCTGGACCTGTGTTCTACAATATGATGCAATGCTGGTCCACACACATCCCTCTCTACTGAGAAGAAACAACTTTCTGTTCCACTTCTTTAAACACTTGGGCAAGAAGCTGCACAGACTCTGGAAGGACAAGCTCAACTCCCTTGGTTCCCCGTGGGGCACATTTTTGCCCAGCTGGAGCGTGGCCTGGAATCAGGACAAGCAGGCACATTGCTGAGCATGGTGACCCCAGTGCAATGGAGAGCTAACAGGATTCTCAACAGAGATCACGGTGTGAGAGAGGAGGATTAAAATGAATGCCAGATAGCACTGGAGGGATAGAGGAAAGCCCTGTTTGATGGCACACATTCAGATCCAACCCTGTGACTAGCATGCTGTTCCCCTTTTGTCCGGTGTTTTGGAGTGAACGTGTCTGTGACTGCCACAACCTTCACCGAGTTCTGCTGCCCACTCAGAGGCACACACACTCTCCAAAGACTTGGATTTGCAAACCACAAGAAGCTAAGAAAAGACTCAGCCATGAAACCCTCAGCACATTCAGAATGGCAGCTTCTGTAGACACATAGAGCAGCAGAACATTAAGTGCTTAGGTAACTTCACCAATGAAAATATAGACAGCTTGAGACTTCCAGTTACTTATGCACAGGTTTAATGTTTTATGCATTGTTATCTGCTCTTAAAAGCTTGAATCACACTCATGTTGCCCTTAGAGCCTAGTGCTTAGACACCTTAAAAACACCTGCCCCAAGAGTATGTGTGTGTGTGTATATCTATATATATATATATATATACACCTCTATATATATCTATATCTAGAGAGAGAAAGAGAGAGAGAGAGAGCATGAGTATATATCTATCTCCTGCACACTTAGCTGCTTCTACTGCCTTCACAAGGGGTTGGTGCTGTTGGAAAATGAGCCCACTACATTAGTCACATAAGCTGGGATTTACAGCTGAAGTTCTCAAAGGAATTTAGCAGTACAACTGTGCTGGATATTCAGAAGGCTTAATTCCCATTAGGCAATGAAAACAAGCAGCTAGCATCAAAAAACACTGTGTGTCCAGCAGCTTACACTGCTCTTCATTGACTAAAGAAACTGGAAAACATGCCCCACTAAAATGGCCAAACTTACCCTAATTAATATGTTTCCTTAATGTGCCATTACTCAAACTCAAAACCATTTGAATTTTATTGCTGTTCATGGCCACCCTGAAGAGGGGTTTTATTTGCTGAAGCATTTGGCAACCTACAGTGCTCTCAGTGAGAGATACTATATTAATTTCTCCATATCCTGGGTAACCAGTCTCCCCTTCCAGAGAAGGCCTACATTTTCCCTAGTCTTTTCTGGAAAGGAAATCTGGTCCTCATTCATATGAATTCAGCTTGCAAATATCACTCAATATTTGTGTATTTATTTTAAGAAACAAATTATTTGGATGGTTTGGCTGTGGTCTAAAGTACTTATAATTTTAGATTTTTCTTCTGACATGGCTTACTGACTAATTCCAAAACTCAGGATAAAAATCCAGATATGACCAGCTGAAAACCTTTCAAGAGGAATACAGGACACATGACAGCGGAAAAAAGGTAGATGCAGCATTGAGGATTTAAAGCATCAAAAATGTCCTAAAAACTGAGTGTTCCTGTGGTATCTGTGATGTGCTGGTGTTTAAAAAGTGAGGGGAGAAGAGGACTAGTGAGCCAAGAGGAAAAGCTGGTCGTTGAATCTCTGTTCCGAACTAATTTGTTTCGAATTCTGCCACAGTCTTACATGTGAGAAATGACATTAAGGGCAAGGGGTGATAGTGCAGAGATAAAGCAACAAGAAGGTATTCAAAATACTTGCCAAGAAAAAAGCACTCATCTGATAAAAATTTAGACAGGAAGAATGCCAAAAACCAGGAAAGACACAACGGAGAGATTTGATGAGGTGATTGCTGCTGCAGTTGTCAGGCTTGTCAGTAGAAAGGGGATGCCAGATTTTAACTCAAAAATAGTGTCAGCTTAAAAGTTGCCTTTTTTTCACCACATGTTTCTAATTAACATAACATTAGGAACTTACTTCTGGCAACTATAAATAAAACTGTTTGGGACTTAGTGCAAAAGATTAGGTAGAAGAGTTTTTCAATACCTTAAAATAGAGGAAGAAAAAGAAACCTGTTATGAAGAGAAAAGCCCCAACAACTTGTGCCATAATCCAACAATAACTTCAAGATGGTTTTGAATTTGAATAATGGAGCATTAAAAAAAAAACTCATTAAGTGAAATTTGACAACTTTAGTGAAGCCATTTATCTGTTTTACCTTGAACAAATTTTATGAAATGTTCTTCATATTAACTATAGCACTTAAGAAAACTTCAAAAATGAAGCTTCTCTTACCACTGAAAAAACATGACAGACTGAAACCTAATCTTATTTGGCACTCAATTTTTGCAATCCTACCCTTTACCACCATTGCCCATATTTTTAAACATCCTGCCCCTACTCCTCTTTTGAAGAAATTTACTGCACTACATCTCACGTGTTTGCCTAAATCTTAGGCACACTGAGAGACTACAGTCTGAACTGGAAGAAGACACACAAAAGAATTACTGAAATGCCCTTTTTTCTAACACTAGGGCCAGCCTTTGGGATTGGAAAAGGCAAGTCAAAAGGACAGGTTTTCAATTTACAGCTTGGATCTTCAGCTGGGGTTAGTTGCAAGACTTGGCTGATTTACACAAGGCAAGAATCTGGAGCCATGTTTTCACTCTAATGAGGTCATAATTTAAATAAAAAAAAAAAGGGAAAAATTAAATTTAAACAGGCATTTCCAGGCTAACAAGAATAAAGGCCCTGGGGACTAATGAAGTCAATGAGGTTTATAAATCACAGGTTTATAATACATCCATAGTAAATCTCTTCTATGTAGGAACTGAAAAGACATTGTCATGTTATCTAAGCCTCTTCAAATTCAGCAGCCAGCCAATATTGTGTTTAATTACTCCATGCAGTGAAGCCATACACACACCCAGCTCCACCCCAAGCCTGTTAAAAGGTCTATTCAAAATTCTGCAAGCCAAATGAAGACTTTCAGCACAGTAAGAAAGATACATGTATTGCTATATGGTTTCTCATTTTTCACGGAGTAAATCCACATCTTTGCTAAGCATAATTGATCTGGCCCTGGACAGAATTACAGGTGGGCTGAAAACACACTGCATGTAGCTGAGGACTGGGGAGCCATTTAAACAAGGTACAGGCCCTTTCAAAAATTAAGTGCATGATTCTACTTCGCTAGTTCTTGTTGAAATGATTTAGCAGCAGTTGAAATCATTTTAATTAGCACATGAAGAGAATGGCTGGTGCACAGAGAAGGTTTCTCTTTATTCCTTGCTAGGGTGGGGATGCATCATGTTCTTCTGCCTTTCAGGTTAGCAGACTACTTTGCTGCTGGAAACAACAAGCTGAGGAGGAAGCAAAGATTTGTCCATAGCCTATTGACCTTCATTCAAAGGAAGAATATACTATGGATATCATGTTTCCTTCATTATGTCTGGAAATAAGATGTGGAAGCATTTTGAGAGAGAGAGAGAAATCACCTACAATCACAAAGCCTCAGGATAACCCTGAATGTTCTCAGGGTCAGGAGGAAATATATTCTGAGTAATGGCACATATGCAGACTCTAGAAATGTGACTGTGTCTATTTTCAGATTTCTTTTTTCCTGGAGAAGCCACAAGCACCAAATAAAAGGAAACAACAATGGATGTGATAGCCAATGGAATACGAGAAATGAAAGCACAGATAAATCTTGCAACAGACTGTAAGGGAGGGCCAGATTATTACACTATTAGACAATCAGCAGCAGTTTTGACAGGCACCTAAACCAGTCAGTTTGTCAGTTGAAAAATGCTTTTAGTTTTGGTGCTGCTCCATTTTACTGCTGCTAAACTGCTTTCAGAACTTAAGCAGATTTGGATATACTTAGCACCATGTATAGAGTCAATGATCTTGGGAAATCAAGATTTGAGTGAGCTGTTGTTAGTGAACCTTGGTGAGTGGCTCAACTGAGACATCCCCTACAAGCGCTTTCCTCCAGTAATTGAGATTCTGCCTATTCTTAAAACCAAATACTCATTGCTATCCCTGCACACAGGGCACTGGAAAGAATCAACACACAGAAGTAGATCATTTGATGATGTTCCACATCCAGGACAATATTGACTTTTACAGTGTTGTGTTCTCACTGAAGCTATCAATCCTGCAAGCCATGACAAATGGCCACAAGAGAAAAGCCTGTGCCTATTTAGGATGCTAATCCCCATTTCAGTTTCTAACTGCTTTTGACATCCTTTGGTAAGGGTCACTACCATTACATCTGAGCTAGTGGAACAGCCTGTGCAAGACCCATCATCTGCTTCACTACAAAGCCAGCTGACTGAATTGGCAAAATCATCCACAGTGAGCTAAGCTGACCTCTTCCAGCTCAGCCATGACCCAGTTTAACCTTCTGACTTTGCCTGTAATTTGTAACACTGTGAACCAGGGCAGATGTTCCTGTGCTGACCATCACACCACAGATTTAGCTTCTGGTTGAAGGAGGTGCTGTGCCTAGATTTAGAAAAATCCCATCTGTTGTCATAGGCTGTCTCTTCACTAGAAAGATATATCCATATTTGCACAGCCATTTCTATAAAAGATAATGCATAAAGGTTTCCATTGCAACCTTGCCACAAAAAGTTCAAGAACTTCAAGAGAACACAACAACAATGTGATATGAAGTAACTCTCAGCTGAAAGTAAGAAGGCATCTCAACACAGCATAACACTCTTTTAAACTGGTGAAGAGGAAAACAGCAAACTTGCAGTAAGGAGTCAGTTATTGCTGTTTGCTACTTGTGCAATGCAACATTCACTGGAGTGCATGGGTTTGGTTCTCTTTCCTTAGTTCCACCACATACTTTAATTTCTTTTTTACCTCACAGTTATGTTCCCTTCTTTCCCACCCACAAACTGAATAATGCCATGTTTCACATCTTCACGCAGAAAACTAAAGAGGAATGTAGTTGTACGATCATACCAAGCTGCACTTTATTTACAATTCTTTGTGAAAAGACCAGTTTTCTTTAGCCAAGAAAGTAACACTCAATTTTTTTCAGCATTTGCCACACCCTCCTCAACATCCAGATATTCCCTGACACTTAGCTGTAAATATCTACCAGTCCTTGTGCTATAACATTACAGACTGGTGTTCACCCCTTGTCTCCTGCAAAACCCCACAGCCATCTTTAAAGACACTAATGATGAAAAATTAGAGGCCTTACGGAAGGAGAACGAGAGCTGACCTTTGCTGGTGTGAACTGCCCATGCTTGAATGGAGTTCTGTGCACATTCAGCAAAACTTTTCAAGCCTGTACAGCTTTGGTAGATGGCCAATATTATCCCAGCATTGCTTTTCAGAATAAAATTGACAATCTTTAATCCTAATTTGAGTTCATTGCACAGCACAGACATTTGGGATTGTGCCATTGTGTAGTAAATTGTACTCCTGCTAAGTGAAAAGATGAGAAAAAGAAATACTTAAGGCCAGCACAGAACAACCTTTTCCTTTATAATCTAACTTGTATAAGGATGAACAGGAAAAAACAGCCCAAAAGACTAAAACAGAACAGAAGATAAATGACTAATGTAGTAAGGATTACTTGTGGTCACTGTGAAAACTGTTCTTAGAAATGATGCCACATAAGTCAACCCAGAATATTTTCTAGGTTATAAATATGGGCTTCAATCTTATAAAAATTATTTTTAACTGAATTTAACCATAAATAAATTTAGTCACAATTAGAATTTGGAAGAAAAAGTTCAGCACTGCCCAAATTATTATGATTATTTACAACTGTGAGAGCACACTAAACACATTCTAACAAAACTAAATATATTATTAAGATAGACCAGAAATTGTTCTGGAAAATTGCTCTTTGGAGTGGGTTTTAGAACATGCAAGAAATATTATTATTAGTTATCATTAACTGTTTGCAAAGCTTTGTAATACCTGGGCTCTCAGGCATAATTTAAAGTCAGAACTTCAACCTGCTGTTCCATTCCCATTTATTGTTGTAGCTAGATTTTTGCTCCATAAAATTCCATAGTTCATAAATGGTAAAGAATTCCATTTTTACATAGCTATAATGTCTTCTTTCATTTCTATTAAGTAAAAAGAAAGAAAAAAAATTAACTTATAGGAAAAGAAACCAGACCACAAACTCCAAGAAAATACTTAAACAATATCTCCAAGAGTAAAAAGAAATCCCAAACAAAATCCCCTCCAAAATCTGTAACAAAAAACTCCCACCAAATAAATAAACTAAGATAAAAAAACACCAACCAAAAGCCCACAAAAACCAAAGCAAAGAAAGATAATACAAAAAGTAAAAACCTCTTCCCATTTTCAGAATCTGCTAGGGGTAGTTGCTTTTTTTCATTTGTTTATTTTTATATAAAGGCAGGAGAAGGAGGATCTAACAGTGACTAACAAAACAGGCCTTTCTTTTACCACATGCAGTACCAGTGATTGCAGAGATTGACCCAAATAAGTTATTTATTCTAAAGATAGTACCCTGCAACCACAGTCCTCTATGAAAATACAGTCTAGAATAGGAAAAAGCAAACAAAAGATGAAAGAAATTAAATATCTTTCCCCCAAATTGTATATATGGAGTTATGTAATACAAAAATTGTTCAAGGACACATGTACTAAGTTCTTCAGAAACCCAGACATACACATGATCAGTTTTGCTTAATGATCATCATGCAGAAATCTGCACATAGTAAGTTTTGGCTTCAAATTACTGATGACCTACAGAATCGCAGATTATTTAGAAGAGACTAAGAGATTTAGTTTCAACTGGCTTTGCCAGTTTAAGAGCTGGGGTTCATCAAGAGAAAACAGTTGGAAAGAACTTCAAAACAAACAGAAAGATGTGGCCCTTTACACAGAGTAGTAGACCTGTGAAATTCCTTGCCAGAGGCTACTGGGCACAGAAGCTTACACGAACTCCAAGGGAGACTGGAGATCTGTTACACGTTAGTGAACAAACTAAACTGAAAAAAGTCAAATGTTGGGAAGAGCGCTAATGGGGCATGTCAAAGGAGCTTGCTCAGTTCTTCTCCAGAGATTTGCTTCTGGACACAGTTGGAGAATACCTGGGGCACTTGGGCAGCTGGTCAGAGCCAGGGAGAGCATTCTACATATCCTCATTTTAACGCTTTGGGATGCACGTGGTCACTGAGGCCCTTTACTCTTCACCAGCTTCATCCTTTTTTCTAGGTCCAGTTCCCTGTCATGCACAGGTCCGGTTATCAGTATGAACACAGTGCCTATAGTCCCTATAATGCCTTCTCAAAAGCATTGAAACTATCATTCGGTTTCCTACTTTAACTTGAGAAACTACAACTATTTCTGTTCCTCTGGAGACTATTCATATTTCTGTTTCCATTTATTTTGGCTAAGGGCTATCACATAACTTCTATGAAAGAGCAACCCACCATTTTACCAGCCTGACTGGCACACTCTCTTTTTCAGAAATGCTGAGGTAGTAAAAATAGCCATATTTCTGCATGTCACAGAATCACAGAGCAAGCTGACTTAGAAGGGACCCCCAAGGATCACTGAGTCCAACTCCTGGCCCTGCACAGCACGATCCTTAGGAGTCACACCATGTGCCTGAGAGCATTGTCCAAAAGCTTCTTGAGCCCTGTCAGGCTGGTGCTGGGGAGCTGTTCCAGTGCCCAGCCACCCTCTGGGTGAGCAACCTTTTCCTGATATCCAACCTAAAGCTCCCCTGACACAACTTCAGGCCACTCCCTCAGGTCCTGTCACCTTCAGGCCGCAGAGAACAGATCAGTGTTTGGCCCTCCTCTTCCACTCCCAAAGAGGTGAATATCATGGATAATGGTGAATACATGAATCATGACTTTCCACCGCTCTTCTCTGAGGTTGTTCTTCAGCCATCTTACAGATAGCATGGTATACATGCAGTGCTATCATACAAATACCATCACTTCAACTGGAAGTGGAGATGACAGTTCCTGCTTAAACACAAACTCAGTATTTTCCTGTATACAGATTCCTTCCACAGTCAGAAGAGTGACAGACAAGCCTGACTTTCTGCCCACTGTAATAATGTAGTAGTGACTTCCCAGTCCCATACAAATGTGTAGGATGCCACAAAGAAATGTCTGATTACAACTGCTACAGCTGTTCGAAGTTGATAGAACATTAAATAGATTATTAATGTGTATGCTCTGTTTAATTTTCTGCCCTGCTGGCACTAATATTTAATCAGATTTGGGATAAATTCTGCTCTCCTAATTGAGTTTACAAAGCCTTGGTAATCATGTGCAGCTGACAGAAGAATTTACTTCTTTTTTTTTCTAGTCACCCCTGTTCTTTATGCTATATATTCCTAAAGAGAAACATGTTTCCAAAAGGAAATCATAGTTCATTTAATAGATTTTTACTATTTCAGCCAATACAGCCCTTCTAGATTTCAATATTTTACAACAGATTTTATTTATGAGCATTAAGAATCCTTCCTCCTCCCCCCCATTTTGCTTCATATCACCAGCTGTGATAATTTCAGACAGAGCCTGTCACTTCAGGTTTATTTTTTGAATCCTCCCCTTTTCAATTGCTCCATCTCTCTGATTTCTTTTCTTTGAAAGAACTATGAGATTGTAACTCTACAGAGTTTTTGAGCTCATCAGTACCAAAAAAATGGAAAATGTAAGAGAAAGCCACTAGCTGCATTTTAAAATTATTTTAAAATACACATTCCATTGGAAATACTATTTAAGGATGCCAGTAACCCCGACAGAAATTGCTGTCCCTGTGTTGCATGACAATGCCAACTCTCAATGCCTGTTTTTTGAGGCAGTACTTCTTCCACCTACATTACTTCTTATATTAAGTCTATTTTCCTTCACTTAAATGGATCCTTAAATGATTAAAACCAAATAAATGCAACTAAACGATACCATTTAATTAAAACATTTCCTTAAACCATCCATCACATGGGAAATCTGCTATGCACAGGATTAAGCAGTACCTATCCTTACAAGCAAGATTCACCCCTTTTAACTTTTCGTGCCTTAAATATCGCCAGGATGAACTAAGCAGAACCAGTTTGATTTTAAGTACACAGTGACTTAAAAAATTCCATCCTGCAAGTGTCAGCAGTTATTAATGAAGAGTAAATTTCAAAATTAGCCCCAGAATGATTTAAAATGCATTTGTTCCTGAAAGTTCTTCCTCCTCTTTCTCAAATAAAATAGATTAAGAAGGAAATTAAATTCTTCAAGAAATAAATTTTGACTGAAGTGAGAAATCATACTAAGAAGCTAATTTAAGAAAGATGAAATTAATTTTGGTGACATTTATTCTATTTAGCAAAAATGGTGACAAAACATATAGTAGCTCTGTTACCATGAGATAAGAGGTTAGTAATTTAAGGCTGGGCATAGTAACAGTCTACAATGATTTAATCCTTCTGGTACAACATCCCTTGTGACCTATCATTAAAGGTTTAGAGTAAAACTGACAATTATTATTAGCTTGTAATTGGATTTTGGAGATGCAGTATAAAGTTAGGATAATTTAAATGACTGTTGACATTGGAAAGATTATGTAAACAGTCTGAATCAGCTGTATTTATCAATTTATTTGGTTGGATAAAAAGCCCCCTCGCTTATCACTATCAATACAAAATGTGTACTATTACCACAGTATTATTTTTCACATTAGTAGATAAAAGCAAAGACACAGTAGGAAACTCTCCCTTGGAGGAAATGCAGGCTATATCGGCATCTATCAAGATTTTTAACTATTAACCTCAATTAAAGTAGCTGAAAAGCAAATTTTTATAAACATCCTATTCTTGAAAGGGAAATTATCAAATATGTCTCAAAAATACTTGAAAAATTAAAACAGTATGTTGAATTATTTTATTATATGGAATTTTAATTATCTATCCTAAGTTTTAGAAACCAATAATAGAACTGAAAATACAGGCATCTTTACAAATTTATTTTTAAAATGGTTGACCTTACAGCTTTGAGTACAATGGAAAATCAAGCTTTATAACTCAGTACACTGGAAAATCAAGCTTTTTGCAGGGTAAACCACATTTTCTGTGCTGCCATGTTTTGCCATTTTGTTGCCATGTTTTTGGTTCAAAAAAATCTAAACTTTGCTTGCATGCATCAGCACACAGAATCTCAGCACAGAGCATCAAGCTCCATCAACATTTGATTATCTATCATTCTTTAATAGTCACTTTCTTAAACAGACACTTAGACATAATTTTAAAAATGTGCTTACTAATGTCTGAGACTGAAATAATTACCTCCAGCCTCAGGACTTGAAAATGTCTCTCTTTCTGATATTTCCCTCATCAGTATTTTTTCCTTTCCTTTTTTCCTTATTACCAGTGCCCTTTACTTCCCACATGAATGTAAAAATAGACCAAAATCTCTGTGTGCCATAAATCATGCCTGTCCTCCAAGCAGCGAGTACATCACATAGGAAATACACCCTGAATAAAACTTTCAAGACCTCAGGATCCAAGGTCCATGTCAGAACATCATAGAACAGAAGTCAAATGCATGAATTCACTGTGTAAAAACCTGAAATGGGTATAAAGAAACCAATATTTGGGTTACACTGGTTATTATTAGATAGGGGTGATGGAGTGAAGTGATTTCCATTAAAAAGCCAACATTCACACAGAGTATCTCACCTCTTTTAACAACTTAGCATGACCATATGGGGAAAAAACCTCTGTTTTTGAAACAATTTAAATATCCTACAATCTGTGTTCAGTCCACTTGAGAACATAATCCATAATACTGATATTTTCATGAGAAAAGATTCCAAAACAACTCCATCTGTATTCAACTAGATTGTCGTTTTTAAATTTAATGTTTGTTAATTTACCATTGTAATCCAATAAAAGAACTCAAAACTCCACTTCAAAATAGAAAAATTATCTTCCAAAGTATGCCAAAATGGGAGATACCAACATTTTGTTCTGCAAATAAATCTTGGTAAAGCAAACAATTTCCAAAGCACCCTAACTGTGACAGCATTTAATTTTCTGGTATAAAAATTACTTTTGAAGATTTCTTTAATAAATATAGAAAACTTGTTTAAAATGTTCATAAAACATAATCAGCTGCTTTATTTATAAATCCTGATGTTCCAGCTTTTAGAGCCTAATTCAGTGAGGATCTAAATACTATGAGAGTAAAACACATGTTGGGTGAGCATATATAAATTCATGATGACTCCAAAGCATGGAGAAGTTAGAATTCAGGCAGCAATGGTTAGTAAAGATACAGATTTTGAACTATTTTAGATTTTTTAGAACTGATAAAAGGGGCCAGGTTTATAGATTCCAATGCTCAGTCTTCCTTACCATCTTTAGATAAACAGAACACTGGAAGAGCAACATACTGGAGGATTTGGCAAAGCCAGTGACATGCAGGTTCAGCCATAATAATACCTGGCTGTCACTTACTACTCACGGTCTTTAGTCATTTAATAAAACCCAGTTAGCAAGCTTTAAATCACTGTGGATTGCAGTTACTGTCAAGAGCAGCCACAGAGTAAGTGAAAACATTTAATTAGAACATATCAGTCATTCAGCGACTTCCTCTGAAATACCCAGTCTACATGGTTTAGCCATTTACAGTTATTCAGATAGTTAATGATGTTTTCTGAACTTAGCAACAGAAAGGACACACTCCAGGATTGGGGAAAGGAATGTTATTATGAGTCCTGGGCAAAACTCCACAACTGTGAAATCAGAAGAATCTTTTGCCAATTTTGACAAATCTGCTTTGATACTTGGAATGTAGTCAGCAACAGCAAAATAAATCTCTGTGCCTATAACATGCACAGGTAAGTATACTTTGAGATGAAATGATTATGAATAGAGGACTGTCACCACATCTTATACTTTTATGCCTTCATGTGCTTGGTGGCACATCCTAGAGTCAGGAGCTTGGCAGTCAGCAAGGAAGATTTAAAAGAAGTGTATAGGTAAAATTTAGAGACAGAAAAATATCCATCCAGCTTACCAGCCCTGCCCTCCCATTTATCTTGTTTTTCCAATGTATTCCACTCCCACTGGAACCTTATTTCACTAAAACAGGATTTCCCTCAAATTTTCAACAGATTCTTCACAATCCTATAATGTTAACACTGAAACCTTCCTTCCTTTTATTTTCTTCCTTCTGGTTAGAAAAATTTCCATGACCCCATGAAACTCTGAAATTTGACACCAGTCTTCTCCCCTCCTGATATGAGCCTACAGCATTCAGCTGTTTTATCAATAGCGCTCTCTTATGTGCAAAATAAGGGCACAGATTCGATGACCAAAATCAAGCAATATGGATTTTTTTTTCTTTCTCCTTAGGAAAGGATATATGACCTGTGATATCCTTTAAAACCTCTGTTGGCTTAAGAACATCAGGAGTTCAGGAGTAGAATTTAAGTCTTCATAAATCATTGGCAGTCTTAAATCCCATTTAGTCCCATCTGAAGTGTGCTAAACATAATTGCAGAAACTAGGAAACGCACACTGGGACACTTCTAAACCAATCTTAAGAGACCCTTTAAGACATCTTGAAGCAATGTCTCCCATGCTTTATATACTGCTGCTCTTCTTGCAGCCTCCACTGGGCATAAGAAAGGACACATTTTTAGGGTTATTAAACATAACATTTTCACTGCAGATCAGCATGAAGTTATTTGGCTGGGGCACAGGTGTTTCTTTAATTATTTAACATTTGGAAAATTCACTGGGCTTGCTGACCTTCAGATCACACTCCTACTTGTGTGGTTTTGCAGGCTCACACAAAGTAACAACATAAGGACACAGGTTGTTTCTGGACTTGATTAAGTGTTTGCTCACGTTGTTTTCCTGTTGCCTTTTATTACATTTTCAGTGTTTCTGGGAGCAACTGGCTGCTTCAATATTCCTGAGCAATACATTTAAAGAGATGGTAACTCCAAAGTGGAAAGTTATGTTAGCTATGAACAAAGACCGCTGCAAAATTCAGACCTATTTTACACTGATGACTTGAACAAGATGCAAAAAAATGCTGCCCAAAGAGATTTATATATTACACCAATAGCTGAGAGCATGATGACAGAACAGTTAACAGTGTTTTAATGTCAAAGTGCTGTGGTACAGCTTTAGCTGCTTTCCAGGTAAGAATGGGG
Organism: Emberiza elegans; assembly: GCA_024865655.1. NCBI lineage: Eukaryota > Metazoa > Chordata > Aves > Passeriformes > Fringillidae > Emberiza > Emberiza elegans. The sequence continues at coordinate 22,707,407 of JALJVW010000241.1, read as the reverse complement.
CTGGCAAGTACCTGCTCTCAAAATACTCTAAGCAGATGTTATGCTATGATAGCTACTTCATGTATCACTAAATCCTGATCAAATATCCAGGGGAAACCACAGCTCTAGAGTCAGTTCACAGCTCTATCACTAATGGTCTTTACATCACCTCACACTGCCATGAAGGCAGAAAAAATACAAGTTAAGAAGACTGATCCAGTACAACTTGCACAGTCTTAGAAATGTTCTACGAAAGATATTAGATGAGCAATACCAACCACCTAATAAAAACTTATCCTGATCCCTTAAATGCATCTGAATAAACTGAACTAAAGCTAGAGAGAAATCCACAATAACAGCAACACCCCCCCCCCAAAAAAAAACCCCAAAACAAAAACAAACCCCCAAAAAACCAAAACAAAAAAGCCCAAACAACCCTCACCCCCACATTAAATGCAGACCTTGCAGCAGGCAACAGATAAGCTACACACAATGAGGTATTCTTTAAGTTACTTAGTTTTATAGTTTCATGTACAACAAGATAAAATTTGGCAGAATTCAAGAAGCTCTTCTACCCTTCCCTAAGGTGGTATTTTTCTCCTTTTGAACTTCAGCATGCATAGTCTAGGTCTATGCTTAGGACCCCTTAGGCCAGCCAAGGCCAGCTAAGGCATGAGGTCAGAAGACAAAATGTCACCATTAGAGCTGTGCAAACCTGACAGGAATGGTGACCCTTGGGAAGAAATCTCACATTTTAATGAGAACACACAAGAATGAAAAGGTTCAGGCTGCAGAAGACCCAAAGTAGACTTTCTTTCTTCTCAGTTACTAGTTAAGACCATCAGCACCAAAAAAGAGTAACTGAAACTCAAGTCCAACAGGCTGAAATTGAGTTGTCCCCCTCAATTTGAAACGACTGGCAAAGATGTTCATTAACTGTGTACCATTATGCCATAACAAAACAAATAGAGCATAACAACGAGAGGAAAGATTTGATGGAGAAGAAAGTTACTGAACCTTCCTGAGGCAGCTACAATGTAAAACTGCACCTAAATTGTGAAAGAGGCAGCAAAAACTTGCATTATGAACATCCCCTCTAATGTTTTGCAATAGACAAAACCACGCAATGCCTTTATTAAACAGCATGAAATCTATTTAACACTTCTTTGGATGCACTAATTAGGATTTCCATTGTGGGACACAGTGATACAGTACTAAGGGCAAAATGCTCCACTTAGTTAAGTGCCATGCTAGTCCCACTCATGTAACACAGTGTAGGAGAAGTGAGTACATTGTGTGAGAGACATTAATGAGCTTTTTACTACTGTTTTGGTCCCAATATTAAAACACATGTACTCTTTTTAATATCAGGAACAAAATATTGACTTGCAGGAACTCAACAGTCGGTTAAGTCAAGCTCTCTTCTCTGGTGTGTCACCTGAAGAGGAAGAAGATTACTTCAGCACACTATTTAGCCTTAATTCTCAAAACTGCAAAGTACTTGCTCAGTTCTACCTCTCCTCCAACTCTCTGCATTCCAAAGGGGCAGATGAGCTAACTCATGCACCTGAGGTTAAAAAACTTCCTTAAGATTTTGAAGCTTGCAGCTCCACTCCCTCCTTCACGAAGCTTTAAGATAGCAAAAGGAAATTCAAAGTGTGTTCAAACTTCTTTACTGTTTTGTCTGTCAAGTAAACAGGAAAACACCAGTGCATAAATGCTGAATTTACAGCAGGCCTACATACATGCAAAAAATACACCCAAACAATCCTAAACTCAGATCAATCTCCTTTATGCATTCAGTCCTGGAGAATAAATATTCCTTCAAATATGAAAAATCAAGTTGCAAAGCCAGCAGTACAGCCTTGTGGCCATGTTACAGAGTGATACTCACTCCTCGGGACTTGGAGATTGACTCCACGTTCAGAACCAACCACACTGTTTTACAACTAGCTGTGCTCTTATCTTCAAGCACCTGTTTCTGCACACAGCTACACTACACAGAAAAAGAACATTGGTTTCCTCAGGTTTTAGGTGGTTTGATTTTTTTTTTGCCTGGGGGAGTACTTTGCTGAAACCAAATCAGTGGAGCTATTAGGAAATTACTATTATGAAAGCTGAGAAAAGCATCAATAAATCATTCTCTGTATAGAAAATCTATAAGCTTCTCTATGTTCATCTAAATGTTTATATGTAACTAAAAACCAATTTTTTTTGTGTAGACTCAAGACGGATAGTTTTAGAAATAAAAATAGTACAGAACATTAGATAATATGGCTTTGACTTTTAGGATTTATTTTAGGAGCCTAAATCTTAATCTAGAACTCAGTAAAAATCATTTTACCTTCTTATAACCCTTTCCTGGCATACCTTCTTCAAATATGTCCTGAACATGGTCTGGGTGTCAGACATAAACAATAACTCTTTTCGGAATCAAGACAATGAGCTAAAACAAGAGGTTGAAGGATTGTTCATGCAAAATTCTCCCCTGCTCCCTGTACTGTTATGTATTCTTAGGGAAAATGCCCATTTTCCACCTGATCTTCATGGGAATTCCAAGGTCTACACAAAGTTTATTCACTTTTTTTTTCAATTATATTGCACTAACTCGACTGCAGAAAAGGAAAAACGTCTGGGTTCACACCTGCCTTGCTAAACTCAGCCAGAGCCCAGCTGAGAATCATGAAACTGTCCATAATGACAAGAATATTGGGTTAAGAATAAATCTAACTTAGAAAGCAAGTAAAATGGTAGGGCAGACAGCTCACAGGGCTCATCCTGGTGCCACTGCCAGCACAGGATGGAGCAATGACAGCTTCTGGCTCTTGCCCAAGCATTTCCTGGAGGTGACAGTCTTCTACCTTCATTTCCCAGCATCTTACTTTGTATCATTCAGCACAGGATCCCAACCCGCTTGTGTTCTGCTGGTACATCCTAACCAGACCACATTCTCCCTCTCCAGCCCTTTATTTGCCATCAAAATCAGGCCCACTCCTACAGTCCTGCATTTTTCACTTTCTCCCCACTATGAAAATTGTACCATGTACTTTCCCCAGCCTGCTTCCATGCCGTTCTTGCAATACATTCCCAAACTACCACTCTGATCTCCCTGGCTGCCTACAGAACACAGCTCTCAGCTCCTCCTTGGCCCTCTGTGCTCTGCCCTGAGCTGGAAGAAGGGGTCCTGGCATCCTCTGAGCTCTTACTCCAGATGCTCTGGGACACAGCACAAGGATGGAGAGGAGCAAGCAGCACCAGAGGTGGGTCTGTTTCCTTCCTGAGGTAAAGGCCTCATCAGTGCCTTCCTCATCATACAGATGTGTCTCCCCACAGGTGATTTTACCAAACATAACCATCTCTGGTTGGACCTAAGCACCTCCCCACTTACAGGTCTATGATTAACAGGGTGCTAAATGACTTTACGGATAAAAGGGCTTCTATGGCTGGAATTAAGTCATCACGGACTTAATCATGAGCTGTCAGACTCTGTCCAACATGCAAATTAACTCTTTCAAACATTCACAGGCTGAGTCTGGAGACTTTCTGCATGGACCATTTTATTCCAGCACATTTGCCTAGAAGGAAGAATTAGAACAAGATTTAGGCCAAGGAGCACCACAATAACACAAAACCCCTTGTCATCCCTCTATTCTCTCTCTGTGCATAACAGGTAGGAGAGTTAGGCTTAAAACAGAGGGAAAAATGAACTGGTCCATCACAAAACCACTATAGAAATAGCAAGAATGAAGAGAGACACTGAAAGGAGTAAAAAATACACCTCCTACAGTATCAAAATTCCACCATCCCTCACACCACTAAGTAAACAACTTCAGCTGAACATCTCACCTACAGCAACATATCCAAGAGAAAAGAAAAATATCACTGATCACAAAAAAGCAGCTCTTGAAAATACAAGCCATCATTACTGACAAGAACTATCATGGCAAAAGAAAAGAGTAGCTCATCTTTGTGTATTTCTTTTACTCAGTCTCAAATCATTTCACCAGGCATTTGCATCTGTAACGTGAAACTCATTGAAAACTCATTTCATTAGTAAAAGACCTTTAAAAATCAGGGTTTTCTTTCCTCTTATGCATTATAAATATATATATATTTCAGGTGATTCTAAAATATTACAAACATATTTCTATTTACAAATATAGTGCATTTGTTATATAAAAAGTAGAGATGGGTAAGGCAAACCTTCATCATTACTTCAACAACAATTGCTTTATTATTAAATAAAATTGGAATTATCCTTATCAGCTCACAGAATTGGCCTGAGAGAAGATGTTTTTTCTCAGAATGTTAACTCTGCCCTGTAATTACTTTAGCAGTTACACTTTAAGAGCTTAGGGCATCACCTCGGCTACTTCAAAGCACCATGAGTCAAAAACTTGATCTGCTGACTAAAAGCTTTGATTTTCATGAAATAACTTTTCCAATAGTAGATGGAGGTGTTTGGAAGTTTTTTGTTCCAGGACTCAATTTTTGGCCTAAATGAAAGTACTGGAAATGTAATTATCCCACACATCTAATCCTAGGGATTAGAGGGGGGTGGGGGGGAAATGGCAGAGAAAAGAGATGCAAGTGCACTGGTTTTAACATTCAGGAATTCAAAGCCATATTTTCAGGAGTCCAACTCTTTTGGAGACCACTGTTAGTGAACTCCTTTGTCATCTCTGATGTAAATGTAGATTGGGGGATTGGGGATGTGGGGAGGTTATTTTAGCTAAAAAGCAACAGTATTGTCAAAATGGTAAATACAGAGTATGATAAAATCACATAAAACTTTTAAATATCCATCTAAATTCAGTGGTACACACAAGTAAACAAAAAGAATCTGGAAGTTTTTCTTAGTTTACTTTAGTTGCTCCTATCACTATTCCCAAACAACAGCATGTAGGAATGTTTCAAAAACCATAGTTTAAATCACAGATATTTGATACCTTTCTAGAGATTTACACTTTATACTCATTATTGTGTATTATCTAAAGTGATATAATTTAAGCACTTGTTTATGTCTAGCTTTTAAGAAAGAATCCCACAATAGCTGGCTCAATCCTCTGAGCAGCTGAGCTGGGCGGCCGCACGGGAAAGATGTGGCACAGGGAACTCTCATTCTGCTCCTGCAGAAGCTGTCAGAACATAAGTATCTTCTACACTGTTTCTCTAGCACATGTTCCTCCAGGAACCTTAAATCAATTGTGAACTGACAGAGCACAGTGAAATTCTTCCTTGCCCCCCTTCCTCTTGCTATTAGAAAGCTGTGGCAGAAGAAGGAAAGATCCTGCTGCCCCGAACATTGATCCCAGCCACTTTACATCAACAAGTGTTCCCATAAAAGGAATTCTCCCCTGGCCCTTTACAGCAAGGGTTCAACTTCTTTTAACAAAGCTGGAGTTACTGGGGAAGGAAGGCCCTTCTTTGTCACAACTTATTAAAAGGACTAATGGGGAGCATGCTATGAAGCTATCCAGTGTCTCCGCCTACCAATTTTCCATTCAAAACCTCTCTTCCCATCTCCTGTGTCTACACAAAAAATTATTTCCCTCAGCTTTTTAACTTTAGCCTACCTTGAACAGACTACAAAATAAGAATGTATTTTCACATCACTGGAAGACAGGATAAAGAAATCTGCATCCACAGTGTTAGAGACTAGATTTTGCACTAGATTTTGCTCAGTCTGTTTTAAAAGGAATTGACTATGGAGGTGAACTATGAGACATGGGGAGGAGGTGAAGGACCCTCAGCCAGAACAACAACAAAGACACCAAAAATACTGCAAAGCGTGGAAAAAGAAAAGTTCAACTTGCCAGAAAAGAAAAAATTAACTCCTACAAGAAAGAGGAGCTCAATTAACTAACACATAATACAGACACACTTGGGATCATAGAATAAACTGAGTTGGAAGGGACCCACAAGGATCATCAATCAGTATTTGTGCTGACATTCAACATCTTAAAATGTACCACATCATCCACACAAAGTCACATGTGACACCAGAGGAAAGACACTGACTAACTGCTGGGGGCAGAGGTTGCTTCAATTCCCTCATAGTTCTAACAATCAAGCATTGAACTTCATGTCCATATTTTACCAAGCCAGTGGTTAACATCAGGTCCTGTTCAAACCTGAGCATCTCCCCACTGTTTGGAGCACAAAAACATTTGTGCCTCCTCCCAGCTCACTGAATACAAAATATTTTGGAATTTATACAAAGCATTCACAGCAGTAAGTACCACAACTATGCATGGGGGTTTGCAAGACCAGTCTTCCAGGCCACACATGCAACCATAACTCTGTCCACATGTACATTCGGACACAATCCAATTACATGAGAGCACAGTATTGTTCAAATAATAAAATATATGCATTTTTGTTCAATTCATGCTAATTTTTTTACTTTGTTTTTAACTCTCAAGCTATATTCTCATACATATTAACAATGGGCATGGCTTGGCTTAAAAGAACTTCTGGTATCCATGAGCTTAAATACTGGACTAGAAATGCAACAGGCTTCTTCTTTATTTAAAACATAAATTTTTTGAGTGTCTACAGGAAAAATCACAAATACATAAATTTATGTTTTAAACCAAGTATAAAACATCCTCTGGTGGTTACCGGCACTATCCATCCTGCATGATTTATTCATAAACAGTGTAAGACCAGATAATCCATAACACTGCAAACAAATGTGGTCTGGTTTCATTCACATCTTCCATGCAAACAGATGCTTATCATATTTTTCTCAAAAGAAAACAGATGTTCCACTGCTGAAATCCTGGGGATACAGGTTAAAAAAAAAATTGCAATTTACAGTAGGTAATAGTTTGAATATTTACTAGCATGATGTGAAAGACTATGATTTTAATCAAAAACATGACCATAAAATTAATCATTGAGATTGCCCATCAGTTATGTTTTATTCTTGGCTTACATCTTCACCAAGGTAATCATTACTTTAATGACAATTATGGAGGGCTGTAAAAAGTGCTAGGAGAGTACCAAAAAGTACCATCAAAAATAGACTTTAGATTTATGATTAACTGGTTACACAGAGGTTTTAGAGCAATGACCCAAAGCAGTAATGAAAAACTTAGTTTTGCAGTTTTTATAAAGGTGGCCAAATCATTAAACAAACAATTAGTGCTCACAGATCTTTTAAGCTCTCTTGGGGACATGAACTTGAACACAGTCCAGAAATAGTGACTGAAAATCATTCCTCACTTTTATGGTATCCTTTGTAAACCCCATTTAATAAAATCACATCATTCCAGTTTTGTTCTGAGCAAGCACTTTGTACTAATTTACCAGTCTGAGCTGGATAAAGGCCTTGAAATAAAGAGAAAAGAAGTAATTGTCCTTTGAGAGAGCAAAGGCTTTCTAACACAACCACAGCAGATGAAGCTGACCTGACAAAGAAAGGGGAAAAAGCACTTCCTTGCTACAGCATCCCATAACTCTAATGGCAAAGAAGGGGAAAAAAGCAAATGCTGTTGCAGCAGTATCACTGTAGGTAAGCTTTAAGAGCCAGGCATGAAACATTACTATGTAAGGCAACTATTCTCTTTTCCTCTTGCACACACATAAATAAAGTACACAGGCTATTGAACTTCTAAATCAGAGGGACTCCTGCATTTACCAAGAATGACAGAGAGGGTAAGTGCTGAAGTGCTTGGTTTGTCTGGATTGCTCACAGGAAAGGATAAGTTTTGAGACAAAATACAGATGGGTACAAACAGGACACAGTCACAGAAAGTTGCCAAAACTCCCTCTGCTCTCTTCATGCATCAAAGTCCAAAGGCAAAAAGTATCATGGCATTGCTCAGGTACTACTGACTGTAGAGAAACTGTGCTGAGGTGACTGCATGGGTTAGATCTGACTCCTGTTACGGTACAAAACCCCACCATGAGCCAGAAGTGTGCTAACAAACTGAAAGAATGAAGAAACTTCAGCAACATAAAAGGCAGTGTCAGCTGTATGGACACTGCAGTAAGAATGCATAGCAGATTAATTATCAGGGTCCAGATCAACCTTGAGCTGCATGAATACATATTTTAGTTACTAGGGAACACATTGAAATGAATTTTATCAGCTCTTGTGTCCATGCTTCATTGAAGTAGAGGAATTTTGTGTCATATTTTTCATACAGTTCTGAATGACTATAAGTTGCTGTTAGGTTTCAAGATGCAAGCCTAAATACAGTCTTTAAGCACCTACAACAGCTAAAACTTACACAAAAATATCAAAACAATAATGGCCACTTTGATTTTTAAAAACACCCTTCTCATTGCTATGAAACTTAGAGTTTCAGATACCCAGCAGATAACAAGAAGCAAAACTGTAGAGCTAGAGGGGAAGGTGGAGCCACTAACTCAGCTAATGAAAAAGATGCAAAGGACTTACTGAAATATGCAGAAATAATGCTTTGGACTCAGTTCTGTGATGAACTGACAAGCAGAGATGATGTATGGTGTTCAGTATTCTTAACTCTTCTGAATAACTGAGACAGGAATTTCCTGAAGGCAACAGCCTGAGCTAAAGCTATATCCAGTGGATACTAGAAATGGAACTTGAGCATCACCACTTTTGGACTTATCAAAGGAAATGTTCAAAATTTTGTATAAAGAATACTATACAAAGATATATCACAATCATGGCAATATTACATATAGAAAATGAGGAGAAATCCCATAATTTAAAACAAAAAAAAGAAGCCTTCATAAATTAAGGAGGCAGACTGATTGGAAAAGACTAAATAAAATGAGCTGTGATGACAAACAGTTTACTATGGAAATGAAACAAATAGAATCCTGACAGTGAAGCTATGTGAAAAACTTGCTTAAACAGACAAAAATGCTAATTTGATCCAAACTCGTTTATGCCACATTTATTACTGATATGGAAAAACAAGCATAAAGCTTGAGACAGTGGTGGGTATATTAGTATAAGCAATGGTAAATTATGCAATCTACAGCAGAAACATGACTATTGTTAGAATTTATAGACACTTAAAATTACTCTTCAATATAAAAACTTTAAGATGTTTACATTAGCTCAGCCTATCAAGATCTGCATCCTTTTAGCTTCACATTAATAGTGACTTTATCCAATTCGCAGATTTCTAAGTAGGAACAGCTCACCCTTAAAAATTATATGAATACTTAAAAGTCTTAAAAATATCTGAATGCTTCATAAAATTGAAAATTTCATGCAGATATTTTCTTTTTCTTTATTTCTTGCTAAGAAGCACAAAGCTGTTGGAATGCAAGCAAAACTGAAGTCAGTTCCAAATGAGAACTTTCAGAGTATTACCCTCCATTCAATGTGTGAATAGTTCATTTGAACACTGAATGTACTAAAAATATTAAAAGAGGAAAACAATAAATTAAAGGTATATGTCAAAATTAATACTCCCTGCCTAAAATTTTAATAACAATGTATGTACTCCAGCCAATTAATTTCATGTATCTTGCTCAAATGATACCATACTATTTCTCTAATAATATTGTACACCATCTCCATCCTAAGTTCCTTTCCAACTATTTCCCAAACTTTTAATTTTATTAACTTGAATAGTATTTATTATTAGCATTTTATAATATTTAACAATAAAAATATATTTTGCATTTGCTTTCATTTAATTTTTTTCCTTGCTGACAGGTAACTGGTATATCTTAACACACTGTGTAGAGAGTACTGGATTTTGCTACTCATGCCCGTGCAGATAATCATCCTAAGAACTAACCAAAAATTCATTACAGTAACAATTGAAGATAATATAAAAATCTCATCACTCCTCAGTCTAAAAAAGGTAGTCTGCTTAATTTACAATTTCTAAAAAGAAAGCCACTAAATTATTAAGCATCAGGAAAGAATCTCTGTGCAAGAGATCACATATATATGCCCTTCAAGTTGAGATGACTTAGGCATGGATGTAATTGTAAGTGAAAGGACTTCCCTGTACATTTTACAATGCTTTTCAAGTTATTACAGAAATAACTTTGAGTCAAACTATTGCAGAACCTTCTGATATTAAAGGTTACAGGGAAAAACTTTCATTTGAAAAACTACAGTTGGGTATACACCAAAGCAGAAAATTCAGAATAAATAGTAATTTTGACATAGCTCTTCCTACTTGCACAGTTAATGCAACAGCCTGTTTTAGTCAAGAAATTAAACTTTTGCAATATTTTTATATTGAGGTCCTTATTCTGTTTATTTTCAAAAAACCCGAAATTGTACTCTCCAAAATTTCAGAGCTCTTCTAGTTTACAAGAAAAGTTTCCTTTGCAACATCCAACTTTTGAAATATTTGAAGTTAGAGGAATACCTGGCCCACCACAATAGATTAGATAGAATACAGATATTACTGTATGGCAAATAGTGAGTACCATAGGAAGTAGTCTTTTGCCTCAGCTTATAATTTCTCTTGGATAACCAGGTAGTTCAGCATACACATGCAGCTAACATCATTATTGTAATGTACACAACAGCCATCTGTGCAAACTGGAACCACACAATTCTCATGTAGTTGTCAGCCACAGATATTTCAAAAATGTTTTTCAGAAATCTATTTTCCTTCTATTTGTTCATGTATTATACACACCAGCTGTTAATATTGGACTTGATAAAGGGTTTCTGAATGTGTGACATAATGAAAGATTCTTTAGCACCATATTCATATAATTCACTCAGCTTTTGTTATAATATCAGTCTTAAAATAGACATCTAATTCAAATTTTTAGTGGGGTAAAACTTTTCCAAAAAAACAGCCAAAGCACATGTGCTTGCTGTATTTCTGATATGATTTTTTTCTAAGAGATGCACAGGCAAGGCAATCTTAATCAATTTGATTTCATCCTAACATTTACTTCCAGTGTAATAGCTGAAGGAATCACTTTCTTAACTCTTCAGTAATAAAGAATCAAGAAACCGATAATTTTTTCAATTTCCATTACATTATATGTCCACATTTAGATGTATCTGGCAAAATCTGAAAACTGACACCAATGTGAGAGTCCCCAGGGATTCACAAATATAATTTCCATGCCACTCTGAAAACCAAGAAAAAATGGAAAATGTGAGCTGTTATAAATTTGAGCTAATCTCCTCCTGCCATAACCTAAAATGATCGTCAGCAGCCAGGTATAATCTTCTGGTATTCGACAGCCTAAGAAGAGCTTGTCTATCTGAGCCTCAGTGGCTGGTAAGAATGTCAGTATCTCCTAAAATACTTGCACAAGTAAATTTCTTTGCAACATTTCAATTCTGCAGCTGCTTGCTTACCTAGGAGAGGAGGGAAAAAAAAAAAAGCAAGCAGATATAGTGTAGGATCCTTGAACTCAGCAAGCTTATTTTCAGGGTTAAAAATAAAGTAGCTCCAATATTTTACAGAAGGTCGGTGACACAAGACCAGTAATCATCTCCTGTAAGCTTGCTTTACTCTTCTATTTATGTATCCTGAAATAACACTGCTTATATATGCAAAAATTAAATCACGCCTCATCCAATCCCCAGGAGGGCAAGAGGAAAAAACCACATTTAAAACTATCAAGGCATTTTCTGATTGGTCCCACTTGCCAATGCACTCTATATCCTAAGCCTTATTGGACGTTGATGGGATTTGAGTTTCTTGTGATGAACATAAGATGCTTAGGAAGTTTTAGCTAAGGATAAAAGGCAAAGATGATTATTTCAAGATATGTTAAACACAAAATTAATTACTGTTATACCAGTCTTTTTAACTCTGAATTACAGATATTTTGCTATAATTTCCAAAAGCTTAATTTTATTTATATGCACTAATTAAAGCTCACATTGCTGTGGGGAAAAAAAAAATCAAACAAACCTTTTCCTTATTTACAAAAACTTGTCATGCATATTTTATTTTTTAACCTGATATTTGAATAAGAAAATTCCATAAAATATGGCAATGCATTAACATTCCTCTCAGTCATATTTCTCTTTATCAGAAACAGTAGCACTGTAAATCCTACTTTTTTCCAGGTCTGTGTTTGGTTACTAGCCTCCAGTTGCTGAAATCAAAACATTATTTTTCTGAATTATCTCTGCAAACTTTAGCCTTCCTGCTTTCTAAGAAAAAAATGAAAATTGACCTGAATTTATATTACAAATACAGAAAGAAATCTAAAGGAAAGAATCAGTAATTATGACAATCCTCTTATTCTTCCCATATGAAAGGCAGTCCCACCCATCTTGGCTGCAATTTGCCAAAAGCATGCACAAGACTACAATCACTGAATCAACATTTTTCTTAAGCAAAGACCATTGAAAGACAGGGAAGTCCTGGGTCAGGCAAATCTATCCCCAGGCTGCTGAACTAATCAGTGCTCTGAAATAAATAAAATGATAACATCAACACTTGACTATACTTTGGAGAGGACTGTGTTCTTTAGTAAGGATGCTATACTTCTGATCAGCCAGGATCAATAAAGAATAAACACTGAATATTCCAATAGATACCTAGATCTCCAAACTTTTATTGCACGCAACAATTTTATTTATTTGTTACCATGACTTTATAGTCAATATTTTTGATGAAACCGAATTACATAATAAAAATATCTAAATACTTTTTAACAACCCCTGAAACTACTTTTTGCTTTAAAGCTATCCAGCAACAGCCATAAAATAGCTCATGCTTTTCTAGAACCAGCTCTCAGGTATTTCATATATTTTTATTAAACAAATGTCCATTTTCTGAAGCTTTTGACTTTGCTTAAAAGAGTATACAAAGAGATGAAGCCCTATGCCTCAAGGGCAAAAACAGCACTAGAACTCATCAAAAGTCATTTTGTGTAAATTACAGATTGCATATCTTTCACTTTCAAAGAAAGTTTCTAACATGAGAGAAAGTGTAGCACATAAGATTGGACTTTATAATTCTTTTAATGCATTTTATTCTTCTTTGGTGTCATCCTGGTTTTACAAGCTTGCTATGACAGCACCACGGTTAAAAAACCAGGAGCTGCTCTTGCTGGCATTGCCGTGTCTGTAACAGAGCCCTATCACTAGTTATTGAGACAACGGTCTTCAAGTTGTCACCAAGATCACGCAGCCTTTTCTTTCCAGTAAACAATCCTGTTGAAAAATTGAGCTTCCTAGCCTCAGGCTGCAGAGAATAGGGCCCAAAAAAACTGTGCTCCATTGCTACCGAATCAAACCGTCAGAAAAGGTAGTGTTCTTTGAAATCCTGAATGACAGCAGTCCACACAGATGCTCATCTGGACACAGAGCGGCTTCGCTGGCACTCAGGAATAGAAACAGGCCACGAGGCACCCGAGCCATCAGGCACCCCCAGCCCCCCGACATTTGTCATGCTCCAACTGGTTCTGGGAAAGGCCCTGTCTGCATCCCAGGCAGGTGGGGCAGAACAGAGAGTGCCACGGGGGCTGGAGCATCAGCCCTCCAGTGATACAGCATTCCTTTGTCAGGTCATTTTAGGCCTCTCTTTCCTGTCCTGAATTCTGGATGACAATCCTGGCTCCTGTCCTCCCTTCCTACAGGTTCTTGCAGTGTGCTGTCTCAGTTAGAGGCTCCTAGTTGAAGATATTTATTAATATAATTCTTGGTCAAGGTAGGAAACTGTCAATAGCTAGAGAACAGTATGCAATGTCAGGTTTTTATCTAATGGAAAATCTTCTTCTTCTTAGGTTTTTAGCATTTCTTTACATAGCAGAAATTATTATTTTTATTAATAATAATACTGCAACGCTATTTTCAATTTACAACAGCTAGGAAGGACTATAAAGTCAAGTCTTCTTGTCCAAGACAGATGATTTATGAAAGTGTTAAAAAACTAAGGAAGCAATCCTCCTCTTGGCCTGTGGATTGTTTTGACATGATACCATGCTTTGATTTTAGCTCTTCTGCATATATATCAATATATTTCTATGCTTATGTTCATACTATAAGTAAAAATTTACCACATTTTAATTTAAAATATAAATTTTCAAATAAAGTTTCACTGATACTCCATTTTCTCAAAATTATAATTTCCTACAATTTCCAAGAGCCACTAAAGATGGAGAGTCACTGCATTATGTGCAAGGTGAATTACAAGACCTGGCATATAAGATCACCTTAAGGTCATATAAGAGGCCATCTTATTTTCTCCTGATTGTAAAAGATTACATACAGACAGAGCCCCTGATCTTCAGCAGAAAACTTAATTTGCTTATTCTATAGTAAGGAAGATTAACCACAATATACCCAGCCCTACAGTACATTATAATCAATATTATGGAGTTGAATACTGTCTAAGAAAACTATCTGACACACCCCTCCTGGCTGGGAATCATTCCCACTAATGACTTTTAAAATGAAATATGGAAAGGAAATAATGGGGAAAGGAGGCAGAATAAAGGACCACAAATTGTTACATTTTTGGGCATTCATAATACACATCAAACAGAAAACATTCACACCCTTTAAATTAGCTTACAAGAGCATAGCTAGTTAGAAAGAGAGGAATCATGAAAAATGTCATCATCTCATCCAACTCACATCCTTTAAGGGAATAGATGTTCATATGCTTGGATTTAGTGCCAGAAGATGAACGGGAAGTTAACTGCTGCACTGTTTCCATCTAGGTATCAATACAATTGAAACAATATTTATATTTCTTGGTCAAATGCTTCTCTGTTCTGGAGACAAGCCACTTTCCACCCCTAATAGTAATAAGGCTGTTTCTCAATTCCATTTGAAATAATTAGTTAAAAATTACACATTTCTATATTACGCTTTTGGAGTTTTCAGGCATATTCAGAAATTCAGCTGCCTTCAGGAACTGGTGCCACTGCATTTTTTTTCTCTACTGTAATCCAGCACTGAATTTTATCATGCCTTGGATTTTTTTTTTATCCATACAATTAACTCAATAGGTACTAGTTTTTTATTGGATATTTTTGTACTTTTATTAGTGTAAAGAACAACAAAAAGCATCACAAATCCATTGAGGAAACAGCAACTACTGACACATACTTCTAAATATCTTTCCAAATCTTGCCCTTTACTGTTTTGTGTAACAGAGCACCATATGGCAAAATACTGCTACATAAAATAACATTCTTTTTTCTGATTCTCATGTGCAATTCCTTTGCCTAAAACATGTAATCTATTGTCAGTCTTCCTCTTATTATGCTTATTTACACTATCCTCAGGTATTGATAATGGAAACAAACCCCACAATCCCCACAAACTAAAACAACCCTGGTGTTTCACTGTATTCCATTAGAAGCATTTTTGTTCAGATCTCTAGTTTTAAGGAGGAAACAGGCTGGATACAAGCTGCTGTATCAACAGCCATCAGCTTTATAGAGAAACATTCTTCCCCTGTCTCCCAGCAGTCACTTCAGCCTCAGCTATTGGAATACTTTACCACCCAGCTTTGATGGAATAGAGAAGCTACATACACATCAAAATGCCTTTGTACTTGTGCTTTGCTTTGCTCTGCTGGAGGACAGGTCAGAAAGTCTAAGACTTCTGGCTGGAGCAAGCTTTTTAATCTTCATGTGCCTGAGTACAAAATCACTGCCCTCTTTGGGGCAGTTGCTGCTGGATAGAAAATAATTCAGATGGATTGGTTTCAGGGGTCCCAGTGAGTATAATGGGGCTCACACTGATGAAGCAACAATTGGAAGAGTTTCAGCTCAAGGTCTGTAGCTTAAGGACAGCACTCACTTTATCAACATTCTTCCCAATAGTCAGTTACAACAAAACTCCACCAAAAAGAGATAACATCCCCACTTCATAGATGTTATTCCTATATCTTAACAAACCTTCTGCAAAAGCTGCATGGTACAGGACTCATGGCACATTTTTTTAGTTTGCATTGACAGATCTGACATGCTATACACTTTAAAACAAAATTACCAGAAGAAACACCAGTTAGCAGCAAATCTAGAGAAATTATCTCTAAATGGCAAAGCATTATGAGAACCCTTAATAAAAACAGCCTTACAGACAAGAAAGTATTATTTGTGCTTGAAAATACAGAAAGAAGGCAAGAATATTCTAAAGGTCAAATTTTGTAATAATAAGAAGCCACCCAGATTTGCTGGATGAGTACCTAACAAAAACATTATGTTAAAAGATTCCTATATTACATATTAATATCTTCTAACTATTGATTTGCAAACATCAGGACACATTCACCTCACTGATCATGCCAAACACACACTGAACAACCACATATTTTCACTGCAATACTTATTCTCATGAATTTCTACAACTCACCTCAAAGAGCAGAGAAGTTGCAGTTGCTATGAACAAATATATGGCTCTGAGGTCCAGAGCCATCCTCCCCAGCACCTCTTCCCAGGACAGCATGCACAGAGAAAAAACTTGGGGCATATTTTTGTGGCCATTCACAGGTTTGGTATGTGTCAGGTTTTAAAATATTCATCAGCTTAGGGTCTGGCTTCTGCAGGCTACCACTGAAAGCAGTTTTGGGGGCCCCTTATTCCTTTTTGAGCAAAGGAACTCTATTATCAAAGAATTTGACAAATAGTGCGAACACATGAGCAAGATCTGGATAACGTTAGGGTTGCCATGTCACAAGCACTTATAGTTACAGCATATTTTTTTATTAAATCAGATATTCAAACAATATTCTCTGATGAGGAACTACTTCATCAGGTATGAAAGACTATCTATGAAAAATTGGTTAAAAACTGACTTGAAAAGGAAACAATAGAGTAAGAACATTTGTGGGTTATTTCTTTCTAAACCACAGATACACCTGGGAAGTGAGGAGCAAAGAACACACAGAGGGCCACAAAACACCACTAAAAATAAATTCTTAAATATACTGAATTTTACCTCCACTGCTAACGTTTTAAAAAAACTACTACCTAATTCTTAACACAGTTAAGTATTTCAGAAATAGCACTTAGGCTGATAAAATAGTACTGAATTCCAGTTAACTGCTGTTACCTACACAAGGATATGTTGATGGATGAAATATATGAGAGCCACCAAAAAACGCTCCTGGTCAATGGCTGGTTTCTAACACTCAGACAAAAAGATTATGGCTGGGCCTATGTGATGCTGACACAGATGAGGAAACCTAGAAATTTTCTTCGATAAAAGCTAGAAGTTTGCTGCAGATGCTTTTACTTGGTCAGTCCAGCATGGCCTTTTCAACAGCTGTTTTTTCCGCATAATAAGAATTGGCCAAAATAAGACATTTAAATGGAAATAATAATCAAAAATCCAGATACATGCTTAGCAGCCAAAACACTCTTTTTGAAGAAAGACCTCTTCAATGTTCTGTCCTGCCCTGTGGATGTCATTTTGCACTTCAGGTATCTTAATTACCAGATTAGTAAAATGCCCCCACCTTCAATGCTTTTGGAAACAATGCTTTTGGTAACCTCTGTGATACTCACAGAGAGATTCTAAAACACAAATGGTCACATAATTTTTAAATCATAGAGGAAGAATTAAAATATGGAAATTTAAATATCTTCCCCAGCTAGTCCTTTTTTTTTCCTATTCAGGATCATCATCATGTAGAAGTCATTCAGTTTTGCAAGGTCTCCGGTGTCTTCTAGCAGCAACACTTAAAAGATATCCCTGGGTGAAATACTTCAGTATTAAATAACTATAAAACACACTTCCTTTCACCATCTCAAAAATTACAGATACTTCTGCATGTAGTTATAACTCCTGAAATGTGGAAGGCAGTGGGATTACATGGTAAAGTAATTTCTAAGTAAATTGATTGTATCTCAAAAAGACAAGAAAGTTAAGACATTTTGTCCTCTAGATTTGTCTGTGATTAGGCCAAAAGTACCTGATTAATTTTTATACAGTTTTTTTTCCCCAAAATGCAAATTAAAAGTGACCTTTAAGTTGTTAGACATAATGAAAGTGTGCATTCTTTTCCCAGGACTAACAGGCAGAAAACCAGATGGGTGTGAAGAAAACTTCAGTAATCCACCAATCACTCATTTCTGGTGCAAACTTATTACATTAAGCAGAAATGATTGGATGAAAGGGCTGTTTCATAAAGGAAAACCAAATAAATATATTCATACTTTAAGTAAATATGGTAAAGCATATACTTGTATGGAAAAATACATGCTGCTACAGACAAAGTGATGTAGGTTCTCATTATACACTTCTCAAAATGAGAAGACAGAAAGGAAAATTGGCTTCAAGGGTGTTGTCCCTTTCAGCCCCAGTCCAACCTATGAGGCAAAGCTTGGGGTGTTTCTGGAAGGAGGTGAATGAACACTACAACTGCATTATGCCATCATCTCACCTTTTGCTACTTTTGCATGAGCACAGAATACTCCCAGGGTTTAGTGGTGTTGGAAGCAACAGTAGATGCAGATAGTGATTTACAAACAAAAGACATTCTTGTCCATCTTGTCCAAGTCACTAGTAGGGGATGGCTTCAGTTTTGACAAAAAAAGCAAAGCCAGGTTACAAACTCACATTGTAACAAACAGCTGATACTAAATTAATACCACGCATTAGCAACAAAAGTTAAGTAGATTAGGTTAGCTGAAATGCCAGTCATCAGCGTGTCACCATCCCCTAAGGGTTTTTACTTGGGACAAGGGAGGACTGGCCACATCCATAAAATGTGAGACTGTCTAGAACAAAGGAGAGCTTCTGAAAATTAACTTGGGGAATATGGTGGGCAAGCAATTTAACAGAAAATCCTAATGATGTTAAAGGAAGATGGGTTAAAGTAATTGCTTTTAATTTTGAGGGTTAAAGAGACGGGGAGGGGAATTGAACAGAGGAACACAGAAAGCATGGGAAATCATTTTACTTCTGTTCATTCATGGGACCAGATTAGTAAAAAGAGTTCTGACAGCCATATTTTTATGTGCATTGACAAATCAGAAAAAGTGATGGAAAGAGCTACAATCCATTCTTAAGGACTGGAGGAAATAGAAGTGTTTCAACTGTACAGTGCTTTTAGTTTATAAAAAAATAACTGGGAGGTGATTTCATTACTGTCTGTAGCTATTTACATGAGGACAAAATACTAAACATCAAAGGACTAATATTCAGTACCAATATTACCAAAGTAGCTCTCAAGGCTGAAGGTGGAAGCCAAGCAGAATTAGACACACTTCTTACCATAAGGCAATTAACAATGTGAACAGGCCATCAGGTAAATAAGTGGAGTCTACATTTATGAATCAAGCCAGGGCTTTCATGGAAGATAGACACTAGCAAATATAGCTTATGGAGTGCAGTTAAGGGATAATTACATGTGATGCCTTGTGAAATGCAAGGCCTATAAGGTACAGAACATCAAGACTAAATTGCTTTAAACTGCATGAATCTATAAATACATGAAAAACAATGGGATTATCTGAGTAAATGTTAGAAAAAGATTGAAAAAAACTCTGAAAAAATCTTCTCCTCTGGACAGAAATAAGGCACTAAATTATTTCATATAGCTATAAATGTCATATAATTATAAGCAAATGGAAACATTTAGGCCACATCAATCATTGCTGTTGCTATTGCTGTAAATAGAATTATTGTCATGCAAGTATATATACACATCAACACATACAAAAATAGGCTGTAGCTGGAATAGTATTTAAACTTCTCATCCTTGTCAATCTTTTTGACTCAGACAAAATGGAACAAGTATCCAGAGTTCCATCTAAAAACTTAGATGGAAAAATCAGAAACCAAATTTTAATCTACCCTCCAAACAGGCACACACAGAAAGCACCAACTGATGTGAAAGCTGAGTCCCAACTCAGGGACTGCCTAAACAGGATGGGAAAAGACCCCACAGTATGGATGCACATTGAACATGTATGCACAGACCCAGACAGTTCAGCATCTCAAGGTGATACGACCAGGAAATCAACAGGGAGGAAGCTAAAGATCTGTTTCCTTCCAAAAGACTATGGACAGCTGAGCTAGCAAGACATACATGGAAATCTAAAAAGCAAAGCACAGTACTTCTTTGTTTTTCATATATATATATATTTATATATATATATGCCCACACACACATAGATACACAAACACACACATATATATGTATGTATCTGTAATGCTGCTCTATATACCACTGGTCTGTTTTCTCAAATAAGCATCTTGATGTGTACAAAGTGACAGGCATCAGCACTGATCTTCTCAGTGTGCCTGTAACTGGACGCTGAGACAAGTCTATACCTGCTTGTCCACAGGATGCACCTCTGGTTCTTCTCCCCAGAATCCACTAACAACACTTATTAGCTGCCTCCTTCCCTGAGCAAGGGGTTTGTGCTGCCTTCTGGTTCTCATTATTATATTCATTTCAATGCAGTTCCTGAAGTCTGATACCTCAGTACTTGAGAGGTCCTGCATGTGCCACCAAACAATGATTCAACATGACATTGTGACAGAAAACAGGGAGAAGGAATAGAAATAAAAGAACAAGGGATCAAAACAACTGCATTTGGCTCTCTGTGTGGGGTGTGCCTATCAACACCAATAACTGTTAACAGTGAGTCAGATGTCACATCGATAGAGGAGTCAGATCACTCACATCAGCCTTCCATTTGACTGGAAGGTATCAGTCTTTTTCCTTTATCTAAAAGGATATGCAAAAGTATAATGGGCTATTAACCCTTCTTTTTTGCATTCCTATTTAGGTTTTGGTAAGTTCTTCATTTCTGTTCAGGTCCTTGTTGATCCTTTACATTTCAAACCCTTCATAACTTCCAATGCTTTGACGACTGTTCTACAGACATCTCAAGGAAAGCAACTCACATTCTTATAAATGTTGTGAATCACTTGCCAGTGTGGTGATTTGCCTCATGAAAATCTACATTGAGAGACACCAACTTTAGGTATAAACTATGAATTTTGCTTGATTTACCAGCAGTTATGTCCCTGATGCTACATATATATAAAGAAGAGGCCAGTTTAATGGAGGACTCAGACCCAGGCTTGTATTCCTGACTGGCACAGCAACATGATAATATAGATGCTAAATACTTATAATTTGGGGGGATTTCATTTTCCTAACTCAAATATAATTTTTTTATTCTTTTTTGGAACAGGTAGTATCACTTTTCATGCAGTGCATACAGGGCCTAAATCACATAAAACATTACTGTTTAAAAACTCATTAATAATAGAGAAGATGAGCTTGCAAATAAACTCAACTCTACAACTATGTGTTAGGTTAAAAATGTGCCCAGGAGGAAAGGTAAGAAAACTTGATTTGTTTTTTGTCATACAGAGATTTCATTCTCTTTTTCTGTTGTTTGCACTCATAAAATTGCCCCTGTGGGAGTCAATCCTAGAAGGATGCAGCAGCTAATTTTAGTTAATAAATTGTTGCTTTACTATGTATAGCCAAGAATCATCTAATTAGCTCTTTCTGTGTCAGAGCTGCTATATCTCAGTTAAATTTCCTAACTGAAGATTTAAAGACTTCTGAAACTAGTTCTTCAGAAAAGATGTTCTTCTATTAGAGTTTTCCACTCACTAAAATCACTGCCAAACTTTTGTTCATCAGCTTTCCAGAACTTACATCCGTATTCCATTATATAGCACTTGCCAGTAAATACTATTTTGGCCTAGTTTGGGTCTTTTTTTAATGTATATAAGAAATATCTGCTACACATATAAATCATTAGGAATTATTAACTAAAGGATTGCATAAATAATCTGTTTTATAATATATTGCAGATATTTCCAAAATAATGGGCAACAAAATGAGAAAAGTCTCACAGAGAGAAATATACTATGTTTCAAACATAATTTCTGAGTTGTTTAAATATGAAACAAAACCTTGTCAAGCTACAAGTTTCCAGCTGTTATGATATCATAAGATAAATTTACAGCTACAAAACAGCTTGGTGAGGGAAAAAAAACATTTGCTTTTACAAAGTATGGAAATATAAATGTTTCAAGCACTGCAACTGTCCAAACAAATTAGTAAAAGCAAAAATAGTTGAATTCAGTATGGTTTGATTTTGTACCAGCTTCATAGCACGTGTTATAATTATTTAAATCTGTCGGCAAAACGTGATTTAAATCTTAGAGTGAAGCATTTAATGTTAATTTAAAATGATCTGATAAAGGTATACAGGTGGTCCCAGTGTCTAGCATTTTGCTTTATTTTATTAACTGAAATAATGATTTATTTCTCTAGTTAAGCAATAATAAAGCTGGATAACTAGGCTCTGAAGGCCCACTACATGTGGACGTTTAAATTCTTTACCAGAGCTAAAATGAAAAAAGAGTTTCTTTCCTGCATGACTTTGAAAAGAATAGAGTGGTGATTAACAGCAATATTTTTTTTAATGAAACACAACCTTTCATCCCTGTCATCTTCTGACCATCCTTGCTTCTACGCAGCTCTCTGACAAGTAGAATAATAATGGTCATACATCACTGCCCTGAAAGCCCAATCATCTAAATCTTCACTCGCTGCAGCCTCTGAGACTCAATTACTTTATTGACATGCAATCTTCATAAGGGGAGAAATATTGTGCATGTAAGGTCACTTGGTTATGAAGACATATTATCATATTATCTGCATGAGGGTTGCAGGGCTAAGACCTGACAGAGCTAATTATAATGGTACATGATAGAGAGCTCAGTACACATTATTTGCTTGGCTGAAACTAAAGGTGAGGTAAGACCATGACATCATGGTTTCAAAAGAAAATAATTCCCTTTCCCTTAGAGACTATTCGTTTTATTGTTTAATGTTTTGTACAGATTATATTCATACACTCCTCATAAGCAAGCAAGCAGTGAGAATTTCTGAATTCAACTGTTTCCATTTGGAAGTACTTATCTCTCAAAGAAACCAAAGGCTCATCTATAATAATACAGTCCTTTTCATTTGTGAGACTTAAATCACATTTTCCCTGCCCTTCCACCAGTCCCCAAAAGTGTATCTATAAATATACATATGCGCATGGTAAACTGATAGTCCAAAATTTGCACACAGCTAATACATACTGCTACAGTATTTTCTACATTTCCAAAAGCATGCAAGCCTCCACTAAAATGCTAAACAAAGTGTATTAGCCTCTCATTTTTCAATAGAAATAAATTTTAATTTTGCTTTCCTCCTCCTCTGTAGCAGCTTCCTTTCCTCAATGCAGCTTCCTACTCTATCTAATACCTACTAATGCCCTGTCACTTGGCACTCAGGTACACTCCACCTCTGCTCTGGGATGACTGGCACAAAATGCATCTCCCAATCCTTTACTGGCCATTCCCTCACATTAAAATGGAAAACAGTAAAGAAACAAAGCAGATGTTGTGTCTTTTTTATTAATAATCAACATAAATTACTGCACTACTACACTGAACAACTAAAAGTCTTGTTGGGGGGTTTTCTTTTTGTTCCTTTAGGTATTTGTAATGATTCTATTTTTTTTTTTTTTCATTTCTTTTAAAGTCTTTGCCAAGTTTTATTCATGTCTACCCTTCAGGTAGGAAACACAAAGTTCACTCTTAGAATAGTCTCAGAATTGCAAATATATGATGCTAGTGCCCCAGAATAAATAATATTGTATACTTCTGATGGGGAAGGTTTCTTATTGTACAAAACCATTGATCAACGTGATATAATGATTTGATGGCAAATTGTGCTGCACAAGGTTTTGCATTTTCCTTGTTTGAAGGAAGAGAAGAGAAGCCATCCCAACTAATGGATCCCAGCTCCAAATAAGTTCCTTGCTCCCCGCAAGACATCGTACCATTGCACTGGTGAGATTCCAAAATGGGCACACATGCTTTAAAAATATTGCCAGACTATAACCTGACATGTAGATGCTTTCAGTTATCTAATTTACTGAGATTGGTCTCCTGCTAAAAAAAAAAAAAAAAAAATTATTTCATAACAAAAAATTCACAGGCTTCCCTACTGGGAAGAAAAAAAATGAAAAAAAGTGCACTGTACTTATAACTGCCCTCCTGAAAACATCTCTTCTTATTTTCAAATTGCAAATTTTACAAACCATGGTGTGTCAGATATTACACTGTCCTTCCAACAATAGCTTCGTCTACCCATATTTTTAATAAGTTTACAATCTCGCTGTGTCTATCTGTTGTGCTTTGCTTCTGAAAGAATCCTGCTTGAAGTCAAGTAGCATTTTCAAAGCTTATTTGATCCTGTATTTAAGACTTCACACAATGTGGGATTTTTGCAAGAATTTGATTTAAGTGTTAACCTCTGTTTCCACCAAGGGGTATAAAAAAGTCCTTGGGAGATGACTGCAGATGCAGACAGGGAGATATCAGGCCCTGCCTCTTTCCAGGAATAACATTGATGGTTAAAAGCATCTTTTCCCCAGTTTAAGTTCCAACAGCATAAAGGAGACAGTGAAGTAATCAAGACCCAGAAGAAAAAAACCAAAACAAATACACCCCAGAACCATATTATCAGTAACCATCACACTGGCAGTTATCCAGCTGATGAGAAAGCCGACAGGTAGTGAGCCATGAAACTCAGAAAAAGAAGAAAAATATCTTCTAACAGCTCTGAAATTCTGCCTCAAAGTGGGTTGTTAACTTAAAATAACCCAACGTCCTGCAAGCTTCTGGTCTGAGATGTAAATGCCATGGAGAGACCCCAACATGCATGCAGGGAAATCTGGGCCACCAAAACTCCACCAAAGTACAGAGACCAAACTGCAGACTCTAAATAGCCGAGCTACACGTGTCATTTCTTTAGCAACTACATGAATACTCAGTTTATGGAAATATGAACTAAAAGGTCACCCCCTTGGGCATCAAAGACTTTTTATCAAGGAAATGGAGCAAGAACTAAGGGGAAACAAATGTTAATGTCATGCCCAAAACCACAAAACATTTTTATTGCCAAAATTGCTTTGAAACTAACAGGGCCAGGCACATGATATCAACTCAATATATTTCAGAGCTTTGGATCACAAGGCACCTAATTCAAGCAACTAAACATGAGGTACACATGGCTAGGTGCTTTCCTCCTAGTGGCAATTAATGTGGACAACATGACATTGACAATATCAGCCATAGGAGAGATGGAGCTGGGACACTCTCCAGAAAACACAATAAAAAAATGAATGACACTCAATAGTGGTAGCCAAAAGGAAAAATGAGATCCCCATATTGTACATCCAGTCTTGAGGACAACCAACCAATAATAAGGAGATGACCTGAATGAAATTTAAAGGAACAGGACACTGCTGAAATAAAATAAATAAAGTAAAAAAAGACAATGCCTCCCATGTATTTTTAGCACTAACTTTAGATAATGTAAAATACTCTTAGTGAATGAAATATTCAGTTTTGAATAGTTTATGAATCATGCAACAAGGACTTCATCATATTCTTCTGGTAACACAACCTTTAGAAGGCAGTTCTGGAAGTTGAAAAGAACATGTCATGAAGAAATAAACTGGGAATCCTATTCAGGCCTCAGAACAGATTTTTCTATGCCAGTTATTAAAAACTTGCAAATTAATTTACAGCAGATGAAATAAACAATAATCTCATTTAGCTGAAAATGCATGGGTACTGTGCAAAATACAAAAAAACATTGGAAACTCTCTGAACTTCTCATTTAGATTTGAGAGGGGAATTAAATCAGGTTTCAGGTCTAGGGAATTTACCAGGTACTCTCCAATTTAGGATGGAAAATTTGGTGATAGTAAAATGCAGCATTTAACATGAGACTTTTCTGTAACACTGGCTACCAACACACTGTAAGTACCAAACACATCATTTATTGGCAATGTAGAAAAGAAAACAAATTACAATGGGTGGTCTTTTGACCCTCCTTTTCAATATTAAAATGTGAATAAGGCACATGTTATTTTTACAACACATTTCTCAACGTTCCGTTCATATAAAATTAATTTTTAAAAGTGTCACAGGGATCTAGTGCTCCATACCAAGCACAACAACCAAACAAAATTCCCTTGGTAGCAAAATTGTGGTTTACTGATACTCAAGTGTTTTGTGAATGAGCGCCTTGGATTTAAATTTGTTAAAAAGTGGGAGACACACTAAAGCAAAATTCCAAAAAAAAAAGAAACAAAAATGTGGTTTTTTTCACTATTTTAAATTATTTCTAGTATTGTTTTTTAAAGAATTATAGAAATTTCCCAGGCTGCTAAATTATTTTTCATTTCCAATTAATTGGAAAGGTACTATGTTGACAAAGATACTTTATTGACAAAGTACTGGCTTGCAAAGGAGAGAAACGTCTATAAAATAGACTTCAGTCCATCTGAGACTCATAGATCATCAAAGAGAATGAGAACATGAGGGAACCAAATTACAATTTCCATGTGGCTCTGTTCCAACATACCTTAACCTATATTTTGGTCTACCCCACTCTCCTTATCCACCCCATCAAACACACACACAGATATTAAAACCACCACTGTGAGAGAAACAGTTTCCAGTAAGAGGAGTTATTTGTTGGAAAGCGCTTTCAACCAAAGGCTTACCTACAACTTCCCTGCCAGCTGCACATATCTCTGGAAATGCAGAATTCCAGAGGGAAAAGTGACTAACACAGTGTGGAAGGCAGGGGGAACTGGGGGTGTCTGGCATGTTGCTGTTGCAGGCCCAACACGGGCACAAAGCTGGTGGCTAAACTAGAGCTTGATTCTAAATTATTTTTCTAGAAAGAAGAAAATTTGGTACATTAACCAGTAATGACAGTAGTAGCTTTTAAAGAACATGTTGCAAATAAATCAAACAAACATTTTATTAATTTTGGCAATACTAGAATGAGTAACAAACACTTTTTTTTGTATTTGTTACTCATTCTAGTATTGTATTTTGTATTTGCAAGCCCTACTCTGTAAAACCACAGACCAATTGACTAATCAAGAAGGTCAATAGTGAATATCTTCATTGACTTCAAAGACAGCAGATTTCTGTGCAAAAGCACTTTAGAGGGAAAACCTAAGCTTCAAGCTATGATGATTACTTCAAATAGTTTCACCAGTTTGTATTTTTGGAACCCTTCTGGCAATAACTTTTCCCTTTAAACCATTTCCCAAGTCACAGCTTGTTAGAGAAAATGTTAAATGAGGATATAATGTTTTGGGAAAAGGGTAGGAAACCCAAAAGCCATAAGAAACAAATAACAAACAGGAACATTTCTTTAGTGACCTACAGACTATAAAAAATTTGTCCAGTAAATATTGTCAACCTTTTAAGATTTTGACTCTAATGATGCCTTTTGCCATGGCTTCAGGGGGCCATGTGCCTATTCCATGGGTTTGCCTTTTACAGACTGGTAGGAAACCATCATAAAATTCAAATAAAGACAGAGCAGGAAAAGCACACGATCTTAAAAGTGAATAACCAAACAGTACAAAAGAAAACTTTGGGAATGAAACTGATAACGCACCCTTGTTGACAAAATCTGGAGATGCAGATTGCCTCTGAATTAGTCCTGAGATTGCTGTAAAATGCACCTACTTACCCTTTCACAGGCTGACCACAAGAGAGTCAAAGTCAAATTTAAAGAGTAGAGACCAAGG
The DNA here is from genome assembly GCA_024865655.1 of Emberiza elegans. Lineage (NCBI taxonomy): Eukaryota > Metazoa > Chordata > Aves > Passeriformes > Fringillidae > Emberiza > Emberiza elegans. The sequence continues at coordinate 22,679,915 of JALJVW010000241.1, read as the reverse complement.
GAAGCATTTATCATACTGTTCCACATCCAAGTAAAACAACTTTTCTATACAAATTTAAAGCTTGAATGAACAGGTGCCACTTAAAAGTATGCGTAAAGTACATTCAAGCACAAAGACAGGCACACAGAAAAACTGCAGCATTTCAAAGGATTTGTGCTAGGAATCCAATCATTTTTCCTACCTATCCAGCCTCCAGATGCAAAAATATAAGGATACTTTCTTCTTTTCAATATTACAAATGAATAGAAAAAACTACTCATTCATGCTGAAGCATCCAACAATATTTCCTTTGCCCACACAGTCAGGAGTTTTTAAGTGCAATCCAATTTTTAAATAACACGAGACTATAAAATGAATGTAATGGCCTGACTTTTGATTTTGTAATTTATTGAGTTCCATCACTATTCAGATGGGTTTTTATGAAGATGAAAAAAGGAAAATCTGAGTCTTTTGGCTGTTCTGATTACCTTGTTAAATTACTGGCTTTGCAAAGACAGAGAAAACATAAGTGCTAAGGTTAACCACATAATTACATACCATTTCAATCTTTTTTTTTTCCCCCTCCAGTCCAAAAACAGTCCATTACTGCACAAAGTTGCAGCATTTTGGAGTCAGCTGTTAGATCTGAGCTCTGGAATTCATTCATCTGAATCTTCTTGAAGTGACATTGCTTGTCAAAAATCATCAGCCAATCAAATTCTTAAACTGAAGTGAGTTGTCCTCTTAAATTAAAATGATACTTTACCCTGATTTTTCCATACAAAAGTTGCATTGTGTTTCTCTGGCAGGATCAACTTCATTTTCAGGAATTTTACCACAATACAAGCATTTATCCCTCAATCTTCCATTGGGCAAGGGCAAGTGGGCATATAATTGAAACTCACTTAAATGAACTGACATAGTTTGAAGGAGTAACAAGCTAGGTGAGAATATTTCTATTGTGTTCAAAGATGTCTTCATTTTAAACCAGATGGGAAACAAAGAGGAACTCATGCCAATTTCTGAAACCTTAGTATTCACTCTCCTGCAGCTCCTCTTTTCTTCCCTTGCTGCCAGACGCGCTCACATATTCAGTCTCAGGGCAATAAATTCTGTCCTTTTTAAGAAAAAAAAGTGCTACATAGTTCTCTCTTTGATTAAGAATTTACTGTGAGGAGAAAGACAGACCTGCACACTGGTGCCTTCACAGCAACGTTCTTTTTGGCATAGTCAGCCCAGCCCAAAGAAAGCTTCCCTGAAATGTGAGATCCTGACCCCTGGTCCAGCTTGCCAGAACACTGTTCTTATGCTCAGTATCGCTTCTGAAGACACTTTTCCTCTACAGAGAGCTAACACTTAGGAATCTTATTTTGGGCAAAGCTAGAAGAGCACCAACTTCATCAGAAGCAACATCTGACCCTTCAAAAGGAACAATTTAGTAATGTCTGTCCATTTAATTTGTTTCTTTGACTCTTGGTGATGAACAGAAGGTTCTGATCCTGGGACTCTATGACCAATTGCCTTTCTAATCTTAGATTACATGTTTCTGGATAAATGCAACAGCAGATAAAAAGGCTGAGAGGGCACAGAAGGAATAATTTGTCAAAACACAAACTAATCCACCTTTGCATCATGGGACTACAGCTGAAGACAAATCCCACTGCAAATATTAAAGGCTTGGTTGAGAAATGTGGATATGGGCTCCTCTGGCACTCCCTTTGCTCCACTGAGAGCCACATAAGCCTATAGGAAAGAGGTGCTTAAAAAGGTGTGTGGAAAGCTGAAAATAAAAGACAGTATTGAAGACAAGATAAAAATATTTTGCTTAAAGTACAGGTAGCAATCTGTTAGAGAATCCTGAAATACTCACAGCTGTAAAGCTGTAAAGATAATGCCAAACATTAAAGCCATGTAGTAAGATGAAGCATCAGTAAATAAGTGTCAAAGAAACTGGATTATAAAATTAAAGAACATATATTTTAATGTCTGCAAAATGTTTCTTTCAGGAAACATTAGGCACTAATAAAGAATGCCTTCAGGCTTCTGTATCACTGGATATATTGGAGGGGTTTTTGCTAACAATTTGGGGAGTTTATGCCTCTGGGTGCTGCTGCTATGATTTCAGAATAGAATTATCTGATGCTATGTGATTTCTTGAATCATTAGTTTTCCATTTCTTCTAACTTACTTTTCATTTTTCCTTTATTTATACACGCACATAGTGATACAAGCTGCCACAAAGGAATAATGAAGAGACCCCTGGAAATAAAATATTACTTGATACGTTCTTAAGAAATGTTAGTATACGCCTGATATCATCATCTAACATGATACTCCTAATTGCTATTTGCATGCCCAATTCACTTCTAATACATATTGCAGGAGGCATTGCTGCATCCTTGCTCCGATACACGACCACCACAAGAGGGTTCTTCCCCCAGAGGGTGGCTGGGCCCTGGAACAGCTCCCCAGGGCCGAGGTCACAGCACCAGCCTGACAGAGCTCAAGCAGTGCTTGGAGAATGCTCTCGGGCACGGGGTGCGACTGGTTCATCTCTTGGGGATGATTCTGCCCAAGGCCGGAGTTGGACCAGATGATCCTTATGGTCCCTTCCTAGTCAGGATATTCTGCAATTGTAAGATTCACAGTCCCTTTCCAAACCAGAATGGATAGACAAGAGGTAGCCAATGAGATTTAACACATGTAAACAGTATTGAAGTGTCAAGAACTCTTCTGAGTAAAAAAAATTTGGTCCTTGAATACTAAGGTTGAAAGGAAGGTCTGACTTATTAAAAGTCACACAGTCTACCTACAGAAATCCATTATCATTTCTTCCATATTTGTCCAAAAAAAGAAATACACTTTTTTTTTTCCTGAATAATCAGTGTCATGCTGGTTCAGATCTAGCAACAGACTTTAAAAACAGTCTTACTTTACTCCCTAAGACCACAGAAATAATAAGAAGGCTGAAGCAGTCTGGAGAGTTATGAAGTAATTTTGATTAGGAACAGATTTAATTTCTGGTGAATTTATAGAATATGGTCTAATGTTGTGTGCAATTTTGTAGTCTCATAGCCAAGTTGAGACTCAATTCACATGAAAAAATTTATTTTGAAATCAGAAAAAAGAAAAATAGTGGGGCTAGGGGGAACAAATAATTTTGAATACTGTAGGTCTTCAACTGGACAAATACTGTCAAAAAGAGATGTTGAAATAAAAACATTTATGGATTTGAAACTTAGTATTCTAATAAGAGGTGAAATACTTTTAAAAGACAATAGGATCAATATGACCAGAAAAAACATAAAGCTGAATGCAGTTAAAACTTGCATGGCAAAAACACCCAGCTGAGAAAGAGCCAAGAAATCCAAGGGTGAGCAGGAAAAATCCCACAGACTTCAGCTACTTCCCCAGCAAAGCATGAGACATGAAGTTGGAAGGGCTACTACTCAGGGTTTTAGGTCTAAAATAGATTATTGTCTTTACCTATCATCAAATTGAGACCAATTGAATGAAGAGTGACAACTGCAGAATGCATCAATCTGCTGTTGATTTGTTTTCCAAGCAGAGGTGGTAGCAGGAAAAAGACAAGTTTGATACTTGCTTTCCATATTTCCAGTGACCATTTATAATAACAGATCAATTAACCTAACCTCTTTACCATAATCCTTTCATTTATTTTTTAATGAACAGGTTTTAATGGAACAACATAGTCTCAATTCTGAAAACAAATAATGAAAAAAAAAAAAAAAAAACACAACCAAAAAAAATTCAATATCGCCCATAAAGACACTATAAATTTGCCTGCTGACAGATTATTTTCATTGTCTGATGCCACTTATCAAAATCCTATAAATCCAACTGTTGGATATTAAAAAAAAATGAATACCTTAAAGCCACATACATCTCAGTTTAGACATCATTTGGGAGTTCATACTTTCCTTAATTTCTCGTCTAGACCATTGTATACAAAGAGCCACCCAAGCCAAAAGTCCCATTTTCACTGTGAAGTGTGTGTGGGATATATTGCAAGGCTGATAAATTGCACACATCAGAGCACTGAGCACACCAGAATAAAAATAGAAAATTGGGGAGCAATTAAAGGCAGAAGGAGAAGCATGGAGAAAGAGTCAGGTTTGGTCTTTCACTTACCATTGCTTGCCCCAACAGTAGTGTGGCTGTGGAGGCAAGTGTATGTTCTAGGCCAAACATGATTTGTAGCAGGAAGGAAGAAATTTAACTGCAGTAACTAATGGAGAAAAAAACCCAAACAAACTTTTGGGCAGATATGCGCTTCTTCAGGCTTGCTGTTCCTCACAGTCCTTGTGTGTTTCAATCATTTTTTTCAGATGATCAAGAAATGTTTTGTGGTTGACAACAGACCTAAAGAAGGGCATATGTGTCCAAAGAGTTTAAACATCATTTGCTCTAATAAAAGTTATTTTTGTTGTTACAACACTTGTTGTTGTAAACCTTGCCTTGGTTCCTTTTCACATTGTGCATAATGTCTGAAAATTCTCTCAAGTAATTCAGATGCAAGGAAAGAAATAGCTGCTTCTCCTGTTGCTTCTGCACTGTTTAGTCATGCAATGACCAGAATCCAAAGTATCAAAATGGTCCAGGCAAGGATACTGCCAGGATACTTCCACTTTGATAAGCACCAGGAAGTATTTGGCATTTCATGGGAAATAGTCTTCTCTTCAGATTTCCAGACTGATTTACAACTCAGGGTCAAATAAGCATTCTCATCTTCCTTGGCAGTAAGAACCAAAACACACAAACAGCTAAAGATTTTTCAAACTTTAGTAAGAAAAGAGAGAGAAGTACAGACTTCCATTTGTTTCCTCAGTGCCTTACACTGGCTAGTCTCTATCAGAATCGTTAATGACTTGAGATCTGAATATAGTTTGAATGAAAACATTTCAAAGCTCACAAGGCTCTGTTCCCAGTAAGTCTGGTCTTTGTATAATGAAATGCATTCCTTCTGGCCTAATGTTACAGACTTGGCAAAAGAAATGCCTTTGGTATGAGCAAAAATTCCAAGCTTGAGTCTTGCAATTGCCCCTTCCAAAGGGTCATTTGTTGTGTATGTTGTTTATCAGCATGTGTCTGAAATGAATGCTGCTTCAATGCAAAGCAACAGGAGGTCACATTATAATTGGAATGCAATCAGTAGAATTGCTTATGACTTGGTTTCCTTTCTAAAATGGCAATCCATGCCACATCAACTATTATATTAATGTTTTTTGCATTACTAAAAAGGAGAAGGGGAAAAAAACCTTTACAGTGAGCAGCTGATACAGTTTTTTATAACTGAAAGATCACATGAGCTAAACAAGACCCAAACAGTTCACCTTTAAAATACCAAACCATCTGGTTGGCTGTCCCATGATAAATCTTAATGATAAATGTCTTCGTTTTGATGTTACAAAGGAAACGCGGATCTGCTCACTTTGGCACAGCTGCAAACACACTGGCAATAGCAGAATGGAACTCAGATGTCAAAAATATAGGAAAAGACATTACAAAAATATATTTTTGCTGCATTTTACTAGATATACAGCTTTAGATCAGTATGTGGATGGGCAATTAGAAGTCCTGAGTTTTCCAAAGAAGCCTTTGAAACATCTTTTTTTTCTGTTTGTTTTTAGGTGGAATTTGATTTTTAGGGGTTTTTTAAGTTTCTTTTTTTCCATCTTCATCCAGAAAAAGCAGAAAGCTTGAAATATGCATGACAGAAATAGCAATATGCTTTGGTAACTCAATTCATATTTTGTCAGTGTTTCATGGTTATTTTCCATTTATTTTAATTTAATCTGTTTTATTTATCCTTATAAATTAAAAAAGATTAAACTAAAATAAATGGAAAATCTGAAGGGTTATGGCAAACACAATAATCACAGACCCACAGAATGGGTCAGGTTTGAAGGAACTACAGAGGGGTCATCTACCTAACCTCCCTGCTCAAGCAGAGCCATCCCAGAGCACATGGAAAAGGATTGTTTCCAGACAGTTCTTGAATATCTCCAGTGAGGAGACTCCACAGCCTCTCTGGGCAATCTGTTCCAGTGTGCAGTCACCTGCACATAAAGTAAAGAAATCCTTCCTCATGTTTAGGTGGAACTTCCTGTGTATCAATTTCTGCCTGTTGCTTCTTGTCCTTCTGCCCACCACCCCTGAGCAGAGCCATCATTTCAAGCCCCTCCTTTCAGATACTTCAAGACAATAAAGAGGAATAAAAAGAGCTCTAATTCTATGCAGAAAAAAAAAAAAAATCCATACAAACTTTACCATAACTGAGCATAAAACTTCCACCCTCACCCAAAGGTACAAAAATAATCTTTGGTATAGAATTTGTATTAATTTTCTCATGCCAGTATTTCTAATATAGAAGAGGGCAAATAGTAAACCTTCTATTCACACCAATTGATGACATCTAAAAATTTCAAATGCACCTTAAAGAGAACCAGAGTGAACTTTCAATTGAAATTTTTAAAACCAAAAAAATTAAAAAGAATTTGCTGAAGGTTTCATAAATTGCAGCAAAAATGAGAAAAACTTTTATCTTTCAACGTTTTCAACATTTATTGCATTTCTATGGATTGGCAAAGGTATTTTTGTTTCTTTTCACTTTTTGCCAGAGATAGTAACTATAAGTAATTTCTCAAATCTCTCTGTAATGTCTCAGGCATTTAAGTGGTCAGCTCTGAATTTCCTCTTCTTACTTATTGACCTTTGATGGCAGAAGTCCATTTCAATGTAACATTTCTGTAACCAAATTTGAAGGCTTTTCTCCAGGTAATAACATTGCAGCTTTTCCCAGTACTCAGCTTCTGCCTTGACATCACTCAATTTCCTTCCATTCCCTCATTTTACATACTATAGACAACTATCCCAGTGATAATTCTGTCTCCTCTCATTAGACAGTTACAGATTTTTTTTGGCCAGTGATACAGATTATTTTCACCTTTCTTCATGAATTCTGTCTGGTAGGCCCTGCTTTATTTTCCTTTTCACTTACTCCCCATCTGTTTCTGGATATCAGTTTTATTTTACTCATTCCATTCTACTGTTCAGCTATTCATCAGGACTGAAAGATGTGGATGATTCTTCTGTGCTCCTGCTTATATATACAGTACTTAATTATTCACAGATGCACTGCCTCCCATCCAACCCATGCTCTTCTCGTTACTTTGCAGAGATGAAACAAGTGTCTTTTACTTAACTCCTGCTTCTTCAAAGGCAATTTTCCGAGACATCTGACCATTTTCATATCACATATTGAACTCCTAACAGGGTACAGCTACCTCTCAAACAAGTTACTCCAGTTATTACAACATTTGGATCTCCATTTACAGATAGCAAAGTAAGGGTTACATATGTCCAGTCCCCAACTCATATGCTTTTATTTTCCTGTCCTATCATACTGTAAACTTCTAATTTTCCTGTTTACTCTCACATATATTGTTGGGTGTCATGACACAAACATGTACTTTCTTGAGTGGTCTCTGTGCATCTATTCACACCATTCACTTTTTCCTAAAATTTCAGTTTTCATTGCTTTCAATATTATTTTCAGCCTGTTTGGTACTCCTATGGCCTCACAAATAATGTTCCCCATAATCAAAAAATACCATAAGGAGCTTCTAGCATCACACAAATCTTGCATTAAAGAGTAGGATGCCAAGTGATAAAAGACAGAATTAGCATGGGGTTTGGCAGAGACAAAGAGAGTAGTGGAGCTACAGGACTGGACAAAACAAATGCCACCAAAACAAAAGGTTTTGGGGAAAATCTAAAGGTCAATAACTAAAAAGCGTAGTTTGAACTACTTTGGCATTCTGAAATATTGAAATAGGTACATGGACAAGAGTGCAGCAGATTTGAGAGCATTTGGGATTTTACAAGAGGATCCACTCATGTTCCCATCATCTATTTCAACTTTTCCTTTGGATCCAAGTTAAGAGTTCAATAGCCAATTCACACTCAGTTCTTTTTCATCTTAAGGACATCCAAGCATTCTAGCAGGAAGCACATAATATCACAATTTGACTGAAGTTATCTCACTACTAGCTTTGTGTGTACTGTTGTTCTGGGAATTGCATCCAACAGAAGGTAGTAGAGGATTGAATCCCAACTCATCCATTCCTCAATTTGAATTTCATGGTGTATGCCATGTGGGTAAATACCTAACATCTCTCACTAAACTACAATGGGATAATTCCTCAGGGAGGTTAAGTCATTACCCTGTTTCAGTGATTACAGCATGCCTGTGAAAGCTGCAATCCAAATGGCAAGACACGTTTGCCTCAGCAATTACTAGAATATAGACAGGAGATCAATGCTTGTATTGATGCTCTTTTATAAAATTTACATTTTTATCTTATTGTAAAGACTTGTGCTATTTCATTTGCTCCAAAACCCAGTCTAACTTTTAGTATCCACACTACTGCTGCTGTTTAACCCCAGCCAGAAACTGAGTACCACACAGCCACTCCCTTGCTGTGTGTCTGGGATATATTTATGTAATGGGAGCAGAGTTGGGGAAAACAATAAAGGTAAAACCATTGGGTTGAGATAATGACAGTTTAGTAAATGAAATAAAGTCAGATATAATAATAATAGTAATGAAAAGAAGAGAGAAGAGAGGAATAAAACCTCTGGACTGATGCCCAGCCAGTTCCCCAGCAGCTGTTGGCCTCTCCTGGACAACTTCTTCCCCATTTCTGTACTGAGCAGGGCATTCCATGGTATGGAATATCCCTTTGGCCAGTTCAGCTGTCCCGGCTGTGTTCTCTACCAGCTTCTTCTGCACCTCCTCACTGGCAGAAGGGGGAAACTGAAAAAGTCCTTGACTCAGAGTAAGCACCACTGAGCAGCAACTAAAACATCTGTGTGTTATCAACATTATTCTCATACTAAAACTCAAACACAGCACTGAACCAGCTACTAGGAAGAAAATTAACTCTATTCCAGCCAAAACCAGAACACTATGTTAGATTTTCAAATAACTTTGAGTATTTTATGAAATGCTCAATACTTTGGATCTTTTGTAGGCATCATTACTTGAAAGTGGAAAAAATTATTAGTGAAATGTAGGACTTGATTTTTTTTCATGTTTACAGCTAACAAGTTACCATTATTGAAATATCTGTTGTAAGCCTTTTAATAACATTTGATCACTTATCAACCCCTCCAGCAGTTATCTAAAAATCCTGAGGAATGACTGACAGAGGGAACTGCACAGCAGAACTGTTAATGGTTTAGACCACAAAAAAACTTGAGATTAAAGGATCCCTATGGGGGGAGGGGGGAAGCCACCAAAACTCAAAAAACCCCAACAAAACAAACAATCAAAAAACCCCCGAACCAAACTGCTCAGCATTTAGCACTGAAGATAAATTTTCACTTTTTTTTCCACCAGTACCTCAAAGTTCTTCATCAAAGTTTTTCTTGTGGACTAGAACTCCACCCAGGAACTGGAGGACCAAGTGTGTTTTAAGTACAAAACATACCAATAAAATACCTAGCTTCTTAAGTGTTCTACACCTAAAATTATTTATGTTTATTATCAAATTTTAAATCCACTACAAATATAATTTCCTTTCATAATGTACTGACCATCATAATAAACGGACAGCCAACTATTTTTTATGCTACTATATGAAGGGCATATTTGAAATTACCCTTATCATTACTACAAACATTTGTACTGTAACTGAGAAATAACTTTAATATTTCCTCTACACTAAAAACAAAGTCAAATGAAACCCCAAATGATGGTTAAAAGATTTTTTTTCTTTTGTGATAGTAATGTAGAAGTACCAGAAAAAAGTCAAGAACTTCTTTTGTTTCAAATGATGCCATGGTATGATAAATTTCTTGCATACCCATGGTATTTTCAAGATTGAGAAAGATCCCTTCAAATCTTTGGACTATAATTTTGGAATTTATGCAAAAAATCTTTAGCAAGAAAGCTGGTCAAAATTTTATACAAATCTAAACATTTTTTCACTCCAAATTTTTATCATTTATTGATTTGATTGCTTTAAATCTTCATTATTTGCATTCTTAATGCTACTGACCCTGATGTCATTCCCTTTAATGTCCTGAGCACTACTATAACTAAAACTTAGGTGGTTTTGAAAATTTCAAACACTACATTAGAACTTTCATTTTTAAAATGTCAAGCGAGGACAAGAAATACATCCCTAGGAAGTTCAGCTTTCCTTCTCTCCCTAAATCAGGAGTACCAGAGTACCTGGCTTTTCCACACAGCAGCTAGCTCTGGCTCGAGAAGTCCTCTGTGGAGCAAGCAGACCTACAGCTCATTCACAGCATGGTAAGTTGATCTGGACGTGAGCCGCAGGTCCAGACTTGAAGTGTTAACATTATAGCACATTCACACAGCTAAGTCCTTGCCCATTCATGGAGGGCTCATGGGAAAAAGACCAGCCAGGAGCAGGCTGTCACTGCCAGAACAATCCAGGGCTGCAGCACGCTCAGTGCCAGCTCTGCAGGGGCTCCTGAGGAAGGCAGCAGCCAGAAACAGAGCAAGGATGGACAAATGGGTCTAACAGGCCACATACAGCTGGAGGCATCGTTTGGGTACCCCTGCTGCAAACCATAAAACTCTATGAGCTTCATGAAATAAGCATTATTACATTCACAGTGGAATGCATCACAGTATCTTTAGCCTAAATGTTGCTGTTTCAGATAAAGCTGGGAAGGGCACATTATTTCTTTGACAAGTTATATACAGATCAAGAACATAAACAACTAGTAATAAACATCAACCTTTATCAGGCTTTCCCCATTCATCTGTTGTGAATATGAATGCTGGAAAGGGCACAACCCACCCCTGGAGGTATCTCTGTTCTGCTGCCTGCAGATGTTGACACAGAGTTCCTCCTCACTTTCCAGTGGTGATGGTTGCAGCAGGACTTGAAACTACGAATGCCTCATTTGCCCATTCTTTCTTTGAAAAGAAAAGTGCTAGTCCTAGCTCCTGCTTAGCTGGGTGATAGAAGGTGATAATCCTTTCAGGAATGTCACACTTGAATATCTGCTTTGGGCATGACAATCACAAAATTCCAAGGAGATTAGCATTGCAGAATCCACTAAAAGAAAACTTTGCTATGGCAAGATGCAAGCCTAAGGATAAAATTAATGAAACTATATAGGAAAGGGTTTTTTTTCAATTACCAATTCTTGCTCCAATCTATGCTTCCTAACACCAAGCTTCTATTGAGATTTCACACAGATGAAATTTCTACCAAATAATTTAGTGTTTTCTACAAACTGCAAGGCAAGCAGGAAGCTGGATAATTCAGCATGTACATTGATCACCATACTTAGTATTAGTTATAACAGTAAATACATATTCAATCATTATGCAAAGGCTTCCAGTTAGAAATAGAGAGATGTGGCAGAAACGGAAGGAAAAAGATTCTCTCTAATGAAAGATTACTGATGTTCTGCCACTAATTAGTAATGTGAAAACACTCTGCAGGATTTCAGAGTAACAATATAGAACCTTTTTTTTTTTTAAATGCACTGGATTAAAATTTAATGCCTAAAAGAAAAGTTCTTCCTGAACAGAAATCAGATATCTCTAAATTTTAGTTTCTTCCTTGCAGATTAATAACTCAGTTTAGTATTTCCTGCACTTATTGATGGAAACTCATGTTAGAAATATTGGCAGCATAAAGCCAAGATTTCCTATAATGTCCCAAATTAGTTGGCTACCACAGGTTTATGGATTATTAATGCATCTCCTGTTGGCATTCTGCCTTACACCATTTTTCATTGAAATATTAAACCAAATTCAATCTTTTCTAGATTTTTAGTAACATAAAGCTTGCAAACAGCATTAACCCCTGTTCCAAAAGTCTCTCATTCAATAAGTCTTTTAGGCACATGTTTAAAATCATCCATATTCAGCAAAAGACAAAAGCACATAATGGAATCTAGGTGACAGTTCAGATACTTTGCTGAATTAGGGTAAGTAATGTAATTGTTCCTATTAAATAAAAAATGCTCCACAATACGAGGTATCGGCTTTTAAATAATGGTGTTTACCTTACTAAACTGAATTAATATCTTTTCAATTGAAACAAAGAATTTGGATAATTAAGCATAAGCATTCATAACTCCATTTTTGTAACCAGGAAATAAAATTTTTTATTGCAATTCAGACAAGATGTAGGATTGAACATTAGGATATTAGGTGCAAACTTTACCTAATAGAAATTCACCACTAACAAGTTGAAAATTCATAGTTTTTTTTTTTTTTTTGTCTGAAGTGCTTTCTAGATCATGAAAAAGGACAACTGCACACACCAAAAGTAGGTATCTGTGTTTTGTTTAACCAGAGTGCCTGATGAGATTAAATAAGACAATGGAGTTAACACACATCACATATCTATACACCAACAGAATTTAGCCTCTCATTCCTCATGGAAAGACCAGTAAAGTAGCAATATAGTTGTTCTTATGAAATAATTATTTCTGTATTGTTTAAAATTAAAAACTGAAATATGAATATAATTTATAAATCATAGCATTTTACCTCTTTCATATTCACAACTCCAAAGATACTAGCAAACACTTTAGAGAGGTTAAATTCTATCCTAACCATCTCTCCCTGATGAAACCAAAAGGCAGCAACATTCCTTCCAGATGTGCAATAAGAAGAGAGAGTCACTCTGTTCCCAGAGGATGCAAGAACTCAGAATTTCAAAGGCTGGTGCCAGGAAGCCTTGCCAGATATACTTCACAAAAAATGTTTGACGAATTATTATGGTGAGCATCAACTTTTCAGATAAATGACTGAAAATAAACTAGTTTGTATCTCAATGGAGAGTATAAATTTCCTTTTTGCTTTGGGAACTTGAAGTATGGAGAAAGCTGTTGACCATTCCACCTCTCACTGAACTATCAACATTTTACTAAAAATGTGTTGCTTTCCAAATTTCCTTTACTCATAGCTCCATAAATTTAGTCAGAGAGGAATGATATCCAAAAAAATTCTTACACAAAATTATGACAACCAAGTGATTTGCAAACTGCCTGAATCTGCACAATCTGTAAGAGGAAAATCACTGATCTGCAATGTAAAACACATAGCTAACAATTTCTATGAAACTTTATGAAAAGAAAGGAAGCTGCAAAACATGGTTCCAGTGTTGTTTCTCATATACAGACATGATAAACAAATCTCATTACAACATGGGCTGTGAATAAATACTGACATGTACAGATTTTATTTAAAAACCATCGGACTAGTAATATTTATCTGAAAAGAGTGTTCTGTGATAAAGCAAAAGCAACAACCTTTTAAATTCTCAGCCATGAAAACTCATCTTACATTTTCTTCTACATTGGCAGGTATAGGAAAAGCTATCCTCCACTCTGTAGCTCTAGAACCTCCATGTCTCATGAAGTATTTTTCTTTTTAACTGATGAGGACTAGGAAAGAACTTTCAAGACTGTTATACGAATTGGCCAGCAATCACACAGCTTCATTTTGCATGTCTACAGTGACCAAAAAGGATTTCTCTCTGAACAGAACTGAAATTACAACTTCAGAACAGGCTTCAGAATAGAATTATCAGCCATGAAAGGGTCAGAAGCAATAAAAAAAAAAAAGAGTATGATCAAGAATAATCTAAACATAAAGTACTTCTTCCAAATAGTGCAGACTTTTTATGTTTCTGCCTTCATCTTCTGTCTCTTGTCCCCTTCATGCTCCTAAATATTTCTGGGATTATTCAAATTGCCTAAATAAAATTCATGCATAAGAAACTCTTTTGCCTAAATACATGAAGGCTTATTACCACATTTCTTTACTGGCACAAAATCTGAGAAAAGCCTCAAGGTGCAAATGATCTGCAGTCTATTTAACATCATGGTTATTTATTTTTATGGGCACTCATTATTACTCTTTACCCTAAATTATAGGTACATTCCTGGCTCCATTTCCTACTATTCCACAATCTTTATAATAATATGGGTTTTCAGATTTCCAAATCCTCCTCAATACCTCATCAATCATAAATGCATGCAACATCCACTATTTGTTATACTGGGCAGAGAGAGCAAACCATGGGACCGCAGCTTGGAGCCCAGATAAAGACTTTACTCATATCCCAGGACTGGGACACATGCCATAGCCTTGGTAGCATTCACTAAGAAAACCTGTTTTGCAATAGCTTCAACAGAGTCTTTGCATACAAACTGATATGCACTGAATTAGTGTTTAAATACCACAGTTCCTATTTTATTATGGATTATGTGCTGAACTAGTTCTGTCAAGTTTAGAACAGTATGCCATAATTTTGACTAAATCTAAGCCCATGCATCTTTTTCCATGGAAACAGTATTACAAGCATGCCCATTTCTCCCGTCACAGAACACTTTCATGAATATTTTGATAAACAGCTGTTATGTTATAGTAGTTTATAGCCACAATAGCATCAGAAATGACACAGCACCAGAAGGGATCACATAACACTTAATTTTGTGGACGACTCAGAAAACTATAGTTTGCATCATTTCAATTTTTGGGCTTACTGGACAGGAAAAAATCTTGTGCCTTGATGAAAAAGCCCTTGGCTTAATAACCATATATCCATTAAAGCCGAGCTGGGTTGCTGTCACTGTCTTTACAATACCTTTAGAAAGGAGTGAGTTTGAACAGGCTAAATAATAAGGTATTGGTCCTTTCCTGAAACTATGTTTTGTAATTGCTAAAAGGAAAGACTGTTCCAAAAATGTAAGTCAGGTCTTCTTAATGATGCTGCAACATATATGCAAATAAAAATAATTTATTAAAATGAAAATTTTGCAGCACCAAGACACCCCCCTCCAAAATCCACTACAGATGAGAGTCTCTTAGAAAAATCTGTATTATTTAGAAGAAACTAACCTCTAACCTTTGAAAATTGTAGTTTATCTGCATTGAAGGTTCCATTGATGTGCTCAGGAAATTAATGATGTCCAGAACTGTTAATTCTCACCTGCCACTCTACATTCCCCCTCACCTGTTCCTCTTGTTGGTTTTGTAGTCCATAAGATTTATACATCAAGATTTACAACTTTTTACTGAAATGTGTAGGCTTCCAACGACTATACAGTGCTTCTGGCCAAGCTTAACTGTGCTCACTTTATGGGAAGAATTAAAAATTACACAAATATATTGATAGATTGCAAAAATAGAAGATAAGTGATAAGTGCAAGTCAGAATGATCCAGACAGGAGAACTGTACCTCGATACCATGAAAACAAATTTTGTGCATAGTGGTGACAAAGGACACGTCACTAAAATTATCTAGGAAGCATGTAGGCCTCTGCTGTGAGTCCTTTTATTGGAAGGGGTATTATAGTTATTAAATCTGAAATCCAAGCAAGGAGATATTTAAAACCATACAGTGCCACAAATATTTTGGCTAAACTACTGTACATGGTGCTTTCTACCTATCTTCTCAACTATGAAAGCAAGGACAGCAATATTGTTTTTTCTTTTATTCACTGCCTATCTTGTCCATTAACTAAGTAAATGCATTGGGCCATGGATAACTTCTTGCTCCACATATGCTTGACAAAGGGCCCCCAAAATACTACAGTATTCCCAAATAAGATGACAACACTACTGTCAGGGAATAATACTCCCTTTTATACATTCATAAGGAGAAATCATAACAGCCTCAGGGACAGTAAAGGACACACAGTAGTATCCTCAACTGTTCTCCAAATTAGCATACATTTCATTAAAATTTTTGTGTTTCAGTAAGAAACACGGACTTTTCAGTAGAAATGCCACTTACATCAATAACAGATAAAAATATATAAATAAAATAAAACTTCTTAAGGCGTGCAACAATCCTGGTGTAAAAGCAGCATAAATTCCTTTGTTTTTTTCTCACCTCTTAGAACCACCTTTCTGCTGTTAAATGGAGGGGAAAAAGTGATGTGGGGGGGAGGACTCAAGATGGCAAAAGAGAAGGCAAGTCTCATGAGTTTCACTAAGTGACCCTCACCTATTATGCTCAGCTGTGTCAAGGATGCTTATAACTTGTTATTACCACAAATATTCAGATGGATTCTGAGCCACAGTGGGTTTGCAGACAAGAAAAGGAAACACATCCCATGAGCAGAATTACTAAATCTTTCTCTAAACAAGTACGAAGACCAGAGCCGGCAGGTGCCAGACCCTTTGTTAATTGTGCCCCAAGGCTCTGAAGCTCCCTGCCTTATGACATTAGATCATAAAGCTCCCTTCTTTCCCTGCTTTCAAAATTCCTGTTCTTTCAAGCTTATTCACTTGCTTAGCCAAGCTCCACAGACTACTGGATTGTAGATGCCCAGAGACAATCTACATAAAAGATATTTCCTAAATGCCAATTGCTTTGTTTGTCAACATCTCCTCACTCCCTTTGATTTTTCACCCAAAGCAGCTCTTCAAGCCTTTTCTTAAATTCTGTTTGGGTTTTTTTTTGACGTATAAAGCATCACAGCAACAGCATATGAAAATAGTAAATTAAAGATCTTAATTCAACTGTGCAACAAGTCAGTTAGAAGAGGTTTTAAAATGGCTCAAGAGCACACACAAACTTATTAGTGCAACCTTAATATTTCCTGGGTTTTTCAAACAATCTGTGCAATTGACCTTAAAGTTCCTCTGGTTTTTCATACTCACATGTAATTTCTTTCAGGTTGCTAAGAGAAAACACTCAATTCTGCTTGTCTAGGCTTCTCAGAGTATTAGAGTTACATGAGGGAAAAGGTAAAAGCACAAGTTGACTAATGAAATCTGTGAGAATGTGCTTTTTTGTCTAAATATTGGAGTGATTGTCAAGGAGACAGAAGCTCTGACCGTATTTCACCGTCAAATTATGATTGTCATTGTTCATAGACTAAAAGAAATCTGACAGGCATCCTAAGATTTAAGATTCTTAAGTATCTTTTCAATGACATATTTCAGTGCATGTGATTACTGAAATTACAACATGATCTATTTCACACTGCCCCCCTTCCCCTTCTAATTTAAACATGTTATCTATCAAGCTCTCATTAGAGAGGTTAAATCTTATCAAGCTATGCTTAAGCAACTCCAAGTCTATTTTCAAATCAAGAATCACCAAAATAGCAGTACTGATGATGCTCAATCAAAACATTTAAACTACTTCAAGAGAGCAGCAGAAAGTTTGCATATATCTTGGATAGAATTCACCCATATGCTTCTGTTCATTCAGTTGCCATACAGAGCTTGGCAAATGAGATCAAAATCCACAGCACCAGTGTCTGCATAAAGGCACTGCAGTATCAATAACTTGGCACTACTGGTGAAGGAGGCACTACATGCTTTGGAAAAAGTAACTCTCCTGTTACTCTCAACAAATGTTTAAGCTGCTTGGGGCTACACTTCAGGATGTGTTACCAAACTGACATATTGTCGAACTCTGATGCTCAAAAAAGTCTGTGCCCAGTTGATGTGTTTTGCCTATAGGAAAGTGAATTTTAGATTCTTCCACACTGACCTCAATTTGCTCCCGAGATGCCTGAACCTCACAATAAGGGAGTGTAGCTGCAGCTCAGTGAGCAGGGGAAGGTGTCAGCTCAGACTATTGCAGAGAGCACATGGCATGTGCGTACACACAACTCCACATTCTCCAAGATTTTAAATTAACAGTACAGAAATATGGCTTAGCAATTGATTTGGAATGAATTTATGAGAAGTATCAAAACAGCAATAACTCATCACATATGACATCATAACCTCTACATGTATATGTATCTTATTTCCCTCTCCTTCAACATTTCATTACCCTGCAAGTGAAGACTTGGCTGAAAATCTGAAAAGCCTCATCATATATCCAGCCACATGTGCATGGCTAAAACACCTGCAGGCAGTTGTTTTAAGGCATAGAGATGTCTAGCATGTGTATGGATTTCCTCCCCATAATCTGTTCAGGTTTAACCACAGCCACAAGGAGAAATTACCTAGAGATTCCCCTCTTCTACTAAACATATTTTTTCCAACACAGTATTTCTAACCTACACATCAGAGAAACCCTTCTTTAGACCGACTGAAAAATCTTTTATATTAAGCATATGAGGCTTGGGAACAGACAAGAAACAAGAGTTAGGTACCTTTTTTAATAGAAAAAAATATAATAGAATCTGAAAAAATATTTATCTCAAAATTCATAAATTGGAGCAGTTCAAAATACCTACAAGGTTGTATTAAATAGTTTGCTTTGAACGTTTAGAAAATTCTTTCAAACTCAGGTAGAAAAAACAGTAAGAAAACAAGTGAAAACTTCAGGGGTGCTACATAATTTACTTAAAAGAATATAAAACCACTAATATTTTGGCATTTGCTTGAAATTTCATTCTTTGCTCCATCACCATACTCAAAAAACACTTCCAATGATTGGAATAGATTGAATAGATTGAAATAGTTCAATAGATTGAACTTCACAGATCAGAACTTGCTCTTCCACCTTTATTTATTTAAAAGCATTTTCTGAAGATGTCCTATTAACATTCAGTGTTATCAGAATAATTCTGTTTTAATTTTAACCAACTCATATTACATAAACTACAACAGTTATATAGATTTAAAACTGGGATCCCTACTGTCACGACCTGATTTTAGGAATCAGATGCTCTTTGCCTTCCCAAATTTTCTAAATGGGATTGAAGTGATGCACAACTTTTTAAGCTACCTTAGAAACTGGTATATTCTAAAATTGCTGCAGAATAGCTCTACATTTGCTGTCTCGTGTCCATAGGAACAAATCCTGAACAACATACAGAATGCCAGACCAGCAAGTATCAAGGTTTTCACTTTCCTGCCTGTGCTACTGAAAAACAGAATGACAGACTAAGACGCAGCTCCCTGGTGAAACACTGTGGTTCCTTTGGGTGGTATGTTCACAAAAAAACATAAATATTTTAGATCCTAAATATTAATCTGTCAGGAAAATCCTGCCTCCATTCACGATGGGCGATTTGAGGTTGCAAGTGCATTTCTGCTTGTGAAACATTCCTTTTCCTACACACATCTTCCACTCTGTGCATTCCCAGGCACTGTATCAACCACAGCAAGCTGGCATCTATTCTCACTAAGTCACTTCTAGAACTCTTTCGAAATTTTCTTTTTACTCTGCAAAACATACCAGTATTTTGCATATTTTCTTTATTTATTTGCTAAACTGAAGCCTGTTTTAGCTTCTTGTGGGAACAACTTCTGCCTGAATTATGGTTCCTACATCTCCTAAATGAAAGCCATGTTCAAATCTTGCTAAACTATCTTAACCAGTTCATTTCATCCAGAAATTTTGTCTGAAGGGCCACCTTCCCTAAGCATGCAGAGAGCAGGAAAAAACCCCAAACAAACTTAAGGGTTGGCAGGATAAAAGAATTAGCAGATATTAAAAATATGTCAAACTCAATCTCCTTTGTGGCATCTCCTGATGTTCTAATTCTTCTCACAATATTCTCATGATGTTCTATTTTGTCTCATTCTCTTTTGAATAAAGCCACTATACTCTTTTAACAAACAGATTTTTTCAACACAAACAAATTAATTTAGCTGACAGCTTCTCTTTCACTTTGCTACTGAACATACCCTGGTAAAGGAATCACTTTTTATATTGACAGTGAAACACAAGTGAAGAGGAAACAACAGCAAAGGGACTCCTTCAGCCATCCTCCACACTTCTACTGCCATTGTTATCTAGCATCAGATTCCAGGGCAGAGGTAAACTTTACATCCACAATTATCAGCTGAGTGGATGTCCACATTTCTCCTTTTTACCTTACTGTAATCTCACACCGGTATTTCTTTTTCTGTCACACACTTTACATCAGTAATGGCTGGCATTTGGCAGCACCAAATTGCTTCTGAATGATGCAATAGTTTATATTTAATCTGTTTATTCTAAGTTGCTCTCTTTTTTGCCCCCATGAAATTTATCATTTACTGCCTTTAAGACAGACAATCTGCCAAATTAATTAATTATGTGGATTTGGGAGGGACAGAAGGGTGTGTTTGGTTTGTTTGGTGCACGTGGAGGGGTTTTTGCCAACCCCTTGGCTTTAAGACAGATTCCAATTCATCCATTGGGGCCCAATGGGATTATTTCCATCGAGCCCACTCCTTTTATTTCATGGAAACAAAATGTACTGTTAAGCCTGGCTGCTCCCACTTACAATTCAGAAAAAAAAACCCCAAAACATCCAGAAGTTGCCTGTCTCCTGTAAGGAAAGGTAGAGCTGGGATGGATGCAGTTTTCCTGAGCACAGCTGACTGAAGATAGTGCAGTCACTGCTCCTGCAGTGGTGGCTGCAGGGGAAGCCAAGTCAGCATGGGGAAATCCAGCACGTCGCTGTGGTAGCCCTGCAGTTTTGGTAATCACATATTCTAACTCCTCTCAGGCAAGAGGAAACACTAATTTAGTTCTCTATTACATGTGAAGCCATGTCTAGTAATAGAAATGGTTTGAAAGAAGCAGCCTGGGACATGGGCTCTTTCCACATCTCTCTACATGGCCTGACACTGAGCAAAAGTGAAAAAAAAAAAAAAAGCAAATCCAAATCAGAGACTGCAGTCTTGTTTGGTCTTTAAGTAGACATCAGAAGGTTGCTTGCATCCCCTCTGTAAGCATTCCTGTGAAAGGACTTGTATTCACCAGCCTTACATTTTTTCAGCCTACTGTGCTAAATATCATCGTGGCAATTGGAGGCATTCTAACAGAACTGCAATACAAATCTGTTTCACTTGAGAAGCAAAGCCTACGCTTCCTTAGGCTTTATAACCCAGTGCTTAGTACAAATTCACTGAATTTTTCCAATGCTTCACTATGTGATTTTAGGAGTCTATTTTCCCCAGTGGCACGCAAGTACTAAAATTGCACTACATTGCATTTTGCTCTCAGTGGGTGGGAAAGTGAATACTCAATGGGTTATTTTCCATTCTTTATTTCAGTTTTATGCAGCCACAGGTGGGGGGTCTTTCAGGTGGCTGCCTAGGTTTACTAAGCACTTTAGAGTCATAGACAAAAAGGGTCTTACAAAACATATCAGTGTTGTCAATCACACAGTAAAAGAAATTCATTCTGTGTAAATAGAAACAATTTCCAAGGTATCTCTGACTGTAAAGGCAACACAATGAATATCAACAAAAAAGGATCAGCCATCCTCTGTTTGGTAAGGGACATAAAATAATTGCACTTGTTTATACTTACTATTTACCTCTGTCTCCTCCCTTTCTTCTCCCCAGGTGTGATCTCTCTGCTTAAGGGCATACAAAGTTAGTGAAGGATGTCATGGGGCTTCCTATCATTTACTTTTCTTACAATGAAGTTATTAACAGACCACAAAAATATCAAAAACAAAAAAAAAAAAAAGGAAGTCATCAACCTACTTATCATTTGCCTTCAGAACTCTGCAAGGAACTTTGATCAGTAAATACATTAGATCATGAATACAGATATTCATATCCAATAAAAAGTTGACAGCCTGCTCTCATAAGGCCATGCAATGAAATCCTCCAAAGTTACTCTTTTCTTTCCTGAAATCACATTTAAAAAAGAACCCTTCACCCACTTCTACACAGCACTCACTGAACAACGAAATGCAAAATACACTGCATCTTTTTGGCTGCTCATAGTTTGAAAGACACATAGATGTTACAGCAAGATGTGCAGGCTATAGAGAACAAACACACAAGGGGATAAAACAGTTTCACTGCTGTTATGCAGATGGCTGCCCTTCTGACTGTGGAGGAAATTTCTTCCCTCCCCCATTTTTTAAAGCAGGGTTCTGCATGTGTTGACTATGTGGGAATTTGTGCTTTTTCACCCACATCCTCTTCATTCAGGTCAGTAACACCAACTACAGGCCGGTGGCCAAAGTCATGTCAGTATTCCATCCATCCTATCCTGCTAAAAAGTCTAAATTCTCAGAGAAACGCAGCTCAAAATGGAATGGCCACATTATTTTAATCACTAGTAATATGAAGAACAGTGAACAACATTTGGATGCAGTACTACTTTCTGTGTGTGTGCCATTTTCTCAATAGAAGTCGCTGCTATTTAAAAGCTGAGATGTACAGACTCAAAAATAAAATTCTATGTCCCATATGTTCAAAAGCCTATATTTGTGCATTTCAAATAGATAATAGCCCAATAGACAAATTAGTTTTTATAAATACTAATGGTCTGTAAAATATTTTGTGACCACAGAGTAATATCTCACACGACATCAAACAGCTTTATCTGCAAAAGCAAGAGTGTCTTGAAAATTTCCTCCAAAATACATTAAATGTAACAATGAAAATTTACATTTTCATTACAGATTCTGATTTTACTGAGAAAACACCATCTTTCACATTTCCAACATTTGCTACACAGACCCTTAGCATGGGGCAGATATTTATTACTTCTGGAATTAAAACATGCTCATACAAAAAAAAAATACTCAAATGAAACATGCACCATAAAGATTTTTTTCTTTTTTTCCCTTTAAGCAATAATATAAAGCTTTATCCTGTCTGTGTGTTACAGAACTGTGCAGGCTGTATGGAATATATCAACACGTGTCTATATGTTATTAAAACCAGTAAATTCCCATTTAAACAAGGGCTACAATCTGTGCACTAAACACTCATTAATGGTTATGAATCAAAAAAAAAGGGGGGGACTTGCAGCAGGTGTGCACATCTATGAATTTCAATACATTGTAAAACTGTCTGTAGCCAACAGCTTCATCATTTGGCCTTTCTGAGCCTGGAGACAGGCAATTTTTCATGATTTTACTATTTCTGGCCAAACAAAAAGTTTTTAATTAAATATACCACATGATTCCAGATGTTTGTTTATTTGTTCCAATGAGGCCATAAAAATGCCTGAATGATAAAATTGGAGGACTCCTGCAAAAACAGGCTAGACTAGAGTGCTAACTAAACATGGGGATCTCTCAGGAGACTGGATCTGCACAGCACTGCTGTGCTTTGAACCAATTTCTTTGGAAGGGCTGTACTACTGTGGCTATGACTGGAATTCTTTATTGTAAAAAATTATAAGGCCAAATGGCAAATTTACTTTTTTTTTTTTTTTTTTATTTCCAGTTGTATACACACTGCATCATTAGCTCTCCCACACATCCAAAGAAGATTTTGGGTAGGCTTTTGGGTTTGGATCCCAAGTTTCCACTTATAGAAACCAGTGCTTTCTGTATATTTCTGCACTTTTTAGTCACCCTGCTTGAGCATTCTTATGGTTTCTTATTGCCAGCACAACAAAATGAGCTATGTTGTGAAATATCAGACACTCTCTAGTCTACCAAAAATATGAAGTTACAGGCTTTTTCCTCATTAATCACATTTCCTCTGATGTGACACTTGTATGGGTGACTTGGGTCTAGACTGCTAGTTTTGGCAAACATGGAAAAAGTTGCAATGAAAAACCTCAGAATGACAAAAACATGGAAAATGGTCAGGTCTTCAACAGTCAGATTGGGGAATGCACACTGTGGAAAAATGAAAGTCTATAATATTTGGAAAAAAAATACTGACAATTATGAAAATCTGCCCAAGTCTTAGACTACTAGATGCAGAATGGGAATTTTGTGCTCAGCACCTGAGATATTTAATAATATTTAATCTGAATTTGATTAACCACTTAATCTCTTTTTTTTTTCTCCTTTTAAAATTTTCTTGCATAGAAAAACACATATTTTATTCCCACAGAGACAGAGCACATCAGGAAGTGATCCTCTTAGAACTTACTTCTGGTCAGCTCAATCACATCCCTTGGGTTCAGTTTCAAACCACAGAACACAGAGAAGGCTCACAAATTAAAATATGCTGTCATTTAAAACCAAATCTTAACTTTTCTGGCCATCAAGAAAGACTTCACACAAAACTGCAAGTCACTTTATATATCATCCCCACCTCATTTACCCCAACTTACTTTCACATGACTAGTTGCTCCCATCACTGCAATATACAGAAAGATAATACATTTTTATGCTGAAGTTTTAATAATCTACTGTATCCTGATTCAAATCCAACATTCCTTGTATACACAGACAGAAAATTGTTGACCCTGTAAGTGACAAGAATATGAATCCAATGACCCAGAAAATTTATTTCTTGAACCATATTAGTCAAGGTCACAGTCAAATCCAACTACAATTTATTCCACATTTGGGAAAGTCATTGTGCTTTACAGAGAAACATGCAGATGCTGGCAGAAATTACCACTACTGAGCAAGTGAGGCAAATTGGTCCACAAACAGCACAGTTATTTGTGGCAGTTCTATTCCAGTAAACAAATAAAGCAGGGCTCAGGAAAGGGACTACATGAGATCCTCCTTAACCTGTTCTTTCATGACTGCCCAGCAAAAAACCACTCCACAGCTGAGAGCTGAGTCGATCACATGTGTGGGCACTGGACCTCTCAGTTCCATTGAAAGGCAAAATTTTTGATTGTGTGTCAGTTCACAAAACTGGGAGAGATGGCTGATGCATCTGCAGACTTGGCAAATACTAATACAGGTGGGCTTCTGTTATCAGCTAGAAGCATTTTACTGGAGTACACGTCCCTAAGGAACTGTGCCTTCCAGCATCTCTCCCCACATACTTTGTTCCATTCATTCCTTCAACCCATTCTTCTCCCCACAAAGCAAACAGATCAGAAATACTGAGAAAGCAGTAAACTGGGATCCACCGTGGAAGGGAAAAATCATGGTCAGAGCTAAGAAACCAGGCACCCCAGTGATCAAATGGAAGTGAGTCAGTACATGGACCTCATCTCCTGGTGTACGGCCTGGGGAGTCTGTGGGCACCAGCACAGGAATGAGAGAAGCCTGCTTTTCTCACAGCTGCACCAGGAACACCTTGCACCCCAATTCTTTAAGTTTCTGCATTACCTTCTCACACATCTGGACTAGAAAATCTCTATTCACCTCTGATGAATTTATTTCTTCTTTCACATCCCCTTAACTAAAGGGAACTGAGACCAGAAAACAGAATCTTTTTTTAACCAAGTCTTCTCTCACACTGATACTCATCTATACCATCACTTTGCTTTCCATGCTTCTCCCATCTGTCTAGAGCTTCCATTAATGTCTATTTTCCAAACTAAAAGCTAAGGAACTAGAACCCAGTTTCTCACTTCATATACAGGCAGACCACATGGGATTTTTTTTCTTTTTTTTTTTTTTTTTTTTATAACAGACTCCTTATTTTAGCATTCTCCCAGAGTGTCAAAAGAAGAGGATTTCCACCCACTCCCTTGGAGGCTAAGTCATGACCACATCACATCTCACTGTTGGGACATATTTCCTGGCACTGATAGGAAATGTCACAGCTTATTTTTGAGTGTTCCTTCCCTGGAAAATATGATCTTGTCTGTTCCATGCTATTGAGAACTTTTTTTTATTTGTTTAAGGTTATTAATCTCATGATGAGACGATCCTGACCTAAGAAGTCTTCAGTCTAGGACACACCACAACATAATGCATGTTAAAAATGATGGTATTTTCAAAGGACACTTTACGTAAAACAATAAAGAAAATATCTCACTCTTCACAGCATCTTTGCCTGATACAGAACTTTCATATAGTGCATCTGCTTGAAATTTTCTTATTCATCCTATCCTTAGTTATTAAACAAGCTAAAGCAGACATATCTTATATACATATACGGATACACTTTTTAATTGAATGATTAAGTACTAGGTTTTTTGGGGTTTGGGGATTTTTGACAGAATACAATGCCTTATGCACTTACACAGAAACACCAATTGACAAGCATAAAGTGCAGTTCACACTAAGAAAAGTAATTAATTATGATAAGTTGCTACATAAATTGCTTTGCAACTTCCCCAGCAATCAATTTCAAACTCTAAATAAGCCTCTGGCTTGAAAACACAACGAGTACCTAACAACTGTGTCAATAACAACAACAGAGAGGACCACAATGGTAATATAAACAGGATACTTATCTTTCTGGAAGTAAGTTTTATGTAAACCAATTTCCTTTTCTTTTTATGTCAGTGATTTAAAGACAGCATGGCTTTTCACAATGCATGTGTAAAATAAGAACTTTGTGTATTAGCATTTATTATTAAGAGGTGCAAGTCAATTTTACTTCAAATATTTTAAAGTATTATATTAAAACTCTAGACCAAATTCTGGAAGGATTGATGGACATTATCAGTTCCATATGAACCTAAGAATATTTATAAAGTATGGTCAAGCTGCACAAATTGAGACAGAACAGATAAATCCTTGGAGAATAATCAGTTTAATTATACTACTCCCTCTGGCTCTCCAAAATTTGTACTTTTTTTCCTTCAACACCAAATTTTGAAAGAATTCCTGCCCAACTGGATGGCTAAACCCTTGCTGTGCATTCTGTAGTCCACTTTTATCTTGGCCACTACTTATCTAAACTCCTACAAAGCTACTGGTTTTCTGTGTGGCACACCCCAACAAGCAATCAGGAGGAATTTTTTGTGAACATACAAGTCATTAGTGAAAATTTACTATGCCAAATACTCTGGGAACAATAGCACAGTATAACAATCACAGAAAAAGGAAACATTCCAAGTTCAGGTGTCTTACTATGATTGTGATTGTTTGCTGAAAAATGGGAAAGTTTGGAAAGATTTTAATTCCAAAAGAAACCTTCAGCACAACTCTGTTAGACAAAGAGAAACTGAGAGCAAAAGGAAACTCTCACTTCCTTTGTTCAAAAAGGCTCTATAAAATTACCTTTAGAACCTTAATAAGAAGCTTCAAAATATTCAGTTCTTGGATTTCTGGGCATGAGATTTGAATGCAGTTGATGACTTTCAAGATCAGATCATAAAATTAGAAAACACATCCATCAGTTGATTGAAACATATTGGTAAAATAAATACCAATTTTTCATTTGGGCACTCATCATTCAAACATGAGACAATGTAATGACTGCACATACCAGGATGCTTGGAAAATTAACTGTATAGACACCAAAACAGGACAGTGGATTTGTTCAGAAAGTTTTTAAAAGTCATAATAGATTAGAACTATTAAACCTTGGCCTAAATCCAAGCTAAGTTCTAAAAACTACTTACATAAATACAGGATTAGTTTTTAATGGAAACTGCTTCTTCTTCCTTTTACCAGTAAGCTATGGGGTAGGCTTACCACTGTTTTTTCCCAGAAACAAGAGCACAGAAAAGGAGGAGCCACCTGTAAATTGTTACTGGAAACCAAATGGCTTTGGCAAATTAATATGTTTCCAAGTAAATCAGGTAATACAAAAGGTTATAAAATAACTGCTTATAGAAAAGGCATCCAGCACATGCTTTTGTATGGGAAAACAGATTTTCATGATAGCCATGATTTACTGATATTGCTTCTGAAGAGACACAATGATAAACTGCTATTTTCCTCATCAACTGGAAAGCACTGTTCTTTTCAGAAGGCAATTTGAGTTTGAATGCTTACACATAAAGCAAGGATGCCATTATAAAAAACCAAACATACAACTTCAGTGGGGCAAAGGGTGAGGGGCCTTTTTCCACACATCAGACAAATCATCCTTATAAATATCCTTTAAATATTTTTTCACGAATGTCAACTATATTAATAATTTAAGTTTCTATTTTAAGATATGTACCCAGTTAATAAATTTCAATAAGGAACAGAAGGGTACATATATACAAATCACTACAAAATAATTACATAAGTCCAAAACTTTTTGGATTAATTTCTTCTAAAAGTCACTACATTTCATCACTTTTATGGAGCAAGGCTATTTCTATTCACAAACTACAATAAGTAACTGTTTTGTCTGATATTTTTTCCTTAAAGGTAGATCTGGAAAAGCAGACAGAATGTGGGGCGTATATATTTGATTTCACCAGAAATTTTGAAAGCTAGAACAATTCAAGCAATATATAGAACATAGAAAGAAAAGAGGCACTTTTATGACAGGAGGCTGTGTCTTTGAACTGACTTATTTTAACCAGGTGAGAGACTGCACAAACTTCTCCCAAACAAATCATTGGGTTCTAAATCCATATAAAGTAAAATACAAAATCCTACTTTAACAAAGACCAAGGAAAGACCCTTAGGAGTTTGGGATCATTGTTTTGGAATCAAAACAAAAATACAGCCAGTTATAAAATTACCACTTTGGAAGCCTTGTCTAACAGGGTAGCAATTAGATTGCATAAAGAATCAAGTCATATTGCTGTCAGATGCCCAAAATCCAAACAGAAAGCCTTTAGATTTTTCACTGAAAAATAGGAACAGTGGCACCGAGGTAAGGTTCAACTTAGAAAAGTGGGTCTAAGCAACACTGCAGTATAAGGGAATCCAACTTTCCCAAGATGGGGAAAAAAATTTCTAAAGCTTAAATACATGATGGAATATTTATTTCTCTCTTCATGTACTTATATACTCAAGCATCATAACACTCAATATATTTCAAGTTATCATTCATTATCATTCCTTATCATTCCATGCTGACATCACACTGTCATATGCTGTTTCTGTGGGCTTTGAAAGGGAAAGTGAGATTTTCACCATTCCTGAAATTGTCTGTACAAAATATGGAGTCAGCCTAAAGGACCAGATCCTGACTGGAAATTATATACTGCATGCATGAACACAAAAGCTGTAAGACACAAGGTGCAGCCCACACATAATTATATGTTTTTGTTCTCCCTGTAAAAAAGCATAGCTAAATAGAGTGAGAAATCTCCAAGTGAAACTGTACCAAGCAAATGCACCCAGCTTGCTCCTGCTCCCCCTCCCAGTCCCCTAAAAATCAATTTGCAGCTGTACCAAACCATTTGCCAGACTTCAGGATTCTGGTAAACAAGCTTCTCCAGGGACAAATTACACTCACAAACTTACAGCATTCTTCATTCCAGTATGCCTTGAAAACCGCCAATATTTACATATGCAACAGCTGATTCAATTCCACTTTACAACACTGAAAGCATTCCATGAAGAAAAAAAATTGAAGATATTCAGAACCTAAAATAGCATGCTTAAGTATTTCATTCTTTCCTTGGAGATTTTTCTATTGACTGCAATTAATCTTTTATGGGCTTGGGAACTTTGGAACTTTTCTTTGTATAAAAGAAGTTGATTGAGTTAATGGGCCTTGCCAGCAGGTTATTCTAAGCTTGGAATTGGTTCTTCCAAGACCTGGAATTTTGGAAAGTGTCCTTAATTATTTCCTTGTGAATATGTGTGTATATGTACATGCATACATATATATATAAACTAATCAAATACTCTTAACAATGTCTCTTTAAGGACCAATTTTACCCTCTCTTTGGATGACGTGTTCTTCTCCCTTCACTTTATTTATAACTGTGCTTAATCACAAGGAAATTTGCAGCATATTTAGCATGCAGAGCAGAATATTTCTGGGAAGAGTAAAGACAGAAGTAATAAAAATTATGTGAACTGCTAAGGGTAGAAAGTTGGTGATTTGGGGAATATAATTTTCCTCTTTCATGGCAAGGGGGCAGGAATTCTGGAACCCTGGTGGGGACGGTGGGCACTTGGAGCCTGACAAGCTCCCACTCCGAACAAACACCTGCTGGACGTGTCTGCAACACCTACTGCAGCCACAGAGCTGCTGTATTGCAAGAGCAGTCAATCAATAATGCAGGCACACAGAACTTGATTCAACACTACTGGAATTTCTTTTGTCGAGTTAGATAGCAAAATCAGCCATGAAGCCACACTCCCAGTACAATACTACCTAAATAAAAAATCTGAAGATATCTGGCTTTTAAGGGTACCTTGAAAGTATTTCTATAGAATTCAGGTATTTCTCAAGATTCTGTCATTCTATTTATTGTGTTAGTAGACCCTAGCCATTTAAGCCAACACCAGAAATCCAAGCTCAAAGGCAACATGCTTATCTGAAAATCAAATCTACTTATCTTGGGAATGGGGGAATAGAGGAAGGGTGGAGAGGAAGGGCACTGGGTTGCAGGCTTTTCTGGGGGGACAGGTTGTTTTTTAACCTCTGAAGTCCAAGCCTGCACACAAATTCAGAATTTTGGTTGGTCCTTTCTCTTTAAAAAGTATCAGCTTCTATATGTGCTCAGTGCCGGAATACAAGGTACCCACAGCACTTCTAGGACATCTGATTTTTCACCACAGCACTTCTAGGACATCTCATTGCTCCACAGCACTTCTAGGACATCTGATTGCTCCACAGCAATCTACACCAAGGCCAGGATGTAGCTTCAGACTCATCCTCAGCTCTAGCACAACAGTGATACGGGCTGCACAAATGAAGTTCTAATCACCTGCTTTCCACATCCTTCACATCTGAACCACAGATCCTTTTTCACATACAATACCTGCCTGATTCTTTCAGAAGGTATCGAGCAATATGGAATGATACTAAAGCTGCTTCCATCCTCTGTAGTGCTGCAGAATTTGAACACACATTAAAATTAGGCTACCATCAATTCATAAATGTAAGGCTGACTTTGATCCTGGTATCCCAAAAAAACCCTTCCTATAGACAAATGGTTTACACGATCAATGGAGAATCAATGGGTAATATGGGAAATAAATAAGAGGATTGTTGCTCTGGTTTTAAGATGAAAAAGTGCTGCAAGCTTTACAATTTCTCCTTTTTGAAACAAGTAAAAAAGCTTGGAATGCACCCTTCCTGACTGCTTCAGTTTTTCACCTGTTCCCTGAATTTTTCGTTTCATAGGTATGCAGAAGGAATTTGTGAATTTGCCCAAGGTGCTTTTTTAAGTTCTAAGGATTGCTGAAAAAGGAAATTGAAAACTGATCCACTTTTTATGTTGAAAAAGAGAAGAATCACTTTTTATTGCAATGTAAATGTGTTAACATTTCAAAATTATAGTCCTAAGTTCTAAACTGCCAAAAAGTGCTCACTTAAAAAATATTAGAAAGTTTACAAATTCTCTCAAAATTACCAATGCTGCATGTAATCATCTACTTAGCAATGTTTAAGTACTCTAATCTCTTTACATTTTTCTCTCTCACACACACACACGCAAAAATCACTGAGCGTTATTATCCATAGATTTATTTGCTTTCCCAGTAGACTACCTGTAAATCCTATTTAATATGAGTTAAAAATCTGTAGTCTTGACAGCTATGGCTTTCTCATAGAGTGCTTGAAAGGCATGGTGACGTCTGTGAAGTGAAATGCAGCAGCACCTAAGACAGAGAAGGCCTTAGAGCAAAGCTTAACACCCGGCAGAAGCTCACAGCAATAAAAGGGAGCGCGCACCTCTGTGGTTGGTGAGGTCTCTGGATCCAGAGGGCAGAGGAGTGTAGTGCATCTCGGGAGAGGCAGAGGCAGCAGCACTGGAGGCCTGTGGGACAGAACAAACACTGTCAGTGCCCTGAGGGCAGGTCAGCGATCAGGCACAGCGGATGCACCTGCAGGATCAGCGCTGCGCTTGCAGGTGCGCGGAGTCACCAGCCATGGAGGATTAATTTGTTTTTGTTAAGGCTCCTTGCCGTTCCTCAAGGTTGCTGTACTCACAAGAGTTTACACAATGGCATTATGTATCATTACTAAATGAATCTTTTCATACAGCTGACAGCTTAAAAAAAATTACCATCTTTGTCAGGAAATATTTAGGCAATGTCAAAATTTTTCCTCTTGCTGCAACAGATTAATATTTACCTAAAGGAAGTTATGAATGAGTCCACATAAATGAAAGGAGATAGAAAATAGGAAGATGGGCTAAGATACTACACTTTTCAAATCTAAACAAAAAAATCCCAAATTATTTTCTCATTCCATTTCACTGTGAGCTAAATGAAGGGATCTATTAAAAATGATAGTGCCTATAATGAAAAAAAAATGTGTACAAGTACATAGAACTGTTAACAATAAACACTTAAAACCTATAGCAGAAGTCTAATAAAAGAAATAAGTACCCAAGAGGACTTGCTCAGAACCCTTAAAAGTAAAGTGTTAAGGGAGAAGAAGCCCAAATCTTTCTCCCTAATAAGTCTCAAGATCCTATGATTCTAATTTTAAAAAATTAGACTGAAGAACTATGGTTTACAATAAACTAACCTTCATTCCATTGGCTATTTCAGCTGAAGATATATATATATATAAATAAAGTTAAAACAAGCCATATTTACCATCTTGCTTTTTAGTTAGAGAACAGCAGTTAGAAGAAGACACGAAAATAAAGAATTGTGTTGGTGAATATGAATCATTGTCAGTTTTTAAAGTTCAGTTTAACTTAGGCTGGTGACACTGTAGTGATATGTTCAGTTTCAGATACAGAGTTTGCTCTAGAGTATTTACAACCTACCCATTTCAGCAGACATAAAAAGATAATGTGTTTAAATAGAAGACACAAAGGACAGCATTCACTGAAAGTTATATGATAATTTCTAACAGAAAAAATAAGACAAATAAAGAGAATAATACAAAAGCTAAACTATTTCTTGAATCTCATGATAATTCACTAAAGGGAGTCTTGAGACAATAATTGCTATCTTCTGTGCAGTTTGTTCCCTAATGATATATTGACTTCTAAGCTGCAAAAGTCAATCAAAGGAATTCACCTTAGTCTTACTGACTTTATAACTGAACATATCCTCAAAATTTATGAACCCACAGGTCTCCAATGTGTTGTTAATATAGAAGTATAAAATAGAGCTACAGTGTTTTGGGGAAGAAAAAGCATAAATACTAATTCAAATTTTAATTACCAGACCAAACCCAACAACAATAATCAGAAATCTGTAACAATGAAAGTTAATCCTGGTTTGTCAAAGGCTGTAACTTAGAAATCTTCCTTTTTGTAGCTTCCTTGTTGGACTCCTAAATGATAGTACATAAAATGTTAAGAGGTGACTGACTAGATTAGCATACTAAGATTTTGCTTTTGGAGACCAGCCATCAATTTCTGTGCCAGACCATAGTTACAAGCCCATTTTTGTCCTTAGGAAAAATCAGGTCACAACATGCAGATGCATCATGTATCAAAAATAACATCTTAATAGAACTTAACAGAGGCAAGTTTGCCTAAACAGCAAGGATGCTACTTATCAGAGATTAATAAAAATAGAGAATATCCTGTCTCTGCTGACTCACCAGTGCTAATAAACCCTTTTCAGGGAACCTCCTGTTCACAGACATATTGCTATAGACATAACTCTCACCTGCAGCCAGAATGAATGATACCTTGCTTTTGGTGAACTGCAAACCTGCAGCTCTATCTGCTCTGGATGATGAATTATTGGAAATCTCTCTGGTGACCAATATGAGCCAAGGGCACATAACATGTAAGAGAGAGAAATAGAAATCCCTTAGACCCAGCTATGTGATATTTGAAACTAATTCCAAGAACAGCTACATGTTTCCTTTGGGTTGAGTAGTTCTGAGTAAGAAAAGGAGAAAAATGTCACTATTTAACATCATGCTTCGTCCCTGTAAATCACTCAAAAAACTGGAAGAATAAGTGGTCTCATACTGTACACTCTGGATGGTATCTGCCTATTCAAGTGTACTTATTTGGGACTCTGGTAATAGTGAAGGTTTCTCTTCGGTACTTTTAATCTCAATTTAGACTGTTGACAGCTTGATGATAGCTTTTCCTAAAATTACTGGAAGAGACTTTGCCATTTCAGCAATATACCACTGAGTGAGCAAAATTCAAGAGCTTCTAAAAGGAATATTGGAGTGAAGGGGCAATTTAGTTTTATTTCCAATTTTAGGAAACACAAGAACAGAAGGGTTTGTTTATTGGTGTTTTTCTGTTATTTTATGCACAGTATATAATTCCCTGTCAAATATAGAATAGTTTTCATTACCTTTCAGCTAAGCATTCAGTTAGAGCAACTTTAATTCTATGGAATATCATCCAGGGTTAGGATTGTTTTGCACAAGCACTGGCTCAAGTTCCAAATCACGTTTCTGAGTAAGCCTGTGCACCAGCAGAAAGACAACTATTTGTTTTCTTTACCACACACTGACATTTGGCCCTAAGCTATTTTCCAAAGAGATTTGTATAGATTGCATTACTCTTAATATTCACAGGAATATTGTGACAGTGACAGCATTGACATGTGACAGTTATGTCTTCAAGTATTGGTGACATATGCATCAGAAGTTCCTGCAGTGGAAAGTAACTATGAATGCAAATAGCTTTGAGGAAAGCTGTTTAAACTGGTTGGTAGCCCCAAATGTATAGGAACAGGTCACACAATAATGCAGTAAAGAAATTCTAATGGTATTATTACAGAAACAGCTTGTAGTTTTGCAAACCCTGAAGTCATTCAAGTTCTGCAGTATATCACAGTACATGGTTTAAGACTTACAAGACAAAGTTAGAGTACTCACAGCCCCTGTTATGCACATGTTAAATGTTTGGTTAAACATTTGCTAAACTGTGGTACCTCTCTTCATATTAACCTGTGTGTTTTGTCCGAATTGTTGTATTTGATACTAAATGGACTGCAAAAAGTGATCCAGCTTCACAAAGCATGTTCATCAAAATTACAGACATTGTAGAAGATGAAGCAGGAAGAAAAACACCCACAAACAACCAAAAAAACCCACAACAAAACATCAAAAACTAAATTTGAGAGCAGCAATACAACAAATCTTTAACTATTTAATCCTAGGGAATGGTCAGGTAATAACAACTTTATCTCCAATGCATTTGCTTTTCTATGAACTTAGGAACCATACAACCAGTGAGGGAAAAAAAAAAAAAAAAAAAAGGTGAAGCATGGAAGAAGGGACAAAGAGCCTAGAAAACATGCAAAAGTAGGCCCTGAGTGGAGCACTCCATATGGCAGAGTACAGCCAGGCTGGCTGTCCCCTCCCCAGCTGGAAGCTCAGCCAGAGGGCTCAAATGGGCTGCCGGGCGTTGTCACCCACCTCAACACACTGGCACGTTCTGGAAAACCAAGGGGTGGCACAGCACCCCTTCCAGGAAAGGAGGCTGCTCCTGATGGAAGGGAATTTCCCATCTGCTTGCTCCACAGCCAAGCAGACTTAGGCAGGAGTTAGCAGTCGTCTTTGCTGAACTCCAGCATAAATTAGAGTCACTTTAATGAACGGAAAAAAATAACCCATTTAGAAGAAAATTGTCAGCCTCACACCAACAGCTAGCTCTCAAGAGTGGAGGGATCTGATTAGACTAAACAAAAAAAAAAAAATTTGTTTAATCCCTGAATTCCACTTCTCAAGGTATAAAAAATGCAATACTTGGATGGTACTGGTAAGAGAACATCATGTATAGTGTCAGGACATGCAGTACATCTGCTGCATCAAAACAAATTTGTAGAGACCAATAATAAAAAAAAAAAAAAAAAAAAAAAAAAGCTGTGCTATTTTTGGCAACCAGAGAAGTTCTTTCAAATATTTCAGCTTTTGAAGGAAGTAAAGGGGGAACTCAGACAAGCCGATCCTCTTTGAATCATTGTTTGAGAAGGTAAAATTTAAATGACTCTGCTATCCAAATAATATCTCTCTACTGCACATTTCATTTTTGTATTTCTAACACATAGGAGTAAACAAAAACTCCACTTCTGACACTTTTAAATCTAATCAATCAAAGTGTTTCAGCTATAATCAAGAGTATGACTTTGACCTTAGCAAATATTCAATCCAGATATTTTAGCAGGTTATTTTCATATGTGATGCTACCAATACAGTAGTCAAATTCTTGTATATTAGGACAACAAGGAGAACAGTGATCTTATATATTTTGGCTGGTCTTCTAACTTCAATAACCTTTTACAAGAAAGGAAAGAGAATTTTTCACATTTAACAGAAACAGTGGAGCTTCAAATTTTCAAATTCAAAGCATTCCCTTATTCTCTTGAAAGAGAGATTATCACTTCTCACTTGAATTTACTTTACCTTTTGGTTTTCACTTAATGTTAAATTGTAAGGTTGAAAGCAGGAATCAAAAATGCAAATGAACATCAGATAATTCTTGTGCATTTAGGCTTAATTGAGTGTAATCGATATGTCTGGTGTGCAGCCAAATTCAACTATTGTGAAAAGCACCTAATGTATGGACATTATTTTTGGACTACTGAATGCCAGAAAATAATGAGCTGGCATTCAGCTTTGGTGAATCAGCCCTTGAATTTTCATCTAAGAGCAGTTTTGAATTATTACTGAAGATAAGGTGTAAATGTGCAAAGGAATTTTATCCATGTTTCTCCCATGAATCATAAATGAGGAAAAAAATTACAGTCTAAATTGCACTTAAAAGGAATAAAGTCTTTTCATGTCATACATGATTTATCAAAATGATCTCATTTTAAGAGTACTGTGGTGTATCTTGATTAATAACATTAGTAAGCATGATGAATGGCCTCTTTAATGGTAACACAGAATTTATTGGCAAAATCCCTACTTCTACCAAAAAGGGTGGGAAGTAAAACACACAGCAGTTAGTAACCTGCAGAAACACCTTAAGTAAACTCTCTGCTATGTATTTTGCACTTGCATATCCTTGAAAATCCTTAATCTGAGTTTATTCTCACGCTCGTTCAGAAACAAGCAAGAGGTGTTACCTAATGGGGCAGCTCTAACCATGACAAAAGTCACTGCAGTTCTCTGCAAAACAAGCTGAACTCTGCATGTACTGTAAGAGGATGCAGTGTATTAAGGTCTTTCAAGAACATTGGTCCCATCCCCTTATGACCTTTTTCAATATCCTCTTCATTTTGCCTTAATATCCTAAATGCTTCCCTTTTTCCATTACTGCATCTTACCCTCCCCCCTCCTTCTCCCTTTTTAAGCCTGCTCCAGCCTGCCCTAACTAATTTCCTTTTGGGCTGACAGATCAGAGGCCTTCCTACCACTGTTCCTGTTAGACCTGTGAAGCCCTCCTCGTAATCCTGCTGCTTGTCCACAATTAATCTTTCCAGTTGCCACATTATTAACACTACCACCCACAGACAGAGGATGCCTGAGCACGGCTGGACACTCGCTCCCCACTGGAGCATCAAAGTTGTCAATCACACACCAGTCAGAAAGTTGCCTGCTGTCAACATCAGAGGATTTCATACTCTCCTACCCGCTGATCAAACATTTTTCTTCAGAAGATTAATTCCAAGTCCCCACCCATTTCCTCCCATATCCTCTTTCCCTTTTAGGTTTACTCAATGATCCATCTTCTGTATGGAAAAGGAAGCAGTGTATAATAGAAATCCTTTCAAAACAAAAGTTCAGCGAAACTAAATTTAAATCCCAGCTGTTATCAACCTCTTCCCCCCCGTGCAAGTTAAACACCTTAAAGAGCTTGGATTAGACCTAGTCACAAATGCCTTTCTTTGATCAAAGGCTCCAAGACTTTACACAAATATAATCACAAGGCAATGACTGCATCTAAGGAGCCTGAATTGATTTGTTCTACTGTAACATATCGCATACAAAAACACCCACTAGGCTTTTTGACTTCCAAGACCATTCTTTTTCAACTTCTATCACTCACAAGCCAAGAATTTTAGCATCTTGTTAATATTTTTTCAAAGTCATTAGATAAAAAGTGAAATTCTTGCACAGTATTTGCCTTCTCTTTTTAAAAAGGGCATCTCAGCTACTTACACTTAAAAGCAGAAGGATACAAGAGATTCTTCAGCTGAGGTCCAGTTTAATGAGTTGAAGGGAAGGAACTATTACCACCTCTCCCTAATCATTTGCCACATTCTGAAATATTCAGTTTTTATAAATTAAACCTTACTGCTCAAGTGGCTCAGTATCTTTCCCAACAGCTGGTACAGAGAGAATCTGTCCCTAAATGAACATGCTAGCCACACAACAGTGAATGAAAGCAATACCCAGTAATATAATCCAGCAAGCAATCTATTCACTGCAAAACATAATGTTAGGGTTTAAAATAGGAATAAATTAATTTCAAATCACACTACAAAATAAATTCAAAGTTCCTTAATAATCTTCATCCTTAAAATAGATTTCTTAATGTTTTTTCATCTCTTAGGTTGGTACTAAAGAAAATGAAGACCTCAACAAATGACTCCCAGAAGTATAAAACAATAAAGAAAAATCTGCTAGCCTTGAATCCTAAACTTCGATTGGGAAAGTAAGTCCAAATTATTATATATTTTACCTTATATTTCTACACAATTATTATATACTCTACCTTATATTTCTCTGTCAGCATCTTTGCCTCCATATTCTGAGAACAGACATGCTACCTTCTTTTCATTTACGCTATGCAGGATTCAAGGGGCTCACACACTAGTAAAATAGTAGACAAAGCAAACCACAAATAAGTCTGTCATACCCCAAACCACAAAACTCTGCAATTGTTGCTAGAGAACTCTGAGTTGTCATAGACAGCTATTCTTTGAAGTTCCTCATGAAGTGAACCACAAATGAATTTTGAGATGCTAGAACCTTTCTCTAAGTCCCCCACCTCACCAACACCCAAACATGACATTTATTGAATTTCACTCATTGTCCAACAGTTCTGAAGGAGTGAAAGAGAAATATGGAGTTTTTAGAGGTTACAGCATCATCAGAAGGTGCCAAAAGCATAGGTAAGTCAATGTGGAGGGAAGTACACTGACAATGTATTAGATTCCAAGTTTCCTTCAGTCATTCCCTGCAATATGTTTCAACCAATTATATCACAACTACAAAACAGAGCAGTAGTGGGGTAATTGCCAAGATTCCTGCTATGCTATGGCACAGCAACAGTTCATAAGCTGCATAAAAACACTGATGCAGAACTCAAATACACATTACATATGATCCTGTAACTCATTACTTTTAGCAGTCCTTTATTTTGAAATCAGGTAACAGAATTTCACCTCCTTTTGCCAATCTGATACCCATAGATTCTTTAAAAGCAAAGACAAAATCATCAAGCTACGTTGATTTTTTAGATAGGAACTTCCAAGACTGTTTCATAAATTAAATCAGCAATGGAATATCATCACTTTCAAGCACATTCAATGATAATCAGAGGAATGCAGAGCCGAATATACATTTCACAGGGCAAGCATCATTGTTTGCAATGCTAGAGCACTTATTTTGCTTTGCTAGTCATTCTGATGCCTTCTGCATGCCTTGGTATTTTTAGGAAGCATGGAAAATGTTGCCAAAAAATGAAAGCTAGATCCTAAAAAGTATAAGCTTTACTTTAATGACTGTTGCTAAGTTGTGCTGGCCTCCTCACCTAACAGGCACAGGAATAAAGAAACTGGAAGGTTAAAAAACGCTTTCAAGGCATCTTCCTTCTGTCATGTGGGAATAGAGCTGAATTGCAGCTCAGACCTCTTGTCACTCTATTCAGCCAGCAGAAGGGGGTGCTGCAGTGTAACCTATTTAAAATGCAAATAGAGTAACTTTTGTAACAGCAGATTAAAACTAGCATTTTATTCACTTGGCATACCCACAGCATACTGAATGCTGGAATCAGACTTGTCACTGCACACCGCAGGTTATTAATAGAGCTCAGAATGGTGTTACTAAATGTGCAAGTTAAAAGCAAATAAACAAAAATGGATTTATCTGTGGCATTTGTTCTGCTGGAGAATTCAGCAAAGTCTGCCTCACACTGCACACTTGTTTATCCAGGATCGCTGAGGCTCAATTTCATTGGTTTTTTTTTTTTTTTTTCCTTAATTATTTGATTGACAGCCACTTACCACAGCCAGAGATCCTGGGATATGTGATCTATAACACTAATATTATGGAGAAAACCACATTTTTTTCAGCCAGGACAAATATATACATACACAGGGATGCCTCCATGGTGCACAGCTGCTACCCTGTAATAGGCCTTTCTGGACTCTCATGAACTACCAACACATGAAAAAACACAAAGTTAAAGGGTTCAGCAGAACCAAATCAACACATTGTGCTATGGCTTTACACTTCATCTTCCTACAATGTCAGGTGTCAGGGCAGGCAAATGGGTTTCCCCTCTATATTCAAGCCAATTCCTCTGTTCTTCATCTTGATCTCTCAGAGATTCATCAAAAATGCGATTTAATTACATCTCCTCCCCTCCTCCCCCTCCCAAAAAGAGTGTAAACATGACTCCTTTTTATCTCCTGATACATCTGGACAAGTAGACAATGTGCTAAAACAAAATAAATCTGCCCTGACAGTCACATCAAAGGGTTCAGCTAGGGGCTTGCAGCTACTTAAGGCACAGGAATGTTGTTGCTAAGCATCGCTCTACAACCTATCAGTCCCTTAAAGAAGAGCTTTTTTCTTTCAGAGGGGGATGAGGAAAGCTGGAGAGTGGGAACCAGACTGCAAAGGGAGATTGGGGATTTTGGAGGATTTTAAAGCTTAAAGTGAATTGTGCAAAGAAAAGGGGGTTTGTTTTGTTTTGTTTTGCCTCTTGACATACAGTCCACATTTGGGGGAGGAAGGAAAGTAGGGAAGGAAGGAGGGGTTCAAGCTTGTTGATGAAACATCTTGTGAATTATCCCTTTGGATAAAACCAAGAAAAGTCTTTGATATCCTTTTTCAAATCCCTGTACTTACTGTAGATTTGAAATAGAAAGATTGTGACCAAAAGCAATAGGGCTGGGATACCAAGCTTGTTAAAAATATATTGCAAAATGCATCCCATGCCCTGCTTTTCTGTCAAGCATTTGATAAATTTGTTTATGTTCCTGAAGAGGTGAAGCCCAGAACAATGTCCACATCCAATAAATATGCTCTATGGAGAAAGGAAAAACTGATACATATGCACACAGCACAATTTGATGCTCAATTTACTAGTGAAAACTGCTCTCTTTAGGGAAAAGGTTCACTGAAATCTTCAGTCTTCCACACCGTGCCTTGCTGGACTTGATTTGCATGTTTAGTGCTTAAACCTCCAAAGGAAGGCAAAACCATGCTAAAACCAGACCTTAGGACCCATTCAAAACACAGCCACAACTAAATGGACAGCTGAAAATTCAAATTAGTCTCCCTCTCAAAGACATAGAAACATATCCAAGGCAGATAGACAATCCAGCCTGGAAAATATAAAACACTCAAAGCTTAATTACCCTGAAGGTAAGCTAAGAAAACCAGCAGTTTGTTACTGCAACACCGAGGCGTTAACATATCTTTGTTTTTAAAACAGCTTAAAAAATCCCCATCCCTTTTAAGGATTTTAAAGCTTAAAGTGAATTGTGCAAAGAAAAGGGGTTTGTTTTGTTTTGTTTTGCCTCTTGACATACAGTCCACATTTGGGGAGGAAGGAAAGTAGGGAAGGAAGGAGGGGTTCAAGCTTGTTGATGAAACATCTTGTGAATTATCCCTTTGGATAAAACCAAGAAAAGTCTTTGATATCCTTTTTCAAATCCCTGTACTTACTGTAGATTTGAAATAGAAAGATTGTGACCAAAAGCAATAGGGCTGGGATACCAAGCTTGTTAAAAATATATTGCAAAATGCATCCCATGCCCTGCTTTTCTGTCAAGCATTTGATAAATTTGTTTATGTTCCTGAAGAGGTGAAGCCCAGAACAATGTCCACATCCAATAAATATGCTCTATGGAGAAAGGAAACTTTTGATACATATGCACACAGCACAATTTGATGCTCAATTTACTAGTGAAAATTGCTCTCTTTAGGGAAAAGGTTCACTGAAATCTTCAGTCTTCCACACCGTGCCTTGCTGGACTTGATTTGCATGTTTAGTGCTTAAACTCCAAAGGAAGGCAAAACCATGCTAAAACCAGACCTTAGGACCCATTCAAAACACAGCCACAACTAAATGGACAGCTGAAAATTCAAATTAGTCTCCCTCTCAAAGACATAGAAACATATCCAAGGCAGATAGACAATCCAGCCTGGAAAATATAAAACACTCAAAGCTTAATTACCCTGAAGGTAAGCTAAGAAAACCAGCAGTTTGTTACTGCAACACCGAGGCGTTAACATATCTTTGTTTTTTAAAACAGCTTAAAAAAATCCCCATCCCTTTTAAAAATTAAACAAAGAAAACATGAAATGGACTCATTCTACATGCAGGGCAACTATCAAGAACATGAACAATTACTGAGCCCATGATATTACACAAATAAATAACACTTAGCATTATCTTCAGCATGACCATATTTATTAAACAGTGACTGAGGGCAGCAGTAACCATTTTTATTGTCCCATACAGCTCTTATTTTCTAATTAAACAGAAGGTTATTTCCACTGCCAATGCAGCTATTTATCTTATTTGAGTGTTACATAATATTTTTTGCCAGCCAAGCCTGACTATAAAGTGTTCTGTGTGGTGAACTGTGGCCCAACTTGCTTTCCTGTTTGGTAATCATAGAAATGGGCCATTTCGTGCTGTGTTAATAAATAAACTTTTTGCAATTTCTCCTAAAACATGATAAAGCTTATACTTTGTCCTTCCCTCTAGCTTCAATACAAGGGCAATGAGCTGTATTATTAAAGATATAGGTCAAGCAAACCTGATGATTTCAATACTGTGGGGTGCTTTAGAAACTATTGTCATATTACTGAGATCATTCTGCTGTTCCTAATTATTCCTCTTGGTTGCCTCACATTTCAAGTGATTTCTCTCACACTTATGTCAAAATTTATAAGCTACTCCCTGTAACAACACTACATTATTTCCTCACTTGTTAGGGTAATATAGGACAGAAACTAGGAGAATGCTTTAATCTAGCTGACAAGGATAATGTAGTCTAGAAATGTAATAAACTTTACATTCTACTACAAAGTTGTGGTTTTTCTCCCTACCATGAAACATTTCATATAGATAGACATCTTAGAAAAACTAATTACTACAATAACTTGCATATCCTCTTATCTGAGTTGCTTTTATCAGGAAAAATGTATCAGCATTAAAGCGTTCACTCCAATAGCTTGTGCATTCTCCTTATTCCCATAATTGCTATTCCACAACATTCTGTTGACTGTACTGTAAAACTACATGCTGCTGAAGGAAGCCTATTTCCAAGAATTCTGTGTATCACCCTAACGGTGCAAAACATCTGTAATTAACAGGCTGGGCTTTAACAGTGCTGTAACACATCTCGGGCTGACTGGCACAAAATTTTATTTGCACTAAGTAGCTCGAGACTGGGAAAGCATAAAATCAACTTTATGTGATAGCTCCATGTTCTATAGTGGTTTTTCTGAAGGATTTCAGGATGTAAAGAAAGCTGCCAGTGGAAAAGTTGTCTAATGAAACATTTGAATTTTAAAGCCACTGTGGGTACTGCTTCCTGCGGGAGCTAACCTATTTCCTTCAGAACATCCTTAAGGTTACAAAATTATGGCACCCTCTTCTCCTACCTCCACAGAAACAAACAAAGCAAAAATTCCCAATAAACAAACTAAAACACAATTCCAGTTAGAAAATGTCATATGAGAACTCAACCATGACATCCATACTAATATTTCTAGGGATCATTTTGGTGAAACTGTGTTTTCAAATGTCCAATGGCTTTTAAAATACTTTTAGTCAGCAGCAAACTGAAAAAACCCAGATCACAATAACATGAGTCCAGAGCATCAAAGCCATCAGACAATAAAACAGGAATAGGAGCACTGGTCTATAATGGCAACATTTAAAGGGACTTTTTCCAGATAAATGAAAAACAATATTTAATTTGAATATGTACATAGAAACAGAGAAGAGACAAAGATGAAGCTAGTGTTGCCTGCATCAGAAATACTCACTGACAGCACTGTCAGGGGGAAAAGAAGGGAAATACCAATAATTTCTAGGTTTGCCTCTGCTCCTACTTCTGTCTCTGTCTTCCTTTGAAGAGCTGATGACCTGACTGAAGGTAAACTTCAGATGGCTTGAGGTGGGTGGGTGGGGAGGGATCAAGAGGCAGAAACAGAATCTTCTGAAGGCTTTCACTTCTGGATCCCAACTAGAAGAACTGGAATCCCGGCCATGGCCTGAGAGCTGCCAGGGTGAACTATTCATACATTTATAAAGCGAGATTTCCCTCTTCTATGATGACTTCTGTCCCAGAAAAAAGAGCCAGCATGTGTGAAAAACACACTTTGTCTCTTTTGTCTTTTAAGCTACCATCTCTCAATATGTAAAATTGTCTTGAAAGCTGATGATTT
Organism: Emberiza elegans; assembly: GCA_024865655.1. NCBI lineage: Eukaryota > Metazoa > Chordata > Aves > Passeriformes > Fringillidae > Emberiza > Emberiza elegans. Next base: position 22,635,829 of record JALJVW010000241.1, on the reverse strand, counting down.
TATAACTGTGTCTATGTCCAGATTTTTTCCACAGGGACAGCCACAAGAAGGTAATGCAACAGCCACATTTAAAAATTTTAAAGACAGAACATTTAGGCCTTACCTTATGACTTCAGAATACAAACACTTAAATTTTAGGGATATGAAGAATGTGATTAATCAATACCTTATTAATTTGTAAAGCATCTGCTTAGAAAACAGAAACAATCTCTGATGGAAATTGTTAACCACAAGAACAGGAATTAATTTTAGGATCTTCACAAATGAATGCATGAGAGATAAAAAATCATACACAAAGCATTAAACTACAAAAAGCAGCACTCAATCAGTATGTTTTTTGCATAGTTGTTGGTGAATCAAAATTAATGAAAACCAATGGAAAACATCGGATACTAAAAAGGAAAAGGCAATCAAAATATTTATGGAAAATATAATTATATCAATTTGTTAAAACTCCAGTTTTGTATAAACACAAAACTAGGGTATAGAAAAAACATTGTCACAGCACTTTTGCTTTAGGTTTTCTTAACTCTCAAGTAATTTCCTACATAAAGTACTCCAGGCCTGTCTGAGACTTCCTTGTCCATGTTTCAGAAACGCATAACAAGTGGGAGATGAACTGCATTACATAGCTAACCTAACAAATTTTTATAATTACTTTTCCTGAACTTATTCATAATTTATGTCCACTTTAAAGATACCTTCAATCCAACAAGAGGAGAGAAAAAACAGCCAGAGAGTTGATTTATCTCAAAATGTGTTTTCCAATCTCTATGTGTGCACCTTTGGAGTTCATTCTGGCCATGAAATATTGGTGAGGTTTTCTTTATTGAGGTGATGCATTTAATGACTGTCCTGAAATGCATTGGGTTCTGTCTCTTTAAGAGGTCTCTTTCCACGCTCCCCTTGGAGAAATGCTCTAACTAGTTATCCCTGCCCATAAAATCCAGAAATCATTTAACAAAGTTTATCCCTCAGCTCAAAAAACTGTTCCCCCAACTATGCAAAACTTCAGGACACATTACAATTCAGAGATGAGGGGAAGGTTTTTTGTCAGACAGGGTAACTGCTCATTTATAGGCTGCTGAACTTTTCTTGGTTTCAGCTGTTACCATGGTTACTTACACAGTTGATGTGCACTGAGGACTTCCAGTCTTGGCTAAAAACATTGCCATCTATGCACAGTCTGTCACAGTTCTGGGAAATCTGTTCAACAAATCAACATTGCCATTAAAATTGTTCTGTTTTTCCTACCCTGGGTGTGTAAGCTTCAGTTGCAACAGCTGGTTCTTCTCGTATCCACTGCCCATATGAGATGGAAACTCCCAATCTTATTCCTTGGGCTGCTGTTCACTTGAGGTGCTACTATCGATATATTGTGATCAACCCTTCACACCCCTTTGGCTACCCAAGACAGAATTTTCCTGCAATTTCTCACCATAAGGTGTCATCCAGTCTTCTGAAAAATCATTTGCTTTGTTCCCTTCATTCTGTCTTCAGGGTCCCATCAACTTTCTAGATGCACAGACTAATCCAAATCTCAACATGGTGTTCTAGTAGCTGTTGTACCATTAAAAAGTACAATTATAATGTCTAAATTTCCCCTCTTATGTGATACCCTAAAGAGTATCACATGTGTCTGTTGACATCTAATTGTTTTATGTTTTATCTCACTCATAAAAAGGTTACACAGGACTGGGCAAAAACCTGATCTCCATGAAAGCATGTCCACTTTATCAACATAAAAACTGTTCGCTGGTACTTAATTCAGTGAACATATGCCATGTTGAGTTTGTACTAGTCTAGCTCCTTAAAAAGATAATATATATCATATTTCATAATTATATTACAAAAACTAATTGAAATCCTTGTTGTTATCAACAATGCTTGCACTGACCAAAGAGAAGATGGGCTAAAGAAACACATCTTTCTTCCCCTCCTCTTGTCATCTCTCATTCTTTCCACCTGCAGCTGAATCTTGTCAATAGGATGACACTTTCAGACAACGCATAAAATGACAGAATGTAACAAATACATTGTAAATTGCAATATTGTCCACAGAAACTGGAGGTACTCTTATTTCAGAATATTAGAAACATCAAAGGAACCCTGAAGTTCACAGACAGAAGCATGGGTGACTAAACTGAGTGACTAGAGGGTGTGGAAAGAATATTTTCTTTTCCATACCCGAAATATAAAAATCTGGCTATCAGCAATAAAGCTACCACAGGCAGAAAACTCAGAATTACTTTCAGACAAAGTAAATCTACTAAGGAACTGACACCAAGCAGAAAGAAAATATAAGCCTGGGTTATACAGTGGGTTACTTCAAGAGCTGCTTGCATTCATGTTCATTCACAAATTCAAGTGCATACAATAATTGTGTAAAATGAAAATGATCGAAAATGATTCCACTGTACTTACATAAATCACAGAACCACAGAATTGGTCAGGTTGGAAAGGTCAGCTGGCTCCACCTCCCTGCTCTAGCAGGCTTATCCCAGAGCACATGGCACAGGATTAAGTCCAGACAGTTCTTGATATCTCCAGTGAGGAGACTCCACAGCCTCTCTGGACAATTTGTTCCACTGCTCACTCACTGCACATTAGAAAAGTTATTCCTCATATTTAGATAGAACTTCCTATGCAGCAGTTTCTGCCCATTGCCCCTTGTTCTAACAGAGTTACTTTTTCCTGGTTTTCTGTGTTTATTGTTGTTGCTGTGTTTGGCTCTTGCTGGATTTTTTTCTTTTATCTATTGATACAGAAGTGTAACATAGGGGTTGTAGTAGAAAATCTAATGTGTAGGTCTACTTTCTAAAACAGAGTGAACTGTCCTATAACCACAAATTCTCAGATACCATAATTAAATGAAATGAGCCACTTTGCATATCTCTGTCTCCTCTGCTCCAGTTATGCAGTTTCAGGTGTGGAATGACAAATAAATATTATGGTAAATATCTTCAGACATTTAGATTTAAAAACCAATTTATTTCCAGTTACAGCTATTCTAAAACTTGTGGAAGAAATGCTAGAAAAATATTACTCATATCATTCTGTAGTTTTAGCACTGGCCTTCAGCCTCAGCACCTACCTCATGGGATAACCTTTTTTGCTTATATTATCTCTGTGGGCTGCATAAAGTATAAAAGTTAAACCCAAGATGACATATTTTGACTAGTCACATCACAATTCATTTTATATTACTCATAACTTTATATAAAGTTATTAGAAACAAACTGATGCACCAAAAGTTTTACTCTTTGCAACAGAGTGGCTCCAACAGTGTTGTGTAAAAAATTGAAACTGCTCAGTTCCTTAACATGCAACTGTTGCACCTGGAGTTCACTTATTTTCTCTCATTAAAGTACCTTTATGTTAAAAGATGCTTTTTCCCCACCTCCACTGAATCTGGCACTTTAGCTACAATATGGTTTTATTACTCAGAAATACTTTATTACTGCAATAAAACTGCACTTTCCACTTTTCCACTGTCTCACCTCACAGTGACTGTCAAACCAAAAAACTGAAGTCAAAAATCCTGTTGTTTCCACAGGCAGGAGATTACATGTTAATAGTGCAGGGCAGTACAGCAGAGCAGGAAAAGAAAAGTGTCCTCAGCAATTTACATAGCTATATATTTTGAATATCTGGGTTTAATGTTATTTATAATGTTTCTTGCAATCCCATCAAGTAAGTGTCCAACATTTGCTCTTCCATACTGCTTCCCAGGAGGCACACCCAAAAGATGGTCCCTTTTTAACAATCTCACTTCTATGTGTTTTGGGTTGAGAAGACTGTAAGATATTTGCCTTTCCCTTGCTGGTAGACACCTGTGGGCTAGCACCATTTCATTAATTTCCTGTTGAAACAGGAAAGGAATTAAGTTTATTCCCATTAGCATGATCCTCATACTGTTGCATCATTTAGCAAATTATTCCCATGTTAACACACAGAGATTCAGGCATTTGTACTTCGCAGAACTGCAAGTACATCAGTTTAAGAGAAAAATGACCTTTTCTAGCTTGGTTAAGATGGTAACTTGATTAAAACTCTACCATCGTCTATCTCATTTTGCAGTCTGAAATGTTATTATATATGTAAAATTCCTCTGTGTCTTATTTTCTTCCTGGTCCTATTTTTCAGGCTGCTCAGTGAAGATTAAAATTATTTTCCTTTGTCTTATAAAGCATATCTCTGAAACCAAACTGTTAAGTGTTCCTCTGTGCTAGTGAAGGAAGCTAAAAGAAATGGTTTCTCAATCTGTTTATCTTATGTTCTCCATCTTGAAAGAAGAGAAACAGTCAATTAAGAAATGGTTGCTGTAGACACAGTATTTAATGTAGGAACAATTTACCCTCAATTTTCATCTGAGGGAGGAAAAAACCCTGTTACACATTTGAACATGGTTCTGAAATTATATTTAGTTGTTATCAAACTCACCCTCTCTGATATGAATATATACAAATACAGGAATGTCAGAAATACACGTGGAGATAGAAAAGTCTTTCACCTTCCATCATGACTGCTTTTACACAGTCTCTTTCATCAGGCTTAGATTCATTGACAAAAAGAAGCACAGAGCTAAAGCAAGCAAAAGACTTTTCAGTGAAGCCAGTACTCATCTACTGGGTTTTCATCTTGTAGAATATACGTTACTTCTTTTTCTCTACTTTTAATACTGTAGCATTAGCTCATCCTGCTTCCTCATATGAGAAAGCATCAGCTCATGCTCCCTTTCATTCCATTTTCATCCACATAAGGGACTCTGCTTGTTTTAGTGAGTTCATCTTAAAAGACTTTTCCAGCTTCACAGAACAAGGGGCACATTCCTTCTGAACACTGGATACTCATCTGAAACAGCAAAGCCCATTTATCACCAGTTAATATGCTCCAAAATACATTTCCCAAATAACTAACATCATTCAAAGACTGAGAAAAAAAGTTACTTTTTTCCATGCACTCTGGCTGCTTTCTGAAATAGCCCCACGTCAACAAAAATTAACCAAGATAATAAAAACAAGAAAAATGCCAATTCTAGATGTTGGATGAAATGCATTTCTGTTTTGTTGGGGTTTTTTTGTTTTTTTTTTTTTAAGGCCATGAACTTTGCATGATATAGGAGGCCCTTAAAATATATGTACTGTGTAAGTGGTCTTTGAGTCCATGTCAATTATATCTGTATTGTATCTGAATATCTTTGCCCCAGCAGGTCCCAGTTATTCTTGATGGGCTGCAGCTGAGATGTCCTTCATTGGGCAGCAGCTGTGGCTGGTCAAGGTAACTGGGATAAAAGGGGGTGGGCAGGCCAGTTGGGGAGAGCTCCAGAGGAGCCCTGACTGAGGAAGAGCCTGAGTCTGTGCTGTGAAGATTGCTGCCCATGAGAAAACATCAGAAAGGTCCAGGACTCCAGAAATATGATAAATACAACAGCATGATAATTGGTAAAAATAAAACAAAGAAACCACTTGGTCAGGGCTAAGGACTTCTTTGTAGATTTAATTTTCTTATGCCAGTATTTAAGCATGTTCTTACACAATGTTCTCAACTGAAGTAAGTTAAAGATTTCTCCTGAAGTAGACCTGATGCAACAGTCATAGGAGCTACTGTCATTTTATTGTGTGCATGGTCCCAGTGCTTTAGGATCCTCAGAGACAATTTTAGCCCAATAGATTAAGTTTTTGCCATGCATTATAGCTTTTAACTATATCCTGTGCTTTGCAATGAGTTTTACGCCTCTAAAATTAATTTATGATTTTAAAAGCCCATTGTTAAACCAGGAAAGGCTGCTGGTAATGACTGGCAACTTTGAGAAAATCAGATTGTGTGTTCTGCCCAGCAGGAATGGTGTTGAGTTAATATTTAATGATTTACTAGTTCTACTTGAGTGAGCTTGCAGCCTGTAAATGGATCATATGATCATTGATCACAAGTTCAACTGCTTTTGTTCCTTGCCTGGCACGGAGCGAGGGCGCGTTGTACGGTACCAGGGGCTCGTGTGCAGCCCTGTGTAAGACAAGGGCAGGTTACATGCAACAGCCTCCTAATGGCTCATACCAGCAAGCCCTCAGCCGAGGGGAGCTCATGAGGCTGAATTTTAAAAAGGTAGCTGACCTTGCAGCTGGGAGCTTTAACGGCGTTTTCACCCATTTATACCTGGATAAGTAAACAGTTGCTGAATGCTGGAAGGGCCTGAAAGCACTATTTTAGCCAAAGGCTAATCCCCATTCTTTGTGGATGAAAGGACTCAAAACGAAAACAAAACAAATGAAAAAAAATGCTCTGCTTCAGGTAACACAAAGGTAAAGCTGCAATAAACAAATCCATTAATTTTAAGCTTAATGTTGCCTTACCCTCCATTTCTAATGAGCAAATCAACCTTTAAAAAAATACTGAGCTCTTCTTAAAATGATGGAAACATTACAATCGCATAGCAGAGGATATATGTAATATAAACCAAAATAGTTTAGAGAGATTCTTCTCATGTAGATGAAATTAAAAGAATAAGTGATCAGCAAGCTGCTAGTTGCACAGCTTGAACCTAATAAAAACAGTCATCATTCATATTGCAGAAAACAAGTCCAAATGCAAGAGACAATGTAAGGCAGTGATCCTCTGCCCTATGCATTCATCTCATGTTTAATATTTTTCTCAATGCTGTGGTTGAAACTAATGAACAATTAATGCATTTCTCTGTCAAGTGTGGCTATTTCATAGCATAAAGAAAAGGCCCTTGCTCTGCATGGAAGGACAAAAGGTTTTAAGGTCAAAAACAACTTCTGAGCCAAAGACTTCTTACTCATTTCATAAATCTTTCTACATTAATTATAGCATATTACCCTACATAAATTTGTTTTAGGATCTCTAGCTTGTTTTATTTTTGCCTGCAATGTATGTTTCATCTATTTTTCATACAACAGAAGAACAATGCTAACACTTTCACAGCTTTCATAGCTACCCACTGTTCTTCTACATGCACAGATAAATGTATTAGAAGATGCACGACATTTAGAGGTTGGAGGAAGAAAAGGAAGACCAAGGGGGAACGTAACCCTCAGCCACTATGCAGCACTGCTTTTCAGTGACATGTAGCAAAAAAGAACTTCACAGCTCTCAGTTTATTTTCTAGCTGACCGTCCAGCACCTAATATTTGATGGCTTGCTAATATCCATGTGTTACAAAGTCAGACCTTCTCTTCTCTCCAAGTACCGGCACTAAACCCTAGAATTTTAAGTTATCCTCTCTCTTTTCCTCAGTCCATGAATTCAACCTAGCTACAAGATGCTTCCATCTCCCATTATAAACCAGTCAGTGTTGTGCACTTCTTAAGAAAAGCATTGACATTTCATCCATTAAAAATGTAGGTGACAACAGCACTCCATTTAAATGAAGGACCACAAACTGTACTTCACATGTTTAAATTCTCATCACGTAGCAGAATAGGAGAGTCCCTCCCTCTCTGTGATCTTGTGTGTCTGTTTGGAATGCAACATAAAAAGGGAATAACCCATTCTTGAAAAATGTATGATCTGCAGCTAACTAAATCAGGCACCTAAAATATGTAATGCAAATAACATTATTCCCCATATTACATGAATGAAGGATAAGTGAGAAGATCCTTGCATCAGATTATATAAAATCTAAATGCAATTCTTTACTAAAGATATTTAAATTTTAGGAAAACATAATTGCTATTTTAATAGTTTGTCCTCAGTTGTCTGAAACTACTTTATGACATCACAGATTTTTGGTAAATTAAAATAAAAATTCTTAACTGCTTTTAAATTTGGAGAGAACACCTATATTCAGTTCAAATACCTCCACATGTCATCAAAGACAAGTTTTACTTATGTAGGTAAAGTACAGAACCACTAATGCCTTATCCTTCCCCTTGAAAAGAAACATTCTGCTACAATACTACTGTAAATCAGGTCTGGTTGGATACTGCTGCTTGTTAACATTTGCACGTGTGTTTAATGATCATTGCAAAGCAGAAAGCTCACAATCACAGGAGGGGGAAGGAGCTGCCTTGCAGAAGCATGCCCAGGCACGAGGCTCCCCGCCACACACCTGTTATTGATGCGCATTAGGAAGTGTCTGTCTAGACACTGAGGACCTGACAGGATGATATACTTAACTCAGGGTTTGCATCAGATTTAATAAGAGGATGCTGGCAGGCCTCAACTGGTCCTGGAAGACTGTCCAGGCTGTTTGACAAATGATGTTGTAGGAAAATCATGAACAAAGAACTCATAGTCAACAAGTATCCAAAATAAAACTGTTTCAGTTTACTAATGTTTAAATAATTTACACCTCTGCTTAAGGTCTAAACTCCTAAAGACACTAGAAATATGAGTCATCATGGCTGCAGGGGTATTAGATATAAGGCAGAATTAAAGATTAGGATAAAAGAAAAATGGGAAGAATTTTGCAAGCATAGTGTTCTGACCTAGCCTTAGGGACAAGGTGGAAAATAACATGAAGAAGAGGAGTGTGTTCCTGAACTCTTGAGTTGATTAATCTGGGAGCTTCTTGGTAACAGTGGGAAGAGTATTCAGAAGCAAAGTACAGACCCTGGTGCAGGAGAAAGAGAAGGCTGTCCTAGCATCACCTGCAAACTTGATTTCTGACATGGTCCTTAAATGCTGAGCTTTGCGGCTTGCTTAATACAGATCCTCATGATACCAGTAAGAGAGTCTGATGTTGGGGAATAAGTAAATCACAGTGCAACTGACAAGCTCATAATACCTTCAGGGAAGAAGAAAGTTCAAATCCAAGAGAAACTCAACCAAAGCAGTGTTGCAGGCAACCCTGGGGCACTTGGAGATTTCTGTAGGGGGACCTGGCAACCATGGAACGCTCCTGCAAAGCTGCAAAGACTTTCTGTGAGGAGTGATTTTGACAGGAACCAAGAGCTAGAAGTTTCCTCCACGAGTGTCAGACATGTCCTTTTGTAAGATATAAGCAACAGAAACGATACCAGAAAAAAATGAAAATATCTAAAAACCAGCGGTGGTATTTCACTTCAGAAGTACCTGCTGAAATTTGAGCAATCATTTTGCTGGGCCATCCTATTATTTATTTCTTTTTAGTTGTAAATTATTTGAATACAAAAGATACAATGTAAAAATCCCAAGAATTACCAAATGTGTACTAAAACTTTCCAAAGAGAAAATTGATAACACACTTAATGATTGTAAATTAAGAAAATACAAATCTCATTCATTTATTTCAGTGTACTTATTTAAATAACTTAGTGACCAAAATTAAAACTTGGAAAAGGATCAAATTATCCTCGTATATGTTTGGAGGGCTATTCTGAAAATAAACATGCAATTCTGAGAGCCTGAGGGCATATATACAGTATTTGTGGGCATAAGTTTTATGTGTAAAATGGAACACAACTGCTTCAGCATCTCTGTAGAAAGGGAATGTCTGTGGATTTGCAGGTGCCTTTATATAAGGGGATGTCTGGCTTCTGTCTCAAGATTGCTCATTTGTCTTTTCCTTCTGTGAGCTGAGTATTCTAAGGTTGTGGTGTTTCTGGATTCCTAATCAGTCTTGGAAAGCGCTTTGAAATCCATTAAGAAAAGGGCCATGATGGTTCTGCCATCACAGATACAAAGCACGTTGGCATTCCAGACCCATGTGAAGTGGGCTATTTCTCTTGTCATCCAACTAAAGGCGAAAATTCACTACCTATTTGCAGTGATCAGAAGTAGTGCTTCCAAAGAAATATAATCAAAAGAAGACAAAATATTATTTTCATTACTTCACAGAGAAGATGAAAAGCCTACATTTTTTTCTGATCATTTCCAATCAGTATACTGGAAGCACATCTATTTTATTTATAACACGAGTTGAATCTAAAAATTAAGTGGTGTACATAAAAAAACACTTTGGTGACAGACAGCAACAGAAGACATCACAGGAGAAATTGAAATTGTCAGTCTTTCTTAATATCCCAGGACTTGTAACAGTCACAAAATAGGCACAAATTAATACATTCCTAGAAATCCATCTCATGGAGCAAGACTAAAGAGAACTAATCATCACATGAGCACATTGTTCCTTCCATTGTCTCGGTCCTGTTTACTACAGTGGCTATGGTTTTATCAAAGGAATGCCACTAATGTCATTCACCAGTTTCTAGGCCTAGCTCTGCAATATCAAAATGCCTGAGAAGACTAACTACTTGACTTGAAAAAGATTTGAGCCATTTTTTTTTCTAAAGTCCTTATTAGAAACCTACAAGATGACAGGTATCACCATAGCCATCTTTACTGCTCAGAACCTCAGTACTGCCTCATAAAAATAACAGCCAAATACACCCATAAGGAACATGAAACCAAGAAAATACAGATAGTTCAACCTCAACCCATATGTATGGGCCTTTATCATGATTTACTCACTTAAGTCAGGAAGTTGCAATTTTATCCGTCTTACGCTTTGGACTCTTTAAATAGGGCAAAAAATCTAAAACAGCATAAATGAAAAATGCATAACATCTATGATGAAAAGGAGCAAAGTTATAAATATATTGCTTTAATTCAATAATAGAAAGCAGACTGCTACTAGAATAATATTTTTGGATTTAATATTGCAATACGAGATATTCTGTTGGGAGATTTTCTCACTGAGTTTGTATTCTTGCATTGTTGGCACCTAGGTGCCTAAAATTCCTAATAGCTAAGAGGCTCTGCTGGTGTTAGAGATGATTTGAGAAGAAACAAACAAATGCACTAAGAGAGTAAAGGCTATTAAAAGATTCAAAATTCCTCCACAGGCAGAGGCAAAACCATCAGCTCATTTCGCAATTTCAGAAAGTGAAACTAGAAAGGGCATTAAGGAAGAGAAAAAAAAAAAAAACCTTTGTAAGAGTTTTAATCAAACTCTTACATTTAACAGCATTAATGCTAAGTATGCAAACGTTCATCCCACTGATCATTATGGTATCAAGAACTAATTTTCCTCCTTTTAAGAGCTTATATGTCACATCACACCCTGTGGGCCTTCCAGAGGTGTATTTAAATGTCTAACAGGGGGAAAAGAAAGACATTCCCGACAGCCAGGTGTTACTGATTCACCCATTAAAACTTCAGTTATAAAATATCCCACACAATGGTAAAACATTTCAGTCATTAGCTGATCATAAATAGATTAAGATGACAGTCTAAATTATTATGACTATATGTGTATAAAATTTACATTGCTCATCACATTATTCCAGGTGTCAGTTACTGATTATCTGAAGTTAAAGATTAAGTGCAACTATTATTTGTTCTAAGAACTTAAGGAAAAGAAAGACAAAGCCAGATGCAGCAAATGTAACATTAATCCTGAGAAAGAAGAAAACTTCAGATTTATTTGTAATGATGCTCATTCATTTTTCTATTATATAGCTGAAAATAAGGTCTTGTTTCTTTTTATTCTAAGATTTAAGCCAGCCTTACTATTTCACATAATGAATGTGAAACAGTAAAATAATTCAAATATTTTTACATCTTATATTGCCTAAACTTCTGTTTTTCAAATAAGGAAAATATCTAGTAAACATCCAACACTGCACCATTTTGATACCAACTTTAATATCAAAATATATAAATGGATGTTAGGTCATGGCATACTGATGATTTACACAAATTTATCTTGCCTATAAACATGAAAATAATTTCTATGTTTATTTATTTCTATATCTACACTGTCAAACAAGATTTAAATTTAATCATTAAACCATATTTCAATCAATTTTTCCCCTTTCAATTTGGCACATGATCAAATTTCTGAGTTAATAAATTAGGGAGCATCACCAGTATTCCAGTAAGTGTCAGTGGACAAGCACTTAACCCACAATCTGTGTGAAGAAATTTGAGTCAACCTAATCCAGACTAGAAGACTGTTGATCTAAATCAAATCAGGTTTCATGTACTATGAGCTAAAAGCTTGTACTGGATAATCACAGTCATGCTAGAAATGCACTATAATGTGCTAAAAAAATGCAACTTATCTCTTTGATTCACCTGATTTCCAGGCACAAGTTCTTTCAAACTTTTTGCTTTTCTTCTATTGGCTTAATTTTAGAAGTGAAATGCTGCATGTTTTGCCACTGACTCAGATAAAAAGATATTTCTCTCTTCAGTGTTTTTAGTGTTCAAAATTAGCTAAATACAAATTATGTCAACTGCTGTTACCAAGTTACATAATTCTACAGTAGTAAATCAGTCGAAATCCAGGAATCAGCATGCTGCAAATATTATTGGCTTATGTTTTAAAAATATACAACTAAACTATGAGTTAAAAATTATGAAATCTAGCCAGATCATATAATTTTTAGTTGAATTATATCCCAGACTTCCAGTTACAGAAAACAAAATTATCTTTATTTACATGAGAGAGAGGCAAGCACCTGAAAGAATGAAATCACTTTCCCTTGGTGCTTGAGGAAAAGAACTGATCCATTCTAGCATGTCTGGTCAAACGCATTTGCTGCCTCCCAAAGAATGTTAGGATGAGATTCACTTCAAAAGACCCAAAATCTACACAGCTTTTGTCAAACACACACTTTTACCATCTGGACTTCAGGTGTTTCTGCTTTCCTGTTTCTTACAAGGTTCTTTCATGATTTTGTTAATGGGCTTTTTTTTGGTTGTGACACACCAGTTTGAGCCTATTATTCACTTCAGAGAAGAAAGCTTGAACTCTGCAGGCTAAACCCACCTGAACACAATTTTTTTATAGAAACAAAACAAAATAAAAATTCCAAAGAAAAATAACATGAATCAAATCTAATAATTAGTTCCCAATTAGAGAGAAGATAAGAATATAGAATAGAGAAGAAAGGAAGAAAAAAGAAGCAAGAATAAAAGCAACAAACAAAACAAAAACAAAGCAACCAAACACAAGGTTTAAGGTGTGAATAGGCCCCAAAGCCCTAGAAATAATTTTCCACAAAACAGGGTTTCTTAGGTCTTTCTTACAGCCAAAGAAATTGAGTCACAAGAAGGTGATATGATTTGCCAAATGAAACAGATTTTGAAATTCACAATTATATTGGACCCATATTATCATTGTCTGTTCTGAAAAGTGTGTTTATACTAATGCTCATCAATAAGATCTTGGAAAATTGTCTCTTGTCAGTTGTCACACTGCACCTGCATGCAGCATTTCACTTGCAACACCTCAAACTTCTCCCCAAAACCAGTTTTCACCAAAAAGCACATCTGTCTGATACCACAATCTGTCAGAACCCTAATCAAGGAAACCCTGATGCCTACATCCATAATCCTAAAATTCCACTCGCCTAAACCACCAAATTTTTTATTATGCCAGTTCCTTTCAAAAAGCTAAATGGATTAGCTTAAATTTAAGAAGATAAACTAGATAAAACCTTTTTTTTTTTTTGAGCAGGTAAAAAATAGACCCAGCACTGAGCAGCCTTTTCACAGAATGTTTTCTTTAAGCAAAAAAATAGGAAATAAGAGAGTCAGCTCTGGTAATAAAGAGATCATCACAAATGCAGATGTGCAGGACAGCCTGAATGAACCCAAGGCACCTGACTAAGTCAGCACAAGCCAGGAATTCTTTTTCCTTTCTTTCACTTCACCTCACATACTACCATTTACATCAGGTCTTCCGAGCCTCATGACACCTTCTGGTACCCTGGATTCCACCAGGAAAAGTCACCTGGGGCAGGGGGAGTACTTGGCAGGGATGACAAGAAGAGGGCTGATCACTGGCTTTGGTTGCACAGGCATTTTGCCTCAGGGACTAATCCTGATTAGTCTCCAGTGATTGTCCATCACATGAGGAAATACCAAACATCCTACAAGGCTTCATCTGTTAAAAGCAAAGGAAATATCTTTTCCCATCTTTCTCCCATTGATTGAAGACAGAAGGAAGAATCTGCTACTTAGTCACTGATAAAAAATAGCAGTGGTGGTGAGTTCCCTTTTTCTCTGTGAACTGCTTTTTTTCTATAGCTCAAATGCACAGTTTATAATAAATTGCTGACTTTTCTGTCTTATTTAGAAGAAATTTGAGGAAAAACAGACTAGTAATCTCAGTCACTACATACACAAACCAGGTGCTGGTCTAACCATGATGTCACATTGTGGTTAAAAACTAGACAGAATCATTATGAGCCTTATCCATAATCAAAAGAGGCAAGATGAACTTATTATTTGGCATACATCCTCACATACTTTCAAAAGCTTATCACTCCAATGAGAAAAAGTGAGCATTCCATGACCATGGTCTTCCATTTTACTGTTTCACAATTAATGAATGGGGGATTGTGCATATGGAATAGAGGATTTAACTGTGAAATATGTCCATTTAATTTTTTTTTTGTTTTTTTCCCATGATAGCTTTATCACCTGGCCAAAATTTTAAACTCGGAAATTCAGCTGAAAATTTGTGGGTAAAATATGCAAAGTAATGAAAATATCTTTGTCAGTCATTTTCTTTTTAAAGCATAGTCCCTTCTGAACACTTACTTCCTAGATGCTATGGCACAGACATCTCAATTTCTATCATTCCAATGTTTAACTCCAAATGAACTGTCTGTGATGAGAAACTGGCAGTAAAACAATATGCCTATTTGAGTTCTATTCTCATTGTTAGGATGTCTAACATCTAAACATCTGTAAAAGTATTGATTTACCTCTTAAGTTCCTTATGAGATTTTAGCAATGACATATTATAAAGCAATTTAAAAAGTAAGAACCTCCTGAAATTCAGTGTTTCTCCTTCTATTTGATCTTGTAATGCAATTATTGTTTTTGTTTGGGGTCTAGAAATTAATGCCACAGCGTGTGATGCATAAACAAAAGATTTCAGAATGAAATCTGAATTACATGATGACAAACGTCTTCACCACCTCTCTCAAAACAAAACTGACCCTGGCCTGCTCACTAGAGATGATGAGAGCCTTTGGGGAGAACAGATGGGAGCCAAGGAGCTGCTCACAGCCCCACAGGAGATGTTTGGCATGTTGAGAAATCTGGTTTTCTATTAGAACAGCAAATTAAGAGTTTGAGTGGTAACTCCCCTCACAGCTTACTCTACTTTTCTGATGTTAATGCATTTCACAACATGGAAGACTTTTTGCAGCATCAGTTAAAATAGGGATTTCATGTTGGGCTCCAACCTGATCTTGAGTCAAAAGCAATATGTTTGTCACTCTAAGCCAAGTGTATCATAAGCATTTGATTTTGTTTTTGAAGCACTAAGCCCCACAAATCATGGTTTAATATTGATGCAAACATCTTTACTGCAATATTTAGCAGGACCTGCTTATGAAGGATAGCGGACGTGTTATTTATAATACCAATACCTATGCAAACCCAAAGCAAATAGCAATTGGTGGAAATAGTCTTGTTTTCTATTATGTAAAAGAAAAAAAGGAATCCAGAAATTAAGATATAAAATACTTAATGCAAGCCACCAAAACTCCTTTCTTTTATTCTACATTTTAAACATTGTATTTAAAATTTAAATATATTTGTGTGATTCGTGTTTAAAAATGTGCTAAATTTTGAACACAATAGCTAATTAAAAACTGTAGCTGAACCCAGTAACCCAGGTCAGCTAAGATGAACCAGTAAAAGCTACTCTGAAATGTCTCAAGAGATGTATTTTCTTTTTATCTTTTACTAAGAGTGCACACAGAACAGGAAGAACATCAGTGACTTCAGTCTCTGGCCTTCTAACCAAGAAAGGACTTGTGAAGGTGAATGGTTTGCAGACGAAGGGGATATAAAAGAGACAAAACCAGGATAAAAATTAAATAAAAAGTAGCTGTCTTAAACTGTAATTGCACTCCTCTGCTGAGCATGCTTTCAGATATATAAATGTGATTTACCATCAGCTTGCAACTACAAATCAGGTCTTAAGAAACACTTGTGCTATGAAATTGTTTAATCTCATCAAGCTCTGCTTTCACAGCAAGCCATAAATCACAAAGTCTTTGTTATCATAGACCTCCATGAGCGCCTCTCAGGCAGGCAATGGATCGTGGGCATATATAATCCTGACTGCACAAACAGTGGGGTCGTCGCTGCCTGAAATACTTTCATAATAGCCACTGTGCAGCTGGTGGAACACAAGCCTATGATGGATATCTCATTTCCTACAGTCGGCATCTATTTCGAGCAAATTATTACCACATAAATTTCTTGTCAACAGAAACGGCCAATTAATTAAGTTAAAAATTTACTCGTGATCACATCTACAAACCAAATAGAACTGCAAGGCAATTTTACAGTTACTGAATATACTGCAGGTCAGTTTAATGAATAATTTTTAACTTTGTCATAAACTCAAAGACAGGCTAATATCTTGAGGAACCTGACTGGAGAGCAGCTGCCAGCAGATTTACACAAAATATATTTATGCAGATTTTGATTGCTGACATCTGGGGACAGAAATAAACTTCATACAACTACAGAAACTTCACAGGAATATGAAATTTCCTACCTAAAATAAGCAACTCTTCCTCCACAACACTGCATTTAAACGTGTTTAAAATGATACTGAATTGTTGTTCAGGAAAAAGATGGCTCATTATTGAAGCCAAGAACTACAGTAAGTATGACCCTGTTGATTATGCTTGCTCTTAAAATTATTTTGTTTTCGAGCTTCAAAAGTACATTTTGCATGCATATTTATGACATATACACAAAAACATATAATGTAATCATAATTAGTGGGAGGAGATAACTGGATTGCTTTTCACCCTCAATGAATAAAAGTTATTCTTTCCAAAAAGTTTCCACACCAGTTAAAACATTGTCAGTGGTGCAGTGCAAGAGAAAATTCAAGCTATGCCTTCCATACAAATCAAAGTGGGAGATTGACGGAGGCATGAATACAGCTACTTTGGGTTATTATAGACATAAAACTGGTCTGCATGAGAACATGCACATTTGTAAGTACTTCATAATTTTTATTTTAACCTTCTTTCACCCTCTTCCCCCATTCTTCCTCAAAAAAGATAGCAAATATATCCCAGCCACTATGAACGATGAGATCAAATAAGCTTTTTCAACAGATAAAAAATAGAGGATTAATATATACAGAGTGGCTTTTGCCTCTATATAGATGGTTCATTTTTATAAGAGGAAGACAACAACTGTAAGTAACAACATGGACAAAATAGTTTCACATTGGTGATGATGTGACTGGGGTTTTTTTGAAATTTTTGCAGTTCTTTTACTCTCTGTTCCTCAAAATTAAGATATCAATAGTATATATTCATTAGTATGCAATGAATAAGCTGAATAAATCTTTGAAAGGTTAATAATTAATGGTGTCATCAACACAAAAAAGCAGAAATTCCTCATAATAAAATTTCAAGTGGGAAAAGAAATGCCTAAGAGAAGAGAGTCAAACCAGTCTGAAAATGCCACTTTCCCATTATTCTTCTCATGGCAAAGAAAGAGATTTCCTTATAGATGTTCAGGAAGAGAGTATCACTGGTCAGAAATGGGGAAAAAATTACTCTTAATTATACCAAGGGAACTCCAACTTTAACATTGACATTAACTGAACCTGTGGTAGAATGGGAAAAGAAAATTATGGTAGAAAACACCTGGAGAAAGTTGATCACTCAGAGAGGACATCAAAACTACTTCAGGAACTTTTAAAGATCAAAAATCTTTTTTTTTTGTACTTAGAAATTAGCAAGGTGTTCCAGGGCAACTGGGAAGAGGGCTCCATCAGCTTTCTCCAGCTAGCTATTGTTTTTCTTTTTTTTTTTTTTTTTTTCTTTTTTTTTTTTTTTTTTTTTGTTTTTCTTTTTGGTAGGTTGTTTGCTTTTCGTTTTATTTGTTAGGGGGCTTTTTGTTGGCTTGGAATCCCTTTTTTAATGTTACAAACTTAATGTTACACTCTTAACCTTAACCAAGTCTAATGGTTCAAAGACAATGTGTTCAGGGGGGAAAGTCTGAAGGACAGTTGTTTTCATTTAAAGGGCAGCTGTTCTCTTTTTCTTTTGAAGAAGAGTCAGCTTGGTTTATTTTAGACTTTTTCTGAGAGTTATACTAATATGACATCGGTTATGAACTCTCCTAATGACTGATTCATGACATTTTTTCTTTCTTGAGAGAGAGTGAAAAAATGAAAATAAAAACCAAACACAAAGTCTAGGAATTAGATGGCCCATGGTGTTTGGAACAATCTTCATGCAGTATGCAATAAAAACATTTCAAAGTATTTTCCATTTGGAAAGAATAATGTATGAATAATAAAACACTTGAATACCCCTCACTGTCTGTCCCTGTTTCTAAAGCAGATAAATGTTTTCCTGAAGAAATATTTTGGAACATGCTTAAAAACAAGCAGATCTTCAGTACCTATTTGAAGCTGCATTTCTGAAGCTACTCAAGAATAAGAAAGAGGAGGTAAGTTTTACTTCTGTTACTATTAATAAAGAGATACTTCCATGTCAAGGACTTTTTATATTTCTCTTCTATATGGAGAAAATTGAAAATTCAGTTAAAAATGGGAAATGGCAAAGGAAAATAAAAGGTCAAAACCAGTAGATACAAGCTGCAGAATTTTTTAGGAAGACAGTACCAATAAAAAAACCCTCCCAAAAACTGAGAACAAATTTAACATCAAAAAATGCTTTGGTTAATTCTGAGTGATTATGTTAAAAAATGAGTTAGGCTTACTTGGTTAAGAATGGGCATGCATAACCAAGAAATCTTGTATCAAAACAATTGCAAAATGGACAACATATCACAATCTAGTGTCAAGTTAAACAAAACAAAGACTTTTCAGGATAAAGCTTCTGGGGGACATGATGGCGGTGATGGAGGAGTAATTCTCCATCTGAACTACTTTATAATGGCAAACACTGCAGTACTTTCTCTGCAATGAATAAACTTTAACATTATTAGTAGCATTTCCCACACCATCTATGACTCAATGCAATTTTACTTAACAGGCTTTTGAATATCCCAAGAGACACTGAATGTTTTGGGATTCAAGATTTCTGGAAGAATTTGTGATATCCTTAACGGAAATCTGAAAAAAAAAAGTGATTGAGAAAAATATGCAGAATTATGTGCATCTGGTAATTACTACAATTAAACTGAGCTACAAATAGACTTTAGGTATAAAAAAAAATTTGAAGATGACTTCACAGATTATAGAAAAGTCTTCTTTATTATGTAAAGCAGGGAAAAAGGAAAAAAATTCATATTCTGCATAATATTTCCATATCGGAACTTTCTTCTTTCCAGAATAGGTATATAATTTTGGTTAACATTATTTTTCAAAAATAACCATTTGGCTGAAATTCCATTAAACTGTATGGTGTCTTCCTTTTGCAATATAGTCATGACAGGCATCAAAAATATTTGTTCTTACCAAACCACAATATAAATTTCAAATTTTATTAATGGGTACATTTCCTACCATATTTTCCCATAACAAAGTAAAAACCTCAAGAAAGAGCAGCATATGAACACAAAATCATCTAACCACTTCCCACCAATCTTTATGGTGGAGAAGGAAAAAATGCAATGACCAAACAATTGAGGAAAATCTAGATATTCATCTCTACTGACACTATATGTAATTTCACTGAAATTTTAAAACACTAAAAACATTAAATTCTATGCTCCAGTATTTAATTCCTATCTATACATTAGCAAAAACCTCACACTTATGGTCCTTACTGCTAAACTCCAAGATGATTACAGAAGATTCGTGCTACTAAAGTTCTTGAAGGATGAGGTAAACTTACAAGGCTGAGTCCCTAAGGTACCAATCAAAACTAAATTCCTTGTTACCATCTCCTCTTCCACTCTTTACTCCTCTCCTTTATCCACATTTGGGTGTTTTACTATGGCACAGGCATTAATCCTGCCAAAGAATTTTTATTTAACCTGTACGCAGCAGAAGTTCAATTCCCACACATACAAACACTAATTTATAAGACACAAAGCAGACCCCAAATAAGCAAAATATGATGCCCAAATAATGCCTGTCTAATTAGGTATCTTCCTAGGTGGATAAACATAACTGATTTTGTCTGTTGGGAATCAATACAAAGAGGAATGAGGAACAAGAAATACAACAACCATTAATTTCTTTTTAGGTATATTGACAAAGAGTAATTCTAACTACAGTGATATTACTGAATAAAGTGGATACAATCATTAGAGCACCCTATTTTTTTCCTATGCTGAGCATGCTTATCATATTTAAAGATTTATATGAAGAGATCATATGACTGCCATCACTGTGTACATAGATTGCAAGGTCAGCTACAAGTACCAGTGAAATTCCCTTGCCTTCACTAGGTAACCACAACAGACAGACCTCCTTGCCACAGAAGTCCCTCCATGCAGAGGTAAGGTAATACACTACATAACAGCCATTTAGTGATGATATCGAAAATAGGAGTACAGAGCTTCAAATCCTGACAGAAAACAAGAAAAACATGGAATGAACAACTATTGATGTGATCTGTTACTGGATCAATTTACAGAATGTCTCAAGATTCATTAGTGTCCTAATGCCTCAAGGAAAATATGCCAAAGATTAATTGGAAGTAACACAAGGAATCCTTGCCTTTATAAAGAAGTAAAACAGCTCATAGAAATAGTCACATACATATTTTTAGATGTCATCTTCTTTCCACTGAAGAATCCTATTTTGAGGTAAGGTAACATAATACAAAACACGATTTCTGATGATGCTACTGTGAGCAGAACAATCTTGTTTTGATTAATTATTCAGTTTGGTAAAATTACAGCTTGCTTAAAGAAGCATAAGCAATCTTTCAGAATGCTTCACTTGCTGCTTTATACATAAGAATAATTCATTCCAGGTGTAAATTTACTTAATTAAGAAGCAGTATCCCATCTTTCTCCATGTGAGTGAATAAATTTAAACCCACAAAACAAATTACACAAATCAAAAATGGGCATTCAAGTTCTGAGCTCTGAAACAGATCATGCAAGCTCAAAGCAAACAAACAAAAAACCCCAACAAACAATCCAGGAGCGGAGGCAGGGGGAATACCCAACACAGAAATCCTTTTCACCACCTGTAGTAGAAAAACAGTAATTTAGACAAATATTATCATTTGTTCTTCATTCTTAATCATCACTATTCATTTGCTTTCCATAGTGTTCATATTTGTTGTATTTTCCTTCTAGCACTGTCACAGGGCCCTTCTTTGTTTTTCTGAACCCAAGAAGTCCTTGAGGACTGCAATGGGACAGTGGCCATACAGGCAGCTCAACAGGACTCTGCCATCATGGCAGATGGATTTAAAAAGAAATTTAAAAAGTCAAGAATAAAACATCTTTACAAATAACTTACAAAACATTGGAGTTTGCTTAATGTTTAATTTCTATGAATCAGGAACTTTCTACAGTTAGAGAAGGAGGCAAACCATACAAACTGAAAATATACACTATAGTGCTTTTCATTCTCTATGAGTTGAAGATGGAGCCTATTTACCACTTTAGATAGTAGATATCAATCATTAGATTTTATTATTGTTACAAAATTTAAAATTTTGTTTAGCAATATAGCTTTTGCTAATAAATCTACAGTGAATGTTAGCTGTGAACAAATTAAGAAACTGAAATATGTCTTCCATTAATATGCTGTGTCTATCACATTCCCCTAACGTTATATCTCAGTCATTAACAAATATGCACCTAGAAGGATTTGGAAAAGGATTATTCAAATTATTATGGCCTACTTAACACTTGATGTACTTTGTCACTGTTATGCTCCCTGTATGACAACTCCATCCACCTCAACAAAGACAATTGAAAAGGAAGGAAATAAGAAAAGGCTGGCTGTTACAAGAAGGCACTCCAAAAAAGAGAATAGACAAGATTGACTTGCTTTGCTCTTTTAAGAATACCTTGCAGGTACCTTAAACAGATTTAAGGTAAGCTAAGCACATCTACAGCTCAGAATACACCGATTCCAGGTCATTTCTTTCTCTCTCCATGCAGAAAAATATGTTACCAAAATAGTACTTAAAGCACGAAATGTAAGGATAAATTGAAATTTCAACTCATGAAATCAGTATTAGATATGTTGCTGTTAGTGAAAAATGTAAGGTATATTCCATAAAATCCAAACATATACTCTTTAATCACAGAATTAATTGGTTATTATTATATATGTAAACTGCTGTTTAATTTATAAACCATACAGCAGATCTTTAAATAATTACCTGTCATCCTACTGCACTAGCCTCCCTATCTTGTTTCTAAATTGTCTTCATATGAAGATTCTCTGAACACATTTCATAATCAAATATTTGAAAAAGCCTTTTGTGATTTTTCTTATTAGTCCTTGTGAAGAAGCAAAAAAAATCCCAGTACAAAATATAATTTAATTTTAAATTATGTTTGAAGATTAAATTACATTACCAACTGTCAATAATATATATCATGAGAATGCTGACATATCCCCAAATCTGATCATTCATATACAAACTTAGAAATTAAACACAAGTTTAGCAGAAACGCAGACACTGTAACTTTATTTCTCATCTATTTTGATGCACTGAACTTGCTATTTAGGTCAGTAATTGACAAAAAAAAAATTACTCTTGACCCTACTTTGTCAGAAAGAATGAAACAAAGCCAGAAAGAAATTTCAAACCCCAATTAAGAAATCACAATCAATTATACTGTCTTGAAGTTACTTCCCTAACTTCAAGCCACAATGAACAGTCTCTGAAAAACCTCCTTTTCCCAACTGCTTAGGATACAGTAGCAAAAGGAATAAATTGTTGTTTGGCAGCGGAAATACTATCTGGGATTTTTAACCCTTCCACCTACTCCTACTCAGCTTTTGACTATTTTAAAGTTTTTAGTGAAACACAGCCTCTCCTTATACTGGACAAGAAAACAACTCCTAGAAGGTTTTTACAAGAACTTAGGGCAATCAGGGAATAAATTTCAATATAATATTGCTTTAGAGCTAGATGAGCAATAGCTGGACATAACAAAAGTGATTTTCTATGACAGTTCAGAAAATTTGCATATTCTATGCAAATTTTCAGAAGAGACAGAGTAATTCAGAGCCAAATGACATCAGATCAGATTCAAAGAGTGCAAACCTAACCAATAGATCTGATGTTGCCCCGCTACAGCATCAATATTCAGCGGCAATCTCTGGGAATGATTGCTTTCAACACATGACCTTTGACCTCAAAAAGCAGAGATAAAAGATTTGAAGTAAGGCAAGAATAGGTATTGTAAATCTGTAAAATTAGCATCTAGTAGTATTGTAAAATAAACTCACAGTTCGTAGAGCATTAATGTAAATCTGTGGCCTTTCAGAGCCTAGAAGCCACCAGAAGTTTCATTTAATACATTCAGACAAAAATCTAAAGAGGAATAAGCAATAAAACCTATAATTACCAGCCATAAATAAAGCAGAAAAACCATGATGAAGCGTCCAAACAAAATAATAATCACATGTGTGTGTTGCGAGGGGAGGAAATAGGGCAGTAAAATGAATAACCAGGCTTCAAGCCACAAAGTCAGAGATTCCCTGATGCAACAAAGGTTTAAGGACACTTTGCTGATTTACTTTGTGACAGGCTGACATTCTTGTAAGCATAATGCTCTAAAGCTCATTTCAGCAGTTTTAAGCAGCATGGCACTTTTTCCTGATTTATGACTGGTTTATGGTAGCTGGAAATGGACACAGCCATTGTGGCCATAGTTCGAAATGAAGTTAAGTGATGTCCTTGATGCAGACCCAGTGTCAAAAATGAAAACCATGAAAAAAATGAGAATGATTAAATACACCTGGATAATTTAGCCCAGTGGTAAAAAGGGCAGAGGGAAAAGATGATCCACACTGCAAGCAAAGATTACACTCTTGGAGAAGTAAATTCCAGACTGGTACAACATAATGGCTAACCTTTCAGAGGTCAGCAGGCAAAGCCATTCTAAGGTTGGCTCATAAAAATTATTACAGCAAATGCATTACATTCAGATTATGCATACCTTCTGTTTGTTTGTTTTCTTTAATCATACTGAATTTTCCTTTACTCCCTCGACTGCTCCCAAAAAGAACAATTAAGTCAGGACACAAAAAATAGACTCCACAGATTAGACTTCCAAATCCAGAACAGACAAATACTTAAAGTTTCTCCATGAAAAAAACAGCTTTGGAAGAGAGTTTATGAAAAGGGATCTTACGGAAGAGACCAAGCAAGTAAAAAAAAAGTATGTTTGTTTAGTTCACTTACTTGTATTAACCTCAGAAATTTTTTAAAATATAACAAATAAACATATACAGAACTAAAACTTGATGGGTCTGTCTGTGAAAGTTACTCAGTATCAGCCAGAGAATCCATTTAAACCAAGAGGATTAGAATATCATAAGTCACAGTTAAAGTGCCATTAAAAGGAACTACTAGTAGTTTAATCTGTTACCTGTGAACTTCTTCAAGTAATTTTTTCAAATTCAAAACATTCTCATTATGAACATAAATATGAGGGATGGGGGAAATATTTCAATCAGAAAAAAAATCATGATCTCCACATGAAAGCTGTGAAAGTTGAGAAGTGTGCAACTGCCTGAAATGACTTAAGGGATAACTGTCATGGGAATTAATACAGTTTGAATGTTTAAAAATTACAACAGATTCCTTTACATTTTGAAGGCTGTCTGACTCCTGCTGTGAAAGCTTAATGTCTCTCCGTTTGATGGAGAGTTGTGGCTGTTTTCAGTATACAGTTGACTGAAAATGCTTGTTTAATGGATTGGAATGGTCAACAAGTGTCAAAGATATAAGCACAAAAGGTTAAGTTAGAAAGAGAGTATTCCCTTTTCTGTTGATGTACTGTAAACTACCTCTCAGAAAGAATAGTGAAGGGCAGCTGGATGAGAACTTTTAAATACACAATCTACTGAGAATAGTAACAAAGTAAAAATAAAATGGGGGAAAAACCCAGCACACCCTAGCAGAAAAAGACAACGTTGCAGCTGAGATCCCAGCTCCAAGTCTGTGCAACAGCCCATTTGGGCTTATAAGAAAAAATGTTAAGTGTTATGGAGTAAAACAAAATCTAAGCTAGCTAAAACTACAGCATATAGGGCATTTTGCAAGCTTTCTTGCACAGCTCCTGTTAAGCTTCAAGGTTCACAAGACCAGATAAAGGTACCTTTCTTGAGTAATACCCTTCAAAGACTTGCAAACAAACATTTCCAGCACGACCCTAATATGAAGCAGAGTTAGAAAACAGCTATTTAAATATGTAAAATACTAAATATATCAGGGTTCTATGAAATACCAAATGAAAAAATCACAGAGATGGTTTTCTCATACTTCTATTTTTCCCTAGAATCTGTTTACCTTCAACACTTACACTCTAAATGATTTATCCACTACACCCTTCAAATCAAAAGCTCCTGGGAGGATGGGGTAGTATTTAATAACATCATGCTTCTGTTTTATGAATAATTAAATACTGATTTGGAGTCTATTTATTAGAAAACAGATTCAGATTTTTATTAGAAAACAGATTCAAAAAAGAACTCTGTGTGAATTGATAGAAGTACTTGTGCTCTCTAATAAAGTGATTTTAAATCAAATAAATGTTCTGCAAATTCTGCCAAGCAACCATTCAATATGGTGCACTCTCAATCCAGACACTGCTCTGTGTGTGCATTTTGTGTGTGCCATACAAAATATAAACTAAAGTAAACCAATATAAGCCAAATAAAAACCACCTTTCAGCTACTCCAGTGCCTACAGTGGAGATGGACAGTCTGCAGCACCAGCTGCTTGGCTGTACACAGCTTGTCACCTTGGGGCACTGACCAAAAGAGAGACAGCTGAGCAGCTTTATTGCTGGAAGAAGAACTCAGATGTTCTTTGAAGATAAAAATCCTTAAACATCGTTTTTCTTTCAACAATTCATTACCATACAACAACAAAAGTCAAATGCCTTCCACACAGACCCCATATGAAACAAGGAAAATCAAGCTTCTCTTGTCCCTCTTTCTTCAACTGAGGACTTCCTATGTCAAGAATTACTTCACTAGAAAATTACCAGGTCATCATGAGCTGTGGTTAAACCGGAATGAACACGTAACTTAGAATAAAGAGTAACAATAAAATTAATTTAATAGGGCAAACTTTTGAAGCCAGCCTTGGCAGGAATACAGTTTCTTTTTACAATTTAGGATTAATAGCTAAGAAATAAAATTTAAAAGATAGGAGCTTGTTTGTCTTCCAATTTTAAGACTTTTAATAGGTGAATTTTAGAAAGAAAGAGGTAAAACAAAAGAAAACCTAAAGGTGAAAATCTGTCTTGGCAAAATTTGAAGTACTGGGTATTTTTATTTTAAAGCTTGTATAAACAGACCAAAGAAAAACAATGATTTTTTGTGCTCAATACCACAGCCAAAACATGGATTACATATTCACAGGACCAGACAAGTACAATCCAAACCTCAGGTCTGATTTTTACTACTTGAATTAGAAGAAAAGCGCCTCAATCAAACTCAGGCTCTATATACAAATTTAAACTCAAGTTTTGACAAGCATGAGAAGAGTGAGCAGGGAGGATGGCTGCTTAGATGCAAAATAATCCTAAAGAGAAATGGTGTTTATTGTGAAATTTCCATTTATGTACATAATCACCATTACACAAAATACTGCTATTTTCATATCTGGCTTCAAATCAAGTTTATATCTAATCTGGCAATCACTTCTATCAATTCTGTCAATAGTTTATATATTTTACAGAAAACTGGGCTAAAGGAATTATTGTTACCAAGACAATATTAAAAGGGGAAGAAAGAAAGAAAAAGCAAATTTGTGAGAGGAACAGGCCAACACCAGAGACAGAGGTCCAGCAAAAGAGTGTGAGAATAAGAGACAGAGAGAGGATGAGAAGAAGAGAAAGGGAAAAATTATGCAGACAAGAGAAAGGACATGTGAGAACACAGAGGAGCATGTGTGGGATGGTGAAAGGGAGGGAGGAGAGGAAAGGGGACAACAGGCAGAGTAAAGGGAGAAGAGACGAAGAACAAGACAAGGTGAGATAAAAAGCACTTGAGAGATAATAAGTTGATTTGATAAAATCAAATTAAAAGTTTGTGTGGTAGAGCCAGATATGAATCATACATCTTTATGCACACTCTGTACCCTAATGGTTTTCTCTGTGGCATGGAGTCTAACAGTGAAATGAACCACATGACCCTGATGGACTGTACCTAGGGCTTGCTGAGCTTTACACACCACACATTTCCTTTACTTCAGTTCAGCACAGTTTAAATCCACCCCTTTTGTTTTAGTGATTTCAACATAGTTCAATCCCTTGTATTTTTATTTGATTAAACCCATACTATTATGTTTTATTTTATGTAATGTTTTATTTTACGTTATTCAGTTCAGTACACTTTCTAATCAATTCCCTCACATGCTTTATTCAATTCATTAAAATGTATATATTATGCCATGTTTTATTTATTTCAGTAAGAGGTATATCAATTTTGCTGTATGTTACATTAAGCCCTCAGCATGTCGTATCCATTTCTTCATCTGCTACATCCATTTTGTCATGTGTTCTAGCACACATCACTATTTGTTTGAAACAGTTTTACATCCTGATTCAAATTTTTTAGAGCATTTGTGTGGTATTAATGTGATTTGTTTTTCATCTGCTCCTGCACAAATTTTCTTCGGATGCCTTATATTTAAAGAGCAGCAAGGTAAAATATAATGTGGTGCTTTTAATAAGCATGAACACATAAAATTGTGTCTTTAGCTTTATAAAGAATCATTCCTAGAAGACACCATGGTGTGCTGTTGAATTCATTTGAATTGTGTTTGAATTTGTAAATGTCATCCTCAGTGGGCGTTAAGAATATATTGTTTCTTTGAAAACGATAAGAAACTAGAATATTCACCTATATGTTATCTTTCACCTTCATATTTTTAATGCTCTTTAATGAATTTAAGGAACACCAACTGGAATTCCATTTTAGAAGGAAAGAAAACTGTAAACTTCAAACACTTAAAGAACATAACTCTTCACTAAGAGAACATAATCTTTGAAAATGAGGATGAATGATTTTGAAACAGTCCTCTGCTTTTTAGCCTATAGACTTAATGCTAGTGAAATGTAGATTCCTTCCCTTTTTCTACATTTGTTTCATGTGAAGAGGGATATAGCCATTCTTGAGGGAATTTTTGCACACGTAAGAAGGAGAAAATTTAAATCTCCACTTTATATTAAAAGCATTTGAGATTTTAAGAATAGTTTGCCTCAGAAGACAGGGTATAAGAAATTGTTAAGTATC
Organism: Emberiza elegans; assembly: GCA_024865655.1. NCBI lineage: Eukaryota > Metazoa > Chordata > Aves > Passeriformes > Fringillidae > Emberiza > Emberiza elegans. Next base: position 22,607,511 of record JALJVW010000241.1, on the reverse strand, counting down.
AACATACTAGTAAAAACAATGTTGATAATACTGAAAATCAGAATAAAATCAAAATTAATTTGCCATTTAAGCAAGAGAACAATTTTGGCCATATGTGTAGCTATGGGTTTGGGAATGAAGAGATGTACTGCAAGACCATCAAAATCTTAAAGATTCTTTTTTTTCATATATATTTGCATAATTTGAAAGACATATTACCTCTAACCAATGGTAAAGTACTCTCTGCTATATATCCATCTGGTTTCTCATTTATTATCCTGAGCACTGCCATGAAGTGGACTCCATACTGCACTCTCTCTATTCCAAATTGCAATTTTCCATATCTAGCACAGGCTGGTTCCCTCTTCCTGGGAACTGAGCACCCTGCTCATCAAAATGGAGCAAGTTATCAATTTTGGCACAGCCTGTCCTCTTCCCTCTTTTTAATTTAGGATATAATTTGAAAAGTTTCCTTTAATTACTCATCCCAGATAGGTTGGTGAAATGAGATATGTGCTGCCCTGAGGACAGAGATCATTCAATGTGCTAGAAGCTGCACGAGGAGGGGGCTCTGGCCCTCTGCCCCATCCCGACCCAAGAGAGGCTCCCGTGCCCTGCGTGCCCAGCGCCTCACCAGCCGCGCTCCCGCGGAGCCCCGCTCACGCAGGGCTGCTGGCGCGGACCGGGCAGGGAATTCTCACCCTCCCAACAAGGAGGGGATGACCGGAGTCTCCTGCCCTTCCTTAGCGTGCAATGCACCTTTCTCTTCCTGCTTTGGAGAACTAATGTGGGATCCAGCTGCCAAGAGTAATGGAGGAAAGGCAAGGCCTTAAGGAATATTTATGGATTTTCAATTTCCATTCCAAATCAATTCTGTGGAAGTTTATAAGACAATATAATTATATTAAAAGCAGACAAAATTCCAATAGTTCAGTCTTTTCAGGATTGTTGGACAATGTTTCTGATGTCAAAGCAAACAATTTCAAATTAAACTGGGATAATTTTTATACCCATGCAAACAGTCAGCATGAGGACCAGGTCCTACTAAAAATTGGCTTGGTCCTTTGCTTCAGAGTTTAAATAATTCTCAGGTCTTGTGCTGGCATCATTTACACAGAAATAAACATTTTCTATTTAATACAAGTAAAATAACACTGCCTTAAATATTCATATTTCTGAAAAGTGGAGAGGTGAGGAAACAGAACAACATTCTTGTTACAACAGTCACAAAAAGTGCATCCTAAATAATGCCTGACAAGCCATTCTCTTTGCTCTAATAATAGGAAAAAAAATCACTCAACATAATTTTCAGCAACAGATTTACATGTTGAACATGCCTGAAAGTGTGTGCATACAAAACTATCATACAGAATATAGACTGGCTTACACCATTGAAAATTTTGGAATTAATGAATCTAACTTTAATTTTTTTTAAATGTGCATGGGCTTGCATAAACATATAATTCTCATTCTCTGATTCTGTGCATCAGTTTGCAACTCAGGGCAAGAATTTTATATCTGACATCCAAAACAGTTAAGCATAATTTATAGTGGAAATGTTGACACCAAGCTAAATGTGGTGGCATGAACAATGCTCATAGAAAAACAAAAGCAAAGCTTCCTCAAAATACATTATGAAGTTCGCAACTCTGATTAAAAGCATATGAACCTGAAATAATTATATTGATGACTATATTTTGTAAACTCAAACAATCTAGAAAGTAAGATTCTGAGATTCAGGACTTCTTAAAGTTTTCTTTGGAAAACTTAAATTCTGTAGGCGGGCTGGTCTAACAGTTTTTATTTGCATTTTCCAAACCTATATGCCTTTTTTATAGCACACATTGTGGCTATTGGTATGCACGGACGCATTCTAATATTGTCCCCCACAACAAAAACCATCATTCTGGCAAAAGGAGACAGGAAAATCTAACACTCTCCTACCATGACCAAGATGGTAAGAGCTGCTGCTGTTGCCAAATACAATACACAAAACATTTAATTTATAATAGTTAGAACTTGGCCCTTGACCAAGTCCAAAGAACTATGTCTTATTTCACTTGCTCTTGAATATGTCTCTTTCAGAGATAAATGACTGTGCTGTTTGCCAGTTCTCTCCTCTGTTTGGCGTTTTGTTTAGCTCTGCTTGTGACAAGCCAAGAGTTGATGCATCTGCTTGAATGTGTAATATACATCTTTGGTCAACTTAGCTTTTTTCCTTGACAATATTATGTCAAACAATCACATCACAACTGGCTCTGATCTCTTTGTTGTTAGCTAATAAATTAAAGAGTATTTATTATCTGCAATCCTTTTTTCCCTTTTAATGGTGACACATTTGTGGTGAATTACAGGGCAGCTTTATAAACTAGGCTGTGGGCCAGTATCAGCCCCTGCGTTCATGTGAATGTTCCCTCTCCCACTTGGCCTCCCAGCCTGGTGGTAAATCAAGGCAGCTGTCACAGCACACTAAGTTAGTGTGCGTCATTGGGGAGAGCAGGAAGCGTTGGGGGTATAATTCTGTCCATCAAACTAATATGTTATATCAGTAGCTTTGTAATCTTCTGCTATAAGTTATGGGAAGTGACACCTAAGAATTCACTTTGAAAGCAATGTGTTCCTCAGACTTTAAGCCAAAACAGACCCAATCTGCAGCAAGAGTTCCTCTGTTTATACGAGCAGATTTGTGGCAGCCCGCCGCCCCATCGCTATCAATGCAGCAGTATTTTACACATTCCACTGCAAGCCTCTTTCTGTTTACAGTTTTTGCAGCAGAATTTGTAAACTTTTAGAACATGATTTCTTCCCTTCTCCTTTCTTTACCCTTGCTTTAACCTCCAGTAGCAGGATAGATAAATATACTCCTTGAATGTTATCATGACAAAGTGAACTCCTGACAGATAGGAATGAATGGGAGACCTATTTCCCTTGTCCATACCCCCTTCAACCTTTGCCTTGACAAATGTGGGAAATAGCTGCATAGGACAGGAGAAGAATACACACAGCACTAGGATAGGAATGTCAGCTTTTTTTGTTAAATGTTCACATGATACCAAAAGAAATGAGTGAAGATAACCTTAAATAGGAAACGTGTTTTCTAAACGGCTTCACAGAGATCCAATTCACACTGTATCGCCCCTAAAAGCACGGCTTATTTTCAGTGACTGTTTTTAATGCTTTTGAAGACCAACAAAAGAGGAACTTGGACTCAATTAAGTGTTTTTGTGAGGTGTGATTTGATCTGAAAGAAGTCCATGGGACATCTTCAAAGAGTCAAAAGCAGACAAGCATGTCCCACAACTCTAACACACTGAAATCAAAGATGTATGCTAAGGACATTAAATATCTGTACAAGTTCCTTGCCAAACTATTTTAAAAGAAGTCAGAATTAAACCCACAGAAGTTTGCTTTGATAATCTTTGTAATCAATAGTAAATGTAAAAAAAAAAAAAAAAAAAAAAAACCCCACACTAGAAAACAGCACCTTCCATCCTTAAATCTAAATCCAGAGGCTGTTACAATGCAGAAAACACTACTTGGGACACTCTATTTAGTCTTAAAACAAAAGAAATATTGTCTCATCAAACTTTGATCCAGCTTTCCATTAATGAATGCAGTTTACAGTAGATTTCTAAAACATGTCCAAGACAGCTAGAGATACTTCTGATTCCACTAATCTGTGCAATAAACTAATGCTGTTTTAACTTTCATTTCAATGTCAACTTGAAAATCACAAATGATATTTCACAGGATCACACGGCATACCACATTGCCTCAAACCTTAAGAAATCCTGTGTTTAATAGCATCAGGTCTTGTTCACATGCCTTAAAAATTTGAAAATGTATATGTCAGATTTGGTCAAACATTAATAAAATGAAATATTTTATCTTGAAACTAATCTGCTTAGAAATCACTTTTCTTTCATCTATTCATCCCAGCTAATTAAAGCAGCACTGATTTGCAGTCTTTCATCTTTAATAACATTTCAAAAACATATTTCAAAATTTTGTTCTGATCTGAACAAAACTGTCTAGTTTTAAAAGAAAGTATAATTAAACCCACAGTTGATAGGATTTAAAATAAAAAAGTTTCATTATTTCTTGAGATGTAAGAAACTGTAATTAACATGTTTGCACCAATCATCAAACCATATATCTGTGCAGAGGATGGCAGGACAGTAGGGATTTCCAGAGCTGTGCTTTTCATGTGGGATTTACTCCCTGGGCCCTGGTCTTCTACTCTTGCCTGCTGCACGCCTATCTCACTCTCATATTAAGGTAAAAGTCTCTCTCTTGGTGCACAACCTCACAGTGCCAAAGAAGAAATTTAATTCACTATTTAGCAGTGACTGGAGGGGAAAAACAAAGCTTTGTAGAGATTCCAGGGCTAGACTGCAACAAAATCTCCATTGTTTAGATGCCTTCTGCATCAGTGACTCTTTGGCTGGAAATCCTGTCCATGGTGCCTTTCACCACATCTCCCCTTCCCACAGCCCATCCAATCCATGTCTGTGCCAGCAATGAGGAACTGTTTAATAGATCTTGTACTGAGCTGCAAAGCTTTCAAATATTCACCACCACATGGTTGTTTTCATCTGGGAAATGGACCTGTATACAGTACATTGGCCATAACAAACCATTCCCTCAGTAAAGTATCCAGTGATTTAATAAAGCCCAAAGAAACAAGGTCTTATACTGCATGGGTTTTCTGCAGAAACAGCTAAAAATGTAGCAGTTTTAGCCCCTCTCTTAGGAACAAATCTCTCATAAAGGCATTCTACAAATACTTCTGCTTAAGATAGACCATGAAAGCCCAGATCCTGGAAATAACAGGCATTAAGAATGAAGGAAAAATCTCTCTGATCTCTTCACTGATCAGAAATTCCCTGCAAAGAAAAGTTAATGGTTATGGTTTGGAATCCAGACTTTAAGATTCCAATGACTCTTCTGCCCTTTATACAAGTTCAGCCTTCTCTGAACAAACCTTGCAGCTGCTGAGGACTCAGCATCAGATAAAGTTATTTGACAAACTACTGTAAAAAACTGAATCAAGCATTTGTGTCATTTTTCACAGTGAAAGGTATTTTTTCCCACCTGTGACTGCTGACTAAGGTGTTTGTTCCAAATGCCTCAAATGCAGCCCTACCAGTCTCACCATTAACACATTCATTGTTCCCCACTGCTGGATAATAACTACATTTCTCAAGTCACCTAAAAATATTACAGCAGTTGCACCAGGTTGGCCACCTGAGATTTGGCAATGAAATAGCTGGCTCCTGTTTTCATGAGTACTCATGTAAAGCCATATCAAAACTCATCCAGAGTTCAAAGTATTTCAGAGAGACAGTGTCAGTACACAAAGCTAACATTTGGACTGAACCATCCATCACCAGCTAAGCACTCAGTAAACCAAGTAAAGCACATTTTAAATAGACAGGGCAGAGTCCTGTGACTTCCCAACTACCTGACCTCCCTAAAACCAAACATTACTGTATTTATCAGAACGATGTTGGCTTTTTTCTTCCTCTGCATACAATTTGAGTAGAATTTTTAAACACAGGAGAGCTGAACAGTGAAATTTTACTGAAAATGAGCACAAAAGGGATAGCTCATCTCCTCAGCATCTTTTGGAATTCTGTGCCTTTCCTTCTTTTTAGCCTTTCGATATTAAAAAACAGCACCAAACAAAAGACAGTACTTGCCAATTAATTAAACATATCAAATAAGTGAAACACTATGTCTGACACCAAGATGCACAAATCTGATCCAACATTTTAGAAATAAAACATGAATATGGTTCCAGCTGATGCAGACTCCAAAAACATGTTCCTTGGACAAGCCCTCTGACCATGCAGACGTGGTTGCACATGTTATACTTCAGAGGATTTTTTTCAACTTCTTATATTAAATAAGCCTTACAATTCTGAAGTAAAAGGTGACAACATGGTAGCCATTATCCTACAAAATATTCCTAATTTCAGCTACTTATAAGACACTTGGCTTCTCTAACTTAGTGATCATTTGGTATTTCTTTCTTTGTTAAGAAAGAAATGGAATAAAAAAAGAAGAAATAATAGAAAATCTACTTATATCTTTTACCAACAATACAGGACTGCTATCTGGTTTTCAGACAGATGCAAGAATATTAATTAAAAACTAACTTCAAGGCATCTCAAATGTCTCCTCCTAGAGAAACATTTTTTTTCCTTTCATTAGAAGCAAAAAATTACCACCTGAGCCAAATTTTAATTACATTTTGGATAATTAGTTAACAATGGCAGATCCTCAAGCTATCATATATCTTTAATAAATCTAAAGTCAATGACAGTTATGTAAGATTGTAAAACAAACATTTGGTGAAAAATATCACACTAAGTGATTTAAAAATAAAAAACACTCGCATAAATATGTTTTTACTTTACATCCTTCTTTAACAGCTCTTCCACAATGATACTAATTTAAAGTCATAAATGCAAACGTCTTCAGTAGTTTTAATTTTTTAATTAGATACCAGAATTTATTCTAAAAACTTGTGATAAGGGATGGCAACACACAGCACCACCAGTGAAAACTTTTTAGAACAAATTTTACTATAATTTTCTCAATCTAATTGAGGTTTGTTTTGGTTTTTTATTTTCCAACTATTAACCAGGCTGAATAAATCGTGTACTTATTCTACATTGATTGAGATTACTCTCTCTTTAGCTGCATGCATAGGCATTTAGTGATTTTCTTTTCCAAATCAATTAGAAGCTCTGCTGGGTTCAGTGTCTGGTTTTTCTCTATTTTAACTTAGAAAAAAAAATACCCGAAGTTATTTCTCTGTTGCAAATGATTGTCTTTTCTCATTTAAACCCATCTTGTTTCAATCTTACACACTCTTTGAGACTGTAATACAAATGACAGCCTCCTTCCCTTAATATAAACAGAAAGTATTAGAAAGAACAAACATCAGCTGAGCTAATCCTTCACTCTGCAGCTCTTTTATAACACAGTGATCCTGCACTAGCTTTTCATGTTTGTAAAAACACATATCAGGCTCAACAGGACTAACACTGCATCGTGGATCACAGCCCCTCAGGGAGTCCTGGGATCTTGAACACTTCTGCTGCATCCTTATGTGCAATTTTCAGCCCTAGAAAAGCAAAACACAATTCCACTCCAGGCAGACAGACAGCAGGCTCACAAGATGGTTTGTTTGAAAAAAACACTCCCCAGTAAGTGTGAAATGAAAACTGTTCCAATTCCATTCTGTTTTGGAGATGAGGACTATTTTCTTCCACATATCTGCAAATCTCCTCACCATAAGGAATGGCATATGAATATAAACTGAGCTACAGGTTGCACTTGTAAACAGAGTGTTTCTCTGGATGTGCTTAATTAAGGCTCTGCCATTTTTTAGGTTCTTGAATCTTTACTGCTGTTTTAAATGGGACATAAGCAGTCATGACCTTTTGTGTCCAATGTCAGAAAAATGAAAAGGCCCAGCAATAACTGGAGTTTACATTGGCTTGATTTTCCAGTCCACAGTTAAATACACACTACATCCAGTGCACCATACATTCTTGAAGGCTTAAGATGCAATGCAAGCCCTCCTTGTGTGAAGAAAACAGATAACAGCTGGAAAATTGTGGAGTAGTTCCAACAGGGACTTCTGCTTCCTCATAGAGTCCTGCTCAATGAATTACAATTATAATATCTCCATGGCTGTCAAACAACAACTTACTTTAAAAACACCAGCTGTACTATGCTGCTCTTTCTTCTTTTCTTGTTGTAAGACTTATCAAACAACTAAAATATTGTATATTCTTCAGTGAAAGGCCTGCCTGGAAACTTTGAAGAAGATTAGAAGAAAACAAAACAAGTCAACTTGTCATTGCTCTATATACACTAGCTAAAATTATCTAATTCTTCTATGTTTGATGTTCAGCAAAAATGACAGCCTCCTTCCCTTAATATAAACAGAAAGTATTAGAAAGAACAAACATCACTGAGCTAATCCTTCACTCTGCAGCTCTTTTATAACACAGTGATCCTGCACTAGCTTTTCATGTTTGTAAAACACATATCAGGCTCAACAGGACTAACACTGCATCGTGGATCACAGCCCCTCAGGGAGTCCTGGGATCTTGAACACTTCTGCTGCATCCTTATGTGCAATTTTCAGCCCTAGAAAAGCAAAACACAATTCCACTCCAGGCAGACAGACAGCAGGCTCACAAGATGGTTTGTTTGAAAAAAACACTCCCCAGTAAGTGTGAAATGAAAACTGTTCCAATTCCATTCTGTTTTGGAGATGAGGACTATTTTCTTCCACATATCTGCAAATCTCCTCACCATAAGGAATGGCATATGAATATAAACTGAGCTACAGGTTGCACTTGTAAACAGAGTGTTTCTCTGGATGTGCTTAATTAAGGCTCTGCCATTTTTTAGGTTCTTGAATCTTTACTGCTGTTTTAAATGGGACATAAGCAGTCATGACCTTTTGTGTCCAATGTCAGAAAAATGAAAAGGCCCAGCAATAACTGGAGTTTACATTGGCTTGATTTTCCAGTCCACAGTTAAATACACACTACATCCAGTGCACCATACATTCTTGAAGGCTTAAGATGCAATGCAAGCCCTCCTTGTGTGAAGAAAACAGATAACAGCTGGAAAATTGTGGAGTAGTTCCAACAGGGACTTCTGCTTCCTCATAGAGTCCTGCTCAATGAATTACAATTATAATATCTCCATGGCTGTCAAACAACAACTTACTTTAAAAACACCAGCTGTACTATGCTGCTCTTTCTTCTTTTCTTGTTGTAAGACTTATCAAACAACTAAAATATTGTATATTCTTCAGTGAAAGGCCTGCCTGGAAACTTTGAAGAAGATTAGAAGAAAACAAAACAAGTCAACTTGTCATTGCTCTATATACACTAGCTAAAATTATCTAATTCTTCTATGTTTGATGTTCAGCAACTGAATAAAATTTTCTATATTCTAGAGGATGTAAGTACCCATTCGATGCCTTTTGGGATTGCATGGATTTACCTATGCAAGCATATCATAGGCAAATCTATCAAAGATTTGATTATCATGACAGCTTTTCACACACCACCTATGTGCCAGTTTTCATAAACTTCTATAAAGAATGCTTCTTGTGCCCCTCCTTGCTTAATATCTCGAGGGTATATAACCTAACAATGAAAGATCTAAACCCAAAGAAATAGCAGAAAGCTGAATCAAGCAATAACAATGATTTATTTTCTAGAAGTTCAATTTTATCTTATTAACAGCAAAGAAATTACAACTCTTTTCCTTTATACCTTCCACTGGAGTCCTAATAGTAGAAATAATGGAATGTGCAAATTACTGGTTCATTGCAACTGAGATCCTGATTACAAGCACTAGTCTTTCCAGGTACTTGAAATAAGGCACACATACTGGGAGGAAAATCAAAATCTCTATGGAAATTTCTCCACCACCACTAGTTTATTCTTTTCAAAAAGGAAACCTTGATCGTTCATAAGGAACAGTATCATCCTTGTGTTTGGTCAACTACAACTGCTTCTGAGAAACAATCTTTAGCTATTGCCATAAAAATTTGATCTGAAATCCAGTTTTGACCAATCCACATTTGTTTCTTCAAAGGTATTTCTTACATGTAAATTCTCAAAGTCAGCTTTAGATGGAATTGTTCTACATTTCTTTATTTTGCCTTCAAATTCATTCTTGGATGCTCCCCTCTTTTATTCCCATCCCACCTTTTATAATACGTTCCTTTGCACTATTTCAGAAGGCAAGCAGGTGAGTAGCTTGAGAATGACATTTTATTTTTCAGCATAGTCATATTGACAGCCATGGGACAGAGTGCTGCTGAAAAGTGATAATGCTAAAACTTGTTGACAGATGTATACAAAGTGTTAAAAAATTCTATTTTTCCCACAGAGTTTAAAAAAAAATTCTTTCTCTAGGAAAGACAAATCACATTTTGGGAATTATTTATTAATCATTTGTGATTAAAGTCTTCTTCATCCCATGTCCCATCAAGTCAGGCAAGATCAAAAGAATCTCTCTACTTGCTGTGCAAGGCTCAAACTAGCAGACCCTTTCTATAGAAACTTTCCATGAACATGTCCAGAGCCTTTCTGAAACTATTTTGAGACATTATTAATACTTTTCAAGTAATTTCTATGAAAAGCATTTAAATTTTTAACATTTTCCACCTCCTCGGGGACAGCATTTTGTGTAAGGAAGCTGTAGCTCAATCATTTCTCCAGTTTGTTATTTTTGAACCTCTAGTCTTTAACATTTCTTCTAAATATCATTTCTGTAATCAAACAGTTTACATCATTTAATCTATTCCAAACCTCTTCTTGCAACAAAGAAATCCCTCTAAGAGGATGAAAACAACGCACAGAGTGTATTTTCTCAGAACTAAAATTCTGGAGTGGGACATGGGTAGCAGCACGACTGTAGGCTCATCAGTTCTGCATCCTGTCTGCAAGCAGAGCAGCGCAGCAGGAACTGCACAGCCACAGGGTGAGAGCTTTTCGTTTCCCATTACAAATATTATAAGGGTCTCACGTCTCAGCTGAGCAGAGAAGTGCTCTGTGGCCATTTGGAAACAGCCACTGATAGGTGGTTGGTGAGCACTGATGTGCATTCCAGATTCAGCACCCATCAGGATGAGAGCATTTTTGCATAGCCCGAGGGTTCACAATCTGACAGCCTGTAGCTGAAGCAACTCCAGAAGATGCTAAGCCTTCAAGCACTCAGACCATGGAAGGTGAGAACAGTATTTCTCTACCCTTAAAGGATCTGACAAAAAAGAGTGAAAATTTTGCACTCAGTTGTCATGAAAACACAGAGTGATTACAGTGTAACCTATTAAGGTTTAAAGAAATGTCTGGTTTTCTAGTCCCTGTAATACCATTACACTATTTCCTATGATGCCTTTGCATTTTTTATTTGAAATGCCCAGAGTGCTAAAGTGATGCGTGCATTACACCTGCAAGTTCTGTCTATATCTCTTCCCATCCTATGTTAAAATATTTTTAAAATATCCAGCTATTCTTCCCATACTTGTTCACACTAGATTCATGTTACATCTGTACTCCCAAATAGGCCAAACAAGAGCTTCTTCATGTTAAACTTATGTTCAAAAATAACAGATAAGTCTCATAGAGATCTAGTCAATTTGGATTACTTTGGAGCAATAAAAGGCCCTTTTCCAAAAAGGGGCAGAAGAAGAAAACAGAACAGAGGGGGGAGGGGGTAGATGTAGATCTACATTTTTGAAAGCTTCATCCCATCCCACTCCAGCTTCTTTTGTTGCCTTCCATGCTTCCGTGAAAATTAAGAAATCAAATGCTCCATAACATTGTCACTGGATTCCCACAGAAGTCTTACTCTGACTTTCATTAAACAGAATTATGCAAAAGTGCTGCATAGGCTCACTTTTGAAGAAGCCTAATACTACCTTCTTGAATTAGGTTTGGTTAACCTATCGTCAAAATTAAAGCTGGAAACAATCTCAGGTTAAAAATGAAAGAAAATATAACATCTTTCTTGTGTTACAATAATATTTTTAGAGTTTCCAATAGAAATAACACTCATGCATAATGCATAATATTGCCATTTAGCCAACAAATATAGAGCCATTTTAATCTCTGAAGGAGACAGTAAACAGTGTAGGCAGGGGTTCTACTTAACCCACACACTCCACTAATACATTTTAGATAACAGGCCAGTGCATTTAAATAAAGTCCAGATTCAATTTAATAGTATTTGTTACAAAGCTTTATCTAATTATAATAGTCAATCTTTATTACTAGCCTCACAAGTGCAGAGAACCCTATTATAATCCTTCTTTCTAATGATCTCTTCACTATCATAGTAATAACACAGCCATAAATTAATCATCTGTTTACAATCGTGAGTAAACATCAACTCAATTAACAATTGATAAATAAACAGTTTACTCTGGAGGCTATTTCTGTTATAAATGTGGGTACTGAAGGATTCTGCATGGCTTTGCTATTTAACTCAAAAGAGTGTTTCTGTGTATTCAGAGATTTCTGTTCTGCACAGTTTAAATGAAATGTATAACACGAGCTGCACCGGTTTTCCACTATAATAGTGCCACCCATCTTTTGTGCTGCTAAGTGTGTGGGAGGATTTTGTCTGTCTTTTCCAGGGATTGCTTTGTTCCTCCCAGACTAAACACAAGATGAAGTTAACATATAGAACTGTTTGTTTCTGTTATTAGAACTGCTTAGTAAGCTTTTTCCTTTCTAAGCATTCAGCTCATTTTTTGAGTCCAGTGCTAGATCTCAATTCTCCCTCTAATCAATTTAATTCATTTTTTCATCATTTCAGTTGCTGTGGTTTCTTTCCCCTTGTTGCAAGTGAACACATTACTGGAGAGACTGTTAAAAGCAAGGAAAAAAATTGCCCTTACTTACCTACCCTGACCTGCAAAAAGCAGCTCAATTAATATGTCCCTTACTTCATTTCATTTTTCAGATTTTGTCTTTTAGAATGCAAAGACAACTGAGCCAGGGTGGTTGGGCCTTGGAACAGGCTCCCCAGAGAAGTGCACACAACACCAAACCTGCCAGAGTTGAAGAAGCATTTGGACAATGGTCTCAGGCACAAGTTGTGATTCTTGGGGTTGTCCTGTGCAGGGCCAATAATTGGACTTAATGACCCTCATGGGTCCCATCCAACTCTGGATATTCCATGATTTTATGAATCATGCCACAAGCTCATGGACATAATCTCCATGACCTAAGATTCTGGCCTGGATTGGAGCTAGAAGACTTCTACCCAACTGCTTCCTGGCTAGCCACTGGTCCACATCTTCATTTCTCCCACAACATTCCTGATAATATCTACAACAAATTTTCTCATTCTTTTCTGGCTGACATGTATGAACTTGAAACACTGGCAGCTCTCTAGAAGACAACAGCAATTCTTTATTCTGACTCTGTTGGTCAAGACATACCACCCACAGACAGACTGGAACAGCTCTAAGGCCATACCTTCTGTTCACCTCCTATAAAAATTCTATCCCTCATCAAAGAGTGGGATTGTCCCCATGTATGCAGTCATACTGCATATTTCTCTGTCAGCTGTACACCTTGTCTGAGGTTCCTGGAAACTGAAATAACATGCAATCCCACAGAAGACAGAAAACACCAAGTGAAGGAAAAACACCTGTTTGAAATCTGGTACAGAGCGCATAGGTCCAAGCCACCTGACCCAGTGCTAAGGGCAGACACCTGCCTGATACAACTTGAATTGATCCAGGAATATATCCTTATTTTGACAACAAAGATAATTTTCTGCTGTCCCTAATTATCTGTGTGTCTTGAAAATAGGCATATAGCCTACAAGAAAAGGAAAACAAACAAACAGACCAACCCACAAAAAGCCTTCTAAACCCCAACTACTTGCAAAAAAGAAAGTAGTACTCTCACTGGGAAAATATGGCAGTCCACATGGAATCTGGCAGGACAAATACAGACCATAAGAGAAGAATTTCAAGGAATCACAAAAAAACCTTTTCTGCTCATGGCTGGAATATGTGATACATAATCTATATATCATAAAAAATAAGATTCATTTTGGAGAGTATTTTTTTCAGATTCCTACCCTTGCCTAATGCATAAAATAATCCACTCCTAGTGACCATCTATTTTCGGTATAGAGCTTGTGCCTGAACATTCTCTTGTCCTGGAAACAGTCTCTTGAAGGTAAGACTAGTTTTTTTCAGAAACTCTCTAGCTTGACTAATGACAAGTGACTTACCAAAGACATTTGTAAAGAATAAACATATGCTTTGAACAAGGAATTTCTAATGTTGCTTTGAAGGAAATAGATAGTGATTTATTCTATTTTCAAATGCAGATCTGTGAGGAGTCTACCATCTGCAGTGCCTTTGACTTCATGACTGTATGTTCTCATAAACTCTGGAACACTCTATAAGTCAATGCCTGGTCAGTCCTTGAGAAATTCTTTCCCCAGCCGGTATCACTTGAGTCACTCCTAATATTTGTCATAGCTCCTGTCTTCAATTTCAGACTTTTTGGGAGCAATTTTAAAGCTGCTTTTTAGCAATATTTTCCATCTCCTGTACCAAAGAGACCAGCCTTCTTTAAAGTACCAGACAGTAGAAGCCCAGAGAGATTCACATAAGAAAAAAAACTAGACGGTGACTGTTTATAAAATTTTTGAGGAAAGAAACCAAGACTTAAATTTACTGAATACTGTAAAACTCATGTAATCCATGATAATTCTTGACTACATTATTTCTATGGTTGTGTCTACATAAACCACAATGCACAGGAGGAAAAATGATTTTTCAAAGATTTAAAAAATGGTCATTTCATCTATGAACTGTTCTTTTATAGTTGCATTGCTTCATGGACATAGACATCACAAAATAAAGATGGTCTGCTTAACAAAAACTCACCAGTAAGAAATAGGAGTAGAAGTGATAAATGCAGTACAGGATTTTTTTCTTTGTTTCTTTGGGTGGGCTTTTTTTCCTCCACTTTAATGAAGTCAGTACTCGCTTTTGCTGCTAGATAACAAATCCTCATGTCAGTACTACATAAAATGTCCATTAGTAACCCTGAATTATCTTATGTTTCTGACATTCTAAGCTCTCGTAAAATAAATTAATAGTCCATGATAACACATGGTAGTCAACAAGCCATTCAGGGAAAATATTTTTTAAAACATACTCCTAAGGTGACACTCTGCAAAGCTCAGAAATGTCAAGTAAAACCTGGACAGAAAACCAAAGGCCTGTTGCTTCAGGAATTTGTGCTCTAAGTCCTCAAAGCTCACAATCCACAGTGAATAACAGTTCAATCACACCAAAGAATTCTTTGCATAGGATGCTCTAATGTACAGTGAGCTAAAAGTGCTCAAACCCAAAACTGAAATTATCAGTAAGATCTCATAGGGCCAGATCTTGAAAAAGTACATCTGATGTATTCCAGAAATGCAGTCAACTTGAAGTTACTTCTATGAGTAAATGTCTGATCCAGACTTGTGACACAGCCAGAGCTTCAGCACATACTAAAACTAAGAAAGAAGTTTCTAGTGAATCAATACCACACCTAATATTGTAGCCCACTCCTCCCACTTGTTTTTTTTTAATTCCAGTGCAACTTTATGAAGTTAAAGGTGTTCTAATGTGTGGGTTTAGCTGTACTGATTTCTGTAGGTTAACCAATGAAATAGGAGTCATTGTGGATGATGACCTTCCAGTGTCCCTGATATGGGAGATGTATGGCATATGACTTGATCCACATAAACTGAAATGTTCAATGATGCAGGAATTTCATAACCTCTAAGGAATTCATATTCTTTCTGCAACACTGAATGAACTGGAATTATACTAATCTTCCACTGTCTTATCCAACATCTTTAACAACTCCTCAAGATGACCGTGGCTATATTATTCAACCATTTTTTCCCTACAATAATGTTGGGAAACAGTTATTACTAAATGCACAGTTATAAAGTCTATACATTAATATGAGAATTTCAGAACTCAGAGCAGTGGCATGACAATAATAAGCAAGCATTGAGCACAGGAACAGATGGCCATTGACCAAAGCACTGAATATGTTCTCTTCCTATCAGCTATTAGGAATATAGAATCCTCAGCAGAGCAGCTTTAGTCTCAGTAAAGTACTCGTGACTTCAGCAGCAGAATTCCTCATTAGAAAATTTAAGAGCAAATTGATTCTGTCTTTGAAAAAAACACTAAGCCTGAGGCACTTGAGAGGGAATTCAATATGTTCCACTAAAGACACTACCAAAACCACAGACAATTTGATCAGGAGAACATAACAGAGGAATACATTTCCACAGAAAACTTTGGTTCAGCTGAAAAACAACGAACCCAAAAGGAGAACTGTATTTCCATGGAAAATCAGCAAAGTCCTTACCAGAGAAATAATATCTGAAAAGGATTAGATCTTGGATTCCTGGTGAAATGTAATGAGCATTCAAGACTAGGACAAATCTAAAGCCAAAAGTTACAAGAAAACAGTATTACTTGACCATAACTTTACCACTTAGGTAGAAGGAGATTTCTCTTGGAAGGCTTAAAAAATGTATGTCAGTAACTGTCTAAAATTACCGTATGCATGTAATCCTAATAAGAGGCACAGTAAAACCTCTGCCTTCACTTTTCCTTCAGAAGTCCATGTCCTGTGGCAGACTCAAGCTACCAGGTGGTTTCTAGTCCTCAGTACAGGTCTTGAGAGCCTTTTAGCTTCCAAAGCCACCTCGTGCTGCTAAGTACCAGGCGGATCACGTACATTTCTGGTTGGAGTTATATTGGAAATGATCTCTTGAAAATAAGGAACACATTTTCAAAATATTCTTATTTTATATGAAGAAGTTACACCAATAATTTAAGCACAAAAAGTTTCCTAAAATGCTTTTATTCTATCTGGTGTGCCAGCTTATGTAGTGTTCTCTTGACAACTTCCTTGCTTAAATATTGTAAAGAGCCACAAAGGGCTACATATAAATATAACACAATCTATTTAGAGTTATCTTTGCCTTCAGTCTGACTTTTCTTACTGAATTAAGATTCAGCAAAATAATACTACCTTAAAGTCCTCTGTAATTAGACAAGAAGAAGCCTGCAAATATGGGAACTTGTAAGAGTAAAGATTAAACCTCAGTAAGATTCAATAAAGTCTATATAACAATTACAAAAAACTCTACCTTCCAAAAAACCACACTGGAAATCTGTACATAACATACTGCAAAACATCCACAAGAGATTTTATTTCTCCTCAGACTATTTCTAAGTATTTCAAGCAGGTAGCTATTTTATTAACCATTTGGAGGTGGAAAGACATAGTAGTTGAGCTTACAGAAATGCAGCTCAACAATTCTTCCACTCATGACTGGACTTAAAGACACAGCAATCCCAAAGGTTTTTTTCAATTAACAGTATCACTCACAAATGAATTTCAACAAGGGACACATACATAAATATAAATAAATAAGGACCACACTGTATTCCTAAATTATCAGGAACCTATGCTATCTTAGCTATGGCACCACATATAGATGGAATCTTTTAAAGCCCTTGGCTTGGAAGTCAGGCTAGAAATCCCAGACCATCTATACAACATTTTTGTTTCCAAAAGAAGCAAGGCATGTTCCTCAGTCTTACTTGGACAAAGGTACCCTGTTACACGAATTGTCAGATGGTCTCTTCACTTTCACTTTCTCTTCACTCTTCACTTTCCCCACAAACTTTTCCTGCCGGCAGTCTCTTCTACCTTTTGCTTTTATCATTGTTTCTCCTCTGTCTAGGGATAACATCAGCTCAATGAGCAAATTTTACACAAAGCAAGATTTGTGACATTCTGTCCTCCTCCAGAACTAGGCTCTACAGCCTTGAGCCAGCTGCTGAGAAAGCTCAGTCTGTCGCTCTCAAAACACCATCCTCAAGGCTGACAGTTTCATAGTTCCTGTGAAATTTAGCTGTCAAGGGAATCTGTCACTACAGTAGGAGCAAAGCAATTTCTCTAGATAGTTTGAGTCACTTCCATGGAGAGTTTCAAAAATTATAAGGGAAAAAAGCAAATTTAATCAATACCTCAGCCACAATAAGGGTAGGGACCAGCAGTGGAACACAGTCTCCAAGTGCCACCAGTCCATACTGCTTATAATTACAAGATAATTGTTTCTCTTGGGACACACTACAATACTGGCTCCTACTTTAAGCCCAAATTAGGAAATGTGTAGGTCTACTGGCAGAAAGCCAAGCTTATTTTAGTGTATTTGAGTCTCCCAGAAAGGTTCCAAGGGAATTTAGGCTAGTTCTTGTTATGTAAGAACCTGCATAAATCCTTATTTTCATAGGGTTGGAAACAACCTCCAGGATTGGGTCCAACCTTTGATCAAAAACCATCATGCCAACTAAACCATAGCACTAAGTGTCACATCCAGTCATTTCTTGAACATTTCTGGAGATGGTGACTCCTCCACCTCCCTGGGTAGCTCGTTCCAATTCTCAGCCAACCTTCCAGTGAAAAAAATTCTTCTCAATACCCAACCAGAACCTCCCCTGGCACAGCTTGAGGCTATCCTATCACTGGCTGCCTAGGAGAAGAGGCCAACCCCCACCTTGTTGCACCTTCTGTTCAGGTACTTGTAGAGAGCAATGAGGTCTCACCTGAGCCCCCTTTCCTTCAGGTTAAACTGCTCCAGTTCCTTCAGCCTCTCCTCAGACAGCTTACACTCTAGGCCCTCGCCCTGGATGCACTGCAGCACCTCAGTGTCTTCCTTCATGCCAGGGGTCCAAAACTGGACACAGTGCTTGAGGAGCAGCCTCACCAATGCCCAGTTCATGACAATCATCTCCCTGCTCCTGCTGGCCACAGTATTTTTGATACACGCCAGGGAGCCACTGGCCTTCTTGGCCACCTGGGCACACACTGGCTCATGTCCAGCTCCTCTTGGCCAGCATTCCCAGGTCCTTTTCCACTGAGACACTCTGCCCCCAGCCTGTAGCACTGTGGTGGGGGCTGCTGTGACCCAAGGGCAGGACCCAGCATTCAGCCCTGTTGAACCTCAAGTAAACGATGTCACCTCACTGATCCAGCCCATGCAGATATCTCTGTAGAGCCTTCCTACTCCCCAGAAGATCAGCACTCCCATTCAAGTTCATTATTGAGGGTGCACGTGATCCCCTTGTCCATATCTTTGATAAAGACATTTAACAGGAATGACCCCAGTACAGAGCCCTGGGGAACCACTCTAGTTTCTGGCCACCAGCAGGGTGTGGCACCCTTCACCATCCCACTCTGGGCCCAGGCATCCAGACAGTTTTTCCAGACAGCCAGAGGCTGCCAGCTTCTCCAGGGAAAAGCTGAGAGCTCTTCCATCAGCTCCCCCAGTACCTTTGGGTGGATCCCATTCAGCCCCGCAGTCTTGTGCCTAAGCAGTTCAGCAGGTCACTGCACTCCCCTGTGGACTACAGGATACTATCCAGCTGCCCACCCTCTCTGCCAGCTCAGGGGCTGGTTGCTCTGAGGATAGCCAGTCTCTCTGTTGAAGGCTGAGACAAAGAAAGCATTAAATACCCCAGCCTTCTCCCTGGTTACAATGCTCTCCTCTGCAACGAATAATTTGTGTCCTGTTAAGGAAAGAGAAAACACACAATTACTACTTGCATCTTGTCTATAACAGGAAGACTGCAGTTACTTTGAGTATACTGGTACCTTGAAAAATTATGCAATTCCTCTCACATGCATGTAGTTACACATTGAGTTAATTCCACACCTAAAAGGAAACAAGCTATACTGGCTTGTCACATCAACTCCTTCCATGTCAGGAAATACACTATATTGATATGGGTCTTTTTCAAACTATCAACTGTATCCTCCTGAGTTTGAGTTTAACTCAATCCCAAATCAGCCCCTTGGCCTTGCCCATTCCGAGGATGTAACTGCCTGCTAGAATGAGAACACCAGCTACATATGCCAGCTGAGTCTAGACAGATGTATTTATTCTGATTATTCATTTTCTATTGAGATTAGGGAGGGAAAAAAATAAAGTCACCCCATCCCAATCTAACACTATACAGCCACAAACATAATGTAAATAAAATCTAACATTCAATTCCCCACAGCACATTCCTTTTGTTACAGTGGCATTTCTGATAACAGGAATTACAGCCACATGGAGACTTTTTGTTCCCCACTAAAAGTGTGATATCTCTGAGAGCAGATGATGCTTTTATTACAAAAACTTTTGTAGTTTTAAAAGAGCAGTAGTAAAAGTTAGTTCAAGGTTTTTATGACTTCTTTTGTTCAGAGGAAACTAAAGGAGGAAAACCAGTGGTGATGTATGAAAAGATTGCTTGTTTACAATCAGTACAGAGATCCTTGCCTTTTTCATGAAAGGAAAGGAAACCAGCAGGAGAATTACAATACCGAGCACCTCCCAGGATCTCTTTCACCATTCTCCCCATTTGTGTATTAAGCAACAAGGCAGCTGTTGAACAAGTACTATCAACAAAGCAATCTTCTAGCCCTTTGATTTAGGCTATTCATATCTTCTGCCCTGAAATAAAATGACTTTCACAATTAAAACACCGAAATCAATGCTGTTTCTATTGTCATGTCTGCAGGAGAAAAGCTTTAATTACAACTCTAGTTAGATAACACAATCATTACACCTCCTTAATCTCAAATATAAAACCAGTACCCTTTCAGTGCTATGCCACCCTTTCTTTGATTTTTTTTATGTGAATGGCTTTTTATATGAGCACTTTAATTTGCATGCCTTTGCTGCGAGGCAGCTCCCCGTGATATGTTAATTGCAGAGTGCTTTAAGTACTAAAAGATTAACATAAAACCCTTTGCAAACAAGCTAATAGTTTATGATAATTTTTGCATGGCCTTTGTCTGTCTATCACTGGATTGCCTCTAGCTGTAATTTTATAAAGAAGCTGTAAAATATCATTTAAACAAGTTCATTTACACATAATTATTACCAGAATCACATTATTCAATTTAGATACTCCAGCCTATTAACAATCCATGAACTAAAATGTAATTAAACTATTTTCCTTTTATGAACCTATTCATTACAATGTGTGGGAGATGGATCTCTCAGTTTCACTGAAAATTTCAGCACTTTGTTGTTGGAATTGACAAGTCTGGCACCCATTCTGTGCTTTTAATTACATTAAAAGTATTTCAAGGCAGGTAAGATAAAAAAATACATTTATAAAAGGATGTGTACAAATGCCAAGATGGTGTCATCCCCTAACATATATTTATTTCACTCCACACAGTTTGCACTTATCAGATAAAATAAAACCAGGATACATAATTTCAATTAAAATTTCTCAAGTTTTCTTTCTTCAAATATTTCTTCAAAATTGAGAAAAGTTTACCTGAAACAAGACTGGTTTAGCATTTCTTTTGCAGCTCTAGTCTGCTTTTCTGTACAGAGACCTGCATTGTGCAGCTGCGGATATTCCCCTTTGATAAAGAGCATCTTAGCTCAAAAAATCGATTATGTTTCAACAAAGACTAAAACTTGCTAAAATGTATTGGTCCATCATGGACTTTTAAGAGTTTTCTTAATGGGCCCAGAGCCTTGCTGCCACTCACTAACTCACACTATCAAAACACCATCAGAAGATCCTCCACTTAGCATTTCACAAGGCCTGGGCATCAAGCCCTTTTAATCCCAATTATCCTGATTTATCAAAGTAAAAATCTGACCTGGACAACAAAAGCTTCAGTCTTTGCTCAGTGATACAAACTGGAGACTCCTACACAGACCAGGCTTTAGGACAGCTGCTGAAATAAACTCAGTGGAAACATGACACACAGGTAATTTGCCCTGATAATCAAAATTGTTTTATCAGAAACATACAATTCAGAAGACACTAAGCATTTCCTTTTATCTTTGAGGATAGAAGCTAACATATCCAAGTGCCACTCATGAGGAAGACAAGAAGAATGGACCCATATTAACTATAAGTACTGATTACCCATGGGTTTCAATTCCTTTACACCTGTGCAAGAATGGGAAACCTATTTAAAATTTAAGCTGTAAATTAGAAGGTACTGAGAAAAAGACAGGTTAGAGAGATGCTGCAGATGCAAAAAAATAAAAAAAATTAAATCATTCCTCTAATGGGCATGAAGTGCAAGTATCCTTCTTTTGGTGACATCACCCAAAATCCATCCTCTATTAATTCACTCTACCTAATGTCTGATGCCTACCTCTTCAGTTGTATTTAAAAACTGCAGCTTAAATCCATTATGGATACTTCTCCTCTGCACAGATAAAAATACTGGCCTTGAAAATTTTGTTGATTTTACAATGATTGATATTTCTTACCTGAAAAATGTAAGATAAGCTTTTGGTTAAAGAACACAATAATCACATAATAATACTAATAAGAGAAATACCAATAGAAATTATTGCGGGAATAAAATGCTCTACAGAGAAATTCTTTTGCAAAACAAGGGATTCATGAGAAAACCCTGACAGATATTTCAGTCTAAATGGCCAGGGATCTGTGAATCATTGAGGCTGATAGGCTTAATTATTTCTAACAGTCTTTGAGCATTTATTTCAATCAAATGTCAATCTGAATGCTACCATTTAGATCAGTTCCTAGAGAAGTTAATGACTATAAACTCAGCAGGTAGTTGTGACAGACAAATTACAATAAAACCTAAGACCTTTTATTCCCTCTAAAATCCTGGTTTGTACCATAGAGTTACTTCACAGTCCTTTGTAATGGTGGACTTTGCAGAGTAAATTCCAGCATATATTTTTTCTTTCTTTTAATTTTTTTTTTTATTTTAATCACTAAGGGTACAAGAGCAAAATGCCAAATTTTAAATTAATTCAAGTTTGTCATTCTAGAGTGCAGCCTAGCTCCACCAGAACTCTTCTAGATCCCAATACATTTACAGAATCACAGTGAATTGCAGTCCCCTGTGTTCTTGATATTACGTACTTCACTGTCATTAACAATTCTATTATTATAATTGCAATATTATTGTTGTTTTTGTTGTATTATCTGGGGGTTTTAAGCATAAAGAGAATATAAATTATTTGTACTTTATTTTTCAATGATCAGCATTTGAAATTCATCTTCATTGTCAGTGTTTTATAAGTGCTTTAAAATAAAACTGACACCACTAATTATATACCTATTCAGAAGTTAATTATTCATTTCCAGAGGAAGATTAAAAGAGTTTCACTGAGAAGAAAAGGTGTTAGGGTAGGTCAGGGATAGCTACGACTTGTCTTCATTGCTTACACTTATACAGAAGATCCTTTACCCAACCCCTGAAGAACCCATATGGTTGAGATATAACTGACAACACTTGCAGTGTTATTTAAAGCCATAACCAAAAAACCTCTAGCAAAACAGTTTAGCATCCTCATTTACATTAGGAGTTTCAGACTGGCTTAGATATTGGTCTAAGAATAAAATCACTGCATATCCTCTTCACAACAGTAGACTTCATCCTCAAAAGAAGTTACAAACAGTTGCTTAAATTTGTGGGGTTTTTTAGTTTCATGCTGCTTTAAATCAAACTGCTCCTTATGTAGCAATAAGTTTATGAAGGAACCACAATGTATGAAGAGAAGCATTTTTTCATTTTAGAATCTCCCTGTTCATTCCAGATTCCCATTATTTGGACTGTCACCCTGACACTGCCTGAGGTGCATTCCAGCTCTCTGCAAGAGAATCTGCTTTCCCACTAATGGGGCTGTTCTTGCAATAGCAAATGTAATTTTCCACTCCATTACAAACAGTGTGCAAATGGACCCTATTTCTCACTGCGCACAGATCGGCTCCCAGAGAAATCCTATTCACCAAATATTACAATAGCAGAATCCCCTTCAACTATACCTGCTTTTTCAGGGCTGGACAAACAGGTCTGATCCAACCACAGGCACACCTGAACATTAACTGCTCCAGTATTTGTCAGTGTTAGGGAAAAACACACAGGGGTTCAGGAAGGATCAAGAAGTTAGGAAGAAACTGAGAAAGCAAATAGTGCAATGATACTTTATCATAATACCATTTTTATACTGCATTTCTTTAACCACCAGTCATAATGCAGATTTACATAGTGACTTACTCTCAGCTGTAATTCATCTGGCTTTACAAATTCATTAATACATCAAATAGTGGTCAACTGCATTTTGAATAGCTTTCAAAACTCAAAATCAGATACCTTTGCAGCAAAGAAAAATTCAAGTAAAAGAAACTGCATTCTATAATAAAATAGTTATATTCAGCTATATTTTATATTTATTACCCTTTATTTATCGGTATCGTTACATCATAAAGATAATTTTGCAAGAAGAAATGAATATAATCACAGAAGAACATATACAAGTGCTTTGTCTCATAATTCAGCATAAATTGTTCTCCCACAATCCTCCTCAGGAAACAGTAACTCTGTACTCTTTGATTTAAAGAAATAAAGACTAAGACAGTGCAAAAGCAGTTTAAAAAGAACTGTATTTTGGAATTCTATGCCTAGAGTTCCTAAACTGGCCATTAAGTTTATTAACAAAAAAAAGGCTTTTAATTTAAACTGACAACCTCAAAATTCAAGTTACCCAGAGTTATCCCTTTTCTACCATATTAAAAAAATAACAATGTAAAGTAACTTAAATTAATTTTAAGAATATATCATGGAAGGACTTGAAGAGATACCTCATACAGAGTCTACAGTATGTCTTGTCTCACCATTCACCAGGCAGAGCAATTAACAAATCACCTAATTTCCTCCACCCTCTCCCTCACTGCAGATACCCAAGGACTGGCTGGATACAATCCTGTGCCCTGTGCTCTGGGGTGGCCCTGCTTGAGCAGGGACATGGGACCATGTGTCCCACTGTGGTCCCTTCCAACCATTCTGTAATTCTCTAGTCACCCCTATGCTCCTCCCAGACTGAGACTACCAAAGGCTAAGAAAAGAGTTTCTATAATAAAAAAAATAAAATAAAAATTTTGTTTGTATTAATCAGAATTCAATCGAAGAAGTATAAAGGTAATACAGCAGAACTTGGGACCCTTCTCAGCCTGACAATACACTTGTATTCATAACTCCTGGAACACTTGGATTGACCTCCAGCATTATGTCTGCTGGAGTTGGCTAAAGAAAAGAATTACAGGGTGGAACAAGAGGAATTATAAACTGTGAAGTATATATTTACAAATTACTGCTACTTTGCATATTGCCACTAGTCTTAATTCTAACAGAATTGCTATGCAACCCATTACTTAGGAGAGTCTATCATTTTTCCCCCTCTTGTGCCAGCAATGCTTTAAACCATAGTGTAATTAATGCAATTAAGTTATTAATAAAGATTGAAGGGGTTGAGCATCACATGAAATACTTAATTTTGTGTATCTTTAGCTGAGTGACTGTTTAGATTTGTATTTCAACTGTCAGCCAAATTATGTGCAATTAAGCCAAGGCAGAGATCTCTTTTAAGCAGAGATAATGTCAGACAGATTCATAGTTCTGGGTAGTGGGTGGTAAAACTGCCCACTCTTTTTTATCTCTTGTATTTTCCTACTATGGCTTATTCATGTACTGCATGAATCAGTACTCACACTTTGTATTCCTCTATTAGTGTGTAATGCAGAATAGAAGGTTATGTTGCAGAAATAAAATGTTCTGAATTTATCTAATAATGAGATTAATGAACTCTTGTCCTTATGCAATTTATTCTGTTGCTGTGGTGATCAGAACACCAGTGTGAAACTGTTCACTATCTCATTGTTCTACTTCTTCACTCAACATCTCTACAAAGCTACTTCTAGACAAAATTCAGATGGTATTGCACTGAAGCCTATAGAACTTGGAAGATATTGGCGTTATTTGCTGTACAGAGAGTCCTGGAGCTGAAACTGATGCCAAATCTCCCTGAGAATCCTGGATCCAGTTCTGGCCAGGGCACAAGAGCCAGGATAGTCTGTTGGTGTAATGAAGACATTTTGTGCCCTTCCAGTCGTTCTAATCACCTCCTGTGAAGACTTGGCATTATGTTAAAGGCTCGAAGGCTACTACTGAAAAGTGCACACATGCTTAACATTGTCACCAGCACTGCCACATCCCCATCTCATCTGGAAGATGTGCTGTATTTTTTTACATCAATAGCTCTGCCTGGAAAAAAATGGCTCAAGTCAATATTAACAAGTGTCAAAATAATTTCAGGTGCATCTTGTGCAGTCAAGACTTGAAGGTGCCTGACATTCAGCCATGCCCAGCTCCCAGACAGTCAGGGTCACAGAGCTCTCTGCATTTATCAGCTGCATCAGGATGTCATGGGGCACACAGGGCATGCAGACATCTCAGAGCACAAAAGCAAAGGGTTCATACTAGGAATGAAACTGAAGATTTATATTTGTGATCTTTCTATTGAGCCCTGATTTATGACCATATTTTTCTAATTCATTGACTCAAGGGAATAAGCCTTTATCTAGTCTTAAGAAGAAAGCTCCTACATATCAGATCACCCTTTTGGGCACCTTGCAAATAGTACCAAAGATAAAACCTACATTATTCCTATTCTTTAACACACAGAATTTTGGATTTTAATGGCATAACAATAACAGTAATTTTCCAATTCACAAATAATAACTTCCTACACAATTGCAAAATGCTGTTGAAACAGGCATCAATATCTCAGCTGTTCTCTGCTGAATTATACTGAAAGTAAAACTGAGACTAGAGAGTAAGCTAACTTAGCCACTTACAATGGACTTGTAATAGGCCACAATTTTAAATGCAGTGATACTGTCAATCACTGCAGAGTTCCCCAGACTGCTAAAAATTCTCCACAGGTTTTGTCTTTTATATAGATGAAGAACATTTTTAACCTAAATTTACCATGACAGACACAAGGTATAAACACATGAAAAAAGTCCTAGCCGGGCACCATTTGTATTTCAACCCCAAGAGAGATAGTTTCTGCTTATCTTTTATTTCAAGTTATTAAAGACTGGGATATTTCAACTCAATATGACTTCAGTATGAATATCACATGGATTTCATTAAGAACACCTTAAATAAAACTGTGTATCGAATTTTGAGAATATTCTTTTTATTCAGTGAGAAACACAATGAACCTTTACCTTGTTTACTTTCTTGTAGTCATAAAAGGTTTATGAAACACAGTGTAGAAAGCTGACTTCACTTCTAAGGCCATCAATAAGAGCACTTTAAGCTAAAAAACCCCAAACTTTCTGCCCACCCCCTCTATTCCCATTAAAGGCTCATGAGGCATTCTGGACAATAAAATCAGTTGGAGATGTCCTTGATCTTTCTGTGGCTTTT
The DNA here is from genome assembly GCA_024865655.1 of Emberiza elegans. NCBI lineage: Eukaryota > Metazoa > Chordata > Aves > Passeriformes > Fringillidae > Emberiza > Emberiza elegans. The sequence continues at coordinate 22,580,647 of JALJVW010000241.1, read as the reverse complement.
ATAGAAGCCAGATGGCTTGGCTCTGGAAGATCTCATAATTTAGTGAAATGAAGAATTAAAGGAAGAGTTCAGAATTAGCAAAATTAAACTGCATGAGTTACCAAATGTCAAAACCACTGGGGATTTTTTCTTCTAGAAAAAATGCTACATGCTACATATACAGCAGGCTCTCAAATAAGCTCAGTGAAAAAATAATAATGGGCTGAAATTGTATATTTCAATAGTTCTGAACAATGGGTTTGACAGCCAGGAAAAAATTTCCAAAACTATTTTATTCCAGTTAGACATACTTTGTCCAATATGCCTTCCAAGCACAATAGCTACATTTTGCATTATTTTGCTTCAGTCATCCCTTGAGCTGAAGACTGAAGTGCTGCTGACATTACTGCAGAAGCACAAATATCAGGATAATAAGAGTGTTTGTAGGACTTACCATGTGAATACAGAAATGAAATAATCTGTATAGGACTAGAGCAAGGAAAGGGTGTTAAGAAGTCACAATTATTTAAATAAAGCAAATAATAAATAAAAATAAACCTTTGCAGACATATAAATCTTTTCACCAAGGAAACTTAGAAGGCTTTTTATATACTCTCCATACCCTGGAAGATATATATTTAAGCTGAAAAACTCTTCAGTCAGAGACTCAAATAGAATCCTTATTTCATCATGTGTTTGTGGAGATCATAAGGCTTTTATGTTCTATATTTTGTTTCATATTTGTCCAGCACCATATTAACAAACACATGCCTTTCTCATACTATCCAAAATTATTTAATAATTATTCCCAAGAAAGAGAACATGTTATGACTCCTTTATTTACTCTATAGTTCTGTTACATGTCATATATTGGTGTCATGTTTGAATTTCATTCCTGCCCTCCAGCAATATCCCATGTGATTTTCTCTAAGAACTTGTGATGGTTATTGAAGACTTTGTTTTCAAAGAAAACACTAGCCCTCAGTTTTGAAGAATTGCTTATGGAAAAAGAGTTTGAACTATACCCTGCTAAAACTGTCATCAAAGTGAATTATTACTGTTTACAGTTGTGTTCTTTAATTTTACCTAGATAATACAAATAAAGACAGAATGCACATAAAGTGACATTCTATGAGAGGCTCAAAATAAGAATAAAAATTTTTAAAAACCCTCAGCAATTACAAATGCCAGGATTAATGCTGCTTGTGCAAGTGCAGTTGAAACTTTCTTTTTACAACTACTCTTCACATGACAGCAATATTATCACATCTATTAGCAAAGTGCAGTAGTAGAAAAGGTTCACACCTTTGGTCTCAGGTTAATACCTGAAATACAAGAAGTCAGTCTCTTTGGTTCTGCAGTAATGTACTTTATGTACATTCCCTACCCCCAAAAGCATCATGCCTAGGCCCAGCAAGACAAGAAGAATGAATGAGCTGGACATAGGGTGAAATGCGCACACAAAGGAAAAACTGGTGGAAGCTATTTCTAATGTTACACAAACATCAAATACTTAATTTCATCACCTAAGAAAAAATACTAGTATCTGCAATTTCCTGAACTAAAAAAGACAAGTTACATGCTAGAACACTACTATGTTGCAAAGGTCAAAAACAACCCTGACAATCATCATCCTGATGTGCACAGCAGAAGTGCTCTGGTATCCCCAAATAACATGTCACAATACAGTCAGGTGATAAAAATAAAAAGCCTCTAAGAATAAACTGAAGAATAAACTCTTTGTCAAGCTTTGCTACACAGGAATCTAACATAAGACAGTGCTACACTGTGACAGAAACATCAGTTTTACCAATGTCAAGTGATGTCTCCAACATACACAATTAAAACTAGCATCAAAGCAATTCAGTGGAAAACACAATTAGATAAATTTACCTTTTTTTCCCTATGATCCCAGTACATAGTACAAGAAGCCCAGAGGTTGGCAATCCCAAAACAAAGCATTATTCAGCAGATTTCTCTAATAATCATTTTCATCAAGCTGACTTACAAGAATATTTAAAGGATAGGAAGGATGAAAATTACACTGAAGAGGAAATAATTGCAAGTACTGAGTAAAATAAAGACATTATTCCTCAGGTTCAGGCCTTCATTTCCTACAAATAGAAAATCAGCTAAAAAACCCCTGCATATTTACAAGGTGTATATTTACACTATAGACCAGTGCCTGTGGGAGCTATGAAAAACAAACCAATAAAGAAGAGATTGAATTATTTACTGTGGAAATATGATTTTCATAAAATATATTTGCTTCTGTTTTCTAAGTTCTTTTCCCACCTCTGAAACTTTATTTGGAATTTAGCATATTCGCATTCACAGCATAAGATTAACATTATAAAATTTAACAATGCTGAAGCAGGCACTATAGTCTTGCAGGTTAATAATTCATCAAGTACACAGAATAATATCCAGGAAAATTTTGGGGTGGTTTTCCTTTCTTTAAAAAAATAAACATATGGTTCTATTTTCAAGCTTTTTTTCTGTCTTAGTTTAAAAAATTTCCAAGCTCAGCTGCCAGTACGTTTACGAAAAGTTGCCTCTCAAGTACTAGGGAGAGGAAGTTTTACTTAAACGGGGTATTCAAAGAAAACAACACCCCAAAAATCATCAAAAAGGACAAGAAAAAGGCTTAACATAAAATTCACAAAGTTTGACAAAGAACTGAAATAGAAGCACTTCAAGGAGTCATTACAAAAGAATAGGGAGAGGCAAGAGCCTCTGCAACAGCCTTGCTGTGGACTTCCCGTTCCCATAAGATTCATCAAAGGTGTTTGCTTTTGGTTTTGTACTCACTTACTGCACTTAATTCGAAAATTGTGTTCTGAATTGATAATAAGCAAACAATATAGTGACAGGCATAAGAATAGAGCTATTTGATTGCACTAATTCAAAGAACTCACTGAACAATTCTGATACACAGTGGTACAAACTAGCCTGATATATTGTATCATCCAAGAAATTCATAACAGAAAAGGGGCAGAAGGGATTTAATACTACATTCAACATAGGAAGATGTTATGGTCAAAGGTTATTAAATCAACACTTAGAATAATTCTTAAATACTCACAAAGGATGCGTCACACTGAAAAACAAACAAGTGAAAAATACACTCCATTACTTATGATCAGAAGGTTTTAATTTAGCTTTCATTCTGAAAATGTTTTCCAGTTACATTTCCCCCCCAAAAATCAGTGTTTGTTTCGGGCTTATTTGTTTGTTTTTTTTAATTTGCAAGTACCATGCAATAATTTAATAAAATTGCCTGTTGGCTGTGTGACACTGTGGGCTAAACACCAATTCACCAGTCCATCACAGGCTGTGTTTCTTTAGCTGCACTAATGCATAAATGACTATCCATGTCAATGCCCTGTGCATTAAAGGTTATTGTGACAGTAATCCAATTCAAAGTTGTAGTTTTTTTCCTTTTAAGAAGAGCTTCTGTTGTTATCGTGATATAAGAAAAGTTGCTTTCTTAACAAGATTTTGGAAAGTGAAGAGTAAGACAGAACTCTGAACCTGGAACTGAATGACAGAAAAACCAAACCTGTGACTAAAACCATTTCAACTAATTATTAAAAGAAAATTCTCCATTGCTGAATATCTTCACGTTTAAGCATGATCAAACTCAGTAATAACAAGTTCTTACTGAATTTCCAGGCCAGTATCCATCTTTAATGGAGCCAAAACATTTTTCATATTGAAATTCACAAGAGAGCTGTACGTACAAGTTTAATCTGTTACCAGTATGCCTCCACCACAGGGAAAGGGCAGGTACCTCCAGAAGTCATTCCCAGTCTCTGTTTTCTTTAGTGTAAGCAAAGACAACACCAATAATAATTTCTTTATGCTATTTTAGTTTTACATCTTGAACCTTACAAGCTTGAGAGGCACAGACCTGCCATGTTCTGCTAATTCAGTGCTGGAAAATCAGAACACAAAACTCAGTTCTCTGCAATAGCAATGAACAAATGATCAGCACAACAAAATGGCCATGGAAGATAGATTTTTTGTAGGAGATAAAAAAGCTACGTAAGAATCAAAGCAACAAGATAACCTTTCACTTTTCACAATGGTTCTTTCCTGTCAGACCACATCCACAAGGATCAAAAGTTAAATTCCAACAACCAAGACAAACTTTCAAACAAATTTTCAGCAATCTTCATAGGAACATGCCTAGCTTAATCACCACTTCAGTGATCCCAGTTCCCACTATTCAAATCAAGCATAGCTCATATCCTTTCCTACTTAGTCACATCTAATTTGTAACTCACTGCAGTGAATTCAGAGTTTTAGAAGACTCACCTGTTTAATATTTGCATTCCATTTCTGAGATAGTTTATCATCTTAGGTCATTACAACTTAGGCCATTAAAATTATTATTTGGTGCATATTAGTTTTTACTTTTTCAATCTTATTGCAGAACATTCCCCTTGGCCAGAAAAATCATTGCCTTCCACAGAAAGCTGACAAAAAGAAATCTGGGTTTCTTTGGTGATGATGGCATCATTCATGAGTATCATAACCATAAACTGAGAGTTCAGATGTGTTTTACGTCCAGATTCAATCGATGTCTTTAGAGAAGCAGCCACTGAATGCTCACACCCTGGTTTGGTTGTGTGACTTTTGGCTTTTTCTCTCTCAAAACACTTTGATGACAAAACTTGGATTGCTAAATTTTGAAAAAAAATCTTTTTGCCACTAATCTAGGGACATGGTCTTGAATTTATATGTCTTAGGCTCCTCTCAGCGTAAAGAAATGTCTTCTGAAATGTCTCAAGTGACAAAAGCAAGGTACTAAAAATTATAGCAGGGAGCTGCAAACCATGTGGAAATAACTTCTTTTGAAGAAATTATTTATGTAGGCTTTTCTTTTAGTAATTCAATAATGACACTGTTACCAATTCATGTTAACTCTTTCAATTGCACCTAAATTAAAAAAAAAGACCCCACTGTTCCAGCTGCACACATTACTCAAGCTCAGGAATGTACAAAGCCTAACTGTATAGTAATTTCATTAACTTGAAAAAAATATTCAGTTCAAAATGTACTTACAATTATTTTTTCTTGCAAGTATTTTATCTAAAATTAGATGGTGAGGATAAGGCATGCAGGGGAGGGAGAAAGGAAGTGTATGGAGGTGTGGTGGGAGTGAAAGAGAGAGAGAGAGAAAAAAAAAAAGACATTGTCTCTGGAACAGAAGACATTAAAAAACAGAGCAGAGAAAGAGATTCCAAAATTGTTGAATTAATTCTGCTCTTCACTGTTGTAAAGCTAGTTAGCCTGTCAGTTCAAAGACCCATTCTCCCATTCCTTTAAGTCCCTGGGATGGGTAAACCAAAAGCTGGATAATTGCTACTGACAGAGACACGGTCATGGGATTAGACCCTGCTAGTACCACAGAGGAGAAGCACTACTTGCACACTGCTCAAGTGTCTCTTGAGAAACAGATGTTGAGTAAGTTTAATTCAGTACTCATTCTGTGTTCTCATTTCCCCATTAAAGGTACATCCTTCAGCAAGGCCTGAAAGCAACGGGCAGAGAACTGGTATTGCTTTCCTTTTTTCTCAGTCATCACCTGCTCATTTTTCCTCAAAACAAGCACAGTTACGTTATTAGTGCCTGAGAGGTTTGTGTGAGGAAAACAGCAACATCAGAAAATATTCTGCAGAAGGGTGACCATCAATTAGTAATGCCAGGTAAAATGCACAAAAGATTGAAACTCCTGACAGCACAAGGTGCTGTTATCATCTGAGAAGGAAAACTTCTTCCTACTCAGAACCAGCTCAGAACTGGGAAGCTGAACATAAGGAAAATGCAGCTGTCAAAACACGTCTACAACTGACTTACTGCATAAAGAGAAATTTGCAAAACTAGATATAACCAACATATAAGTCTGGAATCCAAAAAATATAAAGAGAGTATTTCCATTCCTGAGTCTAAGTGTATTTTGTTTATACTGGAACATGTTAATGAATAACCATCTTTAAACCAAAATTGTTATATATGCACATTTAATATCCATAATCTCTAGTGCACATCCATATGGAGGCACTTGTAAAAATTTTGCTTTTACAATTACACTAGAAAACACTGGTGGAGTCTACATCACCTTCGAGTAGTAAATAATAATTTAAAGCAGGGTAGTGTCTACCACCTTTGTCTAAATGTTGAAAGATAGGTGCAATATTTTAAAAAGTAATAGGTTTTTGAAACACTGGCCTTTTCTGCAATCTTGTACACCAGTGCTGAACATTCTGAGGGCTCAGTGAGATCAGTCCCTTAGATCCTCCCTGGAAACACTTTGGACCACTGACTTAGACTGGTGACCAGACTGGTGACCACAGTTCACTCAGAGCTGCATTACAGAAGCATTAAGGGTCGTTCAATTTTAAACATTACAGCGAATTATGTCCCAGTTTCCACGTGCATCTAAAGCTGTGATGATAAACAAAATAAACAGTCAGTGCATGTTTGAAGATGCACAATTATCACTTTGCCACTCCTTCATTCTCATATTTCTAAATTTCCTACCCCAGACATCTCTCTAGTCAGAAGGACTTAAACAAGCAGACTTGACCACTTGTTTGGATAAAATGGTTCAGTAACAGTGATTCTCATCCAGCACATCTTCTCTTTAGTTGCTTGGAACTACTTCTGAATGTGACAACCACTGCTTTTGCAGGGTTTGTTATCTAAATCTATTGCCTTTCTTTTCATAATGCCACCTCAATAGCTTTGCATAATTGAACACAAACATACCACCAGCCTTCCCATGAGTCATTACAACCTGTCTTAAAAAATGTAGTGGCATTCAAAAGTATCATCTTAATTCAATGCTAAAGCTCCCCCACTTGCAGCCCAGTGGATCTTCATTCCTTTATCCTTGAATCCCATTGTCTCCATGGAGTGAGGTCTCTCTCCCCTCTTAAGCTCCAGATAGCAGCATCAGTAGTTCTGTAGGCCAAACAATTTCCTCTCTCAGAAAAAGCCTTTTTCTTTGAATCACTTATGAAGACCGGCCTTCTGCCTGTTCCTTTTTCCTTTCTAGCAGCCTCTGCCATGCCTACTCCTGATGCAAACTCCTTCTTTGCTGTTTCTTTCACTCTTTGCCTTCCTCAGCCTCTGCTTAGATGGCTTTCACAAACCCTGCCTTTTTATAATCATAAATCACATGAAAATATAAATCTCATCTGTTGGCTAACACTCACATGAAGCCTTTTATTTTCTCTTTATTGGTAATGCTTGAAAAATATCCAGATCCTGGTATGAAATGTTTATACACAAAATGTACAACTAGCACAAGAATAAATGCAGTACTTTAACTTTGGGGACTGAAGCTTAAGAAAATTGGAAATGCAGTAAGAATGGATGTGAGTATATACTCACCCAACACATCACCAAAATGATATATTTAAGATGACTGAAAATCCAAGAAAAAAGTTTTGGGAAGGAAATAGACACAGACCCAAATCTGGATGTATAGGGATCACCATCCCTTCACCCTTCTATGTCACTCTTTTATCATCCACTGGATTGACCTCATGACTCTTCTTTATAAGTGTGTCCAACACTTGGCTGTAATTTTCAATTCAAAGGGTAATTTTATCTAAGAGTATTACTTTTAGTGGACATTCCCAACATCAATTCCTTTCTATCAAATTGTTAAGCTTTGGTCTCTCTAACACATTCAGATGCTGAGTACATCGTTCATTTCCAGCTATCCCAAAGGTTTGAATTCACGCACAGTTAGATCAGACTCCAAGGGAACACGAGCTCCTACGCATCAGTCACCACCTAACAGATGGGGTTGAGTAGAGACTTCACCCAGGGGCAGGGGATTGCAGTAACTTGCTCTGAGGGCTTTCTGTGAGTCTCCAGCCTGGCTGGGGGCTGATGAGGGCAGGGACAGTGCAAGGCAAACATCTGAAGCACTTCTGGGTTACAGCTGCACCAACCATTCATCCACCTCCCCCAGATGACACAGCAGCAAATCCTACAGCACCCATTTTCTGGAGACATTCAAATTAAACCAGTTTTACGCAAGATACTAGGTATAATAGAACCTATAGTATAACAAGTATAACAATTATAACAAGAATAAAAAACCAGTCTACTTAATGAAGTGCAAATAAAACAGCATATATGGAAATAGCTGCTGGAACTACAAATGAGGCCAAGACTGACACCTCTCTTCAAAAATATAATTAATGTATTTAAAAACTAAAATCCTCTTTACACATATAAATTTTCAAGTTATCTATCACTTCTCCCAGTTGAGATTTTAAGAAAAGCTAATGTAAAATATTGCTGTAACACAGACACATGTTGGATTTCAAGAAAGTTTTACCTGCAGGTTAATGTTTATACAGCATATATAAGACTGACAATGAAAAGCCTACAAGGCTTTTTATAAGACATGCTGAGAGCAATAAATGTTAAAGAATAAACCTCAGTTTTAAATATTTCTCACAGTGTTTAATTTGCTTTTAAATATAAGTTTCAATATTAACACTTTCAAATAATAGGGCATTTACATTCAGCTTTCATGGTGGTTTTTCAAAATAAGCAGCCCTTTTCCATTAACCCACACTCACAACTTATGTATAGGTTACTTATATTCACACTTCAAAGATACACTGGACTAAATTATTGTTTCATTTATTATTTTGTCAATAACTGCAATTTGCTGAAGCAAATCTTGGATGTTTCCTGCCCATAATTAACTACCTCACAAATATTAAATACTGTTAAACACCTAAGACTACAGTAGATTTATATAATAAAAATTGACTTTTTCCAGTGGTACCAAAGAAAATCAACTTTTTTTTTTTAATTTTTAGCAAAATATAACCTTAAACAATCGACAACAAAGTCAGCATTATAGACATACGGCCAAAACTTACTTAGCAGTTCAAGGAAAGAGTTATATCACAATTTACTAATCTCACATGAAAAGCATTCATTACATTTTAAAGTGCAGTACTCTCTGCAGACCAGATTCAAGATCTCCTGGAACTGATCTGTTCAATGTATCAGATTTTTTTTCCTAAATACCATTTGAACTATTACTTCATGAACATCAAAAGGATTAAATAAAGATTAACTGAATAGAGAAAAAAAGTTAAAAAAAATTTACACGATGCAAAAGCCTCTGTGTCTTCAGGATACGAAGATATGAATCAACTCTTTTCACCTACTACTGGAGTATGAACTGAAGAAAAGTCTGGCATCTTCTACACACAAGCATGAGAAGGATTACTACTGTGTTCAGTGAACCCTTGCCCACACATATATTAAGACTCTCAAGAGAAAAGTGGGTCACATTCTAATCATAAAAACACACTGACTTGTACAAGAAAACATTTTATTACCCTTTAAACCTTTGTTTTTGCAGCTGCAAAGCAGCTTTATTAAGAGAGATAACACATATGTGATCATCTGCCAGCGTGGTAGTGCCTGTGCAGTATTACACTGTTAACACAGCTTCTTTTCAAAGATATATTACTAAAATGGATATACACTTCTGGGGCCTCCTATCTCACACTGATTCAAAGGAGAAGAGTCAGTAATCAATAAAATAGATACATCTGATGAATTCACTGATTTCCTAACAGTTTTCTCCTGCCACAGGTGTATATATAGCATGTTAAAGGATTTTGTTGTTAGGAAAAAAACCTATATGTAAATGAATGACCTAATAAAGCTCTATATTAACTAATCACAGAACCTAAAGACACAAAGACAGGCCCAGCTCTTGATATCACTCTTCCTGAAGAGAACAGGACTGCTTGTTTAATACGAAATTTCAAGTCCCATACGTCGCAGCACACTTTACACAACTTTCAGAAAAAAAGGAATTATTTCTAGAGGAGAAAAGGTATATTTACATTGACCAGAATGTTCTGAAAGGCCTAAAGGCCTTAGGTGAACAATTTCATGCTGCTTTTAAATCACTCCCTTGCATTCCACAGTGAATTCAAAGTGATTCTCACCCAAAACCCTCAGTACCTCCATGATTCAAGAGTCAAACATTAATTGTAGGTACTCCCTTAGCACTTGTGAGACAAGCTCAGGACTGCACACCTGCAGAACCCAGAACATTTTTCCGCCATATACTACCAACACCATCTCCTTTAACAGCCTACAGAGATACATTCACCTTGCCACACACTTAAAAGACATCAATTGACCCGGCATGTTTAGGCCAAGGATAAGGAGGTGAAAGGTCTCTCCTTGTCTTTCTCCCCTCTCCCCTCCTTAAATGAAGGTCAATCTAACAAGCATAACTCGTAAAGCTTTCTACCTTTCCAGTATCAACTCAAGTGTTAAATCAACTGTTAAATTTTCTTGTGCGTACTTCTCTGCACTTTGTTCACTTAACCCATAACTTTAACTGAAATTACTCTGGGACTGAGAGCAGAAGGGTTTACCTGAGAAAAAGACAAACAACAGAAAAAGAGAATTTTAGTTCAGGTATTTAGTTTATGTCAGAAAACATATTTGACTCTTAATTACTGTTCCATTGGAAGCAGGCTGAATTTTCTTTTCAAGCTAGAGACTACCATAGGAAAAACATTCTGGCTAGTCAGAAAAAAATATAAGGATCAAAACTACCATATAGAATATATGTATTCTGCCTGATTTATTTAAATTGAAAAAGTTATAAGTGCATTTATAAGAATTGCTTTTTCTTCTGTATTTATCAGTCTCCTCAATCTTACCTCCATTACTGCCATGACAGAATAATTAATTTCAGTCAATCAGTCATTTAAATAAACCTCACAGGTGACCTCAAAATAACACATAATCCACCAAGAACCAGTCACAACAACAATCTTTAAATTCCCTTGGAAAGGAAAATTAAGTCAGCTATGTGTGGCTTGGGGCAACCTAAGCTGTAAATCTCTCTTTTCTGATCTCTTCATAGGGATGAAAGAGCAGCACTGCTCTGGATTACACAGAACAATTATGTGTTCTAAAAACTCAGGGAATCAGGTTTCAAACAGCTTTAATCATGACCAATTAACTGCATCTTTTGCCACCCTGTAATAGTTCCACTGATGTCTAAAGAACCACTTTAGGAAGCCGATCCCTTAACATTTAAGTATATGGATACTAAAAGGTCTGTTTGTATTTGTCAGCAAATCCAAATAGAGGCCCCTTGCCTGGCAGAAAAAGTACCCCCCTTCTCCCTTTGCTGCATACCTGAAAAAAGGTGGAGCAGGCTTTGAGCACTTGAGTAGGTGCTATTAATGTGAACACATGGAGGAACTGTGGGTGTGGGTTTCACAGTTGCTCTGGCAATCACTCAGAGAGCACAGACATTTAAACAACCACTTCCTTCTTTGAGGATATAAATGTGTTGTACTGTCCTAAAAGCAGGAGTTACTCTCTTCAGCAGTACTGTCTTTGATATTTTGAAGATTGGCAGCATGCTTTTTCTAGCTTTCTTACAGCAGCCTTCCCTTTGAAATTTCCCACCAGCCCACTGCTCCCAACAGGAACAACAGTGTCAATATAACAAAAAGACATGATACCATCAGCTGCCAGAACATTGCCACTGCGGGGTCAGTCTGAGAATCAGCAGATGACACAGCAGTAAAAATGCTGATGCCTTTTTTATACTACAACTCTCATCACTGCTACCCGTGGCAGTGCTTCACCAAGGAGAAATTTTATGAAAACCTTGGTGAAAATAGCCACTCAGGGTTGCAACAAGATATATATAAAGTCATAACAGTACAGGAAATGTGAAGCTCTTGAAATACAAAAGGCTCAGCAGTGTAAATCCAGAAGATGAACTGACTATAGTTTGTAATTCAACCAAGCAATGAAGTTGTTAGGTAGACAAAAAAAATCTCAGTAAAATTTACTTTTGTTTTCAATTAGTCAAACAAGTCACCTTGTGCCCAAGGGCACCACCCTTTATTTAGGAACACTAAATTCCTGTCCTTGTATTCCCTAGCAGACAAAAACCACTGGGTAGCAAAGCTTTCAGAGCAAACCTAAAACCAAGAAAACTGCTCTCAAATAGCAGCACAGAAAATCAATCCAACATACAAGATGAATCCCACCTCTTCAAGACTGCTATTATCAAGCAGAAACTGAGTTGTTGTAAACTCCAGGATATACAATAGGCAAGAATACACAATAAGCAAAGAAGGGTGGAGGTTATAACTTCTTAGACCGAGGGATACTGTTAGGAAAACGAGACAGGCCTTTTGACTTGCACAGCATTCTTCACATCTGAAGCGGAATCAGCAACATTTGATTTAAATACTAGTCAAGAAAAGCTGATAGGAATTTAGCCAGATTATGCTAATCAGCTGGTAATCTGAGAGGAAAAACAGTTAATATCTGTGGTGCAGAGAGGAATGTTAACAAGGAGGGAGTGCCTGGCTTACACATGCCTAAAGCCATAATTTCACCTTCCCTATTTGTCTGCTGCTCCAGGCAAATAACTACTTTGCCTACAGCTTAAGCAAGCCTGGTGAGACAGCTGAACTGAAAATTGAGAAAAGATTCTTTATACCTTCATTATAAATGTACTGAAATTTCAGCAGAATGAGCATGTTTTGAGTTGGCAGCAAGTATTTCAGGATTCAATACTGTACTGCCAGAGAGGCTGTGCCATGGTAAATAAACACTGTAGCTTTGACTGTACAACTTGGCTTTAAAGTGGCTTCTACCTGACACTCCATTCATACAAACACTAAGAGAAGTCTTGCAAAAAGTTAATTGCTCTAGGCCATTTGTCCTGAAACAAATGGGTTGATTGTAACAACTTCAAGGAAAGTTTAGGAGTGTATATAGGGTGTAGAACCATTCCATATGCTACCTGCTAAGCAAGGATTTCCTTTGCAAAAGCACCCTAGAAGCTCCTTCTGCCAGCAAATGCACATCTGTGCAGAAGGATGCTACTTTTCTGGAAGAAGTCTCCAAGGACTTGTGTCTTGGAGCACAAGAAAGATTACACAGATCTCCATTATCACCAGCAGTTTTCAACCAACGATGTAAAATTAAAACAAAACCCTAAATTTAGTATGTTTTATCATCAATACATACACAAACGTCATTAAGCATCCACCCCAGTTAACAGGCTGCATGCACAAACATGTTTCAGAAACCACATGTGGAGGCTGTCCAGAAAGGTCCTTCAGAAGCATCAGGCCTGTTTATCTCCTATACAATGAAGAATCAAACAAGTCGTAGACTGAAAATCTCAGTGACTTTCGCCTCTTTCTCTGGTGGAGAAGAAAAAGACAGTTTTATCTGTCTGAGCACAGGACAGCCTTGGATGTAAGGCAACTGTGATTTCTTAAGAAAAAAAAAAAATTTTACAAAGTACATATGATATCACTGAAACATATCACACACACATAGATCCCATGAAGATTTGTTACAAAACTGTATTGGTAACAGTTGTGAGTCCTTTGCACCACAGCCAAAGCTCCTACCACCATATGTGATGCTGTTTGTTCAGGCCAGTCCCTCAGAAGCTGTGAAAAGATGCTGTCCAAATCTTAACAGAGTTATGCTAAAACCTCAGATCTATACTCTACACAGATCTTCAACTTTTATTTCTAGTTCTGTATTTGCTTTGTGGTTTTTTTGAATGAATGAGAACAGCACAGCCCTTTACCAGGATGCTTTTCAAATGTGCTATATATTTTTTTACTAGAGAAATTCAACTTCAAAAGGATGCAGGATACAATTGTATGTAGAAGTTGAGAAATCTTTTGTACCCTCTTGGTGCAGAAAAGCAACTTTTATACAGACCAAGAGGTCCCTACTTGCGTAAAATAAAACACTTGCTGTTTACTTGACAGAAACAGGTGATTCTATTTAAACTAGACAGGTTGCAATAAAACATTTGAGTCCCAGTTGCTGACTGCTTACTTCTGCATTCCAGCTACAAAATGTTGGTACCTTGATAGTCATTAACCACTTCTAATGCCTCAATGAATCAGCCATGCTGCGACAAAACGTGGAAACTACTACTTTGTTTCCCTATAAATGCAGATTGCAATACCCAAGACAGAAATAAACTAAACTGTGCTGCTGGGCTGCACTTCTGAAAATTAAGTACTTCTGAGATGACTGAAATTCCTGTAACCTGTACTTTAGCTAAGCTATCACACTTCTCTTTCCCCATTACAAGACTTCAAGGTTTCCACAGTTCTGGTATTTATCAGTGGGGTTCTCCAATGTCACTAGATCATTTTCAAAGGAAAAAAAAAACCTTGTTTTGAATTAGCCCAGGAAGTGAGTAACCTTTTGGAGTGATATTGAACCAAAGAACATGAAGGCCCTCACTAAAAGCAGCACAAGAATACCATGTTCTCAGGACCAAGTACAAAAAACCATAATAAATACAAGGACTGAGCTGTCTGGGCACTTCAGGAAGCATCTCTACTGCAGATCTGGCTGAGTTACATGAGAGTGAAGATCTAGCAACACCTTTTCAAGTGGCTCAAGACTACTGCTGCTGGAAGCCTTTTGTGCCCATCTGACTCACAATAAAATCAGCCTCAGTGTGGTAAACACCTTCACACAGATTATTTTTTCTTTATAAAACTTCTCCTGGATATGGAAACTGAGACAACACCAGTACTTCATACTAACTTAAAAGAGATCTCTCTTTAAAAATCACCTCATTTGCAGGTATTTTTAAGAAAATGGTCACTGTATTTGTAAAAGCCATACAAAGTGTAAGACCATACAATGTATTTTGTGAAGCTGACAATAAATTCCATTTTAATGTAATACAACATAGGAGTCATTGGTATTGCAGGACTGCACATATTTTAGTATTTCTGACTGTGAGAAAACAGTAAACTTTTTTTTTTTTTTTAAGGGCAAAGGAAAAGACTAAGCACATTAAATTATTGAATGCTTAGAACTTCAATTAGCAAAAAAATTAACTTTTGTAATACTTGGTAATTCAGATGTTCATGGAAGTAGGTATATCTGAGCTCTCTATAGGAATGACCTTTATAAAGGTGGAGAGACAGCAGAAGCAACTTGGTGTGTTTATAGACCTGCATTCCCTTACTCTGTGTCTGAATTTTCATTATGACAATTTGTATTTATTATACCAAATGCAAAATTCAGACAACATGAAAAATAAGTAAGTCATACCTTGTCTACAGTGCATAGTTAGGAACTAACTTGCCCTCAAGTTATTAGGCATGCAGTTTATAAATATATGTAAATATAGTGTATGGTGATTTCTATGGTACAATGATACAGACAAACCCAGACAAGTCTGGCCTTATTATCATTGATTATTCTTTAAAAAGAAAAACACCAACCCCCCCCCAAAAGACAACCCCCCCCCCAAAAAAAAAACCCCAAACAAACCAAAAGCCAAACAAAAAAAGCCACTGCCTCAAAACATAATGTGATTGCAAAGACAAGCAGCACCTTTCCCCAAAGTTAAATTGTTCTGTCTGCTGCATCCATAAAAACTTCTCTACAAAAAAGTAAGTTTTCATAGAAGCTATACTAGGGCTTTTACTCACTTAAAACCAAATAAAAACTAAAAAAGAGGAACTGGAAAAGCTTTGTCTATCTGTATAATTATTCAATCATTCTTTGATGCATACCCTTGAATTTAACATTTTGTCTACTCATTTATAGATATTAACTTAGTCTTGTGGTGTAAGTAATATATTACCCCAGAGAAGAGAGAGAACTGACATTAACAAGTCCACAGGTTTAGAGCACTTCAATTCCTAGCCTAACATGAAGTAAGATATTAATGTATTTTTAAAGATACTGAGTATCCATAATTCCATGCCGTTCACAAATGATGCAGATGCACAAAGACAGAAAAACTAACATGACATATCTCAAAATCAGGTAGCCAAAAAATAACTCTTCAAAATTAGCAGACACTTTAAAAGACAGGCCTCTGATTTGACTCTAATTAAATGGAAGCTGGAGTTGGAGCCAGGAGTAGAAGCCATGGGGGATCCTTTGATCTCAGCTTCTCAGACTCCGCTGCTTTTTGCCCTACCGCACTCTCCCCTCGCTTCAGCCACTCTGATGCTGCTGCTTTAGCACAAGAGTCAAATCAACTACAGGCATGTGGCTGGGAAGGAATTTTTGGCATCTCTACAAACATTCACAAATGGCATTATCTTCAGCAGATGAAGACTGATCTTTTCAAAGTCAAGTCCTCCAAGAGTTTTGGTCCACTGAACCTGAACAGTCTATGTTTTTCTCTGAGTATTTTATACTGGTCAAGGGTACTTTAAATTGTTTACAATTACATAGTGGCATATCCAAAATACATTCAATATGGAATTGCAGAAGACAATAAATAAAACCTTAAAAAGCTGACAACATATGTTATTACAAAGCTAACACTATAAATACAAATATACTTGGAAGGCATTCATACTTTGCCTTTGTAAATAACTATTTCTTCTCCTGCCACAAAGTCCTTTTCCAATATTAGTATAGACGCTAGGCTCCTGAAAAACAAAAGGAATTAGCTTGTGAACTTCAGACATGCTTTTAAATAACTTTGAAGGGATGAGTGCAAAAGCTGTCTTAATCTCACAGCAAGAAGGATTCATATTTTTGTCTTCCTATGACAAAAAATAAAAATACAAAAAATATTTTAACTAAAAAGAATTGATCAGAGAAGTATAAATGGGTTGTTAAGGAACTGTAATTTAGTAATATGTATAAAATTTAGCAAAAAGTTTACATTTCCTACAAAAGGCCCCAGTTCCAGTGGTAGGCACATTTAGTGCTGCCTCCATTAGAAGAAATTGAAAATGGAGCTTTACTGAGCAGGTAAGGCTACATGAGTGTGCCAGGGCAGCACAGGGTTGGTGCAGATGTCCCCAGATCACCTACTTTCCAACAAAAGGTGCAGCTGTAAAAGAAGGCTGAAGAGAAAGCTCTCAAGTACCTTTGCTCTGTCCAGATCCAAAAATAGATATAATTTAAAATATAATTTAGCAGCTCTACACTGTACAGGAGCATCTTAATGTGTTACAATAGGCACAGAATTATTCACTGCATCTCTCTACTACCATTCAAGAAACTCAACCATTATTCTCAATCTACTAATATAAGTGAAACTTAGTACATAATAAACATCTCATTAAATTACTTTGTGAGCACATTTTCCACACAAAATTATTTTTGAAGTTACTGACAATATGTACAAGGATTTACAAGGATTAAACAACATGTATTAAATTATAAGCTATTAATTTTGGATGGATCTCTATGGGCTCTTTAGAAATATTAACAAATGACTCCCTGATTTTAAAATCATTACTACATTATGTGGACAATTTAAGGAGATTATTTTTTCTCAGTAGACAGATCTAACAATTAATAAATTATCTTTGCTTTCTTTATAAAAGAATTCTCATTTTGGTGCAAGTATATAACTTGCTAGGAACATACAACAGTGAGCAATAGCAGAATTACTTCAACAAGATTTTTCTGCTCTTTATTGTGATGTTTCTATACATTCAATTATGAAAAACATCAATAGATTTCCCTCTCCATAAGTACATTAGATAGTGAGCTTCTTTCATAACCTAAAGAAGCTATCTTTTAAGGATGTATGAAAAACACGCTGAACTAAAATTTTTGGTAGTATTGCCATTTCTACTGTGCTAAGCCACAGAAGTTTAAGAAATGTGAATTGGCTTCTTTTGTGAACACTATTGATTACCCAGCATCCAAAAATTGTGTTGTACATACAGGTGAAAAAAATAATTTTTTGAGATCAACAAGAGATTTGACATTATCAGGAAATTTTAGGTAGTTAAAACAGAGAGGAATGCACACTCACCCCTGATATTAATGCATATTCTCTAGATGCGATTTACACTGTTTGCTTACTGTGTACAATACTTAGAAATCTGTTCCAGCTAAGTTCATCCTGAAAGCTCAGTAACATCTGCATTTACAGATTTATGCTATACCTATAAAATTTCTTTTGAAAGTGTTTTTCAGATGCAAGTAAGTAGACTTCTTTAAAAAAAATTAAGAAATTACTATCAGGAAGTTTGAGAATGTCAATTTGTTTAAACCTGTACTAGCTCTGCTTTCTGTCAATCTGTACTGTAAATCTCACATTAAACACATAGTATTCAAATTGAAATACTAGTATCATGGTCGTGAAAAGGGCAACAAAATTAAGATAATGTTAGCCTACTGTATCTTTGCTCTGGAAGATAAGCTGTTGCCATGGTTTTGGTGATTTTGAATAACTGTCCTTAAAAGAGTGATCATTGTAGCAAATTAAATGCCTTAATACTACTTCCAGGCAGCCAGGTCCATTTGCTCTTATTTTCCTTATTTGAAATTAAGAACATGTGTCTGAATGGAATTGAAAGCTCTGCCAAAAGCATACAACAGTACAGCTCAAAAAGCCTGATGGAACAAACACAAACATTCTCCTAAGCCAGAGGAGAACGTGGGCTTATGACACACGATGACCGTAGGTGCCGTTAGTCAGGGAAACTCATTCAAGCAACCAACACAAAAATAAGGATTCTCCTTACAATCATTCTGTTTGGAAAAACTTGAGAGCAAAAAGGAGGAATTACAAAGTCTTCTGGCTTGCAGGGGCAGGCTTGTTATTGCCATCACTTTTTAAATAGGACACTCGTACTATCAAAGGTCACCTCTCTGGAAATTGACCTTTCTAGAGTGAGGTTTTCTTGGCTCTGACAGTGATAAAAGAAAGGAACAGTGCCTGAGAGAGAAGGAGAGAAACCACAAAAAGCAGAATTTAAATCTGATATTCTAGCAGTTATATTTCACAGCAGGAAATAAACTGTGGGAAAGGAAAAAAAAAACCCACAAAAATAAAGGAAATGCTCTGATATGGCCAACACACTAATGGGTGTTTAATGCAGCAGAAATACAGTCAGGTCTTTTAGCGCTTTACAGAAGAACATTTCTAAATACATTTTGGATGTTCGTTCTGGGATGCACCATAGCCCTGACAAAGCCCTTTTGAATGACATAAGAGAAAGCAGTTTTGCTTATGATGTGAGACAGTATTTTTAAATACTAACTTGTGGGCAAAATATATTGCTATAAGTGGTAGTATGTCTTATGTTCACAGAGACAGAACAGAATCTTGAGAAGAAAAGCCAATCCTTGGGAAGATATTAGAACTGGTAAGCTGCTTTTCTGGATTTAGTTGAAATTTCATCGGTGCTGTGGGTAACATTTCTAGTTTTGTAGCTGAGTTTTCAAACAATGACATGCTCTTGTTTCACACAAGTCAAGGAGCTAAATCACTTTTAAAACTCTTAGCAAAAATAAGTGGTTTGAGTCAATGTTGCTCCAGGTAACACTCTCTGCTTTGGGACTAAAAATAAAATCGTTCATTCAGAATATAAGTGGGAAAAAAAGCAAGCACTGCAGAGTTTTCAAAAATATTTCTTCCTTCTGGGTTTGAAGCTAAACTCACTATTTATGAGGAATCTTAGCAGAACATAAAAATTCGAAACAACACAGCTGCAAAGACTGTCAATTCTTTACCTTGTGTAAAATGATTGGTCTTTCACTACAAAGACATTGGCAAGTTATTAAAGAATACAAGTATTAAAAACAAGTAAATAAGTAATTCTGGTTTGCACTCAATCACACAAGGCTTTTTGAAACATGTGAAAGGTACTTAGCATAATGGTCTCTAAATTTGTAAGGAAACAAAATTGCTTGGCACTTAACTGAAACTGGCCAATGAATGGTTTCAAAACTCAGCTCAGGAATTTGGGAAACACATAGTGAAGTCAATGTAAAGTCATTTGAATAGGCTTTAAATCAGAACAGGAGCCAAAAGGATAGATGAGTAAACTTGATTAATATCTTCATTTCTATGCAACTAACAGTTCTAAACAGTGTCCTTGCTAATATTTAAACCCGAATGAGTGACTTATTCCGTGTCTGATCCCCAGGAGATTAATCAAGAAAACAATAGAAGAATTGAAAACCATCATCTATCCTACAATCTTATCAGAAGTTATAAATTTACAAAACTTCGGTACTACAGTAAAGAAAGTTTTACAAAAGGATCTGACCAGACTCTCCCATGTTAGAACGGTCACTTTACACCACTTCAGTCTCCTAATGCGCCTTGTGACATCCAAGCAAGCAGCTAGGTAGTTTTCCTCATTTATTCCTATGAATTAGTGTCTGTGGTTTTATCTACATCTTTCCTTTGCCCATGCAAGTGTGTGTGTGTGTGTTGTCATGCCCCAAGCAGTTCTGTGGAGTTCTCAGGGTTGAAGCAGCTCTTTTATTGTAATCAGTTTTCATTACAGTCCTTTGATCTCTCTCCATTCTTTGTATACAACACTTCATCACCTTTATTTTCTGTCATAATTGCATGTGAAAGATTTCTCCTTTGATAGACCCTGAATGCCAAATCAGTATCGAAAAGAGTGTTGAAAAGTGTCATGTGCTCTGTCTGCTTTAAAAGGCATCCCATACACCTGTGGAAGACAAACAATTTTTCAGTGATATGACATATCTATCATCCGTCCACAGGATATGAGCTGTTCTGTCTGCTTAATAGCAAGGGTCTATGCATAGCAAAATAGTAACTGCTGAAAGAAATGTGTAGCACATTGCAAACTGTCTGGCAGCCCTCCCTAAGCCTCATCTCATTCTGGCCTGCTGATAATTCACAGACTGTGTTCCTGAGCGCTCATCACTCTGGCAGTAAGAGTGGCTAGATGGGGCCCCCTGTCTCTGCTCCCTGTCACGCTGTCATTCAGGTGTGTCTGTCTGCCATCACCTGCTGACACAGCCACATGCGTCTCAATTACAGAATAGGCCTCCATTCACACTGCTGATGAAGATGTTCAATCTCTACTGGCTAACAGCATTCTCCCTTAAAAATGTGTCTTTTGGGGGTTGTGAAAATAGACGCCAGGTGAAATCTGTTGGCTGCTACAGAATGATATTTCTCACCATACTTTTGGTAACAACTTATTAGCGGCCAGTCCTTTCCGCCACAATCGCAAGCCTCTGCCACCCCCTGCAATGATAAAATACAGTGATGGGGTATAAAAATTATTTTTATTTTCCCCATCTCTACTTCAGCATGAGGCCAAGTGATTAAGCAGCAAAACTGGAAAGCCAGATACGATACAACGTCAAAGTAATTTATTTCTCTATTTTACAAATGTCATGCATTTTTACAACCAAGGATGTTTTTAACACTGCTAACACAGCACTGAAGACATCCAGAGTCACCTCATAGGAAAAGAAAAAAGAAAGAAATGGTTAGAAGATGATAACGAGAGATATATAATTGTTACATATGTATTTCTATAGCCATGGCAGGTAACACACAGTGATACCTGACCAGCAATGACACACAATACACACAAGTCCTGTGAGGCACTGCTGAGGGAGCTGGGGGTATTTAGCTTGGAGAAAAGGAGGCTCAGGAGGGACCTCATCACTCTCTACAGCTCCCTAAAGGGAGGTTGGAACAAGGTGAGGGTCAGTCTCTTCTCCCGTGTAACAGGAGACAGGACCAGAGGAAATGGCCTCAAGTTGCACGAGGAAAGTTTTAGATTGAGTATATTAAATATATTTATATTTGAATATTTATATTTGAATATCTTGAGATTGAGTGTGATTGAATATTAGGAGAATATTCTTACTGAAAGAGTTGTCAAGCATTTGAACAGGCTGCCCAGGGAAGAGCTGGAGCCACCATGCCTGCTGGCATTCAAAAGGTCTACAGACGAGGCAGGTAAGTGACAGCCTCACCAGAGGGGATGCAGAACTGCACCTGTCGGTAACCAACACAAGTGGCCTCATCAGGGAAGTCAAGATCCGCAGTGGAGTTGCTGGAGTTGGTGGCGTTTGCTGTTCTGAGACATGTGGGTCAAGTAAGGAGTAAAGTTAGGCCTCTGAACTTAAGAAGAGAAAACTTCAAGCTCTTCAAGGAGATTGACAGTAGGAGGTGCCCTCAGGAAAAAGCAAGTGGAACAGAGCTGGCAGATGAAGGAAGTATTCCAGAGTAGCGTGAGAGCTGGCAATCCCCAGCTGCAAGACATTGGGCAGGGATGGCAAGACAGTGCATGGCTGAGCAAGGACCTGCTGGGATAACTAAAGGGAAAGAAAAAAATGCACAGAGAGTAGGAACAAAGACAGGTACTCTGGGAAGGGTAAAGGGATGATGTCCAGTTGTGTAGGGATGGGGCAAGGAAAGCTGAGGCGAAGTTGGAACTGAACTGGGCAAGGAACACAAAGAATAATAAGAAGGGCTTCTACAGATAAGTTAACCAGAAAAGGAAGGTCAAAGAAGATAAACAATGTTGGCAAACTGGTAACAGTGGATAAGGAGAAGGCTGTATTACTCAACAACAGAATGAGAACGGCCCTGCCAAGAAGGATTTTGGAGTGCTGCTGCATGAGAGGCTGGACATGAGCAGGCCATGCGCACTGCCAGCCCAGAAAGCCAAATGTGTCCTGGGCTGCAGTCCTCAGTCTGCCCCAGCTTCATGTCTATGCATTTTCCCTTTTCTTTGGTAACTGACAGAAATCAAGCAAGTTAAACCAATAATTTGTTCTGAAAAACAGCAAATTTACAGATGCAATCTTAACTCACTTAAAACCTTTTTAAAATTGGATTCTTGGGCTGTGCAGCTCAGCACACTTACTACATTTTCCATTTTTCTTTCTAGAGTTAAAAAGTGCTATAGTCAGATATTTTCAGACCTACCACTTACTCCTGACCAATAGCACTTTTCTTCTTCTCTCCTGATCAAAAGTTTCTCTTAAATAGGAAACTGTCTTCAGCTCCAGAAAGTCACTTTCATTAAATAAGCTTTAAAATCAATAATGTTTCATTATTAAATCCAGATCCACATATAGGAACTTTACAGTAAAATGAACTAGTAATATTACTGCTATATTTTTGCTTTTGCACAGGCAGACACATTTTCTTCAGATTTCTCAAATTTGCAGCACTCAGAAATGACCAATGAGATGATAGCATTTAAAGTAAACAGCTCACTTCTTTGACTTAACATATGGTATTAAAAATCCTAATCTCCATCCCATCAACAAGGAACCCGACACACATAACACATAGTGAACATAAAGCAACAGTTATCTTTCTCTGACAGCACTACAAGGAGCCATAGATCTACCTGCCATGCATGCACAAATAACAGTCCTTGATATGTACATCAGAGAACCAGTCAGAAAGTTTTCAGTTTTACTCCTCTATCAACAATGTCATTTATGCACTTGTCCTAAACATGAACAAAATGATAGAATGAAAGAATAATTACCATAAACTAGAGAATGCTAATGCCTAGGTTATTCATCCTTGAACTCAGATGGGTGACTTGCAGAGACCCTTCTAAATGATGACCCTTACTATTCAAAAACAAAGAATATTAGCAAGACTAAACACAGAAAATAAACTCAAGGACAGGTATGTAATTGCTTTCTGGACTTAATCTTTTCAAGACTCAAGAATTTAAACTCAAGAGCATCCATATACAGCTAGAAAGAAATGAACTAAATGAACTAAAATTGTGTATGACAAGTGAAAAAATCTGATCTGCTCACTTTTTCTTAATTTTTAAAAAGGTATGCATTGTGGCCTCAACACAAGAAATAAGCAATCTTAAAGCTGAAATTAGATTTCTTCTTCCTAACTTCTTCCTTGTCCCAATGCAGACATGAATGGTGACCTGCTAATTTGGTATATACTCAATGCCATTCCTACTGTTTTCAAAGAGAACTGGGATAAGCAGGCTGGCAAAGAAAAATAACTTGGATGCTATAAACGCAAAGGTAACAGGCTGTGTGGCTCTGAATTGTGAAGGGATATAAAGAAGTGAAGACTTACTTTTTTATAAAAGCTATTAAGTCCCAGTTGGCAACTTCTATGCAAAGATATAATTCAGTCTGTGCACTTCTGCAAATTTTAAAAGTGGCTTAAAATAAATAAATCAATAAATTAAAATTCTATTAAACAGAGAAGGAAAACCATCCTGCAAGTACTCAGTGCTTAGGATCAGCCTACCTCATAAGGGAGGGTTATACTCAGTAGGAACCAGAAAACACTTTCCAAAGAAAAGGAAACATAATTTCACTGGTTTTCTCATTGCTTATTCATTTAAGTGGAAATACATAACACTTGGACACAAGCTTTCTCTCTTTTATAGTCCTCCTGTTAATCTTCTCATACATATTCTCTTCTTGGAATAAAACATTTGAGAAGTGTCTTTATTTTCCTTGGCTTTCCCCCTTATCTTACACATACGAGTGTGTGTTCCTATCTCAACAGTTTCTCAAGGCTGAAAGATGAAATTCCATTTCCTTGATAATCCAGTCCCGTCTAGAGTCTTTAATACACAAAAACTTTTAACTCTACTTTTTTAGTTGCAAAGCATCAAAGAAAATGTAACAGTTTCTAGTTTTGATCTCAGTAAGTATTACAAAAAATAGCCACAGAAAAGAATGTTTTTACAACTATTAAAATTTATCAACCCTCTGCAATGTTTATAATATTGCAACTAGGAAGATATAATACTTTATATGATTTTTTTGTCATATTAAGGATTAGAAAACAGTTTTGAAAGTTATGAGCTCAGCAAAGGAAAAAAAAAAAAAAAAAAACAGAGCTAGACAGGGATTAAATTATTTGCCCAAGGCTACATAACAGGTCAGAGGCAGAAATGTGAATTGGAAACAATTCCCCCCAGCTTTCCAACACAGTTCCTAAACACCAGACTATCTGGAGTTTTTGAGTCAGACATAAAATACACCACTCTCCAATGAAAAATTTGTATTAATCTCTGACAAAAATCTGTGGAACTCCTGATCATGGAACTTTGCAATTTTTTAAAAATTCTGAGTGTACAAATGTGTGCATGCAGCTGTAATCTGGTGACTCTTGGGTAATCATAAGTGTTGCCTCACACTTCCATAGGATGAAAGAACTGTAAAGTAAAACTGATCAAAACAGCCACCCTTGGGTCACAAGAGTCAACACTCTTGATTACACCAGGGGATGTCCAGGGTGCATCTGCTGACATTGTGCAATCATTGTTATTTATTTTATAAAAACACATCATAAATAATTTTAACATGAAGAATGTTCTATGTGAGAGACTTTGGGAAAAAGGTGACATATTAGAATGATTACATATTTTAAAAAATTTATTTGCCACGGCACTGAGTATTCAGTGTGATGTAACTTGAGTTATGGACTCATCTCTCTTTTAAGACAGCTTTCTTAGTATACAGAAATGCCAATATTGTATAGAGGTGTTGATGCAATAAACACAGCTAAGAAAATGAATATATAAGAAAGGAAGGGATCCATAACTGCATTGCACATTTAAATGAATAAACACAATAAATCTGTGAATACAGACTTTGTCTTCCTTGACTAAAAAGCAAACTTGCAGAGATGTCAGAAAAATAGAGCAATGATACAAAAAAAAACTCTGCATCACCTTCTGCTCCTTCAACCCCATGATTGCAGTAATTTTCATCTGATATCATTACAGCTTTCCTCCATCTGAGAAAATCAGATCTGCATTTGATCACCTCCACATTCCCACAACCAAATCCCAGCATCTCCTGATTGCAGAAGTCTAGCAGCATTTCACAGTGTCTTCTAGCTGTTACAATTCTGTATACTTCCATAAGATTATTATCAACAAATATCTTCCAGAAAAAAAAAAAGATTGCACTATTATTTCAAACTGTTACCTTGCTAAAAGTAAGAGGTCTCTGTTAATGAACCAGTACCACAAGGCTGGTATGATTTCATCTAAGAGATTGCCTGTGCATGCCATAGGCTGAGGTACTGCAGACTTTTGTGTTCTGGACAGATGAATTAATCGTACTTACGTCTCTTTCTGCAGAGATTTTATCTCTTTGTATATTAAAATATCAAAGTTACCAACCTCACTTTAGTTATTGGGCTGCTGACGGTCTACCTGAAAGAAAGGCCCAGTCTTGCATAAACTACACACTCAAAACCTTAATGAAAAGTCAATAAACTTTGCTTTCTTATAGCAGGAGAGAGACTTATCTACCTGAAGACCAATTTGATTCATCATGCCAGGAAAGGGCTTTATTTAAGAAGAATTCATGTTTTCAGGGCCTTGCTGCAAAAAATAGTTATGAAATATATGAATATTCAGACTGGCAAAATAATAAGAATTAAAGTCCTGGAAATTTACTTTGAAAAAGTAAATATTCCTCCTTCATACCATGGCAAAACTCATTCACACTGACTTATAATGTAGAATATGAGTGAGTTGAACTTAGTGCATGTGAAAGCAAGAAAATAGAGTGATCTACAGAAGTTATCTTTGTTCTTAAAAACAAAACCCCAAACATTTCAAAGTGGTTCATTTTTAAATGTTAAAAAAACAATTCAGTTACACAGCATGGAAAACAAATACAGAGGTATTTAGGTAACACAGTCTACTGTATCACCACACTTTTTAAAACAAGATTTTCCCACCACTCTCAATTTCATCTCAAGTAAGGATTCTCTGTAATCAACATACCCATTTCCTAACTGATACATCCAGAAAGCAAATCTGTAACTATTGATCCACTGTTTTAGCTGGAGCTGCAATCTGCCTAAGCTAGCTGAAAGCAGACTGCCCTGTGATACCCTCACAACATTATCGCTTGCTGGAAATTTTTTGAAAGACATTCCATTTGGCAATAACAACAGAGTGAAGTAATAGGCTCATTCACTTATATACAGGCTTGAATAAGAGAGCATAACCTCTTCCTAGCTCTGTTATCAAAGACCCATCACAGTGGATATTATGTTTTATGTTCAACTCAGTAGGATTTTTGGTCATGCTGAGAGCCAGAAAAACGTCAGCTACAACACAGGCCAGAAAGGCTCAAACAGCGTTCAGTGGATCACTGCTGGACCAAACTGTTTCACCCATTGACAGGATTAGCTGCAGCTCCAGCTGCAGGTCTCAGCCATGTGTTAGGCTCGTGATTATGAATTATTAACACATCTTTCTGGTTCCAACATCAGTCAAAGGGAAAGTCACTTATATTTACAAGTTAGCAGCTGATTGCAGCACTACTTAAATCCAGCAGTAATCTCTCTGAACCCCCCTCACTGAGCAGCACTTTATTTTCAAGGCACAGAAAAACAAAAAAATCTGGTTTCAAACCTATGGCAAGCGGCAGAATGAGGCAATACTACAGAAGAAAAAAACCAAACTATCCTGTGACATCTAGATTTCCTCCAAAGAGCTAGAACACACACTTTTTCTAAATATTATCTTTTCAAAGAAGTCTTTTCAGAATAATTGTTGTGCTGATATCATGAAATCATGAGAAGGTAGAGGCTGAGAAAGATTTTGAGTAAGCAAGAAAGGTGTGATCACTGTCAGTGTTTGAAAAAACCCCAAAGTTATAATTTCAAGACAACCTCATAAGTAGAAGGAAGCCAGAAAGAAAATGTTAAAATCTTTCCCATCATAAGAAGTCAAAACAAAAAACACATTCCAAGACTTGTGTATACAGAATACCAATAAACACAGGAATGGGACCTTTAAAGAGAAGAGGAACTGCCTCCAACTAAATAGCAGCAATTTAAATCCCTGCTTCTGCCTGATAAGATACAAACTGCCCAACTAAGCTGTCCAGAGATGAAACTAAAAAACCTGACACTGGCAGACTCTCTGGGTTTAACAGAGCTGCTTCATTAATTATCTAGACATTGGCACTGCTACTGTGAACTCCCAACTATACAGAGCAAGAAAAACTCATTTGGCCACAAGCACTTGAACGTTAAAAAAAAAATTCCCAACAAAAAGCCCCCTGCATTTCAGTGGATGCAGCATTTGTATGCTTATCTACGGGTTTTTAATGTCACTTTACAGTTAATAATTAGCCCTCCTCTGGCCTGCACAAAGAGTGCCACTGAGACAAAAGAAAACGTTAAGTGTGTTAGCTATACTTGCCACTGGTATAAATAGTCAAAGGGATGATTAATGAATGAGGGGGAGAATTAAACAGAGCAGTGAACAAAGACAAAGCCCGTTTGCTTGGCTGCCCACAAACCAAGACAAGCTGCATCCATAAAGAAACTACAGAAAGTGACAAACAAAAAATCAGCTTAATAGACAGCTCATGAAGACTTTATTTAACCCCACATTATGACAGCCTCAGTGCTTTATTAACACTCTGACATGTTAAGATGCCAGGGTCATTTGAGGCTAAAACACACATTTGTTGGGGGGAAAGGCATAGAAAAAAAATGCACATTTTTGTGCCACAGAAAGAAAAACAGAGAGGGTCCAAATAACTTAAACAACACCCTTCAGTCCTCCTTTGTGGAGCATGCCAAAATCGACATTTTTAAAGAGTTGTTTAGAGATGTCAAACAAAGCAGATGAAGCACTAACACAGGAGAAGTAGCTTGACAGGCCTTATCCTTCCCTTCCAATGGCTACATTTCAGACAGACATGCTTAGATTAAAAAAAAATTGTGATGGCTTTTAAATTTAAAGCAAATTATACTCGCTTTTTTCCTTTTAAATGAGCTAATGAGCATTTCCAGTTACTCTCCACAAATTACTACAGATACCTGATGTCCTCTATAAATGACTATGATTTCTGAATCAAAAGCTCTGTAGTAAAGTTGATAAACACAATATAGTCCAGCACCATTACTGCTTAGACCATTTTCAAGTTGGATTTAATATAGAAAATTTAAATATATATTTTAATTTGAGTTATCTTGCCTTTTCTTTTGTTAAATAGAGATTTGTAGATATTTTTATTTTTTTCAAACAAAAGTAGTATTTTCCCAGTCTATTTCCTTTCATCACCTACCCAAAGTATTCAGCAATTCCAATAAACCTCTAATAAATAAGATATATAGTAGAGAAAATGTTAAAACCAAAACATAAAATAAAATCTCTGCAGTACATGAACAAGCACCATAGTAAGATAAAGAACTTTCTCTCCAGCTTATAATGTCATAAGTGCACAACTCCATAAATAATGTTCCACATGTAGCCAAATCTTCTAACAAGACACCACGGTATGTAAATATTTTGTTGTTACTGACAAACAAGCATAAAAACTTCCCCTTCTTTGTTGCTATGGATTCAATATTGCATATCCCTGAAATGTCATAGAAATTCTTTACTCTTTCCATACTGATATACAACATACTTATTTAAAAAAAAACTCTGTAGAACAGCTGTATTTAAACTGAAATTTACATTTCAAGTAAAGGTATTCTTATCCTCCCAAATCAGCACTGATACACAAAAAAAGTTTCCTGTCCATGCTTTTTTCTCCATACCATGCTATCCTTTCATCCATCCTCTGCTACAACGCTTCTTTTTGTATGCTTCACTGCAATGTCTAAGAAAATAAGGTGGAGAAGAAAGACATCCTGTATCACTTAATTTTTTCTCCCTCATGTACTGCAACACACCCAAAACTGATACATTTATGTCAGCAAAGAAAACCCCTTTTAATAAACTGCTTAATGACCTGAAAATAGAACATGCTCAAAACTTACGGTGAGATCATGCACAGAAGGCATTCCACATTTTCTCCTAAAAGCTCTCATTTTCCTCTGTGAGAACAAACTTGTTCAGGCTTCTACTTTCACTTCCATCAAATATTTGCCATCTCAACAATATGTAAACTTTATCCATCAACTTCATACCTCCCAAGTCACAAAAGAAAACTTGGCTTCAAACTCCATTCACAAAGAACTGAAACTCTTTTTTTTTATTGTGAACTATCATGCATTTTCAACAAATAAAGCAATCCAGAGTTACAAGGACAATTTGCATGCTGCTGTTATCTGGACCAGTTTTTAAAACACTGCAAGAAGTTTTTGAATTTACCAATGGCATTCAAAAAAGACTAAAGAGAACTCTCCCCTGGCATGCCCAAATTCTCCTGAGTTTCAACATGTTTCTTTATTTCCAAGAAAATAATGTAATGGCATTTTGAACAGTTAAAATACTAATTTTCTTTACTATGACATATTTTTAGAAATAATGACAATTACATGCCAGACTTCCAATTAAAGATGAATGAATAAGTCTAACTGCTCTAGATTCCTCTGAAAGCTCAGGATGGATCATATCTAAAACCTCCTGGTATGTAATTTGAAATACAGAGTGTGCTATGTAGCAGCAACTGTAGAATTTTAGTCTGAGTCTAAAAAGTTTCAAATTCTTAGCCCAGTTTTGACTGAACATCAAAGCTGGGCAGATCTTATTTTAATGTACAATGCCAATAACATTGGAAATGTGGGAGCTGGGGAGGGAGAGTTTAGGGTTTTTCTCCAAATGTCCTAAGAGGTGAGAGACAATGAGAAAGTGTTCTGTACCAGTTCTCACCCACGTCAACACATTGTTTTTGCTTTAGGAATGCAATGAAAACTGATCATCTGAGTAACTAAAAGGTATCAGCTTCAATAGTCAAAGTCGAACTTTCCTGGGCAAGCAGCAGAAGGAGGGAAATAAGTCATCTCCCAGTGTTCAAAAGTGTGATCTCTGCAGGGAAGTGCCACACGCCCCGTACATCCCCAGCCAGGGTGTGCAGGTTTGCTCAGGGCCTTGTCCCTCTGCAGCTGCCAATAACCTCACACTGGGCTCCTGCAGGACCCTGTCACTCACAGAATCACAGAAGGCAGAGGCAAAGGAGACACAGGAGGCCATCCAGTCCGTACCTCTGCCAGTGGGTGAGGTGTACCTAAATGAGAAACCACTGGAAAAGCCTCTCTGGACTGCTCATGCAGTGACATCAGTCTCACAGCAGCATCACTCTCCCACAGCTGAAGCTTTAAAAATGATAACCAAGTGTGACACACATTCTAAGAGCAAATAAAATGAAGTGAAAACCAAGACATTTAGGCCACATCTACACTGTCAAGCACTCAGATCTCTGGAACAACTCAAACTGTTTCTTAGCCACATACATTTATTCTTGTTAGCTAAGGCATGCATCCCACAAACAGCAAGTCACAAGGGTTAAAAGATCTTGTGAGAGAGTCACTGTGTCCAGTGAAGGGAGTTGGGCTGTTTCTAAATGCCCAAAGAATATTGCTACTAATTTACTCTATGAGAACACTGTCATATCTACATCTGTGTACACACATGGATAAACCAAATAATGCCCTTCTAAAAACAGCTAGGAAATATTGGTATCAAAAAATGAATCCAAGCCTCAATCTCAGCTTCAAAAGGTTTATATTTTATGAGAAAGTAGTTGAAAATAACACAAAAAGTGAAATTTGTTTATTTAGTAATCCCTTGACAGTCTCCATTGACCTATAACCTCCATTTTGAGTTTGCTAACCACATAAACAGCAATTTGTGCTAACTTGAGCCACCACAATGAGAAAAAAAAAAGAGATGAAGGCAAAGTAATCAGGTAATACAAGGCAAAAATAAAACCACTGAAGTCGCCTTTTTTTCCTGATGCATTAACTGCAAAGCAAACATTACTTTAAAAATATTTAATTTGAACACCACATGCTGAAAAAGTGCACAAACCAGGAGGAATTTACAGATTAACTAGATTAATTGATGGCACAGATTGAATTTTAAAGTGCAGTTCCACCTGTGTCCCTTTGAATGCCCTGCCCACTCCCAGCCTGTTTGTCTGGCAAAGAGAGAAAGCCTTGGTGCAGTGCAAGCACCATTCAGCCACAGCCAAATTACTGGTGTGCTACCAACACTGCTTCCGTCACAAACCAAAAAATCCCCAACACTACACCCTAGCTCCAACCCAGCCAGACCAAGTACAAGTTTATATACATAAAGAAATTATTCTGTCAGTTCATGCAGCATAGCTGGCTCCTGAAAGGAAGTGATGTAAAATGGCTGGGGATAGGAGTGAGAAATCAGTCACTTGAAACAGCAGGCAAAGAGTGGCAGTATAGACCCTTACAGTGTCCAGATTAGATTTAAATCTGCCAAAGGCCAGTTAAAATTTAAGATATAAACAAGAAGCTCTATTCATACCAACTTATTTATTAGAAAAGACACTAAGAATAAAGCAGTTCTCCAAGTACTTTAGCAAGGCTGAGCAGTCATTTCTGAATTTATTTTAAATTCAGTTATGTACACTGAGCAATTTAAACATGCAAAGGAAAACATACTTTACATCATTATTTATCATTCCATAAAATAGAACAGCAGCCTATAAAATGATCTATTTCTCTATGCATCATTTTCATTCTACTTCAAATGTGCAATCCAATTTTTTTATACTTTAGATTGGAAAGTTAAAACTGCTCTATTTGCATGCATCACAATAAAGAGACAATGGATTCAGCATCTTGGGTTCTGCAACTCTCTAAAGGAGAAGCTAGAGAGACTTAAAGAATTAAATGAAAGAACTACTACGCTGACAGAAATATAGAGTTGCTTTGATGAAAATGATCATGCTAAGAGAACCTACGCTCAATCCAAATTTTCTTGGAAAAGTAAAATATATCTCTTGACCAGTTAACAGGAAATGGTAATTTGAATACATATTTATTCATAGTTGCAATAAAAGAAAACAGAAAATGTTGTTTATGCGCTCGTTTTCCTCATGCATCATTCTTTCAGACTTCATTTTCCGGTTTTTTTTTAACTGTTCTTCATATCTATGTAAAAGTAATAAGCCATTTGCCTCTACTACCACATCCTCAATTTTTTAAGGAATATTCTATGGCCACAGGGCAACTAATTGAGGTTCTCGACAAGAAAGTCAAAACTAAATTTCAAATTCTGCTATATATTGAAAAACAAATGGGAGCTTAGGTTCCAAAGTGCTGTGTCCATTATTTTCTAGGGGATTAAGAAAAAAAGAGGAAAGACAATTCCCCCCTTTCTCTCCACAACAAGCCTATGTGCTCTTTTTCTTAGCCAACAGCTATTTCTTATTGAAAAAAATAAAACAAACCAACAAAAGAACAAAACCCCAAAAAGACAACAAACAAACAAAAAACCCGAACAAAAAAAATCCATGGAAAAGGAACTTTTAAAAATGCAAAGCCAAAACCAGCAACATTTCTGTAAGATTAGATACTACAGACTCCCATGAAGAGGAAGGTATACCTGAAAACTTCCTTGTAAAGGATTAACGCCTAAAAAGCTGCATCAGGGTTAACTAAACAGGAATCCATTGATTCATACCCATGCAAAATTCTGACTTCAGCAATCCCATCTTTCATTAGAAGATCTATTACAATTTCCTTGTGTCTGATTTGATGGTCTTGAGAGAAAACATGCACAAAACCAATAGTGATGGAAGCATTATACACCTGCTGCTTCTTCACATCTGGACCAGTAAAGACACTGGGCCAAAAGTGGGGGGTTCTCTTTCCTTACTTCCAAAGAACATTGTAAATAGGCTGATATTACCTGCAAGTTCCTTCAGACAGAAATAACACCTTATCAGCAATATTAAGGAAGATATTTAAGGTAGAAGAGCCATGGAAAGCTTAGTCTTTAAAGACAAATGTTTAAGGGAAAAAGTGGTGAAACTGAGCTGTAAGGTAGGAGTGAAACTGTACCTCACTTGTTTCCAAATGTTAACTAAAATACAGATTTCAAGATTGTTAAGATCATAGATTTCAGGAGGGTTATTTAACTCCAACCTGAGATGCTGCCAATGTCACTTCAGCAAACTTTAAAAGTGCCACACAACAATACATCCACTTTTCTTCCTCCCAAGAAATACATTTCTGAAATTCAACAATTACTTCTGTGCCACTCTCACTAAGAAAAGATTGCCCTAGATAATAGGAAACTGCTCACTGCTCAATCACAACATTTTGATTACCAGACTGGTTCAACACAGCTCCAATTTTGGATTTTTTAGCCTCCTTAATTTGTTTTCATTATTTTTTTTCTTCATTTGATCATTACTGTTATTTTTCCATGGATATATTTATTTCATGTTCATCTGTAGGAAGCTACAATATGAAAGAATGTGAGCACCTCATCTAGGTGGCAATTCAGAGAGGTTTATTAATCCTGTGTCCTTAACAACGATGAGCATGGTTTCACAACCTACCATTATTCAGTACTTCTGGGCATCAGCTGAGCACTCAAACCAGAACCCCACATTTCTATTGTACTGTCAGCTTTATCAGGATTACATTTACATTTCAGCCAATCACACGCATAAAACAAATAAGGATCACTAACAACTACATTTGACACCATCTTAATACATCTGGCTATTGGGACTGGGAAAGTGTGAGAAATGCTGCAGAATCACAACACTTTCTATAAAAGCTGTCGAATCAGCAGTTTTTTCACCTATCAACACAGTGAACTCAAATTCATTTCCAGACTAACTGGCAATCTTTCATCCCCTGAAACCACGAGAGAAAAGAAAACAAACTATCAAGATTCTAGTTCACCCAGTATGATGACTAAAGCATTTAAGATAATGCTGTAAATGAAATATGTTGTTTCATTTTGATGTCTATTAAGTTCTGGGTCAATAATATGTAAATAACTTTCTACCCTTTGAGATCTGATTTAGGCTCACTATTAAAATGGCAGAAAAATCTGTATTCTCTTAGGAACATCTGATCTAGTGTTTCATTACTATAGTTGGGGAAATATTTTCAATACAAAATAGCTTTGCTCTAGTTGAGGTGGAAAAAGCAGTTTAAAAGCATTTCTGCTCTTTTACAAATCCTGGAATAACTTTAATTGCATATATTTCTAATAAGTTTTTTTCTTAGAGGCATTTAAAATTTGAAGACATTGAAATTTTATATAATTTTGTGACAAAGGGATATTACATCTTTATCTTTTCTTCATGTTTGTAGGTTGAGATGAACACACCAAGCTAAAGGGCATTGTGAAGATAAGTTTCCATGACATTTACTATAACTCTTTTATATTACCATCTGGCTATTTTATATGTAGCATTCAGAGGGAAATATAAAAAAAAATGATGTAAAGCTGAAATTATTTCCTTGATAACACTTGTTTTAAACACCATGCCACTAAATAGCTAAAAAGTCTCAAAAGTGAATGCATAAAGCATATAAAAGCTACAAGCATACTTACATAAATTCTTAAGATTAAAGTAATAACTTCTAGAAAAAGGTGGGAGAAAACATACTACAATAAATCTATTTGTAATGGTATTTGGGTTCCAGCAACTGCTTTCATTGTTCTCAAGTGGCTTACATATAAAACAATAGATTTGATGTATGATTTCAATCCCTTATGGAAAACTGTTCTATCTACAAGCAGCCTGTCAAACAAAATAACAAAAACAAAAAAGCAGCTCAGCACTAAGAAGAAATAACATACTTAAAAACAAAGTAGGGACACCTTTTTGGTTTTTTTTAAAATCCATTTCAGACAGCTTTAAGGACCAGATTACCACAGAGAATAGGATGGAGGCTTGGGAAACAGGGAGGAGGGGAAGGCATACAGGAAAGTACAAAGATAACTGTGGGAAGCTGTACCCTAAAACACCATCCACAAAGCTGGATAAAAGCAAGTGCTTTCATAAAAATTCATAAGCTTGATGCTACCTAGCAAGGAATATCAGCTTCACTAGGAGTCAGACTAGCAAAATGAAGGACAGCTGCACAGAAGGACAAAAGAGCACAGAAATCAAACAAAGGTGATATTTTTATAGCTTAGCAACTGTAAGCCTAGCAATTAGGCATGACTCTCCCATAGCTGGTGCTCCTTTTTAATTTTTTTAAATGATTGCTACTGATCTCATACATAACAGAAACTGTGCAGCGCCTGTTACCTGGAGACACCTTGCTCTTCATTCTTGTTAGAGCAACACCTACACGCTTTTATTCAAGGTCAGATAATGCCAGCACTGGGCTTCCCAGAATCACAGCACAGCACACAGGCTCTGCCTTGGAGAGAACACAATCTAACTTGACAAGACAGACAAAAAACCAGCATAAAGAACAGATTTAAGTATGCTATTCAAGGTCATATAGCAGGTTGATGGCAAAGGAAGAAACAAGTGTTTCTCTCACACCGAAATCTCTTGCCCCCACTGACTGGGAATTGCTGTCTCTTTAAACTGCCTTTGTAATATATATTCTTTTTACTCAAAGCAATATTGTATGAAATTCTATTTCATATTGATCAGTGTATGTTAGTTTAATGATTTTCAGCACTTTCCCTCTCTAAACAAAACTCTAATGTCCTTACACAATGTATTAAAGACAGAAAGGAACTCACCCTGTCCACTCCAAAACAAAAAGTGTCATATACCTGTATTGCTTCTGCTATACTGGAGGTAATAAATCCTGCTGAGAAGTTGGATTCACAGGCTGAAGCTCATACTGACTACATTTATTTGCTTGTTCTCAGCTGGAAATACAAGCAAAGCAAGATTACAACTGCTCAGAAGTTGAGCAAAACTAAGTTTCTGTCTCACCACTTATTAGTCTCAGGGGTTTAACAAGCTGAATAAGCAATTTCTATTTTATTTTTACAACAAGTGCTGCAACAATGTTACGATGCTGCTTGTATTCATCAAAACTGTCTTCCTGATCAAAACTTTTAATTTGTTTTTAATCCAGTTTCTCATATTCTGTAGCTAAACCTATCTGGCTGTCATTCTATGCAAGCTCATAACACCAATTGCAGAATTCAGACACTCTCTTGTTTGCTTCTGCATTTACCAATTCTGAATTTTAGGTCTATTTTGGTAACAAGGAATTACAAAAATATGTACGTATTTGCACAAATACATTGTTATCAGGAAAGAGAAATCTTCTATTTAGTTAGAGTACAAATAATCTCATTCTCCCAGAAGTTCTACTGAGTCAAATATAATTTTGACCAACTTTCAATTAAATAGCCAGCAGCTATTGTGCTTAATTGTTACTGAAGTCCATGCATGACTGCAGGTTTGGGCTCATGGTAATTAATTTAATTCTTTGTGGCTTAGTAATCTGCTCCACTATTGGATGTGTAACGTGATAGAAGGAAATAAATCTAGGTTGGAACAGTTTAGTGTAAAAAGCATGGATTAAAGTAAAAACACAGACAAAATAGGTCTGGGCAGTTGAAGGCTTTGCTCACAGTGTCACTACATAAAATAAAATTATGACTGAGAAAATGATGCCTGTATGCAGAAGCATTCCTAGTGACACCATCTAGCACTCACAATGCTGAGCACCACAGACCAGAGCTCCGAGAGTGAGCCCCTCTCAGATGCCTCAGAGCCCTGTGCAACACAGGAGTGATGGAAATGGGTGTCAGAAAAAACATACCCACGAACTGAGTATTAGAAATCTCCAAAACATCCTGGTATGTCTGGGCAATAACATTAGCAAGATGACACCAGAGGACAAGAGCATACTTGAAAATATGACTACCAAACTAAATTTACCAGTATATTAGCACTCAACATTTACTAAAACTTCCAATATTTAAAACATTATATAATGAAAATTTTCATTGAGATTGGTTTTGTCTTAATTTTTTTTTAATCTTTCACTACTAACACATTGGTTCAGAACAGACATGTTTACAGATGAATATGGCTTGCAGACCATTCCAGCACAACCTTCCAAGCAGAGTAATACCTCAAAGATGCTTATTTTGTTCCCAATGTAGTAGGTGCTGAAGAGTTTTTATACCATGTTATTCAAGTGGAGATATGATCACATTAAGTTTCATTATTGTATTAAACTGGAAAATAAAATTTTCAAAACTAGTAAGAGATTTTTGCTTTTCACTTTAAGAAATTGAATAACACTAAACACCAGGTATTTTAGAAACTAGCCTTGCTTACACTGCCTCAGGCTGGCTTTTAAATAATCTTCCATCCTCCCTCTAGATTAATAGCTATTCCTGAAAATTTAAGAGTAGAATACAAAGCTTATCTGCAAGTTCCTAGCAAGTACTGAACAAACATTGTGACTGAAAGTGCTCCAAGAGTCTCAAAGAAATACAAATAATATTTTATCCCCCAAAATATTAAAAAATATAATTTTTGATTTGATACAGCTGGAGGTCAAAGTGGAGATTTGGTTTCTACGTTACTTTAAGACTCACCTATCTGAAGAACATGCTAAAATGATGTCTGAATGTAAAAGGATCTGATTTCTGTAATGGTTCTAAACGAAAGCTTCTTAAGAAGACCACACTATATAAATTATCAATCTCTGTCAGTGGTGGTTAACAGCATGCTCTGAGAGTGCTGATTAAAACAAAAGGTCAGAACAAACATCAGTGCTCCAGAGACTCTTGTAGATAATAGTGTAATTAAAATGTAACTCTAGACTGCTCCATGCTTACTATGTCAGCATCTTTCCAGCAGGGAATGGCCAGAGAGCCTGGCAAACTCAAGCAGTCACAGTGGAAAGTGGCAGGAGATGTCTGCTGAAGGAGCAAATAGATAAGCATCAATGTTATCAACTTGAGCTACATACTGGAACTCAAACAGCCTTTTTCTTTTTTTCTTTCTTCTTTTCCTTCTTGCTCTTTTTTTTTCCCTCCTCCTTTCAGAGTGCATGCTGTCCTGTCTTTTGTTCTGGCAGAGATAAGATGTATAAATTATGAGTGGTTGACAAAGTATACTTCAGTGCCTGAGGCAGCTCATCAATCATTTTCCACATGTCGACAGGTAATTGATGCGAGCCCTGCAGGCGCATCTCCATCAGGTAAAAGGAGGAAGGAATTAAATCTGCTGTCATGGTTTGAGCAGATGATCTGTATTTAACATTCTTTTTAATTTAGAAGTTGTTTATTTTAAACTGTATTTGGCCGTTCTTGCTCCCTCCAAATCTCTCTGCACCATGCTCACTCTCCCCAGGACCTCACAGAGCAGGCTGAGTGGGACTGTCTGTACACAGTGTGTCACACAGAAAAACGCTTCAGCAGGGTGAGAGGGTGCTCCAGCATGGGACAGCAAGAGACCACCCAAAGACTGTTGGGGAGCAGCTGAGGAACTTGCTTTCTACTTCAGTGAAGCTTAACATCAAAGATACTGCTTGTCAGGCAATTATCTGTCAAGTGAGTTAGGTTCTGATCAATCTGGGATACTAAATACACAGACTTTTTTCCTTTGGTTATTATCTTTATTCCATTTAGCTTCACCTCTCAATCTGTTTACATTTCTTGTCTTTGAACAAAGCATTTTAAAGTTAAAAACTCAGGGCAGAGACAGGAGGGAAGTAAGAAATGGTATTGGGTCCAAAGGAATGGAATTAATTTTCTTCATAGCAGCTTACATAATGCTATGGATGAGATTTATAATCAAAACAGTGCTGACAACACACAAATGTTTTAGCTATTGTTGAACAGTGTTTGCCCAGTCAAGTCACTCCCTGCTCCTCACTCTGCTCCCACAGTGAATACACTGGGTGTGTCCAAGGGCTTGGGAGGGGACACAAGCAGGAAGAGGGCCCAAACGGAGAAGATATTCCATGCCATGGACTGCCACACTCAGCAATTAACCAGCAAGGAGTGGGTTTAGGTGTGTGAGCCTGGGCACAGGCCCACCCAAGGGAGGTGGTGAGGGATTGCATCACTTGCTTTGGTTTGTGGATTTTTTTCCCAGTTAAGTGCACTACCTCAGTTCTTTGTAATCCATGTTAGATACAACTTACTCTGAAAATCCACTGGAAGATGTAAACCTGTTAAATCCTGCGAAATGTGGAATCTCACAACATTAGATACTATCCTTAATGTAATCAAGCATTCTGCATGGACTGGAGCTGAGCCTTTCCACCACAACTGAGCAGCATTTACTGGACAAAATGCTGAACACCAGAACTGAAATTGTGCTGGTGAAGGATGGCATAATATCCATTGTTCTACTGTGGGTGGAGGTGAAAGATGACTGTTACAGGAAGCTTTGTGTTGATAACGTTCTATATCTTATATACATTCCCAGTTTGGGCTGGCAATAGTGCAAATCCCAGAAAATAGTGCTCATAAGGTTCATTAACACTGACACACAAGAGCTTCCTCCATGAATTACTCAATATTGCCAACACAAAGGCCCTCTAAATCCATGGCTTAGTAGCACAATGCTCCCAAACACAACACAGATGGACTGCAGAGGAAGAAAAGCTTTCACATAATTCACAAGTGAAAACAGAAAGACAAAAGACCTAGTACAAATTCCAATGGTACCCATCAGTTTCCAACCACATCTTACTGGGCTACAGAGACAATTGATTCTATAT
The DNA here is from genome assembly GCA_024865655.1 of Emberiza elegans. Taxonomy (NCBI): domain Eukaryota; kingdom Metazoa; phylum Chordata; class Aves; order Passeriformes; family Fringillidae; genus Emberiza; species Emberiza elegans. Next base: position 22,540,449 of record JALJVW010000241.1, on the reverse strand, counting down.
TAGCTATCAAAAAGCAGTGTTCATATTGAGTTTCAGAATGAACCATAATTAAATTTCCTCTGACATAGTTTGAAGTGAACCTGAGCAACAAGAAGTGGAAGAAAGAGCTCTGTGAGTTACTGTCACTTCCATTCTGAAATGCTTCAAGAAAAAAAGCTTACATCATAGAGAAGAAAAAATTAAAAAGCAAAAAAGCAAACTACAGAAATGTAACACCGAGCATAAAAAGCCCAGACCAAAGGTAAGAAATCTTACACTAGAAAAGGGTAGAGGAAAGATCCTGAAAAGGACAGCTGTCTCCCTGAAGAATAACACAAGTGATCAATTCATTAACAAATGTGACTAGACCCAAGAATTTCTAAAGACATTACCTGGAAGAGAAAACTTGTGAAAAAAAAGGGAAAGGGGAATAATATTAGAAGTGTTTTGAGGATGAAGAATGCTTTACAAGAAAAGAAACTGCAAAGTATTCATAGTTCTGATTCAACAAAATATTTCCAAATCTTTAAATAACAGTTCATCTCTGTAACTAAATGTAATAGTTGAGATTTGCAGTGGTGAAACCCATATTTCCACTGATTGGTCAAGTGTGGTATATCTTCCTTCTATCTAAAATAATTGCTCTATATTACTAATCAATAAATACAGTAACAACTCAGCAACAACATGTATCCCTTTGGTCTCCAAAACATGCTTCCTGTATTAAAGAAAAAAGAACTAAATATTAAATATTAGCCTTAACACCACGTATACATGACATATATTGACACAAAATCTGAAAAATAAACTGAGTCATATCAAGGAAAACAGGAACTTTTGCTTACAGTCTAAAACAAGAATTAATGAATAATTTCACTCAAGGTCAAAATAATCAGACTTTGATCAAAGTATAAAAATATTGTTTTTAAAACATTCCTGATCAAATTCTTATGCATTTCATAAATAATATATCTCATTTTACACTATATCATTGGTTAGCTTATATATTTCCAATTAATTTTTCAACTCACAAGAGCATGATTTTGAACCAAATTATCTTTTCTAAAATTCTTTTGACACTGAAACTAATAGATTATAATAACACTCCTGATCCATCCAGAAAACTTGCCAAGATCAGTTCACTTCATAAAGATATTAAACTTTAGTAAAAATTCTAAATTATGTTGCTGTGAGGGAAAGATAAAACATGAAACAAATTATTGCTCAAAGGCTGCTTTTTTAACAAAATGCAGCACCTTCACAATGCAAAGAAACAAGAGGTCAATAATATTGGGCTTGAGCTCTAATATCACCCACATAATCCACTGCACACAAGGCCAAAGTTTCTGCTCAGATAACAATATAGCACTTTATCACATGGCACACATACACAAATTCTTGTCAAAGTTAATATCTGTCGATATAACAGAAGCCAATCAGTGAGTTATCAAGGATGTAGACTAAGAACTTCTCTTTAGCCTGGAGAGAAGCCTAATTAAAGTTCTCTAGCCCTAAGTACTTCACGTTGCTTGCCAGATTCAGACTGGCTGCTGACAACTTGAATCTCCTCTTTAGTCCTGAAAAGAGCTTTTTCAGCATTCATTTTGATGTGGAGGCTTTAATCTGGCTGCCATTTCCAACACATTTTACCAGCCCTGAAAAAGGCCTTTTGTTTATTCCAACTGGCAACTCTTTTTTTGACAGCAAGGCTATAGGTTGGCAAATGTCAAAAGTTCCATTACAACTCTTCCTTTCTATCTTGACTGTTATTAGACTGATCAGTTAAGCACATACCACAGCCAAATTTTTACCAGCAATTTGACCACTTTCTTCTTCTGTTGATCTCCAGATCAGCAATTCCTCACAATTAAGGATACCCTTGATCTCTATCTAAAACCACGAAAGACACACATAGCCGTAGGAAAAATAATAAAAAAAAAAATATCAATAAATATATTGATAAATGAGATCATGACAAAAAATGTAAACTTTAAAAATTATGCTCACAATGTCAAATACACAGGTCATATATACTATAACCATTTGTTACTGAATGCCAAACATTTCATAAACATGAGTATGAGAAGAGAGATACCCTCTGCCATAGAGCCCTCTCAAGATCCATCTGTTGAATCAAATAAAACCAATGAACTCATATATTTCTATATGTTCACCAGATTCTTGGGCTTCCAAACTCTGAAAAAAACTTTTCTGTAATAGGATGGCAAAGAGGAATAGAACATGCCTGCATCATCTGCTCCAATATTTTTATTTTATTGCACGGTATTTAATTATGAATTTCTGAGAGACTGACATTCCATATCCTGGTAATCTGATTTCTTTGTGGCTGACCACCTACTGCCTTGACGTTTAACTCAGTAAGTTTGACTAACCTGGACAAAATACTCTTGGTCCTTAGCAATATAAATTACTCAACAGTTCCAAAGAGCACAATGTCCTTCTCACCAACTACTGCATTCAAGATTGTGTAGGAAGCAATTTTTCCCTCATGGTGTGCCACCATTGGAGGCAGTGCCACCTCCAATCTGGTTCCTGAGCTAGTCAGATCCTCCACCTTCTTACAAGGCAGCACTGTATTCACTGAGCTAGAGAAACAGACTTTCTTCTGGTATCAATCACCATAGTTCATAAAATAAGATTTCACATCATTAATTAATTTTCAATTTTATTGAGCATTTGACTACTTAGCATGCTTTCCAGACAACTGTTTTGAGCACCATCACCCTTGTTGGCAATTCTCAAACTGCATAAGCTTTCTAATTAAATTAAGCCTTGCTGCATGTGAAGAAAGAAGGGAATATTTATTCTAACTTTATGTAGATGAGGAAACAGAGTAGTCACAAGCTGATGAAAAGGTATTGCCCTTGACTTACAGCCTATGGTCTAAGCATGAAGACATTACACAGGATAAATTTTTCACCATATAACGTAATTGATCAAATAATCTACAAACCCCTAAAAACAGACCATGAAATACTTTGTGCAGGACACAAGTATCATACAAATATTAAAAATTAAAAATTATCATCTAATGATTATCACTGATTTAGTCATGCAAATGACTTAATATCATACTGGTGAAAATATGCAGGCTGGTGTCACCAGTAATGATGTTTTTATGAACTGGCACAGTTCATGGAGAACAAGACTTAAGCTGATGCCAATTACTTTTAAAAAGTGCCCTAAACCTGTTTCCAGATTGGGAAGGCAGGAAAGCAAGGAAAAGAACAATGCAGATTCCATTACTATTCAAGCTTGCTTTTTTATGATGAAATGTAACATTCGGATTCTTGGATAGATGATTATTAGAAACTGAATTAGAGGTACTAGCATTTGTACATGAATACAGAGGATGGAAACTAGTGGGAGCTGGCCAGAACATAAGCACAGCTCCAAATGTTTTTTCTCAATCTGAGGAAGGGAAAAAGCACTATAATTTATGGAAAGAGTCACCAGAAGTATAAAAGAACAAATAAAAAAAGGAAAAAACATGTTCATTTAGAGAAGGATGCAATGTGCAACTTCATATTTAAATAAGGTCATCCTTTCCTCTAAGGAAAAATTCAGCACAAATATGGGGAAAAGCATATATATATTTCCTACCCCTGCAAGCCTAACAAATTTCCACTAAGATAACTGCTTTTCCTGTAAACTTGTCTCATGTCTACTCAAGATGAGAGAGCAAGAAAATGGAGAAAATACATTAATGAAGAAAATGCATTTTTATTGCCAACTCTCTTCTCCACATATCTGAACTTCAGAGCTTGTTCACAAAATATTTATTTCTGGTTGAGAACCAGAATGTTTGCCATGCTGTCTAGCATTGCAGAGCACTACACCACTATCCTGTGTAAAGGCAGAAATCCATATTTCTCCACAGATGTTTTGTTTAGAAGATACACATGGTCTCGGTCTCAACAATCCTTAAAGGATGTTTGTGGCATAAGATTTTTGAAGTCACCCCAAAGAGAAAGCCAGCATCACTCCAATTTCATTTTATAGTATGTACAATTTTTTTATGAATAATTGCCACCATTGCTTTTGTGCTGCTCTTGGGCCTACTCAAGTTCTAAGTTTAAAGGAAAATGTTTCACAAGTATGATGAAAAGTACTGCTTAAAATTATTCCACAGATGAGCAGTGACTGAAGAAACATCCATCTTCTAAGTGATTATTTGTTCATGGCAAAATTAAAATAAAAATAAATAAGAACAGATCAGGAAAAAAAAATACCCTAAGAAAATTCTTCTCTGTTTTTAAAGATAATCTTGGTTGGCTTTTTTTTAAGTACATTTTACATTATCTGTAATGTGAATTTTCTTAAGCAAGATACTACAGTAGCACAGCCTTAGATCAAAGCTCACAAGCTATTTGAGTTTAATGAATATAAGTGAAAACTGCATTCTTTAGGTGTGGACACACATACCTACACATACTGCACATACAAACTTCCTTGAACTCTTTTCAACAAAATTTGTCAACTACCCACAAGTCAACAAGTTTGAAAAGTTTTGCTTATAATTTTCAAGTGTTGTATTCCAAACCAAAGAGAAAAAACAAAACAAAACATACAGGTTAGAGTCAACTGTAAACCATTTATTCAGCAGTTGGGAGATGGGCAAAAAAGTAAAAAGAAATAACACAGTAGCTTGAAGGCTGCATTTCAATCTATTACCTAATTACCAGAAATACAAACTAAGAAATCAAAACTATTCATATACTTTCATGAAAGATGGCTTCTACCTGGCAGCTCCTAAGACCAAATATCTGCTCTATTTTACTTGCTCCCATTTCCCATGAACAAGCAATGAAAACTTTGGACATGTTTATATAATAATATGGATATAATAATCCAACAGAATACTCAGAAATTCAACACCAAAGCTGACTAAAGCAATTTTTCCTTTGCCACACACAGGCTGTTGCACAGGATTAGGGTCATTTATATGGAAAGAGTTAAAATAAAAAAAAAAAGTAGTCTTCAAGGAAGAAAAGAACCCCAAACTATAAGATACTACTGAACCTGCACTATTTACCCAAGAGACAATCTCTCAGATTTACTGTGCTTACTTGTATAAATGCAACTTTCTCTAGCCTAAAGAAGGATTAGTGCATCTAAAAGCTCTGCTGTTTCTTCTGTCAGCTGGGACAACAAAAAATACTATTTTTCTTATGAATTCGGACTGCATATACCTTTAGCTCAACAGTGTTACAACAGCACTACTGTTAAAGCATCTTCTAAGCAAGTTCATGGGACAAAGAAGAAGAATGAAAACAGAATTTTAAATTATCATAACTATTATGAAAAAGAGGAAAGAAACACGGCTCAGCAACTATCCCCACAGGGGGATATGTGTCTGTCTGCCTCAAGAAATGCCTGCTTTTACTTAATGCTCAAAATTGAGCACAACCTTCCTCATGTTCCATCACATCAAATTCCACCATACTACTCCATAACAGAATGTAATTATTTCAAACTCTTTCCAAACCCTTACAATTTTCTGGTATTTAACTAATGTGATCCTAGATTCTTTGAGCAACTTCTGGGGATTTGGCCTCTTTGAGCATCCCACTAGGACTGGAGATCAAGTTTAACATAGCAAATTCCCCTTGCTGCTGGCAGCCAGACATCTTTAACATTCATCTCTTACTACTACAATAACCAGGACAGAAGAACACTGTGGAAAATTACTAAAAAAATCCCACAGAACACTTTTTCCAACTTTGAAAGATCAGGAATCTATCTTCTTGAAAAGCTAGTTTATCTTGCACCTCTGTTACAGGACAGAGAGCACGGAGCACCACATGTGGCCAAATTCCCATGCATAACATTAAACCAATTCTGTGCAGTATGTTTAAGATTTGGGGTTATCCTGGGAACAGTGCACAGTGCTAGAAGCAGGTAAGCAGAACTAAGGAACCAGATAGCTAAAGTGTTGGTGAAAATAGATCTAAAAAATATTTGCTCTTTCTAGCAGAACACATCCAAGCTAAAATGTCTGTATGTATATTTCTATAATATTATCCTTCATGGATTCATAAATATAAAGCATAGGTTAAATGAGCATATGGAATACGGAACCTATCTTATTATCTTTTTTTTCCTGTGTTGTTAAATTAAATTGATATTCCAATTAATAATAATTATAAATGCAAGAACAGAAACTGCAATTGTTCCATGGTAGTCAAGCTTTTCAACAGGAAGGCCAAGTCCCGAATGTTTAGACAGAAACTTAAAATGTTTACATGACCAAGTCAGGTTTTTGCAGTTCCTGTCAATGAAGAAGATTCATCTGAGTTTACAAGATTTATCCCACTGTGAAACTGGCACTTAGACAATAGACTCATTCAGCTATGTTTAGTCCTGTGAGTCACTGAGCCCAAAAGGGAGCTGGAGAAGCCACATAGCTTTCATTCACATGCTAGTTTAAAAAAATAAAAAATGCCAGGTGTAACGCCTCCAATGCCACACCAACTATTTGGTAGGACTCAGGATTGCACATCCTTCACTTCCAAAGTACTGAGGTGCATTCCTTTGCACTATTTTTTTTTATTGTGGTTGTTTCCAGCAAAAGCTGTGCATTTCAAAACACTCACAAAATTAGTGTTTGCTTATACATGTATCATGTGCAACCTTATTCCTTTGGCCATTCTTCCCAGAGAGGCTGAGAGCCTCCCTCACTGGAGATACCCAAGAACTGTCAGGACAGTCCTGGGCCATGTGCTCTAAGTGACCCTGCTTGAGCAGGGAGGCTGGACCTGATGACCCCTCTGTGGTCCCTTCCCAACTTTACCCATTCTGAGATTCTGTGATGAGTTGTGAACATTGTCTTGGGCCACAGAGATGCTTAATGATTAGGACATTTAAGGAACAAAAGAATGGATTTTACAAATGAAATATCATGTATCTTAGGTTATTTGCTCTCTTAGAGTCTTGATGTATTTCATGTGGCAGTAACCATGTAGAACAGAAAATCATCCCAAGATGTGAATGAAATTGTATATTCTTTACCAAGTACAGCAGTTTTCATGTTCACAACACTAATTCTTTCTGTGTTATGCTGCCATTAATTATTGTTAAAAAATACTGATATTCAGTATAACAAACACATGGAATCTAACTCAAGCCTTTAGAAGACTTTTTCATTGAAATAAGAACCCCTGAATGGAAAAAATATTTACCATCACTTGGCAGAGTATCACAATTTCTTAGGCATTTTAAAGGTTTTCATAAAGTTCCACACCTCTCAATCAATGTTTACCATTTGAGACAACTAATTCCTGAGAACATCTTCAGGAAGATAACTGCTCCCTAGTCAGAGTGCTAGTTTTAATTCTTTCAAAGGACTCTGCTAACAAGAAAACTGAACTTCACTTGAAAATAACAGTTACAGTTACGAGACAATTGTCTGAAACAAATTCCCAGTAACTAGAAAAGGCTGATAACTTAATAGACCCAACCGTTCCTGAATGTGACACACAGGCTGTATCCATATCAGCAATTCAATTAGCAATACAAGCAGACTGGTTACTTGAAGCAGTTATTGCTTAAAGGCTTTTCACACTGCCTCCCAATTCTTTTAACTAGATTTAAAGCCTTACAAACACCCAACATTTATTTCCAGTGACTTCAGCTCAGAGGAACCTGACACTTGTATTACTTGCAAGTAGATCATAATCAATAAACAAATAACATGCAAATATTTGTGCCAGATAAATCTCCTCTTAACTAAAACTGCACAATGTTTCCTTATCCAAATAAAGACAAGTTGTGAAAAATCTACAAAGCTACTTTTGGGTAAAATACAGCTTTCTAAAAATTCTTACAAATCCCACTAAAACACAGCAACAACCTCCAAAAAAAATGTGATAGGAAGCAGCAAATGTAAAACTCTATCTTACTGACCATGGCAGAATTTTCCTGTGTTGAGATCTCCAAGAGATAAGGCACAGCTTTACACCTGGATTGTAAAACTCTTTTCTAAGGGAAGAGATCTCTCCAGTCTCTCTCTGACCACAGTTCTTTCACAAGTGAAGGTTGGACTTGCAAGTGAAATAATATTCTAAAAATCAACCTTAATCTGTGGTTTTTGCCCAGCTTTCTTAGAATGAAATTTGGCATTTCACTGTTAGTATGAATATGGACTGATTAAAAGACATACAGGCACACATGCTCAAATACTTCCATACATATGTAAGTTCTACTGGCTGGAATCAAATATTAGGAATGTGGTTTCTTCCTACACTTTCTTTCAGTTTTTCAGGTTCTTTGGCATAAATAAAATTCAGCTATTTTTCAGAAATGTTGAGCCAGTATATAAGGAAAACTTGAAGGCATAAATTTATGTCTTATTTGTAAAAAAGTCCGTCTATTTTCAGATTTCCAGGATGTCTTATGACACAGTATAAATATATTTAGAGCACTGCAAAGAATGAAAAGTGGAATCCTTGAGGACCATTTTAGAACTATCTGAATCATCTACAACAAAGGGATTTAAAGATTCCTTAGTGTAAAACAGATCATATTTATAGTGGAATGCAGCCCACTATGTGACTATTAAATTGAAGACTTCACCCACTTTCAGAGTATTTTGCCACATGGTCCTCAAGCACCGTCATAGCAGCTGTCAATTTTTTTATGACTGTGCAATTAGCACAACTTCTAAGATACAGGTGTGAGCAAGACACTTCCCCTATTAAAATCATGTGGTTTCACAGTATATCAAACAAAACAGGCATGAACGAATTGCTAATAGTGAAATCAGCCACCCACAAACAAAACCCCAGTGAAAGAACAGAAGACTATGTCCTAATAATTCAGTTATATCTACCTCTACTGCTGTTGTTAATAGAGGAAAGAATGTAAAGAGTAAAACCTTTGAAAAGTCCTTCAGTTTCAGTCGGGGTAAAACAGGCTTCTCCAGTCATGGCCCCTATCTTGGCGACGGCCTTGTGCACACCATGAAGTGCTTGGAAGGGACACCAGAAGATGACAAGAAAGAAAAATTATCTCAGCAGGTTTTAAAGGGCAACAGGTCTGAAAAAGAAACTAAAGAGCAACTCCAGCTGTCGATAAAGTGGAGTAATTGAGCTGCTAAAAGGTCTGGATGCAAAAAATCATTTATCCAAAACCCATCCTCTAATTCAGCAAGCTGAACACTCACAATCCCTAGTCTTGGCTGTCGTTCAAGTGTAATAGATGGCTTAACATCTGACACATATAGAATAAGACACCGCTTCTGCAAATATCCCTGGATTTGCACCATTCTGAACCAACTATGTGCATTAAAATATTTGCATGTAAATCTCACACACCCTCTACCAGAAGCTATGCCAACTGCCAAGCTCACTTGTGTGACTTCCTGCTTTTACAAACCTATTTTGATTACCAGGTAGCTCTTTGAATTTTCACATTTTGAAACAAGTATTTCTGTGGCTCCAAATCTGAACCTTTTGCTCACTTTTCACTTCATGTATCTAATGTATATCATATAATCTCTACAAACTCTTCAAATGTGATCTGTAAAGTTCTCCCGGCTTTCAAAGAAGCTTAATTAACTCATCTTGAAAAATCCTGGGATCCTCTTACAAAAGTTATTATGCCCCATAATGAATTCTTGAAGTTGAGATGAGGGGAGCAGGCAGAGGAGAAATACAGTATTGCTGAGATTAAGCATTATACATTACAGATACAAACACTCCTAAACCCTCACTCATACAAACATTCATGTGTTTGTCTTCAAGCCTCATTAAGTAGCAAATACACTTGTGAAAATCTCTTTTTAGTGTAGTGGAAATCACTTCTCATCTTGAGAAGTTCATAAACATTGTCCAAAGCAAGTGAGAAGAGATGACTCCAGTCCTGAAATACAAGAACACAATTTGCTGTTTCTAGATTCAAACATACCACAACAATACACGTGAAAATTCTTGATTGCATTGCTCACTGAGGTTTCAGCAAATTCAAATGTGATTTGTCAAGAGATACAACTTGAAGAAAATATTGGTTTTTTAATGGAGTTGAAGTATATCCCAAAATACTTCTAAGTGACTGTCTCATTTTGCCTTTTTTTGACAACAATTTTTCACCCATGTATAATTACATACCCTACACTGTGGGAAATCAATTGCAAAATAAAACCTGGTTTTTTATTTATATATTTGCTTTCTGCATTTCATGATGTGAAAATATTTCAACCAAGACTGATTTTCCTTTATTAAAGAAGAGTTTGCTAACTCTTCAGTGTTGGTGCATCACATCTGGCTGGAGAAGAGAAAATACTGTCTTTCTAATGGGAATAACTTTATTTTAAATACAAGAAGGGAGAGGTAAAATGTCTGTTCCTTCCTTTTTCCATTTTTCTGTTTTAATACCATGATACTATTTAAGTAAAAGCTGGCTTTAGAAAGCCTGAATTTGGTGCCTATACCAAGTGAGTAAAATCCCTTTGATGTCTCAATTATCCTAAGCTGTATTTCATCCCAAACAAGCCCTGGGAAAAGGCCCTACACACCATATAAGACATAGGATCCCCAAGCCACTAGCTCTACCAACTGTGTTGTTAAAATTATAGCAACTTATTCATTCTCTGCTTCTTGAGAGCTTAATTATCTTTTTTCTTTCATGCTTTGTTTGTTAGACTTTGAATATCTGGCTTTTCTTTCTATTCTGCCACATGAAGTAAATCAGCTGACTTGAAAATGCCAAGCTTTCCAGTGTGCCTTCTCCAGAGGATAATATAAATGTCCACCCTGGAAGAAACAGATTTTCCATATTTGGGGCTCTATGACATTCTCCCAAACATTCACACAATAATATTTTAATATGCACTTACAATGTACCCTGCATATTTTAATTTAGTTTCAGATTTTTTTTTTTATTTTACCTTTCTTATCTCACAAGAAGCTTGTTGTTTACTTCTAAGGACATGACACAAGCAAACCATGTAACAAAAAACTCTTTCAATAATGTTTTATTCTGTTACAATAAACAGCAACAATCACTAAATATCTAGAGTAAATTAGGGATCTTTCTCACACATGCACATGTTTTTCTATAGTTTTCACCCCTCAAGGAAATACTACATGGAAAAGAAGAAACTGTTACAGCCAGCCAGGGATTTTCAAGTGGGATCCTTTTCCCAGGATCCCCCTGCATTTTTAACTAATTCCATATGCTTTAGTGCCAGCAGGCCAAGCATCTCCCCAGCAGAAGCAATCTATGCTGCCCTGCCACTTCAGCACGAGGAGCACCAGTGCTATCAAGGCTTGTCATCTTGCCTATTAGCTTGATGTCTTTATTCACAGGCCATCTGCACCACTGAGAGATACCAAGGCAGCTAATGTCAATATGAACAAATTCCTCTTCTTTTACAAGAAATGTCAAACGTAGGACAGAGCAAGAATGACCCCAGGAATACCAACAGATGTTAGCTACAAGGCTTTAAAAGGGAAAAAAAAAAAAAAAAAAAAAAAAACAAAATCAATCTTTCCTACTGGGACTAATTAAGATGAAACAAAGAACAAAAGTAAGGAAAAATCATGTCACATTATCAGGAGCTTCATACATACTTTCTAAGCTCATTATTGGCATGTTGCCCCATGCTCTTTGAAAAACTGGTAAAAAAGTGGTTGGGTAGCTGGCACAGTATGAGAAAGATTCTCTATGTAATTCTCAGTCCTCATCTGAATTACATAACAGATCATGACAAGAAAAATTATACATAGTTATTAGCAAAGTACTGTTTCAAGCAGAAATTAAGCACAGCAGCATTTACACTATAAATCCATACATTAAAAAGAACTGCAAATATAAGGAAATCCAGACATGATACAGTGCTTGGGCATTTCAGGAATGCCTAAAGTGACATTTTTAGATTTGCCTCCAACAAAAAGATGTTCAACTGCAGATTAAACACCAGAGTACAAAATTTAATGGCCATTTTTGTGCCCATGTTCAGTTAGCACCACTCCTAATTTGGCAAGGAACAGAGGGACAAACTCATTGTCATGACAAGAGAAACTGTCTGGATCTTTATCATGTATCTTAAAGATGACAGGTGAGAGGAGATGCATTAGAAGTATTTCCATGTCATCTTTCACAGCAGGAGCTCAGCCAGAACTCAGGTCTGTGATTACAGAGAACCCAAGCATTTCAGCCCTGTGAAGGAAGGAACACTGTGCTGTCCCTGCAAGTTACAATATGATGAAAATGTCAACTCATTTTCAGTTTGTATTCCATCTTGGGAATGAAGGATATGGCTGTGAAGAACAGCTGAGCTCTCCCGAGGCCATGCAGCAGTGGCAAGATGGAGCTACCCATATCTTAGAGGCTGCTTAACCATGTACACAGATTTTCAAAAACTGCCTCCACGTGTTGAAAAAAATTTACTGAGCTAAACCAGAAAAGCTCCATCCTGCAGACATAAACCCTCATTCAAACAAGTCAACTCAAACAAGTATTCTGCTTGCACAGTTTCAGGTAGTCATCAATGAAATCAGCTTTTCTGAAGGAGCAGAGGTGCACACTAAGTTCACTGCAGGGTTAGCTATGCCACTGAGGAGTGGGATACTTCTCCCTTCTCCAATTTCTAGCATTGACAGTAAATGTCTCAAAAGAAAACCCTTGACACAATTCATTCATTCAGCAGTAGCAGCTCTCTACAAGGCTCAATACAGGTCTGGAGACAAATACCATTGTACAAGTTGTATACACAACATGGACAGCCTTCCATGTCCAATTCAAAAATTTTAATGAATATCTTATAGAGACATAAGTTTATTTTAACTTTATTACAGCAGCCTCTTGCATTTTGTCAGGATGATGATTATGATACCCATTCCACTGCAGGTGATCTTCCACAGGATTGGTTAACCAGTCTTGGACTCATATGCCTTAATTACAATTAATTCACAAGCTCCTTTTACACTATAAACACACTCCTACAAATTAAAGACACAGAGCCATCCTTGCAACTCTCTATGGAAACAGATATGAAGATTTCATTAGTGTTACTGATAACAACAGAAACACACCTGAGTGTATTACAAAACATAACAGATGCATTCCTGCTCCTCCCTACTGCTAAGATTCATTAGGGTAATTCTAAATTTAGGTAGAGTACCTCAGGCACAGAGACAAATTATGTAAACTGCTAATGTGATCACACACAAATATTCCACCAAGATACTGCTTTTCTACTTCTGGATTAGCAGATTACCCCTAAAATTAACATGCCCTTCATTAACTACTCTTCATAGCAAAATTTTACGCATTTTTCTTGCTTTGCTTTCCCCCAAGGGTTGCACAGAGGGTTAAAAAGTCAGTCTTGTCTCCCATTGTATCAGACAAGCAATTCATATCTAGCCTTCCTTTCTGATTTACTGATCAAACTACAGGAAAGCATCTACCATGACAAGAGTTTGAAAAACTGATACCAAAGTTTGAAACAAATAGCTAGACAAACTATTCACAAGAGAAGTTGTCAAAATTTATCAAACTCTATCACTTCTGTTGGAACTGAGTAAAAGATAGCGCTTGAAATTGCTATTAAAATCTTTATGCTGCAACAGATTTGAACATTTGTGGATATTTTTAACAAAAATAGAAGAGAGCTGAATTGGACTTCAAAATCTGGAGTGTTCAAGTGAGAGATTTCGTTTCACTGCCTCTGCAGCTTCTAGGGCTTATTACCCATATTCTTTCTATCTGCCACTCTGACCATGCACGCAGAGGAGCTTTCCCATCCCCAGCCACTGGGCCACTGAAGTGTGTCCATTTCCTCTATTCATTATATATTGGGAAAACCACTCTGAAAAATGACCTTTTGCCTAGCCAATAAAGATTCAGAGAGTGTAAATTATAGCATATGGCAGCTGATTTGCTCAAGGGAGCATGGCATTTACCATACCCAAAGCTGGATCTGACAGTTTAAACAGTGGCACAGAACAAAAAATTAGTCTTAGAACCACAGAAATGAAAGCCTTTATTCAGAATGGCTCCCTTTAAAATGGTGAAAATACAAACTAAAGTTCAATTAAATGTTAAGTCTAATGTTAGAGCACTATAACTTAAGTAGGGCTGGTTCTTTTCCTTCTGTAAAGGGAAAAGAAGTCATTCTTCTCAAAGATACATAAAGAAAAAAAATCATATGCAAAAGAAAATTGACTTTTTATAATTAAACTGAGGAAGATACTCTGCATATGTTAAAAGAGAAGCTGAAGAAAGCAACATTATAGTAGTCTAAAAATGGTACCAACACCAATAGCAATGGTATAACAGCAGTAAGATTTGCACAGAAGTAGCTCTTTCATTTGGCAAAGGGGGAAATCCTACTCTCTGGTTTCACTTTTAGTTTAGTTTTAAAAATTAACCTCATGCAGGGGGGATTCCGTAAGGATCCCGGTGCCAACATTGTTTTCTCTGCCTGTGTAGTCCTACAAAGATATTTTATACCATTCCTATGATTAAATGAGAAGGTCTATTTGTCTGCAAGATGATACTTTAGCAATCCTCTTGCTAATTCTGTGCTGTGTGTTGTTGAAGGTGGAGCGTGTCAGGATACTTAAGCTGGGGATTTGAACCTATGACCTGAGAGGTGAAAGTACTCTGGAAGATATAAAATACCTTACTAGATAACCACCACCTAATAAAAAGGAATGAGGATTTTTATAAACCATTTTAACTTCCAAGATTGTCTAGCCCTAAATGGAGCAGTATTGATGAGAATGAGATAGATTATATATACTGGCACAGGAAAATGCTATACTAAAGCATCAACTCTATCAAGCCTTATCTGTACTGAAGCAAAGAATCTTCCCCTCTTGCCATAAAACACAGTGTGTGGTATTTTATCTAGTCCAGACACACACACACTAGATCTACAGTCTCCTCCAGCATATCAGAAAACCTAAACCAGTGATGATAATGTGACGTGTTGTGCATTTTACCAACCCAACTTGGCAATGCTATAATTCTTCAATAACTATGGAACATCTGCAGTTTTTTGATACTTACTATGCTTCATTCCCATGATGCTCTCGGTGTCTGTTCAGAGTACAGAAAGGTCAACAAGCCCATCTGGAATCCTCCCCATTCATCCATTCTTGCGTGCTGCCTCTTTTGCAAAAGGAGTTTCTGCAGAATTTGTCACTTCCACCTGTTCTGACAGGTTATCCCTGCCTGACCTGGAGATAGCCCTTGGGGACATAAATCATACAACAGTCTGAGCTGTGAAAGAAACAAGGCTTGCCTGGATACTGTTACAGTCTCTGTCACCTACTAATCATGTCCTGTGACACAGAGGGGTTTAATCAGATGGTCAGGTTTCTCATTAATCATTGTGGCCTCACAATGAAACCCTTCTCAGGGAGATTAAAGTTTAGATGATCTTCTCCACCCTTGTTCCTGTCCAAATGCCTAAATTTAGCTCAACTCCCAAGGACAATAATTCAGGCTCCAATTCATATTTCCTACTCTCCAAAGGTTGAATTTTAAGTTTCTTATTGTGACTTAGCACATGAACCTTTCCAATGAAAAAAAAAACCAACCCACAAATACAGGGAAAGATATATATATCTCAATTAAGTCCATTAAGAAAATTCTCAGAATGCATACAGAAATGAAGACAGATAATGATATCTGAGCCACTATAATAACATAAAGGCAGCATTTATTTGCAATTAATCAACATGAATCTATAGGAGTCAATTGTAAAAGAAATAATCAATTCTAACAGATATTTGCTACAAGGAACTTCTGTCCTGTTATAGTCAATGCTCTCTATCTTCCACTACAGCCAAATGAAATAACTTCAGGAAGCAAAGATGATATAAGGGTAATAATCAAGTGATTCCAGAACCAGAAACGGCTATTTCAGAACCGAAACAAGACATTAATTTGCTTATGCACTTTAATCCTGATATTTTTTTCCAATTTCCTAAGTTTCAAAAGCCAAACAAACTCCAACACAGATTCTGCTCTCTTGGCAAGTTGGCTTTGCACTTCCTCCCTATGTTTACTTTCCCTGCACCGTACAATTACGGGAAACACGCATAATTTTGCCTTCTAAATCATGAAACACTTATACTTCATCAACATCTAAATCACCTCTCATCTTGGTTGGGGGTGGAGGGCTGTCAGCGGGACAAGACAGACAGGATGGGAAAAGGAGCAGCAGCCACCACATGATTAACACGGTCTCCTACCTGCCTGAACTTGACCCGGCAGTTTATTGCAACAAAGTCAGCAAAGAAACACTCAGTTCAAGGGTTACTTAAAGGCAAGTGCTTACCAGGCTCCCCAACAATACACCTCATCTGAAAGCTACCACAAAGGACCTACAAGGCTGTCTGACTGAACTCCACAATGCCGAGCTGAGGCCTGGGTTTTTTGTTGTGTTTGTTTCTATTCAGTGATCCTCCAATGCTAGCCTAGAAATGACAGTAGGTGGAAACGCTATCTTTCATTACACAAAGTATAAATAGTGTAATCTATCAGCACTGTCAATCAAGATGATTGATTACAGGCTGTCATAGAGAAGAGTGACATATTAGAAAAGTTTTGTTAACAATGCCTATTGCTAGTCAGCCTGCCACAGAAGCTGGTGATTAATGTGTTGTCAGCCTGTAATCCCACACCCCTGGCTAATGAGGCAGGAATTTATCATCTTTACAGAGTGGCAGATGTCAGAAGGAAAGGAATCCAAGTGCTGGAAACAATATACTTTTTCTTACCACGCCTGACAAGTCTGACAGGCCTAAAAAACCACAAAGAAGCTTTGTGTAAGCACAAACTTAAAATGAAGAACTTTCATTTGGCATCTTTGCTTTAAATAGTGCTGCAAATCAGCCTCTATCCCTCAAAAAGGGCACAATAAAAAGCTCTATGAACTCTGAACCCATCCTTGACAACTAGGAAATCTCAGGAAAGGTTTCCATGGGAGACAGAGAGCTTTCTCCATGAGAGAAGCAGCAAGTAACTTTTAACTTTACCTGCGAACTTGTGAACTACTGCAGGACAAAAATCCTCCCAACTGGAGCACAGAATGGACCCCCGCTTTAATGCTTCATCAATTAAAATTTTGGGAAGTAGCTCTCCAGAATGTCCAAAGCAGATTTGCTTTGCAAATTCATATTGGGACAGAGGAACACATGACAGAGAACTGTGAAAATTCTGGAAACTCTTCTGGAGAAAAATGATGTGTGACACAAGCATCTACACTGAGAGGGAAGTCTAGTACTTTGCACTCAAAATAGTTTTACATCTGACTGAAATATGCTCAGATTTGATAACTGTTCCATCAGAGTATTTGAGAAATATTTGGAAAATTCTCTTTGAGTACTAGAAAGCCACACAGACATACTGTGCTTTTGATATAGCTATGTTACAGAAAATTTTCAATAGAATATCAGTGATCTGCTTAAATTTGCTTCTGCAAAATTATAGTGTTCAAAATTCAGGTTTAAAGCAATGATTTCTCTTTTGCCTTCAAGGCAACTGTTTAAGGAACTCTCGTTTTTGCCTTCACTGCTGTAAAGACTGCAAATTGTCACAAATAAGGGAAATATGGGGGAAAATTATCTGTTTAGTAAAAAAAAAAATAAACGCCAGCAAATCTCAGGCAGCTCATACCCACTACTAGCTGCCACTGTCAAAAATCAGCAGCTTTTCAATTAGATGTATTAAGAGGGTAAATCTTCTGGTTCTGAGGTTTCCAATAGACCGCAAAAGGGCCATATTTTTTCAAAAGATTATGTGCACCTTAGGCTCCTGTCAGTCATTAAGGAAAGAGGGTGAATTATATGTCTTAAGTTTTGACTAATGTAATCCTTTTTCAAACACAGATACCTCCACTAATGCAGAAAAATGCAACATACAAAAAAAATCATAAAGAGAGACAGCAATCAGGGAATAAAAATACTGCTTTCTGTCAACAGCACCCTTGGGCTAAAAACACAGCAAAACATTGAGAAATTCAATCTCCAAAAGGCGGCATTCTGGAGCTAAGACTTATTTAAGGTTTATGAGAGACTGGAACTTCCCATGCTAGTCAGTGAAAGAGAGGTTTACTGGCCTATAATCTGTGCACTCAGGAGGAGACCAAATCAAAAACAAATAGCAATGCCATGAAAACCAGACCCTTTTCTGCCAACAATGGGATTCAGTGACAAGTTATGACCTCTGTGGAAGGCAAAATGTCCCTGACAGCTACCCCAGTGTCAACAGCAGAGATGCATTTTCTCTTCCATTTAAGCCAAAGCTCTCTCCAGAGAATCTACACACAAGTGGTAGCTGGAACTGCAAAACAAGTACAGCTGCATGCGATTTGACCTATAAATGAGGACACAAAAACTGACTTTGAGCCCACAGAGTTCTGCATGCTTCAATACATACTAGTTAGCCATTGTAACTGCTGATCAACTGGAGGCCCCATGTCCCAGTTATGCACAGGTTAGCAGATAAATGACTCATTAACTAATAATGGGACTGTAATGGTGAGTTTTAACATTGCTTTGAGGGAGGGTGAATTTATATTCTGCTTCCTGCTTTGAAAAATCCTGACAGATTCAGTGCAAATATTTTAGATCATATTAATCTAAGAGAACGCTGATGCATCAGACACTTGAGTGACTGAGCTCTTGCTCCTCCTCATACCAGTAGCAACAAACTCCATCAGATTTTTACTTTGCAGCCCCTTCCCAACTCACTTTTTCATGGGAAAATACATCTCCTGAATCTGCATAATTCAAAATGTAATTAAATGTTCCAGTTTTAGCTGGAAATCCTATTTCTTGCAGAGATTAGATTAGACTCATTACTTTGGTATGTACTGACCTTTACTCCCCTTGGCGAGCTGTGACACTGCACAGACTTCTTTGGAAAGCTCCCATTCTTCAATGCCCCATGGTTTTGGGCTACACTCTTTTGAATCAGGTCGATATGAAGAATTCTTCCTCAATTCCACAACAATATCAAAATTTCACTAATCCACCTCAGTTTCTTGAAAGGCTGTCATTCAGACAACCAGGAAATCAGGACAAGGTTAACTTTTGAAAACATGAACAGAGTCACTTACAATATGCCATGGTAGTGTCCTAGGTTAGGGCCATCATACTCAGTGCTTCGTGGCACCTGGCCAAAAACCAGCAATTATTGGCAATCTCACTCAAAAATTCACGCACATTAAAAACCACAAAAATTTGGATTAGTTCTAGGCCTACATGCAAATTTCAGCTTCTCCTATGGTCAACACATTAAATGTTAAATTTGTTTGGAAAGGAATGACCACTTCAGTGTCTCAGCAGCTCCTATCCAGCATATTGATTTATCCAAAAATAATCTTCATTGATGCTACAACTGTAGCTGCCTGCTCACACAGAAGATTCACATTTTTCAAAGTAAAATTACACTGCTGTACCTGAAAAACATGGCTGCTAGTAAATCTTTTTACACTCTTCTAGCCATTACCTGCACGAATTATTTCCTTACCAGGAGGAGTTGATTCCAATAGCACCTATTAGGGCTGTGGCACTGCCGCAATTTCAACCAGTGCAAAAGAAGGTATCCATGTTCTTGTGGCTTAACACTGTCCCTAAAATACAGACTAATTAAAGGAATTAAAACACATTTACGAGCTTGCTTCATAGACTTGGATCTAATAAATGATAACTCTCCATAGAGTTACAGCTGAGTTCTTCATTGCATTGAGTTATGCAAAATTCATGAAAGTGGGAGCATGTCTTTTTTTCTGAAGCTATGCTATTATTTTGGTCAAAGATTGTTTACATTAAACAAACTTAATTTACCAAACTTTGACATGTTTGCACAACTGCATATAATTTATATGGGAAACATGACTCTTAAAGGAACTTTCTCAAGTCTAAACTCTCTGGTTTCTAGCCTCTAGTTCTAGATTCTTGTACTGCACCAAAAAGCTTGCTGCTGGCATAAATCATATCCTCTAAAAAGGTTTTCCATTAGGTAAATAATGACCATAATTTCAAATTGTTTGTTAATATCTTCAAACAGGCTACATCTATCAAATTCTGATTTGACTTTCTTGCCAGGTGCAGCACTTTGTCAAGGAAATAGCAATCTCCAAATTAAGGTTAGGGAAAGCAATTCCTTAATGCTGCTATTACCCTGTAAGTTTCTTTTAGGAGGTTTGATAAATGCAATTTAAATTTGGATTTCATCATCCTAAAGCATCAGAGATGGATTGTACAATAATCCTAAATAAATCTATACTGTCTCCTATAAGCTGATATACTTATTATGGCACACTGCAATTGTATCCATAATGTTAAATAGACTGGGTTAAGGGTTGGGGCTTTTTTCCCATTTTAAAAACACCTGTCTAATAAATATGAAGCAAAACTATGCCAGACTTTCACAGGATTTCAGCACATTACTTGTTGAGCATTCCCAGGCTTTACTGATTTTTCTGGGAACCAACAATCCCTAATGCTTGGACAGGATTAGGTGAAAGATATCAAGGGACTTTAACAAGGCCTCTAAAATCTTGGATTATTGAAGGTCTGCTGAGTCCACACTTCTGGGAATAAATGCTGAATGAAATGAGCCTTTGGTGCACCTGGAAGAACACTGTAAGATGGGAGAACCACTTTTTTCTTTAGGTACTATCCATAATTCCTCTTAAATACTACCAGGAAGCCACTGCTCCTAAAACTAGTCCTCTTCTGTCATCATATAGCTTTTCTCTTAACATTTGTCCTGCTTTTAACCTTGCTAGAAGAAAACATTAATTATAATTACCCCAACACCAGTAGAAGTTGTTTGGATTAATTAAGATCTAGATTCATACAAATATCCATACACAAGCAGGACAAATCTTCTAGTAACTCCTCAAACAGACAGAAATCTAACTCCCTCTGGCTTAGAATGGGCATTGAGAAAACAGAGCTGGATTTCTAAGTCTACCAAGATACCTCTCAAAATCTGCCTCAGCACTGCTGTAAATCCAGGCCTAACCATTGTAATGAAAGGCAATCTTTGCTCTATCAGAATTAAAACCAGTATTCCATTGCTGCTCAGCTTTGCACTTCTCTCTTCAGTGTGAGCTGAGAGAATGATCCAGGGGGATTTAAAAGTTTAAACTCACCTATAATGCCAAGTTATCACTGCCCTGTAGATTTTGATACGCCAAAACTGGATGTGAATCTTTAAGTCAAACATTGTTTTGAGACCTAACTGGCTTTTGGGGAAGAAAGGAAGAAATTGGGAATTTTGGGGGTAACTCCACTAATTTCTTTCCATTTTCTTCTCCCCTAGATTTCTCAAAAGTTTATTCATCTGTGGTTTTGTCCCAATTTGCATGCTTTTTCCTCTGATATTTCTATTTAATAAAAATGATCCTTTCCCTGATTGTACCTCATTTTGTAGTTAGACTCTAAATGACTATCACTCAGTATTACTGAAAACTAAATTCAGATGCAGCTGATTTGCTTTTGCACACAGAACACCAAACTGCAGAAAAGTGGCTATTACTTTCAGTAAAAATTATAATAAAACTACAAACAAAGCCCTACGACAAGAAAAGGCAGTTACTTGCCCCAGCATTTGCCACAGCACATGTCATAGCTGAGACAGCCACAATACACAGAGTATCACCATACAGTATCAGAAAGCTCCAACCAATACAGAGATGACCTCATGAGAAGGCTTCAAGCATCTGCCCACACAGAGTAACACCATTCCACCTCAGAAGGCTTCAAGTATCTCCTCATCTTCTTCTTTAGCCCAACCTTTTATCCCCTCCTGTGGATGCACTGCACCTGTGTGCCCTCTGCTCCCTTTGGTGGTTGGTCAGTGCCCCTGGGCACTCCATGGCTCATCAGCTCCAACAGGATTCACCTGTCCTGCACACCTGTAGCCCATTGGGGATGAGGCTCAGCCCAGCCCCACCCCAATTAACACAAACTCTGTCCCTACAGTTACTGAAAGTGAATATTTAATATAAGCCCCTAAAAACAGTACGGAAACAAAAATATTCTTATTCTAAGAAACAGTCACATCTCATTCTCTTCTGAAATTATGAATGTTGTTTAAGGAAGCTTAAGTCCAGGTTAAAGCACCTGAAATAATAACTGCGACCTAAGATTCCTAAAACTTGAAACATAAATTTAGGCTAAATGAACACAGTATCAACACTCTGTCCTTGGGGCTCCACAAATACAAGAAGCTCTGTAACTCAGCTCGCACCTCTCTTCAGAAGTTAATTTCTGTGGCTATAGTTTCTTTGGTTCTAAATACCATTTGAGTTGCTGTTTCAGCAAAAAGGAAGCCTCAAGGTTCTCTGGACCCTCAAGGCATCAATTAAATATTCCACCAGCTTTTGAAAGCACATGAATATACAACAAAAAATTATAATTTCCTAAAATTATATGGTCATAAAACAACTGGTTTAAAGAATGCATTAATACCAGTTTCGTTTGAGACCTCATCTGTCAAACAGGTGCCTGATAATGCACCTTGATTTCAGCAATACAGAAATATTTTATAGGTATGTGTATATATTTTGTGGCAAAGTTGCTTTTCAAAAAGCTTTATCCCTCTGCCCCTTTTGCTCCAGATCTTCCATGAATTTTTCAAATTTCTTCAAAACAGTTCCAAATTCCACATTGTTAGATCAGAAACAAGCAAAGGTGCAGGTGAGGGAGGCAAGTCAAACACATCTTTCCATCCCAGTTTGTGCAGTCTGACAGGTCAGGACATAAAGAGCCCTTGGAAAGAAGCCGCCAAGAGGGAAAGTCCTTGAAATACTGCAGTCAAAGAGGATAATAAACATAGCATTTATTTTACATGGCCTATATCCAACAGAAGAAACATGTAAAATAAATACAGATTATACTAAACACGCCTTCCTAAAAAATGAATGGAATGCACTAGAAATGTGGCATAAAGCTCACATAAAAAATACCAAAGATAAATTAATTAAGAAAAGTAATCTAATTACTTTTCAGATAACATGTAAATTTATGCCAAGAATCTGGAATGAGGAAAGTGAAAAAAAGGCAAGAGTAACCATTTTTGCTGCTTTGCTTTTATAATATTGGTCTCTTTACTAGATCCCCTTCACAGTCATAAATATTTTTCTGTAACGATATGACCTGGTCAGATACAATTGATCTATCAATCAGTATCTACCTATCATTACTCTAAGTTTAAGTAATTATTCTACAGATAGTTCATTTACAGTGCTATGTCCTTTTAAAAATTGTCTTATAATGGAACCACAGTATCATAAAACACTTTGTGTTCGAGGGAACTTGAAGATCATCTCACCGCAACTGCCTGCCTACAGGACACCATCCACCAGACTGGGTTGCTCAGAGCTCCATCCAGCCTGGCCTTGGACACCCCCAGAGCAACACAGGCTTAAAAAAAAAACATTGATTTTTTTCTAACCTATGGAAGGATTATGTTTTTATGGTGAGGAGGTAGGAAGTTCGTACAAATCTTCTGATAATAAATATTTTAACAAACTTTTCTATCTTTCTCTGCAAAATTTACATTTTCTTTTGTATTTTCCTATAAAGTTGGAGAATCAGGATAATGTTAATCGTTTCCTGTCTCAGAACTTGCATCTTTTTTTTACTATATTCCATAGTACACATTTGTATGTAATATGCACCTGTAAATGCATTTTACTATTATCAGATTTTACATTACTTTTGAGCTACTTTCTTCACCATATGTATAGGCTTTTGTGGTTTATAACAGCTGATTCTTCCAGCAATCCTAAAATCACAGGAGATTTCTCTGACAAATAAATCATTCAGGTTTTGCATTTATTTTTCAGTCATGTCTTGGGCAAAGATTTGAGGTGGGGAGTGGTGGAGAAGATGTTTCAGCCCAAAGTTATTTCTTACTGGCACATATAAAGCTTTTGAACTAGGGACATAAAAGAAATTCCAACAAGCTTAACTGAGTCTATTCTATTCTGTACTAGATGGAAGAAGCACAATCCCTCAAAAAAAGTGAGGCCCAACTATCTGCCAAGACCTAGCCACCAAGTTGAGAATAATTTCTAGCTTAAATAATACTTGACTTTTTTCTGAAGCCAATTGCTACTCTGCAGTCTGACCTTAATTGGGAAAGTAAATGTAATTATTTCTCTGCTGGTATGGAATTCAGACGACTCATATATCCTGCAATGTGGAAGTAGAATGTTAACTCTGGAAGTTGTCTCTCATCCAACCTGCATGTCTCAGTGACTTAGCTTAGTGTGACCAACACCAGGTAAGACAGACTGGCTATAACACATATAGTGGTTTTACTCAAGTGATTTACAACTTATGGTGGAAAGGATTTTCCACCATAATCATCCTAGAAGGAGGCTTCTGATGGACAACTGAGCTTCAACTCAGCAGTATTATCTCCAGATATCTCACCTATTTCACAAAGGGACTGTGAGGTTTGTACAGCAAACACAGGATAGAGGTACCTAAACTACTCTTCCACAGTGTGTGACAGTTTTAATATTTTAATATTGTTAAAAGAAATTATTATTTAAAACATATTTCATAAAATGTAGCTAAATTGCAGGATTTTGAGCTGAAAATGTCAATCCAAATAAAAAACATCTTATATAATGCTGAAATGCTAGTTTCTTCAGCGAAACTCATCCAAAATCACTATCAACACTGAAAAGAATAAGTCACACAATTGTCTGAACAACAAATGCAGATACCCTATAATGAATTTTTCACTAAAAAAGAAAAGTCACTTTGAAATACTCAAGAAAGCCAGCTGACAATTAGTTCTGTATTTACAGCAAAAATCTTTTGGGCGTATCTTGCCACACTATACATTTAAATAATTACTATTTTCAGAAGAATTGTTTTTATCTTTATTCACCCTTTTTCCCCCCCAATATACTTTCCTACAGACCACCACAGATTCATCCTTATCCAGTGAAATTGCTATGTAAGCACTCTAAATGCAATATTATTTTACTGAAGGATGCGGAATCCAAAATCTAACAATACTTTAAACAGTTATTATGATTAATTATTTCATCACTTTACACAGAAGTAATAATAACCTGCAATTTCTGGTTTATCAAACAGATAGATTTCCTAGAAACACAAGGAAATTTGTTCTTGGTTACTTTAACAAAACATTACCATAGAAAAAAGAAGAAAAAAGAAGTCAGGGAAATTGTCTGACAAAAGAATTAGTGGGAGATAAGACTTAGGTCAATGAAAAAATGTTTAGGAAAAGTTACACATTCAAAGGATTAAAAAGAAACATTCATGTAATAATGTCATGCCAAATGAAAAACCATGTCTCAGTAATGTAAATGTACATTAAGGGCTTTACATTTAATGAAGGGCAGGAGATGCTTTAATTATTAAAATTTGAAGATTATAAAAAAACTTTGAATTTTAAACAGAAATTCTAGAAAATTTTTCAAAATTTTCAACAGATAGAGAAGCAGACAAGTATGAGACAAATTTTGAGGAAAAAGTGATAATATTCTTTTCCATCACTTCACATAATTTGGAGAAGCTTTCTATGAAAGCCAGTCATGAATGCTCCATTCAGCTGTTTTGAGAATTTAAATTCCTGTCTTTACAATGGCATAATTTTAATATATTTAAATAAAAAATTAAAATAAAAAAAAGAAAGGCTGCAACTCCCATTATATTAAAGAATCCACACAGGGTGAAGGGATATCTATCCATTCACCTCTTCATTTATAATTTGGAATTTATAACCAGATCTCTAGTGCGCAAGATCTCATTACAATCACTCTTCAAACCAACATCCATGCTTGATAAAGTGACACTGGCCCTGTAGGAACCATGTAACTCCTTTTGCCTCTTTGTACCTGCCCAGTACAGGGCAGTCGCAAAAACAGGGACTTCATTTACCCGTCTCCAAATTCCAATAATTTTGACATTTAGAACCAGCAAGCAACGCTTTAACTCTAAAAGAGATTCAAACCTATATTGGGTAATATAATCAAAACTAACTGATCTCTTTTTACATGCATTAAAAGGCTGTGTTAATATTACACTTGGGGCTATTATAAATGTCTTACATTGCACACATTTTAGGATACATCAAAGTTTTATCACAGTCATTATAAAAATGTCTCTTGAAACTATTTTTACACTAATAAGATGGTCTTCAATTGAATAAATTGCAGTTACAGACTGATTACAAGTGTTACAACTTACATTTAGTTCATAGGTTAGTACAGTGATGGATAACATGAAGGGGAAAAAAATTAATGCATGATTCGACTTTACATTTTGTTCCTAACCAGGTTGATTTAAGTCATAAGTAAAAGTTGAAATGTTAAATCTAGTTGGAAGATATAAGGTAATAGACATTCCACTTGCTTCTGAAGTGCACAACTAATAACATATTATTATTTATGCAGATAGGATAACACATTCTTGTAGCGCACATTGCAACATATTTTGTCTCAAATTAGCCCGTAAATCACTATCACAGAGGCTATTAACAATCATAAAGCCTTTTGAGTTTTACAAGGTGTTCATAATGGGCCATTCCACATGATTTATACGAAAAACATGACTCAGATCTTCAGAGGCAACTAATCTGTAGATGTAGGGCTTGCCGTGTGACCTCTTGTTATCTTTGGGATGGCATGTAAAACTTTCATCTTTCTTAATATTAGTCAGACAAATACAGTGATAAAACACAACATTCACAGAGCTTCTATTAAAAATGTGTTCCCTTTTGATAAGACCTACACAGAAATGCTATATTTAAGTGGAACTATGAGAGAGAATTAAATTCACCCAAAAGTACTTTAAAACAGGCACAAGCAGTTATAATCACCCAGGGACATGTTCTTCAAGAGACAGAATTTGTTAACTGAAGTGGTATTTATTGATTTATAACAAACAGAAGTCCCTGACTTTCATAAATGTGTGTTAGTAGGTGTGTTTAAACAGTTAAAGTGTTCAGGAAGCATGAGGCTGCTTTAACTGGATTGTGCCCAGAAGGTTTAGGGAGGGCTTTCCTTCTGTTCAGTTGCTCAGTAATGGAAACCTTGGCCTTATCTTCAATTTTTGCAACTTCTCTGATGTCATAAGAGAAATAAATCCATCCTGGTTTATACTTCTAGGTTCCTCTAATTCAGTTAACACTCAGCCACTTATTTTCTGTTTTTCTTGGTTTTTACAATTTTTTCCTCTATTATTGCTGCTCAAAGCAACTTATAGGCATGCTGTTTTAAAGAAAAAGGAATAGTGAGCTCACTATTCAGATTTTCCCAGTCACCTTCTCTCCACACTTACAGCCTGTTTTCACTTCTCAAGGGCAAGTGCTGCAGTTCTACTCATTAGCAACCAAAGTGCAGATCTAAGGCGACACAAACCCAGCAGATGTCCTCTTTACAAACCAAATTACCATATTTTAGTTACTCAAAAAGAAAGAGAATTAGAGAAATAAAAATTACTTTTTCCATTTGGAAGAACTTGAAGTTATGACTGTACTGAACCAACTTTAAAGGTGTTCAGAAAAATGAAATTAAGCAAAATAAATTTAAAGTTAAAATCCTATACTTCCTACTTAGAGTCTTACTTCCTGTAATGACCTTAATTAGAGGAACTTTAATGAAAAAGAGAAAAAAAAGCACAGTTAGAGAAGACAACTCAAAGGGAATTAAAAGAGGAGTCAGTTATGGAACTTGTAGTTAGTGGCTCCAGAGCTTTTTGCAGAAGGTTCATTAAAAAAAAAGTCAAATGTATGTCATTGAAACAGTCTACAACATTTATATTTGTAGGGCTGCAACAAGCACAATAAACTTAGAAAAAGTTATTCCTGAAAATACAAGCCCTTCTAATACAGCCTGCGTTTTTTCTGGAGACTGTGGCAGAGGGAAAGGCACAGCAGAAGGCAAACTAAGCTCAACTGCTGGGACTGCAAAGAAAATGTTTCCGTATTACTGCATTTTCTTGCACCATAAAAGTACTTTAATCATGTTGTTCTGACATCATCTTGAAGATTATTCCAAATCCATTTATGAGAATGGAAGCAGGGATGGGTAGAGAAACAGAGATAGAAAGGGAGATTTGAATAACTTTGTTCAAAAGGAACAAAAAACCCCAATTTGTGGGGTGGGAGTGTCTGCATTCATCACTTCTTATTTCAGAGGCAGTAATTAGAAGGAATGAAGATTCTCCTTGACACAATTGCCTCTCAAAGCCTCTTTCTCTGAGTGATATAGAAGGAATTTGGGACTAACACATTCTAGATGTTAGTCTAGAGCTGGGAAAGAGAACAAATAGCAACAGTTTTCTTGATTGCATAATCCTCAACTCATGGGTACATATAAAATATGACAATATGATGGTTTCAGGAGCTACAGAATTCTCATATTACTGCCAAGAGAATTCTGAAAACATACCAGAGATTCAGGGATAATAAATATATATAAATTAAAGGAAATGGTTGTTTCAGAGGTATGTGGTTGGATGGTTACTATAAATAGACATTCACACATGCAATGACTGATGTCTCTTATGTGGCACATTGAAAAAACTCAAAACATACTTCCCCTTTATATAGGTCTGCAAAAATAACCATAAAGTTATGCTTCTGCCTGGGAGATTTCTTTCCAGTGTTACCAAAAATACCCCAAAATACCATTTTTCCCCCTAGAAGTTAACAGTAAGACAGGAAATCTTCAGCTTGTGTTGGACCACTAGCAGCCCAAGATCTACCTTGATGCTGTTTCACTTCACTTCTACATGTGCAAGTTGCCTGTGCAAATATTGGTACATTTATGGATATCTTTATGAGTCAAGGATGAACCACAAGATGCTCCTGCATGGACACCATGAAATATTTGAGAAGGAAAAAGAAAAAGGGAAAAAAAGCCAGCATCAGCTGCCGTACAATCTGAAACCAGCTCTGCGCCTTGGGTATGAATTAAGAAAGCAGGGCTGGCTCCTGGCCTCATCATGGGCCTTGCACACACTGGAAACAGCTTCAACATTAACAAGCATGTTAATCTGTCTGAAATCAAATAGGCAATTACTATGGTACTTCCATGAATTTTGAGGCAAGTATAATTTGATAGTTAGACATTAATAAACCTGTTTCATGGATCTTACCATTATCTGATAAAGAAGCTTTCTTTTACTATCTCTTTAATGTTATTAAATAAAGTAAACTCATATCTGGTTAAATAGGCTTCAGAAGTGCTAATCTTAGCCTAAAGCAGTCTAATCGATTGACTCTTCCTCAGTAGGGCTTTATAAATATTTATAAAGACTTCACACGAAGAGCAGATCTGACATAGGTCTTTAAAAGACTTATCAACATATACAGAACCCAGAGAAAGAGAAGATTTTGTAAGGACAACGAAGCTCTTAGCCTTCAAAAAGCCTTCTCAAATCCTGGAGGGCTGGAAATAGCACACAAATATGTGTCTGAATCTGCACACAAGAGTCACATCAGGGCCACGCTACCAATCTTCCAATAGTGGTATCTTATGCTTGCAGGCTGCCTTATGAGTACAAGTTTCTTTTTACCTGCCCCATCTGCTTTTCTTGGTAGACAGGCTTTACTGTGGCCCTAACACAACAAAAATTGATTATGCTATTTTTTAAACTTGTTTCTGGATGGAGAAGAACCAGCACTGAAAGCCAAACACACAGTCCATACTGCCTTTAAAAATTCTTTCTCCAATACAAATTACAAATCAAATTCCTTCTCCAATAGGAATTACATCAGAAAAATAAGTCTCTCTTTGAGTAGTGTAGAAGAGAAAGCATGTAATCCTGGGTCTATTGATAATGTAAATTGCTTCTAGCCACTGCATCAGGCAGGATTTTACTCCAGATAGAAAGGGGTGGCCCTTCAGCCTAGGCCAAGAAGTGCAGTCATGGGGATAAGTAAATTATTTATTTTATTCTTATTACAGCAAGTTTCTATCGACTAAAAGTATTCCACCATGACAATATTACTGATTAAAAAATGATACACCATCAATTTAAGCTCTTTTCCATTTTGAGATTAAGTAGCCACAATTTTCAATTTACATGGCATATTAGTACTTGATTAATCTATTTCTTTAGGAAAGCATATGAAAGTATAATATTTTCTGCCACAGAGAATAGATACATCATGCATCCATCTAAACAGTAGCCCTGATAATGCAGTGTTTTCATTGTTGTTACTGATACATGGATTGAAAAAAACGACTCTCACTTTAAGGTAACTGTAGTACAGGCAAAATCCTCAGCTAAACCTCTTCCCCAGCAAGGCTAGCCAAAAAAAAGAAATCTGACTTTTCAAATTGGTAATAGCTGATCTATCTGCACACAACATTTCAACATTCCCTGACTGAAAGTCAACTTTAAATTAACATCTATGAACTATCTTTGGGATCACTGGACAGCCCAGGTTGCAACATAACTGCTTCCCAGCTGCAAAACTGCAGAGAGTATCAGGCAGCTGCCTTGCTCTCCCAGACCACATCAGCCCTCATGTTAACTGTACCGGTATTACACAAGATTTATAGGGCTTGAATTAGTGCATTTGAGGTTTAATTAGAGCTCCATAAATTTTCAGCAGTTCTCATATGACACTGCCTCAGCCAGTGCTCATTGGTTTCCCCTGAATTCTGGGCAGAAGGTGGAAGACCAGGCTATAAAGGACAAGACAACCATTGGCTCTGTGTACAGCAGTTTTGCAAGCCAAACCGTATTCCACCAGGGGTTTATCAAATCAAAAAATAGACTTCCTGCTTGCCAAAATATGACCTCAAGAGGACAAAGCAAGTAAGTTCTCTACCAACAACATATCTATTCATTTCTGCTTGCAGGGAGGTGGAGGAAAGAGCGCAGCAAAAAAGCACTTCACATAAACAACAAGTCTTCAGAAGTTCTCTCCAGAGAAACTGGTAAACATATGGGGCAGAAAAGGACCTAAAAATCTATGTTGCTGTTGCCTTTAAATCAAAAAGTTGTTATGAAAAATAACATACCTAGTTTCATGTTCAAAAATAAATCAGAAAAATAAAATTAATTCTATTTTTTTCTTTCCTTGCTTTGCAACTGTCAATGGCCTTGCAGCAATGCTTCCCAGAAAGTTAGGTGTGTTCTTTTCTGAGAAACCATGCACCATACTGGCCTAGCACATGAGCTCAATTTGAGGACATTTTTCTACTAACAATATGAATTATTTCCTCACCCTGTACAAGTTCTCTACCATCAGAGATAAACAATAAAACCCAAAGTGTTCCTTTCAGGTTATTACCTGTATAGCTGCTACTGAAAATCTTGCCAATGCAGCACTTGTTTATATTTAGAGAATGATTGTTTGTTTGTTTTGAAACTAGAACAACATATGCAGACATTTCAATGTTGGAATGACCATTTGAAATGGCACAGATCTACATTTGTTTCTACTGCTCATACTACAGACAACTCCTTCAGAGCCTTCTCAACAGAAACAAAAGTGGATTCAAAGGTTTTCTCCATGTGAAAGAAAAATTTGGTGTCACACACACAGTGCTTTTGCCTAGCCTATTAGAGCATTCCATCTTTCAAAATTGCACACATCATCTTAGACTTGTTATTTAGAAGAAATAGCCCTGTAGAGTTTTACTCAGACCATAAAGATATGAAAAATTATCACATAAGAGGAAGGGAAAAAGCTGGGAGGTATTATACAAAAGCAAAATAGTTAAAAATTTGAGCAGTCCTGGGGCATTGGATTACTATTGTGACCTGTTAGACTTCTCTTGAACAATATGCAATATGAAAGAAAGTACAAAAGTCCTGCCAAAATGCATACAAAGTGAGGAAGTTCTCCAAGAGCAGCTCTAAGACTCAGCAGCAAATACATTTTACGCTTTATGTTCAACAACCCAAAGGACTAGACCTGTAGCTAGCTGCAAAACATGCAGGTGACACCCTATTTCAAACTCAGAAATTATATTTTTTTCTACTGAATTATGTACAGTTTCTTCCAGTTGATGCTTGATGGGCTTTATGAAAACAGGTAGAACAGGAACATTCACTGCCTCTCCTACTCCATTCTTCTTCCTAGACAGATTTCTCTTGTGTTAGTGCCTTCACCTTTCAGTTTAAAGCCAACATTTATGTCATTTATTATCTGTATGCAATTTATAATAATAATGGGCTGACTGCTTATTCATATCTAAACATTTTACATAAATTTCCAATCATTGATGATTAGGTAGTAGATGTATAACATAATGACACGTGCTTAGTGGAAAACAAAACAACACAAGAGAGCAAAAGAATTATTATCATATAGATGCAAAACTTTATAGCTAGAGTCACAAGCCAGAGTCAGGTGGCAAAATAATACAAGGAGTAATACAGCAGAATGTAACAATAAAAAACTACAATTTGCACACATAGGCCAGAGTGAACCCACCTTCCTGCTTACAAGAATTGTGAGTTAAACTTTGTCAAATTTACATCATTCCACTGGAGCAGGATCCTGTCTCCACAGCATGACTGGAGATAGCTGTGTATTATTTCAATAGAATGGTTTTTTTCCTTATTCATATGCTTTCTGTATGCATTCACACAAACAGTCCTTTTGAGAAAACCCTCCAGAAAATAATTAACTTTAATAGCTATTCTACAGCTAAAGCTGCACAACTGGGTGGCAAATATAACTGAGCTCTCTATAGCTAAACTGGAGTCTTCAAAAGAATTGTAAGAAAAAAGATTACAGGTTCAGCACTGCTTCCTGGGTAAAATGTATATTTGTGATAAATATATCAAATCCCCTAAAAACTACACCCATTGAAACTTCATATTTAGGCTGATTTGCTTTCCAAATCATATAGACAGCACAGTTGTGTACAATCTTTAAACAAGTACAACCACAGAGAAATGCTGAGAGATTTAAGAGAAATAAAAGCATGATCAGCTAGCTTGTAATCTTCTTTTCTCTTATTCTCCTCCCCATAGCTGCATTAAATTGCCTGTTGAGAACAATAACATATTTGTGCTTTTATAGGTAAAATGATTTGTATTATGTAAAGATTTGGCTAACAGAGTAAAGATGCATTCAAACTGGATTACATGCTGTTAATAATTTTCTGGATGCTCTAGGGGACCCATAATTCTGGAGGAATAGAGATTAGCATTTGAATATATACTTTGCAATACATCTCAAAGCAGACTTTTTAAATTTAATTTTTGTTATTTTTCTAGAGCCACATTAACCAGAAATCAAATCACTGAAAGCATTTTAAAGGAAAAAGTATACCATAATCAAGACTTTATGCCCCACCTCCCCACACACTTCAGACTACACAGAAAATCTGTCTTTTCACAACTCTCACACCATTTCAATAGCTTTCTTTAGAAAGTCAGACGACCTAGAAAACATGAACAGGCTTGCAGTATTGTTTTATGCATGTTGAATAGAGGAACTCAGCAAGCAAACCCGAATTTGCTGTTCTGAGGAAAAGCTCAAGCTACCTAGAAAATTGATTATGCTGTGGGCTAGCTTCTGTTTCAGAAAGTAATGTCAAAATACATTATTTTAACAATATTAGTAGAACACCTCAAATTGCACAAAAATACCCCTTAAAATAGTATAGCATTCTTTTGTTATTATTAACTTCAGCGTAGACAGGACTCCCATTTCGCTGTTTTCATGAAACACTGAACTCTTTTGGCCACCATTTACTGAACATTTAAATCCTTTGTAAATTGTGTATTTTTTTTCATGTTTATATTTTCATGATTTTTGAAGGACTTAGTACTTCAGAACAGTCTTAAAGTATATGACTCTCTAATAAACATCATATTCTCTGACAAACTCAACTGGGAAGCATGCTTTAGTGTAAATTACTTTTCTTAGCATTATAGGGTTCGCCTAGCAAGCCCAGATTCACTGGACAAAATATTCTTTGCATGACCTTTGCTCCTCAGTTATAATTAGTTGTCTGGTCCCAGTTGCTTACAGTGTAAACAAAGACTGATAAACCCACATTGGCTGCACGTATTTATTACATTACAACTCAGCTGCCAAATGTCTAACCGTTCTAATAAAAAACTATTTTCTAAGGTTTATGTTTTATTGCATGTGTGACTCCCTTATTGGTTAGCATTTTGGAGTTGTGGAAAAGGTTATGAATTTAGAAACTAACTGCATTCATATCATATTTAAAACTTAATGCTATTTTATTAAAGACATATGGGCCTCCAAAGTACACATATTAAATGTCATGTAAGAAAAGTAGCAGTTTAAATCATGGTCAAATTCATTTTTGACGTGACTCCTGAGGCTTCCCAAGATCTGAACTATTTCTTTGTAAATCTGGCAGTTTAACCACACTCATAAATCACTTTCAAAGCATATTATTTCTTAATTTTACTGCATTAGAAAGCATTTGGCCTACACAGTGAACTGTTTGTAACTGTTACACGAGCAAAGTTGTATGTTTAGTCTTATAATGTGTGAAGAAAAAAGTCTTAATTTCTCAGTCCTGAATTTAGCCCTTATTTTAACCCAAATTATAGATTTCCTGGTGAAATTTACCAGAATAAGATATACAGCACAGTTTGCTGTACTGACATAAGAAAAAACTTATTCACATTTTACCCCAGAAGCAGTGCTGAGCCTGTAATCTTTTTTTTTACACTTCTTTTGAAGACTTTTTTTTTTTTGAAGCTCCTGCTTCAAGCTCATAAGTCAGCATCACAAAGGCAACAGTAATTTAATCATTAAGCAAATATCCCACAGGTTCTTTTACAAGAAAGAATGCCTAAGGTTTTCAAACCCCAGCAAGGCTGAAAGAGAAAAGAATCATCTTTGGGACAATGCACATGCCTTTACTACGTTTCTTGATGTAAAGACATTTAATACATTACAGCTGAAGCATACCTTACATATATTTGAAAATTAAATGCATATCACTTAGGGACAGATTCCCTGTCTGCTAAAGTCTCAAGAAAACCCACCTCTAAAACAGACCATTCATAGAACAGGATTCAAAGGGATGTCATTTTTCAAGTGTGATTGATATTTTTCCTATTTATTTTTAGACAGTTTCTAATTACAGAGTTAATTACTATTTTTATGTTTTCCTATGAACATTTTTCTAGGATGAATAAGATAAATTAGGGCAACAGTTTACTGCAAAAGTTTTATAATCTCACTAACTCCTTCAAAGAGAACACCAGTTCTCAGTCACAAATAATTTTTTTTTTTTATCCCCACAATGAACCCCTGATTTTCCCCTGAAACACAGATCCATGACCTAAGTCACCAAATCTTAAAAGATTTTATGCCAAGTCCATTGTCTGCAAGATGGACAAAATTCAAAAATCTTAGCATCAGCTTCAGTTAAAATTCAGGAACAGGAGCCAGAATCTGTACCTTTAACATGACTTTAAGGGAGCAGATGAAACTGAGTTGCATCCTTTTTCTTTCACAAAGGGAGCAGTTTTAGAAACTCATAAGCAAAAATGTTCAGAATTCCTTACAAAATAGCCCTTTGGCCTATACATTTCTGGTAAGGGTGGAGACAAGGGAAGAAATATTAGCCTTCTCTGAAAACAAATTATTAATATTTTTCCTGAAATAACTCATAAGCCAGCTTTAAATTGGTCATGTTCTTAGTCATTAATGAAGAGAGAATGACTGACATGCTTGAGCTTTTAGGAGATGACCTCATCACGGCCCTATCTGACTCTTGGACCACACTCTGGCTGATGTTAGTGAAGGGAAGGATTATTTTTTGTAATATTCTGGTGTTCTTGACCTGCCAATATTTCAAGCACACAATCTCTCTTTTAGCACAACAGGAAAGGCAAGGATTCAGCTGCTTAAATCCAAGTTTCTAAAGCTGTTTTAGCCACTCTACAGTTTCTGTGCCTGTCTCCCACAGTGGCTTCAAAAAAACTTGCATCCCTTATGTAAGATACTTATCTGTCATCTCTACAGGGGTCTGCTGTACACTTTAGAGTATCAAAATGGCACCAGACTGCTATTTTTGGGCATTTGCATTGTTTCCAAAGTGATTAGAAATATTAGTGCATTCATTTTACCTTTCCTTTAGTTCCTGTCCTCTCTGACTCCATCTGACTACAGCAACGCTAAAAAAATCAAACCCTAGCATTCATTTCACGATAAGATGTTGTATGATGTATTTACATCACATTTTAGGTGATGAAGTCATGGCTCTTTAGTTGTTCCTTGCTGCAAGATACACTCCTGAGAAGATCCCAGCAACAAATCATCTTTGTCTTCACTGGCAGTGGCCCTTGCGACCACGTTTATCTCTAACAGCTGGGGACCTTTCCATGGGTCAGTGAATCAGCAAAGCCAGGCCTTATCTTAACCCAGCACACAAACACACTGCCAAGCCTGCTGTGAAAACTGTGGGACGCCCAACCACAGCCAAAACAAGCAATAAATATAAAATCAGCCATGACAGTTCTTTCCAACTTGTAAACAAACACGTGCAAAAGTCCAGGTAGATCCTATGGTAGTGATTGTTTGCCACTGATTTTTTCCTCCAGAAACATCGCAGTGACAAACAGTTTCCAGACAGAAGAATTATAATTGGACCTTTGTTTCATGGCTAAAAATTGACATAAATTCTAACCATGATACCTAAGACTACTACAATTTAATGGGAATAACTCACCAAAATGACTGAGCACATGTGGCATACTGTGTCTTAAGGTCCAGGAAAAAAAAAAACCACAAAGAATCACCTATAGGAACATAAGAATAGACAAAAGCTGACCAAGAGTTGTGCCAATGCCGTGTTAAACATATTTTTCTTTTCTAACAAAATTCAGCATAGGAACAACTCCTGTGCTTAACAGTGGTGTCATCTGATTATGAGATCCATTGTATTAGAAAAGAGGAATTATAAGAAGCTCTGCTCAAGCAGTGCTTCTATTTTCAAAAGAAAAATAGAAAATAATCCTTTCAAAATGAAACTATAAAACTGTAGCCCTATTGATCCACTAAGAATCTAAGACAATCGTGATCTTACTGTCAGATATCATGGTGTTACATTCTGCTGAATGGCATTTTATTGAATAGATTGAATAGATAACACAAAAGCCAGCATCTAATTATTGAAACTTCCATATATCTGAACCCACAAATGAAAATTAAAAAAAAACAAAAAAAAACCCAAAAAACCCACAAAACCAAAAACAAACCCAGAGGTAATAAACAAGTAGTCACAATAATTTCTTCAATTCAATGGAGGCATTAATTAATTAATTACATACAGTGCCTTTTGCCATTTATCAGAGAATTTTCAAGTGCTTTACAAATTTTAAGTCTTAAAAGGGATCATTTGCTCACTATTACTGAAAGATAGACACATTTCAGGTGCAAAGTAGCAGCTGTTTAACTGGCACACTGCAGCATTACAGAAGAGGTTAGGGCAGAAGGTGGAGAAGAATGCCTTAGTACATGGAGACTATAGAGAAATCCACAGAGGCACAATGCCATCACCTGAACTGGATTCAGGCCAGAGCTCCAGCAATAACACCCCTTCCTATCTGAAAAATGCATTGGGAGCATTAATGGATAAAATAACATCAGCTTCATGACAATCATATACTTCTTTTAAGGGAAGAATTTTAGGAAAGAGGCATCATCACCTTTTTCCTTCTATATATTTAATATAGTGAAATGTACTTCACATAATCCCTGCTCAAAAAACATATGAGGATGTTTTATAAGAAATATCAATGAAAGAACCAACACTGAAGAAGAGTCTTTCTCCCTACCCTAATAGTACCCACACATGACACATATGACCCACATGTGTCTATTCTTCCCTCTTGACAGCTGGAATTACAGCAGGTTATGAACCAAACATGTTATGGACTTCTGCTTAAAATGGCTCAACTTTCCAAGAGTAAAATGGATGAATGCATGACTGCTACGCTGTCCTTAAAGTAAATATTATTTACTGCATCACAGTCTAGATTGGACTCTTGAGTTCATGTCCTTGTCTTGGTGTGTGAAATTTTGACATCTCACAATAAAGGACGCTGTTATGTGGAAGCTCTCTCAGAGAGGTATCTTATGAGCTAGCAGTTCACTGACACAACGATTCTTTACACTTTAGAAGCCCTTTACTTTGCATGTTCTTCAAATTCTGTAAATACATACATCAAGATCTCTACACAACGGCAATGGTAAAAACAGAAAGATTGTGAGCAATGCAGCTGTTCTCCAAAGTTTTATCTGTCTCCTTTTATTTACTTTTTAAAACCAGCCTCATTTTCCTATCTGGGGGAGGGGTGTAAAAAGGTCCATAAGATATATTGCCAAAAATGTATTGCCTATATTCATGGAAGCAGGTGAACATATCTATTCAAGAAAAGTCTGATTCTCGTTAAATAGTTTGGGACAAAAATTACTAAAATCATTCCTTATGCCTCATCTGACTTTAATAGAAGCATATACCAGCACTGCTCACTTAGATAAAGAGCTTTTCCTGTGAGCTTAAACACAAGAATACTGCCAATGATCTGAAAGCAACACTGCAGATTTTATCTCACCTTATTTCTTTAATGGTACTGCCTAAATATTTACTCTTCCTATCATAATAAAATAAGCTCCTTCTACCCTTCAAGTAACACTGTGAACATGAATCACAGACATTTATTACATGGAACGCAGATATTTGACTTGCCTTTCTGCTTCAGTGTCTCTATCTTAGTTCCTTAGAGAACAAATGCTATGTCAGTTTTCATAATTATAACTTGAGATGGAAACAATGCATCTGAGAGTGGAAAAATATTGAAAAAATTCAAACCACCCATACCATGCCTTTTTTTGTTGTACAGAGTTCCCTTAGAGCCAGTGGACAAGATGCTTTTGGAAGCAGAATAACTCCATTTAATACTACATTTGTTACTTGGAAGTTTGGAAGTATAACTAAGGATACCCACCAATCATTTGGCCCAATAAACTACAAAACTGTTACTGGTGAACAAATACCATCTTCTTTTTTTCACCATAAAAACTAAAACCGATGAAAATGGTAACCTTAAAAATTCAGTAAGGGAAAGGGGTTGAGAAATATTGGGAAACATATGTGTTTGCTAAAAGCAAGCAGACTGACCCAGTATAAAATAATTAAGTTTATATTTAAAGAGACTTTTGACAATGTGTATCTATTCATAGCAACACACTTAAATGGATATATCCACATTTTATCAACTAGATTAAATGATCATGAGTACAGACCTTTAAAATATGAAATTACGCACTTTAATACACCATAATTCCATTTTATTTATATCATATGCAGTGTAAAAATGGGTAGTCTTAACATATTTTCTCAAATCACATTTGCTTTGCATCCCTAAGTTTGAAAAATGAAACAGCTGGAAGCACAATTCATATACCTATAAACCAAAGAGGGGTACAGTTTTAAATAATTATGTCAAGAGATGACAACTCTACTCTTTGTAGAAGCACAGATGAATAATTACAAAGCCGGGACACAATTAAGCAA
The DNA here is from genome assembly GCA_024865655.1 of Emberiza elegans. Classification (NCBI taxonomy): domain Eukaryota; kingdom Metazoa; phylum Chordata; class Aves; order Passeriformes; family Fringillidae; genus Emberiza; species Emberiza elegans. The sequence continues at coordinate 22,500,941 of JALJVW010000241.1, read as the reverse complement.
TTTTGACTGTCGTATTCTTGAGCTGTCTTTCTGATGTGAAATGCTGTCATGCCCAGAAACACTCTTCACACTGGACAGGCATCTTCCACTTTGAGCTACACTTATGCCAGTGAAATGAGGTCATGGTCTGGTCATTAAACAAGGCTTCCTCATCTGGCTCAATGCCTCTTATCCAGCCAGACTTCCCCAGTCTTTATTAAAAGCAGGCATGATACAATGTTCAATATTTTGACAAAAGAAAACGTAAACATAACAGAATAATGAAGTTTAGCTCACCTACATAGTGAGAAGGAATACTGCATTGTAACATTAAACTGTTTTCTAATAAATGATTGTATCTTTCCATAAGACAGTCATATCACAAACAGATGCATTTCCAACAAAAGATGAAATGAAGCAAAGCGCAAGAAAGTGTAGTGTTCTGTTAAATAAAATAGGGAATAATGAAAGTAAAAAAAAATTTATACAAAATAAAATATTTATGACTTAGTGATGACTGGTGATTGCTAGATACTTTCGCATTTGAGTAAACACAAGCTAGTCAGATGGAAATTTCTTGCTTTTATTCTCATTTTGTGTATTTTTTTCTTGGTGGGGTATTTTGCTCTCCCAAGTATTTCATGTCAAGACTAAAATGAAAACAACTCCCCACATCACAGCCCCTTTAGATCATCAGTCTGCCTTTTATGCTGAATAAGCCACACCATCTCCTGCTTATCATAATGGGGAGAAAAAAGCCACATAAGTTAGGATTTTTTGTTGGTTTGTTGTTTTTAGGGGGATTTTTTTCCCCAAAAAAGCTGGTCTGAAAGGCCCACTGCTGTTACTAAACCTGGCAGAAGATTTTCATGTGGCATCCACCAACATAAATACTAATCACTGCATCTCCTTTCCTGGTAAGCATAGGCTGACACCAGTGCCTGCTGCCTTAGGTGGAAGGGAAAAAACACCCACATTATTGGGAAGTCATTATCATCAAGGTCTTATATATCACTATGTCAACTTACTAAGTTTTTCTGAGGACCAATACTGGACATGCTGCAATCTTCCTCTGAGTTTGGATCAAGGTGTAATCTCTAACTAGTTTCAGAAAGCTTAAACTATATTACCAGTACCTGCCTGTTAAATCTGGCTGAAGCTGGTCAAAAATACTGACAGCTGTGTGGGAGTGGAGCTGATGAAGAGAGAACACAAGATCCAGAAAACAGGAAGGCTAGAGAATAAAAACCCATTATGTATGCAATGTATAACACATGACAGAACTCAAAAGTACAGTTATTGTGCACATCATCTGTGTGATTTATGGAGGAATGCTGCTTGCTGTGGTCTTCAAGCAGAGCTGTCAATAGCTGTACACATACTTAGCTGCATTTCAAAGCATAGATGCAGAGAAAATTCTATGAGTCTTCTCAGACATAGAAAGAGTTTGCATGCATGTGTACTGTAAGCATGAATATCCTAGGAAATAAGCACAAATTCTAAACAATTTGGAGCGCTTTACAATATCTGCATCAAATTTAATATTTATTTTAAATTAGCCACTTCTGTGATACGTATGTAATACTGTATGATGAGGGTAATTTCATAGCACCTTAAAGAGGATTAATTCATGCCATAAAAATAATTTACAATGATTTTACCATTGGTAATTTGTACTGTACCATTTATAAAGAAGAAAAAACTCTTTAGTATGACAATAACAACAGTAAATTGGAGCCTTCTGCAAATTTTCTGAAATAAATGTATGGTTTATCATAAGACTTAGTGGGTAAATAATTCAAAACTATACAAAAGGTTCAATTGTAGATATAAAAGTTAAAGATGTTATCCCTAAATTTGTTAAGTAATTTACCCTTAGCTATTGACTTAAAAAGAGGTTTAATCCAGAAAAGTAACTTCAAATTCGAGAGACACTTTTTTCTCTTACACTATTAAGCTGGATGCAATTCACGGAGTAGACTCTTAAATGAAAGATCTAACTGTTAGATAAATTTTTTTAAAACTTCACCAGACCCAAAATCTGATTAGATAAGAATTGTAAAAGATGACATACATATGCTATACCTAACACAATTCAGCTGTTGCATTTGGCCAGATTCAAAGGTGGTTTGCTGTGAATAGGATCTCTACCACAGCTTAAAAATAACTTATTCCATTCACTACACATATGAAGCTGAAATGAGTAAAGGCAGCGGTAAACAATATATCAAAGCAATGTTTGTATCAGAACTGTTAACATTTTAGTAGTTATAAATTAATCAGTCTGAATTAATTTGTAATACACTGCAATTGTACTCACGATAATGCATTTATCCAGCAACAATGTTATGCTACCAAACAGTGCATTTCCATAACCACTACATTATTATTCAGCATTATTGGAAATCTGCAATAAATTATTGATGGTATACTTTAGAGAAAAAGCAGCAAATAGAAAGCAAGAAGACTGAAAACTTGAGCAGAGTTTCAGGAAAGATCTGCAGTACTAAAGCACTCTGAGCACACCACAGATTGCTGTTATCGAGTACTGATCAACAATGGAAAAAGAAGACAAACTGGAGAATTCACATTCTCATTGTGATTGCTTCAGCAGGATGCCCAGAGTTGATGAAAGCTGTATGAAATGCTCAGATTACTGAAACTGTCTCACTGATGCTGTCAATGCTTATTAGCAGGACATCACCTTAAGTAACATCATAGAAAATTAGAATCAACCAGTTCATAAAAGCCAGTAACCACCATAGGTGTGAGCTCTGCAATAGAAGTTTAACATACAAGACAGGGGACAACTTATCAGAAAAAATTGCATTCTTTCACAAAAGTGTATCACACAGTTGTGTTTCCTTGGACAGTGTAAATATATTCTTTTAAGCTCAGTGACACATATTAGTTACTCAGCCCATTAGACAGGTACCTGTAAATTTCTATATTAAAACACAGAAAAAGTACTAAGGCTTTTGTCCCCCATCTGACCACATTTATCATTTGAAAAATTTCACCTCCTTTTTACCTTAGCAAAAGATGCAGCCAGGCTCTTGGAGTTACTTAAAAATAGTGTTAATGAATCATATCATTATTCCTACTTTCATTTACTCTCCTACCTTCACATCCTTGGGCTTAACCACTTTCATGAAGGCACCTCTTATCAAGGCTTCCTCTCTCTCCCTCCTGGTTACTTTCCGAGTATCGAGAAATTTCAGGTTTGTCAATTTGTGCAGGACAAAATACCTGACAGATATCAAAACACACACAGTTAAAATCCAGTAATGCACAAAGACATACTCACAGACTCAATGACTAAAAAAATGACAGCCAAAAATCACTACAGCCTTTGTCTCCTCTCTGTATTCACCTTTTTCATGCAACATAGCTTATGTCCAAAGTTATTTACTTTATTTATTCTCTCAAATGGAGCCAAAACCATTTAATACTGGTGGATCAAACACAATAATCACCAAGGATGTGTATGTTCTCTCTGTATATTAGTGTGGTATAAAGCATACCAAGGAACAGAATAACTTGGAAATTGTTTTGCATTACCTGTTTGGGAAAAGGAATTTTGAGTGATACCAAAGATTCCAACTCACACTGTGGGAGAAAATCAATCTGAGATATTGGAAATTGCCAGCCAACTTCTCTGCAAGAATTCTTCCCATTTGTGAACACTTCTTTGGATTTTTTATTTTATTTTCCTGAAAACACAATGATCAGCATTTGGAAGGAGAACTCCAATTTGGTTCCACCAGAGAGACAAGGTGGCTTCACTGAATACAGATTCCAGCCCAGGATTAAGTGCAGAAGCACACAGGGAGAGACTATTTATGGGAAATATATTTTAGGAATTCCAAGTTCTTATTAGGATTCATCAGTATTATATTCTATTTATCATTTCTACTAGAAGGATAGCAGCTTTCTAGCCTCAGAAAAACACTACTGGCATCTCACTTGTGGAGGGAGAGAAGATGTCAAAGCAAAACCAAAGCAAGGCACAACCATGGCAAATCCAAATATCTAATCACTTCAAGTACAAATCATTTGCATTTAGTCAACCAAATGTGAAGCAGACGCTGCAAAGTGAGGGCAATATCAGACTTTTCCTGGCAGGGGGTGGAAAGGTGATGATAATATTCTCCAGCCTAGCTGCTCTGCATAAACCCCAAGTCAGTCAGAGAGCTCCTCATCATGCTGATCCCCTCTGGCACTGGGAGGAAGAAATTAAAGAAATAGAAAACTCTGCATAACATTTTGAAAAAAAAAACCAAAACAACACAAAAAACCCCAATGTTTCAAAAGGTAAAAGTTTATCTTATGATACTGTTTACAAAACCAGATATACTTGTGAAAATTACTGTAATGCTCCCCCTTCTAAAACCAAGCAAAATTTAATGGTGCAAATAAAGCTTTCCATCAAGTACACCATTCCTCTGAAGCAACACCTTCATAAATTGTTAACAACTTAACTGACAATACTCAGTTCTGAAATGCTCAGACAATTTAAATGTGAATCCTCAATCTATGGCTCTCAATTATACCAGTAAAAGAAAAAGAGTCACTTCACAAAACACATCTCCTAAGGCCATTTTTTTAAACAACATCTACAGACCTTTGAGACAGACACATTCTCAGACTCATTCCAGCTTTCCTGGCTGCCCTTCCAGTCCTCCCTGGCATTTTGCTGGCTCTTATCTTTCACTGGAGGAGAAGCTATCCATCTTGCATTACTGGCAGAAAAGCTCTGATGACAACAGATTCTTTCAAATGAAGACATGTACAGAAGGAAACAATATGTCAAGAGTGAAGAAGAGTGAAGCTAAAAATGAGTAAAGACACCCACTAAGTGTAGGGTGAGAAAAGATGAATATTCAGGTGAAGAAAACATCGGTATTAGAAAATCAGCAAATGTTTAATGATGGAATGAAATACGCCATTGAAAAGCAGGCTGCAACAAAAATGACAACAGAATAAGACAGCACTGTCATCTATGCTGACTTTGGATCACAGCCCTAATGTCAGTCTCTCAATCATTTCAAAAGAGCTTAAAATTATAATAGCATTCCTTGATACAAATGTATTTTTGTATTTTTAAGCCATCCTGACTGCATTTCAAAAAACAGAATTGGCACTAGTACTTGTCAATTCCAGAAACAAAACCAAAAAACCCTACCCACACAAATTAAACAGCAAACTACTCCACAAGTCACAGTTTGGGGTTGGTTCTTTCTTTCAAACTTGCACTCCTTAAGCAGAGCAAATACTAAAAAGTAGGTACCATAAATATTATCCCACTGGTAGAAGGAGGGTATAGGTGCAATTAATTATTTTAAAAGGTGATTAAAAATGCAATCTCATTTATTATTATTCTTTTTACAAAATGTGGGATAAAAGGTAACTATGCTATTTGAAAATCATGCAATACATTCATATTAAATGGCTGAGGGAAAATAGCAAGCTTCCTGGATTTATTTTAGCTAGAAAAATGAAGATCCAGCTTCAATCTAAATGTAACACAAGTTTGCCATGAAAAATACAGGAAAGGATTACCAAAGCCTGGGAATGAACACTCCACAATATCAATTCAACCCTTGTAAATTTAATCCAGGGTTATTTGTTGCACAAAATCTCTTTACTGTGATGTATGACTTAGTTACTAAGGTTATCACAGCAGTATCCTAAAGTTGCATAGTACATAAAACATTTCGGTTAACAATGCAGGGAGGTTAACTCCCACAGATAACCTACTATCAGAGGGTTAGACCAGATGACATGCCTCTGTCAGCTCTCAGGAGCTATTGATGGTTCAATCAGTTTGTTTTGAAGGTAAAGTACAACAAAAGGGCACTAAACTTATTCAAACTGTCAACAGGGACTATGGAATGTTGCTTGCAGGTAAGTAATTTTGGGTGTTTTAAGACTATTATCAAACACCAATGGCTGCAGAAAAAGACAGCTACTAATAACACAGAACACAGCCATCATAAAATACTTTATGGCAGGCACTGGGACCCATAAATTGCATGACACATTGCACCTGTTTCAGACTTGTAAAATCGCTAGTTAAAAGCATACTGGTTAATGAAGAAAGATCCATCTACTAAATTCTACATTTAGTTTACAAAGGTTTATTTAAATTAGAAGTTGGGGGGCAGGGTCTTCCCCTTCCCCCTTTCTTTTTCTTAATAATTTTAAAACTTAGCCCTGTTCCATGTGTTCTGAAACAGCTGTTACTGGGTTTTCACACCTTTGTTGTGGTGTGAAAAAAGGTTATTATCTTCAGTGATGAGGATAAAGGTGAGATTCAAAGAGAAAAAAGTAAAAATTAGATGCACCAGGAAGGTGCTTACAGATCCACTTATCATTGCCTGTAAACTGATCATCTAATTCCTAATGGATTGAAGAAATTATTTATTTAAGTAAAGTTGCACCTTCTTTTGTTCAGAATCATCTCCCCCATCTTGCACCTTGGCATGGGTGCCATCAGTCTCATGAAAATAAGCTCATAACAGGTGTTCATCATACCAACAAGACCACTCAGATATGGAAAACCACTACAGAATATAAAATTTAATGTTATTTACATCTTAGTTTAGTAAAAATTGCAATAAAGACTAACAATTCATTTACTGATTTTGTATGGGCTGCATGCAATAAACATAATTTTAAGACTGGATCATACAGATCTGCCAGGATATTCAAAAAAAGGCATATTTGGAAACTCTTCTGCTGAATCTTTAGTGAAAAACTATTGTAAGAACTAGACTCTGTATAGTATTCCAGTTTGTACTATAATTAACAAAAACTGGAATATAAAACTGCACCATATGCATCAATATTTAATAAAAAAAAAACCTGCTGTGAAAAATTGAGAAATATCTGCCCACAAGAATGCAGAAGTATCCAGCTCTACCTGTATCATCTCGGCTCTGTTTCAGAAAGTGTTTACTTTCATTTTTCTGTTTTCTGTGCTATTATATTTCCTTTCCTTAACAATCACAGAACATAAATAACATGCCTACTTCAAACTTTGAAGGACTGATTATGCTCCCAGTCACATTATTATAAACTAGAAAAAATAAGTAATATACTAAGCATTTAAATGGGGAAAGAAAAAAAAAAAAAATCAGAAGAATTGAAACACATTTATGACAGTGAACTAATGTCATAAACACTATGTTCTGTGATTGTTTCTTCTGCACCCCTGAAAAATGTACCCTTCTACCTCCAAACAGCATATAGCTGGCTACAGAATTTCCTCTCTAACAAAAACATTTGTTAAATACACAGATAAGGAAGACAGGTCATAAACTTAAACCAGCATCTTCCAGAAGAGAGGGCAGGATGTTGGCATGAGGTTTGTTAGAGGATCACATGAGACCCTGAGCTGCCTTGGCAGTGTTTGGTGATGACCACGTAATTCTGAGGGGCTTGCAAGTCATGCAGAAATCCATACCACTTCCCAATATTTTAACTCACTCTGCTCTTCTTCAGTGTAGCAAACAACTCTGTGAATTAGAAAAATCTTGCTCTATATATGTAACAGTAATTATAGTTTCAAATTTACTGTGTTAGTACAGACAAATTGGGTATTATGGTCTTAGATTTATTTGGCTGAACAAAAACATGGTAATTGTTCTTGCTCATGAACTCTTCCAGGGGCTAGTCTCAGATGGACCTTGTGTGGCCATCTGATGTCTTTCAAGCACACGTTTCCTTCCAGGTACCGGTGAGATGACAAGGCTCCACTCAAACACTGAAGTAGCATGGGTTCATAGATTATACAGATGTAAGGGAATACCTTAATCATTTAATTAAAATCATAAAGAACATATAAAGAATGACCACAGACTTCAATCCCTCCTGCTTAAAGAGGGCCTCAACAATAAGTTCAGTGGTACTCATCATTATATATTAGCATTATTTTCATTACAGAGTGAGGACTTCTAGTCTGGTACTACTTATTGAATATATATATTTATATCACCATCCAAATACAAGACTATTTAAAATAGAAAAGCAAATTCTGTAGCAATTTTTTAGAAAATAATAAATAAAACAAAACTACAATAAAACAAAATGAAACTGCAAGAACACTGAAAATGCTAGAAGACCCATAATTTCTCACACTTAAAACCGTGGGATGGGTATAGCTGTTTTAGCTTGAAAAGTTAATCCATACAAAACACATGCACTTCCTTTCTCGCTGTTATATCTTAACAGGACTTCATAAGGTTATCATCATTTGCTCCCCTAGCCAAAGATAGCATATCTAGTGCATGTACTTTTAAGCTAATTTAAAACAAACTCCAGCATTTGTTTCCACTTGCCCTTGTTTCCATGTCAACAGCATTTAATGAATGCATCATTCCAGGAAACGTCAATAAAGAGTAAAGAAGAATGAACAAGCACTGAAAACTTCACACATGGCATGAATTCTTCACAATCATATCACTTTAATGAAAATAGGTGAGGTCACCTGCAGAATTCACAAATGCTTTGTAATACACTGTGACCCAGATGATTTTTCACAGCTCACTAACACCACGTTTGAAGTTTTCTCTGCAAACAATACACCCACAGGACTGACCAACTGTGAGTACAACAGAAGCAACCAGCAATTACTGTGTTGACTTCTGCTACTTTGATCTCTGGGTCATGACCTTTGTTTTCCTGCAATCTTCAAAGCAGAGACTGGAGACTAGGTTATTTTAGAGGACACTGTTTGGCAACCTATTTTTCTGTGTTTCTTGCTTCCTATTGTAGCCAAAAGCTTTTAAATTTTCCTATCACCATTACATATTAGATATTCTGCTTTCCCTTGCCCTCACCACCAAAATATACCTTTGCAAAATATTAACCCAAATAAAGAAAGCTTCAAAAATAAGATAAAGAGAACTTAAAGATTATTTTTAATAGTAAGAAACTAAAGCCATTTCAACAATGATGGAAAAAACCCCATGAGTCTTTAAAATGAACCAAACAGGTTTGCTAATAAAAATGTCACAGAAGGGAACTTTGCATTTTCATTTTTCTGTCCAAGCAAAAATTCCAATAACCCAGAGTTTTTTTTCATCAATTTTTTCTCCTACACATCTTAAATGTAAGAAGGAATAGCAGGGATGGCAAAAAAACTTTTCCTCTTCCCTAAAAAAATCTCATTCAAAACTTGGGGTAGTTCTTAGATAAAAAATAACTACTTTGAGAACAAAACCACAATAATATTTCAGCATAAATGTAGTTTTAATGTAAGACTATAAAAGAGCTCTTGTAATGGAATGATAGAAATGGTATACCAATGGAACACCTGGAGAACTAGATCATAATTTCTTGACCAAAAGCATACTTTTGTATATTTTTCAAGTATTTTTGATAAAACCTAATCATTTTTAAAGTAAATAACATTAATTTTAACCTCTGTTTTTATGATCATTGTGAATTACTGGACCTTGAATTTTTAAAAAAATTATTTTCCACATTTTTAACATTAAGATTTTGGGGGATTAACAGATCTTTTCAGTTTGTTGGAACTAGAAGATTAAGTAAAGCTTTGATTTCTAGCACCTTTCTATTTCTGGTTGAGGATCTAAATAGCCTGAACTCTAATTGAACTCAGTAGGAACAAAATTAAAGCTCAATGAAAAATGAAGCCCTGGTTCCAATGGTCACTGCAAAAAATTTACAAAAAGAAGTTCCCATTCAGAACAAAACAAAGTTAGTTGTAGCCATGGAGAAGCACAATGTTTGCAAAATTCAAGTTTTTACATAATTCAATGTCACATGAATGTAATCTTTTGATGGTATCTGATAAATTTCTAAAAAAAATCTTAGGGAAAAAAAGCTATTTCAAACCATTAAAAATGCTGAAACTGGAAGACAAAAGTTGTGTTCAAGATGCTTAAGAATGCGTATCAAAAACTCTGGATTAGCTACTCAAAGTAAAATTAGAAGAGTACCTTGTAATCAGTTCCATCATGTAGGTGATATATATTCCCCTAAAGACAGGCAAATAGATCAATTGATTGATCCATGGTTTTGGGTTTTGAATCTAATGCTGTCTAGCAAATACATTTCATATAATGCAACAAATAATAATGGAAAAGAATCAGGAAACTTTCATTATAGCAGCAGAACCATAAATCATTCAACTAATTAGAAGCCCATTCTTCTTGCTTAAAAGTACTTCAATCAACCTAGCTTATATGGAAAAAAACATCCAGGGTTTTGAAAAATTGAGAGGAAATAAAATGGAAGCAATGTTGCAGTTTCCAGCAGATATATAAATAGAATCCCTTCACACTTTGACATCGTGGTTTACCACAATGTGACCTGAAACTACCTTGACCTCTCTGAAATCAACATTTTTGCATTGAAATGAAACAAGGGACGTGCTTGTTTTGATGTATGGCTCTGTGACATATTATAAATATTACATCACATAACCACAGAGGATGTCAATCAATAAGGAATTTTTTCAGAGAGCACTAAATGAACCATGGGTTCTTGCCTCTGAATGGCTCCTTTAACATACTACTTTTGCTTAAATGATTAATAGGAGACATATTGTCAGAAAACATACTTAAAGTGAAAAACAGTAAACTGTAGAAATATCATTCATTTTTTAAGCAATTTTCTAGAGCACATGTCACATAAATTTACATAGAGACAGGACTATTATAGTCTTGTAAGCTGGATAGTAGGCATACCTTCCACTTAAGTGTGAAAGCAATGGGAAAATATTAAATATTAAATATTTTATTAAACCTAGGCTGCTCTACTCCATAAAAACCAGAATGCTAAGCTGGATTCAAAAGTGGAATCATTAAAAGGTGAAAGTGTGACAACCTAGAAATCCTTCTCAAAAATTTGAAACTTAACTAAAAGGTATATGTGCACATCTGGGACAGTTGTGCTGCTGTTTAACCATCACCATTTCTGAATGCAACAAATTCAAGCCCATAAATTCCCCATAAAACTGCTTTAATCTCCTCAACTTTGTATTGTTTAATCCTAACTCCTAGAGCACAGATTGGATTACCTGAAGGTAAGATCAGAGTTTCTTACATAACTCTGAATGCTGTGGATGATCCAAACAAAAAGCAAGCTCAGGCTCTGCAAGGCAAGGTGACCAGCACTGCTTGGCCTCGACTCGCCTCCAAACACCCTTTGGAGCCAATGTGAAAAGTGCCAGCACACAAGGACTGAAATAATGCCTCAGGTGGCAGCAAGGAAAAATACATCTAATATCTCTTTTTTCCTGCATAATCAGTGCCCCACCTGTCTTAAGGTTGTAGCTCTGAAAATGAGGTCACTTAGCAGACATTCCCTAAGTTATGGATCTATATTCACAACCATCATGAGTTACGAGTATTTCTGGGATCGTTTTAAATAATCCCTACAACTTTTAGCAACATTTCAGTTGGACTTATAGCATTTTATCAAGTCTCCATATCAAATTTCAGATGACCTCTTGTGTAATCTAGCTCACTGACATTACATTATAAAGATAGTTTGGGGTTTTTTTATTAGAATGTAACTGCTTTGAGTGAAGCAGCACAATATAGGAGGAGTCATTTATTCTGTGTTAATAGTGCCTTGACAACTACAGCAGAAGCAACTTAGCACCATATCAAACATGAGCAGAAGACAAGGCAACTGGCTATCTCAGTGATTTTTTTTTTTTTTATTGCCTTTCAGCCTTAGTGCATGCAAACCTTGCCTTATCTTGGCCTTAAAGAAGGAAGTGCCTTGAGTAGGGGTATATGAATACTCACATTCAGGAAATCCTGTGCACACCTGCTCAACTCAGGCATGTGCTATACAGCACTGAAAGGTTTCTTGAAACAGGGTTCCTGAGTATGATCTCACTGAAATGGAGGCTACTCAAATTCCCAGGTGTTTCATGGCAGAACATTACAATGCTTTCAGAATAGAGTAGATGTTTGTTTGAGACTCTGGGTTGACTTCAGTTTAGTATTTTTCCAGTAGTAAAACAAAACTTTCATGCCTTATCACATCTACAAATGCAAACACTAACCTGTATCTCTGGTAGTCATCTTCATCCTTTTCTTTGCAGACCAGTTCATTTGGGCAAGCAATGTTTCCAAGCAAACTGAGATACTGTAGTGAGGGCACAACTTCAGCCAAATGGTCCAAAAGGCTTTCTAATTCTGTTATGTGTCAAAGGTAGAGGGTTAAGGCTTCAATGACATTAATGAAAAAAGCATTTGGAGTTGCATCACTGCTGATTTAAACATACATTTCAATAACTGACAATCAAATTTAGTATGGTATTCAGGAAAATGTCACATTAATTGTTCCAAGGGCAAACAGGGATAAACTTCAGTCAGTTTTTTGGCATGGAATGAAAGAATTGGGCTGTTTTGTCATTCTTTTCTCCGCCTTTCATTCCTAGGTGGTTCACTACAAAACATTAAAACTTTGACAAAATGATGGATGCTGTGTGGTAAAATGGCTAGCAATTGCTGGAGCCATGAAACTTTTCCAGCATGGAAACAAACAGTTAGTTTCGCAGCACATTCATCACTAATATATTCAGTCCACTGGAAAATGAGTTTAAAAAAAAAAAAAAAAAACAGAAAAAAGTCAAACCACAACAACCCAGGTTCACTCCAAGCATATAAATGCTTTGAGTGTCACAGCAACACATTTGTAACCACTCAATTAGGATATGCCAATTAATGCTTTACTAAGTGCAACTTAAAAACTTCCGTGTTACAAATACTTTATATGTGAAGTTTTAAAGTCTTGTAAAGCATAAAATTTTTCATTAAAAGAGCCTCTTATTTTGATGCTCATGAGGCTTTTTAACTCAACTGTATTTCTGGGAACATAAATAAGAAGGGTACACGTTCATTACTGTAAACCTGAATAAAACAAACAAGCAAACAAAGGTTAAACTGTCTTTAACCACTGCGGCACTGGAAATCACGTTAGGATTAAGCCTAACAACAATATTCAACCATTTGCACCTCAATTTGCTAATTGATCAAATAACTATTTTGTTCTTATGGCCCAGCATGACAATCTCTAAGACTTGAAATACACATTCTAATTTACTTCAATTTATATACAAAGATATCGGTGTGATTCTCAAAAAATATGCCATGCATGTGTGTGTGAAAACTTTCCAATATTTAAAGATCAACCAACTTAAACAAGAGTAATAATTATGCAAAACCATTAAAGGATATGTCATTGCTCTGTTTTTATTCCTTCCTACTGTTAGAGACAAACAATTGTTTTAAATTCTCAGTTCACTTTTGTTGCTATTATTTATACTTGATTTATGTGTTTCTGTTATCTTTGTTATTTTTAGCTGATGGAATTTACTTCATTTCTTCACCCCAATATCTTAAGGGCAACAGAAGCAATACAGAATGGAGAAAACAGCTTCATTGTTAAAAATGTGGTCTGTGTTTTGTAGGCCTGAAATTTTAGTTTATTTCCAAACACACATGAAGATCATGCCAACAATAACTAATCCTAATATATTAAAATCAATGTATCTACACTCATAGTCAGTGTTCTGTTCTATAACATGTAAGGAGTCATACTTAAATATTTTGTATGAGTGAGGAAAATGAAGGCTTTAAGATCTACTAATTAATTGAAAATATAGGAATTCTAGCTTTTAATTTGGCTAAGCCACATTACAGAATGTTTTATACTAGTAATTAATCTACCAAACCCTAAGAAAAAAATATCTTTTTGTAGCACCATATGATTTGTTAGCTAGGATGAATTACCAATCCAAACTTGTTGCTCATTTTCATACCTGGACCTTAAGCTCACACATAAACTTTTTCATGGCTCTTTCAGGAAGTATGTGACTGTGATGGGAAACTCACAAACTGTTTTTCCACACACGTTCAAGTATGGAAAAGGCTTTTTAAAAGTTTCCGAAGGCTGTTAGAAAAGTGCTTGAACCTGGCACCCTCCCTCAGCCAGGAGCAACACTTAATTTCTCCCAGCATTGCTTAAGTTGCAAAAAGGCTCCCTGAGAGAAATAGTTTATTGTTACAAAAGACAGTTATTGCCATAACAGCAATCACACACAGGAGGTTAGCTATTGCAAGGCTTTGATTGTATCTGGTAATTTCCTATCAAAAGGAAAAAAAACCCCATAAAAATAACACCCCAACAACAACAACACCACCCAAGTCATTCAAAATGCTTGCTTCTTTTATGAAGTAAACATACAGGACTTTTGCTTCTCAGTTCAGCAGAGGTATTTCTTGTGTAAAAGCTGTTCTCCCCAGAAGTTTGCTGAATGTGGAGCATGACATGTATTCTAACTCCCATCTGAACATGCAGCCTTCAAGGCAAATGCAAAATGTATTTAGAAATGTAATGAAAAGCAGTGTCAGCTTAGATATGCACAAAGTGTAAGACTACACCTCAAAAACCTATGGAAAGCAAAAGAGAGAGACACCATATTCACCAAGAATTTTAGGTAAATAACAGGAGTTGATAATTGCATTTCAAAAATCTAAATCTCCCAAATTTGGAACTTAGTGTCTATATTCAAATATCTCATATCTAAACCCTGAGTGTTTATTTTCAGATGCAAAAACACCCCCTAAAAAGTATCTCATACAAGAGAATTAGCAGTTATATCATAAATAAAATAATTAATTTTTCTCTTCTTTAGGACTTGGATATCTTTTCTTATCCCTCTTAAAAACAAAATGCAAGGTACAGATTGATTTTCCAATAAGTCCTATTCACCTAACACCATAGTTATTTTTTACAAGGCATGTACAAAAAAACTCCAAAGAACTATATCATGTTAAAATTCTCATGATTAAGTATTTCTCAGAGATGACTCATAAGTCATGGTGCACTTCTAGTGTAGTGTTCACTTAATTAGCATGTCAAATACTTACTTAAATCACAATACTGCAACTATATGATGCCACCAAAAGCATTATGTCTTTCTAAAACAATGCTAGGAAAATACGGAGAGAGAAAATCAAAGCAAATCTGAAATTTTATTGCCAGCTTCCTTTTTATAGTTTATTGTTGCAGTCCAAGCAGCGCCATATTGGTGCAATCAGAGCCAAAGAGCTGCAAAACCCTGCTGTGCCACTTCTGAGATCAATTTCAGCTCCATTCTCTCCAAAAAAGAAAACCCACAATTAAATCCATGGACCGTGCTGGTGAAAATGTATTTATTTATTTAGAGCTCTGTAAAAATAGCTCTGGACTGATCTGTCTAAAGTCAGTGTCACTGATCAGCAGGTGAATTTGTAACAGTGATGCCAATGCTTACACTATAGTCTACTGTTTGAAAAATGACTTAAAGTACTGCTGTTATGATAATTAAAAAGCCTTAGTGTAGTAATCCATCTCCTAATTCAAGTGCCATCATTACCAGTCTATTAATGCATGCCTCTCTTTCTAACAGACATCAAACAAAAGAAAAAACTGTAACAATTAAAATTTTAAAATCACCAGCTTTACAGCTCAAAAGCTATAATATTCTCAGGAATTATACAACAATGGTTCCCCCAAAAAATGTAACTTGTTCTTCAGGAGCAATTAACATAAATACACTGGACATACTTTAAAATTTCATCCAAAATACTGTACTAGTTTTAAATTAGGGAAGCATTTAAAAGAACTGGGTATCTCTCACAGATGAACTTTTTAAAGCCCTTTCAGACTGTTACAATGTGCATACCACACATGCATATTTAGACTGTTTACAAGCAGACATACACACCAAAAATATCTTACAAATAGGCATGTTCTGACTCACTTGTTTTCACCCTCTCTCTCATACTCAACACCACTGTTTTTGAGGTTCTCTCAAAGGCAGAAAGAACAAGCAAAAGCCCAAAGCAAATGATGTGTCTTCTGTCTCTGGCTAAGGATCAACTGTCTGTGCAAGCTTGCAGCATTTTCATTTGTTTATTTTGGCAGAAAAATCTTGTAGCCTGGACTAAAATTTCTAGTGGCTAGCCAGGACTACATCCCCTTACAAACCATTCAAAGATTAGTTCCCAGGGAATATTAAATTTGCACAAGGACACAGTTGTGAACTCTGAGTGGATAGTGCCACTTGACTTAGTTTTAGGAGAACCCCATAAGCAGGGAAAGTCATTTTGATGCTAAGCTGTCTTTTGACACCAAGCATAGCAAAAGACTATTATGTTAAACTTCTAAGAGGTTGAGTGAATTCACACAGAAACTACTGCATGACATCTAACGAGTTCCTCTATTCCAGACTTCTGTGTTCTTCTATATTCTTTAGCTGAGTCTTTTCTGCATATTTCCAGGGCAGAGACACTGCATGAACTGCATGAACCTTCTATGGAGAATAATGTAAGGGTCAGATGCTTTAGGTTCTGAGCACTAATGCTGGCCATCCCTAAACACCAGAGCATTTCTTCCTTCCTTACCAGTATTATTGGTATAACCCTATTCACACTTGTTCTTGAGAAAAACTGCAGGTCAAACCCATGCAGAAACATAATCTATGCTAAGTTTCTAAATTAACTATTCTGTCTAAAAAAACTTACACATTTCCTATGTCACCATACAATTACTTTTACATATAGTTTGACATATGCAAGAGAATCTGGAATTTCTTTCTGTTGACTTTTTGTCTACTAGCAATTCTTTTTACTAGTCACACACTCAAATACAGAAAACTAACCACTCTTTTTCTCTTTCACAGTGCTTTCCAAGTTGCTCCACTACTATCTTTCAAAAAGTCATTCCACTTCCCCAAAAGAGTTGCAGGAGAACTTTCCATGTTAATGAACTTCATTGACTACAGCTTTTGGAAGTTCTTGGAAGCAAGGAGATACAGTAAAGAGCAATCAGCATACATTCAAGATATTTCTGAAATATGTACATGAGAATATCAGGAATATCATGCAGAATTCCAGATCATCACATAGAAAGTCCCAAAACTGTCATTCAAAAGTTTTCTGCCAACTAATCATCTGTCATGCAGTTGCTGCAATCAACCTAACATTAAAACAGCTGAATGACACTTCTACCACAGTCATAAACGAGCAAGGTACCTATATTTATTCCCAGCTCAAACATTTGCTTCAATTAAATCTATCACAAACATGATGCAGCAATCACAAGCTGTTCCACACACAAATAGCCTTGAATCAGAAGTTACCAATTCTGCTCTGAATGCAGTATGAAAAGATCTTTGCCACCTGAACGCTTTTCCATTAGAATGTGCTAGGTCTTCAAGGTTGGATAACCACAGAAATAGCTTGCAATATGCAAGTATTCATCTCCCTCTTCTCTGTGTGCAATAGGATGTCACACACAGTCATTTGTATGCCACATTCTGGCTTGAACCCTATCTGGTAGGAAGATAGGACCTCGAGATCAGGCCTTGCTCACTGACTTTGAAACCACTTAGCTCAAGAAGAAAAAGGTACAGAGAGGATGGTAATTAACTAAGTCCATATATCCCATGGAGAACTTCCTGCATACTGAATATATGGGGAAAAAATCCCATTCTGCCTACTGGAGCAGCATTAGTTTTCTTTATGCAGCTGGAGTTGCCAGTGCTCTTCAAGGCATATTAGAATCCCCATGGTTCCAAAGCTGCAGATTTGAAGACAACATTTCAATGTTATTAAGTAACAAAGCATCACAAAGACAAAAATAAAGTAGCAGATCACAATTTTAAAAAAGTTCTGGTATCTGCAGCTCAACTCCTGCAAGCACTGCTGTAGAACAGCATAAGGAATCATATGGACTGTGGACTAATTCTCTCTCCCATAGATGTATGGAAGGTGCACAGAAGACTACTTCTCTCTTCCATGATGGCCTTCACATGACTTAATTTTTACTTCAGAAAAGGAATCTAGAATAATCTTCTTTTCTAGAAGAAAGATTTCTGGCTCATTAGGTACACAAGTTCTCTAACAAGCCACACAGATTTCACTAAATCCACAGTTGTGGTATGGAGAACTCAGAAGCCTGTGCAGGAAGAGTTCTGTACCACTTCAGTTGTCTGTTTAGAGGGAATAGGGAACCATGCATAATAGGAGAAATTTTGTATCTTGAAAGTATTCAATTAATCTAAACATCAACTCTTCAGCAGTTAATATAATGAGACTCTGGTCAGACTGGGACTTCTGTGTCTTCAGGCACTTGAGGACAATTTAGGAATGAGCACAGAGGCAAAATAAATTACAACCTATAGTTTTGGTGATAAGCAAATCTGTAAATATTAGAGATTATTATGAGACCTGTGTGAAGACAAAATATTCCCGAAGTACTTACTGGTATGTCGTTCAGTTGAGGTACTCAATACATGGTGCTTTCAAAGACTCAAGAACATATAATACCTAGATCTGCATCAGCTCCTCTTGCCATAAGAAATGTACATACTATTATGGACATTCTGCCCGGTTCTAGATTTCCCATGTTATGAAATATTTCGTTTTTTCCCTAAACCATTAAAAACCTAGACATAGATTCAATTATTAAACTACAGAATATGCAAGTTGGAAGGGACCCACCAGAATGACTAAATTGAACTGCTGACCCCACACAGGACATCCCCAAGAGCCAGACCCCGTGTCTGAGAGCACTGTCCAATTGCTCTGTGAGCTCTGTCAGGCTGGTGCTGTGAGCTCTGCCCTGGGGAGCTGTTCCAGTGCCCAGCTCAGGCCATTCCCTCGGGCCCTGTCACTGTCACCACAGAGCAGAGATCAGTGCCTGTCCCTCCTCTTCCCCTCCTGAGGAAGTTGTGACTGCAGTGAGGCCTCCCCTCAGTCTCCTCCTGTCCAGGCTGAACAGACCAGGGACCTGAGCTGACATTCAGCTTCCTCTCAAGCCCTTCACCATCCTCATGGCCCTCCTCCCTGTGTGCTACATTTACATTCAACACCTTCTTCTCAAGAAATTTTAGTACCAGCTCCTCAAAAGTATACAGAATGTATGTTAAATGTACAGCTTACTGGACTAAGGAGAGAAATGGAGCTTTACTTCAAAGAATCACAGATCTGGTTCATTATCAGACTTGCCTGTTTAGAAATGAGGCAGTGAACAGCTTCTAATTTTCAGCATACAGGCATGTGTGTATATATATGTATGTAATATATACATATATTTGACAAACTATCTTTTGATAGCATGTCAAATTTTGAAGCTGCCCATTTCAGTAGTTTTGACAAAAAATATAAATATTGAAATGTAAAGGAAATTGAAAAGTCCATACTATATTGTTCCATACTGGTGAAGAACAGCACAGTGAAAAGGCACAAATCCTCACACTGCTATAACACCCACAGAGAAATAAATCTATTTACAAGTTTCCTGACTGATTCGTAGTATCTAGTCAACACACTTAAAAGGAGAAATGAGGCTTCCCATTACAAGAATAGAGACTGCAGTCATAAGTCCTCCTCCAAAAGCAGCTTCCCAACTACCCCCATCCATCCTGATCTGCACTGCTTTCTGCTGTCCACTGTGTGTGAGAAAGAAACCAAGATATGTTTCCCAAAGTAAATCAGACTTTTAAAAAAATAACCATACTATATACATAAAATAAAGCAAATAAAGCATGTTAGATACATAATCCAACACTGCACAGTGTTGGCGACTCTCCTTTAGGTATTTCCATTATATAGACTGCATTTTAAAAGATTTTAAACAGATTATACATTACAGAAAAGTTGACCGATAACACATTTTTTTGATTGTTATATTTTAATTTGCTTCTTCCACTTGTATCAGAAAAATTGGTAGTGGCCTGACTATAACTGAAAATAGGCAACCAGAAGAAAAAAATGCCAGGTGATTGTTCTTAGTCTTTGCCTGATTTAGAGATAAGCTTTCACATTTGTACAGTATCCAGACATTATGTTAGGAGGGCCCAAATGTTATTTACACATGCAATGCCACACAATAAGTGAACCATGCAAAAGGAGTAGAAAGCTCTTATCAGAACTATCAAAACAGGATATGGATCAAAATGAAGCCAGAATAAAAAGAGAGTACAGTTATATTAAGAGATACTCAGGAAAGCTCTTATATGTGTTCTAAAGTTTACATGCTAGTCCAGTTTTCAAAGGAGTCAGTTTGTCTTTTTGTTTATTTTCATCTCACTCTCACTCTCTCTCTGTATATATTTATGTATACATGGCAATATTCCACCCACTGAAGTTTTATTTCAGATCAGTATTCTTTGCTCACTTGTGTCCTTTATATAGGGCTACTGTCATATACTGAACTATCTTTTCTGTAATGTATTTCATTATCCTATGAAATGTACAATTTTTTTTTTAACATTTTTGAAGAACTCTACAGAGAAATAATTCATTAAAAGAAGTGATTCAAGTTCAAATAAGACCTTTTTCAAACACTGCATTAACATGGAGGAGAGGAATCTGGAAGGTCTCTGTGCTTCTGTAGACTGATGTAGCCTCCCTACAAGAGATCACTGCTCCCCAGGGCTCAGGATGTTAATGATGGACAGCAGTTAATTTTTCTTCTCTGGGCAGTTTGTATACAATAGGTGTTGCACAAGTATTTCTGCAACTCCTCTATTAAGTTATTTGTAGCACACTACAAAATGCATATATTATTTCTACAACCTGAGTAACTCAATACTCTCAAAGCTCTAACTTCATAGTTTTTAGATTAAATTTTAAAAAAATCCCAGGACACATCAAATCCTTTTTATCATGTTATCATTGACTTTGAGAGCTTACTCACTTGACAATACTATTCTAGTCTGTCTGTGGGACCATCAGAAATTCTTTAAAGATTACTACTGACAGGATAATTTTCCCCCCTCTGATTTTGTTCACTGAGTTCATTCAGTACCTCTGCCCTCTTTTTGGGAAGTGTGAAACTCCTCCAGGACTGCTGCCCATAGGACAAATATACTTACGTGCTTGGTCTTATGGCCACATGCACACTTCATGGTTTGTAAGTGGCATCACTAGAACAAAAATGTTCTTGTACATTCTTCACGAGTTTAGATTTTACCATTGCAGCCAATGACAAAACAATAAAACCAGTTACTCAAATCCAACCCATAATACCCTGTATTAACCATAAATCTAGCCAAATACCTAGTACAGTCATGATAGTTACTGTTCAGGAGACACTCTTGGCAAATTTCCACGGCTCCGAGAAAGAAAGTTACTCTGCTGATTTTTATTTATTTATAGAGTCAAAAATAAGTGCAGAAATGGTAGAATCTGCAGTTATTTTTATTCCCCTCAGTAGGGGGATTTTGCTTTAGTAGGAGGTAAATTGCTCTCAGTTTACATTGTCTGTAATAAAAGCCTGCAGTTGAGCAGTCTTGTCCTCACACTGCAATTATGAGGCCAGGGCTTTTGCAGGCTGTGCTCTAAGACTCTGCAGGCCTCCCTTGGCCTTCTGGCCACAGTTTGATCACCCTTCACTTTTGCAAAATCATACATTACACATCTTCAAATCTCCAGATGGGTCAAAGTCCGAGAAAATTATGGAATAATCGAGACAACGTTCATAGCCTTTGCAGATAATTAGTTTTTACAGACCATTATCTGTAAGCCTACAGACTAGGGGCTCTGATTCAGCAGAGTATTTAGACAAATGTTGACATATTTATTCTTAATAAACAGAAATAGGCACTAACTTTAGGCATATGGAAAAGTGACTGATTGGTTACAACTGGACTTAGTCATGCATCAAAAGACTACTGTATTAAGACCTTGATTTGGAAAGCCTTTTATGGGAACTTATACTGAACTGGAATACCAAGAAGAGAGTGACATGCTTTTACAGCTGCAGTTGCATAGCAGCTAGCCAATTGTGCATATTACCAGTTTCATGAAAATAGAGAAAATAATTAAAATTATTGTGTGGGTTTAATTAATTTTATCTCTTTACTTTAATGCTTTAAGAGCTATTTAAAGCATTAAAACCTGAGAGCATTTCACTGCACGCTCTATTCCACTAGAGGTCAGCCTGCAACAGAACCCCAAGCAAACACAGGAATTGCTGCACGCGGGTAGCACTGACATTATTTTCTTTCTCTATTTTATCTATTAGAAAGATTTCTTCAGAGCCATAACTTAGATCTCTCACTAAAATGGAGCAACAGGAAGATATAATGGTGCATTTCATTTATGAATGACCTGTAATAAATTACTATGAAGTATTCCAGGTGCCAAACGAGAGAATGCTTTGTCGGCACATGAACTATATTTCACATACTTTAATTTGGCTGACACATAAAACTCATTTGACATTTTGCAGGAATTTCTTTGAAAGGATATTTGGTTCTTGTTGAGCGTTAAGGTATGGAGGTGGGGTAACCTGGGTAACAGAAGGTCATTTCCAAGTAGATTGTTGTCCAAGATCAGTTCTTCCAAGTAAGTGAATGTTTTCAGTCCTTCTAGTGACCTGCAAACGACAAAGGCAACAGGAAAAATGATACTCCACTAAATCAGGGAGGCCATTATGAGCTGAAATAAATATTTAACCTTCTCTTTCAGGAGTGGGAATAGTTTTGGTTTGGGCCTGTCAGAAGAGTGAATGACAAGCATTAGTGGCAAGGGGAGTGCTGGCACTGCAACACATCCTTCACATGCTGGCAGGATGAAGGATGCGGGTCACTTAGTGAGTAGCCAGGATCCAAAACAAAAGGCTTCAGATATGGGGCCTGCAGGATGAATTTGTCAATGTCTTGTGCCTTCAGGCACCCAGCCTCGCCTGACCCTAACCTCCATTCCCAAGATAAATAACTCTGTCACAGTTCACCTTCATTCCCTGGACACAAATTTAAGTTGTCATCCATCATTTCTGCCAAGAAATATCATACCCTGCTAACAATAATAAATACAACTTCAAGTATCATTTCTTAGTAGTCACCTTACATGCAATATTAGGAAATGTAGGAAGAATTTTCCCCCCCTTTTTATTAACCTCTTAATTAGCTTCTTGAGTTCATGCAAACAAAATAAAATGTTCTCTACAAAATAAAATGCAGAATTACTCCTGACAGAAAAGGCATTTGCTTTCTTCCTTCTTGGAACTTACTGTCCCACGGTCAAGCCACAGGTCACACTGCAGAGAGCATCTTTAAAAAGGAGCATTTGATAACATGGTAGTGAAGATGATTGCTTGTAAATAAACAAGGTTCTGGAAGCATTCATTCTTCTCACAGCAAAGTACCAAAACCCCCCCCCCAAAAAAAGAACATTTCATTACCTTGTTAAGGCATCGATTCCAAGCCTGATTCTTAATGCTTGCTCATTCCAACAGTAAAAAACTCCCTACGTATTAATCAACTTAGACACACAATATACAAAGCATAGGCACAGGCACACATTCACAGCTCATTCACCTACCAGACACCTAAAGATATGCTGAGATTGCATGACTTGACAGCTGATCTACTATGCCTACCATTGGGAAGATCATCACTGTATCTCCTGGCTGTTTTATAGAATGTGATGAATAAGGGAGATGCAGGTTATACTATTTATTCAGCTTCCAGTGACATTTATACGGAGGGGATTTCCTCACCCTCCCCCCAGTTTTTGGCAAAGATCGAAGTACAGCCAAGGTCCCTGTTAGAATGTCCCACAGATACAATTACTGGAGGAAAACACATTAGAAAAGGCAATTTAATATTCATCTGTGCAATGAAAACAAGATACTGCTTTTGTAGCTAGAACCTACAGACCACTTATAGATCACACTGAGACAGCTCAAGCAACCAAAGAAACCAAGTGCGTGACCTTTACACTGGGTACTGCACACTGAACTACGAATATTCAAGAAACATTTCTGCAACACTGCCACAGTGTATTTCAGTCCAAGGATCCCGAAGTCTCTTGACTTGAAAAGGGAGGGGAAACTATCACTTATGCCATTTTGATGCTCAGCAGCTGGACCTGAAAAAATTTGCCACCTATACCCTATGGCATTTCTATATCATTACAGTGCATTGATACTACAATTTCTGAAGCTGAAAAAGTAAAGGCCTCTATATTACGTTTTACTGAAATAATCACCACAGTAACAATCACATGTTTTGCATGTGCCTTTAACCAACAGTTTTGGGAAAAAACCTCAATGCAGCCTACATAAACTGTTCACCAATAAAAGCTGTGCTAGCATGCTGCACTGAACTAGCTGTTTCAGCAAAAGGTCACAACAGACTTGATTTTGCCAAAGTCAAGATTCGAGGAGAAAGCAGCGAACATCTTAGACAGTGCTTTCCACCAAGTACCTTTAAAAGGCAAAAAAACTCGGAGGAAGTAGCAGTGAGTCTATCAAGCTGTTATGAGTTTTCACTTCAGTTTGACAAACCTAGTTTAGCAAATTCCCCTTAAATACTCTTTATTATATAAATAGTGGATTATTTCCAAACCTCACATTTCAATGTATGACTTTGACTTGCCAAAAGAGTTCAGAGAAGGCCACCTCCTTGTCAGCACCACAGAGCCTTATGGGATGTTAATAGGTCCTTTGTGAAAAAACACTGCTTGGGCTCTGGTCAGTGTCAGCATCAAAATACACATTGTTCTTGAGTTATGTTATGCAAATATAATACTCTTATCATGAGAATCAGCAAATGGTTGGCAACTGGCAAGGAGAAGAAAGCGCACATCCAAAACTGCTGCAGGGGAGGCATAAAACAAAATGACAAGCCATGAAGTGGGACAAAAGGCCTTGGAACACTAGAGGGAGTTGCCTATTGAAACAGCCTTTCTTTCACAACCCTGGGCTGAACACAAGGGTACTAGTTTCATAGATAGGCAGAGAAAATTGTGCACAAATCTCCTTACACCTGTCTGGTTTTGATAATTTTTGCCATGTAATGTTATTAGCTGCTCAGTTAAAAAGGAGCCATGTTACACAGGGGGTTGCTTATAATTGCTGTTTTCATGTCATCAGAGCAGTGTGCACTTGGTGATTTAATCACCTAAATTCAGAGTCCAGGGAGATGGGAGGGGTTGCCACAGTACAGAGAGAGGGTGTAGCCATTAATATAAATTTACAGCCATATGTTGTTTTGCTATTCATGGATTTTTTTTTTCATCCTACACTTCTGTTTAAGAGAAAAAAAAAACACCAAAACAAAAACGGTAAGACGTGGCAAAGAAATAAGACAGGAAAAAATGTGTTTGCCATCATTCAGTGTTACTACCTACTGAATTCTATGCAACAGTCTTGACCATCATAATATATTAGGAAATATTGCCCAGCAGTTGTACTCCAAAGTGTAAAAGTTTTAAGTACAACCCACACAACTGGTTTTATGGTGCAGTTCAAACTTCAGCAAGTCCCATAACTTCCATGAGCCTCCATTCTCCATCTGCAGACGGGGGATAAGAAAGGATTGCAATTGTAAATTGGTATGGAGAAACTATTTTTGAGAGTCTGAGACAGGAATCATTACAAAATACTGTCATTTTTATTTTTAATGAGGTTGAGCAAGTAATATTAATGTACTCCAAGTATTTCCTTATGAGCCCATTACAAAAGAGGAGAGGAATGCCTATATATACACAACAGAGGAAGAAGGGCACAAGCAACCTAAGAGACGAGTATAAAAAGAGGGAAATCCCCTAAGAAAGAGAACCAGTCTGAAGATAAATCTGTACTGTTTTCTCACAGTTCACAGCATAAAAAAATGTCTCCCCATGTTAGTATACTAAAACAAACACACAATCTCACCACAACAATGCAGCCAGCACTGAAGGGCTGGTGGCAAGTAGCTGTTTCCCTCACTTTCAGAAGGCTAATAAACATCACGAAGTTGGATTGCATGTTGCTTGTCCCTGCTCTAATGTCATGAAAGCTGCCCATTATCTCACCCACAGGTACCGTCTCAGTTACCTCATTGCAGGGCTCACACTCTGCTCCCAGAGGAGAGCAAGTGTTGCCAAGAGATTTCCACTGCAATTTTCAAAGTCACATCAAACCGACAAAACATCACAACGTATTCAGTGCCGCCTCATTCAAAGAGAAAAAACTTTAAGTTTCCACTGTAATTAACCCTATCCTCGTTAAGATAATTATGATCAAGCTCCCTGTCACAGCTAATATCACAGCATCATTGCCTATGGCTCACGCTTTGCCCTCATTAGCTTACAAAAACACTGCGCTAAACAGGAAACTGACTCCCTCTGCAAAACGACTTAAGATGCTCTGTAAGTAGACAGTAAATAATCCTTTAGAATATAAAGGTCTCAGAAATGTCATTTTATCCAAGTCCTCTGGCTAATCAGTATGATTTCTTCCAGCTTTCTTTTCCATAATTCATTCATGGTTTGTAACAAAGTTTTAATCATAAAGGAATGTCATGACAGAGATTTTTTTTTAATGTATGTGTATGTATGGTAATTGTCAACTACACTATTTCATGTGATCCCTCTGGCCTGACAGGGATTTGGTTACAATGAAAGTAAAGAGCAACTCTGCATTTTGGTAATATTTGACAATGAAAATATGAGATTTCATAAATGAAATAAAGCAGAGGACTTACAAGCAATAGACAAAACCTGGTATTCTGCAGTTGTCCTTGTTCAGAAAAACAAGCTGCTCAGAAGCATATGCTACGAAAGAAGAGTTGCTCACATTTTATCCCACCCCTTCATTAATAAGACAGCTGCCTTATACCTAATTGACTTTTTCCTCCTGTTTAACAGGAAAAGAGAGAGCAGTTAACATTATGCAAATGAGAGAGTTTGGGTTTAGCCTTGAAATTGATTTGCACTTTGTTGACAGGAGATAGCCATTAGCAGAAGTTAAAAGATGGAGCTGTTACAAAACAAGAGCTTTATAAAATACCTTTTTCTTACCTTTAATGTTTTAACAGATTACAGGAGAGCAGAATCAACATGAGAACCCTAGTACTAGATAATTTCAGTATTTAAATAGAAATGCAATTTCTATTTCTCCAGCACCTGCCAGCCAAGGACTACAAAGCATTTTTTTGCAAAACATTAATGAATTACTTTTCAAAAACCTGCTGAGCTTAAAATTCCATTTTGTAGTAAAGCAAAGAGAGGTTAAGTGACTAACAGAAGGTGACCTCCAGCAATTTTCCCAGAGACAAGAAATAACACCCAGAACTCCTGACTTCTAGAGTCCTTTGACTTAACCTCACCAAAACAAAACAAAGCACAATTAAAAAAATGGGGAGATATATATATCTATATATAGAGATAGATATATAGAGAGAAGAAAAATAAATCAGGTGGAGAAAATACAAGTAAAGCAACAAAAAAAATGGCCTCTACAGTATTCAAGAATAAAAGATTTTTTAAGGTTTTTTTTTTTGCCAATCTACTTAGTGATTTCACAGTTTCCTGCATGATAATAGAACCAAAAAGAAAACTGAATGAAGTATTTAATGGACAGCTCTTACATGACTTCTGGACCAAGACAGAACACACACACACACAAAGCACCCAAGTGACAATAAAGGGCCTCCAGGATACAAAATTTGTAAAGCAAGAAATGCTTTGTTTTGTCTAATATCAGAAGAAATGTTAGTATTTTGCAGACTATCTAGAGGTAGCATTTTGTATCACTTCCATTTTTCTGTTGGTAATATATCTGCAAGCAACTATTAGGGTAAAACTTGAGGCACAGCTGTGAATATGATCAGCAAAAGAGAAATTAAAAGATATTAACAAGCAGCATCATTAAATACCTGTGAAAAGATGTCCAAAAGAAAAGATTAAACTTCTGTTACGAATTGGAGCTACAATAAGATTCTGAATCTTTTCAAATAAAGGCCGTACTTGATTTCTTCCAGACATATAAGAAAATAAATAGCATTCCCTCAATTTTCCCCTTTTCTCATACCCTGAAGCATATAAAACTATGTGAGACACTCTATTACCAATAAAGCCTGGGATGAAAACATCTTTCACAACGATCTTAAACCAGAGTGATGTAAGCACATTGAAAAGTTGGGGATTCAGAAACACTCAGAACCTTCATGTTCGTTTATAGTCTTGTTCTAAGTCTTACACAGCAAATTCTATTGTCTAAAAAAGGAAGTCCAAACTTCTAAACCATTAGAAGCCACCACCCACCTCCAAGAAAACCCAAACAAAAGTAGAGTCAATAAACAGGCAAAAAGAGATGAGGTCTCCGGAATTCCAGATGTTCTGTTTACAATAGCTCACAAACATTCCTACCAATTATAAAAGAGAAATGCAGATAATTCTTAAGAAAGGGTTTCTGCTAATAAGCAGCAGTGACTCAAATGATGGCATTGTCTGAAAAGCAATAATGCAGATTCATCTCATCCATCTGTAGAAGCACAGTTACTTACAACTCCTTACAGGCAGCAAGAAAAGATGGGCACTCCCAGAAGGTGAATCAGACCTTCAGGTGAGGCTCAATGAAGCACATCTATTTGGGGAGGATGAACAGAGCCTATTTGTCAGAAATCTTGCAATGAAATTTAAAGAAACTGCAACATTAAGGTAAAAAACTGTAAGAGCCATGTCCTGTAGGAGTCCTTATTTACTTGGTGAAATAAACTAGAAATCCTAATTGCAGCTTTCCGGGGCTCACAAAAACATATTACAGTCAGCCATTCAGTTGTTCAACTACCATTCTCTCACACCAAGACTCTACTAAAATTTAAAAAAACCAAACCACAAACAGCAACAACCACCAAAACATAAAAAAACCATCAACAAAACAAACAACCAAACCAACCAAGCAAAAGAGATAAATTAGCAACCAAATTGACTGTGGTGAGGTACAATTTCTTTTCTAATGAATCTCTTAGAGTTTCAGATTTCACTATGTGTATTTAATGCACACACTCAAGAGAATATCCCATTAACACAGCTCAAACTTTATCCTTCATGTTAGGCTGCTTTTTGCTTAAGTTTTTATATTACATCTTTGGGATTAAACATGCCAAGATTTTATATTATACTACTGTTACAATTTTGTTTAAATTTAAATAAAATGACAATCAGTGCACTATAGCCTGTGGGAAGGCAGTTTTCACATAAGCTAAATAAAATATTTCAAAGTAATACAAAATGGATTGGAAAATGAGTTCTTAGTCATCTAGTCATCAAACAAGTATCATATAAGAAAATACAGTTTGCAAAACAATGCAAAAAATTACCAAGCAGAGAGAAAGTGACTGTATATTTTCATAGCTTATCAATGGGCATTCTGGAAAAAACACCACTAATAGTTCATATATGCATCACTTTCTAAGATTCCTAAATACAGACTTAAACATCCTTCTGCTAAAAATTATTACAAGTGTTTGATGAAGAATAGCAACGAGTTAAGAGAAAAACTTGAATGAAAGATTGTTGCTTTGTCTTTTTCCCCAATCTTAACATGGAACTCAATCCTAATAAAACAAATGGCGTAAAAAACATCTTAATGAAACAAATGGCACTTAAAAAATAAAGGCAACACTACCATTTCCTGAACTTGAAAGAATTCAATGAAGTATTAGTGATTAAAAATAGCAAAAGAATAGCCATGGTTTACAAAATGTTTAAAAACAAACAATCTGTTTCAAAAAAGCAAACAAACAAAAAACCCCACAAAGAGCTAAAAACCCTGTAATGTGTTTATTCTTAAAGGCTCCTCTCATCTCCATGTGCCAAGTGGAGAACCTATTTATAAACCCCCTAAAAACCAGTATTATAATGGAAATATGAGCAAATTCAAGTGCAAAGGCAGCGCCATAATGAAAGCTTTAGTGTATCTTGGATCAATCTGTCACTCTGCAATTCAGATAGTAACTTAACTCCCCTTTTTCCACAGAGAGCGGGGGAGTAGAGTGAGTAGAGTAAAGCCCATTTTGACTACCAGAGTTCAGTGGGAAGGGGGAAAAGAAAAGTAATTTTTCTCCCATCTTCCACAACAACCAAGGCTGAGGATTGACAAGCAAATTGACGCACTGCTCAGAGGGCAAAAGATAAATGTTTGATGAATTGGCCATTGCTGGAGGAGTGATGGGCTTCATATGTGCATAATGGACTAGCTGCCGTTCAATTCAGATTGCCTGCCAAGATAAGAAACCATAATGAATGGACCAAGCACAGCCTGTGCCATAAGAATGTATAATCTGACTAGTTTTAATAAACTTAATAAAAAAGATGAAGCAGAGAGAGGCAAAGGGACTGGCCTTTGTGACCAGCTATAAGAGGTGAGGACGACTAATAGACTGCTCAAGCATGATAGCAGAGAATTGTTAATGGACATAATACTGAATCCCTCGATGTTAAAAAATGTCTTTAGAACAACTTAAAGACAGGGATCTACATAGGTGCGTACCACAGACACTGTAGTACCTGTTAATCATCATGTGACTGCCATTTATTTATTATTTCCTTCTGCTACCTACACTGCTTTGTCTCCATTTGCTCCTTTATCCCCTGAGCATGGTATCTTTGTCTGTACCCAGACCCACACCACACACCAACAGTTTTTACCAAAAACTCCTCAGGAGCAAAATAACTCTATAATGACAACAAGACAGAATTCAGGTCCCATTTCCTACAGAAAGGGTTTGGCCACACAACTACATCACTTAACTTTCACTGACAGTGGAGAAACATCTTTCACTATCCTAAGTGCTCAACTTGCTATAACTTCATTTGCTTTTGCAAACTATGTTTCCACTAAAGATGAGAAATTTGACAGTACAGTTACAGCAAAAACTGTTACCCAAACCTTTCCAGCACATACAAGACTGTTGCCAGCAATAGCCATTTTGGTCTGGGATTTGCTATGTTGGATACTGTTCCCCATCTGTACCCATAACCTCTAAATTCAGCCTATCAGCACTATGAAAAGACATTAAAAACAAAACAAATCTCTGAGAATATTTTACTGTATATGGGTATATAACAGTCTGGTAATCACCACCACTTTCATGCTGAGCAATAAATAGACACAAGGCCATTTTGCTTTTCTTTTCTTGTTATTTAGTCACATGAATAACAATAGATCGCTTGCTGAAGTTTACCAGACATTAAGTCCTGAATCTATAGAAATGCTAAAGCAGACAATAAGAGAAAAACAGCTCTGACTTTTAAAGCAGTGGGATTATACCAACAATCTATTTCTTTCTTAAGAATCAAAGGGTGGAACACGCCCTTGTGTGTGCATATAACACACAGTACTAGGTCAAGCAGAACTGTTTCATGCTATGGGTAGAAAAAAAATTTAAAAAAAAAGAAGAGGATTGCAGAAAGATTCTCTTGATTGAGGAAAGCTAAAACACTTCTTGTACAGAATAACAGCCCTGTTATGCATGTTTTTCTCCTGCTTTTGCTTTTTTCCTATGATAATGAAAAAAAAATAAGGAAACAAAATAGTAAGTATTGGGATTACCACCCTCTTGATGTCAGAATGTAGCCTGTGTCATAATTTAAACAAAATTATTGTATGCAAGACAGACATCTGGAATTTCAGTATAAATTTTATCCAACTGCAAAAGGAAAGTAACTCATTATCAAGCAGCTCAGAAGGCTCACACTACTGAAGGAAATAAAGTTTTATGACAAGAGGATCTCTCCTCTCTCTCCCCGTGAGTGAGAAAGTGAGTGCAAGAATAAGACAGAAAGGGAAGGCTCAGGAGTGCTGGGTGAATTATAGACTGCCTCTCAAGATTCACAGCTCTTCGTGGTAGGAGGTTAATATTCTCACATGTCATTAGGTCTGCTGGCTCTACTGATGGCTCATTGAATCAGGCAGCAAATTATTTCCTCATGCTGCAGAGGACACCACACTTCAAAGGGAAGGAGCCAGGGTCAAGACGGCTCTCCAGTTCGATTAATGAGTTGGGATCAGCAGAGGTTGCCTGTAGGTAAGAATGTGACTGAAGCTTTTGACAAAGCTGACTTTTTGAACAGGACTTGACCCAGGCCCCTTACTCCCCTCCCCACCAAATCTTATTTCCAACATTTGCCTCTGACTGACCTGCTCAGGCCTGTTGGGATAGTTTTGACCTCCTCAGTCTTTGTTACCAGACACAGGAGCTGTCTGCCTACATTTGATGTGTCTCCCCCCAAAGGCCACATCCCCTAATCCAGGCTCATCAGAATACTTCAGAACAGTACAGCAAAATAAGATAGAGTAGATTCATTGCAGATTTTTAATCTGAAGAAGGAGAGGACAACTAAAAGATATTTCCACATTCAGTAATATTAAGAAAAATTACTCAATGGTGTTAAATGCAATTAAGAAAAACACAAAGATTACTAGAACATACTGGAAGTATTTATGACTTAAATACTCAAATAATGGAAAAAGCAGAAAATGCGCTGCTTACATGGTTCTGCTGACTAAGAATATTCCTACCAAATAATGCATTATGTGGAATATTCCTCTTAAAAGTTTTTATTTTTATTGCCATAGTAGCAAGAGATTAAAGACAATTAAAACTTAATAGCCACTGCATTCTTCTCTTTCTAAACACTCAGTCTTATTTCTCTGAAATACTTGAATGCACATTTAAATAGATTTAATAAAGCACTGAAATGAGATTAATTGCATTAATGTTTTGGGGGTTTTCTTTTAATAAGATCTACTTAAACTGATCCCTTTTTCAAACAAATATGAATAACTGAATCACTCTTGGTGAGCTTCCAAAAATCACATCTCTTCCCATGATTGAAATGAGAATTTTCTAAATTACACCAACAAAATTGTTCACACATGCTTCTAATTTGTTACATATTTTAAAATTTTGTTCGAGAATAATTTACACATTTATGTTTCTGAGGCAAGGACCTAGGTTATTCTTCAATATTTCTATTAATCACAGTACAGCATTTAATATCTTCTTCCTAAACATTTTGCTCATCATTATCCTTAATGCAAAAGCCCTTAGTGGCTTAAAAAGGTAACTTTAGGTACTTTAATAACAAATTACAAAATATAACTTTTGCTTTAAAGTTTGAAAATTTTTTAACAATGTATAAGCAAGGTAAATTTTCATCTTTACTATTCCAGTTTCTTCTGCACTCAAACACCTGTTTGTAACAGATTTCCTTACCATAACAGACATTTCACTCCCAAAAGCCAGCAAACAGATTATTAGACCGATAAAACTTAGGGTAAAAGCACACAAGGTCTATGCATGACTGAGCCAATTTAGAAGAACTAGTATCCTTTCAAGGAGACTACCTTGTGCTAGACAGCAAATCTTCCACTTGGATGTGCTTTACTCTAAAGTGCAAGTACACACAAGCAAGAGACAGCTTTTTCTTTTGCTTATGCCTGCACAATCTCCAGTGAATTGTACATTATGCAAGTGGAAGTTTGCAACACCAGAAAAGCTGTTAGAGGGGAAACACTTTTTTTATGGGCTTGTTTAAACAAAGTAACTGTGTTACTGGGTCTGTCATCACTGTTAACATTATATCCTGTTTCATCTGTTTCTAGAAAGCCAGCAGCATACCACAGATCATTTGTGAAGTGTGTGCTTGTGCCTTGTGTAACACTTAGCAAGAAGGTATGAATGCCATAGAGAAGGACAAGTCCAGCTGGAGCGGGATGTAAGTGGCCAGATTGACGTTGCCAGGGAGAAAGAAAAAATAGTTGTGTCCAAGGAAAGGAGGAGCCACTCAGCTGACAGAAAACAGAGAATCCCCAACAGTTTCCACACATGATCACCTAAGTTTCTGGTTTCTGACGGCACTAAATCAGAAGTGACTGTGGGACTAAGATCAATTGCCAAGACACCTGGACCAGAAGGGGAACCTGCTGGAATTCAAGCCAGGAATCCTAGAAACGATGGATTCAACAAGGGGAAAGGTGATCTGCTAAGTACATGCAAAGACCAAGTTTTGTATTTGTCCTTGTTTCCATTCATAAAACGAAAAGCTTTCAGTTAAGTCTTACCAAATAGAACTTCATTTTACTTTCAGGCATGTGTGGTGTTTCAAGGGAATGTAGTACCAGTTACCATGGTACAGTGTTTCTCAAGAGGTAAAAAAAAAAAATCTAAATAAAGACAAAAAGAACAATAAGTCCCATATCTAACTCAAGATGAATTAGAAGGTCCAGCTGCAATGAGTACTGCTTTATATCAACTTGGATATAGTCCACCTTGGGAAACTGTCAGGGCAATTATAGAGTTTGGGAAGGAACTTGTAAACTCATAAATCATTCTTGCAAAGAGCAAAAAGCAAGGAAACACCCCATGGCTTTTGGGAATTGTTACCACACACTACACTCAGTCAAGCACTTTTGCATGGTAACTAATTGTTTGAACAACTTTTTTGTGTTATTGGGCCTTATGGCAATCCAGCAAAAATTTTGATATATAAGTTCAAATTCAGAGATAAGCATGCTCTTATGTCTTTTTGATTTTCAAAATACTTCCATATAATCTGTTAATTCAATCTGTCTGGTTAAACTGGGGGGTTTTGCCCCAACACCTTCTGGAGAAACAGAAAACCACCTTGGGTTCTCCTGAGCAGCTTCACCAGGACAGTCACCTGCCGTGACAAGGATGGAGCAACCTGATAGGAAAGAGCCACTCCCAAAAAACCAGGCTGGTGTTACTCCCCTACACTGATCTGGAAAGAAACCCAGGTCTCAGTCCAGGTGTTTTTCCATGCCCTAGGATGATATTCAAGGCAAGCTCCTCCTTTAAGCATGGTTAAAGGCAACAGATACTCCATAGACTAGGAAAAGGCAAGCAAAAGGAAAACAACACTCTGTGTTGTTTCCTTTGCAACTCTGACACCTGGGTTTTCATGGAATCATGCATACACTAATGTTGGAAAAGACCTCCAAGATCACCAAGTCCTGAAAAGGTTGCTTCATGTTTTCCTGTCATGCCAATAGATACAAAACCTACCAAGGGACCAAAAGACTACCATCAAAACAATGTTTTAAAATGAACACTGCTTTCTATCACATCAGCATAAAGCCATCCACCATAAAAACTTGATGCTGAAGTAATTTAACATGATTAAAATATTTTAAAAACCAGTGTATAACTTAATAAAGTATGTAGTTCAAAGTTCATTTCAGGCTTCAATTGCTGAATGAATGAATTCAAAGTTTTAATTGAGAATAGAGGCCTTACTATTTGTGTTGCCACTTCCTCCACATTTTCAGTCCAATTCCCTGTGAAGACAAAACCATGACTGGCTGCAATTTACCATGCTTGAATCCACAGAGCATAAGTAATACAACCTTTAGTAAAAGTCCAATTACTAAAAAAAAAATATATATACTCAACTCCTACCAGTTCACTGTGCATAGATAACACCTGACTTCCTGAGCTGAATTATAAACCCAATGCCATTTCAAGAAGCATCTACCACCCCTCAACACAAGGGCTGGGCTTGGCAGTGTAGAAGTGCTGGAAATTCCTGGACATAAATCTATCCTTTTCATGCCGACATTGCAGCCATCAGCCTCAGCCATATGCTCACTCTTTTGTCCATAGTGGAATTTGATGACAATTAGATTTCTGAGGGGCACAAAATCTGCTCAAGCCACAAAAAAAAAAGAAAAAAGAAAAAAAAAAAAGTCATTTACCTCGCACATGTGAACGCACATGGAGTGTTTTGAAAGAAAACAGAAGTGAAATATCACAGCAAGCATGCCCATAAAATATTCTTCACTGACGCAATTAGGCAGTTTGTTAAAAAAAAAAAAAAACAAAAAGCAAACAAACAAAAAACCCAAACAAACCCAAACCAAACAACAAATAAGCAAAAAAAGAGAGAGGGCACTACTGGATTCCTGAATGCCGCCACAGTGGCCATCAGTGACCCTCGGCCAGCCCCTCCCTGTTTGCAGGGACCACATCAAAGCACCTTTGCTGCCTCCTGGCCTTCTGCAGAGCAGCTCCAGCCACTTAGGGGGAAAAAAAAGCTAAGTAAAGGCTTGGACTTAAAACATTAAAAGAAATAAATTGAGAGGATTTTGTCTGGAAACCCTGTCTTGTCCTTACTGAAGGCTAAAATAAACTTAATTTTTGTTAAAATTAAAGCAAAAATTAAATCATCTTATTATGTAATTGGAACTAGGCCTCAGGCACTAGCAGTAAAGAAGGGATTAAGGCCTCCACCACCTGGGTTGTCATTCTCATGGGCCCCATTACCACCCCCTTATTCGTTTTTATAGCCAACAGATTAAAATGCGAGCGTCGCAATCTTTGATCTTTCACTTGCTGACACAAATCCTTTCAAGCTTCCAACGTTTTCTGCTGAGGTAATTAGTACTAATTAAAAGGTTTCCAACAGCCTTTGCTCTACTTTTTCCCTCCAAAGAAATTGCTTTTACAAGTGCCTTCCATCTTTGAAATGTATGCATCGTTCACTTTCTTCTTTATCTGACTCGCAGAGATCAAGTAGATTAGTGACTCCATTATTCCCCAAGACAAAGCCAAACAACAGGTTTTTACTATCTTCCTGACCTGTTGAGGTACAGGGTTTATATTCAGAAACAAGTGCCTCTGCTTGTATTAAAAGACAGTCCAATTATGCATTAACAGACACAATGCAGGGGTTTCTACATTTAAGAATGGACATCATTTAAAGATGTTGTATTTTCTCAGAAGAGAGAGAGGCAACCGTTCACTAATCAAACTGACAAGTTGTAGGACTAATAACTGGTCTTCCTTTGTTTTCTTTTCTTTTTGTGTGTTTGTGTATCAGGCGAGATGCAAACAATTTCTTTCTCTTCCCCCCCCACCCGTCCTTTCCTCTCCTTTCCACTTTCTTCTCAGACTATAATGATTTATACACATTTGTTGCTTTAAAAAAAAATCCAAAAATTAAGTACCACCCTGAAAGATACTGACAGCCCAGAAAGTCCTGTCTGAAGAAGTTTTGGTTAGTATAATTTAGTAATGTGTCCTGCTACAGGAAAACTGACGGCTAGAAATAAAATTATGGACATTAAACCACTTTTTTATAGTACATCTAAAGTACTAATGAAATGCCAGGACTAAAAAAATTAAAAGTTGCAGAAAAAAAAAAAAAAAAAAGAAAAGGAACAATACTCTGCATTGAGAAAAAGCTGTGTTTTGAATTTACAGGTTTTCAAATGATGCTTCAATC
The DNA here is from genome assembly GCA_024865655.1 of Emberiza elegans. Classification (NCBI taxonomy): domain Eukaryota; kingdom Metazoa; phylum Chordata; class Aves; order Passeriformes; family Fringillidae; genus Emberiza; species Emberiza elegans. Next base: position 22,463,895 of record JALJVW010000241.1, on the reverse strand, counting down.
GACATGGGCTCTATATGGATCATTTTTCTTTATGAAAACCTGGAAGCTTTATGCCTGCTGTGATAAAAATAAATTACACTTCATGCAGCAAAAGTGCTATTCAAAAAAGAGGACAGTTCTCAGGCTCTTAAAGTTCTCACTTCCTATTGAAAATGACAGCAGCTCTCTCTCATGCTGTAGTATCTCTGGCACAATAGATCAGAAATCATACACAGAGCCACGAGACGCTGTGTAACTTATCATTACACACACAGGGGTCCATTCTCCTCTCGCGATGCGAGCACAGGGCTCCTGCTGGCACTAATGGGAGCTGCACGTGCGCAGCAAGGACAGAAACAAACACGCAGCGCATCCACTCTTCTAACCCCAGCTAAGTTAGCAAAGTTTTAAATAGCCAGAAAGTCAATAAATTGTCTCCTAATCATGCCAGCTCTTCTACTTTATTTTCACAACTATCCTATAGTAGTATAGTAGTAATTTCTTTTTGTGTAACTTTCCTCAAGAGGATTTAAAACCACCACAATCTCATCAGTTCAGCTATATTATGCCCCTGTGAAGTAAGTTTTATCTGATATATCTTGCCAAGGTCATATGGAAATTATATGACAGGGCCAGGAATTGCACTTTTCAGTATCCTGGTAGTTCCCTGTTTTAACCAGCAGGCCATACTCCTCCTCTATGCATGCACAATAACCAACAGCTCTACAAGCAGGAGCATGGACTTGCCATTCAGTGATGAAAAGTTTTGGAACAGCCATTTGATTAGCCATTCCTCTGGGGAAAAAAAAGGGATTTTACAAACACAAACCTCAAAAATTTTATGGATTCAAAATGTTAACTGAAGAAAGCAAAAGCAAAACAATAGTCTGTGAATCACCTAAAGTAATAGCTTTAGTGTCTTTGCCTTGTTAGGACATGGCCACCATTGCCTTAAAATGTCAGGCAATCCCTGCAAAACCCATACAAGTTTGGGGCATACCATAGTTCAGCTCTCAGTACACACAAGAACAGCAGATTTTGTGGAAACCTCAGCTAAACCCGGGCAACTGTGTAAGCCCTGCAAAAACACATTAACACTGTCTCTTCTAACAGAGCAACCTTTAGAAACAGCACAGCTTTTTCTACACTCAATATAACGTGTACTGGGTAGAGGCTTTTAAGTCGACCAAATGTTAAATTGTCAGATTTCAATTAAATTTGGAATGATGAATTCTGAGGTTTTTTTAAAAAATTGAATTTGGGACCAGATCATGGAGAAAAGGAGAATCTAATTGAAAAAGTGAATATGTATGTATGTTTCCATATCCAAGACCATCATTTAATCATTAAAGAGAACATGATATTAATGTAACATGATAGAAGCAATCTGCCATATTCTCACCTATTACTAAAATAGCATGTGACTTTAAGGCAAAATCAACATTAACAACCCACTTTCTAAAGAGCCTTTGGGTCTGTCATCTTATAAAATCTGAACTGTACAAGGAAAGAAATTTTACTAAAAATCAGACACACAAAACCCCCAAACACTTTGCTGGGAAAAGGCAGCTACAGAGAAGATGTCTGTATGGAAAGGGAGTGCCTGACACGTAGAATCTATAGGCAAGTATCTTTCATTTTATCAGAGCCACTCTCATGGACAAAGCTGCACATTAACTCCAAATGCGCAAACAAATTAGGCTTACTTTGAAATTATAACCTCCCAATTTATTATGTTTCTTCTTTCATTTGACATTTTCCTTGTTTATTCCTGCTTTTGCATGTAAAAATTGCTTTCATATTCATCAGAGATTCTTTCTTTAAAATTAACAGCCAAAACTCTCTCATGAACCAAAAATTTGAGACCAAACTTTAGGGAAAAGGAAATCCATAATGAAACTCACAATAAAATTACATGCTGGCAGCACAGTAGGCAAAGTTGACACACATATCATAGCAAAAGTATGAAAACTAGTGTCATGTTTAATGCTTCAGAGACTGCACAAATGAAGCCATCTCAATATTTACAGAGGAGATCAAAAAGTAAAATGAAAAAATACGAGTTTTTACGGTGAGCAAAATTTGCTTGGCTACATTACAGGTTTTATATATCTTGGGATCTAAGCTGGCCCATGGTTATCAGAACAGGACAGAAAAGGGACAAAAAGGGCAGTATCTTCCCTAGGTATTCAGTTGTGCCTCTTTCCAGACTGCACACAGTTGCTGTTGCCTTAGGGTTTCATTATTCATCTGCTAGAGGATGCAAGGACCAAGAGCAGCTGGCCTTTTAACGTGTAGGAGAAAGGCAGGGAAAGGCATCCCATGCAAGGGATCAGTGTGGGGTACTTAGATTGTACCTTTAACATTCTTTGAGGTGGGGGGAGAGGGAATGATATATTATATATAGTATACTATCTTTTCCCTCCTTCTCCCCCAACCCCAAAGGGTAAAAAAAAATGCATCAATAACCTTCAAATCTGCCCTGCTCTCTCAGTAGACTGGGCATGCATTGAAAAACCTGTAAAGAAACATTTCAATTTGAAGTTTCCAAGAGGTAATTATAAACAAGAGAAAGAGAAAAATATTTTTGAAATTATGAAAAATACCCTGACAGTGACTCCCTTAGACTCACATTTAGCCCTTGAAAAATATTCTGCCAAAGGGTGCATTTTGACAGGGAAAAGATGAAGAGTGGAGAGAAGAGGCAGCAGTCTGTCATAATTGATGACACTGCAATGCAAGCTGAAGTCAAGACTGAATATTTACAAAATTCATTCAGGGTGAGATTTTTAAAAGGGGAAAAAAAATCAACAGCAGACAAAGATGGACCCAACCTTTTGAAAACATAGTGGGACTACAACAGATGGTGCAATACAGTCAACATAACCACATCACACATGCAAAACAATTCAAGGGCCATTTTCATAATTCAGGATGGTATGAGATTCAATATAAAGAAATATTTTTTCTGTAGGAATCAGTACATCTTTGGATATATGTTTTTTTAAAATTAATTTTAGAATGATGCTACTGAGTTGAGTCCCTTTGGCCATAGTAAGACTTCAATATTAGAAATTTTCACCCCAAATTATTAGTTTAAGCTGAGTTCAGACCACCAATTTGCAATGTTACAGTGCAATATAATTAAGCCAATCTGAACCTAGACAGCCACATTCTTATGTTCCTATTCTTTGCTTTTACTGTTTGACCTCACCTCCTCCTCCCTTCAGCTACACCCCGACTCATGCAATCCCATGGTTAAGCAGTTCAGGGATATGATCCAGTGAAAATTGAGCTGGGAGGGAAGGCAGGAAGTAGAAGAACCGCAGCAAGATAAACTGCCCCGAGTTGTTACTGAGGACTAATGGATTGATAAAGTGAACATATTTTCTCTAGTCCTGGTCCAGCTGCCAGGGAGGAAGTTCTTTCCAAGCAAATTCAGCTGGCAGCTTGCCATCAGGTTCAGAGCAGAAGACAGGTTCAAAACCAATTGGAGACTACACTTGCCCAATTATTAGCAGTGAACTGTCCGAGGTCAGGGCAGAGGTACATCAGAAAAACAAAGCAATTCTGTTCCCTGTTCCACAGGGATCCAGGAGCTCATCTTCAAGAGTTGTCAATCCAGCACTTTTCACCAGTGCTGACTTCACACTTCATTTAAACAAATATGACTAATCCTTCTCCCAAAGGAAATGCTCTGACTGGATCTCTCTTGCTACCAGCAATTCCAGTCGGGCCCAGATGAATGGGAGATAACAAGCAATCCCAATGTGAATCATCCAGCATTTATAAAATGAATACGAATTTAACAAACTACAAGAGTAGACAAAGTTTAGACTAGTATTACACAGGCATCAAAAAATATGCCATAAAGTATACTTCATATGTAGAAAGCATTAAAATTCACAATTTAGCAAAGCAGCTATTCTCTCCATTTGCTGTGCATTCTAACCACATGACAAATTGAAAGTCCCATGTATTTACATACAATGGGCAAAGCTTGTTTAAATAAAATAAATTACTAAAAAGCTATTTAATCTAATCTTCCCATCACTAACAAACCTTCCCCCAAAATTCAATTTCCCATGTCACAAAACTGTAGAATCTTTTTTTTTCCAGAGACAGTAGATCTCGACTGTCTGGTAAAAAAAAACTTTGCATGTTCCTTCTACTCATTATTTTTAAAAAGAAAAAGTGGGTACAAATACATAACAGTAAGGCATAGAAATGAACATGAAACAGGTACTTTCGAGTCCTGGGAGCCGTATATTTTTTTTGCCAAGGCTGTTCATGAAAAGCCCAGTCACCCAGATCTGCTTTGCGTTTCTAATTCTTCCATTAATCCAGCCTACTCCAAAGTTTTAAGAAGACAGAGCCATTGCAAAACATCCGGGCCATTAAGTTGCTTAGAACTACTACAGTGCATCCCCAAAAAAGTATACAGGGATCCATCTCCTCCATTTCACTAAAAGTAATCCTAAACAAATTCAAATACTGCTTCCTCACCTGACAGGAAAGGCATATTACCCTGAAAAAGGAAATTATATTTTCAGGTTTTCCAAACATTTCTAAGTGAAAAAGAAGAGTAAACTAGCCTCAAGCTGCTAGGTTATATCCCAAGTCTGGTAGGGAGAACAAGGTGAATTAAATTTTTTTTCACTATTCAAAGGAATGAGAACAGTCTGAATTAAAGGTAAAGGAAGGGTAGTTTCTGCTAAGCATTTCATTTAAAGTTTGTTTACAGGTATCTGAGATATGATATGACTTCCCACACCCACATTTCAAAATGGAACATATGAAAAAATAAATTAGGAATTTGTCATTATTATTTCAATTCTCTAGTTTCCTAGCACCAATATTTTAATGATCATATTGTCTAATAAATTGGGTGGAGCAGTATGAAATCTTTCATTATTTTCCTACTGATTTTATCTCATTTCTATTGTTGTCCAAAATGCAAATTCACCTATATCCAAGACTGCATGTGTATTATTTAAAATAAATTTTAAAAGAAGGTAATTTTCAACTTTTTATGCATAGCAGTGGTCTTAAAAATGACAGATGACCTGTCAGGTTTTTTTAGATTTCACAGTTAAGGACAAGAATTCTTAATTTGAAGAATAAGCACAAACAAGAATATACAGAAATGCCAAATCCATGAAATAAATGCTGCAGCCAGTACTAAGACACACAAATTCCAAAATAAGAATCTTTGCATATTCTTTTCACTTAAGCTCTTTATGACAGACATATAGCAAGAAAATATTGCAAAGGCACAACATTCATCTATAAACGTTGCAGTAACTATATTTGAGCTTGAAAAAGCAGCTAGTAAGATTTTCAGTCCAAGAATAGAATTATTCTCAGAGTGAATCCAGTATGATTGCATGAGGTTTGCTTTTAGTTGCATGCACTATCATAAACTTGCTCTAGATCCTGAGTAATGGGGATTTTGTACCATTTCAGTCATTTGAATTTTACTGTCAATTACTTCCAGTTCTAAAAGGATTTTCTTTAATCCATTATTCTTGATCAAGATAATGATTTTTCAGAATTCTAACACCTTAGGATCACACTGTATTGACCACCTTAGAAAACAGAGTGCCACGTGTTTTTTCATACACAGCTTTTTTGTATTCCATAACTAAACCATAAACATTCCATAACTAAAGGCATTCACAGTGCCACACACAGATTAGACTTTTCTCACTAGTTCCAGGTAGAGAATCCTTAGTGAATCACCAAGAGGGGCAGATATCACCTAGTAAATTGCAGAAGAAATACTCATGCATTACACTTTCATATTATCCTTGAAGAAGAATAGTAGTAAAGCATACTTATTCAGTGTTTTAAGACAGCTTCAGATGATCTGATGCAACAGACATTTTCTTCTAAAAAATCAAAAAGGATGAGATAATGCATTTCAAGGTCAATCGAAGCAAGGGTGCATCAGGAAAAAAAGTGTGTTTAAACCACAGCAGATTTAACAGCTTAACCAATAAAGCTACTCTAGCCTTCAGTCAATGGAAATCAAAACAATGATTTCAAACTATTTTATTCAATCTGCAGGCAGGATTACTAGGTGATAAAGCTTTTTCTTTCTTTACTAAAGAAGTGAGTATTTCTCCTATTTTTAAGATTTCATTCAGTAAATTAGCACTCTTTTCAGGACTACAGCCACAAGGACATTCTTTAAAGTTTGTAGCTTTCTGTTCCTGTATTTATTACCTCAGAGCTCAAATATTGACATGTATGCTCACTGGAAGTCTGAAAATGCAAGGAATTTTATTAAATTTAGTAAAACTCATTTTTAAATGTCTATCAAGCCCCTCTGAGTATATAAATGGCACTTGTATTGTTCCTTCCTCAAATGATGCCATTTACTAACATAAGCAGAACAAATGTGGGCAACCAAAAATACAATAAATTACTACATTTAGATTCTTTATGACCTTTGAGGCTTTTCCTTAATAATCTGAAAAGTGTAATTGTAAAAATCATGTTCATTAGAAATTTTCCTTTCTTTTCATCCTGTTCTTCCCCTCCATTCAATATACTGATTTTCTAAAGTCCAGGAATTCTTTAAAATAATATTTCAAGTTTAAATAGCAATTAGCATATTAAATATCAGTGTACAAGGGGAGTGTACAAAGCGATTCCATAGTAAATTAGTCTGAAAATTGTCCTAATTGTTATGCCAGATGACGTCCTCTACGTTTTGTCTTGGGAGAAAAAGATCTTTCTGTCTAAATGCCATTATGTGTCATCCTAGCTGAGCCTCCTGCCTAGCGGGGACATTGAAGTTTTACAGCAGGAGCCGCTTCTCAGGCTTTAAGAACTACAGTAAATCTTCAAACAATTTATCCAAACAAAGCCCAGTGTGTGGAGAGAAAAATACACGGGAAGCAGATGAATAAGCAACATCAATTATGGGGGGGTTGACCTTTCTGCCCCACACCATGGCACAGATTTCACACCAAATCGCAGCAGATTGAAGTTGACATGCCTGGAGTGAAAACACTGGTCCTCACAATGTTGCAACTCTACATTCACAGAGCTGTAGTAAGGAGAGGAGGAAGAAAATGAAGAGAAGGGGAGGGGTGTGTGAATGAAAAATCACATATAATGGGCCTGGGTTTATTTTACAGAGAACAAAATGGCTCAATTTGAGCACTTAGACTGTCAAAATTGGCTAGTGTGAGATACGAGAGGTTCATCCAAGGGGACACTTGAATCAGGTGCCTTCGGTGATAGAACCTAGAAGAAGGGATTGGGAGAATAAAGGCTGTTCTTAAAAACTTTTTAATGTTGTTAGAGATCATATTATTTCACCTGAAAAAAATATATATACATACATACATAACAATTTTTGTACATAGTCTCAGCAGCCAAGATTTACCTTCAGTTAAAATTAAAGTGACCAGGTTTTTTTACAGTAGCAAAAAATACTGTCTCATGCAGCACTATTTTGCCCCACCAAAAATCCAAATTAGCCTACAGTTATACTACATAACGAAAGATTTCCATCCCACTGCAGGAAAATATTGCCTTTACTTCCAAGAAAACGCCAGACTAAGTAATGTGAACTTTGAAACCACCTCAATTAAAATTCAGGTTTGGGCCTTTAAAATAGTCAAGTTAAAGATTTCTTTTTCTAGATTGGCCGTAGACAGATGATTATTAAATATTTATAAGTCTTTGAAAAGGATTGAGTGCTTTTGCTTTGTTTATTGTGTGGAGCTCCTCCTCCCCCCCTCCTTTCCCCCAGTCCTTCTTTGAGGGATCTATGAGTGATCATTTTATTTGAATGCTTCACCAGTTGGTTTGTGCAAAGACAGATCAGTCAACCCTGTGCAGGCCATTTCACATCAATGGAATCTCTTAACACTGTTGCAATAGTAGCTTAAGGTTTAATATGCAATCAGATCAACAGCTTTTGTCTCATTCCACAGGACATTAATATACAAACTGCTACTATTTCATGATGATGGTAACTAAACACCACCAGTTCTGGTTCAGACGGAACAGATTAAAAATAGATAAACTCACAATAACATTTACATTAACCCTAACCTTAGATACTGTCATTAAAAAATTCTCAACCAATTAATCTACCAGCAAATTTTGCTGCTTAACTGTGAAGTCTAGGTTTAAAGATTAACATTTGTGATGTCAGACATCAGAAATGTAAACATGGGTTTCTTAATGCTCATAGCCTGCTGAATTCGATTTTTCAGCTTGGGCACAAGTTTCACCACTGTCAAGAAGAAAAGCTACCACCTTTTCCCCTGGTATCACATCTGTAACACCCTTTCCAAAACTACTCAGACCTTAGACTTCATTCCATCTGGATGAAAAAGAACTGTGAAGGAAATGTCACAGTGTATGGAAATACCACACTGTGCTTTCCCAGAAGTCTATGACTAATTTCAGAACCATCCAATGAAATCCCATACTACTCCAAGTTTTAGATTCTGTGCTGCTACTAGAAAAACCCATATTTTCCTTTTCAGTTAACATCTTTCCTAAAATTACTGTCCTATTTTAAATATCTCACATAGTACAATGAAAGGATTAATTGAGATCATAGTAGCACAACTGTGAGCTTTACACTCCAGAACAACACTGCTACAGAGTAGAGACAGACATTCCCATAAACTTTAACAGACTACCAAGCTGGGAATACACACCTCATGATTTCTAAATACAGCTATATTGAAAATTATTTGATTAGATTCCATAACAGCTTATCCCTAGAACTTCTCCAAAACTGCTGTTCAACCCTGCAAGCACAGGATGAAGGAATACTCTCCGAGTGAGACTTCCCCACCACAGGTGCCAGAGGTGATCTGGAAAGCACTGTAACTAAAATCTACAGTGCTTTCAGCTACAGGAGAGCCAAGTTTCAAACTCTGAGCACACAAACAAAGTTCATAACTGCGTTCTGATCTCTAACTGGTGTCCTTTAGGTGCCCTTCTTCGTTAGGACTGTTTTTTGATTTTGGCTGTGGGCAGTTTTTTTGGAGGGTAAAACCTATTTGAGGGAGAGGTTTTATCTTGTTTATGTTGGCTGCTGAAACTATATTCTTTCTTTGCCTTTGAGCATAGCTAGGTAAGAGTCTGATTACTCTGCTTGTTATGAATACTGGAAAGGAAGACACCAGGTAATTCTTCACAACGGGTCAGTATCCCTTTTTCTCCTCTCCTATCCATTCCACACATTGTGGTAACAGGTCTGCTGGTTGGCTGAGGTATTTAAACCACCCAAGTTTTCTGAAGTCTGCCATGGTGACAAGCATCTCAAAACACATTGGAACTCTCTAGCCCTTGGAAGCATATTGTGAACCAAGGAGCTTAAGCCTCAAATTGTAGCTTATAGGCCACAGTCACCAGGTCGGCCTTCCACAATTACAATGTAAAGGGGACAAGACTAATAATCAGAAGAGACAAATTAAGGCGGACACCCTGTGCAAGATCAATCCCTGTTAGCCAGCCATCCAGCCAGAGGCACATTTGACAGTAGCTCTAAGAAATCCTCTGGAAAAAGCTCTGATGAGTGCTCACTGGCAGAAAAGAAACTCAGGGAAAACAACGAAGAAAGGAGGACCTGTGTACTCAAACAAACACTCAGAATTAGCTAATTCTCTTGTGAAGTCAATTGCCTAATCTACCTCTAATAAAAGCACAGTATTTTAAGACCAAAAAATACTAGAATTGCTGCATCTGTCATACCCTTAAAAAAGGTAAGAAAATTCTGGCATTCACAGCTGACAGAACTCAGAGCCAGCTCACAGGGTTTGGAAGTGAAAACTTCCAACACAGGAAAGCAGCTACCACAAACACAGAACAGTGTTCAAACCTTTGGCCTCTAATATATGTTACCTGATGTTGCTATGTTACTTGATCAGATATAACTGGAGAGTTGTGGTTAGTTTTTGTTTCATGCAGAGTTTATGCTCTTTATCTTTCCCATTATACCAGATTGCTAGGAAAAATGAAAAGGTTCTGAATAGCCAGTACGAATCACTCCTCTCTCTATTAGTTCTGTGAATAAAATAGGGCCAAGCAGACTGTTTTTAACAGACACTGCACCAGTATATTCATATAAATTCAAACACATCCACAAACAATGTACATACACAAATACATGTTCATTTGTACATGTGCATGTAATATTTGCCTTACACAGAGAAGCTACGTAGGTTTGGCAAACCAGACTCTTAGCAACATCTATAGTCCTTTTTTTAAAAGTTACTAGTTCTTATACAGAACTAATACTTATGCAAGGCATAGTAGTAGAAACTGTCTTCATTTCTAAGATTTCACACATTTCCTAATTAATTCAAGGGGACTTACAGTTTTAGATAACATTCTTCCTTTTATCACCTGCCATCTAGCAGTTGGTATAATGTCAACACTTACATTTTTTTTCCAACTGAAATCATTTTTAAAACATTTTCATCCTAAAATGTTCTCCTCGATTTTTCAAAAATTATCTTAAAGATAAGAGATTTCTTTCCATTTCAGTCCCACAACAACGAGAATGTCAGCACAGCTTTTTTGACAGACAAATTATTGAATCAAAGAAAGAATATGCCATTAAGCCCACAGGTTAGGAAGTGTCAGGAATGGTTTAAAGAGATATCCCATTTATCTTCAAAACATGCACGGAATGTCACTAATGTGTGTTTATCATGTATAATCAGACAAAGAAAATATCGAAATAAAGTACTCCTGCATACAATAGAAGTCTCCTTCCATCTCTCAAGATATCAGTGCTATTCAAATAGAATAATAATGATGAAACCTCCTTTCTTGAAAATGGAAATCAAGTGAAATGTAGATAGAAATGATTTTTTTGTAGTTGATGTACGTTTCTAAAGTGCATTAACAGGAAATCCAGAACTTTTTAGGTCAATTATATTGTCAGTATTGTCAATGCCACTGAAATGAATACCTAAGCAGTGCATATTCTTGCTGGAACACGGTTAGAGAAGAAATCCTGTATTCAATTACTTGGAAAACAGGAGCTGCAGGCACATTCTTAAATGCTTGCTTTGTTTCAATCTTATTTTTATTAAAATAAGTCAAAAGGCATCCAGAAAACATATAATTAGATCTATTTTTAAAATCCACAGTATCCAATGATTTCCTTAAATTTTTAATTATTCTTAAATTATTTTAAATTAATTTTTAATTTTTGTTTTTCTTCTAGCATACATTTTTAAAGCCTATTTTTGGTAACCAAGTGCATCACAAAACACTATGTCACAGCTTTCATAATCAATTTTCCAAGACACAATGTGACATGTCCACAGAGTTAACTAATACATAGGTTCAGTATAAGAATAATAGGCAAGTGTTTTTTAAACATCTGAGAGGTATTTGAAATTGATGGGATAGGAGGTTTTGCCAGGCGAGATGAATAAATGCATCAGGTGTACCTTTTGGAACATTCTATTATTCTTATGAACAAAAATTTTAAGCAAAAGTATTCCTGCAGATTTCCAAGCTACAATCCCAGCAGGAGACAAAACAGGCACTTGATCTTTCCATCATTCTTAATGCTGTATTTGTGAACAATTTTTGTTTAATGTGAAATTTTAAGAGGCCATATAGAAGGCAAAGTTTTTTATGAGGGTGTCAAAAAAACAGAAGTTGATTATGCAAAACATCACAAACTGAAAAAAACCAAACACTTGGCATCCTCCGTATACAGAAAAAAAGAAGTCTTCTAAGAAATCCAAAAAGCAAGAGGCCTTTCAAAAGACTCACAATACTGTGGTGCCACCCTCCCACCTGTACCTTATGGCCTTTCTCTCAGCACATTTATTTCAGGAGCCCCATGCAGCTCAGCAGCCTCACCCTCTGCCCAGCAGCGTCTGCCACACCAGGGCTCTCTCCCGTCAGTGTCTCCGTGCCTTCTCCTGCAGCCCTGTGATCAACAAAGCCCTGACAAGAAGCACACTCTTCAGCTGTACAGCAGCACTTCTAGTTCCCCTTGACAAATGCCCCAGCATCCAGATTTTCAGCTGTCATACAATTAGAAGTGCATGCAGGTCACAGCCACTTACATGGTCTCGAGGTCTAGAGCCTTCTCTATCACATACAAATATCCCTCAAAGAACAGAAAACCCTGAAGCAGAAAGGATGTTCCCCACAAGATAAAGAGGAGATTTAGAGGGAGAGAAAGCTAGTCTGAAAGAGTAACAACAGAAAGAGCAATCAAAACTTATGAGAATGACAGTAAAAGAACTCAGCAGGTAAGAGACAGCAAGAGATAAAGACAAAGCAAAGGTGGACAAGCAAAGGGAGCACAATAAAGCTCTATTAAGATATGTTTCATCCTGTCTGCTGGGGTTTACACCTTGAAGAAGGCACTTGCCGGAGATGTATTTTTATGCTTTGAGAAGTTAAAACACTGCACTTGAGCAAGAATTCAGTGAGAAACCCCCAGATGCCTTCTCTTACAACTGTCACGTTTACCTGGGTATTTAGGCACATTTTGGAACAGTATTCAGTTTCTGTTACTAGGAGTATTAGTTAAGAATTTAATCTTTTTTTATTAAGCTAACCACTACAATCATTTCCCTCTCTTTTCCAGTTTAGGTCATAGAGAAAAAGGAAAAATAGTACAAGAGAAAAAAGGAATAATCATGTAAAAGTTGGTGTGTGTTTGGGAGGAGCTTGGAATAATATTACCAGGCTGGGTTACTTCTCAATAGAGAATTTTAAATGGTTCTTTATTTCATCTGATTTTTTTGCAGATATGATGCTGAAAATTTCTTTGGTGAAAACCTAGTAAAAATGCTCTTTTAAAGAGCTCAAAAAAACCCCTGTTTCCCAAGATTTAAAGAACTGAATTATTTTCCTCTCAGAACCATATGAAAAGTGATCATGCTGAAGAAAAAAAAAATCCACTTTATGTATTCTTGTGCATTTCTAGGACATATTTATACTCTGCACATGCACACACTCTGGTAATACATGGGGGGTTTGATTCTTTAAAAGCTGTAATTAATTCTTGATAGCCAGAGACTGTTAGGGGTGGGGGGGATAGGGCACAAGTGCATGGAAAGGTTGGGGGTTTTGTTCAATGACAAAAAATATTTTCCCTGTTTTCTAAATCATGTTATGTTTGTATTTTATCTCATTCCCTTGCAGGATACAAGATCTATTTATTTTCTACAACATAAATATTTTTCAATCATTGTGAGCATAAATATACATGGTGCGGCTTTGCAACACTAATTTTAAAATAGTCATAAAATTAATGTCTGCACTGCTGCTTCTGAGGTACTGACATGTTTAGGTCAAGTTTTAATATGTGGATCTGTGAAAAACCAACACAATTCCTGTCCTCATACCTGTCTTCACCAGACAACAAATGTGTACATATAGGTCTGTATTAATGGGACAATGATTTTAAACATTTGCCCAAGGCGGAGTGTTCCAAAAATTACATATGTTCAGTCTCTGCTACCTTTCTGAGTTTTCTTTACCAAGAATTTCAGTTAGAAACAGCAAGTGGTCTTTGGGTATACATACTGATATGCTCAAATGCAGGCCAGAACACTTAAATAAGGAGTAACTTCCACCAAATATTTAAAATTTTATCTACACCAGAATCTACAATATTAAAATTTCTAATGTACACTTGGTATTACTTATTAGCCCCCATTTCCTCAACAGAAATGTCCTCTTACTACAAAAATAATCAGTGTCTAAGAATTTATAAGAATTATTTGCCCAATGTTATCAATTAATTTACAAACCAGTCCCAACAAGGTTAAACCATATTAAGTTCACAAACAAAACTTTGCTCAAATGTCTCATTTGAGCTTGAATTTCAAAATTTCCATTTCACTCAAAATCTCAAGATGTAAGTTTGGAATAGAAAGCAGCTCTTCCCAAAGCACCTTTCCACTTCACAGTTTCCTGTGAAAAAATTGTTCAATATCTAAGCAATCTCTGGTCCCCTGCAATATACCAAGGGAGGTGATGCTTCCCTGTGATGCAAGACAAATTGCTGCTACTGGAAGCTCCTCTGTAAATACTCACTGCCCCCAGTTTCTGAAAAACAGAGATGTAAATGAACATCCTACCTCCTGGAAAGTTGCAGGTTAAAAATAAAATACATGTATATATGGCTAAAAAAAATTAATACGGTAGAAAAGAAAATAAAAAATAAATCAAAAGAGCAGTATAAGACAGCATTCAACTCTTTGCCTCTTGAAAATTTAAATGAATACTCCTTGAGAGCAAACTACAAAATGCTAACCTTGAAGTGTTGAGTGGCAGAAAGAATTATGGGTTATTGTACTGTCAAAATGCCAGACAGCTGTATGTTGAGTTACCGTGTTATTTAGACAATCAGAAACTTGGAAGCTAATGTGACATATTTTTTTCAGTGTGAAAGCTCCTGACATGCGTCATGATAATTTCTAAAGGGACAAAATGTTATATAAAAAACATAGTGCCTTTATGAAACTGCCTAACAGGTACAACACTGTTGCAAGTAGAATTCACACTGAATACTGTAGATAAGTAGGACTGATTCAGGACATTACTAAAATTGCTATTACATCATTCTGTTCTCATTTGTTCTATACATTTTATCGCTGTCATACTTGGACATACACTCATGTATAGTCTAGAATCACCTAACTATTTATTTTATGTCTTCTGCTTAAACATTTTTCTAATTTTACCACCAAAGAGTCCCTATAAACCATTATTTGAAAATTTCCTGAAGAGAAAATAGGCTGTGTTACCTACTTTGAGATGAGCAAAGCCCACATCCTTTGTGAACTGACATGGCTCAGAAGATTCCAGAGCTTTCATGATTCATCTCCTTATTTCACAAGACCCAATGGTTTCTGTACCTAAGATTAGCTCAGTCTTATACACCAGAATATTAAATGTTGATATTCTATTACAAGGTTAGATTAGTCTAATATTAATGGGTTAAAACAGCATTGGGATCATCCCTCTCAGTTCATACAGTTCCCCACATTGTCTTAAACAACATTAAGAAATTGCTTCAGCATAGACTAGACAGAAGTTAAGATTTCCTGTACATTTTAATTTAGTTCTGACACTGAAACAAGTTACTTCACCATTTCTGAACATCCTTTTATCAGCCACAGATGTTCTTATCATTTATATGCCCTTATCCATATAACTCCATACCAAACTGCATAATGTAGTCACAATTCATAAAGACACCAATCAGTTGCACATGTCTCTGTTTAATTGAACTGTTATAAAGATAGAGCTCTGAAGGCTTTTCCACACAAATTAATAGTTTGCATATGCTATTTTCTTATTTGTACCCATTCAAATATAAACTTATCATAATCTCTTCTTACTCCATTCCTGTTTTTTTCTGAATATCATACCACTTATGAGCACTGTTGTGTGAAGTGTTTCCTGCTCCATAACACCCCTTTTGGAAAGCAAAAAGCAAAAAATTTATTTTATAATATTGTTTAATGAAAATTCATTCTTGTAGAAGGACAGAACATGACTGAACCCTGTGTGGAGACCTTCCAAACCTCTGAAAAGAGCTCAGGACCACAAGAAACAATAAGCTAGTTACAAAAAACAACACTGAAAGGGTAATAAGATGATAGATAAGATGACTGGGTGTAAAAGAACATTGAGGAGCAAGGAAACGCTCTTTAACAGAGGTAATGCTAATAAGGCTAATTAGATAAGGCTGATAAACTAAAAAAGTGTAGAGAAGACTAAGGAATTTAGAACAGCATCTTATATCAGACCCCAAGGAAATCACTCACTTTCAACACAAGTAGAATAAATGAGAGGCATGACTTGAAAACAGCCAGTTTCATGAGTGACATAGGTAGGAAATTTCAGTAATGGGGTCTGCAATCCAAGAGACAGCATAACGAGACTGGGAATACTTGGAGACTGAAGATATCCAACCCCAGACTGGGAATAAGAATCATGTTGTCACCAGAACAGACTCGGGAGCTCTCTTCTCTGCTGAGGTTTTTTGGTGGGCATGGTTTAGTTTAAATCAAGACAAAAGCCATAATGTATTTTACATAAGAATCAATGTTGGAATTAGTTTTAGAATTTGCTGTACTCAAAATCAAACTTTTATTACAAATATTGTATACATGTATTAGATTTATTAATGTGACCAAATTCAATATATGTAAGGCCACTCCACTGAAAAGTTTTAGTAAAATGTGCATTATTTTCATCAAAAATGCATTTCATGTGCTGTCACTGCTTACATACCTATCCTAAAAATACCTGATAAAGGGTAATTACTAACCTAAAAATATTAGCAGCAACAAATGTCATCAATTTTGCTTACCTGCACTGGCACAGAGCTACAGAGCTGTGAGTTATCCTACCTCAAGTCTTCCAGAACAGTGGAAATTAGTCATTTCTTTCTTTTGCTTTATGGGATTTTGCCAAATTTTGATCATGTTAAAGTATGCCCATTACACAATTAATGCTTGGGAAAGGGGAGTTAGCAACCTCTTATTAAAGACCTCTGCCAATATAAAACATACACAAAAGGAATTATAAACAGCAAACCAACAGTCAACTTCAACAGTGGTGAAAAATTGATCATGATTATACAGATTCTAGGCCTGAAACGGGTGCTTTTCAGATCTCTTATTCAGCTGGTAGGGGAATTTGATCAGAATATGCAGTACCTTGCAGCCCATTGTTCTCTTTCTATATATACACATTGAGAGAACATCTATGACAGTAATGCATTAGACATTTGTATTAGAAATGTTTTTGGTCTTTTGTCATCCCACTTGAAAAGAACAAAATCTTAAGCATTTATAGTGCAAGGTTAAAGAACTTATTTAGCAGTGATATTCATATTTCATAGCTTTTTCAGAACTACCAACATAATGCTTCACCTGATTGTCTCTCAGTGCAGTATGATATAATGTCTCCCCTATTTCACCTGCATCCCATGACCAGCAGACAGAGTGTTTTTCATGGTCATTCTCTGATTGATACTATAACAGAAATACTTGCTTACTGTTCAAGCTCACAGTACATTAGGAAAAATATTTTCAGCTCACTTTATGATTTTAAATTAGAGATGGGAAGAAACCATTTAAATTTCTGTTCATCAGCTCCCTAGACAGAAAACCAAATTTCTCTCTTACCTTAAAGCAACACAGAGAACAAATAAAGGAAGCAACAAAAGGAATATACTGTGTTAACAACACCAATACGTTCCTTTTGTAGCAAGGGGAAAATTGTTCCTGGTATATATTGAAATGTATTTACAATATTAAAAACTGTTTAAGTAAGACAGATATTGCAGAAATGAGATCAAAATGTAACTTACTCTGCACAGCTGCTTTATTTTACAGCTTAAATCTGACTTCCAGCAAAAACATCACCATCAAAGGATATTTTAGTGTCAAAGTGAGCCAAGTGGAGGGGTTTTATTTGCTTTACTAGAATTTTGTACTCTGAATCTAAATTCACAGAAGTGCAAACTTCATGAAGACTGCAATTTTATCGCCCATAATCTCATTACAGGCTAGGCCCATTCAGCAAAATATAAAATAAAAAATACAAACAATAGAAAGAAAGATGCTACACATTGACTTGGGTGCCATACAAGTACACTGGAGTTATATGCAGAAGAACTCTGATGACAAAAAACCAATTTAGTACAACACAGAGTCAACACTGGTGAAAAGAGGCTGGCTCTGCATAAGGCTTGGAAATGCAAAGATTTAACTCATTAAAATATTTCCTTGCATTGGATTCTTGTTAACACAAGTAATATCAAAGAAATACATATGGTTTTAGTATTTAAAATAAAATATGAGTTGGAATTTGTACAATTTCTTTCCTTAGATGCGTTCAATTTTAGGAAAAGACATTAAGGATAATATTTCCCATATAACATTCAACTAAATCAAAGCAAATGAGAATGCAACAACAATATTCTATTACTCTGGTACTTTCAGAGACTAAATAATCTATCTGGGGTATTTGAAAAACAGGAGGCAGGACAGTGGGAGCAGGGAAGAAAAGAGAAAGAAAGCTATAATCCACCTATACATGTCCTATATGTGTCTTAATTTATTTAATCAGACAAAAATCTATCCATTATTAAACTGAAAAGTAAAATCAATGTTCAGTTCTTCACACTTTTTTTTTTTAATGCTGTAGCCAAATGCCCAAACTCCACAATGTCTCAGAAGGACTGCAAGAAAAATGGCAGCAAAAGTTTGAAAACTGGGGACTACATGGACTAAAACTCATTAATCTCTTCGAACAGACATCTCAATATTGAAAGCTTGCCTGGATCTTCTTTAATTCTAAACATATGCTCCTTGCCAGTGAAATACAAGGAGGAAGCCTGGACCTTATCAACTTATATACCTGGTAGTTTTGTACCCCAAGAATTACTGGATATTGGATATCATAAAAATTGTATTGAGAGCTGAGTCTTATCTGAATTGAAGCTAACATTTCTGCTAAAAGACATTTCAATTATGCCAGATCAGTTGAGGATTTTAAATGAGGAATGTCTCTTCTTCTTTCTTTTTTCCAGCTTATTAATTTTTATTTTTATTTGACAGTTAACCTAATGCTAAGATAATACTGTGTAACTTTAATGCTTAAAATTGATATATAGCCATAGGGCATGCTTTGTGATGGATAGGCTTATATGAAGAACCATGGAATTTGATTACTATTTTTCATACTTAGCATTGATGATGAACATTTTCAACATTAACATTTAATGGAATAAAACACTGCTAAAAAGAAAGTTATAAAAATAGAGAAATACCATTACCTTTGAAGCACTTTTTTTGCATGTTCCATACAGCATGAGAAGTTCAGCCAAATGAACAAAAGCTGTAGTGCTATTTACATTGCACAGAACTGATCCCATCATCTCTTGATTTATAAACTCTACAACATTCATCCACTTGGCTTCACACAGCTATCTCTGCTCTTTCCCAGTTTAACATCTATTACATACACCACAACTGCTCACTGTGTGATTTTTTTTGTACAGTGCTCACATAAATAGGATGTCTTTCAAATGCACTAATGCCTCTCTCTAAACCAGTCCCTGCAAATCACTGGAAACATACAGTAAGTACCATTATAGATTTCCCTGGTTTTATTCTCTTCTCTTCCACTGCTGGCCACTGTCAGAGACAAAGTATTGAGCTGTGTGGACCTTTATTTTGAACCCAGTACTGTCATTATGTTCTATATTATAATCTTAAAAGAAAAACATGCCATCTATGCAAATCAAAGCCCAAGGCTCCACATGCTTCCCTCAAGGAAAGCAAAAACATGGGATTTACACAGCACAAGAGACAATAAATGCCTCCTGCACTACACCAGGTAAGCTAGAATAAAATTAAGCCCTGAAGCTCACAGCCAAATCATACAAGAGTTGCATTTCCCAGCATTAGTTTCAGCTTTTGGGCATTCAAATTTGACATAAAAGCACCCACACTTGCTACCTGCTTTGGCAGAGTCCTGGGCAGGAGCTCACTGCAGGATGCAGAGATGTATCAGCTTCCTACAGAAAACCAGAGTCCATGACAATGTACCCAATATACGGTTTATTAAATCAGGTTATTTATTCTTCATCATCTACACAAATATTCTTAATCCTTTCCCTTCATACATAAAGTCCTTATTTCTAATTTATTGCTATAAATAAAAAGCTGGTAAGACAATATTTTACAGACAATTGTTCATATAGCAAAAGACACTTAACCTTAAGAATGAGCCTTCTTGTTTCTATGCTCATTTCATTATAAAGGGGTTTACCATAAATACTAGAATTTGAATTCCACCCAAGTAATACATCAATAGATACTAAACCATTAATAATTCCTGTACTTTTCCATAAATGAGCAAAGTCCAATAAATAAATGGGAGCTGTTACATGTCAGAGCAGGGTTAACAAGCATCAAGGAGATTTCAAAGACAAACTGCAGGCAGGGGCTGCCAGAAGGTAAGATTCATATTGATGCCACGAATTCTGGGGACCCATTTTTTACTGTCCAGTATGGCAAGTATCTAAAATTAAATGCTAAGTAGAAATTTGTCCTGAGCTCTGACACATAGTAGTTTAGGTAAACAATCTCTAAAATTAAAAGCAGATTCTTGATAATAAATTCCAACATGTATATCTTTATAACAGACAACCTTCCCTTATAAATCAAAAGTTGTTCTTTCCTCACAGAAACCTTTCCAAATTAGATCAGATGACTCACCTGAAATATTTCATCCACCTCCCCTCTTCTGTGACTACCAGTAATAAATGCCCAGATATTAGGGTGACAAAGGGGAAATTTAGATATTAAATGAGAATGAAAACAAGTATGATACTAAGAAAAGGAAGGCTCAACCAAGAGAGGCTGTCCTGGATTTTCTATTATCCCAATGAAAAAACCTATCCAAACAATAAATGTGGATTTTTTTTTTAAATAAATCTGTCATGGTGCTACCATTTGATACATGAAAATCTTTCTCATCACTCATGTAATTCCTCTTCCTTCAGAAAACAACATTTTTCTTTCTTCCTCTTTAAATACTTACTAGCTGACTACATTTATTACATTTTGCTTTGGTCAACTGATTCAAGGCAACCTACAAAATCTTCCAAATAAGCTACATGCACCACCAATCTGAGTAGACAAGTAGGACTTTTTTTTTTTTTCCTTTTAAACTCCTGTACTTGTTACTTCTACCCAATACATTATATGAGATAGATAAAAACTGACCTAAAGAGACAGAGTAGTGCTTTTGGATATACTATATTTCAGTCCTCTGCTCTTGGAGAGCACCATTACTATCCTGAAAAATCAGAGTTTTACTGAAGAGAAGTAGAAGCAGTCTCTTCTCTGTTAGCACATCATGCTCATTCTCTGTCTCCTGGACCAACAGCTCGCCCCCTTCACGGTGCCCTTTGCTTCCCAAGGGCTGGCTCTGGCCATGACTTAAAAAACCAAAGTCAAACCAAAAATGCTCTTGATTCAATCAGAACAGCAAACTTTGCTAGGCTTCAAGATTTTATCCAGATACCAGGTAATACAACTGCTGTTCAGGAAATTCCTGAAATCTACATCAACTTCTGTCACTCTCAGCAGAAGTCGACATTATTTATGCACATTGTTAGCTGAGTCATACAATGTTGCTACTCATCCTTGTTTGAAGAAAACTTTCTGAGACAGAAGGGAATAAAGAACTTCTATTACTAAAATAGCAAATTTTAAACTTTTTTTCTGTGCACATTCAGTTCTGAGGATGCTGAGAGACAATCTCAAGAGTAGTAGTCAAATAAAATGATGATGTGAATCAGAGCAACTAGTCTGGTCTCCCAGGAGCAAGAAGCACCTGCATGTCAGCAAGGGCAAGGGGGAAATAAGACTGAACATCTTAGTGACCTAATGACAAAACAGAAATCCCAAAGGAATTGTGCTCTGAACAACCTGGCATGTAGAGCATGCTTTGTAATCTTTGTAATACCAACTGTTGGACTTCTGAGTAATGCTGTGGTATCTGAAATATCTGCAGCCTTCCTGTCTACACTGTCTTTGTAATGACTATGAAAATTTAAAGACACAAAAGGGGTAAGAAATAAGAAAAAAGAAATAAGAAACAGTATTCAGTGCTCTTAATTTAAAAACCACAGCTTCTAAATAAAGCTGGCCAAAAAAAGTGCTATATAGAGTCAGTGCAACAAAATTAAATGATAGCTGAAAGAATTTCTTCCATCCAACCTTAGCTTAGAGTACTTAGAGAGCTAAAACTATATTTTATCTGGAAATTATATTCACAACTAATGACAAATACAACTGAACACGAAGAACAATCTTTTCTCCTGCTTCTTAACAGATAATGACTTTGAGGTCATTCCATTAGTGATCACTGCAGCTTTTAAATGAAACACATATAACCCTCAGCCAATTAATGAAACTATCCTACATTTCTTATACATGCTAATATTGAATGAATGTTTAAACATTGGTCACTCACCACTGCATGCCCTGTAAGTCATAATCAGAGCAGCACAACAGTATTACTGACAAGATTGGTGGAAAGCAAGGGAAGAAGTAAGATGCCTTAGCATCTGTGACTTCATACATGCCTGCATTTATAACATGAAATTAACCATACAGTTGGAGGAGTATTCTCAGAGATTTTTTTCCCCCTCTTGTTTACTTACCTGACCAATATGAGTTTCAGACAAAACACCTCTAATTGCCACAGAGTTATTTTTTTTTCCTCTTTCCTGGCAAAAAATCCCATGGTATTTTATGCATTCTTTCATTTCTTTGTTTTATGACTGATTTTTTTTTCTGTTCTCATCCTTTTTCAGTCTACTACTACATCCTCTGTATAAATTGAAAAAATGCCAAAACAATATAAAAGTTTTCCAAAAACATCTATGTAAGGAGCCTTAAAAACCCCAGTTTCGGGAAAAGAGGCATGAAATGAGACAACCTCTGCAGGGGTAGACAGGGTTGGCCTTCCCTTTACAGCTGGAAAGGTCTTAGATATGTAACTCAAACTCAGTAAAAAAATAACTGATGTTTAAATTTGTTTTGTATCTTTACCCCTGGAATAGATGCTCAGAATTAGGCTCACCATAATTTTCCAAGCATTGCAATCTGTAGAAATCTAACGTCACATGTTGTTAACTGGCTGTGCATTAGGCCATACCCTTCTAAATCTCTTTGGAAATGAAGTATTTATGGAAGTTAACATCTCCAAAGACTGTCTCTGTAACCTTACTGAGTGTATTTTGTTGTCCTACTGAGAGCAGGTGTCAAGGAAGCTCTTAGTGTCCGTTCTTCTCACTTCAATATATGGCTTTTAAAACCTAACTTTAAATTCAGCATCTCATTTGCAGTTCTACAAGTGAAAAAGCAAGCCCAGGCTTCTTCCCCCTGAATCTATTTTAACTCAGATCTCCTCACTCACAAAGACTATCTCCTGAAGTTCCAGGAGATATTTCTCATTATAAATATTATAATGAGAAATTATTATTATTTCTCATTATAAATACCTATTACAGTGAAAACACGGTCAATAGTAGATTCTCCACAAAAAGCATACGAAACTCAATTCTCAGATCTCTCATTCAAGCAATGCTTGCCTAATAAAAAGAGTTTTGTTCAGTGGCAGAACCAAAAATTTATGCTTCCCAATGTGCAAAAAGCAAAAATGCTCTTCCTGCAGCAAAGATGCTAATGCCTTCTTTCTCTGTGTGTCCCTCAAGCAGAAATGTGTACGTCAAGACAGTGACAAATGACAGTACTTATTAAAGCAGCAGGACCATCAGGTTCTCACCACCTCCCTGCAAGGGGGGGAGGTCTTGTGAAGTACGAACTTACAGGACCTACATCTCTCTGTTTTCCTTCACCCCATGAGTGAAGCCTCCACTGCCAAGGCAGTTCAGCTCTCTGACTCTTCTAGCTGCTGCTTCACTCCTGTTGCTTTAGATCCAGAAGTTACCGGAGTATCTAAAATATTTGCCTACAGAACTGGGATATAATCCTTTCAGAACATATGTGATGTGTGCAGCTTTACATCAAGCATGATAATCATCTAATCAACCACTGAGAGCCTTTAAAAAATAGTAGTAGGAACGGCAAGCATGCACACTCTCGTTGCCTGACACAACATGTGCTTGCAGAGGACTGAGCTCTTGACAGCAGTTCGACACTAATCAATGTAGGAAACACATGAAATTGAGGCACAACCATTTGCTATACCATATTTAAGCTTTTTTCTTTCACTTTTGATCCTTAAGTAGTACATATGGAGTCTCCAAACAGTCATTTCTTATTCAAAGCACTAAAGAGACTGCATTACACAAGTGAGAGCAAAGATACAAGATTAAAAATAGAAACAGAAAACACAACATAAGTGAAAATAAACCAAGGTACTGAAAAAGGTGGCACATTTTCCAGCATCATTGTTGATTAATGTTGGCATGTAAGCAAACTATTTAAAGACTAAAATACTGATCAAAATTGAGAATGAGGAGTTAGAAAACTTTATATAAATACTTTATAGAGACACAAAAACACTGCACTGCTATTAGATTCAAGAGTTTGCTGAAATTTATTATGCTAAATATACATTTAAGTTTTCCAAGATTAAAATATTAAGAGCAAAGCATATCAGCCAACTCTAATGTTATACTTGAAAATAGCATTTATGGAAAATGCCATTTTTCAAACAAATTCTCAAGAGGACAGGTGAATCCCTAGTTTTAAAATAAATCATTAATTAAAGTCTTTTTTCTGGCAAGGAGGTTTTTTTCCCCTTCTTTAGGTTTCATTACAGATATTTTGCAAATGACACCAATGAAGAGAGAAGGTACAAAGAAACCTTTTCATTTTTAAAATAAACCATGGTTTCAGTACACACACCACACATCTGTCTATTAACCATTTTCAAACATAAGGTTTATAGGGAAATACCAATCTTAATTCTAGAGAAAAACATGAACTTTTCAGTTTAAAAAGCAAGACCCTGATAGTTACCTAAGTTGGCAGCACTGAGGGCTGAACTTCTTTCTGGCAAGTTTCCTCTGAACAAACACACTCAGACAAACAGAAATGCTGTAAATGGGCTCCTAGGTAGAATCCAGGCTGCCCATGACTTTTTCTTAAGCAAAGCCATTAGAGAATTTCAGTCAACAAAACCATCATAAAGCCATGTGGGTTCTAAATTTCTAATTATTAGAGCAATTCTCAATTGCTTCAAAAGAGAAGAGTCAGGTATATCCAGTTAAACACTGATATGTCTGTGAGATAGAAGCAGAGGAGAATTCTAAATAGCATGTATTTGTTATTTTTAAAAGTGTTGATGGTTACAACAAGATTTTCAGTGAAATATGCAGTCTGAGCCAAATACTTGAAGTTTTATACACAGAAAATAGTTTTAGAAGTGTTTTATGCAGTAAGATTCAATTTAGCTTTAATAGATACATTAATTTTAAGTAAAGAAGTGGTTTTGAACCTTCTGATCATCCTAAAAATAATACAGACTACACTAGCTGTTGCATTAAAAACAGCTGGCAAATACAAGCAAATTTTTATCTACCTATTAGATTTCTTTCATAACAATGGCATGCTGTGTCTGTGGAAATCAAAGCAAAATCCTGTCTACTACCTTTGATTTTTTATTCATGTATTTATTGCTTTGGAAATGCAGTAGGTACCAAACTGCACATTGCTGCAGTTCCACAGAGCACATGAACAATGCGACTTCATTTTATCTTTTCAATAGAAAAGAGTTATTTAATAACATGAAAGCAAATGAACCCACATTAGTATAAACTGCAGCACAATGTAAAAGACATTCCCTTTTGAATATTAATGATGCAAGTCTAAAGAAATATATACTAAAGAAATTGATTCAGTGGTCATTCATTTGTAACAAATACAGTTTTAGTTATAGTTCTAAAGTGTCATATCAATCAAAATTCACATAGGCTGCTTTTTTGAGAAAATACTACTGAAAAACCTGAAATATTCTCATTTCTTAGTTATGAAATTATTGGTATATGATTGCACATATAATTTCAATAAACACAGTATTCCAGGAACAACTTCCAGTAAAATTTGGAGCTACCAGATCAACATGTTTTTTCCAATTATTTTCCAGCTTACACTCCTGGCAAGGAGTAATGCTTGAGATCAATAACCCATGGACATCCATGGGGCAGACAGCCCCAGAGGGTGTGAAGCTGCCTGAATGGAGAAGCACTGGCTGGGCAATGGGGACACAGAGCCAGGGGCCAGGCTTCTACTGCTGTGCTTAAATGATTAATAAATTATCTTTGGCAAGGTATTTTAATGCTCACACACTTTCCTAAGCTTACAGGGCACAAAATGTTTGGTGTCAAAGCAAACACAAGCACAGACCTTACTGAGTCTTCCAGCCACTGACTAAATAAATGCAAACTGCAGGAGTGCACTTTCAGTTGCTTACTTTAAGCAGATCACAGTGGCTACCTATAGTTTCAAGTCTCTCCACTCCTTTTAAGACTGGATTTCATTAGTATTATGTAAATGGCTTACTGAAATCAGACATTCATTCAAACTAATAAACAATTTTTTCAAACCATGTGTGATGACATATTTTCTCCCTCCAACACAAGCATTAAACAATATGGATTTTATAAATCTTACCTAATATCTGCAGTAGTATGAAAAGCAGTGAAGCACTGTACTTTCTACTGCCTTCCATCAAAAAATGATAAAGCAGATGAAAAACATTTAGACCAAAAAGGAAAATCCTTTATAACTGCAGTTTGGTGATAATATATGCCTGAGTTAGAGCCAAACTCCAAATTAACCTTTTAGGCTCTAACACAATTTTTAAAGAAACCCCCAACAGAAGCCCCAACCAAACACACACAAATACTCCCTAACAAGATACCACACCATGGACCATGAGCTCTGCATGAGCATCCTCTTATTTACTAGTGAAGAAAAAGTCTTCTTATCCATGTACAGGTGTTCCAGAGAAACAGAGGTACCAATTTTGTCCTGTTTATCAGAAAGGATGAGTTACCATTTTGCCACAATTTCCCGAAGGAAAAAGAGAAACACTTCACTATTTTCTCACCATAGCTGGAAAGGTTTAATATTTATGCTGTATTGACCATTTCTGACAGGTTGCTAAGCAATGCTCCTCCCTCCCCAGTATCATTTAAGGGAAAAGACACAGGGAAGGAAAAAGTGAGAAATGTTGGGGGAAAACAGATTCATCCAGTCTAAGTGAAATTCAATGGGTCATAGGTGCTATTTGCTAGCAAAGTAAAAGGGCACAATAATTCTTGCTGGACACACTAAGACATCAGTTTATGACATCACACTAGGCACACACCATGTTTCCAGTAAGAAAGACAGAACAAATCACCTGATACTCATCTTCTCTGGATCCTAACCTCACTTTAAATTTGCTTGAGAAAATGTAAGGTAACTTTTCAAACACTAAGCTTATAAAATCATGGTTTTTTTCTTTAGATTGACAATGTTTTGCCTCAGAGCTTGAAAAGAAGTTTAGAAGGGTGTGTACAATCATCCATTGGTTCAGAGTATTTCAGTTCTTCTAGTCCATTATATCCTTATGGTATTGAGTGCACTACTTCTGCACAAAAGAGGAACTCTCTGGGAGGGGTAATACGATTAAATGAACCTGAGGTAGAAAGCAGTAGATCAGGCATGGTTCATGTTGTGCTATCTTCACTGTACTTAATTTCAGCCCAAAGCTAGCCACACATCATTAGTGCATTTGTGAAGCAAAAATTAACACCAATAAAAGTGCAAGCTTAGATACCCCGAGTGAGCCTTGAGTAACCTGGATATATATCAAAAGATTCAAAATCTTCCACCTTTAAAACAACCCCATTTCAAAGACTGTTGCACCATGCTCCATTTATGATCATCTGTTCAAAATAGTTATCCCCAAGTGTGCTCACAGACCCAGAGAGACAGGTTTTCCAAGAGCACCGAGTGTCAAGTCAGGTAATTCACACTCAGCTCATTCCTTCAGTCTGTCCTGTTGCCCCACTTACACTGACAGCATTTAATCATGGGACTGCCTGTAATTATTTCCAAGTGCACATCATTCAAGAAGATGTTTGACATTTCTTTCTTACTCATGGTTGGCCTCATTTCCTTATGCAAGCAGGCTGACAAGCCATTCTTGCATATGTGTTTTGAATCATAATTTTGGGACAAATTAGCAAATTTCAAGCAAGTTTGAAATCACCTTACATTCTCGGAAACACCATGAGGATGAGAGGTTGCATCAGAGAAAGTGAAACACTACTGGATCTCTCACTAACAAGAAGAAATGCAGATTGGGTTACTACCCACTGCACTGGCTGTAGATAAACAAGCATGCAGGTAGCTCCAGAGTGGAAGAGAATATGACAGGACTTGCTCAAGAGACAGCACTAAAGCACAAAAGAAATCTGGAAGGAAGCTGAAAGCATCATAGATGGCACAGAGATGGGAGCTGAGCTCTACTACATCATCTACAATACAACCTAAATCTGCTGGAAATCAGACTTCCTCACCTCCACTGCTCATGAAACAATTTGCCATCCCACCTGCAAAACACCCCTGCTACAGTCTGGATTACTGTGTTGAAGAAGAAAACTGTCCTTAAAGGCTTTTCTAAATGAAAGCAAACAGTAGGGGCAAACCTAATTGTATAATTAAATTTCTGAAAGCAACCAATTTTTAAACACAAGATTTAAAAAAAAAAGAAAAATTGAAATAATTAAAATGCAGAAATGAATCTCCTTTCCTGTGCTTAGTCCAGCAAATTACTTGTTCTTTATCTTATTTTTTTACTTTCTATAATTTTTAAACTTCGCAGATTCTTTTGGATAAAGTCAGCTAAAAATCATTCAGTGGTCGCTAGAGAGTTAACTAATATTTCTCAGAGTTGGCAAACGTTCAGTCAAAAACCTGGCCAACTGCCTGTTGTTTACTGAAGCTAGGGAAGAAGCATCTGCAACATTACGAAAAGCATATTGTAAAAGGCAACACATGCAAATTAAACCTCTTGAGCTATGAGTAAATTGCTAGGAAAATTTATAACTCATTTAATAAAACTTGAAATAAATACATAGCCTTGGCTCTCGGGGAAAACAAACTATTTCCCATGATTCCGTGTTCAAAAAATGATCACCAAAAGAGATTTCTGCATTTTTTGTATAAAATCAAACAGTGATCTAAACCAAACCTCCTTCCCCTAACATTTCTGTTAATGTTTTTAAACAACTTGGTCAGAGATTTTTGTGCCAAAAAGCTTCAAGAGATTGATTTGTGTTAGTCACCTTTTGTAGTCACTCAATATTATTTCTTTTTTTTTTTTTTTTGTATTTGTGTCATTAGTAATGTTAGCATTACTTAATTTAAATACCTTATTATGAAATAAGATACCACCTTGCAGGTTCAAAAAAAGTAGGGGACTTGTGTAGAAACTCAGCAAGGTCCTTTGAAGATGTTTTTTTTTGGTTGGTGCTTTATTTTGTGGGGTTTTTTTGTTTTGTTTTTGGTTTTGGGTTTTTTTTTTGCATTTCTTCAGACAGTCCCAAGCAAACAAGTTAAGAACCTAAAACCAGTAAGATTTTACTGCAGCCCCACATTTTTTAGCCTGGAATACACACAATTCAGTCCCCAGTGTTGTAGCCCAGCCCAACCCAGATGGGATGCACATGTGCTATTAAAAGTAGAATACACTTTCATATTGTCTTGCAGATAAACTTATTATCCAACCTCACCACATGAGTTTCATAAGCGTGTGCCATTTGCAGCCAGAAATGGAACTGAACCCAGAAAAAGCTCAAAGACCATACCATGAACAAAGTACCTGCTACAACACACTCCCTTTGCAGGAGCAGCAAGGGACCTGTGGCTGGGACTGCGCACAGAGTCCATGTCAAACGAGTGGCAAAGACAAGGTTTTCAAGTTATTTCAGAGTAACAGCAGACCATGTTTTAAATCTGTCGTAAGACATGCTTTTAAGAGCTATTCCAAATTGAAAAGATGAATCTCTACTCCTTCACTTAACGGCATTCTTCAAAACAATTTACTGGAATCTGCTGGCTTCTCTCCAGGATCTTCACGTCTCATCCCTAAAGGAGCAGGTAAATATCTCAGAGCCCTCTGAAAATCCTAGACCACAACTGCCATCTAGAAGGTGCCCCCCTTGACAGCACCAGTCTCCACAGGACCCACATGTAAAAGTTACTGCACACTGGTGGGCAACTCGATGGGTCACCTGATACATGACCCAGACCCAGAAAGGTCTGCCAGTCTGGCTGGCCGAATATCACCCCAGGAGTCAGCCTCCTGCTGGACACACAGCCACGATCAGTAGGAGGTACAGCTCTTTTGTGGGTACAGCTTCTATCAGTTCCCCTTCCTCAGTTTTATGCAGAGCAGGACTTTTTTTTTTAGGGTATGACTATATTCATGTTGAACCATTTGCCTACATAGTTCTGCCACTAATAATCACTTAAAAAAATAAGCTGAACTCTCATGTAACTAATCATCATATATAGTAAAAATAGCATTTTTCACTCATAGCTGTAAAGAAACCCAAATGTAGAAGTAGTCCATACAAACACCTGTAAGGAAAAAAGATTCTATCCACGGTAGCAGTGTAGTGCAAGTGGTGTTTATTCAGCCTCAAATAATGCTGTTTTACAGGCACACACAGCAGCTACTGGAATATGCTGATTTTTTTAAGTTCAATAGGCAATTACTTCATATAAATGGACAAATCCAACAGCTATTGAACAACACTCAGAATCATAGAGCTTGGTTTCTTTTTTTCCTAAAATAATTTATAATACATTTCATACCAGGATGAACAGGAAAAAAATGCTTTCTTTGATGCTTTCTCTCCTCTTCTGTATAAAAATTTTGAAGACATGAAAGCCCAAAAGCCATTTCTGCTTCCCCAAATATGTATTTTATTTACTGACATGTTTTATTTGCCAAAACTACATAAAGCTCTTTCAAGGAAAATATGACTCTGATTCCTTTTGCTATTTCTCTCAGCTCCTTACTTGTCATTTAAGTCCTGGACTTTGATGGGAAGTTAGTAATTTAAAAGGAAGTTTGAAAAACAGTAAATTATTGGCAAAACATCATAAGTACTGAACCAAGACTAAATGTGCAAACAACTTTCAAATATGCTTAAAAAAATATTTATAGATATTTACAAGTATCTCCAGAGGTATATCTCCATCATTCTATAAAATGCAAAAAATAAGGGTAAGACCTACAGGTAAACAGGAGTTGTTCTAACTTCTTACTGTACTTAAAAAGTAAGAGCATGAAATGATTGTTTTAGATACAATGTTCAACGTCCTTTTTACAATTCTCATATATTTTGTCATCAATCATGATCAAAGATACAGTGACTGGTGACTGACAACAGAAGGAGAAATTTAGAGGTGTGAGTAAAATGACAGAGCTGTCATGGTTGCCTCAAAAATTACTCTTCTGAAAGAAGGAGAAAGAAAATTTTTGAAGGAAAAAAAATGCTGGCAGCACTGATGTCACTGTTAACATGTGAGGTAGGGGTTAATGACAGGGAAAATTTTCCCAAAACTTTGTCTTCTAGTCTCAGCAAAACTCCACAATATCTTTTATAAACATGTCTTTTCCTTTCCTCGTCTAACTAAAATAACTGAATACACACTGATAAATCTGTGACATGAACCTGAAAAATACTACAACTCACATTACAAATGCTGATCAGCTCACTGAATTAGCAACTGTGTACATGAGCTAGTACATCAAATTTAACAAATTGAACTTCAGCTGACACACACTCTTGTCCTGTAACAGCAAAGTAATGACTGAGTCATGTATAAGTCTTATATACATTACTATTTTTCCCATTGGAATCATAAACAGTCATTATCTTCCAAAATTTGCCTTTCTGCATAATTGTAATTTCTTAAAATTTCATTTAAAACATCAAAACAAACACCAAGGATCTTTACAAAAAAGTGTGACATACAATGAGCATGTATGCAGAAAAGCCTCTTTCTCCACTACATTTTTAAAATTTTAACCAAGAAATCAATTCAAAGATAATTGAAAAATAACTTTTTAAACATTGCTCTTGGTCTATGAGCAAGGCAGATTAGATTTGCTTTGATGTCTTAGCTAAGTTCCAATTTCTTGGGCCACTGCTGAACTGCAGCTGTCACTTCTCAGTCTCCGCTTCTCACTTGAAGTAAGAGGCGATTATCAAATTTTGAATTTGGCAAAGAATCAAAATTTGCTTGATTGCTTTTTCCAGACTTGACCTAAGAATTGGTGCTTGGTCTCAAAGTAATAGCAGGAATGTTTATCTAATCAGAAATTCAGTATAATATGGTATCAACACAATGGCAATGCTCACTACCTGCACGCTGGGGTGCCGTCCCAATAGCAAACAGTGAAGTGCCCCACATTCCCACATTTTCCCTAGTTTCAATGACCAAATAATAATCAGGAAGTTCATTAAAATATCCCTAGGGTTACAGCATTTTCTTCTACTTGTGAAGAAATGACTACCATATGTAATTGTTTTGGATTTGGGTTTTGAAGTTTTTTGATTTTTTTTAAAAGGCAGATAATGTTTAATACTACTCCAAATACAGGAGACTGGATTGTAATTGTGGTCTACTCTGTTAAGACAATTCACTTCTTAGTACTTCATTTTCCTCATTTTTAAATGGGCATGGGCTTCCTTGCCAAGCAAACTGAGATTTGCTGACAACACAAATGAGCTGCGCAACAAGAATGTATTCCTTTTTCTTGGGGTTGGCAATTGCAATCATTGCTCATTTGTTTACTGTGGCATTTTAGTGCCACACAAGGAACATGGACTTTGGACCCTGCCCACTTGTCAAACACATCCTGCACATAATCTCTATAATTGCAGGAAAGGCATTGAGAACCAGCTGTGAAAACGTGTCTGATATCAAGTTATAAAAACTGAGCATAGTAAATCGAAGGCAAGTTCCTGTTCAAGCAGTTTCCATAGGGTCTGGGACGGACGTAGATGCCAGACTATGAAACCACTTCACAGCATGTGAAATGCTCTCTAGTTAGAACCACAAACTTCTACTAGATTGCTGATTGATGGAATGCTTGTATTAGAAATACCCAGCATGAAATTCCATTTCCAGCAAGGAAAGGGAAGTTCTTGGTGAGACTGGTGAAAGAGTGATAAAAGCTTCACTCAAAACCTCCATTTTAGTATCAGATTGTGGGAAACTTCCACTTAAACAGCCCAACAAAGCCCATCAGCCATCAGTTTACAAGCACTAAAGAGAGCTAAGTCTACAATGTTATCACCTGACCAATGCTGTTAGAATCACCCTGACACAGATGCTGATGAAGATCAGAGGACTTAAGTGGCTCAGAACAGCTCTACAATGAAACCACAACCTGTCCCACTTCCACCCTTACCTTCACACATAGCTGCCAATGGCACAGACAGGAAGAAAACGTCCTACCACACTAAAAAGAAAAAATATCAAAAAGAGAGGGAGAGAAAGTAAATTGGTTTGTCCATCTTTCAACAACTAAGACAAAGCTTTTCTAGCATCCATGTGTCACTGCCAAGTTTTCACAACTAGGCCATCATTCTAGATTCTTAAAAATTTTTGCAATATTGCAGCAAAACACCACCAGAGTACAGCCACAATTAAGAACTCCTTCCAGTATGAAGATAACTGTTTTCTACTCCCTGAGGTAGACAAAAAACAAATTTGAATAAAAATGAAACCTAGTATCCTAAGGGAAGAAATAGCTCAAATATGAAACAAGATTTTCTATCAAAAGTTTTTGGTCATTGTTTTTGTGAGAGGGAGAAAAAGAAGAATAAGGTTTGAGGGTTTTAGGTGGCAGGACATGGAGAACTATACTTAAATATTTCAGAAAGCTGAGCGGTTTTCAGTCTTCACTGTCCAAGATGTTTCCAATTCACAATGAACAAAGTTTATTTTGGACACTGTAAAAATTGATACCTGCCAAACTGAAAGCACCTTGACAAAAATGAACTATAAAATAATTAAGATTGTAATTCTAGCACACAAAACCATGAAATTGGCTTTGGGAGCTTGACAGCCACCTCAGTTTCAATTCAGTCATCTGCTCCTGCCTTTTGTCAAAGCATTTCCTTCTGGCTGGGATGGATAACAAAGCTTATCTCAGCTTCCTCCATTGACTGTTTAACATCTTAGAAGAAACACATTTGTTCTGTAGTTAATATTGACATTCTGGAGTGTGTGCTTCAGTTGGTGAGACAGATCCCAAATATCCTATTCTGTTGGACTTTCTATGGTGTTTGGGGACAAAATCAAATCCATTGATTGTCATGCATCCATTGGAGCCATCTTAAGTGACATTATCATTTGAATGTAAGCAGGGGATATTCAGTTGGAAGAATAATTGTACTCCCAAAAAAGGGCAAAACAATTTCTAGGGGATGACTGGATTTTCAAATTCCATGTGGATCTTATACGAGTCAAAATATCACATTAGACATAGCTGTTACTTTTGCTATGTTCAACACTAGTCAAGAGTTCATCCATATCTTCATTCTCAAAGACACCTAATTAATTACCACAATGTTTATTGCAAGGTACTCTCAGACAAGGCTCTAAAAATGAACGTCTAATTTATGTAGACTTCAAAGAGATTGATCTCACTTAAACCAAGCATCTATTCTCTAGTTTCAGACTGTGTTAATTGCAAAGATGTTAATGGCTGGTTCATTGAGAAAAAGACTAACATGGCCTACTTGATTCAAAGCCAACCAAAACACCTTTAATAAATGCAGTTCAGTGGTACCAGTTGTGGAAAGAAGCCCACCCAAATTTCCTGCCATTCCTTGTTTTAGAAATATGAAACAAAGTTTTACCTATCATATGGTACATCTGTGGCATCTTTGCTCCTTACTGGGAATAAAACTAAAATTTACTTTTTTAATATTGCATTATTCAGACGAAAATCTCTATATTGTGCTTGCTCCTTGGAAAGCATTTGAGGAGATTCTGTCCTGTATACACTTTGTATGGTAATATACAATTAAAAAGAATGCCTGTTTTCTTTTTTATTTGCAGATGTCTTTTGCTGTTAGATATACTGGCAAGTTGATGCAGAGAAACAGACTGAAAAGCAGACTGCTCTCTCTTAATCGTTATTATGAATATTTAATAAATTAACCAGAGACCATATTCCATGCATTTTTATCTATCAAATCCATCTTTATTAGTACCTTTCACTTTTTTTTTGAGAACTAATTTTCAAAGTTCAGAGGTTAACTTGTCTTGTTTTGGTACTGAACATGAAACAACTTCTAACTGCTTTTGGCAAAGTGGAGTCCTCCTCTACTGGAAGTAAATGGAATCTCTCAGGAATCAAACATCATAATTCAGAGGTGAGGGCCAAATATCAAAATGTCCATATAGTGCTGTGCATCACAGCTTGGATATTAGCTCTGAGAAATTATAATAGGTGAGAGCATCCACTGTAGTCTTTCTAAACATAGCAACTGTCACCCCAAAAATTGAAACATATCTAAAAATGCAGCAGCAATCATATTTGTTTGTTGGCTCTCATACAGCAACCACTTCTGATAATAATCCCTATTCTAGTCCCATATATAATATATAGATATATATGTATATGTAATTAACTATGTAATCTTAGATTTTAACTGAAAGTTACTATTTGCATGCATAATTAAAGTGTGCATGTCTCTGAGTATGTCATCTTCAAATCAACCAGTTCTGAGACAGATTGACTAGAGATGCTGAATTGACAAGTTGCATTGTACCCTTACAAACTTATGGTGTTCATGTCTAAGCATGGCTCTTCCCCAGCCTAAAGACCCACAGGGAATTCTCATAATAAATTAAAAAGGTAGCTTTCCATTCTTCCTGAAATTAGCAGGAAGCAGGTAGAGTCATTACAGCCACACAGTAGGAGCACACACCTCTGCACTGACAGACAGCTAAACACACCTCATGGCTCTCTTTGGCTGTGTTTACACTGTCTTAAAGAGGGAAACACCTTCCTGCCTTGCCAGCATGTCCAGTAGCACTGGCAGCAGGGACTCCATCACTAAAGGCAGGGATCCATCCAGCTGCTGCTGTTTTTAAGCACCACGGCT